>CAKXYN010000004.1:10000000-12738333 GCA_935064755.1 Tragelaphus eurycerus
AGCTTTAAGCCAATCTTTTCACTCTCCACTTTCACTTTCATCAAGAGGCTTTTTAGCCCCTCTTCACTTTCTGCCGTAAGGGTGGTATCATCTGCATATCTGAGGTTATTGATATTTCTCCCAGCAATCTTGATTCCAACTTGTGTTTCTTCTAGTCCAGCATTTCTCATGATGTACTCTGCATCACCTTGGAGTAACATATATACCTGGCTCAGGATTTAGAGAAATTGAATGAGATTATCCAGTGGAAGCTGGAGGAACTGCAGGAGTCATAGCTGGGTCACATAGCTTATATGGCCACACCAGCATGAGACTGCTGCTCTGTGGCAACAAGGGAGCCAGCAGAGCAGTGGTGATATGTGTTCAGTGTAGCAGCACCTGGCTCTGCATAATCCCCTGAGCAGACCCTGCAGCTCCTCTAGCTTCTACTTACAGGGCACAGACACTGAAGTGCTCCTAAGAATTCTGAAGTTTCTCTCAATATGTGTTTCTTACAGTCTTGGTGAAGGGAGCATCATTTGTACTAAGTAGATATGGTTAATATGGAATTGGTGGAGAAGGCAATGGCACCCTACTCCAGTACTCTTGCCTGGAGTATCCCACAGATGGAGGAGCCTGGTAGGCTGCAGTCCATGGGGTCGCTAAGATTTGGACATGACTGAGCGACTTCACTTTCTGTTTTCACTTTCATGCATTGGAGAAGGAAATGGCAACCCACTCCAGTGTTCTTGCCTGGAGAATCCCAGGGATGGGGGAGCCTGGTGGGCTGCCATCTATGGGGTCACACAGAGTCGGACACGACTGAAGTGACTTAGCATATCATAGCATAGATATGGTTAATATGGAATTGAAATGTTTATGAGTAAGCCTTAGATGATTAATTCATTCTAGCCTTTAAAACATCCTTCAACTCTGCTGGTGTAGACTATCTTTAGATCTATGTTTTAGTCTCCTAAGCACAATGCTAAAATAATTCTCTGCCCTTTACTTCTTGATAGTACATTGAATCCAGAATCTCTGCCTAGTGCACTTATAAAAAATAATTCAACCCATATGTTCCACTATGTTCCAATAGTGTTAGAAGATGCTCTTAACGTGTTCTCAAAATTTCTGCTGAAAACAAATTAGCATTCAGTTTAGTTCAGTCACTCAGTAGTGTCCAACTCTTTGTGACACCAAGAACTATAGCACACCAGGCTTCCCTGACCATCACCAACTCCTGAAGCTTGAATCTTACCTTTTTTGTGACGCTTACTGCACTTTCTTGTGTCTCACACTTATAGATTTACTCTTTTTGGCCTCCCAGGAGTTGAATCTGATTATGAGTTCAGAAGCAATGAAAGATGAAGCGGGTAGTTATTAAGGAGTATAAATAGTTCCATGTAAGTCAAATGCTTCAGCAAAGGCCATTACAGGTTATTCAAGAAAAATGAGACCAATCTTTTCTTAAGGGAAGAATATCTACTTATAATGGTAAATGCATCTCAGGGTTATGTATAGGATTTTAATCCCAGCTTCATCTTAATATTCTCTTAAGGATTTTTACCAATTTTGAGAGTCCCTATTCTAGATCAATGTTCTAAGTTAATCAAAGGACAACCATGATGTCAGAAATGAAATGTGCATTATAAGTCATTCACTTGTGGAATAAGGTTTTATATTTAAATCTGAGTTCCATGGGTAGAGGATACAAGGGTTTCATTTTAGGAGGTCATAGAAGCATTCTTACCTTACCTGACCCAGACTTAAGACTTTAAAGTACTAAACTCATCAGTTTATTTCCCAAGTTAATAGCATATTTAGAAATAATCAAACCAACCTCATAGTTCTCATTTTTACTATGTTTTATGGCTGCTACTATTAGTACATAGTCATCCAAAAACTTACCTTCTATAACACCTGATTACAGATATCTCTAGATGATAATTTAAATATTTCTTTTGTCATTTTATAGCATGAACTTCTACTGATCCACTTGCTACTAGAAACAGAGTCATTAACATCTTTAAAACTAATTAGATCACAGAAATAGTTCTGTTAAACCAATTCAGAAAATTTGTTATTAAGGTTCTGATCCCCTAGAATCACTTGTGGTGCCAAATTTTGTATAATTTAAGCTTTAATTAGAGAACAAGAACCACAATGAGTCATAATAGATAAGGATTTGTTATAGATATTAGACCTTTCATAAGTACCACAGCTGCTTAAGCAGTTTTGCTTCTGCATCTGATGTAAGAATTGAAATCAGAGCAAGGATATGAGAAGAAATAGTGGATTTAAATTTGGGAATATTAAAGGAAAACTGGAATCCATGAGAATAAATAGGAACCTATGAGACAACTAGGACCTCATGAGGATAAAATGGAATTAATAAGAGCAAAGTAGAACCCACATTGGTGATTCATGTCCTCCAACATTGATGGGAGTAACCTATGTTATTAATATAATCTGGGCACTCTTTATGACAAAGCTGTACTTGTGTGTGGATTGATACATTCAGAAACTGAAACACAGATCTATCAAGAGTTTCAAAACTCAAGGGCCTGGCTGCTTCTCTATACCAACAAGAGGAGCAGTTGGATGAAAAACTAAGTAAGCTGAAAAGGTCTTAGCTCTACTTCAACCCTTAGAATGTTAAAAAAAAAAAAAAAAAATCTTCTATTCACATCAGGCTTCCAAATATCACTCAAATTTCCCTTATGGGTAACCTTACCCACAACCCTATGAGAAAGGGAAAGCTAAGAAATGTAGTATAGCAAAACAGACACCATACAAAGTCACCACATTGTGAGTAATGTTCCCATGGGTAAATGAGAATAGAGACCAAGTAAGTAACCAAAATTATTTCCTCTGATCAAGAGTACCAGAAAGCCATTTAGCTTTATTGCCTCTCAGTTGCAGCTAAGTTTTAAGGAAATTTCATGAAATATTATTTCATAAATATAAAACATATATTTGAGCTCTAGTATGCACAAAGCATAGGGTTACAAGGAAATTATATGACCAAATTCTGTAGACCAGTATCCTTACCTTCAAAGAATTTAAAATGTCATCATTGATCCATATCTAAGATTATTCTGTACTCTTGCATTTCCTATCATGATTGTCTAGTATACTTATACCAAGAAATTCAGAAAAATGTTATTGATTATCAGTCTTAACCAGGTTTAGCATTGTTACACAAAATGATATTTAATAGTATTCCATTGATTTTTCTTCTACATGTTTTAATTTTTATTTAGGTACTTATATATGGGGAAATATCCAAATGATA
This sequence comes from Tragelaphus eurycerus, assembly GCA_935064755.1. NCBI lineage: Eukaryota > Metazoa > Chordata > Mammalia > Artiodactyla > Bovidae > Tragelaphus > Tragelaphus eurycerus. The sequence continues at coordinate 10,003,275 of CAKXYN010000004.1, forward strand.
CATGATAAAATGTCATGCTAAATCCTCTAAAAATAGTAATAGAACACAAAATCTTATTCACTGAACATGTACATATGATAGAAATGCAATTTGATTAGTTAATAATTTATTTACTATCACAGTGGTATGCATTTTATATGCCAAATTGTACTGATAGCAATAAACAAAATTTATCTAGTGAGGAACCATGGAAAATGTTGTGAATTAGATAATATCAAACTAGCTAAGGACTTCCCTGGTGGGTCAGATGGTTAAAAACCTGCCTGCAATGCAGGAGACCTAGGTTCAATTCCTCTATTGGGAAGATACCCTGGAGAAGGACATGGCAGCCCACTCTAGTATTCTTGCCTAGAGAATCCCCATGGACAGGGGACCCTGGTGGGCTACAGTCCATGGGGTCTCAAAGTGTTGAACATGACTGAGTGACTAAGCACAGCATAAGACAAACTAGCAAAGAAAAAGAAAGTTATAATGAAGCAGTTAGCCAGTATATGGTTTCTAAATTTAGAATTCTGAAAAGGTTTTCATCTTCATAAATATTTATTAGCCATGATTCTGGATTTACTTTGTGGCAGAAGACAATCATTGAATGTATGTGATGTATAAATCTTGAATGATCTATTCTTGAATTCACTTATTCTGCACAGCTTATAAAATTGGTTGAAAACAAGGTCTGTGCACCAAGAAAAAGACATATTGGCCATGTTTCGGTGAAGAAATGCCATATGTCATTCACTAACTGAATATTTAATTCAATATTTCAGGCAAACAAATCCAAAATCAACAAGCAACAGATCTTTTTTTAATTATTCAAAGCACATAATAGTCCTACTCATGAATGGAAGCATTAATAACCCAAGGAAAACAATTGTACACTATAAAAAGACATTGGCTGTTGTTTTCAGTCCAGTTGGTTTGCTTTAAAAAAAATAATCTTATGATGGTTCTGCACTTTGTTTCTTAAGAGTGAATGAAACTTGAAATTTTAACAAATATGTTTCAGCACAATCATCAAGAAGCAGAGTTACTTGCCACTGCAATAAAAGCAAATCATAGGTCAGCGTATCTCTGAACTATTTTAAAAGCTATTTTGTTTCAATTTAAGACAAGTAGCAAAAAAAATAATTAGTGGAAATAGATTTACTGTTCTACCCATGATGAAGTAGCTTGTCATAGGCATCGCTTCTGCCAAGAATAACTAGAAAAACCATAAAAATTAACAGGTTTGTTATAAAGGAATCATAAAAATGGAAACACAGCCAATACTTTAGGAGTGGGTTTCTTTCAAGAAGGAGGCTTAAGTAAGACAGGAATAGAGAATCTGTGAGAGAGAAGAGATTAAAACCATAGAAAAAAGTATATTAAAAACAGGAAAAAAAATTAAAGGAAACTTGTGGTTTTGAAGAGACAAAAATAGGAGATCAGGGGGTCCAGGAAGAGGGGCCATACTAAAAACCATGAACTTCTGCTTGGGATATTTTAAAATAATAAAGTAAAACAAGGTTATACTGAGTCTTCTAAGACTATATAACTTAAGTAGGCATCACTGATGAGATAAAGGTGTTTCTACACTAGCTGTCTGACAGAGGATACAAAATTTAATCTAGGAATGCCAATATCTTGAAAGGCCTTTTTAACTTTTCCTAAGATCAATAAAAACTAGCAACTGCACCAAGAAAATACTATTGGGGGGCGGGGGAGGGGGGGAGGAGAAATGTAGCAAAAAATAACAAAGCTATGGGAGGCATTATACTATAGATATTTTGAAAGTACTGTGATTAAAATGTTCAAGGAAATAAATGAAAATTTGTGTTTAACTAGAAAAGTGGAATCTATTTTAAAAAGCAAATAGATGCTTTGGGACTTTGAAACAAAATCAGTGAAATTAACAACAGAATGTATGAGTTTATCAAATAGATTAAGCACAGCTAGAGATGACAGTGTTGAACTTTATTTACGCCCAATGTTTTCAGAAAGCAGGGAGAGTTGAAAATCTCACTATGAAAAAGACAAAAATACACTGTATTTTCATACCTCCCAGTTCAAGGCTCAATTTATTCTTTAATCATGGACAAAGTTAAGGCTCACTTCTACCCTTCCTCATGCCAAGTACAAGACTCATGGATGACTCTGTTAGTTTGTCTCTAAATCTCTAGTTTTCCCTCATTTTCTTTGAGATGGTTCTTATTAATGAATGGTCTCTCTATCTCAGAACTTGAATAAATCCATCTCTTTAGTTAGATATGGATTCTGCTTTTTAACAGAAAAAAAAAAAAATGGTTTGAACAAAAATAGGTGAAAATTCCAGATTTCATCAGAGAGGGTTAAATGCATTGGAAACATCAAAAACAATGTAAGGACTACATCAGAATTTGAGGAAAGTTGAATGTGTGTGTATTTGGGGATGCTAGAATGAGAACAGTAGAAAAATGAGTCAGTGACAGTGTTTTGAGATATGACAACTGAGTATATTTCAAAGAAGATAAAAATCTCAATCTACAAATTCAAAAAAGAACACAAATTCAAGCAATAAAATTACAACAAAATAATATTGAGACATATCATAGTAAAACCATGAATGTGAAAGACAAAGAGAAACATTTAAATGAAGCCAGAAATAAAAACTCATTATATCAAATAAGCAATAAACACAATACAACTGATTATTTAATAGGAAAATAAAAGTAATTCAAATGACAATGTGTATATCTATGTTTCAAATATTGAAAGAAAATAAGATCAACCTAGATTTTTACACTCTGCATGCATGCTAAGTTGCTTCAGTTGTTTCCACTCTCTGCAGATCCTACGGACTGTATCCTGCCAGGCTCCTCTGTCCATGGGATTTTCCAGGCAAGATTACTGGAGTAGGTTGTCATGCCTTCTCCTGGGGAATCTTCCTGAACCAGGAATGGAACCTACAGCTCCTGCATTGTAGACACATTCTTAACCAGTGAGCCACTGGGAAAGACCTTGATAATATCCTTCAAATGTGAAGCAAAAATGAAGTAATTCAGGCAGATAAAACAGTTATATCATTATAACAGTTAACAGCTATAGTTAACAGACCTAAAATAAAAGGATAGTGCATCAGTCATGCACATTATAAAGTGAAAGTTGCTCAGTCGTGTCCAGCTCTTTGCAACCTCATGGAAAGTCTAGGATAAATATCAAAAGAAAAGCCAAAGAATGAACTGGAATATAGTAATAAAGGTAGGTGGAATAAGAGTACTTGATTAATCTGAATATTTATAATTAGCCAAACTCAATGTTAAGCAACAGTCCTCTCTAGATTAGCAAGTCTACCTAAGACTTCTGTCATAGTTTGCAACTTTGAGAGACAAAATCTACCCTCAGATTTGATATTATCAGATTTTATAATTGACTAGAATAACTCACAAAACTGAGGAAAGAGTTACAATTATAATTATAGTTTTATTATAGCAAAAGAATACAAATGAGAGCCAATCAAAATAAGAGATGCACGGAGCAGAAACTGGGAGGCTTCCAAACAAAGTTTACATTGTACCTTCACTTTGACTAAATATTAAATAATATTCTTCTTGTCTCTAGCTCTGACCTTCCTCAGATCAGATCAGTCGCTCAGTCGTGTCCGACTCTACGACCCCATGAACCGCAGCACGCCAGGCCTCCCTGTCCATCACCAGCTCCCGGAGGTCACTCAGACTCACATCCATCGAGTCAGTGATGCCATCCAGCCATCTCATCCTCTGTCGTCCCCTTCTCCTCCTGCCCTCAATCCCTCCCAGCATCAGAGTCTTCTCCAATGAGTCAACTCTTCGCATGAGGTGGCCAAAATACTGGAGTTTCAGCTTTAGCATCATTCCTTCTAAAGAAATTCCAGGATTGATCTCCTTCAGAATGGACTGGTTGGATCTTCTTGCAGTCCAAGGGACTCTCAAGAGTCTTCTCCAACACCACAGTTCAAAAGCATCAATTCTTCGGTGCTCAGCCTTCTTCACAGTCCAGCTCTCACATCCATACATGACCACAGGAAAGACCATAGCCTTGACTAGGCGAATCTTTGTTGGCAAAGTAATGTCTCTGCTTTTGAATATGCTATCTAGGTTGGTCATAACTTTCCTTCCAAGGAGTAAGCGTCTTTTAATTTCATGGCTGCAGTCACCATCTGCAGTGATTTTGGAGCCCAGAAAAACAAAGTCTGACACTTATTCCACTGTTTCCTCATCTATTTCCCATGCAGTGATGGGACCAGATGCCATGATCTTCGTTTTCTGAATGTTGAGCTTTAAGCCAACCTTTTCACTCTCCACTTTCACTTTCATCAAGAGGCTTTTTAGCCCCTCTTCACTTTCTGCCATAAGAGTGGTGTCATCTGCATATCTGAGGTTATTGATATTTCTCCCGGCAATCTTGATTCCAACTTGTGTTTCTTCCAGTCCAGCATTTCTCATGATGTATTCTGCATAGAAGTTAAATAAACATGGTGACAATATGCAGCCTTGACGTACTCCTTTTCCTATTTAGAACCAGTCTGTTGTTCCATGACCAGTTCTAACTGTTGCTTCCTGACCTGCATACAGATTTCTTAAGAGGCAGATCAGGTGGTCTGGTATTCCCATCTCTTTCAGAATTTTCCATAGTTTATTGTGATCCACACAGTCAAAGGCTTTGGCATAGTCAATAAAGCAGAAATAGATGTTTTTCTGGAACTCTCTTGCTTTTTCCATGATCCAGCGGATGTTGGCAATTTGATCTCTGGTTCAACTGCCTTTTCTAAAACCAGCTTGAACATCAGGAAGTTCATGGTTCACATATTGCTGAAGCCTGGCTTGGAGAATTTTGAGCATTACTTTACTAGCGTGTGAGATGAGTGCAATTGTTCGGTAGTTTGAGCACTCCTTGGCATTGCCTTTCTTTGGGATTGGGATGAAAACTGACCTTTTCCAATCTTGTGGCAGAGAATTTAATTTAAGAAACTTGTAATTAAAATATTTGCTCCATCCCTTTGATCTCCAGTGATTTGCCTTGCAGCAACTTAAAGCAGGGTTTTGGTTCCTGGTCAGAGATTGAAGTCAAGCCATAGCAGATACAGTGCTGAATCCTAGCCACTAGACCACCAGAGACAGTGACCAGTGACAAGACCCTGATCCATCAGCTGTGTAGAAATGAATTTCCACAGAGAGAAATAGTGAAACAAGTTAACTGTTTATTAGGAGGAAAAGGAGTACATGTATATAGACATAGAGGTGGGCTCAGAGAGAATCACATCCTAATGGTAGTTTTAATCACTTATATGGGGTGTTTCTTCCAGGCTTCCTTTAGTCAGTATCTTGCTTTGCCAAGTTCTGAATTCATATTTGGTATATGTCAGGATCCTCCCTTGTATGTACATGCATCTCTTAGCCAAGTTGGATTCTAGCAAAGAGGTCTATATGTAGGTTGACATTACTTACTATGAGATGATACCCGCTCTATTTTGACCTCCAAGGAGCCTTTCTGGGCATATGTAGTCAGGAAGGTCTCCTTGACTTTGAGGAATATGTGGTCTTTGACCTGGGTTAGGTCTTAGCTATGCTGTCTTGCCTGCTATTTTGGAGTATCTGTCCACAGGGTATGAGCTACATCTGCTTAGCCTGCTGCTGCTGCTGCTAAATTGATTCAGTCGTGTCCCACTCTGTGCGACCCCATAAACAGCAGCCCACCAGACTTCCCCGCCCCTGTGATTCTCCAGGCAAGAACACTGGAGTGGGTTGCCATTTCCTTCTCCAATGCATGAAAGTGAAAAGTGAAAGTGAAATCGCTCAGTCGTGCCCAACTCTTAGCGACCCCATGGACTGCAGCCTACCGGGCTCCTCTGTCCATGGATTTTCCAGGCAAGAGTACTGGAGTGGGCTGCCATTGCCTTCTCAGGCTGCTTAGCCTAGGGATGACCTATCTCCTGCCTCACCTTTGAGGTGCTAATTTTCTCCAACCTCTAGCTAGTCTGCAGCCCAAGAATTTCTCTCTTAAGGACCTAGGAGCATTTCTTTGAAATGGAATCATGGAGAAAAGTGTTAGTAGTATGGTCTCTTTACTGTGTTAGCTTCAGTCATGTCCAACTCTTTACGAGCCCATGAAATATAGTCCACCAGGGTCCTCTGGCCATGGGATTCTCCAGGCAAAAATACTGGAGTGGGTTGCCATCCCCTTCTCCAGGGGATCTTCCTAACCCAGGGATTGAATTTGCATTTCTTGAGTCTCCTCCTTGTTAATAAGAACTAATTAACAAACAAGGTGGCTTAATCACCATTGACCAGCCTCTCCCTAGGGTCCTCCAGTACTTATCCACTAGTTCACTCAGTGATTAAAGATGCATACCTTTTATTTTAGTGGAGATCAGTTCAATCTCTTTCCCCTTTTGCAATAATCTTGAACAAAGTCTCCCTTGCCATTTTTACTCTGTTTGGTACAATATTGCTTTGATGATAGCATAAACATCGCAAGAAAAGAAAGTTACAGATGGATCTCTTTTAAACATTGATGCAAAAATTCTAAAGAAATTATTAGCAAACAAATTTATGATCTATTAAGTAATAAGTGATAGCCAGCTTTATGGGGTCGCACAGAGTCGGACACGACTGAAGCGACTTAGCAGCAGCAGCTTTTATTTATTCCAAAAATGCAAATTTGCTCATTTATTTGAAAACCAACCAATATAATTTACCACATTCACAGAGTAAAGAAAAAAATACATATTTAAATTTAACACTCATTCATGGAAAAGCAAAAAGAAAACACTTTAACAAGTAAAAATGGAAAGGAAATTCTTTAATCTGATAAAAGGTATCAGACAAAAAAATCATACTTCCCTTAGTTTTCCTTGCTTCCAAAGGAAAAGCAGAGACAAGGATCCAAGAGAAAAATAGGAAATAGTTTATTTGGGTGTTGTAGGGTACACCAGTAGGAATAAGGGAAATTGATATAGAGAAGGAAATCCATAAAGAGAGATGTTTTGAGCTGGCTACATAGTAGATAATTGAAGCTTAACTCAATGTGGAAACTCTGGGAAATACTTCAAAACACATGCTTCTAAGGAAAGGAATATTTACATACCACTGGAATATTTACATACCACTATGATCCAGTAAGTAGTTAAGGACTGCTTATTTGAGGTGTTAATTGCCTGGCCTTTCCAAGCCTGCCAAAAGGTTAGTCGGTAATTTTCAAGGGGAAAACTCTCCCTTCATTAATGATGCAGATGTTGGATGTAAGGATTCTTATGGACCACAATGTGAAGGTGAGGACTGTGGATTAAGGGTAGAGCTTTTCAACTTGTTAAATGCTTAATGGTGAAAAAACATTAATTTTTTTTCAAGATCAGGAATAAGAAAAATATTTTTAATACTGACATCTTTATTCAACACTGACTTAGATTTCAAATTCTTTGAAATAATGCAAAAAAAAAAAAAAAAAATTAGATGCAGAACACATTAAATATGGTTTAGTTACCAGAGCAGACAATAATTTAGTGGCAAGCATAGAAAATGCATACAAAGCTACACATATGTGAACTGAAGTAAAATAAAACCACAACATAAAATTTATGAGTTAAGTTTTATTTGGAAACCTTGCTGAGGACTATGACTTGAGAGACAGTTTGCAACAAAGCTCTGAGGAAATGCTCTGATGAGGGAAGGGTATATACGATGTCTTTTTGCTGGGAGAAATGAGTAGTCCACCATAAAATGATTACTGCTAATCACAAAAAAAAAAAAAAAAAAAAAAAAAAATAGACATCTTAAATTAATGATTTTTAGTGCTTTTCTGTATATGGAAAAATGAAAGAGTCTAGAGTCATAGAATTTTTTCTTACATGTGTATCTTAACTATATAGACACTGATATATTTCTGTTTTTTTCCATCCTGAGTTTCCTTCAGTATACACTCTCAGTTGTTTTGCTGACTGCAGTGGCTAATGGCTTGATCCTTGTAGAACTGGAGTGTGAACAGCACTTTTTTTTCTTTACACATATATTGACAGTTATTTTATGACAAATATTCTTTGTAAACAGATCTGGGAAGAACAGAAATGGTTTGGGCCAATTAACTATGTATATATAGGGGAGAAAAAAGTGACTCTAGACCACCACAGTCCAAAAATTTCTGTATGATGAAAATGTTCTACATCTCCTGGATGTGGTAGCCATTAGCTACATGTGGTTGTTGAGAATTTGATTTGTGAATAATGTAATAAAGAAAGAAACTAAATTTTAAGTTTTAGTTTTAATTTGAATAAGCATAGTGCCTGTGGCTATCATATCATGCAGCACTGTCATACACTTTACATGATAAATACATATATATTAAACATAAAGTATTCATAAAGGGGGAAGGAGAAAAAAGCTACTAATTTAACATAAGAGGATATCTTTATGTCCTTGAAAAGAAAAAAAATTTATAAACAGAAAAAATATTGACCATTAAAAATCTATAAACTAAAATATATTTATAGAAAAAATTACATTTATCAGAACATATCACTAAGTGTGAAAATGCAAGTCAAAGAAGTCACAGAAGCAATTTCTAAAATAAATATCTGACACATTATTCAAATACAGAAAATATAAGAAACCCCTACATACTAACATGAAAAAGCAATGGAGCCTAATTAAAATGGGCAAAGGTTGAATAGCCACTTCATATTTCAAAAGATGATATTTAAATAGCCAATAAATATGTGGTATTATGTTTAACCTTATGCTTTACCAAGCAAAAGCAAATTAAATCATTTTTTTGTTGTAATTTTTAAGGAATGGCTATAATCTAAAAAGAAAGATTTTGCCACTTTTGGCAATACTATGTAATTCATGGAACATTTACATACTTCAGATATAAGTTAAAATCAATACAAACTGCTTCAGAATACTGCTTCTCTTTTTTTCTGTGAAAGTAGATTTATGAATTTTATGTGAACCAATAATTTGAACCTTAAAACATATATATACATATATATATATATGCATATATTTGAACTTTGCTAAGTCGCTTCAGTCATGTCTGACTCTGTGCGACCCCATAGATGGCAGCCCACCAGACTCCCCCATCCCTGGGATTCTCCAGTCAAGAACACTGAAGTGGGTTGCCATTTCCTTCTCCAATGCATGAAAGTGAAAAGTCAAAGTGAAGTCGCTCAGTCATGTCCAACACTTAGCTACCCCATGGACTGCAGCCTACCAGGCTTCTCTGTCCATGGAATTTTCCAGGCAAGAGTACTGGAGTAGGGTGTCACTGCCTTCTCTATATACAAATAAAATGTGCATATTGTGTACCAGCACACACGCTCTAGTACATGTTGTACTTGGGATATCTTCATTAGCCTCATTAACTTGGAGAAGTGTTGCAGGAAGGGGGACCTCTTCCAGGGCCCAAAACTGAGCTCTTGTCTAACACTCGGAAATGAATTGTCAGAGGAAAGACAAATCTGCTGACAAAGCAAGAGATTTTATGCCTTGTGGCTGGCAGTCTTGGGTTTTACGGTGATGGGATTAGTTTCCGGGTGGTCTTTGGCCAATCATTCTAATTCAAAGTCTTTCCTGATGGTGCATGCATGGCTCAGCCAAGATGAATGCTAGCAAGTGAGATTCTGGGAAGTGGACAGACATGTGGTGTCTCCTATAGACCTTTCCCGAACTCTTCTGGTTGGTGGTGGCTTATTAGTTCCATATTCCTTATCAGGATCTCCTGTCATGAAACAATTCATGCAAATGGTTACTATGGTGTCTGGCCAGGGTGGGCGGTTTTAATCAGTGTGCTTCCCCTAACAGAAGGATATAGCAACCCATTCCAGTATTCTTGCTTGGAGAATTTCATGGACAGAGGAGCCTGGCAGGCTATAGTTCATGGGGTTTCAGAGGGTTGGACATGACTGAGCACACACGCATTAGCCTCAATCTGGTTACAACTGAAATAGCTATTCAAAGTAAAATAAATAAGTTGTCGTCGAACAATGTTTAATATAGAAATGAGAAGAAAACATATCGCTACCCTCAGTTATCTGTAGAAATCTTAAAAGGTAATGTTATGCAATTGAAATCAGCCATAAAATATGACCTAATGTAGGATTCTATTTACTTAGAGTTCAAAAACTAGGGAACTAATTCATGGTGATAAAAGCCAGAAAAGTATTTCTGTATGGCATATACAAAAGCAACTTCTAGAAGGATGCCAACATTAAAATATGTTACCAGATTGGCAGTTTCATTAGTGTATTTACTTTGTTAAAAGTCACTGAAATTTGCACTTATAATTCAAATAAAATGTCATAAAATTTTACTAAAGAAAAAGAAAGCAATCTTGAAAAAAAGTTCGTGACAGTGCATGAAAAATGAATGTCCTGGCACTAAAAGATGATATGTCAATGCGACTTAATAAGTAAATTTTCTTAGCATAGCTGATTATTTTTTTCCTTCAGTCATATCATCTGAAAACAGTGACTGGCTATGTTTCAGCATTTTGCCACATCTGTTTTCAATGGTATCTATTCAATCTATGGCTGTTAGAACTCAAAGATTTTTATTTTCTTGTGAGATGACAGAGAGAATAATACAGATGCTGTAAATTGTTTGGAATTGAAAATATATTTCCAGCTAAGGTGCACAAGATGGAATAAAGTACAGTATAAATAGCTCAAAGATGCAATACATGTTGATTAAAAATATATTTAGAAACTTATATATGAGACATTTGTATTAGCAAAGAGTTTAGGAGAGTATAATACAATATAGCCATCTCCTTTCTGATTCCTAGGTCCCGAGGGGAGTTAAAATTTCTGAAACTTGAAATCTCCTCTCAGAGTTTTGCATCAGGTTGCATAATGCTCAAATTGCCTCCACAATTGATTGTGAAATGGTTTTAAAATACCATATCACAGATATGGATGATACTGCATGCTGTGACAAATGATGTGTCCCCAAATCTATTTTCCTTGTTGACTGGAAATCTACTTAAACATTAATAACTGAAGTTAATAGTTACTTTTAAATAGTAACTACCCTATTAGTCCCCCTATTTAGCAAGTATTTATAATGTTTCTTTTATATGTACCATCCTGTGTAAATAAATAAATTACCACTGTAATAGGAAAATAAATAAATTACCACTGTAATCCAGAAACTCACATTGTCCTGAGAAGTCGCATACACCAATGTTTATAATGAAATCTGAATATTTTAATCATTCTAGGAAAAAGGAGATGGGGTATGGAAGGATTTATTGTTGAAAGATGAAGATTAGGCCTTGTAGATAATTGGGTAGTGACTGAATGAATTTAAGAAGGAGATTAATGTGGTCAGGTTTGCATTTTTAATATTTCACTCTGAAAACTGTAAAGATGAATTTAACTGGAATAAGGAAGGTACAGGGAAACCAGATAAATTGCAATTGAAAGAAGTAAGAAGCAAGAGACTGAACCTGAGAGGTGGTAGATAATGTGCCTAGCTGAGCAAGCTCATTTGCTATTTTTTTATGGGTATTTTGATCAAATGAGGCTCAAGTAACTCTTGTTCTCTAACAGACTTAGCATTACATGAAAATAGAGGATTAATCAGACAACCTTTCCAAATGATACATTGTTGCAATGATTGTCTTAGACTAATTGTGATTTCTTCCCTGAGGCTTGGGAAAATATTATCTTTTCTAAGCTCAACTGTGACTGACACCAGAGTAATATCAAGTTCCTGCAAACTTAGAAAGGGGGACCAGGGAAGAATGGGATATTAAGTAAGTCCCAAGTAGTGTCTGCTCTACTGCTCGATTTTGAAAAGTTGATAATTTCTTAAAATATCTTCCTAAACTGCAAATAAATTTGTCTCAAAGTTTGGGCAAAATGTAACCATTTTTTAGTTTTAAACTGTTTGTACATTCATTATTTGGAATAAATTTAGTTGAAATTAATACCATGAACAGAATCTGAACACATTTTATGATCTTATTAGTTTTTATTGTTTCTCAATTTCTAAATTTGTTAAAATTTTTTTTTCTTGCACCTGACTTCACTTTAATAGCCTTTTCCTTGTCAGAGTACTACATGATCACTTTTTAGTTAAGCAAAATAACTTATATTGTTTAATTTCAAATTGCATGTTTCTTTTTTTTTATTTTTTAACTTTACAATATTATATTGGTTTTGCCATATATCAACATGAATCCGCCACAGGTATACACGTGTTCCCCATCCTGAACCCTCCTCCCTCCTCCCTCCCCATACCATATAGCCTAGAATTCATACGCTATGAAGCAAAAAATAAAATTGAGTGTTTGATATCACATTATAATTTCTAACAGTATAGAATTTTTGAATGACAGAAGAAAGACAGTATTTTAGTGATCTTTTCTTTCTTGATGTTTTAATGAAAGTAGAAGACCAACTTATAGAGTTATGCTCATCATCCATCTTTATGTATTTGGTTTGTTTTAATTTGCCTTGATGTACACTACAGTTAGGAAAAAACTCCCACTACCATGGGCCACAAAATTGAAAACAAATTGGAAGTATATACATAACAAGCCAAGAGTATATTTAGAGAAAATATTTGTGGTGAGTATAAGAGAAACAAATAGTGGGAATTCATTTAATATATGGCATACTGCATGGACCATCCAAAAATGTCCCCTAGTCCATTAAATGAAGATTTTTACCCAGTCATAATCAGGACACTTGAGTATAGCACAGAGAGCTTTGAAGAATTTAAGCAATTCTGAGGACAGCTCCCATTAAACTTTTATTTTCTTGCCACAAAGATTTCTCCCTTAATCATGCTAATTAAAACAATCACCTCCTCTCAACGTCACTTTGTTTCATTTACTTTGAAGCTGATTCCTAAATAATATTGCCAACAGATTGCTATATAATCAACAGGCTTATATCTATGGAATACTCTAGAGGAATTTAATTTATTGTCTTATAATAATTTACTGAGTGACAGAAATTACAGTTGGTCCTCAGTCATGTATATTCACTGCTGTAACAGGGTGAACTTCTAATACTTAAGTTATATTACTTTCTTTTACTCTAATATATGATTTACCAGTGTAAATTTACAAGTGTAAAGTGTGCATGTGAAGATAGACAGTCATATATATAATTTTTTCTTCAGGAAATTACATGCTATATAAACTAAATTATCCTAATAAAGATGGAACTGAGCTATCTTGTAAATATTACTCAGGAAAAAAGAGAATTGACATAAATTTAGCAGTTAGTTTTGACATTGATATGTAATTACCTAATGAATTCACATATCATAGTTACAAATATACAAAATAAATTATAGATTTTTAAATCAGCAAGGTAATAGGGAAACTAAATTATTTAAAAAGTCATATGGAAGAGGAATATACTGCTTTTATCTATAAAAATATACTTTATTTTCAAAACTCTAAATGACTAGATCAAAATTTTCTATTAAAAATGTTTGTACAGTAAAATTAAAAGAAAATACACAAGTAAAGGCAAAATTTAGAATTTGAAATCAGTTATATTTGTTTGCTACATTCCATGTTTAATTTCATTATTCATAGTTTTGCTTATTTATATTATATTTGGAACATGACTTTCTGGCTTTTCTGATGCACCTTCTCTGATATTCTGACAGGACCAGCAAGGTTTGAAGGGAGTGATATTTTCCTCAGAATCTCTAGTTTTACTTGATGTCACAGTATGAACTGCTGATTTATAGTATTCTTCCAAGAAGATATGCGATGTGCTGACGATTCAAAGCTGATACTGTTTACTTCATCCCAACAGTTCTATCCTTGCCGTTTTCATTAGTCTCCTTATAACATATTTAATTTCCTTAATAATTATCAGGTCTTGAAAGCATGGGTCACTTCATTGTTTACAGGTTATAAATAATTGTTTTAAAAATTCTGAAGTTTACCCATAAGGTTTTGACTTATTTTAATCTACTTTTCAAGACTCAAGGTGTAACTAGTTATTCTTTGAGATATTTTAGATATTAATATAGGAAAAAATCATACTCTTTTGAAAACAACACAGAATATGATTGCTTCTTATGTAGTAAATTCTAATTTACAGAAGAGTGGCCTATGACCATTTACAATATATGCTCATAATTATACAGTATTTAAGAATGTACCTGAAAAAATTGTTTTTAACCTATTGGCAGATGATAGCATTTTCAAAAACTCAAATCTGTGCCTATCTCCTTTCCCCTGCCCTTATCCATAGAACACACAAAGTATTAAACTTTGAGAAAATTAAATTACTTTAATATCACATTATTTGTGCTTTTAAAATCCTTTGTTAAAGCTTCAGAATGATGACAGATGGTTCCTCAGAGCACTGAGGCTACACACTTTCAAGAGTGTTAAGGATATATTTCATAGTTCTATTAATTAAACAACAAAGCTACTAAGATGCTTAAGGGTGCTGCATCTCCATTAGGACCAAAAAGAGACTGATGAAAATGGGTTTGTCAAATAGAGTGAACACCAGTAAGAGTCCCAGAATATTTACAAAGGAAATACACACAGACACACACACACATATGGAATCTTCCCAACCAATGGATCAAACCAGCATCTCCTGCATTGCAGGTGGATTCTTTACTGCTGAGTCACCAGGGAAGCCCATTATAGTTATCAGCAAAAAATTTTCCAGAATGGACAGAAAGTACACATATCACACCAAAGAAAAAGAAGATATTGCATGCCTCAAATTCTACCAGCAGGTAGGAAACTATTTAAATACACACATGTGTTATTTTTGATGCAAAAAAAAAAAAAAAAAAAAAAGGAAGCATGCCTTTAAGAGCTGACTTACAAGCTATGGAGTATATCTCCTGGACAGAAATAGAATTGAGTCCCAGTGAAAGAATGTTCAACAATTGCTTAGCTAGATTTCAAATCTGCAATGTACAAGTGATTTCTGTATGCCTACCATTTTGTTCTTTTTGAATAGAAATATTTCTGCTGAGAATTCTAGGCTTATTTTATCATTACATGTTTGTGTGTCAGTGTGTGGTATGTTTATATGATGTGTTGTCTGTTTAGTTTTTAGTCCTACAGATTGAAAGCAACTGTACCCACAGAACAGTACTTGAGAAACTAGGAAGCCACATGTGCACCTAGATCTGATATAGACCACATTTTGGACATTGACCAGATCTTATAATAGAATTAGTCTATTGTGGGACTTAGAAGGGTGGAATGTAGCATCTGCCTCCATAGTTGCTGTCACTGATCCAACTCCTTGTTATTTATATCCTATGTTCTTCTCTATCACATTATCCTATGGTCTGCTTGAGTGTTATATTCTAGTAGAATATAACAGATATGATACTGTTTTGGCTTCTGGCTTAATGGCTTCCTCTTTCACCCTTTGGATTACACATCCGTGGGAATTCATTTGTCATATTTTCAATAGTTCTATGGTAACTAAACATGACAAAGAATTGAACCCTTTGTAAGCAGCCACATACATAGGTGTGAAGCAATTCCATAAGACCCAGTCAAGCCTTCAGATGTTGATTACAACCTCAGAAGGGAGCTGGGCAAGAACCACCCAACTAGATTAATTCCAGATTCCTGGCCTTCCAAAGGTATTTGAGATAATGAATGTTTATTGCCTGCAGTTGATAAATCTTGAAGTAAAATGTTACACAGGAAAATAAAACTGTATTAGTGTTCTGAGAAACAGAATATATATATATATATATATATATATATATATATATATATATGAGGAAATTTATTATGGAATTTGGCTCATACAATTATGAAGAGTTAGATAAACCATGATATGCCATCCACAAGTTGGAGAAATAAGAAAGCAGATAGTATAATTTGGATCAAGTCTGAGATTAAGAACCATGGGAGCTACTGGTATAAGTCTTGGAGTTCAAAGTCTCAGAGATTAAATATCTTCAGGAACTCCACTGTCTTAGAGCAGATAAAGATGGATATCCCAACAGAAGAAGAAAGACAAAATTGAAACTTCCTCTGCCTTTTTGTTCTATTTAGGCCCTCACTGGATTGGTTGATACCCACCCACATTGGTGAAGGGGGATCTGGTTTATAGTCTACTGATTCAAATGCTAATCTCTTCCAGAAAATCTTAAATATACCAAGAAATAATATTTTACAAATAATCCATGCATCCCTTAATCCAGTCTATTCAACACATAATATCAAGCATCAAAATAGCTCTTAAGGTACTAATAGGGTGACTTAGAGGAGAATGAGAGCAGTAAAATTGTTTGGATTTATCATCTACATATATTCACATATTTACCTTCCTTTTTTCTTCTCTTTCTTTCCTTTTTCCCTCCCTCCCTCACTTTCTCCTTTTCCCCTCCTTGTCTCTTTCCTTTATAATTTTTATCTTTTTTTCCTAAAAATATTGTTCGCACTTCTTTCATACATCATATGCAAGAAATTCAGCAATAAACAAGGCAGAGATGTTTTAAGCTTCTTAGATTCTGGTAGGCGAGACATAAACATCGTTCTTTCATTCTAGTGCAGGAAAATGTGTATATCCAATAATACACAATGTGGATTTAAGTAGTAACATTATGAAATTCATTGAAACATGAAATGTATGTTGTGATGGGACACCTAGAGAAGACATTTTAGGTAAGGAATTCAGAAGTACAGTTTTTATTAGGTGACAACTAAATTCATACATGAATAATGCAAAGAGAGGAAAACATGACCCTTTGGAAAAGAATGGTCCAGGCAAAGGGAGTAGTATGTGCAAAATCAGTGATTGTAATTCTATCCCTTTTATGTTTCTTTTGTTATTAACAACCTCCAGGTCTTCCTTCTGGTAAATGTTATTAGTTTAGGAGTGGGCACATTGCCTCATTTGTTGATAACAACTTTCTTAAAACCATGAGAGAAGATAGGCTGGTGACAAAGCCAGTATGGTAGGAAGGCAGAGACCATATAATATAGTAAAGTAGAGAAGAAATCTTGATAATAGTAGACCCAAAGCTTGCTAACTTCTGAACATATCTTTTGTAAGATGGTTGTATTATTTTCTACAACATGTTTGCATATTTATTGCAAGCTTCTATAATGTGGTTAAAAGCATTTGTATCTGATTCATCTTTGATTTCATTTATACCACTGTATAAGTTTATCACATACAAAATTATTTTTTGAAGTATCAGATCAGATCAGATCAGTCGCTCAGTCGTATCCGACTCTTTGCGACCCCATGAACCGCAGCATGCCAGGCCTCCCTGTCCATCACCAGCTCCCGGAGGTCACTCAGACTCACACCCATCAAGTCAGTGATGCCATCCAGCCATCTCATCCTCTGTCGTCCCCTTCTCCTCCTGCCCTCAATCCCTCCCAGCATCAGAGTCTTCTCCAATGAGTCAACTCTTTGCATGAGGTGGCCAAAATACTGGAGTTTCAGCTTTAGCATCATTCCTTCCAAAGAAATCCCAGGGCTGATCTCCTTCAGAATGGACTGGTTGCATCTCCTTGCAGTCCAAGGGACTCTCAAGAGTCTTCTCCAACACCACAGTTCAAAAGCATCAATTCTTCGGCGCTCAGCCTTCTTCAAAGTCCAGCTCTCACATCCATACATGACCACAGGAAAGACCATAGCCTTGACTAGGCGAAACTTTGTTGGCAAAGTGATGTCTCTGCTTTTGAATATGCTATCTAGGTTGGTCATAACTTTCCTTCCAAGGAGTAAGCGTCTTTTAATTTCATGGCTGCAGTCACCATCTGCAGTGATTTTGGAGCCCAGAAAAATAAAGTCTGACACTGTTTCCACTGTTTCTCCATCTATTTCCCATGTAGTGATGGGACCAGATGCCATGATCTTCATTTTCTGAATGTTGAGCTTTAAGCCAACCTTTTCACTCTCCACTTTCACTTTCATCAAGAGGCTCTTGAGTTCCTCTTCACTTTCTGCCATAAGGGTGGTATCATCTGCATATCTGAGGTTATTGATATTTCTCCCGGCAATCTTGATTCCAACTTGTGTTTCTTCCAGTCCAGCATTTCTCATGATGTACTCTGCATATAAGTTAAATAAACATGGTGACAATATACAGCCTTGACATACTCCTTTCCCTATTTGGAACCAGTCTGTTGTTCCATGACCAGTTCTAACTGTTGCTTCCTGACCTGCATACAGATTTCTCAAGAGGCAGATCAGGTGGTCTGGTATTCCCATCTCTCTCAGAATAGTGGGATACAACTGAGCAAATCACCCTACTAAGATTACCTGAAGAGCTTTGCCTGATGACTCATTCCCCTTGCACTATTTTAGATGCCTTTCTACTCCACCATCATGCAACCTCCTATCTATATATATACCATAGCAATTCTCATACTATATTGCACCATTTGGTTTATGTGTTTTATTCCCCTATTGTTTGTGAATTTTTAAAATTTTCATTCTTATATTACTAGTTCTTGGCACAGTGACTAGAAATTGATAAGTATTCCGTAAGTATTCTGAGTAAAACGATGAATGAGAAGAAAATAGGGAATCTGATAATACACCTAAAATTTCTTAAATATATACCAGAGATATATCTGTTCATTTTCTTAGTCATTCTGTTTTATATTTCACTTGCCTATGAAGAGTCAACAAGAAATAATATTTAAGTCTATCATTATTAATGATAGTAGCTACCTTGTATTCATTTTAAGCTCTTTTTTACACCCAGAGTATCTTCATTTAAATTCTACAGATAAATGAAATGAGGTGAAGTGATGTTAAATGCTCAGCATAGTGCTAACCATGTATCATCTATTCAGAGAGATTAAGCTACTTCCTCATCACCCCTACCAAGCATGCACACATCATAGTCACTTAATTAGCCTGTGTTTCCACTGAAATGTGCTTTTATTAAATTTGCACTTATAGTCTAATGTAAAATTTGGGAAATGCAGTGAAGGAAATTTGTTTGGAAGGAAATATGAATAAAATTTATAAGCAGAATTATAAGTTAGTCACACTTGACATTAATATAATATCAGTTAATTTGGGGCTGAAATTGAAAAGATTAATGATAAAAATGATTATATGCTTCTTTTATACAGAATCTACCTCTTACATTTCTGCCTTAGACATACACTAAGGAATATTCTCCAGGCTGCATCATAAAAGAATAATAAGGGGAAGATTCTTTTTTTTCTAAAAGATATATGTTAGTAAATATATAAGTATTTGAATAAATGCATGCAATATAGTATATGTGTATACACAAACACACACACAGGAGCACAGGTGTCTAAGGCATCCAGAGATTCTATGGCTAGCGTGAATTAAACTTACATATTTATTCCTTCAAAACCCAATCTTTTGAATTATACAAATATGTCCAAATTATATAGTAAAATTAATGTATTAATTACCCAGTTGACATCTCAGTATAAAAGAAGGTTAAAATTATTTGGCTTTTTCTAAGGGACATCAAATTTGCTTCTCAGGTTTTAAAACTAAATAAAAGGTAGAAGAAAGATTATCAGATAGTAGAAATAAAAAAATAAATTTTGTAGGTTAAAGTAACATACATTCAAGGGTTACAATACAGAATATTTTGCTGAACCTTTGACATTTTTGTATACTGTCAATTCATTTATTAAGCATGACCAAAACTGAATTTGTTTATTATTTTAAAGAAATATATTAATAATCATTTACTGTTACTGATAATTGCTTTCATTTGTTCATTTTGAATGCATTTTCTTATGCTTTATTGTATATACCAAAAAAGAGTATGAAGTTAGAAATAGTATGGGTCATATTTAACTCATCGCAGTTTTTATCTTACTAACTTAGGTGTCATTACAGTTATATAAACTCAGTATAAAATTAGAAAATTAACCAATATTTAGATGGAAAAATTAAATGGCTTTTAATCACAAAAATCTTTAAAACCAAGTATAGAAAATAAATAGGTCAAAGGACATCATTTTTTGTTTATTTTCCCAAGAAAAGTATGTAGAATTTTTCCTGATTATTAAATAGACAACTATTCAGCACTCTACACTCAAAGTCAATGAAAAATATTTTTGAGAATCTAAGATATTTACAAAATTAAGCATAGAAACAAAACATATAGTAATAAAAAATATTATATTATTATTCTTTGGGTCACTGAAAATGACAGGAAGATTCCAAATAATTTCTTTCTTCAGCTGGGATACAAATACAATTAATTTCAGGCCAGGGACACAACCATGCTGACCCTAAGGTGCAGCATGCCTTAGGGTCATCATACATCCAAAATATTTAGAATGGCATCATAGTTCTCTGAGACTCCTCATGATTTCTGATTGTCGCACAGAGTCGGACATGACTGAAGTGACTTAGCAGCAGCAGCAGTGTTAATGAAAGTGTATAGCTAAAGTTTGTAATTATAGTTATAAGACAGCTTGTAGATTGATACATCTTAATACTTTAGGTAATTACGTCCAGATAGATAAATATTTTTCCATATAGAAGTTTTAAAATTTTATTCCAGTATAACATACATGTTAAAAAGCATAGACATTGTAAGTGTACAGATCTATGAATTTCTGCAAGTTGAACACATCTGTGTATCAGTACCCAGATAAAAAATAATGAAAATAACAAAACAAATTGCCTAACAATAAAAATCACAGAATATTACTAGCTTCCTAGAAGATACCCTATGCCATCTTCTAGTCACAAACTTCTGCCAAAGGTAACGATCCTCTGGATATATTTTCAAATAGTAGTTTCCCTGTTTCTCAATTTTATAGAGACTGAATCATACAATTTTTCTTTGGCTCCTTTACTCTTTTTTTGTTTTTAAAATTCAGCTTATTGTTGTATATAACTGTGGTTTTCCACTGTTATTGGTGTATGACATGCAACTGTGTGATTGTGCCATACCATTATCTCATCTACCACTGATGAATATTTGGATAGGTTGGTACTGTCATGATTACTGAATTTGTAAACCTGAATTTTGGTAACATTTTTGTTAGGTATATACCTAGGAGTAAAATTTCTAGGGTATGGGTTTGTGCTGTGCTAGTGGGTGCTAAGTCATTTCAATCGTGTCCAACTCCGTGTGACTCTATGAACTCTAAACCTCCAGACTCCTCTGTCCATGGGATTCTCAAGGCAAGAATACTGGAGCAGGTTGCCATGCACTCCTCCAGGGTATCTTTCAACCCAGGGATTGAACCCATGTCTCTTATGTCTCCTGCATTGGCAAGCAGGTTCTTTACCACTAATGCCACCTGGGGAAGTTGTACTGTCTACATACAGTGAGGCTTTTAAAATATCACCATTTTTTTCTCCAAAAGTTTGACCATTTTACATTTCTTTTACCATCTTATATAAGTGCTATTTACTCCACATAATCTTGGTATTTGGGGCCATACTCTTTGAAGTAGGATTTCCAGAATGAGTAATAAAACTTATTCCCCACCCTATCTTAAAATATTTGGTTTTGTAAAATACCTGTTCAAGTATTTTATCTATTCTTCCATTGTGTTATGTATTTTGTTTCTAGCTGAATTTGTAGTATTCATAATAAAATTCAAGATAAAATCATTAACAAGACACAGGATTGAAGATATTATCTCTGTGTCTGTCACTTGCCTTTTTGGGTCGCAAAGAGTCGGACACGACTGAGCGACTGATCTGATCTGATCTGATCTGATCTGAATGGTGTCTTTCAATAGTTCAATTTATAATTTTATAATATTTCTGGGTATTATTTATTTATCCTTTAAAATACTTTTTCCTGCTTTATGATTATGCAGATTTTCTCCTATGCTTTCTTTTTAAAGCCTTATTATGCTACTTTTACACTGAGATCTGTAATCTATCTCAAATTATTTTGTATCTATATTAAAAGTAGGAGCAAAGATTTATTTCTCTTTTCATGAACATCTATTTGACTTCTATTTTACCAAAAAGTCAGTTCATTTCACATCCCATTGCATAGTCACTTTTGCCCATAGTCACATTTTAATTCAGAATATACTGAACATCTGAGATACAACATACTTAGATGACAAATTCATCATTTTAGATACTTGATGGGGAAGTTATAAATATGGAATAATAATTATAATGTGGAGACCATCATATTAAGAAGTAAATTTAACAAAAGGCCAATTGATAAATGCTGTAAGGAAATTATGACAAAAGTTCTAAAAAGCACTATAGTTATTTCTAATAGAGGGAAAAAAGTCATTTTGGTAGGCACTGATATATGAGATTGGGGGAAAGACATGGAACTAGTTACATAATGCAAGAGATGGAAGAGTCGCTGGGAATGGGGATGTCATTGATAGCAGAGGATCAACTTTTCATCAGATGTACTCGAAAACTTCCTGTAGTAAAGATTGTGACATATATGGCTGAAGGGTAATTAGAGTGGGCATTAGATTTCTAAGGGAAGATAGTAGAAACGAGATGATCAGATAGGTTTTCCAAAGGACAAGGAATCAATTGACCTGGCCAGACACAGGATACAGAAGGACAGGAAGAGTTTTAGGAATATTTTAAGTTCTAGAGGACTTGTTAACTGACTGGTTGTGAGAATGAGAATAGCAGAATTTCTGGCTTGAGCAATGGGTGGATTTAATATTATCAACAAGAGACCACAGGAGTAAGGGGAGGGCAGAATCACAAAATGAGAACAGGAAGACAGTGATGATTTTGGTGGGCATTGTAATATGAGTTTCAAATTTGGAGGAGAGCCTATAGTAATAGTGGCGAAATTTTAGATTATCTTCAGAATGAATCTTGAGGATTAAAATGAGAGCACACAGTTTAATAGTGTGCATTTGAATTCAAAGAAGAGCAGGGGCTTCCCTGGTGGCTCAGACAGTAAAGAATCTACCTGCAGGGCAGGAGACCCAAGTTTGATCCCTGGCTCAGAAGGATCCCCTGGAGAAGGAAGTGAATTCCAACCCACTATAGCATTCTAGCCTGGAGGATTCCCTGGACAGAAGAGCCTGGTAGACTAGAATCCATGGGGTTACAAAGAGTTGGATGTGACCGAGTGACTAACTCTTTCACTATCCTTTTTCAGGTGATGAATATTTAGGAAGCCTGAGATTGTTGCTACTTTCAGCCACTTTTTATAAGTGTTTAGTTTTGCAGCAATGTATAAGCTGAGCAATTTGTTTCTAAGGAAAGTATATTAGTATGCTTTTATAGAATAGGAGGAGGAAAGAGCTGAGAGCAGGGAAGGGAAGGAAGGTGAGAAGGGGCTTTCCTTATCAGTGGAGAACTGAGAGGAGGCAGTTGCGACCTTACAAGTAGAATTCTTAGAGATTCTATCTCAGTTATTTTCCTGAGCATTTGCCAGGTATCTGTATAGAAGTACAAAAACTTGTGGCTAGGTCTCAACATGTTGAATTGGAATCTACTAGCATTTCAGTCTAATGGGAACTTATACTGATTCATAGCAGTGGTAGAGCAGGTGCTGCTATCTGTACATTAATGGATAAAAGCCTTTCTCCAATTTAGTTATGACCTTTTCATTTCCATTATAGAATGACACTTAATGGGCTTGAATATTCTTTCTGCAAGTGGGTTAAATGCAAACTTAAAAATTAGCATTTGATCCAGTAGTTCTTGAAAGAGATGATATTTAAAATGTTCAGGATAATTATTTTATTTGCTTATCACTATTTATTTCATTCTGCTTATCACTGCCCTTTGCTCTTAAATCAGAGTAGTTCTTGTCAGTATCATATGATTAAATACTATGAAGTGGAAGTTCAACTTGTGGTTTTCTTAAGAAATTTGAGGTAAGAGTTTCTAGAGATTTAAAAGGAAAACTGGCCTTTATCCAAGAGAACCTTGTTTGAATCTGAATCATCTTTGGAGCCGTAAATTTGTAAAGCATTATTCTGATAAATACACTTTTCTGACACAAATTGTTGAACATCATCATAATGCCATTGAGTTTATATATAACTCACTCAAATCTAAGTTGTTTATTTTCTTTATTCATGAGTAATTTAAAAATAAGATTTACAATATCTTACAGATTTAAATAAAATACAGCAGAAATTAAAAGTATTCAGACCTTTATTCTTTCTCTTCTTTTCCTTTCTCTTTCCTTCTCTTCCCTTCAATTCAATCCAAAAGCATTGGATGGAGTCACATAAAATAAACATATAAGCACATTAGGGAATGGGGAGGAGTGGTGGTCCAGACTCAAATGTCAGAGTCCAGACAAGGTATCTACACAGTAAATTAGAACATAGCTTGGCTTGCAGTGCCAGGGCACAAGTTGAGTATGCAAGGCTTCCACACAGAAGGCAACTCAGAGCCTGAACATATAAAAGAACATTACCACAGGATGGCTGCCTAGTGAAGTGGTCATATCCTGAGTGGGATGAGGACAGGGTTCACTAGGGTGGGAGTGTGGGAGGGCTGGCACAGGGTGTATGATCTTGAGAGAGGAACTGAAGGTGGCAGTACAGGGAAGTAATCCATGCAGGAGATTGGAACTTAAATGCAAAGTGGGGCAGCTGGCTTGGGTTATGTGAAGCAGAGTATCAGAGAGGTTAGATAGCTCAGAACAGGGCATCAGAATCCAACTGAAGTGGGAAGAATGCCAAAGTGGTAGTGAGTGAGGCCCATAGAGCATCATGGAGTCCAATCAGAGTGAGTAGGGCTTTCACATAGGGGCCAGTCAGGTGTGAGATGTCAGAACCCATTAGAGATTTTAAAGGACCTCAGTGAAGGATATTATAGCTGTGCAGGGAGACAAGTCGACTGGGAGTGCTGGAGGTGGACCAGAAATGGGTAAAAGAGCAAAGGGTGTAAGAGGGTGTTGTTTCCAGGTGTCAGAGACTGAGAGATATAATAAGGGCATTCATACAGTAGTACAGCCCAGTGAAGAGAGTCTGAACCCTAGTGAGATGGGAAGTAGTGTGTGGAGTCACCTAAATGTGAGGGGTCTGAGCAGGGGTGCTGAGGAGAGAGCATCTATAAAGGAGAGCAGTATGGAGCAGAAGTTTGTGAGCAGCAGGGGTGAAGAAACAGGAGTCTGACAGGTAGAAACTGAATTAAGTGATCTAAGGGGATATCTTTAGTAATAGGAAAATTGAAGCAGTGCCACTTGATAGGATAAAATGAAAGTTACCTTCCTGCCAAAAATATATAACCTACAAAATCTAAATGTGGAGAAACATCAGACAAACCAAATGGAGGGACATTCTACAAAATAACCCATCTCTAATCTTCAAAAAGTGTCAAGGCCATTAAAGTCAGAAAAAGTGAAAACTGTTCCAGACTGATGGAGCTGAAATGCATCTAAATATAACACATGAGTCTGAGCTTGGCTCTAAGGGATGTTATTGGCACAATTTGAGAGGCTTGAATAAGGTCTTGGGATTATATGCTAGTAGTGTATCAATGACAATTTTCTTATTTTGATGGTTGACTTGTGGTTATGTAGAAGAAGACTTAGGAAATACATACTGAAGAAATCGAGAATGATACAGCATCCTGACAGAAACTGTTTTCAAATGGTCAGGAAAAAAAAAAAAAAAGAATATTTGAACTGCATTCACTTTTTTGTTAAGTTTGAGATTGCTCTGTATGAATAAAAAGTAAAAGAGAAACAAAGAGAAAACAGGGATAAAAATTAAATATCCTGTGCTAAGGATAAAGATATTTTCACTTATAACTTCTCACAGTATATTATAGGTTTTCAGTATATTATGGTTCAATTCTCCTCAATTTGTCCTTGTGATTCACTAAAGTATTAGAACTTGGTGTAAACAAATAATATCTAATCAAGTTTTCAGAAATTTCTGTGTTGTCTCAGTGTTTGAGGATGAAATTAGTTGAGACTCTTGAATCCCCTGAAAGAGAAAGTGGTTGTAGGGGAATTTTTCAAATGATCCTGATATTTTTGGGTAAGTGATAGATATTTAAATACATGATTTTAAATGTTGGGTAGTTTCTATTCTTATAAGTTCATAAATATTCCATGGAATTAAGAATAAGAGAAATAAAAATTAGATTTTGTTTGGAGATTTTGATTTTTCTTCATTTGCTGTTGTTATTGAGTAATTAAGTCATGTCTGACTCTTTGCAGCACCATGGATTATAGTCCTGCCTATCTCCTCTGTCCATGGCATTTCCCAGGCAAGAATACTGGAGTGGGTTGTCATTTCCTTCTCCAGGGGATCTTCCCAACACAGGGATTGGACCCATGTCTGCTGCTGGGCAGGCAGATTCTTTACCACTGAACCACCTGATAAGTCCTATTTCTTCATTAGAAGATTGCAATTTGTACATAAGAAATAGGAGAAACAATACCATGTAGTAGAAAAAGTACAACAGAATCATGAATGCAGATAGATAAAGTTTGAATCCCAATTTACCTGTTTTTTTAAAAATCTTGCTTTTGAAAAAGAAATATCTTATTGTCACTAGTTTTTATTTTGTCCTTCATAAAATGGGAACAAATATATCCAACTTATAGAATTTAAATGTTAATTAGCTATGGAAGTCTGTATACTGTACTATATGGATCTATAATATGGATATATATGTTAATGAAGAAAGTGTGATGTGATCATCCAGGGGATGGAAATAGGTAGATAGATGATAGATGTAAATATCTAAAAAATCATACATATAAATCTATATATATGAGATATCTATATAGATATCTACATATCTATCTATATCTATATATCTATATCTATTCAGAGAAAGAGATAGATAGATTGACAGACTCATTCATCCCCTGACACATCACATAAAAGCTTCCATACCTCATATTTAATTGTTCCTATTTTAAAGCCTTGAATTCCTAAAAATACTTAAAGAGACTACATGTACGGTGGCAGACAATTCTGAGATACTATAAAAAATAACAATTGTTAAAACAGCTTGCTAGAGTCTGTGTACAGGATGTCTGTGTACAGGAAGGCATGGGTGGAATGATGAATACTCTGGGTGGGGGAGTGTGTCCATTATGGTTTTCCTGGGGATAGACAGATGGTGTTGGTGGCTTGTGAGAAATTGATAGCTGAAACTATCAATGCTGCTAGCCACATGGACGTCCTCTCAGAATCATTTTTATTTCTACATAGATGACTGGTCAGAGTTATGGAGTCTATTGATAAAAAATACTTTGACATCTATTTAAAGATGTACTTATCTCTGAAGATATGCCTCATTTTAAGGTGTATATGTATATATATATGGCTAATAGGTATAGTGTATTAGTCAATATTTCTAAAATTAGCTCACATTCGAGATTCAAAAAAAGAGTTTGTTTTGAAAAAAATCCTTTGTTTAAAGTCAGTAATAATGTCTTAAAGTATTCATGTATAACACAAATCCAGAGGTCTTTAAATTGAGTTCTTAAAAGTGATACCAAACAGAATGTGTAATAGTCTGAAGAAAAGTATTTATTTTCAGGAGATTAGATAGAAATAGATAATAATCAGGTTATTCTTTTTACTATTAAGGCATAATATAGTTGTATGCAGTCAGGAAGCAAAAGTTGGAACTGGACATGGAACAACAGACTGGTTCCAAATAGGAAAGGGAGTACGTCAAGGCTGTATATTGTCACCCTGTTTATTTAACTTATATGCAGAGTACATCATGAGAAACGCTGGACTGGAAGAAACACAAGTTGGAGTCAAGATTGCTGGGAGAAATATCATTAACCTCAGATATGCAGAGGTTATGACACCACCCTTATGGCAGAAAGTGAAGAGGAACTAAAAAGCCTCTTGATGAAAGTGAAAGTGGAGAATGAAAAAGTTGGCTTAAAGCTCAACATTCAGAAAATGAAGATCATGGCATCTGGTCCCATCACTTCATGGGAAATAGATGGGGAAACAGTGGAAACATAAAGTGGAAACATAAAGTGGAAAAATAAAGTCAGACTTTATTTTTCTGGGCTCCAAAATCACTACAGATGGTGACTGCAGGCATGAAATTAAAAGATGCTTACTCCTTGGAAGGAAAGTTATGACCAACCTAGATAGCATATTCAAAAGCAGAGACATTACTTTGCCAGCAAATGTCCGTCTAGTCAAGGCTATGGTCTTTCCTGTGGTCATGTATAGATGTGAGAGCTGGACTCTCACATTCATACATGACTGGATGAGAAAAGGCTGAGGGCCAAAGAATTGATGCTTTTGAACTGTGGTGTTGTAGAAGACTCTTGAGGGTCTCTTGGACTGCAAGGAGATCCAACCAGTCCATTCTGAAGGAGATCAGCCCTGGGATTTCTTTGGAAGGAATGATGCTAAAGCTGAAAGTCCAGTATTTTGGCCACCTCATGCGAAGAGTTGACTCATTGGAGAAGACTCTGATGCTGGGAGAGATTGAGGGCAAGAGGAGGAGGGGACGACAGAGGATGAGATGGCTGGATGGCATCACTGACTCGATGGATGTGAGTCTGAGTGACCTCTGGGAGTTGGTGATGGAGAGGGAGGCCTGGCGTGCTGCAATTGATAGGGTTGCAGAGTCAGACACTACTGAGCAACTGATCTGTTCTGATAGTTATGAACTTATAAAATTGTCCATTCTTTTCTTTTATTTCTTATTCATGTATAAAACTTGACAATCTTTAAATATATGCAGGCCATAGGGAGACCTGGGTTTGATGCCTAGATCAGGAAGATCCCCTGGAGGAATGAATGGCTACCCATTCCAGTATTCTTGCCTGGAGAATTCCATGAACAGAGGAGCCTGGCGGGTTATGTTCTATGAGATCAGAGAGTCAGACAAGACTGAGAAACTAACACTTTTTAGGATCTTAGGGTACAATGATACAAAATATCCCTACCCTGTGAAAGTTTGTTATGTCCTGGAGAGACAGGTCAGTAAAAAGACATAGAGAGCAGATATATGTGCTGAGAAAGAGCAGGGCCATGGATAAGGTGTAAGGTGTAATCAGAGATGTTGGTACTCACCAAGGGAATAGACAAAAGCTTAGGGCAACATGGCAGGGAAATTTCCCCTTGAAAAACTAATAAAAATCATGTAATAAGGGGAGTTTTATGCATGGTGATCTATCCATGAGTAAAAGCACAAAGTTGAGAGAGCAACTCACATTCAGGCAATCACAAGAAGTTCAGTGAAGATGGATTACTAAAGACAAAGGGGAGTGATACAAAGTGGGTCTGCAGCATTGGACAAGGCCAATTCATCACAGGGCTTTTATGGCACAATAATAATGCTGGTCATATAAATTTCATCTAAACAAAGACATATCTTAAAAGTAAATAAGGGTACCATTAATGATAATGCTGTCATAATGAAGTTAAGTCAAGACAGTCTTTACCAAACTAGACAAATGGTCACCCAACCTGTTAAGAAGTTTAGGCTTTATGTTAATGTGAAATCTTCCAAAAATATTAATTGGGATTCAGATATTTAAAGAGTATCTTATCCACTCTTGATTACTAATTATGTTCCTATAGATCTTTGATCTTTCATAAAACTGCAATAAACTGAAAAAACATCTGGAACAATTTCATATAAGCACATTTTCCAGCAGCTAAAAGGCTGATTGGACTTGTGCCTTGAAATTGAGGAAAGTGAGACAGGTAGGAAAGCTATATTGCCTTTCAGGTCACCAGGGTACCATTGGGGAAATTACTCCACTGAAAGAGTTAATGCAGCTTTCAAAGTTGCTTAAAAGGAATGTTTTGGGTAGTTAGACACTGAGGAAGTCTGGCTTATCATCACTCTATCTGAAAAACCCTCAGACCCTAGAAATTGAAATCATATGAGTGAAATTATAGAGTCCCTTTGTGTATACTAGAGATGTCCTACCATCATTTTATATTTTATTCTGTTTTGCCTGGTTAGCACTGAAAATTCACAAAAGGCAAACCCGAAAGTCAGTTCTCCCTTTGTTTCTGCCAATATTAACTGCAACTGGCTTTAGGGGTTTATTTTTAAAGAAAAGAGAAAGGGTAACAGTTTTCCATTGGTAGCTTCATAGTGCTCTATGCAGCCTGTTTCGTATACACTGATGAATCTTGATTTTAACTTGAAGCAATTAAGCAGATTGTGAATCTATCGGTGGAGTCACATAAGAAGTCAGAGAACATGAATTGTTCTCCCACTTATTATTTAGCCCCATCCAGTCTGTTTTTCAGATTAGTTTGTAAACTGGCTGCCTTTCTAGCTATACCCTCTCTTCATAAATAATGTTAGCAAATTTACTGAATGTCTGATCAGCAGGTAGTTTATAGATATGCCATATCCTATTTTAAATGTCAAGTATTTTCAAAATGCAAAAATTTCCCTAAGAGCTCTATGAGAAGAGAAACAGCTGGGGACCCAGAGAGCTGTTTCCCTAATGCAAGTGTAAAGCAGTTTGAAGCAGCTCCTTCAGATGTGTGTTTTTAAAGAATCATGCTGCAGATAGTTACCATTAGAGGTTGTTTCTGAGATCCTGTTGAGACTCTTAGGAGGAGCTGCTGAAGAACTTCTGGTAAGAGCTTCTGAGATCTGTGACCCCCAGGGAGCAATGTTACTGACAGCTGCTGGGAACTGTCAAGAGTAACAGAAAGAACCAGCAAGAGACATCGGGAATAGTCACAGAGAACAACTAACATATTTACTAGAAGTGAATAAAGTTGCTGATGAAAACTGCAATCTCTGAAAGAAGAAACTTAGGTAATCAACTGCTTAAGAGACAATTCTGGTTAAACACTTCATAAAATCTGATGGGGTTTGAGGCTAGAAACTCTTGTGGGGCACATAAACCAAATAAAGTCACTTCATTCCTTCCAAAGCCTGAGACCCAGGAAAAGACAGAAAACAGTGAGTTACGAATGAGAATTGCTTAATTAAACTTACTGCCTGGTTTAAGAAGATTCTTCCTTTTGGCCTTGTTAAATCTAATTAATAATTGCATCTGTGAAATTATTGCTGCAAAATTAGATAGCCAGGTGTGCAAAAAATGTACATAGGAAGAAACCAAATTATTATTTAAATAGTGTTGTAAATTTATTTTTATTTTCCAAATAAATAGCTTCAATAATTTCAAATATATAAACAATAAATTAGTTTTAAATTATAGCAATAATAATTCAGTCACTCTAATGTTCCAAAATCATTTCTTGTTTCATGAATTTAATTCTCATTATTCCATGTGTCTAGAGTATTGTTTTGCTTTACTCATAACCTGGTTAATTCCTACTAATCCTTCATGTATTTTCTTAAATATAAGCTCTTCAGTGAAGACTTCCCTCACCATAATTATCACTCAGCACTCTTTTATTTCCCCTCAATCACTTAGCAAAATACATAATTACATACTAATTTTACTTATATTTACTTTCATTAGGTTGGCAGCTGTGTAAGGCCAGGTTTATATCTTTTTCTGTTTGTAGGGTTGACTTCATGCCTAGAAGATTGCTTGACACATATGGTCCTTTGTAAATGTAAATGTATATTTGACATATGAATAAAATGTAAATGTTTATTCAACATGAAAAGAGAAAGTGAAAGTGTTAGTTGCTCAGTGATGTCAGACTCTTTGCCACTCTGTGATCTATAGCCCACCAGGCTCCTCTGTACATGGGATTCTCCATGGAAAAATACTGGAGTGGTTTCCCATGCCCTCCTTCAAGGGCTCTTCCCTCAAGAAACTTATCTCTAATTTAAAAGGGAGATAAATTGAAGAAAATAGGGAAAACCACTAGGTCATTCAGGTATGACCTAAATCAAATCCCTTACAAATATACACTGGAAGTGACAAATAGATTCAAGAAGTTAGATCTGATAGAGTGCCTGAAGAACTATGCATGGAATTTCATGACATTTTATAGGAGGCTGTGATCAAAATCATCCCCAAGGAAAAGAAATGCAAAAAGGCAAAATAGTTGTCTGAGGAGGACTTACAAATCGCTCAGAAAAGAAGAGAAGTGAAAGAAAACAATAGACTGGTTCAAAATTGTAAAAGAGTATTTCAAGGCTGTATATTGTCACCCTGCTTATTTAACTTATATACACAGGTGAAATGCCAGGCTAGATGGAGTACAAACTGAAATCAAGATTGCTGGGAGAAATATCAATAACTTCAGACATGCAGATGATGCCACCCTAACGGCAGAAAGCAAAGAGGAACTAAAGAGCCTCTTGACGAAAGAGGAGAGTGAAAAAGCTGGCTTAAAATTCAACATTCAAAAACTGAAGATCATGGCATCCAGTCCCATTATTTCATGGCAAATAGATAGGGAAACAATAGAAACAATGACTTGTTTTCCTCATGGGCTCCAAAATCACTGCAGATGGTGACTGCAGATTTCACTGCAGACGTGAAATTTGAAGATCCTTGCCCCTTGGAAATAACAATATGACAAACCTTGACAGTATATTAAAAAGCAAAGACATTTCTTTGGCAACAAAGGTTCATCTAGTCAAACCTATAGTTTTTCCAGTAGTCATGTATGAATGTAAGAGTTGGACCATAAAGAAGGCTGAACACCAGAGAACTGATGCTTTTAAACTGTGATGTTGGAAAAGCCTCTTGAGGGTCCCTTGTACTGCAAGGAGATCAAACCAGTCAATCCTAAGGGAAATCAATCTTGAATATTCACCGGAGGGATTGATGCTGGAACTGAAACTCCAACATATTGTCCACCTGATGTGAAGAGCTGACTCATTGGAAAAGACCCTGATAGTGGGAAAGATTGAAGGCTGAAGGAAAAGGGGTTGACAGAGGATGTGATAACTGGATGGCATATCTGATTCAATGGACATGAGTTTAAGCAAGCTCTGGGAGATGGTGAAGGACAGGGAAGCATGATCTATGAGAGTCCATGGGATTGCAAAGAGTCAGACCTGACTGAGTGATTGAACAACAACAACAGCTGTTAGTAATTAGGCTGGGTCTTCCTATGGAGATTGACCCTTATAAAAATATTTGTTCAGGTTTGTGCTCTATGCATGACTCTAAACTTTTCCCTTATTAAGATCCCCATATTCTAGCTGAGGAAGAGACAGATGAAGGACACAAGGCTTGGTTCTCCATCTTCAGCATCCTCTTTCAGAACTCCAAAATAAATACCATGTGCTGAAGAATAAAATAATTTAAAATTAATTATATATGTTAGACTTCGCTACAGATTAATGAAGAACTATCTTGGGAGAGAGTTCAATTAAACATGATATGGGAATCTCCTATAAGAAAAAGAACTGTGAAGATGTTTCTTTTCTTGTTTTTTTTTTTTTTTTTTACATTCTTTTATTCAGATCAGATCAGATCAGTCGCTCAGTCGTGTCCGGCTCTTTGCGACCCCATGAACTGCAGCATGCCAGGCCTCCCTATCCATCACCAGCTCTCGGAGTTCACTCAGTCCTTTTAGTGCACATATTTTTGCAGAAGTTTTGAAATTGATGCACAGAATCCGATTTGAGAACATTGAACCACAGAGGTATTACTGAGAGAATATGACTACACTGAAACTGCTAAAAAACCATACATATAAATGTATAAAACGAGCCTTTTATGTTTACATATTGGGGGTCTGTTTGTGCATGAAACTTGATCACAAAGTGTAGTGGGGGATTAGGAGAAGGAAAAGCCTAGTTTCTCTGTTTTACATTATTTTAACCCGGAGCTAGAAATGTTGATTAAGTAATACTTCGAGAATCATAAAAGTAAAAAGATATATTTTTTTTGGAAAATCAGTTTGATTCTGCAACCTCAGTTTTTTATTTCATTTGTTTTATTAAAATACTACCTTAGTTACCCAAATAAATTTATTTATCCATAAAAATTAGCAAAGAGCATGCACTGCAAGATTTTCTTAGAAGAAAAACAAACATGTCCAGAAAACTTCAACTCCTCATTATTTATTTATTCCACATTTCTCTAATATTATTATAAAATGAAATAGATAATTCTAATTATCAAATAATTTGATAATTATTGATCAAATAATTCAAATATTTTGCATTTGCTCATGTGTATAAATGTTCATATAAATGAGGTTCAAAACAATTTTGAAAATCACTGAAGCACAATAAATAAATTCTCAAAATTATCTAATATACTAATTTTGTACTGTTCATGGGATTCTCAAGGTAAGAACACTGAAGTGGTTTGCCATTCCCTTCTCCAATGGACCATGCTTTGTTGTTTGAGCAAACTCTAGATCATGAAGGACAGGAAAGCCTGGTGTGCTGCAGTCCACGTGGTTGCAAAGAGTCAGACATGACTTAGCGACTGAACAACAAATATACTAATAAATATATCATACCAAATTTTAAACCAATTGATAATATAAAACTATAAATATGTTTCTACATTTTACTTAATTTTCAGGTGGTCAATTAGGAATAATCCAGGTGAAGTAAATCTGTGTTTATATTTGGCATAAGCTGGAATCAAGATAGTCAGGAGACATATCAATATCCTCATATACACAGATAACACCACCCAGATGGCAGAAAGTGAATAGGAACTGAAGAGCCTCTTGATGAAAGTGAAAGAAGAGAGTGAAAAAGCTGGCTTAAAGCTCAACATTCAAAAAACTAAGATCATGGCATCCAGTCCCAGCACTTCATGGCAAAGATATGGGGAAACCATGGAAACAGTGACAGACTTTATTTCCTTGGGTTCCAAAATCACTGCAGATAGTGACTGCAGCCAGGAAATTAAAAGACGCTTGTTCCTTGGAAGAAAAGTTATGACCAACCTAGACAGCATATTAAAAAGCAAAGACATTACTTTGCTGACAAAGGCCCGTCTAGTCAGAACTATGCTTTTTCCAGTAGTCATGTATGGATGTGAGAGCTGGACTATAGAAAGAAAGCTGAGCACCAAAGAATTGATGCTTTTGACCTGTGGTGTTGGAGGACTGCTGAGAGTCCCTTGGACTGCAGGGAGATCCAACCAGTCCATCCCAAAGGAAATCAGTCCTGAATATTCATTGGAAGGACTAATGCTTAAGCTGAAACTCCAATCCTTTGACCACCTGATGGGAAGAACTGACTCCTTGGAAAAGACCCTGATGCTGGGAAAGATAGAAGACAGAAGGAGAAGGGGACAACAGAAGATGAGATGGTTGAATGCCATCACCAACTTGATGGACATGAGTTTGAGCAAGCTGGAAGTTGATGATGGACAGGGAAGCCTGGAGTCCATGTGGTCATAAAGTGTCAGACACTACTGAGCAACTGATCTGATTAACATGAAACATGAGAGTGATATGTTAAAAATGAAATATATATTTGTTACATTAATAGTTTAATATTAAAATTATGAGACATATAGTTCTCATTATAGTTAGTACCAATCAACATACATCTAGAATACTGATTTCAGTTTGAGATCCCACATCTTTAAAATTTGTACCACATGATACCAATATGGATGGTAGTGGGCTAATTTAATGGATTAAAAAATGATTAGCTTATAGAAGTGTGAGACTAAGGAGATATTACTTTTTTTTTTTTTTCATTTATCTGGAGAGCTGCCATGTAGAAGTCTAGAGTAACTCATTCTCCTTTGCTCTCAAAAGCATTATAAGATTGCCATATGAAAATAATTAAGAAGCAAATTTTTATTCAAAAATAGGAAAAATTAAAAACCTGTAATAAATTATAACTCCTTGAATGTAGATCTGTGTCTGAATGTATCATTATGTCCCCTTGAGTGCTTGGCAGGTTGCCCGTCACATAAAAGTTCTTCAAAAATTAATGTTGAATCAATGAACAAATTAACAGACATGAATGACCAATAATGAAATAATCAGCAATGCAAGGAAGTTAGCTTTCTTCTATTGAGAGTATTGAAGGAAAGGCTAAATGACTATCAAATAGAAATGAAATGCAAGTTGTGATTGTAAAATATCCCTAGTTGTAATTTGTGACATGTATAGCATATTATGTCACAGAAATATTTCCATTAATTGGAAAGTTGGCATATTTTGAATCCCTGCAACTTGAAACATGAAAAATACATTGATCATGAGCATAGATGTTATCAAAAGGTAGAGATGGATTGGTTTCAAGCCCCGCATAATGCATGTGCTAAGTTAGTCAGTCATGTCCAAATCTTTCTTGGACCCCAGTGACTGTAGCGCTTCATACTCCCCTGTCCATGGTATTTGCCAGGCAAGAACACTGGAGTGTGTTGCCATTTTCTCCTCCAGAAGCATAATGCATAAAGATGTATAATCCAAAGTGTGGTTCTTTCATCTGTAAACATGGATTGTAATGGGAGTAAACTTAGAATGTTGTGAGGATTAAGTGAAATGATATTTTTAAAGTCTCAGGAACAAAGTAAGTTATTGAAGGAAAAAGCAAAGGAGAAAAGGAAAGATATAAGCGTCTGAATGCAGAGTTCCAAAGAATAGCAAGAAGAGATAAATAAACCTTCCTCAGCGATCAATGCAAAGAAATAGAGGAAAATAACAGAATGGGAAAGACTAGAGATCTCTTCAAGAAAATTAGAGATACCAAGGGATTATTTCATGCAAAGATGAGCTCTATAAAGGACAGAAATGGTATGGACCTAACAGAAGCAGAAGGTATCAAGAAGAGGTGGCAAGAATACACAGAAGAACTGTACAAAAAAGATCTTCATGACCCAGATAATCACAATGGTGTGATCACTGACCTAGAGCCAGTTATCCTGCAATGTGAAGTCAAATGGGCCTTAGAAGGCATCACTACAGACAAATCTAGTGGAGGTGATGGAATTCCAGTTGAGCTATTTCAAATCCTGAAAGATGATGCTGTGAAAGTGCTGCACTCAATATGCCAGCAAGTTTAGAAAACTCAGCAGTGGCCACAGGACTGGAAAAGGTCAGTTTTCATTCCAATCCCAAAGAAAGGCAATTCCAAAGAATGCTCAAACTACTGCACAATTGCACTCATCTCACACGCTAGTAAAGTAATGCTCAAAATTCTCCAAGCCAGGCTTCAGCAATATGTGAACCGTGAACTTCCTGATGTTCAAGCTAGTTTTAGAAAAGGCAGAGGAACCAGAGATCAAATTGCCAACATCCACTGGATCATGGACAAGGCAAGAAAGTTCCAGAAAAAACATCTATTTCTGCTTTATTAACTATGCCAAAGACTTTGACTGTGTGGATCACAATAAACTGGAAAATTCTGAAATAGATGGGAATACCAGACCACCTGACCAGCCTCTTGAGAAATCTGTATGCAGGTCAGGAAGCAACAGTTAGAACTGGGCATGGAACAACAGACTGGTTGCAAATAGGAAAAGGAGTATGTCAAGGCTGTATATTGTCACCCTTCTTATTTAATTTATATGCAGAGTACATCATGAGAAACGCTGGACTGGAAGAAACACAAGTTGGAATCAAGATTGCTGGGAGAAATATCAATAACCTCAGATATGCAGATGACACCACCCTTATGGCAGAAAGTGAAGAGGAACTCAAAAGCCTCTTGATGAAAGTGAAAGTGGAGAGTGAAAAAGTTGGCTTAAAGCTCAACATTCAGAAAATGAAGATCATGGCTTCTGGTCCCATCACTTCATGGGAAATAGATGGGGAAACAGTGTCAGACTTTATCTTTTTGGGCTCCAAATCACTGCAGATGGTGACTGCAGCCATGAAATTAAAAGACACTTACTCCTTCGAAGGAAAATTATGACCAACCTAGATGGCATATTCAAAAGCAGAGACATTACTTTGCCAACAAATGTCCGTCTAGTCAAGGCTATGGTTTTTTCTCTGGTCATGTATGGATGTGAGAGTTGGACTGTGAAGAAGACTGAGCCCCAACAAATTGATGCTTTTGAACTGTGGTGTTGGAGAAGACTCTTGAGAGTCCCTTGGACTGCAAGGAGATCCTACCGGTCCATTCTGAAGGAGATCAGCCCTAGGATTTCTTTGGGAGGAATGATGCTAAAGCTGAAACTCCAGTACTTTGGCCACCTCATGTGAAGGGTTGACTCATTGGAGAAGACTCTGATGCTGGGAGGGATTAGGGGCAAGAGGAGAAGGGACGACAGAGGATGAGATGGCTGAATGGCATCACTGACTCAATGTGAGTCTGAGTGAACTCTGGGAGTTGGTAATGGACAGAGAGGCCTAGCATGCTGCACTTGATGGGGTCGCAAAGGGTCGGACACGACTGAGTGACTGAACTGACTGACTGACTGATATCTTATTAATCATTTTCTGAATATATATGTATCTTAGATTGTTCACTCGATGATGTTATCTGGCTTCATTTGACCGTATTGTCATTATAAACCCATGTACTCATATTACCACTTCAAAATATTTAGTATAGTGCTGTACAAAACAGGTGGCACTTATGTGACAGGGACTGATGGACACCGAGTATTGTGGTTTCAATACTATTTACATTAGCATGGATCAGCATCAGAAAATCGTACCTATGTTTCTCTTTTTTTGTCCACAGAGCTTGGCAAGTTCTGAAGACTAAGTGGAATCTTAGTAAACACTCGTAACATTGCAATCACGTTTTTCTGCTTTAGTTTTTGGAATTAACCATTATGTGGAAGAGACTAAAGAAAAAATAGTGTAAAATGACTAAAATGATGATACGGTAACATTCTATTAGAGACAAAAGGAGTTTTCTTAGAACTGGAGTCAGAGTTGAATAATATACTGAAAGCTTGATACGATGAGGCAATAACGTGTCAAGACAAGTGATGCTGCATTTGTGGAAGAGTATCTTAAAGACAGAAAAGGGTAGGCTGAATGGGAAAGAAAAGAGAAGTCAAAATATGGGAAAACCAAGGATTGAAGAAAAGAAAAACTTAAGCCAGTGATAGAGAAAATGTGGGATATTATATTTTCCTCAGAAAGACACCATTTGACATGTTATCTAAATATCCAGAAGGAGATGAAAGTATTTTATATATGCGTGGTATTAAGAATAACACCAGAAATACTTGAAGTGAAAGTCGCTCAGTTGTGTCTGGCTCTTTGCAACCCCATGGACTATAGAGTCCATGGAATTCTCCAGGCCAGAACACTGGAGTGGGTAGCTTTTCCTTTCTGCAGGTGATCTTCCCAGTCTAGGATTCAAACCCAGGTCTCCCACATTGTAGGTGGATTCTTTACCATCTGAGCCACAAGAGAAGATGAAAGTATTTTATATGTGTGTGATATTAATAATAACACTAGAAGTACTTAAGGAAAGCTTTTAGTATAACTGATAGTAATGGCTAGATTCTGTCAAACCACTGAGCTAGCTGAAAGTCACAAAAATATATAATTATTATTCATTTCTTTGAAATCAAAAGTTCTTAGACTCTTGTGTGAGTGTGCCTTTGTGGGAATGCTAAGTCCTGCTATATGGACATAGAAGACTACTCAATAGCAGAACAGCTAAATTTCCTTTAATCACTCAAAGTCAGCATTTTGCCTCATATTACTGGAAATTACAATAGAAAGGAAAATTGACTAAGTGTCTCTATGTTTTATATCTTTAACAAATCTATAAATAAATTTCTTTTGGAAAAAACCTCCACAAATCTGAGAGTATGAAATGGAATGGGAGCTCCTTCCATTAAATATTGATTGAATTGATTTCTGATTTCCTAGATACTGACAAGTCAATATTTAGAGATCAGTTTGTTTTTTTTTTTTCCTAATGTAGCCTGATATTTATATCTGCTTGAATGCCATACTGTTAGATTTTCTAACAGTTTGTAGGGTTTTTTTGTTTTCTTTAGAGCCACTGGAAATGGTGTCTAAAAAATGACAGAATTGTCTACGGTAAAAATATCCATGGTCCTTCTACAATTTGATTTTTTTTAATAAATAAAATGTTCAATAGTAAATTGTTCTTTTAAAGCACTGAGGCTTAGTATAGAGAAGAGAAAAGAGTATTGTCCAGTCATGAATTCAGTTGAATTCAAAATAGCTTCATATCTGAGAAATAGCAACATTTACTGAAGTCACACCTCTTAAACATTTGAATGATGCAGCAGAAATCTTTTTAACTTGAGATGAAATTATAAATACATAACCTTTTAAAAAGATAATTCTTTTCTAGCTCCTTTTGATTACTACACAAAAAAGTTAATGATGCAAAATAACTTATAACACATGATTATAAAATAACCCATCCTTTGCAATTTGGCTACTATTCTTAAACTGAGAGGATCTCAGTGATACAATTCCCTCCATTATCTTCTTGCTTAGTTCACAAATACAGTCATAATACAGTACAATACATGATACTGACACAGTTAAGTGAAGAGAAATCAGATGAGATTCAAAATACGACTGGAAACACCCAAGAAGTTTACTTCTACTTCCAGTGAAATCAATTTCAGAAAGCCACATACTTGCATTATCTTAAAAGATACAGCTATTTAGCAAAGAATGACTACATACTTCCTCTTTGTAAAGGTACAGTAAAGATTCATAGTTTTTGTAGTGGCGAACTGTTTGCATAATACTTCACTTAAAGTATTAATGTAAACATTAATATTAAAAGATGTAAACGTAGAAAATGTATTCATTTATAAGTAGCATGAGGAAGACTCTGGTGACAGACAGTTAAGTTTCATGATCATAGTGGCAGTCACACAAAACTATACAAGTGATAAAATTTTATAGACCTACACACACATACACACACAAGAGTGTATTAAAAATATGCACACGAAACCTGAACAAACTCTGTGGATAATACCAGTGTCAATTTCCTGGTTTTGACACTGCCCTGTAGTTCTGTAATACCTATCATTGGGAAAAGCTGGGTAAAATACATACCCAGCTTATATATTTATTTGTAACTTGCTGTGAAACTATAATTATTTCAAAGTGAAACTTAAAAAAGAGAGAGAGAGACTTAATGTCTACAGAAACAAAGCTTTGACCTTTTTATCTTGACTAAAACTAGACAAAAAAAATATGTGAGAAATTGGAAAAGTTTAACATTGATTAATTTGCAATTAAGGCATTGACATTAAAATTTTAAGGTATAAATACTTTGGGTTATTTCAAATGCTAATTTGTAAAACAAGTCATAAATGAGATTTTTTTTTTTCCTGGAATTAAATGCTAAATTAAGTTCTAAAAATCAGAAAAATGAAAAAAAATTCAAGCCTTTAAATACATATATGAAAATTTACCAACTTCCTCTCAAGTCTATTCCAAGCGAATTTGAAAATAATCAGAGCAATGTTAATTCCCACAAATATGACATTTCAGGCCATAACTTTGTGTGTGTTGGTATCTTGGCATCAATTACAGGAATCTCTCTTTCCCTCTCCACTGCCCCTACTCCCTGCAAACTTTCAGTTTCTCTCCAAGCTTCTGGTAGATTCTTCTTACATTTTATTCATAGACCTGAAGTTTGTTTTAGATGATATTTAATTTTTACTCCAATGGTCTGTTATTATCCTCTAATTTTTAAGTTGAAATAGTGACAGCTAATTTGTTCGCTTTCACCTAAATGTATTAATAATTCAGTGGTTGGTAAGTGCCTTTTATGGAGGAAATTTTAAGTTAACATCATCAGAACTTTTATCGATTCATCATGTAGTATCTGTTCCTCAGCAATCTTGCTCTCTGTGTGTGAAGCCACTGGCTGGTCAGTCTATTTTATCTTCTGGATATGAGTCAGTACTATGTTTAATGACCAAATTCTCTTCAGGGCTGGACTTAACTCTTGTATTCAAAGCAATACATATATTCATTGTGTTTGTAATAAATTTAGCATAGATTTCTGCAGTTGGGCAAATATGAACATAAATCTAAGCTCAGCCATTTAATAATGATGTAACCTTAGTCAAGTTACTTAATATTTATATCTTTAAGTCTAGGATTGTTGTTTTGTAGATTGGGATGACAAGACTACTTCTTTATATTGTTCTAATTTATGAGAAGTAAAGATTTTACATGAAATATCTGGCCCAGGGACTACAATATAGTATGTGCTTGTGTATGGGTTTAAGTTTGATTCGATTTCAGAATACTGTGATGAACTGGTTCCTATCAGTCTTGGATACTTAAAGTTGGTAGGTATGTCAACACAGAACAAAAGGAACCACTTTTGTTCGTTCCTATTGGCTGATGTGATGCTAAATTTTTTGTGTCAACTTGGCTGGCATGAGAGATGCCTGGATGACTGCTGCTGCTGCTGCTGCTAAGTCGCTTCAGTCGTGTCTGACTCTGTGCGACCCCATAGATGGCAGCCAACCAGGTTTCCCCATCCCTGGGATTCTCCAGGCAAGAACACTGGAGTGAGTTGCCATTTCCTTCTCCAGTGCATGAAAGTGAAAAGTGAAAGTGAAGTCTCTCAGCCGTGTCCGACTCTTCACGACCTTATGGACTGCAGCCTACCAGGCTCCTCTGTCCATGAGATTTTCCAGGCAAGAGTACTGGAATGGGGTGCCATCGCCTTCTCCAGCCTGGATGACTAGTAAAAGATTATTTCTGGGTCTATCTATGAAGGTGTTACTAGAGGAGATTAGCATTTGTATCTATAGGTCAAGTAAAGAAGATCAGTGAGGATTGGGATCACCCAGTCTGTTGTGGGTCTAAACAAAATTAAAAGATAGAGGGAGGGAAAATTTGCTTTCTTTGCACCCATCTTCTGGCCCCATGTTGATTCTCCTGGTTCTCTAGTGTTTGGACTTAGATTAAATTACATCCCTGTCTTTCTTAAACTTCTGGCTTACAGACAGCATACTGTGAAGCTTCTTAGCCTCCAAAATTGTGTGAGCCACTTATCACAGTATAGTTTTGTTTGTGATGGAAACTTGACCAATAGATCCAGGAATAATAATGATGAATCTAAACTATTTATATTACTATGTCTTTGCTTGAAATCCAAAAACTAAAAATATCTATTATTGCTGCTCCTGAAAGCTCTCAACAAAATGTTCAATAAGTTTAATTGATACAACTAAAAAGTTACAAGAAATAAAAGTAAATCCTGGCCTTTCTTTTAGTCTATAAAAATTAAATATGCACAAAATAAAAGCTATAGCAAGACA
Source organism: Tragelaphus eurycerus (assembly GCA_935064755.1). Classification (NCBI taxonomy): domain Eukaryota; kingdom Metazoa; phylum Chordata; class Mammalia; order Artiodactyla; family Bovidae; genus Tragelaphus; species Tragelaphus eurycerus. Next base: position 10,046,207 of record CAKXYN010000004.1, read on the forward strand.
CTGTACCAGGATATATATTCTGGTACTTCATAAAATTAAACAAACATATGTGCACATACAGTCCAGAGTTTTAAGAAGACTTTGCACAGGAAAAGGAATTTAAAGGTATCTGTGGTAAAAATCCCATGGATGTAGGAGCCTGGTGGGCTGCAGTCCATGGGATCTCTAAGAATCGGACACGACTGAGCAAATTCACTTTCACTTTTCACTTTCATGCATTGGAGAAGGAAATGGCAACCCACTGCCGACTATGGGGTTGCACAGAGTCGGACACGACTGAAGCGACTTAGCAGAAGATGTAGCAGTGGTAAAAATTACTTCTTATTCATCCCCTTTTGATAAGAGGCCAATGTATACTATATTTCCTCTTTTCCCCCTTTTCTGTTCTGCTGTTATTGTACTCTTTACTTCAGGGAACATAGAAATAACATTTTTCTTTATAAGCAAACTATAACACAATTGTACTCATCTCACACGCTAGTAAAGTAATGCTCAAAATTCTCCAAGCCAGGCTTCAGCAATACATGAACCGTGAACTTCCAGATGTTCAAGCTGATTTTAGAAAAGGCAGAGGAACCAGAAATCAAACTGCCAACATCCCTGAATCATGGAAAAAGCAAGAGAGTTCCAGAAAAAAAAATCTATTTCTGCCTTATTGACTATGAAAAGCCTTTGACTGTGTGGATCACAATAAACTGTTGAAAATTCTGAAAGAGATGGGAATACCAGACCACCTGACCTGCATTTTGAGAAACCTATAGGCAGGTCAGGAAGCAACAGTTAGATCTGGATGTGGAACAACAGACTGGTTCCAAATAGGAAAAGGAGTCCGTCAAGGCTGTATATTGTCACCCTGCTTATTTAACTTATATGCAGAGTACTTCATGAGAAATGCTGGACTGGAAGAAGCACAAGCTGGAATCAAGATTGCTGGGAGAAATATCAATAACCTCAGATATGCAGATTACACCACCCTTATGGCAGAAAGTGAAGAGGAACGAAAAAGCCTCTTGATGAAAGTGAAAGAGGAGAGTGAAAAAGTTGGCTTAAAGCTCAACATTCAGAAAACGAAGATCATGGCATCTGGTCCCATCACTTCATGGGGAATAGATGGGGAAACAGTGGAAACAGTGTCAGACTTTAATTTTTTGGGCTCCAAAATCACTGCAGATGGTGATTGCAGCCATGAAATTAAAAGATGCCTACTCCTTGGAAAGAAAGTTATGACCAACCTAGATAGCATATTGAAAAACAGAGACATTACTTTGCCTGCAAAGGTCCATCTAGTCAAGGCTATGGTTTTTCTAGTGGTCATGTATGGATGTGAGAGTTGGACTGTGAAGAAAGCTGAGAATCAAAGACTTGATGCTTTTGAACCGTGGTGTTGAAGAAGACTCTTGACAGTCCCTTGGACTGCACAGAGCTCCAACCAGTCCATCCTAAAGGAGATTAGCCCTAGATGTTCTTTGGAAGGAATGATGCTAAGGCTGAAACTCCAGTACTGTGGCCACCTCATGTGAAGAGTTGACTCATTGGAAAAGACTCTGATGCTGGGAGGGATTAGGGGCAGGAGGAGAAGGGGATGACAGAGGATGAGATGGCTGGATGGCATCACCTACTTGATGGACGTGAGTTTGAGTGAACTCTGGAAGTTGGTGATGGACAGGGAGGCCTGGCGTGCTGCAATTCATGGGGTCGCAAAGAGTCAGACACGACTGAGGGACTGAACTGAACTGATAAGAGATACAATAGAGGCCAAGATAGTTTTGCTTTATTGTTGAAACATAAAGAACAAAAATGATCAAAATAAGGAAAGTTAAAATAGCCTTAGCAAATTAATTATAGCCATTGAATTAAACAGATAATATTTTAAATTTACAATGGATTCATCTATTTGTCAATATAGCTATAGATTTTAGAGAACCTATGCTATTTTCATATGAAAAAGTTTTATTCTTTCATAAATATATTTATCACATTTCCTGCAATGTGAATGTTTTATTGATTTTTAAATAGGAAAAATTGAGCCTAATGCTTGGCAGTACATCTTACTGTAATAGATTTTTCTCTGCATATCAAGTGGATGTTGGGTTATCAGGATTTTTGGTGGGCTTAGATACTCCTCAAGGATCTTTCCACAATGATTTCTATAATTTTCCATATTTTTATGTATATTTTTCTTGGAATATAAGGAGCTTCTGTTGTGATATGAATGGACAATGCTGATGCATTGTTTTTAAATTCTAAATGATTGAAATGATTGAGGAAATGTATCTGTTACCTTTCTCAATGTCTTGCTATGCTTATAAGGCCAAATATGAGTGCTACAGAGAATCAACTCACTTTCTTCACAGGGTTTATGCTTTAAGTAAAATATGTGAATAATATACTGAATCTCTATTTTCAGAGAACACCAAGTTAACCCTGCTTTCCCTCCTACTTCCATTTAAAAAATAAAATTGCTTTGTGCCTCAGAGAAAAAGAATGAACATAGGGCATACAATTCTTTAATTGCCAAACACTGACCATTAATCTTCAATGTACACACAAGGTGTTCTCAACTTTCCCTCATCTCAGTGAAAGATATTTGTTCCTTATTTTCCCAGCCTCTCCTTGATCCCTGAGGCTTCCCTCTCCATGAATAACCTTCACCAGCCTCCCCAAACATAAGAATATTTATCACATTTTCCCCTCTCAATATCACAAAAAAATGTTCCTCTTTTCGGATATACTTCTTGAAAAAGGAATCTAGACTTACGGATTATACTTTTTCTCCTTCTATAACTTCTCAATGTGAATCTTATCAATGGTCCTATTTCATTAATAAAATTGTTCTTACCAACATCTTCAATAATTCTGTTACTGAAACAAAAGAAAACATAACTACTGTCCTTCTTATTCTTTTAGTAATATGTGAAAGAGTTGACCATTTGTTCCTTGAAATTCCTTCTCTGTGTCCTTTTCTTGTTCATGGTCATTGCCTAAATTTAAACCATTGTTTATATCATTGGATTTTTATATAAATGCATTGCAGAATCTATATTTTCTAGTCTTTTGTATATAAATATCAGTCTTTTTTTTAAAAAAAATATTGAATTTAATAATTTCACTTCCTTGCTTAACATCCATCAAGGATTTCTCTATGCTCTATAGAGTACAAGTCAAATATCACACACACACACACACACACACACACACACAAATGCTTTGTGAGCTGAACCACATCTGTCATTTCAGCTGCATCTCTCAAGACTCTCATATGTGTCCCCACACTCAAGCCTTATTCCACTATGTTTGACAGCCAAAGGCATGAGGCTGTATATCAATTTTTCTATTCACTGAAGAGTTTTCCTTTTTAAAATATTCTGTCTATGATTTCCATTTGGACCTCATTAAACTCTAAAATTCTTGATGACAGGAAATATGCTCCTTTTTTGTATCTAATGTCTTTCTTAGTGTGGGTCATACAATAATTTAAAGCTTACACAAACAACACACATATTATATTCAATTAAGTTAATGTGCATGATGTAAATGTTATGCATGAAAAGGAATTTTAATTTCTGATTCCTTTTTAAAAATTAAATTGCTGGCAAGCTTATTTTGTCTTATTTATATGAGATCTATAGTAAATATAATAGCAGTAAATTTATATATTACAGTTATGGTAGTAAAATTGCTGTGTGAGATTGTGTATGTATGCATATGTATGCATATTAGCAAATTTCTCTCTCGCAAATAGGAGTTTGCACCAATATACATTATATTCCTAACTATAGTTTCTCTTTAAAGTAGAAAATCTTACAATTAATTTGTGAGACAATCTTAGAGCAACTTTTCTTATGTCTATTCAAAATGTATGCTTCCTTATTATAAGCATACTGCTTTTACTCTTCAGTATTCTCTTGTGTGGTATTTGTTTCTTATTGATTTTTTAAAACTTTCTGATGAGTTGTTTTCCTTGTAGTTCAGTCAATAAAGAATCTGCCTGCAGTGCAGGAGACCACAGTTCAATCCCTGAGTCAGGAAGATCCCCTGGAGAAGGAAATGGCAACTCACTCCAGTATTCCTGCCTGGAAAATCTCACGGAAGCAGGAGCCTGGTGGGCTGCAGTCCATGGGGTCGCAGAGTCAGGCACAACTGAGTGACCAACACTTACTTACTTCTGGGAGTTGTGGAATTCAAAACTTCTATCTTGCAAATAATTTTCTCACACAGTGAATTATTTTTCTTCTGACATTGATTATGATATTTTGCCTTTTGGAAAGTTAATTTGACATGCTCAATTTTATCAATATTGTCCTTTAAGGTTTTTGAGATTGGGTTCTAATTAAGTCTTATCATACAAATGAATAGATAACTAAATGAGTGGATGAATTAAATAATCATGGATTGGATAAGAATGATTTATTAGATTTCTCTGGAGAAAAAGCTAGAATAGAAGATAGATATGTACATGTATATAGGTGTGTGTGTGTGTGTGTGTATATATATATATATATATATATATACACAGAGAGATGAGAGAGAGAGAAAGACAGAGAGAGAGAGAGAGAGAGAGAGAGAAATACACAGAGAAATCGATTATAAGAAATTGATGTAAGTTCCAGTCTAAAAGCTGATAGACTTGCCAAGGGGAATCCATGTTTCAGTTAAAGTCCAAAGTCTAGAAAAGGCTCAGGAAAGCTCAAACAGTCAGGCAGGAAGAGTTCTGTCTTAACATTTTTCTTATTTTCATTTCTTAAAGTAAATAGATGAGGTCCACTTGTACTCAAGAGATCAATCTGCTTTATGCACTCTACAGATTCAATATGTTAAGATCATCTAGTAACACTGTTACAGAGACCCAGAATGTCTTTTCAAATGTCTTGGCACTTAACGAAATTAAATATCACACACTGAGGAAACCAGAATTGAAAGAGTCAAGTGTACCCCAATGTTCATCGCAGCACTGTTTATAATAGCCAGGACATGGAAGCAACCTAGATGTCCATCAGCAGATGAATGGATAAAGAAAGCAGTGGTACATATACACAATGGAGTATTACTCAGCCATTAAAAAGAATACATTTGAATCAGTTCTAATGAGGTGGATGAAACTGGAGCCTATTATACAGGGTGAAGTAAGCCAGAAAGAAAAACACCAATACAGTATACTAACGAATATATATGGAATTTAGAAAGATGGTAACAATAACCCTGTATACGAGACAGCAAAAGAGACACTGATGTATAGAACAGTCTTTTGGACTTTGAGAGAGGGAGAGGGTGGGATGATTTGGGAGAATGGCATTGAAATATGTATAATATCATATATGAAATGAGTCGCCAGTCCAGGTTTGATGCACGATGCTGGATGCTTGGGGCTGGTGCACTGGGATGACCCAGAGGCAGGTGTGGGGAGGGAGGAGGGAGGAGGGTTCAGGATGGGGAATGCATGTATACCTGTGGCAGACTCATTTTGATATATGGCAAAACCAATACAATATTGTAAAGTTAAATAAAATTAAATTAAAAAAATTAAATATCATAAAATTAAACATCACAAAAAGTAAGTATGTATTTCTATAGCACCTTAATTTCACATGGTCTTCTAAGTGTAAATCTCAGTTGCACACCACTTACAATATATGATGTTACTTAATCTTTCTGGTCACAACTTTTATGTCTGTAATACAGAGATAATATGAGTCATCACTATCCTATAGATTGTTGCAAAGACTAAATCAATTTGTGTCAAATGCTTAGAGCCATACTTCGTTGACACATAGTAAGTGATCCATAAATGTTAGCAATTAATCGTTTTCCTCACAGAAATATTGTAAATTGCATGCTACACTAACCTTTAGCAGATTAGGAAAAATTCAAAAGTTAATTAAATAGAATTATACCGTGTAATGAAGAAGGAAATGGCAACCCACTGCAATATTCTTGCCTTGAGAATCTCATGGACAGAAGAACGTGGCAGTCTATAGTCTATGGGGTTGCAAGAGTTGGACATGACTGAGCGATGAAGCACACACACAAATTCCATGTAAAGAGCTAGGAATTACCTTACCTGTTCTTACAACAAGAAAAAGTTGAACAAATTGAAAGTCAATACCTTTTTTGGGACCCACCCAAGGACAACCACAATTGGGAAAAATGGAGAGACAGCTAAATCCAGAGCTTATAGCCCAAAATTGCTTATTTGGAGCAGAATTTAATAGAAGGCTAAGCTGGTGAACTTTCAGATGTTCAAGCTGGTTTTAGAAAAGGCAGAGGAATGAGAGATCAAATTGCCAACATCCGCTGGATCATCAAAAAAGGAAAAGAGAGTTCCAGAAAAACATCTATTTCTGCCTTATTGATTATGCCAAAGCCTTTGACTGTGTGGATCACAATAAACTGTGGAAAATTCTGAAAGAGATGAGAATACCAGACCACCTGACCTGCTTCTTGAGAAACCTATATTCCGGTCAGGAAGCAACAGTTAGAGCTGGACATGGAACAACAGACTGGTTCCAAATAGGAAAAGGAGTACGTCAAGGCTCTATACTGTCACCCTGCTTATTTAACTTATATGTATAGTACATCATGAGAAATGCTGGGCTAGAAGAAGCACAAGCTGGAATCAAGATTTCTGGGAGAAATATCAATAACCTCAGATATGCAGATGACACCACCCTTATGGCAGAAAGTGAAGAGGAACTAAAGGGCTTCTTGAAAGTTAAAGAGGAGGATGAAAAAGTTGGCTTAAAGCTCAACATTCACAAAATGAAGATCATGGCATCTGGTCCCATTACTTCATGGGAAATAGATGGGGAAACACTGGAAACAGTGTCAGACTTTCTTTTCTGGGCTCCAAAATCACTGCAGAGGATGATTCCAGCCTTGAAATTAAGAGAAACTTACTCCTTGGAAGGAGGGTTATGACCAACCTAGATAGCATATTGAAAAGCAGAGACATTACTTTACCAACAAAGGTCTGTCTAGTCAAGGCTATGGTTTTTCCAGTGGTCATATATAGATGTGAGAGTTGGACTGTGAAGAAAGCTGAGCGCCGAAGAATTGAGGCTTTTGAACTGTGGTGTTGGAGAAGACTCTTGAGAGTCCCTTGGACTGCCAGGAGATCCTACCAGTCCATTCTGAAGGAGATCAGCCCTGGGATTTCTTTGGAAGGAATGATGCTAATGCTGAAACTCCAGTACTCTGGCCACCTCATTCAAAGAATTGACTCATTGGAAAAGACTCTGATGCTGGGAGGGATTTGGGGCAGGAGGAGAAGGGGATGACAGAGGATGAGATGGCTGGATGGCATCACTGACTCGATGAACGTGAGTCTCAGTGAACTTCGAGAGTTGGTGATGGACAGGGAGGCCTGGAGTGCTGGGATTCATGGGGTCGCAAAGACTCAGACATGACTTAGCGACTTAACTGAATTGAAGCTGTTAGCAATATTTCAATGGTAAGTTTGATAAAGTGCTGAAATCTGAGTATATATAATAATGAAAGAGAAACTACTGGAACTTCAGTATTTGTGGGCTCTCATGCTTTCAAAAATTTTCATGAAGAACCTTGTAACGAGCACATGTTTGAGACCTAAGACAGATACCCTCCTGCCTTTGTCAGTGCTGATGGTTTGGGGAGGAATGAATATTGTTCAATAATTACAAAGTGTTCTTTATAACAATGACCAACATTTCAAGGGAAAAAGTTTTACCAGAGCTTTGCCCCATGTTCAGGAAAGGCATTTCTTCAATCTAGGCAGCTCTATCCTACCTATCTCCCGTAAACTGGAACTGGGGGATAGGGTAAGAAACAATTGTCATGGTTTCAGCTTAGTGGAACAGGCTCACTAAACACCTGAGTTTAAATCATGAGTGCTTTTAGAACACTTTAGAATTATAGTATGCTTTCCTTTCCACAAATTTTACAAAATTATTAGGGATCTAGTAAAATAACAATGGACTACATACTTCCATAAAGTGTAAGCATAAATTCAACAGAGGGGACAAAACAAAGTCACTTGAGGAACTTGAGAAGCCTCTGGCACCTACAACTGGTCACTCAATCATGCTATCTCTGTGTAACCCCTTGGACTATAGCCTTCCAGGCTCCTCTGTTCATGGTATTCTGCAGGTAAGAATCCTGGTGTGAGTTGCCATTCCCTTCTCTAGAGGATCTTTCCAATGCAGGAATTAAACCCAGGCTTCCTGTATTGCAAGCAAACTCTTTACCATCTGAGCCACCAGGGAAGCCCCACAATAAACATTAGACATGGTTAAATTAACCCTAGCTATATTAGCATGAAGCCTCACAACAAAACTATGTTCCTATTACATCATGGTCAGCTTCAAAAACGTGATGAGGCACAATGAAAGGAAAAGAAAAAACAGAATCAAAAGAGTAAAAATGAACATCAGAATCAGTTATGACACAGATGTAGGAATTGCCCAAAAGGAAAGATAGTAATTATGATTAATATTTTAAGGGCTCTAATAGAAAAAGTGGACAGCTGCAAGAACTGATAAATAATGTAATAAGAGAGATGGAAACTCAAAGAAAAGATCAAAAATAAGTATTTGAAGTGTAAAACACTGTAGTAAAAATGAAAAATGCCTTTGATAGACTTATTAGTAGATGGAATTTATCCCAGAAAAGAATCAGTGAGCTTGAAAATATTTCCATAAAAACTTTCCAAACTGAAATGATAAGAAAAACATGAAGAGGGCGGGGCACAGAATATTCAAGAATGTAGGAGAGCTGGGTGAGGGGGTAGAAAATGGTGTTTCATTCAAGTGGAAATCAAAGGAAAGTTGGAGTTGCAATACTAATATCAGACAAAGTAAACTTTAAAATAAAGGCTATTACAAGAGAAGGACAAAGAAGGACACTACATGATGATCAAGGCATCAATCCAAGAAGAAGATATAATAATTGTAGATATTTATGCACCTGACATTCGAGCACCTCAATATATAAGGCAAATACTAACATCCATAAAAGGAGAAATCAGGAGTAACATAATAATAGTGTAGTACTTTAAAACCCCACTTTATCAGTGGACATATTATATAGACAGACAATCAGTATGGAAGCACAGGCATTAAATGATACATTAAACCAGATGGATAAAATATTAGCAGTCCAAAGCCAAGACATTAGAAAGATCATAGACCATGATCAAACGGGATTTATACCAGAGATACAAGGATTTTTCAATATCCACAAATCAATAAGTGTGATACACTACATCAATAAATTGAAGAATAAAAACCATATGGTATTCTCAATCAATGCAGAAAAGCTTTTGACAAAATTCAACATCAGTTTATGGTAAAAACTCTCCAGAAAGTGGGCACAGGAGTAAGATATATCAATATAATAAAGGCTATACAGCACAAACATACACACACACTCATACACATACACCTAGTTACATCACATTCAAATTGTGGAACATGAAAGACAAGGAGAAGACCTTAAGCATGACTTCTCATGCAGTTTCTTTCAAGAAAACCAAGAAACCTTCCAAGGTTTGATGGGAAAAATAGCATCAAATATTAAAATCAGTTGACTAATGTATAAATAGTATCTCAGATCCAAATAAACTTTTTAATAACAACAACAACAAAAATGTGGGACAAGTGAAAACAGTGAAACATAAGCCTAATAGGAATACCAGAAGTGGAACAAAGAGAGAAATATGTGAGGTAGTGAATGATTAACAAATGTTAGACCACAGATCCAAGAAATTCAAAGACCTACAAATAAAATGTGTACACACATTCATACACACACAAAAAGAAATGCAAGGCTCAGAATAATTCACTGGTGGATTCTGCTGAAACTTTAGGAAAGAAATTGAACTAGTTGTCAGCTCTCTTTTCTCAAAAACAGAAGTGAGAGGTACACTTTTTAATTTCCTGTGAACACTTGAGATCAGCATTACCTTAATACTAAACATAGATAAAGACATCGTAATAAAGCCTAACTAAAGACCATTATTTCTCATGATAATAGATGCAAAATTTTTCAAGAAAACATTAGGAAATACTTCCAGCAATGTATAAAAGTAATTATATACCACCACTGGCATTGAAACATGTATAATATCATATATGAAATGAGTCGCCAGTCCAGGTTCGATGCACAATACTGGATGCTTGGGGCTGGTGCACTGGGATGACCCAGAGCAATGGTACGGAGAGGGAGGAAGGAGGAGGGTTCAGGATAGGGAACACGTGTATACCTGTGGCAGATTCATGTTGATATATGGCAAAACCAATACAATATTGTAAAGTTAAAAAAAAAATAAAAGAATTTTAAAAAGTAAATATATACCACCAGAAAATGTGATTCATTCCATGTATGAAAGTCTAGTTAAACATTTGAAAATCAACCCATGTCATATACCACATTAACCGACTGAAGAAGAAAAATCACGAACACAACAATTGATTTAGAAAAAAAATCAATGAATTCCGATGCCTGATATTCATAAAAACCTCAGAAAACTAGAAATGGTGGTAACTTCCTCAACTTGATAAAGAACTTCTGTAAATATCTATAATTAACATCCCACTTAATGGTGAGAAACAAAATGCTTATCCTATAAGATTGAGGACAAGTCAAGGATATTCTCTCTTAGTACTCCTATCAACATTGTACTGGAAGGCCCAATTAGTGTTGTTATACTAGAAAAGGAAATGAAAGCCATACAAATTGGGAAGAAAAAAAATATATATATAGTTCTTTTTATTTAGAGATAGCATTACAGTCTATGTAAAATATCCCGAACATTTATCAAGAAATAAACAAGCAAAAAAAAAAAAAAAAAAAAATTCTTAGAACTAATAAATGAGTATGAAAAGTTCATGGAATACAAAGTTAATGTATAAAATTCCATGATTTTACATTGATTAACTTACTTCTTACATACTAGCAAGGAAAAATTGGAATTTGAATTTTTTTCAATTACCATTTACGGTAGTCCCCAAAAGTAAAATATTAGGAGTTAATCTAGCAAAATATGTACATAATATATATAAGAAAAAACATAAAACTCTGATGAAAGAAGTGAAGATCTAAACACGTAGGAAGATATTCCAAGTTTATGAACTAAATGACTCTAATACTTTTAAAATGTGGATTATTGCAAACAACATATAGATTCAACACAATAACTACAAAAATCTCAGCAAGCTATTTCATGGACACGGAAAACTGATTATAGCATTTATAGGGAAAAGCAAAAGACCCAGAATAGCCAACAAAATACTGAAGAATAAAAAAAAAAAAAAAAAATTGAGGCATTACACTTCCACAACTTCAAGAACTACTGGGCTTCCCTGGTGGCTCAGATGGTAGAGTCTGCTTGCAGTACAGGAGACCCAGACTCAAATCCTAGGTCAGCAAGATCCCCTGGAGAAGGGATTAGCACCTCCAGTATTCTTGCCTGGAGAACTCCATGGACAGAGGAACCTGGCAGGTTACAGCCTAAGGGATTGCAAAGCAACTAAGCAACTAACACACACACACACACACACACCATTTTAAAAAAATAAAACAGAATAGATAGCCCATAAGGACCTACACAAATATAGTCAACTGGACTTTGACAAAGGAAAAAAAAAAAAAAAAACAATCTAAAGGTGAAAGTATAACTTTTCAACAAATGCTAGAACAGTTGAAAATTCATGTGCAAAAAACTGGATATATACTTAAAAGTGGAAAAAAAAAAACAAAATTAAAACTTTATGGGAGAAAAATCTATGTGACTTTGCGTTTTACAATGAGTTTCTAGATATAACACCAAAAGCATGATCCACAGACAAAAAAAAAAAAAAAAAAAAAATTGATGAGTTAAGGTAAAATTAAAAACAACTCCTATGTGAAAAATACTATTAAGGGAACACAAGCCAACTTCCTACTGGGAGAAGATATCTCAAAAAAATTATATGTTAAAGAAATTTTATCCAAAATACACAAGAAAGCTTAATATCACAACAATAGGAAAACAATCCAATTAAAAATGATCAAGAGATATCAATAGATACCTCATCCAATGAAGGAGAAAATGGCAACCCACTCCAGTATTCTTGCCTGGAGAATCCCACAGTCAGAGGAGCCTGGCAGGCTATAGTCCATAGGGTTGCAGAGTCAGACACAACTGAAGCAACTTAGCAGGCACCTCATCAAAAAAGATATGCAGATGACAAAAAAAAACATGAAGATATTTTTGTCTGTGAATGTTCACTAAAGAGAGACTTCAGCATAGGAGAATTTTAATAATCAAGAGACTATGATAACCTGTTCTATGAATACCAGCCAACCTCTTTCCCTAGCTACCCCTGTGATTGCCTAGTGGGCTCTCAAACAGAAGTGGCAATAGTGGCAAGGATAGAAGTTATACATGGGCTCTGAAACACAGATTTCCACTCACTAAAGCTGACCTGGTTATCACTACTGCTGAGTGCCTAATCTGCCAGCAGAGACCAATACTCACCCTAGTGTGGCACCATTCCCTGAAGCGATCAGTCAGTTACCTGTTGGCAAGTTGATTACACTGGACAGTTTCCATCGTGAAAAGGGTGTCATTTTGTTCTTACTGAGTAAAGACCTACTCTGAATATGGATTTGCCTTACCAGCACAAAACTACTTTCCCCAAAACTACCACTTGTGTTCTTAAAGAATGCCTTTTCCACCATCATGGTATTCCACATGGCATTGCTTCTGATAATGAACTCGCTTTACCACAAAAGAAATGCAACAATGGGCCCATGCTCATGGAAGTTACTGGTGGCTTACCATGTGGCTTAACTTCTGAAGCAGTTGGTTTGGTAGAAGAGTGAAATAGCCTTTTAAAGATTTTATTACAGTGCTTGTTAGGTAGCAATACATTTCAGGGCTGGGCAAGGTTCTTTAGAAGACTGTGTATGTTTAGAATCAAAATCCAATATACAGTTCTGTTTCCCCTATAGACAGGACTCACGTGTCTAGGAGCCAAAGGGTAGAAGTGAAAGTTACACTACTTGCTATTATTCCTAGTAAGCCACAAGCAACATTTTTGCTTCCTGTTGCCATGATCTTATTCTCTGCTGATCTAGAGGTCTTTGTTCCCAAGGGAGAAATAGTTCTATTGGGAGACACAGCAATAATTCTATTGAACTGAAAGTAAAGATTGCCATCTGGCCACTGTAGATGCCTCAAAATAATCAACAGGCAGTGAAGGGAGGAATTATGCGGGTTAGAATGATTGATCCAGATAACCACAAGGAAACTGAAATACTGTTCCACAATGGAGATAAGGAAGAGTATGTCTGGAATACAGGTGAGCCCTTAGGACATTTCTTAGCACCACCATACCCATGGAAACCTATAGCATCTCAATACAGACAGCACAACAAATTGCAAAGCCTCTTCAGGAATGAACATTTGGATTACCCAACCAGGATAAGTTAACTGAAGGCAAAACGAATACAAAATGGTAGTGAAAAAAATAGTTACAAATATTTTCTACAACTACATGACCAATCACAGAGACAAGGACTATACTTGTCATGAATATTTTCCCCTGTTTTGTTCTTATTAATATATCTTTAGGTGTGTACGTATTGCACATATATATATATGTATATATATATACATATATATATATACATGTTTTATTGATGTTCAAGCTGGTTTTAGAAAAGGCAGAGGAACTAGAGATCAAATTGCCAACATCCGCTGGATCATGGAAAAAGCAAGAGAGTTCCAGAAAAACATCTATTTCTGCTTTATTGACTATGCCAAAGCCTTTGACTGTGTGGATCACAATCAACTGTGGAAAATTCTGAAAGAGATGGGAATACCAGACCACCTGAGCTGCCTCTTGAGAAATTTGTATGCAGGTCAGGAAGCAACAGTTAGAACTGGTCATGGAACAACAGACTGGTTCTAAATAAGAAAAGGAATACATCAAGGCTCTATACTGTCACCCTGCTTATTTAACTTATACACAGAGTACATCATGAGAAACACTGGACTGGAAGAAACACAAGTTGGAATCAAGATTGCTGGGAGAAATATCAATAACCTCAAATATGCAGATGACACCACCCTTATAGCAGAAAGTGAAGAGGAACTAAAAAGCCTCTTGATGAAAGTGAAAGTGGAGAGTGGAAAAAGTTGGCTTAAAGCTCAACATTCAGAAAACGAAGATCATGGCATCTGGTCCCATCACTACATGGGAAATAGATGGGGAAACAGTGGAAACAGTGTTAGACTTTATTTTTCTGGGCTCCAAAATCACTGCAGATGGTGACTGCAGCCATGAAATTAAAAGACGCTTGCTCCTTGGAAGGAAAGTTATGACCAACCTAGATAGCATATTCAAAAGCAGAGACATTACTTTGCCAACAAAAGTTCGCCTAGTCAAGGCTATGGTCTTTCCTGTGGTCATGAATTGATGTGAGAGTTGGACTGTGAAGAAGGCTGAGGGCCAAAGAATTGATGCTTTTGAACTGTGGTGTTGGAGAAGACTCTTAAAAGTCCCTTGGACTGCAAGGAGATCCAATCAGTCCACTCTGAAGGAGGTCAGCCCTGGGATTTCTTTGGAAGGAATGATGCTAAAGCTGAAACTCCAGTACTTTGGCCACCTCATGCGAAGAGCTGACTCATTGGAGAAGACTCTGATGCTGTGAGGGATTGGGGGCAAGAGGAGAAGTGGACAACAGAGGATGAGATGGCTGGATGGCATCACTGACTCGATGAACGTGAGTCTCAGTGAACTTCGAGAGTTGGTGATGGACAGGGAGGCCTGGAGTGCTGGGATTCATGGGGTCGCAAAGAGTCGACAGGACTGAGCTACTAATCTGATCTGGTCTGATCTGATTATTTATATATATAATTATTTTGTTTACTCTTGTCACCCTGTTGTGTAACATAAGGTGTATTGAATTTAATAGAATTTATGTTTTACATGTTTATGTTCTCAGTGGAGGATAGAGGAACCTGGTCCTCTATCCTGAACAACAACTGAACAACAGCAACAACCACTTATGTTTTATTAATTTTACATCATAGTATTTAAATTACATTATATCAAGGTAAATTTATTTCCTCTTCCACAGAAAGAGTTAGTTATCAGATGTAGACAGGAGAGATGGAAGTACTGATACTAAAGCTGAACCTCCTATATGGGAAATAGTGAAGCACAGGGAAGCCTGGCATGCTGTGGTCCTTGGGGTTGCAAAGAGTCAGAGACAACTTAGGGAATGAATAGCAGCAACTAGGAGAGCTGTATGATATTAAGCAGAATTATGACCTTCAGTTCAGTTCAGTCACTCAATCGTGTCCGACTCTTTGCGACCCCATGAACAGCAGCACGCCAGGCCTCCCTGTCCATCACCAACTCCCACAGTTCATCCAAACCCATGTCCATTGAATCAGTGATGCCATCTAACCATCTCATCCTCTGTCGTCCCCTTCTCCTCCTGCCCTCAGTCTTTCCCAGTATCAGGGGCTTTTCAAATGAGTCAGCTCTTCACATCAGGTGGCCAAAGAATTGGAGTTTCAGCTTCAGCATCACTGCTTCCAGTGAATATTCAAGACTGATTTCCCTTAGAATGGACTGGTTGGATCTCCTTGCAGTCCAAGGGACTCTCAAAAAAATATTCTCCAACACCACAGTTCAAAAGCATCAATTATTCGGCACTCAGCTTTCTTTATAGTTCAACTCACATCCATACATGACTACTGGAAAAACCATAACCTAACTAGATGATCTTTGTTGACAAAGTAATGTGCCTGCTTTTGAATATGCTATCTAGGTTGCTTATAATGTTCCTTCCAAGGAATAAGCATCTTTAATTTTATGGCTGCAATCACCATCTGCAGTGATTTTGAGCCCAGAAAAATAAAGTCAGCCACTCTTTCCACTGTTTCCCCATCTATTTGCCATGAAGTGATAGGACTGGATGCCATGATCTTCGTTTTCTGAATATTGAGGTTTAAATCAACTTTTTCACTCTCCTCTTTCACCTTAATCAAGAGGCTCTTTACTTCTTCTTTACTTTCTACCATAAGGGTGGTGTCATCTGCATATCTGAGGTTATTGATATTTCCCCCTTCAAGCTCAATTCCAGGCTGCGCTTCCTCTAGCCAAGCATTTTTCATTATGTACTCTGTATATAAATTAAATAAGCATGGAAACAATATACAGCCTTGACATACTTCTTTTCCTATTTGGAACCAGTCTGTTG
Source organism: Tragelaphus eurycerus (assembly GCA_935064755.1). Lineage (NCBI taxonomy): Eukaryota > Metazoa > Chordata > Mammalia > Artiodactyla > Bovidae > Tragelaphus > Tragelaphus eurycerus. Next base: position 10,062,437 of record CAKXYN010000004.1, read on the forward strand.
TTCCATGGCCAGTCTAACTGATGGTTCCTGACCTGCATAGAGAATTCTCAAGAGGAGGATCAGGTGGTCTAGTATGCCCATCTCTTTCAGAATTTTCCACAGTATATTGTGATTCACACAGTCAAAGGCTTTGGCATAGTCAATAAACCAAAAATAGATGTTTTTTTCTGGAACTCTCTTGCTTTTTCAATGATCCAGCGGATGTTGGTAATTTGATCTCTGGTTCCTCTGCCTTTTCTAAAACCAGCTTAAACATCTGGAAGTTCACATTCATGTATAACTGAAGCCTGGCTTGGAGAATTTTAAGCATTACTTTCGTAGCATGTAAAATGAGTGCAATTGTGTGGTAATTTGAGCATTCTTTGGCACTGCCTTTCTTTGGGATTGGGATGAAAACTGACATTTTCCAGTATTGTCGCCACTGCTGAGTTTCCCAAATTTGCTGGCATATTTAGTCAGCACTTTTCACAACATCATCTTTCAGGATTTGAACTAGCTCAACTGGAATTCCATCACCTCCACTAGCTTTGTTCGTAGTGATGCTTCCTAAGGCCCATCTTACTTCACATTCCAAAATGTCTGACACTAGGTGAGTGATCACACCATCATGATTATCTGGGTCTTGAAGAATTTTTTGTACAATTTGTCTGTGTATTCTTGCCACCTCTTCCTTGTTTTGTCTTTATTTGGAATTAAGTATTGTGCAGAGAGATGTGGATGAGTGCGAAATTGACAAGGAGTAGATTTCTAATAATTACCTTGTACATCAACTTTACTGGAACAGGAGGTGACCATCATTTCTGGGTGTATCTGGGAAGATATTTCTGGCAGAAATTAGCATTTTATTTAGTGGACTGTACAAAGCAGATTGCTCTGACGAATTTTGGTAAGAAACATCCAGTTCTTCGAGGATATGTGTAAAGCAAAAATGCAGAGGAAGGGAGAATTTTCTGTGTCTGCCTGAACTGTTCTGTACTCAGATTTACAGTCAGGTCTGTGATTCTTAGAATTATCCAGCTTTCCTGGGTCTCCAGCTTTCAGAGGCCCGATTACGGGAATTCTCATCTCCATAATCCTGCGTCCCACTTTCTTATAATAAATACCGTCTATTATTTGTCACTGTTACTCACTCAGTCATGTCCAACTCTTTGAGATGTCAGCGACTACAACATGCCAGGCTTCCCTGTCCTTCACTATCTCCCAGAGCTTGCTCAAATGCAGGTCCCTTGAGTCAATTATGACATCCAACCATCTCATCCTTTTTCATCCCCTTTTCTTCCTTCTTTGATCTATCCAAGCTTCAGAGTCTTCTCAAATGAGTTGGCTTTCTGCATCAGGTAGCCAAAGGATTGGAGATTCAGCTTCAGCCTCAGACCTTATAGTGAATATTCAGGATTGATTTCCTTTAGGATTGCTTGGTTTGATCTCCTTGCAGTCCAAGGGACTCTTGAGAATCTTCTCGAACACCGCAGCTCAAAAGCATCAATTCTTTAGCGCTCAGCCCTTTTTATGGTCCAACTTTCACATCCATACATGAGTACTGAAAAAACATAGCTCTGACTATACAGACCTTTGTTGGCAAAGTAATGGCTTTCCTTTTTAATACTAGAAGTCTCCTACTGGTTCTGTTCATCTGGAGAACCCTGACTAATACAATAATCCTTTTCTTAACAGTCATGAAATGTTATGGCATAAAAAGACATTATATTATGTACTCTAATAATAGTCAAATAATAATCTCTAATAATAATGTACTCTGACAAATAATCCCCCAGGAAGGTACATGAATGTATAAAAATGTGTGGATATGAACACACACACATACAGATATACATGTATTTGTGATTCGCGGTTTATATATATATATATATATATATATATATGCAAAATATGTGTATGAAAAATTGGATTCAGGAATCTAGAAATATAATCTTAGTATAGTCTTAATGTATTCACATAATAATTGTGTTTTAATATAATGTATTACTTTTCACTATTCTTGCAAATTTTTGTAAGTTTGAAATTATTTGAAAACATTTTAAAATATAAATAACATTTAATTTTGCTATTGAAGCTTGTTGATTTACAATGTTAGTTGCAGGTATACAATATCCTTGTATCTTATTTATTTTATTCTTAGTACTTTATATCTCTTAATTTCTTTCCCATATCTTTCTCTCCCTCCCTTTCTTCTCTCCACACTGGGAGTAGCTAAGTGTTCTCTGTATCATTATAGCAAACACGCTCTTCCAACAACACAAGAAAAGACTCTACATATAGATATCACCAGATGATCAATACCAAAATCAGATTAATTATATTCTTTGCAGCCAAAGATGGGGAATTTCAATACAGCCAGCAAAAATGGGATGGGGAGCTGACTATGGAACAGATCATGAAATCCTTATTGCCAAATTCAGACTTTAAATTGAGTGGGGGAAATCACTAGACCACTTGGGTATGACCTAAATCAAATGCCTTATGATTATACAGTGGAAGTGACAGATTCAAGGAATTAGATCTGATAGACAGAGTGTCTGAAGAACTATGGACAGAACATCTTGACATTGTACAGGAGGCAGTGATCAAGACCATGTCCAGAAAGAAATACAAAAAGGCAAAATGGGTATCTGAGGAGGCCTTACAGAAGCTGTGAATAGAAGAGAAGTGAAAGGCAAGGGAGAAAAAGAAAGATATACCCATTTGAATGCAGAGTTCCAAAGAATAGCAAGGAGAGATAAGAAAGCCTTCCTCAGTGATCAATGAAAACAAATAGAAAAATAATAGATTGGGAAAGTCTAGAGATCTTTTCAAGAAAATTAGAGATACCAAGGAAACAATTCATTCAAAGATGGGCTCAATAAAGGACAGAAAAGATATGGACCTAAAAGAAGCAGAAGATGTTATGAAGAAGTGGCAAGAATACACAGAACTATAAAAAAAGATATTCACGACACAGATAATCATTATGGTGTGATCACCAACCTAGGAAGTATCACTACGAACAAAGCTAGTGGAGGTGATGGAATTCCAGTTGAGCTATTTCAAATCCTAAAATATGATGCTATGAAACTGCTACACTCAACATGCAAGCAAATTTGGAAAACTCAGTAGTGGCCACAGGATCAGAAAAGGTCAGTTTTCATTCCAGTCCTAAAGAAAGGCAATGGCAAAGAAGGTTTAAACTGCCACACAGCTGCACTTATCTCACACGCTAGTAAAGTAAGGCTCAAAATTCTCCAAGCAAGGTTTCCACAGTTCATGAACCATGAACTTTCAGATGTTCAAGCTGGATTAAGAAAAGGCAGAGGAACCAGATATCAAATTGCCAATATCCACTGGATCAGACTCAGAGGGATGGTATGGGGAGGGAGGAGGGAGGGAGGGTTCAGGACGGGGAATACGTGTATACCTGTGGCGGATTCATGTTGATATATGGCAAAACCAATACAATATTGTAAAGTTAAAAAATTTTTTTAAAAAAAGAAGAGAGTTCCAGGAAAACATCTACTTCTGTTTTATTGACTATGCCAAAGCCTTTGACTGTGTGGACCACAACAAACTGGAAAATTCTTCAAGAGATCACCTGACCTGTCTCTTGAAAAATCTGTATGCAGGTCAGGAAGCAACAGTTAGAACTAGATGTGGAACAACAGACTGATTTCAAATAGGGAAAGGAGAATGTCAAGGTTGTGTATTGTCACCCTGCTTATTTAACTTAAATGCAGAGTACATCATGAGAAACATTGGGCTGGATGAAGCACATGCTGCAATCAAGACTGATGGGAAAACCATCAATAACCTCAGATATGCAGATGACACAGCCCTTATGGCAATAATTGAAGAGGAACTATAAAGACTCTTGATGAAAGTGAAAGAGGAGAATGAAAAAGTTGGCTTAAAACATAACATTCAGAAAAAGATCACGGCATGGGGTTCCATCACTTCGTGGCAAATAGATGGGGAAATGGTGGAAACAGCGACACACTTTTTTTTGGGGGGGGTGGTGGGGGCTCCAAAATCACTGCAGATGGTGACTCCAGCCATGAAATTAAAAGACTCTTTCTCCTTGTAACAAAAGTTATGACCAACTTAGACAGCATATTAAAAAGCAGAGACATTACTTTGCCAACAAAACTCTGTCTAGTCAAAGCTACGGTTTTTCCAGTAGTCATGTATAGCTGTAAGAGTTGGACAATATAAAGCTGAGAATCAAAGAATTGATGCTTTTGAGCTGTGGTGTTGAAGACTCATGAGAGTCTCTTGGACTGCAAGAGATTCAACCAGTCCATCTTAAAGGAAAGCAGTCCTGACTATTCATTGGAAGGACTGATGTTGAAGCAGAAACTCCAGTCCTTTGGCCACCTGATGTGAAGAGCTGACTCATTGGGAAAGACCCTGATGCTGGGAAAGATTGAATGCAGGAGGAGGAGGGGACAACAGAGGATGAGATGACTGGATGGCATGACCAACTCAATGGACATCAGTTTGAGTAAACTCCGGAGTTAGCCATGGAGAGGTAGGCTTGGCATGCTGCACTACATGAGGTCACAAACAGACGGACATAACTGAGTGACTTAACTGAACTGTGAACATGGGGATTCACATACCTTTTCAAATTTGGATATATAACCAGAAATGGAATTGCTAGATCATATAGTAGTTGCATTTTTAATTTTTTGAGGGCTTGCTGTACTGTTTTCCATTTTGGCTACACTAGTTTACATTCCCACCACAGTGTTCCCTTTTCTCCACACCCTCATCAACATTTATTATTCACCGAATTTTTAATGAATGCCATTCTGTAAGGTGTGAGATGATAACTCCCGGTTTTGATTTATATTTCTCTATTTATTAGTGATGATGAAAATATTTTCATATGCCTGTTGGCCATCTGTATATCTTCTTTGGAAAAATGTCTATTCAGGTCTTCTGTGCATTGTCAAATTGGGGCGATTCTTTTTGATATTGCATTTTATGAGCTCTTTATTTTTTAAACTTATTTATTTATTTTTGTCTGTTCTGGCTCTTTGTTGTTGTATGGGGGTAGCTATGGGAGTGGGGCTGCTCTCTAATTGTAGTGACTGGGTTTTCACTGCAGTGGCCTCTCTTGATGTGGAGCATTGGCTTAGGGCACATGGTCTTCAATAGTTACAGCACATAGGCTCATTAGTTGTGACTTGTGTGGTCTAGAGCAGAGGCTCAATAGTTGTCGTGCACGGGTTTAGTTGCTCCACAGCATGTGAGATCTTCCCTGATCAGGGATCAAATCAGTGTCTTCTGTGTTGGTAGGTGAATTCTTCACCATTGAACCACCAGGGATGACCTATATGAGCTCTATTTATATTTTTGATATTAACCCCATATCAGTCATATACCTTGTACATATCTTCCATTCAGGAGACTATCTTTTTGTCTTGTTGATGATTTCCTTCACTGTGCAAAGGCTTTTAAGTTTAATTAAGTTACTTGAGATTATTTTATAACTGGTAAATTACAACAAAGAATCAATTTTAATTTGCTTGTTTGGTTCTAATGCTGTTTTTTTACACCACAGTATCTGTGTTGAATTGTTTAATATAGGAAAGATAGTCTAGGAAATAAGAGTAAAGTGTTATAACCATAGTGATTTAATACCAATCTCAAATTATTAAAACAATTTTGAGTTGAAGTGATAAGGAAGCTCCATTAGACAGAATAGGACAAAGTTTAATTCTCCTGTTGAGGTGCATTGAGATCTACAAACAAGCAATCGTTTAAGTAGAAGAAATAAGTTTGGTTAAACAATAAAGCCCATTCAGTTCAGTTCACTTCAGTCACTCAGTCATGTCTGACTTTGCTATCCCATGAACTGCAGCATGCAAGGCCTCCCTGTCCATGGCCAACTCCCTGAGTTTACTCAAACTCATGTCCATTGAGTCAGTAATGCCATCCAACCATCTCATCCTCTGTCATCCCCTTTTCCTCCTGAGTTCAATCTTTACCAGCATCAGGGACTTTTCAAATGAGTCAGCTCTTCACATCAGGTGGCCAAAGGATTGGAGTTTCATATTCAGCATCAGTCCTTCCAGTGACTACTCAGGACTAATTTCCTCTAGGATGGACTGTTTGCAATCTCCTTGCAGTCCAAGGAACTCTCAACAGTTTTCTCCAACAGAGTTCAAAAGCATCAACTCAGTAAATACTGCTAAATCTTTCTTGCTACATGGTTAACAGTTGAAAATGGATCATTTACTACCTTGAGAATATTTGTATCATATAAAAGTGGTCATGGAAGTGACCACTGCCAAAATAGTTTTAAGGTTATATTTTAAAAATAATTTTTCAGAAGTGATGCTATTTCTAGACACCACTTTGTTATTTTATTTAATGTTCATTGTAATGGATTAACAAGATGCCTATTGTCATAAAGTGGATGGCTTTTGATCTATGAGCTGTGAAACAATGTTGTTCACTCATCCTATTCCAGTGCAGTCTAGGGCAAAGAGCAACAGATGAGACATCAAGGGACCTGAATTCTATTGCCTACACAGCTGTTTCTACCCGTGAGGTCCATAACTTTCATCTTTAAGATATTTTACTCATTTATAAAATAAGATTTTAAAACTAGAAACAATCTATAGTATCTGTTCTATTGTATCTCTCTTGTTTAAAATATTCATGTTCTTACAATTATGCAAACAAAATGGAGATCAGATTCTCAGAGCATGCCCTACTAGGGATGGAGAAGCCCTTTATAGTCAGCAACAACAAGATCAGGAGCTGACTGTGGCTCGGATCATGAACTCCTTCTTGCCAATTTCAGACTAAAATGGAAGAAAGTATGGAAAACCACTAGACCATTTAGGTATGACCTAAATCAAATCCCTTATGACTATACAATGGAAGTGAGAAATAGATATCAGGGACTAGATCTGATAGAGTCCCTGATGAACTATGGACAGAGGTTCGTGCCATTGTACAGGACACAGGGATCAAGACCATTCCCATGGGAAAGAAATGCAGAAAAGCAAAATGACTGAGGAGGTCTTACAAATAGTTGTGTAAAGAAGAGAAGTGAAAAGCAAAGGAGAAAAGGAAAGATATAAGCATCTGAACGCAGAGTTCCAAATAATAGCAAGGAGATAAGAAAGCCTTCCTCAGTGGTCACTGCAAAGAAATCGAGGAAAAACAAGAGAATGGGAAAGACTAGAGATCTCTTCAAAAAATTAGGGATACCAAGGGAACATTTCATGCAAAGATGGGCTCAATAAAGACAGAAATGGTATGGACCTAACAGAAGCAGAAAATACTAAGACGAGGTGGCAAGAATACACAGAAGAACTGTACAAAAAAGATCTCCATGACCCAGATAATCATGATGGTGTGATCACTCACCTAGAGATAGACTTCCTGGAATGTGAAGTCAATTGGGCTTTAGAAAGCATCACTACAAACAAAGCTAGTGAAGGTGATGGCATTCCAGTTGAGCTATTTAAAATCCTGAAAGATGATGCTGTGAAAGTGCTACAAATATGCCAGTAAATTTGGAAAACTCAGCAGTGGCCATAGGACTGGAAAAGGTCAGTTTTGATCCCAATCCCAAAGAAAAGCAGTGCCAAAGAATGCTCAAATTACCACACAATTGCACTCGTCTCACATGCTACGAAAGTAATGCTTAAAATTCTCCAAGCCAGGCTTCAATAATACATGAACTTCCAGATGTTCAAGCTGGTTTTAGAAAAGCCAGAGGTACCAGAGATCAAATTACCAACATCTGCTGGATCATGGAAAAAGCAAGAGAGTTCCAGAAAAACATCTATTTCTGCTTTATTGACTATGCCAAACCATTTGGCTGTATAGATCATAATAAACTTTGGAAAATTCTGAAAGAGATGGGAATACCAGACCACCTGACCTGCCTATTGAGAAATCTGTATGCAGGTCAGGAAGCAACAGGTAGAACTAGACGTGGAACGACAGACTGGTTCCAAATAGGAAAAGGAATACATCAAGGCTCTATACTGTCACCCTGATTATTTAACTTATATGCAGAGTACATCATGAGAAAGGCTGGGCTGGAAGAAGCACAAGTTGGAATCAAGATTGCTGGGAGAAATATCAATAACCTCAGATATGCAGATGACACCACCCTTATGGCAGAAAGTGAAGAGGAACTAAAAAGCCTCTTGATGAAAGTGAAAGTGGAGAGTGAAAAAGTTGCCTCAAAGCTCAACTTTCACAAAACGAAGATCATGGCATCTGGTCCCATCACTTCATGGGAAATAGATGGTGAAACAGTGGAAACAGTGTCAGACTTTATTTTTCTGGGCTCCAAAATCACTGCAGATGGTGACTGCAGCCATGAAATTAAAAGACGTTTACTCCTTGGAAGGAAAGTTATGACCAACCTAGATAGCATATTCAAAAGCAGAGACATACTTTGCCAACAAAGGTCCGTCTAGTCAAGGCTATGGTTTTTCCTGTGGTCATGTATGGATGTGGTAGTTGGACTGTGAAGAAGGCTGAGCACCGAAGAATTGATGCTTTTGAACTGTGGTGTTGCAGAAGACTCTTGGAAGTCCCTTGGACTGCAATGAGATCCAACCAGTCCATCGTAAAGGAGACCAGTCTTGGGTGTTCATTGGAAGGACTGATGTTGAAGCTGAAACTCCAATACTTTGACCACCTCATGCGAAGAGTTGACTCATTGGAAAAGACCCTGATGCTGGGAGGGACTAGGGGCAGGAGAAGAAGGGTCGACAGAGGATGAGATGGCTGGATGGCATCACCGACTCAATGGACATGAATTTGGGTAATCTCCAGAAGTTGGTGATGTACAGGGAGGCCTGGTGTTCTGCTGTTCATGCTGTCACAAAGAGTTGGACAAGACTGAGCAACTGAAGTGAACTGAACTGAACGGAAAATGATATCTACTTAATCCAGTCCTCTAAGGGCCATGTTGTTGTTGGTATCTTAGTATGCTTTCTGTTATGAACTGTTTGTGTAGTTCATATGTTGGTATAGTAACTACCCCGACTATTTGATTGTATTTGAGGTGAGGCATTTGAGAGGTACTAGGTGATGAGGGTGAAGCCCTTGTGAGTAGGAATAGTGCCTTTATAAAAGAAGACACTATAGCCTGCTTCCTGTCCTTCTTTCTTCACCATATGCAAAAATCTGGGAAAGGTTTCTCCCTATAACCTGACCGTCTTGATACTCTGATCTCTCACAGTCTCAGAATGTGAGAAATAAATGTTTATTGTTTAAGCCACTCAGTCTATGGTAATTTTCTATAGCAACCAGAAGACACTTTCTTTGTATATCATGAGATTGTTTTCATTGATATAATTTAACTGATTTTCAACAGTGTTCATATGAACTAGACAAACTTCATTCTGTTCACTTACCTTTTGGGAAGCTAAAGAAAAAGGCAGACATTTACACATTCTCATAGTCTGTGCTGCCAACTTAGTCCCGACTTTCAACTAAATCATGATGCCATGAAATCACATGTAGTGTGTTTGTGTGTACATGTGCATGCCTCTTCACAATATGCATATACATATATGCAAATTTGTGACATAAAAAGGAAGATGGATATATATTTTAGAGTTTACATTATTGAACTATCTATATCTATCTATATATATAATAAGAACATTACAAGTGCCATCAAGGAAAAAAAAATGGATGGTATGAATTTATTTAAGGTCTAATTTATTTTGAATGGCAAGGGAAAATTTCTGTGAGGAGGTGTATTTTAGTATGAAACAAACTAGTAAAGGAATCAGGTATAAAAAATTCTGGACGGTTGAGTAGGAAAAGGGGGACATTGTGTCTTGTGAAAAAGGAACATTATGCTCTGTGAAAAGGGAATGTTCTATGATATTGAGCACTTAATATTAGAATGAATAGTGAGTAAAATAGATATGACAGAAGATAAGGCTGAAGAGATAGAAATAGACCATATAATGTACCTCCAGGACTTCCCTTGTGGCTTAGCTGGTAAAAAATCCGTCTGCAATGTGGGAGACCTGGGTTCAATCCTGTATTGGGAAGATACCCTGAAGAAGTGAAAGACTATCCACTCTAGAATTCTGCCCTGGAGAATATGGACTGTATAGCCCATGAGGTTGCAAAGAGTCAGACATGATGAGGGAATTTAACTTTCACTTTGAGGGTAATGGTAGATTATATTTTAGCCTAAATGTGATAGAAAACCATGCAAGATTTTTTGTATTGATATTGAATAATATCTTCTTGGGCTTCTCTGGTGGCTCAGTGGTAAAGAATCTGCCTTTAGTGCAGAAGATGAAGTTCAGGCCCTGAGTTGGGAAGATCTTCTGGAGGAGAGCATGGCAACCCACTCCAGTATTCTTGCCTGGATAATCCTATGGCCAGAGAAGCCTGGCAAGCTACAGTTCATAGGGTCACACAGAGCTGGACACAACTGAAATAACTTGACACTGCAGAGCAATATCTTCTTATTCAACATTTTTTAAATTATGTTTTTAAATTTCATTTAGTTGAAATATAGTTGATTTACAATGTCTTATTAGTTTCAACTGTACAGCACGGTATTTTTTTTCAGATTATTTTCCCTTATAAGCTATTACAAAATATTTAGTTCCCTGTGCTACACAAGAAGTAAGTAAGTAAGTGTTAGTCACCCAGTCATGCCCAACTCTTTGCGACCCCAGAGACTGCAGCCCACCAGGCTCTTCTGTCCATGAGAATTCCCAGGCAAGAATACTAGAGTGGGTTGCCATTTCTTTCTCCAGAGGATCTTCCCGACCCAGGGATCGAACCCAGGTTTCCTGCACTGCAGGCAGATTCTTTACCAACTGAGCTACACTCAAGAAGTCCTTTAGTTTACCTATTTTATATACAGTAGTGTGTATATATTAATCCCAACTTCTAATTTACCTCTTCCCTTTCCCTCGTCACTCAGAGGGTAGAGCGCCTGCCTGCAATGCAGGAGACCTGAGTTTGATCCCTGGGTCAGGAAGATCCCCTGGAGAAGGAAATGACAACCCACTCCAGTACTCTTGCCTGGAAATTCCCATGGACAGAGAAGCCTGGTAGACTACAGTCCATGGGATTGCAAAGAGTCAGACATGACTGAGTGACTTCACTTCATTTTCATAGCAATAGGTTTAGTTTGTGGGTCTGTGGGTATATTTCTGCTTTTATAAGTAAATCCATTGTATCTTTTTTATTTTTTTTTTTTTTAAGATTCCACATATAAGTGACATCATATCATATTTTTCTTTCTCTTTGGGGCTTATTTCACTTAGTATGATCATCTTTAGGTCTATCTATGTTGCTACAAATGGCATTATCTCATTCTTTTTTTATGATTGGAAAATTTTGCATTGTATATATGTACCAGGACTTCATTATCCTTTCATCTATCAGTGGACATTTAAGTTGCTTCTACATCTTGGCTATTGTAAGTAGTACTACGATGAACATCGCCATGCATGTATGTTTTCAAATTATAGTTTTTTCCAGATATATGCCCAAGAGTGATGTTGCAGGATCATATAGTAACTCTATATTTAGTATTGTAAGACACCTTTGGGGGTCACTGGAATAAACAATTATTTATTGAGCATTATTATATGGTATGCTATGCTAAGTCACTTCAGTCGTGTCCGACTCTGTGCGACCCCATAGACAGCAGCCCACCAGGCTTCCCCGTCCCTGGGATTCTCCAGGCAAGAACACTGGAGTGGGTTGCCATTTCCTTCTCCAATGCTTGAAAGTGAAAAGAAAAAGTGAAGTCACTCAGTCATGTCCCACTCTCAGTGACCCCATGGACTGTAGCCCACCAGGCTCCTCCGTCCGTGGGATTTTCCACGCAAGAGTACTGGAGTAGGGTGCCATTGGTTCTCCATTATACTTCATTCTATAAGTCATGGACATATTGATAAGTGAAACTAGGTGGAAAAAATCATGATATCTAATTCATATTTTGAAAGATTCCCTTGCCAAAGTTATAGAAAGTGAATTTTATAATGCCAAGAATTAGAAAAGGAGGCAGTGAAAGGCTTTTTAAAAATATATATTCTAAGGAAGACAATGATATTCTTCATATGAGCAATTTAAATACATTTTGAATATGTTTTAGATAGATTTAACAGAACTTTCCTTGGAACTCTGGGGAAACCCAGAAATACTTGTTAGATGGCTTGAAGAAAGAGAAGACTGATTTACTAATCTCTTTTTAATTCTTTGGACGGCTAGCTGCTTTATTACCTCTTTTACCATCAAAAGTCTTCTTTTCAAGTTTATTTATTTTTTTTAAATTGCTCTGTAGCTTTAAGGAAATGTATGGAGACCACTACATTAACATATGTAAAGTACTTACCACTGTGCCTGCATCAAAACAACTCAAACTTGTGCTCCAAATAACTGAGAGCTATCTTTACTACAGCTGATGCTTGAACATTTCTTTTTTGTTATACAATCAGGAATATGGAAGGTTCTTGAATCTTAAATTCTTAATGCTTATTTTCAAAACTTTTGATGATTACTTTCACTTCTCAAAAGAATTAGCTGTTCATTTCAAAGTCTTATGGATTAGAAATGGATTTAAATCAATCCAATGTTTTCTTATTTACTCTACAATCCCCAACCCATCCCCACATGTTGTATAGCACACTCTTTTGTATCCTCTACTGGATTATAACAGTTTCATCTTCATTTAGGCATAAATGAACTTGTGTCTGTGAACATGGATTTTCATTGTAGAAAATGGTATTTTGCTAAACCCACATGCCCTCTCAGGACTAAAGGAATATCTTCCTAGCCTCCAAGAATGGTTTTGACTATAAGCCTCAGCAGTAGTCCTCTGGAAATTTCCTTTGACTACACGAAGCCACTTCCTAAGGTCATTCTCTCTTCTTAGGGTGGCCCACTTAAAATAATTCTATGAGAGTATATAGACTTGGCCCTTTCACAAACAGAGTAAACTCTGAAGGGCTACCCTAGGTAGCAGATTCCTGCAGGTCACCAGAAACATTGTGCTTCCTTTTCTTATCCTTCAGGCATTGCTTCTGAGAGCATTTCTAGATACATTTTGCTTCTTGAGGAACCCAAATTGTATTAATATTTTAGTGAAGAGTATAGTGCTAAGTGCTAAGTTGCTTCAGTCCATGTCAGACTCTTTGTGACCCTATGGATTGTAACCTGCCAGGCTACTCCGAACATGGGATTCTCTAGGAAAGAATATTGGAGTGAGTTGCCTGCCCTCCTCCAGGGGATCTTCCTGACTCAGGGATCGAGCTTGAAGATTCAATAAAGATTATAGAGTGAAAGTTTATTTAAATCTGTACTAATTATTTGTAAGCATCTCTTTATAAGCTCTAAGAGAAAGGTCTAAACTCCAAACTGAGCCAGTACCCAAATTAGCTGTAATTTTGAGTAACAACCTGTGTGTCAAGGCAGTGGGCTTAGAATATTTCATAAAAGAAAACTAATAACCCAGAGTCTGTGCAGCCACTCCTGCTCTGTCCTTTCCAGTCTTCAATTTCTCTCTCCCAGGGTCCCCAAGGGCTTGCTCATTGTAGGATTTTGGTCTGCAGGTTGTTTTCTGTTCTCCACAAAGGATAAAAATATTGGGAAAGTAAATTTTGTGCTTGTCCAAGACCACAAGTATCCTCTTGTCATTGGATCACAAAAATGGATGAAGAAACTCCAGGGAGATGGCACAGAGTGCTTTTTTTTTTTTTCTTTAACAAAAACCGAAATTTCTTATTTTCTGTGCCTCAATTTCTTGGCTGATTTTTGGACAAAAGCAACACAAATAAAATATCTACTTTCTAACAGTAAACACAAAAGCCTAAATGATGCAAAAACCCTATATAATTATCAACAGAGGATCTATTTTTTTTTTTTCACTTCTAACATTGCCTTTCCAGATGGATATATTTGATGTTTAAGATGAAATTATTTTGCAAAAATTCTCTCAAGAAAACATCTAACTGAAAGACTAAGGAAAGTGTATTAGTATATCTGGCAAAATGCTGGTATCTAGAGGTTTGTTGCTATGTGAGAAAAGCTGCCAAAATCAGGACAGCAGGTGAGGGAAGAGGAGGAAGATCTATAAATTCAAAGTATAAACACATACAAGGAAATAACATTAACTGAACTTTTAAAATGTTGATAAAACATACCCAAGGTAGATTTGTGTCTACACAATTTATAAGGATCAGTTTTTATGGACAATACCCTTCTTGTCCTCAATACCATTTTGAAAAAAATATAAATAAATAAAGTATTTTAAATTCTTAAGCTGCTGGGAGCAAAGAGAAGTGATGGTACCTACAATATTTAGCGAGGTATTTTATAGTTTATGACAATTGAAGTTTAGCAGTAACCAGATGTGTAAGAAATTTGTAAAATGTTTCCTTGGGCACATTTCAATTAAACCAATGCCTAATTTGTAGTATAATTATAATCAGTAAATAATGCCATTCAACTATCATAAATAACACAGTGCTTCTCATTGATATGCACTGAAAGAAACTGATTTTTCCTGAGTTCTCTCAGTAATCTGATTTTGGTCAGCTAAAAGAAGTTTCAAAAATTTTCTTCAAATTTTAAATAAGAAAACACTTGAGATATTTATATTATGAGGAGAACACTTCCTTATGTTAGTTTTTAGAGTTTTAGAATCAGGGTTCTTCCCATTTCTTTATTTCATTCACCAATTTAGTGCTCTGATTATTTCTGTGTGACTGATCATCTCAGTCACTTACAAATTGTGATCTGAGCACTGGGTGACCGATCATCTCAGTCACTTACAAATTGTGATCTGAGCACTGGGTAAATTTATGAAATGGGCAATTTGAGTCACAGAGGTAATCAAAATAACTGGACTGTAAATGATTGGTCTAGCTATTAGGTCGTCCTAGCAACCAGATTGGATAACCCAATCAGCAGTCAAATTTCTCTGCTCAACTACCCAAGCAATTAGGAAAAGCTAATCAAAGATCTCAATGACAATTTCTATGTACTTAATGCACAACCACTGTGTGTCTAATCATATTGCAGTATTGCTGGTAGTTCTCTTCCTATTCCTAATTTTTCATGTAGTTCATTTTTCTACCCTATTTACTTTATTGTACTTTGATTAATTTGCTTAAACATATAAGTAGATATTTTAAAAAGAGTGTCATTAGTTTACTGTTTTAATATCTTCATATAACAGCTATTTATTTTACAACATTCTGGGGAGTATTTGCATTCAGAATAATAAAGATGACACAGTTGTATCTAGTTGGAATTTACCCACTTAAATAAGAAGCCCAACAAGGCTGATATCAAAACAAATATTCTCCTTGCTCAAGAGAATGTACTGATTTCAGTGCAGCACACTGGGGAGCTTAGGTAACTTGATCTTTTAACTGCATTCCCAAAAGCAAACACATTGACAATCTGAAGTGAAAAACTGTTACCATCTCCACACCAGGGATTGCTCATGTGATTTATCCTATAAAGGTTTTGCTCATTGCTGCTTCTGGCTGAAGAAAGGAAAATGCAAATGCATCTTATGTTCAAACCATTTCCAGTCTGCTGAAGATATTTTCTTTACTCTTCCCAATTTTATTTTCTCAAAATACCAGAAAAAAAATGTATAAAGATGAAAAATAGGTACACAGTGATTAAAGCCAATGGGTTCTGTCTTAAGTTATTGTCCAAGAGACAATGTCCAAGAGACAATAACTTAAATGCCACCTAAAATGATACCCCTTTAGTTAGATTAATGTAAGACTATGATTAGACTCACCAAGACAAATAGTATCATCTTGTATTATCAGATTCTCAGCACTACCTTGAGCCATATGTGTATTTTTATACATGAATGTTACTCTCTCAGTTGAAAACATTTGTTCTCTGTAGAGAAGTTACTTTGTCATGTTGCATTCTCTTTCAGTTCTATGCTATGTTGGATTAAATTTGACAAAGAGTGATCACTGAAAAAACAAACCCAATCATGAAGGCATGCTTAAAGAAAATAAAAGTTTCTTTTTTTATTTTTTGCCTGAAATTTCTAAAATACACATTCAAAATATTATGTAACAATGATTTTTTTAAAAAAAGTACACAGAACATGATGCTGCCAAAGCTTTATATAAATTTAGTTTGGACAAACTCTAGTATTTATTTTGAGAACTATTTATTAAAGCTTGCCTCAAAGATAACTTCTGAAGAGTTGATTCTGTCTACAAATAAAAAAGGAGACCATTTTTTGCCTATGGTAGTCATAGAGAACTGGTGAAAAAATAATTGTGTAGATAATAAAAATAGCTCTCTAAAACATTTGACAGTTTGATTCCTCTTGAAAACATAATTCCATGGCATATCTTAAAAATAATTACTTATAATAGCTGATTGATATTAAAATATAAGAAAGCTCCTAAATTACCCACCAATCTATTTTCATTTCCACTCTTCATTCTTTCTCTTTCCTGCCTCTCCCACTGTCAAAACAGATACACACACATAGCCCACATAAGTAAATGGTCATTAATTAAAAAACAATAACATAAGTACTGAGGATTAAAATAATCATAGTGTCAGAAATTTACATCTTAGAAATTTGCCTTTGTTTTGTGTACTTTGATCTCCTATTCAAATTCTCATCATTATTTAATCTGTTATTTTATCATCATGTAACACTATTAAGGTCTTTTAATGCCATGTAATAATGATGAGTTCTTCTTACATAAGAGGGCCACAGTAAAATTATTTTAATATCAGTATGACCTCCACAAACACTTGAGGGGATTTTCTAAGAACTTATTATCAGAATAGTATAGTGTTCACTAGGAATTAAGAAATACTTGTTAATTTTTTCTTAGAGTATTATATGCTCTGGAAGAATTATTGGCTACATAAGGGGATAATACAGCACTTATTTATTATTATTTCAAGCATTTTTTAATGACATCTAAAGAGGACTTTTGAGAATATCTTGTCTTTTCAATATCATGACATGCTTGTGTAATTAAGAGTTTGTTTATTTTTTAAATTTATTACAAGACACAGAAGGTATATTTCAAAGGATATAATTATATTTTATATAAATAAAAAACAAATTTAAATGTATCCAAAAATCATAATAAAATCTATAAGAAGTAATTGGAAGAGTTTATTGAATCACTTATTTTGCACAGAAAGTCATCCTAGAAAGGCAAGTTATTTTCACCTGATGTAAATTAAGTGAAAAAATAAAGTATACGATCTGTTAGGATTAGTAGCATGAATGACATCTCATTAAAATCCTTCTCTTTCCTGAAATATTATAATGCTTTTTTCTTTTCTTGTATATAGGTATTGTAAGTAGATGTTTATAACATATATGCTGCTGCTGCTGCTGCTAAGTCACTTCAATCGTGTCCAACTCTGTGCAACCCCATACACAGCAGCCCACCATGCTCTCCCGTCCCTGGGATTCTCCAGGCAAGAACACTGGAGTGGGCTGCCATTTCCTTCTCCAATGCATGAAAGTGAAAAGTGAAAGTGAAGTTGCTCTTTCGTGTCTGACTCTTCAGGACCCCATGGACTGCAGCCTACCAGGCTTCTCCGCCCATGGGATTTTCCAGGCAAGAGTACTGGAGTGAGTTGCCATTGCCTTCTCCTATAACATATATAGATTATTCTTATCAATTACCCTTGAAAATTTTTCAGTAAGATGTCAAAATAATATTAGGGACACAAGAACTTACCCATAACAGAAAAATCATCTAATATGCAATGATAGATATCAACTTTGCTCATTTATTTCATTTAAGTTAACTTCATGTTCTACTGTACAGCACATAATTACTACATATTCTACTCTATAATACATAGTCGCAGCTGTAGATTTGGATCCAAAAATTGTTTCTCGAAAGTGTAGAGCACATTTTTCTTGGTTGTGCCTTCTGACTCTCAAAATAAGAGCAAATTTGTTACTGAAGAATTATGCTTTTTGATTTTTTAAAAAGAAAATTGTATACACTTGCACAAAAGAAAAATGAATAGTAAAGTAAGTCCATGTGCCCTTTACAAAGCTTCAAAACTTGTAAACTCATAAATAATATGCCTTTTCCTCTACCACCAGCCCAAACCCCTTTATATTTTGGTGAAGCAAATTTCAAGATAATTATATAATTTCATCGATAAATTGGCTTTTATGTATTTATAAATGACTAGGATTCTACTTTTTAAACTTGATTCAATGCTACTGTTAATTATATACCAAATCAGCAATAACAGTATCTTAATATCATCAATATTCAAATTATTCAAATTGTTCTAATACTTGTTTTCTGTATGTTAGAATTAGCTATGTCTGTTTTAGTCCCTTGCACTCCTTTTCTTTTTTTTCCCCCTTGCAATTTTTGTCATTGTTTTTGTTGAAAAGTCAGATAATTTTCCTTGTAGAGTTTCTCATGATTTGTATTTGCTTCCTATCTATGGCTTAATATACTTTTCTTGTGATGTATCTTTTAAAAATTGACAATAATATCAGAAAAATGATAATTGAGTTTAAATTTTTTGGAAATTGCTTCATGGCTGTGTTTTGGGAGTTTAGTTGCTAAGTTGTGTCCTACTATTGGAACCCCATGGACTGTATGTAGCCCGTCAGGGTCCTAGAAGGTGCTATATATTTCCATCAGAAGATGTGAAACGTATGATTCTTGTGTGTGTCAGCCTTAGCATCATTCCTTCCAAAGAAATCCCAGGGCTGATATCTTTCAGAATGGACTGGTTGGATCTCCTTGCAGTCCAAGGGACTCTCAAGAGTCTTCTCCAACACCACAGTTCAAAAGCATCAATTCTCCGGTGCTCAGCTTTCTTCACATTCCAACTCTCACATCCATACATGACCTCTGGAAAAACCATAGCCTTGACTAGATGGACGTTTGTTGGCAAAGTAATGTCTCTGCTTTTGAATATGCCATCTAGGTTAGTCATAACTTTCCTTCCAAGGAGTAAGTGTCTTTTAATTTCATGGCTGCAGTCACCATCTGCAGTGATTTTGGAGCCCACAAAAATAAAGTCTGACACTGTTTCCACTGCTTCCTCCCCCTCTATTTCTCATGAAGTGATGGGACCAGATGCCATGATCTTCGTTTTCTGAATGTTGAACTTTAAGCCAACTTTTTCACTCTCCACTTTCACTTTCATCAAAAGGCTTTTTAGTTCCCCTTCATTTTCTGCCATAAGAGTTTTGTTATCTGCATATCTGAGGTTATTGATATTTCTCCTGGCAATCCTGATTTCAACTTGTGCTTATCCCAGCCCAGCATTTCTCATGATGTACTCTACATATAATTTAAATAAACAGAGTGACAATATACAGCCTTGATGTACTCCTTTTCCTATTTGTAATCAGTCTGTAGTTCCATGTCCAGTTCTAATTGTTGCTTCCTGAGCTGCCTATAGGTTTCTCAAGAGGCAGATCAGGTGGTCTGGTATTCCCATCTCTTTCAGAATTTTCCACAGTTTATTGTGATCCACACAGTCAAAGGCTTTGGCATAGTCAATAAAGCAGAAATAGATGTTTTTCTGGAACTCTCTTACTTTTTTGATGATGCAGCGGATGTTGGCAATTTGATCTCTGGTTCCTCTGCCTTTTCTAAAACCAGCTTGAACATTTGGAAGTTTATGGTTCATGCATTGCTGAAGCCTGGTTTGGAGAAATTGTTAGCCAATAGGAATTGTATTTATCTGGGTCCTTTAAAGTGTTTCAGAAAAGATTGAAAACAAGAGAGTTTAGCAGAATAAAAATTTAGAAGTAAATAATTATCACAAAGACATTGTTTTAAAAAATCTTGGATTTAAAGATAATGAGAAATATCTTAAATTATTATGAAGAAGCCAAGATATAATCAAAAGAATTTAGGCTAATCCTAGGTTTTTTCATAGCAATGCCTTAAAAACTAGAGAGGCCTTAAGGAAAGAAAGTGACCCCAAAACTGTGTATAATTCAAACTATTTTTCATTTTAAAGGTAATAGGTATGCATTTTTTTAAATTAATTTTATTTTATTTAACTTTACAATATTGTATTGATTTTGCCATATATCAAAATGAATCTGCCACAAGTATATATGTGTTCCCGATCCTGAACCCTCCTCTCTCCTCCCTCCCCATACCATCCCTCTGGATCGTACCAGTGCACCAGCCCCAAGCATCCAGCATTGTGCATCAAACCTGGACTGGCAATTCATTTCATATATATTATACATATTTCAATGCCATTCTCCCAAATCATCCCCCCTCTCCCTCTCCCAAAGTCCAAAAGACTGTTCTATACATCAGTGTCTCTTTTGCTGTCTCGTATACAGGGTTATTGTTACCATCTTTCTAAATTCCATATATATGCGTTAGTATACTGTATTGGTGTTTTTCTTTCTGGCTTACTTCATTCTGTATAATAGGCTCCAGTTTCATCCACCTCATTAGAACTAATTCAAATATATTCTTTTTAATGACTGAGTAATATTCCATTGCATATATGTAGCACAGCTTTCTTATCCATTCATCTGCTAATGGACAGCAAGGTTGCTTCCATTTCCTGGCTATTATAAACAGTGCTGCGATGAACAATGGGGTACATGAGCCTCTTTCAATTCTGGTTTTCTCAGTGTGTATGCCCAGCAGTGGGATTGCTGGATCATAAGGCAATTCTATTCCCAGTTTTTCGAGGAATGTCCACACTGTTCTCCGTAGTGGCTATACTAGTTTGCATTCCCACCAACAGTGTAAGAGGGTTGCCTTTTATCCACACCCTCTCCAGCATTTATTGCTTGTAGACTTTTGGATTGCAGCCATTCTGACTGCATGAAATGGTACCTCATAGTGCTTTTGACTTGCATTTCTCTGATAATGAGTGATGTTGAGCATCTTTCCATGTGTTTGTTAGACATCTGTATGTCTTCTTTGGGGAAATGTCTATTTAGTTCTTTGGCCCATTTTTTGATTGGGTCATTTATTTTTCTGGAATTGAGCTGTAGAAGTTGCTTGTATATTTTTGAGATTAGTTGTTTGTCTGTTGCTTCATTTGATATCATTTTCTCCCATTCTGAAGGTTGTCTTTTCACCTTGCTTATAGTTTCTTTTGTTGTGAAGAAGCTTTTTAAGTTTAATTAGGTCCCATTTGTTTATTTTTGCTTTTATTTCCAATATTCTGGGAGGTGGGTCATAGGGGATCCTGCTGTGATGTATGTCGGAGAGTGTTTTGCCTATGTTCTCCTCTAAGAGTTTTATAGTTTCTGGTCTTACGTTTAGATCTTTAATCCATTTTGAGTTTATTTTTGTGTATGGTTTTAGAAAGTGCTCTAGTTTCATTCTTTTACAAGTGTTTGACCAGTTTTCCCAGCACCACTTGTTAAAGAGATTGTCTTTAATCCATTGTATATTCTTGCCTCTTTTGTCAAAGATAAGGTGACCATATGTGCATGGATTTAACTCTGGGGTTTCTATTTTGTTCCATTGATCTATATTTCTGTCTTTGTGCCAGTACTGTACTGTCTTGATGACTGTGGCTTTGTAGTAGAGCCTGAAGTCAGGCAGGTTGATTCCTCCAGTTCCATTCTTTTTTCTCAAGATAGCTTTGCCTTTTCGAGATTTTTTGTATTTCCATACAAATTGTAAAATTATTTGTTCTAGCTCTGTGAAGAAAACCGTAGGTAGCTTGATGGGGATTGCATTGAATCTATAAATTGCATTGGGTACTATGCTCATTTTCACTATATTGATTCTGGCAATCCATGAACATAGTATATTTCTCCATCTATTAGTGTCTTCTTTGATTTCTTTCACCAGTGTGTTATAGTTTTCTATATAAAGGTCTTTAGTTTCTTTAGGTAGATATGCAGAGTACATCATGAGAAATGCTGGACTGGAAGAAGCACAAGTTGGAATCAAGATTGCTGGGAGAAATATCAATAACCTCAGATATGCAGATGACACCACTCTTATGGCAGAAAATGAAGAGGGGCTAAAAAGCCTCTTGATGAGAGTGAAAGTGGAGAGTGAAAAGGTTGGCTTAAAGCTCAACATTCAGAAAACGAAGATCATGGCATCTGGTCCCATCACTACATGGGAAATAGATGGAGAAACAGTGGAAACAGTGTCAGACTTTATTTTTGTGGGCTCCAAAATCACTGCAAATGGTGACTGCAGCCATGAAATTAAAAGACGCTTACTCCTTGGAAGGAAAGTTATGACCAACCTAGATAGCATATTCAAAAGCAGAGACATTACTTTACCAACAAAGGTTCGCCTAGTCAAGGCTATGGTCTTTCCTGTGGTCATGTATGGATGTGAGAGCTGGACTGTGAAGAAGGCTGAGCACCGAAGAATTGATGCTTTTGAACTGTGGTATTGGAGAAGACTCTTGAGAGTCCCTTGGACTGCAAGAAGATTCAGCCAGTCCATTCTGAAGGAGATCAATCCTGGAATTTCTTTGGAAGGAATGATGCTAAAGCTGAAACTCCAGTATTTTGGCCACCTCATGCGAAGAGTTGACTTATTGGAGAAGACTCTGATGCTGGGAGGGATTGAGGGCAGGAGGAGAAGGGGACGACAGAGGATGAGATGGCTGGATGGCATCACTGACTCGATGAATGTGAGTCTGAGTGACCTCCGGGAGCTGGTGATGGACAGGGAGGCCTGGCGTGCTGTGGTTCATGGGGTCGCAAAGTGTCGGACATGACTGAGCGACTGATCTGATCTGATCTGATCTGATTCCTAAGTATTTTATCTTTTCATTGCAATTGTGAATGGAATTGTTTCCTTAATCTCTCTTTCTATTTTCTCATCATTAGTGTACAGGAATTCAAGGGATTTCTGTGTGTTGATTTTATATCCTGCAACTTTACTATATTCATTGATTAGTTCTATTAATTTTCTGGTGGAGTCTTTAGGGTTTTCTATGTAGAGGATCATGTCATCTGCAAACAATGAGAGTTTTACTTTTTTTTCCAATTTGGATTCCTTTTATTTCTTTTTTCTGCTCTGATTGCTATGGCCAATACTTCCAAAACTATGTTGAATAGTAATGGTGTAAGTGGGCACCCATGTCTTGTTCCTGACTTTAGAGGAAATGCTTTCAATTTTTCACCATTGGGGATAATGTTTGCTGTGGCTTTGTCATATATAGCTTTTATTATGTTGAGGTATGTTCCTTCTGTTCCTGCTATCTGGAGAGTTTTTATCATAAATGGATGTTGAATTTTGTCAAAGGCTTTCTCTGCATCTATTATGATAATACTATGGTTTTTATTTTTCAATTTGTTAATGTGGTGTATTACATTGATTGATTTGCGGATATTGAAGAATCCTTGCATCCCTGGGATAAAGCCCACTTGGTCATGGTGTATGATCTTTTTAATGTTTTGTTGGATTCTGATTGCTAGAATTTTGTTAAGGATTTTTGCATCTATGTTCATCAGTGATATTGGCCTGTAGTTTTGTGTGTGTGTGTGTGTGGGGGGGGGGTGGTGGCAACTTTGTCAGGTTTGGTATTAGGATGATGGTGGCCTCATAGACTGAGTTTGGAAGTTTACCTTCCTCTGCAGTTTTCTGGAAGAGTTTGAGTAGGATATGTGTTAGCTCTTCTCTAAATTTTTGTTAGAATTCAGCTATGAAGCCGTCTGGACCTGGACTTTTGTTTGCTGGAAGATTTCTGATTACAGTTTCAATTTCCTTGCTTGTGAAGGGTCTGTTAAGATTTTCTATTTCTTCCTCATCCAGTTTTGGAAAGTTGTACTTTTCTAAGAATTTGTCCATTTCTTCCACGTTGTCCTTTTTATTGCCATATAATTGTTGATAGTAGTCTCTTATGATCCTTTGTATTTCTGTGTTGTGTGTTGTGATCTCTCCATTTTCATTTCTAATTTTATTGATTTGATTTTTCTCCCTTTGTTTCTTGATGAGTCTGGCTAATGGTTTGTCAATTTTATTTATCCTTTCACAGAACCAGCTTTTGGCTTTGTTGACTTTTGCTATGGTCTCTTTTGTTTCTTTTGCATTTATTTCTGCCCTAATTTTTAAGATTTCTTTCCTTCTACTAACCCTGGGGTGCTTCATTTCTTCCTTTTCTACTTGCTTTAGGTGTAGAGTTAGGTTATTTATTTGACTTTTTTCTTGTTTCTTGAGGCATGCCTGTATTGCTATGAACTTTCCCCTGAGGACTGCTTTTACAATGTCCCACAGGTTTTGGGTTGTTGTGTTTTCATTTTTATTCGTTTTTATGCAAATTTTGATTTCTTTTTTGAGTTCTTCTGTGATTTGTTGGTTATTCAGCAGCATGTTGTTCAGCCTCCATATGTTGAAATTTTTAATAGTTTTTCTGCTGTAATTGAGATCTAATCTTACTGCATTGTGGTCAGAAAAGATGCTTGGAATGATTTCAGTTTTTCTGAATTTACCAAGGCTAGATTTATGGCCCAGGATATGATCTATCCTGGAGAAGGTTCTGTGTGTGATTGAGAAAAAGGTGAAATTCATTGTTTGAGGATGAAATGTCCTATAGATATCAATTAGGTCTAACTGGTCTATTGTATCATTTAAAGTTTGTGTTTCCTTGTTAATTTTCTGTTTAGTTGATCTATCCATAGGTGGGAGTGGGGTATTAAAGTCTCCCACTATTATTGTGTTATTGTTTATTTCTCCTTTCCTACTCATTAGTATTTGTCTTACATATTGCAGTGCTCCTATGTTGGGTGCATATATATTTGTCATTGTTATATCTTCTTCTTGGATTGATCCTTTGATCATTATGTAGTGACCTTCTTTGTCTCTTTTCACAGCCTTTGTTTTAAAGTCTATTTTATCTGGTATGAGTATTGCTACTCCTGCTTTCTTTTGGTCCTTATTTGCATTGAAAATCTGTTTCCAGCCCTTCACTTTCTGTCTGTATGTGTCCCCTGTTTTGAAGTGGGTCTCTTGTAGAAAACATATGTAGGGGTCTTGTTTTTGTATCCATGGTTGGGGCATTTAACCCATTACGTTTAAGGTAATTATTGATAAGTATGATCCCATTGCCATTTACTTTATTGTTTTTTGTTCGAATTCATACACCCTTTTTGGTGTTTCTTGTCTAGAGAATGTCCTTTAGTGTTTGTTGGAGAGCTGGTTTGGTGGCGCAGAATTCTCTCAGCTTTTGCTTGTCTGTAAAGCTTTTGATTTCTCCTTCATATTTGAATGAGACCCTTGCTGGGTACAATAATCTGGGCTGTAGGTTATTTTCTTTCATCACTTTAAGTATGTCTTGCCATTCCCTCTTGGCTTGGAGAGTTTCTATTGAAAGATCAGCTGTTATCCTTATGGGAATTCCCTTGTGTGTTATTTGTTGTTTTTCCCTTGCTCCTTTTAATATTTGTTCTTTGCGTTTGATCTTTGCTAGTTTGATTAATATGTTTCTTGGGGTGTTTTGTCTTGGGTTTATCCTGTTTGGGACTCTCTGGGTTTCTTGGACTTGAGTGATTATTTCCTTCCCCATTTTAGGGAAGTTTTCAACTATTATCTCCTCTAGTATTTTCTCATGATGTTTCTCTTTGTCTTCTTCTTCTGGGACTCCTATGATTCGAATGTTGTAATGTTTAATATTGTCCTGGAAGTCTCTGAGATTGTCCTCATTTCTTTTAATTCATTTTTCTTTTTTCTCCTCTGATGCATTTATTTCTACCATTCTATCTTCTAATTCACTAATCCTATCTTCTGCTTCTGTTTTTATGCTATTTGTTACCTCCAGAGTGTTTTTGATCTCATTTATTGCATTATGCATTATATATTGACTCTTTTTTATTTCTGCTAGTTCCTTGTTAAACCTTTCTTGCATTTTCTCAATCCTTGTCTCCAGGCTATTTATCTGTGATTCCACTTTGATTTCAAGATTTTAGATTAATTTCACTTTCATTATTCAGTATTCTTTATCAGGTATATTCCCTTTCTCTTCCTCTTTTGTTTGGTTTGGTGGGCATTTATCCTATTCCTTTACCTGCTGGGTATTCCTCTGTCTCTTCATCTTGTTTAAATTGCTGAGTTTAGGGTGTCCTTACTGTATTCTGGCAGTTTGTGGAGTTCTCTTTATTGTGGCGTTCCCTCACTGTGTGTGGGTTTGTACAGGTGGCTTGTCAAGGTTTCTTGGTGAGGGAAGCTTGTGTCAGTGTTCCTATGGATGGAGCTGGATTTCTTTTCTCTGGAGTGCCATGAAGTTCCCAGTAATGAGTTGTGAAATGTCTATTGTTTTGGGGTAACTTTGGGCAGCCTGTATATTGGAGCTCAGGGCTGTGTTCCTGTGTTGCTGGAGAATTTGCTTGGTATGTCTCGCCATGGAACTTGTTGGCCCTTAAGTGGTGCTTGGTTTCAGTGTAGGTATGGAGGTATTTGATGAGCTCCTGTCAATTAATGTTCCCTGGAGTCAGGGTTTGAACCCTAAGCCTCCTGCTTCCAGTTATTGGTCTTATTTTTACAGTAGTCTCAAAACTTCTCCTTCTATACAGCACCATTGATAAAACATCTAGGTTAAAGATGAAAAGTTTCTCCACCATGAGGGTCACCCAGAGAGGTTCACAGCGTTACATGGAGAAGAGAAGTGGGAGGATGGAGTTAGAGGTGACCCAAATGAGATGAGATGGAATCAATAGAGGAGAGAGTGGCCTAACCAGTAATCACTTCCTTATGAGCACTCCACAATTGGACCGCTCAGAGATGTACCCAGAGTTATACAGAAAAGAGAAGAGGGAGGAATGAGACAGAGGTGGTCAGGTGGATAAAAGGAGGGAATGAAAAGGAGAGTTAGATCCAGTCAGTAATCAGTTCCCTAATTGTTTTCAGTCGTTTGGAACACACAGAGATTCACAGAGTTGGATAGAGTAGAGAGGGGTTAGGGAGGAGACGCAGGCAACCTGGTGGAGAAAAAGGAGAGTCCGAAGTGGGAGAGAGCAGTCAAGCCAGTAATCTCTGGGTACTAAAAACTGGGTACTGAAAATTGGGTTCTTAAAGGTACAAAATTGTTAACAAATACCTAAAATCAAAAATTAAAAATCTAGAGTAGAGTTTGGAATTTCAAAAATGCAATGTTAAAGAAAAGAAGAAGGAAAGGAAAGAGAGAAAACAAAAAACAGAAACCAAAACCAAACAAAATCACAAAAATTATAAAGAAGATATAGGTACAAAGTTGATAACAAATACCAAAAACGTAAATTAAGAATCTAGAGTAGAGTTTGGAATTTCAGGAATACAATGTTAAAGAAAAGATAAAGAGAAAGATAGAGAGAGAATAAAAAGTCACAAAAGTTATTTTAAAAAAATTACAAAATTGATAACAAATACCAAAAAGCTAAAATTAAAAATCTAGAGCAGAGTTTGGAATTTCAAAAATGCAATGTTAAGGAAAAGAAGAAGAAAAAGAAAGAAAAAAAAAGTCACAAAAATTATAAAGAAGATATAGGTACAAATTGATAGCAAAAACCAGAAAGCATACATTACAGATCTAGAGTTTGGAATTTCAGGAATACAATGTTAAAGAAAAGATGAAGAGAAAGAAAGAGAGAAAAAAGAAAAGTCACAAAATTTTTTTAAAAATAGGTACAAAATTATTAACAAGTACCAAAAAGCTAAAATTAAAAATCTAGACCAGAGTTTGGAATTTCAAAAATACAATGTTAAAGAAAATAAGAAAAAAAAAATAATAAAGAAAGAAAGAAAAAAAAAAAAAAAAAACAAGGTTACAAAAAGTTATAAAAAATATACATATGAAGTTTGCTTTTTTAAAAAAATGGTTTTTTTGCAAAATAATAGTAGGTTATAAAAATGAAAATTAAAAGAGTAATAGAGGACTTAAAATTTTTAAAAAAAATTAAAAAAGAAAGAAAGAAAGATCATAAAAGTAGTAAAAATACATATAGGATTTTCTCTGATACTGTTGTGGGTATTGTGAGTTCAGTTCATTTTCGGCTAGTTCCTTGTTACAGCTTATATTTCTCAAGATCTATAGGCCCCTTGCTATGAAGTTGGTACTAACCACAGGGTTTTAGTTTATTGTCTGTCACTTCCAAGGTGGTTCCCTCTGTTATAGCTTCTTCTGTTTGCTGGTCTATTCAGTGTCTGATTTCCGCCCTGATACAAAGGGGGCAGGGGTGGACACCTTTTTTTTTTTTTTTTAAGGCTCACTTGTTCAGTTGCTCTGTGGGGAGGGAGGGACGCTGCAAATAAATAACACTGGCATGTGTTTGCAGTGCCTCAGCCAAACTGGGCCTGCACCTGCTCACGGCGCATGTAGCCTCCCTGCCCACACTGTTCAGGCTGTAGGTTGCTCCTCTGGGAACCATCTGCAGCCGGCCCTGGGCTGCTTGCACCTCCCAGGTCTAAGCTGCTCAGGTTCAGGCACTCGGGTATTCCTCAGAGGCACAGACTCTGTTGGGCCTGCGTTTTGTGCCCTTCCCAGGTCCGAGCAGTGCAGGTGATGAGTTGTTTGGCGAACGCGGTTGCTGCGACTTATTGCCTCCCCGCCACTCGGTTATCCGGGTGTACAACCAGCACACCTTCTCAGGCAGATGTTGACCATCCAGAACCCCAAGAAGTTTTAGTTAGCAAAGAAGCCTGCTTACAGTTTTGTAGATAATGTCTCTCTAGGGCTGCAATTGCCCCCTTCCGGCTCTGGCTGCCTGTCACTGGAGGGGGACGGTCTGCAGCCGGCTCTCTCTGTACAGTCCTTTGTTCTGCGCACGGGCCTGGCGGTGTCTTAGGTTAGGGCTGGCTTTCCATGTGGTAGCTATCCCACAGTCTGGTTTGCTAGCCCAAATTATTTCGCTCAGGTAGCACTCAGGGTATTCAGGCCAGATCCTTACTCTAAGCGATGCAGCCCATGCCGAGCCTCCCTGCCCAGCCCCTGCTTGCTAATGGCGGATGCAGGCCTCTGTGCTGCTTCTCCGTGGGGGGAGTTACCATAGGGCTCGTAATCTGTGGGTTTTAATTGTTTATTTATTTTTCCTCCCTGAAGCGACTTAGCAGCAGTAGCAGCAGCATGTTGCCCTCTGTACTTCCAAGGCTCCGCACAGACTCAGCAGTGAGAATGTTTCCTGGTGTTTGGAAACTTCTCTCTTTTAAGACTCCCTTCCTGGGACAGAGCTCCGTCCCTCCCTCTTTTGTCTCTTTTTTTGTCTTTTATATTTTTCCCTACCTCCTTTCGAAGACAATGGGCTGCTTTTCTGGGTGCCTGATGTCCTCTGTCAGCATTCAGAAGTTGTTTTGTGGAATTTATTTGGCGTTTAAATGGTCTTTTGATGAATTTGTGGGAGAGAAAGTGTTCTCCCCATCCTATTCCTCCGCCATCTTAGCTCCTCGCAGGTATGCATTTTGATAAGCAGTAGTTGAGGGTTTAGTGCTCTCATATGTTCTCAAAGATATATCTAAATTTCAAACTTTAAGCAACTAGTTTATTAAAACGAACAAAGGCAGAGTTTGGAGATATCTGAAATCAATTTATAGTATTGAGTAAGAATTTAAATAAGACTAAAATATTTACAATATCATTATATAGTAAAGAGTTAATAGTATAATACCTAAATTAGAGAATAAACTATTAGCTATAAAGGATTTAGAGGAAAAAGATGAAAGCATGAGATAGTACAAGTATGATGGTTTTTGCAATTAAATTAGTAGAAGTTAAGGTAATTTCCCTATGGTATAAATCAACTCAAAAAACGTAAAAAATGATAGGCACTATAACTAAATCTTTATTTTTGCAGAAGAAAGAAATAGGAAGGAAATTAAAAAGGAAATATCTTAATTGTGCTCATGTAAGAGTTGATGGATATTGTCCAAAGAAATAAAAGATTGAAAGGTAACATGTAAATTTAGGTTTTAGAAGTTAACTATTAGAACAAGGGCTCCCTTGGTGGCTCAATGGTAAACAATCTGCCTGCCAGTGCAGGAGACATATATTCAATCCCTGGATCAGGAAGATCCCCTGGAAGAGAAAGTGGCAATACCAGTTCAGTATTCTTGCCTGGAAAATGTTATGGACAGAGGAACCTCACAGACTATAGTCCACTGGATTGCAAAAGAGTCAGACCTGACTTAGTGACTAAACAACAACAACGAGAACAACAATCAGTAAAGCAAACAATCAACCAGAATAAATGTAAACATACACATCAGTTCACTTCAGTTCTTCAGTCATGTCCAACTCTTTGCAGCTCCATGAATTGCAGCACTCCAGGCCTCCCTGTCCAACACCAACTCCCAGAGTTTATTCAAACTCATGTCCTTTGAGTAGGTGATGCCATCCAACCATCTCATCCTCTGTTGTCCCTTCTCCTCCCACCTTCAATCTTACACATAAACTCAAGAAAATAAGTTTCATATTATATCTCAAAGCAAAATGTCAATCTTCTCTCATTATAAGACTTTCTTAAGGTAATACTTTAGAACGTATCGAAAACATAAGGGTTGGGGAAAGTATAGCAGGCAAATGTAAAAGTGAAAACCAGGAAACAAAAAAAGTCATTATTTATTTTATTAGGCAAAAGTATTAAATATATTTAAAATGATACTTTATAAAATATCAGAGGAGGAATTTGCAATGAGGTGAACTAGTCTTAGATATCCACGCAATTTAAAGAATTAGATTTCATTAAAAAATAAGACATTAATGCAGAGAAAAATAGAAACATATTACTAATATATTTAAATGCACCTATTATGATCCTTGATCGATTAAGGAGTTTTAAAAAGAATAAAATCTATATATCTGAAATGTATTAATTGTTCAAACTAAATACTGTCATGTTACAATTTGTTCATATTAAATGTTTGTAATGTTTCTGATAATCAATAAAAGAGATTCTTGATAAAAAAAAAGTAAAAAAAAAGAATAAAATCTAAAGGACATACATAATAGCATTGACATTATTGAAATATAGTGATACATTAATTTTGAGAAAGAAAAATATACTTTTATATACTATTATAAATATTGATAAAACTCTCAATAAATAACAATAATTAGATCATGCATAGAGGATTCTTTGATGATGCAGGAGAATTGATTTTTACAATTACCAGTTGTAGAAGCAGGTTATCTATCTCATTCTATTGATTCACTATTCTGAGTTCAGGAGATTTGCTTAGCTCTCCTTCAACAACAAAAAAAAGTTTTCAGTTTTACCCATCACTCAGAAGCAATGGATCATTTTGCCCCTTTCTTTGGAGGAGTCTATCCTTTTTTTTTTTTTCTTATTTTTGGGATAGCTGTGATATTCTTGAAATGTCTACATCCTAAGCAGAAGCAAATATATAAACAGTTATATTTGGCTTTGGCTTGGAGAAATAAATGACAAAAACAGTATTGAAAATAGAGCGAACAGTGTCATAATTAATTTTATTAATTTTATTTATTTAATTTATTTTAATAATAGTTTTTTCTTAGTGTGAAATTTCTTCAATTATTATTCATTCATTCATTGTGTAGTCATTCTACAGAATCAGAATAAGCCCCACTTCCAAAATGTTGGTTGACTGTCAAGACTGATGATATGATACATGCACCAAGAGAGTGTGGAAAAGCTTATTGCTCACAAAATGAGGCTTCCTGGAGAAAGTAGAGCAGAATTTCAAGAGGTTGAAAATAGCTTGAGAGAGCAGAGAGGGAAAACTAGCTTGTCTCATTTCATTTGGGAGATGGATCTAGTGAGGGTACCATGCACGGGCTTGACTTGGAATAGTTTGTTGAGAACAAGAAAGCTTGCACAGAAGTGAAGCCAAGGGGCTTTGAGTAAGTATTCTTCCCTGTATTAGCATTTATTTTAACTTTTTAAAAACTTTAACCAGACGTCATTAAGTAAATGGCATCACAAGAACTGTAGGCTCATTATAAATACCTCTAGAAACTCCTGTGAGAACTCATAAAGACATATTATAATAAACTTCCTATCCATAAAAGCTGGGGAAACAGTGGAAACAGTGTCAGACTTTATTTTTCTGGGCTCCAAAATCACTGCAGATGGTGACTGCAGCCATGAAATTGAAAGACGCTTACTGCTTGGAAGGAAAGTTATGACCAACCTAGATAGCATATTCAAAAGCAGAGACATCACTTTGCCAACAAAGGTTCGTCTAGTCAAGGCTATGGTTTTTCCTGTGGTCATGTATGGATGTGAGAGTTGGACTGTGAAGAAGGCTGAGCACCAAAGAATTGATGCTTTTGAACTGTGGTGTTGGAGAAGACTCTTGAGAGTCCCTTGGGCTGCAAGGAGATCCAACCAGTCCATTCTGAAGGGATTAGCCCTGGGATTTTATTGGAAGGACTGATGCTAAAGCTGAAACTGCAGTACTTTGGCCACCTCATGTGAAGAGTTGACTCATTGGAGAAGACTCATGCTGGGAGGAATTGGGGGCAGGAGGAGAAGGGGACGACAGAGGATGAGATGGCTGGATGGCATCACTGACTCGATGGACGTGAGTCTGAGTGAACTCTGGGAGTTGGTGATGGACAGGGAGGCCTGGCATGCTGCAATTCATGGGGTCACAAAGAGTCAGACACGACCGAGAGACTGATCTGATCTGATCTGATCCATAAAAGCACTTGCACATGGTGCACAAGCATCTTATTGACACTGGAACTGTTTCAAATATAGATGAATATAGTTCTAACATTTCATTAGTATACTACACCATGTAATTCCAGAATATTACAGGGATATCAGAAATTTATTAAAAGAGTCTATGTCCTCAATAAACTACCTTAAGTTCCCATGGTATATCTATTGATAAACACTAGTGCAATTATACTTCTTTGAGTCTTCTATATTTAAGATGATTCTTGCCATTCAGAAGTGATAGATTGTTATATATTTTATATATTTGAACATAGGAATAGTACAGAGGCATCAGTGGCAACATGCCAATCCATCATCTGGTTAAAACATGTCTCCTACTTATTTTACTTTTTAAGCTTTACCATTCTTTTATTACCATAAAAATACATATAAACTAAAAGGTTGAATTAATTCACTAATTTTCAGATAGAGACATGCCATAAGCTCACTTTTTAATATTGCTCATTATAAATGTTGGTTATTTATAATTCCTGTGTTGGTAGCACAAAAGAGTTGAATACATAAATTATAACCTTAGAATGATTTGAGTATGCTTAAACAAGTATAGCAACTATAGAAATTACTTAAGGATTAATCCATTTCCCAGACAGAAAGTTATATTGAGAATCTCAAACAATCAGCTGGATCAAATGAATGGCATTGATTTAATCTCTTGTATGGGAGAAGGCAATGGCACCCCACTCTAGTACTCTTGCCTGGAAAATCCCATGGGTGGAGGAGCCTGGTGGGCTGCAGTCCATGGGGTCACTAAGAGTCAGACACGACTGAGCAACTTCACTTTCACTTTCCACTTGGATGCGTTGGAGAAGGAAATGGCAACCCACTCCAGTGTTCTTGCCTGGAGAATCTCATGGACGGAGAAGCCTGATAGGCTGTAGTCCATGGGGTCGCACAGAGTCGGACACAACTGAAGTGACTTAGCAGCAGCAGGAGCAGTGATGCATATGAAAACTGTCATGATTCATTATAATATTGTCCTCACATTTAAAAATAAGTATTTTTTTTCTTTTCTATATAATTTATTGGTCATAGACATTATCATAACTTTATATCTTTTACAACTTCAGTATTAATTAGTCTTACTTGTGTAAGTATACTCAACTCAATTGCTATGTGGAATTATATTTAACAGACAGTTCATGGTACAAAACTCACAATGGATATTATATTTAAAAAAAAACACACATGTTTGGGATCACATTTAAAAAGCTATGCAAAATGTATAGCGAGGTAGTGTTTATCTTTTTAAATACAAAAGGCAGGTTATAGATTACTTAGTGAATGATAATAGCTCCATGTATTTAAATTTTTTCCATTATCTATGATTCTGATTGATGACATATTTCAGAATGTTTGTTACCATGTGCTAAATGTAAGTTTAAAAGGTTTTTTTTTTTTAATTATTCTTAAATGTCCTTCTATTACAACTATTTCAATACTCGCCAACTATGAATATATCTCACGTTTCATTTCGCCTCTCATTTTTGACTACTGCTGAGAATATCATGAAATTTTCTTTCCAAAATAATTTTATACTTACTGAAATCAGTCATTTTCCCATCTTTCTAAAAGATGCTAGGCATTTTTTCTGTTAACTTTTACTTAAATCTGGTTACATTTCCTATAGCATATATCTCTTCCTTTTAGTTTTTTATTTTTTCTTTACAATTCCTAGGTTTGGTACCTTCCACTTGTTAAAGATGTTAGTTGAATTCTGTAAAAGCTTAATCCAATGTGTGCCTGTGTGTGTGTGTGTGTGTGTGTGTGTGTGTTCTGACACACCATGTTGATATATGAGGAATTTCCTACTCTAAGTAATAGGAGATGTCCAAATACACAACACCCTACACTGGACAGATGAGATTGATCACATCCATAGCCTTAAGGAAGCACAGCACACACAGCCACAGCAGTGTTGCACTCAGGATCAGAGTGAACCAGCAGGCGCTAAGAGAGACAGGCTTACATCTTGTAAGAATATGGGAACTCATGATTAGGTCTTAGGGGTCCTTCAGAGCTCAAAGATTTCAAGGCAACACTTGAAATTTTGGGCCTTATACTACATTATGTATGAATCTTCATCCATTCCTTCTTTTAATTTGTGTATGGGTTAAAAATGTGTTTCTTTTAATAAATCCAAATTTTTTAATATTCCTCACTTTTTATCCCTTGCCAAATTCCCTGAAACCACTTTCAACAGTTATCTCAGCTTTCTTGAATCATTAGTATCTCCAAGATGACAAATACAGCCACATATCTCCTACTAACTTTATGATCACTTCAAGAAGAGAGAAAAAATAGTATGGGATTTAAATTCTGATGACAAACTTTCGTGAAACAGCTCCAATAATTAATTGGTGAAAAGTGAAAGTCTCTCAGTCTTGTTTGACTCTTTGTGACCCCATGGACTATACTGTCCATGGAATAATCCAGGCCAGAATACTGGAATGGGTTGCCATGCCCTTCTCTAGGGATCTTCCCAACCCAGGTATTGAACCCAGGTCTCCTACATTGCAGGTGGATTCTTTACCATGTAAGCCGCCAGGGAAGCCCAAATCATTTGTTATGTGACCCCATCTTTCATTATTCCTATCCACCTTGATATAGGGCTATCCATAGATATAGGGTAAACTGAGGTGCTACAATTAAAAAAATAAATAAAGACAGTATGGTACTGGCACAAGGACAGAAATATAGATCAATGGAACAAAATAGAAAGCCCAGAGATAAATCCACGCACATATGGTCACCTTATCTTTGACAAAGGAGGCAAGAATATACAATGGATTAAAGACAATCTCTTTAACAAGTGGTGCTGGGAAAACTGGTCAAACACTTGTAAAAGAATGAAACTAGAACACTTTCTAATACCATACACAAAAATAAACTCAAAATGGATTAAAGAGCTAAATGTAAGACCAGAAACCATAAAACTCCTAGAGGAAAACATAGGCAAAACACTCTCTGACTTACATCACAGCAGGATCCTCTATGAGCCACCTCCCAGAATATTGGAAATAAAATCAAAAATGAACAAACGGGACCTAATCAAACTTAAAAGCTTCTGCACAACCAAGGAAACTATAAGCAAGGTGAAAAGACAGCCTTCAGAATGGGAGAAAATAATAGCAAATGAAGCAACTGACAAACAACTAATCTCAAAAATATACAAGCAACTTCTACAGCTCAATTCCAGAAAAATAAATGACCCAATCAAAAAATGGGCCAAAGAACTCAATAGACATTTCTCCAAAGAAGACATACAGATGGCTAACAAACACATGAAAAGATGCTCAACATCACTCATTATCAGAGAAATGCAAATCAAAACCACTATGAGATACCATTCCACGCCAATCAGAATGGCTGCTATCCAAAAGTCTACAAGCAATAAATGCTGGAGAGGGTGCGGAGAGAAGGGAACCCTCTTGCACTGTTGGTGGGAATGCAAACTAGTACAGCCACTTTGGAGAACAGTATGGAGATTCCTCAAAAAACTGCGAATAGAACTGCCTTATGATCCAGCAATCCCACTGCTGGGCATATACACTGAGAAAACCAGAATTGAAAGAGACACCTGTACCCCAATGTTCATAGCAGCACTGTTTGCAATAGCCAGAACGTGGAAGCAACCTAGATGTCCATCCACAGATGAATGGATAAGCAAGCTGTGGTACATATACACAATGGAGTATTACTCAGCCATTAAAAAGAATACATTTGAATCAGTTCTAAGGAGGTGGATGGAACTGGAGCCTATTATACAGAGTGAAGTAAGCCAGAAACAAAAACACAAATACAGTATACTAACGCATATATATGGAATTTAGAAAGATGGTAAAAAATAACCCTATTTACGAGACAACAAAAGAGACACTGATGTATAGACCAGACTTTTGGACTCTGGGACCGGGAGAGGGTGAGATGATTGGGGAGAATAGCATTGAAATATGTATAATATTATATCTGAAATGTATTAATTGTTCAAACTAAACACTATCATGTTACAATTTGTTCATACTAGATGTTTGTAATGTTTCTGATAATCAATAAAAGAGATTCTTGATCAAAAAAATAAATAAATAAAATAAAGTAGATGAAGATTGAAAAAATAAATAAATAAATAAAATAAGAATTGACTTAAAACATAAAGAGTTACTTCTTCCGGAAGAAAATAGGAGTTAAGGTCTGATCAGAGATCTCATAAGTGATTTAGACAGCCGAGGCTCTCTTTGTTTTGTAATGCCCAGTATCAACATACATTATTGATACTGTATAAGCATTAACTGAGAAGAGTAGAAAAGATGTCACAGTTTGTATCTGTCCCTGCCAGACAGTGACATGTTTGCTTTCTATTTGCTCCTAATTAGAAACATGTTTGAAGCCCAACAAGAATAAAGGTTATGAAATGTGGGAATACACATGGCATGTTTGCCTAACAGTAACATTACATCTACTGTTTTCTACTGAAAATGTAATTACAAAAGTTAGATTCCAAAAATTGTCTGGAAATTCCAAGGAAAACATTTTATCATAATGCTGGAAGAGCAAGACCATATTCATATAATGGGACTGCTTTCATGAAATAAAAGATTTCTACATTTCTTGCTTCTTGCTGAGAAAACTTTCTTCTTCAAACACATTTTAAAGACATTCATTCATCAATTTTCTTTAATTTACCACTGAGAAATTGTGGGCTTAAAATATAGATATTTGAAACTGTCCCCTTTTCATTACAGTTTCAACAAAGATAGAGCCTCAGGAGGCACATAAAAATTCACCCCATATCTTACACTTACACTACTTGTCCTCATACATTATTTACAAACATTGTGCTAGATCAGATCAGATCAGTTGTTCAGTCGTGTCCGACTCTTTTTGACCCCATGAATTGCAGCATGCCAGGCCTCCCTGTCCTTCACCAACTCCGGGAGTTCACTCAGACTCACGTCCATCGAGTCAGTGATGCCATCCAGCCATCTCATCCTCTGTCGTCCCCTTTTCCTCCTGCCCCCAATTCCTCCCAGCATCAGAGTCCTCTCCAATGAGTCAGCTCTTCACATGAGGTGGCCAAAGTACTGGAGTTTCAGCTTCAGCATCATTCCTTCCAAAGAAATCACAGGGCTGATCTCTTTTAGAATGGACTGGTTGGATCTCCTTGCAGCCCAAGGGACTCTCAAGAGTCTTCTCCAACACCACAGTTCAAAAGAATGAATTCTTTGGTGCTCAGCCTTCTTCGCAGTCCAGCACTCACATCCATACATGACCACAGGAAAGACCATAGCCTTGACTAGGCGAACCTTTGTTGGTAAAGTAATGTCTCTGCTTTTGAATATGCTATCTAGGTTGGTCATAACTTTCCTTCCAAGCAGTAAGCGTATTTTGATTTCATGGCTGCAGTCACTGTCTGCAGTGATTTTTGGAGCCCAGAAAAATACAGTCTGACACTGTTTCCCCATCTATTTGCCATGAAGTGATGGGACCAGATGCCGTGATCTTCGCTTTCTGAATGTTGAGCTTTAAGCCAACTTTTTCACTCTCCACTTTCACTTTCATTAAGAGGCCCTTTAGTTCCTCTTTACTTTCTGCCATAAGGGTGGTGTCATCTGCATATCTGAGGTTATTGATATTTCTCCCAGCAATCTTGATTCCCACTTGTGTTTCTTCCAGTCCAGTGTTTCTCATGATTTACTCTGCATATAAGTTAAATAAACAGGGTGACAATACACAGCCTTGATGAACTTCTTTTTCTATTTGGAACCAGTCTGTTGTTCCATGTCCAGTTCTAACTGTTGCTTCCTGACCTGCATACAAATTTCTCAAGAGGCAGATCAGGTGGTCTGGTATTCCCATCTCTTTCAGAATTTTCCACAGTTTATTGTGATCCACACAGTCAAAGGCTTTGGCATAGTCAGTAAAGCAGAAGTAGATTTTTTTTCTGGAACTCTCTTGCTTTTTCCATGATCCAGCAGATGTTGGCAATTTGATCTCTGGTTCCTCTGCCTTTTCTAAAACCAGCTTGAACATCAGGAAGTTCACGATTCACATATTACTGAAGCCTGGCTTGGAGAATTTTGAGCATTACTTTACTAGTGTGTGAGATGAGTGCAATTGTGCGGTAGTAAACTCCAGTACTTTGGCCACCTCATACGAAGAGTTGACTCATTGGAGAAGACTATGATGCTGGGAGGGATTGGGGGCAGGAGGAGAAGGGGACGACAGAGGATAAGATGGCTGGATGGCATCACTGACTCGACGGATGTGAGTCTGAGTGACCTCCGGGAGTTCGTGATGGACAGGGAGGCCTGGCGTGCTGCAGTTCGTGGGATCACAAGGAGTTGGACACGACTGAGCGACTGATCTGATCTGATCTTGAGCAGTCTTGGCATTGCCTTTCTTTGGGATAGGAATGAAACTGACCTTTTCCAGTCCTGTGGCCACTGCTGAGTTTTCCAAACTTGCTGACATATTGAGTGCAGCACTTTCACAGCATCATCTTTCAGGTTTTGGAATAGCTCAACTGGAATTCTATCACCTCCACTAGCTTTCTTCATAGTGATGCCTTCTAAGGCCCACTTGACTTCACATTCCAGGATGTCTGGCTCTAGGTCAGTGATCACAACATCAAAGGTGTCTTGTCATTTGCACATGCTGTTTGTAACTAGGCAAGTGCAGTTCAGTTCAGTCAAGTATCCCAAATCATCAGGGTTCTGGGCATCAGATCAGATCAGATCAGTCGCTTAGTCGTGTCCGACTCTTTGAGACCCCATGAACCGCAGCACGCCAGGCCTCCCTGTCCATCACCAACTCCTGGATGTCACTCAGACTCACATTCACCGAGTCAGTGATGCCATCCAGCCATCTCATCCTCTGTCATCCCCTTCTCCTCTTGCCCTCAATCCCTCCCAGCATCAGAGTCTTCTCCAATGAGTCAACTCTTCGCATGAGGTGGCCAAAATACTGGAGTTTCAGCTTTAGCATCATTCCTTCCAAAGAAATCCCAGGGTTGATCTCCTTCAGAATGGACTGGTTGGATCTCCTTGCAGTCCGAGGGACTCTCAAGAGTCTTCTCCAACACCACAGTTCAAAAGCATCAATTCTTCGGCACTCAGCCTTCTTCACAGTCCAACTCTCACATCCATACATGACCACAGGAAAGACCATAGCCTTGACTAGGCAAACCTTTGTTGGCAAAGTGATGTCTCTGCTTTTGAATATGCTATCTACGTTGGTCATAACATACCACTGAATAAATAAAGTATAATTCTTAGTGAGGTGATTCCTTTTGTGAAACTGGAATATTTTCTACATGTAAAGTATATTGCTGGATGTATTCTTATATACTCATTTTTTCCACTCAATTATGTTACTCATTGTTTTCCAGATTAACTGCTTTATTCATTTCCGTTAGTCTCTATAAGGCAAATTCTATTTTTCCCACTTCTTACAATAATATATACATTATTTAGTACAAAAAATATATTTTTCTTGAAGATGAGTTCAAAATGGGTTCATAACTGGTTGCTGCTGCTGCTGCTGATGCTGCTGCTAAGTCGCTTCAGTTGTGTCCCAGTCTGTTCAACCGCATAGTCAGCAGCCCACCAGACTCCACCGTCCCTGGGATTCTCTAGGCAAGAACACTGAAGTGGGTTGCCACCTCCTTCTCCAATGCATGAAAGTGAAAATTGAAAGTGATGTTGCTCAGTCATGTCCGACTCTTAGCGACCCCATGGACTGCAGCCTACCAGGCTCCTCTGTCCATGAGATTTTCCAGGCAAGAGTATTGGAGTGGGGTGCCATTGCCTTCTCCAACATAACTGGTTAAGTAGTAGTAAATGTTTATTCGTAATCACAAAACTGATGAGTTTTTGGTTGTCTTTCTTTAAAAATGTTCGGTTAATTTGGTCATGATATGATTTTAAATATTTATTAGAACCAGTAACAATAGTTTTAACACGATTAAGTATGACTTTTTCTCAAGTATAGCTTATTTATCAGATCACTCAACATGTGCTGAATTACTTGTGTAGCACAGGGAAATACAGATATTCTTTTTCATTTTTAAAATTTTTATTAAATTTCAAAGAAGTATAATCTGCAAAAGTATTGATTCATTGTTATGGTTTAATGATGAAATTAATATTAATTAACATGAAATTAATATTGTAATAACTCTAATTCAATAAAAAAAATAAGGCAGAATAAAATAAAACTATCCTCAAAAATGTTTAAGTGTTTTTTTTTTTTTTTTTTACCTCCCACAAAGGCTGTTATTTAAAAAAAAGATACAGAGTAGTAATTGATCATACTGACAGAATGAAAAAGGCAAAGAGATATTTTTCTCAGGAAGAAGGGACATACGGCAGAATCACAAGAAACATAAAAAAGGACCAAGGCACAAAGTGAAAGAATTCACACTTAGAGAGAACCTATTGTGTTTTGTTATTGCTAGCTCATTAGTTGTCTCAGAAACATGTGAATTTTTGTTCATATTTCAGAATGAAATAACTGAACTACAGAAATATTAAGTAACATTCCTAAAATTGCAGGTATTTTAATGGTATATGTAGGATGAGTACCCATAGTCCTCACTGTCTGACTATAGAACTCTTGCTCTTTCCACCTATCCTTACTTCTGGAAAAAACTCATTTTTGTTCTGATTCATGAAGCATTTACTTATTGTTTCATTTAAGGCTCTGAGCACCCATTAACAAGACAATCATTCATAATTCCTCTGCCTCTGGTGCTTCTTCTTCTGAAAACATGCTGCCCAAGTCCATCAGACTAATGACTATTATATTCAAGGGGCCTTTATAACATGATCTGAAATTTCTTCTTTTCGTGATAGACATTTCCAATGTTAGGCCATGCCAGTCCTGCCATCTTAGGCTACAACTTTAAAATGGAAGTCCTTTATTTAGCATCCTCTTATAAGATCTGCATTTGCTCTTGCCTATACTTTCCTTGCACTATTTCTCTAATTTTTATTCTGTTGTACTGTGCCATCTGGAGACTTCAATTCACTGTGAATTTGTGAAATTAGCTTCAATAAATCCCATTCCTCCACTTTCACAGTACCATTCCTCTACCACTTACATTACATGTAACATCCCTCCAGAGTATTCCTAATTATTTTCCTAGAAGCTCCAAAAGAATGGCCTAGGAGGTAATCAGATGAGATCAGTCGCTCAGTCGTGTCCGTCTCTTTGCGACCCCATGAACTGCAGCACGCCAGGCCTCCCTGTCCATCACCAGCTCCCGGAGGTCACTCAGACTCGCATCCATCGAGTCAGTGATGCGATCCAGCCATCTCATCCTCCGTCGTCCCCTTCTCCTCCTGCCCTCAATCCCTCCCAGCATCAGAGTCTTCTCCAATGAGTCAATTCTTCGCATGAGGTGGCCAAAATACTGGAGTTTCAGCTTTAGCATCATTCCTTCTAAAGAAATTCCAGGATTGATCTCCTTCAGAATGGACTGGTTGGATCTTCTTGCAGTCCAAGGGACTCTCAAGAGTCTTCTCCAACACCACAGTTCAAAAGCATCAATTCTTCGGCGCTCAGCCTTCTTCACAGTCCAGCTCTCACATCCATACATGACCACAGGAAAGACCATAGCCTTGACTAGGCGAACCTTTGTTGGTAAAGTAATGTCTCTGCTTTTGAATATGCTATCTAGGTTGGTCATAACTTTCCTTCCAAGGAGTAAGCGTCTTTTAATTTCATGGCTGCAGTCACCATCTGCAGTGATTTTGGAGCCCAGAAAAACAAAGTCTGACACTGTTTCCACTGTTTCCCCATCTATTTCCCATGCAGTAATGGGACCAGATGCCATGATCTTCGTTTTCTGAATGTTGAGCTTTAAGCCAACCTTTTCACTCTCCACTTTCACTTTCATCAAGAGGCTTTTTAGCCCCTCTTCACTTTCTGCCATAAGGGTGGTCTCATCTGCATATCTGAGGTTATTGATATTTCTCCCGGCAATCTTGATTCCAACTTGTGTTTCTTCCAGTCCAGCATTTCTCATGATGTACTCTGCATAGAAGTTAAATAAACATGGTGACAATATGCAGCCTTGACGTACTCCTTTTCCTATTTGGAACCAGTCTGTTGTTCCATGACCAGTTCTAACTGTTGCTTCCTGACCTGCATACAGATTTCTTAAGAGGCAGATCAGGTGGTCTGGTATTCCCATCTCTTTCAGAATTTTCCATAGTTTATTGTGATCCACACAGTCAAAGGCTTTGGCATAGTCAATAAAGCAGAAATAGATGTTTTTCTGGAACTCTCTTGCTTTTTCCATGATCCAGCGGATGTTGGCAATTTGATCTCTGGTTCCTCTGCCTTTTCTAAAACCAGCTTGAACATCAGGAAGTTCACGGTTCACATATTGCTGAAGCCTGGCTTGGAGAATTTTGAGCATTACTTTACTAGCGTGTGAGATGAGTGCAATTGTTCGGTAGTTTGAGCACTCCTTGGCATTGCCTTTCTTTGGGATTGGGATGAAAACTGACCTTTTCCAATCTTGTGGCCACTGCTGAGTCTTCCAAATTTGCTGGCATATTGAGTGTAGCACTTTCACAGCATCATCATTCAGGATTTGGAATAGCTCCACTGGAATTCCATCACCTCCACTAGCTTTGTTCGTAGTGATGCTTTCTAAGGCCCATTTGACTTCACATTCCAAGATGTCTGGCTCTAGGTCAGTGATCACACCATCATGTTTATCTGGGTCTTGAAGCTCTTTTTTGTACAGTTCTTCTGTGTATTCTTGAGGTAATACAACATTTTATTTTAGCTCAGATTGTACTGCAAAGCTTTCTCCAAGCATGAAACCATTTTAGCATTACGGTTATTTGTCATTATTTCCTAGTTAATATTATCAATATATTTTGCTTTTTCTCTTACAACATTTAACAGTTTGATACATTGTGTTTGTGATTCTTTCTTAACCTTTATCGTCTATCATCTGCCCACCATTCAAGAATTATATTTCATTTTTAACCTACTTATCTTATATCTTCTGTATCACCCATTCATTGGATGATTTCCCATATTCAATTTCATAAATATTTTATAATAAAGATAATTTCAGCAGAGAGATAAGAGTTGATACCACTCATAATACAGTTTAATGGGAATCAGTGAGGAAAACAAAGTTATATTTGGCATTGTATGTACTATACCACCTACAAATATACCTTCTGTTTCAAGTAAATTTATGTAAAATTTTTAGCTTTTATTCTCTTAAACCAGCTGAAAATAAAGGGCAATATATAAAGACAATCTTATAATCTTAATTTTTCTGGATGTATTTGCCTTTACAATTCCTTTGTAACTTCTTATATACTATTTTCTGATGCCTTTCTTTCATCTACTGTAAATTAGCTCTCATATTATTATGTTTATATATGTTAAGTTCTTTACATAAAAAAATTTAAATACATTCTTAATAAATACAAGTAATATTTTAGTTAAAATATTATTGAACTCAATTACTTTAATTTCACCAATCTCCAGGACCCAAATTCTCTCTCTCAAGAAGTTAAACTCTTTCACTCTTTTCTTAAAAGACATATAGCTTTGTGTAAGTTAGAAGTCCGATATTCTATCATTAATTTTATATATTTTACTATGGAAAATTAATTGCTATATTATGAAGTATTATCATAAATAATTAAAACTAG
This sequence comes from Tragelaphus eurycerus, assembly GCA_935064755.1. NCBI lineage: Eukaryota > Metazoa > Chordata > Mammalia > Artiodactyla > Bovidae > Tragelaphus > Tragelaphus eurycerus. The sequence continues at coordinate 10,106,735 of CAKXYN010000004.1, forward strand.
TAAAAATAAGTGACCTAAGTCTTTTTTGTAATGATACTTCTTTCGTTTTATTGCTTTTAATTTATTAATTCTGAGAACTCAGTATTTTTCCATGGGCCTCCCAGACATTAAAGAAAAAATTTCAGATTCCATTGAATACTTAACTGTCTGATTTCAGTTCCCATTTTCTTTCTGACTAAATGTATAATTTGACCTCTGCTCAGTTTTCTGACTCCTTTAATGGGCCAGGGATGGAAATTTCTGAATTTCTCCCTTAGCTTGTGGGAGCTTAAGGATACAAAATAAATGACAATACATGTACTAAAAATGTGCTTTTTAATAGAATCTGGCAAGTAGAGAGTTCTCAATAAACATTTCCATTATACATATCACTATTTCATTGAAAACAGCAATTAAGAAAAAAAAGTTCATTTAAAGATGAAGCTAGGAGTTGACAGAAATAAGGTTGAAATTCAGCTCTAATTCTGCCAAGTTTCGATACTTTAAGGTAATTCATATATAGTCATATAGCTTCATTCAAGAGTGAATGTAAATGGATTCCAAACTTAAATCAGCCTGGATTTCTGTTCTTATTTGTTATTTATGGTTTATCTATCTACAATTTGCAAATTATGCAAATTGCAATTAAAATTGATACATTTGGTCAGTATATCATTTAAGGTCCTATCTACATGATTCTTCCCTAAAGAGTCCAACTGACACTATTGCTCTACTTGGTATAATTTATGATAATATTTTGAGGAAAAATTTTAACCACTAAAATTATTATTTGCAAAAAACATGATCACATTTCCAATAATCAGTTTAATATTTTCTTGTTCAAAGAGAGTAATGAAAATAATTTTTATAGGTAGAGGTAGTAGTGTATTGAAACAATTCTTCCTATTTTTCGATTTTATCCAAATAAAGTTCCAGTGAACTCTACCAACCTGTCTCAAAAATGCAATAAATTTGTTACATATGCAGTAGTTACCTAGTCTAGGACTCTACTCTAGAAACCTAAATCTCTTTTTATGTGAGCAAAGTACACATATCAAGTATTAATTATCCACCAATGTACAATTTTAATGTAAATGTAATTTTTAAAACTGAAAAATAATGCCAAACATATTTCAATTCAATTATTTAAGTGTTCCAAAACATGCACTGCCATATTTCTATGTATATGAAAACCTTATGAATGGAGGTTCAGACTGATTTCTAGCACAGCAGTCACATGAATTTTATTGCATTTTTTTTTTTTTTTTTTCTTTCGGTGCAATGCAGCCTCTCTTGCACTTCTCAGGAACATTCATTTTGTGACTCCTATCAAGTTATCTTTGCTACTAATCTATACCGATTTTTCTGATATTCTTGTTCCTCAGTACCTTTAGGACACTGAAATACTATTTCCGTTTTCTCCTATTACAAATGTCTATGACCGTTCCCTTAATTAGAATATTACTTTTGAAACTAGCTTGAAATTTAAAATTCTACTGTTGTTGGATAAGTAGGAACTGATTTTCCTGGTATAATGTATACCTGTCTGCCTGTCTGGAAGCCAAATGATTCAGTTATTTGACTTAGCGTGGCAGCACTAAATGATAATTCAGTTTGTGGTTTGTCAAAACAATGTGTGGACATTAATTTTCAAGTGATCTAATTTTGTTGTGTTTCTAGCACTACTTATTTATTTTTTTTTTTTTTTCACAGCATGTGGCATGTGAGACCTTATTTCCTTGACCAGGGATCAATCTTGGCCCCCCTGCTGCAGAAGCATAGAGTCTTCATGGCTGGACTGCCAGGTAAATCTGAGATTAGTTTCTGCAGAACCACTTTTAATCCAGAAAAAATGAATAATTTGTGATCCCTTATCCTCCAAGCTGATATTTTAAATAATAGCAAAGGTTTGCTAAGTACTTATTTTGTATCTGACTTCAACTTAGTTGTCTAGTTGCTTTTTTTTTTTTTTTTTACAATAACTCCATAAATAATGTTGCTCTTTCCAATTTATAGATTAAATATCTGAGAATTGAGGAGTTTAAACAGATCAACCAGTGTTATACAGCTAGATATGTTTAGAAATTGGATTGCTATGCAGGCAGGCTTATTTAAAAATCTTTTCTCTTAACTATCTTATTATTCGGCTGCAGGTAATCAAGTACATTCCAAGATATAAGAATGATGAATGGTAATATAATAAATTTAACAATAAGTCTTTTCTATTCTGTCTAAAGTGCTTAGTTTTATTGTATAGTCAATATAATTATCATATTGGATAAACTACATGGGTCATGCAATAACAAAGTTTCCTTGAAAAAACATTTATTAAAAAAAGTTTTATAAGACAGACTGGTGTTGTATGAAACATTATTTCAGTTCAATTATGTTTTCTTCCTTTGAATGTACAGTTATTCATAAAAACATAAATGGTAACTGTTTATGGAGAAATTTTGGAGAGATATTTTGGAAATGCCTACTGTCATTATAACCATTTTACTCATGTTAGATCTGAACTTGTAGAAAGAGAAGGAAAACAATATTTACTTTGAATTTATAAATGGCTAAAAAAAATGCTGTATAAAATACTGGGTAAAGAAAAGCTTACATTTTGTGCTTATTTAAAAAACTGTCTAACTTTTACAGAGGATATTTGTTTGAAAGCAAACTGTCATCATCAAAGCTATCTTGAATCCTTTTTAATGCGCACCTGGGCATTGGACGAAAGCCAAGGAGAATGTTCTCCTTTTCTTTTTTTTTTTCTTCTTTTCAATATTCCATTATATCACTAAGATACTGTAATAATTGTAGAAATTCAATACAAAGTATTGGGCTTCCTTGGTGGCTAAGTGATGAAGAATCTGCTTACTAATGCAGGATATGTGCATTTGATCCCTGGTCCTGGAAGATCCCCTGGAGAAGAAAGTGGCAACCCACTCCAGTATTCTTATCTGCAAATCCCCATGGACAAAGGAGCCTGGTGGGCTACAGTCCATGGGGTTGCAGAGTTGGATAGCACTTAGTAACTGAACCACTACAACAACAGCAAATTGTTTCCTTCTTTTTTTGTTTTTAACTAAATGTTAAATAAGATATGGGGGACACAGAAATGATGATAAACTGTCAATTGTCATTTTGATAACTTCCTTAAAGAATAAAGATTTATTTTGTGGTGAAAAGGGCCGGCTACCACTGCTGTTTCTCATGCCTTACCTTATACTAGACCTAAGGGAGACCCAAACAAAACCCTACCTCAGTAGAGTTGAAACATGTAGCCGGAATCACTTTCATATGGCAATCGAAAGTGGAGGAAAGAAAAAAAAATAGTGAATTTTCCAGAGGTTGTTCTTTTTAATAGTTTAGTGTCATCTAAAAATTACATGTTTCTACTAGGGGAAAAAAATGGAACAAGGAAAATTACATTCTTTCCCTAAAATCTACAAGGTTTAAAGTCATTAAATAGACAAGAGGGGTTAGTGCAATATTATCTCACATGAGGTAAATTGTTATGGAAATCAAGACAGGGTCAAATTTTATTTAATTAGTTTTCTGGATAGGAAAAAAAGAATGATATCAGGCTGAAATTTTTAAGTGTATACTTTAAGTATACAAAGATCAACACAAACTAATTAGCCTTCATCCCATTCAGAAGAAAGAAAGGATAGGTATTTAGCATAAGGACAAATAATCCTAAACTTAATTATTGTCTAAGTTTATTGTCTAAAGTGAATTATTTATTGTCTAAACTTATTGTTTAAATTTTCACAAACTTTAACTGTTTGAAATATATATTTGAAACATCACCTACCTTTTAACATAACTATTATGTTGAGAACATGAAAAAAGCCTATAATCATTAATTTATTTTTATGTTGCAAATATGTTTTCTTTCTAATTAAGTTCTACTTTTTATATTTTTGTCAAGAAACTTCTAGTCATTTGGTTATACTTTAATAAATAAATTTATGTAGGAGATAGGCCAAGGTAGATCATACATTTTGGTAAACAATTTTCCATCTGTGAATTTAGTTTAGTATTATGCTATAGTTGGAAGCTTCATTTATTATAAAGGTTAAAAGCTAAAATAAAAAGGTAGTCTGAAAAATACATTTTAAAAAATGAAAAAAAATAACTGTGAAATGAGAATGTTTTGTAAACATTGACAAATTAGAGTAAAATGAAGAAATGTCACATAAAACATTGATGTTAAGTGTTTCAGTCATTAAACACAACTTGGCAGACACTTTTAATCCTTACTAGACATCACACACTAGAAATTGAAAGAAGTCCTCTGTAAAAAAGGTACATATATAGAGGGAGAAAAAAATATCTGGAAAGGGTAACAATAAAAATCTGAAGACTCCAGGTTTCTGATCTGAAGATAGAATGGCTAGGATTGTAATGTCTACTATAGACAATAACATAGGAGAACATACATATTTGGAAGGGGGAAATGAGTTCATGTTTGAAAATGGTGATCTTACGCTAGATCATTCAAGGCAGATTTGAAATTTGAGATAGAGATTAAATCATAAGTATTCATTCTGGAGTCATCAATTTGATAGACCAGAGAGAACATGAATACTTGGGAATGAGATGGAGAAAGACAGAATCTATGAACACTAAGTTTTTGGAGAAAGCATTGAGATAAATACAGAGAAAAAATGGTGAGTAAACCAAGGGAGAATGGTGTCATAAAAGTCCAAAGAAATAGTTTTAGAGAGGAAAGATCAAAGGCTTCAACTTGAGAGAGAAGTAAGAAAATAATGGGGGGAAAGTCTATTGCATTTATCAATTAGTTATTAGCATTGAAAATTTAGATTTGGAATTATTAAAGTCTCTCTGTCTTATAGTTACTATCCAACACAGGATGTTAATCACCAATGTGGTTTTTCTGTGAAAGAAAGCAAAGTTTATTTCTGTTTTCAAAATGGACAACAGAATTTTGTGTTAAAAATAAAACAGAAAACACTTTCTAATAATTTTGTAAAACTGATGGATTCGCATTTAATATAAAATTTTTCTGATGATGGCACTTTAAACTTTGGAATAATAATTAAATTTATTATATTTGTCTTCACTCTTCTTCTATATCAAGTAATCCTAATAGCTACTCTCCATGTTTCCCTTGTATATCAAGAGTTTTAAAAATCATAGCACAGCTGGAGAATGGCTTGTAAAGGACAACTAAAATACTTTGCAATCTCAGTGGATAAAATCAAGACTGGCAATTTAAAAAAGCTAAAGGATACAACAATTCTTTTTTAATAAAGACTGACAAATGACATGTCAGTCATGTCTGAAAAAAAAAAAAAGAATACACTACACAAAAATTATTCACTTACAGACCAAAAAATAAATCTTTGGAATTTATTTCACTAAGAGGTATTTTTTGCAGATAATACAAGTGTGTATTTTATGCACTGTCCAATAATTTCTAGGATATTTTCATATCTCACACATGATCATTTGTTAATTAGCATTTACTGAATGAAAATATGTTATACTAAACTTTCCAAGACTGTAAAGAAAAATTTGTCTGTTCTGGAACAGTCAGGATTAACCTCTTTATGCTCTTTACCCCTAATTAAAGCAGTTCCAATCCCAAAGAAAGGCAATGCCAAAGAATGCTCAAACTACCGCACAATTGCACTCATCTCACATGCTAGTAAAGTAATGTTCAAAATTCTCCAAGCCAAGCTTCAGCAATATGTGAACCGTGAAATTCGAGATGTTCAAGCTGGTTTTAGAAAAGGCAGAGGAACCAGAGATCAAATTGCCAACATTTGCTGGATCATTGAAAAAGCAAGAGAGTTCCAGAAAAACATCTATTTCTGCTTTATTAACTATGCCAAAGCCTTTGACTGCGTTGATCACAATAAACTGTGGAAAATTCTGAAAGAGATGGGAATACCAGACCACCTGACCTACCTCTTGAGAAATGTATATGCAGGTCAGGAAGCAACAGTTAGAACTGGACATGGAACAACGGACTGGTTCCAAAAAGGAAAAGGAGTATGTCAAGGCTGTATATTGTCACCCTGCTTATTTAACTTATATGCAGAGTACATCATGAGAAACGCTGGGCTGGAAGAAGCACAAGCTAGAATCAAGATGACTGGGAGAAATATCAATCACCTCAGATATGCAGATGACACCACCCTTATGGCAGAAAGTGAAGAGGAACTAAAAAGACTCTTGATAAAAGTGAAAGAGGAGAGCGAAAACATTGGCTTAAAGCTCAACACTCAGAAAATGAAGATCATGACATCTGGTCACATCACTTCATGGGAAATAGATGGGGAAACAATGGAAACTGTGTCAGACTTTATTTTTTGGGGCTCCAAAATCACTGCAGATGGTGACTGCAGCCATGAAATTAAAAGATGCTTACTCCTTGGAAGAAAAGTTATGACCAACCTAGATAGCATATTCAAAAGCAGAGACATTACTTTGCCAACAAAGGTCTGTCTAGTCAAGGCTATGGTTTTTCCAGTGGTCATGAATGAATGTAAGAATTGGACTCTGAAGAAAGCTGAGCATGGAAGAATTGATGCTTTTGAACTGTGGTGTTGGAGAAGACTCTTGAGAGTCTCCTGGGCTGCAAGGAGATCCAACCAGTCAATTCTGAAGATCAGCCCTGGGTGTTCTTTGGAAGGAATGATGCTAAAGCTGAAACTCCAATACTTTGGCCACCTCATGCGAAGAGTTGACTCATTGGAAGAGACTCTGATGCTGGGAGGGATTGGGGGAAGGAAGAGAAGGGACGACAGAGGATGAGATGGCTGGATGGCATCACTGACTCGATGGACGTGAGTCTGGGTGAACTCCGGGAGTTGGTGATGGATAGGGAGGCCTGGCTTGCTGCAATTCATGGGGTCGCAAAGAGTGGGACATGACTGAACGACTGAAATGAACTGATAGCAGTTCTCATAAGATGTCTAGGATCCCCAGTTCATCCTTTATTCCCTATATTCTCATCCCAATAAAATACTGCTTATTAATATTTTAACTGAACTCATACTTCTTATAAATTTAAAGAATCATTCTACCATGCCACCTTTAACTTGCTTATTTTCAGCAAAGTATCCTATATATACTCAGTCTCTTGCTTGAAGCTTTCTTTCACCTTATTACTCCAACTGAAATGTGACTCTCCTTTGAGATCCTGACTTCTGATGCATACCACTCTGAGAATGGATATTTTCTTTCTCACACATCTTATTCTACTGGACCTTATTGTCACTCTATGTACTGGAATCCTGAGTATTCTCTTTCTTTTCCAAAATGTCTCAGATCTGAGCCACACATCCTCAGATTAAATCATCCATTATCTATTAGTGTAAAGACTAACCATCTATTTTTACCTTGTCCACCGCAGCCCCTCATATCTAGATCACTTTCCCTTTCTCTAGCTGTGCTTGTGCTATTGTTCCACTCTTCCTCAGCCATTCATTCTTCTATTCATCCCATTGATTAGTAATTGTCCAATAAATTAGCCAAGTGCTATATGCAGAATTTACATTTAATTTAATTAAAATAAATTATCAATAGTTCCTTAGTTATACTAGCCACATATCAAGGATTCAATAGTCATATTTGCTAATCATTACTGTGATTATTTGAACAATCTTATCATCACATAAATCTTTATTGGATAGCACTTCTCTGAATCTTATGTCCAGTAAGCATATCCTTTCCATCCCCTCAAATTCAAATGTCCAATTCTCCAATTCTGAACTTGTTTCTATTTTATTTCTTCTAGTGACATGATTGTAATGATATATAGCTCATTGGCCAAATCAAATATTTCATTATAACATACATAATATCCTCATTTTCTTGATGACCCATGATTTCTCATTTTAATCAAAGTCTTGTAAGCACCATCAAATCAAGTATATGGTCAAATGCAGCTTGAAAAACTTCAAAGACAAATGCAAACTTCTAGCAGGACTTTTGCAGCTGAACATAGTTGACTAGCAAAAAAAAGTATGCTTAATGACTTCACATTATAATCATGATTATTAACCTTAAGAAGATCCTTTGAGTTACCTAGGAATTCTATTATATTTTGCAAATCCTTTCAGTTTGATGCCTCCTCAGATGACTATTTTATAAGTTTTCTCTCTCTTGCCTTTCCCCTTCTCTTATTAACATGAATGACCGTGCTTCTAGATACTGTCACCTCTCTAGTTATGCACTATTTCCTCTCATTTAATCAAAGATATTGCTCCAGTACTTCTCCCTGCCCCCACCCCATCACCTCTCTCTCTTCAGTATAATGAGTTTTCCCATAGGTACATAAAACTTAAAATTTGCCATTTTAATACAAATTAAAAACAAGTGACAAGACTTTCCTAACTTCCTGCTTCTGTTCTCTTTTAACTCTTTTCATTCTGAAAATATTAACAACCTCTGTTCTCCAGTACTTTCATTCTTTCGTGAATGCAATCAGCTCTGGCTACCAGCCCCACCATTCCTAGACTCTTCTCATGCTTGTCCACTACATCACTGAACACAATGGCCCATTTGTCATTCTAATATGTCTTAGTATATTAATAGCTTTTGACAGTCCATTAAGTCGAATATCTGCATTATTTGAATTTTGGATCTATATACTTTTCTATTTCTTTTTCTGTTTCACTAACTTCACTTTTTCACTTTTCATTGATGATTTCTTCTTGTTTTCTAGTCATAAAAACATTGTTCCAGTAATCTATTCTTAGAACTCCTCTCTTCTTTTTTATGTGTATGCATGATGACAAGCCCTATATTTTACAGACTACTGGACATCTCCTCTTGCATTGGTAATAGGCATCGCAAACTTAGCATGCTGAAAAGAACTAATCCTTCTTCATCCTCTTTCTCATACAGTCTTCCTGATTTTAGCAAAAAAAAAAAAAACTCTAACATTTGCTGAATACATCCTATTTCCAGTAACCATATTACCTCTATAAACTCAAATTCAAGTTTCCAACTCTCCAGTTACTAATTTCTGTTTTTCCTTCTAGAAACAAGACTTTAATGACATCTAACTCATTGACCAAAGCAAATAAATATTTCATTGTAACCCACATCATATCCTCATGCCCTTGTTAACAGCTTCTCTGATCAAATGACTTTGATATCATATTGATTTGTGATTTCTCTCACTGTTAATATCCAAGCTGTTATTCAATCATGTTGGCTCTGTTTTCAAAATAGCCAAAATCAGAACAATTCTTGCAATGTCTATTGCTGCTATGTTAAGTGCACCTGCAAAAGTATCTCAACTGCATTATTGCAATACCCATTTCAGTAGCTCTCATTCTTATATTCTTCCAACCCTAGTCCCTCAGTTGATAAACAGCACAGCACTCAGAACAACCCTGCTGAACACAGGTTAGGTTATGTCACATCTCCTTATCTTCAAGTGGATTCCTCTGCATACACTTGTCAGAACCTACAGAACTCTGAAGTTCTTGCTACTGTTGACTCTTTAACCCCAGTCTCTGCTACTCTTTCCCTTCATGAACTTTTCTTTAGCAGTGCTGACCTACCTGCTCTTTTATGAACTTACTAGGCATACCTCTGCTTCAGAGGTTTTGAACTTGTACCTCTGTCTAGAAAGCAATTACCCAGATGGATTCCTCTTGCATCTCCCTTCACTTCACTCAAATTTCATCTTTTCAGATGTTCCCTAACCATCTCACCTAACTCTTTTCTTGTCTCTTATTTTCACATCCCAAGTTTTATTTTCTCAATTTTACTTTTATCATTTGATGCATTATGTGTTTCACTTAGTTATTTGCTTATGTGTATCTTCCCAACCTCAGATTATATAAAAACAAAAGTTTAGTTATGTATTTATTCTTTTCTTCATTCATTTTCTCCTAGAATTAATTATACTTGGTGTATAATAGGTAACCCACTCTAGTATTCTTGCCTGGAGATTCCTGTGGATGGCATAGCTTGGTGAGCTGCTGTCCATAGGGTCACACAGACTCGGACACAACTGAAGCAACTTAGCATGGATGCATATAATAGGAACTCAGCAAATATTTTTTAAAAAGAAACAGATTTATAAATAAGGTAAATATTTGATCAAAAAAGTATGAAACTATGTAATATCTTTAAAACGATGTTTCTTTGTTATTAATAAGCACAATGAGGCACATATGTTTACTAGAAATAAATTTTTATTTCCTTACCTTTTAAATTTTTATTTTTAAATAAATCAGTGAATCAGTGTAGCAGTCACTTGTTCAAGGACTTACTGGACACTGTTTTAAAAGATGATTTGGCAGATGAAGATGGCATCCATATAATATATAGTTTATTTAGTACACTGATAATTTAATAAATCCAAATAGAAGGAATATATGGTTTCTGTTGTATATTATCATGCATATGTTATATATTAAAACTTTAAGTAAAATACTGTCTACTTTAGAATCAGATCAGATCAGATCAGATCAGTCGCTCAGTCATGTCCGACACTTTGCGACCCCATGAACTGCAGCACGCCAGGCCTCCCTGTCCATCACCAACTCCCGGAGGTCAATCAGACTCACATCCATCGAGTCAGTGATGCCATCCAGCCATCTCATCCTCTGTCGTCCCCTTCTCCTCCTGCCCCCAATCCCTCCCAGCATCAGAGACTTCTCCAATGAGTCAACTCTTCGCATGAGGTGGCCAAAATACTGGAGTTTCAGCTTTAGCATCATTCCTTCCAAAGAAATCCCAGGGCTGATCTCCTTCAGAATGGACTGGTTGGATCTCCTTGCAGTCCAAGGGACTCTCAAGAGTCTTCTCCAACACCACAGTTCAAAAGCATCAATTCTTTGGCGCTCAGCCTTCTTCACAGTCCAGCTTTCACATCCATACATGACCACAGGAAACACCATAGCCTTGACTAGGCAAACATTTGTTGGCAAAGTGATGTCTCTGCTTTTGAATATGCTATCTAGGTTGGTCATAACTTTCCTTCCAAGGAGTAAGTGTCTTTTAATTTCATGGCTGCAGTCACCATCTGCAGTGATTTTGGAGCCCAGAAAAATAAAGTCTGACACTGTTTCCACTTTTTCTCCATCTATTTCCCATGTAGTGATGGGACCAGATGCCATGATCTTCGTTTTCTGAATGTTGAGCTTTAAGCCAACCTTTTCACTCTCCACTTTCACTTTCATCAAGAGGCTTTTGAGTTCCTCTTCACTTTCTGCCATAAGGGTGGTGTCATCTGCATATCTGAGGTTATTGATATTTCTCCCAGCAATCTTGATTCCAACTTGTGTTTCTTCCAGTCTAGCATTTCTCATGATGTACTCTGCATATAAGTTAAATAAACATGGTGACAATATACAGCCTTGACGTACTCCTTTTCCTGTTTGGAACCAGTCTGTTGTTCCATGACCAGTTCTAACTGTTGCTTCCTGACCTGCATACAGATTTCTCAAGAGGCAGATCAGATGGTCTGGTATTCCCATCTCTTTCAGAATTTTCCACACTTTATTGTGATCTACACAGTCTCGAATATAGAATATGTATGCTATATTCACGTTTCTGCTACTCTAGAATATATAAACTAATTTTTTTTATTATAGCCTTCTCTGTTTTCATATGTATGAAGCCTACATCCTTGCCCCTCAAATCCCCCCAAAAGCCTATTTGCTTCCTAATGGCTTTGTTTTTTATTGCTGATTTTCTGGCTAAACTAAAGTATATGATTTAAATTATTTCAGAATATCCATCCCTGTGACTCTCATTGCTTTGTTTTTTCTTAATTTATTTACTTTTTAAAGTTTTCCCCTCAATCCTTACTAGTGCTAAGAAATAGGAATCAAAGTCTTTATATATAAATGTATATATATATACATGCATGTATAATTGTGTACATAATTATAAATTCCACACATCAGCATTGCATATGAGCTTTGTGAAGGATACTCATGCATGACTTTTTCTAAGAAGGAATGTCTATGCTTTATTGTTTTGTTATTTATTTGAGTCATTTTTCCCTTTCATCAGTATTTACTTAGATTCTTCATGTTTCTAGCTCTCACTTTTTTTCCAATGAATTTTTAAGTAGATTTACAACTAATTTTTATTCTTTATTTTTCTAAAAGTTTTGGAAAATATTCACAATTGATAAACTTTCTATTGTAATCTCTGTCTTAAAAGTAATACAAATAAAAAAAAAAAAGAAAGAAATACTCTAATCAGGATGTGGGGAGCCTATTTGATAAAATTAACAGACATCCTTGTGTAGTAGTAATTCCATGACCCATTCTTTGAAAAAGAATTATATCTCTCTCTTCAATATCCTTGCTTTCTAAGTTACTAACTGTTGTTAATTCTTTTTCTAGTCTTGCTAAAACTTTTTGCCAATAGCTAGAAAAATAAATGTTTAAAAATATGATACCATAATAGTTATAATTATAGTCAATTATTTTTGGTGGGATAATTAATGTTAAGATGGTTGAAATAGAGTGAAATGATTCAAGCATACATTGTTGTATCATATCATTATGGAAATGCTTAATGATTACTCCTTCAACAGAATACATGTCATTGCATGTGTGATTATCTATGTATATATTTACATGCATATGTACATATATATGTGTGTTATAATTTTTTAAATTCATTTCATGCATGCTTCCAAGTTTACTATGGCAAACCCTTCTTTCTGTTTATTTGTGATAATTAATAATGATATTGATGCATCAAAAATGGAACATCTTTATAATATCTTCTGTAGAATATAGTTATTCTGAACCTGGGCTCTAAACTACCAGCAACAGCAAAATATAAGATTATTTTAGAATCAAATGCTAACTCCACTTATCTTAGATGTACTGAGTCAGAGACTATAGGTAGGATACAACAATCTATGAAAATCTATATTATCACCTTCTAGGCAGGTGATGCTGAGACATGGTTAAGTTTGAGAATAGATACAGTATAATACAAAAAAGAAAAATCATTTCATTTGACTGGTTGCAATTTCTTTCTGCAGTGATTCTCTATGTAGCATATTTTTTCACAAATACCAGTACTCCAAAAGATTCCCTTGGTCTTCTTAATTTCTACCCTACACCTAAGAGATAGCATCCACTCCCTTAGTTTCAATACTCATCAATGCTGTTCTAAAATACATTTCCCGGGGGAGGAGCTAAGATGGCAGAGGAATAGGATGAGGAGAACACTTTCTCTTCCACAAATTCATCAAAAGAACATTTAAACGCTGAGTAAATTCCACAAAACAACTTCTGAATGCCGGTAGAGGACATGAGGCACCCAGAAAAGCAAACCATTGCCTTCTAAAGGAGTGCGACTGAACAAGTGAGCCTAAAAAAAAAAAAAAAAAAAAGGTGTCCATCACCGCCCCCTTTGTATCAGGGCGGAAATCAGACACTGAAGATCAGCAAACAGAAGAAGCTATAATAGAGGGAACCGCCGAGGAAGCGACAGGCAATAAACTAAAACCCCGTGGTTAGTACCAACTTCATAGGAATGGGCCTATAGATCTTGAGAAATATAAGCTGGAACAAGGAACTAGCTGAAAATGAACTGAACCCACAATACCCACAGCAATATCAGAGAAAATCCTATGTATATTTTTACTATTTTTACGATCATTCTTTCTTTTTAATTAAAAAAAAAAAAAAAATCCTTTTAAATCCTCTATTACTCCTTTAATTTTCACTTTTATAACCTTCTATTACTTTGAAAAAAATAAATAAAAGACCCTTTTTATAAAAAAAATTCATATATATATACATTTTACAACTTTTGTGACTTTTTTTTTCTTTAACATTGTATTTTTGAAATTCCAAACTCTGCTCTAGATTTTTAATTTTAGCTTTTTGGTATTTGTTATCAATTTTGTATCTATTTTTTAAAAATAACTTTTGTGACTTTTTTTTCCTCTCTCTTTCTATCTCTTCCTCTTTTCTTTAACATTGTATTCCTGAAATTCCAAACTCTACTCTAGATATTTAATTTATGCTTTCTGGTATTTGTTATCAATTTGTACCTATATCTTCTTTATAATTTTTGTGACTTTGTTTTTGTTTTCTTTTTTTCTCTCTTTCTTTTTCTTCTTCTTTTCTTTAACATTGTATTTTTGAAACTCCAAACTCTACTCTAGATTTTTAATTTTTGCTGTGAAGAGTTGACTCATTGGAGAAGACTCTGATGCTGGGAGGGATTGGGGGCAGGAGAAGAAGGGGATGACAGAGGATGAGATGGCTGGATGGCATCACTGACTCGATGAATGTGAGTCTGAGTGACCTCCGAGAGCTGGTGATGGATAGGGAGGCCTGGCGTGCTGCAGTTCATGGGGTCGCAAAGAGTCGGACACGACTGAGCGACTGATCTGATCTGATCTGATCTGATTTGTTAACAATTTTGTACCTTTAAGAACCCAATCTTCAGTACTCATTTTTTAACTAGGGAGCAAGATTACTGGCTTGACTGCTCTCTCTGCCTCTGGACTTTCCTTTATCTCCACCAGGTCGCCTGCGTCTCCTCCCTAACCCCCCTCTGCTCTACCAAACTCTGTGAATCTCTGTGTGTTCCAAACGATGGAAAACACTTAGGGAACTGATTACTGACTGGATCTGTCTCTCTCCTTTTCATTCCCTCCTTTTATCCACCTGACCACCGCTGTCTCCTTCCTCCCTCTTCTCTTCTCTGTATAACTGCATGAACATCTCTGAGCAGTCCAGTTGTGGAGTGCACATAAGGAAGTGATTACTGGTTAGCCCGCTCTCTCCTCTATTGATTCCACCACATCTCATTCAGGTCACCTCTAACTCCATCCTCCCTCTTCTCTTCTCCATGTAACGCTGTGAACCTCTGGGTGACCCTCACGGTGGAGAAACCTTTCATCTTTAAACTAGATGTTTTATCAATGGTGCTGTATAGAAGGAGAAGTTTTGAGACTACTGTAAAAATAAGACCGATAACTGGCAGCAGGAGGCTTAAGTCCAAACCCTGACTCCAGGGAACATTAATTGACAGGAACTCATCAAATACCTCCATACCTACACTGAAACCAAGCACCACACAAGGGCCAACAAGTTCCAGGGCAAGATAAACCAAGCAAACTCTCCAGCAACACAGGAGCACAGCCTTGAGCTCCAATATACAGGCTACCAAAAGTCACCCCCAAACCATAGACATATAATAAGTCATTACTGGACACTTCATTGCACTCCAGAGAGAAGAAATCCAGCTCCATCCACCAGAACACCGACACAAGCTTCCCTAAACAAGAAACCTTGACAAGCCACCTGTACAAACCCACACACAGTGAGGAAACACCACAATAAAGAGAACTCCACAAACTGCCAGAATACAGTAAGGGCAACCCAAACTCAGCAATTTAAACAAGATGAAGAGACAGAGGAATACCCAGCAGGTAAAAGAACAGGACAAATGCCCACCAAACCAAACAAAAGAGGAAGAAATAGTGAATCTACCTGATAAAGAATTCCTAATAATGATAGTGAAATTAATTCGAAATCTTGAAATCAAAATGGAAACACAGATAAATAACCTGGAGAAAAGCATTGAGAAGATGCAAGAAAGGTTTAACAAGGACCTAGAAGAAATAGAAAAGAGTCAATATATAATGATAATGCAATAAATGAGATCCAAAACACTCTGGAGGCAACAAATAGTTGAATAACAGAGGCAGAAGATAGAATTTGTGAATTAGAAGATAGAATGGTAGAAATTAATGAATTAGAAGAGAAAAAAGAAAAACGAATGAAAAGAAATGAGGACAATCTCAGAGACTTCCAGGACAATATTAAACGTTACAACATTCGAATCATAGGAGTCCCAGAAGAAGAAGACAAAGAGAAACACCATGAGAAAATACTAGAGGAGATAATAGTTGAAAACTTCCCTAAAATGGGGAAGGAAATAATCACTCAAGTCCAAGAAACCCAGAGAGTCCCAAACAGGATAAACCCAAGGCGAAACACCCCAACACACATATTAATCAAATTAACAAAGATCAAACACAAAGAACAAATATTAAAAGTAGCAAGGGGAAAAACCACAAATAACACACAAGGGAATTCCCATAAGGATAACATCTGATCTTTCAATAGAAACTCTCCAAGCCAGGAGGGTATGGCAAGACATACTTAAAGTGATGAAAGAAAATAACCTACAGCCCAGATTATTGTACCCAGCAAGGATCTCATTCAAATATGAAGGAGAAATCAAAAGCTTTACAGACAAGCAAAAGCTGAGAGAATTCAGCGCCACCAAACCAGCTCTCCAACAAATACTAAAGGACATTCTCTAGACAGGAAACACCAAAAATGGTGTATAAATTCGAACAAAAAACAATAAAGTAAATGGAAATGGGATCATACTTATCAATAATTATCTTAAACATAAATGGGTTGAATGCCCCAACCAAAAGACAAAGACTGGCCGAATGGATACAAAAACAAGACCCCTACATATGTTGTCTACAAGAGACCCACCTCAAAACAGGGGACACATACAGACTGAAAGTGAAGGGCTGGAAAAAGATCTTCCATGCAAATAAGGACCAAAAGAAAGCAGGAGTAGCAATACTCATATCAGATAAAATAGACTTTAAAACAAAGGCTGTGAAAAGAGACAAAGAAGGTCACTACATAATGATCAAAGGATCAATCCAAGAAGAAGATATAACAACTATAAATATATATGCACCCAACGTAGGAGCACCGCAATATGTAAGACAAATACTAACAAGTATGAAAGGAGAAATTAACAATAACACAATAATGGTGGAAGACTTTAATACCCCACTCACACCTATGGATAGATCAACTAAACAGAAAATTAACAAGAAAACACAAACTTTAAATGATACAATAGACCAGTTAGACCTAATTGATATCTATAGGACTTTTCATCCCAAAACAATGAACTTCATGTTTTTCTCAAGTGCACACGGAACCTTCTCCAGGATAAATCACATATTGGGCCATAAATCTAGCCTTGGTAAATTCAGAAAAAATTAAATCATTCTAAGAATCTTTTCTGACCACAATGCAGTAAGATTAGATCTCAATAACAGGAGAAAAACTATTAAAAATTTCAACATATGGAGGCTGAACAACACGCTGCTGAATAACCAACAAATCACAGAAGAAATCGAAAAAGAAGTCAAAATTTGCATAGAAACGAGTGAAAATGAAAACACAACAACCCAAAACCTGTGGGACATTGTTAAAGCAGTCCTCAGGGGAACGTTCATAGCAATACAGGCATGCCTCAAGAAACAAGAAAAAAGTCAAATAAATAATCTAACTCTACACCTAAAGCAAGTAGAAAAGGAAGAAATGAAGCACCCCAGGGTTAGTAGAAGGAAAGAAATCTTAAAAATTAGGGCAGAAATAAATGCAAAAGAAACAAAAGAGACCATAGGAAAAATCAACAAAGCCAAAAGCTGGTTCTGTGAAAGGATAAATAAAATTGACAAACCATTAGCCAGACTCATCAAGAAACAAAGGGAGAAAAATCAATCAAATTAGAAATGAAAATGGAGAGATCAAAACAGACAACACAGAAATACAAAGGATCATAAGAGACTACTATCAGCAATTATATGGCAATAAAATGGACAACGTGGAAGAAATGGACAAATTCTTAGAAAAGTACAACTTTCCAAAACTGGACCAGAAAGAAATAGAAAATCTAAACAGACCCATCACAAACAAGGAAATTGAAACTGTAATCAGAAATCTTCCAGCAAACAAAACCCATGTCCAGACAGCTTCACAGCTGAATTCTACCCAAAATTTAGAGAAGAGCTAACACCTATCCTACTCAAACTGTTCCAGAAAATTGCAGAGGAAGGCAAACTTCCAAACTCATTCTATGAAGCCACCATCATCCTAATACCAAAACCTGACAAGATGCCACAAAAAAAGAAAACTACAGGCCAATATCACTGATGAACATAGATGGAAAACTCCTTAACAAAATTCTAGCAATCAGAAACCAACAACGCATTAAAAAGATCATACACCATGACCAAATAGGCTTTATCCCAGGAATGCAAGGATTCTTCAATATCTGCAAATCAATCAGCCTAATATACCACATTATAAATTGAAAAATAAAAACCATACGATTATATCAATAGATGCAGAGAAAGCCTTTGACAAAATTCAACATCCATTTATGATAAAAACTCTCCAGAACGCTGGAATAGAAGGAACATACGTCAACATAATAAAAGCTATATATGACAAAGCCACAGCAAACATTATCCTCAATGGTGAATAATTGAAAGCATTTCCTCTCAAGTCAGGAACATGACAAGGGTGTCCACTCCGACTCATTGGAGAAGACTCTGATGCTGGGAGGGATTGGAGGCAGGAGGAGAAGGGGACGACAGGATTAGATGACTAGATGGCATCACTGACTCGATGGATGTGAGTCTGAGTGACCTCCGGGAGTTGGTGATGGACAGGGAGGCCTGGCGTGCTGCAGTTCATGGGGTCGCAAAAAGTTGAACACGACTGAGCGACTGATCTGATCTGATCTGATCTGATTCAACATAGTTTTGGAAGTTTTGGCCACAGCAATCAGAGCAGAACAAGAAATAAAAGGAATCCAAATTGGAAAAGAAAAAGTAAAACTCTCACTGTTCGCACATGACTTGATCCTCAAAACCCTAAAGACTCCACCAGAAAATTACTAGAACTAATCAATGAATATAGTAAAGTTGCAGGATATAAAATCAACACACAGAAATCCCTTGCGTTCCTGTACATTAATAATGAGAAAATAGAAAGAGAAATTAAGGAAACAATTCCATTCACCATTGCAATGAAAAGAATAAATACTTAGGAATATATCTACCTAAAGAAACTAAAGACCTATATATAGAAAACTATAAAACACTGGTTAAAAAAATCAAAGAGGACACTAATAGATGGAGAAATATATCATGTTCATGGATTGGCAGAATCAATATAGTGAAAATGAGTATACTACCCAAAGCAATTTACAGATGTAATGCAATCCCCATCAAGCTACCAACAGTATTCTTCACAGAGCTAGAAGAAATAATTTCACAATTTTTATGGAAATACAAAAAAACCTCGAATAGCCAAAGCTATTCGAGCTAGCCCCACTCTTAAAGGCTACTGATGGCCCCATATTTTGTTTTATACACCAAGCTTATATTATTCCTTTTAGTTCTTCATGCACCTAGAATCATAGAATGCTTTTATGGTTTTGAGATTCATACCTGCTTTTAAAAGTTAAGCAAAATAAAATTAAAAAAAATAAAAATACACCTAAAATTTTCAGCTCACAAAAAAAAAGTATCTATAATTCGTTATTTTTGTCTCTAAGAAATATTCCACTGTATGAATGTACCATACCCTCCACCTTTACATCACAACCACAAAAAAATAAAAATAAAACTTAATCATCACTTTGGTTTAGTTTTTCCTCCTACATGTATCTTCTGCATTCTTTAATTGCTTCATCTCTGTACTTTCATGTTTTGTAATACTTTCTGAAAGCCAATATGATATAACAGGTAATTTCATTCATCTGGAATGAGTATATGAATTTTAATCCAGGATCTTTAATTTAGGTACCTCTGGCGATGGCACGCCACTCCAGTACTCTTGCCTGGAAAGTCCCATGGACGGAGGAGCCTGGTAGGCTGCAGTCCATGGGGTCGCGAAGAGTCGGACAGGACTGCATGACTTCACTTTCACTTTTCACTTTCATGCATTGGAGGAAGAAATGCCAACCCACTCCAGTGTTCTTGCCTGGAGAATCCCAGGGAGCGGGGAGCCTGGTGGGCTGCCGTCTATGGGGTCTCACAGAGTCGGACACAACTGAAGCAACTTAGCAGCAGCAGCATGTTCCTAGACAAGTAATATAAGCTGTCTGTGTCTCAGATTTCTTAACCTTAAAAGGCATATAATAAGTATTTTTTTGAGTAATTAATTGCAAAGATTACAAAATTAGAAGCACATAAAAATTAAGTGGCATGACCCACAAATATGGGTTCAAAATGTTAGCTATATTATTTCATTATATTTACTGTCCACTTGCCTGCCTATAGCACTATTCTGTAAGCCTTCTGTGATAGGGATCAGAATATGGTAGGCACCAATATGTACTTACTGAAGGAATAAATGGATTATATTCTTACAGAGTACACTATTGTAGAAATGATCGCAATTCAGCTCACGTTCCACTACTGTGAAAATAATTTATCCCAACTTACTGTGACAGAGATTGCCATTGTCCCCCTATACCTATTCTCCTATTCTTTGTTGTAGTTACAGAAATCCCTCAAGTTTTGACATAGCACACAATACTCATGTGACATTACTCCCTAATTTAGCTTTCAGCAGTTAAGGCTTTATAATTAGGTGATTACCAATTAAGTATAACTGGGAATTGTAGTTTCTGTGTGTCTTCTGTACAAGACAGTTACTTGATCTCCACTTTTACTTTTCCTAATCTTATGGGCTAGAATACTGATGGAGTCTTCATGAACCACTTTAACCATGCAGATGAGGTAAGTACTTTCGAGGAGAACAGAACAACAGAAAAGAAGGAAATAGGGGTTCTCGTTGATCACTTAGAACAGATTTTTTGGATAATTTGTACTACTGTTTTAATATTTCTGGACTCTCAGGGGACAGAGAGAGAGAGAAAAAAATCTTGTTTGAGCCATTGGAATACTTTTTATTCATTTTTAGGGTAGCTTGTGCATGTGTATGTGTGTGTGTGTTAGTTGCTCAGTCATATCCAACTATTTGTGACCCCATGGATTATAGCTTCCCAGGCTCCTCTGTCCATGGAATTCTCCAGGCAAGAATACTGGAATGGAGTGCCATTTCCTCCTCCAGGGTTTCTTCTCAAAGAAGGATAAAATCTGGGTCTCCTGCATTGCAAGCAGATTCTTTACCATTTGAGCCACCCAGGAAGCCCTTGTATATTAAATGTTAAAGAAGAAAGTCCAGAATAATCACAAAGAACTCTTAATAAAGACAAAGTAGATTCAGTTATCGGGATTGATTTACAGAGTAATGCTGCAAAATTGGGCCACCAGAGTATTATTGCCTTTTCTACAGTCAGAAAATTGCCTAAGGCTTTGAAAATTTGGGTTTCCCAGGTGGCACAGTGGTAAAGAATCTGCCTGTCAATGCAAGAGACATGGTTAAATCCCTCAGTGGGGAAGATCCCCTGGAGAAGGAAATGGCAACCCAATCCAGTACTATTGCCTGGGAAATCCCATGGACAAAGGAGCCTGGCAGGCTACAGTTCCTGGGGTCACAAAGAGTTGGACACAACTGAGCAACTGAGCAGGCACACACACACACACACACCCTGAAAAGTTCCTAATACTACAGGTAGGTTCATATCTATGAGTAATTGTTATAATCAGGAAACATTCATGATCAGCAAACTCTTAATATGGAGAATTTGACAACAAAAAAACAGACATCTGCGTGTTTCACTTGCTGACAGAAACTGAATAATAAGTAGCAGAGAGTGGACTATTTGAGAAATGTTTTAGAATTCAATTTTATCTCCTTAACAACTTTATTAGATACAGTATCTTTCTATTTATGTATGTTTGTATTTACTTATTTATTTTAGTAGTTGTTGTAAATGTTTTAGAATTCAAATTTATTTCCTTATAATTTAATTATATATACTATATTTCTATTTATCTATATGCATTTACTTTTTCATTTTAGTGGGTGTTATAAGGTTGACAGTATAAATTTGGTACACTCTATGCATGTTACAAAAACTTTTAGATTCTTCTCAATTTCACTTGATCTTTCCTCCTTCAAAGAGTAGAGCCTTTTCATTCCAGGTAGCATACACATATAGGCTCATTATATGCAATATATAACTAAATAAATATAACCTTCATCTCCCAGAAATTCATCATCATGATAATTCCCTAAATGTAAGCAAGTCATTTTGACATTTTAACTGTTCTACCTCTATTAGGGTTTTCATATCCACCTACACATGTTTTTTATTCCATTACCAGTGCCCTAGTTTAAAATCTAATTCTAGACTTTTGTACTATTGTAACTTTTTAAATGTGCCTAACATCCCATTAAGAGTGTCATAATTATAATAAAGTTAAGTGAATTGCAATGGACTTTTCAAAATGCTTTTAAAAATTATTCCTAAAGGAAAGTTTCATCAAAGGTTTCTGATAGAAAATTTTCATTTGAAATGACATTTCAAACTATATCACATGGACACTGGAACAGTTTATAATAATACCATAATTTATAACATTTATGTTGTACATACAAAAACATATTATGTTTTATGGTGCCCAGGCTGATTTTTATTAAGTTATAACCATTTTATTGAGAAGCTTCTGATTCCTCATTTTTATTTACTAATAACTGAGCAATAAACTCTAAGTAAATTCTATTTCATGCTTTTATATATCAGTTTTCACAAGCATAACTCCTGTCATGACATTTAATGTTTTGTCATCATATTAAATAAAAATAAATGGCAGGAACATGTAATTGGGACTTTCTGAATTAAGCAGAAGACTTTATCACATTGTTCTATTTTATCTCCTCTGGATGCAGCTCCTTCACAACAGTGCTTTATTCCTCTCTGTCAGCCACATGACCTGGAACTCTTTCTCTAGAATTTCCTTTTAAATCAGCCAATACAATGCTGTCAGCACAATCTTCCAAAGTTTCAGAGCTGATCGTGTCACTCTCCTATTCTATCTAAAATAGCCTATGACATTTTTTTGTCTGCAGAATAAAACTCTAACTTCTGTTACTGACATTGAAGAATGTGCACAATCTAACCACTGCATTTTCTGTGCAATGTGTTTTCCATTAGGATGGAAACATCTTTTTCCTATCTCTTTTCCTTATGCTATATTCTCGGTCAACTCCCATCTTAAGCAAGTTTCCCTGGATCATATCCTTTGTTTACTTTTCCTCTTACTGGAATATCACTCAACTTTCTCTATATATTGAGAGATGATCTCATAGTATTTTACTTATTTAAATTTTCTCTAATACTTTTTATTAACAATGAAGAATCTTTTAATTGATAAGTATTGTATGGTGTATTTATATTACTATTGTAAAGATGGAGCTTCCAATAAAGATTGTCCTCCATATATTTTTGCTATGAAGCCTAAGGAATCTTTGACTTCTTTCTTTTCCAGAAAACAAGATAGGTAACTCCAAAATTTAAAGAAGAATAAGCAATAATTGTATTGTTTGCTGAATGGATGTTGGAGAGCTATTAACTTTACTATGAGTGGCAGGCATTTCATGTGAGATATTATTTAATTTTAGGGGTAGGCACTTGTGAAAATGTGAGTCACTAAGATAACTCAGAGAATATCCCTAGTGGCTCACTTGGTAAAGGATATGTCTGCAATTCAGGAGACCTGGGCTAGATACCTGGGTCAGGATGATCCCCTGGAGAAAGGAATGGCAACCCACTCCAATATTCTTCCTTGGATAATTTCATGGACAGAGGAGTCTGCTGGGCTAATGTCCATGGGGTCACAGAGAGTGGACATGACTGAGCAACTCACACTTTCACTTTAATTTCTGAGAACATTAGGCTAAAATGGTGGCTGGTATGAGAAACAGTAGATACAGGATGAAAATAGCTGATCTGTTTGCAGGGAACAGTGTAGGTTATCCCCAGAGGATCTACCAAGTGTATTCTTGGTTTGCCTTGGTGTAATTATGAACAGTACTCCAGTCACTCTCAAAATGTCTTGATCTTCAGTGGCAATTTGTGGTCAGTCTGGGGCTGCTGCTGCTGCTAAGTCACTTCAGTCATGTCCGACTCTGTGTGACCCCATAGATGGCAGCTCACCAGGCTCCGCCATCCCTGAGATTCTCCAGGCAAGAACACTGGAATGGGTTGCCATTTCCTTCTCCAATGCATAAAAGTGAAAAGTGAAAGTGAAGTTGCTCAGTCGAGTCCAATCCTCAGTGACCCCATGGACTGCAGCCTACCAGGCTCCTCCATCCATGGGATTTTCCAGGCAGGAGTACTGGAGTGGGGTGCCATTGTCTATCTAAGCAGAATCCCAGAATCCAAAAGTCATGCTGCTGCTTTTGCTAAGGCTTTTCAGTCGTGTCCGACTCTGTTGGACCCCATAGATGGCAGCCCACCAGGCTCCGCCTTCCCTGGGATTCTCCAGGCAAGAGTACTGGAGTGGGTTGCCATTTCTTTCTACAATGCATGAAAGTGAAAAGTGAAAGTGAAGTTGCTCAGTCGTGTCCAACTCTATGCAATCCCATAGACAGCAGCCTACCAGGCTCCTCTGTCCATGGGATTTTCCAGGCGAGAGTACTGGAGTGGGTTGCCATTGCCTTCTCCTCCAAAAGTCATAACGACACCCTTTGTATTGGAAGTCTCGAATCTCTAAAAGAATGAGATGCTATTTGATCTATATGATCACATGAACATATTCTCTAGTTCGTGTGTAAATTCTGGAGAAATTTTGGAAAAATATAAATTTTTACTTTTGAATATTTTTGATGAATCATTTAACTGTTGTTACTTAGTATCGAGATTTTATCTCCAAAACAAGTGGAATTACTTCTTTATACATTGTATATCATTCTTTCTTTCTCTCCCTTAGGTATTAGGCTTTCTTTTCTAATTTTCAAGTGAAGTACTACATCTATAAACTGCTCCTTTAAGTGAGAATATTGATATTGTGTCTCTAACTTTCATTTGCAAGTTTTAAAGGAAAACAATGAAAGATGCTGTTCTTTGTGTGTAATGTACTAGTCTAAAATTTTAATGTGAAAAAAATTGTTCTAAGTATTTTAAATGCTTTATAAATTATCATTTTAGCTGATTCTTTTTAAAGAGATTGAGAACAAAGAAAAAGCCTTGAGGACATTGATACAGCATTCTGCAAGTTCTTAGCTATTCAGATGGCCATCCAAAGTGCAAGGATCCTTCCATTTTCATAGTATTCAGAACAAAGAGTATTTTTCATAATATTTACTTGAACACCCCATCATATAATGTGAAATGGCCTTAACCTAAAGGTAAATCTCTAAGTGGAAATAGCTTTCAAAATCACATATATGATTCAGTGAGGGGATTCTTGATCATGTTGTTATACTTCATAATTATTATTAAGTACAAAATATAATAATCTATCAAAACTCTGTTAGTTCAAAGCATAATCAAATGATTCTAGACCCCCAAGGTTTTTAAAGTTCTTAATGAGCAGTTACAAATAAAGAAAAATTGGTGTCCTTGATGCACCACAGTTAAACGGGCTTTTGATGTCTTCCGTAAGGTTTACTTAAACTTGGATTACTCAGAGTTTGCTAGAAGAATTAATATTAGACTATATTCAGCTGGTTTGGCCACCTCATGCGAAGAGTTGACTCATTGGAGAAGACTCTGATGCTGGGAGGGATTGAGGGCAGGAGAAGAAGGGGACGACAGAGGATGAGATGGCTGGATGGCATCACTGACTCGATGAATGCGAGTCTGAGTGACCTCCGGGAGCTGGTGATGGACAGGGAGGCCTGGCGTGCTGCGGTTCATGGGGTCGCAAAGAGTCGGACACGACTGAGCGACTGATCTGATCTGATCTGATCTGATATTCAGCTGGAGTCATAGACCTAGATAATATTTCTAATCGTGGGAGAAGAGATTTTCTGACTGAAGATAAGAAAAATATATTCCTAACTTTGAATTTGGAGACTGTTTGGCCTACCCTAGAAAGTAGAAGACACTGAAGCATACCCAGGGCTGTGATAAGGATTTCATGACCTTGAAACTGAAGAGTATCCAGCATGAGAGACAATCCTACCTCTGCTGGGTGCCTGTGAAGTAGCTGTAAGATCCTTTCTGTGTGATAGCTCCCTTTTGTTACTCTTGAACTTATAATCTCATTGGTAGTTCCTGTGGCATCTTGGCTCTACTAGGTAAGATTAAAGAGAAGTACCTGTCTCACACCTACACAAATACTGCTGTAAACAGTCTCATGAGGGCAGGACTGCCTGCCAGAAGCATAGATATCTATTCTGGATGAACATGTCAGGTGATAAGGAGTCTGAAGCAGTAGTAGCAGAGGATCATGCTTCTGACACTCTGGGGCCATACCATGGGATTGTATCAGAAGTGACTGAGGAGCTCTCTAAGATGTGTTTCTCCTAAATAAAAAGGAGATGAGAAGTTGTATTTGGAGTTTAAAAAGTTTCAGTCTCTTTCCAATTAAAAATAATGCAGTAAAGATGGTAAATAATTTAGGTTTAACAGTGAGGTGGTTGTACCTTTTTATTTTGGAGCCTCCATCCTAACCTGATATGTCTCAAACTATGCTCTCTAATATAATGTACCATAGCATTAATAAAATTTAAAATGTGGATACAGAATAGAGATGAAGCCTTTCATCTCATTCAGAAGATAAATACAAAGCCTGTCTGTGGCGCTGTCCCATCAGAAGAATAAAAGGTGAGCTCCTCCTGTCAACATTCAACCCTGCAGCTCCAAGGAACTGAAAGAAACCCTCCATCACTACTGAGCTATTAGGAGTAGTTCTCTGTAGGAAGCTTTAGAAAGATACCATTCAGCCCCAGCTTTGGAAGTTTTATGCATTGTTAAAGAAACATAGGTATTAAAAGATTAAGCTAGTGTTGAAAAAGCAAATTAAATGTCTGCATGGAAAGTTTGAGATTACAAGGATTCTGTTTCCTTCATGTATGTTTTCAGAGACATTTTCTCTCAACTATTACATTAGACATTTTATACATAGGCCCTAAATAATTGTCTTTGGACATAAAATGCTAAAATTTTTCCCCTCATAAAGTTTGGTATGGAATTTTCTAGGATTTTATGCTGTGAATACATGGAGGAGACTATTAGTTGATGAAACAAGACAGTAATAAACTCACATGATGCTATGAAGCAATATCATCTGTAAGTTAAAGTTGTGTGAGGTGAATTTTTACATTTGTGAGATACTTTTTAAACATTTTAAACACTTTAATGACCTGAACAATGAGGAATTTGCCATGTGGCATGGGTGGATTTATTTTACATAGTGAAATCAGATCAGATCAGATCAGATCAGTCGCTCAGTTGTGTCCGACTCTTTGTGACCCCATGAACTGTAGCACGCCAGGCCTCCCTGTCCATCACCAACTCCCGGAGGTCACTCAGACTCACATCCATCGAGTCAGTGATGCCATCCAGCCATCTCATCCTCTGTCGTCCCTTTCTCCTCCTGCCCCCAATCCCTCCTAGCATCAGAGTCTTCTCCACTGAGTCAACTCTTCGCATGAGGTGGCCAAAATACTGGAGTTTCAGCTTTAGCATCATTCCCTCCAAAGAAATCCCAGGGCTGATCTCCGAAAGCCACTCTATAAATAATTCTGTTTTAAACTGAACCTGACAACCTCCCCAGTCTTGACTTTTATCATCCTATTCTTCTAGTGCTTAATGTGACCCCAGTATAATTTGTTAAGATCCTTGAATGGCTATAGTTTTTATTTAACAAGAAAAGTAATCTTTTAAAACTTTAAGTCTTTCCTTCATCTGGCCACATTAAAATGTTACTGTATGTGTCTGGACATTTCTTCTAGGAAACCAATCCTCTTCTATTCCAACATTAGAAAAGGTATTCCTTTCCTGTTTTGGTTTTTTTTTTTTTTTTTTTTTGGCTCCATGTACTACCACTTTGAAGCAAAATGGAAAAACTCTGTACAGTTAGCAAAAACAAGACTTGGAGCTGACTGTGGCTGAGATTATCAGCTTCTTAGTGCAAAATTCAGGCTTAAAATCGAAGAAAGTAGGGAAAACTGCTAAGCCATTCAGGTATGTCCTATGTCAAATCTCTTATGATTATACAGTGGAGGTGATGAATAGGTTAAAGGGATTAGATCTGGTAGAATGCCTGAAGAACTATGAACTGTGGTTGGTAACATTGTACTGGAGGCAGTGATTAAAATCATCCTCAAGGAAAAGAAATGCAAGAAGAAAAGTGGTTTTTTGAGAAGGCCTTAAAAATAGCTGAAAAAAGAAGGGAAAGCAAGACATACCCAACTGAATGCAGTGTTCCAGAGAATAGCAAGGAGAGATAAAACCTTCTTAAGGGAGCAGTGCAAAGAACTAGAGGAAAACAATAGAATGGGAAAGACTAGAGATCTTTTCAAGAAAATCAGAGACACCATGGGAACATTTTATGCAAAGATGGACACAATAAAGGACAGAAACAGTAAGGACCTCACAGAAGCCGTAGAGATTAAGAGATAACAAGAATACACAGAACTGTACAATAAAGGTCTTAATGACTGAGAAAACCATGAGGGTATAGTCATTCACCTAGAATCAGACATCCTGGAGTGTGAAGTCAAGTGGGCCGTAGGAAGCATCACTACAAACAAAGCTGGTGGAGGTCATGAAATTCCAGCTGAGCTATTTCAAATACTAAAAAAAATGATGCTGTGAAAGTACTGCACTTGATACGCTAGCAAATTTGGAAAACTCAGCAGTGGCCACAGGGCTAGAAAAAGTCAGTTTTCATTCCAATCCCAAAGAAAGGCAATGTCAAAGAATATTCAAATTACCGTACAATTGCAATCATTTCACGTGCTAGCAAGATTGTGCTCAAAACCCTCAAGCTTGGCTTCAGCAGTATGTGAACTGAGAACTTTCAGATGTACAATCTGGATTTAGAAAAGGCAGGGAAAACAAAGATCGAATTGCCAACATCTAATAGATCATAGAAAAAGCAAGGGAATTGAAAAAACAAAACAAAACATCTGCTTCATATGCTATGCTAAAGCCTTTGACTGTGTGGACCACAATAAACTGTAGAAAATTCTTCAAGAGATGGGGATACCAGACCACTTTACCTGAATCCTAAGAAACTATATGCTGGACAAGAAGCAATAGTTAGGATGGGACATAGAACAATGGACTGGTTCAAAATTAGGAAAGGAGTATATCAAGTACTTGTTTTGTCACCCTGCTTATTTAGCTTCTATGCAGAGTATATCACACTAAATGCAAGGTTGGATTAAGCACAAACTGGAATCAAGATTGCAGGGAGAAATATCAACCTCAGATATGCAGATGATACTACTTTAATGACAGAAAGCAAAGAGGAACTAAAAGCTTCTTGGTCAAAGTAAAAAAGGACAGTAAAAATCTGGCTTAAAACTCAACATTAAAATAAAGGAGATCATGGCATCTGGTTCCATCACTTCATGTCAAATAGATGGGGGGGAAAGTGGAAATGGTGACAGATTTTATTTTCTTGGCTCCAAAATAACTGCAGACTGTGACTGCAGCCATGAAATTAAAAGATGTTTGCTCCTTGGAAGAAAAACTATGACAAACCTAGAGAGTATGTTAAAAACTAGAGACATCACTTTGCTGTAAAGGTCCGTATAATCAAAGCTATGGGTTTTCCAGTAGTCATGTGTGGATGTGGGAGTTTGACCATAAAGAATTGAGTGCTGAAGCTGAGCTGAGTGCTGAAGAATTGAT
Source organism: Tragelaphus eurycerus (assembly GCA_935064755.1). Lineage (NCBI taxonomy): Eukaryota > Metazoa > Chordata > Mammalia > Artiodactyla > Bovidae > Tragelaphus > Tragelaphus eurycerus. The sequence goes on from CAKXYN010000004.1 coordinate 10,136,252, forward strand.
GCTTTTGAACTATTGTGCTGGAAAAGACTCTTGAGAGTCCTTTGGACAGCAAGAAGATCAAATCAGTCAATCCTAAAGGAAATCAATCATGAATATTCATTGAAAGGACTAATGCTGAAGCTCCAATATTTTGATCACCTGATGCAAATAGCTGACTCAATGGGAAAGACCCTGATACCAGGAAAGACTGAGGGAAAGAGGATGGGGGTAGACAGTGAGATGGTGAATGGCATCACTGACTCAATAGACATGAGTTTGAGCAAACTCAGGGAGGTAGTGAAGGACAAGGAAGCTTGGCATGCTGCAGTTCATGGGGTTGCAAAGAATTGGACATGACATAGCAACTGAACAACAACTACCTGAGCGGGCTTCCCTGGAGGCTCCTAGTAGTAAGGAATTTGTCTGTTAGTGCAGGAGATACGGGTTTGATATCTTAATGGGGAAGACCCCCTGGAGAAGGAAATGTCAACCCATTCCAGTATAGTTATCTGGAAAATTCCATGGATAGAGGAACCTAGTGGGCTACAGTCCATTGGGACACAGAAGAATTGGACTCAACTTAGAGACTAAACAACAACTACTTCTACCATCACAACCAATTTTATTTTTATTCACTCATTCTATAAATGATTACTATAAGCTGAAACTCCAGTATTTTGGCCACCTTATGCGAAGAGTTGACTCATTGGAGACGACTCTGATGCTGGGAGTGATTGGGGGCAGGAGGAGAAGGGGACGACAGAGGGGGAGATGGCTGGATGGCATCACTGACTCGATGAATGCGAGTCTGAGTGACCTCCGGGAGCTGGTGATGGACAGGGAGGCCTGGCGTGCTGCAGTTCATGGGGTCGCAAAGAGTCGGACACGACCGAGCGACTGATCTGATCTGATCTGATCTGATTATGTGTCATGTAGGTCTATTGAAAAATACAATCTATTTTTATCATTGTAAAAATATTGATATTAAGTATATAAATATATAAACAAATAAGAACATGTTCAAGGAACTAATTATAGTTATTAAACAAGGGAATAAATGTGACTCTTCCACAAGCAGTAATTACAGTTAGAGGTTATTACTATTGGAGGGAAAAGTGCAGAGTAAAGACAGCAGAAGCAACTGGTATAATTTATTTTGGATGGCCATGGAAAATATCTCTAAAGGGCTAAAAACTGAATGGGGAGGAAAGCTCAACCATGAGATAGTGTGAAAGAGAGTGTTTTCCAGTTAAAGGAATAGGTAATAACATTATATAAAAATCCTTATTTAAAAACAAGAAATAGAAGGGACTAGAGCGAAAGTTCGGAGAAGGCAATGGCACCCCACTCCAGTACTCTTGCCTGGAAAATCCCATGGATGGAGGAGCCTGGTAGGGTGCAGTCCATGGGGTTGCTAAGAGTCAGACACGACTGAGCGACTTCACTTCCACTTTTCACTTCCCTGCACTGGAGAAGGAAATTGCAACCCACTCCAGTGTTCTTGCCTAGAGAATCCCAGGGACAGAGGAGCCTTGGTGGGCTTCCATCTATGGGGTCACACAGAGTCGGACATGACTGAAGTGATTTAGCAGCAGCAGAGATAAAGTTAGATTTTGTTGGTCTAATTAGCAAAGAGGATAGCAGTCAGAGATAAGATCAGAAATGAGGAAGGTCAGAAAATATAAAGCCTTATGGTCCATGGTTAGAGTTTATATTTTATTGTAATTATAATGAAAAATTAATCTCCATCCTAAGAGATGAGATGAAACTAAAATTATAATAGAGGCAACCAAATGCATCAATATTTTCTCCTTCCTGCTCAATCTGTGTCTTTCTGTTTGACCTTATTTCATTTCTTTTGACAACAAAACCTCCATGTTTTAGTTGAGTGCATAAACACTGAGATTTCCCAACCTTCTTTAGATTTAGCTTTGGACATGGAAGCTTGATCCAATGGTTTTAAGTAACAGTGATATGTGAAATTTTCAGATTATCTTCTTTAAACTCTTTGCTCTAACCTTCTTTCCTTCTTCTCATGGCCTGGATTGATAAGTGCAGACAAGTGCATTTAACCATGCACATGAGGAAAAAAAAAAAGCATGTAGAAAGCAGCACTATATATTTGTGGTGGTGGTGGTTGGGGGGAGGGCTTTATTTTCTTTTGATTTTTCTTTTGGTTACAGCAGCTCAAAATGACTTTTTTATATTTAATTTAAAAATAGCTGTATGAGTTACAGGTTACATACCATGCAGTCTATTCTTTTAAAGTATAAAATTCATTATTTTTACTATATGCACAGGTCTGTGCAACCTTTCAGTTCAGTTCAGTCGTTCAATTGTGTCCGACTCTTTGTGACCCCATGAATCGCAGCAGGCCAGGCCTCCCTGTCCATTACCAACTCCCGGAGTTCACTCAGACTCACGTCCATCGAGTCAGTGATGCCATCCAGCCATCTCATCCTCTGTCGTCTGCTAAGGTCCAGCCCCGGCTGATCCAGGGAGTTCGAGGTGTAGACGGCGTTGGTGAGAATCAGGACACAATAGTTATAATTAGAGATGTAAAGAATAATAGAACGAGGATAGCTCAGTAAAAAATTCAGTGGAGAAAAGAGGCTGAGTAGCTTGGTTTACGCGGGGGACCAATAAAACTTCAAGACAAGAAGTTTGCACCACTTACGTAGGCCGCAGGCGTCCTTCCGTTCTCCCAAAGGGGAGGAGACACTGAGGCCTCCCCGGTCAGATCTTAGAAGCCCAGGCATAATTAGTAAGCATGGTGGGTCCCGCGCTCCAGATGGAGACTCAGCCAGAATTTGAGAGAGAGAGCGACATGGGGACACCAGTCTTTCCAGGAACTGATCCCCATTCTTTATTTTCCATGGTCTACTTTTATACACTGAGATGTTTTACAAAAGTCACGTGGGGTCAGCAGCCCTGACTTTTATCAAAGTCAGGTGCTTCTTACAAATGTATACAGAGGTCTTAGGGGTGTTACATCATCTTCTGACCAGGGGGCCTGTTGACAATTTATGACCCTGTCCTTGTGACAGCGGTCAATCCAGGACATTTATTTCTCCAGGGGTGATTTTTCTTAAAACAGACTCCACCAGATAAATTTACATTCCTATAGGGTGAGGGTGGGTTTTAATTAAAGAAAGAACTTACTTAGCCTAACGTCTAACGTGATTAATATCAAAGGTTAATACCTATTTCTTCTATTTATTCATCAATGTGTGTAAGGATAGGCGATGTGGAGACTTAGCAGCAAACATTGGCTCAACAAATGAAAAACCCTTCATCAATACAATTTCTAATCAGCCCACTAATAGTTTCCTAACTTCTCTAAAGAACCTGTTTTTAGAAGCACACGTGGCCGGACAAGCCTGTCAGGTGGGCTAGAGAACCTTCAGAGGAGTTTGTAGGTTAAAACAGTCCTGTCACACCCAGGAATTTTTATTAACTGGAGCTCTAAGTTAACTCTTTTTTCAGAGAGAGGTAGTGGGGGACAGCTCCCCGTAAAGTCAGAGGTGTAGGTGAGAGCACAAGTAGTAAAGTAGGCAGGCTCTGGTTATGGGAGTAGATGCTTGAGGATTTCAGGGGGACTCCTGAGGCTTGACCCTGCCTTTGCGTATATCCAGCCTCCTTCCTCATGACCTTTGCCATGGGCGGAGGTCCTCTTGCGGGCTCCTGGCAGTCGTCCCCTTCTCCTCCTGCTCCTAATCCCTCCCAGCATCAGAGTCTTTTCCAATGAGTCAACTCTTCACATGAGGTGGCCAAAGTACTGGAGTTTCAGCTTTAGCATCATTCCTTCCAAAGAAATCCCAGGGCTGGTCTCCTTCAGAATGGACTGGTTGGGTCTCCTTGCAGTCCAAGGGACTCTCAAGAGTCTTCTCCAACACCACAGTTCAAAAGCATCAATTCTTCGGCGCTCAGCCTTCTTCACAGTCCAGCTCTCACATCCATACATGACCACAGGAAAGACCATAGCCTTGACTAGACGAATCTTTGTTGGCAAAGTAATGTCTCTGCTTTTGAATATGTGATCTAGGTTGGTCATAACTTTCCTTCCAAGGAGTAAGCGTCTTTTAATTTCATGGCTGCAGTCACCATCTGCAGTGATTTTGGAGCCCAGAAAAATAATATCTGACACTGTTTCCCCATCTATTTCAAACAACCTCTAATCTACCTTTTGTCTCCCTAGATTTCTTTGTTTTGTACATTTCATATAAAAGAAATCATATGATATGTGGTCTTTTGCAATCAATTTCTTTTACTTAGCATATTTTCAAGGTCCCTATATCAATAAGCATCAGTATTTTGTTTCTCTTTGTGCCTGAATAACAGCCCATTGTATAGATATACCACAGTTTGTTTATCCATTCATCAATTCATGGAATTTGGTTTGTTTCCAGGTGTGGGCCATTATGAATAATGGCAATATAAACATTTATGTATGTGTTTTGCATTGCTATATATTTTTTATTTTGGGGGGTATAAACCTAAAAATGAAACTGCTGGCTCGTACAGTACAGCTATGCTTAATTGTTTGAGAAACTGCCAGAATGTTTTCCAAAATGGTGTAGCCATTTTACATTCTTTCCAGCAGAGTATGAATGTACCAATTTCTCCACACTCTAATCAAAAATTGTGGTAGCTCTCTGACTTTTTTATTATTCTCCTCATAATGGGTACGAAGTGATATTTCATGATGTTATGATTTGCATTTCTTTGATGGCTAATGAGGTAGGGTATCTTTTAATGTGCTTATTGGTCATTTATAAATCTTCCATTAAGAAACGTTTATTCAGACCCATCATCCATTTTTATTTTTCTTTTTTGTTTAATTTACTTTTATTTTTTAACTTTACAATATTGTATTGGTTTTGCCATATATCAATATGAATCCACCACAGGTATACATGTGTTCCCCATCCTTAACACTCTTTCTACCTCCCTCCCCATACTATCCCTCTGGGTCGTCCCAGTGCACCAGCCCCTATCATCCATTTTTAAATCAGGTTTATTTGTCTTTTCACTCATTGAGTTGTAAGTTTTTTGTCTTATATGTTTTTGGTTCAAGTTTCTTATCAGGTATATGATTTACAAATATTTTCTTCTATTCTTTGAATTGCCTTTCACTCTTTTAATGATGTCCTTTAAAACACATTTTTTTTTAAAATTTGAAACGTAAAATTTACCTGTTTTTTATGTTGTAGCTTTATGCTTTAGATGTCATATCTAAGAAACCTTTATTTAATCAAAAATCATGAAGATTTTTCCTATATTTTCTAGAAAAAATTTTGTCGTACTCTTTCACAGTTAGTGTGGCTAAAGGCATATTGAAAGAATCAGGCTTTGTTTTTGTTGATTTTCTCTGTTGATTTCCTATTTCCAATTTCATTGACTTCTCTTCTAAGTCTTAGTTTCTTGTGCTTATATTGTATTTAATTTTCTCTTTCTTCTAGTTTCCTAAAGTTTCTTGATGTATTAATAGTTTTAATAAACATTTCTTATTTTAAGAAGACTGCTGCAATTATTGCATTTGAAAATAAAAAAGGAAAAAAAGTAAAATAAAAAAAATCTACTTTTTGACTTCCATAATACCAAATCTCTACAAAAATTTAGTTTCACCAAAGTTCAGAATTAGTCTTTTAGATGTATTGACAAAGTATTGGGTTATCAGAGATCATCTGTTTTGCTCTATATAGTTCAAGGACATAAGCCCAAATAATACTCTTTCTACTAGATTATACTAACTTTCATTAGTAACAAGGGAAAATGTCCCTTTATATATACATTTAGAGAGAATAAATGACACATTTAAAGGAAGAACTTTCAATATAGACTTTTCAAAATATTTAGTTTAAGAATATTTGATTTTTTCAGTTGCAGATTAAAAGAAAAAAAAAACCTAAGCGAGATTATAATACATTTTTTATTATTCTTTTCACTTTCTACAACTATTCATTTTCAGGGTCAGCTCCACCAATCACATTTTAAAAACAAATTTCTTGATAAACATTTAAACACCCTATGGATTCCCTATGTCAGACTCACTTGTGATATCCAACCTTTTGCAAATAATACACTCTTCCTTCCTTTACATTTAAATTATTTCCTAAACTGTTGCTGCTGCTGCTGCTGCTAAGTCGCTTCAGTCATGTCGGACTCTGTGCCACCCCAGAGACGGAAGCCCACCAGGCTCCACCGTCACTGGGATTCTCCAGGCAAGAACACTGGAGTGGGTTGCCATTTCCTTCTCCAATGCATGAAAGTGAAAAGTGAAAGGGAAGTCGCTCAGTCGTGTTCGACTCTTAGTGACCCCATGGACTGGAGCCCACCAGACTTCTCCATCCATGGGATTTTCCAGGCAAGAGTACTGGAGTGGGGTGCCATTGCCTTCTCCGTCCTAAACTGCAGAATATCCAAAAGGAACAATATAGACTCCACCAAGAGGCATTAACCAAATTGCTAAAGTTTAGTAGAAAGTTTTAGGTTTTAGTGTGACAATCTTAATTTAGATATTTCTGTCTGAATGGGACCTGGAGCTACCTTAGTCTTTTTCTTTATCAACATAACTGGAAACTTTGTTTAATATATAGGAAAGGATTGAGATGAGTTATCTATATACCACTTGTTTTACCAGGGTATTTTCTATCCTTACTTGTAAAACTCTCTATTATAGCATCAAGGAAATAATCACTTGCTATAAAACACAAAAAAATATAGTATTCAACATTCTTGAGTTAAAATATCATATACAAATTTACAGTTTCTCAATAGCATGCTTATTACTTGATAAGATAAATTTAATTATTCCATTTAAAAGACAGTTTCCCAATTTTTAAGATGCTGTTACTCAAATAGCTTACCTCTTTGTTATTAAAATACTGTGGATGGAAAATATAACAACCTTTGTGTCTACTGTGGTGTTTTGCCCTAGGAGACATTTCTTTCTCAGTACATCTGGAGTATATTTCCTTGATGATATCCGTTTCGCTTGCAGTTCATACATTTGGGACATGAATGGAGTATACGTTTTCTTTTTACACATGCATACACACTGAGAAAACCAGAATTGAAAGAGACACGTGTACCCCAATGTTCATAGCAGCACCATTTACAATAGCCAAGACTTGGAAGCAACCTAGATGTCTATCCACAGATGAATGGATAAGAAAGCTGTGGTACATATACACAGTGGAGTATTACTCAGCCATTAAAAAGAATACATTTGAATCAGTTCTAATGAGGTGGATGGAACTGGAGCCTATTATACAGAGTGAAGTAAGCCAGAAAGAAAAACACAAATACAGTATAATGACGCATATATATGGAATTTAGAAAGATGGTAACAATGACCCTGTTTACGGGAGAGCAAAACAGACACTGATGTATAGAACAGACTTTGGGTCTCTGGGAACGGGAGAGGGTGGAATGATTTGGGAGAATAGCACTGAAATATGTATAGTCTCATATCTGAAACGAGTCGCCAGTCCAGGTACGATGCCTGATAGCGGATGCCTGGGGCTGGTGCACTGGAACGACCCAGGGGGATGTTATGGGGAGGGGGGAGGGAGGAGGGAGGAGGCTTCAGGATGGGGAACACAGGCATACTTGTGGAAGATCCATCTCGATGTATGGCAAAAGCAATACAATATTGTAAAGTTAAAAAAAAAATTAAAAAAATAAATAAATAAAAGTCACTTGCTTCATTTTCCTTGTTATCAGTCTCAAGTTTTTCATACTGAAAGATATGGCTTACCTTACTCTGTTTTCTCCTGCACAGTCTTATAAGATCTCATTTCCTGGCTGGCAATAATATCTTCTGTTTTTGCCAGAGGCACCTCAGTTTCCCTGAGCAGAATTCACTAAGGACCTAACTGACTCATTCCAGTCACTTTCAGGGATTGTCGGCACTGCTGAAAATGTGTCTTTGTTGTCACTGACTCTGGAACACATTGCTGGAACTTTAGTCAAGTGAACATCTACATTTGTTCACTGTTGCATATTTGTATCCCAGGCAGGAACGGCAGCCACTTTTGGAGGCATGTCAGACTTCTCGCTAAGGAGATTTGAAGCCACCAGGATTGTTTCTTCTAATTGATAGAGTTCAACTTAATCATGAAGCATATCAGTAAGTAGCTTGTTTTTTCGTTTTAAATGCATAAAAATTATAGAATGTTAAAACAGTAATTGACTGGAAAGAGAGGGTCTAATATTCTGTTTTAATAGATAAGGGTAAGTTTCATCTTATTCATCCTACTAATAAATACTTTCATCATACATACTGCCTTCTCTCTGTTAAGTGGGCCTTTAAGATTTTTACCACATATTTTTAAGAAGGGATGGAATATTTGAACATGTCTAATGTTGAGAATTAAAATGAACTTCATTGAGATCTCCAAAAATTATTGAAAAATTAGCTTATGATTTTTTTCATAGTACAAATAAACAGAATGGTCCTGGAGGGGAGGAAAATAATTTGACAGTTTTTGTAAGCCAATAATTGTTCAAAGGATGCAAATTCTGAAGGGAAATATGCTCACAGACACAGGCACTCATATGAACACATATCCTTTAAACAGTAAACAAATAAAAATCCTAAGTTATTATATAGTTCTTTGCCATTTGTATAAGATTTAATCATTCTGGATTAATGCTTTTCTTTTTTATTTAAAAGTAGCTACTGTCTATGTAAGAGTCCAAAGTTTTATACATAGTCAGCCTAAACCTGAGCTATATTTGATTTATTTTTAATCTCTCAGTGTTTATTAGAATTAAAAAAACACTTTTTTATATTAAAAGATCAGTCTAAGAGTATTCAATGTGTTATTGTCTACAATTGTATTTTCTTGTACCTGAATAAAGACATAAATTGTCAATAAATGTGAGCTATAAGAAATAATATTATAACATCTAAATATACTAAAAATACTAAAATATAATTAATTTATACAAATGCATAAATGAATAGAAAACAACTAAATAATAAAAATATATATACTGATGCAATGGATACATAGAGATTCTGTTGGGAGTTGACAACTTCAATAAAATAAAATAGGAAAATGTGAATTGGAAACGTAAATTGAAACGAGAATAAAAAATCTGATTCAGCAGAGCACAAACTTGGGCATCAGCATTCCAGGTGAAATGTGAATGGGAAAAACTTGCCTTGTTTAAGGAAAAACAAGCTAGCTGAATACAGCATGATAGACATAGGAAAGTGGTTAGAGATGAGATTGGAGAGTTTATCATAGACCACAATATGATAACATGTTGGGCCAAGTACAATAGGAAGCACAGGAGATGTTCAACCAGAACTATAGGTATGTGATACATGCTTTTAAAGATGATTCTGACTGCAATATGGACAGCACATTTTTACGTTTCTTCAGTATGGTTAATATAATCTAGCAAATGCATTCCTATGACAGAACTAAGTTTTCCCATTTCCTGTTTCTCCCATTCTGTGTATGTGCGTTTTGTTTTCCAAGTAATCTTTTGAAACTCCAGTGGAATATTAGAAGATTATGGACTATGGACTTATATTCCTTTCAGTAGCAAAGACAGGTGATTGAATAACAGAATATTATAGAAAATTCTATTTAATTTGAATTAGGACAAAGACACCAGTGAAATTCAGTGAGAAAAAAATGGTATTTTTAATAAATAGTGCAAGAACCATCAGACTTTTCTTTTGAAAAACATGAACATTGACCTTTTCCCTCATATTGTACATCAAAAATATTTCAAGAATTATATATGTAAGTGTAAAATGTAAAATAATAAAGAATTTAAATGAATTATAGGAAAATTTTGGCATGATCTTTAGGTAGGAAAACATTTTTAAAACAGCATTCTAAGAGCACAAAATAAGTCTCATTGAGGTTCAGTAAAATTTATAACATCCATGTATAGATTGTGTAGATAAATAAAAGGGTAGATGAGAGATTAACAAAGGACTCAAGACCAGAATATATATCTCCTAGAATCAGAGAACGATTTAAGACCTGATATTTTAATGAGAAAAACATCAATAGATACTTTGAAAAAGAGGATATTAAAATAGCCAATAAACATCATAAACTGTGTTGACATCATTACTCCTCAGGGAAATGTGAATTAATATCACAATGAGCATCCTTCACTCACTCATCTGATAGCTAAACTGAAAAGACTGATGATACCAAATGTTGATGATATGTGAAGCCATCAGACTCTCATATATATCTTTATTTGAGTGTTAAATGCAACACTATATTTGATTACAGGCTTACTCTATGACTAACAGTTTCACTCTTAAGTTTAAAATCAAATGAAAACAGTGCATGTGTTCTGCAAAACACATGAGTACAAGAATATTTATTGCAACTTTACATTTAAGAGACAGAAATAGAATTAGCTCAAAATTCTATCAATAGAATAGTGGATAAATAAGATATGGTGCATTATAAGATGAAATTTTATCTAGAAATAAAAATAAAATTAGTTTATGGATAGATTCTACAGCATTGATGAACCTCAGAGACATTATTTGGAGCAAAACAAAGCCAGAAAATACTTGGTGTGATTTCATGTATTTGAAGTGTAGCACAAGCAATACTGACTGATGGTATTAGAATTCAGAATAGTGGTTACCTTCGGGGTAATACTGATTGGTAAGGGTAAAAGAAAGCTTCTTAAAGGACTGCAGTATGCTTAATGATGATTTAACTGTAGGTTACATTAGGGCTTCCCTGGTGGCACAGATGGTAGAGAGTCCGCCTGCAATGCAGGAGACCCGGGTTCAATCTATGGGCCAGGAAGATCCCCTAAAGGAGGGCATGGCAACCCACTGCAGTATCCTTTCCTGGAGAATTGCATGGACAGAGGAGCCTGGTGGGCTGTAGCCCATGGGGTCGCAAATAGTCGGACACAACTGAGTGACTAACAGTACAGTAATGTATGCATGTGTAAAACTTTACTGAGCTCCTACATTCATGATTAGTGCACTTTTCTATATGTATCTAATATGTCAATAAAAAGTAAACGATGTCCTTTGCGTTTTCACTTTCTCCAATTGCAAATTAGTAGATGCTTTGGATCCTAACTGAATTCCAAAGCCATGTAACAGAAATGAGCTAATGGTTGAAAAACAAATGAAGCCATACCAACTCTGTTTGAAATCAAGTATATTCTAATTTAATATCACTCAAACAAAAGACAACAAGATAAGCACAGAAGGGAGAACAAAAACAAAAAATTAGTTTTATGAAAGTGGATCAATGTGATAGCACACTAACAAACCTGCTTTCACCCTGGACAACACACACACAATGTATAGTCGGAAGAATAGGCTAGATAAGAAAGAGAGATGCCAGAAAAGCTTGCTGCTAAACAAAATCCAGAAAAGATAAAGAGTACTACAGAAATATTTAAGATTAACACAGGCAGAACATAATTTTTTACTTAACATTTAAAAATTTCCCTTTATTTTCTACATAATAAATAATCTTCCAGTCTATAAAAACAGATGCTACTGTTAAGGCTATGCTTCACACAATCATTTTCCTCTGTATTTATGCTAGTTCACAGTTTTTTTCCTTCAGAAATCTTGGATATATACCATATGGTTCTGGTGATTTATTGGGCTTGAATTACTCTACTTGCTCTAACTTTCTCATTTTAGATGTCAATCTTTGTCAAGGGTACCATCTGATGTTCTATGAAAACTGCCTTAGGAATAGAAAATATCCCAAAGTTGTCTCAATATTCTAAGATGAAAATCATTTTCTTTCCTCTCCTTTCTATTAACAACTTTTAAAATTCTCCTGAAGGACTTAAAGCTCTCATTGATCCTTTTTACTGAATGTACATACTTTCTAATTTTTCTGAGACTTTTTGTGCTTCTTATTGCTAACTGTTAGATTTGGTTAAACTTTTGCTGAACTTCTATGATTGTTTGACTTAAATTCTGCACAATGCTACATCTAATCCTTAGGAAATTTGAAATATAATACAAATGACAAATCACTTAAGTAATAATAATTAGAATAACAGTTCACATTCTCTAAGTTGATTGATTTTTATCTAAGGAAAATTTTCTAAGGTCCTAAATAGTTTCAAGTTATGGTTTCTAAAGCTAGGAAAAATGGCTAGTTGCAGTACATAAGCCAGCTGAATAAAAATAGAAACAATGTTACCTAAATGAAATTATCTACATATTTCATTTCAATAAATATTTTAGCACACTAGGATCTGATATTTACATGGAACTATCTTAAAATAAGGTTCTTCATTTTTAACAAAAAAGAAAAACTGTTTTCTCTGTATTCAATATCCATGTACAGAAACAAGTATATTTTCATTCATACCATTGACAACTTTTGAGCATCAGCAAAGATTAGCTATACTACCCCTTCTCAAGTGACTTACATATACTCCGAACACGTTTTAAAGTTAAAACTATTATATACATATTTATATTGTGTTTTGTTTGTCCATGTGAGAGTATGGGATGTGGACATTGAGAATTTTAATCATGATATCCATTCCATCCTGATGGACTATTACATTGCTTCCTTCAGCTTTCTTATCCTTCTGTTTTTTTTTTTTTTTTTCTTTTAATATATGGCTATATATATCTCAGTTTCAGATCAGATCAGTCGCTCAGTCGTGTCCGACTCTTCGCGACCCCATGAATCGCAGCACGCCAGGATTCCCTGTCCATCACCAACTCCCGGAGGTCACTTAGACTCACATCCATCGAGTCAGTGATGCCATCCAGCCATCTCATCCTCTGTCGTCCCCTTCTCCTCTTGCCCCCAATCCCTCCCAGCATCAGAGCCTTCTCCAATGAGGCAACTCTTCGCATGAGGTGGCCAAAATACTGGAGTTTCAGCTTTAGCATCATTCCTTCCAAAGAAATCCCAGGGCTGATCTCCTTCAGAGTGGACTGGTTGGATCTCCTTGCAGTCCAAGGGACTCTCAAGAGTCTTCTCCAACATCACAGTTCAAAAGCATCAATTCTTCGGCGCTCAGCCTTCTTCACAGTCCAACTCTCACATCCATACATGACCACAGGAAAGACCATAGCCTTGACTAGGCAAACCTTTGTTGGCAAAGTAATGTCTCTGCTTTTGAATATGCTATCTAGGTTGGTCATAACTTTCCTTCCAAGGAGTGTCTTTTAATTTCGTGGCTGCAGTCACCATCTGCAGTGATTTTGGAGCCCAGAAAAAGAAAGTCTGACACTGTTTCCACTGTTTTCCCATCTATTTCCCATGAAGTGATGGGACCAGATGCCATGATCTTCGTTTTCTGAATGTGGAGCTTTAAGCCAACCTTTTCACTCTCCACTTTCACTTTCATCAAGAGGTTTTTTAGTTCCTCTTCACTTTCTGCCATAAGGGTGGTGTCATCTGCATATCTGAGGTTATTGATATTTCTCCCAGCAATCTTAGTTTAGGCCTGTCTATACCTTGGATATTACACAATGTTAGGTAACCATTTTTAGGAATATATGGGTAAAATTCAACTGTGACCCTTACTTGTCTTGAAAACAAAGAAAGTAAGCCTTAAAATTATTCTAAATTCCGAAATGACTTAGTTTTCGTTTCTTTTTTTAATTGCCAACTTAAAAAAGAGACATTACTAGCTTCTGGGCTAGAGATTTTCATACACTGTCACCCTATCTTCCAAAGTGGAAATGCTCTGGAATATGTGTGGGCACCAAATGAGCTGAACAAATAGGATGGGCACACATCTTTCCTTGAGAATCCCAAGAGCTTAATATCTACAGAAGTGAGCTTTGTTGAGAGACTCACCTTCTTTTTTGATATTAATTAATTTATATTATTTTAAATTGGAGAATAACTGCTTTACAGTATTGTGTTGGTTTCTCCCAAACATCAACATGGATGAACAATAGGTGTATATATGCCCCCTCCCTCTTGAACCTCCATCCCACCTCACTCCCCATCCCACCCATCTAGGTCATTACAGAGCCCTCGTTTGAGTTCCCTGAATCATACAGCAAATTCCCATTGGCTATTTTACATGTTGTAATGTATGTTTCCATATTACTCTCTCCATACATCCCACCCTCCTTTCCTTCCTCCCCACTGTGTCTGTAAGTCTGTTCTCTGTCTCTGTCTCCATTGCTGACCTGAAAAAAATTTAATCAATAGCATCTTTCTAGGTTCCATATATATGTGTTACAAATTTGTTTTTCTCTTTCTGACTTACTTCACTCTATAGGCTTAACGTTCATCCACCTCATTAGAACTGATGCTAATGTTTCCTTTTTGTGGCTAATATCCCATTGTATATATGTACCACAACTTCTTTTTTCATTCATCTGTTAATGGACATCTAGGTTTCTTCCATGTCCTAGCTATTGTAAACCAAGCTGCAATGAACACTGGGGTACATGTGTCTTTTTCACTTTTGGTTTCCTCAGGATATATGCCTAGTAGCAAGATTGCTGAGTCATGTGGTGGTTTTATTCCTAGTTTTTTAAGGAATCTCCATGCTGTCTTCCTTAGTGGCTGTGTCAATTTACATTCCTGTCAGCAATGCAGGAGGGTTCCATTTTCTTTACACTCTCTCCAGCACTTATTGTTTGTAGACTTTTTGATGATGGTCATTCTGTCTGGTGTGTAATGATATCTCATGTAGTTTTGATTTGTATTTCTCTAATAATGAACAATGTTGAGCATCTTTTCATGTGTTTATTAGCCATCTGTATAAGAGATTCACCTTATGATGGTCACTACTGCCAGTACCAGAAGGATAAAAACCAAGTGATTCCATTTAAGATACCAAGAATGATTCTTTACAGTGGGACCATAAAGAGATTTCATTTTCTTTATAGGAGGAAGAATGAGAAAGCCCTGCAAGTTCTAAGATAGGAAGCTGATATCATTGAATTTACCTTTGAAAATACTTGGCTGCTATAAGGGTGATGTATTAGAAGAGGACAAAAGTGGATCAAAAAAACAGTTTTTTTGAAGTAGATGAATTTATAAAATGGTGGTATAGGTCGTAGTAAACGTGGAGACTTAAGAAAATGAATATTGAGAGATAATAGAAAGCAAAATCATTAGTACTTTTTGAGAGACTGCTTATGTTAGTTGAAAGTGAGTGAGATGGCAATGACTCCTTAGTTTCTAGTGATCATAAATGTATGCATGAGAGAGCCATTTCCTAAGATGGCTAAAATGGGAGGAAGGCCATGCTTGAGTAGCATGAGAGAGACTGGGAGTTCAGTCTTGAATGGTCTGAGGGTCTTACTGACATTTGAAGAGATGTAATAATCCATGGGGCATGTTACATACATGTCTTGTCATATTAAGTATGCCTTAATTCCTTATTTGCTTTCTTAGTACATATTATATTTACTCTTAACTTGTCTCTGTGTGTGTGTGTGCATGCTCAGTCAATTCCAGCTCTTTGTGACACATGGACTGTAGCCCATCACATTCCTAATGTCCATGAAATTTTCCAGGCAAGAAATACTGGAGTGGGTTGCCATGTCCTTCTCCAGGGGGATCTTCCTGATCCAGGGGTTGAACCCACATCCCTTATATCTCCTGAATTAGCAGGTGGATTCTTTACCACTGGCACCACCTGGGAAGCCCCAGAAGCATATATGAGAATCTAAACTTTTTCTATTAAGGTAGACATAAATTTGTGAAAGTTAAAACAAGACCATTTTCTCACTTTGGGGGATAATTGTCATTTATGTTAATGTGATAGGTGTAATATTTTTATTTTGAAATGAATAACTAATCATTTTTAAACTTTCTCAACTTTAATACTTAATTTGGTGAATACCAATAGTGCTGCGATTAATGGGGACACAAAGAGTTGGACACGACTGAGCGACTGAACTGAACTGAACTGAACCAACAAAAGCACTTTTGGGCCCTCAAAATTTTTCAGAAAAGTAAAAGAATCACAAGACCAAACACTTTGAGAACTGCTGATGCAAAGCATCTAACAGTGCCCGTCACCCAGTGGGTACACTATAAGCAATAGTGATGATTAACAACCATATAGCAGTTAACTCTTAACTTACTTGTCCATATAATTTTTGTCATTCCTTTTATTCTCAACTAGGATGAATTTGTGAAAGGAATTAAATTACTTTCTAAGATCCAACTGCTTTATTTTTCCCTTCACCTCTTTCAAGATTTGTTGAGTGCTTACTATGTTTAGTGAATGGTGTCAGATGTTTGGATAAAGCAGGTGTACTAGATAGGGTTCTGAAAACAGTTTGAGGGACCAGTGCCATGATTAAAAACCAAATGTTTTTACTATCAGTCGGCACTCTCCTAGACACCATACCAGCCCCTAACACTGATACAGATCTACCTTTTAACAAAACCAAAAACTAGGAAAATAAATGACCTCAGCAAAAGTAATGGTGGAAATAATAAAAGTAACCAGCAGGGGCAGGGAAAAATGGTAAGAAATTGGTGAAATAAGATTTGAGATTACTTCAAAGCTTACACAATTGATAGAGAGGAAATAGAAAATGTATTTTTTCATTGTTTCTGGAGGTTTGGAACTCTAAATCCTCGTACAGTAGAATCCATTAAGCTAATCTCAGGGTCCAACGCTAAACTAAATTGGAGACGATTATAATCTATATCTTTTTTGTACAGTTGTTCTGTGTATTCTTGCCACCTCTTCTTAATATCTTCTGCTTCTGTTAGGTCCACACCATCTCTGTCCTTTATCGTGCCCATCTTTGCATGAAATGTTCCTTTGGTATCTCTGATTTACACAGAAGAACTATACAAAAAAGAGCTTCAAGACCTAGATAATCATGATGATGTGATCACTGACCTAGAGCCAGACATCTTGGAATGTGAAGTCAAATGGGCCTTAGAAAGCATCACTATGAACAAAGCTAGAGGAGGTGATGGAATTCCAGTGTAGCTATTCCAAGTCCTGAAAGATGATGCTGTGAAAGTGCTGCACTCAATATGCCAGCAAATTTGGAAAACTCAGCAGTGGCCACAAGATTGGAAAAGGTCAGTTTTCATCCCAATCCCAAAGAAAGGCAATGCCAAGGAGTGCTCAAACTACCGAACAATTGCACTCATCTCACACGCTAGTAAAGTAATGCTCAAAATTCTCCAAGCCAGGCTTCAGCAATATGTGAACCGTGAACTTCCTGATGTTCAAGCTGGTTTTAGAAAAGGCAGAGGAACCAGAGATCAAATTGCCAACATCCGCTGGATCATGGAAAAAGCAAGAGAGTTCCAGAAAAACATCTATTTCTGCTTTATTGACTATGCCAAAGCCTTTGACTGCGTGGATCACAATAAACTATGGAAAATTCTGAAAGAGATGGGAATACCAGACCACCTGATCTGCCTCTTAAGAAATCTGTATGCAGGTCAGGAAGCAACAGTTAGAACTGGTCATGGAACAACAGACTGGTTCCAAATAGGAAAAGGAGTACGTCAAGGCTGTATATTGTCACCATGTTTATTTAACTTATATGCAGAGTACATCATGAGAAATGCTGGACTGGAAGAAACACAAGTTGGAATCAAGATTGACAGGAGAAATATCAATAACCTCAGATATGCAGATGACACCACTCTTATGGCAGAAAGTGAAGAGGGGCTAAAAAGCCTCTTGATGAAAGTGAAAGTGGAGAGTGAAAAGGTTGGCTCAAAGCTCAACATTCAGAAAACGAAGATCATGGCATCTGGTCCCATCACTGCATGGGAAATAGATGGGGAAACAGTGGAAACAGTGTCAGACTTTGGTTTTCTGGGCTCCAAAATCACTGCAGATGGTGACTGCAGCCATGAAATTAAAAGATGCTTACTCCTTGGAAGGAAAGTTATGACCAACCTAGATAGCATATTCAAAAGCAGAGACATTGCTTTACCAACAAAGGTTCGCCTAGTCAAGGCTATGGTCCTTCCTGTGGTCATGTATGGATGTGAGAGCTGGACTGTGAAGAAGGCTGAGCGCCGAAGAATTGATGCTTTTGAACTGTGGTGTTGGAGAAGACTCTTGAGAGTCCCTTGGACTGCAAGAAGATCCAACCGGTCCATTCTGAAGAAGATCAATCCTGGAATTTCTTTAGAAGGAATGATGCTAAAGCTGAAACTCCAGTATTTTGGCCACCTCATGCGAAGAGTTGACTCATTGGAGAAGACTCTGATGCTGGGAGGGATTGAGGGCAGGAGGAGAAGGGGACGACAGAGGATGAGATGGCTGGATGGCATCACTGACTTGATGGGTGTGAGTCTGGGTGACCTCCGGGAGCTGGTGATGGACAGGGAGGCCTGGCGTGCTGCGGTTCATGGGGTCGCAGAGAGTCGGACACGACTGAGCGACTGATCTGATCTGATCTCTGATAATCTATATCAGTTTTTAATAAAAAATCTAACTGTGTTTTATATTTTGTGAATTCTAGGCATATTTAGCTATTTTCAGGAAGAAATGATCCAGAAGGAAGTGAGGGAAAGTAAATTATTTCCTCATTACATTTAAAGTAATTGAATCAAGAATAACACATAATATATAGTTTTAAATGCACATTAATTCTGTTCTATTACTTAGTTTCTGTACTCTAACTTGTGTCATACGTTACAGCCTGGGTTAAAATAACTGTCTTATTTTTGTTGCTAGTCCATTCAGTTACTACAGCATATATTTCATTTTCAGTATTTTGAAATTCATAAGATGACTTGAAATCCCAATGAGGACACTTAGCATATTTGGAATCCTTGTTTACCCAAAGGAATGAAGCAGAATCACAGCATAGTATGCTTGTTCGTACTCTTTTCTCCCAAATCTACAGCTTGAACTAATTGACATCGGAACCATGACTTTGAAAATCTCCATCTGTCAAGTTTCTCCTGTTCCTATTAACTTTGATTTCTTGTGAATTTCTGATTTTTAATTATATTATTCAAATAAATTATTATATATGAATAATTTTTTTAATTTCTTTTACTATATCAGATAATGAATATGCTTCTAATGGAAAACTTACACTATGACAGACCTTAGTGTCCAGATTAAGCAAAGGGGAAAGAGAATTTTTTCTCTGTTTTTAGATGATGAAGTAGGCAGAGGCTGAATCTAATGTGCAAGAGAGCTTCACCTGGATGCAAACTGGTTTATTCATCAAATTGAAGTTTTGGAAAAGAGCAATAAATAAATCAATTCACCCCTCATCTTTAGAGGATACCTGCAGTGCAACGGGAAATGACTTCAATAATTGTATCCAGACATTCTTGCTTGAACTAGCACACTGAATATTAGTCCCTGTGGAACATCTTCAGTTACTGTCATGTGAAAATTTACATCATTTTTCATAGGAAGAATAGGATAAAATATTATATATATATATATATATATATATTGCTGACTCTTTTAAACTGACAATTGACAAGCAGGTGAAAGTGAAAAGAGAATGATTTGGGCTCAGCTTATGGAATCATTTGGGGGGGTGCATTAGAATCAGAGAGATGTATACACTTTATATAAATGTTTTTATATCACCTCTTTTAAAAATCACACTTGTCATTTGGCAATAAGAATAATCACAGAGTGCAATGCATTTATCAATGGTGTTTACTATAGTATTTAGACTAAAAGTGATGGTTACTAAAAATAAAACTCTTAAACTAGCCATCATTTCTTTTCCCTACCACTCCCCATCCCTCAATTCCATGAGAGCAAAAGCACCATAAAGACATTAGGGGAAGAGAAGAGTGTAATTACATTAGGAGAACAAAATTACATTGTTCAATTTGGCAATTTACAAATTCGATAAGGTAAAACCAAATCTAATCTCTTGTCAAATAGGTGAAAGAAAAACCATTTTCTGGTGACATTTCCAGTTTCAATTGACATATAAGTATGATTTGAACCTAAGTTTTCCTGGGTAACTTGTCAGCTATTTTCAGAAACCTAAGCTGCTTTCACAGTTGTTAAGTACATGGAATAAGATCGATGTCTGTTTTTCTGTCAGCTTTCCATACCTCATAAAGAATGTGCTAAATAAACCTAAATTATTGTTAAAAATATTTCTTCATTGTCATCAAAATCATTATGAGAAAGATGTGTATGGGAGACAGCATGTAAATGATGCATATACAGTACTGAAATAGTAATAATTGACTATGACTGGTACATATGAGTGCATAATGGGGGATTGGAATTGCTTACATTTGCACTAAATAAGTCACTTTCTTACTTTGATAAGTAACTGTATTTATCAGGTTTCAAAACCCTACTTTCAAAATGTAGGATAGCATAGTGTAATGGCCAGGGCATAGAATACTATGTCAGACTGAATTTGTTTAAATCAAACCCATTCCCTACTAGTTGTGCAGCCATGGTGAAATTACATAATCTTGGTCTGCTTTGCACTCCACATAGGTAAAATTAGAATAATAGTAATTTTGTTACAGAAGTTAACTTTGTCTACTTTAGAATCAGGTAAATCAAAATTTGTTGTTTGATACTTCCTGAACTGTCTGCTCTTAGTCAGACTTAAAAAAAATTCAGAACTATTTCTAGTATTCTTTCCTTTACAAATCTTGGGAATCTACATATAAAAAATGATTTATCACAGCCAAATCTGTCATGGATTTGGCTTGTTCTTCAAGCAACCTTAGATGTAGGAGACAAATACTGTATTCAAATATCTCTAGAATTAAAACTAGTTCTAAAATATTGTCAGTTATATAGCTATTCCACACTCAAGTTGAAAATAAATTTTAACTGCATCAGTTCAGTTCAGTTGCTCAGTTGTGTCTGATTCTTTGCGACCCCATGGACTGCAGCACGCCAGACTTCACTGTCCATCACTAACTCCTGAAGCCTACCCAAACTCATGTCCATTATGTCAGTGATGACATCTGTTTCATCTTCTGTTGTCCCCTTCTCTTCCCAACTCTAATCTTTCCCAGCATCAGGGTCTTTTTCAATGAGTCGGTTCTTTGCATCAGGTGGCCAAAATATTGGTGTTTCAGCTTCAGCATCAGTCCTTCCAAAAAATAATGAATTCCAAAGAATTTAACAGCATATATTTTCATAATAACCAGCATAATTAAATTATTCACTTCTGTTGCTTATCATGAATCAACCATTCTTGGTTAATCCATTACATTTTTTTTTTTTTTTTGCTAATGGCCTTATACAAAAATATGAAAAGAAGGGAAATCTATTTTCTCAAAATTGTATTTTTTAATTAAACCTCTTTCTTTCTCTCTGTCTCTCTTTTGTCTCTCTCTGACTCTCTCTCTGTTTCCAGTTTCTTCCCTTCAGATTGGGAAGTTTTTATTTAACACCTAACTTGGAGCTATTTCTTGGAGATTTATAAAAAATATAGTCAAATAAATTTTCTTGGGAGTTACAGTATATAAATATCATGATATGATTTCTACTAAGACATTTGAAAAGTTTTTCCCATTTGATGGGAAACAACAATACACAGAGAAAAATGTAACAATTGCTTTCTCATGGCAGTGTCACTCAGCGACCATAATTGAAAGAACTGACATCACAAGAAAGAGCCCATGTCCTGTTTCTATTGCTGAAGTTCCCTTATTATTTCCCATTCAGTGGCAGGTGAACTTCTAGAGGAAGAATTCTAGAATTTGCTTTGACCATCCAAGGAAGAGTGCCATTAGATTGAATTATAAGAAGTAAACCTCACTTTAAATACCAGGGCTCGTATTGTTATGTCTTCTTGTTCTCATCTTGTATTTAGTGGATTCAGAATGGCAATAGTGCTCCTTTGAAATGTTCATCAGTATGCATTCTTCTGGGATCTGGACTGATATCAATTGTAGACAATAAAAGTGACAAAGGAAAGTTTTATTCCTATTGTCATTTGGGCTCTAAAATAATTTTGATTAACTTTTTAATTATCATTTTAATAAAAAATTACTGAAACTGTAAAATTCCTGATTGATAGGCCACCACTTATGAAACTTTACTTTGCATAAATTTTGAAGTGTTAAGATTAAATTTTCAATCATCATAATAGTAGTTGTATTACCATATTGTTATTTTAATTATGTGAAACATTGATTTTAGTTTAGAGACATATCTTCCAAATTAGTTAAAGGAATGTTCTTTTAATCCATTTGTAGCAACAATGATACAAATTATGTTATATTTAAATTTAGCAGACTGTTTCTCAGAACCACTTTAAGGTATTAAGAAAAAAAAAAAAAAAAAAAACAGACTTCACCTGTATCTCAGGCAATCCTCAAATTAAAGTGAAAATCAATATTGCTTGAAGAGTACCTTTTATTTCTTAATTTTTTCCTCATGATTTCTCAAATAATAATTACCATTTTAAATATCCCATTTGCTAGTATATATTATGAACATGGGGTGGGAGGAAGCATATTAAGTATAAGGATAAATATAAACTGATGATTTTGGTCTTACCTATCACTATACATCATTCAATCTTTTGCCACAAGTTTTGTTTCATTTCTATTTTTCCCTTTAATCTTTCAGTTTAGAAAAACAGTTGTAATGGCAAAGAGTATACAATTTTTTAAGAATTAGTGACAGAAACGTCTATATGGTATGGCTATATATTATAGCTAAAATAACATCAAATAAGAGGAACTAAAGTATTTTTTAAAAGCTGAACTATATAAATGAAGTGTTCGGGTCATGCTACCTTATACACACTAATAGATATTTACTTTTAAATCACCTTGCTATCCTAATTATATTTGGCTTATGACTAATTAAATTATATATATTTAGTTATTAATATATACATTATATACATATTTATATAATGTCCTAAAACAACCATTATATGGCCAAAAAAAGGAGAACACTATTTTCTCAATATCTCCAAAGCTCAGAATATTTCCTGCCATGTTAGACATTCAGTATATATTGATTATAGAATTATAATCATTTTCAGATTAAGTGAAAATAAATGTACCTTATTATGACAGAATTAGTAAAAACTACTTCTTTTCCAATATCTAATAGGAAAGCAATAAAGGAGTGGCTAGGAGCTCAGATTTCACTTAATTTCATAGATTGGTTCCTTTATCTATTGATTATAAAGGTATAATTATCCCAACTTAGATTCCATCGTAGTAACAACTTCAAAGAATACTTGTGAGTGGTATTGGGACATTTTATATAAAATATTTATAATGTTCACCATGTATCAGACATCCAATAGGCACTAGATACTATTGTAATATAATTCTTGCATTATTCAGGTTTCCCATCCATGAAGATAATTTTTCTTTGAAATTATATTTTCTTCTATAAACACAGCAGTTTTATTTTTAATTTTCTTAAAAGCTAATATATTTCTTTTATCTTTATTTCTGTTTAGTTTACATTATATTTGCCATTATTCATGGATGTAGGCTTTATTATGTGTTCTTTATATTAATGTTAATATAAAGAAAATAGATTGATTTTCACATATTTATGATGTAGCAAAACCCAAGTAAGATGGTAGATGTTGCAAGAGGGCATCAGAGGGCAGACACACTGAAACCATACTCACAGAAAACTAGTCAATCTAATCACACTAGGACCACAGCCTTGTCTAACTCAATGAAACTAAGTCATGCCCATGGGGCAATCCAAGATTGGCGGGTCATGGTGAAGAGATCTGACAGAATGTGGTCCACTGGAGAAGGGAATGGCAAACCACTTCAGTATTCGTGTCTTGAGAACCCCATGAACAGTATGAAAAGGCAAAATGATAGGATACTGAAAGAGGAACTCCCCAGGTCAGTAGGGGCCCAATATGCTACTGGAGATCAGTGGAGAAATAACTCCAGAAAGAATGAAGGGATGGAGCCAAAGCAAAAAGAATACCCAGCTGTGGATGTGACTGGTGATAGAAGCAAGGTCCAATGCTGTAAAGAGCAATATTGCATAGGAACCTGGAATGTCAGGTCCATGAATCAAGGCAAATTGGAAGTGGGCAAATAAGAGATGGCAAGATTGAATGTAGACATGCTAGGAATCAGCAAACTAAAATGGACTGGAATGGGTAAATTTAATTCAGATGACCATTACATCTACTACTGTGGCAAGAATCCCTCAGAAGAAATGGAGTAGCCATCATGGTCAACAAAAGAGTCCAAAATGCAGTACTTGGATGCAATCTCAAAAATGACAGAAGGATCTCTGTTCGTTTCTAAGGCAAACCATTCAATTTCACAAGAATCCAAGTCTATGCCCCAACCAGTAACGGTGAAGAAGCTGAAGTTGAACGGTTCTATGAAGACCTACAAGACCTTCTAGAACTAACACCCAAAAAAGATGTCCTTTTCATTATAGGGGACTGGAATGCAAAAGTAGGAAGTCAAGAAACACCTGGAGTAACAGGCAAATTTGGCCTTGGAATACAGAATGAAGCAGGGCAAAGACTAACAGACTTTTGCCAAGAAAATACACTGGTCATAGCAAACACCCTCTTCCAACAACATAAGAGAAGACTCTATACACGGACATCACCAGATGGTCAACACCGAAATCAGATTGATTATATTCTTTGCAGCCAAAGATGGAGAAGCTCTATACAATCAGCAAAAACAAGACCAGGAGCTGACTGTGGCTCAGACCATGAACACCTTATTAACAAATTCAGACTGAAATTGAAGAAAGTAGGGAAAACCACTAGACCACTCAGGTATGACCTAAATCAAATCCCTTATGAGTATACAGTGGAAGTGAGAAATAGATTTAAGGGCCTAGATCTGCAAGATAGAGAGCCTGATGAACTATGGAATGAGGTTCATGACATTGTATGGGAGAAAGGGATCAAGACCATCCCCATGGAAAAGAAATGGAAAAAACCAAAATGGCTGTCTGGGGAGGCCTTACCAATAGCTGTGAAAAGAAGAGAAGCGAAAAGCAAAGGAGAAAAGGAAAGATATAAACATCTGAATGCAGAGTTCCAAAGAATAGCAAGAGGAGATAAGAAAGTCTTCCTCAGTGATCAGTGAAAAGAAATAGAGGAAAACAACAGAATGGGAAAGACTAGAGATCTCTTCAAGAAAATTAGAGATGCCAAGGGGACATTTCATTTAAAGATGGGTTCAATAAAGGAAAGAAATAGTATGGACCTAACAGAAGCAGAAGATATTAAGAAGAGATGACAAGAATACACAGAAGAACTATACAAAAAGTATCCTCATGACCCAGATAATCATGATTACATGATCACTGACCTAGAGCCAGACATCCTGGAATGTGAAGTCAAGTGGGCCTTAGAAAGCTTCACTACGAACAAAGCTAGTGGAGGTGATGGAATTCCAGTTGAGCTATTTCAAATCCTGAAAGATGATGCTGTGAAAGTGCTGCACTCAATATGCCAGCAAATTTGGAAAACTCAGCAGTGGCCACAGGACTGGAAAAGGTCAGTTTTCATTCCAGTCCCAAAGAAAGGCAATGCCAAAGAATGCTCAAACTACTGCAGAATTGCACTCATCTCACATGCTAGTAAAGTAATGCTCAAAATTCTCCAATCCAGGCTTCAGCAATATGTGAACCATGAACTTTCTGGTGTTTATGCTGGTTTTAGAAAAGGCAGAGGAAGCAGAGATAAAATTGCCAACATCCGCTGGATCATGGAAAAAACAAGAGAGTTCCAGAAAAACATTTATTTCTGCTTTATTGACTATGCCAAAGCCTTTGACTGTGTGGATCACAATAAACTGTGGAAAATTCTGAAAGAGATGGAAATAACAGACCACCTGACCTGCCTCTTGAGAAACCTCTATGCAAGTCAGGAAGCAACAGAACTGGACATGGAACAACAGACTGGTTCCAAATAGGAAAAGGAGTTCGTCAAGGCTGTATATTGTCACCTTGCTTATTTAACTTATATGCAGAGTACATCATGAGGAACGTTGGACTGGAAGAAACACAAGCTGGAATCAAGATTCCCAGGGGAAATATCAATCACCTTAGATATGCAGATGACACCACCTTTATGGCAGAAAGTGAAGAGGAACTAAAAGCCTCTTGATGAGAATGAAAGTGGAGAGAGAAAAAGTTAGCTTAAAGCTCAACATTCAGAAAACGAAGATCATGTTATCCGGTCCCATTACTTCATGGGATATAGATGGGGAAACAGTGGAAACTGTCAGACTTTATTTTGGGGGCTCCAAAATCACTGCAGATTTTGACTGCAGCCATGAAATTAAAAGACGCTTACTCCTTGAAAGGAAAGTTATGACCAACCTAGATAGCATATTCAAAAGCAGAGACATTACTTTGCCAACAAAGGTCCATCTAGTCAAGGCTATGGTCTTTCCTGTGGTCATGTATGGATGAGAGAGCTGGACTGTGAAGAAGACTGAGCACTGAAAAGTTGATGCTTTTGAACTGTGGTGTTGGAGAAGACTCTTGAAAGTCCCTTGGACTGCAAGGAGATCCAACCAGTCCATTCTGGAGATCATACCTTGGATTTTCTTGGAGGGAATGAAGCTGAAGCTGAAATTCCAGTACTTTGGCCACCTCATGCAAAGAGTTGACTTATTGGAAAAGACTCTGATGCTGGGAGAGACTGAGGACAGGAGGAGAAGGGGACGACAGAGGATGAGATGTCTGGATGGCATCACTTACTCGATGGATGTGGTCTGGGGGAACTCCGGGAGTTGGTGATGGATGGGGAGGCCTGGCATGCTGTGATTCATGGGGTCACGAAGAGTCGAACATGACTGAGTGACTGAACTGAACTGAACTGATGTTGCAGCCATCATCCTCTCTAAATTTACTAGTTCCTTTCAAAAATTACTTTCTGGTATTTTTTTTAAGTTGTTCTAAATGTCCACTATTTCTTGTCTATCCTTGTTATTTTAATTTCATGTATCTTATTTTACTATTAATACTTTTGAAAGAAAAGTGTGTGAATATATACAATGAAGCAATTTTATTCTCTTTAATGTAATGATAATGATTTTACACTTTGTAGTAAATTAGATATTTGTTGATTTGAGATGTATTTATTTACATGCTACAGAAATATTTCTATCTCTAATTAGGCAGAAATTCATGAAAAAGTTATTAATATACATATATTTGATATCTAAAATTTTAATATTTTCATGGTAGAAAAAAATTTTTTCTATCTCTTATTGTGTGTTTATATGCTTTACAATAGAATAGAAAAGCATGGTCAATACTATGGACCAACTTTATCATCAATATTAATTAGTGCATATCTGATTTAGATGTAGAAATTTTATTGACTGTTTAATCAATGCTTCAAAATCATTAACTTGACTGACATGTTGCTATACTACCATCTACACCATTGATCATGAACTGTAGTGTCATTTTGAAATAAAGCCTATAGCTGTGACACATTTTTGTTCATTTTAAGTAATAAAACATATCTTACACAGTTTGGGCTGCTATAACAAAATACTATAGACTGGGTAGCTTAAAAAACAAACATTTATTTCTCATAATTCTGGAGACAGGAAGTTAAAGATAAAGGTGTCACTTGTAAGGACTCCATTATTTCCATTATGGAGACTTCACCCCCATGACATCATCTAAACCTTCCCAAAGACTCCACCTCCAAATCCCAGGAGAGAATCAAGGCTTTGACACAGGAATTTGGAAGGGACACATTCAGTGCATAGTAGACCTGTAGAAAGTTTTCTTGATGAAACCAGAAAACTCCCGATTGCTTATCTAAATATATAGCTACAATCCTTAGATTACATTTGAATTATGCTGTAAAAAGAAAAAAAAAAAAAAAATAAATCCATGTAATGGACTTTATTACAGACCAGTGTTTCTCAAAGGAGGGCATTTTGCTCCAAATGACACTTAGTAATATCTGTAGTCAGTTTTGATTGTTACCACTGGTTCTGGGAGTATGCTACTCGCATGCAGTGAGTCACTGAGACCATGAACACTGGTAAGCATTTACAATGCACAGGACAGCAGCCCTGTAACAAAGAATTATCCATTCCAAAACGTTGATAGTGCCACTTTGGAAAATCTCAATATAAAGAAAAATGAATTATAATTTCCAGTGTCATTTTAATTTGTCTATCTTATTTGGAGTTTATATACAAATTTGAGATTGATTCTGACCAAATGTCAGACATTTTTTCTTTTCTTAAATTTTATGTTTTTTCAAGTATTACTATGCTATGCTATGCTAAGTCACTTCAGTCGTGTCCGACTCTGTGCGACCGCATAGACGGCAGCCCACGAGGCTCCCCCATCCCTGGGATTCTCCAGGAAAGAACACTGGAGTGGGTTGCCATATCCTTCTCCAATGCAGGAAAGTGAAAAGTGAAAGTGAAGTTGCTCAGTCATGTCCGACTTTTAGTGACCCCATGGACTGCAGCCTACCAGGCTCCTCCATCCATGGGATTTTCCAGGCAAGAGTACTGGGGTGGGGTGCCATTGCCTTCTCCTTTCAAGTATTAGAAAGACTCAAACAAGGATGATTTCTATGATTTTTTTCAGCTTTGAGACTAGTTAAATTAAACTTTTTCAGCAAATGTTTCCCTCTGTACTTAAAGGGCATGACAAAGTTCCGCCAAACCTGGCTGCTCAGTCATGACTCTGCGTAACCTACTTTTGAAGGACATGTTGCAGTCATGAGGTAGGGACAGTTATTGATTTTACTTTCATATATTTTATCTGTTACCATTTGCCAGGAACTTTTTATAGAATTTCACATAATACAGTGGGCTCTCTGTATTCACAGGTCTTTGCATCCATAGAGCTAAGCAATCACATATTTAAAATGTTTGAGAAAAAACAATTTCAGAAAGTTCCTTAAAGCAAAATTTGGATTTTCTGCACACAGGCAACTATTTACATAATCTTTGCATTGTATTAGATTATATAAGTAATCCAGAGATGATTTAAAGTATATGTGGAAAGATGTTCTTAAGTTATATACAATACTATGCCATTTTATAGATACTTGAGCATGTGTGGATTTTGGTATCCATGGGGAGAGGGTGGTTCGGGAACCAATGCCTCCTATATTCCAAGGGACAACTAACTATACTTTATATCTGTATTTGTACAAGTAGAATTTCATTGTTAAAAATCACTGCACAGCAAACATTGAATATTATTTAAAATGAAGCCAAAGAAGCAGGTGAGGGTTGTGGAGAATCCTTCAAAAACTGCAATAATAGGTTCACAGAGAACTAACTACTTCAATTATGTTTTACAGAGATTTAAGTTCTCAAATAATGTAACCCCAGATTTTGCATTGTGTCTCATCAGAGATGCTATTTCAATAGACTAATCACACACTCTGATAGGCAATATGTAGAAAAAAAATAAAAGCTTATAAGTGAGCCATATTTTAAAATGATGACACAAAGTCAATCATGCAGATGCTTAATTTCGCTTATCGGATTTTTGCCTGTGAAAGGTAATTTCAAGCATTATTTACAACTGGGAGGAATCCTTTAACAAAAGACAACTATTTTTTAACAACTAAATTATATGTTAAATTTAGAAGTTGGGAGACATAACTATTAAGATTATTTTTACCCTTTTCAGAAAATAAGACATTTAAAAGAAGAAAATTTTAGCAACTTACTAAATACAGCTGTCATATTTCTTGGATATTACTAAGAAGAAAATTTTAAAATATTTTATTCTATCATCAACTATTTTTCAGAACACATGGTATGTATGTCTATTATGTATGAACAAGTACACACTAAATACTTTTTATTTTCTTCATATGCATATTCTTACTTTGCTAAAATTTTTGGTCAAAAACCTATCTTTAGAAAATTCAGTTTCTGTACTTGACTGTGTAAGAATCTAATATCTAAATATTTAAAGCAGTCAGTCTATATCCTTTCAAGTGGAGACAAGGGGCTACATTTTTATGAAAATCAGGACCAAAATATTTTCTCACCTTTTAATGTTAATGTGGTGTGTGTATGTGGGGTGCTGTATGTGTATGTGTGTTCTGATCATTTTCTATTTTATTTGCTTTGTCTGATACTACTTTCTTCCCAATGACAATTTTTTCAGAACATTATTTTTTGCTTTTTTTTTTTTTTTTCCATTTGCTTTGTTTGATTGGGCCAGTCAATTAAGATCTATCTTACATCATATGCTACTAGAGAAGTTTCTTCTCTGTCTCCTCCTGAATGTACTCAGTTAAGCTTACACATCCCATGGAATAGTAGCATCCTTCAGATTTCTTAGTGTAATCTCTATTCTTACTTTAAGGTAGTTTACTGAACTGAATGCCTAATAATCACTTCAATATTGTCATGGCTATATTCTGTTTCTGTTGAAGTGATCATTAACTGCAGTGCCTGATTCCTGATAAAAGATGAAACTGTGAAAGTCAAGAGTTCCATTTAATATGTTACTTTAGAAGCAATAATTAGATATTTAAGAGTAATTATAATTTTCATTCGGAGAAGGTAATGGCAAGTCACTCCAGTACTCTTGCCTGGAAAATCCCATAGACGGAGGAGCCTTTGAGGCTGCAGTCCATGGGGTCGTTAGGAGTCGGACAGGACTGAGCAACTTCACTTTCACTTTTCACTTTCATGCATCAGAGAAGGAAATGGCAACCCACTCCAGCATTCTTGCCTGGGGAATCCCAGGGACGGCGGAGCCTGGTGGGCTGCCGTCTATGGGGTCGCAGATTCGGACACGATTGGATAGACTTGGCAGCAGCAGTATAATTATCATTTGAGTATAAAATTTTGGTGATAAAAGTAGAAATTGAAGAAATGAATTTTGAACCAAGAATAGCATTTTAAAGTCATGGGATTAGAAAAAGAGTGCAGATGGGGAGTGTGCATAGAGAAGAGGTAGCAAGATTGGAGCCTGAAGCATTCATATTTAGAAGTGAGTTAGAGAGGATGCTTCAAGAGCTCTATCTGTAGAACTGAGAGCACTAGCATTGATTTGGTTAAAGTAGCATGACCCGTCTCATAATTTGAAATCAGTAACCAAATAAAGGTCACAGAACTTAAACCCTAGAGATTTTATGAAACTCAGAAAGATTGAAAAACTGGCTCAATCTTCCTTTAGGTAAGTCTCAAGACTAGCGAAATTAACCTTGCTATATAAATGGAAATGCTATTAATAATGTCTCACAATGACATTAAATAGGCTGTGATTATTCTGTCAGAAATCATGATATTAATGTGGGTAACAAAACGGTTGTCTCATGTCATCATGAAAACGTAATTAAGAATGCTTATTTATTCAGTTGATCAGAGCAAAAGATACCCAGGGACCATGTTTCAATCTTTATCCATAACTCTGTTGGTAGAAAACCTGAAACCACAGACACCTTTTAACCTCTCTGTTCCTACTTGACCTGTTGGTCCAGTGAATATAAAATGATGTCAACCTCAGAAAGGTTCTGCAAGAACTGGGTAATTCCTTATCTCATAAAAAGGACTGGTAGAATAAAAGGACAAAAAAAAAAAAGAGGTAGATTAAAATATCTAGACAGTGAAACTTAAATAGAGAAGTTTTGGTTTGTGTATATAAATATATATATAAACTTCCAAATTGAATCAGTACCTTAACAAAAGATCTTATACTTTAAAATAAAAAATTACAATGGTGGTAAAATAATGTGCATAAAGGGGGAAAAGAAAGTCCAGGTTTGCTTTTAATATTGGCTGTAACAGTAAATTCTGTTATTATAAAGAATTGTGTATTTATGTGATTTGTAAATCAAAGTTGATATTATTATTTCTAGCTTTCTCTGTTTGCTCTTTAGTTTGACTTAACAGATCTCAGGTATTTCAGTTATTTTCCAAATAACTTGTATGTTGAATAAGTCACTGGTTGTTCAATGTACTATATCTTTTAACTCTGACTTAGTCTTTACAAGGTAAATCTTGCTGCATTGCATATGACTTGCTAAGATTTATTCATCCAGTGAAACTTAAAATTTAATAATATTAGCCATGAAAAAAAAGTGAATCTTGAGATTTTTGATCCTTTTAAATCTTCACCTGCATTTTTCCTTAGAGACTATAACACTGGATAGCTATATGTCATACAATGTGGTAATACTCCCTGAGAACTTAAAATCCTTTATCTTACCATTACATAATCAGTTCAATTCAATAAAGTCCTTTTTTAATGTGCTTTATTTGCTTTCCAGTTTTGTAGTTGGGGAGTTTTCCATGGGTCAAAATAAAAGTAAAATCAATCTACAGACTAGTAAATTTAAGTTATTGATGTCAGTTGTACACAGTGTGAATTACAATTGTACCAGCTTGGGCACATTTAATTAGCTAATACAGAAAACAGTAAAAATTTTAAGACTAGTGTAAGATGAAAAAGAACAACCTTGGATTTTTTCCTTTATATTTTGTATGTAGGTTTAATTTTTAAATTCTCTACATGCATATTGATTTTATCATAAAAATATAAGATGATCTGTATTCTACATTCTTAAAGACTACAATGTTTTTTGGATTTGATGTACTATAGTTTCATTATTCCTTTGTTTCTGGTTATTTATACCATTTGCATTTTTGAAATATTTTAAATGATACAATTAAAAACATCCATGTTTTATACCACATTTTGTTTATTCATTAATTTGATGGGCATTTCACCTTTTTGTCTATTGTGAATAAAACTATAATAAACAATGATTTAAGAATATATATTTGAATTCTACTGTTAGGGACTATATTGTGCTTCCTCAAATTCACATTGAAATCCTGAATCCCAATACCTCAGAATATGACTGTGTCTGGAGATAAGGCCTCTAATGAGGTAGTTAAGGTTTGTGAGATCATTATGGTGGGACCCTAATCCATTGTGATTCGTGTTCTTTTAAGAGGAGAACATTAGGACACAGAGACACAGAGGGAAGACCATGTGAAAACAGGAGAACATGGGTTTTATAAACCAAAGAGAGAGGCCTCAGCAGAAATCACTTTGATCTTGACTTCTAGCCTCCCAATTGTGAGTAAATTTCTGTTGTTTAAGCCATACAATCCATAGTGTTTTGTTATGGTAGCCCAAGCAAACTTGGGCTACTTACTTTCAAATTCTTTGGGTACATACCTAGGAGTTGAATTTCTGGATCATATATTTATTTTTATTTCATTATATCTTCATTTATTCTGGGTCATAAGTTAATTCTGTGCTTAAATTTTTGAAAGATAATTAATTCTTTCTATAAACATATGAGTACTTACCCCATGCCAAGATTTTGAGCTATTATTTAGAAATCAAGGTAAATACAACATTTCTTTTTTTTTCCCCAGAGAGCTCACTATCTAAAAGATTATAATACTATAAGATTAAAAAGTCAGATGCAGTAATAAAAATGTATGAAAGTTACTGAAGTTTAATTCATAATATATATTTGATGACATTGAATGATTTTACTTTATTCCTAAATTAATATGTAAAAATGGCAATATATCCTTATAGTAGTATCTTTGTGCAGTTCATTGTAGGAGAAAAAAAAAAGTCAAAAATCCCCATTCCTTTCAGCCATATTTCTGTAATCTGAAGGTTCACCGCCCCCAACAAGAAGTAGAGTCCATTTCCTTACCTCGCCTATTGGTATTTAGTCATATGATTTGCTTTAGCCAATGCAACATTAGGCAAAATGATTTAAGCAGTCTGCAAAAATGCTTGCACACTGAGGCTCACTCTTAACAAGTTTGAATCTCTAAAGTCATCATATGAAAGAATCTAAGTAATCTGTTGGAGGATGAGAGACTGTGTAGAGAATTGAAGCAGCCCAGGTGTATAAGATTATATCTGATCACAGACATTAATGTAATTATTTTTAAAAATCTAGAAAAAGAGAAGCTCTTTGGAAAATAAGCTGTACACTTCTCTAAGTCTGCAGAAATGCCACTCAAAATTCTGATATTGGTGTTCTGTTTTCTTTTGTGATTTTCAGTCTTACTATGTATGAAGCAATATATTAATCAGGTCAAGAAAAAAAACTGTAATTATTTCTATTTCTCTTTCTTTAATTTCTACTTTTATCTTTATGGGTACCCATTCTTATTCTCACTTTAGTCTTCTACAAAGATTTCTTGTCTTTGTAGTCTCTTGTTGTGAGTGCTTGCTGCTGCTATGTCACTTCAGTCGTGTCCGACTCTGTGCGACCCCATAGACGGCAGCGCAACAGGCTCCCCCATTCCTGAGATTCTCCAGGCAAGAATACTGGAGTGGGTTGCCATTTCCTTCTCCAATGCATGAAGGTGAAAAGTGAAAGTAGTCACTTTTTTTTTTTCACTGAGCGAGTGAAAGTCGCTCAGTAGTGTCTGAGTCTTTGCGACCCCATGGACTGCAGCCTAGCAGGCTCCTCCGTCCACGGGATTTTCCAGGCAAGAGTACTGGAATGGGGTGCCATCTCCTTCTCCGATTGTGTGTGCTTAGGTTACAGATTTTTCACCTCTCTCTTTTTTTAAATATAAGCATGCAAAACTATAGATTTCTCTTTAAGCACTGATGTTTGCATTCCTTAAGCTCTGATATACTTTAGTATCATTATTATCCTGTTGAAAATATTTTCTAATTTTGTGTGCTTCTTTTTTTAATTTGTGGATATGGAAAATGTGAGATACTGCCCTGTTAGGAAATATCCACTGATATGTATTTAAGGATAAAGGGACAACATGTCTTCATCTTATTTGAAGGAAAGAGACAATAATAAAGGCAATATATAAAACTTATACTTTGTAGTAATTACTAATACTATTCTGTTTTTTCCATACATTTGAACTTATGCCAAAATGAACATTTAAAATAAAGCTATTAGTCAATGACAAAAATATTTGTTGCTGGAAGATAAAGATGGTTCAACATTAAGGAATCTGTAAGTGCATTTCAATATACTAAATAAGTGAGAATAACTGTATCATTATTTCCATAGTTTAAATATTAATATTTATTTCAAATAAATTTCAATAAAAATTATTAACAACCATAGAATAGAAATAAAGTCCTTGCTTTGGTAGAGTACATTTATGATAAATATACCATATTTCTTAATTATAATGAAATAATATCAATAGAAGGAGGATACCCATTACCATAACTACCCTTGAAAGTAAAATCTGATATAATTAGCAATTAAATAAAAGCAATAAAAATAGAAAATAAATACAAGTGCAAAAATAAGTGAAATGAAGTTTCTTTTCATTTTCAGAAATTATAAGAATTATTTAATAAGAACTATGCAAATTTGGAAAGCTCAGCAGTGGCCACAGGACTGGAAAAAGTCAATTTTCATTCCAATCCCAAAGAAAGGCAATGCCAAAGAATACTCAAACTAATGCACAATTGCACTCATCTCACACACTAGTCAGAGAAGGCAATGGCAAGCCACTCCAGTATTCTTGCCTGGAAAATCCCATGGACTGAAGAGCCTGGTGGGCTGCATTCCATGGGGTCACTACCAGTCGGTCACGACTGAGCGACTTCACTTTCTCTTTTCACTTTGATGCATTGGAGAGGGAAATGGCAACCCACTCCAGTGTTCTTGCCTGGAGAATCCCAGGGACGGGAAAGCCTGGCGGGCTGCCGTCTATGGGGTCACACAGAGTCGGACACGACTGAAGCAACTTAGCAGCAGCAGCAGCAGCACACGCTAGTAAAGTAATGCTCAAAATTCTCCAAGCCAGCCTTCAGCAATTTGTGAACCATGAACTTCCACATGTTCAAGCTGGTTTTAGAAAAGGCAGAAGAGCCAGAGATCAAATTGCCAACATCCGCTGGGCATCAAAAAAACAAGAGAGTTCCAGAAAAACATCTATTTCTGCTTTATTGACTATGCCAAAGCCTTTGACTATGTGGATCACAATTAACTATGGGAAATTCTGAAAGAGATGGGAATACCAGACCACATGACCGGCCTCTTGAGAAACTTATATGCAGGTCAGGAAGCAACAGTTAGAACTGGACATGGAACAACAGACTGGTTCCAAATAGGAAAAGGAGTATGTCAAGGCTGTATATTGTCACCCTATTTATTTAACTTATATGCAGAGTACATCATGAGAAAAGCTGGGCTGGAAGAAGCCCAAGTTGGAGTCAAGATTGCCAGGAGAAAGATCAATAACCTCAGATATGCAGATGACACCACCTTTATGGCAGAAAGTGAAGAGGAACTAAAAAGCCTCTTGATGAAAGTGAAAGTGGAGAGTGAAAAAGTTGGCTTAAAGCTCAACATTCAGAAAACGAAGATCATGGCACCTGGTCCCATCACTTCATGGGAAATAGATGGGGAAATAGTGGAAACCATGTCAGACTTTATTTTTTTGGGCTCCAAAATCACTACAGGTGGTGACTGCAGCCATGAAATTAAAAGACGCTTACTCCTTGGAAGGAAACTTATGACCAAACTAGATAGCATATTCGGAGAAGGCAATGGCACCCCACTCCAGTACTCCTGCCTGGAAAATCCCATGGACGGAGGAGCCTGGTAGGCTGCAATCCATGGGGTTGCTAGGAGTTGGACACGACTGAGCGACTTCACTTTCACTTTTGACTTTCATGCATTGGAGAAGGAAATGGCAACCCACTCCAGTGTTCTTGCCTGGAGAATTCCAGGGACAGGGGAGCCTGGTGGGCTGTCGTCTATGGGGTCGCACAGAGTTGGACACGACTGAAGTGACTTAGCTTAGCTTAGCTTAGCTTAGATAGCATATTGCAAAGCCGAGACATTACTTTGCCAACAAAGGTCCGTCTAGTCAAGGGTATTTTTTTTCCAGTAGTCATGTATGGATGTGAAAGCTGGACTGTGAGGAAAGTTGAGTGCCGAAGAACCGATTCTTTTGAATTGTGGCGTTGGAGAAGACTCTTGAGAGTCCCTTGGACTGCAAGGAGATCGAACCAGTTCATCCTAAAGGAGATCAGTCCTGGGTGTTCTTTGGAAGGAATGATGCTAAATTTGAAACTCCAGTACTTTGTCCACCTCATGCGAAGAGTTGACTCATTGAAAAAACTCTGATGCTGGGAGGAACTGGGGGCCGACAGTTGAGGAGAAGGGGATGAGAGAGGATGAGATGGCTGGATGGCATCACTGACTCGATGGACATGAATTTGAATGAACTCTGGGAATTGGTGATGGACAGGGAGGCCTGGCAGGCTGCAATTCATGGGGTAGCACAGAGTCGGACATGACTGAGCAACTGAACTGAGCTGAACTGATGCTGCATGCTGCTAAGTCACTTCAGTCGTGTCTGACTCTGTGCGACCCTATAAATGGCAGCCCACCAGGCTTTTCCGTCCCTGGGATTCTGCAGGCAAGAACACTGGAGTGGGTTACCATTTCCTTCAATGCATGAAAGTGAAAAGTGAAAGTGAAGTCACTCAGTCGTTTCCGACTCTTTGTGACTCTATGGACTGCAGCCCACCAGGCTCCTCCATCCATGGGATTTTCCAGGCAAGAGTACTGGAGTGGGGTGCCATCACCTTCTTCTAATAAGAAAGTATAAAACTTGGCTACTTACAGATCCACATAAAATAAGTAACAACTTTCTTATATGTTATCAAAATAAAATTATATAAGAAATTTTTTAGTTCATACTAGGAAATATATGTGTATATACATATTACATATCTGTTCTGTCCTGTCTGACACTTTGTTTCATGACATTTTCCAAGCAAGAATAGTGGGTTGCCATTTTCCATTCCAGAAGATCTTCCCAACCCAGGGGTTGAACCCAAGTCTCTTGTATTGGTAGGAGGATTCTTTAGTGCTGAGCCACCTGGGAAATCCACCTAGGGATAAACTTTATAAGAGATTTATGGGAATAATGTACTGATATTTACTAGCTTATATAGAAGAGACAAAAATCCAAGAATTACTTATAATGCATGGCAAAACTATTTATATACCTGAATTCTTTCCAGTCTATGCTATTAATTTAAAGTGGTATCAGTCAGTTCATTCTGAAACATTCTTTAGAATCAGATAACCTATTTCTGAAGTTTACCTGTAAAATTAGACAGAGTAAGAGTAGAAATTGCAAAGAAACTTTTGAAGAGAGTATAGTTCTGTCAAACTTCTTTATTTTTACTAAGCATGTAATATTTACCTAAATATGTGATAGTAATGTTAATATAAACCAAACTATTTAATTCTGGATTAGAAAAATGAAGTTGTGAAAGAGACAAGTTAAGACTAAATATTTGTATTATAGTTTCTTAAATTTGATGTTTCAAATCAATGAATCATTATCTGATTATATTTCAATGTATCCATAGTATCTGATTATATTTTTTGTCAGTTGCATGTGAGTATTATATTATGTGTAAAATTTAACCATTTGTGTTTGTGTCCTCAGTAACATAATCACAATTTTCTTTATAATTATTGTCTATCTTTATTGAACCATTTGATATAATGTATGTTTTTATGATAGTGAAAATCTTTCTTGACTTTTTTTGTTGAAGTTAATTTCTGCTGCAATTTTGTCACTAGATTTTCTATACTCATATTTTTAAGTGAGATTATTCTGGGATGTATGTGTGTGTGTGTGAGCCAATGCATGCACATATCTGTCATATATGTACGTAAACATACTCAGGCATACACATTTTTAAAGTTTATGCTAGTTTTGTAAAACTTAAATTATAGTTTTCTCCTATTTTTCTTTGTTTTGGATCAATTTATATATTATGGAAACTGTGTGTTCATTCTCTTTTTGAAAGAAAAATTCTAGTCCAGAGCCATTATTAGAGCTAAGTCTTTGATAAATTTCTCATTTTAATTGGCTCATTTGTTTCATTATTCTTTCAGTATTGATTTCTTCTGGCATAAGTTTTGATGATTTTAGACTACATAATTATAAAAAGGATTTTAAAAATTTACATTTCATTTTTTTATTGAATATTTGATAAATTGTATTTCTATGTTTTGTCCTAATAAGTCTTTCATTTTCTCATTATATCATTATACATTTAATGTAGGTAAATATTTTTAATAAAACAATATTTGTATTACATCTTTACCATCTGAGCCATAGGGCTTCCCTGGTAGCCCTGCTATCTTTCAGATGGTAAAGAATCCAGCTACAATATAGGAAAATTGGATTCAATCCCAGGGTCTGGAAGGTCCTCTGGAGAAGTGAATGGCTACCCACTCCAGTATTCTTACCTGGAGATTTCCATGGAGAAAGGAGCATAGCAGGCTACAGTCCATGGGGTCACAGAGAGTTGGACATGACTGAGCGACTAACATACACACACATGTATAATATATAAGGAAGGTACATAAATATCTCTGTATAATTCCTACAATTAAATTCATTAAAGATCAAATAAAAAATGAAAAATTACTATTAAATATCATCAAATAATTTCTCCTCACCAAGATATCTAGTGAGTGATATGAAGTGTAAACCAACCATCTGCCATGTTTTGTGTTTTTGTAATATAGTTGTTTCCTTCATCATAATGCTAGCAACAATTATATGTGCAGTCATTAGATGATTTCCGGGCATGCTGTTCCTTCCAGATGTAATTTTGTGATCAATCTTTTTTTCGTTTCCTCTTCAATTTACTCATTTAGTAGGAATTTAGTGAATATCTATGTGCACATTGCTCTGTACTCAAATTAGTGATTTAAAAATAGTGTGGAATATGTCTCTTATTTTCTTGGACAACTTGTTGTGCAAGGGCACATAGGGATTAACCCTAACAATTTAAATTTACATACAACATGAAATATACAGATGTCTGATACAGAAAATAAGTGCAAAAATAACAGAATAGGCCTAAAGAGACTGAGTCAGAAATATAAGAATATGGACTTGAACTGGACAATAAGTAATAAGTAAATTTTGATAATAGAAAGACAAGGGGAATAGAAAGACAATTGGAAAAGTAAATACTTTACTTCAAAAGTAAATATTTGAAGTAGGTATGGTTCATGGGGTCGCAAAGAGTCGGACACGACTGAGCGACTGATCTGATCTGATCTGATCTGATTCTTTAAAAAATCACTTTTCTGTTTTCATTCCAATAAAATTTTGGTAATGTTGGCCCAATAAAAACTAAGATGTTACCATATAATATATAATAATCACTTTTTTGTGTCCACATTTAGTTTTGAGGAAAGAGAAGAGAAATATATATCTTCATCTGCTATAAGATGTTCCCTCTGTATATATATAAAAAAATTGTTACTGTTTTGTTGTTTTGGAAAAGCAAGATTCAATTTAATTTAATAAATATAAATAATTATTACAGGACAGGAGAAGATCATTATTACAGTTAGTAGTTATTGAGTCCTTGCAGAACGCCAAGTGCTCTTCAGTTAACCCATCTTTAGGTTAACTGTAAAGACTAGCATTACTGTAAAGCTATTTCACCAGCATAGAAATTCTATTGATTACTTGGGTCCTAATAAATCACAGCCTGTAAAGGCAGGATTTGAGCTCAATTGCATACACCTAGAACAGGCAGCCGGGGAAGGCAATGGCACCCCACCCCAGTACTCTTGCTTAGAAAATCCCATGGACGGAGGAGCGTGGTAAGCTCCAGTCCATGGGGTCGCTAAGAGTCGGACACGACTGAGCGACTTCACTTTCACTTTTCACTTTCATGCATTGGAGAAGGAAACGGCAACCCACTCCAGTATTCTTGCCTGGAGAATCCCAGGGACAGCCGTCTATGGGATCACACAGAGTCGGACACGACTGAAGCGACTTAGCAGAACAAGCAGCATGCTCCATTTTATGAATAAATCTGAGGCTTTTGCCCCGACTCAGTGACTAGAAAGGAAACTGCAATCCCTTTTGCTATTAGGAGAGTGACTGCAAACATACCACGTGATTGTAAGAATGAGAGATTTGTGCATGCGCTGCTTCCTGACTCCCTTAGAGCAGTGTGAATGCAGGCTGAGACTGACTCTTGCCCTTCAACTATTTAAACAAGAGTTAGACCCCATTAGATCTCAGATGGGTTTTTCTACCTTGACACCTGAACATACAGTTGCTGTGGTCTTCTTTTAAACCAAGCAACTTATGGACCAATTTGATAAGTAAAAGTCCGTTTTAAAGGAGAAAGTATAAGGAGAAAGTATGGACAACAGGCTTCATCTGTAAAAGAAAGCAAAGGTCAACTTTTTAATGTCTGTGTTTATCAGGAAAATACTGTCCTCAGAGCTCTCACAATTACAGGAATCAGACACAGAAATAAACCTACTCTAATGTACTTTGTGCCATATTTACATTGCTTTTTAAGTGACAAGACAGTTTATATGTTACTGTGGAATAGAATATATTTGGAGAAGGAAATGACAACCCACTCCAGTGTTCTTGCCTGGAGAATCCCAGGGACGGGGGAGCCTGGTGGGCTGCCGTTTATGGGGTTGCTCAGAGTCGGAGGTGACTGAAGCGACTTAGCAGCAGCAGCAGTGGAATAGAATATAAGAATGTGTATTAGCAGTGTTTCAATAATAAAGATAATATACAAAACAGTTAAAATTTTAGTTGTGATAGATTGGAACATATTAATTTCTTTCAAAGTTTTTAGAATATGTTGATTATTTTAATAAATTTATATTTTCTTTATGTGTGTGTGCTCAGTTACTTTAGTCATGTTCAGTGTTTTCTTTTGATATAAATAAATGTATATTGTGATTATATAAAAATAATTATTTTGCAGTTTTTGTAAATTTGTAAGCTACTTTCTGAGAATCTAAAATTTAGCCTTAACTGTATTAATCACAGTAGCTTCTCTCTTCACACAGTTAATTACTTTAGGTTATCTAAGTGATATCCATAATTTACACTCAGATAATTTAACTGGTTTTATACAGAACTGGACATGGAACAACAGACTGGTTCCAAATAGGAAAAGGAGTATGTCAAGTCTGTATACTGTCACCCTGCTTATTTAACTTCTATGTGAACCTTATGTGAAATGCCAGACTGAATGAAGGACAAGTTGGAATCAAGATTGCCGGGAGAAATATCAATAATTTCAGATATGCAGATGACATCACCCTTATGGCAGAAAGCAGAGAGGAACTAAAGAGCTTCATGATGAAAGTGAAAGAGGAGAGTGAAAAAGTTGGCTTAAAGCTCAACATTCAGAAAAATGAAGATCATGACATCCGGTCCCATCACCTCATGGCAAATAGATGGGGAAACAGTGGAAGCAGGGGCTGACTTTATTTTGGGGGGCTCCAAAATCACTGCAGATGATGACTGCGGTCATGATATTAAAAGACACTTACTCCTTGGAAGGAAAGTTATGATCAACCTAGACAGCATATTAAAAAGCAGAGGCATTACTTTGCCAACAAAGGTCCGTCTAGTCAAGGCTATGGTTATTCCACTGGTCATATATGGATATGAGAGTTGGACTATAAAGAAAGCTGAGTGCCGAAGAATTGATGCTTTTGAACTGTGGTGTTGGAGAAGACTCTTGAGAGTCAGTTGGACAGCAAGGAGATCCA
Source organism: Tragelaphus eurycerus (assembly GCA_935064755.1). Classification (NCBI taxonomy): domain Eukaryota; kingdom Metazoa; phylum Chordata; class Mammalia; order Artiodactyla; family Bovidae; genus Tragelaphus; species Tragelaphus eurycerus. The sequence goes on from CAKXYN010000004.1 coordinate 10,178,655, forward strand.
ACCAGTCCATTCTAAAGGAGATCAGTCCTGAGTGTTCACTGGAAGGACTAATGTTGAAGCTGAAATTCCAATACTTTGGCCACCTGATGTGAAGAGCTGACTCATTTGAAAAGACCCTGATGCTGGGAAAGATTGAAGGCAGGAGAAGGGGATGATAGAGGATGAGATGGTCGGATGGCATCACCAACTCAAAGGACATGAGTTTGGGTAAACTCCCGGAGTTGGTGATGGACAGAGAGGACTGGTGTGCTGAGATCCATGGGGTAGCAAGGAGTCAGACATGACTGAATGACTGAACTGATATATATATATATATATACACACACACACATACATACATACACATACAAACACACACATATAGAAATTCAGAAAATAAAAATGAGGAGAAAATAAAAACAATAATAATTACTGAAATAGTCATGGGGAACATTGATTATACTAAAAATACCAAAGGACTGAGGCAATAATGTTTTCTTTTAGATCAAATGTTTTTAATAATCTCTTCAGTCTTCTATTTTATTTTCCTAAGCTAAGCTAAGTCACTTCAGTCATGTCTGACTCTGTGTGACCCCATAGACGGCAGCCCACCAGGCTCTGCCGTCCCTGGGATTCTCCAGGCAAGAACACTGGAGTGGGTTGCCATTGCCTTCTCCATTGTGTGAAAGTGAAAAGTGAAAGTGAAGTCGCTCAGTCACGTCCGACTCCTAGCAACCCCATGGACTACAGCCCACCAGCCTCCTCCATCCATGGGATTTTCCAGGCAAGAGTACTGGAGTGGCTTGCCATTGCCTTCTCCATTATTTTCCTAGATTATTAAGACCTTTCTGCTGTGTGGCAGTTAGAATATGCCAAGTGGATAAAATAATAGCCTAGGAAACTGCTTGTTGAACCCACTTATTACAGTTCTCATTTTTAATATAATTCAGGCAACTTTATATGAGCATATATTCTGAGCTAAATCTAACATAGTTCTGTTTTTTGATCTCAAATCCCCCAAAACTTCAGTTCTATTGAAGTATTAGTATCAATATCACATCTCATAAGCTGCTAGCATTTAAACACTGAGATAAAAATATAGACATAGAAAGAGGTAGATAAAAATATAGCCTCTTCAAAGATATTTCAGTCCGTGATATATTAAGCACAAAGAGTGGCTGATTGTTTATTTTATGTGTGTAAATAGCATACAGGAAAAACTCTAGTTTTTTGGAGCAAATATAGGGAATGAGAGCATTATACTATGCTAATAGTCATAAATTACAGCTATCCTGAAAAATGAATTTGTTCCATAAAACAATTATGTTTTTCAATAGGTTACTAGTATTAAACATGCAAAACTTCAGTATTCTATTCATCTCTGAACACATTTTCTATTGTTTTTCCTGGGAATTGACTTCTCATTTCGGGGAACTGTCATTTTGATGGGGGTTAACATCAAAGATCATCTTCCTGCAGGGTCATGTTACTAGAGAGTTTGAAGACAGCTGTGATGGGATTTGTTTTATATTAAACTTAGTCTGAAGGAGAAAGGGAGGCCCCCAGGTACACCATCACAGCAGGGCATTTCAAAGTAATGCTTGGCTGGTGGCCACTTTGAACTGTGATATATAGATATTGCTGAAGTGTGTTTCTTTCCCTTTACCATCACAGGTATTAATTGTAAATGTTTGATAAGCACTTTTTACAGAGTAGAATTTCCTATTACTTATTGGCTTTTTAATTTTATATACATACAAAAATTATCATTTTATATGAGTACTTTTTAAATGTTTATTTTATGTTGTCCCCTAAAATAGAATAACATCATCTCCATTTGAGTTCCTTCTAATTAATTACTCAAGACATCAAAAATTATCCATAAATACTGAATTATTTTCATACTATAGATAGTTTTAGAATTTCCTTACACTTTCTACCAGTCTAGAATTATAACCAAGAAAGAGAATATATATATATATATACAAAATATTAAATGGAAAAGGTTAAAAAATCTGTGTGGCTTAAGTAGCCCAGATTCTCAGTACCTAGGATGAATTAATCATCAATGACTAATATATGTTTTGTATAGTTTGAATTTTATTAATTTGCATAATGAAGGAACTTCAGCCCATTGGAATCCATGGGAAATCAATCATTTCATGTACAGTGTTCACTTCCCAGCTTTGGAACCATACTGCCTGAAAATGACAAAGTAATTCCCAGAATTTCAGTGTTAATTACAATGTAGTACATCACTGGGGCCCTTGTTTGAGAAAAAAAAAAAATCTTTTAGAGATCTGTATTACATTTCTGGCCACTTCAAATACAGTTGTAATTGTATAAGGAACAGATTATGTTTTTTAATTTTTATTTTAAGCATTTTCCTAAATGTTATCAAAGATATTTATTTTATAATTTTTGCAAACATGTTTTAGAAAGAAATTACTAATCCTTATAAACCTCATAAAGTAGTTTGGATCCAGGGTATTGTAGTGGATATTGCGAAAGTGTCCACATTTACTATATGGGACCTCCTGGGCAACCATTATCCCATTGTATGGCAATAGGAGGGCTGAGACCATTCACAGCTGTATCTACTCAACTAGGAACTGCCTTCAGCCATAGGGAACTGATAGCTCAGAGAGTGTCCTTGCTAGAACACAGCCTGAGGTCAGCTGCTGGCCAATGTTGGGGAGAGGGTACAAATGTCTAACTTCTGTTCCTCAATTTGGAACAATGATGAAGCCCCATCCCAACTCCAGAGCTCCTCACAGAGTCAGCTGAATCCCCCATTGTCATCATAGTATTTGTCATCTTCTTCCTTTCAATCTATTTTTTTCATTTCTTTATAGATGTATATTGTAAGAGTACTCCACAACAAAGCTTCTACTTTCTATCAACCATTTCATGATCTGTTCCAGGAAACTCATGTAACACCATTATGCTTGGAGTAGCCTCAGGAAGCCCACTCTAAAATGAGAATTTAGATTTGGATGTCTTGCCAATGTACTGAATATTCACAAAATTATATGATAATTTGTCTACCAAGTCCTTTCTGCCTTGTAGAACATCATTTTGAAATTAAAGTTTATAAGTATTTCATATCATTTATTCTGTCTTCTGAACAGCAGATCCAAATGTATCTACCATTCTACTTGTTATTTATATTCAAATATTTATTGTCTGATTCACTAATTTATATTACCATTCATTCTAAAACAAGAAATACCACCATAAAAGTAAATCTTGAAAAATGTTACCTTGTTGTCTCTTTTTTAACCATTACTCACATGTAGAAAATATTTTTAACAAAAACAATAGGAGTAACAGAAGTTACCATTATTCACTGTCTGATACTGGGACATTTAAATAGATTATTTAATTTCACCTCAGTTTTGCAAGGAATATTATTATCATCAAGTAAATTTCATTTATCTAATCCTCACTGTAAATTGCTGATGAAAATTTTAGCAAATGTAAAAAAATAAAACTTTGGGTAAATGTTAAGGAACTGACAACTACTTAACGATAAATGACACAAGACAACATCAAGCCCCAGATCAAAAGGATTCCAAATCCCAAAGGCTTTCCATTCACTAGGTAGTTTCTTAAAGTGTACAGAAACTAATAGTCTGGGGCATATATGTATATGGATTCAATTACAGCTGAAAAATAATCACATACAGCCAATTTAAATGTAGAAGAAGGCGGAGAAAAGGAGATGGAGGGGAAGTAGAGGAAGGAGAAAGACCATATAGAAACTCAGCTATAGAAACTTACTCTAATCTATATGGAAAGCTCATAGTAATAGAGGCTGAGTCCTAAAGGAAGTACTCTTAGAGACATAAAATGAAAGATTCCAGTCAGAAGACCTGGAACCAGAAACTGGCACAGCATAGCTTCTACACTATTCCATTGGTCAAAGCAGTCATACTTTCAATATTTAAGACAGAATATAGACCAAATTTACTGACATGATGAAGGTTAAAAATTAAGACTATCAATAATTTACTACAGCCTTGAGGTGATAGGATGAATATTTAGTGGAAAAAATATAGATCTATAGATATACATGTCTTATGCAAACTTGGGAAGACAAATATTTTCTCTGTTTCTCCTCTGTATCTTAGTATCATTTTCTCCTCTCTCCTTCTCCTCTCCCTCCACTTCCTCCTTCTTCCCTCCCTCCTTTCCCGCCATTTTTCTGTCTTATCACTTAACTTGGTGGTAAAATTCATAGAGACAATGCTATAGGTCTGAGGAAAAGAGGTTAAGTAGACAGTTTTCACAATGCCTAAAAACTGGAATGCTAAAGGCAAATCTTCCTTTCAATTCAGAAAGTTCTCAAGTTTAGTGTTTCTTATAAAGAAAGTGTTGGAATTAAAACAAACAAACAAAAATCTTTAGGAATATTAAGGTGCTAGATGAAATTTGTTTCACTGGCATAACATTTTAAACTTTATATATAATATCTTCATGCAGCATGTATTTCGTGTAATGCCAGTGAATGTTCAAACTACCTCACAATTGCACTCATTTCGCATGCTAGCAAGGTAATGCTCAAAATTCTTCAAGCTAGGCTTCAGCAATACAGGAACTGAGAACTTCCAGCTGTACAAGCTGGGTTTAGGAAAGGCAGAGGAATCAGAAATCAATGTGTATACATTTTCTAAATAACTTCATTCTTTAGGAGTATTTTAATGAAATCAGAGATTTTCAAGCTAAAATGGGATTCAAATCTAGTGCTTAATTTTATAGGTGCTGAACTTGAGGTCCAGGGAAATTAAATGACTTGTCTAACCACATAATTTTTGGTAAAGGCAGGACTAAAAATTAGGGATTTTATTAATATTCAGAACTTATTAGAATATAGCTTAATACTTCAATATACCAGCATCACAAAAACTCACATGTCAATATTCTTTTAGCTTTCAATTTTAGTTTGAGCAATCAATTTCTCTTTATATAGAGATACATTTTAGGACTCATGCAACTTTATTATAATATTTAGTATATCTTTTAATAATTTTTTATTCCAAAGTGGGAGCATAAATATATTTGATAAAATTTGCATTTTTTTTTCCAGAACTGAATTAAACCTGACAGGTGAATATGTGTGTGTTTAAATTCTCTCCATCTTAATATGCTCACATTTTTATGAAATATGAAAATCAGCTTTATGGAATTAATCTATTTTCTAATAACTTCAGTTGAAACCAGAGATGAGCAAATTAGATCTCCTTTTATGAGCAGCAATAAGATGTCATGTACAGGCTTAAAAATCACAGACAGTTGGATTAAAACTCCAGTGACTCCGGCTACTTTACTTCTTGGCTTCTCAGGTTTCTCACCGAGCTTGATTGTTTGGAGATTAGAAGTAATATATCCAACTCACCTAGAATAGCAAAGACCTTAAATGTTTATTAGCTTTTTATCATTGGTTCTCAGAAACATTACGTTTACTAAGGAGATTGTGTAAACATTATAAGATAGTAAATGCATAAATATATACTGTCATTAAAACCCACTAATAATCAGAAGTACATGTAATTAATTTAGCTTCGTCCTTTAGGAAGCGAGTCCTGTATGCAGAAATGGTATCTTTCACTTAAATAATGTCCTCAGAGGAACAAATAATGTGTGCCTTGTGTGCTAAGTCACTTCAGTCATTTCAAACTCTTTGCCACCACATGGACTGTAGCCTGCCAGGCCCCTCTGCCCATGGAATTCTCCAGGCAAGAATACTGGAGTGAGTTGCCATGCTCTCCTCCAGGGGCATCTTCCCAACCCAGGGATGGAACCCAAGTCTCTTATGTCTCCTGCATTGACAGGCAGGTTCCTTTATCACTAGTGCCACCCAGGAAGCTGTAATGACTTTGGAAATCACTGGAATTGTATCACTCAGTGAGGAGGTCTTTATCAGATATACAAGTTCCAACTGATTATCATTGTATGAGCTAATACATCAGTAGCCTGAATCTGGTTAAGTCTTCAGTGCTTTTCAGCCCTAAAACATTGAGGTTAAGTCAACAATGACAGCTTCCAATAGAAAGTTTCATTGAAATTTTTCTGTTTGTGATTCTGGAGTTGTTTGCATTTTACTCATTTTTAACAAGGAAAGATAATAATTTCAGGAATGCATCTGATTTTAAGGAAATTTTTTTGGTTGATTAAAACTAGATTTGTGAAGTTACAGTCAGCTGACAAAATTATTTCTTAAACTGTGAAGACTTAAATATTTATATGAAAAATAGCACTCTAACAAATGAAATCACCTACTATAAGCATTGGTAACCTTGAGAAGATCAGCAATGAACCTTGGAGATATAGAACCATTATTTTAACAGAGTAAGAAAGATATATGACTCTTTAGTAAATAGTTAAGATATAAGCTCAACTCTGTTAATAATAAGACATAAAATAAATATAAAAGTAACAAACTTTCTAAATATTAATTTAAAAATTCACACTTTTCTTCACCTTCCTTTTAAATAACAGTAATAATCCAAAGTTTTCAATTCTCAAAGCATTTGTGTCAAAAGTTACTAATACTTTTTTTTTTTTTTTTTTTTTTTGCTTAAACCAAAGAATTTTAGAGTAGGATTAAAGATATTTGAGACACAATACTTTATTTTTAAATTTAAAAGGGCACAAGTTGGCAAAGATATTTTCCAAGCTGCAAAATTCTAACAAAATTCTATGCTCAAAAATCCCCTGTAAAGTGTGTATATAACTTTCAAGACTGACTTTTCTCTTCGAACACTCTTTCCAAATATTCTCTATAATTGTTGTTTTTACTAGACTCTGACTCCTTAAAGACTTTATCTACAAAATGGGAAGAATAATAGACCCTATTTCCTAAGTTCTGTGAAGATTTAAAGTGTTAATACATATTAAAACAATGAGAAATATTAAACATATTAAGCATATTAAAACATATTCATAGAACATATTAAAACAATTTGAGAACAACATGAGACATTCACTATTAAATGACAGTTAGGCAGTGGAGCACAGAGGTTAAGAGAATGGACTTGGGAACCTAGAGCCTGATTCTAACCCTGTTGCCAACAACAAGTGTTACCTGTAACTTTGTGCTCATTAATATCTGTATGACTCAATAGCTAACATCTATTCAGTTCAGTTCAACCGCTCAGTCACGTCCAATTCTTTGAAACTCCATGGACTGTAGCACGCCAGGCTTCCCTGTCCATCACCACCTCCCAGAGCTTGCACAAATCCAGGTCCATTGAGTCAGTGATGCCATCCAACCATCTCATCCTCTGTCATCCCCTCAGCTTTCTTTTTTGGTCCAACTCTCACATCCACACATGACTAATGGAAAAACCATAACTTTGACTAAATGGACCTTTGCAGGCAAAGTAATTTCTCTGCTTTTCAATATGCTATCTAGGTTGATCATAGTTTTTCTTCCAAGGAACAGGAGTCTTTTAATTTTATGGCTGCAATCATCTTCTGCAGTTATTTTGGAGCCCAGGAAAATAGTCTCTCACTGTTTCCATTGTTTCCACATCTATTTGCCATGAAGTGATGGGACTGGATGCCGTGATCTTATTTTTGGAATGTGGAGTTTTAAGCCAGCTTTTTCACGCTCCTCTTTTCCTTTCATCAAGAGGCTCTTTAGTTACTCTTGCTTTCTGCCATATGGATGGTGTCATCTGCATATCTGAGATTATTGATATTTCTTCTGGCAATCTTGATTCCAGCTTGTGCTTCATCCAACCTGGCATTTCACACAATGTACTCTGCGTATAAGTCAAATAAGCAGAGTGACAATATACAGCCTCGACATATGCTGGAATAATGATAATAATATTCCTATTGCTAAGAAAAATATATGATGCCTACTATTTTTGATTAACTATACATCTCAAGAGGTATTCCATGAAACTATTTCTACTGCCAGTGAGGGCTTTCCTTTCAAACTTCTGTATGGTTTGCTACCCAAGTATACTGAGCTAGAGTTTATGGGAGACTTGAAGGCTTACTGTACTGTAACTAAATTAGAAACAACTTCTTTCTTTTTTGCATCCATTCCTGGAAGGCTTTAAAAGCAGGGTTACTCCCATAACAGAACAGGAACCACTAACAAATCACTCCAAAAGTAGTGAGTCTGAGAGATCATGACTCTCAGGTTAAAATGAGTTATGAATTTAAAAGAAAGAGAGAGAAAAAGAGAAGGGGGCCGGCAAATGAGGAATGGAGAGAGAGAAGTGGAATAAAAATATTTAAAAGCTTTAATATTTCCTGTTATTTCCTTTCCTCGAGTACACAATTCACCTGTAATGCCTCACAATTACTTTATTTTAAGAATTTGGAAAAATATTTTGGTTACTGGGCACTTCCTATATGAAACAGTAGAAAAAGATCTCTAATATTATTCAAATATGCTTTCCCTATGAAGGCATGGATCACATGCACGTCTCCAAACTAGCAATCTATTTACTTCAACATATAGCAAGACAAAACCTTGGGATGGGCAGATAGGCCTGTAAAAAATACATGTCCTGGTATGAAGTATCACAGAATTCACCTTTGGATTCTGTCTGAAGGATGTCTCTGCTCTTCTCATGCGGTTTGATATCTGGGTACTTGGGCCAGAAGCCTTCCTTTTCTTTCTGCTTTGTCTTCAGTACTATGCACATTTTACTTTTTTTTTTTTTTTTTCCTTCAAGTATCAACTCTTGATTATACTGCATTAATGTACTCAGTGGCTTGGCTTTCTAACAATTTCCTTTTCTCTTTTTTGACCATGATTTCAATAGAACTATACTCTAATGCTTCTGAGGTGATGCTAGTGGTAAAAAAGGAGAGATGAGAGATATGAGTTCGATCCCTGGGTTGGAAAGATCCCCTGGAGGAGGGGATGGAAACCCACTCCAGTATTCTTGCCTGGAGACTCCCATGGACAGAGGAGCCTGGTGGGCTACAGTCCATGGGGTTGCAAAGAGTCAGACACAACTGAAGTGACTGAACATGCAAGTGTATTCTAATGCTGACCTTGACAACTTGGTGTGGGACTTCCTTTCTAAGTTTACAATTATTTTTTTTTAATGAATCTGAAGTGGGTGATATTTCAACAGGTTTAAATGATACCTTTATTCTAGGAGAATAAAAACATAAGCAAGCTGGTCTAAGAATTAGAGGATAAATTCCTTTCCAAAAGCATTCATGAGCACATGGGGGAAACATATACACTTGTCAATTTGTTGTCATTCTACACCATGAAGAGTTATACAGAGCAAGTGATCTGTGATGCCTATTTAAAAGAACAATGTCTTAGATTCAAAATTCTTATTTTATTTATAACCAAACTTACATCTAGAATTTCTGACACAACTACAACCTTGAATTTCTGACACAACTACAAGCTTGAATTTCACCTGAACTTGAAAGTCCATGTCAGCACTGAGCATCATGATTTCTCAGTCCTACTATATCTGTCTCCACACATTCCTGAACCTTATTACCATCCTCATGTCCTATTTCATTAAAAGGTAGTATGACTGATGATTGGTACTAAAGATGTAAAGTGTACTAATTTCCTTTGTTGGCTACTTTTAGATGTCCAAGAACAAAATTTGTTGTATTATATCAAACCTTCATATAGCCATTTAAAATTACTTATCCAATGCTGCAGTAAGACTATATCCCTTTTTATTATTAGCAAGATAACTGATCCTTTTCTGGAATAGATTAAAAAAAAAAAAAAAAGGCTTTCCTGATGTTCTCATTTTATTTTTCTTTAATTTGTTTTTGTGGTGGTGGTGTACATGCTAAGTCATGTCCAACTCTTGCAACACCATGGACTGTAGCCTGCCAGGCTCCTCTGTCCATGGGAGTCTCCAGGCAAGAATACTGGAGTGGGTTGCCATTTCCTTCTCCAGGGGATCTTCCTGATCCAGGAATTGAACCCAGTAACCTGTCTTTTAGGCAGATTCTTTACCCACTGAGCTATGAAGGAAGATCCAAAATTTATATTCTTATTTCTATTCATTGCAACCATTGATGTCAGATTTTAAAAACCTAGTTTCAATGCAATTTATACCATGCAAAATTAAATTGAAAGGTCAAATAGGTATTTTAATCATTTTTAAAAATTGTGCTTAAATTATGCAGATAATATTATAAAATTAATTCTCAAGCAGAATGGTCTGTAGACAAACCCCTGTAGTCTTCAGAACTGGTTGACATTATGCAACTATTTCAGATAATACAAGAAATGCATTATTACGTAATATCTTTCCTGCTTTTTGCATGTGACAGAGGAACTAATGATATTTTGTAAAGTGAATCATTGCCCTGTAGCATTACTCTCTGCCAAGCAACGTCTAGCTGCTTTCTCAGATCCACTTTTTGTGCTTTTAATTTTCTTTTGTTCCTCATCTCCTAAAGTATTAGGCCTAAGGCTGGGTATTTCTCTTGTTCCTATGCCTTTACTTGACCTCTCTCTTTACCTCTGGAGCTGTCAGAATCCAAAGAGTAATATATGAAACACCACATTGAATATTAGCAACATTTTCATCCATCAATAGATAGTGAGCAAAACGTCTAACTGACAGCTGACAAAGCTTTTCTTGTCTTCAGTCTCATGGCACAATTCTAACAGTTGCAGTTTTCCCAGATGTATATGGATGCTGACTGTGCTAGCTGACATGCTGTTCTTAGCAAAATACAATGTGTTCAATCAAGCTGGTAGAGCCAGAGTCCATAAATTTATCATGCAAATGTTAGTGGTGAGAAAGCCTTCTCAAAGGATGCTGATGCAAAGCGAGCCAGGATTGGTTTCTCTTTCCAACCAGACACTTGGTTCAGTGCTATTGTTGACCTCAACAGCCCTGGGGCCAAGTTTCTCACCACCATCAAAACACTGGTAACATTTATTTCAAAAGAGTAGTTATAATGAAAAACTCTCCATTTGTAAAATGAACACACACACCAACAAAGATTTTCCAGACTCATTATATATGCAAGGACATTGTTAGAAAATGTACCAGGATAACACTTTGCCTTTGTTGAGACAGAAGGGAAGATGTGAAATATGTGTAAGAATGTTAGAACTTCACTAAATTAAAACAGGAAAAAACACTAAACATAAATTTTACTAATAAGAATGGCTTCACTGCTTTCAAAAATAGATATCTAATATTATGTATTTGCCAAAATTCACATTGATAAATATCAAATTTATATAACATAGAATCTCACATTTTGTATCTAAACAACCTTGAACAATCTAAGAATAGTGATCACCAGAAGCCCTCATTTACTTGAAACACAATAAAAAGTTAAAAATACACATAGTGACCACTGAATGTATCAGTAATATCAATATTTTAAAATTTTATTTAAAGATATTTTGATTTTTTTAGACCAGGGAGAATTGGGGAATAATTGATTTTAAGAGCTTTTGTTAACAGTGGTATTTTGCATTTGTCATGTGTCAGTGAAAACAAAGATTTTTTCAGAACCACATAGGGGCTATGACATCTCAAATGTAATTCTTCACTAGAACCCTCCAATGTAGGTAATTTTATTCCCAGTTTTTCTCAGCTATTTTTCTGACATTTTAATTCTGTTCTTGGGATTACCCAGTAGCTTTTTTTTTTTTTTCTTAACTGCGTGACATATTTCCACTTCTGATATTTGATCTAGAGAAATGTAAATGTATACAAACAGGAAAACCTGCCCTTGGATCTTTATAGCAAATCTACTCGTAATCACCAAAACCTAGAAAGAACTCAAACGTTTTTCAACAAGTAATAATCTCTGGTAAATCCATACAGTGGAATAATATTCATCAAAAAAAGAATAAGTTATTTATAAATGTAGCAACTTGAATTCACCTTCAAGATACTATACTGAGTGAAAGAAGCCAGTCATATAAAGTTACATATTATATGACATTATATGGTATTCTCAGGCTTCCCTGGTGGCTCAGAAGGTAAAGAACCTGCCTGCAATGCAGGAGACCTGGGTTCCATCCCTGGGTCAGGAAGATGGCCTAGAAAAGGGAATAGCCACTAACTCCAGTATTCTTGCCTGGAGAAATTCATGGATAGAGGAGCCTGGCAAGCTATAGTTCATGGGTTCACTGAGTAGGACATGACTGAGCGACTAACACATATATGGTATTCTCAAAACGATAAAATTATGCTTTGTCTGGTTTTAGAGATAGCAAAAGAAACGGCAGTCCTCTCCAGTATACTTGCCTGGAAGATCCCAGGGACAGAGGAGCTTGGTGGGCTGCCATCTATGGGGTTACACAGAGTCGGACACGACTGACGTGACTTAGCAGCAGCAGCAGCAGCAACAGAGATAGTGAAATATTATTTTAAAGATATAGCACAAAGGAGGTTTTGGGGGTGAGGGAACTGTTATATAGGCTTATTGTTCTAGTTGGTTACATGAATCTACACATTTATAATTCACAGAGATGTATGCCAAAAAAGTAAATTTTAAAATGTAATTATTAAAATAAGACTTGAAGACAAAACAAATGTTAGATAACTTTCACAGAGCCTGGGGAATTTTATTCCCTAGAACAAATAGAATTTTATAGTAATCTTTAAATTTGAAAGACCATTTCATGGTTTACACAAATTTATCAAAATTAAGAACCTTGAACTTATTTCAAACTGTTTGCTTTTATAATATCAAGTATCTTGGTGTTACACAGTCTTATTTATAATTATCCTATTCTTTTTATCCTGCTCAGTAATCTAATTTTGTTAATTTAAAAACTAACCACTTAGGTGAACCACTAAAATCATATTCCACTAATTGTAGATCATTAAAAGGAACCTTAATACTGTTGGCCATTTAGGAAGGTCACAAAGATAACAAAGAAAAGTGCCTGCATTCCTTTTCTTCCCTCTATGTTAGAATTCTCTTTCTAGCTGAGTTTATTTAGTGAGTGAAAGCTGCCAAGATCTTCCAGTTTGGAAATTGGAGATACTTAATTCTTGAGCACATGGCTTAAAAACATTAACATTTTAAACTTGGCATAAACCTCAGTCTGAGGGAAAAACAGCTGCTTTGCTAAGCATTGGGGGAAAAATGATCATTAAAAAGTTTTAAATAAGTGGGAAATGCTATTCTGCCTGATCATTAGAAAGTTTTGTGAAAAGTTAGCAGTTGAGGAAAACCGTACCCCCACCTCATTAGATGTTACAGTCAATATGATATGTGAACACAGGGAAAAGAAATACATTCTGCTGAGCATTGTTTTAAAACAGAAATTTATAGAGTAAGCACAATAATTCTTTGGAATTATTTAGGGTTTTTCCCTCAAGTTGAATATGCAATTCACTCTTGAGGGTTACTTAAAAGGGGGCTGTTTGATGTGGACTTCTCGTATATTTCCCTGGTACCATTCTTTTTTGGTAAATTGAAGTATGATAGTGAACATGTGATATTATGTTCATGTCAAGTGCATAACATAGTGTCATTTAACTATTGCCATCTTAGGACATTTTGTTTGATGCATTTATCTAAAAATTGATATTGCATTATGTAGCAAGCAAAAGAGTTTATTAAGTAAAATAAGAGTATTCCCTGGTGTCTCAGAGAGTGAAGTCTGCCTGCAGTGTGGCAGATCTGGGTTCGATTCCTGGGTTGGGAAGATCCCCTGGAGAAGGACACAGTGATCTACTTCAATATTCTTGTCTGGAAAACCCCATGGACAGAGGAGAATGGTGGGCTACAGTCCATAGGGTCTCAAAGAGTCGGAAGGGAATGAGCAACTTCACTTTCACTTTTCAGAGTAATGTAATATATTGTGATGAATAAACATTATTTTTCCATTTTCCTTTGTTGTCTCTCCCTTTTTCTTTCTCCTCCCCTCTTTCCTCCTTCTTTCTCTTTTCTATTCATTTTACACTTTAATACAGAATGACATAGAACTTCATTCTACAATAATCCTAGGAACAGAAGAAAGAGAAATAAAAGGTTAAAATTAATAGAGGCAACTTTGGTCAAGAAATTATGTATATAATATATAAAGACCTATATAATTTGCTTTCTTGAATATGCCTATGATAAATCTGATGTTTGATGGAAATAAGTATGGAATTTCACCACTGAGTCTTTGGCTATGAGCATCTTACACTATAGTTAGCTTTATTTGTATTCATATTCTTTTGATCGTTCCAAGCATTATTCAGATTACTTAAAACTCACAGAAGGGAATGGTAATTCCTTCTCAAAAATCAGTCCAAAGCCATCCACTCTGAGAAAGCACATATGGCCTGTGAATACACCATTCAAAATATAATGACCAGCCAGTTTTTAAAAATAGAATATTTACCAAAGAAAAAAGTAATCTCTCAGTTCAGTTCAGTCGCTCAGTTGTGTCCGACTCTTTGCGACCCTGTGAATCGCAGCACACCAGGCCTCCCTGTCCATCACCATCTCCCGGAGTTGACTCAAACACACGTCCATCGAGTCAGTGATGCCATCCAGCCATCTCATCCTCTGGTGTCCCCTTTTCCTCCTGCCCTGAATCCCTCCCAGCATCAGAGTCTTTTCATCAACTCTTCGCATGAGGTGGCCAAAGTGCTGGAGTTTCAGCTTTAGCATCATTCCTTCCAAAGAAATCCCAGGGCTGATCTCTTTCAGAATGGACTGGTTGGATCTCCTTGCAGTCCAAAGGACTCTCAAGAGTCTTCTCCAACACCACACTTCAAAAGCATAAATTCTTCGGTGCTCAGCTTTCTTGACAGTCCAACTCTCGCATCTGGCCTCTGAGTACACCATTCAATGTATAATGACCAGCCAGTTTTTAAAAACAGCATATTTACCAAAGAAAAAAGTAATCTATGCTAACATTTAAATCTGGAATACCTGTCCAAAATAAACATCACTGTGTCTTGAATCTTTTGTTCTTTCTTTTTGTTGTAGTACATTCTTTCAAATTATGAAATATAGTGTTTACGTGATAGATAAATAGTTATTATCCACCAATTTATGCAATGGTTAGTTTTGAGCATTTGTCTATGTTATAGATAATCACCTTTTTAAGAAAGATGGATTCTATTTTTATATTTACATCAAATAAGATCTATCACATCAAATAAGAAAATTTTATATTCACATCAAAAAAGTTTTACTTTTTATTTAGGAATAAAAACTTCCATGTATATATTATTGTTTTTTCACTATGTTACATTCAGAAAATTAAGTCAGCTAGGAAGTAACTCTTCCTTTTTATTACCCTTTGTGTGTGTGTGTGTGTGTGTGTATGGACTTTTCTGGAGGCTCAGATGGTAAAGAATCTGTCTGCAATTCAGAAGTCCTGGGTTTGATCCCTGGGTTGGGAAGATCCCATGGAGGAGGGCATAGCAATCCTTTCCAGTGTTTCTTCCTGGAGAATCCCTATGGACTTTAAGAATGATGAATAGACAAATATTTCCAAAAAAAGTCAACTTTCCAGAATTTTTGTAAGGAAGTTATTTTACCTTGTTTTCACTGAGTGTAAGTTAACATATCATTTTGACTGCATTCTATATCTAATGTTTTATATAGAGGATGTCTCTCACTTTCTAATGATCATTTGATTCCTCTCTCCCCATTATCACATATTAGTGAGAACACTGACCCATTAAGATTTGCTCTATCCATTGAAAAGCAAATAGAATGTTAACAAAAGCTTTCTGGCCAGAATTTTGAGTTTCAAATTCATTTGTATTGCCAACATGCTCTAGTTGAGAATTCTTCCATGATTTAACATTTGTTTAAGCTTGTTAGAAAAGTTCTTTAGGTTTTTGTTTGTTTTGTTTTATACAGTGCAAAAACAATGATCATAATCTATACTGCTTCCATGGACTCCATTGTTTTATACTATAACTGCTCATAATTAATGAGTGCATAGAAAGTGGTTAAATTTGCAAGGTAACATAATGGGATAGAATCAGACTGCACAAATTCATTCAGTCATCAGTTTGCAGAAGGATTTGCAGCTTAATCAGTTAGGGTCCACAGGATGATCTAATGAGAACAGGACTCAGGAAAGGCCCAATTATCTCAAAATGATCTGATGGGGCCATAGGAACTTCTTAGCCAGGTAGAACTTTTGACATTGCAATGGCAAGAAAAGAATTACAATAATCATAATAAGTTTTATTAATAATATTATTATATAAATACACACACACAAATATATATATATATAGCATATCTACAAATAGTATATAATACAGCTACATATATATTCTATATATTTCATATATGTATAGTATGTATATACTGTATGTATTTTAATAGATACTATGTATATGCATACATATATGTGTGTATATATATATATATAGAGAGAGAGAGAGAGAGAGAGAGGGATCTATATATAGATGGATAGATTATTATATATATTCTTAAGCATCACTTCAAGCTATTTAATTAAAATCCCATCTATGAGATGAGAATTTTTATTTATATTTTAAAGAATGGACTTGTCACTTTAATTTTTTATTTTTTTTTTTTTTGATGCTCAGCTTTCTTTTTTAATTTTTTTATTTTTATTTTTTAATTTTTTTAAAATTAAATTTTATTTTGCTTAACTTTACAGTGTTGTATTGCTTTTGCCATACATCAAGATGGATCCGCCACAAGTATATGTGTGTTCCCCATCCTGAACCCTCCTCCCTCCTCCCTCCCCATACCATCCCCCTGGGTCGTCCCAGTGCACCAGTCCCAGGCATCTGTTATCAGGCATCCTACCTGGACTGGCGACTCGTTTCAGATATGATATTATACATATATCAACGCTATTCTCCCATATCATCCCATTTGAACTTTGATAACTGATAATAGTTTCAACATTTGAGCATCATTTTGAAAGTATGGAACTTGTACTAGTAGAAATGCTATGACAAAATCCGAATCTTGCACTTTGATATAAAATATAAGAAAGTATTACATGGTAACTTATTACATTAAGCTCAGACGTGTTTGTTATAATTTTTAAGACTAAAGGTCTTCCATTCTGAAAAGTATTGCTTTATATTGTATGCTATGATACACAATGGATAAAATATATGTGGCTTACTAAATTTATCTTATAAAATATTTAGAAATTTGGCTATTACCTAATACAAGGTAGCTAAATCTAACCAGCTTGTTTCATTATCTTTCTTGTAAAATAATTCTACAGTATAAATTTAAGATACCAAATCCAAACTCTCTGAGCCTGTGGACCTCAAAAACATTTTTATCATACAGTTAATATACACAAAACTGTTTGGTTTTAATTATATTAGCACTGTCATCTATATTGCAAAAATTTCCACTTAAATAATTTCTGAAAATATAGAAGTGTTAATAACTTTGCTACAAAATTGGCATGAACAAATAATATGAAAAACTATTCTATGATTTCAGATTTAATATTTGATCCTGCATGTAAAATGAATTACTTATATTGTGTGAAACAATTAATTTTTCTTCACAGATATTTATGTGTGAAATTAAATATTTCATACATTCATTAATTATATAATTTTAGAAATCAGCCACTCTGAGGTTCAGTAATCAACTTTTCCATTTGTCTGAAAGCTAATTCTTTAATGGGCAGTAATAATTTTCTCTGCCTAATGAGTCATCATGCATGCCCTGCATACTGAATACTTAAAATACTATTTTCATCATCATCAACAATATTGGACTGTGTCTTCCAACACAAAATTTATCTTTTGAATTACATAAATAAATACTTCTTTTTATGTTAACTGCATTGTTAAATCTCAGCATACTTTTACCCTTCAATAGGCCAGCCATATCATCATTAATTCATGTTTTTTTGAAAGTTCCCTTGCATGTTCTTTATTAATTCTTATTAAATACCTGCTGAAGTCATAGAGATGGGACCAAATTTTTAAAAGAGAAGTGCAAAATGACACTTGTGTTTAATGACATTTGTATATGGCTGAAATAAAGCAAAAGTAAGTCACTCCAAATATTAAGCATAATGCATAAACTTAATTTCAAACTGATAAATTTAATATTTTTAAAAGTAAAAGTTAAACCACTGTGATTTTTACATGGAAAAACTGTGAAACCAGAAATTGCAAAAACAAATTATTTTCCTAAAATTGTAGCATATTATCATAACCATATAGAGCAAATATAAAATATATTTATTCTCAATGATATAAAGAGTATTTATTCTCTATGAAAAAATTTCTATGGAGCAAAATGGAATACATTATAAAATGTAATTAAATCAGAATATATTATAAAAATAATACTTTCCTTTCATTTAAACAAGTTTTCATTCAGATTTGAAATCTAAATATATAATCTTTGAACTTCTGATAGGAATATTTGATCCATGATCAAATTTAACTGCATCACTGTGTTTTTATCAGGTAAAACATTAAGCATAAAATGAAACAGAAACAAGTGTTTTATTTTCCAAGAATATTCAAGTCCTTAAAAACAAAGTAGAAATGATGTTTTTAGAACATGTAGCAGTAGATTAACATTTTGGGTTGAGACTAATAAGCAGTTAAAATGGAGATTGTCAGTGTCTAAATCTAAGGACAAATTTGGGTCTCAGTGGCTCTAGTGGTAAAAAAAAAAAAAGAAAAGAAAGAAACCTGCCTGCACTGCAGGAGACTTAAGAGATGAGGGTTCAGTCCTTGCATTGGAAAGATCCCCTGGAGGTGGGCATGGCAATCCACTCCAGTATAATTGCCTGGAGAATCCCATGGACAGAGAAGCCTGGTGGGCTACAGTCCATAGGGTCACAAAGAGTTGGACACAACTAAAGCAATTGAGCACGCAAGAAAAAAATTAATTTTTGTGGAGTTGTAGCAATTCACCATTTCTAGTCTTAGTATTGTCTTCCTATGGATATAATTTTCAAAATAATTCCATTTTCTACTTCCTTAGTTTTTGATCTAGATTGATCCATAAATGTGTTGCACTGTGATCAGTCAGTATGATGTTTATCAATAGTTTTGTGCTTCATGGCAAACTCTGTTCAAAATAACTGCAAATTAAAAATAAAACCAAAACAAACAAAAACAACAACTATCAACTTGGGAAAACTTACCTATTTGTGGCTAATATGATAAAACTACATCACAGACTTCATAGTGCCTTACAATCATGAATGCTTGCTTCTCTTGGATACATAAAGTTTCAAATCCAACACAATATTTGGATGAATTTATTCGGTGACATTAAATTATGAATCATTTCTTGATTGATAATAAAAATGTTCAATCTTTTGAGAAGAATATGAGACCTTTCCTGCATTTCAAGAGCTCTTTTGGGTCCTGAAAATATCTAGTTCACCATCAATTTTCACATCATATATGTGAAATTATTATTCCAGAGATACCTGTGTGATTAGAAAAATGATTCCATTTTCTAAAAGAAAGATTTGTACTTATTTCCCCTAACTCCTCCATAAGGACCCCACTATACTCTTTTTCAGTATGTTAGCAGACCTCCAATGAACCATACTTACTAGTAGATTTATATTGATGGTGACCATTTCCAGAAGAAGTTTTTGATTTAAGCTCCCAATTCCATGTCTCTCATCTCCCAACTTAGTGTGTAGGAGTTGAGAGATGGAAGGTGGGAATATCAGCTTTTGCATTTATAAAAGCTAGCTGTTTAATTTCTGTAGTTATTGGCATATGTTAATTATCTGAAACAGAAATTTCCCCCAATATGGCTTCTGTCTTTCCCACTTTAGCATTCTCAACTCTAGCTCCATTAGTACTTCTCTTTCTCCATATAGGAACACTTCCCACCTAAGCACTTATCACAATTTTAGTGCTTCAGCACGTAATTATCTTTTTGAAAAATAGCTTTAAAAAACTTGGAATGCATTTGCAACTATATGATGGATGAGGAAAAAGTTTTTTCTATTACAATATAAAATTGCAAAGTGATGTCAAAAAAATCAGTAATTGGTCCTAAAAATTGCCTATTTCAGAAAAATTTGACAATGTATAAATTAATTAAATATTTAATTGTCTTCAGCCAAGATCTGTTTGTTTATATTGCATTAGATATGTCTCCCTTTAAATGTGCATACAGAGACCCACACAATTCTAAAAAATCCTCCAAAATAGGTATTCTTAAACCCCAGTTGTACAAGATCAGTCAACTATGGCCAGCAGGCCCTTTTATCTGTGTAAATAGAATTTTATTAAAACAAAGACATGCCTATTCACTTACCTATTGTGTGTGGTTGCTTTCCTAGTATAGTCAAAGGGTAGCTGCAATAGACACCTTGTGATCCAAAAACCTTTAATTTTATTATCTGGCCCTTTAAGGAAAAGTTTGTTGGTGCCAGCATAATAAAATAGTTCCTTGATAGCAGTTTCTGAAATAATTTATGCTACAATATATGTTTGTTTTCTACCCTACTGTGTGCTGTGTTAGAAACAACTTCTGTCAACATAGCTGAGCAACAGTTCATGAGTTTTGTACTTGTGACTTGTACAGTGACTTTTCAAGAACACTCCATAAGCCATTTGCTGATGGTCCTCATCTGAGATTCTCCTTCCACATATCCTGCTAAGTGTGCAATGTGGTACTAACTCCCCACAGTCAGTTGGATAAAAGCATTATCTCAAGTAGATCAATCAAATTTTCTTCCTCAAATAGTATAAAGTTAGTTATTATACATGAATGCTTATCCTGTAAAGTGATGTGTGTCCTAAGGCTGGAACTGTCATATCAAGAATGCAGTTTTTGAACTATACATGATATTGAACAAATGAAGATATATCTGCAGGAAAAAAAAAAAAAAAAAGTAGAGGGTAAAAATACCTAAAAAGAAGCAGAGAAAAGAAATGTACAAAAAGATAAGAGACTCTGCCTTGATTCTGAAGACTGATTAAAGAGTTTCAAGTCAAATTTATTATACTCAAAGAAATTTGAAGGTACTACACACATAAACATAAAAAGCATAACTTAAAATTGGACATTTACAAAATGTTTTCATCCATTATAAATGCAGTGGTTAAATAAAAATAATCCATAAAAATTGGGGAGATAAAAATAGAACAGAGAAAGAATGAAAAAAAAAAAAGAGAAGACATTATAAGACAGGAAGAAGAGACATAGAGAAATATTTTAGAAAGTCCAATATTCATATTATAGGACAAGAAAAAAGTTACACAGAAAATATATAAAATCATATACTAATTTGTTTATTCACCAAGGTGTATTTTTTTGGCTTTAATTCAGTTCCGTTCAGTTCAGTCGCTCAGTCGTGTCTGACTCTTTGCGACCCCATGAATCGCAGCACACCATGCCTCCCTGTCCATCACAAACTCCCGGAGTTCACTCAAACTCACGTCCATTGAGTCAGTAATGCTACCCAGCCATCTCATCCTCTGTTGTCCCCTTCTCCTCTTGTCCTCAGTCCCTCACACCATCAGAGTCTTTTCCAGTGAGTCAACTCTTCGCATGAGGTGGCCAAAGTACTGGAATTTCAGCTTTAGCTTCATTCCTTCCAAAGAACACCCAAGGCTGATCTCCTTTAGAATGGACTGGTTGGATCTCTTTGCAGTCCAAGGGACTCTCAAGAGTCTTCTCCAACACCACAGTTCAAAAGCATCAATTTTTTGGTGCTCAGCTTTCTTCACAGTCCAACTCTCATATCCGTACATGACCACTGGAAAAACCATAGCCTCGACTAGACGGACCTTCGTTGGCAAAGTACTGTCTCTGCTTTTGAATATGCTATCTAGGTTGGTCATAACTTTCCTTCCAAGGAGTAAGCATCTTTTAATTTCATGGCTGCAATCACCCTCTGCAGTGATTTTGGAGACCCCCAAAATAAAGTCTGACACTGTTTCCACTGTTTCCCCATCTATTTCTCATGAAGTGATGGGACCAGATGCCATGATCTTCGTTTTTGGCTCACTCTTCCTGAAATCTGAAAATTCTTGGAGTAAACACATTACCTTCACTTTATGTCTTCCTGGATTATTTATTTGAAGCTCATCTTTTTGGTGTGGCCTTCTCTTAGTTTGGAGAAGGAAATGGCAACCCATTCCAGTATTCTTGCCTGGAGCATCCCATGGACAGAGGCGCCGGGTGGGCTACAGTCCACGGGGTCGCAGAGTTGGGCACGACTGAGTGACCTTCCTTCCTTCCTTCCTTCTCTTAGTTAGCAAATCTAATTAGATTTGCATATGCCAAACCCATCTTCTCAGATCCATGCCAATTTCCTTCACTGTACTTAACCTTCTGAGATTTACATCTATGTGACTGCTGGCTTGTTTTTATTGATATCTGTTGCCCTCATTCACCTCCAGCCTCACATGAGGAATAAGGGCACTTCATCAGTTTCCACTGAGCTCTATGTTTCACACTTCTCATCAAGCCTAACACATAGTATGTCATGAGTAATTATTGTTTTATTCATCTTTACATTCACAGTGAAATGCTAACTTATTCTAGAAATAATCAGGAATTACTGAAAGATTTTTTAAATAGGATTTGCAAATACCTCTGTTATATACCTTGTGTTTTAAAAGATATCAAAAAGGCAGTAACTTCTGAGTGAAGGAATGATTTCCCTTCTATATTTTATATTTTTGCAGTTTAAGTAATAGGCAGAAAATGACTTAATTTATGATTTTACAGTGAAAAGATTTTGAAGCAAATGTTACTACGGAGATATAAAGTTGGAATGTTCCTTTTGGCCTATTCTATTTTAAAAGTATTGCTTACAACAATCTTATTTCTTCTTGGAAGATCAGAATTCCCTATTATTTTATTTCTGTTTCTGATTTCCCCTATATTAGAGGTGATAATCTGTAAATATTAAAATCATAACAATCTTTCACATGAAAGAAGAAAAGGAATGTCATTGCCAAATTGTTCAAGTTGTTTAGTGGGAAAACCAGTTTAGTAATATGCATCTGTTAGAAATAGAGTTATATATTCAGAAACATCAACACTATCATATAAAATATGTGTTATTATTATTGATAATTGAATTGACATTGGAGAACAAATGATTATGAAATGTATGTTCAACAATATATGTTATTAATGCAATGTTTTGATGATAGAAAAATATGAAAGATGAAATAAAAATGGATTTTGATATTTCATTACATACAGAACAAAGTTATTTAGTGAGGTAAAGAAATCCCATTTTGGGGTTCTGGCTCTGTATTTCGTCAGTTTTAATATATTTTCTGCCAAAGTGAGAACTCTGAGTTCCATCTTACTTGCTGTATGTAGATAACAAACTAAAAATAGGACAATACCACTAAGAGAAAAAAAAAATGACATAAAGTGAAATGTAGCATGGTGTTATCAAGGATATTTTAGAGATAGATGAAAAACTTTAAGCAGAAAGGAGAATGTCTCCCTACTGGGGAATTTGAGACTATTTTTCAAAGGACCTTAGATTTGAACTGGGTCTTACATAATGTATTGGAGCTTTCCAGAATGGGGTAGAGTTTTAAAGAGGAGAAAAAACATGTGTATAGGAATGGAGTTGGAGAAGGAAATGGCACCCCACTCCAGTACTCTTGCCTGGAAAATCCCATGGATGGAGGAGCCTGGTAGGCTGCAGTCCATGGGGTCATTAGGAGTCGGACACGACTGAGCAACTTCACTTTCACTTTTCACTTTCATGCATTGGAGAAGGAAATGGCAACCCACTCCAGTGTTCTTGCCTGGAGAATACTAGGGATGGGGGAGCCTGCTGGGCTGCCGTCTATGGGGTCACACAGAGATGGACACGACTGAAGTGACTTAGCAGTAGCAGTAGCAGGAATGGAGTAAAAAGATAGCATGTTGAGGACTTTTATCGGTTTGTGTAGAGAATCTAAAGGATTTGGTGAGTGTAATTTAGGGTATACAGTGTAAGAAATTCAGAAGATAAAGCCCCATGTCTTGGCTATAAAAATCTAGAACAAGTAAGGAAGTGCAAAATCATTCTCTAGGAAACATAGAACTAATACAAGTCCTCAGTTGGAAAGGGCACTTTATTTTTCTTTAACGTGTAATGCATTTGAACCCTGGAGGAGGGCAAGGCAACCCACTCCAGTATTCTCGCCTGGAGAATTCCATGGACAGAGGAGCCCGGAGGGGTACAGTACATGGAGTCTGCAAAGAGTTGGACACAACAGAGTGACTTAGCATGAACCCACGCAAGAATTCTTTAGCTCACTGTTACCAGGGCTTCCCTGGTGGCTCAGACGGTAACAAATCTGCCTGCAATGCAGGAGACATGGGTTTGAACTCTGGGTCAGGAAGATTCCCCTGGAGAAGGGAAACGGCTACCCATTCCAAAATCACCTGGAGGAAGAAATGGCAAACCAATCCAGTATTCTTGCCTAGAGAGTCTCACGGACAGAGGAACCTGGAGGGGTACAGTGCATGGGGTCACAGAGTCTGACACAACTCAACAACTAACATACACAATGCCTCTGAAATCTTGGAGTGCTGGAAAAGTCAGGAGAAAAGAGTTAAGTGGAGACAGGAACATGGGTCAGAAAGCTGTTATTATTGTTCAGTCACTAAGTTGTGTCCAACTGTTTGTGACTCCATGAACTCCAACATACCAGGCTTCTCTGTCCTTTACTATCTCTTGTATGAGTTTGCTCAGACTCATATGCATTGAATCAGTGATGTCATCCAACCAGTCTCATTCTCTGTAACCCCCTTCTCCTCCTGCCCTTCATCTTTCCCAGCATCAGGGTCTTTTCCAGTGAGTCAGCTCTTCACATCAGAAGGCTGTAGCAAGAGTCAAGAGGATGAGTGGTTTTGGTCTGATCAAGACAGAAGCATATACAGTTTATTGTTAGGCGGTCCATTCAGGAAATAAAATTAGCAATGCATAATCATCAGTTTTACTATGAAAGTCAAGGTTAGCATATCAAAACTTATCTCATAGTTCTATAACCTTCTAATTAACAGCAAAAATTTTTTCTTCAGGATGATATAGAAAGTCTCCAATGGTGTTACCCATTATCTTATGTAACTTTAAAAATCACAGGTATAGTTGTCTTTTTATTGTTCAAATATTTCCTACTGTTAAAAATATATTAACAAATATCTTTGGGATGAATGAGTAGATAAATAAATAAACTTACAGCAAATTTCATGTATTTAAGTGAAGAAAAGAAATGGCTATTGTAGTGACTATAAATGGAAAACATTTGATTTGCTTTTATCAGTAGTATATGTGTTATTATATATTGTGTGCTTATTTCACTCATATTTCATATTTTGATTATTACCATGATTCTTGATGCAATTTTCATTGTGATATTGTTATTTCCATGGTACTTTTTTCTTCTAAATGTGATATAAATATAAGCAGTGACAAATAAAGTGAAATAAATTTTGCACTTTCCCATGGCTAACCACCCTCCATAGGTTCTAGTTTTAAACACTCAAGTACTTTCTCAAAATAACAAAAACAAATGCTTTTCTTTATCATTAACTTTTCAAACCCTGCTGACTTTTGTGAAATCACTTCAGCTAGGCTCAAATGGTGTATGAAATGAAAATTTCCTGTCTAGCCACTGCACATAGGAAATGTTCTGACAATGTCTTACAGTCAATGTTCTGCTCAGTTATTTTTTGTAATACCAGGGTCATGAAGTAAAACAAACTTACTGAAGAAGAGAAAAGGGCAACTGAAACTTTTCTTCAAATGTCCTTTTGATTTACCCCTCTTGTAAATATGCTTAATCGAAGATCTACTTGAAATAACTACTTTCAACTGAGCATTCAAGAATGCCCTAATCCCAGATATTGAATATGTGTTAGAAATCTTAATATAAAAGTTTTCCTAACTGGTGATGACCAGACACAGTGGTTATGCTGGATTATAACTCCATCACCCAGAGAAGGTTCTGACCATTTTTGTGTGTTTTGTATAACAGCAGCTTTGGAAAGTAGGCATACTTCCTGACATGTGATTATGGCTTTGTATGTTAAATGACATGCTGGTAAATGTGGAAAAAACTGACTTGGTTTATAAAGAGATATGACAACTGCTATAGACACAAAGTACAAAACATAAACTCCTACATAAAACTGTGACTATTTCCTCTTGTAGTACTCATTTTATTTTATTTTCATCCATATAACTAGAACCCACTGATATATAGCAGAAGAGATTTTATATTCCACTTTTAAAATGTGCTATTCAAAAAAAAAAAAAAAATACATAGGCTTGCCATATAGTCATCCTTGTGCTTGCTCATTTTCTTTTGAATTGTATTTACTCTATTTTCAAAGCTTTTAGAGATAGTTCATTTTGCTTTTCCTAAGCTGGTGTAAGTATAGGTGCAGGGGTCACATTCATTCAACAGATGCTCATTAAAAATTTCATCTGTGCCAGTCATTGTTTTAAGCACCAACAGAAGCTAGAAAGGTGACATTAAGCCTTACTTCAGTATTTTTCCTAATCTTTTTTGTATTTGACAGTAAATAAGAAGGAAAGATAAGCATTAGCTTGTTTACCTATGAGTTGATTTTGTTTGTGTTTTTTGTTTTTATTTTTGTGAGTGTGTTCTGTGGACCTGAAACCAAGGACCAAGACATGGGAAATCCAAGAGTGCTAAACAAGTTATTTTAAAAATAATTCTAAGACAATAGTTCTGAATTCAAAGGAAATTGCCTATACAAATTTTGGTATAGGTATGTGCTGTTATTATTTATCGCTAAGTCGTGTTCAACTCTTTGTGACCCTATGGATTGTGGCCAATTGGGTGCCTGTACATTCTTAGACAAGAACCCTATATCATTTTACAATATTTTATATTATTGGTTCAAAGAGGACTGAGCTTACAATAATAAAACATGACTTTAATTTCTGTTTTTCCACTTATTGTGTGATTTTATAGGGTTAGTTGTTCCCTGTGAGTAACACTATGTTGATCAAATATGAAAACATTATATTCTAGAATAAGTCTCATAAATTGTATTAGTTTCCTGCTGCTACTTCTGCAAAGATGCTTCAGTTGTGTCTGACTCTGTGCGACCCCATAGATGGCAGCCCACCAGGCTTGCCTGTTCCTGGGATTCTCCAGGCAATAACACTGGAGTGGGTTGCCATTTCCTTCTCCAATGCATGAAAGTGAAAAGTGGAAGTAAAGTCACTTAGTTGTGTCCGACTCTTAGCGACCCTATGGACTGCTACCTATACTGCTCCTCCGTCCATGGGATTTTCCAGGCAAGAGTACAGGAGTGGGGTGTCATTGCCTTCTCCAATTAGTTTCCTAAGACTGCCATAATAAAGGTATCAGAAATTGCATATATTAAATCACCAGAAATTTATTTTCTCATACTTCAGGAAGCTAAAAAGCTGAAATTAAAGTGTTAGCAGGGCCATGCTCTCTGTGAAACCTATAGCAGAATCACTCCTTGCTTTCCTTAGCTTCAGATGGTTTGCTAGCAACCTTTGGTGTCCTGTAGCTTACAGATGCATCACTCCAATCTTCCGTCTTCACAGGGCATTCTCTCCATGTCTTTTTGTCTTCATATGGCCAACTTCTCACAAAGACACAAGTCACATTGTGTCAGAGGCCCACCCTGCTCTAATATGACTTCATCAAGGCAATGGCAACCCACTCCAGTACCCTTGCCTGGAAAATCCCATGGACAGAGGAGCCTGGTAGGCTGCAGTCCATGGATCACTAAGAGTCAGATATGACTGAGCGACTTCACTTTTACTTTTCACTTTCATGCATTGGAGAAGGAAATGGCAACTCACTCCAGTGTTCTTGCCTGGAGAATCCCAGGGACGGGGAAGCCTGGTGGGCTGCCATCTATGGGGTTGCACAGAGTCGGACACGACTGAAGTGACTTAGCATAGCATAGCACAGCATAACTAATAAAACTGCAACTACTCTTTTTGCAAATAGAGTTACCTTATGAGGGTAAGGATTTCAATATAACCTTTTGGATGGACACATTTCAATAAGTAAACTAAATATATAAATACTACATGGACATCACCCGATGGTCAACACCAAAATCAGATTGATTTTTTCTTTGCAGCCAAAGATGGAGAAGCTCTATAACAGTCAGCAACAGTAAGACTGGGAGCTGACTGTGGGTCAGATCATGAACTCCTTATTGCCAAATTCAGACTGAAATTGAAGAAAGTAGGGAAAACCACTAGGCCATTCAGGTATGACCTAAATCAAATCCCTTATGATTATACAGTGGAAGTGAGAAATAGATTTAAGTGACTAGATCTGATAGACAGAATGCCTGATAAACTATGGATGGAGGTTCATGACATTGTACAGGAGACAGGAATCAAGACCATCCCCAAGAAAAAGAAATGCAAAACAGCAAAATGACTGTCTGGGGAGGCCTTACAAATAGCTGTTAAAAGAAGGGAAGTGAAAAGCAAAGGAGAAAAGGAAAGATATAAGCATCTGAATGCAGAGTTCCAAAGAATAGCAAGGAGAGATAAGAAAGCCTTCCTCAGCGATCAATGCAAAGAAATAGAGGAAAACAACAGAATCCTAAAGACTAGAGATCTCTTCAAGACAATTAGAGATTCCAAGGGAACATTTCATGCAAAGATGGGCTCGAAAAAGGACAGAAATGGTAGGGACCTAACAGAAGCAGAAGATATTAAGAAGAAGTGGCAAGAATACACAGAAGAACTGTACAAAAAAGATCTTCTTGACCCAGATAATCACAATGGTGTGATCACTCACCTAGAGCCAGACATCCTGGAATGTGAAGTCAAGTGGGCCTTAGGAAGCGTTACTATGAACAAAGCTAGTGGAGGTGATGGAATTCCAGTTGAGCTATTTCAAATGCTGAAAGAAGACACTGTGAAAGTGCTGCACTCAATATGCCAGCAAATTTGGAAAACTCAGCAGTGGCCACGGGACTGGAAAAGGTCAGTTTTCATTCCAATCCCAAAGAAAGGCAATGCCAAAGAATGCTCAAACTACCGCACAATTGCACTCATCTCACATACTAGTAAAGTAATGCTCAAAATTCTCCAAAACAGGCTTCAGCAATACATGAACTGTGAACTTCCAGATGTTCAACCTGGTTTTAGAAAAGGCAGAAGAACCAGAGATCAAATTGCCAACATCTGCTGGATCATGGGAAAAGGAAGAGAGTTCCAGAAAAACATCTATTTGTGCTTTATTGACTATGCCAAAGCCCTTGATTGTGTGGATCACAATAAACTATGGAAAATTCTGAAAGAAATGGAATACCAGACCACATGACCTGCCTCTTGAGAAATTTGTATGCAGGTCAGGAAGCAACAGTTAGAAGTAGACATGGAACAACAGACTGGTTGCGAATAGGAAAAGGAATACGTCAAGGCTGTATATTGTCATCCTGTTTATTTAACTCATATGCAGAGTACATCATGAGAAATGTTGGACTGGAAGAAACACAAGCTGGAATCAAGATTGCTGGGAGAAATGTCAATAACCTCAGATATGCAGATGACACCACCCTATGGCAGAAAGTGAAGAGGAACTAAAGAGCCTCTTGATGAAAGTGAAAGATGAGAGTGAAAATGTTGGCTTACAGCTCAACATTCAGAAAACTAAAATCATGGCATCTGATTCCATCACTTCATGGCAGATAGATGGGGAAACAGTGGAAACAGTTGTTAGCTTTATTTTTCTGGGCTCCAAAATCAGTGCAGATGACGATTGCACCCATGAAATTGAAAGATGCTTACTCCTTGAAGGAAAGTTATGACCAACCTACACAGCATATTAAAAAGCAGAGGGTGGTATGATTTGTGAGAATGGCATTGAAACATGTATAATATCATATATGAAACGAGTCACCAGTCCAGGTTCGATGCATGATACTAGATCCTTGGGGCTAGTGCATTGGGATGACTCAGAGGGATATATGGGGAGGGAGGAGGGTTCAGGATGGGGAACACATACATACCTATGGCAGATTCATTTTGATATATGGCAAAACCAATACAATATTGTAAAGTTAAATGAAACTAAAAAAATAAAACGAACAAACAAAAAGCAGACAGATTACTTTGCCAACAAAGATCCATCTAGTTAAGGCTATGGTTTTTCAAGTGGTCACGTGTGAATGTGAGAGTTGCAGTATAAAGAAAGCTGAGCGCTGAAGAATTGATGCTTTTGAATTGTGG
The DNA here is from genome assembly GCA_935064755.1 of Tragelaphus eurycerus. Lineage (NCBI taxonomy): Eukaryota > Metazoa > Chordata > Mammalia > Artiodactyla > Bovidae > Tragelaphus > Tragelaphus eurycerus. The sequence goes on from CAKXYN010000004.1 coordinate 10,208,770, forward strand.
TGTTTGAGAAGACTCTTGAGAGTCCCTTGGACTACAAGGAAATCCAACCAGTCCATTTTAAAGGAGATCAGTTCTGGGTGTACATTGGAAGGACCGATTTTGAGGATGAAACTCCAATACTTTGGCCACCTCATGAGAAGCACTGACTTATTTGAAATGACCCTGATTCTGGGAAAGATTGAGGAAAGGAGAAGGAGATGACAGAGGATGAGATAGTTGGATGGTGTCATTGACTTGATGGACATGGGTTTGGGTGGACTCCAGGAGTTGGTGATGGACATGGAGGCCTAGAATACTGTCCTTCATGGGATAACAAAAATTCGGACATGACTGAGCGACTGAACTGAACTGATACTGATTATTAGTAGTTAAATTCTTACAGCTTATGGCAAAGTTGACTTTTTTCCATCTATTAGGTAAAAAAAAAAATCCATAGACACTCAAGAATTTACTCAGTATAAAGTAAAAGAGTAATGTACCAAAACTAACGATACTTCTTTGGCCCATGGTTGCCATTACCATTAGTTATCTGATGGACTATACTTATCATATACTACTTTTAACAAATATTTTATATTTTGTAATGTAATTGTCACTTTTTTTTAACCTTACTTGATTCCTAAATAACTCTATAAAGAAGAATCCACTTAGGCATTTACAAATAAGTAGACTGAAGCTCTAACAGACATTGAATAATATGCTCACCATTATAAAACAAAAATTGTAAAATGGAAACAAAATGTTTTTCAACTTTGAGTGCAATAATTTCTTCATTATAACTTTTCTTTTCATTCCATATACACTGTGATTGCTGTCTTTCATGTGCCCATTGATATATAGCAATAACTACCACCTGCACACAAATTGGGCTTCCCTGGTGGCTCAGAGGTTAAATCATCCGCCTATAATGCAGGACAGCTGGGTTTGATCCCTGGGTCGGGAAGATGCCCTGGAGAAGGAAATGGCAACCCACTCCAGTATTCTTGCCTAGGAAATCCCATGGACTCAGGAGCCTGGTGGCCTACATTCCAGGGGGTTGCAAAGAGTCGGACATGACTAAACAACTTCACTTTCACACAAATTGTGACTTAAAATTTTTTCTGGACTATTTATCTGTATTTTTGAAAGCATCATGAAAAATTATTCTAATGCCATGCTGAAACTAAAACAGAATGTGTTTAAAAATGATTTAGTAATCTCTCATCCTGCTTCATCTCTATGTCTGTTAAAAAACATCCCTTTGTTTTTGTTCAGTAGCTCAGTCATGTCGAACTCTTTGAGACGTTATGGACTGCAGCATGCCAGGCTTCCCTCTCCTTCACCATTTCCCAGAGCTTGCTAAAACTCATGTCCACTAGTCGCTGATGCCATCCAACCATCTTGTCCTCTGTCATCCAGTTCACCTCCTGCCTTCAATGTTGCCCAGCATCAAGGTCTTTTCTAATGAGTCAGGTGTTCATATCAGGTGGCCAAAGTATTAGTGCTTCAGCTTCAGCATCAATCCTTTCAATGAATATTGAAGATTGATTTCCTTTAGGAAAGGTTTGATCTCCTTGCAGTCCAAGGAACTCTCACGAGTCTTCTCCAACACCACAATTCAAAAGCATTAATTCGTTGGGGGCTCAGTGTTCTTTCTTGTTCAACCCTCACATCCATACATGATTACTGGAAAAACTATAGCTTTGACTAGATGGAGCTTTGTCAGTATTTTAATACACTGTGATCTTCTTTTTAATACACTGTCTAGGTTGGTCATAGCTTTTCTTCCAAGGAGCAAGTCTTGGAAACCTTTTAATTTCATGGCTATAGTCACCATCTGCAGTGTTTTTGGAGCTCAACAAATAAAGTCTGTAACTGTTTACATTGTTTTCCCATCTATTTGCCATGAAGTGATGGGACCAGATGCCATGATCTTTGTTGTTTTTTTTTTTTAACGTTGAGTTTTAAGCAGATTTTTCACTCTCCTCTTTCAGTTTCATCAAGAGACTCTTTAGTTCCTCTTCATTTTCTGCCATAAGGGTGGTATCAATTGCATAGCTCAGGTTATTGATAGTTCTATAAGCAAACTTGATTCCAACTTGTGCTTCATCTGGACCAGCATTTTGCATCTTTTACTCTGCATAGAATTTAAATTAGTAAGATGACATCATACAGCTGGACATGCTCCTTTCCCAATTTGGAACTAGTCTGTTGTTCTATGTCTTCTTCTAACTGTTGTTTCTTGAACTGCATACAGGTTTCTCAAGGGGTAGGTAGGGTGAGCTGATATTCCCATCTTTTTTAGAATTTTTCACAGTTTGTTGTGATCCAGAGTAAAAGGTTTTGGCTTAGTCAATGAAGGAAAAGTAGATGTTTTTCTGGAATTCTTTTGCTTTCTCTATGATCCAGCAGATGTTGGCAACTTGATATCTGGTTCCTCTGAGCCACAGTTAGCTCCTGGTCTTTTTTTTTTGGATAACTGTGCATAGCTTCTCCATCTTCAGCTACAAAGTACATAGTAAATTTGATTTTGGTATTGATCATCTGGTGAAATCAATATATAGAGTCATTTCTTGTGTTATTGAAAGAGGGTGTTCGTTTTGATGAATAAGTTTTCTTGGCAAGACTCTGTTCAACTTTGCCCTGTTTCATTTTGTACTCCAAGGCTAAACTTACCTGTTACTCCAGGTATCTCTTGCCATCCTACGTTTGCATGCCAGTTCCTTATGATAAAAAGGATATATATATATATATATATATCAGTTCAGTCCAGTCACTCAGACGTGTCTGACTCTTTGCGACCCCGTGTATCGCAGCATGCCAGGCCTCCCTGTCCATCACCAACTCCCAGAGTTCATTCAGATTCACGTCCATCGAGTAAGTGATGCCATCCAGCCATCTCATCCTCTGTCGTCCCCTTCTCCTCCTGCCCCCAATCCCTCCCAGCATCAGACTCTTTTCCAATGAGTCAACCCTTCGCATGAGGTGGCCAAAGTACTGCAGCTTCAGCTTCAACATCATTCCCTCCAAAGAAATCCCAGGGCTGACCTCCTTCAGAATGGACTGGTTGGATCTCCTTGCAGTCCAAGGGACCCCCAAGAGTCTGCTCCAACACCACAATGTTCAAAAGCATCAATACTTCAGTGCTCAGCCTTCTTCACAGTCCAACTCTCACATCCATACATGACCACAGGAAAAACCATAGCCTTGACTAGACAAACCTTTGTGGGCAAAGTAATGTCTCTGCTTTTGAATATGCTGTCTAGGTTGGTCATAACTTTCCTTCCAAGGAGTAAGCGTCTTTTAATTTCATGGCTGCAGTCACCATCTGCAGTGATTTTGGAGCCCAGAAAAAGAAAGTCTGACACTGTTTCCACTGTTTCCCCATCTATTTCCCATGTAGTGATGGGACCGGATGCCATGATCTTCATTTTCTGAATGTTGAGCTTTAAGCCAACTTTTTCACTCTCCACTTTCAGTTTCATCAAGAGGCTTTTTAGTTCCTCTTCACTTTCTGTACCTATTAGTACAAGTGCATCACTGACCCATGTTTCTCTTGAGTTAACTTAGCCTCAAAGGGAAATTTGAAAGTAATTTTTTTCTAATCAGTTTATATATACACGAAGCCTTACCTATGAAAAATACCTGAATCCTACAACTCCAAAGTAATCCAAATCAAAATGTACCTGACCAGAAATCTTACCGAACCTTAAGTCAACTCCACTGATTTGAATGTACCAAATTATTTTTTCATACCTAGCAAACTGAATTTCTCAGGTACCACAGTGGTAAAGAATCCACCTGCCAATGCAGGAGATGCAAGAGATGTGGGCTCAGCCCTTGGGTTGGGGAGATTCCCTGGCATAGGGAGTACCAACCTACTGCAGTATTCTTGCCTGGAAAATTCCATGGACAGAAGAGCCTGGGTGGCTACAGTCCAAGAGATCTCAAAGAGTCTGACTCGATAGAGCGTGCGCACACACACACACACACACATGCTGTCAATACATATGTGTTTATATGTAAATTTATTCATATTTACACAAAGAAAGACATACATCTCAAAGACATACATGAAAAGATCTTTGAAGATTGAGATATAGCTTTAAACAATTTTTCTGAACTTGTGAATAAGAATCTAAAATTAAACAAAAAAATAAAATGCAGATGTAGAGAATAGACTTGTAGATTCAGTGGGGGATGGAGAGGGTGGCACTAATTGAGAAAGTAACATTGATATATGTATACACTATCATGTAAAACAGATAGCTAGTGGGAAACTACTGTATAGCACAGGGAGCCTGACCTGGTGCTCTGTAAAAACCTAGAGGGGTAGGATCAAGGGTGGGTGGAAGGGAGACTCTATAGAAAGGAAGTATATATATAGTTATGGCTAATTTATGTTGTTGTACATCAGAAACCAACAACACTGCAAAGCAATTATCCTCCAATTAAAACATTTTTTAAATTAAAAAAATTAAATTAAAATTAAAGCAAAATGTAGCTGATTGTAATAGTTGTTCTTACTTTTGAGTCTTCAGTTCAATTCAGTTCAGTCGCTCAGTCATGTCCGACTCTGCAACCCCATGAATCGCAACATACCAGGCCTCCCTGTCCATCACCAACTTCCAGAGTTCACCCAGACCCACATCCATCAAATTAGTGATGCCATCCAGCCATCTCATCCTCTGTTGTCCCCTTCTCCTCCTGCCCTCAATCCCTCCCAACATCAGTCTATTCCAATGAGTCAACTCTTCGCACGAGGTGGCCAAAGTACTGGAGTTTCAGTCTTAACATCATTCCTTCCAAAGAAATCTCAGTGCTGATCTCCTTCAGAATGGACTGGTTGGATCTGCTTGCAGTCCAAGGGACTCTCAAGAGTCTTCTCCAAAACCACAGTTCAAAAGCATTAATTCTTCAGTGCTCAGCCTTCTTCACAGTCCACCTCTCACATCCATACGTGACCACAGGAAAAACCATAGCCCTGACTAGATGAACCTTTAACTGTGTTAAATTTGCAAATGCAATATAGAATATAGCTCCTATGATTAAAGGAGGAGAATCCCCAACCCCTAAAAAGTAAATAAAAATTTATTATAATTCAAATTAATATATTTACCCAAAACCCAAATTTCCTGCAAAAGAACTACATAAGTCAGACATATAGACAAAGAAATTGCATAAAACATATAAAAATGCTAAACCTTATTAGTAATCTAATAAATGCACAACAAAGCAATAATGACTTTTGGTTTATCATTCAGGTATCTAAACAACAAAGTTTAATATAAGGGATTGTGTTTTGTGTTAGCTTGAATGTTCTGATATAAACCTTCTCATGTTTTTACTTTTTGGAAATTTGAAAATATTTGTCCAGAAATCTGAAAATATTCACACTAAGTATATTTTAGAAATTAAAAATTAAGGAAATAGTTATAAATTACCAGGAGTATTTCTCTCCAATCATGTTTTATATGGTATTATTAAGGTAAGAAAGAATGGAAAGCTATCTTAATGTCTAATAATAGATGATTGATGACAGAAAATCATTACAGTGAATTACTCTGAAATAATTAAATGTCATATAAAAGCATATAATTAAGAGTAATTAAAAATTTATTTAAATTATAAGTTATTATAAAATCTTATAAAATGATGCATATAGTATATATTTTTCATATTATATTCAATAGCATATGTACTACCTTCCTACAGAATACTACAGATTTTCTAGCTTAAACCAACAGAAACTAATTATTTGACAATCTGAAGGACGGAAGTTTGAAATCAAATTTTGGCTCATTTTGGTAGCTCCGAGGGAAACTCTATTCCACATCTCTTACGTAGCTTCTGGAAGCTGCTGGCAATACTTGACATTCTTTGGTTTGTAGCTACATCATTTTAAGCTTTATCTCTGTCTTAGCATGGATGGCTTCCCTGTGTGTGTCCAAATTTCCATCTTCTTTTAAGAACCACAGACGTTGGAGTTACAGCCTACACTAACTCAGTGATCTCATTTTAAGTTTATTACATCTGCAAAGATCTTACTTCCAAGTAAGTTTACATTAACAACTACTGAATAAATGTGAATGTGGGGGGACATTGTTCACCCAGTACAGCATAATTTACAAATGCAAATATAAACAAATTTATTGTGTATTAAAGATATCCTTAAATGAAATTCAAATTGTATTTATAAGAAATGTGTACATTTTTCTTCCATGATTTGCTTTTCAAAATTTTGTACATTATTTTAAAAACTGTTTAAAGCATTCATATTTTTTCTATTCTCTGTGGTAAAATATCTAGTATTATACATACTTTCTCAAGAGAACAACTAAAAACCTGAATAATGTATACAAAAAAATTATGTTTTTAGATATTCGATAAAAGGCTGCACACAACTATGATCTCTGCAAGAAAGGAAACATACTAGGTGAGCCTGCCTTCCAACTGAGGGTAATTTCCTTCCTCTCATGAATGATAAGCAAATCATGATTGTCTTGCTGAGGGTTTGAGGAAAATGAGGCAGCTGGAATTTATAAGATAGATTGCTAAGAAGAGAAAGATGCATAGAAAATTATTTTTAGAATTTCAACTATGGATTCACTAAAATTTCTGTCTGGATGTCTTTAAACTCTAAATGGTGATGCACTTATGCATTGGCTTAGCTGAACTTTCATACTGAAGGCTTCCATAAGACTAGGCAAAGGCCAGCTATTGGATAAACAGCTACAAGACAATGTAACTTTAGTGTTTCATACAGTTCATGAAGAACAAGTTGGCATATGAAATCTGAGGAACTATATTGAAGAAAACTCTTAAATTAGCCAGGGTATTCAGTAGAGAACAAATGGTCAGACTACCACATAATGGTTAAACCAATCTCATAGTGATGGCTCCTGTTAGACCAATCTTCTGAAAAGCATAAAAAATGCCCTGAAATGGTCAAACTTATTGACAAACACCTTAACTGCCAGCCAAAACAAAGCTTAACAGTTGTTAGAAACATACAATTGAGTCTACACACTATTCAAGTTAATATCACAATGAGAAACATCCAAGCAAATTAAATTAAACTGAAGGAGGTAACAGACAGAACAGGCTCCATCTTGAATGCAGGACTCCATCTTGGGCCAGACTGTGGACTTTGAGCTATCTGCCCAGTATCTATGGAAATGACATACCAACTGGAAAAACTGGAAGACTCCCCGGATGGAAGAGTCCAGGGTTTGTACTTAGACTATCCGTCACCTAAAATAATACACATTATTCGTCGTGTAACCGAATAGAACCAGAAATTCTATTATGCTTATTGGGGTATGACCACAGGCCTATTGACTATTGTCCATTGTTAACTATCTAAGCTTAAGGCATATGAATCACGAGTTTAAGGCATACAAATCATGGGTTAACTTAGTATCTTTCTTTTCCTTTGTTCAGACTAGTTTCAAATAATTTGGGGAGGTGTGTTTGGGCATGTACACTTAGGGTATATAAGATTTTCACAAAAGCTGGTCGGGGTCCTTTAAGAAGAGACTCTGCCCTGGCCTGCTGGTATAATAAACTGCACCCCATTATCTGCATTGTCCTTCTGAGTGAGTTTGTTTCTCGGAATGAGTGGCTACAGCATTTGGTGCATTGGCAGGGAAACTCCTCACCTTGAGGAGACAAGTCCCATTTGGGACTACTCCAAGGCTTTGCGACTTGAATCTTCTAAAGGGGGAAGGTTCCTCGCCCTTCTGGAAGGAGTCTGCTCCTCAACACCTGGACCTTTCATGTTAGCAGGTAGTAGATGGCAGCAGAGGAACTGAGCGCTCAGGTGAGAAGGAACCCACTCTGCAGAGTGGAAGAGGGGGTCTGATCACCCCCCTGGGAGGGACTAGAAGGGGCATGGACCCATAGGAGACTGGAATACGCAGGTGGCAGCAATTGTTTGGTACACAGGTTGATGAGCATGCTAGGGCTTAGGAAGGAAATTAGTGAATGTCATTTAGGAGGTGGTGTCCAAGCCGTCTTGGGGAAAATTATTACCAAGCAATTGCCAGGAGATTGTTAGGAGAAAAAAACTTGGTCTTTGTGTGCTTGTATTCTGCCCTCCCCTAGGAGATGTCCCATCTGCTGTGAAATTCTTGACTCCCTAGGAATTGTCAGGCTAGAAGGAGGGGAATACATAAGTGAGTATGAGTTGGCTCTTCTGTAGATGGCCTGGGACGTGGGGTATTTAATCCATCCGTGTTTTCATCTGCACCTGATCAAGCCCACCAAGGAAGAATGGACTTTAAAAGTTAAGGGAGAAACAGGCTTGGACCATGTGGTGTTCTGGTTCAGCCGTGCTTGCAGGCGGGTGAAGACACGTTGATCCCCCTTCTCCCTCAGGAATCTGGCAAATAAGGCTCTTCTCACTTCAATTAGGAAGGAGGCACAATGACAATATAAGTGTTTCATTGAGTGAAAATAAAATATATAAGGTACCGACAACTTCGTAGACAGAACGAAAAGGAAAAATAAAAGACAGTCCAAGAAGGTAAGCAAGATGGGAGGAAATGAAACTAAGGCAACTGTATTGGAGTGCATGATTAAAAATTTAAAGAAGGGATTTGGAGGAGACTATGGGGCGGGTCATGGTGGAGAGATCTGACAAGGTGTGGTCCGCTGGAGAAGGGAATGGCAAACCACTTCAGTATTCTTGCCTTGAGAACCCCATGAACAGTATGAAAAGGAAAATGATAGGATACTGAAAGAGAAACTCCCCAGGTCAGGAGGGGCCCAATATGCTACTGGAGATCAGTGGAGAAATAACTCCAGAAAGATTGAAGGGATGGAGCCAAAGCAAAAAGAATACCCAGCTGTGGATGTGTCTGGTGGTAGAGGCAAAGTCCGATGCTGCAAAGAGCAATATTGCATAGGAACCTGGAATGTCAGGTCCATGAATCAAGGCAAATTGGAAGTGGTCAAACAAGAGATGGCAAGAGTGAATGTCGACATTCTAGGAATCATTGAACTAAAATGGACTGGAATGCGTGAATTTAACTCAGATGACCATTATATCTACTACTGCGGGCAGGAATCCCTCAGAAGAAACGGAGTGGCCATCATGGTCAACAAAAGAGTCCGAAATGCAGTACTTGGATGCAATCTCAAAAACGACAGAATGATCTCTGTTCGTTTCCAAGGCAAACCATTCAGTGTCACAGTAATCCAAGTCTATGCCCCAACCAGTAACACCGAAGAAGCTGAAGTTTTACGGTTCTATGAAGACCTACAAGACCTTCTAGAACTAACACCCAAAAAAGATGTCCTTTTCATTATAGGGGACTGCAATGCAAAAGTAGGAACACCTGGAGTAACAGGCAAATTTGGCCTTGGAACACGGAATGAAGCAGGGCAAAGACTAACAGAGTTTTGCCAAGAAAATGCACTGGTCATAGCAAATACCCTCTCCCAACAACACAAGAGAAGACTCTATACATGGACATCACCAGATGGTCAACACCGGAATCAGATCGATTATATTCTTTGCAGCCAAAGATGGAGAAGCTCTATACAATCAGCAAAAACAAGACCAGGAGCTGACTGTGGTTCAGATCATGAACTCCTTATTGCCAAATTCAGACTGAAATTGAAGAAAGAAGGGAAAACCACTAGACCATTCAGGTATGACCTAAATCAAATCCCTTATGATTATACAGTGGAAGTGAGAAATAGATTTAAGGACCTAGATCTGACAGATAGAGTGTCTAATGAACTATGGACTGAGGTTCATGACATTGGACAGGAGACAGGGATCAAGACCATCCCCATGGAAAAGAAATGGAAAAAACCAAAATGGCTGTCTGGGGAGGCCTTGCAAATAGCTGCAAAAAGAAGAGAAGTGAAAAGCAAAGGAGAAAAGGAAAGATATAAACATCTGAATGCAGAGTTCCAAAGAATAGCAAGAAGAGATAAGAAAGCGTTCTTCAACGATCAATGCAAAGAAATAGAGGAAAACAACAGAATGGGAAAGACTAGGGATCTCTTCAAGAAAATCAGAGATACCAAAGGAACATTTCATGCAAAGATGGGCTCGATAAAGGACAGAAATGGTATGGACCTAACAGAAGCAGAAGATATTAAGAAGAGGTGGCAAGAATACACAGAAGAACTGTACAAAAAAGAGCTTCACGACCCAGATAATCATGATGGTGTGATCACTGACCTAGAGCCAGACATCCTGGAATGTTAAGTCAAGTGGGCCTTAGAAAGCATCACTACGAACAAAGCTAGTGGAGGTGATGGAATTCCAGTGGAGCTATTCCAAATCCTGAAAGAGGATGCTGTGAAAGTGCTGCACTCATTATGCCAGCAAATTTGGAAAACTCAGCAGTGGCCACAAGATTGGAAAAGGTCAGTTTTCATCCCAATCCCAAAGAAAGGCAATGCCAAAGAATGCTCCAACTATCACACAATTGCACTCATCTCACACGCTAGTAAAGTAATGCTCAAAATTCTCCAAGCCAGGCTTCAGCAATATGTGAACCGTGAACTTCTTGATGTTCAAGCTGGTTTTAGAAAAGGCAGAGGAACCAGAGATCAAATTGCCAACATCCGCTGGATCATGGAAAAAGCATGAGAGTTCCAGAAAAACATCTATTTCTGCTTTATTGACTATGCCAAAGCCTTTGACTGTGTGGATTACAATCAACTGTGGAAAATTCTGAACGAGATGGGAATACCAAACCACCTGATCTGCCTCTTGAGAAATCTGTATGCAGGTCAGGAAGCAACAGTTAGAATTGGTCATGGAACAACAGACTGGTTCCAAATAGGAAAAGGAGCACGTCAAGGCTGCATATTGTCACCATGTTTATTTAACTTATATGCAGAGTACATCATGAGAAATGCTGGACTGGAAGAAACACAAGCTGGAATCAAGATTGCCGGGAGAAATATCAATAACCTCAGATATGCAGATGATACCACCCTTATGGCAGAAAGTGAAGAGGGGCTAAAAAGCCTCTTGATGAGAGTGAAAGTGGAGAGTGAAAATGTTGGCTTAAAGCTCAACATTCAGAAAACGAAGATAATGGCATCTGGTCCCATCACTACATGGGAAATAGATGGAGAAACAGTGGAAACAGTGTCAGACTTTATTTTTCTGGGCTCCCAAATCACTGCAGATGGTGACTGCAGCCATGAAATTAAAAGACACTTACTCCTTGGAAGGAAAGTTATGACCAACCTAGACAGCATATTCAAAAGCAGAGACATTACTTTGCCAACAAAGGTTCACCTAGTCAAGGCTATGGTCTTTCCTGAGGTCATGTATGGATGTGAGAGCTGGACTGTGAAGAAGGCTGAGTGCCGAAGAATTGATGCTTTTGAACTGTGGTGTTGGAGAAGACTCTTGAGAGTCCCTTGGACTTCAAGAAGATCCAACCAGTCCATTCTGAAGCAGATCAGCCCTGGAATTTCTTTGGAAGGAATGATGCTAAAGCTGAAACTCCAGCATTTTGGCCACCTCATGAGAAGAGTTGACTCATTGGAGAAGACTCTAATGGTGGCAGTGATTGAGGGCAGGAGGAGAAGGGGACAACAGAGGATGAGATGGCTGGATGGCATCACTGACTTGATGGATGCGACTCTGAGTGACCTCCAGTAGCTGGTGATGGACAGGGAGGCCTGGTGTGCTGCAGTTCATGGAGTCGCAAAGAGTCGGACATGACTGAGTGACTGATCTGATCTCTGATCTGGTTCTACAAGGCCTCAAGTGGGGGCCCCTAAAAGCTATGAGTATGCCAAACCCTCCGAAGTGATTCTGAGGGAAAGCAAATCACCCTCTGAGTTCTAGGAAAGACTTTGCGAGGCCTATAGACTATATGCCAGTAGATCCAGAGCCTGCTGGGTGTCAGATGGTGATAAATGCAGCCTTTGTGTTTCAAGCCTACCCCAAAAATGTCAGATGTGAGGACACCAAGTGACTCATGAATTTTTATACACCCCTGAATGCCCTGTACCTTTGTTGGGAAGAGACTTGCTGTCTAAATTGTGGACACAAGTTTCATTTCCCCCTACAAAAGACCCACTCTTTGGGCTCAACCACCCATTTTCTCTTCGTTTTGGTAACCCCTCAAGATGAATAGAGGTTGCATGATCTCCCAGAAGGAAAATCCGATGGGCTAAACAAAGAGAGAGAGTTAACAATTCCCTGAGGTCTGGTAAGAAGACACCCCCCCATCCCCCTGCTTGAAAAACAAGTCCTATTGGTAATAGAACTCAAACCTGGTACAATTACATCAGCACCCACCTTGGCCTGCCAGACCTTGCCAAGCCGTTTACTCTTTATGTGACTGAAAAGGACAAGGTGGCTATGGGAGTGTTGTCCCAGACTATGGGAACACGGGACAGACCCGTGGCTTATCTCTCAAAACAGCTGGACAATGTTGCCACTGGGTGGCTGGGATGCTTACCAACAGTTGTGGTTGCCTTACTGGTCCAGGAGGCAATCAAGCTGACTTTGGGCCAAGATGTAATCATAAAAGTCCCACATGAGGTCAACAGTGTCCTGCGAAGGGACCCCCATAAAAGGCTGTTGACATTCCAGATTACTCAATACCAGGGACTGTTATGTGAGAACCCCCATGTTACTATTGAGACTTGTCAGGCCCTGAGTCCAGCCACTCTCCTTCTTGTGGGAGAAGGTGGGCCCTCACATGATTGCAAGGAAATCTAGAAGAAGTTTATGCCAGTAGACCTGACTTGAGAGACCAGCCAATCCCAGACGCAGATTGGGTCCTGTACAACAAAGTCACCAGCCTGGTGAAACAAGGACAAGGACTGTCGGGATATGCAATAGTCATGGAAGAAACCATCGTTGAGGCTAGCTCTCTGCCATCACACTGGTCTGCTCAACAGGTCAAACTATGCTCTAATGTGGGCCCTCCAGCTGTAAAAAGGTAAGAAGACAAACATTTACATAGACTCCAGGTATGCTTTTGCTACTTTACATGTATATGAAGCTTTATATAAAGAAAGTGGTCTTCTGACAGCCAATAGCAAGGACATTAAAAACAAAGAAGAAATCTTGACTCTATTAGATGCTGTATGGGAACCTGAAAAGGTAGCAATGATGCATTGTGGGGGTCACCAAAAAGAAGACACCCCACAAACATGGAGAAAACAGACTAGCAGATAAAGCCACAAAACATGTGGCTGAGAAATTTAAGGCTGCTGGTGGGGGATCTATCAGGACCTTTGTACTCTTAAAATTGCCTAAGTTAACTTTGACTCTCCCACAGTATATCCTGGCCCAAGACCAGCTAGCTGAAGCAGAAAGGGCCACCAAAAATGAAAAATGTCAATGCTGCCCCTGGACATTAAAAAAAAAAAAAAAAAAAAACCCTTCAGGAATATAGTTAAAAGGCACTTGAAGTAGACTTTAAACCCTGCTGACACTTATGGTATGTACCTTCTCAGGATGGGTAGAGGCCTTCCTCACCTGAACTGAAAAAGCAAATGAAGTAGCTCACCATCTGCTTCGAGAAATAATCCCCAGATTTGGGTTCTTAACTGGTATAAGATCAGAAAAGGGCTCTGCCTCTGACTTAATTCAACAGGTACGTATAGCTCTAAATATCAAGTGGAGATTACATATGGCATATAGGCCCCAGAGTTCTGGGATGGTGGGTTGAACCAACCAGACACTTAAAAGAAATACTCTCCAAGTGGATCATAGAGACTGCTCCTGGGTGGACTTGCTTCCAACAGCTCTGCTCAGACTCAGGATGACCCCACGGTCCCATGGCTATTCTGTCTACGAAATTGTATATGGGAGGCCCCCTCCCATAATAAAACAGGTGTTAACAAATTTGCATCAGGTAAGGGGAAATGAGATTTCACAGCAGATGAAACAACTGGGTAAGGTAATAAATCAGGTAACTAAGAACCTTTGTACAAGAAAGGGTGCCGTTCCCCTTTGTGAAACAGATTCACGATTCTGTGCCCATGGATCAGTTGTGGGTCAAGGACTGGAAACAGACTCCTTGGCCCCACACTGGAAGGGTCCATATACTGTTGTTCTAACCACCCCTATGGCAGTTAAAGTTGCAGGTGTCACTCCCTGGATCCACACATGAGGTTGAAGAGAGCATACTATGCAGACCCGGAGGACGCCGAGTGGATTACATAAAAGGACCCCACTGATCCCTGTGAAACAAAGATCATCTTAAAGAAGAAAAAGAAATGAAACTCTCAGAGAGTCATTTCCTAGGCAGATTGATAAGGAGTCTAGGGGTCCCCAAGGAGTGAAGGGTCTGGAATTCTCAAGGAGGAAGAAAGGACAAACTTTTTTTCTTTCTCCACATTCCTTAGGATTATACAACAATAATGTATCCTGCCTGAGGACAGTGTTATCTTAAAATGTAAATTAGGGGGGTAGACCTGGTCTTTTCAAGGATGCATCCTGCCTGAGAAATCTTAAAATGTAAATTAGGTCTTTACAACCTCCAGACATTCTTTAGAGTATATAACTTCATTGCTAACACTAGCAAGGGGGTACTCTTTCTGCCCCCTTCTGATGCCTATGTCAGAAGCTTTCTCTATCTCCTTTATACTTTAATAAAACTTTACTACACAAAAGCTCTGAGCGATCAAGCCTCGTCTCTGGCCCCAGTTTGAATTCTTCTCCTCTGGGAGCCAAGAATTCCGGTGTCTTCGTGTGACACAACAACCTTTCAACTCTACAATCAACTGCTGCTACAATGACTTGCTGATATCATCTGAGACTAACCATAGTTTCAGCAAAAGGAGGGACCTGTGCTATAATTACAGTTGAATGTTGTGTATATATTCCTGATTTATCTGGAAATATATCAGCCACCCTAGATGACAAGAAAGGTCAGGTAAAAGCTATGTCTGATGATAATTCTTCCATTTTTGGACTTGGGTGCTATCTTGGGTAAAGGGTGATTGGTGGAAAGCCATATTTACCATTGTTATGGTTGCCTTGATAGTTCTGCTTTGTGGACCCTGCATTTTACAATGTATTATGAACTTTGTAACCCAAGGGTTGGTGTCGTTCTTCCAAACTGGAGGTCAGAGAGACAAGGTGCAATATATCCCTATGAGAGATGCTCATGCTATCAGTTAAGAGCATCAAGAGCAGGGAATGAAGGAGAAAATAAACAGAACAGGCTCCATCTTGAAAGCAGGACTCCATTTTGGGCTAGATTGTGGACTTTTAGCTATATGCCCAGTATCTATGGAAACTACATACCAACTGGAAAACCAGATTCCCTGGATGGAAGAGCCCCAGAGTTTGTACCTAGACTCTCAGTCACCTAAAATAATATCCTAATTATCTGTGTAACTGAATAGAATCATAAACTCTATTATGTTTATTGGGGTATGATCACAGGCACATGGATAATTATCTACTGTTTAACTACCTAGGCTTAAGGCATATGAACCAAGGGTTAACTTGGATTGTATCTTTCTTTTCCTTTGTTCAGACTAGTCTCAGAGAAGTTGGGGAGGTGGGTTTGGGCATGTACACTTTAGGGTATATAAAGTTTTCAAAAAAGCTGGTTGGGGTCCTTGGCTAAGAGGAGACTCAGCCTTAGGCCCATCAGTGTAATAAACTGTACTCCACTATCTGCATCGTCCTTTGGAGTGAATTTGTTTCCCAGAATGCATGACTACAAGACAGATGAAGAAGCAGGAAGATATGAACCATATTGCGGGAGAGGGGTGCAATTCAAATTAAAAAAAAAAGAATAAATGAAAATAATTATAAATTATTATATATGTGTTTAAGGATCTAAATGCAAACATAATGAAATATTAAAGCCATGAAACAAATAGAACATCTAGAAATAAAAAGAAAAACCAATTAATTCATTTAATGGTTTCTGTAGTATATTACACTCTTCAAGAAAAAATTAGTAATCCTGATAAAATAGCATCATAAACTATACAAGATGAAGTACAGAGTTTAAAAGACTTAAAATAATAAGCAGAGGCTCAAAACTTGTAGGAGATAAACTAGTTCTTTAATATAACTCTGAGAAAGACAGATTTGCAAAAATAAAATGACTAATTTTATTCTCAAAATTTGATGCAAATTATTGTTATAGCCAAACACTCAGGAAACATACTCACTCAGAAGGACAGTATGGATAGTGGAGTGCAGTTTGTTACACTGGTGCGTTTGAGGCAAAGTTTCCTAGGGACCCCGACCTACTTATGTGAAAACCTTATATAACTTAAATGGATGTGCTCAAGCCAACATCCCCAAATTCCTTAAACCTAGCCTGGAAAATAAAGGACAGAAATGGTATGGACCAAATAAAGTAGAAGATATTAAGAAGAGGTGAATATACAGAATTATACAAAACATATCTTCACCACCCAGATAATCACGATGGTGTGATCACCCACCTAGAGGCAGACATCCTGGAATGCAAAGTCAAATGGGCCTTAGGAAGAATCACTATGAACAAAGCTAGTGGAGGTGATGGAATTCCAGTTGAGCTATTTCAGTCCTAAAAGATGATGATGTGGAATTGCTACATTAAATATGCCAGAAAATTTGGAAAATTCAGCAGTGGCTACAGGACTGGAAAAGGTTGTTTTTCATTCCAATTCCAAAGAAAGGCAATGCCAACGTTCAAACTATGGCACAATTGTACTCATCTCACACGCTAGCAAAGTAATGCTCAAAATTCTCCAACCCAGGATTCAGCATTACGTGAACCATGAATTTCCAGATGTTCAAGCTGGTTTTAGAAAAGGCAGAGGAACCAGAGATCAAATTGCCAACATCAGTTGGAGCATTGAAAAAGGGAGAGAGTTCCAGAAAAACATCTAGTTCTGTGTTATTGACCATGTGAAAGTCTTTGACGGTGTGGATCCCAACAAACTGTGGAAAATTCCTCAAGAGATGGGAGTATCAGACCACCTGACCTGCCTCCTGAAAAATCTGTATGCAGGTCAGGAAGCAACAGTTAGAACTGGAGATAGAACAACAGACAGGTTCCAAATAGGAAAAGGAGTATGTCAAGGCTGTATATTGTCACCCTGCCTATTTAACTTTTATGCAAGTACATCATGAGAAACTCTAGGCTGGATGAATGACAAGCTGGAACAAGATTTCTGGGAGAAGTATCAATAACCTCTGATATGCAGAAGACACCACCCTTTATGGCAGAAAACAAAGAACAACTAAAGAGCTTCTTGATGAAAGTGAAAGAGGAGAATGAAAAAGTTGGGTTAAAACTCAACACTCAGACAACTAAGATCATGGCATCTGGTTCCATCACTTCATGGCAAATAGATGGATAAACAATGGAAACAGTGACAGACCTTATTTTTGGGGGCTCCAAAATCACTGTAGATTGTGACTGCAGCCATGAAATTTAAAAATGCTTGCTCCTTAGAAGAAAAGTTATGACCAACCTTGACAGCATATTGAAAAGCACAGACATTACTTTCCAATAAAGGTCTGTCTAGTCAAAGCAGCTATGGTTTTTCCAGTAGTCATGTATAGATGTGAGAGTTGGACTATAAATAAAGGTCAGCATAGAAGATTTGATGCTTTTGAACTGTGTTGTTGGAGAAGACTCTTGAGAGTTCCTTGGACTGCAAGGAGATCCAACTAAAGGAGATCCAACTAAAGGAAATCAGTCCTGAATATTCATTGGAAGAACTGATGCTGAAGTAGAAATTCCAATATTTTGCCTACCTGATATGAAGAACTGACTCATTTGAAAAGACTCTGATGGTGGAAAAGATTGAAGGCAGGAGAATAAGGGGATGACAGAGGATGAGATAGTTGGATGGCATCACCGACTCAATGGACATGAGTTTGAATTCACTCCAGGAGCTGGTGATGGACAGGGAAGCCTGGAGTGCTGCAGTTAATGGGTCTCTAAGAGTAGGACACGACTGAGTGATTGAACTGAACTGAACTGAACTGATACTAAACTAGACAGAAACACATTTTTAATAAACAACCCGGTAATATGTTTCTTCAGATGAAAATATTTTATATATTCAGATGTTCTGACTTCCCAGTCCTATATAAGGTTATGGGGAAAATTATATCAGTATTAATTGCAAAGCTCTGCTGATGCAATTATGCCCATCAAATTGATGGGCATAAACGTTTGCTTGTGATGTTTAAAATCTTGAAAGGCATTATGAATATTATAATCTAACAGTACAAGTTGCTCTAGATAATATACATGTGATTGCTACACAACAAGTTTGGGCCAACACTTTTGTTTGTTTTTATGGTACTTGACTGCATTTGTCTTCATAAAATTTTGTGTGTAGTTTCAAAGCTGCCAGGGTGGCGAATTTTTATGTGAAATACAAAGAGAGCCAACTACTCTTCTAAGGTTAGCATAATAGAAATTCAAAGGTAAATTTCACATCAAAGGTTTCAAGTACATCTCAGATTCTGTGATACATTCTACGCAAAACAAGATCAGATCACTCCACTTCCTCAGCAACTTACCCTATTAAAAGATATTTTGTTAGTGGTTATTCATTTTATATTTCCTGTCTTCATGATATCGTTATAGAAGGTAGGGGATAGCGTGAACATAATCAGTTTGAGTAGTTTCATCCTTCAAAAAAAAAAAAAATCACTTCATCAATAATATTTAATTTATTCCATGTGGAAAGTACTCCCCCAAGTTATAAATATAGTGTCCTTGGCACAGTCCACTCTTTTAAATCTAGCATTTGACTTGGAGGCTCAAAACACAAACATTTGACAAGTTAAATTTATATCTCAATGATAGTAATGAAAGATAGTTGATATGCATTTCTTAGGTTCAAATGAACATGAGTTAACAGGAGTTCACAGAAGAGAAAGTGGAAAAGCAAGCAGTTTACAGTAGTTTGCTTCATGTTTATGTGTATCTGGGTGAAGTGAAGTGAATTCACTCAGTCGTGTCCAACTCTATGTGACCCCATGGACTGTAACCCACCAGGCTCCTCCATCCATGGAATTTTCTAGGCAAGAGTACTGGAGTGGCTATTATATGCTATATGTGAAGAGGAACTAAAAAGCCTCTTGATAAAAGTGAAAGTGGAGAGTGAAAAGATTGGCTTAAAGCTCAACATTCAGAAAACGAAGATCATGGCATCTGGTCCCATCACTACATGGGAAATAGATGGAGAAACAGCGGAAACAGTGTCAGACTTTCTTTTTCTGGGCTCCAAAATCACTGCAGATGGTGACTGCAGCCATGAAATTAAAAGACGCTTACTCCTTGGAAGGAAAGTTATGACCAACCTAGATAGCATATTCAAAAGCAGAGACATTACTTTGCCAACAAAGGTTCACCTAGTCAAGGCTATGGTCTTTCCTGTGGTCATGTATGGATGTGAGAGCTGGACTGTGAAGAAGGCTGAGCACCGAAGAATTGATGCTTTTGAACTGTGGTGTTGGAGAAGACTCTTGATAGTCCCTTGGACTGCAAGGAGATCCAACCGGTCCATTCTGAAGAAGATCAGCCCTGGGATTTCTTTGGAAGGAATGATGCTAAAGCTGAAACTCCAGTATTTTGGCCACCTCATGCGAAGAGTTGACTCATTGGAGAAGACTCTGATGCTGGGAGGGATTGGGGGCAGGAGGAGAAGGGGACGACAGAGGATGAGATGGCTGGATGGCATCACTGACTCGATGAATGTGAGTCTGAGTGACCTCCGAGAGCTGGTGATGGATAGGGAGGCCTGGCGTGCTGCAGTTCATGGGGTCACAAAGAGTCGGACACGACTGAGTGACTGATCTGATCTGATCTGATGAGAATATAAATATAGGTATATATTGAGTTGACTAAAAAGTTTCATCTGGGTTTTAAAAAAAGAAAAAAAAAAAACCTTTTGTGCACCAGGACCCAGGAGAAAGGAACAGTGACCCCATAAGTGACTGACCCAGACTTGCCAGTGAGAGTCCAGGAGTCTTCAGTGAAGTCGTGGGTCTACAGTGGCCTGCTTCAGGTTGGGGTCACTGCAGTGCACAGCAGAGCTTGCATGGAACCTTTGGAGGAGGTCACCATTATCTTTATTGCCTCCACAATAGTTTGGACTCAGATAAAACAACAGGGAGGGAACACAGCCTTGCCCATCAACAGAAAATTGGATTAAATATTTACTGAACAGGGCCCTGCCCATCAGACAAGACCCAATTTTTCCCTCAGTCAGTCTCTCCCATCAGGAAGCTTCCATTAGCCCCTTATCCTTCTCCATCAGCGGGCAGACAGAATTAAAGCCACAATCACAGAAAACTAACCAATCTGATCACATGGACCACAGCCTTGCCTAACTCAATGAAACTACGAGCCATGCACTATAGGCCACCTGGAACACATGGGACATGGTGGAGGGTTCTGACAAATCGTGGTACACTGGAGAAGGGAATGGCATATCACTTCAATATTCTTGCCTCGAGGGCCCCATGAACAGTATGAAAAGGCAAAAAAATAGGACACTGAAAGATGAACTCCCCAGATTGGTAAGTGCCCAATATGGTGCTGGATAGCAGTGGAGAAATAACTCCAGAAAGAATGAAGGGATGGACCAAAGTAGAAACATCACCCAGGTGTGGATGTCATTGGTTATGGAAATAAAGTCTGATGCAGTAAAGAACAATACTGCATAGGAACATGGAATGCTAGGTCCATGAATTAAGGGAAATTAGAAGTGGTCAAACAGAAGATGGCAAGACTGAACATTGACATTTTAAGAATCAGAGAACTAAAATGGACTGGAATGGGTGAATTTAACTCAGATGACCATTATATCTACTACTGTGGGCACAAATCCCTTAGAAGAAATGTAGTAGGCATCATAGTCATCAAAGGAGTCCAAAATGCAGAATTCGGGTGCAATTTCAAAAACGAGAGAATGATCTCTGTTTGTTTCCTAGACAAACCATTCAATATCACAATTGCTGCTGCTAAGTCGCTTCAGTCTTGTCTGACTCTGTTCGACCCCATAGACGACAGCCCCCCTCCCTGGGATTCTCCAGGCAAGAACACTGGAGTGGGTTGCCATTTCATTTTCCAATGCATGAAAGTGAAAAGCAAAAGTGAAGTCGCTCAGTCGTGTCCGACTCCCAGCGACCCCATGGACTGCAGCCTACCAGGTTCCTTCACCCATGGGATTTTCCAGGCAAGAGTACTGGAGTTGGGTGCCATTGTGATAATGAAGGAGAAGTTGAAGTTGAACGGTTCTATGAAGACCTACAAGACCTTCTAGAACTCACACCCAAAAAAGATGTATTTTTCTTTATAAGGGACTGGAATGCAAAAGTAGGAAGTCAAGAAACATCTGCAGTAATAAGCAAATTTGGCCATGGAGTACAAAATGAAGCAGGTCAAAGGCTAACAGGGTTTTGCCAAGAGAATGCACTGGTCATAGCAAACAGCCTCTTCCAACCACAGGAGAGAAGACTCTATACATGACATCATCAGATTGTAAATACCAAATTCAGACTGATTATATTCTTTGCAGCCAAAGATAAAGAAGCTCTATATGGTCAGCAGAAACAAGACTTGAAGATGACTGTGGCTCAGATCATGAACTCCTTATTGCAAAATTCGGACTTAAATAGAAGAAAGTAGGGAAAACCACTAACCATTCAGGTATAACCTAAATCAAATCCCTTATGATTATACAGTAAAGTGACATATAGATTCAAGGGATTAGATCTGATAGAAAGAGTTCCTGAAGAACTATGGATGGAAGTTCCTGAAATTGTACAGGAGGCAGCGATCAAGACCATCCCCAAGAAAAAGAAATGGAAAAAGGCAAAATGGTTGTCTGAGAAGGCCTTACAAATAGTTGTGAGAAGAAGAGAAGCTAAAGGCAAAAGAACAAAGGAAAGATACACCCATTTGAATTCACAGTTTCAAAGAATAACAAGGAGAGAGAAGAATGCCTTCCTCATTGATAAATGTAAATAGAGGAAAACAACAGCATGGGAAAGACTAGAGATCTCTTCAAGAAAATTAGAGATACCAAGGGAACATTTCACGCAAAGATGGGCTAGATAAAGGACAGAAATGTTATGGACCAAACAAAAGCAGAAGATATTAAGAAAAGGTGGCAGGAATACACAGAAGAACTAAACAAAAAAATCTTCAGGACCCAGATAATTATGATGGTGTGCAAAGCTCCGTCTAGTCAAGGACATGGTTTTTCCAGTGGTCATGTATGGATGTGAGAGTTGGACTGTGAAGAAAGCTGAATGCCAAAGAATTGATGCTTTTGAACTGTGGTGTTGGAGAAGACTCTTGAGAGTCCCTTGGACTGCAAGGAGATCCAACCAGTCCACTCTAAAGGAGATCAGCCCTGGGTGTTCATTGGAAGGACTGATCCTAAAGCTGAAACTCCAGTACTTTAGCCACCTCATGTGAAGAGTTGACTCATTGGGAAAGACTCTGATGCTGGGAGGGATTGGTGGCAGGAAGAGAAGGGGACGGCAGAGGTTGAGATAGCTGGATGGCATCACCAACTCGATGGATGTGAGTTTGAGTGAACTCTGGGAGTTGGTGATGGACAGGGAGACCTGGCGTGCTACAATTCATGGGGTCACAAGGGGTCGGACATGACTGAGCAATTGAACTGAACTGAACTGAACTGATCACTCACCTAGAGACAGACCCCTGTAATGTGAAGTCAAATGGGCTTTAGGAAGCATCACTATGAATAAAACTAGTGGAGATGATGGAATTCCTGTTGAGCTATTTCAAATCCTGAAAGATGATGCAGTGAAAGTGTTGCACTCAATGTGCCAGCAAATTTGGAAAAATCAGCAGTGGCCACAGGACTGGAAAAGGTCATTTTTCATTCCAATCCCTAAGAAAGGCAATGCCAAAGAATGTTCAAACTACTACAGAATTTAACTCATCTCACCTGCTAGTAAAGTAATGTTGGAAATTCTCCAAGCCAGGCTTCAATAGTATGTGAACTGTGAATTTTCAGATGTTCAAATTAGATTTATAAAAGGCAGAGGAACCAGAGATCAAATTGTCATCATCTGCTGGAGCATCAAAAAGGGAGAGAGTTCCAGAAAAGCATCTAGTTCTGCTTTATTAATTATGCCAAAGCCTTTGTGTGGACCACAACAAATTGTGGAAGTGTCTTCAAGAGATGTGAATACCAGAATACCTGACCTACCTTTCCTGAGAAATCTGTATGCAGGACAGGAAGCAATAGTTAGAACTGAAGATGGAACCACAGACTGGTTTCAAATTGGGGACAGAGTGTATCAAGGCTGTATATTGTCACCCTGTTTATTTAAATTATTTACAGAGTACATAATAAGAAATGCTGAACTAGATGATGCGCAAGCTGGAATCAAGATTGCCGAGAGAAATAGTAATACCCTCAGATATGCAGATGACACCACCCTTATGTCAGAAAATGTGATCACTTTCTGAGGAACTAAAAAGGAACTAAAGAGCCTCTTGATGGATGTGAAAGAAGAGAGTGAAAAAGTTGGCTTAAAACTCAGCATTCAGAAAACTACGATTACGGCATCTGGTCCCACCACTTCATGGCAAATAGATGGGGAAACTGTGGAAACAGTAACAGATTTTATTTTTTTTGCACTCCAAAGTCACTATGGATGGTGACTGCAGCCATGATATTAAGAGATGCTTGCTCCTTGGAAGAAAAGTTATGACCCACCTTGACAGCATATTTAAAAACAGATATTACTTTGCCAACAAAGGTCGTCTAGTCAAAACTGTGGTTTTTCTAATAGTCATGTAAGGATGTGAGAGTTGGACCATAAAGAAAACTGAATGCCAAAGAATTGATGCTTTTGAACTGTGGTGTTGGAGAAGACTGTTGAGACTCCCTTGGACTGCAAGGAGATCCAACCAGTCCATTCTAAAGGAAATCAGCATGGAATATGCACTGGAAGGACTGATGCTGAAGCTGAAACTCCAGTGGTGACAGAAGGGTGGAATGAAGGAAGCAAAGAATGATGGAAGGAAAGACAAGCTCTCTATTAGTGTCTCTAACTTGCTAAAATACAATTTTTTTGAATATTTATTTTTAAAAGTCATTTATTTATTCATTTTTGGCTTGCTGGCTCTTTATTGCTGCATGCAGACTTCTCTCTGTGGTGAACAAGGGCTACTCTCTGGTTGAGGTGATAGGGCTTCTCATTTTGGTGACTTACCTTGTTGAGGAATATGATCTGTACAACATCTAGGCTCAGTATCTGTGGAGTGTGTTGAAGGGACTTAGTTGCCTGAGGCATGTTGAATCTTCCTGGACTAGAGACGAACCTGTGTCCCCTGCTTTGGCAGGTGGATTCTTAACCAATGGATAACCGTGGAAGTCCTGTTTGAATTCCTGTTCAAGTAACTTTGCTTATGTTTCTCCAAGTTGTCATTTCATTAGCATTATGTGTATCATTTAGAGTCAACATTTTCAATTATGTAAATATTCTCAGGAAAAGACAAAATGGTGAAGTATATCTCCAGCAAATATTAGCGGATCTTTTTGTTTGTTTGTTTTAATTTTGGCTGTTTCTTTTTATATCTTTTAATAAAGAAGCTGTTCTCAAATTAGTCTTTGAAATAATATGAGAATTATTCTAATATTCAGTTTTCTCTATGTATAGCTGGCTTTGCCATGAAAAAAAAAAAAAAAAAAAAACAGAACAGTTGTCTAAACTATACTGTGCCTTTTTTCTAAATGATTTGGATTTCATGCAAAAAATAAAAAAAAAATTCAGCTTTGATTTTATATTAATATTTTAAATATTCTTTTATATAGACAAATACAGACAGTAAAATACACTTAGATCTTATGAAAGTGAGGGCAACTAACTTATTTCTCCTTTTCTTCTGTGACCTTACCTACAAAATAAAGGAAAAATATTTTCTAATACATTAGGAAGTTGCTTGAATTAATGTCTGTAAATAAGTGTTAAGTATTGTGCATATTTTATATAATCTTTTCAAGTTCATGTCAAGACCATATTATGTATGCAATAAGTAAACTATGAGTCATATTTTCTTGACTTCCTCTTGCTTTCAACAGTGTGTATGATATTTCTTCAAGGTGCTGCTTGACAATATGAGGGCAGAGTATTTTAGCCAAATACCTGTGGAGAGGGTGATGATGTCTTGTGCCTTCAAGATGGTGCCACCAAGCTTGTCATCCATCTTAATTTCCTATGACATGTTTATCTACTTAATTCACTGTGGCATGAAGGAGAGATGAAGATTGTATGCTTTAGATAAGCTTGACAATATGCAATACCCTTTGCACCTCATTAGACCTGTGTATGAAAAGAAAAGAGAAAGAAAAAAAGACTGTTATTTAAATTGTCATTTGCTATTTTTCTTTACAAATTATGACAGTAAACTAAGATTTTAAGAAGTGGCTTATACACCAATAGTTGTAGGTCAAAAAGTATCTGCTATATAAATATTATACAAAATTTTATATAAAGTTGTTAATGTCATTTTCACAAGTCCTTTTTAAATTTGAGCCAACCAATTCCCTTTTGAGAAATTAAAGTACAGTGTCCACTAAAATATAGAGTAGAAGTGAAACTGAGCAGAATCTTGTGGGGCATTTCCAAGAATAGACCTTTCCCCCTCACTATTTGCCTTGCCTCTTCTTGGTAGAAAAGCTTTAGTATCCTAGAATTTCCCTGATTACCAAAAAGAAAATAATCAGAGAAATAAGAAGATGCAGAAACAAAGGAAAACAGTCAAACACGACAAAATAAAATTTATTTCCTCCTCAAATGCTATCGATAATATCCTGAGCCATATCCTGATGGTGCCCTTTCTCCTTGCTAGGCTCTGCAATAACACTCTACCTTCCTCCGTCACTACTGAGTGCAAGTAGATCGACTTGGCTGCAACACAGGCAAGTGAACCCAAGTTTGGTTCAGTACAGAAGCCTGAGAATATTTTGAGTTATATTATTACTTTAAATTTAAGACTAAATCCATTTCTCCATTGATGGACATTTAAGTTTCTTCCATGTGCTGGCTATTGTAAATAGTGTTCCAATGAACTTCAGAGTTCATGTATGTTTTTGAATTAAAGTTTTCTATAGATATATGCCTGGGAGTAGGATTGAGGGATCATTTGGTAGCTCTATTTTTAGTTTTTCAAGGAACCTCCATACTGTTCTCCATAATGGCTGTACTAATTTACATTCCAAGAATGTATGAGGGTCCCCTTTTCTTCACACTCTCTCCAGAATTTATTGTTTATAGATTTTTTTTTTAATGATAGCCATTCTCACCAGAATGAATTGATACCTCATTGTAGTTTTGAGTTGAATTTCTCTGATAATTAGTGTTGTTGAGTGTCTTTTCATGTGCCTCTTGGCCATCTCTGTATCTTCTTTATTGAACTATTTAGATCTTCACATTTTTGATAGAATTTATTTTTTAAAATATAAATTTATTTATTTTAATTGGACACTATTGAGCTGCATGAATTAGTTTTACATTTTGGAATTTAATCCCTTGTCATTCCCTCCATTTGAAAATATTTTCTCCTATTCTGTGAGCTGTCTTTTTGTTTTGTTTATAGTTTCCTTAGTGGATAAAGGAGATGTTGTGTATGTGTATATATATATGTGTGTATATATATACATATATAAAATTCAATATTGCTCAGCCATAAAAAAATAACAAAATAATGCTGTTTGCAGTGACATGGATGGACCTAGAGATTGTCATACTGTGTGAAGTAAGACAGAGAAAGACAAATATCATATCACTTATATGTGGAATCTAAAAAAAATGGTACAAATGAACTTATTTACAAAATTGAGAATCGAATCACAGATGTAGAAAACAAACATCATTACTAATGGGCAAAGAGGGAATGAAAAGAATAAATTGGAATTGATATGTACATACTACTGGCATGCTACAGTCCATGGGGTTGCAAAGAGTCAGACACAACTGAGTGACTGAACTGAACTGATGGAACTGACTATATATAAAATAAATAATAAAAACCTACAAATGAATTATAGCACAGTAAAATATTATGAACATCTAGAATAAATGGAGTGCCTAAAAATATTATTTTTCACTAAATATGTTACCATACCACAAACCCAGAATTACTAGGAAGCTGATTTTAGAAAACATGCATGAACCACCAATTTATTTTATTAAAATAAGTCTGTAGGTTTTATATTTTGGTGAATATTGGATCATAGTTCATTTACAATGTTGTGTTAGTTTCTGCTGTACAGCAAAGTGAATCACTTATACATATATTAGATTCTATTGCCATATATGTCATTACAGAGTTTTAAGTAGAGTTCTCCGTGCCATTCAGTCTCCCTGTTGTCCAAATCATGTAACTGATTTTGTTTATAAACAAAAAATAGTTTAAATTGCTATCATCAAGGCAGTGTTCTAGACAAATTTGCTTCTTTGGTTTCAAAGGGGAGGTTTATAATATGAATTTTCACAACAATATTTGTAAATTAATTGGGCCTCACAAACCACTACTGATGAAGTATTAGGATCATTCTATTATTTTTAAATAAGATCCTGAAGTAGAAAATTATCTAAAAACATTTTATTTTTTTTTTTTTTGGAAGATAAATTATTCATTTAGAACACTGACTAATTTCCTAGCTCTTTCAAAAAAGATATATATTAATTTCCAATTTTTTTTTTTTTTTTAAAACAACAGTAAAACAAATGTTTCTTCTACTGCCTCCTTTCCTGAATATGTATTTGGGCATAATTTTCTTTGCTTATAAAACTCAAAATTTAAATATAGAAAGAGACCGAAAGATGTATTTTAAAACTGCAATTCATAGGTGTATATAGTGTGCTGATGCTTATATTTTGGAACATATATTCTTTATATGGAACAAGTAAATATACTTTTAATTTTAAATATTTAATATTAGGAATATTTTGAGATTTATTTCTTATATGAAACAACACACCAATTAAAATAAAATTTCAAAGATATGATAGGTATTGTCTATGTCTACCTTGTGAAAATTTGGAGTGAAATATAAAACATATAGATTTTTAAAACAAACTATTGAATACTTTAAGGAGGAATAGATAAACCTGAAGGATAAAAGAAGGGCTGACATTGTCTTCAATAATCCATCTTCATTATTCAGAGAATGTAATACATTTACAATATTCTATTAAACAATTGAATTAAATGTTAATTTCTCTCCTCTTGTTGCATGTTCCTGTCATGAATAATGATGATTTCAAAAATTATAATAGAAGTATTTATAAGACAATGAAGTGCTAGAGAAATGATTAATTCTTCATATTAGTAGTATTATATCTTAACACCCCTACAGATAATATCAAAATAATTCACCATGACTAATGTTAGTATAATGAGCCAACAGAAACAATAGTGATTTGCTAATTGTTATTTACTATTCTCATTTAGGAATAATATCAGATCAGATCAGAACAGATCAGTCGCTGAGTCGTGTCTGACTCTTTGTGACCCCATGAATTGCAGCACGCCAGGCCTCCCTGTCCATCACCAACTCCCGGAGTTCACCCAGACTCACGTCCATCGAGTCAGTGATGACATCCAGCCATCTCATTCTCTGTTGTCCCCTTCTCCTCTTGCCCTCAATCCCTCCCAGCATCAGAGTCTTTTCCAATAAGTCAACCCTTCACATGAGGTGGCCAAAGTACTGGAGTTTCAGCTTTAGCATCATTCCTTCCAAAGAAATCCCAGGGCTGATCTCCTTCAGAATGGACTGGTTGGATCTCCTTGCAGTCCAAGGGACTCTCAAGAGTCTTCTTCTCCAACACCACAGTTCAAAAGCATCAATACTTCGGTGCTCAGCCTTCTTCACAGTCCAGCTCTCACATCCATACATGACCATAGAGGAAAAAAAAAAAAACTTGACTATACGAACCTTTGCTGGCAAAGTACTGGCTCTGCTTTTCAATATGTTGTCTAGGTTGGTCATAACTTTCCTTCCAAGGAGTAAGCGTCTTTTAATGTCATGGCTGCAGTCACCATTTGCAGTGATTTTGGAGCCCAGAAAAATAAAGTCTGACACTGTTTCCACTGTTTCCCCATCTATTTCCCATGAAGTGATGGGACTAAATACCATGAACTTTGTTTTCTGAATGTTGAGATTTAAGCCAACTTTTTCACTCTCCACTTTTCACTTTCATCAAGAGGCTTTTTAGTTCCTCTTCACTTTCTGTCATAAGGGTGGTGTCATCTGCATATCTGAGGTTATTGATATTTCTCCTGGCAATCTTGATTCCAGATTGTGTTTCTTCCAGTCCAACGTTTCTCATGATGTACACTGCATATAAGTTAAATAAACAGGGTGGCAATATACAGCCTTGACATACTCCTTTTCCTATTTGGAACCAGTCTGTTGTTCCATGTCCAGTTCTAACTGTTGCTTCCCAGTACTATTCAGATCAGATCAGATCAGATCAGTTGCTCAGTCGTGTCCGACTCTTTGCGACCCCATGAACCGCAGCATGCCAGGCCTCCCTGTCCATCACCAGCTCCTGGAGGTCACCCAGACTCATACCCATCGAGTCAGTGATGCCATCCAGCCATCTCATCCTCTGTCGTCCCCTTCTCCTCCTGCCCTCAATCCCTTCCAGCATCAGAGTCTTCAATGAGTCAACTCTTCGCATGAGGTGGCCAAAATACTGGAGTTTCAGCTTTAGCATCATTCCTTCTAAAGAAATTCCAGGATTGATCTCCTTCAGAATGGACTGGTTGGATCTTCTTGCAGTCCAAGGGACTCTCAAGAGTCTTCTCCAACACCACAGTTCAAAACCATCAATTCTTCGGTGCTCAGCCTTCTTCACAGTCCAGCTCTCTCATACATACATGACCACAGGAAAGACCATAGCCTTGACTAGGCGAACCTTTGTTGGTAAAGTAATGTCTCTGCTTTTGAATATGCTATCTAGGTTGGTCATAACTTTCCTTCCAAGGAGTAAGCGTCTTTTAATTTCATGACTGCAGTCACCATCTGCAGTGATTTTGGAGCCCAGAAGATATCTTGGAATGTGAAGTCAAATGGGCCTTAGAAAGCATCACTACGAACAAAGCTAGTGGAGGTGATGGAATTCCAGTGGAGCTATTCCAAGTCCTGAAAGATGATGCTGTGAAAGTGCTGCACTCAATATGCCAGCAAATTTGGAAAACTCAGCAGTGGCCACAAGATTGGAAAAGGTCAGTTTTCATCCCAATCCCAAAGAAAGGCAATGCCAAAGAATGCTCAAACTACCGAACAATTGCACTCATCTCACACGCTAGTAAAGTAATGCTCAAAATTCTCCAAGCCAGGCTTCAGCAATATGTGAACTGTGAACTTCCTGATGTTCAAGCTGGTTTTAGAAAAGGCAGAGGAACCAGAGATCAAATTGCCAACATCTGCTGGATCATGAAAAAATCAAGAGAGTTCCAGAAAAACATCTATTTCTGCTTTATTGACTATGTCAAAGCCTTTGACTGTGTAGATCACAATAAACTATGGAAAATTCTGAAAGAGATGGGAATACCAGACTACCTGATCTACCCAGTACTATTAACTTGAATTAAAATATAATTTTGAAATAATAAGTATAAACTAAATGTACACATGTTCAATATGATGAATATATATATTTTTTCACTTATAGAAAATTTAATATTAAAGGTATATTTCAACTTTATAGCTCAGGCAAGTGAAGACTTTTGTGTATTCTTAGGAGAGTCATTAAATAAATACTAGATATTTTCTAAAATAGCACCTTAGACAAAGACGAAATGGCCTGCAGGGAGGAGGAGCTAAGATGGCGGATGAGTAAGACGGGGAGAATACTTTCTCCTCCACAAATCCATTAAAAGAACATTTGAATGCTGAATAAATTCGATATAACAACTTTTGAATGCCGGCAGAGGACATCAGGCACTTAGAAAGACAACTCATTGTCTTCAAAACGAGGAAACGAGCCCTGCGGTAACTCCTTTTGCGGAGAAGTGGCACGGACACCAGCATTTGCTATTGGCAAGTGGGGGCTGGGCTAGAAGGAGCTGCGAGGCCTGCATTGCTTTGAGAAAGGATTTGGCCTGGCTATCTCGGGCGCTATCTGAGCGAAATAACCAGACTGTCGATTATCTACTACATCAAAAGCCAGCCCTAACTTAAGACATCACCAGGACTACCTACGGAACAAAGGGCTGCACAGAGTTGGCCGGCTGCAGGCCATCCCACTCCAGTGACAGGCAGCCAGGGCCGGAAGCGGGCAATTACAGCCCTAGAGAGACATTGTCTAACGGAACTGTGAGTAGGTTTCTGTGCTGACTCACGCTTCTTGGGGCTCTGGATGGTCAACATCTGCCTGAGAAAGTGCGTTGTTTGTATACCCAGAAAACTGAGTGGCGGAGAGGCAATAAGTCGCAGCAGCTGCGCTCGCTGAACATTTCATCACCTGTGCTACTCGGATCTGGGAAGGGCATAAAACGCAGACTCAACCAAGTCTGTGCTTCTGAGGATTATCCAAGTGCCTGAACCTGGCCGGTTTAGATTTGGGTGTTCATCTCCGCCCCCTCTGTAACAAGGCAGAGATCAGATATTGAAAAGACCTGTAAACCGCCTCAATAAAGAGAATTCAACAAACTACCAGAATATAGTAAGGACACTCTAAACTTGGCAATTTTAACAAAATGAAGAGACAAAAGAATACCCAGCAGCTAAAGGAACAGGATAGATGCCCACCAAACCAAACCAAAGAGGAAGAGATACGGAATCTACCTGATAAAGAATTCCAAATAATGATAGCGAAATTAATTCAAAATCTCGAAATCAAAATAGAATCACAGTTAAAGAGTCTGGAGACAAGGATTGAGACCATGCAAGAAAGGTTTAACAAGGACCTAGAAGAAATAAAAAAGAGTCAATACATAATGAATAATGCAATAAATGATATCCAAAACACCCTGGAGGCAACAAATAGTAGAATAATAGAGGCAGAAGATAGGATTAGTGAATTAGAAGATAGAATCCTAGAAATAAATGAATCAGACGAGAAAAAAGAAAAACGAATCAAAAGAAACGAGGACAATTTCAGAAACCTCCAGGATAACATCAAACACTACAACATTCGAATCATAGGAGTTCCAGAAGAAGAAGATAAAAAGAAAGATCATGTGGAAATACTTGAGGAGATAATAGTTGAAAACTTCCCTAAAATGGAGAAGGAAATTACCACTCAAGTTCAAGAAATCCAGAGAGTCCCTAACAGGACAAACCCAAGGCGAAACACCCCAAGACACATATTAATCAAATTAACAAAGATTAAATATAAAGAACAAATATTAAAAGCAGCAAGGGAAAACCATCAAATAACTCACAAGGGAATTCCCATAAGGATAACAGCTGATCTTTCAATAGAAACTCTCCAAGCCAGGAGGGAATGGCAAGACGTAATTAAAGTGATGAAAGAAAATAACTTACAGCCTAGATTATTGTATCCAGCAAGGATCTCATTCAAATATGAAGGAGAAATCAAAAGCTTCACAGATAAGCAAAAGTTGAGAGAATTTTGCACCACTAAACCATTTCTCCAACAAAAACTAAAGGACATTCTCTAGATAGGAATCACTAAAAGGGTGTATAAATTCGAACCCAAAACAATAAAGTAAAAATGAAGGTTACACATAACGACTTAAAGGAACAATCCAAAAAGAAGTTATAACAATTATAAATATATATGCACCCAACATTGGAACATTGATATATCTAAGACAAACATTAATTAATATGATAGAAGAAATATGCAGCAATACAATAATAGTGGGAGACTTTAATACCCCACTCATATAATCTGGCTGTAATAGAAAAAGTAAAGAGCAAAACATATTTACTTATGAGCCTCAAAAAATTCAGTTCACTCAGGAGAGTTAAAAAAAAAAAAAAAATACTTATTTGTTCACTCTGTAAAGCTTTATTGACTATTCTATGGGTTTGGTACCACTTTGGGTAGTAGGGAGGAAGAGGTGACAAATGTGATCCTGTCCTAAATAATATATTGTGGTAAAGATAGACCTACCGATACAAAATACCAAGATGTGCCTGAAGATGAGGACACCCAAACTGGACTTTTTGTTTCCTGAACTTTTCATTTCGAGAACAAACCTCCTAATATAGGATGAATTCAACATGATGTTTTTTAAGTGTTCTTTGTGATTAAAAACAGAAAGCCATTGGTTAAGAAATTACATATACTCCTCCCCACCATCACTCCCCTTCTTTCTTCCCATTTCCCTCCCACCCTCATTGATCCTTTCCTTTGTCCATTTTCCCCTGCAAAAAAAAAAAAAAAAAAAAAAAAAAAAGAAAGAAAATGACAAATAATACTAAAGGAAAAAAATAAATAAATAAAATAGCACCTTAAAGATATAGTAAAATCTAGAAATTCATCAAGCTGTCTACTTTTCATGCCAGTTCATTCTTTACTCTTCTTTTCTGAAATATGATATATAATATCTTAATAGGAATTATTGGTAACAAATTGTGTTTAAGAATTCATAATCTCCTTAAATATATACATACAATACAATTCATTTGAGTATATTCCATACTCTAGTTAGTAAATTTGTCTTCTGCAGTGTGTGGAATTGTTGATGTTCATTTGCTAAATTGTGTCTAACTCTTAGCAAACTCATGAACTGCACCATGCCAGTCTTTCCTGTCCTTCATTATGTCCCTGAGTTTGCTCAAACTCATGTCCATTGAATCAGTGATTCCATCCAAATGTCTCATCCTCTGTCACCCGCTTCTACTACTGCCTTTAGTCTTTCCCAGCATCAGGGTCTTTTCCAATGAGTTGGCTCTTTGCATCAGGGGGCCAAAATATTGGTGCATTGGTTCAGCCCTAGTCATTCCAATGAATATTCAGGGTTGAGTTCCTTTAGGATTGACTGGTTTGATCTCCTTGTTGTCCAGGGGACTGTCAAGAGTCTTCTCCAGCACTACAGTTCAAAAGCATCAATTCTTTGGCCCTCTGCCTTCTCACATCCATACATGAATAATGGAAAAATCATAGCTTTGACTATACAGACATTTTTCAGCAAAGTGATGTCTCTGCTTTTTAACTCACTGGCTAAATTTGTCATAGCTTTTCTTCCAATAAGTAACTGTCTTTTTATTCCATGACTGCAGTTCATCTGCCATTGATTTTGGAGCCCAGGAAAATGAAATCACTATCTCCACTTTTTCCCCATCTATTTGCCATGAAGTGATGAGACCAGATGCCATGATCTTTGTTTTTTTAATATTCAGTTTTACAAGCTGTTTCACTCCTCTTTCACCTTCATCAAGAGAGACTCTTTAGTTCCTCTGCACTTTCTGTTATTAAAATGGTATCACCTGCATATATGAGGTTGTGGATATTTCTCCCAGCAATCTTGATTTCAACTTGTGAGTCATCCAGCCCAGCATTTTGTATGATGTATTCTGCATAGATGTTAAATAAGCAGGGTGACAATATACAGTCTTGACGTACTCCTTTCCCAATTTGGAACCAGTCCATTGTCACATGTTCAGTTCTAACTGTTGCTTCTTGTCCCACAAACAGGTTTCTCAGGAGGCAGGTAATGTGGTCTGGTACTCCCATCTCTTTAAGAATAGTCCGCAGTTTGTTGTGATCCACACTCAAAGGCTTCCGTGTAGTCAATGAAGCAAACGTAGATTTTTTGAAATCCCCTTGTTTTTTCTATGATTCAGTGGATGTTGACAATTTGATCTCTGGTTCCTCTGCCTTTTCTAAATCCAGCTTGTACATCTGGAAGTTCCTAGTTCACACAGTGCTGAAGCCTAGCTTGAAGGATTTGAGCATAATCTTGCTAGCATGTGAAATGAGGACAGTTGTACAGTAATTTGAACTTTCTTTGACTTTACCTTTCTTTGGAATTGGAATGAAAACTCACTTTTTCCAGTCCTGTGGGCACCACTGAGCTTTTCAAATTTGCTGGAATATTAAATTCTGCACTTTAACAGCATCATCTTTTAGGATTTGCAATAGCTCACCTGGAATCCCATCACTTCCACTAGCTTTGTTCTTGGTAATGCTTCTTAAGGCCCATTGGACTTTTACTCCAAGATCTCTAGCTCTAGGTGAGTTATCACACCACTGTGATTATCTGGGTCATTAAGAGCTTTGTTGTACAGTTCTTTTGTGTATTCTTGCCACCTCTTCTTCACCTCTTTTGCTTCTGTTAGGTTCTTGCCACTTTTGTCCTTTATTGTACCTATCTTTGTATGAGATGTTCCCTTGGTAGCTCCAATTTTCTTTAACAGATCTCTTGTCTTTCCCATTCTGTTATTTTCTCTATTTCTTTGCATCATTTACTTAAGAAGACTTTCTTATCTCTCTTTGCTATTCTTTGGAACTCTGCATTCAGTTGAGTGTAGCTTTCTCTTTCTTCTTTGCTTTCACTTCTCTTTTCTCAGCTATTTGTAAGGTCACGTCAGACAACTACTTTGCCTTCTTGCATTTCTTTTTCTTGGGAATGGTTTTTGTCACCACCTCCAAATATTGTTACAAATCTTTGTCCATAGTTCTTCAGGTGCTCTATCTACAAGACATAGTCCCTTGAGTTTATTTCTCACCTCCGGTATATTATCATAGGGATTTAATTTAGGTCATACCTGAATGACCTAGTGGTTTTCCCTACTTTTTCAATTTAAGCCTGAATTTTACAATAAAGAGCTGATGATCTGCCCCATAGTCAGCTCCAAGTCTTCCTTTTTGCTGACTGAATACAGCTTCTCCATCTTTGGTTGCAAAAAATATAATCAATCTGATTTTAGTCTTAACCATCTGGTGATGTCCATGTATATAGTCATCTCATGTTGTTGGAAGAGGGTATACAATAGCTATTCTGAAGTATTTCTAAGTGTGTATAATAAGGAGCAAATATATAAATGCAGATAATTATATTTATGTATTATAAACATATATTAAGAAATTTTTTTCATTGTTGGAGAAAAAAGTCATAAGTATTATAAATTTTTTTTTATAATATAAGTAAATGAAAAAGAGGCTAGCATAATTCCTGTGGTGCTGAATTAGAAGTATCAGCTTGACAGATATATATATATATATACATGTATTTTAAATATGTAAATAAATAGAGATAATATTATATAGATTGATAAACATAGAAATTAGTATGAATATGTGCATGTACAGTTTTTTGTGTATGTATATATACATATACACAAATACATGTACATGCGTTTCTATGTTTAATCCAGTCCAAACGCCTAAAAGCAAAGATAATTCAATAGCAGTGAGCACAGCTAGTGTCCAGGTCATGGTTTCTAACTATCATTTCCAGTTAAAAATAAACAGGACTACTTAAAGTAGTACATGATTCCAAAGGTATTTTATAGAAAATACAAAAGGTAAGAATACCTTATGGTGCTGGAAACCCAGAATTCTTCCAAAAAGAATGAGATCATGCCAAAAGAACAATGAAGCTAAACTGAAGAAATATCCTGATGGCCAAACTGGAATAATTTAAGCAACAAAATAAATAATGGTAGTATCAAATTATAACCAACATAATAAAGTAAATATCTGTGAGTTTATACTTATATAATAACTGAATAATAAATATGGAAGAGAAGAAATAGCTCTCTATTAGAAAAAAAAACTCAAATTAAAAATACAGAATTAATTAGGCAAATATAAAATCACTATTAATCAAAACATCAGATTAATAATTATTGGAGCCAAGCGCCATCCAGGGATGATAAAATCAGTAAGCAAAATTTGGCAATAGGACGTCTGCATAGTTTTAATTCATATCTTCTGAGGCATTTTTAATTACAAAAGGAATATAGCAACATTACAATGGAAAAAATGGAAAAACCAGGCAGACAACTACTTAAAACAATTTTCAAAGTTATCATCACCCATAATAAATGTCAAGATCATAGACCTGGACCATCTGATGCATTTCACTGAAAAGGACATACCATCACTTTGGCTGTATTTGTGTCGAAAGTGCAGAATTCAAATCTAATAACAAAACATGAGACAAATCCAATCTGAAAGACACTTCACAAATAATTTAGTAGTCCGCTTCAAAAATTCAAGGGTCATGAAAGGCAAGGAACAACTGGGAGCAATCACAGATTGAGGAAGTGTAAGGAGATACAACAACTGAATAGTTACTTTATGAAATAGATTCTTCACAACTTGAGGAACTGTTTTACAAATCAACCTAAGTGTAAAACAATGGTTTGAATTTTGTAAATGAATCCTCTGAACATTGGTTAGACTTTGTTTGGAAATCTTTAATCAAGGTATTCAGTTGCTCAAGGACAATTCAACTTCCAAAGCTTTTAGAGAAATGGAATTATTGATAGCCTTGCAAACAGGCAGACATTGTAATGTATCTGTAAAAAGCAATGGAGTTAAATGCAATAGATAGGTCAGGAAGTATACTAGATTCAATTTAAAATTACAGAATTGCAATTTGTAATGTCTCAATTTCTGATAAAATATTTTTGCTGGAATTTATATTTCTAAATGGATGAATTTATATTCTGTGGTGGGACTGAATGAAACTGATAAATTTTACTATTTGCTGCATCTAAATTAGGCAAAATATGTATAGTCATAGAGGGAAAAAAATTAGGAGATTTGTCTTACAAGAATGCTTATTAAAAAAAAGCACTTTGAATGAAGGCCAAAAGTGAATATCTATGAAAATAAATCAATGGACTGAAACATTTACACATTTAAATGGAAAAATATTAAAATTAAGCATATCTTTAATTTCACAGAATATGCTCAGAGATTTCTAAGTACTTCAACAACAGAGAATATCTATTAGTTAAAACTATTATTGCCAGTAGAGAAAATTCAATGAATGATGTCTATAATGTCAAATTTAGTAACCATAAAATTCAACTTTGAATAATATTGCAAGCAATATGAAAGAAATGTGAATATATTTAAAAATGCACTCTGAAAAGAAATAATATAGTACCTGTGAAATAGTATTGTTGCTGTTAGTCATTAAGCTATGCCCGACTCTTTACTACCCCATGGACTGTAGCCTGCCAGGCTCTTCAGTCCATGGGATTTCCCAAGCAAGAATACTGAAGTGAGTTGCCATTTTCTTTACTAGGGGATTTTTCCAATCCAGGGATTGAACCTGCATATCTTGCATTGGCACGTGGATACTTTACCACTGAGCTACCAGAGAAGTATTAGAGATAGATAGTAAGGAGTTAAGTGACTATGTACCAAAATTATTATACTCCTTACATTATTTATTTATTTATTTATTTTTACTACTTGCCTTGGTGGCTGAGACAGAAAATAATCCACCTGTAATTCAAGAGACCTGGATTTGATCTCTGGGTCAGGAAGATCCCCTGGAGAAGGGAATGGTGACCCACTCCAATATACTTGATTGGAGAATTCTATGGACAGAGGAGCCTGGCAGGCTACAGTCTATGGGGTCACAAAAAGTCAGACACTACTGAGCAACGAACACTTTACATTATTTTTAATGCTTGATTAGTAAGTATGGTTGTTTTGTTTTAATGTATGCTATTCATTATATTTTTACTGTGTTAAAAATGTTTGGATAAATTATCAGCTTGTTATTCATTACAAAACTCTTCCAAAAAAATGTAATGTTTTTCAGATTTTTTAAGTAAGTGTACGATGGTCAGAAAAGCTCTCTGAGAAGAAGTACTGAAAGCTGAGAATGCCTCAGCTCTATGAAAAACAAAGAGTGTGGCAAAAAAAAAAAAAAAAAAAAAAAACAACAATTGCTGAAGACTGAGGCTGCTGGATACTGTGTTTGATGGCTAGAATGGTGCAATGAGTGGAGAAATTCATGGTCCTAGTCAGTACCTTTGAAAATAGATTCTGTGACAGAGATGTTCATGTAGGATTTTTTTTTTTTAGAATTGCTCTCAACTGTAAGAACATAAATCCAGTATGTGTTATGTGTACCTCATATAACATAGATCATTTATACTATAAAAGAGTTGCATACTCAGGGGAAGGGAGAACTGGAGTGTTATATATACTAACTTTAACATGTTTTTAGTAAAAAGCAAAATAAGTCATTTAGATGCAGAGCTCAATGGTAGAGTAGTTATTTGGCCCTCCTAATTATTGACCTGGAATATATATACAAACTATATATTATATAACATATATTTTATATAGAGAGAATACAGTATATATTCTATAAAATAAGAAACAGATG
Organism: Tragelaphus eurycerus; assembly: GCA_935064755.1. Lineage (NCBI taxonomy): Eukaryota > Metazoa > Chordata > Mammalia > Artiodactyla > Bovidae > Tragelaphus > Tragelaphus eurycerus. The sequence continues at coordinate 10,248,012 of CAKXYN010000004.1, forward strand.
GAATGTTTGGTGAGGTTATTGGTCTTCTACAGGAGATAACAGAAGCAGAAAATATTAAGATATTAAGAAGAGGAGGTAAGAATACACAGAAGGACTATATAAAAAAGGTCTTCATGATCCAGATAAGGACAATGGTGTGATCACTCACCTAGAGCCAGATCCTGGAATGTGAAGTCAAGTGAGCCTTAGGAAGCATCACTATGAACAAAGCTAGTTCAAATCCTAAAAGATGATGTTGTGCTGCACTCAGTATGCCAGCAAATTTGGAAAGTTCAGCAGTGACCACAGTCTGAAAAAGGTGAGTTTTCATTCCAATCCCAAAGAAAGGCAATGCCAAATAATGTTCAAACTACAGCACAATTGTACTCATCTCATGCCCTACCGAGTAACGCTGAAAATTCTCCAAGCCAGGCTTCAACAATACGTGAACTGTGAGGTTCCAGATATTCAAGCTGGATTTAGAAAAGGTAGAGAAACCAGAGAACAAATTGCCAACATCCATTGGATTGAAACAAATCTGTTGGATCTCTTGCTTTAGAAAAAGCAAGAGAGTTCCAGAAAAAAACAACAAAACAAAACATTTATTTCTGCTTTATTGACTATACCAAAGCCTTTATTTCTGCTTCATTGACTATACCAAAGCCTTTGACTGTGTGGATCACAACAAACTGTGGAAAATACTTCAAGAGATAGGAATACCAGACCAACTAACCTGCCTCCTGAGAATCTGTATGCAGATTGGGAAGCAACAGTTAGAACTGGATATGGAACAACAGATCAGATCAGATCAGTCGCTCAGTTGTGTCCGACTCTGCAACCTCATGAATCGCAGCACACCAGGCCTCCCTGTCCATCACCAACTCCCAGAGTTCACTCAGACTCACGTTCATCGAGTCAGTGATGCCCTCCAGCTATCTCATCCTCTGTCATCCCCTTCTCCTCTTGCCCCCAATCCCTCCCAGCATCAGAGTCTTTTCCAATGAGTCAACTCTTCGCATGAGGTGGACAGACTGGTTCCAAATCGGAAAAGGAGCATATCAAGGCTGTATATTGTCACCTTGCTTATTTAACTTTTATGCATAGTACAACATGCAAAATTCCAGACTGGATGAAACACAAGCTGCAATCAAGATTCCTGGGAGAAATATCAATAACCTCAGATGTGCAGATGGCACCACTCTTATGGCAGAAAGAGAAGAAGAATTAAAAAGCCTCTTGATGAAAGTGAAAAAGGAGAGTGAGAAAGTTGGCTTAAAACTCAACGTTCAGAAAACTAAAATCATGGCATCCAGTCCCATCACTTCATGGCAAATAGATGGGGAAACAATGGAAACAGCGACAGACTTTATTTAAATCACTTTAAATCACTGCAATTGGTGACTGCAGACATGAAATTAAAAGATGCTTGCTCCTTGGAAGGAAAGCTATGACCAACCTAGACAGCACATTAAAAAGCAGAAACATTACTTTACCAACAAAGGTCCATCAGTCAAAGCTATGGTTTTCCCAGTAGTCATGTATAGATGTGAGAATTGGACCATAAAGAAGGCTGAGCACTGAAGAATTGATACTTTTGAACTATTGCATTGGAGAAGACTGTTGAGAATCCCTTGGACTGCAAGGAGATCTGACCAGTCAATCCTAAAGGAAACCAGTCCTGAATATTCATTGGAAGGATGAATGCTGAAACTCTAATAGTTTGGCTACTTGATGAGAAGAACTGAATCACTGGAAAAAAAAACCCTAATGCTGGGAAAGATTGAAGACAGGAGGAGAAAGGGACAAGAGAGGATGAGATAGTTGGATGGCATCACTGACTGAATGAACATGAGCTTGAGTAAGCACTGAGAGTGCTTACTCTCAGTGATGGGCAGGGAACCCTTGCGTGCTGCAGTCCATGGGGTCACAAAGAGTTGGACATGACTGAGTGACTGTACTGAACTGAACAGGAGATATAAGAAGTATTCCAAATAAGCAATATCTATCTACATCATCTAATATGCTTAATCAAGATGTCAATAATATTTTTGTGTGTCACCACATGTGAAATGAACATTAAATATCACATATTTAAATAGTGTATCAAGGCATAATTGTTGAATTGAATAAATAACAGCAAAGTTTATTCATTTTGCAGCAATTTTATTTATAATGCTATTTCAATAGTGTACTGAAATTTCCTCCAAATGCATCCTTCATTGCAAAAAATTTTCCCCAAATCTTGAATTAATTGAAGTGAGCTTTTCACCAGCAAATAGTTAATACGTGTTTGAATAATTTGTTGGAAGGAAGATGATGAGTAGATACATATTGCTTTTACATGATAATAATCTCTTTTAGAAATTTATCTCATGTGGATCTAGCCTTTTATTTTACTCAGCCTCTGTGAACTGCTATTTATTTCAAATGTCTGTTTCATAGACAGAATGTTACCATAGCTTTCTTTACCACAGTTTTGGCCTTATTTAGAGTTAAATGAAGGTCAGATTTCATTTACCATCTGATTATTATGAGGCTTGTTCTGATCAATAGATTGTAATGGCTTTCCAAGGCCCAGAAATATTGACTCATATATCCAAATAACCAGATTTCTGAGCAAGGACTGGAAGATTGTGCATTTATGATTTACAGTGAGGTATTTCCTGAAAGCTACACATTGTTGCACTATTTGCCTCTTCAAGTAGAAGCACCACTGATTTAGAATAATAAAGCAGTACAGAGTATACCTAAGTGAAGGTGGATTTGGGTGTGAATGAAAGGGAACATAAGGGAGATTTGAGGAACTGGGTTAAAATTCACAACATTCTGGCATTAAAAAAAAAACTTGGTTTCTCATATCTAGAGAAGTTTTGCTGCACTGTGAAACAGGATGTTAGGTAGTAACTCAAAAAAATAATTGGAAGGAAACATGAAGGAAATTTCATGGCAGATAGAAAAGTTTTATGTCTTATTTGGGATGATGATTGCGTGGGTGTACCCACTGGCAAAAACTCATCAGTTATGTACATAAGATCTGTGCATTTTATCCTGTGTAATTTTTCTCAATAACAAAGCACAATATAGATTTCTTGGAAACTCCAGAAATTAAACTGCCATCAAAAACTTGAAAGATAAAGTAATAATGATGTCATTTCCATTTAATCCTCCAATAGAATAAGTGCAAGAGTGAAGATGTTAGAGAGTATCATAAGTAACAATTGTATCAGAATTGATATTTTACTACTCAAATTTTTCCTGTCACTGACATTTGGCATTCAGTTATTCCAAAGTGAAATAATATAGTTCCTAGCCCATGAAATTAATTTTTTTCTTCTGGAGATAGAGTTTTATTTTTTCAACAACCTTTGGAAACAGGAGAATTTTGGTTTCACCTGGACTATGTCTTGAGTTGTCCAAATTTACTGTCATGAACTTTGACCATACAACTCTTTCAAAGATTTTCATCATGCTAGGCTACTAAGAACTAGACCATAGATATGGAATACTGAATGTCTTGGTAGTCACACATATATGCAAAGAGGGTTAAAGATAACTTATTTGAAATCACAAAGGCTCACTGTATTATAAATTTTTATGTCACCCAGTATCTTCCCAACCCAGGGATCGAATCCAGGTCACCTGTGTTGCAGGCAGATTCTTTCTCATCTGAGCCACCAGAGAAGTCCAAGAACACTGAAGTGGATAACCTATCGCTTCTCCAGGGGATACTTCTGACCCAGGAATTGAACTGGGTCTCCTGCATTGCGGGTGGATTCTCTACCAGCTGAGCTACCAGAGAAGCCCCAGGCATTTACCATACTAAATATTAAAATAAACATTTCCACCCATTTTTACACTCTTCATAGCTCTAGGTCATACAATTATTAATTTTTCCAGTTAAATGAGAAGCATAGTCCACATCTCATCTACTGTTATTATTTCTGCATCTCTTATGCCCTTAATCTCCCTCCACTGATGGCAGTGGTTTGGAATGACAATGAGAAGGGGCCTTGTTCTCACCCTGGCAAATATTTTAGAGGAATTTAATAGGCATATGAACACCTTTTGTGATTCCAAGCAGAAGAGATTTCCTATTCAAACAAGAGATATGGAATGTTATTGATAATACGTCTTTTATTTTTCTGACTTCTTACCTTACATCTTTAATTCAAATGGCTTTTTAACTTATTAATTGTTAACAATAAGGAACAGTCATATAGTAATACAGATGTTAACAGTTCCAAAGAAAGCTAAACATAAAACTTTAAATGTCCATCATTCCAATGAATTTTACAGTGAACAACATGACAATTATTTTAATCATAATTGTGTTAATTACAATAGTACGTACAAATTTTTCTAAAATCCAAAATCAAGCCAATAAATATCCTGTGCCTGATAAGACAGCATCATTTTAGCTTTAGCTATATCAAAGATTGTGTGATCACTCACCTAGAGCCAGGCATCCTGGAATGTGAAGTCAAGTGGGCCTTAGAAAGCATGACTATGAACAAAGTTAGTGGAGGTGATGGAAAGCCAGTTGAGCTATTTCAAACCCTGAAAGATGATGCTGTGAAAGTGCTGCACTCAATATGCCAGCAAATTTGAAGTGCCACAGTAGTGGCACAGTAGTGGCATCAGTAGTGGCCACAGGACTGGAAAATGTCAGTTTTCATTCCAATCTCAAAGAAAGGCAATGCCAAAGAATGCTAAAACTACCTCACAGTTGCACTCATCTCATACGCTAGTAAAGTAATACTCAAAATTCTCCAAGCCAGACTTCAGCAATACATGAACCGTGAACTTCCTGATGTTCAAGTTGGTTTTAGAAAAGGCAGAGGAACTAGAGATCAAATTGCCAACATCTGCTGGATCATAGAAAAAGCAAGAGAGTTCCAGGAAAATATCTACATCTGCTCTATTGAGTATGCCAAAGCCTTTGACTGTGTGGATCACAATAAACTGTGGAAAATTCTGAAAGAGATGGGAATACCATAACACCTGACGTGCCTCTTGAGAAACCTATATGCAAGTCATGAAGCAACAGTTAGAACTGGACATGGAACACAGACTGGTTCCAAATAGGAAAAAGAGTACGTCAAGGCTGTATATTGTCATCACCCTGCTTATTTAACTTATATGAAGAGTACATTATGAGAAAGGTTGGGCTGGAAGAAGCACAAGCTGGAATCAAGATTGCCAGGAGAAGCATCAATAACCTCAGATATGCAGATGACACCACTCTTATGGCAGAAAGTGAAGAGGAACTAAAAAGCCTCTTGATGAAAGTGAAAGAGGAGAGTGAAAAAGCTGGTTTAAAGTTCAACATTCAGAAAACGAAGATCATGGCATCTGGTCCCATCACTTCGTGGGAAATAGATGGGAAAACAGAGGAAACAGTGTCAGACTTTATTTTTCTGGGCTCCAAAATCACTGCAGATGGTGATTGTAGCCATGAAATTAAAAGACGCTTACTCCTTGGAAGGGAAGTTATGACCAACTTTGATATCATATTCAAAAGCAGAGACATTACTTTGCCAACAAAGTCCATCTATTCAAGGCTATGATTTTTCCAGTAGTCATGTATGGATGTGAGAGTTGGACTGTGAAGAAATCTGAGTGCCAAAGAATTGATGCTTTTTGGGTGTGTTATTGGAAAAGACTATTGAGAGTCCCTTGGACTGCAAGGAGAGCCAACCAGTCTATCCTAACGGAGATCAGTCCTGGATGTTCATTGGATGGACTGATGCTGAAGCTGAAACTCCAATACTTTGGCCACCTCATGTGAAGAGTTGACTCATTGGAAAAGACCCTGATGCTTGAAGGGATTGGGGGTAGAAGGAGAGTGGATGACAGAGGATGAGATGGCTGAATGGCATCACTGACTTAATAGACATAGCCTGGGTAAACTCGGGGAGTTGGTGATGGACAGGGAGGCCCGGTGTGCTGTGATTCATGGGGTTGCAAAGAGTCGGACATGACTGAATGACTGAACTGAACTCAACTGAACTGATATCAAAGAAACTTTCTTATACCTTTTCAAATATAATTTTTGTTTGTGAAAACATAAAATACTGTAGTGTTTGTGAATGCTATCCACATGATTGCTGTGCATGGTACATTTAACATAGTAACCTAAAATGGTTCTCTAAAGGGATAATTATTTTTCCATGGGTTTAGGAATGCAGAATATAAATAGAATGAACAAGATTTCCCTACTTTTATATATTTTTACCTAGAGAACTGGTTACACTTTGTGTGAAACCAGGCATATCCACAGTCCAGAGTGAAAGCTAATAGACAAGATAAGGATAAGAAAATTTTTTGTGAAGTCACAGGAATCTCGGTGGTATTCTGTAACATTTATTTCAAAGATGAAGAGACACTCTAGATTGATTTTAATAGCAAGGAGCAAGGCATGAGGAAAAGTGGAAAAGGATTTACAGGAAGGAAAGAATTTTATGAATTACTTTCATTGCATTAGGCTTAATAGTCCTTATTCCACTTAATTTTCTCTGCAAACTTTTGAGCTTGCTGTTCTTAAATATTTATTTCATGAAAGCTAAAGCTGTGTTAAGTAACTTCCAAAGAAATTTTAGAGCTAGAATGAGTGGTCAGAACCAAGACAGAAGTGGTGAATATAGTATTTTTTTTCACTGATAGCACCAAAATTCCATTAAAAGGAAATTTTATTAAGGAAAATAATTTTAAAGATGCATGAGAGCAGACAACCTAGACTTTTGAAATATGTGACAGCAAGAACTCCAAACACAAAAGAAAAAACACTTAAAAGATTAATGTTATTGTTCAGTCACAAAGTTGTGTCCGACTCTGCAAATCTATAGGACGGTCTCCTCTGTCCTTCACTATCACCTAGTTTGCTCAAATTCATGTCCATTGAATGGGTGATACAATCTAACCTCTCATCCTCTGCCACCTCCTTTTCCTTTTGCCTTAAATATTTCCTAGCATCAGGATAATTTCCAGTGTGTTGACTCTTTAAGTCAGGTTGCAAAAGTACTGGAGTTTCAGCTTTGGCATTAGAGCTTCCAATGAATATTCAGGGTTGATTTCCTTTAGAATAGACTAGTTTGATCTCCTTGCTGTCCATGGGACTCTCAATAGTTTTCTCCAGCACTACAATTCAAAAGTATCAACTTTTAGGCATTCATGCTTCCTTATGGTCCAGCTCTCACATCTGCACATGATTATTGGGAAAAACCATAGCTTTGACAAGATGGATCCTTGTCAACAAAATGGTGTCTCTGCTTTTTAATATGCTGTCTAGGTTTGTTTCATGACTGTAGTCACCATCCTCAGTGATTTTAGAGCCAAGAAAATAGAATCTGTTGTACAGTAGTTTGAACATTCTTTGGCATCACCTTTCTTGGGTACTGAATGAAAACTTACCTTTCCCGATCCTGTGGCCAATGTGTTTTCCAAATTTGTTGGCAAGTTGAATGCAGCACCTTAACAGCATCATCTTCTAGAATTTGAAATATCTCAACTGGAATTCCATCACCTCCACTAGCTTAGCTTGTAGTAATGTTTCCTAAGGACCACTTGACTTTACACTCCAGGATATCAGGGTCTAGGTGAGTGACCCCACCATCATGGTTACCCTTAAGATATTTTTGTATAGCTCTTCTGTATATTCTTGCCACCTTGTTCCATGTCTGCTTCTAACTGTTGCTTCTTGACTTGCATACAGATTTCTCAGGAGCCAGGTAAGGTGGTCTGGCATTCCCATCTCTTAAAGAATTTCCTCCAGTTTGTTGTGATCCACACAGTCAAAGTCTTTAGCATAATCAATGAAGCAAAAGTAGATTTTCTCTGGAAATCTCTTGGTTTTACAATGCTCCAATAGATGATGGCAATTTGATCTCTGGTTCCCCTGCCTTTTCTAAGCTTGAACATCTGGAAATTTTCAGTTCGCATACTGTTGAAGCTTGGAGAATTTTGAGCATTACATTGCTAGCATGTGAGAGGTGTGCAATGGTGTGGTAGTTTGAACATTCTTTGGCATTGCTTTTCTTTGGAAGTGGAATGAAAGCTGACCTTTTCCAGTCCTCTGGTCACTGTTGAGTTTTCCAAATTAGCTGGCATATTGAGTGCAACACTTTAACAGCATCATCATTTAGTCACTATCCTATACAATTTTTAAAATAGTTCTTCAGGCATTTTGTCTACCAGATCTAAGCCCTTGAATGTGTTCATCACCTCCCCTGTAAAATCATAAGGGATTTTATTTAGATCATACCTGAATGGCCTAGTGGTTTCCCCTACTTTTTAAAAATTTTAGCCTCAACTTTGCAGTAAGTGCAGGAAGATCCACTGGAGAAGGGATAAGCTCCCCACTCTAGTTCTTGGGCTTCCCTTGTGGCTCAGCTGGTAAAGAATCTGCCAGCAATGCAGAAGACCTGTGTTTGATATCTGGGTTGGGAAGATCTCCTGGAGAAGGGAAAGGCTACTTACTCCAGTATTCTGGCCTGGTGAATTCCATGGACTATATAGTCCATGGGGTCTTAAAGAGTCAGTCAGGACTGAATGACTTTCACTTAATTACACTTGCAATAAGGAGTTCATGATCTGAGCCATAACCAGCTCCAGGTCTTGTTTTTCCTGACTCTATAGAACTTTTCCATCTTAGGCTGCAAAGAATGTAGTCAATGTGATTTTGATCTTGACCATCTGGTGATGTTCCCTGTGTAGAGCATATCTTGTGTTGTTGAAAGAGAATGTTTGCCATGACCAGTGTGTTCTCTTGGCAAACCTCTGTTAGCCTTTGCCCTGCTTCATTTTGTACTGCAAAGCCAAGCTTGCTTATTAATCTGGGTATCTCTTGACTTCCAACGTTTTTATTCTAGTCTCCTATGATGAAAAGGACAGCATTTTTAGTGTTCTAGAAGGTCTTAGAGTTCTTCATAGAACCCTTCAACTTTAGTTTCTTCAGCATTATTGGTTAGGGCATGTATTTGGATTACTGTGATGTTGATTGTTTGTCTTGGAAAATTGAAAGTGAAAGTGAAATCAAAGTCGTTCAGTCATGTCCGACTCTTTGTGACCCCATGGACTCTAGCCTACCACACTCCTTCATCCATGGGATTTCCCAGGCAAAAGTACTGGAGTGGATTGCCGTTGCCTTGGAAACAAACCAAAATTATTTCGTTCATGTTTGAAGTTGCATCCAAGTATCACATTTTGGACTCTTGTTGACTCTGAGGGCTACTCTATTTCTTCTAAGGGATTCTTGCCCACAGCAGTAGATATAACAGTTATTTGAATTAAATTCGCTCATTCCTTTCACTTTAGTTCACTGATTCCTGAGATGTCGGTGCTCAATTCTGCCATCTCCTGCTTGACCATGTCAATTTACCTAGATTTACGGACCTAACATTCCAAGTTCCTATGCTATATTGTTTTTCCCAGCACGAAACTTTTCTTTCACCACCAAACATATCCACAACTAAGTATTCTTTCCACTTTGGCTCAGCAACTTCATTATTTCTGGAGCGATTAGTAATTGCCCTCTGTTCTTCCCCAGTAGCATATTAGATACCTTCAGATTGGTGGTATTCATCTTCCAGTGTCATATCTTTTTGCCTTTTCATACTGTTCTGGGGTTCTCACAGCAAGCATACTGGAGTGGTTTGCCAGTTCCTCCACCAGCAGATCACGTTTTGTCAGAACCCTTACTGTGACCCATGAGTCTTGGATGGCCCCGCATGGTGTGGCTCATAGCTTCACTGAGTTACACAAGCCCCTTCACCATGACAAGGCTGTGATCCATGAAGGGGTAAAAGATCAGTGCTTAAAAAAAAAAAAAAAAAAAGGATCATTACTTTGATTTTTATGGAGGAAAAGTTAAAAATGTGTAAGAAGGGGAAACTAAACAAAAATTGAAGCCAGAGAGTTTTGTAAAACTGCACTCTATATGAGCAAAAAATACAGAGAAAACTCTGGATAAATGAAGAAAACTTTGAAGAACAAGTATTCTGGGAGCCAAGTTGTGTGTTTTGTGTTCCTCAAATCCTCCATCAAGACTGATGAAAACTTTGTCAGGAGAGTTTTTCTGTTGTAATTGTTGTGCGGGGGTGGGGTGGGGCAGACTTGAAATTTGTCAAATTTGATCATAGGTCTTGTTTTCAAACCCTGGAGATGTTGTTTAAAGCAAGCGTACATAAGTAAAACGAAAAGCCTTGGGTTTAAGGCCTTCCAGTTTCTCAGAGATATTGTTCTTATTGTCAGTTTACCTGGATTTTAAAAATCAGAAAATGTAAGCTAACACCTGTCTTTTGACATGCTTTCTAAGCTGAGCAATAAGTAAATGACTTATAGAAAAGCATAATTTAAGTAAATTTGGCCTGGAATATCATTAAAAATACTTTTGGAAATTTAGAGGCAATTAGTAATGATCTAAATAAATGTATTTTTTTAAAGGGAGAAAATTATGCAGTTCTATTTGTTTAAAATACATATTTAAAATCAAAGTGCTTCCAAGTATAGACTGTAAACTTGTTTAAATAAATAGATAAAATAAATTTGTAATTAGTAGCATCTGTTTACTTATAAACACATATGGTACAGCCCATAAACTGAGATAATTCTCTTAAGTAAAGTATGTATAGTACTACTTACAATTCGAGTCTCCTTAGAAAAACAACCTTCATAAATATATATTTTGAGGTGCTGTATTACATAATGGTTAAGATAACAGCATATATATTCAGGAGAATATGGTTCAAATATTGACTCAGCCGCCTTAAATCTGTGTGGACCTGGATAAATTTCTTATTTTTTCTGAACTTTGTTGCCTCTTCAAAACTGATGTTTTGGCTTTCCAACTCTGTGTAGTGAGCCACCCCAGGCTTAGAGGTTAAACAACCATGTTTATATGCTCACAGTTCTAAGAAAAAGGAATTTGGTCCTAGCAAAAGGGACTGTGGTCTCTGATTCACAATATCTGAGGCCTGCACTCTGCCTCTCCATTGAGTTCTGATGGGATTTCTCCCTGACCACGGCTGTCACTTCAGTGCTCTTGGCCTCTCTTTCTCTATGTCACATCTCATCCTTCTAAATCTTTCTTTTTAATCGAGCTTTTCACAGTATGGTCTGCTTAAGGATGTCACAACATCTTACATGGTGACTGATTTCTGAGAGACAGGAAGTAGAAGCTGCCAGGCCAGTGAATGTCTACAGCAAGAAATGGTACAGTGCCACTCCTGCTGTGTTCTTTATTAAAGAACTCACAGAGCCCCACCAGAGTTTAGGTGGTGGAGAACAGACTAGACAATTTGATGAGGAGTGGAGAAGTCATATTGCGGAAAGCATGTCCAACAGGAGGTATGGTTCTGCCTATTATTAATAATTACGTTACCAGGGATAATGATGTTTATTTTATGAAAGTTTTGTGCCATTTAAAAGATGTATCAGGGACCAAAACACACCAGACACCCAATTAATGATGGCAGTTCATTATATTGAATAGCTTAGTTTGGATTATAAAGTCTCAAATAGTAATATTAGAATTAGGACCATTTGAAAAATAATGTGATTTGATTCTCGTGCTAAGTCAAAGTGAAAATGTAAATGATATGATTTTAGTATAAAATACATAAACCCTCAGTATAACATTTAGAACTGTTCTTATAAATGGCATGTGTTAATACTGTTCTGATCTCCCCAAGAGAGCAGAGGAGTGGGCAGTCCTGAGGTTCACCTGCGTGGGAAGTCAAGGAAGGATTGGGAGACAGGGTATGGTTGTAAATGGCAAGATTTATATTGGAGAGAACTCAGAATGATGAGAACCAAGACATCAGGAAATCCAAAGTCCTTTGGGAAATGTGTTTTAGTTTCTATTACAGGAAAAAAAAAAAAAAAATGCCAGTGACCAGAGACAGAAATTGAAGTAGGCAGTCATGGAATTGGCTTAAATTAGGTCTAGATACAGATGGGATGGTGCTAGTGGGGGTGGCAATGATGGGGACAATTGTCATGAGAGACAAGGGTTTCAAACAACTTTATTTGATTGAAGATATAGTTTTCTTTCATCTTTAAAACACACAACCAAGTCTAACACAAGATTTGGGAAGACAATCTGAGCTGAGATAAATATTTGGCAAAATAATAGCCTCAAGTTTTAGTCTATCCTATTTACTAATATAATGGTAACCCACTCTAATATTCTTGCCTGGAGAATCCCATGGATGGAGAAGCCTGGTAGGCTACAGTCCACGGGGTCACAAAGAATAGGACACAGCTGAGTGACTTCACTATCACTATTTACTAATATTAGGAAAAAGATTCCTTTCAGTTTGGGTTTATCTTTGTAACCTCTTATGGATAATTTGTCAAAAGGACAGCAAGCTGAAAGAACAAAAATAGCCTGACTAATGTGAAGTCTCCTAACTTCTCAGAGATTGAAACGGTTGAAGTATGTTTATCTCTCTAACTTTTTCTGGTAAATCTGGGCAGAGAAAGGATATTTCAGGAGCATGAGTCACAGTTTTATTTATATTGGCACCTATGTTTTTACTTGCATTGGTTTGCCACAGACTTGGGGAAGTAAAGCATTATTTGTTTCCAGTTTGGTGCTAATGTACATGACTAATGCACTAATAAATATTGCAAGCAAATCAATTGCACTTCCTAATAGTAAGGTGAACAGCAATAGCATTTTATGCAAGATCATAGGAGATTGAGCACTAAACCTGAAAAGGGATGATTCTAACCCTGACATTTCATTATTTCTTGGGATTTGTGCATCTCCCTTAATGTACGGTTAATGTAATTTGAGGTTATGAATCTTTTTTATGGTCTTCCTTTATATCCTTAAAGTAACAAATCTCAAGTTGTGACTATAGCGGAAAGCATTCACAGCATTCTGACTAGGAAACTAAACACTGAGACATTTTCATTCTTTCTCAGGGAAAATGTATAAATCCTATTTATTTCTTCATTGGAATACATACTTTGGGTGAATAATGTCTGACATATAGTTGTTGCTAGTAAAATTCTCAGAATCTGTCCCATTCAGTTCATTGTTTCTGCCAGGGAAGCATGGGGTTGAAATAACAAGAAAGAATAAACAACAAAAATATTGGATTTTGCAGTAAATGCAATATGATTGATCATCTCAGGACTCTCTGTGCCCACTGAGTTGTATTCTGAGCACCATTTAAAAATGGTTCAATACCTTACATGACCAATCCTGTAAGGCAGCCAAAAGAGAATGGATTCTTTTCAGAGGTTTTGAAACATGTACAAAAGAACATTTTTCATTCATTTGAAATTTGAATTGCACTAAAATGCTTTTTTTCTCAGAAAAATTCACTTTCCTACATAAAATACACAAATACTTTTCCCTGTGGTGCACAGATTTATTGACATTCAGGGAACCATATCGTGTGTGTGTGTGTGTGTGTGTGTGTGTGTGTGTGTGTGTTGTGTTTAACCACTAAGTAAAAAACTCCTTTGAGCCCTTCTATCATTATTGTTCAGATCTACCAAGCAAAGATCAAAAGTGACACTCTTAAAAAAAAAAAAAAAAGTGACACTCTTGCACTCAGGCAAAGTCAGGTTGTTTATCTGTCTGCAGCAAGGGAGAACATACACCAGGGGAAATTGAGGTCACCTTAGCAAGAAGGAGTTCAGAAGACTTCTAGGGGTTGGATGACATTCATAATTTTATGAAGGAATTAGAGAAGCATGGACCAGATCTAGATTGGATGATGTCAAAATGTGGGCAAATGTGTTGATTTGATGTTTTAATCATTTTTATGCAGGAGAAAAGATGATCAAGTCAGAGGAAAGGTGGTGTTGGTAAAAAAGTAAAAGCAGTCATTGTTCAGAAGGAGGGAGTTAGTTATATTTGAGGCTACATAATGACCTTGGCTGTGGCCTGTGAGAAACAATGTTTATGTTCTAAGGATCTGCTTCTAAGCAGGGTTAATTTTCACTTACTCATTATGTTGGAAAAATACAGAAAAAATTTAGCCCACACTTTATCTTTCTCAGAGCTATGCATTTGTTAGGATTTCAAAATTCTTGAGAAAATAAAAATTGGAAATAAATCTGTTTGAATATTTTAGGCCATAACTATTAATAGTTTAAATAGATAGATATATAGATATAATAGATAAGTAAGGAGATCTAACCAGTCCATTCTAAAGATCAGTCCTGGGTGTTCTTTGGAAGGACTGATGCTAAAGCTGAAACTCCAGTATTTTTGCCACCTGATGCGAAGAGTTGACTCATTGGAAAAGACTCTGATGCTGGGAGAGATTGGGGCTAGGAGGAGAAGGGGACGACAGAGGATGAGATGGCTGGATGGAATCACCGACTTGATGAATGTGAGTTTGAGTGAACTCCAGGAGTTGGTGATGGACAGGGAGGCCTGGTGTGCTGTGATTCATGGGGTCACAAAGAGTTGGACACAACTGAGCGACTGAACTGAACTGAGCTGAACTGAACATATAATAAAGTATATATCTTTATGATATAGTGAGGTATTGCACTTCCCAGGTGGCTCAGTGGTAAAGAATCTGCCTGCCAATGAAGAAGACATGGGTTCAATCTCTGGGTTGGGAAGATCCCCTGGAGAAGAAAATGGCAAGCTGCTCCAGTGTTCTTGTTTGGGAAATCCCATGGGAAGAGGAGCCTGGAGGGTTACAGTCCATGGGGTGGCAGAGAGTTGGACATGACTTAGCAACTAAGCAACAACATTGCATAGATAAAATAATAGATTATATATAACAATATAACAACTAATCATCTATATATATGTAAGAGTCAACCTACAAGCAAGGTATTTGCAGTTGCAATGAGATTTATTGTTGTAATAATGCAGAAATTTCCAAGACAATAATTTGCTTCACAACTGAACATCTGTACTTACACAGATTTTTTTTAGACTTATTGACAATTATCAAGGGCTTCCCAGATGGCACTAGTGGTAAAGAACCTACCTGCCAATTCAGGAGATGCAAGAGATGTGGATTCAATCCCTGGGTTGGGAATATCCTCTGGAGGGGGGCATGTAAAACCAATCCAATATTCTTGCCAGGAGAATTCCATGGACAGAGGGGCCTGGCGGGCTATAGTCAATGGGGTCACAAAGTCAGACATGAATGAAGCAACTTAGGAAGCACACACAACAGTTACCAAATACTGTTAATCCTAAACCTAGCAATAAGGAAGTTCAGTGCGAAGCTTAAGGTACCACAGAGGACGAGAAAAAGAAGATAAACAGGGCTCCAACTTCATCTGCTTTGATCAGTCCTCACAGAGACACATCTGAGAACTTTCCTATGGACTAAAATGCTACCTTCTCTTCCTTCTTTGTCCTTTTGCTGCTTTCCTTTTTTTTTTTTTTTCATATTCCTTTTATCCTTAATGTGCAGATGCTGCTATTTTAAAATTTGAGTCTGTGATAGTAAGCATGTTGAACATATATTTTAAAAGAAAAGAGAGAGGAAGCAGTAGCAAAATAGCATCATGACACAGACTCATTCCAAACTGAGGTCAGGATTGCAAGAAAATATTTGCCTTTGCTCACCATTAGAACCTCAGAACTTGATTTGATGTAGCATTCAAAATATTTATGACATGGATGAGTAAAACCATGATGAAGAACCTAGGTTCATGCATCATGATAATATACCACATGCAATACAAAATCTCAGTGATATACAACAAGAAAAGTTCATATCTCACACTTCTGCATAATTACCATGGGTTGACCATGGATATCCTTTGCATTGACTGTTTTTGGAAATTAGGCTAATGGAAGAACTTTTTTCCTGGAAAATTGCTAACTGATAAGGCAGAGGAAAACAATGCCAGTACTTATAGTTTTCTGTCACATTTCATTGGCCAAATCAAGTCGTAAGTGCAAACCTAACAGGTGGAAAGCATTTATAGAACCTCAGAAAAACCAGACCTTATTTGTGAATGATAATGTAATATTTCATTTGTCCTGGCTAATACTAATATATTTGGGAAAAAAAAAAATCAGAAAGAGACTCATAAGATTTTGGGTTCTAAAAGATTAGAACTAGAAATTCATGTTAGGATTTAGCTTAATACTTTCAACAGTCCTATTAGGAGATGAGTTAAAGGATCACATGCAGGTATTAACAGATTAAAACAGGATTCTTTTAAACTGCATATAAAATCACTCACATGATAAGTAAATTTGGGAATTAGACCTTTTTTTACATTTACAGAAATAAATTATTCTTTTCTATATTCCCCATAAAGATGTACCTGTAAGAATGGCAAAGTTCCAATGTTTCAAGTTTTAAAGAAATTTCAGGGAATGAAAAACAGCTAATTTGAACAGTTGAAAGCACAGATAATCTTTTGTTGTGCCTGTAGTTCAAAGAAGTGGCATCATCTTACTAACACAAATACCTCTCCCGGTGGCTCAGATGGTAAAGAATCTGTCTGCAATGTAGGAGACCTGGGTTTGATCCCTGGGTCGATCCCTCTAGAGAAGGGAATGGCAACCCACTCCCTATATTCCTGCCTGGAGAATTCCATGGACAGGGAACCTCAGTGGGCTACAGTTCATGGAGTCTCAGAACTGGACACAACTGAGCTAATAACACATACACACACACACACATGGAAAACATGACAGCCTGTCAGGACTTCAGTAAAATTACTGTACATCTGACACATTCACTAAGACTCTTTCAGTTTCTCACAGATACCTAAAAGTGGTTGAGAACAGTGTTTTAACCAATTTGAATAGTTTATTCTTGCTGCCGGTAGCAGTCATTTTCCCATAAGGCAATTTCATGGGTGACACTTATGCTAAAGAACAAGAATGTCAATGAAGGTTGTTTTAGGTGAGATTAATTAACAAGGTGTTTAGCAATTACTATAGTTTGCCAATTTGAAGAGAATGCATTTATGATTCTTTTCTTACAGTGAACAATAAAAATGTTGTGCTAAATAGCTGCCTGTCTCCAAATGATGCTCATCCTTGAAGACCTTAAGCAGCCTCCCCTTTTGTACAATGTCCTTTCCATTTATTCTACATCCCATTGATCTCTTTTTCTTCTGTACAGCACTTTAGTGTGTTAACTACTGATTTATTATTTAACAAATAACACCAGCTAGAACTGTTCCCAGGGTAACCTGACTTATACAATAATTTTTACTTTCTCTACCCTTATTCATGCTCATCAGAACTATCAGGTGTAGAAAGAGCAGCCACCACAACATTATCACCTACCATGAGGTATTCACTATGCTTGATCTTTGATTTCATTAATTAGTAATAAATTGCATTGAGACTTATAGTTCTAATCTCTCAAAATATGGAGGTGAACAATATAGATGAAGCCTTTCTATTTATAATTAACATTGAAGAATTGCTCCTTAGTATGTATCTTTATGTTTAATAGATACAACAGCTTTGTAAGATTGGTGTTATTATTATTATTTGTGTATGTGTAGATAAGAGAAGTAAGTTAAGTAAGTAGGGCAGGAGTGGGTGACTTTCTCAGGTCAAGCTACTAGTAGGTAGTAAGGGTATTAATTTTCCTGGGCTACCATCAAATTTGCTGTCTTACTGCATTAATGTTGGTGGACTGTGGTCTCCCTTTTCAGCTTTTCCACTTTCATCATGATTTAATTTATATTTGCCTATGAGTCTATTTTTCAAGAAGGTTGTTTTCTCCTTCAAGATTTCAATTTTATTTATTTATTTTTGGTTATGCTGGATCTTAATTGCCTCACACAGACATTCTCTAGTTACTGTGAACGTGGGCTACTCTTTGTTGCAGTGGGTGGGCTTTTCATTGTGGTGGCTTCTCTTGTTGCTGATCATTCAGTAACTGTAGCATAAGAGCTTGTTGCTGCTCATGAGCTCTAGAGCATGGGTTCAGTGGTTGTGACAAACAGGCTTAGTTTCTCCACAGCATGTGGAATCTTTCTGGACCAAGGATTGAATAAAACAGCTTTATTGAGGTATGGGGGAAAAAAAAAGCAAGATGTATTTAATGTATACAGTTTGATGAGTTTGGAGATATACCTATTTCCGTGAATCTATCACTAAAATCAAGGTGATAAACATTTCTGTCACCTCCAAAAGTTTCCTCTTGGCCTTTTTTGTTTGTTTGTTTTTGTTGTCAGAACATTTAACATGAGACCTACTCAACAAATTTTTGAATGTACAATACTAAATTGTTAATTATAAGCACTATGTGGTACCACAGATCTCTAGAACTTATTTGTATAACTAAAATGTTATACATATCAAGGAACAATTCTTCATCTCTCCCTTTGCCTCATCCCTGGCAACTACTAGTCTACTCTCTGTTTGTAAGCATTTGATTATTTTAGATTCTTCATATAAATCAAATCATATAGTATTTGTTCCTCTGTGATGGGCTTATTTCACTTAGAGTCCTCTAGGTTCATCCATATTGTCCCATATAGCAAGATTTCCTTCTTTTTTAATGTTGAATCATATTCCATTGCATGTAGAGGCAAGCTAAATGTCCACTGATGGGTGAATGGATAAAGGGAATGCTTCTTCACTTTTAGGACAAATTTCCTAACATTATTCAACCAGTTCCACCCTGAATCATGGCAAGACCCCTGGACTTAATAGTCTCTCCATCACTGAGGTCATTTAGAGATTTATCACAGTACCATGCATGACAACTTAAAGACGCTTATGAATTACACAGTTCTCTTCTCAAAATCAAAACAAAACAATCTTTCAGTGTTAAATTGATCAATAAATTTTTGAAGTAGTATAAACCTCCTTGGTTACAAACATATATGAAAAAAAAGCCATTAGCAGCAAAATTTTCAAATAATATAACAGTAACGGCTATTTAAGCCATTTTATTCTAATTTCATTTCATGTCAGCATAGTTATTGTCATCATCATCATCATGACTGTCATCATAAGTAACACACATTGTTGAAAACCAATTATGGACCACATGGCATAAATACTGTTCCCCTAGTTAAGATTCTTCATAGAAAGAGAACCAGTATGATATTTAAATTATGGGTATATATGTATCTATCTCCATCTATCTGTCTACTTATAGATTAGAGTGAGAAAGGCTTAAGAAATTGGCTCACATAATTGTGAAGCTAGTACATCCAAAACTGAAGCAACAGTTGATGTTCTGTCATCAGGAAGCATAATTACCTTTTCCTTAGGTGACCTTTCTTAAGGCATTCAACTGAAGGCATTCTTAAGGATGAGGCCCATGCACACAATAGAGAATAATCTACTTTGCCCAAAGGCTACTAATGTGAATGTTAATCTCCTCTAAAAAAATACCTTCATAGCAACATCTGGTCTGGTGTTGACCAAATAGTAAAGTGTTATGGCCTAGCCAAGTTCACACATAAAATTAACCATCACACAGACACATTTTCAGAGCCAAGTCTGCCTCTCCAGAAAGCCTTAGGATTTTCATTCAACTTGCTGACAAGCAAAATATTCTGCATATAGTGGAAGAGCAATACTTTTGATTGAATGCATGAAATAACAGACCTTTTTTTTTCCCTTCATTTTACATAGTATTATTTATTATTCTAAGCTGAATTCTAAGCTGAATTCTAAGAACCTCCATGTGATATAACTGTTTTGGTTTGTCTCTTGATAATTAATGAAAATCATTTGCTACTACCCAAGTCAAGGTGATTATAATCAGTTCTAAAGTTATATTTTGATTGTAATAAATAGATAAAATATTCATTATTGAAGGCAATGTTAAACCTACTGTTCTTTCCTCATTTACTTTTATTAGCATTTTAAACATTTCAAATGAGGTCTAATTAATTTCAATTACATTCAGAGAAAATTGTTTTATTAGAATCAAATATAAGAAATCATGAAATGTGCACTTTAAGGGGAAAATTGTGTCTTAAGGAAAAATAACATACTCTGAAACTCCCATTCATTCACCTTTAAACCTTTTGACGTAACACATTCTCACTGGACCCACTTATCTCCCTAGGAGAGGTTAGATTCCCTAAATTCTGCTGCCTCTAAATGTTCCTTTGTTCCCTGCTAAACAGTTATCAGAAAGCTTACATCTCTGAAAATGTATCCTGAAGTAAAATACTTAAATGTTCAACAATCCAATTAAAAAACAAAACACCAACAAAAAAATATGGCTAAAGAGTTAAATCAGATAAAAGCTGAGCAAAGGGATTTTCATTTTCTATGTCAAGCCCAAATATATATTTGAATTTATGAGATATGTTGGGTGATTTTTGGTTAAAACAAATTTAAACTCTTTAATGCTTCCCTTTTGTTTTCTTTTATCCATATCTAAAAATATAGTTTAATCATAGCTGAAGCTTCTAACATACAGTCAGATTAATAAAGCATTCAAATTTCTTTTAATTCTCATATTCATCTATATATGCAAAGTAGTCATACATAATTTCCATTTGAATCTTCCTTTGTTTTCAATTTAAATAATGTCATTGATTTAAAAAATCTTTCTTTAGTGAAATACCAACCTTCAAATTCAGATCTATTATATGTCTTACTTCATGAAGATATTAGAAAATTATCTTAAATTCCTAATGACTGAGAAATACCATTTTACATGCAATATTGGTTCAGGTTCTTTCTAGAATTGGTTTACTACAAAATATATAGCAAATCTGTTTTTTTTTTTTTTTTCTTTAAAAATATGATAAAACTTCCAGAGATGTAAAATAGTACTCGGAGAATGATATATCCACTAATAGTCAACTCTTACCTGGTTTTCTAGACAATAACAAATCTCTACACTGACTGTTTTATCCTCAAGAGACCATTCTCTACACTGTGCTCAGAAGAATCTTTTGAAGTGGAAATCTGATTACTTCTCTCTCCTACTTAATCATCTCAACAGCAATCCAATGCTCTAATGATAAACACTGAAACCCTTAACAAGGTCTCAAGGCTCAAGCTAACAATTCCCTGCTTAGCTCTTGAGCTCATCTCACATCCTTGCGCTTCCCTACTCTCACTCATCTTCCTCTGTTTTTCCACACCAGTCTCAGGCATACTCCCACAGTAGGGCCCTAGAGCCTGCTGTTCCTTCTTGCAAAACGCTCATCTATCTCCTTCATTTATGTAACTCTGACTTTCTTCAACAGATCTCCCTTTAACCAAAAGTCCTTTAGTAAATCCTCCCTACAGTGCTTTGATTAGAGGAAACCTTTCTATTGTGTGCCACATAACACTATTTACTTCCCTCAGTTGCTTATAACAAGTTTTATCTTATTTGAGTATTTTGAGTGTCTATTTTCTCCAATGATCTATACAGGCTTCATGGAAAGAGAGATCATGTGTATTTTGAACACTGGTGTGTATTTGAAATCTACCATATGATTTATAATATGTATGTGTGTGTGTGTGTGTGTGTGTGTGTGTGTGTAGTGTAGTTCAGTTCAGTTCAGTCGCTCAGTCGTGTCCGACTCTTTGCAACCCCATGAATCGCAGCACGCCAGGCTTCCCTGTCCATCACCAACTCCCAGAGTTCACTCAGACTCACGTCCATCGAGTCAGTGATGCCATCCAGCCATCTCATCCTCTGTTGTCCCCTTCTCCTCTTGCCCCCAATCCCTCCCAACATCAGAGTCTTTTTCAATGAGTCACCTCTTTGCATGAGGTGGCCAAAATACTGGAGTTTCAGCTTTAGCATCATTTCTTCCAAAGAAATCCCAGGGCTGATCTCCTTCAGAGAGACTGGTTGGATCTCCTTGCAGTCCAAGGGACTCTCAAGAGTCTTCTCCAACACCACAGTTCAAAAGCATCAATTCTTCGGCACTGAGCCTTCTTCACAGTCCAACTCTCACATCCATACATGACCACAGGAAAAACCATAGCCTTGACTAGACAGACCTTTGTTGGCAAAGTAATATCTCTGCTTTTGAATATGCTATCTAGGTTGGTCATAACTTTCCTTTCAAGGAGTAAGCGTCTTTTAATTATGGCTGCAGTCACCATCTTCAGTGATTTTGGAGCCAAAAAAAAAAAAAAAATAAATAAAGTCAGACACTGTTTCCACTGTTTTCCCATCTATTTACCATGAAGCAATGGGACCAGATGCCATGATGTTCATTTTCTGAATGTTGAGTAAGTGCCTATTAAATATTAGTTGAATAAAAATCTATAAATGAGCACAACTTTAAATTGTGCTTGTGTCACCAGAAAAATGGTGGTTTCCTTGGTTATTGCCTATTCAAGGAAAATTGTTCATTTGAGAGACAGAGCAATTTTAAGTAGCAATAGTTTTATTAAACCAAAGTGGAATTATGCTCTTGAGAATGAATGAGAGTGGGCTGTGTAGAAACCAGAAGTAGCCCCAAAATGGATGAAGGTTGGGTTTGTTTTTTTTTAGAGTAGTGGTTCTTCTCTGTGGTCCTGCATCATTTGACTGACAAATTGATTGACAGATTCAGGTTTTATAACTGTTTCTTCTAGTGCAGAGGCACATACTCCTAAGAAGTCACAAGGGAGCAAAACCCACAATGCCAATTTATTATAAATATGGCATAATGAACCCTGTCTCATTTTTAGGTCTTGGTGTACCTGTGCTGGTTGTTTTATCTCATTTGGTCCTGATAAGGCTGCAAACTCAGTGGTAGGCCTTGACTAGAAGAGGATTACCAGGGTCTGATTACCAGTGTCCAGGTAGGGGAGGGAAAGATAACCCCTTTCAGGATAGTTTGAGTCTCATTTATGTCTGATTAGCTACCTAACATCAGTATGGCTTTGTGTTGTGTGGAGGAATGAGTAAAGAATAAATTTCTTCAGGAAAAATTTTCTGGAAAAGTTGATAAATGAAAGTTCAAAAAAAAAATATTAAGAATGCTTCAGTTAGAGGAATAACATCTATATGAAAGACAATAATTATATCTGCCACATTGAAGAACAGGTGATATTTTGAATGTCAGTTATGAAATAGAACATGGCAGTGATTATGTGTTTTAAAAATACTCCTAGTATCAGAGACTTGTTTTTCTCAATATCCATTCATTCCTTTTACCTTTTGGTGATCTGGACCACATCCTTCTACCTGAGAGTTAGATGGTCTCATAACTGCCCAGCTAAAGCTACATTTCCAAACCTTCCCTGTAGCTTTCCATGACCACCTAAGTAGTTCTACCATTAGTATATACAACTTCTGACTTTTGTCTTTAAAATAATTGGGTATTTGTTTTCCCTGCTCTTCACCTATTCCAATGGGCTGAAAGTGGATATGACCCTACAAACCTGTTATGCTATGGATGAACAAAACACCCTAGGAGGTGGTGAAGCATAGAAGGACCCTGAGTCCCTGGGTAAACTCACAGAGCAGAGCAGATGCTCAGCTTTGAATAGTTCCCTGTGAGTTTTGATATGAGGAGAAAAACAATCAAAAAATCACACTTCTGTATATTTTTGCTCATATTTTGCAATCTCTTTATCAAAGTCAGTTTATTTCCCAGTTACTAAAACACCAATTCTATTTATTTGAATTTATATGACTTTTAAACCATATGGAAATAAAATAGAGTTTATAAGTTGATATTCAATCCTTTCAGAAAAAAGGATTAAAAATCCTTTTTAAAATTTTAAAACTGACTTAAAAATGTGAGAAATGTTCTGGTAATCTCTTCCAAATTTATGCTATTTTATGTATAAGCTTCTCTTTTTAAAGCTTGAACCCAGGTAGGATTTAACAAAGGACAGCACTGTTACAGATAACAAGGTTAAGGCATCCTGCCTAAGCTGAAATCATGTAACGAAATGAAGTTTTTCCTGAAGAGGATTAAGAGAATCTGGTAGTCATGGGACATAAACTGATTGGGTCTCTGTAGTGTTTCCTAAGCATTTCCAGGACCAAAGTCATGTTTCCTAAGAGTTAGGATATAGTTGTGACAGTGACATCAAAATTATGATAATAATAAAGCAATATTGCACCCATGTAAGAGATTTCTTAAAGAAATCCCTGGTGAACACTGAATCCAATGTTAGTGAAGTCTCCTTAAAGAGTACCTTCCCAATGTTCTTCCCTTGATCTAAAGCCAGTTAAACTCCTTTTGCTTCCTTCTTCCCCTATTCCACTTCTAAGTCTCTCAATTGCTCCATTCATAGCATAGATTACAAAGTCTAATTCTATCTGGATCCTGCATTACTTTTTAATCTCATGTTTTCCAACATACCTCTTGACCATTAGTTTCCAAAAATACTGACCTCACTTTATTTATAAAATTCAAAAATCAAAGGGACAAAAAAGGTCAAGATCTTTCCTACCTAGGATTTTTGTATATGTTTTCTCTTTGTGAAATACTCTTCTGAAAAACCTCACATCTGACCTCGCAGTTTGACTCCTTCTAGTGTCTACTCAGCATTTTCACAGAGATAGAGTTCCTTACTACTCAAATGCATTTCCATTGCACTCTTCTAATATCTGCTCATTTTTGCTCAATGGTGCCAAGGACACAGTAGGTAAGGGACATGGAGACTTAGCAGCAAACATTGACCCAACAAGTGAAAAACCCTTCACCAATACAATTTCTAATCAATCTTTTAACTGCTCAATGGAATCTGTATTTAGACAGTTTAGAACATCTCATGCCTCTCATAGTTGGGAGGCTCTGAAAAATCACATGTGGCTGGAAAAGCCTATTCAGGCAGGCTAGAGGATTTCCAAAAGAGTTTGTAGGTTGAAATACTGTCACACCCAGGAATTATTAACTGGAGCTGTAAGTTAACTCTTTTTTCAGAGAAAGGCAGTGGGGGGACAGCCCCCCATAAAGTCAGAGGTGTAGGTGAGAGCACAAAGCAGAAAGTAGGCAGACTCTGGTTTTGGGGGGGTAGATGCTCGAGAATTTCCAGGGGAGCTCCTGAGGCTAGATCTCACTTTGCGTATGCCGAGCCTCCTTCCACAGGACCTTTGTCATGGGTGGAGCGCTGATCCAAGTCGGCTCCCGACACAATGGCACTTCACAAACTTTATGATGGCTACATGTTTGAATTTCTCTTTTCCCCACTGACCTGTAGGTACTGAGAAGGCAGGCATTATGCCTCTGTTGTTCACCACTGAATATGTAGAGTCTGATCTAGTGTCTAATCAACTATAGATACTCGGTAAACTACTGAACTACCAATTGACATAAAATGGAAAGAACCAGGAACATTGAAGCACTCAAAAAAAAATGAAAGGAAAGTTAAAAGTTTGAAAAACAATTATAGTGATTAATAAAGAGACAAAATGAAATACACTGAATATGCTTTAGGTGACAGGAAATTTTTGATATAGTAAATGTAGGAATGCTATTACATGCTTTCAAGGGTGTGACTATTGAAGTGATGCTCAAAATTATCCATAGGAACAAAGTGTAAAACCCTTTTCTAGCATACATTGATAGTAGCACATCTGTCACCTTAGAGACATGAGAATATTTTGCAGTCAACAGGGACAGCAATCAGAAATGTAGAGATAAGCTAGTGCTGGTGTAAGAATCTACATTAGGTAAAGGAGTTTATTTATAAAGAAGAGAGAGATAAACGAAGAAAGAGAATAAGAGTGAGGGAAACAAAGAGGGAGAGATGACTTCCTCATTTCACTCCTACTGTGAGCACAGAATACCTGATGGGACTGGTGATGAAACTGTCTTCATCTGGTGGCAGAGCCCAGAGTTTGCTTTAGACCTGTATGTCTAGATTCTAGCTCTTAACCATTTTCTGCCATTGTGCTATGATCTATATTTAGTACCTGAGTCTTATATTTAGTCTTTGTTGTTGTTCAGGCTCTAAGTTGTGTTTCACTTTTTGTGATCCCATGGACTGAAGCACATCAGGCTTCCCTGTTCTTTGCCATCTTCTGGAGCTTGCTCAAACTCATGTCCCTTGAGTCAGTGATGCCATGCAACAATCTCATCCAGTGTTGTCCCATTCTCCTCTTGCCTTCAATCTTTCGCAGCATTGGGGTCTTTTCTAATGACTTGGCTCTTCGCATAATGTGTCCAAAGTATTGGAGCTTCAGCTTCATAATCAGTCCTTCTAATGAATATTCAGGGCTGATTTCCTTTAGAATGGACTGGTTGGATCTCCTTGCAGTCCAAAAGACTCTCAAGAGTCTTCTCCAACACCACAGTTCAAAAGCATCAGTTCTTCAGTGCTCAGCCTTCTTTATGGTCCAACTCTTACATCTATATCTGACTACTGGAAAAACCATAGCTTTGACTATACAGACCTTTGTAGGAATAGTAATGTCTCTGCTTTACAATATGCTGTCTAGGCTGGTCATAGCTTTTCTTACAAGGAGTAAACATCTTTTAATTTCATGGCTGCAGTCACCACCTGCAGTGTTTTTGGAGCCCAAGATGATAAAATCTGTCACTGTTTCCATTGTTTCCCTATCTATTTTCCATGGAGTGATGGGACTGGATGCCATGGTCTTTGTTTTTTGAATGTTGTTTTTTAAGCCAGCTCTTTCACTCTCTTCTTTCACCTTCATCAAGAGGCTCTTTAGTTCCTTTTCACTTTCTTCCATAAGGATGGTGTCATCTGCATATCTGAGCTTACTGATATTTCTCCCCGAAGTCTTGATTCCAAATTGTATTTCTTCCATCCTGGCATTTCTCATGATGTACTCTGCATATAAATTAAATAAGCAGAGTGACAATATACAGCCTTGACAAATTCCTTTCCCAATTTTGAACCTGTCCATTGTTCCGTGTTCAGTTCTAAGTGTTGCTTCTTGACATGCATACAGGTTTCACAGGAGGCAGGTAAGGTGATTTGATATTCCCATCTCGAAGAATTTTCCACATTTTGCTGTGATCCACACATTCAAAGGCTTTAGAATAGTCAATATTTAGTCTTAATTGAAAGACATTGGGTATGGGCAGGTGTGCATAATATTATTCCACTTTCATTTATAAAATTGAAAATCCTATTTATTATAGAGGTCAATGACTTACATTCATGAAGAAAAAGTTACAAAGTACTGCATGATTGAAAATTCTGAAGTTGTATGCCTTTTCTTTGGCAGCATAATCACATTCTTTCTGGATGTTTGTCCAAATCGTGTAGAAAATAGCATATGGTGGGTATTACTACAACCTGTCTTTCGTATCATATCCTCACTTAAGAATTGACAAATGGCAAGGATTAAAGGAAATTCCAGGGCAATATTGAGGTGTAGTTTGCTTAGACTTTTGATTATCTTAATTTATTGTCATTTGGATAGTATGTATGCCATTATATCTAGTCCAGATGACTCTGAATTCCAATCCTTTTTCCTTTTTAAAGACAGATTGTTTTACAAAACAGCCAAACCCAAACACATATCATCAATCCACATATCAAGTTCTTATTTCACTGGATGAATTAGCTTCCTGGATTCTAAATGCCTAAATTATAGAAGTGCTTATAGTTCTGGCTTTCAAAAATACCTGAATAGGCATGCCTGCTGATCATGGATTTGATTTAGTAATAGAAACAAGTGAGTATAATTTCTCTTGGAGGACTAGTTTAATGATATTTATAAACCTACAAATATATTTCTAAAAAAAAAAAAAAACCCTCTGATTCTCCTACATAAAAAATAGAAAATGATTCAATATTATGAAATAATATTTTTATAAGCCTTCTGTGTTCTGTAATTCTGTTTTCTCATCTTTCTGTCACTGTGGGGATATTTGCATGAAAATAGTTTCTCTGTTGCTAAGAGTTCATCTGTTCCTGCTGCTTATTTCTCACCTGAAGTCACAATTCTCTGAATGTACATCATAATCATCTCTACATAAGCCAATTTCAGTGCCACAAACAAAGGATTATGCCTTCAACTGAGAAATAAACAGCAGGAGCAGAATAAATCTAAAAACCAAATATCCCATTTTATGGAAATATCCCAATTAATAAAAATTCAATTGAAAAATATTCTAAGTTATATATCAGCAGAATTGCCTTTCAATTGAAGTTTTTCAGTTTTTCATGATGTTTCAGTGTACTTTGTATTCAGGTTAGTTAAATCTGGTTTATTCACTGCTAGTTATGCCAGATGTCTTTTTATCCTTCTGTTTATGTTTAGCAGTCTGTCCCAATTCTATCAGTTTTAATTATCTAAAGCCTTAGTGCTAAGACTCGTATAGAAGTAGTAACTCCTCCTTGAAATCCATTGATAATGATTGAATAAAAAAGAGGACAGCAGATGGGCATGAGCTGCTTTGTGGACTCACATGGAGACTTGAGTGAACCTTAAATATGTGTCTATTAAAAATTGTATTCCATGTTTACTTGTAATTCCACTTACCATTGTCCCAGGTGGCACAGTGGTAAAGAATCTGCCTGCCAATTCAAGAGATGCAGGAGACACGGGTTTGAGCCCTGGGCCATGAAGGTCCCCTGAAGTAGGAAATGGCAACCCACTCTAGTATTCTTGCCTAAAAAATTCCATGGACAGAGGAGGTTGGCAGACTATAGTCCAGTCCATAAAGAAGCCTACTGGGCTACTGAACGACTGAGCAAGAACACCAACCAACTGTAGCTACACTACCATGACTCCACAAATTGCAACACTTCACAGATTATCTCATAACCTTAAATATATTAATATTTCAGTTAAATTTCTTTTTGGACGATTGGAGTACTGAATAGAAACAAACAAACAAAAGTTTGATTTACTGCCTAAATACAAGGTCAGTCATGTTTGACTCTTGGTGACTCCATGGACAACTCAGCGGAAATGAGTTTGAGCAAACTATGGGAGATAGTGCAAGACAGGGGAAGCCTGGCATGCTGCAGTCCATGGGTTCTCAAAGTCGGACAGGACTTAGTGACTGAACAACAAAGAATGAGTCAATGTCTTTTCAAGAAAGATAAATGAACAAATGGCAGAATAAAATTTAGTAGTTTTCTGAGACACTTAATTAATTGGTGAAGGGGTCTGAAAAGTAAGAAGTGCCAAAATATACCTGGGAGAGACCAGAAAATCTCCCTAATAAGTATAGCAAGATTTTCATCTTAAAAGATGAATAGGCTTTAACCTAGAAGAGTTGGGAAGAGAATAAAAGAGGAAATAAGTAGGAGAGAAACCATAAGCAGAGAGAGCAAATGTGAAATAAATAAGTCACCCAGGTAAAGCAGCATTGTATAGTAAATTAGAATAACTAGAGATAAGTGCAATAAGTTCAAACTGTAGTGTGCATAGTAACCACCTGGGAGGGGTTATTAAAACATAAATTCCAAGACCTCACAAGCCCCCTATTCTGATTCAGTAAATATTGTTTTCTAACTGAAAAGCTGTATTCTTATCAGGTTCCTGGGAAATCCTGACAAATCTAGACAAGCCTTTTGAGACATATATTTGGAACTTAGTATGTTAGGTAAAACATGGTTATGACTGCAAGATATTTTATACAAGCCTTGAGTTAAACACAAAGAAAAACCTTGTATAGATACACAAAAGATATAGAGAAAAAGATAAAAGTGTATAACTATTAAAAAAGGATCAAATAGCAAATGAATGTATGAAGAGAAGGACAGAGAGAAAACAATTAACAAAATGGCAAAACTTAATAATAAGGCCTCATCTATGAATAGTTACTTTAAATGTAAATTCATGAATCCTTCCAATGAAAAAGTCTAGAGTGGTTGAATAGATAAATGCAAGCAAATAAACAAAAACAAGATCCAGAGATATGCTGTCTATAATAAACTCAACTTATATTTAATGACATGTATAGGCTGAAAGTAAAGGGATGGAGGAAGATATTCCATGTAAGTGGCAATCAGAATACAGCAAAGGTTGCAATACTTAGATAAAGTAGATTTTAACTCAAAAACTTCCACAGGAGACAAAAAAGAAATAATATGATGATAAACAGTCAATTAAAAAAGGAAGATACAAAAAATTATAAATGCATACATACCCATCAGAGAACTTAATAGAGAGATAGATAGACAGATATAGCAAATATTAACAGTTCTGAAGGGAGAAATTGATAGCAATATGACAATACTAGAAGACTTTAGTATCTCATGTTTAATAATACATAAAACATACAGACAGAAACGCAATAAACAGCTGACTTGAATAATACAGACCAAATGAACTTAAAAGACATATAGAACTTACCAATCAACAACAGACAAATACACGTACTTCTCAAGAAACATGGACCATTCCATAGGGTGAATCCCATGTTGTGTCATACAATCACACTAAAAGCTTCTTCACATCAATGGAAATAACCCTATAGAATAAGAGAAAACATTTGCAAGCCATACATCAAATAAGGGCTTAATATCTAAAATATATAAGCAAAACAACAAATAATCCAGATTTTAAAATGGTCAAAGAACTTAAACAGACATTTCTCAAAATAAAAACATAGAAGTAGCCAACATGCATATGAACAAAACATACAAATTTCCCCAAAGAAGATATGTAAATACCTAACAGATCAATAAAAATGTGTTTAACATCATTAATTATTAGAAAAATGCAAAACAAACCACAATGGGTTAATACCTCCCTTTAGAATGTTTGTTAAAAAAACACAAAAGATTAAATAAGTGTAAATGAGGATGAGGTTTAAGGGAACTTGTATGCAGTTAAATGAAATTAATTCATGCAGCTATTAGGGAAAAAACATGGAAATTCTCCAAAAAATTAAACTAGAACTATTTTATGATCTAGTAATTGGAAAATTTAGCAGTGAAAACAGGACTGGAAAAGGTCAGTTTTCATTCCAATCCCCAAAAAAGGTGGTATCACAGTGCTGAAATTACCACACTATTGCACTCACCTCACAAACCAGTATGGTAATGCTCAAAATTCTCCAAGCCAGGTTTCAGCAATACATGAACTGTGAACTTTCAGATGTTCAAGCTGGTTTTCGAAAAGGCAGAGGAACCAGAGATCAAATTGCCAACATCTGCTAGATCATGGAAAAAGCAAGAGAGCTCCAGAAAAGCATTTATTTCTGCTTTATTGACTATGCCAAAGCCTTTGACTGTGTGGATCACAATCAACTGTGGAAAATTCTGAAAGAGATGGGAATACCAGACCACCTGACTTGCCTCCTGAGAATCCTCTATGCAGGTCAGGAAGCAACAGTTAGAACTGGACATGGAACAACAGACTGGTTCCAAATAGGAAAAGGAGTACGTCAAGGCTGTATATTGTCACCCTGCTCATTTAACTTATATGCAGAATACATCATGAGAAACGCTGGGTGAAGGAAGCACAAGCTGGAATCAAGATTGCCGGGAGAAATATCAATACCCTCAGATATGCAGATGACACCACCCTTATGGCAGAAAGGAAAGGAGAATTAAAGAGCCTCTTGATGAAAGTGAAAGACGAGAGTGAAAAATTTGGCTTAAAACTCAAAATTCAGAGAACTAAGATCATGGCATCTGGTCCCATCACTTCATGGGAAATAGATGGGGAAACAGTGGAAATTGTGTCTGACTTTATTTTTTGGGCTCCAAAATCACTGCAGATGGTGATTGCAGCCATGAAATTAAAAGAAACTTAATCCTTGGAGGAAAAGTTATGACCAACTTAGACAACATATTAAAGAGCAGAGACATTAATTTGCCAAGAAAGGTCCGTCTAATCAAGGCTATGGTTTTTCCAATAGTCATGTATGGATGTGAGAGTTGGACTGTGAAGAAAGCTGAGCACTGAAGAACTGATGCTTTTGAACTGCGGTGTTGGAGAAGACTCTTGAGAGTCCCTTGGACTGCAAGGAGATCCAACCAGTCCATCCTAAAGAGATCAGTCCTGAGTGTTCGTTGGAAGGACTGATTTTGAAGCTGAGACTCCAATATTTTGGCCACCTGATGCAAAGAGCTGAGTCATTGGAAAAGACCCTGATGCTGGGAAAGATTGAGGGTGAAAGGAGAAGGGGATGACAGAGGATGAGATGGTTGCATGGCTTCACAGACTCAATGGACATGGGTTTGCACGGACCTCAAGAGTTGGTGATGGACAGGGAGGCCTGGCATGCTGTGGTTCATGAGGTTGCAAAAGTCGGACATGACTGAGCAACTGAACTGAATCCCAATTCTGGGAATATATCTTAGGAAGTGAAATTAGGATTTCAAAGAGATATCTTCATCCTGTGTTCGTTGCAGCATTATCCATGATAAGCAAGATCTGGAAACCACCTAAATGTCCATCAGTAGGTTAATGAATAAAGAAAATGTGTTATATAGACAATATTATTCAATTTAAAAAAATGAAATATTGTCATTTGTGATAACATGGATAAACTTAGAGTTTGCTAATTAGGATAAGTTAGACATACAAAGACAAGTACTACATGACTTCACTTACATGCAGAATCAATAATAGTCACAGGGACAAGAAGTAGAATAGTGATTGCCAGGAACAGAGGGAGAGGGAAACTGGGAGATGTTGGTACAAAGTTCCAGTTAAGCAATATGAAAAACTTCCTGAAATCTAATATACAGCAAATCCACGACAGTTAACAATACTAAATTGTATATTGTATACCCAAAATTTGGAAAGGGGGATATATATATATATGTGTGTGTGTATATATATATATGTATATATATATATAGTAAAGGGATACCTGAGAAACCTGTTTTTAGGACAAGAAACAACAATTATAACGAGACATGGAACAGTGAACTGGTTCAAAATTGAGAAAGGAGTACGTCAAGACTGTATATTGTTACCCTGCTTATTTAACTTCTATGCAGAGTACTTTATGTGAAATGCTGAGTTGGATGACTTACAAGCTGGAATCAAGACTGCTGTGAGAAATATCAACAACCTCAGATATCCAGATGATACCACTCTAATTGGAAAAAGCAAAGAGGAACTAAAGAGCCTCTTGATGAAGGTGAAAGAAGAGAATGAAAAAGCTGGCTTAAAACTAAACATTCAAAAAACTAAGATTATGGCATCCAGTCTCAAAGAGTGGTATGTTTTATTTTCCTGGGCTCCAAAATCACTGCAGATGGTTATTGCAGCCATGGAATTAAAAGATACTCACTCCTTGGAAGAAAAGCTATTACAAACTTAGCATATTTAAAAGCAGAGGCATCAATTTGCCTACAAAGGTCTATAAATTCAAAGCTATGGATTTTCCAGTAGTCATGTACAGATGGGAGAGTTGGACCATGAAGAATGCTGAGCACTGAAGAAGTGACGCTTTCTAACTGTGGTGCTGGATTAGACTCTTGAGAGTCCCTTGGACAACAAAGAGATCAAATCAGTCAATCCTAAAGGAAATCAGCCCTGAATATACACTGGAAGGACTGATGCTGAAGCTTAAGCTCCAGTACTTTGGCCACCTGATGTGGAGTGCCAACTCACTGGAAAAGACTCTGATGCTGGTAAAGATTGAGGGCAAAAGGAGGAGTGGGTAGCAGAGGATGAGATGGTTGGATGACATCACTAACTCAATGGACATGAGTTTGAACAAACTCCAGAGATAGTAAAGGACTGAGAAGCCTGACATTCTCAGTTCATGAGGTCACATAGAGCCAGATAGGACTTCATGACAGAACAACAAAAAGGTGCCTTCTTAAGTATTCTCATCACAAAGGAAAATAGAAAGAAGATGGAAGCTATGTGAAGTGATAGATATATATATATATATTTTTTTTTTGGCTTACATTATTTATTTTTTTTTTATTTATTTTTTTTTAATCAAGAATCTCTTTTATTGATTATCAGAAACATTACAAACATCTAGTATGAACAAATTGTAACATGATAGTGTTTAGTTTGAACAATTAATACATTTCAGATATAATATTATACATATTTCAATGCTATTCTCCCCAATCATCTCACCCTCTCCTGGTCCCAGAGTCCAAAAGTCTGGTCTATACATCAGTGTCTCTTTTGTTGTCTCGTAAATAGGGTTATTTTTTACCATCTTTCTAAATTCCATATATATGTGTTAGTATACTGTATTTGTGTTTTTGTTTCTGGCTTACTTCACTCTGTATAATAGGCTCCAGTTCCATCCACCTCCTTAGAACTGATTCAAATGTATTCTTTTTAATGGCTGAGTAATATTCCATTGTGTATATGTACCACAGCTTGCTTATCCATTCATCTGTGGATGGACATCTAGGTTGCTTCCACGTTCTGGCTATTGCAAACAGTGCTGCTATGAACATTGGGGTACAGGTGTCTCTTTCAATTCTGGTTTTCTCAGTGTATATGCCCAGCAGTGGGATTGCTGGATCATAAGGCAGTTCTATTCGCAGTTTTTTGAGGAATCTCCATACTGTTCTCCAAAGTGGCTGTACTAGTTTGCATTCCCACCAACAGTGCAAGAGGGTTCCCTTCTCTCCGCACCCTCTCCAGCATTTATTGCTTGTGGACTTTTGGATAGCAGCCATTCTGATTGGCGTGAAATGGTATCTCATAGTGGTTTTGATTTGCATTTCTCTGATAATGAGTGATGTTGAGCATCTTTTCATGTGTTTGTTAGCCATCTGTATGTCTTCTTTGGAGAAATGTCTATTGAGTTCTTTGGCCCATTTTTTGATTGGGTCATTTATTTTTCTGGAATTGCAAATAATAGCAAATGAAGCAACTGACAAACAACTAATCTCAAAAATATACAAGCAACTTCTACAGCTCAATTCCAGAAAGATAGATATATTAATTAACTTTATTGCAGCAATTATTTCACAATGTATACATGCATCAAAACATCAATTTGTACATCTTCAGGTCAGATCAAATCACTCAGTCATGTCTGACTCTTTGCAACCCCATAAATCGCAGCACACCAGTCCTCCCTGTCCATCACCAACTCCCGGAGGTCACTCAGACTCACATCCATCGAGTCAGTGATGACATCCAGCCATCTCATCCTCTGTTGTCCCCTTCTCCTCCTGCCCCCAATCCCTCCCAGCATCAGAGACTTCTCCAGTGAGTCAACTCTTCGTATGAGGTGGCCAAAAATACTGGAGTTTCAGCTTTAGCATCATTCCTTCCAAAGAAATCCCAGGGCTGATCTCCTTCAGAATGGACCAGTTGGATCTCCTTGCAGTCCAAGGGACTCTCAAGAGTCTTCTCCAACACCACAGTTCAAAAGCATCAATTCTTCGGCGCTCAGCCTTCTTCACAGTCCAGCTCTCACATCCATACATGACCACAGGAAAGACCATAGCCTTGACAAGGCGAACCTTTGTTGGTAATATCTCTGCTTTTGAATATTCTATCTAGGTTGGTCATAACTTTCATTCCAAGGAGTAAGCGTCTTTTAATTTCATGGCTGCAGTCACCATCTGCAGTGATTTTGGAGCCCAGAAAAATAAAGTCTAACACTGTTTCCACTGTTTCTCCATCTATTTCCCATGTAGTGATGGGACCAGATGCCATGATCTTCGTTTTCTGAATGTTGAGCTTTAAGCCAACCTTTTCACTCTCTTATTTCAATTTCATCAAGAGGCTCTTTAGTTCCTCTTCACTTTCTGCCATAAAGGTGGTGTCATAAGATGATGCTGTGAAATAAGATGATGCTGTGAAAGGTGCCATAAAATGATGCTGTGAAAGTGCTGCACTCAATATGCCAGCAAGTTTGGAAAACTCAGCAGTGGCCACAGGATGGGAAAAGGTCAGTTTTCATCCCAATCCCAAAGAAAGGCAATGCCAAAGAATGCTCAAACTACCACACAATTGCTCATCTCACACGCTAGTAAAGTAATGCTCAAAATTGTCCAAGCCAGGCTTCAGCAATATGTGAACCGTGAACTTCCTGATGTTCAAGCTGGTTTTAGAAAAGGCAGAGGAACCAGAGATCAAATTGCCAACATCCGCTGGATCATGGAAAAAGCAAGAGAGTTCCAGAAAAACATCTATTTCTGCTTTATTGACTATGCCAAAGCCTTGGACTGTGTGGATCACAAAAAACTGTGGAAAATTCTGAAAGAGATGGGAATACCAGACTACCTGATCTGCCTCTTGAGAAATTTGTATGCAGGTTAGGAAGCAACAGTTAGCACTGGACATGGAACAACAGACTGGTTCCAAATAGGAAAAGGAGTATATCAAGGCTGTATATTGTCACCCTATTTGTACATCTTAAATATACATAATTTCTATTTGTCAAGTATTCATCAATAAAGACAAAAAAAGTTGACTTTTAGGTGACTAATACAGTAATGAGAAGATAATCAATTGGTCATTAGACTCTGAGAATGCTCACAGTAGGAAAATTTGCAGTTGAAGACCTTAAAGGAAAAGAGAGCTTGCAGAGATAGAAGTAATCAGTGATCAGAGGAAAATCTTCATAATTACTGTATGTGTGCTCAAATAAAAGCGCAACAAAATTTTTAAAAATATATTTGCTATAACAGAAGTGAAATTCTAATAGAATAAAATCACAAATGTAATATAATGTGATATCAGCTTACAGCAAATGTGCAAAATCCATGTAAACAAAAAGAATGACATCAACCATTAGAAAGATCTGAGTATTATAAATGGAACCATACCAATACACGAAGAAGGCAATGGCACCCCACTCCAGTACTCTTGCCTGGAAAATCCCATGGACGGAGGAACCTGGTGGGCTGCAGTCCATGGGATCGCTAAGAGTCAGACATGACTGAGCGACTTCACTTTCACTTTTCACTTTCATGCATTGGAGAAAGAAATGGCAACCCACTCCGGTGTTTTTGCCTGGAGAATCCCAGGGACGGCAGAACCTGGTGGGCTGCCGTCTATGGGGTCGCACAGAGTCGGACACGACTAAAGCGACTTAGCAGCAGTAGCATACCAATACAAAAAGACTCAGCAAGTATATAAATAATAACTCTCCAAACACTAATCTACGTGTGTACAGCAATTCCATTAAAATTTCAATTGATTTCTTATTCTAAGACTTATGTGGAACATTAAATGTCAAGTGAATCATACATCAAAATTCTTTGTGTAATAACTATGACTGTGTAATGTCAGTACCAGTGTAATGCCATTACCTAAAAGTAGAATTCAATTTATGGAAAAGACTAGGATACAGAAACAGATAATTTATGCAAGTATGTTATAATGGCTGAATATATATTATTTGCTGATCACTCTGCATGTGTGTGACCTCCCTATATCAAAAAAAAAAAAAAAAAGAAGAAGAAGAAGAAAGAAAGAAATCTTTAGCTTCCCCTTCCGATTTCCCTGGTGGCTCAGATGGTAAAGCATCTGCCTACAATGTGGGAGACCCAGGTTCTATCCCTGGGTTGGGAAGATCCTCTGGGAAAGGAAATGGCAACCCACTCTAGTACTCTTGCCTAGAAAATCCCATGGACAGAGAAGTGTGGTAGGCTACAGTCCATAAGGTCACAAAGAGTTGGACATGACTGAGCAACTTCACTTTCTATCACTTTCTGAAATAAATACTAGTACATAATTCACAGGGTTGTTGTGGGGGTACTTTACAAATTCTTGTGAAAGACTCTGAGATAAAGAATGTATCACTATTGTGCATTTTCCTTTAATAATATAGATTTGAGATGATTCCATATCAGTGAATGCACAACCATCCTCTTCTGTTGGTTGGATATTTGGTGTTTAATTATATTTTATCAAGCACTTCATGATTAATATCTAATAAGTTTTTAATATGTGGGGAGTATAAGTAATGTTAAAATGGGGATTTTTT
The DNA here is from genome assembly GCA_935064755.1 of Tragelaphus eurycerus. NCBI lineage: Eukaryota > Metazoa > Chordata > Mammalia > Artiodactyla > Bovidae > Tragelaphus > Tragelaphus eurycerus. The sequence goes on from CAKXYN010000004.1 coordinate 10,285,635, forward strand.
CACAAGCTGCCTTATGCACATTATATAAATGATTCTTTAAGGTTGGTAAGAAACATTGGAATATTAGGTCAAGTAGTCCCCCACTTTAAATTACTGCAAAAAAAAGGTGTGCATAGTTAGATTACCATCAGAAGTTCAGGAGTGTATTTAATTTACCTATATTTTCCCACACCATCCCTGGTGGCTCAGAGGTTAAAGTATCTGCCTGCAATGCGGGAGACCTGGGTTCGATCCCTGAGTTGGGAAGATCCCCTGGAGAAGGAAATGGCAACCCACTCCAGTATTCTTGCCTAGAGAATCCCATGAATGAAGGAGCCTGGTGGGCTACAGTCCACGAGGTCTCAAAAAGTTGAACACAACTGAGCAACTTCACTTTCACTTTCAAACAATATTTAGTAGCAGTAGCATTTTCATATACTTTAAACTATATTGGTAAAAATTATTTCTTGTTTCATTTCATTCTTGTTTATTCACAGAGTTGATCATCTGCTCATATGCTTAATAGTTATTAATAGCTTTCTTTTTTTTTTTTGATGTTACTCTCTTCATGGTGGGTGGTTTAGTTGCTCAGTCATGTCTGACTCTTGTGACCTCATGGGCTATAGCCTACCAGGCTCCTCTGTCCATGGATTCTCCAGGCAAGAATACTGGAGTGGGTTGCCATTTCCTTCTCCAGGGGATCTTCCCAACCTAGGGATCGAACCTGGGTCTCCTGCATTTCAGGAAGATTCTTTACCGACTGGGCTATGAGAGAAGCCCCTACTCTCTTCATATTCTCTGCCTATTGTCCTCTATGGCACATTGTGTTTGTTTTCCTGTTTTGATTTTGTTATTTCACTTTTCTGTTTGAATGAATTGTACTCTTTCTAAAAATTAAGAAAATTGGGAATTTACTATGTGTGTTCAGTGTTTTTTTCTAATTTGTTGTCTTTTGACTTTTTATAATATTATTTAGCATTCAGAAAATTTGTACTGATGAAAACTCCCTAAGCACTTTATACCCAAAAACTTCAGCGGAAGTGGAACAAGTTAGCTGGAAGATTAAGCAATGCCAGAAATCAGTATAATGAATAATCCAAAATGTTTTCATATATTTATGGCCCTGGAGATTAAAAAACACTTTATAAATTATAATCCTTAACCACTTTTGGGAATCAGCCTTGCTAATGTTGTGGGCAGCAAAAGTTGCATGTTAATCTGAATTACTGACTTTTTTTTTTTTTTTTTTTTGCTTATAGATTAATTTTGAGACTGAAAAGTTTGTCTAGGAGGCAATATTTTAGCACAATCATCTGTATCATTTTGTGCATCTGTTTGGAAATGCCATAAGCATCTCATAGATGTATTCTTTCTTTAAAATATAGAAAATAGAAAATGGTCTATAGTCTTGGTACTAAACAGAATTTTGGACCTGCTTGCCTACAGCATGCAAAGTCAGTCTAATGACACCAGTGTTAATGAAAAAACGTACGGTGTTTATTGACGAAAACCAAGTAAAAAGAACAGGAAGCTTATGCTTAAAAGACCAGCACTCTCTGATGACTTTCAGGGAAATTTTTTAGAAGCAACATTTAGGGTGAGTGTTGAAGCTTACAGAGCTCCCTGGTGGCTCAGTGGGTAAATCGTCTGCCTACAATGTGGAAGACCGGGGTTCAATCCCTGGGTAGGGAAGATCTCCTGGAGAAGGAAATGGCAACCCACTCCAGTACTCTTGCTTGGAAAATCCCATGGATGGAGGAATCTGGTAGGCTACAGTCTGTGGGGTCGCAGAGAGTCAGAGACGACTGAGAGACTTCATTTCACTTCACTTGAGGCCTATGGACTTTTTTGATTGGTTGATAGTGTAGTAACAGGATGATGTTTCAGAAATCTTAATCATCAACTCTTGGTTTCAGCCAGTCTGGAGTCACATGCTTGTGGTCAGCATGTAGTCATTATCCTCTACCTGGGGGTGGATGGATCTTAGTGTCTGCAGAATAACAAAGATTGTTACGTATATCCATTGAGGAGGAACTAGAATTTTTTTTTTATCACAGAATTATTGTTTAAGCTATCTTGTTTAACAGCTTTTCCTTTGTTTCTGCCTTTCATCATTTCTCTAATTAATAATTCCTTGAATCTGCTCTTTGGAAATCAGGGAACTCCTAGAAGATGAAAATCTTTTCTACAAAAAAAATAAATGAGGGGACAGAGAAGAGAATTTTTACCAAGGAAGACTCCATACGGTCCTGTTCAGTCTCAATCCTCCCTTTTGTCACCTCAGTCCTGTGGGCAGGACAGGAAAGGGAATAAAGTTTCAGATGGAGAGGTTATTTATAGATACAAAGGAACCCAGTTTTGGGGGATGTGGCTTCAGTCTCTATATTTAAATGGCCTCAAACTAAGCATTTTTAAATTTTAAACAACTTAGTAGTGTTAGTCACTCAGTCATGTCCGAATCTTAGCAATCCCATGGACGATAACCTACCAGGCTCCCCTGTCCATGGGATTTCCAAGGCAAGAATACTGGAGTGGGTTGCCATTTCCTTCTCCAGGGAATCTTCCTAACCCAGGGACTGAACCCAGGTCTCCTGCACTGCAGGCAGATTCTTTACCATTTGAGCGAGCCCAAAGTTTAAAAAACTTGCTGCTAAGTTGCTTTAGTCGTATCCGACTCTGTGCGACCCCATGGACGGCAGCCCACCAGGCTCTGCTGTCCCTGGGATTCTCCAGGCAAGAACACTGGAGTGGGTTGCCATTTCCTTCTCCAATGCATGAAAGTGAAAAGTGAAAGTGAAGTCGCTCAGTCGTGTCCGGCTCCCAGCGACCCCATGGACGGCAGCCTACCAGGCTCCTTGGTCTATGGGATTTTCCAGGCAAGAGTACTGGAGTGGGGTGCCATTGCCTTCTCCATTAAACAACTTAGGTAAAATAATAAGAGTGAATGATATAATAAAAAGTGCCAATTAAAAAAATACACAGCATGAACATTGCAAGTTAAGTTTTATTTAGAGCAAAATGAGAACTGCAGCCTGAGACAGCATCTCAGATAGCTCTGAGAGACTGTTCCAAACAGGTAGTGGGGGAAGATCAAGATATAAGATTTTGGTGAAGGGCAAGTTCAATGCAATAAAGCAGCTATTTTACAAAAGGTTTTCTACTAATCACAAGGAGCTGATGTCACCATGAAAGGATTTAGTGCTTTTCTAGATATGAGATGTAAGGAGCAAACTCCAGGAGATAGTGAAAGACAGAGAAGCCTGACACACTGCAATTCATGGGAGTGGCAAAAAGTTGAACACAACTTATTGACTGAACTAAAACAAGGATTGGGGTCATGCAATCAGTTCCTTAAAAATATCTATCTAAACACCTGTTCCACCAGTTTCCCTGGAGCTCAAAGTGCCTCATCTCCACCCCAGCTCCCCTTCAGTGTGTGTTGAAGGTCAATAGCTGCAGCAACACAGGATTTAATCTCCTCAGAGGCAGATGGCAAAAACCCTTGGCAAGTGCCAATTTGTAGTTGACAAAGGAATAGTTAAATTTAGCAAAATGTACATCACAAAGACCAAAAAAATTTGGTAGTTTTCTTTTTTTTTTCTCAGATAAAATATACTTAACACTATTAGTAAGTGCTTTAGGAGGAGAAAGACTTAAAGTGATTTAGAGCCTATTACATTCCCCAAAACTTAAACATATTATCACATTTCCTTCTCATCATTGGAAACTAATGGTCCAAAGTATCCCTTATTCCTTTTCATTTAACAAATATTTATTGAGCACCAACTTCTGAAAGTATTGTTTCCAGAGTTAAGATATATAGTGCAAAACTAGAAATTTTAAAACCCACTTGACTTCTTACAAAACATGACATAATAAGAAAAGCAATATATATATGTGAATTATATATTTGTTTAGGAAATTAAAATATTTTGTAAGACAAAGTTTATAGCAGCTACTAGTATAAAAGCTGAAATGTAAATGTTTATTTTTCATTGTAATGATCAAAGACTTTTTCCTACTATATCACATGATTGAGGTATTAAAATTAAATTTCTTTCTATGCAAGAAGTTCCTAAAATCTTAAACACTGCCTTAAATTTCCTAAGTACTCGTGAAAGAGAGGGCATTGACTAAAATTCCCTTAGGCAGGTAACTAGAAACCTTTATATCAGGCCATGGAGTAGTGAGATGAAATTTCAAGAGGTCTTCTGAGTAGTGTGATTATATAACTTATTATCCAGTGTAGTATGTAAGAGTGGAAGCAAGACTATTAATAATTACCCCTAGTAAACAGGACAGAAGTACCCAGGTGTTCCAGATAAACGATAACCAAGAGTCACAGGGTTGATCATTGAGGCCAAGACCCTGCTGACCTCTAAACAAATCTGGAACAAGCTCTTTTCAATATAGCAACTTCAAAGAACTCACAGTCTTTGTTTCACTTAGTAACATCATCCATCTGAAATCCTCTACCTCTTAGAAAAATTGTAATGGAGGAAGGCTTCCTGGCAAGTGTAAGCATGATTCACCATCTTATCCTGTCCTGGGTGAAAGATAAACAAGTGAACAATCTTAGAAACATATACCTAACTTTGCATCAGATATGTCTGATAGAGGTCACAGTGGCATCAGATGGATTCTAGTTCAAAATGCTTGAGTGGAAAATTTCATCCTAAAATGTGTAATATTAATAACACTAGGATAGTGTCATTACATGGATGACTTCTTTTAAATTTCATGGAACTTTGACTACCATAAGGTCTCAGTGTATCAAGAGTGACATGTAATCTCCAAATCTTGATTTGTGGTAGATGTCACCAAGTACTGCAAGCATGGTGTCCTGGCCAACATCATCCCCTACCATATCCTGTCTAGTATCATCCCCGGTATGTACCTGCACGTAGAAACAAGGGTTGCAGAAACCTGCAAGCTGTAATCTTTTTTATATATAGTAATTCAGTTTCAGTAATGTAATTCAGGAAACTCTTTCATAAATATAAAACATATCTGTGTATCGATTCTATTACAGATATATGATACCATAATTGGTGTTATATATCACATACAGTCTCTAATATTGAATTGGAAAGTAAAAACAAAAGTACATGATGATTCTTGTTATCAGTCAACATTTTGTGAGTGATTCTGTTATTTAATCAATTTGTTAATTTGAAAAATATTATTTAGATCATACCTAATTTTACAGGCAAAATAATAGATAAAATGTCCTGTACTACTTTGGTAACATAACTTGCTCTTGCTTCTGACCAAGAAAAAGTACTCATATAAAACTGATTAATTTTAGTTGCTACTACATTGTGTTATTTTTTTTTTTTTTTTTTTTTTTTTTTTACGTACTATAGCATATTATATAAATAAACATAGCCAAACAATTAGGTTAAGTGAGATAAGTCAGACAGAGAAAGACAAATACTGCATGATCTCATTTATATGTGGAATCTGTAAAAAAGCCAAACTCGTGGAATTAAGGTATAATGGTGGTATTCAGGGGCTGGAGGATAGAGAAAATGGACAGATGTTAGTCAAAGGTGACAAACTTCCAGTTATAAAATAAATAGGTTTTAGACTTGTGATTTTCAGCAGTGACTATAGGTTAACAATACTGTTATATGCTCCAAAATTGTTAAGAGTAAATCTTAAATATGCTCACCATAAAAATATAATTACATGAGATGAGGAATATGTTGCTGCTGCTACTGTTGCTAAGTCGCTTCAGTCGTGTCCGACTCTGTGCGACCCCATGGACGGCAGCCCACCAGGCTCCCCAGTCCCTGGGATTTTCCAGGCAAGAACACTGGAGTGGGTTGCCATTTCCTTCTCCAATGCATGAAAGTGAAAAGTGAAAGTGAAGTCGTTCAGTCGTGTCCAACTCTTAGCGACTTCATGGACTGCAGCCTACCAGGCCCCTCCGTTTATGGGATTTTCCAGGCAAGAGTACTGGAGTGGGGTGCCATTGCCTTCTCCGAAGGAATATGTTAACTAACCTTATTGTTGTAGTCATTTTGCAATGCATACTTCTATCAAATTAGCACGCTATATACCTTAAAATGGTACAATAGAAAGTGAAAGAAAGAAAGTGAAGTCACTCAGTCGTGTCCGACTCTTCGACCCCAAGGACAGTAGCCTGCACCAAGCTCCTCTGTCCATGGGCTTTTCTAGGCAAGAGTACTGGAAGTGGGTTGCCATTTCCTTCTCCAGGGAATCTTCCCGACCCAGGGATCGAACCCAGGTCCCCCGCATTGTAGACAGATGCTTTACCATCTGAACCACCAGGGAAGTCCTTAAATGATACAATATTATACGTTAATTGCTAAGAGAGTCAATTTTATACCAATAAAGCTAGAAAACATAGTACATAAATAGCTTCAGTTCAGTTCAGTTCATTTCAATCACTCAGTCGTGTCCGATTCTTTCCAACCCCATAAATTGCAGCACATCAGGCCTTCCTGTCCATCACCAGCTCCTGGAGTTCACCCAGACTCACGTACATCGAGTCCGTGATGCCATCCAGACATTTTATCCTCTGTCATCCCCTTTTCCTCCTGTCTTCAGTCTCTCCCAGAATCAGAGTCTTTTCCAATGAGTCAACTCTTCGCATGAAGTGGCCAAAGAATTGGAGTTTGAGTTTTAGCATCAGTCCTTCCAACGAACACCTAGGACTGATCTCCTTTAGAATGGACTAATTAGATCTCCTCGCAGTCCAAGGGACTCTCAAGAGTCTTCCCCAACACCACAGTTCAAAAGCATCAATTCTTCAGTGCTCAGCTTTCTTCACAGTCCAACTCTTACATCGATACATGACTACTGAAAAAACCATAACCTTGACTAGATGGACCTTTGTTGGGAAAGAAATGTCTCTGCTTTTTAATATGCTGTCTAGGTTGGTCTTAACTTTCCTTCCAAGGAGTAAGCATCTTTTAGTTTCATGGCTGCAATCACTATCTGCAGTGAGTGAATCTGGAGCCCCCAAAAATAAAGTCTTACACTGTTTCCACTGTTTCCTCATCTATTTTCATGAAGTGATGGGACCAGATGCCATGGTCTTAGTTTTCTGAATGTTGAGCTTAACATTGAAATATATTTTTAAGAAACAAATATGAAATGATTTTACATGCCTGTTAATATTTAATTATAAAAGTTGCTTTGGGGTATATAAATTGCTAATTGAGCTTCTTACTGGATTAAAAATAATCTGGGTTAGAAAATTGCAAATACAAAAATATATGAAATCAGCCATTTATATTCTGTGTGGATATTGATACTAACCAAAAATATTTGGAATCAAACATCATTTGAAATACTGCTTCATATACAACCAACAAAATAAATAAAGCCCTGAATGACTATAACTTCAATTATGATCCAGGCACACATTTGGATAGGAAACAATTAAAACAGTCACTTGAATTGCATCAAAGAAATGCAAATCAAAACCACTATGAGGTACCATTTCAGACCAGTCAGAATGGCTGCAATCCAAAAATCTACAAGCAATAAATGCATGAGAGGGTGTGGAGAAAAGGGAACACTCTTACACTGTTGGTGGGAATGCAAACTAGTATAGCCACTATGGAGAACAGTGTGGAGATTCCTTAAAAAACTGGGAATAGAACTAGCTTATGATCCCGCAATCCCACTGCTGAGCATACACACTGAAAAACCAAAATTGAAAGAGACACGTGTACCCCAATGTTCATTGCAGCACTGTTTATAATAGCCAGAACATGGAAGCAACCTAGATGTCCATCAGCAGATGAATGGATAAGAAAGCAGTGGTACATATACACAATGGAGTATTACTCAGCCATTAAAAAGAATGCATTTGAGTCAGTTCTAATCAGATCAGATCAGTTGCTCAGTCGTGTTCGACTCTTCGCGACCCCATGAACCACAGCACGCCAGGCCTCCCTGTCCATCACCAGCTCCCGGAGGTCACCCAGACTCACACCCATCAAATCAGTGATGCCATCCATCCATCTCATCCTCTGTCGTCCCCTTCTCCTCCTGCCCTCAATCTTTCTCAGCATCAGAGTCTTCTCCAATGAGTCAACTCTTCCCATGAGGTGGCCAAAATACTGGAGTTTCAGCTTTAGCATCATTCCTTCTAAAGAAATTCCAGGATTGATCTCCTTCAGAATGGACTGGTTGGATCTCCTTGGAGTCCAAGGGACTCTCAAGAGTCTTCTCCAACATCACAGTTCAAAAGCATCAATTCTTTGGTGCTCAGCCTTCTTCACAGTCCAGCTCTCACATCCATACATGACCACAGGAAAGACCATAGCCTTGACTAGGCGAACCTTTGTTGGCAAAGTAATGTCTCTGCTTTTGAATATGCTATCTAGGTTGGTCATAACTTTCCTTCCAAGGAGCAACCGTCTTTTAATTTCATGGCTGCAGTCACCATCTGCAGTGATTTTGGAGCCCAGAAAAACAAAGTCTGACACTGTTTCCACTGTTTCGCCATCTATGTCCCATGTAGTGATGGGACCAGATGCCATGATCTTCATTTTCTGAATGTTGAGCTTTAAGCCAACCTTTTCACTCTCCACTTTCACTTTCATCAAGAGGCTTTTCAGCCCCTCTTCACTTTCTGCCATAAGAGTCATATCATCTGCATAGCTGAGGTTATTGATATTTCTCCCAGCAATCTTGATTCCAACTTGTGTTTCTTCCAGTCCAGCATTTCTCATGATGTACTCTGCATATAAGTTAAATAAACATGGTGACAATATGCAGTTCTAATAAGGAGGATGAAACTGGAGCCTATTATACAAAGTGAAGTAAGCCAGAAAGAAAAACACCAATACAGTATTAGATCAGATCAGATCAGATCAGTTGCTCAGTCGTGTCCGACTCTTTGCGACCCCATGAATCGTAGCACGCCAGGCCACCCTGTCCATCACCATTCCCGGAGTACACTCAGACTCACAATTATCGAGTCAGAGATGCCATCCAGCCATCTCATCCTCTGTCGTCCCCCTTCTCCTCCTGCCCCCAATCCCTCCCAGCATCAGAGTCCTTTCCAATGAGTCAACTCTTTGCATGAGGTGGCCAAAATATTGGAGCTTCAGCTTTAGCATCATTCCTTCCAAAGAAATCCCAGGGCTGATCTCCTTCAGAATGGACTGGTTGGATTTCCTTGCAGTCCAAGGGACTCTCAAGAGTCTTCTCCAACATCACAGTTCAAAAGCATCAATTCTTTGGTGCTCAGCCTTCTTCACAGTCCAGCTCTCACATCCATACATGACCACAGGAAAGACCATAGCCTTGACTAGGCGAACCTTTGTTGGTAAAGTAATGTCTCTGCTTTTGAATATGCTGTCTATGTTGGTCATAACTTTCCTTCCAAGGAGTAAGCGTCTTTTAATTTCATGGCTGCAGTCACCATCTGCAGTGATTTTGGAGCCCAGAAAAATAAAATCTGACACTGTTTCCCCATCTATTTCCCATTAAGTGATGGGACCAGATGCCATGATCTTTGTTTTCTGAATGTTGAGCTTTAAGCCAACCTTTTCACTCTCCACTTTCACTTTCATCAAGAGGCTTTTTAGTTCCTCTTCACTTTCTGCCATAAGGGTGGTGTCATCTGCATATCGGGGAAGGCAATGGCACCCCACCCCAGTACTTTTGCCTGGAAAATCCCATGGACGGAGGATCCTGGTAGGCTCCAGTCCATGGGGTTGCTAAGAGTCAGACACGACTGAGCGACTTCACTTTCATGCATTGGAGAAGGAAACAGCAACCCACTCCAGTGTTCTTGCCTGGAGAATCCCAGGGACGGGGGAGCCTGGTGGGCTTCCGTCTATGGGGTCGCACAGAGTCAGACACGACTGAAGCGACTCAGCAGCAGCAGCAGCAGCATCTGCATATCTGAGGTTATTGATATTTTCCCCAGCAGTCTTGACTCCAACTTGTGTTTTTTCCAGTCCAGCGTTTCTCATGATGTACTCTGCATATAATTTAAATAAACAGGGTGACAATATACACCCTTGACGTACTCCTTTTCCTATTTGAAGCCAGTCTGTTGTTCCATGTCCAGTTCTAACTATTGCTTCCTGACCTGCATATAGATTTCTCAAGAGGCAGGCCAGGTGGTCTGGTATTCCCATCTCTTTCTTAATTTTCCACAGTTTATTGTGATCTACACAGTCAAAGGCTTTGGCATATACTAACACATATATATGGAAATTAGAAAGACGGTAACAATAACCCTGTATGCTGCTAAGTCGCTTCAGTCGTGTCCGACTCTGTGCGACCCCATAGACGGAAGCTTACCAGGCTCCCCTGTCCCTGGGATTCTCCAGGCAAGAACACTGGAGTGGGTTGCCATTTCCTTCTCCAATGCATGAAAGTGAAAAATGAAAGTGAAGTCGCTCAGTCGTGTCCGACTCTTAGCGACTCCACGGACTGGAGCCTACCAGGCTCCTCCATCCATGGGATTTTCCAGGCAAAAGTACTGGGGTGGGGTGCCATTGCCTTCCCCGAATACGAGACAGCAAAAGAGACACTGATGTATAGAACAGTCTTTTGGACTCTGTGGGAGAGGGAGAGGGTGGGATGATTTGGGAGAATGGCATTGAAACATATATAATATCATATATGAAATGAGTCACCAGTCCAGGTTCGATGCAAGATACTGGATGCTTGGGCCTGGTGCACTGGGACGACCCAGAGGGATGGTATGGGGAGGGAGGTAGGAGGAGGGTTCTGGATGGGGAACACATGTATATCTGTGGTGGATTCATTTTGATATATGGCAAAACTAATACAATATTGTAAAGTTTAAAAATAAAATAAAATTAAAAAATATGACAATATAAAGCTAAGCAAAAAGAATTTTTTTTGTTGAAAAAATTTGTGTTAAAACAATTTTGTGTTGACAGTCCTAATGAACTTTTTTTATAGCTTTCTAAATCAAGGCAAAAATTTTATTTTTAACTGTAATTTTTAAGAAAAAAAAAAGTGTTGTACTCTCCTTCATGTCAAGCCCAAGAAAAGTATGATAGAATAGAATAGGGTACATATTTCTAAAATTATATGTAGAAAAGTGGCCATCAAGGGGACAAAATGCCTCTTGCTTTGTAGCACACTACCTTTTGAACACTTTAAATGGTAAGCACCCAGCCAACATTTGTTCTTCTCTGAATCTCTCTGAGGATATTAACTGACACAAGGAAAAGGATGAATGTCCTGTCTGATTTCCATATAATGAATATTTAGCAGTGTCTAAGAAAGGGACATAACAGCAGCAATTAAATATTTTTCATTAAAGTAATTATATAAATATAATTTCAATTGTGTGAAGCCATTAAAATTATGATTGTTAACACAGTAGCAACACAGAAAATATAAAAGTAGCAAGACCACCACATGATAAATACCGTATATATTATAGTGTTAATCCCTCAGTCATGTCTGACTCTTTGAGACTCCTTTTACTGTAGCCTGCCAGGCTCCTCTATCCATGGAGTTATTCAGGCAAGAATACTGGAATGGGTTGTTATTTCCTTCTCCAGGGGATCTTCCTGACCCAGGAATTGAACCCTGGTCTCCTGCATTGCAGGCAGATTCTTTACCATCTCAACCACAAGGGAAAACTTCTAATTTAAGTAATTAAATGTTGGATTTCTGAGTTTAAGACAAATTTTTATCTGCAAATGGAACAATCAAGCCAACCCTTTTCCATAAAGAGGACAGATTTGCTAATTGTATGTGAAAAGTGAAAGTCGCTCAGTCATGTCTGACTCCTTGTGAATCCATGGACTATTATATGGACGACATAAGGACTATGTATATGGACTACACCCTTGGACTGTAGCTTGCCAGGCTCTTCTAGCCATGGAATTGTCCAGGCAAGAATACTGGAGTGGGTAACCTTTCCCTTCCCCAGGGGATATTCCCAACCTAGAAATGGAACCTAGGTCTCTCGCATTGCACATGGATTCTTTACCAACTGAGCCACAAGGGAACCCCAAGATTATTGGAATGGGTAGCCTATCCCTTCTCCAGCGGATCTTCCCATGCCAGAAATCAATCAGGGTCTCCTGCATTGCAGGCGGATTTCTTACCAACGGAGCTATGAAGGAAGTTAATTGTATGTAGTAGACCAAAAACAAACAAAAATGTCTACCAACTATTCTTGTTCATTTCTCCCAGCCCATTTAAAGCCCTTGGATATTACCTGTGCATGTAAAAGTGATTCATATCTCTCTGTATATTAGTAATTCTCCTTGAAATTTAAGAATTTTGGATCACACCCATGGTTTTGTCAAGATGTATGCAGATAAAAAATAGGGTGTCAGGGAAAGGATGTGCCAAGATATGTCTCAGTCCTTTGATAGCATTCTCTTTCCTCCACCATCTACAAAAGCAGAGGCTCTACTGCACTCATTTCTCCCCAAAGTGAACAGAACAGCTTGCTCTTCATTGGTCAATCGGCATAGATTACCCATTCAAGGAAAGTTGTGACTATTACTGTCTGAGCTGTTCTAGCTCACCTAGAATCTAAAATATACCTATAATCTAGTCTCATACAATTTTACCTTTGATATATTTACTTAAAGCAATATGTTTCCAGACAAATAATGTTTAGTGATGAATAGTTTTATTTCTTTAGCATTAAGTAGTCATTTTTAAAAGTCTGATTATCTTCCCACATCTCATGTGAGCAATTGAGCTCACAATTGCTATCCTTTTCCTTCTAGAAGCAGAATGATGGTAACCAAACATTAAGAAATCTTGTACACACAGGTAAAAGATTCTTTATGGGCAAAAAAGTCTTGTAGCAACAGCTAGGTTAACATGAAACTATGACAGATGTGACATTTGGAGTTAAAAACTTATAGGTTTAGATCTTGACTTTACCACTCACTAGCTAAGTGAGTATATGTAAAACATTTGATATTTTATGAGCCCCTGTATCCTCTTTTATACAATTTAAATAGTAATATCTACTCTGAAGAGAATTAGAGGCAACACATATAAGTCAATGTGGGTACATAGTAAACCATTAATCAGATCAGATCAGTCGCTCAGTTGTGTCCGACTCTTTGCGACCCCATGAACTGCAGCACGCCAGGCCTCCAGCTCTCGAAGGTCACTCAGACTCACATTCATCGAGGCAGTGATGCCATCCAGCCATCTCATCCTCTGTCGTCCCCTTCTCCTCCTGCCCTCAATCCCTCCCAGCATCAGAGTCTTCTCCAACGAGTCAACTCTTCGCATGAGGTGGCCAAAATACTGGAGTTTCAGCTTTAGCATCATTCCTTCCAAAGAAATCCTAGGGTTGATCTCCTTCAGAATGGACCGGTTGGATCTCCTTGCAGTCCAAGGGACTCTCAAGAGTCTTCTCCAACACCACAGTTCAAAAGCATCAATTCTTCGGCGCTCAGCCTTCTTCACAGTCCAGCTCTCACATCCATACATGACCACAGGAAAGACCATAGCCTTGACTAGGCGAACCTTTGTTGGCAAAGTGATGTCTCTGCTTTTGAATATGCTGTCTATGTTGGTCATAACTTTCCTTCCAAGGAGTAAGCGTCTTTTAATTTCATGGCTGCAGTCACCATCTGCAGTGATTTTGGAGCCCAGAAAAATAAAGTCTGACACTGTTTCCACTGTTTCTCCATCTATGTCCCATGTAGTGATGGGACCAGATGCCATGATCTTCGTTTTCTGAATGTTGAGCTTTAAGCCAACCTTTTCACTCTCCACTTTCACTTTCATCAAGAGGCTTTTTAGTTCCTCTTCACTTTCTGCCATAAGAGTGGTATCATCTGCATATCTGAGGTTATTGATATTTCTCCCGGTAATCTTGATTCCAGCTTGTGTTTCCTCCAGTCAAGCATTTCTCATGATGTACTCTGCCTATAAGTTAAATAAACATGGTGACAATATACATATTCTTTGCAGCCAAAGATGGAGAAGCTCTATACAATCAGCAAAAACAAGACCAGGAGCTGACTGTGGCTCGGATCATGAATTCCTTATTGCCAAATTCAGACTGAAATTGAAGAAAGTAGGGAAAACCACTAGACCATTCAGGTATGACCTAAATCAAATCCCTTATGATTATACAGTGGAAGTGAGAAATAGATTTAAGGGCCTAGATCTGATAGATAGAGTGCCTGATAAACTATGGAATGAGGTTCGTGACATTGGACAGGAGACAGGGATCAAGACCATCCCCATGGAAAAGAAATGCAAAAAAGCAAAATGGCTATCTGGGGAGGCCTTGCAAGTAGCTGCGAAAAGAAGAGAAGTGAAAAGCAAAGGAGAAAAGGAAAGATATAAACATCTGAATGCAGAGTTCCAAAGAACAGCAAGAAGAGATAAGAAAGCCTTCTTCAGCGATCAATGCAAAGAAATAGAGGAAAACAACAGAATGGGAAAGACTAAGGATCTATTCAAGAAAATCAGAGATACCAAAGGAACATTTCATGCAAAAATGGGCTTGATAAAGGACAGAAATGGTATGGACCTAACAGAAGCAGAAGATATTAAGAAGAGATGGCAAGAATACACAGAAGAACTGTACAAAAAAGATCTTCACGACCCAGATAATCATGATGGTGTGATCACTGACCTAGAGCCAGACATCCTGGAATGTCAAGTCAAGTTGGCCTTAGAAAGCATCACTACGAACAAAGCTAGTGGAGGTGACGGAATTCCAGTGGAGCTATTCCAAATCCTGAAAGATGATGCTGTGAAAGTGCTGCACTCAATATGCCAGCAAATTTGGAAAACTCAGCAGTGGCCACAAGATTGGAAAAGGTCAGTTTTCATTCCAATCCCAAAGAAAGGCAATGCCAAGGAGTGCTCAAACTACCGCACAATTGCACTCATCTCACACGCTAGTAAAGTAATGCTCAAAATTCTCCAAGCCAGGCTTCAGCAATATGTGAACAGTGAACTTCCTGATGTTCAAACTGGATTTAGAAAAGGCAGAGGAACCAGAGATCAAATTGCCAACATCCGATGAATCATGGAAAAAGCAAGAGAGTTCCAGAAAAACATCTATTTCTGCTTTATTGACTATGCCAAAGCCTTTGACTGTGTAGATCACAATAAACTGTGGAAAATTCTGAGAGAGATGAGAATACCAGACCACCTGATCTGCCTCTTGAGAAATCATTAATAAATGATAGTTATTTTATTATTTTAAATTTTCATAATGTGACATAATCATTTTGTATTGTATAGTAAGATCACTATGTATAGTAAGATCACTATGCATAGTAAGATCACTAACACTATGTGTACCAGGAATCAATATAGTGTATATAGTGCTGTGTGTCAGTTATATTTTAGAGAACAAACAAGCAAACAAAAAATCAAATTCATAGAAAATGAGACCAGACTTATGTTTACCAGAGGAATAGGATAAACGTGCCAAAAGGTAAAACCTTTCAGTTTTAAGATAAATAAGTACTAGAAATATAATTTTTCCTTCCTTTTATTTTGTATCTAAGGACAGTAGATACAGAATAATGAAATAATTTTGTAATACTTAGTATAACAAAAAAAAAAGTCTTTTTCATTATAGGGGACTGAAATGCAAAAGTAGGAAGTCAAGAGATACCTGAAGTAATGGGCAAATTTGGCCTTGGAGTACAAAACTAAGCAGGTCAAAAGGCTAACAGAGTTTTGCCAAGAGAACGTACTGGTCATAGCAAACATCCTATTCCAACACCACAAGAGAAGACTCTACACATGGACATCACCAAATGGTCGATACTGAACTCAGATTGATTATATTCTTTGCAGCCAAAGATGGAGAAGCTCTATATAATCAGCAAAAACAAGACCAGGAGCTGACTGTGGCTTAGATCATGAACTCCTTATTGCAAAATTCACACTGAAATTGAAGAAAGTGGAGAAAACCACTAGACCATGCGGGTATGACCTAAATCAAATCCCTTACAATTATACAGTCAAAGTGACAAATAGATTCAAGGGATTAGATCTGCTAGACAGAGAGACTGCAGCCATGAAATTTAAAGATACTCACTCCTTGGAGGAATAGCTATGACCAACCTAGACAGCATATTAAAAAGCAGAGACTTTACTTTGCTGGCAAAGATCTGTCTAGTTAAAGCTATGATTTTTCCAATAGTCATGTATATATGTGAGAGTTGGAGTATAAAGAAAGCTGAGCACCAAAGAATTGATACTTTTGAACTGTGGTGTGGAGGAAGACTCTTGAGTCCCTTGGGCTGTAAGGAGATCCAACCAGTCAATCAAAAAAGATATCAGTCCTGAATATTCATTGGAAGGACTAATGCTAAAGCTGAAGCTCCAATATTTTGGCCACCTGATGCAAAGAACTAACTCATCGGAAAAGACCCTGTTTCTGGGAAAGATTGAAGGCAGGAGAAGGGGATGACAGAGGATGAGATGGTTGGATGGCATCACTGACTCGATGAAAATGAGTTAGAGTAAGGTCCTGGAGTTGGTAATAGACAGGGAAGCCTTGCATGCTACAGTTTATGGGGTCACAGAGTCAGAGACAACTGAGTGACTTAACTGAGCTGAACTGAAGAACAGTAGTGCTAACTACTTTTATCAGAATCAATTAAATGCTTTCACTAGATGTATATACTCATAAAATCCACAGTCATATGAGTGGAGGTAGTGGAGTGAAATATACATTAGTCACTTAGGAAATAGATAGAAAATATAACTTAGAGCCATACTTGTTTTATTCAAACATTTTAATATCCTTTTCTGCTGAGTTCTCTAATGCCTTGTGTCTAGTCTCCAGGGTGCAATACTTATACTAAGGTAACGTCCAAATCTACAATTTCTAAGTATGGTAGCTGCTGTGTCTTTATTTGGAGCAGATTTAACATTTTTTAAAAAATGAAAAACTGACATTTAAAAAGATACTGCTTACATATATCTGTGATCTTCCTAGAAGATAGTACAATCTTTTCAGCACTTAGTATAGGAAGCAGAGACAACAGTGAAATTAGCTATAAATTAGAGCTGGACTGTGAAGAAGGCTGAGCACCAAAGAATTGATGCTTTTGAACTGTGGTGTTGGAGAAGACTCTTGAGAGTCCCTTGGACTGCAAGGAGATCCAACCAGTCCATTCTGAAAGAGATCAGCCCTGGGATTTCTTTGGAAGGAATGATGCTAAAGCTGAAGCTCCAATATTTTGGCCACCTCATGCAAAGAGTTGACTCATTGGAGAAGACTCTGATGCTGGGAGGGATTGGGGGCAGGAGGAAAAGGGAACGACAGAGGATGAGATGGCTGGATGGCATCACTGACTCGGTGGATGTGAGTCTGAGTGACCTCTGGGAGTTGGTGATGGACAGGGAGGCCTGGCGTGCTGCGATTCATGGGGTCGCAAAGAGTCGGACACGACTGAGTGACTGATCTGATCTGATCTGATATTAGACATTAAACAAAATATAAAATTTTCATTTGTATAGAAAATAAATTTCAATATTTTATATTGAATGACTACTATTTTCCAGACATCTCGTAACCATTGATTGCTTGGTTCACAAGTTAATATATACATATAAAAATAAAATTAGGAAGTCAACAAATATAGAAATGGGTCTATATTATACAATATGTTATGCCACTTTCTCATATTTCTTTGCTCCAGGAGTTAGTTCACATTATCCAGATTACCAATCAAAGGAAGATGTCCAATCCTAGGATTTTATAACCAATCAAGTCAACCAGATAATCTCATACACAGAAATAACCAGTCAAAATCTTTGTGTGTCTATGTCTATGTATGGTATGCATAGGGTGCATTATTGGATACTATGAGAAAATCTCTGTAATTTGTTGGAATGTTAACATTCTCTGTGTTGACATTTACTCCCTCATTCCTTACACATATGTGCACTCACATATACTAGCACACACACTTGTCTATGTATACATTGATTTGTATATTTAAATATGTAATAAGCATATATATTTATACTTAGTTACATGTATTATTCACACACATATATGTATATTTTCAAAAGCATAAATTTTATTGGCTAGAAAACTTATTGAGCTCATTACTTTTACAAGTATGTACTTCCATTTGAAAGAACATTCATGTCTTATGTCCCAGAATATTGGAGTCCTAGAACAAGGTTAATTAAATTTTGATTACAAATAGACAGGATTGAGTTAGAGAAGGCTTCAGGTATTCAGCTCATATAAATGTTAAAGGATGTTTTAAAAAGAAATATAAACATGTGCCACCTTTTTAGAGAGAACGAGGCAGTCTGGCAGTGATATAATCCTTTTCAGTTGGTTACCATAGTGAACTGATCAAAAAAAAAAAAAATCACAAGAATGTCACTGTCATGGATTCAGCAGTGGCAGAGAACCTCCAAATATCTTGTTATTTTCCTTTATTTATTTTCACATTATTCTTAGAGGACTTTAAGTGAATTTTAGAATGATAAATATGAAACTACAAATTGGAGATGAAAATTTTTATTAATATTTTCAGAAGAATCAAGGATTAAGTGGTTAATTGTGATTAAGTGATTAAGGTTTAAGTGCATATCTTTTTCAAGGAACCACTTAGTTTAGTCCATGACTGTGTTTACTAAACTTTTGAAACAAGTATCGAGATGTTTGGTTTCTGCCAATACAGGAGATGGGGATTTGATGCTTGGGTGGGGAAGATCCCCTGAAGTAGGAAATGGCATTCCACTCCAGTATTCTTTCCTGGAAAATCCTGTGGACAGAGGAGCTTGATGGGCAACAGTCCATGGGGTTGCAAAGAGTTGGACATGGCTGAGCATAGGCACATCATCAACACACCATCAAGATATTAAACAAAAATGTTTTCTCATGCAAAAACACAAGTGTTTCCTTAACAGTCATGTTCTACATCAAAAAAAAAAAAAAAAAAGGTCTCATATATTTGGACCTAGATACAAAATTGGGAGGAACTGGTTCAAGTCAACAACTTTACTTGAGATATGTAAATGTATTAATAACAGATAGGGTAGCTTGTTAGAGAACATATTATAGTAAGACAATAAAGAGGAATTTTTGAGAGAAAATCAGCTTAGGAGAAGGATAATCTTCTGTGCAAGATATTCAAAATTAGGTACTGAGTGTTGGGATGAAGAGCCACAGTTTTGTAGCAGCCATCCACCCTGAGAAGTAAAACACTATGTCAAAAGAGGACTCTTTTTCTTTCGCTGTGGCTCACATTTAACCTGAGGTTCTTAGAAAACAGATGCTGAGACTAAGCTGACATGTTACACTTAGTTAAGATTGAAAGAGAAGGTGAAAGTCATTGAATTCTGTCCGACTTTTTGAGACCCAATGGACTATACAGTCCATGGAATTCTCCAGGCCAGAATAATGGAGTGGATAACCTTTCCCTTCTCCAGGGGATCATCCCAACTCAGGGATTGAACCCAGGTCTTCCAAATTGCAGGTGGTTTATTTACCAGCTGAGCCACCAGAGAAGACCAAGAATACTGGAGTGGGTAGCCTATCCCTTCTCCAGTGGATCTTCCCAACCCAGGAATCAAACGGGAGTCTCCTGCATTGTAGGTGGATTCTTTACCAAATGAACTATAAGGGTAACCCTAGTTAAGGTTCAGTTCAATTCAGCTCCGTCATGTCCAACTCTTTGTGACCCCATGAACCACAGCACTGCCGGCCTCCCTGTCCATCACCAACACTTGGAGTCTACCCAAACTCATGTCCATTGACTCAGTGATGCCATCCAACCATCTCATCCTCTGTCATCCCCTTTTCCTCATGCCTTCAATTTTTCCCAGCATCAGGGTCTTTTCAAATGAGCCAGCTCTTCACATCAGGTGGCCAAAGTATTGGAGTTTCAGCTTCAACATCAGTCATTCCAATGAACACCCAGGACTGATCTCCTTTAGGATGGACTGGTTGGATCTCCTTGCAGTCCAAGGGACTCTTAAGAGTCTTTTCTAACACCACAGTTCAAAAGCATCAATTCTTCAGTGCTCAGTTTTATTTATATTCCAACTCTCGCATCCATACATGACCAATGGAAAAATCATAGTCTTGACTAAATGGACCTTTTTTGACAATGTCTCTGCTTTTTAATATTGCTGTCTATGTTGGTCATAATTTTCCTTCCCAGGAGTAAGCATCTTTTAATTTCATGTGCAGTGATTTTAGAGCTCCCCAAAATAAAGTCTGCCACTGTTTCTACTGTTTCCCCATCTATTTGCCATGAAGTGATGGGACTGAATGGTATGATCTTAGTTTTCTGAATGTTGAGCTTTAAGCCAACTTTTTCACTCTCCTCTTTCACTTTCATCAAGAGGCTCTTTAGTTCTTCTTAACTTTCTGCCATAAGGGTGATGTCATCTGCATATCTGAGGTTATTGATATTTCTTCTGGCAATCCTGAACTCAGCTTGTGCTTCATTCAGCCCAGCGTTTCTCATGATGTATGCTGTGTATAAGTTAAATAAGCAGGGTGCAATATACAGCCTTGACATACTCCTTTTCCTATTTGGAACTAGTCTGTAGCTCCATGTCCAGTTCTAACTGGTGCTTCCTGGCCTGAATTCAGATTTCTCAAGAGACAGGTCAGGTGGTCTGGTATTCCAATCTCTTTCAGAATTTTCCACAGTTTATTGTGATCCACACAGTCAAAGGCTTTGGCATAGTCAATAAAGCAGAAATAGATGTTTTTCTGGAATTCTCTTGCTTTTTCAATGATCCAGTGGATGTGGGCAATTTGATCTCTGGTTCCTCTGCCTTTTCTAAAACCAGCTTGAACATCTGGAAGTTCATGGTTGGCCATCTCTAAACATCCTGAACAGAAAAGAAGGAACATGAGAAAGAGAAGGGAGAAAGAAAATATAAACTGGTGTCTTATCAAACTGACTTTATGGTCAGAGAAAAAATAGTTGGTCACTCAGTCCTGTTGGATGTCTTCAGATAAAGTAAATAAATTTTCTCAGAAAAGTCTATGTGGGGAAGAAAAAGCAACCAATTTATTTGCTTACTTCTTGATTTTCCCTTTCAATGATTATAGATCACCCAGCAGAGCATTTACTCAACCACACAATCAGGATCTGGCTTACATCTGGGAAAGCCACAATCTTTGTTTTCTCATGGTATCTGACCTGAGTGTTGAAGCTTGTGTGGCTCCTGCTATAATAGGTGTAATGCAATTCTGTCCTAAGCTTTGGTTTGACCTCTGAGGCAGTCTAAACAATCAAGATATGATCAATTGTAATTGCTTTAAAAACTTAGGTTTACCAGACACATTACAATCACTGCTTCTGCAGCTGGTGCTAGGATAATACTTAGCATTCATCATTAAACACCTGAAACATCCATTCTAGATTTTATGATCGTGACCCAGACCTTCATCATGAGATACATAGGCACTTGTTTGCCTTGTGCATGTTGCTGTGGTTGTCCATTCCCAGTTATCACTGAGCAGAGACATTCTATGTGATAATATGTTGCAAGCATACTTCCCTGTCTCCATTATATGTTCACAACCATATTGTTTCATAGTTATGAAGGTTGATTAAAGCAGCCAATAGAGAAGTTACTTTTCTGCCACCTGGCCTGTTAGCACGAGGAGTACAAAATGGGCATGTGGCAAATACAATCAGACACCAGTTCGGTGAAAACATTATAGTACACTCTGATAGAAGTGCTGAAGTCTTTGTAGCATGGACTTGATTATCTAACAGAGTATACTTTTGCAGAGATGGGAAGTGAAAATTCTGCAAGTAGGTTAATACTAAGAGTAATAGTATGCAGATGAAACCACTCTTATGGCAGAAAGTGAAGAAGAACTTAAAAGCCTCTTGATGAAAGTGAAAGAGGAGAGTGAAAAAGTTGGCTTAAAGCTCAACATTCAGAAAGCAAATATCATGGCATCTGATGCCATCACTTAATGGGAAATAGATGAGGAAACAGTGGAAACAGTGCCAGATTATCTTTTTGGGCTCCGAAATCACTGCAGATGGTCATTGCAGCCATGAAATTAAAAGACACTCACTCCTTGGAAGGAAAGTTATGACCAAACTAGATAGCATATTGAAGAGCAGAGACATTACTTTGCCAACATAGGTCTGTTTAGTCAAGGCTATGGTTTTTCCAGTGGTCATGTGTGGATGTGAGAGTTGGACTGTGAAGAAAGCTGAGCGCTGAAGAATTGATGCTTTTGAACTGTGGTGTTGGAGAAGACTCTTGGGGGTCCCTTGGACTGCAAGGAGATCCAACCAGTCCAATCTAAAGGAGATCAGTCCTGGGTGTTCTTTGGAAGGAATGATGCTAAAGATGAAACTCCAGTACTTTGGCCATCTCATGCGAAAAGTTGACACATTGGAAAAGACTCTGATGCTGGGAGGAATTGAGGGCAGGAGGAAAAGAGGAAGAAAGAGGATGAGATGGCTGGATGGCATCACTTACTCGATGGACATGAGTTTGAGTGAACTCCGGGTGATGGTGATGGACAGGGAGGCCTGGCATGCTGAGATTCATGGGGTCACAAAGAGTCAGACATGATTGAGCAACTGAACTGAACTGAATAGTAATAAAAAGTCCATCCTATTTCATATTTTGATTCCTGGGCCTGTAAGTTCTCATTATAAGAGAGATACTATGCTATATTGTCCGTTTTGACATTATCCTAACCTTTCAAAGTGATCTATCCAATCTGCAGATTCAGCTGACTTTCACTTCAGTTCAGTCACTCAGTTGTGTCCGACTCTTTGCTACCCCATGAATTGCAGCATGCCAGGCCTCCCTGTCCATCTCCAACTACTGGAGTTCACTCAAACTCACGTCCATTGAGTCAGTGATGCCATCCAGCCATCTCATCCTCTGTCGTCCCCTTCTCCTCCTGCCCCCATCCCTCCCAGCATCAGGGTCTTTTCTAATGAGTCAACTCTTCACATGAGGTGGCCAAAGTACTGGAGTTTCAGCTTCAGCATCATTCCTTCCAAAGAACACCCAGGACTGATCTCCTTTAGAATGGACTGGTTGGATCTCCTTGTAGTCCAAGGGACTCTCAAGAGTCTTCTCCAACACCACAGTTCAAAAGCATCAGTTCTTCAGTGCTCAGCTTTCTTTACAGTCCAACTCTCGTATCCATACATGACTACTGGAAAAACCATAGCCTTGACTAGACAGACCTTTGTTGGCAAATAATGTCTCTGCTTTTGAATATGCTATCTAGGTTGGTCATAACTTTCCTTCCAAGGAGTTAGTATCTTTTAATTTCATGGCTGCAATCACCACCTGCAGTGATTCTGCAGACCATGAAGATAAAGTCTGACACTGTTTCCACTGTTTCTCCATTTATTTCCCATGAAGTGATGGCACCAGATGCCCTGATCTTAGTTTTCTGAATGTTGAGCTTTAAGCCAACTTTTTCATTCTTTTTTTCAGCTGAGTCTAGCCTTTAGTAAACCTTTCATTGCTGTACTAATTCAGCTGCTTCCAGTAAAAGTTACCTGTTATATGATACAATCCTATAGTTTTGAGCCCATTAACCCACTCCTGTGTTGTAAATATGTCTTTTGGTTCATATGTAAGACAAAAGTAATATGTAGAACACCACTCTGATCAGGAATTCTGAACACCATTGAGAAAAGATTGGTAAAATCACTGTGGACAGATAATACATCCTAATATCCAGGTTACATGTTGATTCTATTAAGAATAAATCAACTTTCTTCATAAGTAAAAGTATGAAGTTTTAGCTGAGTACCACTAGTGCTTGGCTGGTCTGTCCCAAATATAATGCTGTCATAAAGTCGAGATTAACATCAGTTTCTACTACTAGCATATTGACAATATCAAGAGCTGTGGTGAGATAACCTGTGCCATTGATGATGATCATGGCCATATCTTTGTCACCATTTCCACTCTGCCTTATGGGTCCATGTCCACTACAGAGTAAGTTGAAGAGAGAAGTTGACAACACCCCCAAGTTGAGTCATTCTGCCCATTTGGTTTCTGATAGCCTCTTCTGAGCTGGATGATCCCGGATTGGCATTATAGGAGAAACATAGAGATCCACACACATCCAGTTCCATAGGTCCATTCACATAATTCTTGCCCAAGTGCCTGATCTCAGATGAACCAGCCGAGTTATTCCTCATCTCCCCAGCATCATGCCATCATTAGCTTTCTTCTCCCTTCATGTTATGTGAACAAATGTTCTACTAGCAGATCTGGTGATTGGAAATATTTACCTTCAGCTCTGTTTTCATGATGAACTTATGTAGAGACAGGGAATGTAGCAAATGTTTTTGCCCACCTTATTTTCACATTTCATATGAATCTCATAAAGAAAGAATCCTTTCTTCTTACATCAGTTGATTGTTGGGGTCTTGCTATGAAGCTGTATGTGTGGTATCCTTGCAAAAGACATTCATGATATGAGAACTATGAATGTGAGCAATTTATGGTTATGAGACAACTGATTTTTTGTGTCTTGTGCCCCTGATCAGGCTAGTTTCTGCTTGTACTACTACCATTATGCAACACATTTCTGTTATGACTGCCTAACATTATGCATTGGGGAATCGAATGACACATAGCTCCTGAGGGCTAGCTATGGCCACCTAGTCAATTAGTGTATTATTATCAAAGGCTTATTCTCTATGTGGATACCAACCAGTAGCTCTTTGTAGAAAAGAACTCTCTTCTGAGGAGGATATCACCTTGTTTCAGAACCCCAGGGGTCTATTCAGTGGCATTCCTAACTCCACAGGCCATCTTTATTCACGATGGATACAGCTAGCAAGAGTGAATCTATGGAATCATTTTTGTGTGTGTGTGTGTGTGTGTGTGTAATTTTATTTACATATTTTTTGGCTGTGCAGGTCTTCATTGCATCACAGGCTTTTCTCTAGCTGTTGCAAGTGGGGGAAACTCTCTAGCTTTGGTGTGCAGGCTTCTCATTGTGGTGGCTTTTCTTATTGCAGAACATGGACTCTAGGGTGTGTGGGCTACAGTAGTTGTGGCTCTCAGACTCTAGAGCATAGACTCAATAGTTGTGGTGCCCAGGCTTAGTTACTCCACAGCATGTGAGATCTTCTCAGATAAAGAGTCAAATCTATGTCTCCTGCATTGGCAGGTGGATTCTTTATCACTGAGGCATCAGGGGAGCCCTGATTCTTAAGTTCCAAATAAGATATTAGCTTCCCTGCAGCCAGAACATTCTTAAGACTTGTTTTGTATTGAGTCTTACTTGAAACTGGACAACTGTTAAGTCACCCAATAAATGATGTAGAAGAGTATAATAAAATTCCAAGGGCCGTGCCTCTTTCTTAGTGACAGGAGATGTGAGGTGCAGGCACTCATCTTGTACCTTAAAGAGAATAAGGTAGTCTGTTCTAAACCAATAAATTCCAAAAAAATTTACAGGCTCTTCTCTCTTTTTTTCTGCAAGTTTTTCTTATACCTACTGTCCTACCTGTATCTTTCTATGAAGTCTACTGAATTTGCCACTTTGTGCTCAAGTCCAGTTGGTATTATTCATTAATATAATGGGTCACCGTAATGTTCTGCTGGATGATAAGACTTTCAGGACCATATAATTACATACAGTAGAAGAGTTAACATAGACATTTATTATACTGCTTTCCTCACTGGATGACTGCACACTGCTTTCAATCACCTCCACTATTGAGGACTGAGAAGAAAGTTTTCCATGTATCAGTTGTCTTATGCCAAGTGCCAAAGTTTGTATAGATGTGTTTTAATAACAATACTGTATTCAACAAAATAACTATAATTGGGGCCACTGTCTGAATATGTTTACACATTATTCACTGTGATTCATTTCTCTGGCTTTCCTTTCAATTATTTTCTCATTGAATGTGCCAGATGAGAAAACCAAATCACATTTCTGTGATTAATTGGCATTGCTGTGTTGATTGCCATCATGAATGTTACAATTTGTATTACTGCTGAGAATCCTTGCATGCTTTCAGGGTTTCTACAGCATTTAAATTTTACTGTGAAGGAGAAATTCTGGTTATTATTGCCCACTCCCACACCAGGCAAGTGTAAAAGCCTCTTGCCTTCTCAATCCCTTGCCTTTGAACACAAGTAAATATAGGTGAAAGCTTTCATAACTGTGATGTCATGCATGTCAGGAATTTTTAAATCCACAGTTAACACAAGCTTCACAGAAAAATCTGCCTGAATGTCGAGTGCAAAACATTTTCCCATTCATAGCAGAATGTCAGTGACTCATTACAAAAAAGTGTGTACTGACTTACTTTGTCTTACAGAGAACCTTTTTCCACAAGTGGAGGAGATAGAACTTGAAAGGGCAAGAATGTGTCAAAAGACTTTTACAATTCTATAAATTTGAAAACACATTTGAAGCCAGGATTTTCTTACTATACTGCACAGAACCTAAAGAGTCTCAGACAGCCTCTCTGAGGCCATGGAGGAGAGTGCCACTGACAGGAGTAAGTAGGGCTCTCAAATATCTAATCATGTTTTGAATGGAACAGGTTCAGTGTATCTGCTTTGAACATCAGATATTCTTGGATTTCACATAAAAGAAAGTGTGATTTTTATTTTATTTATTTTTAAATGCAAAATCAATTTTATATTGGGGTATAGCTGATCAACAATGTTGTGGTAGTTTCAGGTGAAGAGTGAAGGTGCTCAGCCATATATATACATATATCTATTCTCCTCCTGAAAACAAGATAACCACAATGGTGTGATCACTCATCTAGAGCCAGAGACCCTGGCATGCGAAGTCAAGTTGGCCTTAGGAAGCACCACTATGAATAAAGCTAGTGGAGGTGATGGGATTCCAGTTGAGCTATTTCAAATCCTAAAAGATGATGTTGTTAAAGTGCTGCACTCAATAGGCCAGAAAATTTGGAAAATTCAGCAGTGGCCACAGGACAGGAAAAGGTCAGTTTTCATTCCAATCCCAAAGAAAGGCAATGTCAAATAATGCTCAAACTACCACATAATTGCACTCATTTCACATGCTAGTAAAGTAATGCTGAAAAAATTCTCCAAGCCAGGCTTTTACATTACATGAACCATGAAATTCCAGACATTTAAGCTAGATTTAGAAAAGGCAGAGGAAACAGAGATCAAATTGGTAACATCCATAGGATCAACAAAAAAGCAATAGAGTTCCAGAAAAACATCCACTTCTACATTATTGAGTATGTCAAAGACTTTGACTGTGTCGATCACAACCAACTGTGGAAAATTCATCAAGAGATGGGAATTCCAAACCACCTGACCTGCCTCCTGAGAAATCTGTATGCAGGTCAGGAAGCAACAGCTAGAATTGACCATGGAATGATAGACTGGTTCCAAATTGAGAAAGGAGTACATCAAGGCTGTATATTGTCACCCTGTTCTTGTAACTTATATGCAGAGTATATCATGTGAAATGCCAGGTTGGATGACACAAGCTGGAATCAAGATTGTTGGGAGAAATATCAATTACCTCAGATATATAGAGGACACCACCCTTATGGCAGAAAGCCAAGAAAAACTAAAGAGCCTCTTGATGAAAGTGAAAGAGGAGAGTTAAAAAGCTGGCTTAAAAACCAACATTTAAAAAATGAAGATGATGGCACCTGTTCCTATCTCTTCATGGCAAATCGTTGGGGAAACAATGGAAACAGTATCAGATTTTTTTTTTTTTTTTTTGGGTGGGGGCGCTCCAAAATTACTGCAGATTGTGAATGTAGCCATGAAATTAAAAGACACTTGCTACTTGGAAGAAAAGCTATGATCAACCTAGACAGCATACTGAAATGCAGAGACATTATTTTGCTGACAAAAGTCCATCTAGTCAAAGCTATGCTTTTTCTAGTAGTCATTTATGGATTTGAGAGTTGGCTATAAAGAAAGCTGAGCACCAAAGAATTGATGCTTTTGAACTGTGGTGTTGAAGAAGAATCTTGAGAGTCCTTTGGACAGCAAGGAGATCCAACCAGTCAATCCAAAAGGAAATTAGTACTGAATATTCATTGGAAGGTCTTATGCTGAAGCTGAAACTCCAATACTTTGGCCACCTGATGCAAAGAACTGACTCATTAGTAAAGACCCTGATGCTGAGAAAGATTGAAGGCAGGACAAGGAAAGGAGAGAGGATGAGATGGTTGAAAGGCATCACTGACTCGATGGACATGAGTTTGAGAAAAATCCAAGAGTTGGTGATGGACAAACAAGACTTGTGTGCTGCAGTCCATGGGGTCACAAAGAGTTGGACATGACTGAGCAGCTGAACGGAATTGATTCTCCTCCAAGCCACCCTCCCATTCAGGCTAGTACATAACATTGGGCAGTTTCATGCGCTATACAATAGAGCTCTGTTGGTTCAGATCAGATCAGATAAGTTGCTCAGTCGTGTCTGACTCTTTGAGACCCCATGAATCGCAGCACGCCAGGCCTCCCTGTCCATCACCAACTCCCGGAGGTCACTCAGACTCACATCCATCGAGTCAGTGATGCCATCCAGCCATCTCATCCTCTGTCATCCCCTTCTCCTCCTGCCCCCAATCCCTCCCAGCATCAGAGTCTTCTCCAATAAGTCAACTCTTCGCATGAGGTGGCCAAAATACTGGAGTTTCAGCTTTAGCATCATTCCTTCCAAAGAAATCCCAGGGCTGATCTCCTTCAGAATGGACTGGTTGGATCTCCTTGCAGTCCAAGGAACTCTCAAGAGTCTCTGTTGGTTATTCATTTTAAATATAGTAGCGTTTTCATGACCTTCCCAAAGTCCCTTACTATCCCTTCCCATCCAGCAACTATAAGTTCTTTTTTTAAGTCCTTGAATCTCTTTCATTTTGTAAGTTCATTGTATCATTTTTTTTTTAGATTCCACATACAAGGGATATCATATAATATTTCTCCTTATCTTTCTGACTTACTTCACTGAGTATGAAGAAAGTCTGACTTTTAAAGTACTGATCTGATCTAACTTTTAATGTTTATTTTGGACAATGATGAAAAGTGAAAGTGGAAGTGTTTGTTGCTCAGTCGTGTCCCACTCTTTGCAAGTCCATGGACTATAGCCCACCAGGCACCTCTGTCCATGGAATTCTCCATTCATGAATACTAGAGTGGATTGTCATTCCCTTCTCAAGGGGATCATCCCGACCCAGAATTGAACCCAGATCTCCTGTACTGCAGGCAGATTTTTACTGTCTGAACTAACAATAATACATACATTCTAATTTTACTTTCAAAGCTTATATAATCACAAACTCTAATACATTCAATATTATCACATTTTAAATATTTCCTTAAAAATTATAGTGCTTTCTGCTACTTCTTTATCTACATGTTTTTTTTGGGAAACAAAATCTAACCAGTTAAACCAACAGTCCCAGTTTCCTGGGATGTATTTGATATTTCCTATGTTTCAGGCAATATTATATTGGTGAAGTAAAATTTATAATTATGTGCATTCTATATTTTAGTATATATCATAGCTTATTTTTTCCCTTTGATCATTTGAAAATGTATTGGATCAAGTTTTACAATATAAGAAATATCTTTTCTGTTTTCCAATGAAATAAATACTGTAGTTTTAATGTTGTTTAAGGAGTTAGTTATAAACTATAAATACAGTCAGGTACATGTTTCACTGTCATCTATTTACCTAATAACAAACTTTTTTTGGATAGGAAGACTGGACTGAAGAAATCCATGGAAATAATGATTGTGTTTATACGCTTGTTCATATACATCACATATTTCTACAACTCAATGAGATATTATCTTGTCACAGATAGCATAAGGGTCTCTATAAAAATAAGCAAAATGTGAATGATGTTGAATGAAAATTTGTAAGACTGACAAATCATTTTCAAATGATATGTCACTGAATTAACAGTGGGACAAGAGAGAAAGTATCTAAATTATACAGACAGTGAAGCAAGTAGCCAACTCCAAAGCTAGGATAAAAATAAACAGAATTGAAAGCTCTGCAGAAACAAAATTGAAATGGGCAGAAGAACAAATGGAACCTGACATTATGACTTTGTATGGCCTAGATGTCTGTGACTGGAAATATCAAAAGATATATATAAAGGCTGAGTGAAAAATAAAATGCCTAAGTTTGGAATTGCTGGAAAGCAAATCATTTTAAAATGAAACAGTCAACATAGCTGAATGTCTTGGTGATGTGCCATTGTCTTCTAAAATCTGCTCCTGGTAGACATATTGAGAGGAAAAGTAACTGAGATAAAAATCCCATGTCACTTAAAATTTCAGTTTTAACTTTATGACAAATAGCTTAGCTATCTAACCTTGGGTAAATCACTTAACTTTTCTGATCTTAGCATCCTTTTCACAATCTTTGATAAACTATTGGGCAAAATGGTGCATCTTTTCTGTTTCTATTTATGATCACTTAAAATAATCACGGAGAAGACAATGGTACACGACTCCAGTACTCTTGCCTGGAAAATTCCATGGACAGATGAGCCTGGTAGGCTGCAGTCCATGGGGTTGCTAAGAGTCGGACACAACTGAGCGACTTCACTTTCACTTTTCACTTTCATGCATTGGAGAAGGAAATGGCAACCCACTCCAGTGCTCTTGCCTGGAGAATCTGAGAGACAGAGGAGCCTGGTGGGCTGCCGTCTATGTGGTCACACAGAGTCAGACATGACTGAAATGACTTAGCAGCAGCAGCAGCAAAATAATTAATATTTTAAGGAATCTAGGAAATACTTTTCCTTGGTTCCATTCTAGCTCTACCATTTACTGCCACCAGGCTCTTCTGTCCACAGAATTCTCCAGGCAAGAATACTGGAGTGGGTTGCCATTTCCTTTTCCACCACCATTTGCTAAGAGTATCTTAATTTTTTTCTGCCTCTGTGTCTTTATGTATCAACTGTGGTTAATAAAAGTATGTACCTCACATGGTCACTATGAACAAAAACATGAAAATATGCACAAAAAGCATTTTACATAAAGTCTATTGGAAAAGCATTCACTATACATCAGTAAAGGTTGGTTTACCAATAAATTTATGTAATTTAAGCTTTAGGAGCTTTATTTGCTGGAATTCCTTCCAATATCCTATATCTGATTTTTGGTTAAAATGTATTATTTTAAAAGTATACCCCAAACATTCAATAAGCCTCAAAACCAAAAAGTAGCAATTATTCCTTTACATTGCATATTTTAAAACTAACATCTAAAACATCTATTCAGTTAGTTGCTTACAAAATAATAGCAATCTAAAGAAGCTTGGTATAGCTAAAAATGTGAATGTGAATGTGAATGTGTTAGTCACTCAGTCACGTCCAACTTCTGAGATCCCATGGATTATAATTCCACCAAGCTCCTCTGTCCATGAAATTCTCTAGGCAAGCATACTGGGCAGTGGGTCACCATTTCCTTCTCCAGGGGATGTTCCCGACTCAGAGATTGAACCTGGGTCTCCCACATTACTGCTGCTGCTGCTAAGTCGCTTCAGTCGTGTCCAACTCTATGTGACCCCATAGATGGCAGCCCATCAGGTTCCTCCATCCATGGGATTTTCCAGGCAAGAATACTGGAGTGGGGTGCCACTGCCTTCTCCACAGGCAGACTCTTTACTGTCTGAGCCACTAGGGTAGCTAAAAAGTAATCAAATGTGTTGTCTAAATTAGAATAAACATAGAGTATATGGTTTTTAAAATGGTCATGTCATGAAACTAACATTGATTTCAAGAATGTCAAGTCCTTAAAGGAACTTGAATTGACAAAGACATCTAGGCAGCTTGGCAACATGAGAACCCATTTTCTGTTTTCAAACACTATATTGTAGTTACCAATGAGAAAATAGAAGACTGGGAAGGACAGAATCTTATCTCTTCTGTGGGGAAAAAAAGGTAAAGTTCTTCTAATAAGCTACAGTTCTGAGGAAAAAGAAAAAACTTTATTTCATCCTTGAGTTTGAGACTAACAATTCTGTCCATCTCTTACTCCTGAATTACAGGGAGTTTGGTGTGATAAAAAATAAAAGTAAGCTCCTTATGCTCTTAACTTCATGCTCTTCTCCCACCTGAAACCTTCCTGGAACAAAATTCAGAAACTTTAATTATCTGGGGAAATTAAACAGTATATTTCTCAGATAAGGAAACCCAATGGAACACACAGAGTAAAAGGCAAATCTAGAAGACACCTCAGTAACGCAGAGTGGCCAGAGTGCAGACTGTCATAGGAAAGGTTCTGATTCCATCCTCCCTACTTCCAAGAGATATAATCATGAAAAGTACTTAACCTTCCTGAGCCTGAGGGTTGTTTATTTATTTTTTTATCTTATTAAAAATTGATGTTTCCTACTCTATGAATCTCAGAGAATTTACCATCAGTATCAGCTTTTATTATGAGAATCTCTACAAATAAAAGATTCATTACCAAAAAAAAATAGTTTTTTTTGTTTATTTTATTTTTATTTTATTTAACTTTACAATATTGTATTGGTTTTGCCATACATCAAAATGAATCCACCACAGGTATACCAGAATTGAAAGAGACATGTGTACCCCAATGTTCATTGCAGCACTGTTTATAATAGCCAGGACATGGAAGCAACCTAGATGTCCAACAGCAGATGAATGGATAAGAAAGCTGTGATACATATACACAATGGAGTATTACTCAGCCATTAAAAAGAATACATTTGAATCAGTTCTAATGAGATGCATGAAACTGGAGCCTATTATATAGAGTGAAGTAAGCCAGAAAGAAAAACACCAATACAGTATACTAATGCATATACATGGAATTTAGAAAGTGGGTAACAATAAACCTGTATATGAGACAGCAAAGAATAGTTTAAAGCTTACTTCTTAATAATAATATTGATAGAATTTTTTAATATGTTATTAAAAAAAAAACCTTCCACTTAAAGATAGTCACTGTGGTGCAATTTGAAATCTAGATATATTTGCTAATTTCATAAAATGAGTTCATTGTACATGTATTGACCAAGTTATTTAATTGGTAATGGCTCTGCCATTAGTTGTATGATCTTAGGGAAATTACTTAAAATGCCTCTTCTTTCCAATTCTTTATCTGTAAAGATAGATTAATCACAGTGGTAGATATGAAGAATAGATTTCTAAATTTTAGAAATCTATGTTAAATGGTAAATACATTATGAAATTTTATGATATTATTATACTCTACTATAATACCAAGTGTTCTACTTAATATACAAACAAGATTTTACCAATAAAATAAATTAAAAAAAAAAACATGAATATCCCAATTTCAATATCCCAATAAATTGGAAATTTCTAATTTTTCATGCTTTTGCAGTTCTTGGCTCTATCCTGAGGAATTTTTATAGTATGCCAATTGCAAGATTTTTAGTTGTTAAATAACATCATTAGATTATAAACATTTTCTGTATTTCATCTTAATATTCATGCCTAGGTTTAAGGGATGTAACATTTCTATCAGTATAATGCTGCTAAGTCACTTCAGTCGTGTCCAACTCTGTGCGACCTCATAGACGGCAGCCCAACAGGCTCTGCCATCCCTGGGATTCTCCAGGCAAGAACACTGGAGTGGATTGCCATTGCCTTCTCCATTGTGTGAAAGTGAAAAGTGAAAGTGAAGTCGTTCAGTCATGTCTGACTCGTAGCGACCCCATGGACTGTAGCCTACCAGGCTCCTCCATCCATGGGATTTTCTAGGCAAGAGTACTGGAGTGGCTTGTGTAATACTATCAAATTATTTCATCAGTGAATCATAGCTTGAAATTCAATTTTTATATGTAATGAGATAACCATACTGTGAGGACAAAAAACAAAACAAAACAAAACAAACACTCATTAACTGTTAACCATTGATATTATTTTATTATTGCTATTATTTACAATGTGCTTATTGAAATAATACTATATTTTAACTTTTCTTAATATTGTTACCTAAGAATAAAATTATTGTGTCAAATGATGAGAACATTTTTAAGAAGTCTGAAATATATCGCAACACTATTTTTTAGGAGAATTTTACCCATTCAAGTGTCAAAACAAAAAAATACATCTCTGTATGTTTCATGCTGGTTTTAGAAAAGGCAGAGGAACCTGAGATGAAATTGCCAACATCCACTGGATCATGGAAAAAGCAAGAGAGCTCCAGAAAAGCATTTATTTCTGCTTCATTGACTATGCCAAAGCCTTTGACTCTGTGGATCACAATAAACTGTGGAAAATTCTGAAAGAGATGGGAATACCAGACCACTGGCTCTGTCTCCTGAGAAATTTGTATGCAGGTCAGGACACAACAGTTAGAACTGGACATGGAATAACAGAATGGTTCCAAATAGGAAAAAGACTTCGTCAAGGCTGTATATGGTCATCATGTTTATTTAACTTATATGCAGAGTACATCATGAGAAACGCTGGACTGTAAGAAACACAAGGTGGAATCAAGATTGCTGGGAGAAATATCAATAACCTCAGATATGCAAATGACACCACCCTTATGGCAGAAAGTGAAGAGGAACTAAAAAGCCTCTTGATGAAAGTGAAAGTGGAGAGTGAAAAAGTTGGCTTAAAACTCAACATTCAGAAAATGAAGATCATGGCATCTGGTCCCATCATTTCATGGGAAATAGATGGGGAAATAGTGGAAACAGTGTCAGACTTGATTTTTTTGGCTCCAAAATCACTGCAGATGGTGACTGCAGCCATGTAGTTAAAAGACGCTTACTCCTTGGAAGGAAAGTTATAACCAACCTAGATAGCATATTCAAAAGCAGAGACATTACTTTGCCAACAAAGGTCTGTCTAGTCAAGACTATGGTTTTTCCAGTGGTCATGTATGGATGTGAGAGTTGGACTGTGAAGAAGGCTGGGCACTGAAGAATTGATGCTTTTGAACTGTGGTGTTGGAGAAGACTCTTGAGAGTCCCTTGGACTGCAAGGAGATCCAACCAGTCCATTCTGAAGGAGATCAGCCCTGGGATTTCTTTGGAGGGAATGATGCTAAAGCTGAAACTCCAGTACTTTGGCCACCTCATGCGAAGTGTTGACTCATAGGAAAAGACTCTGATGCTGGGAGGGATTGGGGGCATGAGGAGAAGGGGACGACAGGGGATGAGATGACTGGATGGCGTCACTGACTCGATTGATGTGAGTCTCAGTGAACTCCGGGAGTTGGTGATGGACATCCAGGCCTGATGTGCTGTGATTCATGGGGTCGCAAAGAGTCGGACACGACTGAGTGACTGATCTAATCTGATCTGATCTGATGTTTCATATAACTGCAGAATTGGGTTTATCATTGATTTGTTATTAATTTTAATATTTGATCATAAACTTTTTAAAATATATATAAAAGTTTTATTCATTTTGCAACATGTGTGTGTGTGAATATGTACATACAGGAATAGATATAGCTATATCACTATATAAACTTTGAGATGACAAGAAACAGTCTAAATTGTATGCACCATTAGAGGTTGGAAATTTTACAGGAAAGACAGGTAAATTATTCAGAACTGATGTGACCTTTTTTGTCTTTTATTATATTTAAAATTTATAATTTTAATCTGAAAAATGGTTTAACATTGTAATTATTTTTTAAATATATTTTATTGAAGTATAGTTTATTTGCAATGTTGTAGTTTTTTTCTTCTGTACTATACACTGATTCAGTTATATATATATATATATATATATATATATATATATATATATATATATATATTAGGTTGGCCAAAAGTTTCAGTCAGGTTTTTCCATAACATGCTATCTACCCTCAGGAAGTTTTAAAACTTCCCTGAAAATGCATTGTTCTGCCTCCCTTCCATTCCCCTAACCCCTGCCAACCATTGATCTTTTACTTTCCCATATATATATTTATATATATGACTCTATTGTTTCAGTTATTGTTTTTGTTTTTGTCTAACAGTTTTTCATATGTAGTTTCCTCAATAACATTATTTTTAAAAACAACTTTATTGCTATAAAAAGTATATACCGCCCTATCAAAAAGTGGGAAAAAGACTTAAACATACATTTCTCCAAAGAAGACATACAGATGGCCAACACACACATGAAAAGATGGTCAACCTTGCTCATTATTCGAGAAATGCAAATCAAAACTACAATGAGATATCACCTCACACCAGTCAGAATGGCTGTTATCAAAAAGTCTGCAAACAATAAATGCTGGATAAGTGTGGAGAAAAGGGAATGCTCTTGAACTGTTGGTGGTATAACAGTGTAATCAATGTAAATTGATACAGTCACTACGCAAAACAGTATGAAGATTCCTTAAAAAACTAGGAATAAAAGAAACATATGATCCAGCAATCCCACTCCTAGGCATATACCCTGAGGAAACCAAAATTGAAAAAGATACATGTATCCCACTGTTCATTGCAGCACTATTTACAATAGCTAGAACATGGAAGCAACCTAGATGTCCATAGACGTATGAATAGATCAAGAAGTTGTGGTATATATACACAATGGAATATTCATTTCATTTCAGTTCAGTTAAGTCCTTCAGTCATGTCCAACTCTTTGCGACCCCATGAATCACAGCACGCCAGGCCTCCCTGTCCATCACCAACTCCCGGAGTTCACCCAGACTCACATCCATCAAGTCAGTGATGCCATCCAGTCATCTCATCCTCTGTTGTCCCCTTCTCCTCCTGCCCCCAATCCCTCCCAGCATCAGAGTCTTCTCCAATGAGTCAACTCTTCACATGAGGTGGCCAAAGTACTGGAGTTTCAGCTTTAGCATCATTCCTTCCAAGGAACGCATTTGCGTCAATTTTAATAAGATGGATGAACCTAGAGTCTATTTTACAGAGTAAAGTAAGTCAGAAAGAGAAAGATAAACACCATATACTAACGCATATATACAGAATCTAGAAAAATGGTACTGAAGAATTTATTTGCATGGTAGCAATGGAGAAACAGGCACAGAGAATAGAATTATGGACATGGGGAGAGGGGAGGAGAGGGTGAGATGTATGGAGAGAGTAACATGGAAACTTACATTACGATATGTAAAATAGATAGCCAACAGGAATTTGTTGTATGGCTCAGGAAACTCAAATAGGGTCTATGTATCAACCTAGAGGGGTAGGATGGGGAGGGAGATGGGAAGGAGGTTCAAAAGGGAGGGGATATATGTATACCTCCTTGGAAGGAAAGTTATGACTAACCTAGATAGCATATTCAAAAGCAGAGACATCACTTTGCCAACAAAGGTTTGCCTAGTCAAGGCTATGGTCTTTCCTGTGGTCATGTATGGATGTGAGAGCTGGACTGTGAAGAAGGCTGAGCGCCGAAGAATTGATGCTTTTGAACTGTGGTGTTGGAGAAGACTCTTGAGAGTCCCTTGGACTGCAAGGAGATCCAACCAGTCCATTCTGAAGGAGATCAACCCTGGGATTTCTTTATTTAGCAACACATTTTAGTAAATTTAGCACACACACACACAAAAACAAAATATTCCAAAAGCATTCTGTTTTAGAACACTCCATTAACCCAAATGTTTATAAGCAATTCTACCTTGCCTCCCCACTCTAGGCAACTACTATCTATGTCTTTAGATTTGTCTTTTCCATGCATTTCACATAAATTTAATTGTACAGTGTATTTATTTCATGTTTGATTTCTTTTTTTCTTTTTTTTTTTTTTTTTTTTTTTTTTTTTTCACCTGGTATCTCAAATGTTTGTCATTTGTCCATTAGCAGCATATATGACTCTTCCATTCATTTTCATTGTCAAATAGTATTTCCTTATATACAAATATGACATTATGTTTATCCAATCACCATTTGAATTATTTTCTTTTTTATTTATTTTTTTGCTATGTTGAAAATGATGTTATGATTATTTAATTATTTTAACACAAATTTTTACATGGTGAAGTTTAAATTAGATTTTGGTAAAAAATAAATAAGGACTACAATGTTAAAACAATTTTTTAAAAGAGGAATTTGCATGATAAGGTATGATTTGTTCAGTTATTTATTAATGGGCTGGATGTAACCCAGGTGATTATGAAGTTAACTCAAACATTTTTATTAGCTATGCAACTTTTTGAGTAAAAAATGTGTTATTTTCTCAGAATCAAGAAAAAGACTAAAATTTTTCTTTCCTGAGGAGTTGTTTATAGAAGTTAAACAAACCGTAAGTATCAATATTTTTTAAACTTTCCACACTCACCTTGTGAGAGTATTCACTTATCAACACCATGAAGGCAGTGGTCGCTATGTTACCTAATCCATCAAAACAAGGTGTGAAAGATAAAAGAGAAATAGAGAAATACATTTTCTTACTTCTGCTCTTTGAGCAAAAGGGAAGTTGAGAAGACAAATTAAGGTGCTGAGATTTTTAATTATATTGATACATTTGTTATGGAAAACTATATATATGAAAATATGTATTTCAGTTATAGCTTAAAATGTTATTCCATTTTTCTTATAACCTTTAGTCTTTTTGTGGAAAGAATTAACATTAAAACTAAACTTTAAGGAATGAAATAGTATATAGAGCACAGTATTTTTTTTCCATTTGGAAAATATTATTACATATTTATATTGTTGTAGAATAAAAATAAACACACAGAAATAAACAATCTTCATGCTTCTGAAATATCACAGTGGACTATTGCAGAAAACATAAAATATTAATAATTTTTTTTCAATTTCAAAGGTAATATTTGTTCTGGTCATTTATGAGGTTTTATATTAATTGATTTCCAGCTAATTTTCATAATGAAAGTGAAAGTGAAGTCTCTCAGTCATTTCTGACTCTTTGCATCCCCATGGACAGTACAGTCCATGGAATTCTCCAGGCCAGAATACTGGAGTGGGTAGCCTTTCCCTTGTCCAAGGAATCTTCCCAACCCAGGGATCAAACCCAGGCCTCCTGCATTGCAGGTGGATTTTTTATCAGCTAAACCACAAGGAAGCCCAATTTTCATAATAATCACTCTTAAAAAGGACTCACACACACAAAAAAAGATTCAATTACATAGTAAACATTTAAGAGCTCTTTCTTTGCAAATACATTCATGACTTTAAATGCCACTCACTTTTTTAACTGTAAAACATGGCATCTAAAACCTAAATAGCTGTGAAGATAGTATGCTCGTTTACTGCTATGTACAGTTGTTTGGGCTTCCCAGGTAGCATTAGAGTTGAAGAAACTGACCACTTTTGCAGGAAACATAAGATAAATGAGTTCCATACCTGGGTCTGGAAGATCACCTGGAGAAGGGCATGGCAACCCACTCCAGTATGCTTGTATGAAGAATTCCATGGACAGAGAAGCCTGGAGGGCTACAGTCCATAGGGTTGCAAAGAGTCAAACATGACTGAAGCGGCTTAGCATGCAAGCATATAGTTGCATGGTCTCCATTTTACCTAACTAGGCTCCCCTGGTGGCTCAGCCAGTAAAGAACTCTCCTGCAATGCAGAAAGATACCCTAGAAGAGGGCATGGCAACCCACTCTAGTATTTTTGCCTGGAGAAACTCCATGGAGAGAGGAGGCTGGCTGGCTACAGTCCATGGGGTCACACAGAGTCAGACATGACTGAACAACTAAGCACTTAGCTAAGAATTTTAAAAAACGTCTTTATATAGATATTCCCTCCTATGCACAACTTCTACACTTATCTGGGAATACATGTGAACATAGTTTAAGAGTCTGGATTGAATATGTTTTAATGTGTGGAAGAATAACTTCCAAATATCAGTGGCTTAAGATAGCAAATGTTTCTTCCTGCTCTTTCTAGATGGCTTAGAATTCAGCTCTAGTCACTCATGATTCCTGGAAAAAATGTTCTGTCATATTGATTTCTGCTTTAGGTGCCCATATAGAACTTCAAGTGAGAACTGGAAAAATCCTCACTTTCAGTCACACTTGATGGTCATAACTTTTGTGGCCACATCCAAATTCAAAAGGTTGAAGAAGTTCAATCCTTCCTGTATGTAGAAATAAAGGGAAACTGAATAATAATGAATATCAGTACTTTTTTTTATCTTAGTTGACAAATTGTACCTTTCTTATTTTCTAAAATTGGATTTGTGTGATAATATTAAAAGAAAAAAAAAAACAATAAAAAGGAAGAATTTGATGATGTCCTGCTTGTCAAAATCATTTCCAGTAGTAAACAAAATTTAACAGTGCTGCCATTTGTAGCCACCTCATTTGCTAATTTCCTAGTTTCTCAACTTGATCTTTAGTAGTTACAACACGGTGACTGAAATTTATTAGCAAGTATGATGATCAAAGCACAAGATGTACTTAAGCTATTTCTAATCATGCCTTTTGATTAGAATGGGTTTTGAAACAAAGACAACATATGTTCTGAAAACCACTTGTTAAAAAGCATGAGATATTCATTTAGTCCTTTACTCAGTCTTTCAATAATAGATTAGTAAGTATCTACTGTGGTCATGAGAAATGCTGGACTGGAGGAAACACAAGCTGGAATCAAGATTGCCGGAAGAAATATCAATAACCTCAGATATGCAGATGACACCACCCTTATGGCAGAAAGTGAAGAGGAATTCAAAAGCCTCTTGATGAAAGTGAAAGTGGAAAGTGAAAAAGTTGGCTTAAAGCTCAACATTCAGAAAACGAAGATCATGGCATCTGGTCCCATCACTACATGGGAAATAGATGGGGAAACAGTGGAAACAGTGTCAGACTTTATTTTTCTGGGCTCCAAAATCACTGCAGATGGTGACTGCAGCCATGAAATTAAAAGACGCTTACTCCTTGGAAGGAAAGTTATGACCAACCTAGGTAGCATATTCAAAAGCAGAGACATTACTTTGCCAACAAAGGTCCATCTAGTCAAGGTTATGGTTTTTCAGTGGTCATGTATGGATGTGAGAGTTGGACTGTGAAGAAGAATCAGCTCGGAAGAATTGATGCTTTTGAACTGTGGTGTTGGAGAAGACTCTTGAGAGTCCCTTGGACTGCAAGGAGATCCAACCAGTCCATTCTGAAGGAGATCAGCCCTGGGTGTTCTTTGGAAGGAATGATGCTAAAGTTGAAACTCCAGTACTCTGGCCACCTCATGCAAAGAGTTGACTCATAGGAAAAGACTCTGATGCTGGGAGGGATTGGGGGCAGGAGGAGAAGGGGAATACAGAGGATGAGATGGCTGGATGGCATCACTGACTCGATGGATGTGAGTCTCAGTGAACTCCGGGAGTTGGTGATGCTGCATGCTGCAATTCATGGGGAGGCCTGGCGTGCTGTGATTCATGGGGTTGCAAAGAGTTGGACATGACTGAGCGACTGATCTGATCTGATCTGATTGTGGTACCTATGTTGTATGATGTTGATAAAACAAAGATATGAAGAAGTCAGAGATTATCATTAATGGACTACATGAGTGAGGAAAAGGTTGGGAATATTTACATAATAATTCAATATTAAATTTAATATAATGGAGGCCAGAATATATATTCCTGAAGAAATATTTGATGATATCTAGTGTATGATGAGAAATTAACTGGAGAAAGAAGGCGGAAGGGAGATTTTCTTTGATACTTATACAGATAGACTATACATTTAATAAAAATGGAAAAAGCCATTGTGCATGGAAGATAGAGAGGAAAGAAGGGTTACGGAGCTTAAGTTCTGCTGAAAATGACTACAGTGAAACAGTGATTGGATTCCAAAGGACTTGGTAATAATTCATTTCAGTTCAGTCACTCAGTTGTGTCCGACTCTTTGAGACCCTATGATTCGCAGCACGCCAGGCCTCCCTGTCCATCACCAACTCCTGGAGTTCACTGAGACTCACGTCCATCGAGTTAGTGATGCCATCCACCCATCTCATCCTCTGTTGTCCCCTTCTCCTCATGCCCCCAATCCCTCCCAGCATCAGAGTCCTTTCCAATGAGTCAACTCTTTGCATGAGGTGGCCAAAATACTGGAGTTTCAGCTTTAGCATCATTCCTTCCAAAGAACACCTAGGGCTGATCTCCTTCAGAATGGACTGGTTGGATCTCCTTGCAGTCCAAGGGACTCTCAAGAGTCTTCTCCAATACCACAGTTCAAAAGCATCAATTCTTCAGCACTCAGCCTTCTTCACAGTCCAACTCTCATATCCGTACATGACCACAGGAAAAACCATAGCCTTGACTAGATGGATCTTTTTTGGCAAAGTAATGTCTCTGCTTTTGAATATGCTATCTAGGTTGGTCATAACTTTCCTTCTAAGGAGTAAGCGTCTTTTAACTTCATGGCTGCAGTCACCATCTGTAGTGATTTTGGAGCCCAGAAAAATAAAGTCTGACACTGTTTCCACTGTTTCCCCATGTATTTCCCATGAAATGTTGGGACCAGATGCCATGATCTTTGTTTTCTGAATGTTGAGCTTTAAGCCAACTTTTTCACTTTCCACTTTCACTTTCATCAAGAGGCTTTTTAGTTCTTCACTTTCTGCCATAAGGGTGGTGTCATCTGCATATCTGAGGTTATTGATATTTCTCCCAGCAATCTTGATTCCACCTTGTGTTTCTTACAGTCCAGCGTTTCTCATGATGTACTCTGCATATAAGTTAAATAAGCAGGGTAACCATGAATCCCTTCTAGGTACAGTAGAAAGTGAATTGGTCTTAGATTCAAATAGACTTTGTTCTATAATCTTCCAGCTCTTTTACTCTACAAAAATGTGCTCCTAGAGACCCAGTTTCTCATTGACATGATGGTGATGATAACATTTACTTTATATGACTACTGTTACCATAACAGAGAATGTCTTATGTGTCCAGTCCATTGCATATTATCTTAATTTGAGATCCAAAATGCAAACATCAAAGTGGGATATGACTTATAAGAAATTTATGGAGGGAAACATTGGTGAAAGATAGGAGTGAGATAATAGAAAGAGGCTACAAACTGTGATAATGTCTAACACATATGCAGGAAGGAGGGGGGCGAAAAAGAATTGAGTAGAAAGAATCTCAGACTACAATGCATTTCTAGGAAACATTCAGCCAGGTTGATGGTGGTCCTGGAGTCAAAGTTTTTCCATAAAGAGTCCATAACTTGCAGGAATAGACTTGTATTTGCATCTCGGAGATGCAAATACAAGTCTATTCCTGCAAGTTATGGGAGGAGCAGTATGTGGGAGCAGACTATGAGAGCTGTGGTCTTAGCAAAAACATGATGGTGAGTCCAGAGAGGCAGGTGCTTGGACCTCAGTCAAGCATGCTATCGACTAGAGGTCTGATTTACATATTTTTCATGGCTGCCACTACTCACTCCTTGCACCATGTAGATCATATATACTCCACAAGTTTAGGGAATTTCTTCTATATGATTCCCATGAGTTTCTCTTTTTAAAGGAGAAGCCTTGAACAAGATCTGTAGTACAAAATACTCCCTTCTGCTACAGTTGGCTGCAAGGCTTCAAAGTGAATGTGAAAAAAACCTCAGCTATCTCCTTTGCAGATCTTGGTGGCTTACATGGTACTGTGACTCATTACTGAAGTGTCTGAACTGTTGGAAGTGCCTTTTTTTGGTAATTCCTTTGCAATCCAGGGATTAGAACTCTACACACTCTCACTGCCAAGGGCCTAAGTCTGGCCCCTGAGGGGTCAGAGAACTAAGACCCCACAAGCAGTGGGATGCATCCAAAACAAACAAACAAACAACAATAAAGTTTGATTTCTGAAAACAAAATGAAGAAAATCTAATGGGAAGTACTTCAAAATTACCTCCTCAAAAATGTATTTTTCAAGCCAGTATTTCTGAACATGCCCTTTCACATTTCCAGTGGGGTAAGACAATATGAGGAGGCACCCATGGGAATTATATGGATTGCATATTAATTCTTTCTTGTTTCCATTGTGTAAAATCACTCACACTTTCTCATTGTGATCAAGGTCCACTACTTTTGTTGTGATGATTAACTCTTCTTACTTGCTGGTCCCTGAACACACGTACTCTCAACTTCTTAGGCTATAGCCATAGATAGTAGTCCACTGGAGCACTTGATGTGTCCCCTGGCAAGACTACATTCTTCTGGGGACCAGGACTTTCAACTCTGTAAATTGTGAGTGCAAGAAGTACACACTTTTCTGTAGGTCATTTTGAGTGATGGTAAATGGAGTCACCTCTGGTTCCACTCATTGGTTGGTGGACCCACATATTTGTCTTGTGATTATCATCATAATGGTCTTTAAGTTGATACATAACACTGCACATTGAAAAATATCATCCCATTCTTTCAGAAAGTTGACTCTGAGTTGGCACTTTAGCTGTACAAGTCCAGTTTTCTAAAAAGCCAAACTTTTCTG
Source organism: Tragelaphus eurycerus (assembly GCA_935064755.1). Classification (NCBI taxonomy): domain Eukaryota; kingdom Metazoa; phylum Chordata; class Mammalia; order Artiodactyla; family Bovidae; genus Tragelaphus; species Tragelaphus eurycerus. The sequence goes on from CAKXYN010000004.1 coordinate 10,329,893, forward strand.
GATGGTACAATACTTTATTCTATTGGTAGACCCTAGTTCACTTAGTCAAGCCTATGATCTTTCCTGTGGTCATGTATGGATGTGAGAGCTGGACTGTGAAGAAAGCTGAGCGCCGAAGAATTGATGCTTTTGAACTGTGGTGTTGGAGAAGACTCTTGAGGGTCCCTTGGACTGCAAGGAGATCCAACCAGTCCATTCTGAAGGAGATCAGCCCTGGGATTTCTTTGGAAGGAATGATGCTAAAGCTGAAACTCCAGTATTTTGGCCACCTCATGAGAAGAGTTGACTCATTGGAGAAGACTCTGACGCTGGGAGGGATTGAGGGCAGGAGGAGAAGGGGACGACAGAGGATGAGATGGCTGGATGGCATCACTGACTCGATGGATATGAGTCTGAGTGACCTCCAGGAGTTGGTGATGGACAGGGAGGCCTGACGTGTTGCGATTCATGGGGTCGCAAAGAGTCGGACACGACTGAGTGACTGATCTGATCTGAGGACCCTATGGTCATGGATGCACTCACCTTTCTCAAGATGAAGCATTACCTGACAAGATGCTATGTTCTGTGCTTTACATTCCTGTGGGTCAGACATCTCATAATACCTCAAATAGTGCTGCTGGTTAAGGATCTGTAGGCAAGAAAGAGAAAGGCATTCAATATATGAAATAGTTGTCCATCCTCTGTATCTGAACTGTTGGCCTTTCAGGTATAGAATGTGTGCTATAATAGCTTTATTTTATGCCACCATGACCACTTTGCCCATGTGCTCATTGTGCCAGTCCAGACCAAAAAATCGTGATGTCTCACTACTATTTATTGGTCAAGTTGTTTGCTAACTTAACAAAATACCTCTTGTTTTCTGAGTGATTCTTGGTAGCCATCAATTTATGGTAAAATACGTACTCTTTGTGCTCAATCCTAATGTCCATCCACATGCTTCAGTCCCAGATATCTTTGTTGTCAATATTACATGCTTTTTACCTTCAGGCCTTGATCTGATGACCATGCCATTGACCATTACCCAAGAATCTATATCTATATCTTCATCTATATCTATATCATCTGTGGGTTTCCCTGGTAAAGAATCCACCTGCTGTGTGGGAAACCTGGATTTGATCTCGGGGTTGGGAAGATCCCCTGGACAATGGAATGACTACCCACTCCAGTATTCTGGCAGGGAGAATTCCATGAACTGTATAGTCCATGGAGTTGCAAAGAGTCAGACACAACTGAGTGACTTTCACTTTTCACTTTCATATCACCCGTATATCTATCATGCCCGCAATTGGACTACTTCCTGTCCTACATAAAGTATATGAACAATCCAATGTTTGCAGCTCCACCTATTGGGAAAGTTGACATTCTCCAGTATCATTCAAGGTTTTTGTTTTTTTTTTTTTTTTTTTTTTTTACACCCACATAGCAAGCTAAACTATCTGTAAATCAACTTTGTTCATTCCCCTCTCCTTTGGCTGTTTATAGTGGGAGTACTACTCATTACAGTAGTCTATACTTACTCTTCAGATCCTTCCACGTCTACAGAGACTAAAGGGCAAAATAGATGTAGGTATGATGCGTATTAGTAACTATGTGTCATTGACATCTTGAATCATGGTGTTAAGCTCCATCATATCTCTTTCTCCTTCCAGGATACTTCATGATTTTGGATTTGCTATCTCAGTCAATGTGTGACGGAGTACAGGTTCAGAGATTTATCTGTGGGCTTTCTTGCTATGATAGCTTTTACCATATAGGTCAAGAACGAAATGTGGAGGTTACTACCTTGCCAAGTGTATCGATTCCAATTATTCACTAAAGACTGGAATATCCATTATATGGGTTCCTGGATGCATTGGGCCTAAAGACCATGCTTTGTATGTCATGCCAAGGTGCCTTCCAATCATGCATCTAATAATACAGTAAATGTAAATTAAAAAATTTAAAAAAAATTTATTAAATGAGTTGTGTGTATCTTAGTTGCTCAGTTGTATCCGACTCTTTGTGACCCCATGCCCTGTAGCCTGCCAGGTTCTTCTGTCCATGGTATTTCCCAGGCAAGAATATTGGAATCAATTGCCATTCCCTTCTCCAGGAGATCTTCCCAACCCAGGGACAGAACCTGGGTCTCCTGCACTGCAGGCAGATTCTTTACCATCTGAGCCACCAGGGGTAGCCCTAGTGGTAAAGAATCTGCCTGCCAATGTAGGAGATGTAAAAGATTCAGGTTCAGTTCCTGGTTGGGGAAGATCCCCTGGAGGAGGAAATGGCAGCCCACTCTGTTATTCTTACCTGGAGAATCCCATGAACAGAGGAGCCTGGTGGGCTATGGTCCATGGGGTCACAGAGTCAGACACAACTGAAGTGACTAAGCAGGTAACAGATTATAGGCTCTCAAAACCTACTGGCTTTTTTCATCTTTGAGCAGAAATTTAGCTAATATGCCATTTCAACAGGAAGATAATTTGATGTGTGGGTCTTCAGGTATTGTATTCTTTGTCCCTTAATGTCTGACTATTCTCATTTTGTCACTGTAAAGTCACCTGGTTAAATGACCATAGGTCCCTTTGGGGAGACAGAGGGATTCTTGTAGTTGTGTTGCAGGGACTTTTCTTCTAAAGACCCAGATACTTCTTCAATCAGAGTTTTTGACATAAAAATTAGGTCTAGTCTAGGTCCTGAACAACAGATCATGTCTTATCATTGACAAAATTGCCTTCATCCTCCTGATATTCTGTTCTTACTTTTTTTCTGGTTATAGATATTAAGCACCACAGTTGTTGACTGTCTATTTTTTCCCCACTGACATCATGCTCTATTTTCCAGTTTCATGACTTACCATGTGTCAACCTTCCTTGAATATCCCTCTACAAAGCTGATATTTAAGCTAACACAGAAGTTAAGTTTTGACAACTTAAGTTTTAACAACTTAAAATTCTGAATTTTTCCACCTGGTTTCTTTTACTTTACAGGTATATTCATCTCCATCCGTATAATCATCATTCTCTGGCTACTCTCATAACCTCAGGATAAGCTTACATAGTCACTGTTGACCTTCTTAATATTGACAGTACTCCATTAATACATGGATTATTGTAGTGCTGATGAACAGATTGTCTTCTGGGATCTCCTGTGAAAAATTATCTTCTGTGAGTCTGGCTTCACATGATAGTCTATTAATATCTCACTATTTCTACTACTTTCAGTTCTCTATTTATTTCTCTATGCCACTTGCTATGACAACTCAGGGGCTTATACTCCATTCAGTGTTGATCATCTCTTTCTCCACTTTTAAGAGCTACCCCAGCAGCGACTTTTCTCCAGCATCTTATCTGTTGAAGTCTGATGTCCCAAGAAAAAAAGTGTTTTCCAATCAATGACTTCTTAGGGACCCAGTCTTATATTCTGGTCCAACTAATCAAGTATATTCTAAACTGGTCACAGGGATATTCTGGACTCAATATTTAGTCCCTGGCAGCTCTTTTGGAATAGAGTTACTTCCTTTGCTTATCAGGCCCTGAAAGTCCATAGCTGACTTTTCCTTCAATTTAACCTTAGCACTTACGGACTCTAACCTAAGCACTTAGAGCACCTTAGCACTCTCTTCACTTGGAAACCAAGAAAGGAGATGGAGACAACTGAGCTGAATACTTATTGACTCTTGGAGACAGTCTTCCCTTGCATCTTCCAGGATGGGGGTAACGCTGGAAGAAGTGGGTTAAGCAAGTCTGTGAGCCTGAGGGTTTAAAGATGTCTGTCTCCTTGAAAATCTTATCCCATATTACTAGGGTGCAGTTTAACAATAAGGGTCTGACTTTAGCATAATGAGCTACTTGAGCTGGAAATTGTCACACGAGCTCTGTTATTCTATCTGGACCTCAGTCTGCTGCTTAACTGTGTCTAATCATCCATTCTAGGAGAAAATTGCCTTTTTGTAAGTTAATAAAAGATCCCCCATGACTTTCATATGTAGCCTTTACCTGTTTGGTAACAACCCTCAGTTTCTCATTATTTTTCCTCAATGTGTTATCACAACTCAGCTCTAACCCTGAGATAACTACTATCGTTATAGACATTGTCCCCACTCTTGTGATATTGTGATCAATGATAAGAAATATACATTTGGTCTTCACCCCAGTTCTTGGCTGAGTTTCTAAAACCTCTGGAATTCCCTAAGTGCTGACAGCCATGTAGGTGTTTTTTGTTGTGTTATGAGGTGACCTTTGAACCCCACCTAAGGATGCAGACTGTTTGCCAGAGGAAGCAACCATGTGATTAGAAGGTTGGAACTTTCAGTCTTAACCCCTTGACTTCCAAAGAGGAGAGAAGGGCTGGCGATTGAGTTTGATCACCTGTGGCCAATTTTTTAATCAACCATGCCTATATAATTAAGCCTTCATAAAAACCCAAAAGGCTGGGGTTTGTAGAACTTCTGAGTTGGTGAACATGTGGAGACTTGGGGAGAGTCATGCACTTGGAGAAAGAGGGCGTGGAAGCTTTGAGGCCTTTTGCCATCCCTTGCCTTTTGCATCTCTTTTGTCTGGCTGTTATCTAGCAAGTAAAATATTTCTCTGTGTTCTGTGAGCAGCTCTGCTCTAGCAATTTAATCAAGCCAATGACGGAATGGGAACACCAGTATATAGCTGATTGGCCAGAAAAATAAGCTTGCATTTGCCATTGGTACACAGGAGGTACTGTGGTGCTGAGCCCTTAACCTGTGGTGTGTGTTCAGTCATTCAGTCATGTGTTTGACTCTTTGAGATCCTATAGACTGTAGTCCACCAGACCCCTCTGCTATGGGATTTTTCTAACAAGAAAACTAGAGTGGGTTCCCATTTTCTTCTCCAGGTGAGCTTCTGACACAAAAACAAACCCATGTCTCCTGCATTGCCAGGGGATTCTTCACCACTGAGCCACCAGGTAAGTCTGTGGAATCTGATACTATTTCTAGGTAGATAGTGTCAGAATTGAGTAGAATTGTGAGACAGAGAGTTGGTGGCAGAGAATTGTTTTGTGGTGTGGGGTAACCTCTCTCCCACATCCACACATATTGGAAACTGGGGTCAGAACCCATTTACCCATATATTTTTAAAATCTGACATCATTGTACCTAGGAGGCAATTCCCCCTGGGTATTCTTGGATATTCCTAGAATATCTCTGCAGGTCACCAGCAGTGAACTCTTTAGTAATTAGAACATCACCATTTGGGGTTTTGCCAGCTTTTTGTTATCCTGCCTGTTTTCTCAGATTGCTATTGGTAATGCTTCTGTTTGTAGGGTTCCTCTGAGAAACATATGCAAAGACAGAATTAGACATATGAGTGAATGATTACAGGGAATGCAGGTTAAAAATAAAAAAGGAGAGAAATGAAAAAAGTGCAGAGAGCCCATAACTATAAAGATGTTAAAAAATAACAGGGAAAAATAGGATGTTTGAAGATAAGTAGTCTCAGACTTTGCAGTGCACATTCAAGAATGTTTGTCAAGGTCAGCTAGGAGTCCTAGAGCCAGTCACTCATCAGCTAAGTCCTGCAATGCAAAGCCATGTGTTTTTTTTTGTTTTTTTTTTTTTTTTATTGGTTCCACTGGATCTTCATGGCTGTTTGTTGGCTGTCTCTAGTTGCTTTGAGCGACATCTACTCTTTAGTTGCAGTGTGTGGGCTTCTTTTTGCAGTGGCTTCTCTTGTGGCAGAGCATGGGCTCTAGAGCACATGGACTCAGTAGTTGTGGCATGTGGTGTGCTGGCTTAGTTGTGCTGTGCTAACTTAGTTGTGCCTAGGCAGGTGGAGTCTTCCTAGACCAGGGATCATGTTCTCTGCCTTGGGAGGAGATTCTGGAACACTGGACTACTAGGGGAATCCTCAAAGCATTGGTCTTCATTTGCACCCTCGGAGTAGTCACACATTGACTGCAAGTGGTACACTACAGGCATTGCCTGGCAGTGGGTGTGGTGGGAATCTAGAGGGACAGCAGATGGATTCCTCAGCTAAGTGGGACATTTTCAAGTCTCCTCAGAGGCTTTCAATGCAGAGTTGGTAATAAGCTCTTAAGCATTCTCAGGTACAGCAATTTAGCAGGTTCTTAGAAAGCAAGATTAGCCTACTGAGTCATGGCTATATAGTAATTTAAGTAAGCCTCAATGATAAAGTGGAGTTCGGCTTTTGATGTATGTTTAATCAGTTCAATTCTTTCAAATATTTTGATCAAGAGACTATTCTTGACTATACACAAAAAGTAAGAAAACATTTATTTTTATAAATGTCCTACTGTTGAGTAGAAAACCACACAGGTCCTTTAGCAAAATGATTCAATCAGCAAATGGGTACATACGTAACTAAGGTCAAATATCAAATAGTTTTTAGTGATATTTCTTTAAATGAATAAACACAGAAATTAATATGAAAACACATTTTTCTTAGAAATATCACATATGATATAATAAAGATACATATTTCCATTAAAATAAATATGAATTTCTGGAGTTAAAGGATCATATTTATTTCACTTGATAATTGATAGTGATAGTGGATCAGTTCAGTTCAGTTCAGTCACTCAGTCATGTCTGACTCTTTGAGACCCTATGAATTGCAGCATGCCAGGCTTCCCTGTCCATCAACTCCTGGAGCTCACTCAAACTCACATCCATCGAGTCAGTGCTGCCATCCAGCCATCTCATCCTCTGTCATCCCCTTCTCCTCCTGCACCCAAACCCTCCCAGCATCAGAGTATTTCCAAACAGTCAACTCTTCACATGAGGTGGCCAAAGTACTGGAGTTTCAGCTTTAGCATCAGTCCTTCCAATGAATACCCAGGACTAAACTCCTTTAGAATGGACCGGTTGGATCTCCTTGCAGTCCAAGGGACTCGCAAGCGTCTTCTACAACACCACAGTTGAAAATAATTAATTCTTCCGTGCTCAGCTTTCTTCACAGTCCAACTCTCAAATCCATAATGTCTCTGCTTTTAATTTTATTTATTTTTATCTTATTTTATTTAACTTTACAATATTGTATTGGTTTTGCCATATATCAAAATGAATCTGCCACAGGTATACATGTATTCCCCATCCTGAAACCTGCTCTTTCCTCCCTCCCCATACCATCCCTCTGGGTCATTCCAGTGCACCAGCCCCAAGCATCCAGTATCGTGCATCAAACCCGGACTGGTGACTCGTTTCATATATGATATTATACATATTTCAATGCCATTCTCCCAAATCATCCTACCCTCTCCCTCTCTCAGAGTCCAAAATACCTCTGCTTTTTAATATGCTATCTAAGTGGGTCATAACTTTTCTTCCAAGGAGTAAGCATCTTTTAATTTCATGGCTGAAATAACCATCTGCAGTGATTTTGGAGCCCTAAAAAATAAAGTCTGACACTGTTTCCACTGTTTCCCCATGTATTTCCCATGAAGTGATGGGACCAGATGCCATGATCTTCGTTTTCTGAATGTTGAGCTTTCATCCAACTTTTTCACTCTCCTCTTTCACTTTTGTAAAGATGCTTCTTAGTTCCTCTTCACTTTCTGCCATAAGGGTGGTGTCATCTGCATATCTGAGGTTATTGATATTTCTCCTAGCAATCTTGATTCCAGCTTGTGCTTCTTCCAGCCCAGCATTTATCATGATGTACTCTGCATATAAGTTAAATGAGCAGGGTGACAATATACAGCCTTGACGTACTTCTTTTCCTATTTGGAACCAGTCTGTTGTTTCATGTCCAGTTCTAACTGTTGCTTCTTGACTTGCATATAGGTTTCTCAGAGGCAGGTCAGGTGGTCTGGTATTCCCATCTCTTTCAAACTTTCCCAAAGTTTATTGTGATCCACACAGTCAAAAGGTTTGGCATAGTCAATAAAGCAGAAATAGATGGTTTTCTGGAATTCTCTTGCTTTTTCCATGATCCAGCAGAGGTTGGCAACTTGATCTCTGGTTCCTCTGCCTTTTCTAAAACCAGCTTGAACATCTGGAAATTCACAATTCATGTACTGCTGAAGCCTGGCTTGGAGAATTTTGAGCATTACTTGACTAGTGTGTAAAATGAGTGCAATTGTGCAGTAGTTTGAGCATTCTTTGGTATTGTGTTTCTTTGGGATCGGAATGAAAAGTGACCTTTTCCAGTCCTGTGCTGCTACTGAGTTTTCCAAATTTGCTGGCATATTGAATGCAGCACTTTCACAGCATCATCTTTCAGGATGTGAAATAGTTCAACTGGTATTCCATCACCTCCACTAGCTACTTGACTTCACATTCCAGGATGTCTAGCTCTAGGTCAGTGATCACACCATCATGATTATCTGGGTCATGAAGGTCTTTTTTGCACAGTTCTTCTGTGTATTCTTACCATCTCTTCTTAATATCTTCTGCTTCTGTTAGGTCCGTACCATTTCTGTCCTTTATCGAGCCCATATTTGCATGAAATGTTCCTTTGGTATCTCTGATATTCTTGAAGAGATCCCTAGTCTTTCCCATTCTGTTGTTTTCCTCTATTTCTTTGCATTGATCACTGAAGAAGGCTTTATTATCTCTCCTTGCTATTCTTTGAAACTCTGCATTCAGATGTTTATATCTTTCCTTTTCTCCTTTGCTTTTCACTTCCTTTCTTTTCTCAGCTATTTGTAAGGCCTCCCCAGGCAGCCATTTTGCTTTTTTGCATTTCTTTTCCATGGGGATGCTCTTGATCCCTATCTCCTGTACAATGTCATAAACCTCATTCCATAGTTCATCAGGCACTCTATCTATCGGATCTAGGCCCTTAAATCTATTTCTCACTTTCACTGTATAATCATAAGGGATTTGATTTAGGTCATACCTGAATGGTCTAGTGGTTTTCCCTACTTTCTTCAATTTCAGTCTGAATTTGGCAATAAGGAATTCATGATCTGAGCCACAGTCAGCTCCCGGTCTTGTGTTTGCTTTCTGTATAGAGCTTCTCCCTCTTTGGCTGCAAAGAATATAATCAATCTTATTTTGGTGTTGACCATCTGATGATGTCCATGGGTAGAGTCTTCTCTTGTGTTGTTGGAAGAGGGTGTTTGCTATGACCAGTGCATTTTCTTGGCAAAACTCTATTAGCCTTTGTCCTGCTTCATTCCGTATCCCAAGGCCAAATTTGCCTGTTACTCCAGGTGTTTCTTGACTTCCTACTTTTCATTCCAGTCCCCTATAATGAAAAGGACATCTTTTTTGGGGTTTTAGTTATGAAAGATCTTGTAGGTCTTCATAGAGCTGCTTTTTTTTTTTTTTTTTTTTTGGTGTGGGGGTTGTCAAGAATACTGGAGTGGGTTGCCATTTCCTTCTCCAGGAGATCTTCTCATCCCAGTGGTTGAACCTGGGTCTCCCGTATTGTAGGCAGACACTTTACAATCTGAGCCACCAGGGAAGTCTGTCAGTGATAGTGAATAGTCATTTACTAATATGGCCCGGCTTTGAGTATAATTGTATAATAAAGACCAATGGGTTTCTTCCTAAGTGACTTGTGTGGACATTTTGGTTGGCTAATATATGGACGGGGATGCTAATCATCCTGTGATTACTCAGAGGCTGTCCCTCCCTAGTTTAATTAAGGCATAATCATGATCATCATCATAAGTCACATATTCAGCACCATTATATATAGTTTGTATACTATAAAAGCTCTTAATCTAATCATTTCCTTTCCTCTCTGACACATCTCTTAGAATTTTCCATAGTTTAACCATATTTTTTTAATTAGAATCTTATACTTAATCTATTCTCAAACATATTGATACTTATAGTCTTGTGTGATGAAGACTAAAGTTCTTGATATTGCCTTCATCTTATGAGGGCTTCTGCCTGTTTCTCTAAATACATCTCACTCCTCTGTCTCTCCTTCCCTTTACATCATTCGCACTGGTCTTCTTTCTGTGCCTATAAAATGTGCCATGCACTATTCTGTTAACATTTTCCACCTTCTCTGGTACCTTCATACAGTACAGGAAGCATACTCATTTTGTGGAATCAATTTGTCTCTGGTCATTGCTGTCCTACAGGGAATTAGGTTAGTCACTTTATCTCAACATTTCCACTAGTAATACATTTAGGCTATAGTGAATCAAAAAGACGGAATCTTTTATTTCAATTATTGGGAAGCAATTTTAAAGTAGAAAGAAAATTAAGCATGGCAGGGGAAACTGTGGTTTTAATTTCTGCCTCTCCCTCTTCATAACTGTGTGAGTGAATCCTTTGTTTTTTCAATTGCACATTTGTTGAAAGTAAAAGTTTATTTTGGGGTGTTCCAGAGTCACTGCAGATGGTGACTGCAGCCATGAAGTTAAAAGACACTTGCTGCTTGGAAGAAAAGCTTTCACCAACCTAGACAGCATACTAAAAAGCAGAGATGTTACTTTGCCAATAAAGGTCCATCTAGTCAAAGCTATGGTTTTTCCAGTAGTCACATATGAATGTGAGAGTTGGACTATAGAGAAATCTGAGTGCCAAAGAATTGATGCTTTTGAAGTGTGGTGTTGAAGACTCTTGAGAGTCCCTTGGAATGCAAGGATATCCAACCAATACATCCTAAATGAAATCAGTCCTGAATATTCATTGGAAGGTCTGATATTGAAGCTGAAGCTCCAATACTTTGGCCATGTAATGGGAAGAACTGACTCACTGGAAAAGATCCTGATGCTGGGAAAGATTGAAGGTGAGAGGAGAAGGGGATGACAGAGGACGAGATGGTTGGATGGCACCACAGACTCAATGGACATGAGTTTGAGCAAGCTCTAGGAGTAGGTGATGGACAGGGAACCCTGGCATGCTGCGGTCCATGGGGTCGTAAGGAGCTGGACACAACTGGGAAATTGAACTGAAAAGTTTACAGAGTTGTAATGATTAAATAGCATTTTTTATTTTAATATAATTTGTGAATTATTAATAGAGTTCAAAAAACTCTTGGTATCCTATTATCCAGGATAGGACTGGCAAATGGTAAGCACATACTGAAATGATCTGACTGTTCCATTAAAGTGCACTCACATATAAAAATGATGTTCCTGATTAAATGACAACAAATTTCACTTTGTTACATTTAAGGTATTCTTTAACCTATAAATTAGATGCCTGCATGTACTATAGTTTCACTGCACAAATATTTAAAATACAATTCTTTAATTATATTCCATTCTAATATTTAAGAATTTCATTTTTTTATAACATATAAAAAACATAGGAATAATGAAGAGAATCTTTCTTAATTTTCCTATGACAAACATTCAGTATTTTGCTCTATTTTCTTCTGGTTATTTTCTTTTAATGCATATGAATATATACAGTATTCATATATTATTGTGGAATTATTCTGTATATTTTGATCTGCTGTCTTTAAAAAAGGATGAACCATCGTTTTGTATGGACCATATTGTTTCACCACCTTCTGAAGAAACTCAAATGCATTTCTTCTATGTCCTCTGATACTTTGAGGATATTATGGTTTTTCAAATAATATCACCTAATTATAGGGTATTTGTCAGAATATCATCCTCTCTAGCTGCTGCTATTGCATGAAACTTGTGCCTTTCCTAAAGTGGTCCATTATGGAAAAGATTAAATCATCAATAGTCTCTTATGATTTCCTGATAATCTTACTTCCCCCTTGATGATGGCATACTGAATTTCCTGGAATTGCTCTACATGACAAAGATTGAACAGTTTGAACTTGTATTGTGAAAAATGCAGCTCTCGTGTTCTATTCAAAAGTTCTTCAATTCAGTTATCAGAGTGTGTTCAGTCAGCTCAGAGGATCAGACATTTCATTTCCTTAGGGGATAACTTCCCCAGGAGACTCAGGTGACCTGCTCTTTGTCTGAGGACTACCTAGCAAATTGGTTCCTGAAATCATTTTGAAAATACCATACTTTTTGCACCAAATCACGTTAAAGTCACTTGAGGGGAGCTAAGTCTTCTCACTTACTTCTGTACATCCTAAAGAAATGTTCCTGTTCAGTTACTAAGTGGTCTCCTACTCTGCAACCCCGTGGACTATAGCCCGCCTGGCTCCTCTGTCCATGGGATTTCCTAGACAAGAATACTGAAGTAGGATGTTATTTCCTTTTCCAGGAGGGTCTTGCTGACCTGGAGATTGAACCCACATGTCCTGAAATGGCAGGTAGATTCTTTACCAGGGAAGCCCATAAAGAAAGTGAAAGTGATAATTACTCAGTCTTCAACTCTTTGTGACCCATGGACCATAGCCTGTCAGGTTCCTTTTGTTCATTAAATTTTTCAGGCAAGAATACTGGAGTGGGTTGTCATTCCCTTCTCCAGGGTATCTTCCAGACCCAGGGATCAAACCCATGTTTCCTACATTACAGGCAAATTCTTTACCAGGAGGCTCCTGGTAGCTCAGACAATAAAGAAAGTTATGCCAATAGAAAAACAGGTTGTAAATCACAGGTCCTAAAAATTGGTATTCTGGACATGTCTTTTTCATTCAAAATACAAAGCCATTTTAAGACTAAGCTAAAACATGCTGGTATCTAGAATGAGTTGGGCCACCTTCTGCTTTCATTTATGTACATCTTGACTTCATCAGGAATAATAAATACATAAGTAAAAACAGAATTTGGCCCAGTGATTTTAAGGCCTGTGATCTCCCATCAGAAGAAGCAGTTAAGAAGCAAAGTTAATTAACTCTTCGTCCCATCATCATACAGGCATCACTTTTGAAAAGATGTTTGCCTTCCTCAAAGATGTCCAAAGGAAGGGCCAGTTTATACACTGCTGCTGCTGCTGCTGCTGCTAAGTCACGTCAGTCATGTCCGACTCTGTGTGACCCCATAGACGCCAGCTCACCAGGCTCCCCCATCTCTGGGATTCTCCAGGCAAGAACACTGGAGTGGGTTGCCATTTCCTTCTCCAATGCATGAAAGTGAAAAGTGAAAGTGAAGTCGCTCAGTTGTGTCCGACTCCTAGCGACCCGGTGGACTGCAGCGCACCAGGCTCCTCCGTCCATGGGACTTTCCAGGCAAGAGTACTGGAGTGGGGTGCCATTGCCTTCTCCAGTTTATACACTACTAGCTCTCATTCCCCGCTGACAGCCACTGACCTCATCTAGGTTTTAGGTTAAACACAGTGGATAGCTTTATCTGCTAGTATCATGGGTGATTGCTCTAGGAATAATAAAACAAAGCCAAGATTCTGTGAATGCTGCCTGCATCTCACAGTGGATAGTCAACCAATTGATATGAACATTGCCTTTCTCACATGTAGCAACACTTAGTTGAGCAAATAGGAAAGCAAAAATTTTATTTTCCCACTGTATGAGACCTACATTTGTAGCATTGATGTTTGGTGTAGCCAAACCTTTTGAAAAAGGTGATGCCATCAAAAAAGTATGAACTGACTGGAAAAAATTAAACTTTAGGGAACAACGTGGTCCTGTCTTTCCTGCTTTAAACTTTTGAGAATCAATAACTTGTAAAGTTAGGTTGTTGGTGTGAGCCAAGTGATAGAAATTTAAATATCCTAATTCCTAAAGCAATATTTACTGGTTTTTCTAACAGAACCCCTAAACATCATCTGGTTCTTGCCAAAACTATTGGGCTCAGTGGTCATAAAATATTTCTGGGAACTGTAATGACTGTATAAAATACCAATTAAAATCTGCAACAAGGAAATAATTTAGACTTTTATCTTTTGTGGGTTTTCTGTATATAAATTAAAAGCCATTATTTAATTTTGCTCCTTGAAACAACATTTAAAACACAGCTGTGAAATACAAAGTGCTTACCTTAGGAAACTTCACTCTCTGTGCATCTGAAATCCAAATTAGATCCACTTCATTGATTAAAAATATTGCTTCTAGCGATTTGCCAAAAACTGTATTCTGAAATTTAAATTAGGTTACATATTTTGTAGCAGACTGCCATAATAATTTTCCGAAGCAATAAAATCAGTTATCAGAATTAATGATACATAAAATTCATTTTACGATTTTACTTACATTACCTTGTATCTCTTTTTTTCTATTTTCAAACAAACTCCTGTAACTCTCTAATGTGCAACTATACTACCCAACAACCTTGGCTGTGGCAGAGAGAACAATGTAATTCAATTTTTTTTTTTTATATATATGTACTGGTTTATGTTCAGAAGTTGTATGGTAAATATATAGAAAATAGACTGGGTAGCCTGCTCTTTCTATGAATGAGACCCCTCTAAAGTGGCAGTTACCCTTTAAGTTGGCTTCCCTGGGGCTGTCAGTGATGGGGTATCTGGCATTACCTGCTGAAGGAATGGAGAAGCTGCTACTTGAATAAGCAAAGCATGGGCATCTGTAGCTTAATGATTCTCTTCATACCACTGCTGAGGACATTTGTCTTCCTTCTCTCCTTGTTAGATCATGATGAAAAGTAAAATCTCTCTTAAACTATTTAGTACATCATTCACTCTGTCATTTAACCAAACAGTCCCTAATTAAGCAGGTACAGAGTGTACCTGAGTACACTACACTCTGTACATGCTGAGTGTAGGCACAGGACCATGGATTAAAGTTATAGAAACAGAGTTGGTCTCTTTATGAAGCATGTCTTACAAAGAGACAGACATATAATTCACAAGGCAGTAGTTGAGTTCTACAATAGTATAAATTAACGAGTCCACTTAAAATGCTTACTGAGGGTGTTCTCAAAGGCTCATGAAAGGGTAGGATTTAGTTGCTTGGTGGCTTTGTTATACAGTCATTGTTGTGAATCTATAACAGAAAAAAAATTACAGTTGATAATTGTTCTAAAACACCTTAACACATTCAACTTACTAAAGATACCATCTAGGTTAAGTGACTTGAGCTCTAGGATGAATAATGCTGAAGAAGCTGAAGTTGAACCATTCTTTGAAGACCTACAAGACCTTCCAGAGCTGACACCTCCCCCAAAAATGTCCTTTTCATTATAGGGGACTGGAATACAAAAGTAGGAAGTCAAGAAACACCTGGAGTAACAGGCAAATTTGGCCTTGGAGTACAGAATGAAGCAGGGCAAAGGCTAACAGAGTTTTGCAAAGAGAACACACTGGTCATAGCAAATGCCCACTTCTAAAAATGTAAGAGAAGACTCTACACATGGACATCAACAGATGGTCAGTGCTAAAATCAGATTCATTATATTCTTTGCAGCCAAAGATGGAGATGGTCTATACAGTCAGCAAAAACAAGACCAGTAGTGGCTGTGGTTTGGATTATGAAAACCTGATTGCCAAAATCAGACTTAAACTGAAGAAAGAAGGGAAAACCACTAGGCCATTTGGGTATGACCTAAGTCAAATTCCTTACAATTATACAGTGAATGTGGGAAATAGCTTTAAGGGACTAGATCTGATAAACTGCCTGATAAACTATGGATGGAAGTTTGTGACATTGTACAGGGGACAGGGATGAAGAACATCCCGAAGGAAAAGAAATGCAAAAGAGCAAAATGGCTGTATGAGGAGGCCTTACAAATAGCTGTGAAAAGAAGAGAAGCAAAAAGCAGGGGAGAAAAGGAAAGATATACTCATTTGAATACAGAGTTCCAAAGAATAGCAAGCAGAGATAAGAAAGCCTTCTTCAGTGACCAATACAAAGAAATAGAGGAAAACAATAGAATGGGAAAGACTACAGATCTCTTCAAGAAAGTTAGAGCTATCAAGGAACATTTCATGCAAAGATGGACTCAACAAAGGACAGAAATGGTATGGACTTAACAGAAGCAGAAAATATTAAGAATAGGTGGCAAGAATACATAGTAAAACTACGCAAAAAAGATCTTCAAGATCCAGATAATCATGATGATGTAATCACTCACCTAGAGCCAGTCACCCTGGAATGTGAAGTCAAGTAGGCCTTAGGAAACATCACTATGAACAAAGCTAGTGGAGATGATGGAATTCCAGTTGAGCTATTTCAAATCCTAAAAGATCATGCTGTGAAAGTGTTTCATTCAAAATGCCAGCAAATTTGGAAAACTCATCAGTGGCCACAGGACTGGAAAAGGTGTTTTCATTCCAATCCCAAATAAAGGCAGTGCTAAAGAATGTTCAAACTATTGCACAATTGCACTCATTTCATACACCAGTAAAGTAATGCTCAAAATTCTCCAAGCCAGGCTTCAACAAAATCGTGAATTGTGAACTTCTAGATGTTCAAGCTGGTTTTAGAAAAGGCAGAGGAACCAGAGATCAAATTGCCAACAACCACTCGATCATCAAAAATGTAAGAGAGTTCCAGAAAAACATCTACTTTTTTTTTAAATTAAATTTTATTTTGCCCAACTTAACAATATTGTATTGCTTTTGCCATACATCGAGATGGATCCGCCACAAGTATACACGTGCTCCCCATCCTGAACCCTCCTCCCTCCTCCCTCCCCATACCATCCCTCTGGGTCGTCTCAGTGCACCAGCCCCAGGCATCCTTTATCAGGCATCGTACCTGGACTAGCGACTCATTTCAGATATGGTATTATACATATTTCAATGCTATTCTCCCAAATCATCCCACCCTCTCCTGTTCCCAGAGTCCAAAAGTCTGTTCTATACATCAGTGTCTCTTTTGCTGTCTTGTAAACAGGGTTATTGTTACCATCTTTCTAAATTCCATATATATGCATTAGTATACTGTCTACTTTTGCTTTACATACTATGGCAAAGCCTTTGACTGTGTGGATCACAACAAGCTGTGGAAAAGTATTCAAGAGAGGGGAATATCAGACCACCTGACCTGCCTCCTGAGAAATCTGTATGCAGTTCAGGAAGCAACAGTTAGAACTGGACATGAAACAACAGCCTGGTTTCAAATAGGGAAAGGAGTATATCAAGGCTGTATATTGTCACCCTGCTTATTTAACGTATATAAAGAGTACATCATGAGAAATTCTGGGCTGGATGAAGCCCAAGCTGGAATCAAGATTGCCAGTAGAAATATCAATCAACTCAGACATGCAGATGACACCACCCTTATGGCAGAAAGTGAAGAAAAACTAAAGAGCCTCTTGCTGAAAATGAAAGAAAAGAGTGGAAAATTTGACATAAAGCTCAACACTCAGAAAACTAAGATCATGGCATCTAGTCCCATCACTTCGTGGCAAATAGATGGGGAAACAGTGGACACAGTGTCAGACTTTATTTTTGGGGGCTCTCAAATCATTGCAGATGGTGACTGAAGCCATGAAATTAAAAGGTGCTTGCTCTTTTGAAGACTATCTATGGCCAACCTTGACAGTTTATTGAAAAGAAGAGGCATTACTGTGCCAACAAAGGTCTGTTTCGTTAAGGCTATGGTTTTTCCAGTAGAAATGTATAGATGTTAGGGTTGGACTATAAAGAAAGCTGAGCGCCGAAGAATTGATGTTTTTGAACTGTGGTATTGGAGAAGACTCTTGAGAGTCCCTTGGACTGCAAGGAGATCCAACCAATCCATCCTAAAGGAAATCAGTCTTGAATATTTATTGGAAGGATTGATGTTGAAGCTGAACCTCTAACATTTTGCCACCTTATGCGAGAAACTGACTAATTGGAAAAGACACTGATGCTGGGAAAGATTGAAGGCGAAAGGAAAAGGTAACGGCAGAGGATGAGATGGTTGGATAACATCACCAACTTGATGGACATGTGTTTGAGTAAACTCTGAGATTTGGTGATGGACAGGGGGGCCTGGCCTGCTGCAGTCCATGGGGTCAGACACGACTGACTGACTGAACTGAACTGAAGCTTCAGGATGTATAATTTTATTTTGCCTGAGTTGAGGAGACCAACATACAAAAGATGCATCTGCGAAAGATCCAGGATTATTGCTTTTCTATCCTAAAGGAGAGCAGTCGATCAGCATATCTGCCTACAATTTCCATCCATTCTCTGCCACTGCCATGCTGACTGTTGAAGTACACTGTGTTGTGCTTAGTGGCTCAGTCATGTCTTTGTTACCCCATGCACTGTAGCCTGCCAGGCTCTTCTTTCTATGGGGATTCTCCAGGCAAGAATACTGGAGTTTGTTGTGATGCCCTTCTCCAGGGGATCTTCCCAACCCAGGGATCTAACTCGGGTCTCCCAGACTGCAGACAGATTCTTTACCAAGTGAGCTACCATGGAAGCACTAGTGTTCAAATATATCTCCCATTTCACCTGCTGTTCCTTTTAGCACTTTATCTGTGTAAATTTATCTCATTCTTTTTCAGTCCCTACAAAATTCTATAGAACAGTACTTCTTATTTATATTATACCAGTAATATGGACACCCAAAGATTTTTGAAATACATATTCAAAGTGAGACTGGAGATTGTCCATGTGAGGAAAATTCCCAAGTAATAATGATTCTCATTTCCACAACTCAAGTGGCAAGTGTGTGTGTGTGTGTGTGTATAGTGTATTCTCATCTTGCCCACCATATATAAATAAAATACTTATACTTTTATTTAGTTGAAATAGTGAAAATCACTATGCATATTTTTTAGCATTCTGGTGGAGAAGGTTTATTGTTGATTTTGCTTTATTTTATTTAAACTTTTTGTTTGTTTTGTAATAGAGGCACAGTGCTATGGATTAAAGCTACCAAAACAGAGAGCTGGTCTTTGTTTTCATGGTGCATGTCTTACAAAGAGACATACATGTAATCCACAAGGCAGGAGTTGAGTTGCATAAGAGTACAAATTAGGAAGTTAATGTATGTGGTAGTCTCAGGTGGATAGCAAAGGGACTCAGCCCCTCATATATTTGTATCCATTCTCTCCGAAAGCCCCTCCAATCTAGGCTGACAGGTAACATTGAGCAGAGTTCCCTGTGCTATATAATATGTCCTTGATCAGTTCAGTTTAGTCGCTCAGTCTTGTCTGACTCTTTGCACCCCATGAAACACAGCATACCAGGCCTCCCTGTCCATCACCAACTCCCAGAGTCGACTTAAACCCATGTCCATTGAGTTGGTGATGCCATCCAACCATCTCATCCTCTGTCGTCCTCTTCTCCTCCTGGCCCCAATCCCTCCCAGCATCAGGGTCTTTTCAAAAGAGTCAGCTTTTCACATCGGGTGGCCAAAGGATTCACAGGATCATCTTTCAGGATTTGAAATAGCTCAATTGAAATTCCATCACCTCCACCAGCTTTGTTCATAGTGATGTTTCCTAAGGCCCATTTGACTTCACATTCCAGGATGTCTGGCTCTAGGTGAGTGATCCTACCATCATGATTATCTGGGTCATGAAGATCTTTTTTGTACAGTTCTTCTGTGTATTCTTGCCACCTCTTCTTAACATCTGTTTCTATTAGGTCAATACCATTTCTGTCCTTTATTGAGCCCATTTGCATGAAATCTTCCCTTGGTATCTCTAATTTTCTTGAAGAGATCTCTAGTCTTTCCCATTCTGTTGTTTTCCTCTATTTCTTTGCATTAATCACTGAGGAAGGCTTTCTTATCTCTCCTTGCTATTCTTTGGAATTCTGCATTCAAATGGGTATATCTTTCCTTTCCTCCTTTGCTTTTCACTTCCCTTATTTTCACAGCTATTTGTAAGGCCTCTTCAGGCAGCTTTTTTACATTTTTATTTTTTCTTGGGGATGGTCTTGATCCCTGTCTCCTGTACAATGTCACAAAAGCATCAATTCTTTGGCGCTCAGCCTTCTTCACAGTCCAACTCTCACATCTATACATGACCTGATACGTTAAATAGTTAGAATAGGATTAAGGAGGCCAAAGTGGCAGTGATTAAAAGACAAAGAAAGGAAAAGCCCACTAAAATGGAACAAAGGAAAGGTTTGAGGACTAGAGTGGGAACCTCAGGTGAAACAAACATCCCTCCTGACTAGCCCAATTTACATAGGGCAGGCTAAGGGGGAGGAGAAAACACATATAAAAAAAAATTGAGCATCTGGCTTTCTTTGTGTCTTTTGGGTTGACCCAACCTCACACCCCGAGGATATATTTTCCTTTGCTTGCCAAATACAGCTGAGCTGTGACACTGGGTCTGTCCCTCGCTTCAAAATTTTGTTGTGGTGAGACAGAACTGAGGAAACTATAAACTCCCCCAACACTTACGGTGCCATTTCTCAGATTTAAACTGGCTGAAACAACCTCAATTTTGCCCCCTTGAGGCAGAGACCAAACAGCAGAAGCCCAACTCTGTGAAAGCTCCCACAGTGGAAGCTGAACATGAAGAAAACCCAGCAAAGTGTAAGTGACAGGAAGCCTAGCATGCTGGAAAGCAGGACAAAAAAACAAACTCAGCAGAAAACTCACACAGCTCAATCTCAGATTCCAGGAAATCTCTGGTTGAGGTAGAAAGTCCTCACCCCTATGACTGGAAGGACATATGGCTGACAAAATCTTAAGTCCTATATAATCTCTCATTCCTTGAACCCCCCACGAACAGGTGAGCAGTAGTGGATGCACCAGGGTGTCCTGAAGGCTCTACATCTGCTGTGCCTTAGTAGTTGCTGCCCAAGTGCCTGGGGATTCTTCTGGCCTTAATTTTCTTTGTGTCAAGGATCAGACCAATGACAACTTTGAGGGTCAGGTATTTAGCAGATTTCCTGGCAGTTTATGAAGGGGATTCCTTGGCACGTTTTTTCCCTGCTGCTTTTTCCTTCCGTCTTTCAGCTACCCTTTGCTGGGACTTGAGCCCAGCCAAAACCCATGGTGCCTGGTTTTAGGACATAATGAACTCAGGTTCATTGCAAATTTTCAGTGAGAGACACAGAGATAGGTAAGAGGTGGATTTGTTTGTATTCAGAGAGAAGCATACTACACAGGTTATGGGCCATTGCAGAGGGTGAGTGCAGAGGCCATGGAATGTGGTGTGGTTAGTTTTCTCTAGCTGGATGATTTCATACACTAATAAATGGGAGGATCATTTCAACAGTTGGGGGAATCACCCACTCCTTGGTCATTTGGTAGTGAAAGTGGAGAGTGAAAAAGTTGGCTTAAAGCTCAACATTCAGAAAACAAAGATCATGGCATCCGGTCCTGTCCCTTCATGGGAAATAGATGGGAAAACAGTGGAAACAGTGTCAGACTTGATTTTCCGGGCTCCAAAGTCACTACAGATGGTGACTGCAGCCATGAAACTAAAAGATGCTTACTCCTTGGAAGGAAAGTTATGACCAACCTAGATAGCATATTCAAAAGCAGAGACATTACTTTGCCAACAAAGGTCTGTCTAGTCAAGCCTATGGTTTTTCCTGTGGTCATGTATGGATGTGAGAGTTGGACTGTGAAGAAAGCTGAGCACTGAAGAATTGATGCTTTTGAAAACTGTGGTGTTGGAGAAGACTCTTGAGAGTCCCTTGGGCTGCAAGGAGATCCAACCAGTCCATTCTGAAGGAGATCAGCCCTGGGATTTCTTTGGAAGGAATGATGCTAAAGTTGAAACTCCAGTACTTTGGCCACCTCATGCAAAGAGTTGACTCATTGGAGAAGACTCTGATGCTGGGAGGGATTGGGGGCAAAGGAGAAGGGAATGACAGAGGATGAGATGGCTGGATGGAATCACTGACTCAATGGATGTGAGTCTGAGAGAACTCCGGGAGTTGGTGATGTACAGGGAGGCCTGGCGTGCTGCGATTCATGGGGTTGCAAAGAGTCAGACACGACTGAGTGATTGAAATGAACTGATCTGTTAGAATCATCCTAGGGCCCCTGGGTGTGTCATTTAGCTTGCAGATTGAGGATCAAGGTTTAGTTGATTTGACTTCTCTTCTTGGGCTTCCCTGGTGGCTCAGAGGGTAAAGCGTCTGCTTGCAATGCAGGAGACCTGGGTTCAATCCCTGGGTCAGGAAGATCCCTGGAGAAGGAAATGGCAACCCACTACAATACACTTGCCTGGAAAATCCCATGGACAGAGAAGCCTGGTAGACTACAGTCTATGGGATCGCAAAGAGTCAGACACGACTGAGTGACATCACTTTCATTTCACTTTCTTTTCTTGGACCCATTTGATTTTAATTGGTTTACTTTATGCCCTTGGGTTTTTCATTTTTTCAAAAGTTGTGCCCTGCCCCTTTCCCTCCTATTTCAGGCTCTTCTCCTGAGCCCCTTCTGGGCCCACAGTGTTGCCTCTACTATTTTCTGGAGGGACAACCAGAAAATAGCTGGCCTTTTGTAGAGAAATACTATATAATATCCAATTCCTCTAGATATTCAGGCCTTCATCTTCCATGTTTCCTACAACATGTACAACAATAGCATCTCCCAGTGAACCCGCTAAAAGAAGTCCTCTAAAAGTTTACTAATTTGTACTTAGGCTCTTACGAGGAACAGGTGATTTTTAAAGGACAAATTCCTGTCCCAAGGTGCATCAGACATCAAGATAAAGTTACAACAGCTACAGGAACAGCACTCTGCTGCCTCATTAGATGAGATGGTCCAGACCACCCCTGATACCATTTATAACAGAGAACAGGAGAGGGAGGACAAGGCACAGGAAAGAGAGAGAAGGAAAGAGCATGGCATGCACAGATTCTGGCCACCCTCCATAGAAGCCCTTTGGCAAACCCGGAGTCCTTGAAGGACAAGGCAAATGCCTAATCTGTAGACAGCTCTGACATTAGGCCAAAGAGTGTCCAAATGAAGACAATTCTCCTAAAAGCACTTGCTACAAATGCCATCAATTGGGATATTGGGAGGAACTCTGCCCTTGGGACCCAAGAGTCTCAAGGTCAAGAGCCAAGCCTTCCCTCAGGATGGTTCAAAGGACTGAAGTGCCCCAGCCAGCCCACCTGTCATAGATAACCATCATGTCATGGGGCTGAAACCAAGGGTACAACTGGATGTGGCAAAGTAAGTCCGAGAATTTCTTGGTTGACACAGGCACTACCTATGCTGTCCTGACCACTTATTCCAGAGACTTCTCCTCCCAAACCTGTACCATTTTGGGTGCTACAGGAAAAACAATTACAAATGATTCATCCGAGCACTTCTTTGTTGCTGGGATGGACAAATATTTCCCCACCAGTTTCTGGTGGTACCTGGATACTCCCTTATTGGGAAGAGACCTCTCCTTGCCTTCAAACTCTTGCATCTATTGCCATCCTGATAGAAGATGCTTTAAAACTCTCTTTTGTGGGCAAACTAACTATTTTTACCAGCCATCAAGTGAAACAACTCCTAAATGGGAGAGGCCATTTATGGATGTCCGATCAAAGAATCCTCAGATATGAAGTAGTGCTGATGGAAAACCCACACCTAACTATAACCCTTTGTGAAGTTCTTAACCATGCCGTCCTCCTGCCTAACCCCAAGGGCTCTCTCCTCTTTCACTCTTGCCTAATGCCCTTACTAATCCTTGTTATCACCATATTGATGCTGCTTATGATTGCTCCATGTATTATCAATTGTCTAACCTGTTTTTTCTCTGCCCAAGTCAACGAGATACAACATGCAGTGCCCCTTCAACACAGATATATAATACTACACCCAGCCATGGAAAATACCACTCACCTTAGATTGACATTACTATAAGGATTCGGGTGCTTGAGACTAGCAAGAGAGGGAGGCTCAATGCTCCTCACCACCCTAGTTTAGCAGGAAGTAGCCAGAGAGACTTCAAGGACCATAATCCCAAAGAATCGGGCCTCTCATCTCTTGAGGGGAGACTGATAGGTAGTTAAAATAGGAAAAAGGAGTCCAAAATGGCAGTGACTAAAAGACAAAGAAGGGAAAAGCCTGTGAAAATAGAATAAAGGAAGGTCTGAGGACCAGAATGAAGACCTCAGGTAAAATAAACAGCCCTCCTGGCTAGCCTAATCTACATAAGGCAGGCTCAGGGGGAGGAGAAAAAATATATAAAAAGAGGAGCCAAAACTGAGCTGGGGGCTTCTCTTCTTTTCGTGTCTTTTGTTTAGCCTGCCCTCACCTTGAGGATGTATTTTCCTTTGCTTGCCAAATAAAACTGAGCTGTAACACGGAGCTGTAACACTGGTCCATCCATCGCTTCAAATTTTTGTTGTGCTGAGACAGAACTGAGAAAATTGCAAACTCCCCTGACAGAAGTATAAATTCATAAAGAGAAAAATAAATTTAATTAATAAACAATAAATTTTTCCCTAATTCTGACGTTATTTATGTGCATATTTTCTAATTTTTGGTGTATTTTTTCCACATGGAGGGAGTTTCAAAAGTGCACATTAACTGGTCTCTGCTCTCTACCACTTGCAACTCATTCCTTTTCCAAAAATTATTGACTTATTTAGCTACTGAGTTTAAGAGCAGAACTTAACATTTCTGAAGGCTTGTTATTTCTTTGCTTTTCTCATAGAAGCCAAACTCCCACAGAAACAGCCATTCTTTTCTAACTCCATGTGATGAGTTTCACAAAAGCATGTGTATTAGAAATGGTCAAACATTACCTGTGACTGGGGAGTCTTTGTTGTTCTGTGCTTAGTTGCTCAGTCATGTCAGACTCTTTGCAGCTGTAAAGAGTCACAAACTACCCCACCAGTCGCAAAATAATCCCCTGGACTGCAACCCACCAGGCTCCTCTGTCCATGGGGATTCTCCAAGCAAAAATACTAAAGTAGGTTTCTATACCCTTCTCCAATTGATCTTCCCAACCCAGGGATTGAACCCAGGTCTCCCACATTGCAGGCTGTTTCTTTACTGTCTGAGCCACCAGGGAAGCCCAACAATACAAATATAGGTAGCCTATCCCTTTTCCAAGAGAACTTCCCAACCCAGGAAAAGAACCGGGGTCTCTTGCATTGCCTGCCAATTCTTTACCAGCTGAGTAACCTGGGAAGCCTGCGATTGGGGAGGGAGGACATCAAATTTTGAAGTTCATTATTAAATCAACTAACTTGCAGATGCTAGCTTTATCTGTAACAATGTATTTTGACTTCGCTTGTTCTGTTCCTATTTTTGCCATGTTTCTCATTTAGTTCAAACTTTAAGTAGAAGAGACATGTTATTTATTATTTCTCTAAGGTCACAAGTGTCTTGGATTCTAGATATTGAACACATAACTCAAAATTTCTCCCCAAAAAGCTTGTTGTAAAGTTTTTTATTTTGTTGGTTATATCTAATTACAGAGCTAAAATATATTACTGGGAATTTACTGAGAATAAAATGCAAGAAATGTAATAAACATATTAAAATATAAAAGAATAACACAGACGAAATACAATAGATCATTCCAACACTCAAGAGTAACTTTAGCTAATATGCTGTCATAGCATATTATATTCTTAATTACTACTTTAAAAATTTGTGATTATGTCAAAAATATAATTTGCATATTAGTAAATCAATTAACAAACATACGATAAACGCTTCCTTTGCTTGTAAGATGCACAATAAGCTTGACATTAGTTATCTCATTACTGTCTACAATTGAGATTCATCTTCCTTTAAATTTCCCATATGTTAGGGATTTTTGTACATAGTTTTGTCATGAATATCTTTGTACCTAAATCATTGTTTGAATTTCTTTGCATATAGACTTCATACAAGGAAACTGCTGAATGCAAATTTACATGGCAAACTCAATTTCCAAAAGAGTAACAGGAATTTAAATTCTTATAGAAGTGAAATATCTTAAATGTTTTCCTTAATTTTTTACCAAAAAAACCCCCAAAGTAATGAATGTTCATTTTAGCAAAACAATTTGAAGTTTTAGAAAGATAAAAATAAAACAATTTGAAGTTTTAGAAAATATATATTAATATATAAAAGTTTTATATGTATTTTTTTTAGTTTCAATATAAACCTGGCCTCCGTGCTTACCCTTCCTAGAGAAGTAGAATAGCTGCATTTTCCTAGTTAATATATGTTTAGATTTACTACAACATTGGGACATACATACACATTCCACTTGAAACCCTTAAAGTACCCATCTTGTCTAATAACATACAACATGCTTGAAACTGAACTAGCTTAAAAGAAGAAGAAGAAGAAGAAAAAAATCCAAAATAACAATTGAAAAATAAACCTGCTGTGGCTTTACAATCACCTCTGTGGAACGTCTTTTTTTCAATTTCCCTAACTCAAATGCATTTTCTCCTTTGCTTTTCGCTTCTCTTTTTTTCACAGCTATTTGTAAGGGCTCCCCAGACAATCATTTTGCTTTTTTGCATTTCTTTTCCATGGGGATGGTCTTGATCCTTGTCTCCTGTACAATGTCATGAACCTTATTCCATAGTTCATCAGGCACTCTATCATATCTAGGCCCTTAAATCTATTTCTCGCTTCCACGGTAAAATAATAAGGGATTTATTTAGATCATACCTGAATGGTCTAGTGGTTTTCCATACTATCTTCAATTTAAGTCTGAATTTGGCAATAAGGAGTTCATGGTCTGAGCCACAGTCAGCTCCTGGTCTTGTTTTTGCTGACTGTATAAAGCTTCTCCATCTTTGGTTGCAAAGAATATAATCAATCTGATTTCGGTGTTGATCATCTGGTGATGTCCATGTGTAGAGTCTTCTCTTGTGTTGTTGGAAGAGGGGGTTTGTTATGACCAGTTCCTTTTCTTGGCAAAACTCTATTAGTCTTTGCCCTGCTTCATTCCGTATTCCAAGGCCAAATTTGCCTGTTACCCCAGGTGTTTCTTGACTTCCTACTTTTGCATTCTAATCCCTATAATGAAAAGGATATCTTTTGGGGGTATTAGTTCTCAAAGGTCTTGTAGGTCTTCATAGAATGGTTCAACTTCAACTTCTTCAGCATTACTGGTTGGGACATAGACTTGGATTCCTGGGATATTTAATGGTTTGCCTTGGAAACAAACAGAGATCATTCTGTCGTTTTTGAGATTGCATCCAAGAACTGCATTTTGGACTCTTGTTGACCATGATGCCTACCCCATTTCTTCTGAGTGATTCCTGCCCACAGTAGTAGATATAATAGTTCTCTGAGTTAAATTCACCCATTCCAGTCCACTTTAGTTCACTGATTCCTAGAATGTCGACATTCACTCTTGCCATCTCTTGTTTGACCACTTCCAATTTGCCTTGATTCATGGACCTTACATTCCAGGTTCCTATGTAATATTGCTCTTTACAGCATTGGACCTTGCTTCTATCACCAGACACATCCACAGCTGGGTATTGTTTTTGCTTTGGCTCCATCCTTTCATATTTTCTGGAGTTATTTCTCCACTGGTCTCCAGTAGCATATTGGGTACCTACTGACCTGGGGAGTTTCTCTTTCAGTATCCTATCATTTTGCCTTTTCATACTGTTCATGAGGTTCTCAAGGCAAGAACACTGAAATCGTTTGTCATTCCCTTCTCCAGTGGACCACATTCTGTCAAATCTCTCCACCATGACCCACCCATATTGGGTTGCCCCATGGGCATGGCTTAGTTCCATTGAGTTAGACAAGGCTGTGGTTTTTTCCAGTGTGATTAGATTGACTAGTTTTCTGAGTATGGTTTCAGTGTATCCGCCCTCTGATGCCCTCTTGCAATGCCTACCATCTTACTTGGGTTTCTCTTACCTTGGGCATGGGGGTATCTCTTTACGGCTGCTCCAACAAAGTGCAGCTGCTGCTCCTTACCTTGGATGAAGGGTATCTCCACACCTCTGCAGTGTTGGATAGCTCCTCTAGGCCCTCCTGCGCCTGCGCAGCCACCGCTCCTTGGAAGTGGGGTTGCTCCTCCCAGCCGCCGCCCAAGGAATGGCAAGAAGAGATTAGAAAGCCTTCCTTAGTGATCAGTACAAAGAAATAGAAGAAAACAACAGAATGGAAAAAAATAGAGATTTCTTCAAGAAAATTAGAGATACCAAGGGAACATTTCATGCAAAGATGGGCTTGATAAAGGACAGAAATGGTATGGACCTAACAGAAGCAGAAGATATTAAGAAGAGGTGGCAAGAATACACAGAAGAACAGTACCAAAAAAAAAAAAAAAAAGACCTTCATGACCAGATAATCGAGCCAGACATCCTGGAATGTGAAGTCAAGTGGGCCTTAGAAAGCATCACTATGAACAAAGCTAGTGGAGGTAATGGAATTCCAGTTGAGCTATTTCAAATCCTGGAAGATGATGCTGTGAAAGTGCTGCATTCAATATGCCAGCAAATTTGGAAAATTCAGCAGTGGCCAAGAACTAGAAAAGGTCAGTTTTCATTCCAATTTCAAAGAAAAGCAATGCCAAAGAATGCTCAAACTACTGCAAACTATTGCATTCATCTCACATGCTAGTAAAGTAATGCTCAAAATTCTCCAAGCCAGGCTTCAGCAATACGTGAAACATGAACTTCCAGATGTTCAAGCTGGTTTTAGAAAAGGCAGAGGAACTAGAGATCAAATTGCCAACATCTGCTGGATCATGGAAAAAGGAAGAGAGTTCCAGAAATACATCTATTTCTGCTTTACTGACTATACCAAAGCCTTTAACTGTGTGGGTAAAAATAAACTGGAAAGTTCTGAAAGAGATAGGAATATCAGACCACCTGACCTGCTGCGTTAGAAATCTGTATGCAAGTCAGGAAGCAACAGTTAGAACTGGTCATGGAACAACAGACTGGTTCCAAATAGGAAAAGGAGTACGTCAAGGCTGTATATGGTCACCCTGTTTATTTAACTAATATGCAGTGTACATCATGAGAAACTTGGATTGGAAGAAACACAGTTGGAATAAAGATTGTGAGCAGAAATATCAATAACCTCAGATATGCAGATGAGAACACCGTTATGGCAGAAAGTGAAGAGGAACTAAGAAGACTCTTGATGAAAGTGAAAGAGAAGAGTGAAAAAGTTGGGTTAAAGCTCAACATTCAGAAAAAGAAGACCATGGCATCCAGTCCCATCACTTCATGGGAAATAGATGGAGAAACAGTGGAAACAGTGTCAGACTTTATTTTTCTGGGCTCCAAAATCACTGCAGATGGTGACTGCAGCCATGAAATTAAAAGAGGCTTACTCCTTGGAAGGAAAGTTATGACAAATCTGGATAGCATATTCAAAAGCATAGACATTACTTTGCCAACAAATATCCTTCTAGTCAAGGCGATGTTTTTTCCAGTGGCCATGTATGGATATGAGAGTTGGGCTGTGAAGAAGGCTGAGCGCTTAAGAATTGATGCTTTTGAACTGTGGTGTTGGAGAAGACTCTTGAGAGTCCCTTGGACTGCAAGGAGATCCAACCAGTCCATTCCGAAAGAGAGCAAGCCTGGGATTTCTTTGGAAGGAATGATGCTAAAGCTGAAACTCCAGTACTTTGGCCACCTGATGTGAAGAGTTGACTCATTGGAGAAGACTCTGATGCTGGGAGGGATTAGGGGCAGGAGGATAAGGGGACGACAGAGGATGAGATGGCTGGATGGCATCACTGACTCGATGGATGTGAGTCTCAGTGACCTCTGGGAGTTGGTGATGGACAGGGAGGCCTGGCGTGCTGCAGTTCATGGGGTTGCAAAGAGTCAGACACGACTGAGCGACTGAACTGAACTGAATTCAACACAAATACCTCAGATCATTCATGGAGCTATTCTTGATACCTACAGGGTAATTTTCAGCATCCCTTGCGTTGCATTATTAGGCTAAGTAAGGGAGTACCTGTTTTCCTCCCTTGGTCTGATGCATTCAGTGATGTCACTTGATACTGCCCTATTACACCCAAGCATTAGCCATATTCACATACATAATAGATATTCAACAGTAAATGCCGCTTCACATCTATTAAGTATTTAATTTTAAACACTTTAAAAACAGATCTCAATTTCTTCTACTTATATAAAGATATTTCTAGATCAGATCAGATCAGTCACTCAGTCAGTCATGTCCGACTCTTTGCAACCCCATGAGTCACAGCACTCCAGGCCTCCCTGTCAATCACCAACTGTCGGAACTCACTGAGACTAACATCAATCGAGTCGGTGATGCCATCAAGCCATATCATCATCTGTCGTCTCCTTCTCCTCTTGTCCTCAATCCCTCACAGCATGAGAGTCTTCTCCAATGAATCAACTCGTCGCATGAGGTGGCCAAAATACTGGAGAATCAGCTTTAGCATCATTCCTTCCAAAGAAATCCCAGGGCTAATCTCCTTCAGAATGGACTGGTTGGATCTCCTTGCAGTCCAAGGGACTCTCAAGAGTCTTCTCCAACAACACAGTTCAAAAGCATCAATTCTTCGGTGCTCAGCCTTCTTCACAGTTCAACTCTCATATCCATACATGACCAGAGGAAAAACCATAGCCTTGATTAGGCGAAACTTTGTCAGCAGAGTAATGTCTCTGCTTTTGAATATGCGATCTAGGTTGGTCATAACTTTCCTTCTAAGGAGTAAGCGTCTTTTAATTTCATGGCTGCAGCCACCATCTGCAGTGATTTTGGAGCCCAGAAAAATACAGTCTGACACTGCTTCCACTGTTTCCCCATTTACTTCCCAGAAAGTGATGGGACCGGATGCCATGATCTTCGTTTTCTGAGTGTTGAGCTTTAAACCAACCTTTTTCACTCTCCACTTTCACTTGCATCAAGAGGCTTTTTAGTTCTTCTTCACTTTCTGCCGTAAGAGTGGTGTCATCTGCATATCTGATGTTATTGATATTTCTCCCAGCAGTCTTGATTCCAACTTGTGTTTCTTCCAGTCCAGCATTTCTCATGATGTAATCTGCATATAAGTTAAATAAACAGGGTGACAATATACAGCCTTGACATACTTCTATTCCTATTTGGAACCAGTCTGTTGTTCCATGTCCAGTTCTAACTGTTGCTTCCTGACCTGCATAAAAATTTCTCAAGAGGCAGATCAGGTGGGCTCGTATTCCCATCTCTTTCAGAATTTTACAGTTTATTGTGGTCTACACAGTCAAAGGATTTGGCATAGTCAATAAAGCAGAAATAGATGTTTTTCTGGAACTCTCTTACTTCTTCCATGATCCAGAGGATGTTGGCAATTTGATCTCTGGTTCCTCTGCCTTTTCTAAAACCAGCTTGAACACCAGGAAGTTCATGGTTTACATATTGCTGAAGCCTGGCTTGGAGAATTTTGAGCATTACTTTACTAGCCTGTGAGATGAGTGCAATTGTGCGGTAATTTGAGCATTCTTTGATATTGAATTTCTTAGGGATTGGGATGAAAACTGACCTTTTCCAATCCTGTGGTCACTGCTGAGTTTTCCAAATTTGCTGGCATATTGAGTAAAAGAGAAGACTCTATACATGGACATCACCAGATGGCCAACACCGAAATCAGATTGATTATATTCTTTGTAGTCAAAGATGGAGAAGCTCTATACAATCAGCAAAAACAAGACCAGGAGCTGACTGTGGCTTGGACCAGAAACTCCTTATTGCCAAATTCAGACTTAAATTAAAGAAAGTAGGGAAAACCACTAGACCATTCAGGTATGACCTAAATCAAATCCTTTATGATTATACAGTGGAAGTGAGAAATAGATTTAAGGGCCTACATCTGATAGATAGAGTGCCTGATGAACTATGGAATAAGGTTCATGACATTGTACAGGAGACAGGGATCAAGATCATCCCCATGGAAAAGAAATGCAAAAAAGCAAAATGGCTGTCTGGGGAGGCCTTGCAAATACCTGTGAAAAGAAGAGAAGCGAAAAGCAAAGGAGAAAAGGAAAGATATAAACATCTGAATGCAGAGTTCCAAAGTATAGCAAGAAGAGATAAGAAACCCTTCTTCAGCGATCAATGCAAAGAAATAGAGGAAAACAACAGAATGTGAGAGACTAAGGATCTCTTCAAGAAAATCAGAGATACCAAAGGAACATTTCATGAAAAAAAGTGTTCGATAAAAGACAGAAATGGTATGGACTTAACAGAAGCAGAAGATATTAAGAAGAGGTGGCAAGAATACACAGAAGAACTGTACAAAAAAGAGCTTCATGACCCAGATAATCATGATGGTGTGATCACTGACCTAGAGCCAGACATCCTGGAATGTGAAGTCAAGTGGGCCTTAGAAAGCATCACTACGAACAAAGCTAGTGGAGGTGATGGAATTCCAGTGGAGCTATTCCAAATCCTGAAAGATGATGCTGTGAAAGTGCTGCACTCAATATGCCAGCAAATTTGGAAAACTCAGCAGTGGCCACAAGATTGGAAAAGGTCAGTTTTCATCCCAATCCCAAAGAAAGACAATGCCAAAGAGTGCTCAAACTACCGCACAATTGCATTCATCTCACATGCTAGTAAATTAATGCTCAAAATTCTCCAAGCCAGGCTTCAGCAATATGTGAACCGTGAACTTCCTGATGTTCAAGCTGGTTTTAGAAAAGGCAAAGGAACCAGAGATCAAATTGCCACATCCACTGGATCATGGAAAAAGCAAGAGAGTTCCAGAAAAACATCTATTTGTGATTTATTGACTATGCCAAATCCTTTGACTGTGTAGATCACACTAAAAATTCTGAAATTTTCTGTGGAAAATTCTGAAAGAGATGGGAATATCAGACCACCTGATCTGCCTCTTGAGAAATCTGTATGCAGGTCAGGAAGCAACAGTTAGAACTGTTCATAGAACAACAGACTGGTTCCAAATAGGAAAATGAGTATGTCAAGCCTGTATATTGTCACCATGTTTATTTAACTTATATGCAGAGTACATCATGAGAAATGCTGGACTGGAAGAAACACAAGCTGGAATCAAGATTGCCAAAGAAATATCAATAACCTCAGATATGCAGATGACACCACCCTTATGGCAGAAAGTGAAGAGGAACTAAAAAGCCTCTTGATGAAAGTGAAAGTGGAGAGTGAAAAGTTTGGCTTAAAGCTCAACATTCAGAAAACGAAGATCATGGCTCTGGTCCCATCACTACATGGGAAATAGATGGAGAAACAGTGGAAACAGTGTCAGACTTTGCTTTTCTGGGCTCCAAAATCACTGCAGATGGTGACTGCAGCCATGTAGTTAAAATACGCTTACTCCTTGGAAGGAAAGTTATGACCAACCTAGATCGCATATTCAAAAGCAGAGACATCACTTTGCCAACAAAGGTTCACCTAGTCAAGGCTATAGTCTTTCCTGTGGTCATGTATGGATGTGAGAGCTGGACTGTGAAGAAGGCTGAGCGCCAAAGAATTGATGCTTTTGAACTGTGTTGTTGGAGAAGACTCTTGAGAGTCCCTTGGACTGCAAGGAGATCCAACCAGTCCATTCTGAAGGAGATCAGCCCTGGGATTTCTTTGGAAGGAATGATGCTAAAGCTGAAACTCCAGTACATTGGCCACCTCATGTGAAGGGTTGACTCATTGGAGAAGACTCTGATGCTGGGAGGGATTGGGGGCAGGAGGAGAAGGGGACGACAGAGGATGAGATGGCTGGATGACATCACTGTCTCGATGGATGTGATTCTGAGTGACCTCCGGGATTTGGTGATGGACAGGGAGGCCTGGCGTGCTGCGGTTCATGGGGTCACAAAGATTCGGACAAGACTGAGCGACTGATCTGTTCTGATCTGATCTGAGTGCAGCACTTTCACAGCATCATCTTTTAGGATTTGGAATTGCTCAACTGGAATTCCATCACCTCCATCACTAGCTCTGTTCGTAGTGATGCTTTCTAAGGCCCACTTGACTCCACATTCCAGGATGTCTGGCTCTAGGACAGTGATCACACTATCATGATTATCTGAATCGTGAAGATCTTTTTTGTACAGTTCTTCTGTGTTTTCTTGCCACCTCTTCTTAATATCTTTTGCTTCTGTTAGGTCCATACCATTTCTGTCTTTTATTGAGCCCATCTTTGCATGAAATGTTCCTGATTTTCTTGAAGAGATCCCTAGTCTTTCCCATTCTATCGTTTTCCTCTATCTTTTTGCATTGATCGCTGAAGAATGCTTTCTTATCTCTTCTTGCTATTCTTTGGAACTCTGCATTCAGATGTTTATATCTTTCCTTTTTTCCTTTGATTTTGGCTTTTCTTCTTTTCACAGCTATTTGCAAGGCCTCCCCAGACAGACATTTTGCTTTTTTGCATTTCTTTTCCATGGGAATGGTCTTGATCCCTGTCTCCTGTACAATGTCATGAACCTTATTCCATAGTTCATCAGGCACTCTATCTATCAGATCTAGGCCCTTAAATCTATTTCTCACTTCTACTGTATAATCATAAAGGATTTGATTTAGGTCATACCTGAATGGTCTAGTGGTTTCCCTACTTTCTTCAATTTAAATCTGAATTTGGAAATAAGGAATTTCTGGTCTGAGCCACAGTCAGCTCCTGGTCTTGTTTTTGCTGACTGTTTAGAGCTTCTCCAGCTTTGGCTGTAAAGAATATAATCAATCTGATTTTGGTGTTGACCATCTGGTGATGTCCATGTATAGAATGTGCTCTTGTGTTGTTGGAAGAGAGTGTTTGTTATAACCAGTGCATTTTCTTGGCAAAACTCTATTAGTCTTTGCCCTGCTTCATTCCATATTCCAAGGCCAGATTTGCTGTTACCCCAGGTATTTCTTCACTTCCTACTTTTGCATCCCAGTCCCCTATAACAAAAAGGACATTTTTGGGGGGTGTTAGTTCTACGAGGTCTTGTATATCTTCATAGAACCGTTCAACTTCAACTTCTTCAGCGTTACTGGTTGGGGCATAGACTTCGATTCCTATGACATTGAATGATTTGCCTTGGAAACATATCTAGATATGTTCTAAAACATATCTAGATATGTTCACTACCTTGGAGAGGGATAGCACCCTTCCCCAGTTTTATGTATGTGCTATGTTGCTTCAGGCATATCAGACTCTGTGATCCTACGGATTATAGCCTATCAGGCTCCTTATCCATGGGATTCTTCAGGCAAGAATACTGGAGTGTTTTGCCATGCCCTTCTCCAGGAAACCTTCCTGACCTAGGGATGGAACCCATGTCTCTTATGTCTCCTGCATTGCCAGGTGGATTCTTTACTGCTGGCACCACCTGGGAGAGGGGCATCACCCTTCCCCAGTTGCTAAACTCAAATCCAAGAGGTCATCCTTGACTTCTCTATTTTTCTCTTTATTGACTTCTAATTCATATATCGTTTTTTTTTCCAAGACATATTTTACATATTTCTACTTCTCTCCACCTTCTCTGTATTCTTAGTCTAATTTACAATGTTGTTAATTTCTTCTATATAGCAAAGTGAAGCATTTATACATATATCCACTCTTTTTCTTATTTTCCTTCCCAATAGGTCACCATAGAGAACTGAGTAGAGTTCCCTGTGCTATACACTAGATTCTCATTAGTTATCTATTTTATTAATATATATAGTTCAGTTCAGTTCAGTCGCTAGGTCGTGTCCGACTCTGCAACCCCATCAATTGCAACACGCCAGGCCTCCTTGTCCATCACCAACTCCCAGAGATCACTCAGACTCATGTCCATAAAGTCAGTGATGCCATCCACCCATCTCATCCTCTGTCATTTCCCTTCTCCTCTTGCCCCCAATCCCTCCCAGCATCAGGGTCCTTTCCGATGAGTCTACTCTTCGCATGAGGTGGCCAAAGTACTGAAGCTTCAGCTTTAGCATTATTCCTTCCAAAGAAATCCCAGGGCTGATCTCCTTTAGAATGGACTTGTTGGATCTCCTTGCAGTCCAAGGGACTCTCAAGAGTCTTCTCCAACACCGCAGTTCAAAAGCATCAATTCTTCAGTGCTCAGCTTTCTTCACAGTCCAACTCTCATATCCATACATGACTACTGGAAAAACCATAGGCTTGACTAGACAGACCTTTGTTGGCAAAGTAATGTCTCTGCTTTTGAATATGCTATCTAGGTTGGTCATAACTTTCCTTCCAAGGAGTAAGTGTCCTTTAATTTCATGGCTCTAATCACCATCTGCAGTGATTTTGAAGCCCCTCAAAATAATTCTGACACTGTTTCCACTGTTTCCCCATCTATTTCCCATGAAGTGATGGAACCGGATGCCATGGCCTTCTTTTTCTGAATGTTGAGCTTTAAGCCAACTTTTTCACTCTCCATATATAAAAGTGAGTCACTTAGTCGTGTCTGACTCTTTTTGACCCCATGAACTATACAGTCCATAGAATTCTCCAGAAGAGAATACTGGAGTGGGGTAGCCTATCCCCTTCTCCAGGGGATCTTCTCAACTCAGGGGCTGAACCCATGTCTCCCATATTGCAGGTGGTTTCTCCAACAGCTAAGCCACAAGGGAAGCCCAAGAACACTGGAGTGGGTAGCCTATACCTTCTCCAGGGGATCTTCCCAACCCAGGAATTGAACTTGGGTTTCCTGCATTGCAGGTGAATTCTTTATCAACTGAGCCATCAAGGAAGCCCTCCCTGCCCACCTTGGTAACCATTCTTTTCTTCCTACCTATGTGACTCTATTTTTGCTTCACAAATAAGTTCATCTGTATCATTTTTCTAGATTTTACATATGAGTTCAGTTCAATTCAGTAGCTCAGTCATGTCCAACTCTTTGCAACCCCATAAACTTCAGCACACTAGGCTTTTCTGTCAACACCAACTCTCAGAACTTGCTCAAACTCATGTTCATTGAGTTGGTGATGCCATCCAACCATCTCATCCTCATCCTCTTCTCCTCCTGTCTTCAACCTTTCTCAGCACCAGGGTCTTTTCCAATGAGTCAGTTCTTGGCCTGAGGTGTCTGATGTATTGAAGCTTCAGCTTTAGCATCAATCCTTCCAGTGAATATTCAAGACTGATTTCCTTTAGGATTGACTGGTCAGATCTCCTAGCAGTCCAAAGGACTTTCAAGAATCTTCTCCAACACTGTGGCTTTAAATCAACAGTTCTTTGTCACTCAGCTTTCCTTATGGCTCCTCTGTCCATGGATTTTTCCAAGCAAGAATGCTCGAGTGGGTTGTCATTTCCTTCTACAGGGTATCTTCCAAACCAAGGAATCAAAACTGGGTCTCCCACATTGCAGGCAGATACTTTCTGGTCTGAAACACCAGGGAAGCCTTACAAATGACAGATATATATATATATATTTGCCTTCATCTGACTTCATTCTGTATGACAGTCTCTAGATACATTCATGTCATGGCAAGTGGCATTATTTTGTTCAATTTTTTCACCTAATATTCCATTGTATATATGTACCACATCCTCTTTATCTACAATTTCTTTATCCATTTCTCTACTGATGGACATTTAGGTTGCTTCTGTGTCCTGGCTGTTGTAAATAGTGCTTCAATGAACATTGGGGTGCACGCATCCTTTTGAATTGCAGTTTTCTCCAGATGTATGCCCAAGAGTGGGATTGCTGGGTCCTATGGTAGTTCTGGACCCAGCAATCCCACTCTTGGGCATACATCTGGAGAAAACTGCAATTCAAAAGGATGCATGCACTCCAATGTTCATGCATAAGAAGAGGTGGCAAGAATACACAGAAGAACTGTACAAAAAAGAGCTTCACGACCCAGATAATCATGATGATGTGATCACTGACCTAGAGTCAGACATCTTGGAATGTGAAGTCAAGTGGGCCTTAGAAAGCATCACTACGAACAAAGCTAGTGGAGGTGATGGAATTCCAGTGGAGCTATTCCAAATCCTGAAAGATGATGCTGTGAAAGTGCTGCACTCAATATGCCAGCAAATTTGGAAAACTCAGCAGTGGCCACAAGATTGGAAAAGGTCAGTTTTCATCCCAATCCCAAAGAAAGGCAATGCCAAAGAGTGCTGAAACTACCGCACAATTGCACTCATCTCACAGGCTAGTAAAGTAATACTCAAAATTCTCCAAGCCAGGCCTCAGCAATATGTGAACGGTGAACTTCCTGATGTTCAAGCTGGTTTTAGAAAGGCAGAGGAACCAGAGATCAAATTGCCAACATCCGCTGGATCATGGAAAAAGCAAGAGAGTTCCAGAAAAACATCTATTTCTGCTTTGTTGACTATGCCAAATCCTTTGACTGTGTAGATCACAATAAACTATGGAAAATTCTGAAAGAGATGGGAATACCAGACCACCTGATCTGCCTCTTGAGAAATCTGTATGCAAGTGAGGAAGCAACAGTTAGAACTGGTCATGGAACAACAGAATGGTTCCAAATAGGAAAAGGAGTACGTCAAGGCTGCATATTGTCTCCATGTTTATTTAACTTATATGCAGAGTACATCATGAGAAATGCTGGACTGGAAGAAACAGAAGTTGAAATCAAGATTGCTGGGAGAAATATCAATAACCACAGATATGCAGATGACACCACTCTCATGGCAGAAAGTGAAGAGGGGCTAAAAAAGCCTCTGGATGCAAGTGAAAGTGGAGAGTGAAAAGGTTGGCTTAAAGCTCAACATTCAGAAAACGAAGATCATGGCATCTGGTCCCATCACTGCATGGGAAATAGATGGAGAAACAGTGGAAACAGTGTCAGACTTTATTTTTCTGGGCTCCAAAATCACTGCAGATGGTGACTGTAGCCATGAAATTAAAAGACGCTTACTCCTTGGAAGGAAAGTTATGACCAACCTAGATAGAATATTCAAAAGCAGAGACATTACTTTGCCAACAAAAGTCTGTCTAGTCAAGCCTATGGTTTTTCCAGTAGTCATGTATGGATATGAGAGCTGGACTGTGAAGAAAGCTGAGC
Source organism: Tragelaphus eurycerus (assembly GCA_935064755.1). Classification (NCBI taxonomy): domain Eukaryota; kingdom Metazoa; phylum Chordata; class Mammalia; order Artiodactyla; family Bovidae; genus Tragelaphus; species Tragelaphus eurycerus. The sequence goes on from CAKXYN010000004.1 coordinate 10,368,349, forward strand.
ACTGAAGAATTGATGCTTTTGAACTGCGGTGTTGGAGAAGACTCTTGAGAGTCCCTTGGACTGCAAGAAGATCCAACCAGTCCATTCTGAAGGAGATCAATCCTGGAATTTCTTTGGAAGGAATGATGCTAAAGCTGAAACTCCAGTATTTTGGCCACCTCATGCGAAGAGTTGACTCATTGGAGGAGACTCTGATGCTGGGAGGGATTGAGGGCAGGAAGAGAAGGGGACGGCAGAGGATGAGATGGCTGGATGGCATCACTGACTTGATGGGTGTGAGTCTGGGTGACCTCCGGTAGCTGATGATGGACAGGGAGGCCTGGCGTGCTGCGGTTCATGGGATCGCGAAGAGTCGGACAGGACTGAGCGACTGATCTGATCTGATCTGATCTGATGTTAGTTCTATTTTTAGTTTTTAAGGAGTCTTCATACTGTTCTCCATAGTCGCTGTACCAGTTACATTCCCAACAACAATGTAGGATTCTCTTTTCTTTGTACTCTCTCCAGCATTTATTATTTGTAGATTCTTTGGCCAGTTTGACTGGTGTAAGGTGCTACCTCATTATACTTTTAGAAAAGTTTCTATTTAGATCTTCTGCCCAGTTTCTTATTGAGTTGCATGTTTTTTTTTTTTTTTTTTTTTTTTTGGCCATCTCTATCCATTCTTTTAATTCTTGAAGCTCAATCTATTGATAAACTTAATTCTAGTTAGGGTAAGTATAATGATTTTGCTATTTGTAACTTGTTAGGTTTTGTGTTTAGCAATTCTTACCAAAAGAGAATGCAGGCAACATCACAGACTCTTAAGGAAATAGGGATTGGAGACGGTTATCTGACATGATTAGAGTAGAAGATAGCAAAAACACTTGTCATTAAAGGATGAATAACTGAGAGAATGAATACAGATATAGAACTCTCACCAATTGATGAAAGCCCATCATTGATGAGTCAAGGTACAGCTACTGAAAACCACTAACTAGCACAGGAATGATTTAAATGCAGCCTTATCTGGTCTTTTTTAATGAAAAGTAGTATGTTGATTGGTAAACGGAGAGATGCCACTATTGTAATTGAGACATTTTTGTGGATTTAAATAGATTTTTATAACCCAGGCTCCCTAACTTCATAAGTTTCTTCTGGCACAAGCTGCCTCCTTACAAGTTCAGTGAACTAAGCCATGCTCTGAAAAACATGTAATAGCATCACCTGCACTATTTACATTGCCATTTGTAACTGCAAATGGAACCCTATTCCTCTTATCCCTCTATAATCACATCTAGATTTATAACTAGATCAGATCCTACCTTTCACAGGATATTTTACACAATTTTTTTAACTCAAAAAGAAAAGCATTTTATATCAGAAGAATCTCAAAATTTTATTTATGTTAGTGTAAATCTTTTTTTAAATTTTATTTTGCTTAACTTTACAATATTGTATTGCTTTTACCATTCATCAAAATGAATCTGCCACAAGTATACATGTGTTCCCCATCCTGAACCCTCCTCCCTCCTCCCTCCCCATACCATCCCCCTGGGTCGTTCCAGTGCGCCAGCCCCCGGCATCCGTTATCAGGCATCGTACCTGGACTGGCGACTCATTTCAGAAATGATATTATACATATTTCAAATCTTGAGACCATATGTAGAAATGAATTAACAGAGTGCTACATGAGAGAAGCTGACTTTAAATTAAACTGATTTTATCAATAAGGGTGCACTAATAATTTCTATCAGAGGTGCCAACTCTTGTTCGGTTGACCAACATCTGGACTCAATGTTGGTCAATGCAAAATGCAGTTGAGTTTTTGGAAATTTTTAGTGAATGAATCCTGGAAGTAAAACCTGAATTGTTGGCTTAAATATCTGATTAATAAAAATTAAGTAGCATGTCAAATCTTATTGTAACCATGGTAATACCTTAGCAAACCCAATAATGGCATTTGCTAGCTGGAGAGTTCTTGCCTCCAAAATCATTTTAGCAGGTTATACCTGACATATTCAGGAATTTTTTGGTAAGCACATTTGAAATCTGAATTTTGAAATCTTTGAGGAGGGGCTTCATGGAAAATGTCACTTAAACTATGTAACTATTGGAGTATAAAATAAAGCTATTTCATTGACCATGACCAAAATAGCTTCCTTTTGAGTAACACACATCACTTAGGAATCTCCTATGTTAAATCTGGGCCAAGAATCATCCTAACATGAAAAGTCAAGACATGGAGAGTGGTTTCAGTAGCCCAGATCCACATTTCACTCAGGTTTCACTATGACCTGCATCCTTAAAAGTATTACTACAGTTTAATACAGAGCAAGACCACTTATTCTCATTGTTAGCCTGATATTCTGTATTATCTTGGTATCATTGGCTATAACTTGAATGTGTAGGTAACAGCTTTTTGAAAGGCTGGAAAAATACAGGCTAAGCTCTGGATGGTCATATGTCTCACTAGAAATAGAAAATTTACTTATAAACGAAGAAGGGAAGTCTTCTTCGGCAGGCAAATTGGCTGTTTCTAACAGAAGGTAAAGAGAAAGAAATCAGAGCCCTTTTTAGGGACTTTTTAAGAAGACTAATGATGAAACAGTCACTTGTCAGAATGACCAAAATTGGATCATAGATGGAATTCTGCCCTGAGCTTAAGTGTCCTGGTTGTGAGCTCCCATCTTCCCTCATCTGCTTCAGTCACAATCATGGCAGTTCTTCTGTAACTCACTTTGTTCATCTGCTACAACAGACAGAAAAAACTTTGCAGTTGGTTTTCAGCACATTCAACCATTTGTTTTCAGTCATATTTTTGAAAAGTAATTTTGACTGTAGAAATTTCTTCTCATGTCCTGAATGGCTTTGGTTTTGTTGGTATAGTTTTCAGAAACTTTAATTCCTACTGTATGACTTGATGTTTACTTTTAATACCAGTTAGCTTTCAAAAAGTTTCTTAAATTTCATTCTTTATTCTTAGTAGTAGTGTTAGTCACTCAATCATGTCCAACTCTTTATAGCACCATGGACTGTAAGATGACCAGGCTCCTCTGTCCATGGAATTCTCCAGACAAAAATATTGGAGTGGATTGCCATTCCTTTCTTCAGAGGATCTTATTCTTAACATACATTTTAATATGCCTCAAATGAAGAAACTCCAAAGTTTTGACATAACACTGTGCAAGAACAGTGTTAAGAACATATCTTAACATATCTTAAGAACATATCTTAAGCATGTTTATGAAATTATTAATTAATATATCCATTCATTGAAAACTATTAGGGGCATTTATGGTATTCTATAGGCTTTATAAAGTGTTTATAAAATGATCAAATTTTTTCTCATCACATGTTTGTAGTAAAACTTTCACATAAAACCCAGACTGCACCAATCTTAAGTTATTGAACATTTTGGAAAATACTGAGATGGAGTTCCAGAGTTTATATAGATAGAGTACTAAAGAGCTTGCAGGTAATTAATTTACCCTACAAAGTAAGAAAGAGATTAAAGTCTAAAAAAAATGTCTTCAAGAACCAAGCAAGGAAATGTATTAGGATGGAATATAATAATTAACAATAAGTCTGGGAGTAATTGAAATTAGAGGTCCAACTTAAAGGTATATGAATGTATTAACACTGCCACAAGTACTAGTTCATAATCTCTCTTCTGGACATAAAGATTTGGTTAAAGGTCAATCAGTCAACCACTGTGTTTGCTCCAGGAGAAAGCTAAAGCAATGTACAGTAAGACAGAAAGTAGACAAATTAGCTCTTTGACTAAGTCAGGTCTCTGTGGGACATGGAGATTGCCACAGCATTAGCAACCTCAGAGCCAGTGGTGCCTGCTGGGTTGGGAGCAGTGCCAACCATAAACATATCCCCAGAGCATCCATCGGTGCTCACAGCATCAGGACTCAGCATCTTTCCTGACAAAGATATCTCTGGGAATTGTTGAGCTATAGTGTGATAGCAGTAAATTTGGAACCTGTGGCCAAATGATGGCATTAGCTGTCTATGATACCAAAAGTTATTGCCAATGGTAATAAAAAAGATGCTCAGGGCCTTCCTATGTGCTACACTCATTCCAAGGGCTTCCACGTACTGACTCACTGATTCCTGTGACCTTAGCCCTCTTGTTCAATGTTGCACATAATATATGCTGACCTAAGATTCAAAAGCAAAGTCTGTGCTTATAAACACCAAGCTATGCTGAAAGAATGTATAAAGAGATATGTTAGACATTTCCAGGGACTCTCAAAATGAGTTGGAAAGTTTAGAAGTTGGCAGGCATGTGGGTAACATGGAGGAGATATGATACAGCCAGAGAAAGAGTTTAGGGCCATGGATGTAACCTTATCTTTTCTTTTAGGATTGTTCAAGGGAAACATATGTTATAGCTTATTAGATAAAATGTATTCTTTTAAGTAATTCAAAGATGAATTGTTTGCCTATGAAGGTAATACTGACCAAGTTTCAATAATAAAATGGAAATATTTCATTTTGTTTTTTGTATTCTATCTACAGGAAAGATAAACAGGAGCCCAGGTTAACATAGAGCTCCTTTTCAACAGTTTCTAGTTAAAGATTCTCAAAATAAGTTACATTATCTGGAAATCAGTATTTACTTAAGTAAATAGTATTGCATCCATGGCCTCAGGAACAGACTTTTTTTTTTTTTTTTTCACAACATAACAGACTTTAGTTCCAGAACAACATCTATTTCTGCTTTATTGACTATGCCAAAGCCTTTGACTGTGTGGATCATAATAAACTGTGGGAAATTCTGAAATAGGTGGGAATACCAGACCACCTGACCTGCCTCTTGAGAAACCTGTATGCAAGCCAGGAAGCAACAGTAAGAACTGGACATAGAACAACAGACTGGTTCCAAATAGAAAAAGGAGTACGTCAAGGCTGTATATTGTCACACTGCTTATTTAACTTATATGCAGAGTACATCATGAGAAACGCTGGATTGGATGAAACACAGGCTGGAATCAAGATTGCCGGGAGAAATATCAATAACCTAAGATATGCAGATGACACCACCCTTATGGCAGAAAGTGAATAAGAACTAAAAAGCCTCTTGATGAAAGTGAAAGAGGAGAGTGAACAAGGTGGCTTAAAGCTCAACATTCAGAAGGCTAAGATCATGACATCCAGTCCCATCACTTCAGGGCAAATAGATGGAGAAACAGTGGAAACAGTGGCTGACTTTATTTTTCTGGTCTCCAAATCACTGCAGATGGTGATTGCAGCCATGAAATTAAAAGATGCTTACTCCTTGGAAGGAAAGTTATGACCAACCTAGACAGCATATTAAAAAGCAGAGACATTATTTTGTCCACAAAGGTCTATCTAGTCAAGGCTATGGTTTTTCCAGTAGTCATATATGGATGTGAGATATGGAATATAAAGAAAGCTGAGTGCCAAAGAATTGATACTTTTAAACAGCATTGTTTTTGAATAGTGGTGTTGGAGAAGACTCTTGACAGTCCCTTGGACTGCAAGGAGATCCAATCAGTCCCTGCTAAAGGAGATCAGTCCTGGGTGTTCATTGGAAGGACTGATATTGAAGCTGAGAGTCCAATATTTTGGCCACCTGATGAGAAGAGCTGACTCATTGGAAAATACCCTGATGCTGGGAAAGATTGAAGGCAGGAGGAGAAGGGGACGATGGAGGATGAGATGGTTGGATGGCATCACTGACTCAATGGACATGAGTTTGGATGAACTCTGGGAGTTGGTGATGGACAGGGAGGCCTGGCATGCTACAGTTCATGGGGTTGCAAATAGTCAGAAATGACTGAGTGACTGAACTGAACTGAACAGATTATAATCAGTTTTGTCAGATACTAATTGCATGGGAATTATGTGATAAGTATTTAAAAAAACAGTTTCCAGTTTGTATAATTAATATATTTTACTTTAAAAATAGTGAAATTTATAGACTGTTTATTAGATTTAGATTGAAGTCTTATTACTCAATTAAAAATAGATTAAACTGAATTCACATTCTCACTAAAACCCTCATTAAGTGTGTCATCTCTTAGAGTAGTGGTATTCAAATTTCAGAAAAAAATTCCAAACCTTTTACTAAATAATTTTTAGTAAATTATTTTACTAAATATTTTAGTGTTTTACTATTTTGCTCTATTTTATTATTTTACTATTATTAGTTACTAAATTGTTATTAACCACTACTCTAAAATATAAATATGTTAAATTGTATATGGGGTGACTATCCTTATATGGCACATGTTTTATAAACTTAATCAGAACACTCAAAAGTTTTTAAGAGGGAATATTTTTATAAATATGTTTCTAATCACAAGAAATTCAACACATTCTTAACTTAGAAATTAAACCACAAGATAGGGCACTGTTTATTTTTAAATATAAATTTCTTTTTCCAATAATCTGATATTTCCCATCTGTTGCCAATCTTTTATCAGATATGATTAAAATAATCATCATTTTGTCTCATGATATAGCAGATGAAAAGCTTTAACTGGGATATATTAAATATCCTATCTGCTTTTTTCTCATTGTGTTTGAATCACTGGTGCTATTTTTAATAAGGTTGTTTCCTTACAAGAATATTTTAAGATCCTTATGTCGTTATTCATTTTCAAGATTTATGTAGCTTAAGCTAGCCATTATAACATATAAATCATGTTAATCTGGCATATGTATACTGTACTTTGTCAAAACACAGTGAGAGAAAAGAAGCTATAGATGGTACGATTTTCACCTACTACCTCATGGAACTTTACACTTCCTTAAGGCTATAACCTATTCTGAATATCACACATGACCTTCTGGTAGAAATGGTCTCAGAAAACATGCCATTACCAGTCAAAATATTAAATATTAGTAAAGCATAATGCCTTTTATTTTTAAATTCAAAGTTTGTTTTAAATGCATGCTTCTCATCTTTGTTGTAAAGTTAAAAAATAAAATTAAATAAAAAAAAAAAAAGCAGAGACATTACTTTGCCAGCAACAACAAAAATAAATGCATACTTCTCATCTTTGATAAACGCTCTTTAGAGCATTGTTATGTAATTATTTTAAACTATTAGTTGTCTATAGTAGAAAGAGGGCTCTACTGGTGGCTCAGAAGTAAAGAATCCATCTGCCAATACAGGAGACGCAGGTTTGATCCCTGAGTGGGGAAGATTCCCTGGAGAAGGAAATGGCTCCTCACTCCAGTATTCCTGCCTAGGAAATCCCATGGACAGAAGAGTCTGGTGAGCTTCAGTTCATGGGGTCACAGAGTGAGACATGACTTAATGACTAAAATAGCAGCACTAGTAGTGGAAAGAAGCAATAAAAACATATTTATACATTGAATATGTCTTTTAAAATATCTTGAAACTGTACATTCTGTAATCTATATTGTTAGTCACTCTGAAGAGTCAGGTCTTCTGCCTAAATAAACAATAATTAACAACATATATCCTGCCTTTAAAATTCTCAAAAGTCAGACATAAAGCATATAAGATATAAAAAGATTTTTGAAAGCAGCAGCATTTTCTAGTCATTAAGCAATACCTAAAAATATAAAAAGGTTATCAATAGTGGTGCCTTAGGTAGTCTGTTTTCAAAACAGAAAATGTGTCCTAAAAAAAAAAAAAAAAAAAAAGCAAATGTGTCCTAAAATCCAAAAGGCTCACTTCTATTATTACAATATATTTAGCAATATTCACTGATATATATTTTATTTTAAAGATGTTATGTATTACCTTTTATTATTAATATTTATCTCTATAATGAGAAAACCTGCTCCTTTGCAGGGATGAGGTTTTTTAGCAGGGGGATTTGTTATGAACATGAGAGCATCATAATGTGAGCAAAAGGAGAGGGAAAAGGTACTTCCTATCAATGCTGGATGCTTAATAAAAAATAGAGTTCCTTCAAAGGAAGAAAGTTGTCCTTTATCATAGATAGTGGGATAGTTGACCTCTTCTGAAGAGAAGTAGTATGCTATTTAAAATATTTTAGTCCTTAATAGTATTTTAATCAAACAGCAGTTTGATTGTATTATCTATTTCATTGGACATGCCTCTGTAACCATTTATCAGTGAGTGCAAGGACTTGCCCTGCACCACTTTCTCAGAGAAATGAACTCCTGTTGTAGGAAGGCAAAGGAAGAAATTCCTTGGTTGGCAATAGAAACTTATCATTATTATTAAAAGATAGTATTTGCTGGAAAGAAAGTACAAAGTTCCTATAAAAGCTTAAATAAAATGGGCAACATCCTGGAAAATCTGTACCTAAGGCCTCCAATTCCAGTGTTGCTTCTGAAAGCCAGATAAGAGGGGACCTAACAGGAGGGAATATCTTTGTCCAGATGTCCTTCTTAACAGGTGAAAATCTATTACTCGAGGTCCATTTAAGTCACATAGGATCCATTTTATTGCAAGAAAAGATACTTGATTGAAGTATGTTAAATAATAGAAATTTGCATTTCCATGTTACCAGTAGTCCATGCTAGGAAATTCCAGACCTGATACAACACTTGCACAAATAAGTTCTCTATATTCACTTCTTTGGTCTATTTTTATTTATTCATTTTGGTTATAAGAAAACTGCAGTAGTCTCTGAGTACCATTTCTTTGTTTCAGTTATTGAAACAGAAAGATGGAAAGGATTGTTTATCTGTTTTGCTTGGAGAAGAAAATCATGCCTGGAAGACCTACATCCACTTCCCATAATTAAAGGCCAAGCATGTGTCATATGCTCACTCATATGCTAATCACTGGCAGGTGACATAGAGCAAATATGTTTCATACCCTGCACATGGAACATTGCCACTCCCAAATGAAATAAAAGAGATGAGGAAGAAGTGGGCAACTTTTATTGAAGGGTAACTAATCCGCACTACCTAGCTCATTATTACCTAGCCCATTATTTTTGTCATTATTTTTATTTTCTCCTTGGGTCTCTTTGTACCTTGGGATCAACAACAACAACAAAAATATCTGATGGGCTTTCATGCATTGTTTTACTAAACATCAATTGAGTTTGGGTGCTGGACACTGCAAATATAAATCTTAATACGAGACAGGTCATAGTAGCAGATTCACCTTACCTAGTCTGGAAGACAAGATATAAATAGCAATGAAAGGTTTTCAGTATGAGGGATCTGAGTTATAAAGCAGAGTAAATATTGTCTATGTAAAAGTCAGGTGATGAGGAATGGCATTTACAGAGGGAAGGGAACAAAATTATGAAGGATACAACCTACAAATAACTGGTTTTGAGTAGAGGGATTATAAACAGGTTTGTGTTTATGGAAAGTGTAGGTTAAAGCTAGAATTTGCTACATATAAGGTGGTTGACTGCCTCTTTAAATTAACTTTGTAAAGTTATATATTAATAAGTGATTATGGACTGAATGTCTTGGTCCTTTCCAAAATTCATAAGTTGAAGCCCTTATGTGATGGTAATTGGAGATGGAATTTTAAGGAAGCAATTCAATTTATGTGAAGTCATGAAAATGGGGTTCTCATGACAGAATGAGTACCCTTATAAAATGAAAATAGAGAACTTGTGCTCTCTATCAAGGTACATCAAAAAGCCAGCCATGTGCAAGACAGAAAAAGAGCTCTCACCAATTACCAATTGGCCAGAATCTTGGTCTAGGATTCTCTACCATCTCTAGAGCTATGGTAAATAAATTTATATTTTATTTAAGCTACCCAATCCCTGGATTTTTAAGATAACAGCCAGAGCTAAGACACAGATATACAAAATCACTGGGATACTTAAATCACCCAGGTAAAACTGAAGAAACTAGTGACTCAACTGAGAGCAGAATCGTAGATAAGAAGCACAGCACAGATGTTATTTAACATCAGCAAAAGTCTTTTAGGATAGAAAAATGAAGACAATCTAATGCCTGTTATAAACAGGAAAACAAATTATAGTTATCTAACCATCATATCAGGGATTCCCTGGTGGCTCAGCAGAAAAGAATCCACTTGCCATACAGGAGATGTGGAATTGATCCTTAGTCCAGGAAGATCCCCTAGAGAAGGAAATGGCAACTCACTCCAGTATTCTTGCCTGGGAAATTCCAAGGACAGAGGAGCCTGGCAAGCTACAGTCCATGGGGTCACAAGAGTCCAACATGACCTAGCAACTAAACCACTACTACCAAGCATCATATCATGGTAAAGAATACTGAGGTCATTACCTTTGAGGACTAGTGTTCTGAAGAAAGAGAAAGGCCATGCTGGCTTTCTGGATAATGTAGCAACAAAGACTAAGGGGGTGACAGCATCTCCTGTCAAATGTTGAGATATGTAAGTTGTGAGGAAAAAATATCACTGCTAAAAGATCTGCTGGGGAGATCTTGGCCTCTTGGGATAGACAAGTTATAGTTAGAGCAACCAGGTGATGGGCAGGTACAGACAAGTAGTAAAGGTTTGGGGAAATTTTGCTGGGGGGCCAGATGTGGGAAAATATGCCTCTCTTTTCAAGAATTTTCTTAGGCAGTTATGACTAGGTGGTAATGATCTTTTTGTGAGATTAATAGTGATGTCTTGTGTATTTTTATCATGGTAATCCAATTTTATGCCCCAGTCAGTAATGCTGAAGAAGCTGAAGTTGAATGGTACTATGGAGACCTACAAACCTTTTAGAACTAACACGTGAAAAAGATATCCTTTTCATTATAGGCGACTGGAATCCAAAAGTAGGAAGTCAAGAAACACCTGGAATAACAGGCACATTTGGCCTTGGAGTACAGAATGAAGAATGGGCAAAGGCTAATGGAGTCTTGCCAAAGGAACGTACTAAACATAGCAAGCAGCCTCTACCAACAACTAAAGAGCAGACTCTACACATGGGTATGACCAGATGGTCAACAACAAAATTAGATTGATTATATTTTTGCAGCCAACAATGAAAAAGCTCTACATAGCCTGCAAAAACAAGACCAGAAGCTGACTGTGGCTCAGATCATGAACTCCTTGTTGCCAAATTCAGACTTAAATTGAAGAAAGTAGGGGAAACCACTAGACTATTCAGATATGACCTAAATGAAATCCCTTATGATTATACAGTGGAAGAGGGAAATAGATTTAAGGGACTAGATCTGATAGACACAGTGCCTGATGAACTGTGGATGGAGGTTCATGACATTGTACAGAAGACAGGGATGAAGACCATCCCCAAGAAAAAGAAATGCAAGGAAGCAAAAGGGCTCTCTGAGGAGGCCTTACAAATAGCTGTGAAAAGAAGAGAGGAAAAAAGCAAAGGAGAAAAGGAAAGATATACCCATTTGAATACAGAATTCCAAAGAATAGCAAAGAGAAAATAAAATCTTTCTCAGTGATCAATGCAAATAAATAAAGGAACATAATAGAATGGGAAAGACTAGAGATCTTTTCAACAAAGTTAGAGCTACCAGGGGAACATTTCATGCAAAGATGGGCTTGATAAAGGACAGAAATGGTATGGACCTAACATAAGCAGAAGATATTAAGAAGAGGTGACAAGAATACACAGAAAAACTATACAAAAAACATCTTAATGACCCAGATGAGCATGATGGTGTGATCACTCACCTAGAGCCAGACATCCTGGAATGCGAAGTCAAGTGGGCCTTAGGAAGCATCATTATGAAGAAAGTTAGCAGAGGTGATGGAATTCCACTTGAACTATTTCAAATCCTAAAAGATGATGTTGTGAAAGCACTGCCCTCAAAGCAGCTAATTTGGAAAACTCAGCAGTGGCCACAGGACTGGAAAAGGTCAGTTTTCATTTCAACCCCAAAGAAAGGAAATGTCAAAGAATGCTCAAATTACTGCACTATTGCACTCATCTCACACGCTAGCAAAGTAATGCTCAAAATTTTCCAAGCCAGCCTTCAACAGTATGTGAACTGTGGACTTCCAGATGTTCAAACTGGTTTTATAAAAGGCAGAGGAACCAGAGATCAAATTGCCAACATCCACTGGATCATTGAAAAAGCAAGACACTTCCAAAAAAAATATCTACATCTGCTTTATTGACTATGCCAAAGCCTTTGACTGTGTGGATTACAGTAAACTGTGGAAAATTCTGAAAGAGATGGGAATACCAGACCACCTGACCTGCGTCTTGAGAAATCTGTATGCAGGTCAGGAAGCAACAGTTAGAACTGGACATGGAGCTACAGACTGGTTCCAAATAGGAAAAGGAGTATGCCAAGACTGTATATTTTCACCCTGCTTATTTAGTTTATATGCTGAGTACATAATGAGAAACCCTGGGCTGGATGAAACACAAACTGGAATCAAGATTGCTGGGAGAAATACCAATAACCTAAGATAAGCAGATGACACCAACCTTGTGGCAGAAAGTGAAGAAGGACTAAAGAGTCTCTTGATGAAAGTGAAAAAGGTTAGTGAAAAAGTTGGCTTAAAGCTCAACATTCAGGAAACTAAGATCATGGCATCTGGTCCCATCACTTAATAGGGAATAGATGGGGAAACAGTGGAAACAGTGTCGGACTTCATTTTGGGGGGATCCCAAATCACTGCAGATGGTGACTGCAACCATGAAATTAAAAGACACTTACTCCTTGGAAGGAAAGTTGTGAACAACCTACACAGCATATTAAAAGCATCAGATCAGATCAGATCAGTCGCGCAGTCATGTCCGACTCTTTGCGACCCCATGAACTGCAGCACACCAGGCCTCCCTGTCCATCACCAACTCCTGGAGGTCACTCAGACTCACATCCATTGAGTCAGTGATGCCATACAGCCATCTCATCCTCTGTCATCCCCTTCTCCTCCCACCCCCAATCCCTCCCAGCATCAGAGTCTTCTCCAATGAGTCAACTCTTCTCATGAGGTGGCCAAAATACGGGAGTTTCAGCTTTAGCATCATTCCCTCCAAAGAAATCCCTTGCAGTCCAAGGGACTCTGAAGAGTCTTCTCCAACACCACAGTTCAGAAGCATCAATTCTTCAGCGCTCAGCCTTCTTCACAGTCCAGCTCTCACATCCATACATGACCACAGGAAAGACCATAGCCTTGACTAGGCAAACATTTGTTGGCAAAGTAATGTCTCTGCTTTTGAATATGCTATCTAGGTTGCTCATAACTTTCCTTCCAAGGAGTAAGCGTCTTTTAATTTCATGGCTGCAGTCACCATCTGCAGTGATTTTGGAGCCCAGAAAAATTAAGTCTGACACTGTTTCCACGGTTTCCCCATCTATTTCCCATGTAGTGATGGGATCAGATGCCATGATCTTTGTTTTCTGAACGTTGAGCTTTAAGCCAACCTTTTCACTCTCCACTTTCACTTTCATCAAGAGGCTTTTTAGTTCCTCTTCAAGCATAGACATTACATTTCCAACCAAGGTCTGCCTAGCAAGGCTATGGTTTCTCCAGTAGTCATGTTTGGATGTGAGAGTTGGAGTATAAAGAAAGCTGAACACCAAGGAATTGCTGCTTTTGAACTGTGGTGTTGGAGAAGACTCTTGAAAGTCCCTTGGACTGAAATGAGATCCAACCAGTCTATCCTAAAGGAGATCAGTCCTGAGTGTTCATTGGAATAAGTGATGTTGAAGTTGAAACTCCAATACTTTGGCCACCTGATGCAAAAAGCTGACTCATTGGAAAAGACTCTGATGCTGGGAAAGTTTAAAAGACTCTGATGCTTGAGGAGAACGGGACAATGGACATGAGATGGTTGTATAGCATTACCAAATCAATGGAGATGAGTTTGGGTAAATTCTGGGAGTTGGTGATGGACAGAGAGGCCTGTCGTGCTACAGGCCATGGGGTTGCAAACAATCAGACATAACTGAGCAACTGAACTGTACTGAAGTTGTGTATTTACAGGAAAAAGTTTATCATGCATGAAACAAAAGACTCAGTGGCCTCTCTTAATTCACATAGTCGGTGTTTCTAATCTACTGAATGGAAATTAAATGTATATATATATTGTTACTTAAGTGTATTTAAACAATATTACCTTTCAGATCAGATCAGTCGCTCAGTCATGTCCAACTCTTTGCGACCCCATGAACCGCAGCACACCAGGCCTCCCTGTCCATCACCAGCTCCCGGAGGTCACTCAGACTCACACCCATCAAGTCAGTGATGCCATCCAGCCATCTCATCCTCTGTCGTCCCCTTCTCCTCCTGCCCCCAATCCCTCCCAGCATCAGAGTCTTCTCCAATGAGTCAACTCTTCACATGAGGTGGCCAAAATACTGGAGTTTCAGCTTTAGCATCATTCCTTCCAAAGAAATTCCAGGATTGATCTCCTTCAGAATGGACTGGTTGGATCTCCTTGCAGTCCAAGGGACTCTCAAGAGTCTTCTCCAACACCACAGTTCAAAAGCATCAATTCTTCGGTGCTCAGCCTTCTTCACAGTCCAGCTCTCACATCCATACATGACCACAGGAAAGACCATAGCCTTGACTAGGCCAACCTTTGTTGGTAAAGTAATGTCTCTGTTTTTGAATATGCTATCTAGGTTGGTCATAACTTTCCATCCAAGGAGTAAGCGTCTTTTAATTTCATGGCTGCAGTCACCATCTGCAGTGATTTTGGAGCCCAGAAAAATAAAGTCTGACACTGTTTCCACTGTTTCTCCATCTATTTCCCATGTAGTGATGGAACCAGATGCCATGATCTTCGTTATTACCTTTACTTGAACATTTTTCTTAGGTTTCAGTTCAGTTCAATTCAGTCGCTCAGTCATGTCCAACTCTTTGTGACTCCATTAATTGCTGCATGCCAGGCCTCCCTGTGCATCACCAACTCCCTGAGTTCACTCAAACTCATGTCCATAGAGTTGGTGATGCCATCCAGCCATCTCATCCTCTGTAATCCCCTTCTCCTCCTGCCCCCAATCCCTCCCAGCCTCAGAGTCTTTTCCAATGAGTCTACTCTTCGCATGAGGTGGCCAACATACAGGAGTTTAGTTTTAGCATCATTCCTTCCAAAGAACACCCAGGACTGAGCTCCTCTAGAATGTACTGGTTGGATCTCCTTGCAGTCCAAGGGACTCTCAAGAATCTTCTCCAACACCACAAAAAAATAAATATCACCATGTCCCACATATTATACAATTCCAGGATCAATTTGAAATGTGTACCATAGATTTGAGACTTCTAGTTGGCTCTGTGGTAAACAATCTGCCTGCCAATGCAGGAGATGCAGGTTCAGTTCCTGGGTAGGGAAAATCCCTGGAGAAAGAAATCACAACCTACCCAAATATTCTTGCCAGGGAAATCCCATGGACAGAGGAGCCTGGTGGGCTGCAGTCCATGGGATTACAAGAGAGTCAGACATGAATCAGCAACTAAAAAACAAGAAGAAACCATAGATTTACTTCATAGCATTTGGAGAACAGGTGTTCTTTCCTAAGTACAGAATGAGTAGTGTTCAGTTCAGTTCAGTTACTCAGTCATGTCCTACTCTTCTCAACTCCATGAACCTCAGCACACCAGGACTCCCTGTCCATCACCAACTCTCGAAGTCCACCCAAACTCATGTCCATCGAGTCAGTGATGCCATCCAACCATCTCATCCTCTGTTGTCCCCTTCTCCTCCTACCCTCAATCTTTCCCAGTATCAGGGTCTTTTCCAATGAGTCAGCTCTTTGCATCAGGTGGCCAAAGTTTTGGAGTTTCAGCTTCAACATCAGTTCTTTCAATGAACACCCACTACTGATTTCCTTTAGGATGGACTGGTTGGATATCCTTGCAGTCCAAATGACTCTCAAAAGTGTTCTCCAACACCATAGTTCAAAAGCATCAATTATTCAGTGCTCAGCTTTCTTTATAGTCCAACTCTCACATCTGTACATGACTACTGGAAAAATCATAGCCTTGACCAGACATGCCTCTGTGGACAAAATAATGTCTCTGCTTTTGAATATGCTATCTAGGTTGGTCATAACTTTCTTTCCAAGGAGTAGGTGTTTTTTAATTTCATGGCTGCAATCACCATCTGCAGTAATTTTGGAGCACCAAAAATAAAGTTAGCCACTGTTTCCACTGTTCCCCATCTATTTGCCATGAAGTGTTGGGACCAGATGCCATGATCTTAGTTTTCTGAATGTTGAGCTTTAAGCCAACTTTTTCACTCTCCTCTTTCACTTTCCTCAAGAGGCTCTTTAGTTCTTCTTGGCTTTCTGCCATAATGGTGGTGTCATCTGCATATCTGAGGTTATTGATATTTCTTCTGGCAATCTTGAATCCAGCTTGTACTTCTTCCAGCCCAACGTTTCTCAAGATGTACTCTGCATATAAGTTAAATAAGCAGGGTGACAATATACAGCCTTGACTTACTCCTTTTCCTATTTGGAACCAGAATAAGTAGTGTATGAGCTGTTAAAAGGTAAATTTTGGCACAATATAATTTTTCAAATGTTTATTTGAATGTGCATATATTTCAGTCCAGCAATTTCAAATAAAAAGTGGTAGGGTCACTCCAGTGACAGGTGCTTGGGGAGAGATTTCTATAGATAACACATGAAAGCACAGCAAGGAAAGTTATTTGATTGTCTACAGCTTAAGCTGCCCCCCTATTTGGGAGAGTCTCCTTGACTATTTACAATTGATTGCCATTGTTTCATTTGCTTGAATTCAAGTGCATTGACTCTGGCTTAGATTTTGGTTTACTTATGTAGGTTCCGAGGAATTAGAACCACTTATGCCTAATGACCTCCTTGTTTAAATGCTTATATAATGGGCATGAGTTTGAGCAAATTCCAGGATATAGTGGAGGAAAGGGAAGCCTGGTGTGCTACAGTCAATGGGGTCGCAAAGAGTCTAAAACAACTTAGCAACTGAAAAACAATAGCAATAGCACTGTTAAAAATAATACAAACACAAATATTTACCATTATAGTTTGTTGAGGATTTCATTCAAAGGATAAATATGACACACCTTTAAGAACTGTATAATCTATGTACTAAAAACTCTACAATGCCTTTCACATATTTTATTTATAAATCACAGGTTAACATCTGAACAAAATAAGTTTTATCCAGATGTGGATTATATGTTAATAAAAATGGTCTATTTTTATTGACCCAGTTATACATTTATTTATTTTACCCACAAATCAGTATTTACTTTGATTTTATTTTGTCTTGTTTTGCTTTATTCTTTATAAATATATCATTTTGTTAAGCTTGGTGTGCATTGATACTTTGAAAATAATGACATTAAATGTATTAAATCATGTAGAATATATTATCATAGTAAACAATCCTTTTATTAAGTACCCCTTAATATTTTCATTTTAGAGCAATCTTAGGTTTACAGTAAAATTGAGCAGAAAGTGCAGAGATTTCCTGTCCATTCCTTGTTCCACCTTATGCATAGCCTCCTCTATGGTCAATATTCCCTGCCAAAACAGTAACAAAAGAGTAATTCTTTTGTTTCAGTTGATGACTTTATATTGATATTATCAATCAAAACCTATTGCTTATGTTAGGAATCACCCTTAGTGTTGTATATGTTTGAGGGTTGGACAAATGTATAATAATATATATCCATCATTATAATATCACAAAGAGTAATTTCACTGTCTAAAACCTCTTTATATATATATATTTTTTTATATTTTATATTTTATATTTATATTTTATATTTTATATTTTATATATATATATATATTTTTACAAAATAATATGTTTATGCATTTTGTCTCATTAGTATGATTCCACTTTACTGTGTTTTCACTCTCCAAAAATAAAACAATTTAAAAGATTTCCATGTCTTTTCACAGTGAGTAGAGACACATTTAGAAGACATTGTTGTGTGCCTCACCATCATCGAAAACAATTCTTCCCCTACAGGAGTAGTTAACTCAAAAGAGGGAACAGATGGTAGGAAAGACATAAATAGAATAGAATTGATTTGTGCAGGATTGCACCTGGGCAAATCATACCTTTGACCCTGTCTTGGAGAATAGGAGAAAGGAGTTCCAGGAAACATTTTTTCTTTTTCTTGTTTCCTGTCACAGCATTATTAATTATATTTTAAATCCATAAATTAACTCCAGCAAGTCTTATAAAGATGATCTTTATCTTGTAACTTAGCCCATGTAAATGTCACCAGATTAAAATCATGCTCATAATCACTCTATAAAATTATAAAGTCTGGGTCTTTACTCTGAAAGCCCTTTTCACTTGTCAAGGTGATAGGTGACCTGATTAATTAAAGTTAGGTCTTTAGGATAAAGGCTTCTGACTACCTTCATTGCTTTAAGCCTTGATTTAATAACTGTCAACTTTAAAAAATCAGTTTTATATATCAAACAAAATGTTAGAGATATATCAGGAAATAATATTAAAGCTGGTAAAAAGTATATGTCATTGAATTGTAAAAATTAGAAATATTTTTTGAAATGTTGAATAAAAATCTGGCTAGTATAAACCATATTTTTTATGTCAATTTATATTATGTCACAATTAGTTTCTGGGACTAACAATAAATTTAAAATTGTAACATGTAAAACATCTTTCCCAAACAAGGGGAGAATTTGTTTTGTTTTTCCTTAAAGAAATGGCAATAATCTTTTATCATGTAAGACTCTCAACTGATGGATCAAGAAGACTTGAATCTGTTTAAGAAAACAAATTTTAAAGCTTTTATGCATATTTTCAGGTTTTCTTTTAATATCCAAGATGTAAAATCATCTTATGTCTCTTTAATGACCCCTAAAACTGAAGGAGTAAACAGATGCCATGAAATAATATGCTGTGTAAGCTGACTTTTGCAGCCAAAAAATGGAAAAACTTGAACTTTTTTTTTTGCTATGTTTTATAGAACTGCTTGTGGTAAAATAAGAGGTGGCATTCTATTGGAGAAAACATATCAACATCAAGCTCTTTACTCATTCACCATGAGATTGCTTGTTTGTTCATTTGTTTTTGTTAATGTTGTGATTTCCTAGATAAATATATGGTATCCACTTCCTCTTTTTAGACTTTTAGTGTCTTTATTACATAGATGTGATCAAGGTCTTCCTGCAGAGAGTGTCTGAAAATTAAGCAAGAGAAGATGAAAATTTAATTGTTTTAATACTCCCTGCTTATGACATTTTAAACAGGATTTGGTTAATACCTCTAGTTCACTTCCCATAAAGTTTTGTTTTGTTTTGTTTTGTTTTTTAATACTTTTCAAGATAGAATCCAGAATTATTTTGTTACAGCTGAAATAACAATTCATTTAACTGGCAATTTGAAGTCTGGTTATGTCAGAAAAGATAGATGATTAGGAAATATATATTAATCTAAAACAAACCCTATTTGAGGGCTAAATCCTAAGTAATCCATTATGTAGTAATCCATCTTGTACAGTTAGATTCTCCTTTCTCTGCAATTCCACAGAACTGGGCTAGCTTTTTTTCTCAGTATCATAGTTGTCCATTTGCCAGGCACACTTCCCATTATACTGTTCCTCTAGGTCATGAGCTGTGTCTTATTCTTTGTAGACATTCCAGTGCCTGGATAGTGAATGACTGAATAAATAAAGATATGAACACACAAGTAAATAACATCAGTAAGAAAGATTTGAAATATAACTTGGGGATACATGATTATTCAAATGTAAAATAATGTATGGAAAATGATAAATTAAAAAAAGATATATAAGTAGTGAAATGAATTGTGCATGATTTTTTTTCTAAATAGCTATGGGAGTTGAAAGGAATTAATATTTATTGGACTATTTGTTAGGCTTCTTGGATGATCTAATCAGTCAAAGAAGGAATGGGGAAAGGAGAAAGCATATAAGGATAAATAATTAAATTTTATTAATCAGGGTTGAATTTTAACCACAGAAATTTATCTAGCTTGTGCATTCAAATAAAGCTGAAAATCAGTTTCCTGCCATGTAAACTTTGGCCTTCTTTTTTCATGCTTCAGATCAGATCAGTCGCTCAGTCGTGTCCGACTCTTTGCGACCCCATGAACCGCAGCACGCCAGGCCTCCCTGTCCATCACCAGCTCCCGGAGGTCACTCAGACTCGCATCCATCGAGTCAGTGATGCCATCCAGCCATCTCATCCTCTGTCGTCCCCTTCTCCTCCTGCCCTCAATCCCTCCCAGCATCAGAGTCTTCTCCAATGAGTCAACTCTTCGCATGAGGTGGCCAAAATACTGGAGTTTCAGCTTTAGCATCATTCCTTCCAAAGAAATTCCAGGATTGATCTCCTCCAGAATGGACTGGTTGGATCTTCTTGCAGTCCAAGGGACTCTCAAGAGTCTTCTCCAACACCACAGTTCAAAAGCATCAATTCTTCGGCGCTCAGCCTTCTTCAGAGTCCAGCTCTCACATCCATACATGACCACAGGAAAGACTATAGCCTTGACTAGGCGAACCTTTGTTGGTAAAGTAATGTCTCTGCTTTTGAATATGCTATCTAGGTTGGTCATAACTTTCCTTCCAAGGAGCAAGCGTCTTTTAATTTCATGGCTGCAGTCACCATCTGCAGTGATTTTGGAGCCCAGAAAAATAAAGTCTGACACTGTTTCCACTGTTTCCCCATCTATTTCCCATGCAGTGATGGGACCAGATGCCATGATCTTCGTTTTCTGAATGTTGAGCTTTAAGCCAACCTTTTCACTCTCCACTTTCACTTTCATCAAGAGGCTTTTTAGCCCCTCTTCACTTTCTGCCATAAGAGTGGTGTCATCTGCATATCTGAGGTTATTGATATTTCTCCCGGCAATCTTGATTCCAACTTCTGTTTCTTCCAGTCCAGCATTCCTCATGATGTACTCTGCATATAAGTTAAATAAACATGGTGACAATATGCAGCCTTGACGTACTCCTTTTCCTATTTGGAACCAGTCTGTTGTTCCATGACCAGTTCTAACTGTTGCTTCCTGACCTGCATACAGATTTCTTAAGAGGCAGATCAGGTGGTCTGGTATTCCCATCTCTTTCAGAATTTTACATAGTTTATTGTGATCCACACAGTCAAAGGCTTTGGCATAGTCAATAAAGCAGAAATAGATGTTTTTCTGGAACTCTCTTGCTTTTTCCATGATCCAGTGGATGTTGGCAATTTGATCTCTGGTTCCTCTGCCTTTTCTAAATCCAGCTTGAACATCAGGAAGTTCACGGTTCACATATTGCTGAAGCCTGGCTTGGAGAATTTTGAGCATTACTTTACTAGCGTGTGAGATGAGTGCAATTGTTCGGTAGTTTGAGCCCTCCTTGGCATTGCCTTTCTTTGGGATTGGGATGAAAACTGACCTTTTCCAATCTTGTGGCCACTGCTGAGTTTTCCAAATTTGCTGGCATATTGAGTGCAGCACTTTCACAGCATCATCATTCAGGACTTGGAATAGCTCCACTGGAATTCCATCACCTCCACTAGCTTTGTTCGTAGTGATGCTTTCTAAGGCCCATTTGACTTCACATTCCAAGATGTCTGGCTCTATGTCAGTGATCACATCATCATGATTATCTAGGTCTTGAAGCTCTTTTTTGTACAGTTCTTCTGTGTATTCTTGCCACCTCTTCTTAATATCTTCTGCTTCTGTTAGGTCCACACCATCTCTGTCCTTTATCGTGCCCATCTTTGCATGAAATGTTCCTTTGGTATCTCTGATTTTCTTGAAGAGATCCCTAGTCTTTCCCATTCTGTTGTTTTCCTCTATTTCTTTGCATTGATCACTGAAGAAGGCTTTCTTATCTCTTCTTGCTATTCTTTGGAACTCTGCATTCAGATGTTTATATCTTTCCTTTTCTCCTTTGCTTTTCGCTTCTCTTCTTTTCACAGCTATTTGTAAGGCCTCCCCAGACAGCCATTTTGCTTTTTTGCATTTCTTTTCCATGGGGATGGTCTTGATCCCTGTCTCCTGTACAATGTCACGAACCTCATTCCATAGTTCATCAGGCACTCTATCTATCAGATCTAGGCCCTTAAATCTATTTCTCACTTCCACTGTATAATCATAAGGGATTTGATTTAGGTCATACCTAAATGGTCTAGTAGTTTTCTCTACTTTCTTCAATTTCAGTCTGAATTTGGCAATAAGGAGTTCATGGTCCGAGCCACAGTCAGCTCCTGGTCTTGTTTTTGCTGATTGGATAGAGCTTCTCCATCTTTGGCTGCAAAGAATATAATCGATCTGATTTCGGTTTTGACCATCTGGTGATGTCCATGTATAGAGTCTTCTCTTGTGTTGTTGGAAGAGGGTATTTGCTATGACCAGTGCATTTTCTTGGCAAAACTCTATTAGTCTTTGCCCTGCTTCATTCCGTATTCCAAGGCCAAATTTGCCTGTTACTCCAGGTGTTTCTTGACTTCCTACTTTTGCATTCCAGTCCCCTATAATGAAAAGGTTTTCATGCTTAACCTTAATCAATTCAAAGAATTAATGGTTGTGAATTGTGGTACTGGAGAAGGTTCTTGGGAATCCCTTGGATAGCAAGGATATCAAACCAGTCAATACTAAAAGAAATCAACCCTGAATATTCACTGGAAGGACTGATGCTAAAGCTTCATCTGAAGCTGAAGCTCCAATAGTTTGGCCACACACTCAGTGGGCAGTAGAAGATGAGATGATCGTATGGCATCACTGACTCAATGGACATATATCTGAGCAAACTCTAGAGATAGTGAAAGATAGGGAAGCCTGGAGTGCTGTAGTTCATGGAGTTTCAAAGAGTTGGACACAGCTTAGTGACCAAAAAACAACCACCTTTATTTATTTGAACAAACTTTGAAAACTTTTCAAAAACTTTTCAAAAAATAAATAACATTAGAAAAATATTAGGGCTTCCCAGATGGGTCAATGAATAAAGAATCTGCCTGCAATGCAGGAGATGCAGAAATATATTATATATAGGATTTTGGCATCAGAAGTATATACAGCTACCAAAAGATTTACAGAATCTTTACAGATTTACAGAAGACAGAAATACACAAATCCAGATTTCTGGATTTACAGAAGACAAAGATCAGGATTAGGACCAGAAGAGAACTTAATAGAATAAGCCAAATATTTTAAAATATTTAAATTTGTATTAAATGCATGAGGCACTTCTCTAGTATCTTACAGTATCTTATAGTTCCAAACTAGGTATTGACCAGCCACACAGGTGAACAGATAGGTGGCC
The DNA here is from genome assembly GCA_935064755.1 of Tragelaphus eurycerus. NCBI lineage: Eukaryota > Metazoa > Chordata > Mammalia > Artiodactyla > Bovidae > Tragelaphus > Tragelaphus eurycerus. Next base: position 10,391,442 of record CAKXYN010000004.1, read on the forward strand.
CTGGTACTCCTAATGGAAGCCTCTATGGAGAGGTGGTTAGTTGCTTTTTCCTTGCAGGCCTTACAGTCCAACTTCCTGGGGGCTGTCACATTCCATTGGGAAGTCTAGGATGGTTGCATGGTCTGCAAGTCAGGCAGTGACAGACACAGAATGTTGTCCCCAGGTTTTGTCTGCCTCTGACTTCCCAGAGTAAGCCTACTGGACCAGGTTGGGAGGATCTGGCCTCTGGGGAAAAAAGATGGACCCAGTGAGAGACATAGCTGATTTCCTCTCAGAACATGATGTTCTGGATGGCCCACTGAGGGGTCCTGATCTCTCACTTCCTTTTGAGGTCAATAGCTCCTCTGTACTCCATCTCTAAGCCCTTTAAGGACTCACATTGCCCAGCTTATCCAGGCTCTCAGGACACACGTCGAAGGTTTATAGCTCTACTCTCTAGCCACAAGACCAGCTGTATGACTCCCCAAACTTCTTGAAGGAATTCAGGGTGATGTTGGTGTTCACTGACATGAGCCTGTCTTTGGGCACCAGGAACATAAATGCAGTCATGTGGGTAGCATGGAGCCTGGATGTGGACTGATGGTCTGCAGCAGTAACCATGGAGTCTTTCTTGGCCATCAGGTGTTGACATTCTTTCCAAACTTGGAACAACCTACCTGACCTATGCCTCCTTGGAACCTGAGGCCACCCTGTCTGTGGCTTCCTACCTCCCCTGCTCCTACTCCTAAGTCAGATGCTCTTAGCAGTGCCTGCTGTCCTACTCAAGTTTTGTGACCAGCTGCTTGTTAGCTGTTAAAAAAAGTCCTTGATTTCATCTCAGTAATACCACATTGCCTCCCTGAGGTAGTGCATGAGTTCCCTAAGAGCTGGGATCTTGTTCTTCTCTAGGGCAGACTTCAGGGAGATGATAATTGGAATAATACTTTCTAAGAAATTCCTCTTTTGAACTTAAGCTCCTTATGCACCTCCTACATGAACACTTTGGGTTAGGCCAGGACCTCCTCCTCCACAAGCTGTCTGGTTTAGCCCTCAACACCTGCAACCTGATCTCCTTCAAACTGAGCACCTCAAACGTGTCTGAGAGGAGTTTGCTGTCTTCTGTGTCCACAGGAGATCACTGTCATTGAAGTTTGCCAGGATGTAGCTAAAGATTCTGGAAGTGATGTTGAACCCCTGCTCATCAGTAAGTAGTGTTCCAGGAGAAACTTGTATATTTTCATCTACTTTTCATTTCCTTTCCCTGTCAGGGAGAATAGCTACTTCTCTCTCTCCACCTGGGGGAGCCTATTGAAACGTTTGTGTTTCTCAAAGTTATTGAAGAGGAAAATGCACTCAATGGGTGCTGAAAAAATATGTTTGGCTTCCTCTTTAGGAGCAATGGGCCAGACAGACTGCCCTGGTGCTGGTGACCTCTGGGTTCAGGTCTTCTAGTGTGCTGATGAAACAGAGGAACAGGCAACACTTTCACTTCACGAAGTCCTCCTGCAGGGGTCAGGTGAACAAAAGTAGTGTCTGCTTCTGGAAGAAAGGGTTCAGGTCCTTCAGATGTGTGCAGATGTTGAGGATGTGCTTGTTTGTCGGGGCTGTGTAGTGGACCCAGAGGTCACATAGGATGATGTTGTTGAGGACATTCCTGCCTATGCCCACCTTCTAGCCCCTCTTTCAGGTTCACACAAGTCATGCCCTCTGTGATCAGAGGACAAGCCATCATCACCTTGGGAAAGCTGTGCTTACAGCATGAGGACCTCGCCAAGAATAATGTCCCCATCTTGGTGTGAGAACTGGAGGTGGGCATAGACAGGAGCTCTCATTGTCCATCCAAGCCAGGATAACCCCCTCTAGCCAGGCCTTCTATAGATGGACACACCAGGATTGGGCCATCAGCAGCTCAGTAGAGATTACAAAGCCTGCTTGCTGACAGACATGGTGATATCAAAACACTAATTATGCAGGGCAGGCAGCTTGTCTCTCATACACAAGATGGCACAGTGTTTCAAGATGTTCATTAAGACCTGGACTTCAGATTTCCTGATGTTGGTCTTCTCATCACTAATCCTGTTGCTCAGCATCATCATGAAATCCTCTTCTGTTGAATTTTTCTGAGCACTCTTTTGGTGGCTCTCTACTCCTGAAACTGCAGGAGTGTTATCCAGAAATGCCTGCATGCTGTCCAAAGGGGATGTGGCAGAGGACTCTAGGCCATGTGAGAAACTGGACTCCGCCTTGCTGTGGACCATTGGGTCCTTGTCTATACAGCGGGTAAACAAGATTTCCTGGACCAAGAACTTATGCTTCAGGAACTTCTCATGCTCCAGGGAAAGTGGGTCATCCACCTCTTGTCAGGTAGTTCCAGAAGAGCCAAGGCCACATCTAGAGTGAAACCTGGAAGAGACCTTGCATCTGGTGCTAACTCGTAAATTCAGGCCATGAAAGAAGCATATTCCTCACAAGGAAGCTTGTTGAGCAGCTGGCCCAGAGGATGAGCTACATAGGTTTCAGTTCAGTTCAGTTCAGTTGCTCATTCATGTCCAACTCTTTGTGATCCCATGGGCCACAGCACGCCAGGCTTCTCTGTCCATCACCAAGACTGAAAGCTTGCTCAAACTCATGTCCACCAAGTCGGTGATGCATTCCAACCATCTCATCCTCCATCATCCCCTTCTCCTCGTGCCTTCAATTGTTCCCAGCATCATGGTCTTTTCCAATGAGTCAACTCTTCGCATCAGGTGGCCAAAGTATCGGAGTTTTAGCTTCAGCATTAGTCCTTCCAATGAATATTCAGGACTTATTTCCTTTAGGATGGACTGGCTGGATCTCCTTGCAGTCCAAGGGACTCTCAAGAGTCTTCTCCAACACCACAGTTCAAAAGCATCAATTCTTTGGTCCTCAGCTTCCTTTATGGTCTAACTCTCACATCCACATATGACTACTGAAAAAACCATAGCTTTGAATAGATAGACCTTTGTTGGCAATGTAGTGTCATTGTTTTTTAATATGCTGTCTAAGTTGGTCCAGCTTTTCTTCCAAGGAGCAAATGTCTTTTAATTCATAGTTGCAGTCACCATCTGCAGTGATTCTGGAGCCCAAGGAAATAAAGTCTATCACTGTTTTTATTGTTTCCCCATCTATTTTCCACGAAGTGATGGGACAAGATGCCATGATCTTAGTTTTTTGAATGTTGAGTTTTAAACCAGCTTTTTCACTCTCCTTTTTCACTTTCATCAAGAGTCTTTTTAGTTCCTCTTTGCTTTCTGCCATAAGGGTGGTGTCATCTGCATATCTGAAATTATTGATATTTCTCCCTGCAATCTTGATTCCAACTTGTCCTTCATCCAGCCTGGCATTTTGCATGAGGTTTTCTGCATAGAAGTTAAATAAGCAGGGTGACAATATACAGCCTTGATGTACTCCTTTCCAAATTTGAAAACTGTCTGCTGTTCCATGTCCAGTTCTAACTGTTTCTTCTTGACCTGCATACAAATTTCCCAAGAGTCAGGTCAGGTGGTCTGGTATTCCCATCTCTTAAAGAATTTTCCACAGTTTGTTGTGATCCACACAGTCAAAGGCTTCGGCATAGTCAAGAAAGCAGAAACAGATGTTTTTTTCTGGAACCCTCTTGCTTTTTTGATGATCCAATGGACTTTGGTGATTTGATTTCTTGTCTCTCTGCCTTTTCTAAATCCAGCTTGAACATCTGGAAGTTATCAGTTCACATAGTTTTGAAGACTTGCTTGGAGAATTTTGAGCATTACTTTGCTAGTGTGTGAAATGAGTACAAGTGTCATATCAAACACCTTGCCACCAATGTGTTGTAGCAGAATTCAAAGGACTGGATATATATAGGGTTTCTTTTAGTTCACCCAGAACTTACAAGCTGGATGACCAGGTTTCTACTGCTGGCAGTTGGAGACATGATGGCAAGGAGGCTGTGATGGCAGTCTTTGCTCACTTGTCTCATTAATATTATGTAGAGCATTTGATGGAAAACATATCTGAGACTCTTATTTCCTTCTATGTGTACAAGGAAGCAAAGCAAATACAACCCTTGATATGCCAGTTCTGGTATATATTTTGCTTCATGGAGATTTCCAGTTTGCATAACATGAAATTCATGAACAACTGGTTCAAAACTAGCTAATGCAACGGAGACTTTCTACACAATTATGTATACACTCTGGCTTCTCTTTTAGGGAGAACTTGGGAAGAAGTCTTGAAAGCTCTTCAAACATGAAAGGTGGCATTTAGAATTTGACAATGGTCTTCAGAAGAAGAAGGAAAAAAAATCTCATCTCCTTTGTCTCTTCATCCTCTTCTTTAGTAACCTCATCCATCTTCATCACCTCTTTCCTGCAGGGCTTCCCTCTTCCTTCTCTTCTTTGGATTTGCCTCAGTGTTCCTTGGTTGCTCTTTTTTCTTTTCTTATCCAAGCTGGATTATTGAGCCCAGTCCTCTTTAGAATCTGAACATGTTTATCAGACAGAGGTGGGTGGAAAACTTGATTGAATTACCCTGTCTGCTATTTCCAGAACAAGAAGATAAAGCCCAGCACTGTGAAGGGTGAATTCCTGCTGTTGAGCACTATCATTTTTCTTAACCACCTTATGAATGAAGTGATGAAACATGGCCATCAGCATATTGTGGGAAATTCTGTTCTCCCCAAAGAAGGTGCAAATGCTCTTATTCTAAGGAGACTGACTTGCCTCTTTGGAAGTCTTTGGTCTTCTGCCTTGTTCAAAACGTGTTCAGTAGGAGCTGTTCCATATGCAGATGGATTTCAGATGTATTTGTGGGGAGGGATGTGCTCTTCCTGTCTTAATCCTCTGCCATCTTGAAAGTTCTTCTGGACTTGTTTTTCCTAAAGTACTCTCTATTATTTTATGTAAAAGGGTCACAAGGCAGCCTGCATTCACTTATCTATTTCTTGTAAGATACCCAGAAACATGAACTTGTTCTTCTTTCTATTTAATTACTGTAATTCTTAGTACAAAGGATAATGCAACTTTCCTGCACCTATTATATTAAATATTCTCATGGTTGTAATCTGTCATTAAAGGATTACATTAGAAGATAACTGGTAGGAAACACACTGAGGAAAAAAAGTGGTTTTAACTAAATTCTACAGAACCTCTGTTGCTGAAATTTGATCCTTGTAATAGTGGAATAATATTAGTATGGAATAGGTTATAACTGGAATTCTTGGAATAGCAATTACTGTGGAATACTGTATAGTAATTTTTAAAGCTTATTGAGCATAATCCAGGATAGTTTAATGCTCTGTAATGACCAAAATGGGAAGGAAATACAATAAAGAAGGGATATATGTGTACGTATCATGGCATCTGGTCCAATCACTTCATGAGAAATAGATGGGGAAACAGCAGAAACAGTGTCACACTTTATTTTTCTGGGCTCCAAAATCACTGCAGATGGTGACTGCAGACATGAGATTAAAAGCTGCTTACTCCTTGGAAGGAAAGTGATGACCAACCTAGATAGCATATTCAAAAGCAGAGACATTACTTTGCCAACAAAGGTCTGTCTAGTCAAGGCTATGGTTTTTTCTTTGGTCATGTATGGATGTGAGCGATGGACTCTGAAGAAGGCTGAGCACCGAAGAATTGATGCTTTTGTACTGTGGTGTTGGACAAGACTCTTGAGAGCCCCTTGGACTGCAAGGAGATCCAACCAGTCCATTCTGAAGGAGATCAGCCCTGGGTGTTCTTTGGAAGGAATGATGCTAAAGCTGAAACTCCAGTACTTTGGCCACCTCATGCAAAGAGTTGACTCACTGGAGAAGACTCTGATGCTGGGAGGGATTGGGGGCAAGAGGAGAAGGGGACGACAGAGGATGAGGTGGCTGGTTGGCACCACTGACTCGATGGACATGAGTCTCAGTGAATTCCGGGAGTTGGTGATGGACAGGGTGACCTGGCTTGCTGCGATTCATGGGGTCGCAAAGAGTCGGACATGACTGAGCAACTGATCTGATCTGATCTGATATGTGTATGTATAGTTGATTCACTTTTTGTACAGCAAAAAATACCACAATATTGTTAAGCAATTATATTTCAAAATGGACTGGAAAGGGTGAATTTAACTCAGATGACCTTTATATCAACTACTCTAGGCAGGAATCCCTCAGAAGAAAGGAATAGCCATCATGGTCAACAAAATAGTCCGCAAAGCAGTTCTTGGATGCAATCTCAAAAACGACAGAATGATCACTGTTCATTTCCAAGGCAAACCATTCAATATCACATGAATCCAAGTCTATGCCCCAACCAGTAATGCACAAGAAGCTGAAGTTGAACGGTTCTATGAAGACCTGTAATACATTTTAGAACTAACACCCAAAAAAGATGTCCTTTTCATTATAGGGGACTGCAATGCAAAAGTAGGAAGTCAAGAAACACCTGCAGAAACAGGCAAATTTGGCCTTGGAATATGGAATGAAGCAGGACAAAGCCTAATAGAGTTTTGCCAAGAAAATGCACTGGTCATAACAAACACCCTCTTCCAACAACACAAGAGAAGATTCTACACATGGACATCACCAGATAGTCAACACCAAAATCAGATTGATTATATTCTTTGCATTCAAAGATGAAGAAGCTCTATACAGTCAGAACAAACAAGACCAGGAGCTGACTGTGGTTCAGATCATGAACTCCTTATTGCCAAATTCAGACTGAAATTGAAGAAAGTAGGGAGAATCACTAGACCATTCAGGTATGACCTAAATCAAATCCTTTATGGTTATACAGTGGAAGTCAGAAATAGATTTAAGGGACTAGATGTGATAGACAGAGTGCCTGATGAACTATGGAATGAGGTTCGTGACACTGTACAGGAAACAGGGATCAAGACCAACCCCATGGAAAAGAAATGCAAAAAAGCAAAATGGCTGTCTGGGGAGGACTTACAAATAGCTGTGAAAAGAACAGAAGTGAAAAGCAAAGGAGAAAAGGAAAGATATAAGCATTGAATGCAGAGTTCCAAAGAATAGCAAGAAGAGATAAGAAGCCTTCTTCAGCGATCAATGCAAAGAAATAGAGGAAACCAACAGAATGGGTAAGACTAGAAATCTCTTCAAGAAAAATAGAGATACTAAGGGGATATTTCATGAAAAGATGGGCTCGATAAAGGACAGAAATGGTATAGACTTAACAGAAGCAGAAGATATTAAGAAGAGGTGGCAAGAATACACAGAAGAACTATACAAAAAAGAGCTTCACGACCCAGATAATCATGATGGTGTGATCACTGACCTAGAGCCAGACATCCTGGAATGTTAAGTCAAATGGGACTTAGAAAGCATCACTACAAACAAAGCTAGTGGAGGTGATGGAATTCCAGTGGAGCTATTTCAAATCATGAAATATGATGCTGTGAAAGTGCTGCACTCAGTATGCCAGCAAATTTGGAATACTCAGCAGTTGCCACAGGACTGGAAAAGGTCAGTCTTCATTCCAATTCCAAAGAAAGGCAATGCCAAAGAATGTTCAAACCACCTCACAATTGCACTCATCTCACACGCTAGTAAAGTAATGCTCAAAATTCTCCAAGACAGACTTCACCAATATGTGAATCGTGAAGTTGCTAATGTTCAAGCTGGTTTTAGAAAAGGCAGAGGAACCAGAGATCAAATTGCCAACATCCGTTATATCAAGAAAAAAGCAAGAGAGTTCTAGAAAAACATCTATTTCTGCTTTATTGACTATTCCAAAGCCTTTGACTGTGTCAATCACAATAAACTGTGGACAACACTGAAAGTGATGGGAATACCAGAGCACCTGACCTGCCTCTTGAGAAATTTGTATGCAGGTCAGGAAGCAACAGTTAGAAATGGATGTGGAAAAAGAGACTGGTTCCCCTTGGGAATGGTCTTGATTCCTTTTTCCTATGCAATGTCACAAACCTGTGTCCATAGTTCATCAGGCACTCTATCTATCAGATCTTGTCCCTTAAATCTATTTCTCACTTCTACTGTATAATCATAAAGAATTTGATTTAGGTCATACCTGAATAGGAAAAGGAGTACATCAAGGCAGTATATTGTCATTCTGCTTACTTAACTTATATGCAGAGTACATCATGAGAAACACTGGGATGGAAGAAGCACAAGCTGGAATCAAGATTACCAGGAGAAATATCAATAACCTCAGATATGCAAATGATACCACCCTTATGGCAGAAAGTGAAGAAGAACTAAAAAGCCTCTTGATGAGAGTGAAAGTGGAGAGTGAAAAAGTTGGCTTAAAGCTCAACATTCAGAAAATGAAGATCATGAAATCTGGTCCCATCACTTCATGGGAAATAGATGGTGAAACACTGGAAACAGTGTCAGACTTTATTTTGGGGGGTCCAAATCACAGCAGATGGTGATTGGACCCATGAAATTAAAAGACACTTACTCTTTGGAAGGAAAGTTATGACCAATCTAGATAGCATATTCAAAAGAAGAGACATTACTTTGCCAACAAAGGTCTGTCTAGTCAAGGCTATGGGTTTTCCAGTGGTCATGTATGGATGAGAGAGTTGGACTGTGAAGAAAGTTTAGCATTGAAGAATTGATGCTTTTGAACTGTGGTATTGGAGAAGACTCTTGAGAGTCCCTTGGACAGCAAGGAGGTCCTACCAGTCCATTATAAAGGAGATCAGTCCTGGGATTTCTTTGGAAGGAATGATGTTAAAGCTGAAACTCCAATACTTTGGCCACCTCATGTGAGGAGCTGACTCATTGGAAAAGAATTTGATGCTGGTAGGGATTGTGGGCAGGAGGAGAAGGGGACGACAGAGGAAGAGATGGCTGGATGACATCACCGACTCGATAAACATGGGTTTGGATGAACTCTGGGAATTGGTGATGGACAGGGAGACCTGGCCTGATGGAATTTATGGGGCCACAAAAAGTTGGACACGACTGAGTGACTGAACTGAGCTGAACTGAACTGAACTGAATGGTCTCGTGGTTTTCCCTACTTTCTTCAATTACAGTCTGAATTTGGCAATAAGGAGTTCATGATCTGAGCCACAGTCAGCTCCTACTCTTGTTTTTGCTGATGTTATAAAGCTTCTCCATCTTTGGCTGAAAAGAATATAATCAATCTGATTTTGGTGTTGACCATCTGGTGATGTCCATGTGTAGAGTCTTCTCTTGTGTTGTTGGAAGAGGGTGTTTGCTATGACCAGTGCATTCTCTTGGCAACACTCTATTAGCCTTTGCCCTGTTTCATTCCATATTTCAAGGCCAAATTTGTGTGTTACCCCAGGTATTTCTTGACTTCCTACTTTTGCATTCCGGTCCCCCATAATGAAATGGACATCTTTTATTGGGTGTTACTTCTAAAAGATCTTGTAGGTCTTCACAGAACCATTCAACTTCAGCTTCTTCAGCATTACTGGTTGGGGCATAGGCTTAAGTTACTGTGATATTGAATGGTTTGCCTTGGAAATGAACAGAGATCATTCTGTCATTTTTGAGATTGCATCCAAGTACTGCAATTTGGACTCTTTTGTTGATCATGATGGCTACTGCATTTATTCTAAGGGAATCCGGCAATAGTAGTAGATATAATGGTCATCTGAGTTTAAATCACCCATTCCAGTCCATTTTAGTTCGCTGATTCCTAGAATGTCAACATTCACTCTTGCCATTTCCTGTTTGACCACTTCCAATTTGCCTTGATTCATAAAGAAAGGCAATGCCAAAGAATGCTCAAACTATCGCACAATTGCACTCATCTCACATGCTAGTAAAGTAATTCTCAAAATTCTCTAAGCCAGGCTTCAGCAATATGTGAACCGTGAACTTCCTGATGTTCAAGCTGGTTTTAGAAAAGGCAGAGGAACCAGAGATCAAATTGCCAACATCCGCTGGATCATGGAAAAAGCAAGAGAGTTCCAGAAAAACATCTATTTCTGCTTTATTGACTATGCCAAATCCTTTGACTATGTGGATCACAGTAAATTGTGGAAAATTCTGAAAGAGATGGGAATACCAGACCACCTGACCTGCCTTTTGTGAAACCTGTATGCAGGTCAGGAAGCAACAGTTAGAACTGGTCATGGAATAACAGACTGATTCCAAATAGGAAAAAGAGGATGTCAAGGCTGTATATTATCACCCTGATTATTTAACTTATATGCAGAATGCATCATGAGAAACGCTGGACTGGAAGAAACACAAGCTGGAATCAAGATTGCCAGGAGAAATATCAATAACCTCAGATATGCAGATGACACCACTCTTATGGCAGAAAGTGAAGAGGAACTAAAAAGCCTCTTGAGGAAAGTGAAAGTGGAGAGTGGAAAATCTGGTTTAAAGCTCAATGTTCAGATAACGAAGATTATGGCATCTGGTCCCATCACTTCATGGGAAATAAATGGGTAAACAGTGGAAGCAGTGTCAGACTTTATTTTTCTGGGCTCCAAAATCACTGCAGATGGTGACTTCACCCATGAAATTAAAAGACGCTTACTCCTTGGAAGGAAAGTTATGACCAACCTAGATAGCATATTCAAAAGCAAAGACATCACTTTGCCAACAAAGGCCTGTCTAGTCAAGGCTATGGTTTTTCCTTTGGTCACATATGAATGTGAGAGTTGGACTGTGAAGAAGGCTGAGCGCTGAAGAATTGATGTTGTTGAACTGTGGTGTTGGAGAAGACTCTTGAGAGTTCCTTGGACTGCAAGGAGATCCAACCAGTCCATTCCAAAGGAGATCAGCCCTGGGATTTCTTTGGAGGGAATAATGCTAATGCTGAAACTCCAGTACTTTGGGCACCTCATGCGAAGAGTTGACTCACAGGAAAAGACTCTGATGCTGGGTGGGATTGGGGCCAGGAGGAGAAGGGGATGACAAAGGATGAGATGGCTGAATGGCATCACTGACTCAATGGACGTGAGTCTGAGTGAACTCCGGGGGTTGGTGATGGACAGGGTGGCCTGGCATGCTGCGATTCATGGAGTCACGAAGAGTTGGACTAGCGACTGAAATGAACTGAACTGATGGACCTTTCCAGGTTCCTATGCAATATTGCTCTTTACAGCATTGGACCTTGCTTCTATCACCAGTCACATCCACAACTGGGTATTGTTTTTGCTGTGGCTTCATCCTTTCATTCTTTCTGGAGTTATTTCTCCACTGATCTCCTTTAGCATATTGAGCACCTATCGACCTGGGGAGTTCCTCTTTCAGTACCTTATCATTTTGCCTTTTCATACTCTTCATGGGGTTCTCAAGGCAAGAATACTGAAGTGGTTTGTCATTCCCTTCTCCAGTGGACCACATTCTGTCCAACCTCTCCACCATGACCCTCCTGTCTTGTTGGCCCCACAAGGCATGGCTTAGTTTCACTGAATTAGACCAGGCTGTGGTCTGTGTGATTAGATTGACTAGTTTTCTGTGATTATGGTTTCAGTGTGTCTGCCCTTAATGCCCTCTTGCAACACCTACGGTCTTACTTAGGTTTCTCTTACCTAGGACGTGGGGTATCTCTTCATGGCTGCTCCAGCAAAGCACAGTGGTTGTTCCTTACCTTGGATGAAAAGTATCTCCTCAGGGCTGCCCTTCCTGACCTTGAACATGGAGTAGCTCCTCTGTGCCCTCCTGCACCCGTGCAGCCGCCACTCCTTGGACATGGGGTAGCTCCTCTACGCTGGTCCTGTGCCTTCTCAGCCTGGCCCTGTTGGCCGCCGCCCCTGACCTTGGGCATTGAGTAGCTCCTCTCAGACGCCACCCCTGACCTTGGATGTGGAGTAGCTCCTTTCATTATATAAGGTCATATACAGGTTATATAAGGTTTTATATAGGTTATATAAGAATGATAAATAATATTTGTCTCTTATAAAGAATGAAAATTCTCATCAGTTTATATTCTCTAGTAGTTGCTTGTACGTTCTACTTGTTTTATTTTTTTATTCTTAAATTATTAATTATTGAACAAGTAGGAAGGCAATTATCAAATGCAGTTGTGTCTTCTTAGAAGGAGCACTTTAAAATGCTCCTTTTAAAGAAACAATTGCAATTTTAAATTCTCAGATGACTCATCCGTTGTCTCTTATTTCTATTTAATAGGGGGAGGAGAGAGGTTTTATTTTTTTCTTCTTAGATAATTCTTTCATTATTTTAATTTGTTCAGTATTCCTGTCAACAAAATGTTGGAGTTTGGGATACGAGAAGGTAGAGAAACTATACCAAGTTCCCAGATTATAAACACCACCTATACAATAAATGATATTAGATTCACCTGGCTCAGACAGTAAAGTGTCTACCTACACTGTGGAAGACCCGGGTTTGATCCCTGGGTGGGGAAGATCCTCTGGAGAAGGAAATGGCAACCCACTCCAGGACTCTTGCTTGTAAAATCCCATGGAATGAAGAGCCTGGAAGGCTACAGTTCATGGGGTTGCAAAGAGTCAGACACGACTGAGTGACTTCACGTCATACAATAAAGGAAAGGGAAAACTGATGTTACATATTAATCATTTCATATGTTCCATAGAAAAATATAGAATAATAACAACTGTATTTTCTATCCTAGGTGGTAAATCTGCATTGCTGCCAACATCTGCTGGATCATCGAAAAAGCAAGAGAGTTCCAGAAAATCATCTATTTCTGCTTTATTGACTATGCCAAAGCCTTTGACTGTGTGGTACATAGCAAACTGTGAAAAATTCTGAAAGAGATGGGAATACCAGAGCACCTGACCTGCCTATTGAGAAATCTTTATGCAGGTCAGGAAGCAACAGTTAAAACTGGACATGGAACAACAGACTAGTTCCAAATAGGAAAAAGAGTATGTCAGGGCTGTATATTGTCACCCTGTTTATTTAACTTATATACAGAGTACATCATGAGAAACACTGGGCTGGAAGAAGCACAAGCTGGACTCAAGATTGCTGGGAGAAATATCAATAACCTCATATATGCAGATGATACCACCCTTATGGCAGAAAGTGAAGAGGAACTAAAAAGCTTGTTGATGAAGGTGAAGGAGAAGACTGAAATGTTGGCTTAAAGCTCAACATTGAGAAAACTAAGATCATGGCATCTGGTCCCATTACTTCATGGGAAATAGATGGGGAAACAGTGTCAGACTTTATTTTGGGGGCTCCAAAATCACTGCAGATGGTGACTGAAGCCATAAAATTAAAGGACGCTTACTCCCTGGAAGGAAAGTTATGACCAACCTAGATAGCATAGTCAAAAGTAGAGAGATAACTTTGCCAACAATGGTTCATCTAGTCAAGGCTATGGTTTTTCCAGTGGTCATGTATGGATGTGAGAGTTGGACTGTGAAGAAAGCTGAGCACTGAAGAATTGATGCTTTTGAACTTTGTTGTTGGAGAAGTCTCTTGAGAGTCATTGGACTGCAAGAAGATCCAACCAGTCCATTCTAAAGGAGATCAGTCCTGAGTGTTCTTTCGAAGGACTGATGCTAAAGCTGAAACTCCAATACTTTGGCCACCTCATGTGAAGAGTTGACTCATTGGAAAAGACTCTGATGCTGGGAGGAATTGGGGGCAGGAGGAGAAAGGGACGACAGAGAATGAGATGGCTGGATGGCATCACCAACTCGATGGACATGAGTTGAATGGACTCTGGGAGTTGGTGATGGGCAGGGAAGTCTGGCGGGCTGGGATTCATGTGATCACAAATAGTCGTACATGACTGAGTGAACTGAATTGAAATGAATCAGAGTTCAGTTATGCAATTAGTATATTCTTACTATTGCCTTTTGATTACCAAGAAAATGGCTGTTTTAAATTTAAAGACTCATAGGATTCAATTATCATATAAATAGTATGAAGAAATAAAACTTAATATACAGCTCATCTATTATTATAAGATAGACATTGCTTCTATAATGCAGTGTAAGGCAAACAGATTAATCTTATTTACTAAAGCAATAGTAACTAGATTTACATTGTCAGATAAGACACCTACAAACAGAAGATAAAATAAAATACATATACAAAAATGGAATTATAATCTAACATCAAGGGATTTTTCTTTAAAACATGTTAGCTTGGATAATCAAGAGTTTTTTACTTCATCTTTAACATTTCTATTAGTATGAATTTACAAATAGATATATCTCAGTGAAATAATTTAAGAAGATAGGACAAATGAAATAATAAATCAATAAATTATAATATTCAATTCCATTAATAATTTTCAATAAATGATTTACAGTTCATTTAATATCACTGGGGCATAGTAAGGCCACAGGTTTTCTAATGTGTTTTTGTTGCTGACAATCTGCTAAATGTTCTCAGAGATTTACAAATTCCTAACTCATGGTCAACATTTTGTTGAAATTTATTGTCTTGATATGTCAGCAATTTTTTCTAATTCCATTTGTTTACACAAAGCCTAGCTGTCTGACTGCAGAGGATACTCAAAATCTTCAGTCTATAATTTTTTATGTCTGAATACAATTATTCATCTTACAGAAATATGATGAATCTCCTAAATGCCTAAAATATAACTAAGTAGCAGAGCAAGCTTGATATCTGGGACCATGAAAACAGCTGGTTTTATAGTGTTTTGTGCTACACTCTGTTCTTTCAATTTTAAAGGATCTGTTAAAGAGTCTATGAACTGTTCTGTTGGGATTGTCCCTGTGAACATGAAGCAGTGAAATGGAGACACCATGAACATGGAATACACTGACACTTCTCTTATAAGTCTCTCATTTACCCTAAGATAGGGAATGGAATTTATATTATAGGTAGTATCTGCTATTATACGTGGGTTTCCCAGGCAGTTCAGTGGTAAAGAATCCACGTGCCAAGCAGGAGACACAGGTTTGATCCCTGGGCTAGGAAGATCCCCTAGAGAAGGAAATGGCAACCACTCTAGTATTCTTTGCCAACAAAGGTATATCTAGTCAAAGCTATGCTTTTTTTCCAGTAGTCATGTATGGATATAAGAGTTGGACCATAAAGAAGGCTGAGCACTGAAGAGTTAATGCATTTTAACTGTGGTGTTGAAGAAGACTCTTGAGAGTCCCTTGGACAGCGAGTAGATCAAACCAGTCAATCCTAAAGGAAATCAATCCTCAATATTCATCGGAAGGACTGATGCTAGAGCTCCATTACTTTGGCTACCTGGTGAGAAGAACTGACCGATGGAAAAGACCCTGACGCTGGAAAACATCGAAGGCTGGAGGAGAAGGGGTTGACAGAGGATGAAATGGTAGGATGGCATCACCAATTCAATGGACATGAGTTTGAGCAAACTCTGGGAGATGGTGAAGAACAGAGAAGCCTGGCATGCTGCAGTCCGTGGGGTCCCAAAGAGTCAGACATGACTGAATGACTGAAAAATAACAATCAGTATTCTTGCCTGGGAAATGCTATGGGCAGAGGAGCCTGAAGAGCTACAGTTCTTGGGGTCTGAAACAGTTGGACACAATTTAGCAACTAAACAACACATTGTGCATGATTTTTAATGATAAGTAAATTGATACATAGAATTATTTAGACAGAAAATTAGATTTGTATGATATCTTACCCCAAACCTTGAAGATAGGTATTTCTTTGCTCTATACTTCACAATATATTAATATCAATTTTTAAGAATCTCAGATGAAGCATAGTTAATAGCATTATTTCCTTTTACATGAAAGTCTAAAGGGAGTGCACATCATTCAACCCCCTTTCATGCATTGCTACATTTTAGGTAGGAGTTCTGGTTGATTGAACTATATAAAGAGAATTAAACATAAGAGATTATACATGGATACTTTTGCTGGAAAAAAGTGTGGCACTTAAGTTGTCTATATAATTCTTTTGAATTTTGCCAAATTTAGATGCTACAATATCAAAGATCACCAGTCAGTTCAGTTGCTCAGACATCTGACCCTTTGCAGCCCCATGGACTGAAGCAGGCCAGCTTACCTGTCTATCACCAACTCCCAGAGCATGCTCAAACTCATGTCCATCAAATCGGTGATGCTATCCAACTATCTCATCCTCTGTTGTCTCTTTCTCCTCCTGCCTTCAATCTTTCCCAGAATCACAGTCTTTTCCAATGAGTCAGTTCTTCGCATCAGGTGACCAAATTATTGGAGTTTCAGCTTCAGCATCAGTCCTTTCAATGAATGCTGCTGCTAAGTCACTTCAGTCGTGTCCGACTCCGCGTGACCCCATAGACGTCAGCCCACCAGGCTCTCCTGCCCCTGGGATTCTCCAGGCAAGAAAACTGGAGTGGGATGCGATTTCCTTCTCCAATGCATGAAAGCGAAAAAGTGAAAGTGAAGTCGCTCAGTCGTGTCCGACTCTTAGCGACCCCATGGACTGCAGCCCACCAGGCTCCTCCATCCATGGGATTTTCCAGGCAAGAGTACTGGAGTGGGGTGCCATTGCCTTCTCCCTTTCAATGAATATTCAGGACTAATTTCCTTTAGGATTGACTGGTTGGATCTCCTTGCAGTCCAAGGGACTCTCAAGAGTCTTCTCCAACCCCACAGTTCAAAAGCATCAATTCTTCGGCCCTCAGTCTTCTTCATAGTCCAGCTCTCACATCCATACATGACACTGGAAAAACCATAGCTTTGACTAGACATACCTTTGTTGGGAAAGTAATATGTCTGCTTTTTAATATGCTGTCTAGGACTCGATGGACATGAGTTTGAGTGAACTCCGGGAGTTGGTGATGGACAGGGAGGCCTGGTGTGCTGCAATTCATGGGGGGCACAAAGAGTTGGACACGACTGAGCGACTAAACTGAACTGAACTGAACTGAAGGTTGGTCACAACTTTTCTTCTAGGGAGCAAGCATCTTTTAATTTCATGGCTGAAGTCACCATCTGCAGGGATTTTGGAACCCAAGAAAATAAAGTCTGTCACAGTTTCCATTGTTTCCCCATCTATTTGCCATGCAGTAATGGGATTGGATGCCATGATCTTAGTTTTTTGAATGTTGAGCTTTAAGCCAACTTTTTCACTCTCCTCTTTCACTTTCATCAAGACACTCTTTAGTTCTTCACTTTCTGCCATATATCTGAGATTATTGATATTTCTCCTGGCAATCTTGATTCCAGCTTGTGCTCTATCCAGTCTGACATTTTGTATGATGTACTCTGCATATAAGTTAAATAAGCAGGGTGACAATATACAGCCTTGACATACTACTTTTCCTATTTGGAACCAGTCTGTTGTTCCATGTTCTTTTCTAACAGTTGTTTCTTGATCTGCATATAAATTTCTCAGAGGGCAGGTAAGGTGGTCTGGTATTCCCATCTCTTGAAGAATTTTCCACAGTTTGTATCATAGTCTCTCTCAATTTTATTTCAATATTAAAAAATAGTGTTACCAAAAGTGTGGTCTGGCTTCTCACAGCTGTAAAATCAATAAAGAGGCAAGATTGGTAGAAAGGAAAGGAAAGCAAGTTTGCTTTAACTTAACTTCAAAGGCTGGCAACAGAATGTGGGGGTCACTCCTGTCCAAAGGCTGACTCCCCCTACTGACAATCAGCATTCAATAGACTTTAGAGGCAGAGGGAGGAGCTACATGCAGAAATGGCACAGTCAGCTCTCAGAGTCATCTTAAAATTGGTCATGTGTGATCTGATGAACATCATATTGATTTTTTTTAACCACAGTTAATCTTCAGTTCCAAGGTCAGTTTTTTTTTTCCCTTTCCTTGAGGCCAGTTCTCAGAATTGTGGCAGCTTATATCATGGCTACAGTCTGGTCATCATGTAGTTAACTTCTTCACCTTGATAGAGGGAAGAGAGTGGATTCTGTATCTACATGACAGCTTTATCTCAGTTTTGGACTATAAGTGGAGAGGAAGACTAAGGAGCTATTGTTTAATGGGCACAAATTTTCAGCTTTGGAAAATGAAGAATGTTTAGGAAGTGGTGGTGAAGTTTGCTAAAAAATGTGAGTGTACTTAATTCCAGTAAAGTGTACACGCATTTTTTTTTAACATGGTAGGAAAAAATACTATATTTTCTTCTTAAGACTGAGATAGAACAAAGTTCAAAGATAGAATTTTAAAATCTCATTCTTTAAGATAGTACTATTTCTTTCATTATTGTATAGAATTATCTGTATCTGTTTGTGATCACTCTTTACATCTGTTTTAGTTAACAAAAATCTTGTTATTTGACTCCATTATTTATCAGTTATGACTGCATACTTCCAACTAATTTTAAACAAATTGCAAGAGAGCTCCAGAAAAACATACTGTGTGGATCACAATAAACTATGAAAATTCTGAAAGAGATGGGAATACAGACCTCCTGTCCTGCCTCTTGAGAAATCTGTATGCAGATCAGGAAGAAACAGATAGAATTGGACATGGAACAACATACTGGTTCCAAACAGGAAAAGGAGTACGTCAAGGCTGTATATTGTCACCCTGCTTATTTAACTTATATGCAGAGTACATCATGAGAAATGCTGGGTTGGATGAAGCACAAGCAGGAATCAAGATTGCCAGGAGAAATATCAATAATCTCAGATATGCAAATGACACCACCTTTACGGCAGAAAGTGAAGAACTAAAGACCCACTTGATGAAAGGGAAAGAGGAGAGCGAAAAAGTTCACTTAAAGCTCGACATTCAGAAAATTAAGATAATGGCATCCAGTCCCATCACTTCATGGCAAATAGATGGGGAAACAGTGGCTGAGTTTATTTTGGGCGGCTCCAAAATTACTGCACATGGTGATTGCAGCCATGAAATTAAAAAAACACTTACTCCTTGGAAGGAAAGTTACAACCAACCTAGACAGCATATTAAAAAGCAGAGATCTTAGTTTGCCATCAAAGGTCCATCTAGTCAAGGCTATGGTTTTTCCAGTAGTCATGTATGGATGTGAGAGTTGGACTATAAAGAAAGTTGAGCACCGAAGAATTGATGCTTTTGAGCTGTGGTGTTGGAGAAGACTCTTAAGAGTCCCTTGGACTGCAAGGTGATCCAACCAGTCCATCCTAAAGGAGATCAGTCCTGGATGTTCATTGGAAGGACTGATTTTGAAGCTGAAACTCCAATACTTTGGCCACCTGATGCGAAGAGCTGACTCATTGGAAAAGACCTTGATGCTGGGAGCGATTGGGGGCAGGAGGATAAGGGGATGACAAAGGATGAGATGGTTGGACGGCATCATTGACTCAATGGACATAAGTTTGGGTAAACTCTGGAAGTTGGTGATGGACAAGGAGGCCCTGGCGTGCTGCGGTTCATGTGGTCGCAATGAAATGGACACAACTGAGTGACTGAACTGAACTGAAACAAATTGTAACCAAAATTTAGAATATGCACAAAAAATGTAATGTTAAAATAGCAGCTAGATTAATTTATAAAGTAGTTCCTCAAAGGTACAAATATTTTCAAAGTCTTATTGATAGCAGGCTGCAGAGAGAAAACATATTCTTGTATGCATATTTATATATATATATATGCTTTATCTCAACATTATTATATAACAAGTATAATAGGTACATGAAACATTTTATCATTTTTTTTAATTTATTGTTCTACTTTATTTTTTTAAAATTTTATTTTATTTAACTATACAATATTGTATTGGTTTTGCCATATATCAAAATGAATCTGCCACAGGCCTATAATAGGCATATGAAACATTTTAAACTTTTGACAGTTTTTACTTTAATATTACAATTTGTTTAGATGCAATTTTTATTTTATGTTTCTAATAATTGCATATATTTACTTCATATTATTCTAATTTACTAAGTGATATGTTTATCAAGATCATGTGCTATACCAAAACTTGTGCTTGTGTTATTACAAAAATAATTTGTCTGAATTTTGAGCTTTCCAACTGAATTTATATTAATAATCCCAATGACACAAGATGTTTAATTTTAACCAGAGTGAAATTCCAAAAGGTTTTTGATTCCATGAATTAGCTGAAAAAATTAAACCATTGTTGGAATTAATTTGGCTTCATTTTTATTTGAAGAAATAATATTAACAATTTGTTAGTTCTGTGTAAACTGCTGCTGCTCTAATGAAGCCTACCAATTAACATCTATGCATCACTTAGAACATGTTCAAAGAAAATCCCATGGACGGAGGACCCTGGTGGGCCACAGTCCATGGGGTCGCTAAGAGTCAGACACGACTGAGCGACTTCACTTTCACTTTTCACTTTCCTGCATTGGAGAAGGAAATGGCAACCCACTCCAGTGTTCTTGCCTGGAGAATCCCAGGGACGGGGGAGCCTGGTGGGCTCCCATCTATGGGGTCGTACAGAGTCGGACACGACTGAAGCGACTTAGCAGCAGCAGCAGGAGAATAGTTATTTAAGTGAAAAATAATGTTTCATAAACATACATATGAATCTAACTTTTATAATTGCACTTGGGAACAGGGCTGGGCCCAGGTGGCTCACTTGGTAAAGAATATACCTGCCAGTGCAGGAAATTCGGCTTTGATCCCTTGATGAGGCCAATCCCCTGGAGAAGGAAGTGGCAACCCACTCCAGTATTCTTGCCTAGGAAGTCCCATGGACAGAGGAGCCTCATGGTTATAGTCCATGTGATCTCAAAGGGTCAGATAAAACTGAGCAGAGATGGACACAATGGTATGTTCAGAGATGATGACTTAACTATCTAATTAAATGAAGCCCACCTACTTTATGGAGGATAATCTGCCTTACTCAAACTGATTTGAATGTTAATGGCATTCAAAAAGTTTACCTCCTTAGCAACATCCAGACCAGTGATTGACCATATATCCAAGCACAGTGGAGTTGTCAAGTTAATACATAACCACAAGGTCATTGAATGAAGTAGAACTGCTGCAATGAATATAGAATGTATTTCCAAAAAGAACAATATATTTATTTCTTGATATGACTGCCTCTTCAACCAGGAAAGTAGTTTTAGGTTTTGAGAAAATGGGATGCATGGGTCTTATTCTTTTGATTTAAGCAAGCTTTAGCAAAGTAGGTCTTGAGGGTCAAATTCCATTAGTCAGCTTTTTTGTAAATAAAGTTTTATTGGAACAGCCATTCACTTAAGCATTGTGCACAACTGCTCTCATGCTACAAAGGCAGAGTCCAGTAGTTGTCATGCAGACTTGGTGGCCCAAAATCTAAACTGGTTACTACATTTTAATTTATAGAAAATTCTAATCATTGGTCTAGAATCAAAACATCCATGTGTTACCCCAACATCCTGGAATTTTAATATGAAACAGATAAGATCCAGGAAAAGTAATATTATTCATCACACTTTGCCTCTGTCAAACAATGGGGAATAACTTCAATTGGTGGTAAATTTGTGCTCTTTGTAATTTTGTGGTAATTATAGTGTGTGTTTGAATGAATTGGACATGAAAATGTCTTATTATCTTTAGAAATTGCAACCAAAGTTTTCAAGGGACTACTTTTGTATTTGAGATGTTAGTGCTCATTGCAAGAGCTTTACTAATACATATAGATATATAATTTAAATATATATATATGTATATAATTTAAATATATATATATATATTTTTCTTTGTAAGGCCAGAGTTACTACTCTCAATACTTGCAAAATGAACCCTTGGAACAAAAAAATGAATTATGTGAACTGAGTAGGTTATAAAGTGTGACCAGATAGGCTGTTAGGAAATTAACTCTCAACTAGTTTTCCGGTTGGAGGCAACTTATGCTTTTTAATCGCTAACTTGCCACATCCCACTATATTTTGCATAGAGAATAATACATTCAACAATTTGGTTTCAAAGGCTAATGTGGTCATGAAAATTCAGTGTTTGTAGCCACTCAAGCTAATTGTTCCATTGAAAATATAATGAAGAAGCCATAAAGGAATTTCATAGATTTTTCAAAGTGCTAGAGCAATAAATGATCCCTCGTGGTTCCTCTTTGAAACATTATTTTCTGTGCTTCACAGCTCTTACTAACAGAATGAGAAATATCTGGAATGTATTTATGCATTAAAGGAATATGGACATTCCTGGCCAAGGCACAGATGGTAGAAATTAAAGTTTATTCCCAGGGACAGGATTCAGTGTATGAATATAGAGATGCTGATAAATGATTTAAAAAGTTGAAGTTTACCATAGAGTGTGAAATCTTTCTAAGAAACATGTGAATCTATAACAGTATTGCCAGGTGATTCTCCAAATGTGTTTTCATATATCTCTTTAAAGTAGATTACATTTATTTTTAAGATATAAAATTTTTAGCTGGTACTTAACACCATTTATAAAGTAATAAGCAAAGCATGTATGCCAATATGGATTAGGAAAAACTAAAATTGCTTACATTAAAATAAAAGAGTATATTATATCTGGTACTTAAGCTAAACTGCTGTTGTTAAAGCCAAATATTAGCTCCCTCCATTAAATCAAGCCCACTGGTTTAGAAACATCTAGTCTGAATTCAGATCCTCAGTATTTTGGTGACCATACTAAGGCTTAGGCATGAATTTTGTTGTTTCTTGTCATCAAAATTAATCTTCTAATTCTTACATAAAATAATGTAATATTTATAGTCTATTTTAACATTGAAATATGTATAATATTATATCTGAAATGTATTAATTGTTCAAACTAAATACTGTCATGTTACAATTTGTTCATATTAGATGTTTGTAATGTTTCTGATAATCAATAAAAGAGATTCTTGATTAAAAAAAAATGTCTTTTGTAAGTATATGTTACTTGCCAATTATGTATTTAAAGCATTGGCTTTGGAAAGGAAAAAAAAATGCAGAATTCTAGGATGACTGCCAATGACCAAAACCATTGAATGCTGCTAAGTCACGTCAGTCGTGTCCGACTCTGTGTGACCCCATAGACAGCAGCCCACCAGGCTCTGCCGTCCCTGGGATTCTCCAGGCAAGAACACTGGAGTGGGTTGCCATTGCCTTCTCCATTGTGTGAAAGTGAAAAATGAAAGTGAAGTCACCCAGTCACGTCCGACTCGTAGCGACCCCATGGACTGCAGCCCACCAGGCTCCTCCATCCATGGGATTTTCTAGGCAAGAGTACTGGAGTGGCTTGCCATTGCCTTCTCCGAACCATTGAACTTACTCTTTTCATCAAATTATTATTTAATTTAGCTATAATTCATAAAATAAATTGTTGGTTCTAGATATTGATTAATAATGGAAAAATGAAAAAAATACATCATACCAACCTTTGCTTCATTTTCAGTAAAAGTTTAAAAAGAATATCCTGTGGTTGCTGAAATTGCTTTAGATTTTTTCTTTTATTCTCATTTATATATTTAGTTGGACTTCCCTGATGGCTCAGATGGTAAAGCGTCTGCCTACAATGCGTGAGAATGGGTTCAATCCCTGGGTCGGGAAGACCCCTGGAGAAGGAACTGGCAACCCACTCCAGTATTCTTGCCTGGAAAATCTCATGGTCGGAAGAGCCTGGTAGGCTACAGTCCATGGAGTCCCAAAGAATCAGACACTACCGAGCTACTTTCTTTTTATTATTTTTTTAATATATTTAGTTAGATTGATTTCTCCTATGAGTGATGATAAAATAAAACATAGAAACTTTAACTGTAGAGTGTCAGATATTGTATCATTGCCATCAATCCAACTTAGGTAAGACAAACAAGTAAACTCATAACACTTTATATGTATAATGTTCAAAATATGCAAATATACCTTAAATATGGATAATTTCTTTTCATTTATGACATTTTAATTAATTTATTTTAATAGGAAAATAATTACTTTGCAATATCATGATGTTTTTTAGTGCACATAGACATGAATCAGCCACAGGTGCACTGCAGAATATCAAACAATTGTGAATATACAACCATTTTCTCTATTTCCTATGTGCTTGTTTTTAATTTTTATGATAAGCTTTAATTGTATTTATTGAAATGTAACTTTTAACAGTAAAATTTGGGATTTCTAATTTTTGTATATTTTTCTAAATTTCATTTTCTAGTTCTTAGTTTTTTGCTTGTGTATGTGTCTTATAGTAGAATTAATCCATGGCTTTTCTTCATGGATGAAGAAAATCTGGCTTTTCTTTATGGATGGTTTTAGAAGCAATATTCCAGACTTTGGCATAATTTTTTTAAGTAATATGCAAAATATATTTATATAATTTTAAAGTCATATTTGGATAGGACCCTTGAATACAGGATTGACTCAAGGACTGCAATAGGATTGAAGTGCTAATGGTGGTTCATGCATAGATTTAGTTGTGAAAAGCAGGTAAGAATGGATGTATAAGTTGTACTTGATATTTATTACAAATAAATACAAAGAAGATAACTGAAGCATAGTTATCTATGCTGGAAAATAAATATCTTAAAATATATTCAAAGGCTATTTTGAATAATATTTAAGTGATGAGTATCTAAAGAAATTGCTGAGTTGCACAGGAAGTTCTCTGAGCTCTCTCCTAAATGGCCATGTACAACATTTATAAGGAGATATTCATACTTAGCCATTAATGCCAAAAGTGGTATACAGCAATAAATCCAGAATATTCAATTACCTTTGCTTGGGTTTGGAGAAAACAGTGGAAAACATCAGTAGATTTGAGGATCACCAAAACACTGGCCTCTAAGGGATAAAAGATATTGATAGAAAATTCCTAATGAACCTTACCACCCTGGACCGCTAATAGTCCACGCAGAATAGGCATCAAGATGTCAGGAAAGGAAGCACTGGCTTTGTTGATAGACATTAAAGATGTGCATTTCTTAGAATGCCCTGAAAATTTAGGTCTTCATTATTTGTTATTTTAACAAAAGCAACAGACAGTCTCAAAGAACACTGCAAAGCTTAGCAAGCAAGAATTGTGCAGATAATAGCCCATGAAGTTGGAAGTTGGGAAGTTAGAAATGCACAGCTTGCATTCTGTACCAAAGAGTGATAGCTGATACGAATTTTAGAAGTGAAAAAATTCTCTCCTTAGAAATATGAGCTCAGATTTTGTTAGTGAACCTGCAGCAGTTGGAAGCCCTAGAGCATTTTTTTATTCCAGGAATGTTCTCTCACTTTAACCGCCAGCTCCTGGTGGAATGAGACTTGGACTTTGCAGGTGAAGCTCAAGGATAAAACCAGGAGTCACAGCCTGGGATACGTCAAAAATCAAATCAGATGACAAATGCCAAAGATATGTCCTATCCATGGGAATATATGGCCAACGAGAGTCAAAGGAATGGACTAGAATTAAAAGTAGGGAATAAGAGAAAGTAACAAATTATACTATTAATAAAAAATAACAGTGACAATAATAATGCCTAGCATAAATTGATCACTTGTTCTAAGCACTGTCCTAGGCATTTTATGTCTATTAATTCATTTAATGTACTTAAGAGATGGACTTTGTTATAATCAATCTTTTGTTTACAGATACAGAGACTAGATATAGTGAGGATAAAACTTGTTCTTATTCAGGTACAGAGCAGAAAAACTACTGTGAAATTGGCTTAGAGATATTTACCCTGGTTACACTTGTGAAAGGATGCTGCTGCTGCTGCTGCTAAGTCACTTCAGTCGTGTCCAACTCTGTGCGACCCCATAAATGGCAGCCCATCAGACTCTCCGTCCCTGGGATTCTCCAGGCAAGAACACTGCAATGGGTTGCCATTTCCTTCTCCAATGCAGGAAAGTGAAAAGTGAAAGTGAAGGCGCTCAGTCGTGTCCAGCTCTTCACGACCCCATGGACTGCAGCCTACCAGGCTCCTCCATCCATGGGATTTTCCAGGCAAGAGTACTGGAGTGGGGTGCCATTGCCTCCTCTGAAGTAACTCTATAACTCCTGTTTAATAAGAAATAAAGAATTGTCTAATAATTAGAATTTTTAAAGTCCCTTAGCCACCACAAGAGTTGTTCATTACTACATTGCTGAACATGCTCATGCAGAGTCTAGAAGTCTGTCAAGGGTTGTTTTAGAGTAGAGTCCTACATTGTTTGAGATATTTTTAATTGTAACCTCCAAGTCAGAGACCTTAAGATCCATTCTGACCCAAGGTACTTATATTGTCTCTCAAACAAACAGATGTCCTATAATTAAATATATGACATTACAAATTTTTGAAAACAGTATCCTGTATTGTAACATAACATGCTATGTGGGATTTTACTCAAAATTTAGAATAAAAATCATATGCTCAGATACCTTTCCAATCATCAATGTAATTTCAGTTTGCTTAAAGGAATCTTTGCATAATAAAGGAATAATTACACTGAACTCCTATTACATTTGTGTTAAATATATATGAGATGTAAGCTCTGTTGTGCTTTCTCATTTTCTAATCCTGCCAGCTATTACTGATTATTTAAAGTAATACTGATTATTTAAAGTAAATTATGATTATATATAACTTAAACTTCTTTTCATCTCTAGTCATCAATGTGCCTTGGTATCTGTTTTTGAAACATTGTTAACATTCACTGAAATAGCAACCAGAATAGAGGAAGCATAAATTTAGGTTTGCCTGTTGGATAATAAGCAGACTTAGGTTAGGCAGAGAGTGTTAGATATTGAATTTGTTTTTGAGTTTGTTCAATATGCCAGCAATCTGGAAAACTCAGCAGTGGCCACAGGATTGGAAAAGGTCAGTTTTCATCCCAATCCCAAAGAAAGGCAATGCCAAGGAGTGTTCAAACTACCGCACAATTGCACTCATCTCACACGCTAGTAAAGTAATGCTCAAAATTCTCCAAACCAGGCTTCAGCAATATGTGAACCGTGAACTTCCTGATGTTCAAGCTGGTTTTAGAAAAGGCAGAGGAACCAGAGATCAAATTGCCAACATCCACTGGATCATGGAAAAAGCAAGAGAGTTCCAGAAAAACATCTATTTCTCCTTTATTGACTATGCCAAAGCCTTTGACTGTGTAGATCACAACAAACTGTGGAAAATTCTGAAAGAGATGGGAATACCAGACCCCCTGATCTGCCTCTTGAGAAATCTGTATGCAGGTCAGGAAGCAACAGTTAGAACTGGTCATGGAACAACAGATTGGTTCCAAATAGGAAAAGGAGTACGTCAAGGCTGTATATTGTCACCATGTTTATTTAACTTATATGCAGAGTACATCATGAGAAATGCTGGACTGGAGGAAACACAAGCTGGAATCAAGATTGCTGGGAGAAATATCAATAATCTCAGATATGCAGATGACACCAACCTTATGGCAGAAAGTGAAGAGGAACTAAAAAGCCTCTTGATGAAAGTGAAAGTGGAGAGTGAAAAGGTTGGCTTAAAGCTCAACATTAAGAAAACGATCATGGCATCTGGTCCCATCACTACATGGGAAATAGATGGAGAAACAGTGGAAACAGTGTCAGACTTTATTTTTCTGGGCTCCAAAATCACTACAGATGGTGACTGCAGCCATGAAATTAAAAGACACTTACTCCTTGGAAGGAAAGTTATGACCAACCTAGATAGCATATTCAAAAGCAAAGACATCACTTTGCCAACAAAGGTTCGCCTAGTAAAGGCTATGGTCTTTCCTGTGGTCATGTATGGATGTGAGAGCTGGACTGTGAAGAAGGCTGAGCGCCGAAGAATTGATGCTTTTGAACTGTGGTGTTGGAGAAGACTCTTGAGAGTCCCTTGGACTGCCAGGAGATCCAACCAGTCCATCCTGAAGGAGATCAGCCCTGGGATTTCTTTGGAAGGAATGATGCTAAAGCTGAAACTCCAGTATTTTGGACACCTCATGAGAAGAGTTGACTCATTGGAGAAGACTCTGATGCTGGGAGGGACTCGGGGCAGGAGGATAAGGGGACGACAGAGGATGAGATGGCTGGATGGCATCACTGACTCGATGGATGTGAGTCTGAGTGACCTCCGGGAGTTGGTGATGGACACGGAGGCCTGGCGTGCTGCAGTTCATGGGGTCGCAAAGAGTCGGACACGACTTAGCGACTGATCTGATCTGATCTGATGCCTGAAAGACAAAGAAGTAGGTGGTTTGGTTTTTACTGAAGTTTTGTTTTTGTTGTTTTTTTTTCCATAGAAAATTATAAATAGTCTTCAGTTCAGTTCAGTCACTCAGTCATGTCCGACTTTTCGCCACCCCATGAATTGCAGCACGCCAGGCCTCCCTGTCCATCACCAACTCCTGGAGTTCACTCAGACTCACATCCATCAAGTCATTGATGCCATCCAGCCATCTCTTCCTCTGTCATCTCCTTCTCCTTGAGGGAATGTTAAATTTCAAGCGGAGTTATAGATATTTAATGCATCCATGTATAGATGACAATTAAGAGAATAAGAGTGAGCTTTCCCAGAAAAAGAATACAGAATGATTTGAGACCCTGGGAGAGAGAATAGGATATAGCACATTGTGGGGAAAGTGCTTAGCATCGTAAGAGTGCTTCCTCACTTCGAGAAGCAGATATGGTTTATATGTAACTATGGAATCTCGGGAGTTAGGAGATAAAGCTATTTCTCCTGTGTCTGGTCTTAGACTCACGGGATTTGAAGTTAAACAGACACAGGTTAAATCTGAGTGTGACCATTTCAGTACACTCAATTTTATACTACTTACCTGTATATAGGAAGGAAAGTTATGATCAACCTAGATAGCATATTCAAAAGCAGAGACATTACTTTGCCAACAAAGGTTCACCTAGTCAAGGCTATGCTCTTTCCTGTGGTCATGTATGGATGTGAGAGCTGGACTGTGAAGAAGGCTGAGCGCCGAAGAATTGATGCTTTTGAACTGTGGTGTTGGAGAAGACTCTTGAGAGTCCCTTGGACTGCAAGGAGATCCAACCAGTCCATTCTGAAGGAGATCAGCCGTGGGTGTTCTTTGGAAGGAATGATGCTAAAGCTGAAACTCCAATATTTTGGCCACCTCATGCAAAGAGTTGACTCATTGGAGAAGACTCTGATGCTGGGAGGGATTGGGGGCAGGAGGAGAAGGGGATGACAGAGGATGAGATAGCTGGATGGCATCACTGACTCGATGAATGTGAGTCTGAGTGACCTCCGGTAGTTGGTGATGGACAGGGAGGCCTGGCGTGCTACGATTCCTGGGGTCGCGAAGAGTCGGACATGACTGAGCGACTGATCTGATCTGATCTGATCTGATTCTTACCTGAAAAATTGTCTGTCCTCCTCAAAGAGTACATACTCATCCTTGCCACTTTTCACATATAGTCTCTGTTTTACACACAGGAACCAACAGACTGTTTTAAAATATAAAACAGATTTTGTTGTTAATCTTGCTTAAACGCTTTTAATAAAGTTTGAAGTCCTCATGGTGAACAAGTTCTACATGATCTGCCCTCCCCCAGCCCCGCCCTCTGTCTGTATCAGCCACACTGTCCTCCTTTGCTGTTCCTTGCACCCTTGTACTATCCAAACACAAGCCTGTCTCAGCACTTCTGCAGTTTGTTTTCAGGCAGTAATCTTCTTTCCCAGATGATTGCATCTCTCCTAGTTTCAATTAGGTTTGGCCTCATAGGGGTCACACACACACACACACACACACACATATATTATATATATATGTGTTATATGTGTTATATATATATATATGTGTGTGTGTTATAATATATATGTGTGTTTTATATATATATATATATATATATATATATATATATATATGACAGCAGGCTCATTCATTGCCCTCTAAAACATTTATCTGCTTAATTTTCTTGATGGTACTTATTGTCACTTAATATGGTACATATTTACTTGTTCAGACATTATCTGTCTTCTCCCACTAGAATGTAAACTCTTTGAAAGGATTAACATTGTGTGGTTTATTCATGACTATATCCTCTATGTCTAGAACAGGTCCTGTAAACACTCCATAAACATATATTGAATATGTAATAATAGCTAATGCTGATAAAGCATTAATTGTATTCCTGGCACAGTTTTATGTGTCACCTGTATATCAATTCATTTGATCCTTGCAAATGAAGATAGTATTGCCCATATGTACCATTATTATTCCTGTTTAGAAATAGGGTCACTAATGCACAAACAGTAAAGAAATGTGGTCAAAAAACACAAACAGTCAGGGGCTAAGCCAGGACTACTATCCAAGCAGCCTAGCTTTAGATTTTAAACTTGTCATGAAAGCAGTAGTGGGGATGGATAGATGGATAGATCTTCTAAGAACAGCTATATAACATTGTATACCTTCTCTAAGCCTCAGTTTCCTTGCCTGTAAAATGGGAATACTTATAAAATTATCTACTTTATAATGTAAATGTCAGTTATTAACATTATGATGAAATGATATATTAATAACAGCACAACAGTTTACCTCTCCAAGACTGGGTTTTTCACATTTTATAAGTAATATTAGGCCAAAGGAACTGTAAATTTCTCCTGTTACCCAAGTAATGTAGTTTTAAAAGCATGGTCTCTTGAACCAAAATGCTGGGATTAAAATCTAGGTTCCAATGAGGTGGAGAATAATGTTCATTTACAACTGGACATAGAAATGCTAGCCTTACCTCTGGGGATGCCTGCATATCTGACCTTGACTTTTGGCTAATATCAGGGCAATGGAATTTATAATGGGCAGTTTATAAGGTGCAAAACTCCCATGGTGACACCCAGAGCTGTTTTGTTTGTTGCTATTTTCACCTGACCTCTGTGGTTAGACTGCTGGGTTTGACTAGCTGATCAGAAGGGCATGAAAAGACCCCATTTCTGGGGAACTTGTGTCCTGAGCTATTCTGAAGCCAGGAATCAGGACACACACTAAAAACTGCTGTTTTAATGCAGAGACAAATCATGCCCATGTGTTCATAGGACCTTAGTGAGATTTTTCCTGGATGTCTCATGCATTCTCATTGCTTGTCTGTATACTCTCATTCTGTAACATGTAAATAAAACTTCATTGTGAGTATGCTCTGGCAATTTGGTAAGTCCTTCCAAACATACAAATGTATGCAGTCTTCACAAATAATAATTGCCTGTGTTGTTGAACAACTTTTTTCTCTGGTACTCGGTTTTTCCTCTACTAAACAGGGAAACATTATCTTACATACTGGGATGATAAAAGTTTAATTTAATTACATATACTTCTCATAAAAGTATGTAATACATATTGAGAAATAAATGTTATTTTTATGTACTTGATTCTTTCAAAATCAACCTTTATACAATGGCTTGACTCTGTGTTGATAGTAAAGATTATTTAAGGTCATACTTGCAGTATAATCTTGGCACTTCCAAAAGTACGTTTGAATGTCATCATATAATTGTGTATTTTTGTTAACACTTAAAAATGTGGTGAAGCATCACATACACTTGACCACTATTCTTGACTTATCTATAACAACACAACATATTACCTAGGAGGAATGGACAATGTAAAAAATAACCAATTGTGAAAATATCAACTGAGGAGTAATTTTCTTTAGAAGCAATCTCATCTTTTAAATGCAATAAAAACTAGGAATTATAAAATAATGAATTGTTGAACTACCTCTTAAAATTTCATTTATTCAAACCCTGCCCAGTTACTTACCAATTATGACTTAGGAGAGTGAGTTAACCTTTTTGTGGCTCAATTTTCTCTCTTATAAAAGCAAGAAAAGTAATAGAGCCAACATCATAAATTGTTGTGAGAATTCAATGAGATAATCTATATAACATTAAGTGCTCAATAGATACTCTACTTTCTTTTCATTTAAAATTGGTGATTTCAGAATTTCAGAAGAGCAAAATTAAAAAGTTGCAATTTAGTATGATAAAAAGCATTTATACTTTCTTAAATTTATTTGTGTATTTAAAAAAGATATAGTGAGAAAGTACCCATTATATCATACTTATTATTTGATTATTTTCTGTGTTTATTATGGGCCAGTAGTTTGACAGATGAAGGAATAAAATGTTGAAAGATAGTCACAGTTCTTCCTCAGAGAATTTATAATAAATCAGTAACTTAAAGAGTGATAAGTATTATAATAAGAGAAATGCCATGTAGCAATAGCATATGTAGAAACATATAAACTATTATTAATACCTTGGAGACTTCAGGAAATTAACCAGAGAAAATTTGTTCATTTGTGACCTGAAGCACAGGTAAAAATTAATCCTGTGGCTTACAAAGTTAATAGCATTTATAGATATCCAGATACTTAATACAAGTTTGTTTATTTCATGGATTGGGTGAAGTCCAGAATGTCTGGAGAATAAATTAAAAGCTAATAGTTTCATAGCTCAACAAGAAACAGTTAATACAATCTAATTAAAATGTCATTAAATCAAGTTTTGTCATCAGTAAACATTTATATGTCCCACCTTTTAAACTTCCTTTATTACTAAAGAAATTCCATTAGAAGTTATTTTATAGCAATTCTTATAGCAAGTTCAGTTCAGTTCAGGTAGCAGTCATGTCTGACTCTTTGTAACCCCATGGACTGCAGCACGCCAGGCCTCTCTGTCAAACACCAACTCCCAGAGTTTATTCAAACTCATGTCCATCTGGTCAGGGATGCCATACAACCATCACATCCTCTGTCGTCCCCGTCACCTTCCACCTTCAATCTTTCCCAGTATTATGGACTTTTCCAATGAGTCAGTTCTTCGCGTCAGGTGGCCAGAGTAGTGGAGTTTCAGCTTCAACAT
Organism: Tragelaphus eurycerus; assembly: GCA_935064755.1. Classification (NCBI taxonomy): domain Eukaryota; kingdom Metazoa; phylum Chordata; class Mammalia; order Artiodactyla; family Bovidae; genus Tragelaphus; species Tragelaphus eurycerus. The sequence continues at coordinate 10,423,985 of CAKXYN010000004.1, forward strand.
CACTCCTTCCAATGAATATTCAGGAATGATTTCCTTTAGAATGGACTGGTTGGATCTCCTTGCAATCCAAGGGACTCTCAAGAGTCTCTCCAACACCACAGTTCAAAAGCATCAATTCTTTGGCACTCATCTTTCTTTATAGTCCAACTCTCACATCTATACATGACTATTGGGAAAACTATAGCCTTGAGTAGATGGACCTTTGTTAGAAAGTAATGTTTCTGATTTTTAATATGCTGTCTAGGTTGCTCTTGGCTTTCCTTCCAAGGGGAAAACATCTTTTAATTTCATGGCTGCAGTCACCATCTGCAGTGATTTTGGAGCTCCCCAAAATAAAGTCTGTCACTGTTTCAATTGTTTCCTCATATATTTGCCATGATGTGATGGGTCCAGTTGCCATGATCTTAGTTTTCTGAATGTTGAGTTTTAAGCCAACGTTTTCACTCTCCTCTTTCACTTTCATCTGGAGGCTCTTTTGTTCATCTTCACTTTCTCCCATAAGGGTGGCATCATCTGCATATCTGAGGTTATTGATATTTCTCCTGGCAATCTTGATTCCAGCTTGTGCTTCATCCAGCCCAGCATTTATCACGATGTACTCTACATACAAGTTAAATAAGCAGGGTGACAATATACAGCCTTGACGTACTCCTTTTCCTATTTGGAACCAGTCTGTTGTTCCATGTCCAGTTCTAACTGTTGCTTCTTGACCTGCATAAAGATTTCTCAAGAGGCAGATCAGGTGGTCTGGTATTCCCATCTCTTGAAGGATTTTCCACAGTTTGTTGTGATCCATGTAGTCAAAGGCTTTAGAATAGTCAATAAAGCAGAAGTAGATGTTTTTCTGGAACTCTCTTGCTCTTTTAATAATCCAACAGATGTTGGTAATTTGATCTTTGGTTCCTCTGCCTTTTCTAAATACAGCTTGAACATCTGCAAGATGGTGGTTCATGGACTGTTGAATCCTGGTTTGAAGAATTTTGAGGATTACTTTGCTAAAGTGTGAGATGAATGCAATTGTGCAGTAGTTTGTGCATTCTTTGGCATTGCCTTTCTTTAGGATTGGAATGAAAACTGACCTTTTCCAGTCCTGTGGCCACTGCTGAGTTTTCCAAATTTACTGGCATATTGAGTGCAGCACTTTCACAGCTTCAACTTTTAGGATTTGAAATAGCTCAACTGGAGTTCCATCACATTCACTAGCTTTGTTCTTAGTGATGCTTCCTAAGGCCCATTTGACTTCACATTCCAAGATATCTGGCTCTAGGTGAGTGATCACACCATCGTGATTATCTGGGTCATGAAGATCTTTTTCTGTACAGTTCTTCCATGTATTCTTGCCACCTCCTTTTAATCTCTTCTGCTTCTGTTAGATCAATACAATTTCTTTCCTTTATTGTGCCCATCTTTGCATGAAATGTTCCCTTGGTATCTCTAATTTTTTGGAAGAGATCTCTAGTCTTTCCCATTTATTGTTTTCCTCTATTTCTTTGCATTGTTCCCTGAGGAAGGCTTTCTTAACTCTCCTTGTTATTCTTTGGAACTCTGCATTCAGATGGGTATATCTTTTCCTTTTCTGATAGCAAGAGATTTTCTTAATTTTTCTTCATATGACAGTGTTTTTCTCCTGCATTCCTAAATAATATTTTAACTAGATAATTATGGGTTGCCCATCTTTTTCTTTCAGCATTTGAAAAATGTTATTTCCTTTCAACCTCTTGGCTTCTGATGAGCAATCCTGTTATTTAGTTTGTTACTACCCTATAGATTATGCATCTTTTCTTACTGGCTGGTTTAAGATTTTTCTTTTTCTTTGGTTTTAAAAACATTGATTCTTATTTTCTGGTTATTTATTTCTTTGAACTTATTTATTATGATTATTATTTTGGACTGTACTAAGCTTGTTATATCTGTAGACTTAGGAGATTAACAAATCTAGAATGTCTTCAGACATTAACAGATCTAGAAAGATTTCAACCATTCTTTTTTCAGTTTTTTCATTGGAATATTTCTCCTTTTTCTTTTCCTGGAACACTAATGGCTATGAATGATCTGCCAGAGTGTTGCTGAAGTTCTGATCTGGGCTGCTTCAAATCGCTTATATAGACAAAGTCCTGACCAAAGTGTCTTGTATATACTCAGTGTAGCTTTGAAGAAGATATAGATCAAAATTGATGCTTTTTACCAGTGCTAATCTAATTGTTCCAACACTTCCATTGAATTCTGTTTGAAAATCAACTGACAATATACAAGTAGGTCTAGTTCCTATCTCTATTCTCTTCCATTTATCTATGAATTTATCATTTTAATAATGTTGTGCTGCCTTCATTATTATAATTTTATAGATCCTTAAATTATATGTACTTCAACTCTTTTCTTCTTTTTTTAAACTGTTTTTACTATTCTAATTCCTTCACTTCTTCACAAAATGTTTAGATTCACGTTGACAGTTTCTGCTAAAATATTGTTGATTATAGGTTTAAAAGCTGCTGATATTGCATAGAAATTGCATTGATTATAGAATTATTTTTGCATTTAATTTATGGGTTAATTAAAGGATAATTGACATCTTTATAATGTTGAGCAATCTGATCCATGAACAAAGAATACTGCTCTACTTATTTAGTTCCTGCTTAATTTGCCATAAAAATGTTTTACAGTCTCAGTAAAAAGTATGATTAGTGTTTCATACTTTTTGCAATGCTACTATAATTTAAAAAATTCTAATTTTCAATTGTTCTTTGTTATTATAATTAATTATATACAATAATCTTGTATCTAGTAAACTTGATAATATAACACTACTTGATAGATTTTTTTTCATAGATTCTTTAGAATGTGTTGCATAGAAAATCCTGTCAATTGTGAAGAAAAATGATTTTCTTCTCACTTTTTGTTCTATATTTTATTAAAATTTTCATACCTTACTGCACTGGCTAGAACTTTCAGTGCAATATTTATGAAGACTCACATCATTATCCTGCTCCTAATATTAAGGGGAATATAGTGTTTCATCCTAAAGGTCAGGTTAATTATACATTCTTCAAGGATACTATTTATCTGGTCAAAAATGTTCACATTAATTCCTACTCCCTTATAGATTATTTCAATGATAAATTGATGTTGAATTTTGTCAAATGCATCAGTTGAGATTATAATATTGTTTTCATCTCCTGTCTGTGGTTTGAACTACATTGATTGATTTTCAGATGTTGAACAACCTTAAGTTAACAGAGCAGACTCCACCTTATCACCGTATAGTATCAGCTTTCCCTTGCACTGTTCTGCATATCCGTAATAAAAACTTGTTGAAGAAATACATAAAGATTTATATTTATCTGCAGAAAGTGAAGAGGAACTAAAAACCCTCTTGATGAAAGTGAAAGTGGAGAGTAAAAAGTTGGCTTAAAGCTCAACATTCAGAAAATGAAGATCATGGCATCCAGTCCCATCACTTCATGGGAAATAGATGGGGAAACAGTTTCAGACTTTATTTTTCTGGGCTCCAAAATCACTAAAGATGGTGACTGCACCCATGAAATTAAAGACGCTTGCTCCTTGGAAGAAAAGTTATGACCAACCTAGATAGCATATTCAAAAGCAGAGACATTACTTTGCCAACAAAGGTTCGTCTAGTCAAGGCTATGTTTTTTCCTGTGGTCATGTATGAATGTGAGAGTTGGACTATGAAGAAGGCTGAGCACCGAAGAATTGATGCTTTTGAATTGTGGTGTTGAAGAAGACTCTTGAGAGTCCCTTGGACTTCAAGGAGATCCAACCAGTCCATTCTGAAGATCAGCCCTGGGATTTCTTTTGAAGGAATGATGCTAAAGCTGAAACTCCAGTACTTTGGCCACCTCATGCAAAGAGGTGACTCATTGGAAAAGACTCTAATGCTGGGAGGGATTGGGTGCAGGAGCAGAAGGGGACGACAGAGGATGAGATGGCTGGATAGCATCACTGACTCAATGGACGTGAGTCTGTGTGAACTCCGGGAGTTGGTGATGGACAGGGAGGCCTGGCGTGCTGTGATTCATGGGGTCGCAAAGAGTCGGACACAACTGAGCGACTGATCTGATCTGATATTTACTAATATTTTGTGGAAGTTTTTGCATTTATGTCCATGAAAGTCATTCTGCAGTTTTATTATAACTCCTTTCTTTGGTTGGAAATCAGGATAATTCTTACCTTGAAAAAGTCAGTTGGGCATGTGTTCCTAACTCCTTATCTAATGTAAAAAAGGGATTGTTTCTTAAATACCATATAGAATTAATGAGCAAGATTATTTAGGCCTAGAACTTTCTTGTGGAAAAGTTTTTAAAGATAAATTTAATTTATTTAAAATGAGACAATTTGGATTTTTCTGGAATTTCTATTGATGCTTTCTATAATTCAAGTAATTTATACATTCATACACATTGTCAAACATTTTAACATGTTTCTTTTTAATCTCCTCTTAGTTTTCCTTTAATATCTGCAAAATCTTTATTGATGGACTGTTGGGAGCGGGTTTGGATTAGCGCTCTGCCCATGACAAAGGTCATGAGGAAGGAGACTTGGCAATAACGCAAGGGCGATTGAGCCTCAGGAGCCCCCTGGAGGTTCTCGAGCATCTACCCCCAAAAAGCTGGAGTCTGCCTACTTTCTGCTTTGTGTTCCCACCTACATCTCTGACTTTACAGGGGGATGTCCCCCACTACCTTTCTCTGAAAAAAGAGCTAACTTACAGCTCCAGTTAATAATTCCTGGGTGTGACAGTGTTTCAGACTACAAACTCCTTTTGGAAATCCTCGAGCCTGCCTGAATAGGTTTTTCTGGCCACATGTGATTGTTTAGAGCCTCCCAACTGTGAGAGGCATGAGATGTTCTAAACTGTCTAAACACAGATTCCTTTGAGCTGTTAAAAGATTGATTAGAAATTGTCTTGGTGAAGAGTTTTTCACTTGTTGGGCCAATGTTTGCTGCTAAGTCTCCATATCCCTTACCTATTGTGTCCTTGGCAGTGTATTGATTGATATAATTGGTTTATAGAAATGTAAGTAGTAGCTTTAATGTTTGTAACCTTGGACCCTTGAGTTAATTCTTTTTCTTGTTACAACCCACCACACCTTTGCCCTATAGAAATGCAACTCCAATGCCTTTGGGGGGTGGTGCCTGACTTTAGAATAATTACCTTTAGAGAAAATAAGTTCCTTAAAATGTTAATAGGCCTCCGGGCCAGAATATGATGTAACTCATCTAAACTTTTGTGTATGATAGGTTTGAAAGCCTGGCTCAGGGACTGCTGTCCCTGCATGACTCCACCCCCTTCCCCGATTATCCTCTATGCATAACTTAAGGTATAAAAACTACTTTGAAAAATAAAGTGCGGGGCCTTGTTCACCGAAGCTTGGTCTCCCCATGTCGTTCTTTCTCTTACCTTCTGGCTGAATTATTCAGCCTCCTCTCTCCACAAAATGTTCTCACTGAGCTATCGTTATTTCATCCACTTGTCTTCACTGAATTTCCTCACTGAGCTATCTTCATTTTCATTGCGCTTTATATCTTTAATTAATATTTTAATAAGCTGTTGTTTCCTGATCGCCTATGCCATCTCCCCTTCAAAATCCCTGGATCCACTGGGGCTGGACTCCGGCAATGGACCAGTTTTATTTCCAGTATTGGTAATTTATTTTTATTTTTAACATTTTTAAGTAATAGTAGATTTACAGAAGAGTCACAGGAGAGTCCCTGTGTATTCTTTACCCATCTTCCCCTAAAGCTAACATTTTACATAACCATTGCATAAGAAATGGCTACCCTCTCCAGCAATTCCATGGACGGAGGAGCCATGATGTTGCAAAAAATAGGACAGGACTGAGTGTGCACACACACAGCATGGTTATCAAAACTGAGGAACTGACATTGAAAAAATACTACTAAAATGTTATCTGTATTTAAATATATCTTTTATGACTCCAGTGTCTAGTCCATAGTCTCTCTTGGCATTTAGTTGTTATGTCTCCTTAATTTCCTCCCATCTATGACAGCTTCTCAATCTTTGTGTTTCATGACCTTGGCGCAATTGAAGTGTCTTTGTCCATTATTTTATAGAATATCTGTAAATTTGAGTTGTCTGATGCTTCTTATGCTTATTTTGAGCTAATGCATTTTTGGTAAGAATATCACTAAAGTGATATGCTGTTTCTTGGTGATTTGTATCATAGGTACATGTTGTCAGTATGAAGAGAAGCCTGGCAGGCTACAGTCCATGGGGCAGCAGAGAGTAAGACATAACAACACAGCCAGAACATTGATGTTGTCATTTTTATCAATTTGTGCCACAGAGTGTATCTTCTCCATTAACTTGCCCCTCCCTCAGTGTTAACCTATTGCTTTTTGTTACTTAGTGCTTGCCAGTATGGTTTTGGAGAAAGTATCCTTGCCTCATGTGTAGGATTTTCTGTGTTTCCTCCCGTCTTCCCCATGAGATTCAATTTTTGAATCTGTAGAGGGTTTTGTGTGGGAAAAAGTGTGTTCCCCTAGAAAAAAGTGATTTCTAATCATACTGATATAAGATCCTGAGCTCTAGAATATTTCTTGATATTCCCCTAAGTTTTTAAGATGTTTTCTTTCATCCTTCTTCAACTCATAATCAAATTTCATTTGCATCTTGCAACAGCAGAATCTGTTGCTCTTCTCTCTGGTGAAGGCTTTTCCTCAGTATGAGAAGTGAAGGCATAAAGAGGGTGAAGTTTAGAATCTTTCCAGCACCTGCAGTAAATTCCTTCCTGCAGGCACTGAGGGACAGAGATTCTCTTTGGGTCCATTCACTACTCTAGTCTTTCTTATAAGCTTCTAATGAAGATCTGTGACAAGGAACCTGCAACTGACTGTGTGTTCCCTCTTTTCTGGGGCTCCACAGGGTCCTATGTGCTTCCCTGGTAGCTCAGCTGGTAAAGAGCTGGTAAAGTTGGTAAAGAATCCACCTGCAAAGCTGGAGACCCTGGTTCAACTCCTGAGTCTGCAAAATCCACTGGAGAAAGATAGGCTACCTACTCCAGTATTCCTGGGCTTCCTTGGTATCTCAACTGGCAAAGAATCTGCCTGCAATGTGGGAAACTTGGGTACAAGCCCTGAGTTGCGAAGATCCCCTGGAGAAGGGAACAGCTACCCACTCCAGTATTCTGGCCTGAAGAATTCCATGGACTGTGTAGTACATGGGGTCAAAAAGAGTCAGACACAACTGAGTGACTTTCACTTTCACAAGGGGTCCTATACTGTCACTGCAGATCACATAAATTCTTTTCACATTTCTTTTTATTAGTTCTGCTCAGTCTTATTCACTTAATATCAGTCATGTCTTCCTCTTAAGTTCTCCCACATGTAAATCAGTCCCTGGTGTCCCTGCTGTCTCCTCAGAGACATATATCTCTCCAAATTTATATTTTCTGTAGCCATTTCTCATTTATCGAGTGAGATTTTTCTTCCAGTTTTTCATTCCAAAAGGAAAGGAGATCTTTATTTTTTTAATTTAAATATGGTTATAATTGAAAATACTTAATACCCTAATTTTGATCTTCTTAAAACAAATATATAATAGAATTTTGATATTTTGATTTCCCCAGAACTTTTGCTAATGTAGCTAAGATGCAACAAATCTATGTTTCCAAGAGAAGTTTTTACAAGATAAACTTGTTTAAACCTACTTAAAAGAATTACCTCTAATCATGATAAATTCTTCCACATGTTTAGAGTTCCAAGAACTTAAGATCTTTGTCATTTATTTTCCCATTAACCAGTTCACTCTATGGGCAGAATATTCTGGGCATTGATAGCTCAGTCTGTCTTCTTTCTCTTATGATCTTTGCACTAATAGAAATCATGAATTGTCTTCTACTTCTCCATATTACAAATGTAACTAGTCAGACTACATATATGAAGACCAATTCTTTGGCTTGATATTGTTAGTAATTCAATAGATGTAATTCCTTAATTCCTTGAATTCAGTGATAAAGCTCATTTGCATTCCATACTAACTGCATTCTGTAATTCAATTGCTATAAAAAAATAGTGGTCACATTTTATTCCTTACTTAATTAGTTATTCTTTTAAAAATTTTTAATATTTTTAGAACCTCAACAGGGAAGAGGTGCCCTGTTGGAGACACCAATATCTTTTGAATGACTGTAGACTTTGTAGAGTAGGAAAACACGAAATATATAGAAGTGACTTTTTGTGGAATCTAGCTATGTGTCTTTGGACCTTATAGGATTTGAGTGTAGCTTTGATTTTAATGATTTCTAGTGCCTGACAAGTTTTAAGCCTTGGGCTTTATGGTATTTTGAATTTGGTGGTGAGTCCTGTTTATGGAAGAAGCTTTGTTCATGGTTCAATGGCTATGTTTAGAAAAGTAAAGAAGTAGGAAAATGTAAACAAATCTTGGGGAAGGTGTTAGGAATGCAAACATGTAAAGGTAAATGAGTTTACATGAGCAAAAGCAAATGCAAAAGGAAAGAGGGATAAGTGGCTACTTTGGGGGCTGGAAGAGAATCTCATATATACTGCAGGATACAGAAACCAAAATAGGTGGGCACAAATCCAGAGATAATTCAATTATAAGAAAAGTAAATGGGTGACCTCTCCAACACTAGGTAGCAAAGAGAGTAGTCACAATTCCAAGGGTATGTATGCAGGCTCAGATAGTGTAAATTTGCAGGCTGTTGCTAGTTTGCAATACAGGTGCAATATCTCCTAGGAATGTTTGGCTGAAGCAAAGATTTGATGGTAAGAAAATGGATATTTTCAGTCTTTTTAAGCATTTATGTGCAGAATAATTTCAATTGCAGTTAAAATGCAAGGCATCTGAGTGTGCTTGTTCTATGCAGCACAGGGGAATTTCCAGCTTTAAATTGTTAGAGCTAGGCTTATGTAGACATGACTAAGTACACTGAATCAAATTCCATTCTGCGTTCTGGGCCATAGAGGATTCTGTGGAGGGATATAGAGACTTGTCCACAAGCTCGAGAATGAGAATTACTCTATGAAATTATTACAGTGTAGTTTAAGGTGAGAATATTATAGTAAGTGGATATGCAGATACTGCTTGTGCCCATAAGGATTATTCCTGAACAATTTATAGAATTGAAAATGGAGGAAAACAGCATTTTGAGGAGCACATAACTGAAGTTTGCCTCACCCTTAATTTCTGCCCACTGTGGCCTAGGCTTCAGCAACATAGCAGTTTCAGGTCAAAAATATGGTGAGTATGATTCTCCAGTTGAAACAAATGTGGGGAACTTGCCTAGGAGGCAGATTTCATTGAATGGCTGGCTCCTAAATGTGGTAAATGTGTTGCAACAAAATTAAGTTCTTGTTGGAATTTTTCCTAATTGAATGTTAATGAATCCATCATAGATTTCAGACAACTGGTACAGACTTCCTGGTGTTCCAGACTGCCCAGTGTTTCTTCTTTTTTTTTTTTTCACTAAAGCCAAACAATACATTTCTGTACACGCTCCTTCACTTGAATACAAATAAAACTCAGTCTTGGACTATAGTGATCCTGTGTATTCAGTCCCTGAGTGTTTAGCATTAGAGTGACTTTGTTTCCAAAATATATAGCTAATGCTTTAAATATCTTGTTTCTTAATCTTTTATTATCTTTAAAATATGAATAATTTCACTGGGTAAATGTATGATAATTTGTTTATCTATTAAACAGGTGGTAAATGTTTGGGTTATTTACAGTGTGTGGTAATGTGTTGCTAAAAGCAAGAAACAGCATGGATGGATCTTAAAAGGGAAATAAAATAGACAAAAAGTCCACATACCTTATCGTTTTGCTCATATTAAATTCTGGAAAGTCTAATGATAGAAAGCAGCTGACCAATTGCCAGGGTCCAGGAGTTAACCAAAAAATGTTACAAAGGAGATTTGGAAGTGATAAAAATGTTATATATCATTATTGCAGTAGCAGTTACAGGACTGTGCACATTTGAAAAGTGCACTAACTTGTACACTTGGCAATTTAAAAGTATGGGCACATTGCACATTTAATATTGAACCAATACAATTCAGAGACTCTATAGAAACTTTAACAAGCTGCAATTCATAAAGAAAACAAACTTTGAGAAGAAACTTGTAATTCAACAGGAAAATGGAATCAGGGAGAATAGTTTTAGACTTAAACTTAAGGTTTTGGTCTTTGAACTTCTAAGTATGAAAGAAAAATATTTTGAACTTAAAATGTTTTATTGTTTTAAAATTCAAGAAAACTAATATTTAATCTTAATTTCTCACAGAGTTTGTTAATCGGAAAGGGTGTAATATAATCAAGTTTGGCCAAAATACTGATACCTAATTAAGATAAGTTCCAAATAGGAAAAGGAGTATGTCAAGGCTGTATATTGTCACCCTGCTTATTTAACTTATATGCAGAGTAGATCATGAGAAATGCTGGGCTGGAAGAAACAAAAGCTGGAATCACGATTTCTGGGAGAAATATCAATCACCTCAGTTATGCAGTTGACACCACCCTTATGGCAGAAAGTGAAGAGGAACTGAAAAGCCTCTTGAGGAAAATGAAAGAGGAGAGTGAAAAAGTTAGCTTAAAGCTCAACATTCAGAAAATGAAGATCATGGCATCTGGTCCCATAACTTCATGGCAAATAGATGGGGAAACAGTGGAAAAAATGTCAGACTTTATTTTTTTGGGCTCAAAAATCACCGCAGATGGTGACTGCAGCCATGAAATTAAAAGACTCTTACTCCTTGGAAGCAAAGTTATGACCAACCTAGATAGCATGTTCAAAAGCAGAGACATTACTTTGCCAACAAAGGTTCGCCTAGTCAAGGCTACGGTCATTCCTGTGGTCATGTATGGATGTGAGAGCTAGACTGTGAAGAAGGCTGAGCGCCGAAGAATTGATGCTTTTGAATTGTGGTGTTGGAGAAGACCCTTGAGAGTCCTTTGGATTGCAAGGAGATCCAACCAGTCCATCCTAAAGGAGATCAGTGCTGGGTGTTATTTGGAAGGACTGATGCTAAAACTGAAAGTCCAATACTTTGGCCACCTCGTGCAAAGAGCTGACTCATTGGAAAAGACTTTGATGCTGGGAGGGATTGAGGGCAGGAGGAGAAGGGGACAACAGAGGATTAGATGGCTGGATGGCATCACCGACTCGATGGACATGAGTTTGAGGGCACTCCGGGAGTTGGTGATGGACAGGGAGGACTGGAGTGCTGCAATTCATTGGGTGGCAAAGAGTTGGACATGACTGAGCGACTGAACTGAACTGAACTGAAGCTATATTCATAATTTTCTTTTTTTAAACATGATTTTAGTTTAGAAGATATACTAGCCTCTCAAAGTAGTTAGGTAGCTTTTCTTTTATCTCATACTCTCTTTAAGAGTTTGGATAAGATTCTGATGAGCTGTTCTTGAGAGTTGGATGGACCCTGAATATAAACCACTTATATTATAACATATTCTATTAAAAAGTACCTAGAAAATGGCTGGGAGTCAGTTTTTTAGAATAAGTATTCATCCAACCAAACGAATCCTCCCTCCCCACCACAATTGTATTTTTGATTTTGAGAATGTGTTTGGCTCATTATAGCTATTTTCTAAAGATGCCACAGTCATGATTTTGCTTTATGCTATGTACTCTGAGTCCCATTTTTGTTTGCTGGTGATGAAGTTTATACTATTTCTAATGTTCTTGGATTTGGAGGGTTTTCTATGTCTTTGCTGTGTTATATCATTTGTACATTTAATCACATTATTTTTTTAATTATGAAGAATCAATGATGACATTAATAACATTACAAGGTTCAAATGAGAAAAAAAAAATCCTTCAATGTATATCACTGAATAAAAATTAAAGCCTGTAAATTGCTGACTTTTTTTTTTACTTTTATTGGAGTATATTGATTTACAAAGTTGTATTAGTTTCTGCTATACAACACAGTGAATCAATTTTGAAATCAAATTATGAAAGTGAAAGTGCTAGTAGTTCAGTCGTCTCTGACTCCTTGTGACCCTATGGACTATAGCCAGCCAGGCTCCTCTGTCCATGAAATTCTCCAGACAAGAATACTGGAGTGGGTTGCCATTCCCTTCTCCAGGGTATCTTCCCAACCCAGGGATCAAACTTGTGTCTCCTGTATTGGGAGGCAGATTCTCTATCATCTGAGCCACTAGGGAAAGAGTTACATAGCAGGAATAAGTTGTACACATGCATACATATACTTTTTTTTTTTTTTAATATATGGCCCATATAGGCTCATATAGGCCCTATAATGGCCCATATAGGAGATATATATATATATACACACACACACACACACACACACACACACACTATATATATATATACACACTAGTGTGTAAATGTCAATCTCCCAATTTATTCCCCATTCCCTCCCTTCATCTTTCCCCTCTGGTATGCTGTGTTCTTAATTTAGCTTAAGATGTCTATTTAGAGCTTCTATGTAACCTTTTTTTTTTTGCTTGAACAATTAGAGCAAACACATTTTTTGCCCTTCTTATGTTACTAGCACTTTTGTTTCATATATTTCCCTACTATTTATTATGTATTTAGAATTTAATTTACTTTGGCAACTGCTTTCTTTTTATTTGCAATTTTTTCTAGGTCTCAGTCATTCTTTTACAGTCAAGCTTTGCAAATCACTTGTGTTTAGGCAAGTCTCTTTGTACACAATATACAGTTTAATTTTATAACCCTGTATAGTTGGATATAATTTTACAACTCTGAGTGGGAAGTTATTACATTTACATATATTGACTTGGCATTTAATTTTGGTTTTATTATGTAATCTTATTTGCTTTTCTGTTTTTTTTTGTTTGTTTTACTAGCAGTTTCTTTTGTTTTCTAGCATGTACTTTATGATCTGTATTATTGTTTAAATTCTGTTTTTCTTTTGATAATCTGGAAATTATAGAATGCTTTTCATTCTATTAGCATAATTTTTTTTATATGTTTATATCCATCCTTAATCTATATCCTTGATTTATAGACCTCATAAACCAGTCTAAGGGTAGTGACCCTCTTTATAAAAACTAAACAAAAAATTACGTATGCCTTGTTCTATCACCATTCCCAAATCATTTTTTATGTCTGAGATTTTGCCTCAGATATTTTAAAGATAAATCATAATAATTTTGCAATTGACAGTTAATTTTTCACAAGTTGTAACACAACTCGATAGCCATAATTATCAAGTTAATACAATTCTGTGTTTATAGCTAGATTTAATTCTACCATTGCTACTTCAATACTGTTGTGTTCTGATTTTTATAATTTTTATTTCCATTAATTGTTCAGTAATTTAGAGGGTGACATGAAGTAGATTTTATTTGGAAATTATATAGACTATATGCTTCCACAGAATGGTTGGGGACTTTATTTTTACTAAAACTTTTTGGGTGTTTGACATCTGGTGCTTATTTATTAAAATAGTAATTAATAATCTACTGACTCTTTCCTTTCAAACACATTTTCAGGTGCTGAGTATACAGCACTGCATGAACAGTCAAAATCTTAATCCTAACAGAGCTTCTATTGCATTAGGAATGTAATAAACAATAAAACAAATAAATGCATGTTATAAGAAATATCCAGTATACTATGTGAAGAATATGAAGGTGGTATTTGGAAGCATGGTTAGGATAGGCATTTGGGAGTAAGCAATCTAAAATTAGTAAGGACAGTATTTAAGCAGAGGAAATAGCAGATAGAGATTCTGAACCTTTAAACATCCTTGCATTATTAGGAATAACATGGAGGCCAGCGTGTTGTTGGAGGATTTAGTGATGGAAGAGACTGCATAAGAGGTTGGAACTTTGGTGGTGGTTTAGTGGATAAGTTGTGTCCAAGACTCTTGTGAAACCATGGACTGTAACATGCCAGACTCCTCTGTCCAAGGATTTCTCAGGAGTGTCTTGCCATTTCCTTCTCCAGGGGATCTTTCTGACCCAGGGATCGAACCCAGGTCTCCTGCATTGCAGGCACACTCCTGCAGTACAGAGAGATTCTTTACCGACTGAGCCACCAGGGAAGTCCTTGAGCTTTGGGCCAGGTCATTTAGATATAAGTAGCTTGGATTTTAATATAAGTATGATATAAATCACTGCAGTGTTCTAAACAGGGGGAAATAGGTGATCCAGAGGAGAAGGGGACAACAGAGAATGAGATGGTTGTATGGCATCATGGACACACTCGATGGACGTGATTTTGAGTAGGCTCCAGGAGTTGAGGATGGACAGGGAAGCCTGGTGTGCTGCAGTCCATGGAGTTGCAAAGAGTTGGACACGACTGAGCGACTGAACTGAACTGAAGTGATCTGATGTACAATTTTACAAATTTCTGTGGCTGTTGTCTTATAGACTTTGAAGCCACTGGATGTTACTTAGAAGCCTGAGATCAGTTTGCTTAGTAATTATATTTTTTAGACAAATTACTTCTTTTCAGGAGTATTAATTGTTCCCAAAGTATTTGTTTTTTGTTTATCATATTTTCCCAAAAAATATATTATTTATTTAAAGTTTAATTCAGTTGGATCAATGGAATATTTTCTTGATGGTCAATGCATATGTCAACTATTGCCAGAAAAACGCCATGTAATAAATCACTTAAAAAGACACAGATTTAAAACAATTCTTGACATGCGATTTCATGCTAGTAGATTAGTCATGGGACTGGTTGATACAGATTCCAAGGTGCAGTTTGGTCCCTTGTCTGCCTGCATGTTTGTTATCTTCTCTGGACCGCTGAGTGAATTGAGGATTAGAAGAGAGGCAAGGACACTTTGAGCACAGAGGATCTTCTCATGGGGTTGGAAGAAGGTCAAAAGAAGCAGGAGGAAACATGTGATGTCTCTTAAGGCTAAGCTTTCAGAGAAGGCAGTGGCAGCCCACTGCAGTACTCTTGCATGGACAATCCCATGGATGGAGGAGCCTGGTAGGCTGCAGTCCATGGGGTCACTAGGAGTTGGGCACGACTGAGCAACTTCACTTTCACTTTTCACTTTCATACATTGGAGAAGGAAATGGCAACCCACTCTAGTATTCTTGCCTGGAGAATCCCAGGGACGTGGGAGCCTGATGGGCTGCCCTCTATGGGGTGGCACAGGGTCAGACATGACTGAAGTGACTTAGCAGCAGCAGCAGCAGCAGTAGTGGTTATATGCTGCCTTTCCTCACATATCTGTGGTCAAGCAAGTTTTATCGTTAAGTCCATCATCAACGGGGCAGGGAAGTAAATTTCACCTCCAAAGGGAAGAACTACAAAGTCATATGAAAAGAGTCTATTTTGAATGAAAGGAGGAGTGAGGAATTGGGATCAATAATCCAAGTTGTACTGTTTCAATTTTTTACATTTTTCCATGTAATGAATGCAAATATTTTCATTAATGAGTCAAGATTTCTTTTACTTCACTGAACATTTAATTTTTCTTTTTAAGAATTTGAATATTTCTTCCTTCATTGCCTTTGTTCTTCTTTTGGGGTAAACCAGAATCCCACTGTTTCAGATTTCTTTTGTCTGTCCTCTACTTATTGCATTCTTTATATGAACTGATCTTCTCTGCCCTTTACTTTCACATTATATATGATTTTTGTGAACCTGTCTTCCATGAAACTGATTTAGCTTTCTACATTACTGATTCTTCCCTTTCTGCTTCATTTCCACCCTATGGTATCTAATTGAGTTATTTCTCCTTAATTTATTGCCTTTGTGTACCTGGCCCAATCTTATCTTTTTCTTCTTTCAGTAGAGTTCTTATATTTTATAGCTTAGAGTATGAATGGAAATCTATTCTCTAATTTTTCCTCATTTATTTGTTTTGGTATAATAGCTGTTTACTGCATTTTATTTGTATGTATCCTTTTCTTTTGTTTGGATGATTACATTTGGACATAATACTTAGTTTTCCCATGAGATCCCTTTCTCAATCTGTATCCTATTCCTAGTCCTAAGACAAATCATAACTATGTACCAAAGTATCCTAGTTATATTTTGGCTGAACTGCTCAGTTGTACATTAAATTGCCCATTTTGATGTTAGTTTTGAGGTCTAATTATCCTAAAAAAAAATTACTATGAAAAAATAGATTTTTTATTAGGCTTTAAACCTGCTTGTCCCTCTAGTTACCCATATCATTAAATGGTACCCTTGTCAACTCGGATATCAAGCATCTTCTTTTAATTGGGATTAAGCAGTAGTTTATCTGGAATATATTCTTATAAATTTGTAGTATGAGATTATGATCATTTCCTAGCATTTTAGCATATATAAAGATATTTTAACCTCTTTTTGATAAATTATGTTGTTTTCATGGATGGGATACTGTGATTATTCTTCCATTTTTCCAAAAGTACTAGCTTTTAATAATTATGAGGACAGCTATCACTCAAAGTAACTCCTTTTGAGGAAGAAAGTACTTTTTTAAAAAATGGAAACAATTAAAGAGGTTTTTCATAAATCATTATTCTAATGTTTTCAGAATTAATAAAATTATCAATTTACAAAAAAAAAAAAAAAAAAACTGTCTGTCAAAACCTCATCTCTGGGAAAGATTCACACTGGTTTGTTTTTGCCTGCTCCAGCAATGTTACTATGAGTTTCTCAGCTTATACTGGAGAAGGCAAGATCAAAGTAGCAGACTTCTTATTTAAAAAGAAATGCTATTTAAAAAAACAGAGAATCTGTTATATGCTAAAACCTAATTTCATATGATTCTTATATTAGTTTCCTAGAGTTACTGGTACAAATTAAAATAAACTGAAGGCTTAAAAAACAGAAGTTTACTTTTTATTTATTTTTAACAATTCTGGAGGCTGCTGAATGTGTGTGTGTGCGTGTGTGTACGTGTGTGTGTGTGTGTGTACGTGTGCGTAAAATCTCCTTTAACTTATATGCCGAGTAATTCATGAGAAACGCTGGACTGGAAGAAACACACGTTGGAATCAAGATTGCTGGGAGAAATATCAATAACGTCAGATATGCAGATGACACCATCCTTATGCCAGAAAGTGAAGAGGAACTAAAAAGCCTCTTGAGGAAAGTGGAGAGTGAAAAAGTTGGCTTAAAGCTCAACATTCAGAAAACGAAGATCATGGCACCAGGTCCCATCACTTTATGGGAAATACATGGGGAAACAGTGGAAACAGTGTCAGACTTTATTTTTCTGGGCTCCAAAATCACTACAGATGGTGACTGCAGCCATGAAATTAAAAGACACTTACTCCTTGGAAGGAAAGTTATGACCAACCTAGATAGCATATTCAAAAGTGGAGAGATTACTTTGCCAACAAAGTTTCGTCTAGTCAAGGCTATGGTTTTTCCTGTGGTCATGTATGGATGTGAGAGTTGGACTGTGAAGAAGGCTGAGCGCTGAAGAATTGATGCTTTTGAACTGTGGTGTTGGAGAAGACTCTTGAGAGTCCCTTGGACTGCCAGGAGATCCAACCAGTCCATTCTGAAGGAGATCAGCCCTGGGATTTCTTTGGAAGGAATGATGCTAAAGCTGAAACTCCAGTATTTTGGCCACCTCATGCGAAGAGTTGACTCATTGGAGAAGACTCTGATGCTGGGAGGGATTGGGGGCAAGAGGAAGAGGGGACAACAGAGGATGAGATGGCTGGTTGGCATCACTGACTCAATGGACGTGAGTCTGAGTGAACTTCGGGAGTTGGTGATGGATAGGGAGGCCTGGCGTGCTGGGATTCATTGGATGGCAAAGAGTTGGACACGACTGAGCAACTGATCTGATCTGATAGAAGGAAAGAAAGAAAGTGAAGTCGCTGAGTCATGTTTGACTCTTTGTGACCCCATGTACTACTGTAGCCTACTAGGCTTCTCCATCCATGGTATTTTCCAGGCAAGAATACTGGAGTGGGTTGCCATTTCCTTCTCCAGGAGACCTTCCTGACTCAGGGATTGAACCCCGGTTTCCCACATTGTAGGCAGACGTTTTACCGTCTAAACCAGCAGGAAAGATCGGAAGTTTGGATGCCAGAAGTCTGAAATCATCTCTGGGTTAATATCAAGGAGTCAGCAGGGCTCCCGCTGTAGAATGTAGGCAATAATCTATTCCTTGCCTCTTTCAGCCTCTGGTAGCTGAGAAGGCCATTGCACCCCCACTCCAGTACTCTTGCCTGGAAAATCCCATGGACAGAGGAGCCTGGTAGGCTGCAGTCCATGGGGATGCTGAGAGTCGGACATGACTGGGAGACTTCACTTTCTCTTTTCACTTTTATGCATTGGAGAAGGAAATGGCAACCCACTCCAGTGTTCTTGCTTGGAGAATCCCAGGGACGTGGGAGCCTGGTGGGCTGCCATCTATTGGTCACACAGAGTCGGACACGACTGAAGTGACTTAGCAGCAGCAGCAGCTGTTGAAATCCCATGGACGGAGGAACCTGGTAGCCTGCAGTCCAGGAGGTCGCTAAGAGTCTGACATGACTGAGCGACTTCACTTTAACTTTTCACTTTCATGCATTGGAGAAGCAAATGGCAACCCACTCCAGTGTTCTTGCCTGGAGAATCCCAGTGACGGGGGAGCCTGGTGGGCTGCCGTCTATGGGGTCGCACAGAGTCGGACACAACTGAAGCGACTTAGCAGCAGCAGCTGCTGCTGAAATTCCTTGTTTTGCGGGAATTCCTTGTTTCTGACTTCCCTCTTAAAAATCATGTGGTGGCTCAGATGGTAAAACGTCTGCCCGCAAGGCAGGAGGCCCAGGTTCGATCCCCGGGTTGGGAAGACCCCCTGGAGAAGGAAATGGCAACCCACTTCAGTAGTCTTGCCTAGAAAATTCCATGGATGGAGGAGCCTGGTGGGCTACAGTCCATGGGGTTGCAAAGAATCAGACACGACTGAGCGACTTCACTTTCACTTTCAAATACATTTAGGATCCATCCTTATAATTCTGGATGTCTCAAGATCCTGATTAATTGCATTTGCTGTTACCTTTAATTTATTGTGTAATGTTTCAGATTCCAGGGAATAGGACCTGATATCTGTTGTTCAGTTGCTCAATCATGTTAGACTCCTTGCAACCCCAGGGACTGCAGCACACCAGGCTTTCCTGTCCTTCACCACCCCACAGAATTTGCTCGAGCTCACAGGCGTTGAGTCGATGATGCCATCCGACCATCTCATCCTCTGTTGCCATCTTTCTTTCCTGCCCTTACTTTTTCCCAGCATCAGGGTATTTTCCAATGAGTCAGCTCTTCACATTAGGTGGCCAGAGTATTGGAGCTTCAGCTTCAGTCCTTCCAATGAATATTCAGGGTTGATTTGCTTTAGGATTGATATCTGTAGGGAAATGTTTTTTTTTTTTTTTTTCAGCCCACCACAATGCTGTGGCATATCCTGTCTCTAATCTACTTTTAACTAAAACAAGTTCTTCTGGAATTCACCTTCTTTTGGTCCTCTTTCTTTCTCCCAAATGTTAGCTGCTTTTCTCCTCTGTCCTTTGGGTTTTTAGTCCATTGAAGAGAAACAAACAGCTTTCCTTAAATCTCTCCTTAAAAGTACTCTCATCCATATTAAACCATGCACACTTCATGTTATTTATAAATGTACTTTTTAACATCAAATAATTCCAGAAACTATAAAACTCCTAGAGGAGAACATAGGCAAAACACTCTCTGACATACATCACAGCAGGATCCTCTAGGACCCACCTCCCAGAGTATTGGAAATAAAATAATAAATAAACAAATGGGACCTAATTAAACTTAAAACCTTCTGCACAACAAAAGAAACTATAAGCAAGGTGAAAAGACAGCCTTCAGAATGGGAGAAAATAATAGCAAATGAAGCAACAAACAACTAATCTCAAAAATATACAAGCAACTCCTACAACTCAGTTCCAGAAAAATAAATGACCCAATCAAAAAATGAACCAAAGAACTAAATAGACATTTCTCCAAAGAAGACCTACAGATGGCTAACAAACACATGAAAAGATGCTCAACATCACTCATTATCAGAGAAATGCAAATCAAAACCACTGTGAAGTACCATTTCACGCCAGTCAGAATGGCTGCGATCCAAAGTCTACAAGCAATAAATGCTGGAACCCTCTTACACTGTTGGTGGGAATGCAAACTAGTACAGCCACTATGGAGAACAGTATGGAGATTCCTCAAGAAACTGGTAATAGAACTGCCTTATGATCCAGCAATCCCACTGCTGGGCATACACACTTGCGAAAACCAGAATTGAAAGAGCCATGTGTACCCCAGTTTTCATTGCAGCACTGTTTACAATATCCAGGACATGGAAGCAACCTAGATGTCCATCAGCAGATGAATGGATAAGAAAGCAGTGGTACATATGCCCAATGGAGTATTACTCAGCCATTAAAAAGAATACATTTGAATCAGTTCTAATGAGATGGATGAAACTGGAGCCTATTATTCAGAGTGAAGTAAGCCAGAAAGAAAACACGAATACAGTATACTAACGCATATATATGGAATTTAGAAAGACGGTAACAATAACCCTGTATATGAGACAGCAAAAGAGACACTGATATATAGAACAGTCTTTTGTACTCTGGGAGAGGGAGAGGGTGGGATGATTTGGGAGAATGGCATTGAAATATGTATAATATCATATATGAAACGAGTCACCAGTCCAGGTTCGATGCACGATGCTGGATGCTTGGGGCTGGTGCACTGGGATGACCCAGAGGGATGGTATGGGGAGGGAGGAGGGAGAAGGGTTCAGGATGGGGAGCTCATGTATACCTGTGGAAGATTCATTTTGATATATGGCAAAACCAATACAATATTGTAAAGTTAAATAAAATAAAATAAAATTTAAAAAATAATAATTTCAAAGAAGTTTTAAACCTATTTTATTGGATAAAAAATGCAAGCATCTCATTTCATATAGAAATAATGCTTATTGTATGTGATAGTTTCTATAAGTACCCCATGCCAAATTTTATAAACATTTTATTATTAATATCTTTTACTCTTATTATCTAATTTTCTTTGTAAATAATTTTTCCTTCTCCATAATGACATTATGAATGTGTAGATTTGTGTGTGTGTTTATTTTCAACCTATTTAAATGGGTTTAGAAATGGAGAAATGTAACTTGTACCAATGAGAATACAAAAAATGTATAAATTTTGATCACAAAAGAATATACTTCTTTTTGTAAAACAAAAAAACGTCAGTTGTGTTGAGATATAACTGACATGTGACATTGTATTAGTCCAAGGTGTGAAAAACAATATTAGTATAAATTGTGAAATATTCATCACAATAAGTTTAGTTAACATCAATTACCTCAGAGTTAAGCATTTTTTCTTGTCATGACAACTTTTTAAGATCTACACTCTTTAACAGCTTTCAAATATACAATACAGTATTATTAACTATAATCATTATGCTGTATATTACACATGCAGAATTTAATTGTCTTATAATTAGAAATTTTCACCTTTTTATGAAAGGGACAAAAATCCCACGAACTCATAGATACAGAGAATAGAACAGACTGACGTTTGTCAAAAGTAGGGGTAGAGAATGGTGGAAATGGATGTAAACGGTCAAAAGGTAAAAAGCATACTTCTGACCTAGAGGTTTTTATTGATACTATTTGAGAGACATGACCTGAAATTGCTAAATACATAATAACTGATAATGCTAGCTTTTTAGTTTAAATATCACAATTTCTGGGCTAAGTCACTGAGATTGTAGAGCAAGCATGAAAGACCAATAGCTTGCATTTGGAGATAACTTTTAATGTATGCATTTTTTAATGGTAACACTTATTTGATTCTAAGTGCATATCATAGAATTAATTAGCAACCTTAAGGGTTTGCAACAAACTGAAGAGAAAGTTAACATGCTTGCTAAATTGATACAATTCCTTTCTATTAGGTCCATGACTGTCTTTGATTCTTAGGTCTATACATTTTTACTAGCTTGCAATTGTCTAGTCCAAATATATATATTTTCATTATTTATCAGTAGGCTAAGAAGTGAACTAAGAAACAATGAAGGCACTGAACCCAAGGCCACATCTGTCCACTGCCACAAATTAGAGTTGCATTAAAATAATCCTTTTTTTTTTTTTTTTTTTTTGGCTAGAATGATGACTGAGTTTTATTAAAAATAATAAACTCTCAGCTATTAAATCTGTAAAAAGCAGAAATGGCTCTGCTGGCAACCAGAGCAGCACATTCTCAACCACATACCAATAATGCTTACAGAATACCAGAAATGATCCAGCTAGACTATTCTGTGAGCTGAACTGAACTCCAGGCCACAGCATTGCCACACTGCTATCAGGGTTGACCGCTGATCCCCCAGCCGTGATAACTCTCCTCCTGACAGTGTGCTATCAAGAAGTTGCCCCACTACCTTGGAAACCTGTCATCAATTCCAGCCCAAGTACAAATTCTGTTAAAAGCCAGCAAGTCCTTCTAACTCGCATTCTCCCATATGTGATACCCCATGCTTGCTCTGAGGTATGTCTCCTGTGCTGCAGCAAGCCCACTAAACATCTTCATTATTATCACTGTCTACTGATGTGTTTCTTGGGGCATTTGATCAGTGTGATTTAACCATGATCTCTTGAAAGTTCAACCATCTTCTTTAATATATTCTTCACAACTGTATTTTCATTGGCATATCTACTACCGAACTTTTGCATCACGTTAAATACCCTTGCGTAGTCATTTCTGTCATTCGTACATATTTACATATGTCCACCCTCTTCCTCCTAATCCTCCTCCATCACAGCATAAGATGCCCTCGCCTTTGAAGTTAGGCATGTCCCTGTTACTTTCCATGTTTAATGAGCCAAGGGTATCTATCCTGCACAAAAACTTCAAAAATTAATAATACCTTCTCTTCCTTCTGTCTAGTTGATTTTGAAAGCATATATTGAAATGGACCCTCTCTCACTCCACAACCCAGAGGAACTACAATGAGAAGACATTCTTTGCCCCTCCAGGCTTGTTCTAGATACACAGCATAAATAAAAATAATTTTTAACATGTTTAGCAACTGGGGAATTCCTTGGCAGTCCAGTGTTTAAAACTCCTTGCTTCCACTACAGAGGACCCAGGTTCTGTCTCTGGTCAGGCAACTAAGACCCCACAACCTGTGGTGCAGCCAAAATAAAAGAAAATAATTAATTAAAAATAAATTAAAAAACAGGGTTAGGATTTGGGAATTTTGAGTATTGTGAAATCGCAATACCAACTAACTTTCCCTGACTGATACAAGGCACAGTTGTATTCATGAATGATATTTGGCTGCAATGTTATAAAATTCCTAGACAATTCAGAACTGTAATTTGTAATTGAATTTCATTTGTATATCATTAATAGGTACCTTTATTTAAGGTGAGAATTATTTCTAATGATTCAGAAACTCATATATTTGTCAAAGTGCAGACTGTTGTTAAAAATGCATTTTGTTCAATTACTTCTACAATATTCCAGAGTCATATATGCTAAGAATTATTTGAAGTCTATTTTCAAACTTCAGAATTTTATTTTTTATAATTACTTATTTTGAATTGGAGCTATTTAGTTAGATAACAGTTTTAATATAGAAGATAAATTAGGGAAAGAAATCTCTTTAAATATTTGTAACTAAACCAACCATTGGGCTTTCCTGGTGGCTCAGTGGTAAAGAATCCGCCTGTAATGCAGGCAGTATGGGGAAGATTCCCTGAAGAAGGAAATGGCAACCCACTCCAGTATTCTTGTCTGGGAAATCCCATGGACAGAGGAGCCTGGTGAGCTACAGTCCATGGAGTCACAAAGAGTCAGACATGACTAAGTGACTAAACAACAGCAAACCTACTGTAGCGTCTATAGAATAATCTTCAGTAGAGGGGCATGTTCATTATATGCTGGTCCAATATACCAAAGGGAGAGAATTGGGTTTTTAAATTTTTTTTTTTTTTTTTTAGTTTTAGAAATATCCTCCTATTACATTAAGGAAGCACTTTATTTATAAGTTGCTTTTTGCTAACAAACTGAATCACAAGGCACAAATCGCCAGCTGGATCCTCTTAGAAAGACAGGTTGCTTACAGTGAAAACGTAGGCTGCCTCTGTCCCCTGTGCTCTCACACAACTGAACTCCACTTCCTTGGAAGTATGGGCCCTTAATAAAAAAGAGGGGAATGGCCCTAGTTTAAGCCTTCAGATTAAGTAACCTCAAGGAAAAGCAGTGGCACCCCAGAACAGTTTTCACTCTGAGCCTGAGACAGAGGTTCTGAAACCACTGATGTTTGCAAATTTATTGTCTAGTCAGACATTTACTGCTTCCCAAGACATTCTTCTCGGGACTTCTCTGTTATCTCTACATTGATAGACATCTAGAAAAAAAATTAAATCTCTTCTTATTTCCAGTTGCATACCAATATCTCCAGGAGTAAATTTCTGGTTGTATTTTTGTTTGAGGGTTTTTTGGTTTGCTTGTTTGTTTCTTTGTTTACAATGTTTTAGGAAAGAACGAAATCATCAGAGAATCTCAAGGGTGCAGTGCAAATCCTATCAGGCTAAAAACCTGCCTTGCCTCCCAAAACAAAGCACTCTGTTCTGCTGACCTGTGTTAGACTCTCAGGGCTATAATTATGTTAAAAGCAAAGCAAAACAAAACAAAACAAAACAAAACACCTCTCAGTGCCATAGTCTGTATCTATCTAATACCTAACATTTCAATCCTGGCAATGCAGACTTGCCACAAAATATATGTTCAAACTTTTGAAGTCTTATTCTCTTGTTTATCCTGTGCCTCAGTCAAATAGAACCTCTTAGCCCTTCCTCACACATTCTTTGCATTACAGCCTGTGTACATTTGCTTATGCTTTATCTTCTGTTTGATTCACTTCCCCTGTCCTACAAGATCGGATTCAGTTTTTCTCTGATGAGTCAGTGTCTTCTTTCCTTTTGTAAAAATTTATTCAAGCTAAAGAAAAAATTCAACCATTTCCCCTCCCCTACCTCTGGCAACCACTAATTTGTTCTCTGTATCTTATGAGCTTGATAAATATATGGGCTTGATACACACACACACACACACACACACACACACACGTATCTGTGTGTGTGTGTGTGTATATATATGTGCATATATATATGTATATACACACGTACACATGCATAATTCCACATACAAGAGATGGTATGTAGTAATTGTGTTTGACTTATTTCACTTAGTATAATCCCCTCAAAGTCCAACCATGTTGTCATAAATGGCAATATTTCATTATCTTTTTGTGGCTGAGTATGATTTTTCTTTTCGTTGCTTAATGATATTCTGTTATATACATATATATACTACAGTTGTTTTATGAGCCCATTTAAAAACACTTAGGTTGTTTCTATATTTTGACCAGTGTAAATAATGTTGGAATTAACATAAATATCTTTAAAAATTCTTGTTTCCATTTTATTTTTCCAAATAAATACCCGAAGTGGACCTGCCAGATCATAAGATACTTCTATTTTCAGATTTTAGAAACTATTTATTTTTATTATTTATTTACTTGGGTAAATAAGCTGCACTGGGTTTTAGTTGCAGTACACATGGGATCTTCATTCTTTGTTGTGAATGCGGAGTCTTTTAATTGTGGAATGCAAAATCTTTGTTGAGAAACTGGACCACTTAATTGCAGCTTGTAGGATCTAGTTCCCTGATCAGGGATCGAACCCTGTCCCCCTGTATTGGGAGCATGGAGTCTTAGCCACTGAACCATGAGTGAAGTTCAAATTTTCATGCTATTCTCATTAGTGACTGCACAAACTTATATTTCCAACAACAGTGCACAAGGATTCACTTGTCTTCACGTCCTTGCCAGTATTTTTTACTTGTCTTTTTCTCTTTTTTTTAATATAAATTTATTTATATTTAATAGCAAGTGTGAGATGAGATATTCTTGGGGTTTTGATTTGCATTTCCCTGATTAGTGATGCTGACAATCTTTTCATGAACTTGTGGCCATTCTTTTGCCTTTTTTTGGAAAAATGTCTATTCTTCAGACACTCTGCCCATTTATTAATCAGATTGTTTGCTCTGCTATTGAGTCATATAAGTTCTTTATGCATCTAAAATATTAGTCCTTTATCAGGTATATGATTTGCAAATATTTTCTCCCATTTAGTAGATTGCCTTTTTATTCTGTTGCTGGCTTCCTTTGCTGTGCAGAAGCTTATCATTTTGATGTAGTCCCACTTGTTTATTTTTGCTTTTGCTTGTGGTGTCAGATTTCAAAAGTCATTGCCAAAACCTGTATCTAGAAGCTTACCACCTGAGTTTCCTTCTAGGATTTTCATGGTTTCAGGCCATATATTCCAATCTTTAATTTGTTTTGAGTTAATTTTTGTGCATGGTGTGATATAATGGTTCAGTTTCATTCTTTTGCATGTTACTTTTCAGTTTTTCCAGCACCATTTATTAAAAGACTATCCTTTCTCTATTGTATATTCTTGGCTCCTTTGTTGTAAATTAGTAGACCATTTATGTGTGGGTTTATTTCTAAACTATTTATTCTAGTCCATTGATCTATGTATTTATGCCAGTACTACATTGCTTTAACTACTATAGTAATTTGATACAGTTTTCTTTTTATTTCTCTAGAATGATTTGGCTATTCAAAGTCTTGTATGGTTCCATATAATTTAGTACTGCTTACTCTATTTCTGTGAAAAATGTCATTGGAATTTTGATTAAATTTGATCTTTATATTGCTTAACTAGTGTGGCCATTTTAACAATATGGATTCTTCCAGTCAACAGACATGGAATATATTTCCATTTGTGTCTTTTTCAACTTCTTTCATTAATATTCTCTAGTTTTCTATATATATAGCTCTTTCACTTCATTGGTTAAATTTATTTCTGAGCATCTTATTCTTTTTAATGAAATTGTAAATAAGACTATTTCAATTTCTTTTTATGAAAATCTATTACCATTATATAGAAATGCAACAGATTGTTGTACACTGGTATCTTGCAACTTTAATGAATTTGTTGATTAGTTCTAACAGTTTTCTGATGGAGTCTTAAGGCTCTTTTATATATAATGTCATCTGCAAATAGTGACAATTTACTTTTCCCTTTCCAATTTGGATGCTTCTATTTCTCACTTTTGCCTAATTGTTCTGGCTAAGATTTCCAATACTATGTTAAATAAAAATGGTGAGAGTAGGAATCTTTGTCTTGTTTTTGATATTAGAAGAAATGCTTTAAGATTTCACTATTGAATACAGTGTTACTAGTGGGCTTGTCACCTATGGCCTTTGTTTTGTTGAGGTATGTGCCTCTACAACCACTTTGTTGAGAATCTATATAATAAATGCATATTGAATTTTGCAAAATACATTTTCTGCATCTATTGAAATGATCTTCTTATTTTTATTATTCATTTTGCCAATGTGGTATATAACATTTATTGATTTGGAGATGTTGAACCATTCTTACATTCCTGGAATTAATTCTACCCTCATAGTATAAGATCCTTTTAGTGAGTTGTTGAACATTTTAATTTTAAATATGTTTACTTTAAATTATTATACTTGTAAATTGAGAAAAATAGTGACAATTTAAAAATTATGTTTTTTTATACTTCTGTTTAGTTCATATAGTTAACTTAGAGTTACTCTGTGTGTTAATTTATATTGCCTATAGCTTATAGGAATTTACACTTGTATTAATTGATTTATTTGGTTATACTATAGGCACAAAGGATAAATTAGTAAAAAAATTTGGATGAAAATCTCTGTCCTTGTATAGTTTACATTTGTAGTGGAGAGAGACATAAAGAAATAAGCAAATATATAGTAAAATCAAATAATGAAGAGAGTAGAAGGTTGGAAACAGTACAGCTTAAAATAGTATCACTAGGAGTGTAAAACAAAAGGTAACATTTGAATATCAATCTAAAGGAAGTGACTGAGCATGCAATTGTAACAAATTTTAGTTTTATTCTAAGTGTTATAAAAAGATATTAGCAGATTTTGAAAGAAAAGGATGACATAATGTGCCTTATGCTATATCAGTATCATATTGGATGCTCAATAAATATTACTCAATAAGTAATATTTAAACATACTTGTTGATAATCTATTCATAGTTACATGATATAAAATATTCCCTTGGCCACTTAAGTCCAACATTTAACTTACCTTTTTTATTAAATTAAACATTTCAGTAACTCACCACATATTTTAATCAATTACCAAGGCTTCCTAAATACTAAATGTTTGCTAGAAACATCCTATTTTAAATATCAGTTATCTCTGGTTCACTAATCTCTATCACTTGAATAAGTCACCAGCAAACCTTGAATTGATTAATACTATTCCCTGAAATGATTTTTTCTAATTCAGAACATAATGCTATGTTCTTAATTTTATTAAGGATATAGAAAAATGTTCAATTTTAAAAGAATTTGTGAGGTTTTTGCAAAATTATAATTAAAATTTTAAGTGGTCCAGGATGTGGGTACACACCACAATCTCATGATGTAGGTGTATAAATTAGATTGTGTAGGGGGCAGAAATAAATGCAACAACAGATAAGAATACGGTAATGAACCATGGATACAGGGTTGAAATTTAAGGTAGAAGGGCCGTGAAAGACATTATTTTAAGAGTGACATTTGAATGAAAATCTGGGAAAGTAAGAGAACGGTCATGCAGATGTAAATGAAAAGAGAAATCCAGGCAAAGAAAATAGTAAATTCACTCAAGAAAGCACCTTCCTAGAATGCTGGAGAAACTTTGAGATAGCCAGTGAATTAGAAATAAAGTTAAGAGAAGAGAAGTAGAAGCCATATGAGGCCTAATCCATTATTAAATAGTTA
Source organism: Tragelaphus eurycerus (assembly GCA_935064755.1). Taxonomy (NCBI): domain Eukaryota; kingdom Metazoa; phylum Chordata; class Mammalia; order Artiodactyla; family Bovidae; genus Tragelaphus; species Tragelaphus eurycerus. The sequence continues at coordinate 10,452,840 of CAKXYN010000004.1, forward strand.
ATGGGAAAATATAATCTGGGAATTTACAAGTTTTTGGCTTTTACTATAAACAGAAAGTCATTCATTATTTTAGGCAGAAGATTGACAATACCTGCCTTATACCTAGATGAGATTACTATTGCTTCTCTATGAAGAACAGACAAAGCTGAAGACGGTTTAGCTAACATAGCAGAGTATCTAAATTTTTTAAATTGAGGTATAATAAACCTATAAATTCATGTAAGATTAAGGTGTACAACATGTTGGTTTGCTACATTTAAATATTGCAATATGATATCATCATCAGATCAGATCAAATCAGATCAGTCGCTCAGTCGTGTCCGACTCTTTGCGACTCCATGAACTGCAGCACGCCAGGCCTCCCTATCCATCACCAGCTCCCGGAGGTCACTCAGACTCACATCCATCAAGTCAGTGATGCCATCCAGCCATCTCATCCTCTGTCGTCCCCTTTTCCTCCTGCCCCCAATCCCTCCCAGCATCAGAGTCTTCTCCAATGAGTCAACTCTTCGCATGAGGTGGCCAAAATACTGGAGTTTCAGCTTTAGCATCATTCCTTCCAAAGAAATCCCAGGGCTGATCTCCTTCAGAATGGACTGGTTGGATCTCCTTGCAGTCCAAGGGACTCTCAAGAGTCTTCTCCAACACCACAGTTCAAAAGCATCAATTCTTCGGCACTCAGCATTCTTCACAGTCCAGCTCTCACATCCATACATGACCACAGGAAAAACCATAGCCTTGACTAGGCGAACCTTTGTTGGCAAAGTGATGTCTCTGCTTTTGAATATGCTATCTAGGTTGGTCATAACTTTCCTTCCAAGGAGTAAGCGTCTTTTAATTTCATGGCTGCAGTAACCATCTGCAGTGATTTTGGAGCCCAGAAAAATGAAGTCTGACACTGTTTCTACTGTTTCTCCATCTATTTCCCATGTAGTGATGGGACCAGATGCCATGATCTTCGTTTTCTGAATGTTGAGCTTTAAGCCAACCTTTTAACTCTCCACTTTCACTTTCATCAAGAGGCTTTTTAGTTTCTCTTCACTTTCTGACAGAAGGATGGTATCATCTGCATATCTGAGGTTATTGATATTTCTCTCGGCAATCTTGATTCCAGCTTGTGTTTTTTCCAGTCCAGTATTTCTCATGATGTACTCTTCGTATAAGTTAAATAAACGTGGTGACAATATACAGCCTTGACATACTCCTTTTCCTATTTGGAACCAGTCTGTTGTTCCATGACCAATTCTAACTGTTGTTTCCTGACCTGCATACAGATTTCTCAAGAGGCAGATCAGGTCGTCTGGTATTTTCATCTCTCTCAGAATTTTCCACAGTTTATTGTGATCTACACAGTCAAAGGCTTTGGCATAGTCAATAAAGCAGAAAGAGATGTTTTTCTGGAACTTTCTTGCTTTTTCCATGATATAGCGGATGTTGTCAATTTGATCTCTGGTTCCTCTGCCTTTTCTAAATCCAACTTGAACATCAGGAAGTTCACGGTTCACATATTGCTGAAGCCTAGCTTGGAGAATTTTGAGCATTACTTTACTAGCCTGTGAGATGAGTGCAATTGTGCGGTAGTTTGAGCACTGTTTGGCATTGCCTTTCTTTGGGATTGGGATGAAAACTGACCTTTTCCAATCTTGTGGCCATTGCTGAGTTTTCCAAATTTGCTGGCATATTGAGTGCAGCACTTTCACAGCATCATCTTTCAGGATTTGGAATAGTTCCACTGGAATTCCATCACCTCCACTAGCTTTGTTCCTAGTGATGCTTTCTAAGGCCCACTTGACTTCACATTCCAAGATGTCTGGCTCTAGGTCAGTGATCACACCATCATGATTATCTGGGTCGTGAAGCTCTTTTTTGTACAGTTCTTCTGTGTATTCTTGCCACCTCTTCTTAATATCTTCTGCTTCCGTTAGGTCCATACCATTTCTGTCCTTTATCGAGCCCATCTTTGCATGAAATGTCCCTTTGGTATCTCTGATTTTCTTGAATAGATCCTTAGTCTTTCCCATTCTGTTGTTTTCCTCTATTTCTTTGCATTGATCACTGAAGAAGGCTTTCTTATCTCTTCTTGCTATTCTTTGGAACTCTGCATTCAGATGTTTATATCTTTCCTTTTCTCCTTTGCTTTTTGCTTCCTTTCTTTTCTCAGCAATTTGCAAGGCCTCCCCAGCCAGCCATTTTGCTTTTTTGCATTTCTTTTCCATGGGGATGGTCTTGATCCCTGTCTCCTGTACAATGTCACGAACCTCAGTGCATAGTTCATCAGGCACTCTATCTATCAGATCTAGGCCCTTAAATCTATTTCTCACTTCCACTGTATAATCATAAGGGATTTGATTTAGGTCATACCTGAATGGTCTAGTGGTTTTCCCTACTTTCTTCAATTTCAGTCTGAATTTGGCGATAAGGAGTTCATGGTCCGAGCCACAGTCAGCTCCTGGTCTTGTTTTTGCTGATTGTATAGAGCTTCTCCATCTTTGGCTGCAAAGAATATAATCGATCTGATTTTGGTGTTGACCATCTGGTGATGTCCATGTATAGAGTCTTCTCTTGTGTTGTTGGAAGAGGGTATTTGCTATGACCAGTGCATTTTTTTTTGCAAAACTCTGTTAGTCTTTGCCCTGCTTCATTCTGTATTCCAAGGCCAAATTTGCCTGTTACTCCAGGTGTTTCTTGACTTCCTACTTTTGCATTCCAGTCCCCTATAATGAAAAGCACATCTTTTTTGCGTGTTAGTTCTAAAAGGTCTTGTAGGTCTTCATAGAACCGTTCAACCTCAGCTTCTTCAGCGTTACTGATTGGGGCATAGACTTGGATTACTGTGACATTGAATGGTTTGCCTTGGAAACGAACAGAGATCATTCTGTCGTTTTTGAGATTGCATCCAAGTACTGCATTTTGGACTCTTTTGTTGACCATGATGGCCACTCCGTTTCTTCTGAGGGATTCCTGCCCGCAGTAGTAGATATAATCGTCATCTGAGTTAAATTCACCCATTCCAGTCCATTTTAGTTCACTAATTCCTAGAATGTCAACATTCACTCTTGCCATCTCTTGTTTGACCACTTCCAATTTGCCTTGATTCATGGACCTGACATTCCAGGTTTCTATGCAATATTGCTCTTTACAGCATCGGACTTTGCTTCTATCACCAGATACATCCACAGCTGGGTATTCTTTCTGCTTTGGTTCCATGCCTTCATTCTTTCTGGAGTTATTTCTCCACTGATCTCCAGTAGCATATTGGGCCCCTACTGACCTGGGGAGTTTCTCTTTCAGTATCCTATCATTTTGCCTTTTCATACTGTTCATGGGGTTCTCAAGGCAAGAATACTCAAGTGGCTTGCCATTCCCTTTTCCAGCGGACCACACCCTGTCAGATCTCTCCACCATGACCCGCCCATCCTGGGTTGCCCCACGGGCGCGACTTAATTTCATTGAGTTAGACAAGGCTGTGGTCCTGGTGTGATTAGATTGACTAGTTTTCTGTGAGTATGGTTTCAGTGTATTTGCCCTTTGATGCCCTCTTGCAAGACCTACTGTCTTACTTGAGTTTCTCTTACCTTGGGTGTGGGGTATAGAATCAGGTAATACCTCTGTCATGTCTCATAATTATCATTTCTTTTTTTGTAGTGAGAACTTTTAAAATCTAGTTTCTTAGCAACTTTTAAGTATGTAATAAGGATTATTAACTATAGTCATATTGTTGTTTATTAGATCCCTAGAACTTACTCATCTTTAACTGCAAGTTTGCATCCTTTAGCCTACGTCTAAGATTAAACAAATAAATGACTAGTTTTGACAGCTAAGTCACAAATACAATTTTGACTGATATCACTTCAAAATTTCTTCCTCTATTCTGAAAAATAGCTGACAGTCTGTTTGAAACCAAAGCCAATATTTCAGAAATTGTGTGTTGGTGATCTAAATGACAGATTTAGCCTGTAGATTTATTTTGTTTGGCACATAACTATTGGGAGCCAACATTTAAAAATTGGAAGTATCCGTATAAAATATGGCTTTGCAGATTATCTGGAAATGTCAGACACTCTGGTAACATTAGACCCAGTATCAACAATAGGAGCTGGTTAGTGTCTGGCCTTTACACAAAGCTGTAGACTTTCTGATTTTCAACAGTTGTTACCAGACAGTACTGAGGCTTTAATAACCAAAGCTAATGGTAAGTTGCATTGCATTATCACATCTGCTCTACTGTTTTTCTTACAATACAGAAATATTCTGCTATAAAATTCTCTCTGAAAAATGACAAAAATATAGGAAGAAAGTTGCCACCTTGATTTTTATTTTCTTAATCTATGAGTATTTGAGCTTGTGACTTTTGACTTTTACATACGATGTAACAAATTTAATTATCCCATATAGGAAAATAATTAGACAACACATTCAATTGAGTTATATTTTGATATTAGAAAAAAAAAAAAAAAATATTGCCAACAGAGGCACATTCTAAGACATTCTTCATTAAATTCAGAAACTGGTAATGAGGAAAATAGTTATAGGTCTAAAAGTCTCTTCACTTTTCTGAAATTGTTTCATTTCATAGCTCATAGCTCTGCTGTAAGACAAAAATTCATTTGTTTTCCCACATTTTGCTTAATTATATACATATTTTAAGTTCTAATGTGCCTTTAATGTGTATAGAAAGAGAAATATCCACAAAGATTAGTATATTTTGAAATATATTATTGGTTTGATGTTTCTTATAATATTATAACTATTATAATACTTAATTACCCATATAAATAATATATATATATCTACATTTATTTCTCTGTATTTAATAAATACATCTTTGCAGCCACAGATGTAGAATCTCTATGCCATCAGCAAAAACAAGACCAGGAGATGACTGTGGCTAAGATCATGAACTCCTTATTACAAAATTCAGATTTAAATTGAAGAAAGTAGAGAAAATCACCAGATCATTCAGGTATGACCTAAATCAAATCCTTTATGGTTATATAGTGGAAATGACAAGAGAATCAAGGTATTAGATCTTATAGACAGAGTGCCTGAAGAACTATAGACAGAGGTTTGTGAAGTTGTACAGGAGGTCGTGATCAAGACCATCCCCAAGAAAAAGAAATGCAAAAAGGTAAAATGTTTGTCTGAGGAGGCCTTACAAATAGCTGAAAAAAGAAGAGAAGCTAAAGGCAAAGGAGAAAAAGAAAAGCTATACGCATTTTAATGCAGAGTTCCAAGGAATAGCAAGGAGAGATAAGAAAGCCTTCCTCACTGATCAATACAAAGAAATAGAGGAAAACAATAGAATGGGAAAGACTAGAGATCTCCTTAAGAAAATTAGAGATACCAAGGGAACATTTCATGGAAAGCTGGGCACAATAAATGACAGAAATGGTATGGGCCTAAGAGAAGCAGAAGATACAAAGAAGAGGTGGCAAGAATACACAGAACTGTACAAAAAAGATCTTCATGATCCAGATAACCACGATGGTGTGATCACTCACCTAGAGCCAGACAACCCGGAGTCTGAAGTCAAGTAGGCCTTAGGAAACATGACTATGAACAAAACTAGTAGAGGTGATGGAATTCCAGTTAAGCTATTTCAAATCCAAAAGATGATGCTTTGAAAGTGCCACACTCAATAAGCCAGCAACTTTGGAAAACTCAGCAGTGGTATCAGAACGTGAAAAGGTCAGTTTTCATTCCAGTCTCAAAGAAAGGCAATGCCAAATAATCTTCAAACTACTGCACAATTGCACTAATCTCACACAGTAGCAAAGTAATGCTCAAAATTCTGTGAGCCAGGCTTCAATACTACATGAATGGTGACCTTCCAGATGTTCAAGCTGGATTTAGTAAAGACAGAAGAACCAGAGATCAAACTGCCAATATCATTCGGATCATAGAAAAAGCAAGAGAATTCGAGAAAAGCATCTACTCCTGCTTTATTGACTATGCAAAAACCTTTGACTGTGTGGATCACAACAAAATATGGAAAATTCTTAAAGAGATGGGAATACCAGACCACCTGACCTGCCTCTTGTGTAATCTGTATGCAGGTCAAGAAGCAACAGTTAGAACTGGATATGGAACAACAAACTGGTTCCAAAGAGGAAAAGGAGTACGTCAAAGCTGTATATTGTCACCCTGTTCATTTACCTTTTTTTTTTTTTTTTTGAAGTTTCATCTTTTTTTTTTTTTTTTATATTGTATTGGTTTTGCCATATATCTTCTATGCAGAGTACATCATGTAAAATTCCAGGCTGGATGAAGCACAAGCTAGAATTAAGACTGTCAGGAGAAATATCAATAATAACCTCAAATATGCAGATGACACCACCCTTATGGCAAAAAGTGGAGAAGAACTGAAGAGCCCTTTGATGAAAGTGAAAGAACAGAGTGAAAAAGTTGGCTTAAAACTTAACACTCAGAAAACTAAGATTATGTCATCTGGTCCCATCACTTCATGGCAAATGGATGTGGAAACAATGGAAATAGTGACAGACTTTATTTTGGGGGGCTCCAAAATCACTGCAGATGATGACTACAAGCTATGAAATTAAAAGACACTTGCTCCATGGAAGAAAAGCTATGATCGACCTAGACACCATATTTAATAGCAGAGACATTACTTTGCCAGCAATAGTCCATCTAGTCAAAGCTACAGTTTTTCCAGTAGTCATGTATGGATGTGAGAGCTGAACTATAAAGAAATTGAGTGCTGAAAAATTGATGCTTTTTAACTGAAGACTCTTGAGAGTCCCTTGGACTGCAAAGAGATCCAATCAATTAATCCTAAAGGAAATCAGTCCTGAATATTCATTGGAAGGACTGATGCCAAAGCTGAAACTCCAAAAATTTGGCCACCTGATGCAGAGAATTGATTCACTAGAAAAGACCCCGATGCTGGGAAAGATTGAAAGACTGAGGAGAAGGGGACGACATAGGGTGAGATAGTTGCATGGCATCGCCAACTTGATGGACATGAGTTTGAGTAATCTCAGGGAACTGGTGATGGATAGGAAAGCCTGGCATGCTGCAATCTATGGTATCACAAAGTATTGGGCATCAATGAGCGACTGAACTGAACTGAACTGATTTAATAAATATGAATCATATCATATATATTAATTGAAAAAATTATGAAGATTAAATAGTCTCTTAAATAGTAAGGGATGGTACTTCGGAGTACTTATGTTCCTGAAAGAGGCCAAGGCATAATGTTTATTACATATTTAAGAGGAAGATAACAAAATCTCAAAGAACTGAAGTATTAAAGAAGAATCTTATTAAACACAATATATCAAAGTGATTAGAACAAGAGCCCTGGGTCTCATTTGAGGGAGGTGAATGTTTATGTCCTGGATCTGGCTCCATATTGAATAATTTGAAATTATGCTTTCTGTGTCCAATTTTCCTCATTTATTAAGTGAAAACAATAGTACCAATCTCAAAGTCTTATTGTAAAGATTAAATAAAACATTTAATGGTTGTATTCTTGCTTCAGAATCCTCTTCTCTGCAGTTCAGTAGTTGAATATCTTAAATATTATTTTAGATTCAATTACGTTTATTCTTTTGTACAATTTATTTCATTTGATATCCATCCAGTGGTCCTGGTTATAGAAAATGGTAAGTACGATAGAATATTAAAAATTTTGCCATAAAAATCTAGACCTTTTTTGAAATATTACATTGAAGCAAAACAGTTATATCATTAATTGGTAGAGGATTTATTTTTTTCACAACTGACACAACTAATATTCATGAATCTAGTATTTGAAAATAAGGAACAATTCTTTGGTGACTTTTGTCAAAGAGTTCTGGATAGAGTGATTTTTTAAAAATGTGAATTCATTTCAGTCTTCTACCCAACACTGAGATTCCAAAGTTTACATCACAAATGACCTATATAACATCAGAAAATCTTTTAGGATTCAGGCTATAAAATAGAATGGATGCCTTGAATCCCCCACAAATCAGCAAAGTTCAGGTAGCCTGGATTTGTATTTGGCTATGTGACATTAGGAAAATCACTTATTTTCTCTATGCCTATTTCCCCCTCTTCCAAAGTAAAAAGATGAAATTATTTTAATTTCTTAGGTGTATTTTCATATAAAATGAGATAAATCATTGAATCAGTTTCTACAGCTAGTGACACAAAGAGTTTAGTAAAATATGGTGATTTTTGTAACTACATAAACACAAAAAACACAAAGGATCTATAAGGAGATGGTGTTGTGAGTTAAATTGTATTCCTCCAAAATTCATATTTGACATCTAAGCCCCCAGAACCTCAGAATGTGACTTCATTTGGACATGAAGTAATTACAGATGTAAGATGAGGTCATACTGGAATAGAGTGGATCTGTAACCCAGTATGACTGCTGTCCTTATTCAAAGGAGAAATTTAGAGACCGACACATAGACAAGGAGAGGATCCTATGACAATGAAAGTAAAGGTTTGGATAATGCAGCAGCAGCAAAGGAACAACAATATTGCCAGCAAAACATAAGCTAGGAGAAAGTTTAGAACTTGTTTCTCCCTCATAGCCCTCACAAGGGGCAACTCCACTTACACTTTGATTTCAGTTTTCAAATCTCTAGAACTGTGAGACAGTTGATTTGTGTTGCTTAATCCACACTTTGTGGTATTTTATTATGGCAGTCCTAGAAAATTAACACAGATGGTAAATAGTAGTTATCTCTAAACAGAGAAATAATGAAAAATTTTAATTTTCTAATGTGTCATTTTGTTAAACTTTCTAATATCAATATATAGTACTTTTATAACCAATATATGATAAAAAGTATACATCTATTTTATTTCATAATTTTGAAAATTAATAGTAAAATATGATTATACTTTATATAGGACAACCATGTGAATTATTGTTTTGATAATATTTATCACACATAAGGCCTTATCTCTTTGATTTGAACTAAAATGAGTTAGAATTATGCTATTGGGACTAAACATATAATCATGAAGAATTTGTGGAACTAAGAGACCCTACAAAGAATGACAGTTCAAATGCCACAATAGTCATTGTCATGGCTCAAAGCATGCTCAAAGCATGTCATGCTCAAAGAATTTTGTAAAGCAAAATATGAGACTTTTTTTTTTTTTCATGTGCATGGTTAACACATTAGCCTTAAGATGAGCTTATTTTGATTTCTTAAGTATTGGAAAGTGCCTGATTAAGAGAGGGGAGAAATCAGATTTTTCCAATACAAGTGAACTTAGCAGGAATTTTATTTTAGTATAGACCCTTAAAAAGAGGGAGAAGGAACCAAAGTCATCATATAAATGGGAAAGTCAGAAAAGAGTGTAATGGGATAACACAGGAAACTTACATAATATTCTCATTTACACAGTTCTGTTTTTTTTTAATCCATCAGTCTAATGGTGTGATAATAAGCAATGTGGCAGACACAGGAATCACTCCAAATAAACATATATTACAGAATACTGAGTCAAGTACTGTGTGATACATAGTAGGTACACATTTCTTTATCTGTTTTATATATAGTAGTCTGTATCTGTTAATCACAAGTTCTAAATGTATTCCTCCCCCTCCTTTCCACTTTGGTAATCCTGTTTGTTTTTTATATCAAATTTCTCTTTAAGTATATCAATTAAGTATTCATACAACTAGTTAACATTTTTCATTTTCTAAACTTGAAGAAAATACTTAGTAAAGGTCATAATCATCCCTCTTTAAATATTATTGACTTTAATGTTTTTGAAGTTAAACAAGTCATCACTGTTCCTAACTTGTGTTTGCATCATTTAACCATAAAACACTATACAGCTCTCTTCCTTAGAGTTGTTGTTAAACATCCCAAAAGCTCTTTGGAAGGGTCTCTAATGCCTCTTACAAGCTCTGTTTTGTTTATTTGCCACTTTGTAGAACCTCCAGCTGACATCTGACTGCACAGCCTTCTATACTGGTTTTGTTTATTCTGAAGGAAATCTATATTGTAAAGGTTACACTACTTGGCCCTCATTTTCTCATTACTTTAAAGCAAAGAAAGGAACTTGGAAATTTTAGATTTAGGATTAAGGCCCTTTACCAAGCATCTTGCAAGCAAAATCTTTGTTCAGTCTTACTGTCCAGATACTTCAGTGGCAATTGCAACAAACAAAGCTAAAATTTCATCCCAACAGCCTTGCCTTAGCTGCTGAAATGGACAAATTCATGTTATGAACAATGTGACTGATTATGAAATTAAATAGAATTAAATAAAATGATTAATTCAGGGATTGTAAGTAATCACCATAAGAGGCATAAAAAGGTGAAGCTAAGAAGAGAAAGAGAAGGAGAAATTTTAAAGACCTTGAAGCTCCTTTTTGAACAAATATATTGATAAGATCATGATGGCCTCTTTACAAGTCTTCATTTTCTGAATTTTAAAAAGTTCCTTCAACTGCAAACTTGAGCGTATACTGTTATAAATGGTGAAATGGTGTGTTACTATTACTGGGAGCTATAACATTTTCCTGACCTTCTGAAAAAAGGCCATCTTGTCCTGGAGCACTTAAAGCACAAGAATTTCATCTTTTGTCTATTATTATAACATGAATCATAGAGATAGAACATCAATTATAATTAGGCAATGCATTTTAGAGCAGAATTTTGCCATCCATCTACACCCTTTGCTTTGGTAATGGCAGTGCTTTGCCTGCATATTGGCTCAAGTTTGTATATTACTTTGCAGGTTAGTTTCAGCTCACAATTCACTAAGAGGAACCAACTACTTCTTAAAGAAATGAAAGAAGCAAAGCACTAATCATGGGCTCTTTCTACCTGCTGGTATCTGATTACTTATTAATTCAGTGGTCAAGGCTGAATGGTCTGTAACTTAGGAAGTCCTCTAGTTGTGCTTGTCTCCATGCTAGCCAGGGTTCAGATTACTTCTTTATTGCATTTAGCATAGAGCAAACTGCTTCCAGTTATTTTATTTGTTTTTATCTCCTCATTACCAATAAACCTCAAAGATTAGAAGCACAATGCCTTATTACACACTATATCACTGGAACATTCTTTCTCCCCAAAGGGAAATATTTGCTGTTGTTAAAATGCATCCTCAGGGCTCTATAATACTAAATATCTCACAGAAAACTCTAAAGTTCTATTATGTACATGATAAACTCCCAAGGAAAATGTGCAGAGTGAAGATGATTATTGGTTACTGATTCTTCACATATCATTTTCATTTCATAAATATATCCAAAAAAACATAGTCTTGCAGTTTGAAAAATATAGTACATTAAAACATATTAAATCAGCAGAAGAAATTATTGATGTATATGAATCATCCGGAATGAGAGTTTAGTATTAGACTTAAATAGACTCATCCAGATAGGATATTATTATCATTACAACAAGAATAATAAATTATCTGTTAGCTTTAATGACAAGGAAATGCGGTATTATAATTAATCAAACATTTGGATTAATGCTATGGTGCCTATCATAGTTTTATGCAAATACGGCATGTTAAAAGTATTATTAAAATCATGCTGCAAAGAATTTAATAGATAAGGAGTAAGATAATATTGAGGTGTTCACATTATCATAATTCTAAATAAATGCTGACTAATAGAGTTTTGATGACTATAATACTGAATGAAATAAAAGTAAAGGAAATATCTACATGTCCCAATGCTAAGCACTGAAATTTCAAAATCAAGGTTAAATCAGCCACCCCTCAGGGTCCAATAAAAGTCATTTATTCACTCTTTTATCACGTATGTATTGAACATCAAAAATGAGACACTCAGTTGAGTAAGGGCTATAAGTACTTTGGAGGACAAGACATAGTCAAGTCCTCAAGAAACAAAAATTTCAGACAGCCAAACATTAAGGACAGTGGACCAGAATAGAATAAGCATGACCAGACGAAAAAATGAAGTTTTAGAATTAAAGCAGATTTCAGATTATAAAAGGTCATTGTCATAAATCGTATTTATTTTCATCCTAAAATATAACATAATTAGATAAAAATTAGCTGAATTTCATTGGATCAATATCATATTATGGACATTGAGAAAATACTTGTTTCAGGCCTTGTAATATCACACAGAAAATTAATAATTAAGCAAAAAAAAAAAAAAAAGCCAATTGCATTTTAATGGGAGAGGGAGAGGGTGGGACGATTTGGGGGAATGGCACTGAAACATGTATAATATCATATAAGAAATGAATCGCCAGTCCAGGTTCGATACAGGATGCTTGGGACTGGTGCACTGGGATGATTCGGAGGGATGGTATGGGGAGGGAGACGGGAGGGGGGTTCAGGATGGGGAACACGTGTCTGCCCATGGCAGATCCATGTTGATGTGTGGCAAAAATAATGCAGTATTGTAAAGTCAAAAAAATGTAAAAAATTTTAAAAAATTAAATTAATTAACTAAAAAAAAACTAAACAAAAACAAAACAAAACATAAAACCTTTTGTTAGTTCTGATGGTGTGGGTGGATAAGGAGACGATGGCTCCCATCCCTAATTTCAGACGACAGCTATTTGAATAGCCTTCTAAAGCATCTACACAGTAATATGAAATTATCAAGGACACTCTAGCAAAATTTAATTCATTACCATTAGAGGCTGTGGGGAAACATTATGATAATGAAATTATTAGGAAAGAAATTAGAATGTGGACTACAGGGTTTATAGGTATGACTTGGTTTACTTCATTCCATCACTTATTCATAAATTATATATATGAATATATATGAAAAGTGAAAGTGTTAGTCACTCAGTTTTGTCTGACTCTTTGCAACCCCATGGACTGTAGCCTGCCAGGCTCCTCTGTCCATGAAATTCTCTAGGCAAGAATACTGCAATAGGTAGCCATTCTCTTCTCCAAGGACTCTTTCGACCCAGGGATCAAGCCCAGGTCTCCTGCATTGCAGAGAGATTCTTTACTATCTGAGGCACCAGGGAAACCCCATAAATGTGTATATATATACATTTATATATATATAAATACATATATACATATATGTATACATATATATACATATATATATGTATATATAAATATATATATATAAATATATATACATATATATATGACTATAATTTATGATTAAATGATGGAATGTTATATACACATATGTGTGTATATAAAATAAATGTTCAGTAGTTACTATGCCAGGTAATTTTGTGGTCACTAGGGACACTATGGAATGATGAATAACACAGACTAGGCCATATCTCTGACTTTGGGGAATTTACACTTTTTTGGATTATAAGCTTTCTACTGTGAGCCTCAGTTTAGAATTATATGAAGTTGCAAAACATGTTCAGTTTGGGTAAACTTGCTAACAGTGGGGTGTGTGTAAGATTATGGGGAGATTTTATAGCAAACACAATGAAGGGATGATCTGTAAAATACATTCTGAATGAATATTTTGTTTTTAGACTTCAAACCATGTTTGACTATATTGAAACTTCAGCTTGTATTTACATTTTGAAACTTGTAATCAAAATAGAAACATTGTTTTATTTAAAAGTAAGGATTCTTACACTTTTCCTTAACTGACCGTACTTGGCCTATGTGATCTTGTAGAACCTCCATAATGTTTCTGAAAGTACTTGTATCTCTTGAGTTGGGGTAGGGGAAGGGATGCCAACTTTGAAGGAGAGTCTCACATGTGAAAAATTCATTTGATATGGCAAATTTTATGGGATTTTATTTTTTAAAGACTTTAATTTTGGTTCCATAGAAAAACTTAAGAGGAAAATTCAAATAATACCCATATACTCCCTACTCTCACACATGCATGGCTCCCCCCATCAACAACATTACAACATTTTATGAACCTATATTGATGGATCATAACCACTCAAACACTATACTTTATTATACTTCACTCTTGGTGTTGTACATTCTATCAGTTTGAATAAATATATAATAACATGTATCCCTTATTACAATGGGTCTTCCGTGGTGGTTCATGTGATAAAGAACCTGCCTGCAATGCAGGAGATCCAGGTTCAATCCCAGGGTTGGGAAGAAACCCTCTAGAAGGGAATGGCAAGACACTCTGTGTTCTTGCCTGGAGAATTTCATGGACAGAGGAGCCTGGAGGGCTACAGTCCATGGGTCGCTGAGAGTTGGACACAACAAAGCAACTTCAGCAATATGAGAACCGTGAACTGCCAGATGTTCAAACTGGTTTTAGAAAAGGCAGAGGAACCAGAGATCAAATTGCCAACATCTGATGGATCATCAAAAAAGCAAGAGAGTTCCAGAAAAAACATCTATTTCTGCTTTATTGACTATGCCAAAGCCTTTGATTGTGTGGATCACAATAAACTGTGGAAAATTCTGAAAGAGATGGGAATACCAGACCACCTGACCAGCCTCTTGAGAAACCTATATGCGGGTCAGGAAGCAACAGTTAGAACTGGATATGGAACAACAGGCTGGTCGCAAATAGGAAAAGAAGTATGTCAAGGTTGTATATTGTCACCCTGTTATTTAACTTCTATGCAGAGGACATCATGAAAAACGCTGGGCTGGAAGAAGCAGAAGCTGGAATCGAGATTGCCAGGGGAAATACAAATAACTTCAGATGTGCAGATGACACCATCCTTATGGTAGAAAGTAAGGAGGAACTAAAAAACCTCTTGATGAGAGTGAAAGAGGAGAGTGAAAAAGTTGGCTTAGAGCTCAACATTCAGAAAACGAAGATCATGGCATCTGGTCCCATCGTCACTTCATGGGAAATAGATGGGGAAAGAGTGGAAACAGTGTCAGACTTTATTTTTTGGGCTCCAAAATCAATGCAGATGATAATTGCAGCCATGAAATTAAAAGACGCTTACTCCTTGGAAGGAAAGTTATGAACAACCTAGATAGCATGTTCCAAAGCAGAGACATTACTTTGCCAACAAAGGTTCGTCTAGTCAAGGCTACGGTTTTTCCAGTGGTCAAGTATGGATGTGAGAGTTGGACTGTGAAGAAAGCTAGGCAGCAAAGAATTGTTCTTTTTGAACTGTGGTGTTGGAGAAGACTCTTGAGAGTTCCTTGGACTGCAAGGAGATCCAACCAGTCCATTCTGAAGGAGATCAGTCCTGGGTTTTCTTTGGAAGGAATGGTGCTAAAGCTGAAACTCCACTACTGTGGCCACCTCATGTGAAGAGTTGACTCATTGGAAAAGACTCTGATGCTTGGAGGGATTGGGGGGCAAGAGGAGAAGGGGACGACAGAGAATGAGATGGCTGGATGGCATCACTGACTCGATGGACGTGAGTCTGTGTGAACTCCGGGAGTTGGTGATGAACAGGGAGGCCTGGAGTGCTACAATTCATGGGGTCGCAAAGAGTTGGTCATGATAGTGACTGAACTGAAGCAACTAAGGCTTACTTATTATTACAATTGCATACAGAGTATTTTAACTATCCTAAAGCACTCTGGGCTCCACCTATTCATTTCACTCCCTCCCAAACCCCAGAAACCACTGATCTTTCTACCTCTTCATAATTTTTCCTTTTCCTGAATATCATAAAATTGAAATCATAAAACCTACCAACAAGAGTTCCCTTTCTCTACATCTTTGGCAACATTTGTTACTTAGTCTTTTTGAAAATAGTTATTCTAATATGTGTGAGATGATATCTTATAGTTTCAATTTGCATTTCTCTGAAGATTAGTGATATTGCACTGTTTTTTTATGTAACTTCAGAGAAGGCAATGGCAAGCCCACTCCAGTACTCTTGCCTGAACTATCCCATGGACAGAGGAGCCTGGTAGCCTCCAGTCCATGGGATCGCTAGGAGTTGGACACAACTGAGCGACTTCACTTTTATTTTTCACTTTCATGCTTTGGATAAGGATATAGCAAACTACTCTAGTGTTCTTGCCTGGAGAATCCCAAGAACAGCGGAGCCTGGTGGGCTGCCGTCTATGGGGTTGCACAGAGTTGTACACGACTGAAGCGACTTAGCAGCAGCAGTTTGTGTAACTGTTTATGCTCTCTATGTCTTCTTTAGAAAAATGTGTATTTGTAAAAAGAAAGTATTAGTCACTCAGTGTCTGACTTTTTCCCACCCCAAGGACTGTGGCTTACCATTTTCCTCTGTTCATGGCATAATCCAGGCAAAGATTCTAGAGTGTGTAACCATTTCTTTCTCCAGGGGATCTTCTGGCCAGGGATCAGACCCAGGTATCCTGCACTGCAGGCAGATTCTTTACCATCTGAGCCACCAGGGAAGCTATATGTATGTTTTCTTTGGAAATATGTCTATTTAGACATACCTAAATAGAAGATTATGGAGAAGGCAATGGTACCCCACTCCAGTACTCTTGCCTGGAATATCCCATGGATGGAGGAGCCTGGTAGGCTGCAGTCCATGGGGTCGTGAAGAGTCAGACATGACTAAGCGACTTCACTTTTACTTTTCACTTCATGCATTGGAGAAGGCAATGGCAACCCACTCCAGTACTCTTGCCTGGAATATCCCATGGATGGAGGAGCCTGGTAGGCTGCAGTCCATGGGGTCACGAAGAGTCAGACATGACTAAGCGACTTCACTTTTACTTTTCACTTCATGCATTGGAGACGGCAATGGCAACCCACTCCAGTACTCTTGCCTGGAGAATCCCATGGATGGAGGAGCCTGGTAGGCTACAGTCCATGGGATTGCTAAGAGTCAGATATGACTGAGTGACTTCACTTTCACTTTTCACTTTCATGCATTGGAGAAGGAAATGGCAACCCCCTCGAGTATTCTTGCCTGGAGAATCCCAGGGACAGAGGTGCCTGTTGTCTATGGGGTCTCACAGAGTTGGACATGACTGATGTGATTTAGCAGTGGCAGTAGCAAATAGAAGATTGAGCCTCTTCAGTGGCTCAGCAGTAAAGAATCCACCAGCAGGAGACACAGGTTCAATCCCTGGGGCAGGAAGGTTCCCTGGAAAAGTGTATGACTACCCACTTCAGTATTCTTGCCTGGAGGATCTCTGATTAGAGGAGCCTGGTGGGCAGCAGTCAATGGGGTCACAAAGAGCTGGACACAACTGAAGTGACTCAGCACACACACACACAGAAGAATAGAAGAATCAGTTTAGATCTTCTGCTCATTTTTTAATTGGATCTTTTCCCTGCTATTGAGTTATGAAAGTTATTTACATGTATATTGGACATTAATCCTAATCAGATATACAAATTACCAGTATTGTCTCCCATTTAGTAAGTTACATTTCATTTTGTTGATACTCTCTTTGCTGTGAAGAAATAGTTTATTTGCTGTGAAGAAACTTTTAAGTGCAATATAGTCTCACTTGTTTACTTTTGCTTTTGTTGCCTTTGCTTTGGGTGTCAAGTCTAAAATTATTCATGGATTGGAGGAGGAAATGGCAACCTACTCCAGTGTTCTTGCCTGGAGAATCCCAGGGCCGGGGGAGCCTGGTAGGCTGCTGTCTGTGGAGTCTCACAGAGTCAGATACAACTGAAGAGACTTAGCAGCAGCAACAGCAGCAGTATTTCATTCAGGAGACTCCCAGTTCATTTCCTGGGTCAGGAAGATGCCCTGGAGAAGGGATAGGCTACCCACTCCAGTATTCATGGACTTCCCTGGTGGCTCAGACGGTAAAGAATCCACCTGCCAGGTAGGAGCTAAGATGGCAGAGGAATAGGATGGGGAGAGCACTTTCTCTTCCACAAATTCATCAGGAGAACATTTAAATGCCGAGTAAATTCCACAGAACAACTTCTGAATGCCTGCAAAGGACATCGGGCACTCAGAAAAGCAACCCATTGTCTTCGGAAGGAGGTAGGAAAAAATATAAAAGACAAAAAAAGAGACAAAAGAGGGAGGGATGGAGCTCTGTCCAGGAAAGGGAGCCTTAAAAAGAGAGAAGTTTCCAAACACCAGGAAACATTCTCACTGCCATGTCTGTGCTGAGCCTGGGAGGCACAGAGGGCAACATAACAGGGAGGAAAAATAGATGGACAATTAAAACCTACAGATTAGGAGCCCTGCGGTAACTCCCCCAGTGGAGAAACAGCGCAGACGCCTGCATCCACCATTAGCAAGCAGGGGCTGGGCAGGGAGGCATTGCGCAGCCTGCATCGCTTAGAGTAAGGATCCGGCCTGAATATCCCGAGAGATCAGCCCTGGGATTTCTTTGGAAGGAATGATGGTAAAGCTGAAACTCCAGTATTTTGGCCACCTCATGCAAAGAGTTGACTCATTGGAGAAGACTCTGATGCTGGGAGGGATTGGGGTCAGGAGGAGAAGGGGACGACAGAGGATGAGATAGCTGGATGGCATCACTGACTCGATGGATGTGAGTCTGAGTGACCTCCGGAAGTTGGTAATGGACAGGGAGGCCTGGTGTGCTGCAGTTCATGGGGTCGCAAAGGGTCGGACACGACTGAGCGACTAATCTGATCTGATCTGCCCTGAGCAAAATAATCTGGGCTAGCAAACCAGACTGTGGGATATCTACCACGCAAAAAGCCAGCCCTAACCTAAGACACCGCCAGGCCCGTGCATGGAACAAAGGACTATACAGAGATAGATGGCTGCAGACTGTCCCCCTCCGGTGACAAGCAGCCAGAGCGGGCGGAGGGCAATCACAGCCCCAGAGAAACATTATCTACAAAACTGTAAGCAGGCATCTTTGCTAACTAAGACTTCTTGGGGCTCTGAATGGTCAACATCTGCCTGAGAAGGTGCACCGGTTGTAGACCCAGAAAACCGAGCGGTGGGGAGATAAGGCGCAGAAGCTGCACTCGCCAAACACCTCATCACTTGCGCTGCTCAGAGCTGTGAAGGGCACAAAACGCAGGCCCAACAGAGTCTGGGCCTCTGAGGACTACCCGAGTGCCTGAACTTGAGTGGCTTAGACCTGGGAGGGGCAAGCAGCCCAGGGCCGGCCCCAGATGGTTCCTGGCAGAGCAACCTAGAGCCTGAGCAGTGTGGGCAGGGAAGCTACATGCACCGTGAGCAGGGTCAGGTCCAGTGTGGCTGAGGCACTGTGAGCACAGGCCAGTGTTATTTATTTGCACCATTCCTCCCTCCTCACAGCGTGACTGAACAAGTGAGCCTAAAAAAAAAAAAAAAAAAAAAAAAGGTGTCCACCACCACCCCTTTTGTATCAGGGTGGAAATCAGACACTGAAGAGACCAGCAAACAGAAGCCATAACAGAGGGAACTGCCTTGTAAGTGACAGGCAATAAACTAAAAGCCCGTGGTTAGTACCAAATACATAGGAAGGAGCCTATAGGTCTCGAGAAATATCAGCTGGAACAAGGAACTAGATGAAAATGAACTGAACCCACAATACCCACAACAATATCAGAGAAAGTCCTATATATATTTTTACTATTTTTATGATCATTCTTTCTTTATTTTTTTAATTAAAAAATTTTTTAAGTCCTCTATTACTCCTTTAATTTTCACTGTTATAACCTACTATTACTTTGCAAATAAATAAATAAATAAAAGTCCCTTTTTTCACAAAAAAGCAAACTTCATATATTTTTTATAACTTTTGTGACTTTTTTTTTTCTTTTTATTCTTTACTTTAACATTGCATTTTTGAAATTCCAAACTCTGCTCTAGGTTTTTAATTTTAGATTTTTGGTATTAGTTATCAATTTTGTACCTATTTTTTAAATAACTTTTGTGACTTTTTTTTTTTCTTTTCTCTTCATCTTTTCTTTAACATTGTATTCCTGAAATTCCAAACTCTACTCTAGATCTTTAATTTATGCTTTCTGGTATTTGTTATCAATTTGTATCTATATCTTATTTATAATTTTTGTGACTTTGTTTTTGTTTTCTTTCTTTTTCTTTTTTTTTTTTTTCTATCTTTCTTCTTCTTCTTCTTTTCTTTAACATTGCATCTTTGGAATTCCAAACTCTACTCTAGATTTTTAACTTTTGCTATCAATTTTGTTCCTATATTTTCTTTATAATTTTTGTGATTCTTTTTTTTTCCTTTTTCTTTTTCTCTCTTTCTTTTCCTTCTTCTTTTCTTTAACATTGTATTTTTGAAACTCCAAACTCTACTCTAGATTTTTAATTTTTGCTTTTAGGAATTTGTTACCAATTTTGTACCTTTAAGAACTCAATCTTCAATATCCATTTTTTACTAGGGAGCAAGATTACTGGCTTGACTGCTCTCTCCCACTTCAGACTCTCCTTTTTCTCCACCAGGTCGCCTGCGTCTCCTCCCCTAACCCCTCTCTATTCTACCCAACTCTGTGAATTTCTGTGTGTTCCAGATGGTGGAAAACACATAGGGAACTGATTACTGGCTGGATCTGTCTCTCTCCTTTTCATTCCCCCCTTTTATCCTCCTTGCCTTTTATCCTCCTGGCCACCTCTGTCTCCTTCCTCCCTCTTCTCTTCTCTGTATAACTCTGTGAACATCTATGAGCAGTCCAGTTGTGGAGTGCTCATAAGGAAGTGATTACAGGTTAGCCCGCTCTCTCCTCTATTGATCATGACATTCGGGTCACCTCTAACTCCCTCCTCCCTCTTCTCTTCTCCATGTAACGCTGTGAACCTCTCTGGGTGACCCTCACAGTGGAGAAACCTTTCATCTTTAACCTAGATGTTTTATCAATGGTGCTGTATAGAAGGAGAAGTTTTGAGACTACTGTAAAAATAAGACCGATAACTGGAAGCAGGAGGCTTAAGTCCAAACCCTGACTCCACGGAACATTAATTGACAGGAGCTCATCAAATGCCTCCATACCTACACTGAAACCAAGCACCACATAAGGGCCAACAAGTTCCACAGCAAGACATACCAAGCAAATTCTCCAGCCACACAGGAACACAGCCCTGAGCTCCAATATACAGGCTACCCAAAGTCACCCCCAAACCATAGACATCTCATTGCTCATTACTGGACACTTCGTTGCACTCCAGAGAGAAGAAATTCAGCTCCATCCACCAGAACACCGACACAAGCTTCCTTACCCAAGAAACCTTGACAAGCCACCTGAACAAATCCACACAGAGTGAGGAAACGCCACAATAAATAGAACTCCACAAACTGCGAGAATACAGAAAGAACACCCCAAACTCAGCAATATAAACAAGATGAAGAGACAGAAGAATACCAAGCAGGTAAAGGAACAGGACAAATGCCCACCAAATCAAACAAAAGAGGAAAAGATAGTGAATCTACCTGAAAAAGAATTCCTAATAATGATAGTGAAATTAATCCAAAATCTTGAAATCAAAATGGAATCACAGATAAAGAGCCTGGAGAAAAGGATTGAGAAGATGCAAGAAAGGTTTAACAAGGAACTAGAAGAAATAAAAAAGAGTCAATATATAATGCATAATACAATAAATGAGATCAAAACCACTCTGAAGGCAACAATAGTAGAATAACAGAGGCAGAAGATAGGATTAGTGAATTAGAAGATCGAATGGTAGAAATAAATGAATCAGAGGAGAAAAAAGAAAAACGAATTAAAAGAAAGGAGGACAATCTCAGAGACCTCCAGGACAATATTAAATGCTACAACATTCGAATCATATGAGTCCCAGAAGAAGAAGACAAAAAGAAAGACCATGAGAAAATACTAGAGGAGATAATAGTTGAAAACTTCCCTAAAATGGGGAAGGAAATAATCACTCAAGTCCAAGAAACCCAGAGAGTCCCAAACAGGATAAACCCAAGGCAAAACACCCCAAGACACATATTAATCAAATTAACAAAGATCAAACACAAAGAACAAATATTAAAAGCAGCAAGGGAAAAACAACAAATACAACACAAGGGAATTCCCATAAGGATAACAGCTGATCTTTCAATAGAAATTCTCCAAGCCAGGAGGGAATGACAAGACATACTTAAAGTGATGAAAGAACATGACCTACAGTCCAGATTATTGTACCCAGCAAGGATCTCATTCAAATAGGAAGGAGAAATCAAAAGCTTTACAGACAAGCAAAAGCTGAGAGAATTCAGCACCACCAAACCAGCTCTCCAACAAATACTAAAGGACCTTCTCTAGACAGGAAACACAAAAAGGGTATATAATTTTGAACCCAAAACAATAAAGTAAATGGCAATGGGATCATACTTATCAATAATTACCTTAAACGTAAATGGGTTCAATGCCCCAACCAAAAGACAAAGACTGGCCGAATGGATACAAAAACAAACCCCTATATATGTTGTCTACAAGAGACCCACCTCAAAATAGGGGACACATACAGACTGAAAGAGAAGGGCTGGAAAAAGTTTTCCATGCAAATAGGGACCAAAAGAAAGCTGGAGTAGCAATACTCATATCAGATAAAATAGACTTTAAAACAAAGGCTGTGAAAAGAGACAAAGAAGGTTATTACATAATGATCAAAGGATCACTCCAAGAAGAAGATATAACAATTATAAATATATATGCACCCAACATAGGAGCACTGCAATATGTAAGACAAATACTAACAAGTATGAAGGGAGAAATTAACAATAACACAATAATAGTGGGAGAATTTAATACCCCACTCACACCAATGGATAGATCAACTAAACAGAAAATTAACAAGGAAACACAAACTTTAAATGATACAATAGACCAGTTAGACCTGATTGATATCTATAGGACATTTCATCCCCAAACAATGAATTTCACCATTTTCTCAAGCGCACATGCAACCTTCTCCAGGATAGATCACATCCTAGGCCATAAATCTAACCTTGGTAAATTCAGAAAAATTGCAATCATTCCAAGCATCTTTTCTGACCACAATGCACTAAGATTAGATCTCAATAACAGGAGAAAAACTTTTAAAAATTTCAACATATGGAGGCTGAAAAACACACTGCTGAATAACCAACAAATCACAGAAGAAAGCAAAAAAGAAATCAAAATTTGCACAGAAACGAATGAAATTGAAAACACAACAACCCAAAACCTGTGGGACACTGTAAAAGCAGTCCTAAGGGGAAAGTTCATAGCAATACAGGCATACCTCAAGAAACAAGAAAAAAGTCAAATAAATAATCTAACTCTACACCTAAAGCAACTAGAAAAGGAAGAAATGAAGAATCCCAGGGTTAGTAGAAGAAAAGAAATCTTAAAAATTAGGGCAAAAATAAATGCAAAAGAAACAAAAGAGACCACAGCAAAAATCAACAAAGGCAAAAGCTGGTTCTTTGAAAGGATAAATAAAATTGACAAACCATTAGCCAGACTCATCAAGAAACAAAGGGAGAAAAATCAAATCAATCAAATTAGAAATGAAAATGGAGAGATCACAACAGACAACACAGAAATACAAAGGATCATAAGAGACTACTATCAACAATTACATGGCAATAAAATGGACAACGTAGAAGAAATGGACAAATTCTTAGAAAAGTACAACTTTCCAAAACTGGATCAGGAAGAAATAGAAAATCTTAACAGACTCATCACAAGCACGGAAATTTAAACTGTAATCAGAAATCTTCCAGCAAACAAAAGCCCAGGTCCAGATGGCTTCACAGCTGAATTCTACCAAAAATTTAGAGAAGAGCTAACACCTATCCTACTCAAACTCTTCCAGAAAATTGCAGAGGAAGGTAAACTTTCAAACTCATTCTATGAAGCCACCATTACCCTAATACCAAAACCTGACAAAGATGCCACAAAAAAAGAAAACTACAGGCCAATATCACTGATGAACATAGATGCAAAAATCCTTAACAAAATTCTAGCAATCAGAATCCAACAACACATTAAAAAGATCATACACCATGACCAAGTGGGCTTTATCCCAGGAATGCAAGGATTCTTCAATATCCACAAATCAATCAACATAATACACCACATTAACAAACTGAAAAATAAAACCTATATGATTATCTCAATAGATGCAGAGAAAGCCTTTGACAAAATTCAACATCCATTTATGATAAAAACTCTCCAGAAAGCAGGAATAGAAGGAACATACCTCAACATAATAAAAGCTATATATGACAAACCCACAGCAACCTTTATCCTCAATGGTGAAAAATTGAAAGCATTTCCTCTAAAGTCAAGAACAAGACAAGGATGCCCACTTTCACCATTACTATTCAACATAGTTTTGGAAGTTTTGGCCACAGCAATCAGAGCAGAAAAAGAAATAAAAGGAGTCCAAATTGGAAAAGAAGTAAAACTCTCACTGTTTGCAGATGACATGATCCTCTATATAGAAAACCCTAAAGACTCCACCAGAAAATTACTAGAACTAATCAAAGAATATAGTAAAGTTGCAGGATATAAAATCAACACACAGAAATCCCTTGCATTCTTGTACACTAATAATGAGAAAATAGAAAGAGAAATTAGGGAAACAATTTCATTGACCATTGCAATGGTCAAAAGAACTAAAGAATCTAAAGAACTATATACAGAAAACTATAAAACACTGGTGAAAGAAATCAAAGAGGACACTAATAGATGGAGAAATATACCATGTTCATGGATTGTCAGAATAAATATAGTGAAAATGAGTATACTACTCAAAGCCATTTATGGATTCAATGCAATCCCCATCAAGCTACCAACAGTATTCTTCACAGAGCTAGAACAAATAATTTCTCAATTTGTATGGAAATACAAAAAACCTCGAACAGCCAAAGCTATCTTGAGAAAGATGAATGGAACTGTAGGAATCAACCTGCCTGACTTCAGGCTCTATTACAAAGACACAGTCATCAAGACAGTATGGTACTGGCACAAAGACAGAAATATAGATCAATGGAACAATATAGAAAGCCCAGAGACAAATTCACGCACATATGGCTACCTTATCTTTGACAAAGGAGGCAAGAATATAGAATGGACTAAAGACAATCTCTTGGAAAACTCAGCAGTGGCCAAAGATTGGAAAAGGTCAGTTTTCATCCCAATCCCAAAGAAAGGCAATGCCAAACAGTGCTCAAACTACCGCACAATTGCACTCATCTCACACGCTAGTAAAGTAATGCTCAAAATTCTCCAAGACAGGCTTCAGCAATATGTGAACCGTGAACTTCCTGATGTTCAAGCTGGTTTTTGAAAAGGCAGAGGAACCAGAGATCAAATTGCCAACATCCGCTGGATCATGGAAAAAGCAAGAGAGTTCCAGAAAAACATCTATTTTTGCTTTATTGCCTATGCCAAAGCCTTTGACTGTGTAGATCACAATAAACTGTGGAAAATTCTGAAAGAGATGGGAATACCAGACCACCTGATCTGCCTCTTGAGAAATCTGTATGCAGGTCAGGAAGTAACATTTAGAACTGCTCATGGAACAACAGACTGGTTCCAAATAGGAAAAGGAGTACGTCAAGGCTGTATATTGTCACCCTGTTTATTTAACTTATATGCAGAGTACATCATGAGAAAGCCTGGACTGGAAGAAACACAAGCTGGAATCAGGATTGCCGGGAGAAATATCAATAACCTCAGATATGCAGATGATACCACCCTTATGGCAGAAAGTGAAGAGGAACTAAAAAGCCTCTTGATGAAAGTGAAAGTGGAGAGTGAAAAGGCTGGCTTAAAACTCAACATTCAGAAAACGAAGATCATGGCATCTGGTCCCATCACTACATGGGAAATAGATGGAGAAACAGTGGAAACAGTGTCAGACTTTATTTTTCTGGGCTCCAAAATCACTGCAGATGGTTACTGCAGCCATGAAATTAAAAGACACTTACTCCTTGGAAGGAAAGTTATGACCAACCTAGATAGCATATTCAAAAGCAGAGACATCACTTTGCCAACAAAGGTTCGCCTAGTCAAGGCTATGGTCTTCCCTGTGGTCATGTATGGATGCGAGAGCTGGACTGTGAAGAAGGCTGAGCGCCGAAGAATTGATGCTTTTGAACTGTGGTGTTGGAGAAGACTCTTGAGAGTCCCTTGGACTGCAAGGAGATCCAACCGGTCCATTCTGAAGGAGATTAGCCCTGGGATTTCTTTGGAAGGAATGATGCTAAAGCTGAAACTTCAGTATTTTGGCCACCTCATGAAAAGAGTTGACTCATTGGAGAAGACTCTGATGCTGGGAGGGATTGGGGGCAGAAGGAGAAGGGAACGACAGAGGATGAGATGGCTGGATGGCATCACTGACTCGATGGATGTGAGTCTGAGTGACCTCCGGGAGTTGGTGATGAACAGGGAGGCCTGGCGTGCTGCAGTTCATGGGGTCGCAAAGAGTCGGACACGACTGAGCGACTGATCTGATCTGATCTGAAAGACAATCTCTTTAAGAAGTGGTGCTGGGAAAACTGGTCAAACACTTGTAAAAGAATGAAACTATAGCACTTTCTAACACCAAAACCAAAAATAAACTCAAAATGGATTAAAGATCTAAATGTAAGACCAGAAACCATAAAACTCCTAGAGGCAAACATAGGCAAAACACTCTCTGACATACATCACAGCAGGATCCTCTATGACCCACCTCCCAGAATATTGGAAATAAAATCAAAAATAAAGAAATGGGACCTAATTAAACTTAAAAGCTTCTGCACAACAAAAGAAACTATAAGCAAGGTGAAAAGACAGCCTTCAGAATGGGAGAAAATAATAGCAAATGAAGCAACAGACAAACAACTAATCTCAAAAATAAGCAACTCCTACAGCTCAGTTCCAGAAAAATAAATGACCCAATAAAAAAATGGGCCAAAGAACTAAATAGACATTTCTCCAAAGAAGACATACAGATGGCTAACGAACACATGAAAAGATGCTCAACATCACTCATTATCAGAGAAATGCAAATCAAACCCACTATGAGGTACCATTTCATGCCAGTCAGAATGGCTGTGATCCAAAAGTCCACAAGCAATAAATGCTGGAGAGGGTGTGGAGAAAAGGGAACCGTCTTACACTGTTGGTGGGAATGCAAACTAGTACAGCCACTATGGAGAATAGTATGGAGATTCCTCAAAAAACTGTGAATAGAACTGCCTTATGATCCAGCAATCCCACTGCTGGGCATACACACTGAGAAAACCAGAATTGAAAGAGACACGTGTACCCCAATGTTCATTGCAGCACTGTTT
The DNA here is from genome assembly GCA_935064755.1 of Tragelaphus eurycerus. Lineage (NCBI taxonomy): Eukaryota > Metazoa > Chordata > Mammalia > Artiodactyla > Bovidae > Tragelaphus > Tragelaphus eurycerus. The sequence continues at coordinate 10,479,851 of CAKXYN010000004.1, forward strand.
ACAATAGCCAGGACATGGAAGCAACCTAGATGTCCATCAGCGGATGAATGGATAAGAAAGCAGTGGTACATATACACAATGGAGTATTATTCAGCCATTATAATGAATACATTTGAATCAGTTCTAATGAGGTGGATGAAACTGGAGCCTATTATACAGAGTGAATTAAGCCAGAAATAAAAACACGAATACAGTATACTAACGCATATATATGGAATTTAGAAAGATGGTAACAATAACCCTGTATACGAGACAGCAAAAGAGACACTGATGTATACAACAGTCTTTTGGACTCTGGGAGAGGGAGAGGGTGGGATGATTTGGGAGAATGGCATTGAAATATTTATAGTATCATATATGAAACGAGTCACCAGTCCAGGTTCATTGCATGATACTGGATGCTTGGGGCTGGTGCACTGGCACGACCCAGAAGGATGATATGGGAAGGGAGGAAGGAGGAGGGATCAGGATGGGGAACACATGTAAACCTGTGCCAGATTCATTTTGATATATGGCAATACAATATTTTAAAGTTAAATAAAAGAAAAAAAAATTAAAAAATAAAATTATTCATGAAGACCAATTTCAAAGCTTACTTCATGTTTCCTTTTAAGAGTTCTATAGTTTTAGATTTTATATTTAAGTTTTTAATCCATTTTTAGTTAATTGCTATCTGTGTTATATTCTGGAGAAGGCAACGGCACCCCACTCCAGTACTTTGCCTGGAAAATCCCATGGATGGAGAAGCCTGATAGGCTGCAGTCCATGGGGTCGCTAACAGTCAGACACGACTGAGCGACTTCACTTTCATTTTTCACTTTCTCTTTTCACTTTCATGCATTGGAAATGGAAATGGCAACCCACTCCAGTTTTCTTGCCTTGAGAATCCCAGGGACAGTGGAGCCTGGTGGCTGCCGTCTGTGGGATCATACAGAGTCAGACACTACTGAAGTGACTTAGCAGCAGCAGCATGTTATATTATAGTGTTATAATTTCTTTCTTTTACATGTGGCTGTCCAGTTTTTCCAATACCATTTATTGAAGAGATTGTATTTTGTCATTGTATATCCTTGATTCTCTTGTCATAAATATATTGACCCTATATGTTAGGTTTATTTCTTGGCTCTCTCTTCTGTTCTATTAATCTATCTGCTTTTATGCCAATATCTAATGTTTTGATTATCAGTATACCTTTGCAATTGATTTTGAAATCAGGGAATGTAATGCCTCCAGCATTGTTCTTTCTTCTCCAAATTCTTGTAGCTATTTGGGTTTGTTTGTGGTTCTAAACAAATTTTAGGACTGTTAAATTTCTGTAAAAAATTGTTATCGAAATTTTGTTAGAGATTGCATTGAATCCTTAGATTGCTTTGAGTAGTATGGACACTGTAACACTATTAATTTTTCTGATCCATGTACACTAAATATCTTTCCATTTATTTTGTATTCTGTAATATTGAGTTTTCCATTTTTTTGTTGCTGCATACACAATTTAGAATTAGTTTGTAAATAACAATAAAATAATTTGCTTGGATTTTGTTTGATATTGAACTAATTTGTGGATCTAGTTGAGAGGAACTGATATCTTTACAATATTGAGTCTTTTTATCCATAAGAATGGATTATCTTTCTATTTATTTAGTTTCTCATCAAGGTTTTGCATTTATTTTCTCATAGACGTCTTTTACATACCTCTTTTTAGATCTATACCTATTTTTTCATTCAAGTGGGTGGTAATTTAAATGATATTGTGTTTCCTTCATATTTCATTTTCTAATTGCTGGTATATGGAAATATGACTTCAAGATATTAGTCTTGTCTCCTGCAAATTTGCTATAATCTACTAGTAGTTCAAGGAAGGTTTTCATTGATTTCTTTGGATTTTCTGCATAGATGACCATGTCATCTATGAACAGAGACAGTTTCATTTCTTTCCAATCTGTATACTTCTTGTTTTCTTTTCTAGTCTTACTACATTAGCTAAAACTTCCAGTACAATGTTCAAAAAGAGTAGTGATAAAGGACATCCCTGCCTTGTTCCTGGTCACAGTAAGTAGCAAAGCTTTAAGGTTCTCATCATTAAATTTGATATTAACTGTAGGTTTCTATAGGCATTCTTTATCAACTTGAGGAAGTTTTCCTCTATTCTTAGTCTGAGAATTTTTATTATGAATATCTGTTGGATTTTGTCAAACGCTTTTCTTATTGCATTTATGAGTAAGATCAATTTGACATTTTTTAGTCTGTTGTAATGAAGGTTTATTTTAATTGGTTTTTGAATTTTGAACTACCCTTGCATATAGGATAATCCCACTTGGTTCTGATGTACAATTCTTTTTGTATATTATAAGATTTGATTTGCTAATTTTTGTTGAACATTTTTGCAATTATGTTCATGAGAGATATTGGTCTGTAGGTTTTTCTTTTTTTCTTTTCCCCTTGTAACTGTGGTGTTGGAGAAGACTCTTGAGCGTCCTTTGGACTGCAAGGAGATCCAACCAGTCCATTCTGAAGGAGATCAGCCCTGGGATTTCTCTGGAAGGAAGGATGCAAAAGCTGAAACTCCAGTACTTTGGCCACCTCATGCGAAGAGTTGGCTCATTGGAAAAGACTCTGATGCTGGGAGGGATTGGGGGCAGCAAGAGAAGGGGACAACGGAGGATGAGATGGCTGGATGGAATCACGGACTTGATGGATGTGGGTTTGGGTGAACTTTGGTGATGGACAGGGAGGCCTGGCGTGCTGCGATTCATGGGGTTGCAAAGAGTCGGACACGACTGAGCGATTGAACTGAACTGAACTCAACTGAATATTTTTATTATATTTTGATATTTGGTTAATTCTGGTCTCATAGAATGAATTAAGAAATATTCCCTCTGGTTTTATCTGCAGAAAAAACATTGTGATGATTTGTTGATATTTTTCCTGAAGTGTTTTATAGAATTTACTGGTGGACACACACATATGTCTCTGTTTTGGAAGGTTATCAGTACTGATTGAATACCTTTAATATATATATGTATATACAGGCCTATTTTATTGTCTTCTTGTGTTCATGTCTTGTGTATCTGTGCATGCATGCTCAGTCTCTTCAGTCATATCCAATTCTTTGTGACCCCATGGACTCTAGTCTGTCAGGACCCTATCTGCATAAGATTCACCAGGCAAGAATACTGGAGTGGGTTGCCATGTACTCCTTCAGCGGATCTTCCTGAGTCAGGGATGGAACTCACATCTATTATGTCTCCTGCATTGGCAGGCAGGTTCTTTACCTTTAGTGCCACTTGGAAAACCCTTGTGCAGCTTGTGTCTTTCAAATAATTAGTCCATTTCATCTAGGTTGTTGAATTTATGGGTATAAAGTTGTTCATAGTATTCTTTTACTAGTCTTTTAATGCCCATGAAAGCATGGAAGCATTAGGTAGCTCAGTGATATCCAACTCTTTCTGACTCCATGGACTGTAGTCTACCAGGCTTCTCTATCCATGGAATTTTCCAGGCAAGAATACTGGAGTGGATAGCCATTTCCTTCTCCAAGGGATTTTTCTGTCCCAGGGATCAAACTCGGGTCTCCGGCATTGAAGGCAGATTCTTTACTGTCTGAGCCACCAGGAAAGCCCTAGACCTGTAATAATGTCCCCTCTTTCATTTCTGATATTAGTAATTTGTATCCTTTCCTTTGATTGGATAGCCTGGCTAGAGGCTTACCAGTGTCATTGATATGTTCAAGGACTCAGCTTTTGCATTTGTTGATTTTCTCTATTGATTTAATATTTTAAAATGTATTGATTGTTGCTCTAATTATTTCTCTGTTTACTGTGGATTCAATTGGTTGCTCTTTGTCCAGTTTCCTAAGGTAGACTCTTAGAATATTGATTTTAAACCTTTTCTTTGTTAATATATTCATTCCATGCTATGAATTTCTCTTTAATATGTTTGCTCTCTGATAGTTTTTGTTTAATGCCATACATAATTTATATTTCATCCATTGTATACCTTTTAATGCAAATGTAATCTAGAAAAATTAATATAGAAATTAATACAACATTCCTTTCTGTGGATTCAGTTGTTGTTAGCATGCCTTATGCTGCATAACCCTAAAGATATAAACATTTCAGGTAAGAAACAAACGGGTAAATTAATAGTTTTCAAGGAAAAAATTTGTGGTTGGAAATATGACCTGGAAGGCAAAATCATTTCCTCAGGTTACAAAAATTCTGTTCCCTCTCAACAGTTACCTGTTGCTTTAATATTGTTTCTAAACTATTACTGATTGTGTGGCTCACAATAAACTGTGGAAAATTCTGGAAGAGATGGGAATACCAGACCATGTGACCTGCCTCTTGAGAAACCTGTATGCAGGTCAGGAAGCAACAGGTAGAACTGGACATGGAAGAAAATACTGGTTCCAAATAGGAAAAGGAATATGTCAAGGCTGTATATTGTCACCCTGATTATTTAACTTATATGCAGAGTACATCATGAGAAAAGATGGGCTCGAAGAAGCACAAGCAGGAATCGAGATTGATGGGAGAAATATCAATAACCTCAGATATGCAGATGATAGCACCCTCATGGCAGAAAGTGAAGAGGAACTAAACAGCCACTTGAAGAAAGTAAAAGAGGAGAGTGAAAAAGTTGGCTTAAAGCTCAACATTCAGAAAACTAAGATCATGGCATCTGGTCCCATCACTTCATGGGAAATAGATGGAAGAACAGTGGAAAGTGTCAGACTCTATTTTTGGGAGCTCCAAAATCACTGCAGATGGTGACTGCAGCCATGAAGTTAAAACTTACTCCTTGGAAGGAAAGTTATGACCAACCTAGATAGCATGTTCAGAAGCAGAGACATTACTTTACCAACAAAGGTCCACCTAGTCAAGGCTATGGTTTTTCCAGTGGTCATGTATGGATGTGAGAGTTGGACTGTGAAGAAAGATGAGTGCTGAAGAATTGATGCTTTTTAAATGTGGTGTTGGAAAAGATTCTTGAGAATCCCTTGGACTGCAAGGAGATCCAACCTGTCCATCCTAAAGGAGATCAGTCCTGGGTGTTCATTGGAAGGAATGATGCTAAAGCTGAAATTCCAGTACTTTGGTCACCTCATGTGAAGAGTTGACTCACTGGAAAAGACCCTGATGCTGGGAGGGATTGGGGGCAGGAGGAGAAGGGGACGACAGAGGATGAGATGGCTGGATGGCATCACCAACTCAATGGACATGATTTTGGGTGAACTCCGGGAGTTGGTGATGGACAGGGAGGCCTGGTGTGCTGAGATTCATGGGGTTGCAAAGAGTTGGACACGACTGAGTGACTGAACTGAACTGAAGTAAATAATAGAGCTAATAGTCCAGGGAATTCTCAAAATTGAAAGAAGTGTTTGAAAGCGGAGAAGGCAATGGCACCCCACTCCAGTACTCTTGCCTGGAAAATCCCATGGATGGAGGAGCCTGGTGGGCTGCAGTCCATGGGGTCGCTAAGAGTCAGGCATGATTGAGCGACTTCACTTTCACTTTTCATTTTCATGCATTGGAGAAGAAAATGGCAACCCCCTCCAGTGTTCTTGCCTGGAGAATCCCAGGGACGGTGGGGCCTGATGGGCTGCCGTCTATGGGGTCACACAGAGTCGGACATGACTGAAGCGACTTAGGAGCAGTAGCAGCAGCTAATATTACAAACTAAATAATAGATATTTTTTAACACTTTATGTTCTTTGTGTTTGGAGATTGTTGTATACTAGCAAAACCAAAGTCACATGAGTTGCACAGATGTTTTCATAACATAAAATTTTTTTTACATTACTCATATTTAGATCTTTATTTTTTTAATATAGATTTTTTAAAATTTTATTTTATTTAACTTTACAAAATTTTATTCAATGTAAATTTTTTCTTGATGTTCAGTCACTCAGTCATGCATGATTCTTTGCAAACCCATGGGCTTTAGCATACCAGACTTCCCTTTCTATTACCTTACACCAATTTTTAATCTTAGATAACATTGGGACTAATATTCAACTTTATATTACTAATGAATTTTAATTTTAAATGTAATATAAATAAAAGAATGATTAAAATTTTAAAGTTGCTAATGCTTATAGATAATACATATATGACCTCAACAAAGTCACATAGCAAACTCAATTGTACAGAACTATAGTATATGTGTATTCAAGTAGTATGTTACTACTGTTGTTTAGTCACTAAATTGTGTCTAATTACATGGACTGTAGCTTGCCAGGCTCCTCTGTCAATGGAATTTCCCAGGCAAGAATACTGGAATGGGATGCCATTTCCTTCTCTAGGGGCTCTTCCTGACCCAGGGATTAAGGCTGCGTCTCCTGCATTGGCAGGTGGATTATATGCTTCTGAGCCACCAGGGAAGCTATGTCTCTCAGTTGAATTCAGTCACTAAGTCGTGTCTGACTCTTTGCGACCCCATGAATTGCAGCACGCCAGGCCTCACTGGCCATCACTACCTCCCAGAGTTCACTCAAATTCACATCCATTGACTAAGTGATGCCATCCAGCCATCTCATCCTCTGTTGTCCCCTTTTCCTCGTGCCCTCAATCCTTCGCAGAATCAGAGTCTTTTCCAATGAGTCAACTCTTCGCATGAGGTAGCCAAAGGATTAGAGTTTCAACTTTAGCATCATTCCTTCCAAAGAACACCCAGGACTGATATCCTTTAGAATGGACTGGTTGGATCTCCTTGCAGTCCATGGGACTCTCAAGAGTCTTCTCCAACATCACAGTTCAAAGGTTTCAATTCTTCACTGCTCAGCTATCTTCACAGTCCAATTCTCACATCCATACATGACCACTGGAAAACCACAGCCTTGACTAGATGGACCTTTGTAGGCAGAATAATGTCTCTGTTTTTGAACTTACTATCTAGGTTGGTCATAACTTTGCTTCCAAGGAGTAAGCATCTTTTAATTTCATGGCTGCAGTCACCATCTGCAGTGATTTTGGAGCCCAGAAAAATAAAGTCTGACACAGTTTCCACTGTTTCCACATCTATTTCCCATGAAGTGTTGGGACCAGATGCCATGGTCTTGGTTTCCTGAATGTTGAGCTTTAAGCCAAATTTTTCTCTCTCCTCTTTCACTTTCAAGAGGTTTTTTAGTTCCTCTTCACTTTCTGGCATAAGGGTGGTGTCATTTGCATGTCTGAGGTTATTGATATTTCCCCCCTGCAATCTTGATTCCAGCTTGTGCTTCTTCCAGTCCAGCGTTTCTCATGATGTACTCTGCATATAAGTAGGGTGACAACATACAGCCTTGACGTACTCCTTTTTCCTATTTGGAACCAGTCTGCTGTTCCATGTCTAATTCTAACTGTTACTTCCTGACATGCACATAGGTTTCTCAATAAGCAGGTCAGGTGGTCTGGTATTCCCATCTTTCCCAGAATTTTCCAAAGCTTATTGTGATCCACACAGTCAAAGGCTTTGGCATAGTCAATAAAGCAGAAGTAGATGTTTTTCTGGAACTCTCTTGCTTTTTTGATGATCCAGCAGATGTTAGCAATTTGACCTCTAGTTCACTGCTGAGTTTTCCAAATTTGCTAAACTAAAAATTAATAATTTTGAACCTCGCATTTTAGAAAACATAGATTAATGGATATCATACAGTAAACAACTCTACAGTGGATTTTTTAATGAAGAAATCTAAAGTTTCATAGATATTGAGTGTTAGAAACCTTATATTCAAGGAAGTGTTTAATTTTTCACATAAGGGAATGAGGAAGCTAGGCTGACACTAGCCTCCCAATCTTTAAGATTTTACATAACATAAAGCAATATAGCAAGGTGATTAAAAGCAAGAATGACAGAATTTGAATACATAGCTTTTATTTCACATGCTTTGCTTCACATTGTACCATAAATGTATATCCCAAACCATAACTGTTTGTGTTGATGATCTTCGTGAGTGACTAGTTTTCCATGTAAAGCATTGGGTCAAACACAGATGTATCCTTGCTGTTTGCCAAGATAAATGACATTTCATTCTACTCTATAACTTCTCACAAAATATGGAATCTTTTTAGATTCTGTTCATGGTATTCTCAAGGCAACAATATTGTGGCCTCCTTTCTGCTAGATTTTTTGCTGTAAATTTGGTTACATGGATTGATAAGTGCCCCTGGACACCTGAATATCAGTGTAAACTTACTTGTTTAGCTTCATGCTTATTGTTTATGTTTTGACCTTAAGATATTTCCTTAGCTTTCTTAAAGTCTGTTATATATTTAAAATAATTTTTATACACATTTTATCAAGTGTTTCAACATGTGTGGCAGGAGACTAAACATTGCAAGAAATAGCAATTATGATTGATTTTTTTTTCTTTTAAGACAATGTTCTAGAGTGGTATACAAAAGTGACTGAGCACAAGTACAGATAAGATGGCCAATTTGAAAGCTTTTGAAGTAGTTATAATGAATGAGAAGAATGACTAGGACTAGTTTTAACAACAAGGAGTAAATGTGGTCAAAACATGAATACATTTGGAAGTAGAGTCTAATAGGAGTCATTGAAGGATTAGTTATGGATTGAGGAAATCATAGAGGAAAATGTGATTTCTAATAGTTGAGAAATCTGTACGCAAGTCAGGAAGCAACAGTTAGAACTGGACATGGAACAACAGACTGGTTCCAAATAGGAAAAGGAGTACGTCAAGGCTGTATATTGTCACCATGTTTATTTAACTTATACGCAGAGTACATCATGAGAAATACTGGACTGGAAGAAACACAAGTTGGAATCAAGATTGCTGGGAGAAATATCAATAACCTCAGATATACAGATGACACCACCCTTATGGCAGAAAATGAAGAGGAACTCAAAAGCCTCTTGATGAGAGTGAAAGTGGAGAGTGAAAAGGTTGGCTTAAAGCTCAACATTCAAAAAACGAAGATCATGGCATCTGGTCCCATCACTACATGGGAAATAGATGGAGAAACAGTGGAAACAGTGTCAGACTTTATTTTTGGGCTCCAAAATCACTGCAGATGGTGACTGCAGCCATGAAATTAAAAGACGCTTACTCCTTGGCAGGAAAGTTATGACCAACCTAGATAGCATATTCAAAAGCAGAGACATCACTTTGCCAACAAAGGTTCGCCTAGTCAAGGCTATGGTCTTTCCTGTGGTCATATATGGATGTGAGAGCTGGACTGTGAAGAAGGCTGAGCGCCGAAGAATTGATGCTTTTGAACTGTGGTGTTGGAGAAGACTCTTGAGAGTCCCTTGGACTGCAAGGAGATCCAACCAGTCCATTCTGAAGGAGATCAGCCCTGAAATTTCTTTGGAAGGAATGATGCTAAAGCTGAAACTCCAGTATTTTGGCCACCTTATGCGAAGAGTTGACTCATTGGAGAAGACTCTGATGCTGGGAGGGATTGAGGGCAGGAGGAGAAGGGGACAACAGAGGATGAGATGGCTGGATGGCATCACTGACTCGATGGATGCGAGTCTGGGTGACCTCCGGGAGCTGGTGATGGACAGGGAGGCCTGGCGTGGTGCAGTTCATGGGGTCGCAAAGAGTCGGACACGACTGAGTGACTGATCTGATCTGATCTGATCTGAAACCTGAAAAACAAGGAAAACGGAAGCATATTTTCATTACCCAGGGAAAAATGAGAGCAGCACAAAAATCCCTAAGAGTGAGGCTGGAGATACACTAAAGATTTGCTGTAGAATTCATCAGATTTGATGACAGAAGGGTGACGTGTGTAGCAGAGAGGGGGATGGCTTATACATGATGTTCTCAGTTGAGGAAATTTCCAATGATTAAGATAATTAAAGTGGCAAGGGGATAAGGTATGCAAAGAGTGCTGATACAAATTCAGTTTTTGGCATATGTATGGGACAATCTCATATATATATATATATATATGATTTAAAGTATTTCATCTTCAGTATAAAGTTCTGATAAAAATTTTGAAGGCATATTTGCATTAATTATCTAAGTTTCTGACACATAATATGTAAACGTGTTGGAACTTATTGGATATAATTTACAAGGTCAGGAGCATTTATGAAAATACTAAATGAAATTGTATCACAATATTGGGGAGATTCCAAGTGTCTATTCATATTTTGGATTTGTTTTGCTATATTTGCAATATAGCTTTTATTTATAACTTCTGTTCTTTGCAATAATGAAATATATTAATATATATTTGAGTTTTTAAACTTTGACTTTAAATGCTACTCTCCTGTGGCAGATAAACTGATTGAAATTAAGGCCCAGAAAATTATTTTATTACTCTGTAGTTTAGATGCTTACTTTCAATTTCTTGTATTATGTAACTTTGCTTCCAGGCTGAAATCTGCAAACAACTACAACACTGTGACCAAACTTGGCCAAAACACAGGAATTTCTTTTAATGATCCCCATATTTTCAAATTCATTACTTGAAGTATAGGACACTCTCTAGAGAGCAGAATCAATAAACCTTGAAGAATGCATATGGAACATTATTTAAACTAGGAGCTGAAGGGAAACTCACAGATGCAAAGGAGCACTGAGGGTGAACTGCAGGAATCTACTAGGGACAACAGGCACATGAATGAAACATGTATCCACAGGATGGCAACTATGGTATAATGAGAAAAGTGAGAAGAGAAAAAGCAGGAAAAATAGTTACTTACAGAACAGTAATGGCCCTATGTAAGTGCATGTTAACAAAACTGATGTATTCACCTATTCATTTAAGAAAATGATTGGGACTTCTTGGAGCTATGCTTGGTTCTAGCAGTACAGAATTGAATAAAATTTTGAAAGGAATACTGATCATTGTGATATTATTTATATACTCTAAGTAGCATTCAGTATTGCCATGGGAAGCCTTGGGAAGAGCATTTGATGCCAATCAGTTGGTTAGGAAAGGTATTCATCCCACTGGGAGTTTAACCTTTCAGGGATATCTTGGAGTTAGAAAATGGAAAAGGAAAATCTTCAAAGGAGAGAGGAAAGCACGTGCAAGGCATGAAGGAAGGAGACAATGAGTGTCCTTGAGATATGGTGCCTCCAATGTGTCTATGGTATAGATCAGAGAGGATATGACAGCGATGAGCCTGGAAGTGTTTTAAAGGGCTGAGATGTAACGGAGTTTGTGTGTTATCCTCAGGAGTTTGCATCTTAATTTGAAGAGGATAGAGAGGCACTAAATTCTTAGAAGCACAGAATGAAGTAAGAGATATGCACTTGATAACAAGGCAGAGGATAACATGAAGAAAGGTGAAATCCATTTTGGACTTATAAATAACTGTAGTATTTAAGAAGCAGTGGTAAAAAATGAGGTGTAAGTAGAATTTGCAAATAATCCAACTACTAAACATTAAAATCCCCAAAGTCTTTGAAATTCATTCACAGATGCTTTATATGGTGATAGTTTTTCTAAGAAAATGCACAAATATTACCTACAAAATAAAATAACAAAGAATAATTAAATATAAATATCACATACAATGTTTGGTTAGCTTATTCAATGCATAGCTGGAGCAACAAATGTCTAATGGACATTAACTTTCCAGAGTGTTACCAATCTGTTCTATACATGTCTGTTCCTCTGTTAACTGTCTGAAAGAGAGACACCAATATATAATATGTTTCAATGACTAACAGGATGAATAAGACATTCTCAAACTTAATGTTAAACATTTTGAAATCTTATAGTTTTCATAATCACTTAATATTTGCCTTTTTTCTCAAGAAACTTTTAATAGATGTGGCATGCTCGCTAGCTTTAAACTATTGCATGATAATAATGACAATTACAAAGTAATCAAAATGAAGTCAGGAACATCTTAACTTTAATCCTTTCACTGTTATTCTTTTTGTATGACCAGTGCTAAGCAAAGTTCCTTGTCCTGCCATGAGCCACTGTATTATCAGAACGATTTTTATTAAATTAAATATTTTATTTGTTCATCTAATCAATTATCACATTAATAAATATTTCTTGAAGGTTTTAGTGATGTGAGTTACTGAGCTAGGAATCCAGGATATGAAGACAATCTAAAGAATTAAGTGGATAAATAGGAGCAGGTCCTACAAGGAACTTATGACAAGATGCAATTAATGAAATGATATAGTTTAAATTCATATCAATATATAAAGCCATAAAAAGCCTTATGTTAACCCAATTGGTTGGTAAGATAATGGTCAGCAAATTATCTTTGGTTAAGGTTAGTGTGGCTGCACTGAAATAAAATGTGAATTAAACTTGTAAATGCAGTGAAAAAATATCCCACAAAATATTTACTAAAATTTATAATGTAGAAAGTTGGGAAATCTTAACCTTTTCAAAAGTGTGATTATATATATGTTTTACTTTTACCATTCCAGTGGCAGCGTGAAGAATGCATTTAAAGGTAACAAAAATACAAAAAAGTTAGGACAGTACTGTATGAGTCCAAACTAGAGAGAATAAGTTCTCCTGAGAGTAGCAAAGAGGGTACAAGATCCAGGGATGCAAAACTTGTCAAATCTAAAAAATATAAAGGCGGTTCAATGTATCAATGGAGGAAAGTAGTTACATGAGGTTAAAGAACAGGATTATAGGAGTAATGGAATGAAAGATGCAGAAGTAAAAACGATGGTTATGAACAATTATTTGCCAATATATTTTAAATACTTGGTAAAATGAATACGTTCCTAGGAAAATGCCAGAACAAAAATGATAGAAGAGGTATTTGAATAGTTACCCATCAATTTTAGAATCTGAGTCTGTAATTTTAAAATCTTTTCACAAATAAACTTCTACATCTATGGGGCTTCACTCATAAAATTTAACAAGTGTTGAAATTGATAAATTCTACTAAACTATGAACATCTCCTAAGGAATAAAAAAGTCAGAACATTCCACAACTCACTTTATGAGGCTTAAATAACCTTGATACAAAAACCAGATAAGGATATGATAAGAAAATAAAATTTTAAAGGAACATAATTCATGAATATAGATGCAAAAATCTTAGAGTATATTATCAGTATAAATCCAGGGTTTTATGAAAAAGAATAGTAAAGAAAATCACTATCATTTAAAATAGGAATAAGTTCACTTCATAGAATTGTCATCTATATACATAGTTAGGGTAAGATGCGATTTGCTCAATTGCTGAAGGCATTTTCAACTCATATAACCTATAAAAGTCTTGTATCTAACTTATATGAAGTATTAAAGCAATAAAAAAATCAAGAACCTAATTTTAAGAAGTCTAAGAAAGAATTCCTTGGCAGTCCAGGGGTTAAGTCTCTGCTTCCACTACAGGGGCTGCTGCTGCTGCTGCTAAGTCGCTTCAGTCGTGTCCGACTCTGTGCGACCCTAGAAACGGCAGCTCACCAGGCTCCCCCATCCCTGGAATTCTCCAGGCCAGAACACTAGAGTGGGTTGCCATTTCCTTCTCCAATGCATGAATGTGAAAAGTGAAAGTGAAGTTGCTCAGTCGTGCCCGACGACTCTTAGCCACCCCATGGATTGCAGCCCACCAGGCTCCTCCTTCCATGGGATTTTCCAGGCAAGAGTACTGGAGTTGAGTGCCATTGCCTTCTCCTTTCCACTACAGGGGACCCAGGTTCAATCTGTGGTCAGAGATCTCACATGCCACGTGGTGTGGCCAAAAGAAAAAAAAAAAAAGTGATAAACTTTTCTTCCCAAGTGGCTCAGTGGTAAGGAATCTGTCTGCCAAAGCAGGAGACACAGGATATGGGGTTCAACCCTGGGTTGGGAAGACCCCCTGGAGAAGGGAATGACAACCCACTCCAGTGTTCTTGCCTGGAAAATCCCAAGGACAGAGGATCCTGATGGGTTGCAATCCATGGGATCACAAACAGTCGGACATGACTAAGCATGGCAAGGGAGACATAAAGAATCAGTTTATGGTTAAATTATTTTAATTAGCTTATAAATACAGAAAGGTACTAAATTATTATGTAATTATAGAAATGCCAATGTATACTCAGCTGAGTGACCAATATTAAGAAAAAAGAAGGAAAAGTAAAAATCTGACAAACTGATGGTGGAAATACAGAGCAGTGGGAGCCCCCATATACTATTTGAAGGAATATAAATTGTTAAAATTTCCTTTTGAAAATTATTTGTTATTATTGACAAACATTTGAAGGTTGTTAACGTTGAACCTGCAAAGACTGTATGAGACAGCAATTCCATTTCTACATATATACCCAATTGATATTCATGAGTATGTGCATCAAGACTCTTAGAGCTGTCATGGGAATGCTAAAATAGACCAGAAAACAACTAAAACACCTACTAAGAGTAGATTAGATAGATTGCTATAAATAAATACAATGGAATACTATAGAGCAATGAAAACAAAGGAATTATAAACAGTAACATTTTATACATATTTGCTGAGCAAAAGAATACAGATAGAAAATGGTACATGCTGGATGATTACATTTACATTAGCTCCAAAATACTGGCCAAATAATACTATAGTTTTTAGTGTGGTACTGAAATGGGCAAGAAAGCTATTACCCAATGTCAAGATAATATATGTCTCTTGGGGAGAGCCAGAGGATGTAGAAAATGAAAGTGATAATGAAATACCTTTGGGGAGGTGGCAATATTCTTTTTTCTTTGGATCATTAGGTTGTACACTTTTTCTGTGTATTTTCTCTGTGTTACATATTACAATGAAAAATGATAAAAGCTACTGTTGAATGATAAATTCTCATTGGTTTATTTCTGTTTACTTCAAATAAGTTTATCCTATTCAAAATGACCCTATGTGTAGAGTCACATAATTCAACTCGTCAGAAATGTGTTTTCTAATGATGGGAAAGACTGATATTGATAGTTATATATGGTTTTACTCTGAGAGGTAAATGAGAAAGTGATGATTAAAAGGATCTGAAGTAGCAGATTTTCCTTATGTGTCAAATTTCTAATGTCAAATTATTTTCTTATCTAATTATATCATGTCAAACAAACTTACTCTCATATTCATTCTCTTTTCTTTATTTCTTCTCCACTTCAATAATGATTGAAGTCTGTCAATTTATTATCAAAATATCTAAAGTCTCCTTCAACTTTCCTACTCTTTCTACTCTTTTCTCAATATTCCTTTGATATTAATCCAATAATGAGAGGTGGCTGGAAAATAGCATCATGTTGAAGAGAAATTACTAATATGGAAGTTGAAGGATTTAATAATTAAGAAAGTTCAATGGAAAAGCTTTAAATGAGTGAAGGAAGGAAGTGGTGTTTATTATATGTTTAATATCATAAGCATGATATGTGGAAAATTTAATAAATTGTGGATATAGTTAATTTGTTATGATGGATCATATAAAAGGAGGGAAAGCTCAGGAATGTGATAGGATATTAAGTGATAGGATATGCAGATTTAAAGAAGGATATTTGAACTACATGTTTATACAATAATATTTATTAAAACACTTTATGTAAATTAGATCAGTTATATATAACAAATAGAATGAGAAGAACAGTAGGGTTAAAAATTAAGCCAATGGAATACAAGTCTGAAATAGTGATTGGGATAAGCATGAGCAAAGAAACCTCGTTGTTGTTCAGTCACTTAGTCCTGTCCCACTTTTTACAACAACCTGGACTGCAGCACAGCAGTCTTCCTTGTTTTTCACCATCTAGCAGAGCTGGCTCAAATTCATGTCCATTGAGTCAGTGATCCCATCCAACAATCTCATCCTCTGTAATCTCTTTCTCCTTCTGCCTTCAGTCTTTCTCACCATCAGGGTTTTTGCTAATGAGACAGCTCTTTGCATCAGGTGTCCAAAGTATTGGAGCTTCAGCTTCAGCATCCATCCTTCCAGTGAATAATCAGGATTGATTTCCTTTAGGATTGACTGGTTGGATCTCTTTGCAGTCCAAGGGACTCTCAAGAGTCTTCTCCCACATCACAGTTCAAAAGCATCAATTCTTCAGTGTTCAGCTTTTTTTATGATCTTACTCTCACATCCATACCTGACTACTGAAAAAACCATAGCTTTGACTAGACAGACTTTTGTTGGCAAATTAATGTCTCTGCTTTTTAATATGCTGTCTATTTTTGATCATAGCTTTACTTGCAAGGAACAAGTGTCTTTTAATTTCATGGCTGCAGTCACCATCTGCAGTGATTTTCAGCCCAAGAAAATAAAGTTTCTCACTGTTTCCATTGTTTCCCATCTATTTGCCATGAAGTGATGGGACTAGATCTTCACTTTTTTGAATGTTGGGTTTTAAGCCAACTTTTTCACTCTCCTCTTTCACTTTCATCAGGAGGCTCTTTAGCTCCTCTTTGCTTAAAACTTTGCATAAGAGTGGTGTCATCTGCATATCTGAGGTTGTTGCTATTTGTCCCAGCAATCTTGACTCCAGCTTGTGCTTCATCCAGCTTGGCATTTCACATGATGTACTCTGCATATAAGTTAAATGAACAGGATGACAATACACAGCTTTAACATACCTCCTGTCCAAATGTAGAACCAGTCCATTGTTCCATGTCTGGTTCTAACTGATTCTTTTTTACCTGCATACAGATTTCTCAGGAGACAGGTAAGGTGGACTGGTATTGCCATTGCTGTAAGAATTTTCTACAGTTTGTTGTGATCCAGACAGTCAAAGGTTTTAGCATAGTCAATGAACCAGAGGTAGATGTCTTTCTGGAATTCTCTTTCTTATTCTATGATCCAACATGTATTTGCAATTTGATCTCTGGTTCCTCTGCCTTTTCTAAATCCAGCTTGAACATCTGGAAGTTCTCAGTCCATGTACTGTTGAAGCCTGGCCAGGAGAATTTTGAGCATTACTTTGCTAGTGTGTGAAAGAGTGCAATTGTGAGGTAGTTTGAACATTCTTTGGCCTTGCTTTTCTTCGGGATTGGAATAGAAACCTACATAGCAACAAAAAAAGCACACATTTCAGATACACACAACAGTATAGATGAATTTTAATGGTATTGTGATATAAACTAAGTCAGTGGCACCCCACTCCAGTACTCTTGCTTGGAAAATCCCATGGACGGAGGAGCCTGTTAGGCTGCAATCCATGGGGTCGCTAAGAGTCGGACACGACTCTTTCATGCATTGGAGAAGGAAATGGCAACCCACTCCAGTGTTCTTGCCTGGAGAATCCCAGGGATGGGGGAGCCTGGTGGGCTGCCGTCTCTGGGGTCGCACAGAGTCGGACACGACTGAAGTGACTTAGCATAGCATAGCATAGTGAGAACAGGCAAAATCATAGTGAGAGAAAGCAGATTAGTGATTGCTATGTACGGGCATATGTGTTAATGGCAAAGTGTCAGGAGGAAGCTGTTGAGGTGATGAAAGTATTCTATATTATGAGTATGGTGGTGTTTACATACTATGATTTCTATAGTGAAAGGATAATAAAATTATATTTTTATGATGGCTGAATTTTGTTGTATGTATCTGTCATCTGTTGGTCTGTATTCCCCAAAACGAGATGTTGAAGTCCCAGCCCCTGGCACCTGAAAATTTGATATTATTTGGTGATAGGATCTTTATTTGCAGTTGTAATCAAGTTAAAATGAGATATATTATTAAAGTCCTGTCTAAATCTAATGACCAATATCCTTATAAAAGGCCATGTGAAGGCAGAGGTACAGAGTCAGAGAGAATGTCACTCAGAGACTGGAGTGATACAGCTGTAAACCAAGGAGTGTCAAAGATAGCTGGTAATTGCCAGAAGGTAGAAGAGAATCATTATAATTTTTATTTATTTTAAAACCTCAAGAAGGAACCAATCTTGATGACATCTTGATTTTAAGCTTCTAGCTTCCAGAACTATGAGAAAATAAAGTTCAATAAGCCACCCCATTTGCAGTCATTTGTTATAGGAATCCTAGAAAACTAAAATAGTATATTTACACAGTAAAAGCTCCCTTTTGGAAAATAGCATAAGGGCATATTGTGAATAATATATGCAAATAGTATTAGTGAAGTGACAAGTCACTGTTATGAGTAAAAAAAGAAAAATGCTTAGATAATGATAGTTATTAACTTAAAGTAAAAAAGATTGGATGACACATGACCATCTTCAACTGATTTTAAAGTTGTGTACAACATTGCTTTGTGTTTTAAATTAAATCCTAGATTGTATATTAGTTAGCATTACCTAACTGATGTAATAACTAGGCCCCAAATGTGTTATATGCTTGCTCAGATGATAATACCAGGCAGATTAAAAAGTTGGCAGTGATCCAACTTGATGTAGCTCTGCCACATTCAACAGTTTGTTTCCTACATCTCCTGTGAAGAAACACAGAAGAACACAGGTGGGATGGTTTTATGAGCCAAAGCTGGAATAGGTGCCAATCACTTCTACACATATTTCCTTTGCTGGCACACAGTCATATGGCTTAACCTAACTGCCAAGGAACCCAGTAAATTTGTTTAGCTGTGTACTAGCCCGTGAAGAAATATTGCTTCAGTTTGAAATGAGCAAAAATTGAATTTTCTCAGCTAAAGAATTTCTGTGAAAGTTCATTACGACCATACCACTTTAGATCAGGCTATAGCTGTAATATTATAATTGGTCTTCATGTAGCTACTCACTTCTCCACCTCAATCCAATGTGGACTTCTTAAAATGTGAGCATCTTCTTGCCACGTCTCAGTTTAATACTCTTCAGCAGAGAGCCAGTGTTAAGTGAAAATACTTAATAGAGTCTAGGAATTCAAGCATGATCTGAGTTCTGCTTATATTTCCAAACTTGCTTAGTTCTGGTCCTCCATATTCTGTTCTCACAACACCTAAACTATCATACTTCAGCGTCTAAAACCCATCATTCTTTCTCTTACCTGGAGTGTTCATATATCTGAAATATTTGCTGAACAATATCAGTCCTGGGTGTTCTTTTGAAGGACTGACGCTAAAGCTGAAACTCCAGTACTTTGGCCACCTCGTGCGAAGAGTTGACTCATTGGAAAAGACTCTGATGCTGGGAGGGATTGGGAGCAGGAGGAGAAGGGGAGGGCAGAGGATGAGATGGCTGGATGGCATCACCAACTCGATGGACATGAGTTTGGGTGAACTCTGGGAGTTGGTGATGGACAGGGAGGCCTGGCGTTCTGCGATTCATGGGTTTGCAAAGAGTCGGACACAACTGAGCAACTGAACTGACTGAATGGAAAAACCTGAACAAACTTTTTTAATTTTTTCTAAGAAATTTCTATTTGTTTTTAATTTTTTTTTAACTTTACAATATTGTATTGGTTTTGCCATACATCAACATGCATCCACCAGGGGTGTACACGTGTTCCCCATCTTGAACCCCCATCCCACCTCCCTCCCCAAACAAACTTTTTGACCCAACCCAATATTAGTCTTCTCTCTCTTTACCTTGATAAACTTTTCTCATCATTCAGATATAGCCTCAAAAATTATTTCCTAAAGAATACTTTTCCATTGGCCCTTATGCCCCAAGGGTAAGTTTGTTTTCCTGAATTTAGGTTTATATAAAATCCTGTACATATTCCTTTAGAGCAAAAGCGCATGAATCACTTTCAATAATTATAAAAATTAGTTTTTAAATCTGAGTTCCCCAGTTAAAAATTCACAGGCAGAGATTGTGGCAGTGTTGTCCACCATTTCCTGTTTCAGTGATTATCATGTAGTAGGTTGCTAAAAGGCTAATTGATAGAGTTGCTTACTGTTTGATAGAAGGGTATCTAATTATGTATTTACAAAGTGGATTTTTATTAAATGAGATATAATAAGGCAACAAAATTATTGCAGTGTTTTTTTTTTTTTTTAATTGGAATCCATGAGGTAGCATACCATTGATAACAGCACAAAATAACACACACTTAATCCCTTCCTCATTTTATAATCAAGTGTGTAATAAAAGTACACAGTGGAAAAGACAGGGACTTATTATTTGGTATAGAACTCATATATTCTAAAGATGCTATTAATATTTTAAATTTATTCATTTCTATATTCACATGAAGTCTACATTAAAGAACAGACTTTTTCCCTGATACATAGTTGATTTCACAAACAAACATATTTAAAACATCTATAACACCCTGCCTCCCACCACAAAGCAATAGTTCTTAATTAGGACTGATAGAATAAATAAAATGAAACAACAAAGATAAAGTTTGAATGCCCTAAATTGCAAAATTTGGTTCATTAAAAAATGACTAATGTTTTAAATGTGCATAAATATAATGTATCAGATCAGATCAGATCAGTCGCTCCGTCGTGCCTGACTCTTTGCGACCCCATGAATTGCAGCACACCAGTTCCAGAAAAACATCTATTTCTGCTTTATTGACTATGCCAAAGCCTTTGACTGTGTAGATCACAATAAACTGTGGAAAATTCTGAGAGAGATGGGAATACCAGACCACTTGATCTGCCTCTTGAGAAATCTGTATGCAGGTCAGGAAGCAACAGTTAGAACTGGTCATGGAACAACAGACTGATTCCAAATAGGAAAAGGAGTATGTCAAGGCTGTATATTGTCACCATGTTTATTTAACTTATATGCAGAGTACATCATGAGAAATGCTGGACTGGAGGAAACACAAGCTGGAATCAAGATCGCCAGGAGAAATATCAATAACCTCAGATATGCAGATGATACCACCCTATGGCAGAAAGTGAAGAGGAACACAAAAGCCTCTTGATGAAGGTGAAGGTGGAGAGTGAAAAGGTTGGCTTAAAGCTCAACATTCAGAAAACGAAGATCATGGCATCCGGTCCCATCACTACATGGGAAATAGATGGAGAAACAGTGGAAACAGTGTCAGACTTTATTTTTCTGGGCTCCAAAATCACTGCAGATGGTGACTGCAGCCATGAAATTAAAAGACGCTTACTCCTTGGAAGGAAAGTTATGTCCAACCTAGATAGCATATTCAAAAGCAGAGACATTACTTTGCCAACAAAGGTTCGCCTAGTCAAGGCTATGGTGTTTCCTGTGGTCATGTATGGATGTGAAAGCTGGACTGTGAAGAAGGCTGAGCGCCGAAGAATTGATGCTTTTGAACTGTGGTGTTGGAGAAGACTCTTGAGAATCCCTTGGACTGCAAGGAGATCCAACCAGTCCATTCTGAAGGAGATCAGCCCTGGGATTTCTTTGGAAGAAATGATGCTAAAGCTGAAACTCCAGTATTTTGGCCACCTCATGTGAACAGTTGACTCATTGGAGAATACTCTGATGCTGGGAGGGACTGAGGGCAGGAGGAGAAGGGGACGACAGAGGATGAGATGGCTGGATGGCATCACTGACTCGATGAATGTGAGTCTAAGTGAACTCCGGGAGTTGGTGATGGATAGGGAGGCCTGGAGTGGTGTAGTTCATGGGGTCGCAAAGAGTCGGACACGACTGAACGACTGATCTGATCTGATCTGATCTGAGGACTCCCTGTCCATCGTCAACTCCCAGAGTTCATTCAGACTCACGTCATTGAGTCAGTGATGCCATCCAGTCATCTCTTCCTCTGTCGTCCCCTTCTCCTCGTGCCCCCAATCCCTCCCAGCATCAGAGTTTTTTTCCAATGAGTCAACTCTTCGCCATGACGTGGCCAAAGTACTGGAGTTTCAGCTTTAGCATCATTCCTTCCAAAGAAATCCCAGGGCTGATCTCTTTCAGAATGGACTGGTTGGATCTCCTTGCAGTCCAAGGGACTCTCAAGAGTCTTCTCCAACACCACAGTTCAAAAGCATCAATTCTTTGGCGCTCAGCCTTCTTCACAGTCCAACTCTCACATCCATACATGACCACAGGAAAAACCATAGCCTTGACTAAAGATGAACCTTTGTTGGCAAAATAATGTCTGCTTTTGAATATGCTATTTAGGTTGGTCATAACTTTCCTTCCAAGGAAGGCAGGCGTTTATTAAAGATTGTTCTCAGAACTTATCCCTTACAATCATAAGACATTATGTTAAAAATTTGCACGAATCTAAAATACTCATCACTTATAATTTGTCCACTTTTCATATATAATTCCTATTTATCATGGAAAATTTCACTGGGTTATTAGAGTGTGATGCTGGAACCCTCTTGCTGGCCCGGGAGATAAAGCAAGGCAGTGCTCCTGTAGTACGACCCCAGTGAGCACTGACAATGCTCACAGCCACTCCACCTGGGTCACAACCCAGGCCCCCCTGGTTTTTGTCTGCATGGCTAGACTGATTCTCTTCCCAGGGCCAGATTGGTCCATACCTTATGCCAGGCTGTGGTATAGAGTGAGCAGGGCCAGAGTAGTCACACCACTTGGGTTAGGGAGTGCAGGAAGGTGGCAGCAGCCTGTGTAAAGCTCTTCCTGTCTTGATTTTTGCCAAGCCAGGGCACAAGCACTCCTCAAAAGTATAATAAGCTTCTATAGCATTTCTGGTCTTATTAAGTGGTTCTCCTAACAGCCAAGGGGGCTTGTATCCTCCATGTAGGACGCCAGGATTGGGACACTCCTTGTGTGGCCTGACCCACTTACTCTCAGGGTGAGTCTGCCCATATAAACATTTTCTCCCTTTCAGACTCCTTTCAGACCCCTCTTAGGGGCTGAGTTTCTATGCCTTTCTTCATCTACCATGTCACTTGGAAATCTTTCTTACAGTTTTGGTTATATAGGAGTTTGTCTGTCAGTTTCCAGCTTGTTTTCTGTGAGAATTGTCCCACAGGTAGACGTACTTTTGATGTGTTTATAGGGAAAGGTAATCTACATGTCCTCCCACTCTCCCATCTTGATCCCTGCTCCCCTATGAGTCATGTTGAATTAAAATTTCAGCATCATTATTAAGAATTTCCTAAAATTTCCTTTCAGGCTTTCATAAAAAGACAGTTTTAAAGAGTTCAGGAATGGATTAACAATAACTCTATATCATTAGGGAAACATTTTATATCACTTTAAATGAAAGTTTGGAAATCTCAGTTCCATATTTTTTCCTTTGTATATTTTTCTAGAGATTGTTTTCATTCTAATATTAAAAGAATGTTTTTTTTAACTTTACAATATTGTATTGGTTTTGCCATATATAAAAATGAATCTGCCACAGGTATACATGTGTTCCCCATCTTTGCCTTAAAAGAATGTTTTTAAGAAAATTATTTTAAATATTTTGGACTAATAGATGTCTAATTTGGGATTTTTAAATATCAGATCAGATCAGATCAGTCGCTCAGTCATGTCCAACTCTTTGTGACCCCATGAACTGCAGCACGCCAGGCCTCCCTGTCCATCACCAACTCCCGGAGGTCACTCAGACTCACATCCATCGAGTCAGTGATGCCATCCAGCCATCTCATCCTCTGTCGTCCCCTTCTCCTCCTGCCCCCAATCCCTCCCAGCATCAGAGTCTTCTCCAATGAGTCAACTCTTCGCATGAGGTGGCCAAAATACTGGAGTTTCAGCTTTAGCATCATTGCTTCCAAAGAAATCCCAGGGCTGATCTCCTTCAGAATGGACTGGTTGGATCTCCTGGCAGTCCAAGGGATTCTCAAGAGTCTTCTCCAACACCACAGTTCAAAAGCATCAATTCTTCGGTGCTCAGCCTTCTTCACAGTCCAGCTCTCACATCCATACATAACCACAGGAAAGACCATTGCCTTGACTAGGCGAACCTTTTAAATATAAATGCTTGTAAATTATGTTACTAACTTATTCCATGTTGCTACTGAATATGGAAGATGTGCTTGGCTCTGTGTGTGTGCACACACTCACAAGGTATGATACATAGTCAAATAATTTACAAATAGTGTATATTTCAGCCATTCAATGGTAAAAATTAAATTTAGTAATTTGTGGAATTTTCAACAATATTATCCAATGATAGATGATACCCTGAAAGTGAAACATGGTACATACAAATTAAATTTCATCTAGTCCAGCTTAGACCTGAGCCTAGTGTTTCCTAAACTAGTGTTTCCTGATAAGAATATGAAAAGTTCATTTAAAAAGTTTCATAAGCATGAATATTAAGTGAGTAAAACTAAATTATGAACTTGAAAAGAGGATGAAAATATAATTATAAATAATATAGAATATTTAAAAATATATAAAATATTTAAAACATTTAATTCTCTGTACTACAATGAAAAGAAATAAATCTTTAGGATTACATAATTCTCAAAAAGTAAAATACCCAAGGCTAACTTTGGTGGTGGTAGTTTAGTCGCTAAGTTGTGTCCAACTCATGAAATCTCATGGACTGTAGCTCACCAGACTCCTCTGTCCATGGGATTTACCAGGCAAGAATACTGGAGTGGGTTGCCATTCTTTCTCCAGGGTATCTTTCCAACCCAGGAATGTAACCAGCATCTCCTGCATTGCAGGAAGATTCTTTACCACTGAGCTATCAGTGAAGTCCAATACTAGTATTATGTATTATCTTAGGAAAAGCTTGTTTATTCCATATTTATTTCTTCTACTGCATGACTTTTTCCACATTGAGTAATATTGCCACAAATTTACCTGTCTCAGACTTCAATTCCTTCTAATCTTGGAGGTATGTATTTATTTTAAATAATTAAATGATAAAAACTTCAAATAACTTTACAAAATATATGTAGCAATGTTCTGCTAAGCTGGAAAACTCAACATTCACTAGGGATGATTTGCCAACTTCCCCCACAATACACACATTGCATAACTTTGCCTATATCACCTTCTCTCTCCTACCTTCTCTCTCATACATCTTGGGTACTTCATTTCTACCAGAAAGAATGAAATCCTAAAGTCTCAGTGAACCTTGATTCATTTTTCCCCCCCAGCTCACATTAAAGGAAACATCAGTTTTTTTAGATCTATTTCCATTTTCTCTCACCAACTATTATTGACAGTGATAAACAACAATGAAAAGAATAACAACAAAGTAACACCCCTATGCTTTTGAATTGTGGTGCTAGAGAAGACTCTTGAGAGTCTCTTGGACAACAAGGAGATCAACCCAGTCAACCCTATAGGAAATGAACCCTGAATCTTTATTTGAAGGACTGATGCTGAAGCTGAAGTTCCAGCACTTTGGCCACCTGATGTAAAGAGCTGACTTATTAGAAAAGACCCTGATGCTGGGAAGATTAAGGGCAGCAGGAGAAGGGGACAACAGAGGATAAAATGGTTAGATAGCATCACTGACTCTATAGACAAGAGTTTGAGGCAACTCAGAGACAGTGAAGGATGGGGAAGCCTGGAAGTCCATGGAGTTTCAAACAGTAGAACAAAAGTTAGTGACCA
Source organism: Tragelaphus eurycerus (assembly GCA_935064755.1). Lineage (NCBI taxonomy): Eukaryota > Metazoa > Chordata > Mammalia > Artiodactyla > Bovidae > Tragelaphus > Tragelaphus eurycerus. The sequence continues at coordinate 10,505,056 of CAKXYN010000004.1, forward strand.
ACAGCAAAACCCCTATTAATGTGAATGATATATTTTAATATCTAGATTGTGGAGAGGTCATGAATACAAAACTCTTCATTACTACAGACAAAATTAGGTAATAACCAATAATTGATAAAATAAAAATATCTAACTACAGAAAAATAACTGCAAATGAATGTAGAGAAAAAAACTTAGTGGAACCTATTAATAGAATGTAGTCTGACATTTACAGAGGTGACCTGGAGGGTGGTTTAAAAGACTACCCAGATAGATAAGCATCTGAGAATTGAAACTCAGAAAGAGGTATCTGATAAGGAAATTTAAGTTGAAGTCCCAGGTAGTGAAATTTTCTTCTCAAGTTTCTCTCCAGGAGTATGATGAGAGTCTGACCTTTACTGGGAAATGTCCTGACAGCTCTTCTTTCTCCTTACTCTCTCTCTCTCCACTGTTGTGGAGAGAGTTGTGGTATTGCTGAGAAAGTTGGAGGAGTTGTGGACAAGTTGAAACAAAACTAACCCATGTAATATTTTATTTTTGGTGAGTAAACAAAGCATATCTAGTCTAAAATTTATAAACATAAAGCAAGCTTACTTTGTTTTATTGTACTTTACAGATGTCATGTATTCTATAAAGTGAAAGTTTGTGGTAATCTTCTGTTGAGCAAGTATATTGGTGGCATTTTCCCAGCAGCATTTATTCCCTTTTGTGTCTCTGTTTCCCATTTTTGGTAACTCTCGGTATTTCAGACTTTTCCATTATTATGTTTGTTATGATGACCTATGGTCAGTAATCTTTGATGTTATCCTATGATTTACTGAGGGCTCAGATTGCAGTAAGAATATATTAGCCATAAAGTATTTTTAATTGAGGAATTCACACTGTTATTTTTTTAAGACATAAGTCTATTGCACATTTAATAAACTGTACAAAGTAGAAACCTAACTTTTATATGCCTCAAGAAACCAAAAAATTCATGTGACTTGCTTTATTTCAAAATTTGCTCTATTGTGGTATTCTGCAACTGAAAACACAATATGATGTATACCTGTACCTTCAAATTATACAACAGAATTTCTCACAGGAAAATGAGACACACTTAGGAACATCTTTGTCCCAGTAAACAATAAGGTAAAGTACTTGAATATCCTAATTTTACAGGCCTCAGACTCATTTTTTGTTCATGTATAAAGTTTTTAAATAAAGCCAGAAAAGTGATCAAATACCCATAAAAAAGGATGATTTTCAATGGCACCCTGGGTTCACAAAAACAAAAGAAAATTTGTGACAACTTAAAGCTCTTTCTTTTTCAGGGGTTCAGTTAAACACCCAAAACTCTGTGAAAATGAAATGGTGACTTAATCTTAAAAGAGTGGGTGTCATGTCATTTTCATAACCTTCTACACTTCACATAAAACTCCAAGTTTTCTTCCTATTTAGGAAATCTATGAATGCCAAATTTTACTGGTGGTATCTCCCTTGGGGATATCTAAAACACACAAAGAGAGAGTTTAAATTTCCATGACCAGTCAGGCCAACCTCATGCATTTCATTTAAAAATGAAAATTGTATTTTCCATACATTTTCCACTTCTTTGTCAACTCTTCTGATAAGATGAATTCTATGCCTTGATGTGCAGAAGCAAGATGTTTGAAATAAGAGAGATAACACATATATTGCTCAGTAAAAGCAGCCTATTCCTGAAAGAAAGAACCTAGGGTCTGTGAGAGTTACTGGTGTGTTCAATGAAGCATAGTTGATGAAATGAGCAGGCTTGGGACTGAGGTGCTCATTTACAAAAGTGGAAGAGACAGGTCAGCTATTGACAACTGGAACCACCAAACTTCTGAACCAAATAAACAGTAAGTTTATATGCATTCACAGCAATGATGAAAACAAATAGGAAAAAGATAGACTAATTAGAGGAAAATTATTTCTGAAGTCAGGACACCATGCTGTGCTAAATTATCTTTTCTGGTTGCTGCATAATGAATTTTAAATCAATAGTTCTAGTGTACACTTATGTATAAAATTTTCAGTCAATGTATTTTACTTTTTAACATTGTGGATAAAGCTATTGTAGCAGAAAATTGTAAATGATTCAGAAATGGAGAAGAATGGATGAAAAATTCTAAAAACCTGACAAAAATAGAGTGGAATAGTTGTGGTAAGGAGCTATCAAAATAATGTTTGTGGAGAGAAACATTTATTTTTCAGTATATGTATCATTCACGCTTATGGTGTTTGAAAATGTTTCTCTCTAAATCTTTGACTTTTTTCATTCACCATCATGTTGCCAAGCACACCATTTTTACTAGGGTAAATGCAAAGTGAAGAAGTGAGACTCACTCTCTTTGCTTCACAAAGTGCCCCCCACAACAAGAACCTCTGTCTCCTTGCTGTCCTTGACTTTTCTGCAAGTTTTACAGCCATTTCTTCTTTTCAATTTTACTTTGCTAATAAATGCTTTAATCAAGATTGAACACTGGGGGGCTTTTATGGAAGAGAAAGATAAAATTCTTTTCCCCTGCCAATGGGGAAATTAAGGTTTCATTCTGTTGGTTATTTGATCATTTTTTTTACAATCTATATGTTTTGTCATGTGTGGATTATATGTGGGTAAAGCATGTATATGAAGGTGCACATACATATGTGTGCTCGGTCTATGATTATATCTATATGGTATTAAATAATAAGACACAGAGATAATCTGCCAGATAAGCTAGCGATATAATATTCAGAGACCAAATCTGTCTCTTTTCAAAATGAGGTCAATCAGTCAAGTTCATTTTTTCCTTCTCTCTGACTGTTAAATTTATTCAAAAGCCTCTATTTGTCTATCTCAAAGATGTGATTAATTAGCAGTTTTCCCCCTTAGAAGAGCATTAGTTTTCTTCATCTGGAATCATTATACTTCACAAACACCCACATTTAATTTCCTTCAATCTATTTATCTTAGAAACTGAGGCATTGAGTCAGTATACCTGATTCCTTTGTGGTTTAACCAGTGAGAGCATGTGTAGCAGGCCATGCTCAGAGTCTTTTGTCTCCAGGTCTGTCTTTGTACTCAAAAGAGCCAACTGGGAATAACATCTGTAGTTTACTTACAAATGATATTGTTATGTGGCCACAGCTTCAGACAGTCTCCTAAATGCCAGCTATATGTTGGCAATCAAAACAGCATCGGTACCCATTCAAATCTGTATTCTCTTGAATATGCATAACCTCTTCATCACTGGAGTGTTTGCCAGTGTTGAGAACTTGGATTCAAACATGAAATTTAAAACCCACAAAATGATTTTTTGTCAAAAATGAAAAATAAGATTGCCATTTAAACAGGCATTTAGAGAATAATCAGAAAGAGATTCACAATGATGGGTAGAAAAAAATACACAAGGAGAGAAGAGAATAAAAAAAGGGGGGGGCAGTTAGAAAGCCTTTGAATGACATGTAATAGAACATTAACTCTATAAAAATAATAGATATATTGTAAGCTGAAGGCAAGTGCAATACTTAATAAAATTATTAAAAATCAATTGAACAATCAATTATAAAATTATGAACTAAAGACTAATTTTTGTGACAAAAGTGTTAAAAAATGACGGGATGAGGAGATGAGAGAGAACTGGTATAAAAGGAAAAAGTTTAAAAGCAGATGTTGAAACCAGGATGAATGATACTTGCATAAAAAAAAACAATTTACTAGGTCAAGAAAAAATTGAGTAAAGTCATAAGTGAAGGAATACAGGCACAATAGTGAGCTTGTATTACTTTTTTCTTGTGGCTGCTGTTACAAATTACCATTGCTGGATGGTTTAAAACAACAGAACTTTATTTCTCATAGTTCTTGTGGCCAGCAGTCTAAAATTAGGATCACTGAATGAAAAGGTGTCAGCAGAGCTGTCCTCTCTCTGGATGCTCTAAGATACGATACATTTCTTGCCCCTTGGAGCTTCTGGTGCTATTGGCATCTCTGGTGCTTGCAGCCAAATCACTGCTGTGGCTGCTTCCTTGAGCACATTGACTTCTGTTTCTGTTAAATCTCCCTCTTCCCTCCTCCTAACTGTGCACTTGTGGTTGTATCTAAATATCTGCACGTGAATACCTTGATTTAACCATATCTGTCAAGATTGTTTGCTCATGTAATGTAACATTTAGACATTCCAAGTATTAGGAGTCTAATCCCCAGGGTCTGGGGACCATTATTCATTATTATTTCCACCACATGAGAACTCCAAGAGAGACCAATGAGACTGAACTAATGGGCAACCGAAGGAAGGAGGTTAACTGAGGAAACAGAAGTAGAAACTAGCGTTATTTTATAAATGACCCCAAAACCCAGAGTAATTTATACTTAGTAAAATAATACATGATCTTCTAATCTACTTTGTCCTGAAGATACCTTTTATAATAACATATCTGTCTACAAATTTCCACAAGATATTTTTAACCTTTTATTTTTGAGTGTTATTATAAAAGCACTTTTGAGTATTAATGTTTTTGAAAAACACATAATCTTAAGGTGATACTGATCTTTGTAAAACTTTAGGTAATGTGATAAGGATGTTCTCAATCCATATGAAATTTTCAAGAATATAGGTCAATGACACAATCAACATGTTTACTTTTCATTATGTTAACACTTCTAATTAATCAGATCTCAAATGATGCTCAAAAATACCTTTTAAAGATTCTAAAATGATTATTTATTGTCTGATCTCATTGCTAACAGCATTATGATTTGGAAAGGAGAAAAACATGTTTCAAGGTGACCACAAAAGTTTAAATATAAAAGCTGAATTAATCTTTTTAATTGAAAATTAAAATGACATGAATTTGAGAAATGAAGGCACTACTTTTTTCTTTTTTCATTTTTGTCACATGCTATTACTCTAGCATGAACATATTTTTCTCTACAGGTATGAAAGAAAAATCTTAAGCAGTAACATATTATTGCTTCTTCATTTTATGAGTAGCGAAATCCCAGAGAGAGTTTGATACTTTCTTTGACTCAAAAAAAAAAAAAAAAGATCTGGGAATTGTACTCTTGATTTGCCAATAAACTGCTTGCCTTCATTTATGAGGTGGTGCCTTTAAATATTACATGTGGTTACATATCAGATCAGATCAGTCGTTCAGTTGTGTCCGACTCTTTGCGACCCCATGAACCTCAGCACGCCAGGCCTCCCAGGCCTCCCTGTCCATCACCAACTCCCGGAGGTCACTCAGACTCACATCCATCGAGTCAGTGATGCCATCCAGCCATCTCATCCTCTGTCGTCCCCTTCTCCTCCTGCCCTCAATCCCTCCCAGCATCAGAGTTTTCTCCAATGAGTCAACTCTTCTCATGAGGTGGCCAAAATACTGGAGTTTCAGCTTTAGCATCATTCCTTCCAAAGAAATCCCAGGGCTGATCTCCTTCAGAATGGACTGGTTGGATCTCCTTGCAGTCCAAGGGACTCTCAAGAGTCTTCTCCAACACCACAGTTCAAAAGCATCAATTCTTCGGCGCTCAGCCTTCTTCAAATACAGTTATAGAAAGCATCATGAAATGTCAACTTAATAAGATTAAAACATCAATATATTATTTGTTCTTTGTACTAAATAAATCATGAGATCCTTTATTTAACAACTACACTCAAACCTAACAATATTTACTGCATTGATTCACAAGGGGGATATATTTTTAAGTACTTTATTTCTTTGTTAATACACATCATATATTGATTTTTAAATTTAGTTTTATGCATGTTTCTACAATAGTAATCAAAAACAAAGGACACATAATTTGCTGTAACATAATTAAGGCAATAAATGTTTCTCAAAACATCAATGTTTTGTGGTGAAGGAAATGGCAACCCACTCCACTATTCTTGCCTGGAGAATCCCAGGGACAGGGGAGCCTGATGGGCTGCCATTGATGGGGTCGCACAGAGTCGGACACGACTGATGTAACTAAGCAGCAGCACCAGCAACGTTTTGTGAATATAAGAAAAATTACTGAACCAAATGTTGGGAAATCAGAAATTGTAGGCTAATTGGTTTTACCAGAAAAAAAAAAAAAAACATTTCAGTTAGCCCTGTATTAATTCTGATTATATATATATATATATATATATATCTGTATTAGCAATAGCAACATATATCAGAAGAAAACCCCTGAGTAATTACAAACAAACAAAATAAAATTTTTTGTGTTATATATTGTACCAATCAAAAAAAAAAAAAATTTTTTGATGGGTAAGATTATCTTCTCTAATTTAAAATGTTCAAGTGTCTAGCAATAACATTTTATTCCATATTTAACTATTGCATTTAAACTGTTTGCCATAAAAACAAAAGCTATTAACCACATAATTCAGGTCAAGAGGTACTTTCAGTAAAAATTGTTTAGAGTACAGAAAATCATAGTTTAATACAGTAAAATAAAAAAAAAAATCTTTTGAGTCAAAACAACATTTGAATTCCAACTGAAGCACATACACTCTTTGTGACTTTACCCTTTCAGAGCCTCAGTGCTATGCTATGCTAAGTCACTTCAGTCGTGTCCGACTCTGTGTGACCCCATAGGCGGCAGCCCACCAGGCTCCTCCGTCCCTGGGATTCTCCAGGCAATAACACTGGAGTGGGTTGCCATTTCCTTCTCCAATGCATGAAAGTGAAAAGAGAAAGTGAAGTTGCTCAGTCATGTCCGGCTCTTAGCGACCCCATGGACTGCAGCCTACCAGGCTCCTCCATCCGTGGGATTTTCCAGGCAAGAGTACTGGAGTGGGGTGCCATTGCCTTCTCCACAGAGCCTCAGTATCCTTATGTTAAAATATGGATGTATATTCAATTGTTCTGAACAGTAAATATAATCTACTTAATAAAAATAGCTAATGATCATTTAAAGCTTATTATGTGAAAGACACTGTGTAAAACTAAGTGTATCACAAATATTCACTTATTTAATCCCCACAGTAACTCAGTGAGTAAAATAAAAATATACTCTATTTTACAGAGGAGGCAAATAGATATAAAGAATGTTAGGAACTTGCCCAATTATCACACTGTTACTAGATAGAAGAGACAGGATTAAGACTTAAACTTTTTGCTCCAGAGGCTTCTCTTAGTAATCAATAGCATAATGGCACAGCAATAATCTACTTTCCTGCTGCTGCTGCTGCTGCTAAGTCGCTCAGTCATGTCCGACTCTGTGCCACCCCAGAGATGGCAGCCCACCAGGCTCCCCCGTCCCTGGGATTCTCCAGGCAAGAACACTGGAGTGGGTTGCCATTTCGTTCTCCAGTGCATGAAAGTGAAAAGTGAAAGTGAAGTCATTCAGTTGTGTCCAACTCTTAGTGACCCCATGGACTGCAGCCCACCAGGCTCCTCGGTCCATGGGATTTTCTAGGCAAGAGTACTGGAGTGGGGTGCCATTGCCTTCTCCGAATCTACCTCGCTAGAACTTATCTAATATGATGGAACAGACTATGTGCTCAGTGTGAGTGTGAGTCATAGTTACTCAGTCATGTCTGACTCTTTGCAACCCCATGGACTATATAGCCTGCCAAGCTCTTGTGTCCATGGAATTCTCCAGGTGAAAATACTGGAGTGGATTGCCATTTCCTTCCCTAATGTCCTCAATAAATTATAGCTATTTTTAAAACTCTTGGCTCTCATCTTATGTGTTTTTAGGAGTACGGATGATCAGTAAGCCTTTCTAAGTCCTAATCTTTCATTATATGACTTAAAGTATGAATTTAATTGCTTCCCCCTAAATCACAAATTATATAATGATGCCATCATATTATGTTTATACAATGTGCAAAAAAAGCAATTTAATTTTTCTTCAATGAATTAAGCTATGACAATTCTCTTCACTCTACGTCAGAGTGTGCAATATATAATAAGCATTTTTTTATGATGAATACTTGTAAATTAGGAATGAAACTCAAAGTAATTACAGTAGAATTATATAAAATAACTTTCACTTTAGAGTGCAATCTAGTACATTTAGTATTTGTCTGCACTTGAGAAACTCATGTTTTTTAAGACCAGAAAATAATTCTAGCTGATGACGTGTTCATATATGAATAACTCAACCTTTCGTTAGTTTGTGCCTGAAAGAGTGCAATTTGATACATAAAACGAATTTCCTTCCCTCGAACATCACTTCAAAATTCAAACACAATAGTTTGGTGATTTCTTTAGCGAAGTCTTTCCAGTCTAGTTATAATTAAATGGAACAAATGCTTACTGAAATTTACTCTGTCAAGTACTACAGAAACTGTGCAGGAAAAAATAAATTAGACCAACATACAGTACCTACTCTCCAGAGATTAACAGTTACAATTGCATGTCCACATACACATTCTAGACAGAGTGAGATAAAATAAGCGTGTGTGTGTGTGTGTGTGTGCGTGCACACATGTGCACCACATGCATGTGTATTTATTTGGAGGTGTTCATTAAGAAAAGAAAGAAAGCTTCAGGTTATAAACTGCTGACAGGTCCAAATATCTGAAGATAAAATTGAAATCAATGAGGCACATTATACAGGATTTTCACTGACAACAAGCACAGGGGAGTGGAATCATGCCCAGTAAACTGGAATAATAGCATTACTTTTAGAAAGTTTAAGAACACTTTTGGAATTAATATTTTTTAGAGTTCTTTCAATCCTGTTGAAACTTAGAACCATACTTAAAAGATTAAAGTGGTAGAAAAAAGATTAAAGCAGGAGAAAACAACAAGAAGAAACTCTTCCTTGATCAAAGACTTTTGATCAGACAAACGTTTTAAAAACATTTTTGTATCAAACTAAAGTCATGTCTCTGACTCAATGACAAGTTCTAAATACAGATCAGTGAAGAAAAGTACTTGATTTGTTGGGATCAATTTATATGTGGCATTGATAGACTGTAATGGCAATCAGATCAGATCAGATCAGTCGCTCAGTCGTGTCCAACTCTTTGTGACCCCATGAACTGCAGCACGCCAGGCCTCCCTGTCCATCACCAGCTCTCGGAGGTCACTCAGACTCACATCCATCAAGTCAGTGATGCCTTCCAGCCATCTCATCCTCTGTCGTCCCCTTCTCCTCCTGCCCTCAATCCCTCCCAGCATCAGAGTCTTCTCCAATGAGTCAACTCTTCGCATGAGGTGGCCAAAATACTGGAGTTTCAGCTTTAGCATCATTCCTTCCAAAGAAATCCCAGGGCTGATCTCCTTCAGAATGGACCGGTTGGATCTTCTTGCAGTCCAAGGACTCCCAAGAGTCTTCTCCAACACCACAGTTCAAAAGCATCAATTCTTCGGCGCTCAGCCTTCTTCACAGTCCAGCTCTCACATCCATACATGACCACAGGAAACACCATAGCCTTGACTAGGCGAACCTTTGTTGGCAAAGTAATGTCTCTGCTTTTGAATATGCTATCTAGGTTGGTCATAACTTTCCTTCCAAGGAGTAAGCGTCTTTTAATTTCATGGCTGCAGTCACCATCTGCAGTGATTTTGGAGCCCAGAAAAATAAAGTCTGACACTGTTTCCACTGTTTCTCCATCTATTTCCCATGTAGTGATGGGACCAGATGCCATGATCTTCATTTTCTGAATGTTGAGCTTTAAGCCAACCTTTTCACTCTCCACTTTCCCTTTCATCAAGAGGCTTTTTAGTTCCTCTTCACTTTCTGCCATAAGGGTGGTGTCATCTGCATATCTGAGGTTATTGATATTTCTCCCAGCAATCTTGATTCCAACTTGTGTTTCTTCCAGTCCAGCGTTTCTCATGATAAGTTAAATAAACATGGTGACAATATACAGCCTTGATGTACTCCTTTTCCTATTTGGAACCAGTCTGTTGTTCCATGACCAGTTCTAACTGTTGCTTCCTGACCTGCATACAGATTTCTCAAGAGGCAGATCAGGTGATCTGGTATTAATGGCAATACATTCATGTAAAAATGTTTCAAAGTACAGAATGCAGTTACACATTGGAAACCTGAAAAGGCCTTTTACCTTTGAAAGGTTATCTTATAATACTAAAAACATAGTAAGCTTTTCTTAATCTGGATTTTAAATTTGGAATAATGTTCTCAGCATCTCAGACATAAAGTTGGCTTGTCTATGGTGGTGGTGGTTTCTGTTGAAAGGATGGGTGCATTTATTAGAAACTCCACTAATTTTTAAGATTTTACACACATGATGCTAGTAGAGTAAAAAGTGGCTCAAATAAAAAGAAAGCTGATTTTTCTCAAAAGTAATGATGTGAGAGTAATCTATCCAAGAATATTGAATTAGCATCATGGTGTCATAGACACAGGCCCTTGTATTTTGTGGTTGCACCATCTCTGTGACACAGTCCTCATTTACAAGGTCCAAAGTTACTTGTTGCCGTACTTGTATTCGTACAAGAAAAATGTAGGGAGAAGGGAAAGGATGGCAGAGCTGTTCTTTTAGGAATATGACCTGAAATTTCTACTCATCCATACTTCATATATTCCATGAGTCATCACTTTAGTGTGACTATTCATTAAAGTTGTAGGTAAGGCTGAAGAATGCATCTTCCAGTCAGCTGCCATGTGCCAAGCTACAATTTCTATTCTCTACAGAAAAACAAGGAGACAGGTATTGTGTAAGAACTCATAGTTTCTTCCACAATAATTTTCACATTGTATTGAAGGTGGTTTGATAGTTCAAAGTCTCTGACAAAAAGGAACTGGCCTGTTTTGCTGGGTAATTAGATGGCACCTTGAGGTTTTGTCAGCAGCTTAGAACCAATCCATTGTGGAAGAGTTTACTGTTCATTTCAGCTAAGGGGAAATGGTGTTGAGTTAGAGAAAGGGGGTAAGTTTGGCCTTTTCTATGATCTATCCAGGGACAAAGATTCTGAGCCATTGTAACATGTGCAATCACATTTAAACTCATTTTGGATTCTATTTTCTTCTATTATTTTATAGAAATATATGACATAAAGACATACAATCATGGAAAAATTTTAAGGGGCTTTTCAAATATTTTCAGTTCTCCCTGTCTGGTGTTTATTTATTGTATTGTACATGTTGTTTACACATGTGCATTCTATGTTGCTTCAGTCAAGTCCAACTCTTTGCAACCCTATGGACTGTAGCCCACCTGACTCCTCTGTCAATTAGGATTCTCCGGGCAAGAATACTGGAGTGGGTTGCTATGCCCTACTCCAAGGGGGTCTTCCCAAACCAGGGATCAAACTTATGTCTCTTAATTCTCCTGTATTGGCAAGCTTGTTCATTATCACTATTGCTACCTGGGAAGAATGGTTTTGATATAATCAGGAAACTAAAGAGAAGTGTAATACATGTGATTGTCAAGAGACTCTGGAACCATGCTGTAGATTTTCCAAGGGGCTCCCATACCCAGAAAGGTAGGTATTCCCATCTAAGAAAGTATGTACTATTTAATGGGTTGGTCAAAAAGTTCATTTGGATTTTTCCATGACATCTTATTGAAAAAACTTAAAGAACTTTCTAGTCAACCCAATAAATATGAAGACACTTTAATCCATGGATATTTAACTAATGGCTGTCATTTAATCAATCCAGTTTAAGATCTTAAACTAAAAAACAAATTCTGAAAATTAAAATTGTAATGACAAAATAAAAAAAGAAATCCATCAGCCTCAACATGGTAGGTTCAGTAGTATATTGGCATTTTGTTGAGTCGGGCAATACCCTAGGTATAAATCAAAACTTGTCATTGTCCTACTTGTTACAGTAGCCAGTGTTGCATAAATGAATAAAATACTGTCATTCAATTTCTAATGGAAAGGAGCAGACAGTGTTTGGACCAAACCTCCTTTGATATTAAAGGCAACCATTGGGTTGGGTGGATTTGTGAGAAAAATTCATGACTTTACCCAGTCAACTGAAAGTTTCTTTTTTAACTTGACTCTGTGGTAATCCATAGAAGCTTTTACCTATTATTGTTTCACCTGACCTAACAGTTATACATGGAATCCATTGCAATTGTATTTTTTCCAAATTCAACTTGAATCTGAACTGAATCTTTTATTCTTATAATGATGAAAGATAGAGCTTTGTATCTAAGGCCAATATCTTTAGAGTAAAACAGGATCAGGTAACTGTCAGAGTAATACACAGCTAAGGAAATTGCTAGAACAATAAAATGTACCAAAAACTATCCTGTGACAACACCCATTGATTAGAGAAAGACCCATTCTCCTGACTATTGACAACGCAGCCTCCTTCACTGCTGTCTGTAATGCATAACTAAAAGGCTTGCCTTACAAAAACCCAATGCTTCAGAGGGATACCATTTTTTTTTTTTTTTTTACAATGTCTCTCCACTAACAGAGAGCAAAGGAAATAGAGATATTGCTGAAGCAATAAAATTCATAGAAATATCAACAACAATTTCCCTATGGACACACTAGCAGAAAATTGCAAGATATCATTTCAGTAAGGGATAAAATTCCAGGAGGTATGGAGAAGTCAAACAACCTCCCAATTCATTTATCAAAGTGCCTACAGCTCCCTTTTCAAGTCAGGTGAAACAACAATAAATATTTTCAAAGTAAATTAATCTGTACCAAAAGCAATTTAATAAATAAAGGGTCAAAAGAACAAAGCACAGAGCTTTTAGCCCTTGCCAATTCTGTAAGTGAGATTTGACTACAAAGTAGAAAAAAATAGCATAAAGAAAATAAAAATACAAAGAGCTATTGAATAAAAGCTGGCATAACTCATTTTATATCCATTCTTTGAATTCAATTTGAATCATAAAATGGTCACATAATGTAAATTGTAACAGGTAATTAGTAACCAAAACATAGACCTAAAATTTTCATTTTGATTACTGGTGGAAAAAATTAAAAAGTGCTCAGTATGAGAAGAGGTGGATGTTTATTTTACTAAATTGCAATAGGGAGTTAGAGGAATTTTCAGTTGGAGAAAGAATTCTTCTAGGAGAAAGCTGAGATAATTCCTTTGTTTCTGTGTTTCATCTGTCCCCAAATTGAGTAAACACAGATTTCCTAAAAGTTCACAGAAACACCTAACAAAACTGTTTATTCTGAAGCAGTGCTTGCATATTTTCAGTTTATTTTCATTAAAAATCAAGGATCTTCATAATATAAAGTGAAGTTTGAGACCAACCACATTAACAATAACTGAAAAAAATTACAATTGAATTTCTACCGTCTGAGTAATTTCTTGTGTGGCAGGCCATATTCTACACTTACAAGTTTAAGAAATTATGAAACACAACTCTAGAGCCCTATGGATGGCTAAAAGCAAACACAGCTCCAGAGTACTGGATATTATTTTGTATTGGACATCCTCATTCTTACCAGGCATGCATCTCAAGCCCACCCATTCATCATGTGTTAAACTGAATCTGTTTATTTTGTACACTTTGTATTCTTTTTTTTTTTTTTTTAACATAATTGACTTCAGTGTTACTAAAAGCTTAAAGGAATTTTCAATTCTCTTTACATCTATCAAATCACAAACACGTGTGTTTCTGTTTCTAAAATGTGCTTGCCCCTTACTTTATTCATATTAAAGACTATTGTATTAATCAGCCTTCCCACTGCTCATCTGAACCATCACAGTAATTCCCTAGGTACTCTTGCTTCTGCTACACAAAAATCAATTTTCTCCTTATGGAGCAGTACATAAAAACAAACCTGCCAGCATCAGAGTTTGAGAGCTTGCCATGTTTCCTATTACAAAGGTGACATCTTTAGGCATAACTTTTAATACATTCTATGATTTGGTCCTATACTTCCTCTTCTTAACACCATTTACCACTCCATGTCCCGTTCACCAAATTTCTTGTGTTTCCATACACATACCTCACTGTTTTTGTCTCCTTGACTTTACTTAAATGTTTATTATGGGTGTTTGTGCACTGTGTGTTTAGTGCTTGTCGTCTAGAGTAATAATAGTAATAATGATAATAATAATAGTAATCACTTCTATAGACTATTTTCCTCTAAAACAAGACTCGTTGTAAGAAACATGCATATATAAATGCATTTAAATCTAACAAAAAATCTATCAGCGATGTACTATTATATCTCATTTTATACATAAAAGAACTTAAGCACATTTATTCTATTTAACCTACCTAGTCATTTGGGCGGGGGAGGCAATGGCACCCCACCCCAGTACTCTTGCCTGGAAAATCCCATGTATGGAGGAGCCTGGTAGGCTGCAGTCCATGGGGTAGCTAAGAGTCAGACACGACTGACCGACTTCACTTTCACTTTTCACTTTCATGCATTGGAGAAGGAAATGGCAACCCACTCCAGTGTTCTTGCCTGGAGAATTCCAGGGACGGGGGAGCCTGGTGAGCTTCTGTCTATGGGGTCGCACAGAGTCGGACACGACTGAAGCGACTTAGCAGTAGCAGCAGCAGCAGCAGCAGTCATTTGGGAGTGGAATATAAATCTAGGCAGTCTGGTTTCAGATTTTATGTTGTTTAATTTTTTGCAATTGGTTATTTTTACTCATTGTTTTAAAACAAATGTAGGACTTCAATTCTCTAAAATACATTCAATTATCCATGAGATAAAATTAGGTACATGTGGTCTCTACTGTAGCCCTTATATATTGAATTCTGTTTTCCCTGAAATTGAAACAAGACATTAGACTTGCTCTATCAAAAAAAAAGGGGGGGGGGATATAAAATCTGTTTAAACTATAAGCTTCTAAGCACATAATGTAGTTGATAAATGTTTGTTAAACTGAACATTCTTATTGTTTATATAAAACACATTTACATAGAAATCTGGAGTATGTATCTTTTCTGAGTTTCTTCTTTAGTAGTTCTATTCAATTTCAATTGGGTAAGAAAAAATTTTTAATTGTTATTATGCATGGAAGCTATCTAACTTATAATAATCAGTTCTATTTGACATGATTTATAAAGTGTATTGGGCTTCCCAGATGTCTCAGTCGAAAAGAATCCACCTGCCAATGCAAGAAACTCAGGTGTGATTCACAGTTTGGGAAGATCCCTTGGAGGAGGAATTGGCAACCCACTGTAGTATTCTTGCCTGAATAATCCAATGGACAGAGGAGCCTGGTGGCTACATTCCATGGAGTGTCAGAGTCAGACATGACTGAGTGCTTATATATGTATGTATGAACCCTTCTTTTTTGGAGCACCCTTATTTGTGTAGCAGTAGCTAAGGAGATATGCATCAGTTCAGTTCAGTTCAGTTGCTCAGTCATGCTCCACTCTTTGCGATCCCATGGACTGCAGCACACCAGGCCTCCCTGTCCATTACCAACTCTCAGAGTTTACCCAAACTCATGTCCATTGAGTTGGTGATGTCATCCAACCATCTCATCCTCTGTTGTCCCCTTCTCCTCCCGCCTTCAATCTTTCCCAGCATCAGGGTCTTTTCAAATGAGTCAGCTCTTCCCATCAGGTGGCCAAAGTTTTGGAATTTCAGTTTCAACATCAGTCTTCCAATGATCACTTAGGACTGATCTCCTTTAGAATAGACCGGTTGGATCTCCTTGCACTCCAAGAGACTCTCAATAGTCTTCTCCAACACCACAGTTCAAAAGCATAAATTCTTTGGTGCTCAGCTTTCATTATACTCCAACCATCACATCCATACATGACTACTAGAAAAAACATAGTAGACAGACCTTTTTTGGCAGAGAAATTTCTCTGCTTTTGAATATGCTATCTAGGTTGGTTACAACTTTTCTTCCAAGGAGTAAGTGTCTTTAAATTTCATGACTGCAATCACCATCTGCAGTGATTTTGGAGCCCCCCAAAATACAGTTAGTCACTGTTTCCACTGTTTCTCCATCTATTTGTCATGAAGTGATGGCACCAGGTGCCATGATCTTAGTTTTCTGAATATTGAGCTTTAAGCCAACTTTTCACTCTCCTCTTTCACTTTTATCAAGATGCTCTTTAGTTTTTTTTTTTTTTTTTTTTCACTTCTGCCATAAGGGTGGTGTCATCTGCATATCTGAGGTTATTGATATTTCTTCTGGCAATCTTGATTCCAGCTTGTGCTTCATCCAGCCCAGCATTTCTCATGATGTACTCTGCATATAAGTTTAATAAGCAGGGTGACAATATACAGTCTTGATGAGTTCCTTTTATATATTGGAGATATGCATGAAGTAAAGTGAAGTCGCTCAGTCGTGTCTGACTCTTTGCAATCCCATGGACTGTAGCTTACCAGGCTCCATTCATGAGATTTTCCAGGCAAGAATACTGGAGTGGGTTGCCATTTCCTTCTCCAGAGGATCTTCCTGATCCAGGGATCGAACCTGGGCCTCCCACATTGTAGGCAGACACTTTACCATCTGAGCCACCATACATACATACATAAAAGAAATATTCCCTCATACCATGGAGATGTGGAAGAAAACAAGATCCATTAGCACTGAAATAATCTAAGTAGGAGAACAGTGGTAAGATTTGGAAAAATTTGTCTCAGTAAAGAGACTATGTTTAGAACATGCATCAACCAAACAACTTATGCTTTGCTTATCTCAAAGAATGATAGAAAATAAATGTAGGTAGAGAAGGCAATGGCATCCCACTCCAGTACTGTTGCCTGGAAAATCTCATGGACGGAGGAGCCTGGTAGGCTGCAGTCCATGGGGTCGTGAAGAGTAAGACACGACTGAACTACTTCACTTTCACTTTCACTTTCATGCATTGGAGAAGGAAATGGCAACCCACTCCAGTGTTCTTGCCTGGAGAATCCCAGGGACAGGGGAGCCTGGTGGGCTGCCTCTATGGGGTCACACAGAGTCAGACACGACTGAAGCGACTTAGCAGCAGTAGCAGCAGATATGTATTAGTAAAGTTTTTAACCCTGAAACCCAGAAGAGATTTCAATGTGGTAGACAAATCACTAGCTAAAACACAACAGTGGATAACTTTGATATTGACTTGCCAATATTTATATTGATAAAATGAATCTAGGTAGATGTTCAGTTCAGTTCAGTCACTCAATCATGTCCAACTCTTTGTGACCCCATGAATCACAGCACGCCAGGCCTCCCTGTCCATCACTAACTCCCGGAGTTCACTCAAACTCATGTCCATCAAGTTGGCAATGCCATCCAGCCATCTCATCCTCTGATGTCCCTTCTCCTTCTGCCCTCAATCTTTCCCAGCATCAGGGTCTTTTCCAGTGAGTCAACTCTTTGCATGACATGGCCAAAGTATTGGAGTTTCAGCTTCAGCATCAGTCCTTCCAATGAACACCCAGGACTGATCTCCTTTAGGATGGACTGGTTGATGTCAGTACTCAGTAATTAAGAATTTAGTATCATTGGTATGTCTGAAATAAACAAAAATATTTTTAACTGTCCTACTCTTTAAATAGATGGTATAAAATGCCAAAATATAAAATGAATACTTGTACAAAAAAGCAGGCTATCCCCAGGTACTTTAAATTTTCAGTAGGCACTGAATTTCTTTTAAGAAAATACACAAGTGAAAACAAAAAACTAGCAAACATGCATAGTAGATTAAAAATTGCTAAAGAATGACTTGAACCATTTTGAATTAATTTCTATCATCTATAAGTCCCTTTTGTCTCAAATCATTGTTATAATATTTCTACAATATTTATTTTGAATTCTTCTTTTATATATCTGTCAGTTTATTTTCCAAATATAATATTACTGAATTTATTATGTATTTTCGTAGCCCACTCAGGCTGGTATACCTAAATACCTTATCCTTGGTCACTTACACACATTAAATTTTACTTCTCAAATTTCTGAAGTCTGGAAATCTAATAAAAGGGTGCCAACATGTCAGCAGGGTGCCAGGGTCTTATTGAAGGCCTGTCCTGGTTGTGAAAGTGAAAGTCACTCAGTCATGTCCAAGTCTTTGTGACCCCATGGACTATACAGTTCATGGAATTCTCCAGGCCAGAATACTTGAGTGGATATTCTTTCCCTTCTCCAGGAGATCTTCCCAACCCAGGGACTGAGCCCAGGTCTCCTGCATTGCAGGTGGATCCTTTACCAGCTGAGCCACAGGGAAGCCCAAGAATATTGGAGTGGGTAGACTATCACTTCTCCAGTGGATCTTCCCCACTCAGGAATCAAACTGGGATCTCCTGCATTTTAGGCAGATTTTTTGCCAACTCATCTATTAGAGAAGCATTTTGCTAAAACAAAGATGCAGTTATAGACTACCAACTTCTCACTGTCTTTGAGTGGTGGAAAGAAGTGAGAGATTTCTCTTAAGACTCTTTTTTAGGAGCACCAATCTACTCAGGAAGCCTCCCCACTTATGACCTATTCACCTCCCAAAGCCCCCACCTTGTACTACATCAGCTTAAGAGTTAGGATTCAACACATGAATTTGCTGCTACTGCTAAGTCGCTTCAGTCATGTCTGACTCTGTGCGACCCCATAGACGGAAGTTTATCAGGCTCCCCTGTCCCTGGGATTCTCCAGGCAAGAACACTGGAGTGGGTTGCCATTTCCTTCTCCAATGCATGAAAAGTGAAAAGTGAAAGTGAAGTCGCTCAGTCATGTCAGACTCTTAGCGACCCCATGGACTGGAGCCTACCAGGCTCCTCCGTCCATGGGATTCTCCAGGCAAAAGCACTGGGGTGGGGTGCCATTGCCTTCCCCAACACATGAATTTGGGAGTCCACAAACACTCATAACATTTATATATTCATCTGTTGATGTTGACTAGAATATTATTCCTGTTTGAACTATTCAACTCAGTCAGTTGGTATGTTGTTAGTTTAACAGACTTGGATTCAGGGTAAAATTACTATAAAAAAATGTGACAATTAAACATGCTTAACTGAGCTATAAGCCCATTTCTGATCGGTTAGATCCATGTTGCTTACTGAATATGCAATAGAAAGGAAACTACTGGATGGAGATTAAAACTGTTAGCATGCCAGTTGGATAATATAATTTGTTCAGTTCAATTCAGTTCAGTTGCTCTGTCGTGTCCGACTCTTTGCGACCCCATGAATCTCTTTGTTAGGCAGTTCTAAAAGCTGCTTGGGAAGTCATTAGCGTCAGGAATTGAACAACAAAAGCCTTAACTTTATAGGCAATCAATTCAGTAGTTATTTTATTGACCAAAAGAGTAACTATGAAAGATGTAAATATATTAATGTTTAAGAATCTCAGTTATTTTTAAAATGATAAACTCCACATGTATGACACTCCAACTTTAGACTAGCAACACTCATTTATGAGCGAGATGGTATGTGTTAGACAACTGAACCATTTACAATCTTAAACGTGTTTGATTCTCTTCAAGGCATCCTAGGATTTATTTCCATATTACTATGTAGTGACGTTAACTTTAAAATGGCTTGCACTTACTGCTAAATTTTAGGCTAAAAAATCATAAAAGATTTTTATATTCAAATATCTGTCTGCACATTTACATGTATGATAAGAATCCACTCTTAATTTTGGGAACAATTGAAATAAAAACTAATTGCAATTCATTTTTAATATTAAGAATACTCAACCAATTAAAATTAAACATACATAACTTTACCTACATTAAAATTTGGGAGACTGAGGCATTAAATTGAAATTGATATTGCTTAAAACTGCCTTTATATGATGCCAATTCATATATTTTTCACCATTATTAATTTTTTTTTTTTTTTTTTTTTTTTTTTTTTTGCAGGGGAAAATGGACAAAGGAAAGGATCAATGAGGGTGGGAGGGAAATGGGAAGAAAGAAGGGGAATGATGGTGGGGGGGAGTATATGTAATTTCTTAACCAATGGCTTTCTGTTTTTAATCACAAAGAACACTTAAAAAAATCATTTTTTTCAAAAATCAAATTTTTTTTCAAGTCAGGAAATAAGATCAAATTCTGCCTCTAAACATAAATTTAATTATGTGACTACTGAGTTGGCCATCAATTCAAAATGAAAAAGGTGATTTACTATCTTTTGGGGGACTTATTTGACAGAGAATAGATGAATTCATAGCTATTCAAGATACATCTGACATCAATTATTTAATTGGTGATTAATTAAATAAATTACCATGCCCCAGTCTAATATACACCTGTGGCATTAAGTTTTCTTTTAAAAGAAAATTTTTGCCATTTTTGTTGGTTGATTGGTTAGTTTATTGAAATGGAAATGGAAGCTTAAAAACCTGAAATCTACAGAAAAAAGGTAGACTATTTAAAGTTGAATGCTAAAAGAGCAATCCTGAGAGAATTGAATATATAAAAACAAAGACAGTCTTTATATTAAAATAATTCAAGATATACTGTTATTTTCACTGTAATGAGAGAAACAAAATACACTAGTAGTTCATGATTTGCCAATGGTTTCAAGACCAATAAAGGATGATTTTTTTTTACATTCTTATAGACTTATATCACAAAATCTACAGCAAATCTCTAAAGCAAGGCTTTATGGACAGGCACATATGCTTTGAGGCTTATAAATAAGCCTCAATTTTTTTCTGTTTTGTTTGCTTTGGTTTTAGTTCTGAGACATTTGTGCCAGTTACATTGCCACTTTTTTCCTTAAAAAAAAAATGCTTAAATTAGCTTAAAAAACTTAAAGTTTCAAAAAAGAAAAAAATTAGGAAATTATGAAGTTGGCACTATTTTATTTTTCTCCTGTGATTTTCAATGTGATTTTAATTTTTATCAAACAAAAGAAAATATATATCTTAAGCCTGGAATGTATGGTCATGCTGCAGCCTTAGCCGTGTCCAACTCTTTGCTACTCTACGGACAATAGCCTGCCAGGCTTCTCTGTCCACAGGATTCTCCAGGCAAGAATATGGAGTGGGTTGCCATATACTTCTCCAGGAGATCTTCTTGACCCAAAGATTGAACCCACAATCTGGGCTTTTTTTAGGGATAAGAGAAAATAAATTTATTTATTTATTTTTATTTCCTTGATGGAAATTATACCACATAATTGTTTTCGGCAACTACGATGCATAATTTTGCTTTTTTTAACACTAAAATTAGTGAGCATATTGATGTTGTTTTCAATTCAGTTCAGTTCAGTCGCTCAGTTGTGTCTGACTCTTTGCAACCCCATGAATTGCAGCATGCCAGGCCTCCCTGTCCATCACCAAATCCTGCAGTTCACTCAAACTCAGGTCCACCAAGTCGGTGATGCCATCCAGCCATCTCATCTTCTATTGTCCCCTTTTCCTCCTGCCCTCAATCTCTTCCAACATCAGAGTCTTTTCCAATGAGTCAACTCTACACATGAGGTGGCCAAAGTACTGGAGTTTCAGCTTTAGCATCATTCCTTCCAAAGAACACTCAGGGCTCATCTCCTTTAGGATGGACTGGTTGGATCTCCTTGCAGTCCATGGGACTATCAAGAGTCTTCTCCAACACCACAGTTCAAAAGCATCAATTCTTCAGTGCTCATCTTTCTTCAATCCAACTCTCACATCCATACAGGACTAGTGGAAAAACCATAGCCTTGACTAGACAGACCTTCGTTGGCAAAGTAATGTCTCTGCTTTTGAATATGCTATCTAGGTTGGTCATAACTTTCCTTCCAAGGAGCAAGTGTCTTTTAATTTCATGGCTGCAGTCACCATCTGCAGTGATTTTGGAGCCCCCCAAAATAAAGTCTGACACTGTTTCCACTGTTTCCCCATCTATTTCCCATGAAGTGATGGGACCAGATGCCATGATCTTCATTTTCTGAACGTTGAGCTTTAAGCCAACATTTTCACTCTCCACTTTCACTTTCATCAAGAGGCTTTTTAGTTCCTCTTCACTTTCTGCCATAAGGGTGGTGTCATCTGCATATCTGAGGTTATTGATATTTCTCCCTGCAATCTTGATTCCAGCTTCTGCTTCTTCCAGCCCAGCGTTTTTCCTTGTGTACTCTGCATATAAGTTAAATAAACAGGGTGACAATATACAGCCTTGACATACTCCTTTTCCTATTTGGAACCAGTCTGTATCTCCATGTCTGGTTCTGTTGCTTCCTGACCTGCATCGAGGTTTCTCAAGAGGCAGATCAGGTGGTCTGGTATTCCCATCTCTTCCAGAATTTTCCACAGTTTATTGTGCTCCACACACTCAAAGGCTTTGGCATAGTCAATAAAGCAGAAATACATGTTTTTTTCTGGAACTCTCTTGCTTTTTCATGATCCAGCAGATGTTGATAATTTGATCTCTGGCTCCTCTGCCTTTTCTAAAACCAGCTTAAACATCTGGAAGTTCATATTGATTTAAACCTCTCCATTTATTGTGTCTCTTAGAGTTTTGTTTCTCCCAAAACATCATGTAAAGTATACTAAAGGGATTATTTTAACAATAAAAGGACTTAGATAGCAAGCTTGGAGGGAACAGAGAAAGGGATACTGATCACAGGATTTTGTGATCTGGCAGGTAGATAGATTAAATGCATAGACCTGAAACAACCTTTAAGACACTAATGAAGAGAATGGAGAAACCACACAATTTGTATGAAAGATTTCTCAAAAACTTTTGGAAAGATGAAAGCTATTCAGGCTTAAATATTCACACATGGAAAAAAATATGATTAAAAATGGTCTCAGCAGATTTTGATCTAAGCTTACAAGATAAATCAGACATGGTTAGAGAATATTTAGCGTTTTGTTTTTCAAATGAAAATATTATATATTAATGAAAGAAATTGTGTGTATATACACATTTATATATATAAGGACAATGTTACTCTAATAAATATTGCAGGTAAATAAAAATAAAATAATGATAAAATAAATTTTAGAAAAATGAATTTTTAGTAAAATATGAATAAATGTTATTGACATATATATGAACTAGAAATTGACCAAAATACATGAATGTGTACCTAGAATCATTATTTTTAGTGTTCCAACTATCAATACAAAAATATTTTCTTCCTTTAATATACATGAAAGTGAATGTGAAAGCAGCTCAGTCATGTCCAACTCTTTGTGACCCCCACGGACTACACAGTCCATGGAATTCTCCAGGCCAGAATACTGGAGTGGGTAGCTTTTCCCTTCTCCAGTGGATCTTCTAAACTCAGGAATCAAACTGGGGTCTCTTACATGGCAGACAGATTCTTTACCAGCTGAGCCACAAGGGAAGCCCTTAATATGCATCAAATCAGATCAGATCAGTCGCTCAGTCGTGTCCGATTCTTGGCGACCCCATGAATCACAGAACGCCAGGTCACCCTGTCCGTCACCAACTCCCAGAGTTCACTGAGACTCACGTCCATCGAATCAGTGATGCCATCCAGCCATCTCATCCTCTGTCGTCCCCTTCTCCTCCTGCCCCCAATCCCTCCAAGCATCAGAGTCTTCTCCAATGAGTCAACTCTTCGCATGAGGTGGCCAAAATACTGGAGTTTCAGCTTTAGCATCATTCCTTCCAAAGAAATTCCAGGGCTGATTTCCTTCAGAATGGACTGGTTGGATCTCCTTGCAGTCCAAGGGACTCTCAAGAGTCTTCTCCAACACCACAGTTCAAAAGCATCAATTCTTCAGCGCTCAGCCTTCTTCACAGTCCAGCTCTCACATCCATACATGACCACAGGAAACACCATAGCCTTGACTAGGCGAGCGAAACTTTGTTGGCAAAGTAATGTCTCTGCTTTTGAATATGCCATCTAGGTTTGTCATAACCTTCCTTCCAAGGAGTAAGCGTCTTAATTTCATGGCTGCAGTCACCATCTGCAGTGATTTTGGAGCCCAGAAAAATAGTCTGACACTGTTTCCACTGTTTCCCCATCTATTTCCCATGAAGTGATGGGACCGGATGACATGATCTTCATTTTCTAAATGTTGAGCTTTAAGCTAACTTTTTCACTCTCCACTTTCACTCTCATCAAGAGGCTTTTTAGTTCCTCTTCACTTTCTGCCATATGGGTGGTGTCATCTGCATATCTGAGATTATTGATATTTCTCCTGGCTATCTTGATTCCAACTTGTGTTTCTTCCAGTCTAGTGTTTCTCATTATGTAATCTGCATATAAGTTAAATAAACAGGGTGACAATATACAGCCTTGACGAACTCCTTTTCCTATTTGAAACCCGTTTGTTGTTCCATGTCCAGTTCTAACTGTTGCTTATACACACACACACACACACACACACACACACACACATATATATATATATATATCTGTATATGTATACCATATATATACACATACACACATAAAATTAATCATTTTTCATCTTTTAGAATCAGTGTGATTCCCATGCTAGACTGTGTTTTGACTCAAGATTAAATTTGCAAATCATTTACAGAGTATAACATATATTCTTATCATAATCGCAATTTATGTTTCCTTATTATATAAAGTAGAAAGCAGAAATTCTGAAAGCAAAACTAGGACTTTAAAAAGGAAAATGAGTCTGAGACTGCTCAAGATTAAAACTTCAAAGTCCAGCATTCTAGATCATGAAAGGGTTATTGGACAAGGAAAATGTTTTTATCACATATATATTTTCAAATTTCCTGAAAGAAAGCCTAAGTGTAATTGTTCAGCTCCTTCTGTTATGCAATCATATAATTGGCTCTAAAGAGATTTAGATAAGTGTGGATTAGGCAAGTGAGAGAGGTTATTGAAGAT
This sequence comes from Tragelaphus eurycerus, assembly GCA_935064755.1. Taxonomy (NCBI): domain Eukaryota; kingdom Metazoa; phylum Chordata; class Mammalia; order Artiodactyla; family Bovidae; genus Tragelaphus; species Tragelaphus eurycerus. Next base: position 10,529,599 of record CAKXYN010000004.1, read on the forward strand.
CTCTTTGAGAAGAAGAATAAACAGTTCCTATCAAATTAGGTATTAGACATGGTCCACCTAAATTGAACTCATCGTGGAGTCTACTTCTGCCATGGTTCTTTCCTCCCATGTAGAAAAGTCAACTTACTACCAACTTCTCAGGCGCCATTACTCTGGTGTTCTTCCAAAACCAGAATTGTCTTCTTGTTTCAGAATTTCCATGCCTTATCCCTAAAGAAAACTTTTTTCTTCTGGGCAATTTTCCCTCAGGCCATCTCCTGATTGCTAAATTGGTGGTCCATTAGTTTAACAAATGAAGACGTTACAATGCTAACTCAAAATCAGTTAAGCTTTTGAGCATCTAAGCCAAGTTTATAACAGATTGCTGTGGGGATTATAAAGAGGAGGTACAAATTTAATTTTCCAATGGCTAAGCTAGCTGGATTGGTGGCCATTCATTTCTTCTCTCTCACATAAAGGAGCCTGGAAGGAATGGCACTCATTAATGTGTTTTTTAAATGGAAAAAAAAATATCCCACTATCTTTCTCTTAGAGTTAATGTAAGTAGAACTCTGTTATGTGGAAGTTTATAACTCAGTCTTAGGAGTCCTGCTCAGTAGTAGTAGTAGTAGTACTGTTAGTCACTCAGTTATGTCCAACTCTTGCAACCCCACCAGGCTCCTCTGTCCATGGAATTCTCCAGGCCTGCTCAGAAAGGTTCCTTCCTTATTAAATGTAGCTGCTGCTACACACACACACACACATACACACACACACATAATTTAATACTGGTCTTTTTTCTGTTAAATGATCACAAACAAGTGAACATTTACATTTTAGAATACTTGATAATTTAAATGACAGTATCACAGTTATATGAAAACAGCCATTTATAGATTTAAGTAGTGATTGGTGTTTGTGTGTGTGTGTATATATATATATATATATTTATGTGTATATATATATATATATATATTTAAAGATCAATATATGCTGCTGCTGCTGCTAAGTCGCTTCAGTCGTGTCTGACTCTGTGCTACCTCATAGACGACACCACACAAGGCTCTGCCATCCCTGGAATTCTCCAGGCAAGACACTGGAGTGGGTTGCCATTTCCTTCTCCAATGAGTGAAAGTGAAAAGTGAAAGTGAATTCGCTCAGTCGTGTCAGACTAGTAGAGACCCCATGGACTGCAGCCCACCAGGCTCCTCCATCCATGGAATTTTCCAGGCAAGAGTACTGGAGTGGGGTGCCATTGCCTTCTCCAATATCAATATTTAAAAGAATTTAAAAAATTTAAATGCCTAGAATTTTATTATGAAATAATGGATATATCTAAGATTCCAGTGAATGATCTCTTACTAATAGTCATACACATACCAAATAAAGGCAGATTTAGCAAAGTAAATCATTAGCTTTGCCATGGCAAATGTAATCATAAGTTTCTGAATTAATTTATTAATTTATTAATTCATATTACTTAGCTTAGGTATTATCTAGAGACATGTTTAGACATTTGACTAAAGCTTTTTGATAAAAATCACATTTAATAAAATTACTTAAAATAGCCCACCACTGTTATCTAGATCTGATGCTCCAAACTCCTTGTTATATGATGTGGAATGATTTACTTGAAGATCATCATTGGCATGATCAGTTTATGTGAAGACGTATTAACATATAAGACAGGAGATTGCTTGAGGCAATTAGTAGCAAGCATACTTTCTTCTTCCTCAAAGCCTTCCATCCAAAATATTAATTAGATGGCTAATGTGAAAATCAAAAGAATTTATATTTTAAATTAACATTTTTTGGCATTTATTCCATATTTTCCCATATCCTTGAAACATCTTAGGCACATGGCAGTTCAATATTAAAGGGGAGAAATAATAATTCAAATGAATGTATGAAGCCAACAAAAATAAACAATTAAGATTTTGTTATTAAGGAGTACCTAGAAAATTGACTCAAATTATCATATGTTGAACATAGCCTAAATAATTTATTAGTCTATATTTAAGGAATTCCAGATGCTGATCAACTAATAAAGTGTTGGTTTTAAAACTTTAAAATTTTTACTTTTTGCATGTGTTTGATGTAGGATACCCTGGTCACTGCTGAATTTTGAAATTGCAGATAATTAAAGTATCTTGAGGCAGTGGCACCCCACCCCAGTACTTTTGCCTGGAAAATCCCATCGACAGAGGATCCAGGTAGGCTCCAGTCCATGGGGTCGCTAAGTGTCAGACACGACTGAGCGACTTCACTTTCACTTTTCACTTTCATGCATTGGAGAAGGAAATGGCAACCCACTCCAGTGTTCTTGCCTGGAGAATCCCAGGGACGGGGGAGCCTGATGACCTTCCGTCTATGGGGTCGCATAGAGTCGGACACGACTGAAGCGACTTAGCAGCAGCAGCAGCAGTCAGCAAACTTATATTTTCTCCCCAAAGGAAATATATTCTTGCTGAAATATGATCACAGGCCACACCACTGGATATTTAATCTTGGAGAAAGTGAATTTTCCTTTATTATAAGACTGGGATGATCAGCAGTAGCTATCTTTATTCTTTTTAGTGTCCAGATTATACCTCTTGCTTCAATGGAGAGAAGAATTGAGGACTATCTATGGGATTTTTTGCACTGTCAAACTATGCACTGATTTTAACAAAGATATTAAGCCTTCAGTACACAAACCTGCTGGAGTCAACAGCATTTTAATTTTACAAATATCTTCAATTTATAAATCACTGTGAAATATAGCCTAGAAGGACAGAAATGTACGGCCAATGGAATGCCCTCACAACAACTCTTCCACTTTTAAGCAATTTTAGTGCTTCTCTAAATACTTCCTTGGTTATTATAAAAATGGGATAAGGCTTTATAACAAGATATCTGAGTGATGCTTGAGACAAAGGCAGATTGAGTTGTGAAGTATGCAATGACATTTTAGCAGATAGAAGAATTGTCATGAGCTAATAATTTGTACTGTTTTCATTTTTAGTGGTTCTTTTCTCCTGTTTCTGTAGCTCAATAATGGATTCTTAATTTGCTTCTTACATTATTATCTAGTGAGAAAGATAATATCTTAAAATTATCCTGCTTAATGTAAATGCTTCCTTGAAACTTAATATCTATTAGTCTTTTGTGAAATAGCAGCAGTTTCAGAAACTTTGCTTTTTCAGTGAGCGTGAAAACATGCTCACTGAACACACAACACGTGTATATGTCAGATCAGATCAGTCACTCAGTCGTGTCCGACTCTTTGCGACCCCATGAACTGCAGCACGCCAGGCCTCCCTGTCCATCACCAACTCCTGGAGGTCACTCAGACTCACATCCATCGAGTCAGTGATGCCATCCGGCCATCTCATCCTCTGTCGTCCCCTTCTCCTCCTGCCCTCAATTCCTTCCAGCATCAAAGCCTTCTCCATTGAGCCAACTCTTCCCTAGAGTTGACCAAAATACTGGAGTTTCAGCTTTAGCATCATTCCTTCCAAAGAAATCCCAGGGCTGATCTCCTTCAGAATGGACTGGTTGGATCTCCTTGCAGTCCAAGGGACACTCAAGAGTCTTCTCCAACACCACAGTTCAAAAGCATCAATTCTTCAGCGCTCAGCCTTCTTCACAGTCCAACTCTCACATCCATACATGACCACAGGAAACACCATAGCCTTGACTAGGCGAACCTTTGTTGGCAAAGTGATGTCTCTGCTTTAGAATATGTGATCCAGGTTGGTCATAACTTTCCTTCCAAGGAGTAAGCGTCTTTTAATTTCATGGCTGCAGTCACCATCGGCAGTGATTTTGGAGCCCAGAAAAAGAAAGTCTGACACTGATTCCACTGTTTCTCCATTTATTTCCCATGTAGTGATAGGACCAGATGCCATGATCTTCGTTTTCTGAATGTTGAGTTTAAGCCAACCTTTTCACTCTCCACTTTCACTTTCATCAAGAGGCTTTTGAGTTCCTCTTCACTTTCTGCCATAAGGGTGGTGTCATCTGCATATCTGAGGTTATTGATATTTCTCCCAGCAATCTTGATTCCAACTTGTGCTTCTTCCAGTCCAGCATTTCTCATGATGTACTCTGCATATAAGTTAAATAAACATGGTGACAATTTACAGCCTTGACGTACTCCTTTTCCTATTTGGAACCAGTCTGTTGTTCCATGTCCAGTTCTAACTGTTGCTTCCTGACCTGCATACAGATTTCTTAAGAGGCAGATCAGGTGGTCTGGTATTTCCATCTCTTTCAGAATTTTCCACAGTTCATTGTGATCTACACAGTCAAAGGCTTTGGCATAGTCAATAAAGCAGAAATAGATGTTTTTCTGGAACACTCTTGCTTTTTCCATGATCCAGCGTGTGTTGGCAATTTGATCTCTGGTTCCTCTGCTTTTTCTAAAACCATCTTGAACATCAGGAAGTTCACGGTTCATGTATTGCTGAAGTCTGGCTTGGAGAATTTTGAGCATTACTTTACTAGCGTGTGAGATGAGTGCAATTGTGCAGTAGTTGAGCATTCTTTGGCATTGCCTTTCTTTGGGATTGGAATGAAAATTAACCTTTTCCAATCTTGTGGCCACTGCTGAGTTTTCCAAATTTGCTGGCATATTGTGTGCAGCACTTTCACAGCATCATCTTTCAGGATTTGGAATAGCTCCACTGGAATTCCATCACCTCCACTAGCTTTGTTCCTAGTGATGCTTTCTAAGGCCCACTTGACTTCACATTCCAGGATGTCTGGCTCTACGTCAGTGATCACACCATCATGATTATCTGGGTCGTGAAGCTCTTTTTTGTACAGTTCTTCTGTGTATTCTTGCCACCTCTTCTTAATATCTTCTGCTTCTGTTAGGTCCATACCATTTCTGTCCTTTATCGAGCCCATCTTTGCATGAAATGTTCCTTTGGTATCTCTGATTTTCTTGAAGAGATCCCTAGGTCTTTCCCATTCTGTTGTTTTCCTCTATTTCTTTGCATTGATCGCTGAAGAAGGCTTTCTTATCTCTTCTTGCTATTCTTTGGAACTCTGCATTCAGATGTTTATATCTTTGCTTTTCTCCTTTGCTTTTTGCTTCTCTTCTTTTCACAGCTATTTGTAAGGCCTCCCCAGACAGCCATTTTGTTTTTTTGCATTTCTTTTCCATGGGGATGGTCTTGATCCCTGTCTCCTGTACAATGTCACAAACCTCATTCCATAGTCATCAGGCACTCTATCTATCAGATCTAGGCCTTTAAATTTATTTCTCACTTCCACTGTATAATCATAAGGGATTTGATTTAGGTCATACCTGAATGGTCTAGTGGTTTTCCCTACTTTCTTCAATTTAAGTCTGAATTTGGCATTAAGGAGTGCATGGTCTGAGCCACAGTCAGCTCCTGGTCTTGTTTTTGCTGATTGTATAGAGCTTCTCCATCTTTGGCTGCAAAGAATATAATCAATCTGATATCGGTGTTGACCATCTGGTGATATCCATGTATAGAGTCTTCTCTTGTGTTGTTGGAAGAGGGTATTTGCTATGACCAGTGCATTTCCTTGCCAAAACTCTGTTAGTCTTTGCCCTCCTTCATTCTGTATTCCAAGGTCAAATTTGCCTGTTACTCCAGGTGTTTCTTGACTTCCTACTTTTGCATTCCAGGCCCCTATGATGAAAAGGACATCTTTTTGGGGTGTCCTTTTGGGTGACGTTTAGTTCCAAAAGGTCTTGTAGGTCTTCATAGAACTGTTCAACTTTAGCCTCCTCAGCATTACAGGTTGGGGCATAGACTTGGATTACTGTGACATTCAATGGTTTGCCTTGGAAACGAACAGAGATCATTCTGTCATTTTTGAGATTGCATCCAAGTACCGCCTTTTGGACTCTTTTGTAGAGCATGATGGCCATTCCATTTCTTCTGATGTATTCCTGCCTGCAGTAATAGATATAATGGTCCTCTGAGTTAAATTCACCCATTCCAGTCCGTTTTAGTTAGCTAATTCCCAGGATGTCGACATTCACTCTTGCCATCTCTTGTTTGACCACTTCCAATTTGCCTTGATTCATGGACCTGACATTCCAGGTTCCTATGCAATATTGCTCTTTACAGCATTGAACTTTGCTTCTATCACCAGACACATCCACAGCTGGGTATTCTTTTTGCTTTGGCTCCATCCCTTCATTTTCTGTAGTTATTTCTCCACTGATCTCCAGTAGCATATTGGACCCCTACTGACCTGGGGAATTTCTCTTTCAGTATCCTATCATTTTGCCTTTTCTTACTGTTCATGGGGTTCTCAAGGCAAGAATACTGAAGTGGCTCGCCATTCCCTTTTCCAGCGGACCACATCCTGTAAGATCTCTCCATCATGACCCACCCATCCTGGGTTGCCCCATGGGCATGGCTTAATTTCATTGAGTTAGACAAGGCTGTTGTCCTGGTGTGATTAGATTGACTAGTTTTCTGTGAGTATGGCTTCGGTGTATCTGCCCTCTGATGCCCTCCCGCAAGACCCACCCTCTTACTTGGGTTTCTCTTACCTTGGGCGTGAGGTATCTCTTCCCGGCTGCTCCAGCAGAGCACAGCCATCGCACCTTACCTTGGACGAGGTGTCTCTCCTCACCGCCGCCCTTCCTGACCTGGGAGGAGGGGTATCTCCTCACCGCCGCCCCTCCCAACCTCGGTTGTTGGGTAGCTCTTCTCAGCCGCGCTGGCGTGCGGCACAGCCGGCGAGGCGCTCTTGAAGTGCCCCGGTCGCGGTAGGCAAGGCGCTGTACAGAAAAAAACAAATGACAAATTATAAAAATTACTTGACTAACTATGAATTAAGTTATTTTTAAAATATATTTTATACTTTAGAGACTTCCCTGGTAGCTCAGATGGTAAAGAATCTTCCTGCAATGCAGGAGATCTGGGTTTGATTCCTGGGTTGAGAAGATCCCCTGAAGAAGGGAATGGCCACCCACTCCAGTATTCTTGCCAGGAGAATTCTACAGATGATGGAGCGTGATGAGCTGCAGTCCATGGGGTTGCAAAGAATTGGACACAATTGAGTGACTAATACTTTCACTTTCATTTTACATTTAATAAGTTTATTGATACCCTAATAAATATAAATATTTATAGTATATAGTGTTATTAATAAACATATATTTTGTATCTTTCAGAAATTGTTTAGGCAGCACTCTCATTTTAACTCTAGATAACAGCATGGTATTCTTCAGAATAAAAAGTCATGCTATGCTAAGTCACTTCAGTCGTGTCCGACTCTGTGTGACCCCATAGACAGTAGCCTACCAGGCTCCCCCGTCCCTGGGATTCTCCAGGCAAGAACACTGGAGTGGGTTGCCATTTCCTTCTCCAATGCATGAAAGTGAAAAGTGAAAGTGAAGTCGCTCAGTCGTGTCCGACTCTTAGCGACCCCACGGACTGCAGCCTACCAGGCTCCTCCGTCCATGGGAATCTCCTGGCAAGAGTACTGGAGTGGGGTGCCATTGCCTTCTCCGACATATCATTAAAAAGAGGAAATCTAGTTCACAAACTGTATAACTATGTTATTAAATGCTTCAAATATTTACATTGACATATCAGCAATAGTTCACAATATCATATTCATGCATACACAGTATCTACAGAAGATAGATAAGTATGATTTAATGAATAAAAATATTGTGTGTTCTAAGATGAAGCTATGATTTATAATAGTTTCAGATCATGGTAGAGAAGCAGCATGGATATAATTTAGCTGAATGTTCTCACTTTGCAGATAAGAAAAGGGATTCTTCAAGAACTAAATGGGAAAAAAAGAGTGGAGATCTCAACTAGAACTCTGATCCCTTGGCTCTGGTTCCATCTGTATATCAAGTGCTATATCAATTTAATATTTGAACATAGTTCTTGCTATGTTTGCCTACTGAAGACATTAAGGTAAAAGAAAATTAAATAGCTTGTCCAGAAACTAGCTAATAATATAACAAAATCATCTTGAGGTGTTTGACTCAAAAACCTGTGATCTTAAGACTGCAGATTCTGCTAACAGTGTCCAAATCTGAATAAGATGAAAAGACAGGTAACAATGCTGGAGAAAACATTTTCAAGTTACATGTCTGCTAAAGAAAATTTCTGTATTACATAAAAAATTCTCAAAAATCAATAGTAAGAAAACAAAACAATAAACAAATTCACAAAATATTTTGTGAAACTTCACCAAAGATGTACAGATGATTATTAAGCAAATAAAAAAAAAATACTGGACATCATTGGTCATTAGAGTAGCAAACTTATACCACAATGACTTATCATTACACAATTATTAAAATTACTTAAATAAACTAATCAAACTAAAAGGCTAGAATACAGTGGTTCAGCAAGTATGTATAGTAACTCCAACTCTGAGTGATTATTGGCATGAATACAAAACATATTTTGAATATGGTGTGGTTATCTATTATAAAGTTAAAAACAAACTAAACATATGATCTAGCAATCCCCACTACTAGATACTTACCCAATTCAAATGAAAATTTATGTCTCATAAAAAACATGTACATAATGACTTAAAGCAGCTTCATTTGTAGTTGCTTACATCTGGAAGCAATCCAAATATACCTCAAATGGGGAAGAGCAAAATCTGCAGTAAACCCAAGCAATGGAATTCTACCCAAAAATAAAAAGGAAAGAACTACTAATATAACCAATACCATAGATGAATTTAAAACATAGTATATAGAGTGTTTAAAAAGCAAGACACAAGAGTCTAGGCCATGTGATTTCATATAGTTTGTGGGTTTGCAACTGCAAAGCTATTAATGCAGAAAACAACTGAGTCATTTCCAAAGGCATGGAGTGAAGGGACTGGTTGGTTATAGAAGGATGACCAAGGCCTTCACATTTTGCTCAGTCTAGTTAAAGTTTTGATAGATGTCTTCCTAACTGTAGGTCCCTGAATTCCCTTTTATTAGGGCACTTATTTCAGATTTTATGAGTCAATTTTTTGCATCTTCTCACATCTAAAAAATCACTAATTTCATCAATGGAGACATCTGTGCCTCTTGAGTAGCAGTAATCTTTAGCCAAAATGTGTGCTTCATTACAAGTATCCTCCTTCACTGATATGTTTTTACTGACCTCCTCCACTACCTCTTTGAAGATGTTGCACAGAGCTGAAAGGCTGTCTCCTGGACTGTAGTTCTCATTTGGTTCTATATAAAGCTTAACTCACAAATCTCACATTATATGATTTTCTTCAGTCAATAGCTTTAGCCAAATTTTAGCCAAAAGACATAATTTTTACATACTTTTCCCCTATAGCTGTCTGATTATAAACATAGGTGTTCAGAACTGACATCCCTAAGACGTGCAATTTTGGCATGTGGATTATTTTGAGAAAAAGGCAATGGAGATCCTACAAGCTCAAGAGAAACTATTGCCTCCCCCTTAACTACTTAGACTTTCCTGGTGGCTCAGCTGGTAAAGAATCCACCTGCAATGTGGGAGACCTGGGTTTGATCCCTGGGTTTGGAAGATCCCCTGGAGAAAGGAACCACTACCCACTCCAGTAAATCACTGCAGATGGTAACATCAGCCATGAAATTAAAAGACATTTATTCCTTGGAAGGAAAGGTATGACCAACCTAGACAGCATATTATAAAGTAGAGACATTACTTTGCCAACAAAGGTCTGTCTAGTTAAGACTATGGTTATTCCAGTAGTCATGTTCGGATGTGAAAGTTGAGCTATAAAGAAACCTGAATGACGAAGAATTGATGCTTTTGAACTGTGGTGTTGGAGAAGACTCTTTCAAGTCCCATGGACTACAAGGAGATCCAACGAGTCCATCCTAAAGGAGATGAGTCCTGAGTGTTCACTGGAAGGACTGATGTTGAAGCTGAAACTTCAATATTTTGGCCACCAAATGCAAAGAACTGACTCATTTGAAAAGATCCTGATGCTGGGAAAGAGTGAAGGTGGGAGGAGAAGGGGACAACAGAGGATGAGATGGTTGGATGGCATCACCGACTCAATGGACATGAGTTTGGGTAAATTCTGGGAGTTAGTGATGGACAGGGAGGCCTGATGTGCTACAGTCCACGGGGTCCAAAGAGTCGGACACAACTGAGCAACTGACCTGAACTGAACTGAACTAACTCTAATATTCTGTCCTGAAGAATTGCATGAACTGTATAGTCCATGGGGTTGTGAAGAGTAGGACATGACTGAGCGAATTTCACTAAACTCACTTAATTACTTAGAAGAATCTAAATTGTATACACATCCCAAAAAAGAGGTATTACCAAAGATAAATTTTATCTAAGTGGTTTCATCTGTATGTCAGGGTAAATATCTGCTTTTCTTCTTATTGTTCTGTGAATGACACTCCTGTCCTTGAAGTCCCTGCCCAGACCTCATTCCTTAATTCAGGATGTTACATATGTCTTTCAAGTATGTGGGGGTTCCTTTATTTATGAAAAAAAAAATATTTTCTCCTCTTAATCTTTCTATTGTCAATTTAATTCTTAAAACATCCAGAAGAACGTAAAAGCTTAGAGGAAAACTCTTTCTCCCCAGTGTAAGTTAGTCAACATAAAGACAATAATGAAAAGAAAGAAAACAGAGGAAAGATTGAAAACAAAATGAGAAGAGTGCGGCTGAGGATGAGATAATGTCCCCAACTCAATGGACATTAATTTGAGCAAACTCTAGGAGATAGTGGAGGATAAAGGAGCCTAGCATCCCACAGGCCGGGAATTACAAAGACTAGTACACAACTTGGCGACTGAACAATAACAACAAACAGAAGAGGGGTGGGGAAGATGTCCAGAAAATATAATAACCAAATTGAGCCCAAACACCAAGTTAAAATAAGCCAGGAGTAAGGAACAGAAAAGAGTATTGTGAATGCTTTTGAGGAATTTAAAGAAATAAAATGTGAACTGACCAAAAGGTGAGAAGAGAATCCTGAGTGACACCCTACTTACAGGTTAGAAGGAAAAAAACCACAAAGCGTAATTATTTGGAATAAGCCTGAAGAAGTGGAGAAATAGCACAGTAAAAAATGGAAATACCCCTCATTTATTTCACTCAGAGATAGTATCTTCTCTATCAGAAAGGGTATCCCCTACATCTTCTAGAAAACAGAATAACCTGAGATCCGATTTATCAAACTGCTGGCAGGATAATTTCTTGACCATTTGAGTAGGTAAAAACAGAAAATATTAGTGTCTCTTTCTTCCTCTATTTATTTCATCTAATTACTCATAGGACTTCCCTGGTGGCTCAGATAGTAAAGCGTCCGCCTACAATGTGGAAGACTTGGGTTCAATCCCTACGTTGGGAAGATCTCCTTGAGAAGGAAATGGCAACCCACTCCAGTATTCTTGCCTGGAAAATCCCATGGACAGAGGAGTCTGGTAGGTTACAGTCCATGGAGTTACAAAGAGCCAGACATGACTGAGTGACTTCATTTTAACTTTAAAACAAAAGGAAAGTATATTGGACTTCCCATGTGGCATTATTGGTAAAGAATTCATTAGCCAATGCAGGAGACATAAGAATGCGGGTTCAATCCCTGGGTTGGAAATATCCCATGAAGGAAGAAATGGTACCCCACTCCAATATTCTTCACAGGAGGATTCCATGGACAGAGGAGTCTGTCACATTATAGTCAATAGGGTTGCAGAGTTCGGCACAACTCGGCATTGTGTGAGCACCATTACCACCACGTATCATAAAAGGCATTGTGAAGTGAAAGTTGTTCAGTTGTGTCTGACTCTTTGCGATCCCATGAACTATACAGTCCATGAAATTCTCCAGGCCAGAATACTGGAGTGGGTATCCTTTCCTTTCTTCAAGGGATTTTCCCACCCCAGGGATTGAACCCAGGTCAATCCCTATGGGAATCCCTATGTGGGAACATAGGGGGCAGATTCTTTACTGTCTGAGCCACAAGGGAAGCCCAAGACTAATATAATGGGTAGCCTATGCCTTCTCCAGTGGATCTTCCCAACCCAGGAATCAAACCAGGGTCTTCTGTATTGCAGGCAGATTCTTTATCCACTGAGCTATCAGGGAAGACCCTAAAAGGCATTGAAATTGCTGGTAAAAACTAGGAGTTGCCTTTTCTCCACATCCCCTCCATCATTTATTGTTTGTTTATATTTTGATGATGGCTAGTGTGAGGTGATATTTCATTGCAGTTTGATGTATATTTCTCTAATAATGAGCAGTGTTACACATTTTTTTTGAGTTTATTAGTCATCAGTATGTCTTCTAGTAGAAATGTCTATTTAGATCTTTGCCCACTTTTCGATTGGGCTGTTTGTTTTCATGTTGTTTTATGAGTTGCATAAGCTGCTTGTATATTTTGGAACTATGAAAGACAGTATGGAGATTCCTTAAAAAATTAGGGATAAAACTACCATATGGCCCAACAGTCCCAATACTGGGCATATAACCTGAGAAAACCAAAACTGAAAAAGACACATGTACCCAATGTTCATTGCAGCACTATTTACAATAGGTAGGAAAAGGAAGCAACTTAGTTATCCATCAACACATGAATGGATAAAGAAGTCCTGGTACATATATACAATGTAATATTCAGTTCATTTCAGTTCAGTTGCACAGTCCTGTCCAACTATTTCTGACCCCATGAACTGCAGTACTTCCCTGCCCATCACCAAATCCTGGAGCTTGAATAAACTCATGTCCATTGATCAGTGATGCCATCCAACCATCTCATCCTGTCATTCCCTTCTTCACCTGCCTTCAATCTTTCCCAGCCTCAGGGTCTTTTCCAATGAGTCAATTTTTCACATCAGGTGGTCTAAGTATTGGACCTTCAACTTCAGCATCAGTCCTTTCAACAAATATTCAGTAATGATTTCCCTTAGGATTGACTGGTTTGAGCTCCTTGAAGCCCAAGGGACTCTCGAGAGGCTTCTCCAACACCACAATTCAAAAGCACCAATTCTTAGACACTCAGCTTTCTTTATGGTCCAACCATAACATCCATAACATGATTACTGGAAAAACCATAGCATTGGCTAGATGGACCTTTGTTGGTAAAGTAGTGTCTGTGCTTTTTAATATGCTGTCTAGATTGGTCATAACTTTTCTTCCAAGGAGCAAACATTTTTTTAATTTTAAGGCTGCAGTCATTATCTGCAGTGAATTTGGAGCCCAAGAAAATAAAGTCTGTCACTCTTTCCATTGTTTCCCCATCTATTTGCTATGAAGTGATGGGACTAGATACTATGATTTTAGTTTCTTGAATGTTGAGTTGTAAGCCAGCTTTTTTCACTCTCCTCTTTCACTTTCACCAAGATGCTGTTCAGTGCCTCTTCACTTTTGCCATGAGGGTGGTGTCATTTTCATATCTGAGGTTTTGAAATTTCTTCTGTCAATCTTTATTCCAACTTGTGCTTCATCAAACCTGACATTTCACATGATGTACTCTGCATGTAAGTTAAATAAGGAGGATGACAATATACAGCCTTGGAGTACTCCTTTCCCAACTTGGAACAGTCAGTTGTTCCATGTCCAGTTCTAACTGTTGCTTCTTGGCCTGCATTAGGTTTCTCAAGAGACAGATCAGGTGGTCTGGTATTCCCATCTCTTTCAGAATTTTCTACCATTTCTTGTGATCCACACAGTCAAAGGTTTTATTGTAGTAAATAAAGCAGAACTAGATGCTTTTCTTGAACTGCCTTGTATTTTCTATGATTCAATGAATGTTGGAAATTTGAACTCTGGTTCCTCTGCCTCTCCTAAATCCAGGCTGAACATATGGAAGTTCAGTTTGCATACTGTTGAAGCCTGACTTGGAGAATTTTGGGCATTACTTGGCTACTGTGTGAGGTGAGTGCAATTGTGTGGTAGTTTGAACATTTTTTGGCATTTCCTTTCTTTGGAATTGGAATGAAAACTGACATTTTTCAGGCCTGTGGCCACTGCTGAGTTTTTTAAATTTGCTGGCATATTGAGTGCAGCAATTTTACAGCATCATCTTTTAGGATTTGAAATAGCTCAGCTGGAAATCCATCCCCTCCAGTAGCTTTGTTCATAGTAATGCTTCCTAAGTTCCACTTGGCTTCAGACTCCAGGATGTCTGGCTTTAGGTGAGTGATCTCACCATCTTGATTATCTGGGTCTTGAAGATCTTTTTTGTATAGTTCTTCTGTGTACTCTTGCCACCTCTTCTTAATATCTTCTGTTTCTGTTAGGCCCATACCATTTATGTTGTTTATTGTGCCCTTCACACATGAAATATTCCTCTGGCATTTCTAATTTTCTTGAAGAGATCTCTAGTTTTTCCTATTTTTTTATTTTCTTCTTTTCTTTGCATTTATCATGGAGGAAGCCTTTCATATCTCTCCTTGCTATTTTTTGGAATTTTGCATTCAGGTATAGCTTTCCTTTTCTCCTTTGCCTTTAGCTTCTCTCCTTTTCTCAGTTATTTGTAAGGCCTCCTCAGACAACCATTTTGTCTTTTTCCATTTCTTTTTCTTGGGGATGGTCTTGATCACTGCCTCTGTACAATATCATGAACCTCGTCCATAGTTCTTCAGGTACTCTGTCTATGAGAACTAATCCCTTGAATCTATTTGTCACTTCACTGTATAATAGTGAGGGATTTGATTTATGTCATACCTGAATGATCTATTGGCTTCCCTACTTTCTTCAATTTAAGTCTGAATTTTGCAATGAGTTCATGATCTGAGCCACAGTCATCTCCTGGTCTTGTTTTTGTTGACTGTATAGAGCTTCTCCATCTTTGGCTGCAAAGAATATGATCAATCTGATTTCGGTGTTGACCATCTGCTGATGTCCACGTATAGAGTCATCTCTTGTGTTGTTGGTAGAGGGCGCTTGCTCTGACCAGTGTATTCTCTTGGTAAAACTGTTAGCCTTTCCCCTGCTTCATTTTTGTACTCCAAGTCCAAAATTGCCCATTACTTCAGGTATCTCTTGACTTCCTACTTTTGCATTCCAATCCCTTCTTATGAAAAAGACATCTTTCTTTGGGTTAGTTCTAGAAGGGCTTGTAGGTCATCATAGATCCATTCTATTTCAGCTTCTTTGACAGTAGTGCTTTGAGTATAGACTTGGATCACTGTGACATTTAATGGTTCACCTTGAAAATGAACAGAGATAATTCTGTCATTCCTGAGATTGCATCCAAATACTGCAATTTTGACTCTTTTGTTGACAATGATGGCTACTCCATTTCTTCTAAGGGATTCTTGAGCACAGTAGATATAATGGTCATATGAATTAAATTTGCCCATTCCAGTCCAATTCAGTTCACTGATTCCTAAAATGTCAATATTCACTCTTGCCATCTCCTGTTTGACCACTTCCAATTTACCTTGATTCATGGACCTAACATTCCAGGTTCCTATGCAATATTTTTCCTTACAGCATTGAACTTTACTTCCATCACCAGTCACATCCACAACTGGGTGTTGTTTTTCTTTGGTTTCATCTCTTCATTCTTTCTGGAGTTATTTCTCCACTGATTTCTCATAGGATATTGGCTACCTACTGACCTGGTGAGTTCATCTTTCAGTGTCCTATCTTTTTGCCTTTTCATACTGTTTATGGGATTGTGAAGACAAGAATATCGAAGTGGTTTGACATTCCCTTCTCCAGTGGATCACGTTTTGTCAGAAGTCTCCACCAGGACCTGTTCATCTTGAGTGGCCCTACATGGCATGGCTCGCAGTTTCACTCAGTCAGACAAGGCTATGATCCCTGTGATCAATTTGACTAGTTTTCTGTGATTGTGGTTTTCATTCTGTATGCCCTCTTATGAATAAAATAAGAGGCTTATAGAAGCTTTCTGATGAGACTGACTGGGGAAACTGGGTCTTGTTCTGATGGGTGGGGTCATGCTCAGTAAATCTTTAATCCAATTTTCTATTGATGGGTGTGGCTATGTGCCCTCCCAGTTGTTTAGCATGAGGCCAAACTGTCACCCCAGGCCTCCACTGGGGACTTCTGGACACTCACAGCCAAGTCTGACTCAGTCTTTTGTGAGGATACTGCTCCTTTTTCCTGGATCCTAGTACACACAAGTTTTGTTCCTGCCCTCAAAGAGTCTATTTTCCCAGTTCTGTGGAAGTTCTGTAATTAAATCCCACTGGCTTCCAAAGTCAAATTCCCTGGGGGTTCTCAGTCCCTTTGCTGAATCCCCAGATTGGGAAATCTGTTGTAGGTCCTAGAACTCTTAACAGTGTGAGAATTTCTTTGACATAATTGTTCTGCAGTTTGTGGATCATCTGCTGGGCAGCTCTATGGTGCGGCTAATGGTGATCTCCTCCAAGAGGGATTATGCCACATGCTCAGTGACCCAGGTCTGCTGCAGCCAGAGCCCCTGTCCCCACGGCAGGCCACTAGTGACCCATGCCTCCACAGGAGACACTCACTCAAAGGGAGATCTGGCTCAGTCTCTGTGGGGCCTCTGGGTCCTGGTGCACACAAGGTTTTGATTGAGCCCTCCGAGCATGTCTGGTGGTTTGGGGTTTGATTCTAAAAGTGACTTTGCCTCTCCTACTGTCTTGTTGGGGCTTCTTCTTTGTCCGTGGACATGGGGTATCTTTTTTTGGTGAGATCCAACATTCTCCTGCTGATGGTTGCTCAACAGCAAGTTGCAATTTTGGAGTTCTCACAGGAGAAGATGGGCTCAAAGATGCCATCTTTCATCATCTGGAGAATTAATCAGCCATTAAAAAGAATACATTTGAATCAGTGCTGATGAAGTGGATGAACCTAGAGTCTATTATACAAAGTGAAGTAAATCAGAAAGAGAAAAGTAAATATCATATATTAACACTTACTTATGGAATCTAGAAAGAGGTACTGATGAACCTACTTACAGGGTAGCAGTGGAGATGCATACATAGAGAACAGACTTATGAACACAGGGGAGGGAGTTAAGAAGGAGAGAGTAGAATAAATGGAGAGAGTACAATAGAAATATATACACTAAAATATGCAAAATAGATAGCCAGTGGGAATATGATTTATGACTCAGGAAACTCATACTGCAGCTCTGTGACGACCTAGAGGGGTGGGATGGGATGGAAGGAGGGAGAGAGGTTGATGAGGGAGGGGACATATGTATACCTATGGCTGATCCATGTTGATGTACAGTGGAATCGAATATACTATTGTAATTATCATTCAATTAAAAATAAATTTAAAAAACAAAACAAAAAAAGGCAAGGAAGAATATGTTAAAATAATATAGTTTCCTGACAATGTAGTTTCTGAAACAATTGTCTTTAGTGCTTTCTATTATGCTTATGGATATAAACAGCAGGGAATCTTAAATGAAACCAGGAGTTTCCATGCATATTCATACAGGTCAACTATTTGAAATTGAACACAATTTACCTATGTTATGTAATGCTATCAAAGAGAAAAACAACAGGCCCAATTAAGGATGCTTGTAGGTAGAAAATGATCAAATATCTTGAATAACGTGACCTACTACATATATAGTAGATATATGGTTTACTTTTTTATTCTTCTTTAAGACTCACATTTTTCACTTTTAATGTTAGTGAAACATAATGCATCTTATAATTACCTATGTATTTAATATATTAGTGTTCTAGTTTTATTAATTATAACTCAGTTCAGTTCAGTTTTGTAGCTCAGTCATGTTTGACTCTTTGTGACCCCATGAATTGCAGCACGCCAAGCCTCCCTATCCATCACCAACACCTGGAGTTCACTCAGACTCATGTCCATTGAGTCGGTGATGCCATCCAGCCATTTCATCCTCTGTCGTCCCCTTCTCCTCCTGCTCCCAATCCCTCCCAGCATCAGAGTCTTCTCCAATGAGTCAACTATTTGCATGAGGTGGCCAAAGTACTGGAGTTTCAGCTTCAGCACCAGTCCTTCCAATGAACACCCAGAACTGATCTCCTTGATAATGGACTGGCTGGATCTCCTTGCAGTCCAAGAGACTCTCAAGAGTATTCTCCAACACTACACTTCAAAAGCATCAATTCTTTGGTGCTCAGGTTTCTTCACAGTCCAATTCTCACATCCATACATGACCATTGGAAAAACCAAATCCTTGACTAGACAGACCTTTGTTGGCAAAGTAATGTCTCTGCTTTTCAATATACTATTTAGGTTGCTCATAACTTTTCTTCCAAGAAGGAAGAATGCTTTTCAAGCGTTCAACCTTCCAAGAACCCTTTTCTTCTTAAGCGTCTTTTAATTTCATGGCTGCAGTCACCATCTGCAGTGATTTTGGAGCCCAGAAAAAATAAAATCTGACACTGTTTCCACTGTTTCCCCATCTGTTCCCCGTGAAGTGATGGGACCAGATGCATGATCTTCATTTGCTGAGTGTTGAACTTTAAGCCAACTTTTTCACTCTCCTCTTTCACTTTCATCAAGAGGCTTTTTAGTTCCTCTTCACTTTCTGCCATAAGGGTGGTGTCATTTGTATATCTGAGGTTATTGATATTTCTCCCGACAATCTTGATTCCAGCTTGTGCTTCTTCCAGCCCAGTGTTTCTCATGATGTACTCTGCATATAAGGTAAATAAGCAGGGTGACAATATACAGCCTTGACATATTCCTTTTCCTATTTGGAACCAGTCTGTTGTTCCATGTCCAGTTCTAAATGTTGCTTCCTGACCTGCATATAGGTTTCTCAAGAGGCAGGTAAGGTGTTCTGGTATTCCCATCTCTTTCAGAATTTTCCACCGTTTCTTGTGATCCACACAGTCAAAGGTTTTGGTGTATAAATAAAGCAGAACTAGGTGCTTTTCTTGAACTCTCTTCCTTTTTTGATGATCCAGCTGATGTTGGCCATTTGATCTCTGGTTCCTCTGCCTTTTCTAAAACCAGCTTGAACATCAGGAAGTTCATGGTTCACATATTGCTGAAGCCTGGCTTGGAGAATTTTGAGCATCACTTTACTAGCATGTGAGATGACTGCAATTGTATGGTAGTTTGAGCATTCTTTGGCATTGTGTTTCTTTGGGATTGTAATGAAAACTGTAATAATTATAATTAACTGATGATAAATCATATTTGTTGTTTTATAATTGATGAAAAATTATGTTCATATGAGTCTCTTTGTTAAAATCTGTGCCTCAATGGTAAATGCAGAATTTAATCTGTTATAGTCTTATGAAGGAAAAAAGCCATTAAGCAATGACCTAAATATAACAATATAAACATTAAATATAATCATATTAAGTGCTCATTCTTCAAAAATTGATTGTCCACATCATGCCAACTTTTATTCTAAGTCCTAGGGAACAGAAGAATGAAAAAGACACACTGTATCCCCTCTGATGGATCTACTCTCAGGCAAAGGAGAGAATATAATTTTTTTAAATAATTAAAGTAATGACTGATGTTATGAACTGCATCAAATCAAATGAGATGGGAAAGAGTAACTGGAAAGAAGTTGAAATTTGAAAGGATAATGTTGATTGCATGCTTTATAAAGGCTTCAGTAGTGAGGTAAATTTTAACTCCAAATGGTATAATATTAAGGTGTTAGCCACAGAAATGTATAGAACAGAGAAGTGCAAACTATAGCCCATGGGCCCATAGATCCTACCTATCTCTTTTACCCATTAATAAAGTTTTGCTGAAATACACCTTGGCCCACTTGTTTACACCATCTATATTGTCTTTATTGCTATAACCGAAGAGCTGAAAAATTATTACAGGACCATGTGGCTCACATACTGCAAAATATTACTATCTGCCTTTATGGGAAAAGTTTGACCATCCTTGTCTGAAGCAGTACTGTCCAACTGAACCAATGAATGAGAGAAATGCTTTCCACACCATCCTGTTAGCTGCAACCACATATGGCAATTGATATCTGAGATGTGGCTGGTACAACCAGGTCTAGAGCAAGAACATTTAGGACATGGCAAACAACAGCATGAAGCTACTGCAATAAGCCTATCATATTTCTACAATAAAAAGAACACCAAAATAGTTTAAATTAAGGAAGCAAGACAAGTTAAGGCATTTGGATTTTATTCTGAAAATGATGGGAAGTCACCATAAGCTTTTAAGAAGTAGTTTGGCATAATCATTTAATTTTTAAAAATATCACTAATATTTCTGGATATTATAAACAAAATTTATCAACTGTTTTAAAGTATAAAATGAGAGCCTTAATACTATCTTGGGTTCAGAAAACTTTCCTAAGGATGTCTATGTTAAATTGGAAATTTAGAGATGAGCAGGAAAAAGAAAATGAGAAAACAATATCTCAGGGAAAGTAAGCAGCAGGTGCCATGACTGGCCCTAAGGTGGAGAAACGTGGTGCATTCCAACACCTATAAGATCAGTGTGGTTGAAAGATAAGATAAAAATATAGAGAAAGAGTAGCAAAATATAAGAGAGCTAGATGATAAGTATCTGGACAAGCATAATAACAATATGAGATTTATCTCAAGCAATGAAAGACCATTTTTCATAAGTTTCTCTTTTGTTCCCATGACTAAACAATAGCACAAATACATCAGCATTAAAAATAGAATCTAAGTAATCACTTCCCATAGCCAGCAAGCACCTGAGGCTTTTGAGCACTGGGCAGGTGGCAAGTGTAATTTGAAAAGTGCTAAAGTGTAGGAATTGAGGGCAAGAGGAGAAGGGGACGACAGAGGATGAGATGGCTGGATGGCATCACTGACTTGATGGACATGAGTCTGAGTGAACTCAGGGTGTTGGTGATGGACAGGGAGGCCTGGTGTGCTGCGATTCATGGGGTCACAAAGAGTCGGACACGACTGAGTGGATCTGATCTGATCTGATCTGAAGTGTAAAATACTCAAAGGGTACTGTCAATGAAAAATGTAATACTTTATTAACAAGCTTCATAGAAATCATATGGTGAAATAATAACATTTCAGGTAAATGTTATTTATCTGAATAAACATTTTTCAAATATATATTTAAATCTGAATAAACATTCAGATTAAAATAATATATAGTCAATTTTACAATATATAAATTTTATATATTTTATTATATATATATTTTTATAATATATTTACTTGTTTAATGTTGCTGGAAAAAAATGGAACTTATGTGGCTCATATTATGGGTAAGCATTGTTGATATTAGCACTGATCTAAATCAGTGATAGGGCTTCACTGATAGCTCAGTTGGTAAAGAATTCAGCTGTAGTGCAGGAGACTCTGGTTTGATTCCTGGGTCAGGAAGATTCCCTGGAGAAGGGATGGGCTACCCACTCTAGTACTCTTGGGCTTTCCCTGTGTTTCAGCTGGTAAAGAATCTGCCTGCAATGTGGGAGACCTGTGTTTGATCCCTGGTTTGGGAAGATTCCCTGGAGAAGGGAAAGGCTATCCGCTCGTGTTCTGGCCTGAAAAATTCCATGGACTGTATAGTCTATGGATCGCAAAGAGTTGGACATGACTGAGCAACTTTCTCTTTCACCCTGCTAAATCAGTGATAACAATTAACACACAGGGGTAACAGTAGATTTGAGTAGATAAATTACCTGCAAAGTGTGTACCCTGTCAATAAAAGCACACATATTATATGGCTGATTCTTAACCGTGTTTTAAAGATGTTTCTTCTGCCATTCTGCATGGCAGGGATGCAGTTGCCATTTTCAGATTTGATTTGGCTCAGCTTGAGCATTTGCAAGAGTCAGTATTTCTCAATAGGAAATGATTCAATATATGCTATCATTTGTTAAATATCTTGGGGCTTCTCTGGTGGCTCAGATATTAAAGAATTTGCCTACAAAGTGTCATACCTACATTCGATCCCTGGGTCAGGAAGATTTCCTGGAGAAGGGAATGACTACACATTCCAGTATTCTTACCTGGAGAATACCATGGAGAGAGAAGCCTGGTAGGCTACAGTCCATGGGATGACAAAGAGTTAGACTTGGCTGAGCTATTGAGTGTAAATATCACACACACACACACACACACACACACACACACATACATACACACACACACATATATATATATATCAGATCAGATCAGATCAGTCACTCAGTCATGTCCGACTCTTCATGACCCCATGAATCGCAGCACGCCAAGCCTCCCTGTCCATCACCAACTCCCAGAGGTCACTCAGACTCACATCCATCGAGTCAGTGATGCCATCCAGCCATCTCATCCTCTGTTGAACCCTTCTCCTCCTGCCCACAATCCCTCCCAGCATCAGAATATTCTCAAATGAGTCAACTCTTCGTGTGAAGTGACCAAAATATTGGAGTTTCACCTTTAGCATCATTCCTTCCAAAGAAGTCTCAGGGTTGATCTCCTTCAGAATGGACTGGTTGGATCTCCTTGCAGTCCAAGGGACTCTCAAGAGTCTTCTCCAACACCACAGTTCAAAAGCATCAATTCTTCGGCGCTCAGCCTTCTTCACAGTCCAACTCTCGCATCCATACAGGTCCACAGGAAAAACCATAGCCTTGACTAGATGAACCTTTGTTGGCAAAGTAATGTCTCTGCTTTTGAATATGCTATCTAGGTTGGTCATAACTTTCCTTCCAAGGAGTAAGTGTCTTTTAATTTCATGGCTGCAGTCAGCATCTGCAGTGATTTTGGACCCAGAAAAATAAAGTATGACACTGTTTCCACTGTTTCCTCATCTATTTCCCATGTAGTGATGGGACCAGATGCCATGAAAGTACACCATTGAATATATATGAAATGGGCTATTGGGAATACCAGACCACCTGATCTGCCTCTTGAGAAATCTGTATGCAGGTCAGGAAGCAACAGTTAGAACTGGTCATGGAACAACAGACTGGTTCCAAATAGGAAAAGGAGTATGTCAAGGCTGTATATTGTAACCATGTTTATTTAACTTCTATGCAGAGTACATCATAAGAAATGCTGGACGGGAAGAAACACAAGCTGGAATTAAGATTGCCGGGAGAAATATCAATAACCTCAGATACGCAGATGATACCACCCTTATGGCAGAAAGTGAAGAGGAACTAAAAAGCTTCTTGATGAAAGTTAAAGTGGAGAGTGAAAAGGTTGGCTTAAAGGTCAACATTCAGAAAATGAAGATCATGGCATCTGGTCCCATCACTACATGGGAAATAGATGGAGAAACAGTGGAAACAGTGTCAGACTTTGTTTTTCAGGGCTCCAAAATCACTGCAGATGGTGACTGCAGCCATGAAATTAAAAGACACTTACTCCTTGGAAGGAAAGTTATGACAAACCTAGATAGCATATTCAAAAGCAGAGACATCACTTTGCCAACAAAGGTTTGCCTAGTCAAGGCTATGGTGTTTCCTGTGGTCATGTATGGATGTGAGAGCTGGACTGTGAAGAAGGCTGAGCGCTGAAGAATTGATGCTTTTGAACTGTGGTGTTGGAGAAGACTCTTGAGAGTCCTTTGGACTGCAAGGAGATCCAACCAGTCCATTCTGAAGGAGATCAGCCCTGGGATTTCTTTGGAGGGAATGATGCTAAAGCTGAAACTCCAGTATTTTGGCCACCTCATGGGAAGAGTTGACTCATTGGAGAAGACTCTGATGCTGGGAGGGATTGGGGGCAGGAGGAAAAGGGGACGACAGAGGATGAGATGGCTGGATGGCATCACTGACTCGATGCATGTGAGTCTGAGTGACCTCCGAGAGCTGGTGGTGGACAGGGAAGCCTGGCGTGCGGCAGTTCATGGGGTCGCAAAGAGTCGGACACGACTGAGCGACTGATCTGATCTAATCTGATTAGTCACAAAAAAAGAATGAAATGATTGCATTTGTGACAACATGGATGAATGTGGAGGGTATTATGCTAAGTGATATGTCAGACAAAGACAAATCAAGTGTATTTTTTTCACTTACGTGGGGAATCTAAAAATTCAGATCAGATCAGTCGCTCAGTCGTGTCTCACTCTTCGCGACCCCATGAATCGCAGCAAGCCAGGCCTCCCTGTCCATCACCAAGTCCCAGAGGTCACTCAGACTCACATCCATCGAGTCAGTGATGCCATCCAGCCATCTCATCCTCTGTCGTCCCCTTCTCCTCCTGCCCCCAATCCCTCCCAGGATCAGAGTCTTCTCCAATGAGTCAACCCTTCCCATGAGGTGGCCAAAATACTGGAGTTTCAGCTTTAGCATCATTCCTTCCAAAGTAATCCCAGGGCTGATCTCCTTCAGAATGGACTGGTTGGATGTCCTTGCAGTCCAAGGGACTCTCAAGAGTCCAACACCACAGTTCAAAAGCATCAATTCTTTGGCGTTCAGCCTTCTTCACAGTCCAGCTCTCACATCCATACAGGACCACAGGTAAAACCATAGCCTTGACTAGGCGAATCTTTGTTGGCAAAGTAATGTCTCTGCTTTTGAATGTGCTATCTAGGTTGGTCATAACTTTCCTTCCAAAGAGTAAGCATCTTTTAGTTTCATGGCTGCAGTCACCATCTGCAAGAGAAACAGACTCACAGGTACAGAGAACAAACTAGTAGTTACCAGAAAGGTTGGGGCAAGACAGGTGAAGGAAGGTGAAGGGGATTAAGAAGTACAAATTACTAGATGTAAAATGAGTTACAAATATATAATGTATTCCACATGGAATATAACCAATATGTTATAATGATTCTATACAGAATACAATTTATAAAAATAACAGATAACTATGTTGTATACCTGAAACTAACATAGAATACTATAACTACTAAGTTAACTATATTTCAACAAAATAAGATAAAGACATGCTGGGTATTAGGGGAAAAAAAGTTAGTGCTGTGTTTCATGATAATTTTCTGATTTGATTTATCTAATAAGAATAGAGTGATCGGCTCCTTTTCCAAGTTACCAATGTGCTTGGGGTTTTGGTACCCAGTGTGTCTGATTTTTTTTAGACTTTACCACTTTTCTTTTCTGTTCATTTCTGTCCACAAAAAGGATTATTTTATTTTTTCGAAGAGGTAGCCCATTTGATCCGTTTAATACTCATCATAAAATCTTTTGCAACTCATTTTATCTTATGTACATTATTAAGTTGTACATAGAAACTTTCCCATTTTTACTGTGACCAACTTAAACTACCATAAGGTACCAACCTTTTCTATGAAGACAAAGTGTACTTACCCAGAAAAATGCTTTATTTTTTAATTGTATATCTTCTGACAATTTTCCCATCACTGTTTTTTAGTAAATTGCAAGCCTCTTGGGAGTGTTCCAACTGGGGAATACAGTATTAGCTGTAATGAGAAATAATGGAATTTTAATAAACCCTGTTCATTTAAAAGACTAATACATAGCTATTTTTGTTGTTCATGATCTTGTTCCTTATGTATGCTTGGAAATTTTCCAGATAGAAACATTAAGATGTCACTAATGCCTCTTATTTTCTTTTCTCTTTCTATGTTTCATAGATACTTTCTTACTCTTAATATAGATGTCAAACTTTTACATTTGGATTATAATATATTCCTTTTGCAATAGACAGCAATGACAAAGATAGGATCAAAGTAAATTGTAGATCAATTGAATTAGAATAAATATGATATGTTTTGTTTATCCCTCCATCTTACTGTGGACATTTAGGGTGTTTGCAACTTTTGGCTATTGTAAATAATGCTACTATGAATGTTGGTGTGCATATACTTTTCAAGCTCCTAACTTCAACTGTTTTGAGTACCTAGACATGGAATTGCTGGGCCTTATGATATTTTTAATTTTTTGAGGACACAGCATACTGTTTTCAACAGCAGTTATACCATTTATATTCCTGCTAACAATAAATAGGGATTCCGATTTCTCCACAATCTTTCCAGTAGTTTTGTTTCATTTCATTTTCAGAATAACCATCCAAGAGATGTAAAGTAAAATCTCATTACAGCAGATATGATTATACTGAATAGGATCTGAATTTGTTTTTTGTGTCCTGTCTCTGTGTCTTTTAACATGATAACTGAACTGACTATTAAAGTATCATCTGATTTTGAATACATGCTACAATGGCTCCCGCTATATCAAGGACTCAGGGCTTTACTGAATGGTATGTCCTCTTGTTTGGGGACCAGCTTCCCACTCATGATTCTATCTAGGGTTTTACTTTTTCCTTTGACACTCATAAAGAATGTGATTTGACATTATTAGTTAAAATACTTTATTTTGTCAAGATAGCTAAATTTTAATATCTGACATTAAGAAAAATCTAAAAGTGTATCATTTACTGTTACAAGACTATTCTACTCACTATTTTCATCAATACACTATAAGGTCATAACAGTGTTCCCCCTGATAAATTTATAATACTGATATTTTTGATCATAGACACATTTGATAACTACTTATTATTTTCTTGGCATGGTTCTTAGTACTTATAGTTGAAGTCTTAAGCCAAGTACTATAGTCTTAGTACTTAATTAAATTGGTTATATTCCACCCTGTAAAAGGAGGTGTTATTATTATCTCCATTTTTAAGTTAATAAACTGAGAAACAAAAACTCAGTTAACTTGACCAAAACACAAAGTTATTAGTGGAAATTTAGGAATTTCAGTTTATAGAGTATGATTTCAGAGCCTAACTCTTAAGATATACTTTTACCCTAAATAAATTGAATTAAGTCTGTGTCCTAAATCTGAGTCCTTATGTATATATCTGCTAATATCTTATCTGAATTTAATTTCCTCTATCATTATTAGTCATTAATTATTCATTATTTAATTACCCATATAGCATTTAGAATTAGAGAAAATGACTGGACCATGGTGGAAAACAATTTAGAATATGAAAAGCTCAATAATGTATTAAGCAGTTTGCATATTACATAAGAAAAGGAGCACAAAGACAATGATTATCATTAACCTATTAAAAGATTTTATCATCTTGTTATGGTTTGATCATCTTGTCAGTTGTTATTTACGTGACCTAGCGATTGACGTAGTTACTATGACTCATCAATTTATATTTCTCACTTCTCAGCTCAAATGTACCACATTTTTCTCAACAAGGTCAGAATCACTAAGCTTATCCTTCCTTGAGTATTTTCCCTTAGTCTTATAAGTTACCACTTTAACTCTCCTTGTATCCTTTTCTTTTATTAGCAGATCAGATCAGATCAGTCGGTCAGTCGTGACCTACTCTTTGCGACCCCATGAATCACAGCACGCCAGGGCTCTCTGTCCATCACCAGCTCCCAGAGGTCACTCAGACTCACATCCATTGGGTCAGTGATGCCATCCAGCCATCTCATCCTCTGTCATCCCCTTCTCCTCCTGCCCCCAATCCCTCCCAGCATCAGAGTCTTCTCCAATGAGTCAACTCTTCTCATGAGGTGGCCAAAACACTGGAGTTTCAGCTTTAGCATCATTCCTTCCAAAGAAATCCCAGGGCTGATATCCTTCAGAATGGACTGGTTGGATCTCCTTGCCGTCCAAGGGACTCTCAAGAGTTTTCTCCAACACCACAGTTCAAAAGCATCAATTCTTCGGCGCTCAGCCTTCTTCACAGTCCAGCTCTCACATCCATACATGACCACAGGAAACACCATAGCCTTGACTAGGCGAACCTTTGTTGGCAAAGTGATGTCTCTGCTTTTGAATATGCGATCTAGGTTGGTCATAACTTTCCTTCCAAGGAGTAAGTGTCTTTTAATTTCATGGCTGCAGTCACCATCTGCAGTGATTTTGGAGCCCAGAAAAAGAAAGTCTGACACTATTTTCACTGTTTCCCCATCTATTTCCCATGTAGTGATAGGGCCGAATGCCATGATCTTCATTTTCTGAATGTTGAGCTTTAAGCCAACTTTTTCACTCTCCACTTTCACTTTCATCAAGAGGCTTTTTAGTTCCTCTTCACTTTCTGCCATAAGGGTGGTGTCATCTGCATATCTGAGGTTATTGATATTTCTCCCAGCAATCTTGATTCCAACTTGTGTTTCTTCCAGTCCAGCGTTTCTCATGATGTACTCTGCATATAAGTTAAATAAGCAGGGTGACAATATACAGCCTTGATGTACTCCTTTTCCTATTTGGAACCAGTCTGTTGTTCCATGTCCAGTTCTAACTGTTGCTTCCTGACCTGCATACAGATTTCTCAAGAGGCCGATCAGGTGGTCTGGTATTCCCATCTTTTTCAAAATTTTCCACAGTTTATTGTGATCTACACAGTCAAATGCTTTGGCATAGTCAATAAAGCAGAAATAGATGTTTTTCTGGAACTCTCTTGCTTTCTCCATGATCCAGCGGATGTTGGCAATTTGATCTCTGATTCCTCTGCCTTTTATAAAACCAGCTTGAACATCACGAATTTCATGGTTCACATATTGCTGAAGCCTGGCTTGGAGAATTTTGAGCATTACTTTACTAGCGTGTGAGATGAGTGCAACTGTGAGGTAGTTTGAGCATTCTTTGGCATTGCCTTTCTTTGGGATTGGGATGAAAATTGACCTTTTCCAATCTTGTGACCATCTTTTATTATAGTTAATTCTTATTTTAAACATTTACTGTTCAACTTCCTGTGTGATTTCTATCTTTTGATTGTACCAAGACTGCTACAGTTGCAATTTCTAGTGATGTGGAAATATATTTTAGGAGTCATCCCATGTCACCCAGCAAATGGTATTTCAGTTTATCAGGTTTGTTGATACTACGTAACCCCAAATGTTAGCAAACTATGGCTGTATAACCTTTATTTTTATTTCACGTGCAATCATTTTTCTTACACTTGAAAATGCTGTCTTTGGCTCTAAATTCAACGATCTAGGATGAAAGGTTAAAAGATAAAACATCAGAATAATGAAAGGGTCTCATAACAATCCATGATTTTCTAACAGTTGGAAAATTTGGATAACCATCTTACTCAGAACTACCAAGCAGTAGTGTAATTACTTTTCCTTAAGTATTGCTGCAAACTAATGAAAGAGCGAGTGAACTTAATTTATTTTTATTCTCAATATATAGTCAAATAGTAAAGAGTGAAGGAAAGGCTATTTTGAAATTCAGAAAGGCAATTTTTCCTAAAGGCAACTGGCATTTTCACATGTTTTAATGAATGAGATGTAACAGCAAAGGACTCATATGTGTTTCCTTCATGGAATGTTTTTCATTTAATTAGTAGGGTTTATAGACAGGGAGACAGGAAACTTAGCCCATCATCTCTTCTCAATTGTGGTAGTGACTTACTCTTGTCACTCACATACTGTTTTATGTTTCTAGGAGCTGTAATTTGATGCAATGAATAATTCTGATTTAGGATCTTCTGATTTAGGATATTCATGGACTATTTTCTTAACTTTCTAAAGCATGGGGAAATTATATCAGATTGATAGAATACTTTACAACCGACCTACCAGAAATTTAGCCACAATAATGTGGTGTCTGCCTTTGGCTTCAAGTTAGAAACTGGGT
Source organism: Tragelaphus eurycerus (assembly GCA_935064755.1). Lineage (NCBI taxonomy): Eukaryota > Metazoa > Chordata > Mammalia > Artiodactyla > Bovidae > Tragelaphus > Tragelaphus eurycerus. The sequence continues at coordinate 10,558,928 of CAKXYN010000004.1, forward strand.
TCAGTTCTGGCCCTACTATCTATAAACTTCAATTGACATCAATAGTTGATATTTTAGACCATTAGATATATAGTTAGAACCATTAGGATTGTAAAAATGAAATGATATAAGATATGTTATAAATGCTGCACCAATGGAGTTATTATCATAGTCAAATAAAAAGTACAAGTACATAATGGAAACTTAACTTTGTAATCTTATAATTATAGCAAAAGAGAAAAGTAACTTCAGAGGAAAGGTAAGTGACTATTAAAATGTTCAGAGAAATCTCAAATGCTATAAACTGCTCAGTGGAAATCTCAGCAAGCCAATTTGAGAACAGCACAAAAAATATAGAGGGAGTTTTCTAGGATTCAATAGAACCAGAGTAGAAAATGTTTGGTGTTCTGAGAACTTTTGAAATGAACCAACTGAAACTTCCTTTGTCCAGAAAGTACAAAGCCCTGTAGTGAGGAGGAATACTGGAGGTAAAATCTAGATTGAAGAGAACAGCTACAATGGGGCAAAAGAAAAGAGAGGCTAGTTAAAGCTTGGGAAGCAGAAGAAACTACATTTTTAACACTTGGCAAAGCAATAAGAATAATACTTCCAGACAATGAAAGTAAGAAAACTTATTTGTTCCGCCTTCCTTTTCTAAATGTTCAAGAAAATATACAGACTCAGAATATTGTAAGAACAATACTGTCTCACATAAAAAATGCCCAAATATTCATCAGCAGGGGAACTGAGTGAATATACTCTATTATCTTCACATAACGCCACCCCTTTTGGCTCAGATGGTGAAGAATTTGCCTGCAGTGCAGGAGACCCTCGTTCGATCCCTGGGTTGGTTGGGAAAATACACTGGAGAAGGGAATGGCAACCCATTCTTGTGTTCTTGCTTGGAGAATTCCATGGACAGAGGAACCTGGCAGACTATAGGCCATTGGGTCTCAAAGAGTCAGACACGACCGAACAACTTACACACATACACATCTTCACATATTGAAGTACTATGTAAATACATTTCAACTAACAAAAACCCCAAAAGGAACAAGGTTTTCTTTATATGCTATCATGAAGTGAGCTCCAAGGCTTATTATTTTAGGATCAATGTGGAGAAATGCGTGCATAGCTAACATAATGTAAAAAAAAAAAAAAAAAAAAAAAGGACATGTCTTAGTTGATTAGGCCTGCTAAAATAAAAATACTATAGGCCACATGGTTTATAAACAACAAACATTAATTTTTCACAGTTCTGGAGACTGGGAAATCCAAGATCATGATGCCTGCAGATTTGTTATTTGGAGAGCCTTCAAATAATAATAGAGAGCCTTCTTCATTGTCAGCAATCTTCTCCCTATAATCTCATGGGGTAGGAGAAACAGGGATCTCTGTGGAGTTTGTTTTAAAAAAAAAAAAAACAACACACACTAATGCCACTCAGGAATTTTCCACTCTGGTAAGCTAAGTACCTCTAAAATCTCTATTATCACATTAGCGATTAACCTTTAAAATGACTTCTGTGGAGACACATACACACATGTATACTCAGTCAGTCAGTCATTTCAGTCGCTCAGTCATGTCCGACTCTTTGCGACCCATGAATTGCAGCATGCCATCACCAACTCCCAGAGTTCAATCAGACTCACGTCTATCGAGTCAGTGATGCCATCCAGACGTCTCATCCTCTGTCGTCCCCTTCTCCTCCTGCCCCCAATCCCTCCCAGAATCAGAGTCTTTTCCAATGAGTCAACTCTTCACATGAGGTAGCCAAAGTACTGGAGTTTCAGCTTTAGCATCATTCCTTCCAAAGAAATCCCAGGGCTGATCTCCTTCAGGATGGACTGGTTGGATATCCTTACAGTCCAAGGGACTCTCAAGAGTCTTCTCCAACACCACAGTTCTTTGTATGTATATATATGCTTTTGAGCTGTGGTGTTGGAGAAGACTCTTGAGAGTCTTCTCAATACTTTGGCCACCTCATGGGAAGAGTTGATTCATTGGAAAGGACCCTGATTCTGGGATGGATTGAGGGCAGAAGGAGAAGGGGATGACAGAGGATGAGATGGCTGGATGGCATCACTGACTCAATGAACAAGAGTTTGAGTGAACTCTGGGAGTTGGTGATGGACAGGGAGGCCTGGTGTGCTGCTATTCATGGGGATGCAAAGAGTTGGACATGACTAAGCGACTGAACTGAACTGATATGCTTTGTGAAGAAAGCAATGGCACACCTCTCCAGTACTCTTGCCTGGAAAATCCCATGCGCAGAGGAGCCTGGTGGACTGCAGTCCATGGTGTCATCAAGAGTTGGACACAACTGAGAGACTTCACTTTCACTTTTCATTTTCCTGCATTGGAGAAGGAAATGGCAACCCACTCCAGTGTTCTTGCCTGGAGAATCCCAGAGATGGTGGAGCCTAGTGGGCTGCCATCTATGGGATCACACAGACTCAGACACGACTGAAGAGACTTAGCAGTAGCAGCAGCACATGCTTAATCGCTCAATTGTGTCCAACTCTATGCAACCCCATGAAGTGTAGCCCGCCAGGGTACTCTGTCCATGGAATTTTCTAGGCAAAAATACTGGACTGGGTTGCCATTTCCTACTCTAACATAGATGTGTACACACACACACACACACACACACACATATATACGTACACAAAGTTATGCATACTTTATGTCTGACTCTTTGTGACCCCATGGACTATAGCCCACAAGGCTCCTCTGTTCATTGGATTTCCCAATCAAGAAAATTGGAGTGGGTTGTTATTTCCTTCTCCATGGGATCTTTCCCACCCAGGGAGAGAATCTGGGTATCCTGCATTGCAGGTAGATTCTTTACCAACTAAGCCACCAGGGAAGCCATTGTATATGTAAATGCACATGGTTATGCATATTTGCCTATATTATAAAAATAAACAGTGGAACAATAAACTGTAGCATGGAAAGTGGTGGATGTCTACAGAAAAGAAAAGAAAAATGAGGAGAAGAGCCAGAATAGACACTAGACTTCTCTGAACATACTCTTTTTATAAGTTTGATTTTAAAACCAAGAAAAGACTTTGCATTAAGAAGGTTATTTCAAAAATAAAAAATATATAAAAATTAAAATAAATCAACTTTATACTGAGTTGGTTTACCACAGAGAAAGTCTTTCAATTTACTTTGCAATACCATAATTTAGCTATATATGAATTAGAGGATAAAAAGAATTGAAATTATAATTTAATATATCTTCAGAATTAATCTCATTCAGTGGTAGTTCTATAATTATTATTCTGGGAAAGCTGTATGTGCATTTGAAAAAATAATAAATGGGTAGTTATGGTGATATTATTTGTGAACTCGGATTTTTATTGAAGGGAAGAGAAGTGAAGTGAAGTCGCTCAGTCGTGTCCGACTCTTTGCAACCCCATGGACTGTAGCCTACCAGGCTTCTCCCTCCATGGGATTCTTCAGGCAAGAGTATTGGAGTGGGTTGCCATTTCCTTCTCCAGGGGATCTTCCCAACCCAGGGATCGAACCCGTGTCTCCCGCATTCCAGGCAGACGCTTTAACCTCTGAGCCAACAGGGAATCCCTGTTGACGGGAAAAGGACTGAATATTTCCTGAAAATATTATGTGCTCATGACATATTTTGCCTTTTATGTTATATCATACACATATATTATTTCATTATGTATATACTTGGATGTGTATGAATACTGATCAAGGCAACCTCAATGCCCTCTCAGCTTGACTGTACTTAAAACAGGTTTCTTTCTGACTATATGTGCAGATCTACCTTTTCTTAGACCATTTACTTTAGAAAACTTTCAGTTGTAAATTCTTCCTTTGCCCCTTCAAGATGTAAATCTCCCAGCATCTTGCCAGTTTTACAACCCAGAGATGTCTTTCTCAAGGACCTGAGAGCCATCTATCTGAACTGTAATCATCAGCAAAGAGTCCCTATCTCTCAGTCTCTGGAGAGGGGAAGGGCATGACTTTGATAAGTACCAATGAGCAAACACACACGTCCTAGTGACATTGACCAACCTCAGCAATGTCTTCCACTTCTTTTGCAACAGCTCATCCTAGCAATTAAAACACTCTTGCCTTTTGTTTCAAAGAAGTTGCGTTTAATCTTTTTCCCTTATTGCAATAGTTTTCAGTAGTCTTTCTTGCCTGTTTAACTTTTACTAATTTTCTTTAGTAACACACATACTCACACACACATACAAATGTATTTCAAAAAAATTTATTTCTGTCTCTAAAATGGTTGAAAACAATGTCCAGTTTAATAGTAATAAAGCAATCTTAATATGCAAATTATAGTCTCTAAATATAAATTTCATAAAAGGAGGAACAAGGAGACCATTGGAGAAGTGGCAAGTACACCAAGGCAAGTATAAAAAAAAAAAAAAAAAAAACTAACAAAAACACTGATCATTGACACTGATCATGTCAACATGTCTCAGGTACCAACTTGATGGTCCCCTGCCTCACCATAACAATAAAACAGTTTGAGCATTTAAGTTGAAATGGTTAAAACATATCAAATATGTTTAACACAAGAATTCATAATATACTAAAAATGAAAAACAGAAAGCAAAGCAAAGCAAAACAAGTAAAACCTCTCATTGGTCACTTCTGGTGCGTGCTAGAAACACAGCTATTTATTTTAGAAACTGACAAATAATAATGGATATGTTTATACAGTTGATCTTTGAATAACAAGGGTTTGAGTTATGTCAATCCATTTACATGTGGATTTTTTTTTTATTTTTTCCATAGTGAGTACTACAGTATTATACAGGTCATGGTTGGCTGAATTCATGGATGTGTAACTGGGAATACAGAGAATTTACTATAAATTAAATAGGATTTGTGGAGGGGAATATGTGGAGGGTTGGGCACCTCTATTCCACACTGTTTAAGGGTCAACTTTATATTCTGTTTCTATCTCTTTTTCTGTGCCCCAGTTTATAACTGATAAAGTAATGGGATGATTAAAATGATGATTAAAATTAGGGCTTTCTGTAACCTCTAGTAAACTAATATATCAATCTATCCTAAACTTAAAAAGAGACATTAGTAGTTTCTTGAATAAAAACATATAAACATCTAATACATCAAAGCTGACTTCCAGAATGGCCAAATGAGTCTCTCCCACAAAATCAACAATACTGGCAAAATAGATACAGTCAACTATTTCAGAACTCGGGAAATTAACCAAAACACACACACACACACACACACACACACACACACACACACACAACTGATAGATTTTCATCCAAGAGAAACTACAAAACCTTGATAAAATAGCAGTGTTGATGGAATTCCAACTTGTGTGCAAACTATCCTCCCTCTTTAACTTTTTGTCACAATAGCCATGAAAACCAACAAACTCGCAGCCGAAGAGAGTATTCATCTCTTTCAGAGCCCCATTATAAGCCCCATCTCCAGATCACAGTGAATATTTTGTCCAAACTAGCAACAGCCTGAAAAATCTCCATTTTCATCATGTTGTGGTGTTTTGATTTGACTCAGTGTACAATTCTGTGAAAAAGAAAAAAAAGAAAGCTTTATTCCAGGGTGTTGCCAAAAACAAAAGCAATCTGCTGACAAGATTACAGCATCTACAGTAACTAGAATCCAAGTGAAAAACAAGATCAGAAAATCAGTAAAGGTAATTACATGGATTAATATTTATAATGAACGATATAAATGAGTTTTTGCTTGATAGTCTGACTTCTGTCTGATTTGAAATGCAACTACTTAAAGCAATAATTGTAAAATAGAAAGTTATAATTTGTATGATAATAATAAAAGACAGCAGGAGAGAAAAAACATATATTGGAACAAAGGTTTATAAAGGTTAGCAAGAAGGAAATACTTCCTAAATGACTCTATGAAGCCAATATTACCCTGAAAAAACAAAGACATTGAAAGAAGATAAAAATATATAACAATACATCTTAAAAATATAGATACAAATGTCCTCAGTTGAATACCAGCAATGTGCCCTATACATCTTGACCAAATGAATTATAGCTCAGGGAAGCAGAGTTGGTTTAAAATCTGAGAAAACTATATAATAGTCACAAAAGACGTAGAAAGACCACTGACAAAGTATAGTACTCTTTTATAGTAAAAACACATGACAGACTAGCAGTACAAGAGAAATTATTTAACTTGATGAAAAGCATTGATGAAAAAAACACAGCTGCCATTATTCTTAATGTTGAAAGACATTACTTATTCCCTATGATTAGAAAAATGATAAAGAATTTTGCTCTTACCACTTTAGTTCATCATTATACTGGAAATTGTAGGTATAGCAAATAGGCATGATCTCTATTAGAAAATGGGGGAAAATCTCTATTTTTAGATAATATTATTTTATATGCAGACTATTTTAAAACTCTACAAAAACACAATTATAACTAATATGCCAGATACAAGATTTTGCAAGATACAAGATTAATTTGCTAAATCAATTGCATGTCTTTATAGTCCCTTATGGTAGAAAGTGAAGAGGAACTAAAAAGCCTCTTGATGAAAGTGAAAGAGGATGGTGAAAAAGTTGGCTTAAAGCTCAATATTCAGAAAACTAAGATCATGGCATCTTGTCCCATCACTTCATGGGAAATAGATGGAGAAACAGTAGAAACAGTGTCAGACTTTATTTTTGGGCTCCAAAATCACTGCAGATGGTGATTTCAGCCACAAAATCAAGACACTTACACCTTGGAAGGAAAGTTATGACCAACCTAGATAGCATATTGAAAAGCAGAGACATCACTTTGCCAACAAAGGTCTGTCTAGTCAAGGCAATGTTTTTTTTTTTTTTTCCAGTGCTCATGTATGGGTGTGAGAGTCCTGTGAAGAAAGCTGAGTGTGAAAAAAATTGATGATTTTAAACTGTGGTGTTGGAGAAGACTCTTGAGTCCCATGGACTGCAAAATCCAACCAGTCCATTCTAAAGGAGATCAGTCCTGGGTGTTCTTTGGAAGGAATGATGCTAAAGCTGAAACTCCAGTACTTTAGCCACCTCACGCGAAGAGTTGACTCATTGGAAAAGACTCTGATGCTGGGAGGGATTGGGGGCAGGAGGAGAAGGGGACGACAGAGGATGAGATGCCTGGATGGCATCACTGACTTGATGGACGTGAGTTTGAATGGACTCCGGGAGTTGGTGTTGTACAAGGAGGCCTGGTGTGCTGCGATTCATGGGGTCGCAAAGAGTCAGACACGACTGAGCGACTGAACTGAACTGATAGTGCCAGTGAATAGTATGAAATGCAGAAAAAAAGTGCATTTATAATAGGATCAAGAGAATAATTGTAAAAAGGTAAAAAATATACTGAACAATGCAAAACATTATTTATTGTTGTTCAGTCACTCAGTCGTGTCCAACTCTGTCCAACCCCATGGACTGCAGCAGCCAGGCATCCCAATCCTTCATTATCTCATGGAGTTTGCTCAAACTCATGTCTACTGAGTCCATGAAGCCATCCAACCATTTCATCCTTTGTCACCCCCTTCTTTTCCTGCCTTCAATCTTTCCCAGCATCAGAGTCTTCCAATGAGTCAGCTCTTCTTATCAGGTGGCCAAGGTAATGGAGCTTCAGCTTCGTATCAGTCCTCCCAATGAGTATTCAGGGTTGATTTCCTTTAGGATTGATTGATTTGATCTCCTTCCAATCCAAGAGACTCTGAAATGTCTTCTTCAACACAGTTCAAAAGCATCAATTCTTCAGCTCTTAGCCTTCTTTATGTTTCAAATTTCACATCCATACATGACTGCTGGGAGAAAAACCTAGTTTTGACTAGATAGACATTTGTTGGCAAGTGATGACTCTGCTTCTTAATACACTGTCTAGCTTTCTCATAGCTTTTCTTCCAAGGAGCTTTTTTTTTTTTTTCCAAGGAGTCTTTTAATTTCATGGCTGAAGTTACCATCTGCAGTGATTTTGGAGCCCAAGAAAATTGTCTCTTACTGTTTCCATTTCACCCCATCTATTTGCCATGAAGTGATGCGACTGGATGCCATGATCTTTGTTTTTCAAATGTTGAGTTTTGTTTTGTTTTTAATAAAATTTATTTATTTTAAATAGAGGTTAATTACTTTACAATATTGTATTGGTTTTGCCATACATCAACATGAATCCTCCACAGGTATATACGTGTTCCCTGTCCTGAACCCCCCTCCCTCCTCCCTCCCCATACCATCCCTCTGGGTTGTCCCAGTGCACCAGACCTAAGCATCCAGTATCATGCATCGAACCTGGACTGGGGACTCATTTCATATATGATATTATACATATTTCAATGCCATTCTCCCAAATCATCCCACCCTCTCCCTCTCCCACAGAGTCCAAAAGACTGTTCTATACATCTGTGTTGAGTTTTAAACCAACTTTTCCACTCTGCTATTTCACTTTCAAGAGACACTTTAATTCCTCTTCACTTTCTGCCATAATGGTGGTGTGATCAGTATATCTGAGGTTATTGATATCTTTCCTGCAATCTTGATTCCAGTTTGAGCTTCATCCAGCCTGGCATTTCACATGATAATACTCTGCATATAAGTTCAATAAGCAGAGTGACAATATGCAGCCTTGATGTACTCCTTTCCCAGTTTTGAACCAGTGTGTTGTTCCATGTCCATTTCTATCTGTTGCTTCTTAACCTGCATAGAGATTTCTCAGGAGCAGGTATAGGTGGTCTGGTATGCCTATCTCTTGAAGAATTTTCCACAGTTTGTTGTGAAGCACAAAATCAAAGGCTTTATCATAGTCAATGAAGTAGAAGTAGATATTTTTCTGGAATTTCCTTGCTATTTCTATAATGCAGCAGATGTTGGCGTTATGAGCTCTGATTCCTCTGCCTCTTCTAAATCCAGTTTGAACATCTGGAAGTTCTCAGTTCACATACTGTGGAAGCCTAGATTGAAGGATTTTGAGCATTACCTTCCTAGCATGTGAAATAAGCACAACTGTGAGGTAATGTGAACATTCTTGGACACTGTCCTTCTTTGGGACAGAAATGTATGCTGATTGGAACGTTCAGTTAAACAAAACATTATAGAAATAATTTGAAGCTCTAAATAAATGCAGTTCAATTCAGTCAGTTCAGTTGCTCAGTCATGCCTGACTCTGCGATACCATGAACCACAGCATGCTAGGCCTCCCTGTTCATCACCAACTCCCAGAGTTCATCCAAACCCATGTCCATCGAGTCAGTAATGCCAACCAACCATCTTATCCTCTGTCATCCCCTTCTCCTCCTGCCCTCAATCTTTCACAGCACCAGGGTCTTTTCAAATTAGTCAGCTCTTCACATCATGTGGCCAAAATATTGGAGTTTCAGTTTCAACATCAGTCCTTCCAATGAACACTCAGGACTGATCTCCTTTAAGATGGACTAGTTGAATCTCCTTGCAGTCCAAGGGACTCTCAAGAGTCTTCTCCAACATTTAACACCACATAAGACCAAAAATTTAGATGGCAATCCTTCTCATATTTACCTCCAAAGTTAACATTATTCCCATCAAAATTCCAGCACCCTTTTCTGAGAAACTGACAAGTTGACACTAAAATTCATTTGAAAATGTAAAAGGCCCAGAATAGCCACAACAATCTAGAACAAGAATAAGCTTGAGGGCTCATTTTTTTTTTTTTCTCCAAAATAACTGCACAGTTACCGTAATCAAGAATGTATGGTACTGCCACAAGAACAAAAATGTAAAGCAATGGAATTAATCTGATGCTGGGAGGGACTGGGGGCGGGAGGAGAAGGGGAGGACGGAGGATGAGATGGCTGGATGGCATCACTGACTCGATGGACTGAGTTTGAGTGAATTCCGGGAGTTGGTGATGGACAGGGAGGCCTGGCATGCTGCAATTCATGGGATCACAAATAGTTGGACACGACTGAAGGACTGAACTGACTGACTGACTCCTTGGAAGGAAAGTTATGACCATCCTGGATATCATATTCAAAAGCAGAGATACTACTTTGTCAACAGGGTTTCATCTAGTCAAGGCTATGGTTTTTCCAGTGGTCATGTATGGATGTGAGAGTTGGACTGTGGAGAGGGCTGAGTGTCAAAGAGTTGATGCCTTTGAACTGTGATGCTGGAGAGGACGCTTGAGAGTCCCTTGGACTGCAGGGAGATCCAGCCAGTTCATCCTGGGGGAGACCAGTCCTGGGTGTTCATTGGAGGGACTGATGCTGAGGCTGAAACTCCAGTGCTTTGGCCGCCTCGTGTGAGGAGTTGACTCATTTAAAGGACCCTGGTGCTGGGAGGGATTGGGGGCAGGAATAGTGGGGGAAGACGGGGGATGGGATGGCTGGATGGTATCGCTGACTCGATGCACGTGGGTTTGGGTGGGCTCCGGGTGTTGGTGATGGACGGGGGCGCTTGGCGTGCTGCGATTCATGGGGTCTTAGAGAGTCGGACACAGCTGAGTGACTGACCTGACCTGAACTGAACTGAATATATATAACATGTTTAAGAAAGTGCCTGGCACATAGTAAACACTTTTATATGTGTTAAGTGTTTGGAGAAGTTGTTTCACTCTTGGTCAGAATTTCTAATCTATGTGGAAAAAAACTCTTCAAGCCACTGGTAATAAAATATTTCAAAATTAAAAAAAATAAAATAAATAAAATCCATAAAAAATCTTTGTGGTCAACTGACTTCTGACTAAGGTTCCAACACAATATACTGGGGAAAAAATTGTCTTTTCAATAAAGGATAATTTACAGCTGGATATCCACATGCAAAATATTGAATTTGGATTCCTATCTTGCAAAAATTAATCAAAATGGATAAAAAATAATTCAAAGATGTAAATGTAAAAGCTAAATCTACAACAGTCTATGGGACATCATACGAACAAACCTTTATAACCTTGGATTTGGGGATGGTCTCTTATGTAGAACTACAATTGACAAAAGAAAAAAAGTTGTGTTGTTTTTTTTTTTTTTCATTGAAACTAAACTTATGTTCTGTAGAAGAAACATTTAAGAAAGATAAAAGACCACCTACAGACTAGAAGAAAAGTATTTGCCAACAGCATATACACAGTCCCCGAAATATGATGGTTTGACCTAAGATTTTTCAACATTATGATAGTAGGAAACAACACTTACTCAGTATAAACTGTTCTTCATGCTTTAAATCTTGATCATTTTCTGTGTTAGTACATTAGTTCATGGTCCAATACTCATGATTCTTGGCAACTGCAGCCACAACTCCCAATTAATCATGTGATCACAACCGGCACACTTACAACCATTCTGTATCCATTCAGCCATTTTGATTAAAAAAAAAAAAATCAGCACAATATCCAATGAATTACATGATATATTCAACACTTTATTATAAAATAAACTTTGTGTTAGATTATTTTGCCCAACTGTAGGATAATGTAAATGTTCTGAACATGTTCAAGGTATATCAGAGAAAGACAAATGCTCTATGTTATGACTTCTATGTGAAATCTATACATAAAACCAAGGGATAAATACAGCAAAACACAAATAATCACACAGACAGCAGAAGGGGAAGGGGTAAGACAGGGGTAGCAGAATAAGAAGAACCATGTCTATTTTTTCATCATAAAATAAATAAGCCAGAGGATATATTTTACAGCATAAGGTACATAGTCAATACTTTACAATATTTTTAAGTGGAGTATAATCTATAAAATTAGTGAATCACTGTGTCTTGTACTTGAAACTAATATAGTATTATAAATCAACTCTACTTAAACTAAAAAAAAAAAAAAAATCGGCCATCTATTAGGCTTAACTTGAGGGAAACTGTACATTGGAAAGCCATTATGTTCAACTTTTTATGAACTTAGAATGATGCTATGCCATGCTATGCTAAGTCACTTCAGTCGTGTCCGACTCTGTGTGACTCCATAGACAGCAGCCCACCAGGCCTCCCCGTCCCTGGGATTCTCCAGGCAAGAACACTGGAGTGGGTTGCCATTTCCTTCTCCAATGCATGAAAGTGAAAAGAGAAAGTGAAGTCGCTCAGTCATGTCCGACTCTTAGCGATCCCATGGACTGCAGCCTACCAGGCTCCTCCGTCCATGGGATTTTCCAGGCAAGAGTATGGAGTAGGGTGCCATTGCCTTCAAAAAAATGAAAAGTTATGAAATATTTGTAAACATTTTTTCTGGCTAATTTACTCAGTTGCTGGGTAACATATATTTACCCAGAGTTGGCAATGAATACTTCATTGCATTTTCAATATATAATCTGTATGCCTATTGTATCCATTAGTTTAGATGGTTATTGGGGTTTTATTATTGTTTTTTTATATAAAAGATGACAATATTTGAATAAGTTTAACCTTGAGCCTCTCTTTATGGATCTGACTAACTAGTGGGGAGTATTTAAATTCAACACTAATTATATATATTTCATATTGAGTTTACACTAAGGATTAGGTTGTCAACTCAGACTAAAACAACTCGGAGATCTCAGGTAGTATCAAAATGTATTAATAACTTCAAGAATTTAGGTAATTAAGCAGAATGGACAAGGCAAAGAGACATCAGGGCATTTAGGGTAATTTTCTGTGTCTTTTTTACTGTCTTAGGTATGAACTCTGTCCCAGAATAGAAGAGGGGCAGAGGTTCACAGGTTAGTGCCCTAGATATCAGGGAACATTTAACTTATGAAACCTGTCTATTTATACTTCAGCTTACATGGCATTTCCCAGAAAGCCATGCCCATAAATCCTTAGCTTCAGGGTCTATTTTCTTCAAGACATTTTTAGCAAAGATAATCCTGTTATGAATATTCAGTTAATAAATACCTCTTACTAGCCCAAAATAGTCTATTTCATTATATGTACACTTACCACAGACAGCAAAACTAAATCTCATGACTTGCCTTCTTTCTCTTTGCCCAGGATATTCCCCTGATTGAGAGAACACATGGATCACAGGCTTTGTAATTCAACTCTGATTTCCTCTTTTTATTTTCAGTTTATATAAGGAAAAAATATTATGAAAAAAATTCCACAAGATTACTTATCTGAGAATAGGTGTATGGGTATTGGTGCTACAGTAACTTCACAGTGAAATCACATACATAAGTTCCTATCAAACTATGTGCGTGTGTTAGTTGCTCAGTCCTGTCCAGCTCTTGGTGACCCCATGGTCTGTTGATGGAATTCTCTAGGCAAGATTACTGGAATGGATTGTCATTCCCTTCTCCAGGGCATTTTCCCAACCCAGGGATTGAATCCTGCATTGCAGATGGATTCTTTGCCATTTGAGCTACAAGGGAAACCCAATATTAAACTGTCACAGATCATTTATTCATTTTTTCAGTATATCCTTTCCTCTATTTGACTCAGTCTATAACCATGAAGGGAATAGTATGTCATTTTGGTCAAATGTATTCTAAGTAGTATTTGTTAAAAAGACTTAAAAGAGGAATGAATCTTCAAAAATTTTGCTGACCTGAAAAGTTAGTAAATTAGGCATCAAGAGCACAATTGTTTTTTACACTTTCATATTTTTGCTGTGCACTGTTTTATTGCAGAATGTTTTATTGTAATAGCACTCATTTCTGGGATCACATTTACGTTTATGTCTTCCATGTGGTTGGAATACATAAATAAAACCTGACTTATTAGTTGAAATAGATATCCACGTATTTCTAAATGTCATTTTACCTGAAGTCTATATTTTATATAATTTACTGAAATGAATCTCTAAAGACAAATCCCATGAACTTTCATCTGCACAAATCTTTTTCAACTGACAGGTTAATAGGACATCATGTCTTTGCAGACTGCACAATTCTAAAATGTGGGAACAAGGAGTAGCTAACTATGAACAAAAAAGAAAGCTTAAAACATTTATAATTAAAATTATCAAGAGGAGTATAAATGTTAAAATACCTACATCATCAGTTCTCAAATTTACTGAGAACATGATTTTGGTTTCCCATATTTTATTTTAATATATGATAGATAAATAGACGTAGATTAATGATATACTGATAAATTAGATAACAGTTGGATGTTGGATGGGCAGGTAGATAGATGCCAGGTAGAGAAATAGGACACCATTCTATTTATAATTTTTATTTCCTTTACTAACTTTTGATTTTAGAGAATTATGCATGAGAAACTATATAATATCACACACTTTTAAGAGAGTTGTTAAAAGATCTATGTAAGCAAGTACATGTTCATTAAAAACAACTGTTTGTTTTCCAATTTAAAAATTTGAGATACAACTTATTCACCATAAAACTTACCATTCCAAAGTGTAAAATTCAGTGGTTTTCAGTATTTATGAGGTTATGCAAATATCACCAATAACTAATTTCTGAACATTCTCATCATCCCCAGAAGAAATTGATACCTATATAAGAGGTTACATTTCTTTTCCCCTTCCCTGATTTCCGGGCAACCACTAACCTACTTTTTGTCTTATATGAATGCGTGCTAAATCACTTCAGTGATGTCTGACTCTACTACCTATGGACTGTAGCCCGCCAGGCTCCTATGTCTATGGGATTATCTAGGCAAGAATACTGGAGTGAGTCGCTATTTCCTCCTCCAGGGGATCTTCCCAACCCAGGGATTGAACCTGGGTCCCCTGCATTGGTAGGTGGGTTCTTTCTCAACACTCCATGTAAATGAAATCTCACAATATGTGATCTATGCTCGTGACTTTTTTCACTAAGCATGTTTTCACATCTGTGCATGGTAGAGCATATAACAGTATTTTGTTCCATTTATTGGTTGAAAAATATTCCATTGTACAAGCAATTATAGCAAGTGAAATTCGCTTAGTCGTATCTGACTCTTTGCAACCCCATGGACTATACAATCCATGGAATTCTCCAGGCCAGAATACAGGATTAGGTAGCCTTTCCCTTCTCCAGGGGATCTTCCTTAATCAGGGATCGAATCCAGGTCTCCCGCATTGCAGGTGGATTCTTTACCAGCTGAGCCACAAGGGAAGCCCATTCCATTGTACAGATATACTATATTTTGTTTATAATTTCACCATTGATGAATGTTTCCATTGTTTCCACTTTTTAGCTATTGTGACTAATGGTACAGCATTATTTATTTAATATACTCATGCTATATCCTATAATTAAGAGAGAAACAGTATTTAAATTAGGTGTTTGCTTATATATAGTTGTTTTTTATTTGATAGAAAAAGATTTACCTCTATGTTGGACAATCCAGTCCTAGAGAGGAAATTATAATCAAACATTTGTGCAGCCTTAATATTGAAATTATTTAAAAATCAGAGGATATTTTAGGAAAATTCACAGCTATTGCTATGGCTACAAAATTCATTGATCAGGATATTTGATTTCCTGTGGTTCTTTAATCAACAGTTTTCCTGAAGGAAATTTGGGGTTTCTCAATTGAGAACGGAAGATATGTGTTGAAACAGGAGAAAAGCTGTGGACTAAAGAGGATTACCAAGACTAGTAAAGATTGGGGATAGCAGTATTCATAGATGGAAAGATACTTAATGTTTATTACATGTTGATTCTGGTTTAAGTTTAGAGGAAAATGTATAGTGTCAACAAACTGATTAAGATTATGACTTTCTCCAGTGTTATTTAGTGATCGAGGAATAAGCATAAGTGAGATGGTTTAAGAATCTAGGGATAGTTTTACAGAAGCATGTGTGTCAGAGATGTAAGAAGGCGAGGAGATTGAGGGCCTCAAAGCAAGAGTATTTGATGTGTTGAGCTATGAGAACTCAGCCAGAAGGGCATGAATCCAGCAGATACCCACTTCCTTTTACCCTTCTATTAAGTTTTTACCTCACTTAAAAAAAAAAAAAAAAAAAGTAGTGAATTTGTGTCAACAGAATGAGTCAGTTTACAAGTAACATTATTTTGCTGATAATATTGGAAATAAAAATCAGTATTTTAAATAAGATCCATCCAATCAATGCACAGGTAGTTTAAGGGGTCACAAAGAGTTGGACCCACTAAGGGACTGAACGGAACTGAACTGAACTGATATTTAATGTTATGTAGAAACTGTGCATAACTATAGGTAACTATGTTATTTGGCAGAATTGAAATATTTTACTATATATATTAATGTTTCAATTCTACCAAGAAACATAGTCTCAGGTATACAGTTATATTGGTCACATGTTCATTTGTTAAAAATCATAAGATTAAATTTACCAAGGCAATTATAACATGAAATAATTTCTTTCTAAACTGTATTTTGAGTCAACATTGAAATCATTTGAAAATGTAAACAAAGCCAAAGATGTAATGGAAACATTAGTGTGAAATTTGCTAACAAAATAAAGTAAATCAACTAGAATTTTTAATAAAGTAGAAGCATGTGTGTATGAGGAAGTAAATATTCATTTCTTGTTTATTTGAGTTAATATTGTTCTTTTATCTGATATCAATCTCTGTATTTTTTTTTCTTCCTTAAGAGGTATTTCTTTACTAGTTCTTCAGAATTCTCCAAAAGAGTATAATGGAGAGGTATGAAAGGATGCTGCTGCTGCTGCTAAGTCGCTTCAGTCATGTCTGACTCTGTGTGACCCCGTAGATGGCAGCCCACCAGGCTTCCCCGTCCCTTGGGATTCTCCAGGCAAGAACACTGGAGTGGGTTGCCATTTCCTTCTCCAATGCATGAAAGTGAAAAGTGAAAGTGAAGTCACTCAGTCGTGTCCAACTCCCAGCGACCCCATGGACTGGGTCTTATATTTGTTTCATCACATTTTATTTTAAAAACTATTCATTATAAATAGAGGATTACTCAATAAACATTCAACTGGCAGAAGTGCATACATTTTAACTAGTGTTTCTAAGACAGTATTATTGAGAATGAACCCTTTCAAACTGATAATGGAAGAACATGAAAGGAATCTGAACAGAGCCTTAAAAACAAAGGAACTTAAATTTAGGAGCTTCTTAAAGTAAGCAGGATCTTTGAGCATGTTAATCCTGATTTTTAAGTATCAGACTTCAGATAATGCAATTCAAATAACAATTGTTATGGAGAACAAAATAGTAGAAATGATAATAAGAGACTTATGTAAAAACAAACAGCTTAAATAATTTACATAGATAATTCTTGAAAAAGAAGCAACAAAATAATATTCATGCATAATAATGTGCCTTACTATTTGCATTGCAATAACTTTCATAAATATTTTCACATAATAAATTTTATTCTGTAACTATGAGCCATATTTAAAAGCAGCTGACAAGATCATTTAAATAAACTCATGTGAAAAGCGGGAAAATTCATGATCATTCTTGTATTCTTACCTTTACATGTAGTATCTTTTTACTAAGTCAAAACATTTGCTTAAGCAACATAAAAAATATAATAACAAGAAATAAATATTAAATCATGAATGACATGAAATTAATTTGTTTCCCTATAGAACTTTGCAAGAATTTCAAAGAGAGCAGGGGAATTTTTAAAAATTATATTCACTTTATACAGCAGAGGGTATCTATTTTTCATAGCAAAAAGATAAGAATGGCTATTAAAGACTTATCATACTCAAATACATAGTTAACTCTACCTGAATCAAAGATAAGAGAACAAGGTGATCATTTTTAAAGCACCCATAAGATGGAAAGATATCTGGTATTATGAAGCAACTGATTTGTCCTGGAAAATTAGCCATTAGAATAATGTCTATAAAGACAGAAAAATTAAGTATTTTGCAAAGTAGTGTTGTCTTCTCCACATGATATTGGAAAAGAAAGAATAGGGATGTTCTCAGTTCTCATGAATCTTTTATCTCTGTTACTCATCATAAGTAATTTTTGGATTTAACTTGGATTTAATAATTAATGTGGTAAAGCATAAAAATAAAATGAGGAACTCAGATATCTCTGCTTCATGTTTCAAGGAAAGCAAACATGCTGCTCCTTGTATTTGGGAATGATTGTTACAGTGAAATAACATGGATGGAATGATGCTAATAGTAAAGTGAAGGAACAAAAATATTCTTGGATTTGTTTTCTTGACTCCCCAAATGCAACGGAATTGATCTATGTTAGACTTGTAAAACATTCATAGTAGAAAACACTTACTGGTCAGAGCAGGAAGCCAATAATTTTTACACCTAATACAGTGTCCCAAGACAGTACTATGATGTTTCTGAAATATGTTTTTGAGAGACTCATTGTAGATACTGTTGGTTTCCATGAAAAGACTCAAATTTTAATCATCATCAAGTACTACCAACAAGAAAGCACCAAGGGGGCAATGAATGGAAACCCCTCACAGATGAGCACTTAAGAAAATATCATACTTCTCTAAACACACACACACACATATACACTCACACAAGTAAAAAATGAGTACTCTATTTATGTTTAATATCAAATTAAATTCTAAAACTAGAAGAGTTTTTAAATCTTTCATAGATTATGAAATTCTTAGATGATCAATTAATTCCTCTAGGTTACAACTTTACGTATGGCTATCACTGCTTAAGCTGCTACTGGGTTTTTGCCAAGATCTAAGAAGTCAAGAGTGTTATATTGTTCTGAATTATTATTATTATTGAAATTGAAAATTTATGTGTCACATAAGAGCATCTTGACTTCTGATCTCTGGAGCTTTAAATTATTTTATAATGAAAATCATTTTAGGGATATTGTTCCTTTAGGTGTTTGGAAAAAGTTGTAACTTTATGCTTTGTTCATCTGAGAGAAAGCATTCATATGTTTTTGTAAATTATCAAATTCTTTGCATTAAGCACATCCTGGGTAATCAAGAAAAGATCCTAGGGAACTCACCTAGAAGTCTGGTGGGTTCCCTTAAGGTCTTAACTTAATTAAAACCTTATGTGGATTTATACTATGTAGTCTAGTAAGTTTTTTCAAATAGCCAACCCATGGAACCAATGAAATACGGAAGTTCAATGCAATACCACTTACGCATGAACTCAAAAATAGTTGGATTCTCTTCATCTGAAAAATCTCTGAGTACATATGACTTAATCTACATTTGGCCTCCATTACATTGTATTGTATTGTATTTATTTATTATACTAATACTAGGCATGGAGTCCATTACTTAAGTTTAAAACTAGACAACAATTCAAGACCTGTTCAGTTTACAAATTTTCTCTTAAGAGACAGACAGTAAATTTGCCTGTGCACTCCATAACTACATAAAGTAACTACCATACTTTGCTGTTAACAATGAAGTCATCGACAATATATCAATAAATGAATATAACTTTCAATAGACTTTATTTACAAAAACAGGTTGTGTTGGCTCCATGTGCAATAAAGTCAAACATGTAAAAGCAAAACTTTAAGCATTGGCTTCATGTTTACTCATATTTTATATACAGCCATCCTCATATTTTGAGAAGATAGATTCTATTTTATTTTCAGATATGATATGTGAAAGTTTATTGTTGGCTGGCATGATTTTACAGTTTTCAATGTTGAATTGTGAATGTCAACTACAAACTTGCACTTGCCATTGGCATTTGCCCACTGTCTCTACAAGGATTAAATCATGTGCTGCTATAGCTGCTGACTTTCAACACCCACTGAGAGGAGTTCAGGGTGGAGAGCAGAAATGAAGCACTCTGTGCTCTTGTGTGGGCAGGGAGGGAACTGGCAGAACAGATCTGCAGATAGTTATATATCCGATTTTATGAGCCCAATTTTTACATCTCCTTATATATAGAAAAGCACTAAAATCTTTCATGGGGACAACTGTTTCCTGTGACTAGCAGAAACCTTCTGAAAAATAAGGGTATGGGGGAATACATGCTTGATTACTTACATGATTTTACTTCACCAAAAGCACACATATATTGACCTTCTCAACTATCTTTTTGAAGTAGTTTCTCAGAGCTATATGAAATGCTATTTTATGGTCTATAGCCCTCATATTGCCCCAAATAAAATTTTACTCACAACGCTTAGGTTGAATTTTTTTAAGTCAGTATGAAAAAAAAAAAGAATCAGTCTAGAAGCTACAAGTTCCAACTTGAACTGGAAATTTGAATATGCTCTAAATCTACAGTCATATTTACAGTCAGGTTTTTTTTTTTTTTAAAGTTCTTCTTTAAAACTTGTCAGGTTAATGTAATTTGTATACTTACATTGAAAAAATATATATACATTTCATCTAAATTTTTGATAGGTGCCAAAATGAAAGTGTCAATGATGCAGAAATGTACTTCTATCATATAAAATAAATTGTAATATTTTCAACAATTACCCTAACAATAGTTACAGCAGTCTTATGAAAAGTGACACTGATTTGGTTCTTTTAATCCATAATTGCACCTACTAACTTTATGTAATCAAGAAATAATCTAGTCTTTTTCTTAAAGTCAAGGAGATTGAAGGAATGCACATATGAAATGTTAGAAAATATTATCTTGATGAATCCTCAGGTGGTGAAATAAAAATTCAAGATTATTTTAATATATTTCTTGCCTCTCATTTCCATATTATGGATAATTTTCTAGAGAAAATTTTTTAAGTCTGGAGGTTCTTAGAAATCAAAAGCATATAGTCAATAAACACATTTTAAATTATATGAACTGGTAAGTAAAAAGAAAATAACAAAAGTGCTAATACATCTAATTTAAATGATATAACGTATCATAAGAAGAGGTGTGAGTTATAAATATTTAAGATAGAAATTGAGCTTTAATTCACCCTTAGAAATAATCTAGCCAAACCTCATATTAACCAAATGCCTGTATACCAAGAAATGTGTTAGGTACGTTTCCATATTATCCATTTTACATCTTATAATAGTGTAGGGTTTATATCAATATGAGTGCTTAAGTATTAAAAAAAAAAGGAAAATGAAACAAAACAGATTTTAAAATACATGAAAAATAAACCTATTATATAATAAAGATAAAATTTGACATTCTGTAATTTTATCTCTTAACTCTTTATATTTAATAAATATTTCATATAAAAGGCTACTTTCTCAATCTTTTCTTCTAAAGTATTTATTTGGCTTCCAAATTAACTGATCTCATTTGCTTTGTCTCTGCCTTTTATATTTGAGGTAAAATTAATTTCTCACTTTTTCCCTGGAGAATGATTCTGTTCACCCGATGTGACATTTGACTTTTCCTTTTAATGGGAACGTGATTTATTTACATGGAATAAATGGTGTAGAATGACTGACTGCCTAGGTTGAATGCATGTTTTAACCCTGATCCCTGGGGTATCATTAAGTACATAATACTTCTTTTGTTTATTTGTTTTATCAGTGAAAATGGAAATATCACTGCAGTAATTCACTGTAAACAATATTCAGCAGTATAATGGCTCCTTGTATTTTTGCCTTTCTTTCTGAGTTGGCCTAATGGCAGGGAGTGACTTGTTAAGATAAGCCAGAGTAAAATTCCAATACATTAAAATGCAATCAATTTGTTTTATAAAACTTCTTTATTTGATATAATATCAGGGAAAAATGCAAAAACATGTGTAATGTCAGTGTAGATATCATGACAATGTCAAATCATCCACAATGTCACTCTTCCTGTATTTCCTGGGATAGCAAGATGTATATAAAAACTTTAAAAATATGACTTTGTTTAGGTATGTAATAGGTTAGTAGCATATTCAAAAGCAGAGACATTACTTTGCCAACAAAGGTCCATCTAGTCAAGGCTATGGTTTTTCCAGTAGTCATGTATGGATGTGAGAGTTGGACTGTGAACAAAGCTGAGCACCAAAGAATTGATGCTTTTAAACTGTGGTGTTGGAGAAGACTCTTGAGAGTCCCTTGGACTGCAAGAAGATCCAACCAGTCCATTCTGAAGGAGATCAGCTCTGGGATTTCTTTGGAAGGAATGATGCTAAAGCTGAAACTCCAGTACTTTGGCCACCTCATGCCAAGTGTTGACCCATTGCAGAAGACTCTGATCAGGAGGGATTGAGGGCAGGAGGAGAAGGAGATGACAGAGGATGAGATGGCAGGATGGCATCACCGACTCGATGGACATGAGTTTGAGTGAACTCTGGGAGTTGATGGTGGACAGGGAGGCCTGGCTTGCTGCAATTCATGGGGTCGCAAAGAGTCGGACACGACTGAGCAACTGAACTGAACTGAACTGAAGTTGGTAGTGTTATGCTTATTTACTGTTATTTCACAAAGAACTTGCATTTTTTAATCCAAAATAAATGTATTTCTATATCTCTTTTGAATAGAAAGACATAAAGAATTTAGAGCCTAGAACGTAAGTGATCTCTTTACCTTTTGCCACAGTTTGCCACTTCCATCTCCAAATATTTCACTCGTTTGTATTGCACTATGTTTTCCAAAAGGAGAAAATATAAGAGTATCAGTTAAAATGTTGGCATTTATTCCAAACAGTGGCTCTGCTAAGAGGAGAGTGTCTCCTATATAATGTACATCTCTATGTGTGAACAGGGAAAGGGTTCTTGTAAAAACCTTCACTACATAAACTTCTACAGTAGTTTACCAAATACCTTCAGTGTTTGAAGATAAAATTTTCTTTTTTAAAGACAAAAGAAATTATATAAACAGCACACAGTTCATTTAAATAATGAGAAGAGGCCTTAGATCAGATCAGATCAGATCAGTCCCTCAGTCGTGTCCGACTCTTTGCGACCCCATGAACCGCAGCACGCCAGGCCTCCCTGTCCATCACCAGCTCCCGGAGGTCACTCAGACTCGCATCCATCGAGTCAGTGATGCCATCCAGCCATCTCATCCTCTGTCGTCCCCTTCTCCTCCTGCCCTCAATCACTCCCAGCATCAGAGTCTTCTCCAATGAGTCAACTCTTCGCATGAGGTGGCCAAAATACTGGAGTTTCAGCTTTAGCATCATTCCTTCTAAAGAAATTCCAGGATTGATCTCCTTCAGAATGGACTGGTTGGATCTTCTTGCAGTCCAAGGGACTCTCAAGAGTCTTCTCCAACACCACAGTTCAAAAGCATCAATTCTTCGGTGCTCAGCCTTCTTCACAGTCCAGCTCTCACATCCATACATGACCACAGGAAAGACCATAGCCTTGACTAGGCGAACCTTTGTTGGTAAAGAGGCCTTAAAGATCACACAAAAATTGAACTTCAGATCCCACAGTCATTCCTCTGAAAGTCTTTTCACAGTTCTTTGTACCAAACACATTTCCAACAGCTTGTGCCAAACATTCAAACTTTTGATGCTGCAATCTTCTGTGAGATTTGGAAAGGACAAAATATAATTTTAAAAATTATTAGTTTAAGTATTCAAAATGTCATAAGTACTTGGAGTGGTATACAGAACACATCACTACTGACCTGGTGGCCCATGAGCTAAGGTGAACTAAGAGGAAAGACCCTACTAGGTACTTTTTGTTTCCATATAAGATGTTCATAGATGCATATATATTTTTTAACTACTTTGAATTCTATATTTATAACTAAAAGAACTACTCTTAAATTAGTCAGCAAATGAACAGATTGTTTAATAACGAAAACCCTGTATGCAAGATAGCAAAAGAGACACAGATGTATAGAACAGTCTTTTGGACTCTGTGGGACAGGGATGGGGGAGATGATTTGAGGGAATGGCATTAAAACATGTATAATATCATATAAGAAATGAATCGCCAGTCCAGGTCCTATGCAGGATACAGGAAGCTTGGGGCTGGTGCACTAGGATGACCCAGAGGGATGGTATGGGGAGGGAGATGGGAGGGGGGTTCAGGATGGGGAACACATGTACACCTGCGGCAGATGCATGTTGATGTATGGCAAAACCAATACAATATTGTAAAGTAAAAATAAATAAATAAAATTTAAAAAAATAAAGTAGTTCATACAAATAAAAATGTATCACAGAATGTTTCAAAAAACATTTAGAGAATTATCTGCAATCCTCTAACTTTTCTGCAGCATTCAAATGATGCTTCTGATAGAATTATTACATACTAAAGCATTAAAAATTTTATTCTTAGTATATTTTATTGACATATAGTTGTTTTACAATGCTGTGTTAATTACTGCTGTATAGCAAAATGATACAGTTACACATATATGTGTGTGTGTGTATATATATATATATACATTCTTTTTTTATATTATTTTCTATTATGGTTTATCATAGGATATTGAATATAGTTTCTGTGCTGTACAGTAGAACCTTGTTGTTAATATATAGCCATCCTATATATTAAAAGCTTACATTTGCTAACTCCAACTTCTATTTTATTACTCCAACTCTTTCACCCTTCACAATCACCAGTTTCTTCTCCATACCTGTGATTCTCTTTCTGTTTTAAAGATACATTCATTTGTGTCATATTTTAGATTCTACATATAAGTGATACAATATGCTATTTATCTCTCTCTTTCTGATTTGTATCACTTAGTGTGATAATCTCTAGTTATATGCTTATTGTTGAAAATGGCTTTTCTTTTATTTATTCATTTTTCAAAAATTTTATTGCTAAAGCCATTTTATGGCCAGCAGTAATCCATTATATATATGAACCACATCTTTATTCATTCACATATTAATGGACAGTTATTTTCATGTCTTGGTTATTGTGAATTGTGTTGCTATGAACATAGGGATACAAGTATCTTTTTGAATTACAGTTTTGTCTGGATATATGCCCATGAGTGAGATTCCTGGATCATTTGGTAATTCTATATTTAGTTTTCTGAGGAACTTCCATACTGTTTTCCACAGTGGCTGCACCAATTTAAATTTCTAGCAAATATAGAGGAGGGTTCCTTTTCCCCCACATTCTCTCCAGATGTACATATTTCTAAGATTGAGTAATAGGTATTTGGACATTTTCATGGATTGGACCTTATCTGGTGAGAAAATTAACCATTTGGAATGACAGAAACAACAGCCGTGCACAAAGTAATATTAAACAGAGTCAATTAGTTAGGATATACTCTGTTAGCTCATTGCCAAAAAATCAATAGAATGATTCAAAGAACCTCTACTTTTAATTCAGGTGAAAAATATTGATGCCTAAAAGATTGATGGATTTGATACGCAATTAGCTAAGTGATTGGCTAGAGCTTAACTACTTTGTCTATTAAATTTAAAGACAAAATATAAAATTACCTGCAAAAAAAATCAAGCAACACATATTTGATATTAGTTATTGCAAAGTGTCTGACAAATAAATATGGATTTGTTATCAGCTTCTACTCCATTTTAAAATATTCATAAACAATTTAATCAGATAGAGGCAGTCTAATTCAATACCTCTTTATCTTAGTATTATAATGTTAAATATAAATCAACCCAGATTAGATACCTACTACTTCTAACAATAGTAAATTTGTAATTATTTATTATTAAAAATATAATTATAAAGCATATACAATTTTCACCTTTCAAAAAAGAGGTTTAAGCACTGTTTCCATAAAATCTTCCCCAAAACAATTTATAAATAAATGTGAGAAACAAATTAGCACAATTTCTTTTCCATCTTTTACTTTTTAAATTTTCAGACAGAAAAGAATCACAAGTCCAGGAATGGAATCAATATTTATTATGCACCCACATATTGTTCATAATATTTTTTATTTAATTAATTTTTGTATGAAGTGGGTTCATTTGTCTCTTAATTCTGGGTGGGGAAAATGAAATTCACAGATAAACTTTGCAGTTAATTGTTAGTAAGAAGCAATTGTCATAGTTAAGTTTTGAAACCAGTCCTGTCTTAAAACAAGAAATAGTCCACAAATGTTTTATATAAATCTTAGCCTAAGCAGGTAAATCATCTATATAATAGAAATCTGGCTGCCAGCAAGCGCTTTATTTTGTTTGACTAATGTGGCCTAAACAATGGCTTCCTGTTAAAAGATGGTGGTGGAGGTGATAATTTTTAGCTTTATTCATTACTCCTCAAGCTACTTAAGAGACCATCACCCATTCATTTAAACTCTCTTTTGTCAGTTTCTTAGGTTATATGTGAAAGTGAAAGTCACTCAGTCCTGCCTGACTCTTTGTGAACCCATGGACCTGGACCGTACAGTCCATGGAATTCTCCAACCCAGAATACTGGAGTGATTAGGCTTTCCCTTCTCCAGGGGATCTTTCCAACCCAGGAATTGAACCCAAGTCTCCCTCATTGTGGGCAGATTCTTTACCAGCTGAGCTACAAGGGAAACCTAAGAATACTAGAATGGGTAGCCTATCCCTTCTCTAGCAGATCTTCCCCACCCAGGAATCAAACCAGGGTCTCCTGCATTGCAGGAAGATTCTTTAACAACTGAGCTATCAAGGAAGTCTGTGAAGTATAACATTTTCTGATGGTAAACAATGGTAATCTAAAGATATTACAAACTCTAAAGTAGCCATATATACATTTATTAAAAATATATAGTTGCCAAATCAATAGTAGAGATACAGTGGAATACTAAAACAAACAAAAAAAAAAATTGATGCACATGAAGTAGAAAAAAGAGGGGGATGAATAGAATATATAAATATCAAAATAAAGATTATGATGGTAAAATTAATTCTATTCATATAAATAATTAGTATAAATTTAAAAGAAATACATATTCCTCTTAAAAGTAATAATTATCATATTGGATTAAAAAGCAAGGCCCAACTATATGCTATTTACAAAAGATGCACATAACCTATAAAGCTGGAAAATGTCTTTAAAAAACATGAAGTTACACTGCTGCTAAGTCGCTTCAGTCATGTCTGACTCTGTGCAACCCCAGAGATGGCAGCCCACCAGGCTCCCCCGTCCCTGGGATTCTCCAGGCAAGAACACTGGAGTGTGTTGCCACCTCCTTCTCCAAGTTATACTATGCAAATACTAATCAAGAGAAAGTAAGAGTGGATATATTGCTATTAGGCAAAGCTGACTTGAGGGAAAACAGTATAAACAGAATTTTATGATATTTTTATGATTATAAAGGAAACATTCATAAAGAAGACATAAAAATGTTCAGTGTATATATACTCAGTAACAGGAAATACAAGAAGAAGAAAAAAAAAAAAAAAAAAAAAACCTGACAAATTGTAAGAAGTGAAAAAAAGTAAAGGTGAAAGTCTACTCAGTCTGTCCAATTCTTTGTGATCCCATGGACTGCAGCCTGCCAGACACTTCTGTCCATGGAACTTGAAATGGGCCCATTTCCTTCTCTAGGGGATCTTCCCAATTCAGGGGTCAAACCCAGGTCTCCCACATTGCAGGCAGATGCTTTACCAGCTGAGCTACCAGGAAAGAAACAAATTGTTAAGGGAAAATAACAAATCCACGATTATCATTTGAGATTTCAAACCCTTCTCTTAGTTACTGAAAGAAAAGTAAATGGAGAAAAGTCTAGTAAGAATAAAAAAATCCAAATACATAATACTATTTCTACATTAACTTATAAAATATAAAAGAAGGCAATACTTTCCAATATAAATATTGAGGCTGCATTTTTCCATATATACACTGATATTCTGCATAAACTTTTTATTTTGCTGTATTCAATGATAAGCTCAGTCTTTGTATGCACTTAATGATAGTAAAAGATATTAAGAAACACTTTTATGGATTGCATTTATATGTTACATTAAAAATTAATTTGAGGTAACTAAATAAGCATAGAGCTTACTCTGGGGAAGAATATATATATATTCTTCTTCTGGGGAAGAATATATATATATATATAATATTTATAAAATTGATAAAACATACAATATATAAAAGAGGTGCTCCATGGCCCAGAAATATGTTTGCTAGGCTTACCACTCACTTTGTGGTCAGCTCCTTGTATATCATCTGATACATACAGTGAGTATTTTATTTTTCCATAAACTATTTCAACAGTTGGAAATTAATACAATTGTTCCTTTAAAAGTATTAGGCAATAAACTAAGAGAAGAATGGGTTAAAAAGGATAAATTGGTATTCTCTAACAGGAAAAATAGTTATTGGTGTAGACTATGAACAAATTGAGGTTTATTAAAAAATAATGAGGCAGGATGAGGTACAAGGATGAGATAAAACTGTAGCTCCAAAGAACTGAAGAGAGATTTCAGAATGGAAATGAATGGTTAACTCACTATTCAATTTTAAGTGTGCTTTATATACATTTAGAATAAAGTAAGAATATATTGGAGGCTTCAACTTTCAAACAGAACACCAAAGTTATAAAGCTTGAAGTATAACACTAAATAATAAACAATATATCAAAAAACATTGAAAATAGAAAGAAATGAACAAAATTTGAAAGTTTTCCACTTACAAGGAAAAATACTAATATTTGCTTAAATGAAACTTATTATAAGTCATCAGGAAACTGTGTCAAAAGCATAAACCCAGAAAAGAAGTAATATATAAAAATATGAAAAACTCCTCAAATATTTATGGAATCAGAGTGATGCAATTTAAAAAGCAATGAAATAATGTGATTTTTGAGACTGGCATATATTAAAATGAATAGGAATTTACATTGTTTTGAAGATGTGTCAGTTAATCCTCTCTACTATACAAGAAATACAATGTATTTTGTTCAGTTGCTTAGTCATGTATGACCCTTTATGGACCATGGACTGCAGCAGTCAGGCTTCCCTGTTCTTCACTGTCTCCCAGACCTTGCTAAAACTCATGCCCACTGAATTCATGATGCCATCCAAACATCTCATCCTCTATCACCCCGTTCTCCTCCTGCCCTCAATCTTTCCCAGCATCAGAGTCTTTTCCCATGTGTTGTCTCTTCTTATCAGGTGGTCAAAGTATCAAAGCCTCAGCTTCAGCATCAGTCATTCCAATGAAGATTCAGGGTTGATTTGCTTCAGGATTGACTGGTTTGATTTCTTTGCAGTTGAAGGGACACTCAAGTCTTCTCCAGCACCGCAATTTGAAAGCATCAATTCTTTGATTCTCAGCCTTCTTTATGGTCCAACTCTCACATCCATACACGACTATTGGAAAATGCATAGCTTTGAGTGTATAGGCCTTTGTTGGCAAAGGGATGCCTCTGCTTTTTAATATGCTTCCTCTGCTTTTTAATATGCTGTCTAGTATTGTCATAGCTTTTCTTCAAAGGAGAAAACATCTTTTAATTTAATGGCTGCAGTCACCATCCACAGTGATTATGGAGTCCTTGAAGATAAAATATGCCACTGTTTGCACTCCCCCTCCCTGCCATCTATTTGCCATGAAGTGACGTGATCGAATGCTATGATATTAGTTTTTTGAATGTTGAGTTTCAAGTTGCCTTTTTCACTCTCCTTTTCACCATCATCAAGAGGCTCTTTAGTTCTTTTTTACTTTCTGCCGTTAGGGTGATGTCATCTGCATATCTGAGGTTATTGATATTTCTCCTAGCAATCTTGATTTCAGCTTTGAGTCATCCCGGCCAGAATTTCACATGATGTAGTCTGCATAGAAGTTAAATAAGCAGGGTGACAGTGTACAACCTTGATGTACTACTTCCCCAATTTTGAACCCGTCCATTGTTCCATGTCTGCTTCTAAATGTTGCTTCTTGACCTGCATACAGTTTTCTCTGCAGACAGGTAAGGTGGTCTGGTATTGTCATGTCTTTAAGAATTTTCCACATTTGTAGAGATACACACAGTCAAAGGCTTTAGCATAGTCAATGAAACAGAAGTAGGTATTTTTGTGGAATTCCCTATGATCCAACAGATGTTGGCAACTTGATCGCTAGTGTCTCTGCCTTTTCTAAATACAACTTGTACATCTGGAAGTTCTTGGTTCATATATTGTTGAAGTCTGGCTTGAAGGATTTTAAGCTTCATATATGGATGGCTTCATACGCTGAACTGGAAGAAACACAAGTTGGAATCAAGATTGCTGGGAGAAATATCAATAACCTCAGATATGCAGATGACACCACCCTTATGGCAGAAAGTGAAGAAGAACTAAAAAGCCTCTTGATGAAAGTGAAAGTGGAGAGTGAAAAGGTTGGCTTAAAGCTCAACATTCAGAAAACGAAGATCATGGCATCTGGTCCCATCACTTCATGGGAAATAGATGGGGAAACAGTGGAAACAGTGTCAGACTTTTTCTGGGCTCCAAAATCACTGCAGATGGTGCCTGCAGCCATGAAATTAAAAGACACTTACTTCTTGGAAGGAAAGTTATGACCAACCTAGATAGCATATTCAAAAGCAGAGAAGGCTGAGCACCAAACAATTGATGCTTTTGAACTGTGGTGTTGGAGAAGACTCTTGAGAGTCCCTTGGACTGCAGGGAGATCCAACCAGTCCCTTCTGAAGGAGATCAGCTCTGGGATTTCTTTGGAAGGAATGATGCTAAAGCTGAAACTCCAGTACTTTGGCCAACTCATGTGAAAAGTTGACTCATTGGAGAAGACTCTGATGCTGGGAAGGATTGGGGGCAGGAGGAGAAGGGGA
Organism: Tragelaphus eurycerus; assembly: GCA_935064755.1. NCBI lineage: Eukaryota > Metazoa > Chordata > Mammalia > Artiodactyla > Bovidae > Tragelaphus > Tragelaphus eurycerus. The sequence continues at coordinate 10,589,277 of CAKXYN010000004.1, forward strand.
CGACAGAGGATGAGATGGCTGGATGACATCACTGACTCGATGGATATGAGTCTGAGTGACCTCTGGGAGTTGGTGATGGACAGGGAAGCCTGGTGTGCTGCGATTCATGGGGTCAAAAAGAGTCGGACATGACTGAGCGATTGATCTGATCTGATCATATATGAGAGTCTTAAAAATAGCTAATATTTATTTCACAGAGTTCTGGAAGCTGTGGTGTCCAAGATTGTGGCAGCAGCAGATTTCATGTCCTATGAGAGCCTGCTTCTGCATGTTAGCTTTCTTCTTACTGTAAGTTTACATGAAGAAGAAGCTAAGGAGGTCTGTTGGATCTCTTTCATAAGAACACTAATCTCATTCATGAGAGCTTCACCCTCATGACCTAACACTTCCCAGTGGCCCCAGTTCCTAGTAGGATTACATTGGGTATTAGGTCTGAACATGAATTTGGGGAGGATGCAAACATTCAGTTCATAGCAGAAGGAAATGAGTATTGTCAAACAGTTTTTGTCATATGAATGTTAGGAAAGCAAATATGGAAATACATGTCAGTGTTTACCTAGTTCCTAAAAGAAAAGTGTAGTAAGGTCTATGAAAGAATATTATTATTTTCTTACTAAATATATGTACACTTTGGCCCAGCACTTTATCTTTAAAAAAATCTTCCAAGTATACAAAGTTTCACTTTTTTTAATTAATTCATTAATCACAACCTGCACATTTTCTTTCATTTATGAAACTCTTGCTCTTACCAGACAGTAATACCAAGCTGGTGTTACTGTGATAAAGATGCTTGTGTAAGAATTTCTCTTGGTATATTATTTATAATATTGGAACAATGAAATCAATCCAAATATTAACACAAATACACTGATTATAATACATCCATATAGGAATGTTATGCAACCAATAAAATAATGATATATACATGTACTTATAAGAATAGAAAAGTATGTTCTTTAATAAAGTAAATATAAATGGTATAAATAGTTCAATCTCATTTTATTTTAAAAAATGTGCATTTGTGGTATGTGTACAGAAGTTACTCTCCATATTTTTTGTCATCAATTATTTCATTTATGAACAAATGACCATGATTTACTTACATAATTAAGAGAAAACTTTCCAAATAATGTAAAGTACAAGGTAACCCACAGAATATTAAATTTCTTATATTATTGCTCTTGATACTAGAATGACTTTCAAAATTAACTGTAATTTTTTATTTTTTTAATTTAATTTAATTTTATTTTTTAACTTTACAATATTGTATTGGTTTTGCCATTTATCAAAATGAATCCGCCACAGGTACACATGTGTTCCCCATCCTGAACCCTCCTCCCACCTCCCTCCCCATACCATTTGTTTTTAATAGAGGGGCTTTGGTTCAGATTCAAACTGATTTACAATCTTAACCTGAGGACACGGCATGTACATTTTTGAAGATCTATACCTGTGATTCTAATGTTCTCTTCTCCAAATAAGGAACAGAGTTAAAAATAGATTTCAAAAAACAACTTTTTATTTTGTGTTGGAGCATAGCCAGTTAATAATGCTTTTCTTGTTTCAGGTTAACAATGAAGGGACTCGGCCATATGTATACATGTATCCATTCTCCCACAAACTCCCTCCCACCCAGGCTGCCACATGTCCTTCAGCAGAGTGCCATGCACTATAAAGTCAGTCCTTGTTGGTTACCCATTTTAAATATAGCAGTGTGTACATGTCCATTCCAAACTCCCTAACTATACCTTCCCCCTAAACTTTCCCTCTGTCAACCATAAAAAATATAATAGAGTTAAGTTAAAATCCTGTCCATTTGCTACTCTCTGCTGTCAGACATTTTTGAAATACAAAAATTGGTTTCTTGTGGCCCCTATCCTCAGCAGTTTACTTTCTAGTGGAAGAATGGAAGAGATGGTGGATAAATTTAAACAAAACAAGATAGAATAGAAGCATTAAATTTGTAGAAAATTTCTGTCAAGTGAAAGTTTTAGAAAGCTTCATGGAAATCACCTGATAGAGGCAATATGATATTTTACGTGAAGGGGCCAGTATATGAAAACCCAAATGAAGCACAGTGGGGAAAATAGCTGGTCTAGACAGTTCTGTTTAGATGAAGTATGGAATCCATGAAAATGAAAGGTGAGACTAAAACTTGGAAAATATACTAAAACTTAGAATATGTATGTGGAAGCCTGGACTATTCAGTCATTAGTTTAAATTTCAGTCTATACCCAGTGGGGATTGTATTAATGATTTGGAATGGAGAATTGACATGAACAGAGATTTTTTTTTTTTTTTTTTAAATTATGGAAAGAGAACATTAAATCACTAAAATGAAAGGAATTAGTGATAGACAAAACACTACTGGTTTTGGCCAGACTTACACAGTTCAAGAAGCATTCTGCTAATCTCATAGATTAGCCTGTGCTTAGTCGCTCAGTCATGTCTGAGTCTTTGCAACCCCATGGACTGTGCCCCACCAGGCTCCTCTGTCTGTGGGATTCAATAAAGCAAGAATACTGGAGTGGGTTGCCATTCCCTTCTGCAGGGTATCTCCCTGAATCAGGGATTGAACCTTGGTCTCTTGCATTGCAAGCAGATCCCTTACCATCTGAGCCATCAGAGAAGCCCTTATATTATATAAAGGTACTGTAAATCCTATCTTTCTTCCTACGTTTCCCAAAGTAAAGATTGTAATCTGTAACATGTAATTGTTAGTAACAATTATTGTAAGAAGTAATTAAAGATTGTAATCTGTAACAAATAAGGATATCATATTTCTTTTCTAGACTTTACTGCTATTTTTATTTTGGGATATTGGTAAATATTCCTTTGTTAAAGCAATATATAACAAAGACAGAGAGAAAAAATATACCATGTGGCATTTTTTAGTATATCTGGAAAAAGACTGATCAGAAAATCATGTTAATGAAGTGCTTTATTTTTTTAAATTATTTCCAAACTGGTTTTTTTTTTTTTTTTTTTCATTTTATATACACAGCTACCAATCAGAATCTCTCAGCCCTATGTGTCTCCTTATTGTAGTGATAGAGACAAGAAATGATTCTTGCCCTAGTGGCTAATAACAGAGTTGACTCTCCAAGAGACACATGTTACACATGTGTTTAAATATAAATAACCCATGGGGGATGCATGTTGATGTATGGCAAAACCAATACAATATTGTAAAATAAATAAAATAAAATAAAACTAATTAAAACTAAATAAATAAATATAAATAACCCCAAAGAAGTGACTTGAAACAGTATTGAAACAAACTAAACAGTATACATTATAAACAAAGTAATGCATACTCCGAGTTGAATAAGGAAAAAATCAGAGAGTCTTGAAGCCATAAAAATATGAATATTTGAAAGACAGAGCCAATAAAACACCTGTCTCTGGATTTTCTAAGCTAAGCAACCATAAGAAATGGCTGTGTAAAGTTAGAATATATTCCAAAACAACTTAAAAAAAGCACTTTGAGAACTATGGAAACTGATCAACTATGTCTTAGGATAAGTGGTAATTTCACCAAACCAGGTGAAAAACACTAGATTAAGAAAAGGTATCATAGGGGTTTTAGCTTAAGGGTTTTTCATTCCATAGATTTTGAACTATGTATTTTTTAGAGTTGAAAGTCATAGTAAGTTGCATTCAAATTTTCTACTAAAAAGACAAAAGTTTTCACTTTTTTCACCTGTCCTTAGGGCAAATATTCCGTAAACAGAGCATAGATTTTATTATAAAATGAAATTAATTTTAACTACAATCTGGATATAAGACATTGCTGATATCTTTACCCTCCTCTCTTGTCCTCCCTAAACCCTTTTTTAAAAAGTTAAAATATTAGGCTTCTTTAGAGCTCATGAAGTATGGAATCAGGAATCAGGCATATCCTTTGCTTTGTTTTTCCCTCTCATTTAAATAGCTTGAACACAACCTAACTGAAGTCACCACATGAGTGCTTTCCTTTGCCCTCAAACTTCTGTTGCCATACTATAGCAGATGAAATGGATAATGCTGAAAATATCGAATAATTCAAAAAAGAATGGACTAATTCTGACATCCCATGTGTGTGTAGTGGACTGAGGGTGGGCATGTGGGACCAGCTTTTGACAGAACAAAAGCTGAATAATTCCTCATACAATTGAACAAAATATGACAAAGGAGAAGCTAAAGTGGGATGAAAAAAAGTTGAATTCATGAGATGATATATATCTGAACCTCAAAACTTCAGGAAAGTTTAAGTCTATAAAATGTTTATAGAGATAAACTCATGTCTGAGTTAAGGATCGAAGCATTCCAAAGCAAAAGAGTTCCAGCGACAATGTGCCTTAAGTAAACCCTGTAATGCTATGGATATAAGCAAAGCATTAATACATGGATGACTGATTCTGGGAAACGATTTCCAGCATTAGGTAAACAGTTGCATTCTCTGAGTCCTAATTTAAGCTTTTACAAATTGAAGATCTGTCTATTTCTACTAAAAAACTACCTTCAGTTTGATCCCAAATATTTTTAAAGCTCTTGAGGAGAGTCAGAGATCAATAAGGATGTTTGATTTTAAATAATAAAATCCATCATGGAGTCAGTGGAAGATACTGAAAAGAAGGCTAATCCATATGGCTGTTGATATAGTTCCTAATTTTGAATGAGTGTTCACTGGAAAATCATGCTAAAGAAAAGAGAAAGATTTAGACATTAAGAAAGAGGAATAAAATGTACTTTCAGCCAAAGTAAATATTTTTTCCAGGGCAGTATTAAGAAAGACAAATGAAATTGATCTGCAAAGTATTTGGTTTGCTTTCTTCCTATAAAATAGTGAACTAAGATAAGTGTATAGGGGAGCAGGTAGTGTGGAGAAAGATACATTAGGCTAAGTGAATTTCTTTAGAGAGCATTTTACTAGGCTCTGTTATGAACTGAATGTTTGTGCTCCCCTAAAATTCATGTCATAACTATGCCCCTAAATGTGATCGTGTTAGGAGGTGAGGTCTTTGACAGTTAATTAGGATTAGATTACCATGAAGGTGGAGCCCTCATTAATGGGATTAATGCCCTGAGTCAGATGACCCTTCACTTCTTGTCTCTCAACTTGTGAGAACACTAAAAGTCAGCAGTCTGGAACCCTGAAATCTGAAGAGGGCTCCCACCAGAACTCTATTATGCTGGAATCCTGATTTTGGACTTCCCGTTCTCCCAAACCAAGAAAAAAAAAAAAAAAAGTTTCTTTTGCTTTTAAGCCTCTCAATCTATGGTAGTTTTTGTTATATGTATGGTATTCTGAAGGGACTGAGACTCTATTGTGCTTTGATGAAGAGGTATTGTACATTAAAGGTGGAAATTTTACTTATATCACCCCCTTTGTTAGTAGAAGTTCTGCAAATGGTTTACTGTTAGCAATGCTAAATTAAGAAGGTTCAGAGAAGTGAAATTCACTTCCTCTAAGAAATCTGAGTTGTTAGAATCACTCTAGTCTTAGACCTATACCAGGATTTGGAGCTCATATCTTTATATGCCAGTGTCAGGAACTCAGTTGAATTGGGGAGAGAGCTGAGTTGCCAGGTGAGGGAGTAGCAAGATTTAAGACTTTTCATTGCTGAGGGCTCCCCTGACAAAAGGTAATTCTATGGACTCTAGGCTACTGAACTTGGGGTGGAAGGGCTGGAGCAGGGTGAGGTGTAGAAAAGTACTGGGTCCTGAGTCAGAGTGGGGAAAAATATCTTCAAGATTTCCTTAAAGAATTCTTAGCAGAGGTACCTGAAGAGGAGCCTAGCTAAAGGCCTCAGATGAAGAGACCTGGGGATAAAAGTACCCAGGCTGAGAATCTAAATAATGCAAAGACTGTGACTAGCCAGCAAGCCTGAGACCTTGGCTGCAACTGCCCTGAGAGCCTGCAGAGCATTTGCTGTGCCGAAGTCTAATGTGGGGAGGGCAGATTTCCCTGGTGAGGTCTGTCTGATAAAGCCTTTGTAATTGACTATAATATCAGGTCTGAAAAAGTCACATACAGGTTTTTAACCAGAAGCCAAACTCTCCAATCAGTTGTATCATTTGAAAAATAAATGAGTTGCTTGCAGTTACTTTGACCTATTTCACTAGAATACAGAAAGATTTCTGAGAGAGACTGCATATTTGATTATAAAGTCAAAGAATGACCAAGTAACTATTATGACTGTTTTTGAAAAACCATAGTCATAGTGAAACAGTCCACAATAAGATGAAAGATTATTACAAATACTTCTGGTTTCATCTACTAATGAGTAACATGATTCATTAAATTTTAGAAGAATATAAGTCCTCAAAGTAAAAAATAATCAGCAATAACAGAAAAGTAAAACCCATCTCTGATGTATTTGAATACATCAATAATAGCTCTAATAATGAAGATAATCAATAAAATAGAAGGTAATATACTAGAACAATTTTAGATTTTCAGTAATCACTCAAACACCTGAGAAACACTTAAACTGTTATACCAGTTTTCACTGACTATCAAGGCTATGGTCTTTCCTATGGTCATGTATGGATGTGAGAGCTGGACTGTGAAGAAGGCTGAGCGCCGAAGAATTGATGCTTTTGAACTGTGGTGTTGGAGAAGACTCTTGAGAGTCCCTTGGACTGCAAGGAGATCCAACCGGTCCATTGTGAAGGAGATCAGCCCTGGGATTTCTTTGGAAGGAATGATGCTAAAGCTGAAACTCCAGTATTTTGGCCACCTCATGCGAAGAGTTGACTCATTGGAGAAGACTCTGATGCTGGAAGGGATTGGGGGCAGGAGGAGAAGGGGACGACAGAGGATGAGATGGCTGGATGGCAGCACTGACTCAATGGATGTGAGTCTGAGTGACCTCCGGGAGTTGGTGATGGATAGGGAGGCCTGGCGTGCTGCGGTACATGGGGTCGCAAAGAGTCGGACATGACTGAGCGACTGATCTGATCTGATCTGATGACTGCAACACGAATTTAATTTTTGGGAATGTTGGAGTTAAGTAAAGTCTATATGATTAAAAAGAGTATGACAAGCTTTCAGCAAAACCCAACAAATCACAATTGCTTCTTTCAGTCCTATAATCCTGGAAAACTTCAAAAATAGGTAAGAGAGAAAGCACATGTGTGCATGTGGCTTCATGTATTTTATATATATATATATCCTAATATATAAAGGAAAGAATCCTTTATTTGCACTTCTTCTGGATTTCCCAGCTATAAACCATCTTAAATTTGTCTAAGGTCAAAAAAAGCCCTGTGATATAGTACAGATGTATGCCTTACTATACACCTTATGCCTGAAGCCAGTGAAACAAAATCAGGAGAACAATTTCCAAAATGTATAATGGACTGTATCATCCTCAATAAATAGACTCAGACACAAGCAATTTTACAGAAAAAAACAATTTACCTAAAATTTCTGAGAGTACAAGTTAAATGAATCCAGTTCTACACAAAAGATAAAAGAACCACTCCTTCCTTCTATAACTTCATAAATGCTGTCTCTGTGCTTTTAAGCCAAAACTTGAATCTTTCATACTCAAATATTTAGTCTTCAGATTTTAATGAATTAAGTAACAGAATCTTAGGAAAAGGTAATAGTATCAAGAGCCATATTTTGGATCAAATGTAGAATATATTGGGAAAATAAACAGAAGGAAAACAGTGTTAATGTTTCTCTGAGATAATTATCGCTTAGTTGAAGGTGAAAGAGAAAGATTCTATGCTGCTGTGGCAAGGCAAATGAGATGACAATATTTGGCAAAAAACATCAAGTTCTGGAAGCAAAGATTTATATTAAATGTCATGGACAGAAACCAAATTTAATTTGTGTTAAATGAATAGAGTCATAAGTTTACATTATATGATGGAAATACAGCTTATTAGAAATGGAGATTTAGATAACATGACTCATTCAACATTAATTATATTAATGTAAATAATTGGGAAAATATGACTTATCTAGATGTTGTGCTGACAGTAAGAAGTAAAGAAATATATTTTAAGGAAAGCTATGCTTATTTTTGCCTCTCATGCTCCATGTTCTTAAAAAAAATGTATATTAAAACATTTCCTTTATTCAGTTCAGTTCAGTTCATTTGCTCAGCCGTGTCTGACTCTTTTCACCCCCATGAATTGCAGCACGCCAGGCCTCCCTATCCTTCACCAAGTCTCAGAGTTCACTCAAACTCATGTCCATCGAGTTGGTGATGCCATCCAGCCATCTCATCCTTATTACAAATCTATTAATTGGTATGGGCTTCCTTGGTGGTTCAGGGGTAAAGAATTTGCCTGCCAATGCAGGAGACTCAGGTTCAATTCCTGTGTTGGAAAGAGCTCCTGGAGAAGGAAATGGCAACCCACTCCAGTATTCTTGCCTGGAGAATTCCATGGCCAGAGGAGCATGGCAGGCTACAATCCATGGGGTAACAGAAGAGTTGGACAACTCTTAATTGTTGGACAACAATTTAGTAGCTGCACAACAACAACAGCAACGTTAATTTGTGTGTGTGTGTGTGTGTGTGTGTGTGTATTTAAGCTAAGCTTGACCATTCTGTTAGTTGTATACAATTAAAAGTACCCATTATTATTGGTATCTACATCCCTTAAAGTATTATATTTAGGGAGTCTTCACTTGTTAAGCTGCATAGGAAAATCTTGAGATTTCCGCACAATAGTGAAAGGAATACAAATAGAGAAGTTTCTATTAATTCAAATTCTTTTCTAAATTAAGTATATTTGTTTTTCAACAGTATTTTTGCATATTGTATTCAATTATAGGTTATTTGAAGATGGTGGGTATAGTGTATTTTAAATATAATCATTTGCATCTGTTAATTCTATACCCCTGGTTGGTCCCTCTCTCCTTCACTTTCCCCTCTGGTAACAACAAGGTTCCTATCTCTGTGAGTCTTTTTCTGTTTTGTACATATATCCATTTACACTTTTTTTTTTAGATTCCACTTATAAGTGATATATGGTACTTGTCTTTGATTTATTTGACAAAGCATAATATTCTTTAGGTCCATCTATATTGCTTATAATGGCACTAATTCATTCTTTTTGTGGCTAATATTCCATTCTGCGTGTGTGTATATGTGTGTGTGTGCATCATATCTTAATCCAATTGTCTGTTGATGGGCACTTGGATCACTTCCATGATATCTTGGTATTATAAATAGTGCTGCTAGGAACGATGAGATTCATGTTTCTTTGCAAATTAGGGCTTTTGCTTTTCTAGATATACAGGAGTGGAATTTTTGGATTGTATGGTGATTCTATTTTTAGGTTTTTTTAAAATTTTTATTATTTACTGTTTTCCATACTGGCTGCATCAGTTTACATTTCTATGAACAATGTACCAGGTTTCTCTTTTCCTTCATCCTCTGCAGCATTTGTAATTTGCAGACTTTTTGATGAGAACCATTCTGACAGGTGTGGGGTGATACCACATTGTGGTTTTGAGTTGAATTTCTCTAATAATTAGTGATACTGAGCATCTTTTCTGGAGAAGGTAATGGCACCTCACTCCAGTACACTTGCCTGGACAATCCCATAGACAGAGGAGCCTGGTAGGCTGCAGTCCATGGGGTCACACAGAGTCGGACACTACTGAAGTGAATTAGCAGCAGCAGCAGCAGAGCATCTTTTCATGTGCCTATTAGTTATCTGTATGTTTTCTTTGGATAAGTGTCTAGTCAAGCCTTCTGCTCATTCTTTGATTCAGTTTTTTTTTTTTCTTTCCTAAAGTTGAGTTCTATGAGCTGTTTTTATATTTTGGTTATTAACCTCTTGTCAACTGCATTATTTGCAAATATTTTCTTATATTTCACAGGTATTTTTTTTTCTAATTTTATTGATGGTTTCCTTTGCTGTGCAAAAGTTTTTAAGTTTAATTAGATCCGATTTGCTTATTTTTGCTTTTACTTATTTTCCCCTGAGAAACAGATTCAAGAAAATATTGGTAGGATTTATTTCAAAGTGTTTTGCCTATGCTTTCTTCTAGGAGTTTATTCCATGTTCTACATTGAAGTCTTTAACCCATTATATATTCTTTCTCTTTTTTTGTAATGGTGTAAAGTAATGATCCAGTTTCATTTCTTTGCTTGTGTGTATCTGTTTTTCAAACACAATTTATAAGAGATTGACTTTTCCCCACTGTATATTCTTGACTCCTTTGTCATAAACTAGCTGATCATATATATGTAAATTTAATTCTGGGCTCTCTATTCTGTTCCATTGATCAATATATCTGTTTTTATGCAAATACCACACTTTTAAAATTACAGTAAAATTTTAAAAAGTAAATTACTACAGCTTTGTAATATAGTACAAATTTTAGGATGATTCTATTTCTAGGGAAAATGGCACTGGTCTTTTAATAGGGATTGCATTGTACTTGTATATTGCTTTTTTTATATGGATATTTTAACAATATTGATTCCTCCAATTGTGAGCATAGAATATCTTTCCATTTATTTGGCTGTTCTTCAAATTATTTCACTTATGTCTTGTAATTTTCTGTATATACAAGCCTTTAAACTTTCTGGTCAAATTTATTCTTAAGTATTTTATTGCTTTTGAGGCAACTATAACTGGAATTGTTTTCTTAATTTCTCTTTTAGTTCATATTCGTGTATAGAAAGGCAATTTTCATGTATTGATTCAGTATATTTTAATTCTACTGAATTCACTGATTAGTTCCAGCAGTTTTCAGTGGACTTGTTAGAGTTTTCTGTATATTATACCATGTCATCTGTGGATAGTGAGTTTTAATTTTTCCTTGACAACATGGATTTCTTTTTCACCTTGTCTAATTAGTCTAGCTGAGACTTTCAAAATTATGTTGCATAAAAATGGTGAGAGTTTCTTGTTCCAGATCATAGAAGAAAAGCTTTCTAGCTCTTTACCATTGAGTATGATGTTATTTGTGGTATTGTCATATATGGCTTTTATTATGTTATATTCCTTCCATACCCACTTTACTGAGAGTCTTTATCATGAATGGATGCTGACTTATATTAAATGCCTTTTTGCCATCTACTGAGATAATAGTGGTCCACTGGAGAAGGGAATGGCAAACCACTTCGATATTTTTGCCATGAGAACCCCATGAACAGTATGAAAAGGCAAAAAGATAGGACACTGAAAAATGAACTCCCCAGGTTGGTAGGTGCCCAATATGCTACTATAGATCAATGGAGAAATAATTCCTGAAAGAATAAAGAGACAGAACCAATGCAAAAACAACACCCACTTGTGGATATGACCAGTGATGGAAGCAAGGTCTGATGCTGTAAAGAGCAATATTGCATAGGAACCTGGAATGTTAGGTCCACGGATGAAGTCAAGTTGGAAGTGGCCAAACAGGAGATGGCAAGAGTGAACATTGACATTTTAGGAATCAGTGAACTAAAATGGACTGGAATGGGTGAATTTGACTCAAATGACCATTATATCTACTACTGTGGATAAGAATCCCTTAGAAAAAATGGAGTAGCCATCATAGTTAACAAAAGAGTCTGAAATGCAGTACTTGGATTTTGCAATCTCAAAAACAACAGAGTGATCTTTGTTCATTTCCAAAGCAAACCTTTCAATATCACAGTAAGCTAAGTCCCAACCAGTAATGCTGAAGAAGCTGAAATTGAACGGTTCTATGAAGACCTACAAGACCTTTTGAACTAGCACCCCCAAAATATATTCTTTTCATTATAAGGGACTGAAATGCAAAAGTAGCAAGTCAAGAAGCACTTGGAGTAACAGACAAATTTGGCCTTGGAGTACAGAATGAAGCAGGGCAAAGGCTCATAGAGTTTTGCCAAGAGAAGGCACTCATCATAGCAAACACCCTGTTCCAACAACACAAGAGAAGACTCTACACACGGACATTACCAGGTAGTCAACCTCAAAATCAGATTGATTGTATTCTTTGCAGCTAAAGATGGAGAAGCTCTATACAGCCAACAAAAACAAGACCAGGAGCTGACTGTGACTCAGATTATGAATGCCTTATTGTCAAATTCAGACCTGAATTGAATAAAGTATGGAAAACCACTAGACCGTTCAGATATGACCTAAATCAAATCCCTTATACTTATACATAAGTGAGAAATAGATTTAAGGGACTAGATCTGATAGATAGAGTTCTTGATGAATAGGGACGGAGGTTTGTGACATTATACAGGAGACAGGGATCAAGACCATCCCTAAGAAAAAGAAACGCAAAAAAACAAAATGGCTCTCTGAAGAGGCCTTAGAAATTGCTGTGAAAAGAAACAAAGTGAAAAGCAAAGGAAAAAAGGAAAGATATACCCATTTGAATGTAGAGTTTCAAAGAATAGCAAGGAAAGATAAGAAAGGCTTCTTCAATGATCAGTGCAAAGAAAGAGAGGAAAATAATAGAATGGGAAAGACTAGCTGCTGCTGCTGCTGCTAAGTTGCGTCAGTTGTGTCCTACTCGGTGCGACCCGATAGACAGCAACCCACAAGTCTCGCCAGTCCCTGGGATTCTCCAGGCAAGAATACTGGAATGGGTTGCCATTTCCTTCTCCAATGCATGAATGCATGCTAAGTTACTTTAGTCGTGTCTGACTCTGTGTGACCCTATGGACAGCAGCCCACCAGGCTCTTCCATCCACAGGATTCTCTAGGCAAGAGGGAATGACTAGAGATCACCTCAAGAAAAGTAGAGATACCAAGGAAACATTTCATGCAAAGATGGACTCAATAAAGAACAGAAATGGTATGGACCTAACAGAAGCAGAAGTTATTAAGAAGAGATGGCAAGACTACACAGAGGAATTGGACAAAAAGATCTTCACCACCCAGATAATGACAATGATGTGATCACTCATCTAGAGCTAGACATCCTGGAATGTGAAGTCAAGTGGGATTTAGGAAGCAACATGAAAAACAAAGCTACTGGAGGTAATGGAATTCCAGTTGAGCTCTTTCAAATCCTGAAAGGTGATGATGTGAAAGTGCTGCATTCAATATGCCAGCAAATCTGCAAAATTCAGCAGTGGCCACAGGAATGGAAAACGTCAGCTTTCATTTCAATTCCAAAGAAAGGCAATGCCAACAATTGCACTCATCTCACACACTAGTAAAGTAATCCTCAAAATTCTCCAAGCCAGGCTACAAAAATATGTGAACTGTGAACTTCCAGATATTCAAGCTGGTTTTAAAAAAGGCAGAGGAACCAGAGATCAAATTGCCAATATCCATTGGATCATCAAAAAAAAACAAGAGCTCCAGAAAACATCTATTTCTGCTTTATTGATTATGCCAAAGATTTGACTGTGTGGATCACAAGAAACTGTGGAGAATTCTGAAAGATATGGGAATACCAGACAACCCGACCTGCCTCCTGAGAAATCTGTATGCAGGTCAAGAAGCCATAGTTAGAACTGGACATGGAAAAACAGACTGGTTCCAAATTGGGAAAGGAGTACTCCAAGGCTGTGTATTGTAGCTCTACTTATTTAACTTATATGCAGAGTACATCATGAGAAACGCTGGGCTAGATGAAGCACAAGCTGAAATCAAGATTGCTTGGAGGAATATCAATAACCTCAGATATGCAGATGATACCACCCTATGGCAGAAAGTGAAGAAGAACTAAAGAGCTTCTTTATGAAAGTGAAAGAGGAGAGTGAACAAGTTGGCTTAAATCTACATTCAGAAAACTAAGATCATGGAATCTGGCCCCATCACTTCATGGCAATTAGATGGGAAACAGTGTCAGACTTTACTTTTGCAGGCTCCAAAATCACTGCAGATGGTGTCTGCAGCCATGACGTTAAAAGATGCTTACTCCTTGGAAGGAAAGTTATGACCAATCTAGACAGCATATTACAAATAAAAGTGAAAGTGAAAGTTGCTCAGTCGTGTCTGGATCTTTGTGACTTGATGGACTTTACAACCCATGGAATTTTCCAGGCCAGAATACTGGTATAGCTAGCCTTTCCTTTATCCATGGATCTTTCAAACCCATGGAATGAACCCAGGTCTCCCACAATGCAGGCTGATTCTTTACCAGATAAGCCACAAGGGAAGACCAAGAGTACTTGAGTGTGTAGCCTATCCCTTTTCCAGTGGATATTCCCAAACCAGGAATTGAACTGGGGTATCCTGCATTGCAGGTGGATTCTTTACCAACTGAGCTATTAGGAAAGCATATTAAAAAGCAGAGACATTATTTTGCCAACAAAGGTCCATCTATTCAAGCTATGGTTTTTCCAGTAGTCATGTATGGCTGTGAGATTGGACTATAAAGAAAACTGAGCACCAGAGAATCAATGCTTTTGAATTGTGGTGTTGGAGAAGACTCCTGTGTATCTTGGAATGTGGGGACTCAACCAGTCCATCCTAAAGGAGATTAGTCCTGAGTGTTCATTGAAAGGACTGATGTTGAAGCTGAAATTCCAATACTTTGGCCACCTGATGCGAAGAGCTGACTCATTTGAAAAGACCTTGATGCTGGGAAAGATTGAAGGTGGGAGGAAAAGGGGAAGACAGAGAATGAGATGTTTGGTTGGCATCACCAACTTGATGGGTATGAGTTTGGGTAAACTCCAGAGTTGTTGATGGACAGGAAGGCCTTGTGTGCTGCAATCCATGAGATCACAAAGAGCTGGACATGATTGAGTGACTGAACTGAACTGAGATAATAGTTTGGTTTTTTTTTTTTTTTTTTATCCTCTTTTTGTTAATGTGGTCACCACATTGATTGCTATTTTCCTAATACTGATGCCTTCTTTCATCTATGAAATGAATCCCACTGGACCATATTGTATAATCCTTTTAATGTATTAATGAATTCTCTTGCTAGAATATTATTGAAGATATTTACACTTATATTCAACAGGAAAATTGGCCTATATTTTATTTTCTTCTTTGTATTCTTGTCTGATTTTTGTTATTAAGATAATGCTGGATTTGTAAGTTGTGTTTAAAGTATTTCTTCTTTTTTTGTTGTGGCAACAGTGTGAGAAGAATTGGTATTAGTTCTTTCAAATGTTTGATATAGTACCTAGTATTTGATAAAACTACCAAGGACATAATTTTGACTCAAAAAAATTGAATAAACAAAAATTTAAGTTTAGAAAAATCATACAAACAGAGCTAACAGAAGCTTTGTAAAACCATGTTGCTTGGCCAACTTCATTAATAATTTTTATTGATTCTGTGAATTTTTGCATTCCTAAAGCAAAATAATTTTATTGTATAAATAAGTGGAAAAAACCTGTAAATATATTGGAAACTATGGAAGTTATTTGGAAAAATCAGTCATTCCTAGTTTTAAATGTGTCAGTTCCGTTCAGTTCAGTTGCTCAGTCGTTTCCGACTCTTTGTGACCCAATGAATTGCAGCATGCCAGGCCTCCCTGTCCATCACCAACTCCTGGAGTTTACCCAAACTCTTGTCCATTGAGTCAGTGATGACATCCAGCCATCTCATCCTCTGTCGTCCCATTCTCTTCCTGGCCCAAACCTTCCCAGCATCAGAGTCTTCTCCAATGAGTCAACTCTTTGCATGAGGTGGCCAAAGTACTGGAGTTTCAGCTTTAGCATCATTACTTTCAAAGAACAGCCAGGACTGATCTCTTTAGGATAGACTGGTTAGATCTCCTTGCAGTCCAAGGGACACTCAAGAGTCTTCTCCAACACCACATTTCAAAACCATCAATTCTTCGGCGCTCAGTTTTCTTCACAGTCCAACTCTCACATCCATACATGACACCTGGAAAAACCATAGCCTAGACTAGACGGACCTTTGTTGGCAAAGTAATATCTCTGCTTTTCAATATGCTATCTAGGTTGATCATAACTTTCCTTCCAAGAAGTAAGCGTCTTTTAATTTCACGGCTGCAATCACCATCTGCACTGATTTTGGAGCCCCAAAAAGTAAAGTCTAACACTGTTTCCCCATCTATTTCCAATAAAGTGATGGGACAAGATGCCATAATCTTAGTTTTCTGAGTGTTGAGCTTTAAGCCAACTTTTTCACTCTCTACTTTCACTTTCATCAAGAGGCTTTTTAGTTCCTCTTCACTTTCTGCCAGAAGGGTGATGTCATCTGCATATCTGAGGTGATTGATATTTCTCCTGGAAATCTTCATTCCAACTTGTGCTTTCTCCAGCCCAGCATTTCTCATGATGTACTCTGCATATAAGTTAAATGAGCAGGGTGACAATATACAGCCTTGATGTACTCCTTTTCCTATTTGGAATCAGTCTGTTATTCCATGACCAGTTCTAACTGTTGCTTCCTGACCTGCATACAGGTTTCACAAAAGGCAGGTCAGGTGGTCTGGTATTCCCATCTCTTTCAGAATTTTCCACAGTTTATTGTGATCCACACAGTCAAGGGCTTTGGCTTAGTCAATAAAGCAGAACTAGATGTTTTTCTGGAACTCTCTTGCTTTTTCCATGATCCAGCGGATGTTGGCAATTTGATCTCTGGTTCCTCTGCCTTTTCTAAAACCAGCTTTAACATCTGGAAGTTCATAGTTCATGTATTGCTGAAGACTGGTTTGGAGAATTTTGAGGATTACTTTACTAGCGTGTGAGATGAGTGCAATTGTGCGGTATTTTGAGCGTTCTTTGGCATTGCCTTTCTTTGGGATTGGAATGAAAACTGAATTTTCCCAGTCCTGTGGCCACTGCTGAGTTTTCCAGATTTTCTGGCATATTGAGTGCAGCAGTTGTACAGCATCATCTTTCAGGATTAGAAATAGCTCAACTGGAATTCCATCACCTCCACTAGCTTTGTTCAAAGTGATGCTTTCTAAGGCCCACTTGACTTCACATTCCAGGATGTCTGGCTCTCGGTCAGTGATCACACCATCGTGATTATCTTGGTCATGAAGATCTCTTTTGTACAATTCTTTTGTGTATTCTTGTCACTAAGAATATATAAATAGAAATTTCTTAGGTGGTCCTAAGATGGCAGAGGAATAGGATGGGGAGACCGCTTTCTCCCCCACAAGTTCATCAAAACAACATTTGAGCACCGAGCATTTAGGAGATGCTAACAGAGCACATCGGAGAAGGCAATGGCACCCCACTCCAGTACTCTTGTCTGGAAAATCCCATGGATGGAGGAGCCTGGTGGGCTGCAGTCCATGGGGTCGCTAAGAGTCAGACACGACTGAGTTACTTCACTTTCACTTTTTCGCTTTCATGCATTGGAGAAGGAAATGGCAACCCACTCCAGTTTTCTTGCCTGGAGAATCCCAGGGGCAGGAGAGCCTGGTGGGCTGACGTCTATGGAGTCACGCAGAGTCGGACACGACTGAAGTGACTTAGCAGCAGCAGCAGCAGCAGCAACAGAGCACATCAGGCACCCAAAGAAGCAGCCTCCTCAAAAGGAGGTGGAACAAAATATAAAGATAAAAAGAGAGACAAAGGGGTAGAGATGGAGATCCGTCCCAGGAAGGAAGTCTAAAAAAGAGATATTTCCAAACACTAGAAACACTCTCTGGCGGGTCTGTGGTGAACCTTGTAATCTCAGCGGGCAAAATAACTGGGAGGAAAAATAAATAAATAATTAAACCCCACAGATTATGTGCCAAACAGCAACTTCCCCGAGGTGCAACATCCCTACGTTCACATCCCCCACTAGCAAGTGAATGAGAGACAGGGAGGAGCCAGCAGCATTGCTTAGGATAAGGACTGGGCCTGAATGCCCTGTGGGAAATCTGAGGGAACTAGCTTGAGATAGCAACCCAGTCTGTGGGATAGTTATCCTGGGATCCCATGAAAAGCCGTAAGCTCTGCCAGGCAGGCTCAGAGAACAAAGAACTGAGCAAAACTTGCTGCTGCAGACCGGCTCATCCCCCACCGCTGACAGGCAATTGAGGGCAGCCAGAGCCAGAAGGGGGCAATTGTGGCCCCAGAGAGGCACCCTATACCAAACTGCGAGCAGACTTCATGGCTAACCAAGACTTCTTGAGATTCTGGATGGTCAACATCTGCTGGGAGGGTCACAGCCAGAGATCAGCCTCCCAGAAGAGATTCAGGGCACACCTGAGAATTCACACCCATTGTACACCCAGAAAAACGAGCGGCTGGGATGGGGGAGGGGATAAGTTACAGCTTTCAACTGGTGGCAACTATGCGCTCTAAGGACCTGGTCACTTGAGCTGCTCAAAACTGGAATGGGCGCAAAATGCAGGACCAACCAAGTCTGTGCCTTTGAGGAGTACCCAAAAACCTGAACCTGAGTGGCTTAGACTTGGGAAGTACATGCAAACCAGGGCCCACATCAGACAGTTCCCGGCAAAACAACCTAGAGTCTGAGCAGTGTAGACTGGGAAAGCACACACGTTTGAGTGGGGACAAACCCAGTGTGGCTGAATCACTGTGAACACATGCCAATGATCTTTGTTTGCAGTGATCCTCCCTCCCCAAAGCACAACTGAATATCAGATCAGATCAGATCAGATCAGTCACTCAGTCGTGTCCGACTCTTCGCGACCCCATGAACCGCAGCACACCAGGCCTCCCTGTCCATCACCAGCTCCCGGAGGTCACCCAGACTCACACCCATCAAGTCAGTGATGCCATCCAGCCATCTCATCCTCTGTCGTCCCCTTCTCCTCCTGCCCTCAATCCCTCCCAGCATCAGAGTCTTCTCCAATGAGTCAACTCTTCGCATGAGGTGGCCAAAATACTGGAGTTTCAGCTTTAACATCATTCCTTCTAAAGAAATTCCAGGATTGATCTCCTTCAGAATGGACTGGTTGGATCTTCTTGCAGTCCAAGGGACTCTCAAGAGTCTTCTCCAACACCACAGCTCGAAAGCATCAATTCTTCGGCGCTCAGCCTTCTTCACAGTCCATCTCTCACATCCATACATGACCACAGGAAAGACCATAGCCTTGACTAAGCGAATCTTTGTTGGTAAAGTAATGTCTCTGCTTTTGAATATGCTATAGAGGTTGGTCATAACTTTCCTTCCAAGGAGTAAGCGTCTTTTAAAGTGCCCCTTGTGTCAGGGTGGAAATTAGACACTGAAGAGACCAGCAAGTAGAAGAAGCTAAAATAAATAGAGGGAACTGCTTTGGAAGTGACTGGTGCAATAGATTAAAACCCTGTAGTTAGCACCAACTACATAGGAAGGGGCCTATAGACCATGAGAAGTACCAGCCGGACCAAGGAACTATCTGAGAAGGAACTGACCCCACACTGTCCGCAACAGCTCCAGAGAAAGTCTTAGATATATTTTTACTATTATCATTTTTTAAATTAAAAAATAGTTTATTTTTTTGTTAAAGTCCCCATTACTCCTTTAATTTTCATTTTAATAACCTACTATTACCTTGCAAAAAAAGAAAAAGAAAAGAAACTCCCTATTTTAAAGCAAATTTCATATATATATAATAATTTCTGTGACTTTGTGTGTTTTTTTTGTTTGTTTGTTTTGGGGTATATATTTTTTTAATATTGTATTTTTGAAAATCTAACCTCTACTCAAGATTTTTAATCTTTGCTTTTTGGTATTTGTTATCAATTTTGTACCTTTCAGAACCCAATCTTCAGTACCCATTTTTACTTGGGAGCAAGATCACTGGCCTGATTGCTCTCTCCCTCTTTTGACTCTCCTTTTTCTCCATCAAGTCACTTCTATCTCACCTCTCCCCCTTTTCTTCTCTACCCAACTCAGTGGATCTCTTTGTGTGTTCCCGGGCTGTGGAGAACACTTAGGGAACTGATTACTGGCTGGATTTGTCTCGCTCCTTTTGATTCCCCCTTTTATCCTCCTGGCCACCTCTGTCTCCTTCCTCCCACTTCTCTTCTCTGTGTAACTCTGTGAACATCTCTGAGGGATCCAGACTGTGGTGAGCACATAGGGAAGTGATTACTGGCTAGCTTGCTCTCTCCCTTTTTGATTCCCCCTCTTCTCCTCCTGGTCACCTCTATCTCCCCCCTCCCTCTTCTTTTCTCCATGTAACTCTGTGAACCT
This sequence comes from Tragelaphus eurycerus, assembly GCA_935064755.1. Taxonomy (NCBI): domain Eukaryota; kingdom Metazoa; phylum Chordata; class Mammalia; order Artiodactyla; family Bovidae; genus Tragelaphus; species Tragelaphus eurycerus. The sequence continues at coordinate 10,609,248 of CAKXYN010000004.1, forward strand.
CTCTGTGTGTCCCTCACTGTGGAGAAACTTTTTATCATTAACCTAGATGTTTTATCATTGGTGCTGTATAGACGGAGAAGTCTTGAGGCTACTGTAAGAATAAGACTGAAAACCATAGGCAGGAGGCTTAAGTCCAAATCCTGAGAACACCAGAGAACTCTTGAATCCAGGGAACATTAATCAACAGGAGCTTATCAAATGCCCCTATACCTACACTGAAACCAAACACCACCCAAGGGCCAACAAGCTCCAGAGCAAGACATACCACACAAATTCTCCAGCAACACAGGAACATAACTCTGAGCCTCAATATATCAGCTGACCAAAGTCACATCAAACTCATTGACATCTCAGAACTTATTACTGGACACTTCATTGCACTCCAGAAAGAAGAAATCCAGCTCCACCCACCAGAACACCAACACAGCTTTCCTAACCAGAAAACCTTGACAAGCCACCCGTCCAACCACACTCACAGTGAGGAACCTCCACAATAAAGAGGAACCATCAACTGCAAGAATACAGAAAGGCAACCCCAAACACAGTGATATAAACAAGATAAAAAGGCAGAGAAATATCCAGCAGGTAAAGGAACAGGATAAATACCCACCAAATCAAACAAAACAGGAAGAGATAGGAATCTACCTGATAAAGAATTCTGAATAATGATAGTGAAAATGATCCAAAATCTTGAAAACAAATTGGAGTTACAGCTATATAGCCTGGAGACAAGGATCAAGAAGATTCAAGAAAGGTTTAACAGGACCTAGAAGAAATAAAAAAGAGAAAATATATAATGAATAATGCAATAAATGAGATCAAAAACACTCTGGAGAGAACCAACAGTAGAATAACAGAGGCAGAAGATAGGATAAGTGAGGTAGAAGATAGAATGGTAGAAATAAATGAAACAGAGAGGAAAAAATAATTAAAAGAAATGAGGACAGCCTCAGAGACTTCTGGGACAAAGTTAAATGCCCCACATTCAAATCATAGGAGTCCCAGAAGAAGAAGACACAAAGAAAGACCATGAGAAAATATTTGAGAAGATAATAGTTGAAAACTACCCTAAATGGGGAAGGAAATCATCACCCAAGTTCAAGAAAACCAGAGAGTCTCAAACAGGATAAGCCCAAGGCAAAACACTCCAAGGCACATATTAATCAAATTAACAAAGATCAAACAGAAAGAACAGATATTAAAAGCAGCAAAGGAAAAACAACAAATAACATGCAAGGGGATTCCAATAAGGATAACAGCTGATCTTTCAACAGAAATTCTTCAGGCCAGAAGGGAATGGCAGGAAATAGTTAAAGTGATGAAAGAAAATAATCTACATCCCAGATTACTGTACACAGCAAGGATCTCATTCAAATATGAAGGAGAAATCAAAAGCTTTACAGAGAAGCAAAAGCTCAGAGAATTCAGCACCACCAAACCATCTCTCCAACAAATGCTAATGGATCTTCTCTAGACAGGAAAAACAGAAAGGGTGTATAAACTTGAACTCCAAACAATAAACTAAATGGCAATGAGATCATATTTATCAATAATTACCTTAAATGTAAATGGGTTGAATGCCCCAACCAAAAGACAAAGACTGGCTGAATGGATACAAAAACACGACCCCCATATATTTTGTCTACAAGAGACCTACTTCAAAACAAGGGACACATAAAAACTGAAGGTAAAGGGCTGGAAAAAGATATTCCATGCAAATAAAGATCAAAAGAAAGCAGGAGTAGCAATACTCATATCAGATAAAATAGACTTTAAAACAAAGGCCATGAAAAGAGACAAAGAAGGACACTGCATAATGATCAAAGGATCAATCCAAGAAGATATCACAATCATAAATATGTATGCACCCAACATAGGAGCACCACAATATGTAAGACAAATACTAATAAGTATGAAAGAGGAAATTAACAATAACACAATAATAGTGAGAGACTTTAATATCCCACTCATACCTATGGATTGATCAACTAAACAGAAAATTAACAAGGAAACACAAACTTTAAATGATACAATAGACCAGTTAGACCTAATTGATATCTATAGGATATTTCACTCCAAACAATGAATTTCACCTTTTTCTCAAGCACACATGGAACCTTCTCTGGGATAGATCACATCCAGGGCCAAAATCTAGCCTTGGTAAATTCAAAAAAAAACCTGAAATCATTCCAAGCATCTTTTCTGACCACAATGCATTAAAATTAGATGTCAATTATAGGAGAAAAACCATTAAAAATCCCAACATATGGACGCTGAACAACAAGCTGCTGAACAACCAAAAAATCACAGAAGAAATAAAAAAAGAAATCAAAATATGAATAGTAACAAATGAAAATGACAGCCAACAACCCAAAATCTATGGAACACTGTAAAAATAGTACTAAGGGGAAGGTTCATAGCAATCCAGACCTACCTCAAGAAACAAGAAAAAAGTCAAATAAATAACCTAACTCTACACCTAAAGCAACTTGAAAAGGAAGAAATTATGAACCCCAGGGTTAGTAGCAGGAAAGAGATCTTAAAAATTAGGGCAAAAATAAATGCAAAAGAAACAAAAGAGACCATAGCATAAATCAACAAAACCAAAAGCTGGTTCTTTGAGAAGATAAATAAAATTGTCAAACCATTAGCAAGACTCATCAAGAAACAAAGGGAGAAAAATAAAATCAACAAAATTAGAAATGAAAATGGAGAGATCACAACAGACAACACAGAAATACAAAGGATCATAAGAGACTATTATCAGCAACTATATACAAATAAAATGGACAACTTGGAAGAAATGGACAAATTCCTAGAAAAGTACAGCTTTCCAAAATGGAACCAGGAAGAAATAGAAAATCTTAACAGACCCATTACAAACACGGAAATTGAAACTGTAATCAGAAATCTTCCAACAAACAAAAGCCCAGGACCAGACGGCTTCACAGCTGAATTCTACCAAAAATTTAGAGAACTAACACTTATCCTACACAAACTCTTCCAGAAAATTGCAGAAGAAGATAAACTTCCAAAATCACTTTATGAGGCCACCATCACCCTAATACCAAAACCTGACAAAGATGCCACAAAAAAAAAGAAAACTAAAGGCCAATATCACTGATGAACATAGATGCAAAAAGCCTTAACAAAATTCTAGCAAACAGAATCCAACAACATATTTAAAAAAATCATATATCCTGACCAAGTGGGCTTTATCTCAGGGATGCAAGAATTCTTCAATATCCACAAATCAATCTAATACACCACATTAACAAATTGAAAAATATAAACCATATGATTATCTCAATAGATGCACAGAAAGCATTTGACAAAATTCATTATCCATTTATGATAAAAACCCTCCAGAAAGCAGGAGTAGAAGAAACATGCCTCAACATAATAAAAGCTATATATGACAAACCTCAGCAAACATTATTCTCAATGGTGAAAAATTGAAAGCATTTCCCCCAAAGTCAGGAACAAGACAAGGGTGCCCACAGTCATGACTACTATTCAACATAGTTTTGGAAGTTTTGGCCACAGCAATCAGAGCAGAAAAAGAAATTAAAGAAATCCAAATTGGAAAATAAGTAAAACTCTTACTGTTTGCAGATGACATGATCCTCTACATAGGAAAGCCTAAAGATTCTACCAGAAAACAACCAGAGCTAATCACTGAGTATAGTAAAGTTGTAGGATATAAAATTAACACACAGAAATCCTTTGCATTCCTATACAATAACAATGAGAAAACAGAAAAATTAAGGAAACAATTCCATTCACCATTGAAACAAAAATAATAAAATACTTAGGAATGTATCTACCTAAACAAACAAAAGACCTATATATAGAAAACTATAAAACACTGGTGAAAGAAATCAAAGAGGATACTAATAGATGGAGAAATATATCGTGTTCATGGATCAGAAGAATCAATATAGTGAAAATGAGTATACTAATCAAAGCAATCAATAGATTCAGTGCAATTCCTACCAAGATATCAAAGGTATTTTTCAGAGAACTAGAACAAATAATTTCACAACTTGTATGGAAATACAAAAAACTTCGAATAGCCAAAGCAATCTGGAGAAAGAAGAATGGAACTGGAGGAATCAACCTGCCTGACTTCAGGCTCTACTACAAAGCGACAGTCATCCAGACAGCATGGTACTGGCACAAAGACAGAAATATAGATCAAAGGAACAAAATTCAAAGTCCAGAGATAAATCCATGCACATATGGACACCTTATCTTTGACAAAGGAGGCAAGAATATACAATGGACAAGAGACAATTTCTTTAACAAGTGGTTCTAGGAAAACTGGTCAGCCATTTGTAAAAGAATGAAACTAGGACACTTTCTAACACTATACACAAAAATGAACACAAAATGGATTAAAGATCTAAATGTAAGACCAAAAACTATTAAACTCTTAGAAGAAAACATAGGCAAAACACTCTCCGACATAAACCACAGCAGGATTCTCTATGACCCATCTCCCAGAATATTGGAAATAAAAACAAAAATAAAAAAATGGGACCTAATTAAACTTAAAAGCTTCTGCACAAGAAAGGAAACTATAAGCAAGGTGAAAAGACAGCCTTCAGAATGGGAGAAAATAATACCAAATGAAGCAAAGGACAAATAATTAATCTCAAACATATACAAGCAACTCCTGCAGCTCAACTCCAGAAAAATAAATGACCTAATAAAAAAATGGGCAAAGAACTAAACAAACATTTCTGCAAAGAAGACATACAGATGACTAACAAACACATGAAAAGTTGCTCAACATCACTCATTATCAGAGAAATGCAAATCAAAACCACAATGAGGTACCATTTCATGCCAGTCAGGATGGCTGCTATCCAAAAGTCTACAAGCAATAAATGCTGGAGAGGGTGTGGAAAAAAGGGAACCCTCTTACACTGTTGGTGGGAATGCAAACTAGTACAGCCATTATGTAGAACAGTGTGGAGATTCCTTTAAAAACGGAAAATAGAACTGCCATAGAGTGAAAAGGTTGGCTTAAAGCTCAACATTCAGAAAACGAAAATCATGGCATCTGGTCCCATCACTACATGGGAAATAGATGGAGAAACAGTGGAAACAGTGTCAGACTTTATTTCTCTTGGCTCCAAAATCACTGCAGATGGTGACTGCAGCCATGAAATTAAAAGACGCTTACTCCTTGGAAGGAAAGTTATGACCAACCTAGATAGCATATTCAAAAGCAGAGACATCATTTTGCCAACAAAGGTTCGCTTAGTCAAGGCTATGGTCTTTCCTGTGGTCATGTATGGATGTGAGAGCTGGACTGTGAAGAAGGCTGAGCGCCGAAGAATTGATGCTTTTGAACTGTGGTGTTGGAGAAGACTCTTGAGAGTCCCTTGGACTGCAAGGAGATCCAACCAGTCCATTCTGAAGGAGATCAGCCCTGGGATTTCTTTGGAAGGAATGATGCTAAAGCTGAATCTCCAGTATTTTGGCCACCTCATGCGAAGAGTTGACTCGTTGGAGAAGACTCTGATGCTGGGAGGGATTGGGGGCAGGAGGAGAAGGGGACGACAGAGGATGAGATGGCTGGATGGCATCATTGACTCAATGGATGTGAGTCTGAGTGACCTCCGGGAGTTGGTGATGGACAGGGAGGCCTGGTGTGCTGCAGTTCATGGGGTCACAAAGAGTCAGACACGACTGAGCGACTGATCTGATCTGATGACCCAGTAATCGCACTGCTGGACATACACACTGAGGAAACCAGAATCGAAAGAGACACATGTACCCCAATGTTCATCACAGCACTGTTTATAATAGCCAGGAAATTGAAGCAACCTAGATATCCATCAGCAGATGAATGGATAAGAAAGCTATGGTACATATACACAATGGAATATTACTCAGCCATTAAAAAGAATACATTTGAATCAGTTCTAATGAGGTGGATGAAACTGGAGCCTATTATACAGAGGGAAGTAAACAAGAAAGAAAAAACACCAATACAGTATACTAACGCATAAATACGGAATTTAGGAAGGAAGAAGATAACGATAACCCTGTATGCAAGATAGCAAAAGAGACACAGATGTATTGAACAGTCTTTTGGACTCTGTGGGAGAGGATAAGGGTGGGATGATATTGGAGAATGGCATTGAAACACAAAATATCATATGTGAAATGAATCGCCAGTCCAGGTTTGATGCATCATACAGGATACTCGGGGCTGGTGCACTGGGATGACCCAGAGGGATGGAATGTGGAGGAAGGTGGGAGAGGGAATCAGGATGGGAAACACATGTAATATCGTGGTGGATTCAAGTCAATGTATGGCAAAACCAATACAATATTGTAAATTAAATTAATTAATTTTTAAAAAAAGAAAAAAGAAATGTCTTAAATGTGGTAAAAGCATTTCTATAAAAGCAATAGGAAATCTTAATACATTCTTTTACATTTAAGTACATAAATTATTTAATACATTTTATATACATAAAATACTTAATACATTTTTATTAGAAAATCTTAATAAAAATTCTCTACATTAGTAGAAAAAAATAAAATTTCATTTAAAGTCAGGAACACATAAATTTTCTACCACCATTATTTATTTTTAATGTCTTCAAGAAGCAAGAAGAAAAAAATATATATTGTTTCACTGATAATTTGACTTTTGAAAAACTGAAGAAATTTTAATTTAAAAATGGCAATTCTTAAGATAGTCTTGTAAAGTGGCTAAGCATAATATAAAGCAAAATGCCAATAGATTGTCTTAATTATTAAAATCAGCATCTGGAGAAGATACTGTTAAAAAGCATAATTATAAACAACAGATATCCAAAAATTAAATTTATATAAAATTTTGACAGTTGTAGGTCAAAACTGAAATAGTAGACATGCAACAACAGACTGGTTCCAAATAGGAAAAGGAGTACATCAAGGCTGTATACTGTCATCCTGCTTATTTAACTTATATGCAGAGTATATGATGAGAAATGCTGGGCTGGAAGAAGCACATGCTGAAATCAAGATCGCGAGGAGAAATATCAGTCAACTCAGATATGCAGATGGCACCACCCTTATGGCAGAAAGTGAAGAGGAACTAAAAAACCTCTTGATGAAAGTGAGAGTAAAACAGATGTCTTAAAGCTCAACATTCAGAAAACGAAGATCATGGCATCCAGTTCCATCACTTCATGGGAAATAGATGAGGAAACAGTGGAAACAGTGTCAGACTTTATTTTGGGAGCTTCAAAATCACTGCAGATGATGATTGCAGCCATGAAATTAAAAGATGCTTACTCTTTGGAAGAAACATTATGAGCAAACTAGATAGCATATTCAAAAGCAGAGACATTTGCCAACAAAGGTTCATCTAGTCAAGGCTATGGTTTTCCCAGTGGTCAGGTATGGATGTGAGAGTTGGACTGTGAAGAAAGCTAAGCACTGAAGAATTGATGCTTTTGAACTGTGGTGTTGGATAAAACTCTTGAGTGTCCCTTGGACTGTAAGGAGATCCAACCAGTCCATCCTAAAGGAGATCAGCCCTGGGTGTTCATTGGAGGGAATGATGCTGAAGCTGAAATCCAATACTTTGGCCACCTCATGTGAAGAGTTGACTCATTGTAAAAGGCCCTGATGCTGGGACGGATTAGGGGCAGGAGGAAAAGGGGACAACAGAGGATGAGATGGCTGGATGGCATCACCGATTCAATGGACATGAGTTTGGGTAAACTCCAAGAGTTGGTGATGGACAGGGAGGCCTGGTGTGCTGCGATTTATGGGGTCGCAAAAAGCTGAACACGACTGAGTGACTTAACTGAACTGAAAGTGAAAAATCAATGTGCACTACATATATAAAAGTAATATATGAAGTTTTAATGTGATTTGTAAATATCTCACTTAAAATACACATGAAATTTGATCAAAGTAACCTCATATTATGGGAGTCAGGATAATGATGAGGAAAATAATAGCTTTCCATCTTTGTTTTTAGAAATTTTTCCTTAGTTTATCAAGCATGTTTGACTGCTATAATCTGAAAAGAGAATTTATAATAATTATTTAATTAAAATGATTTCAGAATGGTATTGCTGAGGCTTTAAACAGATTTAAAGGACTTGTAGTAACTGTAAATTCATGCATCCTAATATTTTTTTAAGTATGGTAATGCTAAATATGAGTTCATCTGTGTCATCTTCTCAGTGCCTTGTCATAAAAGGAAAGGAAATCTTGACAGGAAAAAACATGCTTCTATCTCAAACTGATGCATGGTGTCTGTATTAGGAAAAGGAGTAAATGTATGCTGATTATGAAACACAAAAGAAAGAGACCACTTTCTCTTATTTTTTTTTCACTCATTATGGAATTATCTTTTGCTCTACATTTTTCAAGCGAAAGTAGAATATTGCATAACTATTTTGAGATTAGTCACTACCACTAACATTTTGACCTCAAGTTCAAATATAAACACACAGTACTAATACAAGGTATAATGCATTATTCTTCTATTTCTGTGTGTGTTAGTCACTCACTCATGTCTGACTCTTTGCATATACTGTAGCCTGCCAGGCTTCTCTGTCCATGAAATTTTCCAAGCAAAATACTGGAGTGAGTTGTCATTTCCTCCTCCAGTGGGTCTTTCTGTTCCTGGGAATCGAATCTGGGTCTGCCATGTTACACGCAGATTCTTTACTGTTTGAGCCACCGTACATATTAGTTATTTGCTTTTTAAAACAATTTGTAATCTTGTCATTTTTTTTCTAATGCTTATTGCATAAAATGAATAACAGTTATTGAGATTGAATAACTCATTAAAGTACATACATGAAAAATTACAAAACTGTCATTTGAAATTATGTCCAAAAGCCTCAAAATCTGCTAATATTTTAGTCTTAATTGTTTTATTAAACAAGAATTTGTTGAGAATATACTGCTAAGTTGTTTCAGTCATGTCCGACTCTGTGCAACACCATAGATGGCAGCCCACTAGGCTCCTCTGTCCCTTGGATTCTCCAGGCAAGAACACTGGAGTGGGCTGCCATTTCCTTCTCCAATGCATGAAAGTCAAAAGTGAAAGTGAAGTCACTCAGTCGTGCCCGACTCTTAGAGACCCCATTGGCTGCAGCCTATGAGGCTCCTCTGTCCATGGGATTTTCCAGACAAGAATACTGGAGTGGGTTGCCGTTGCCTTCTCTGAGAATATACAGTAGCTAGCATATAAGCTTTGGATTTAGAAAACAAAGCAGTTAAGATTTTTCCACGTGTACCATTTGTTCAAGCCAAAATACCTCCATTTTGAGGTTAAAATTAGCTGTGGATGGATCTCAAACAAGTGTAACAGAGTGTACACATAATCTTTATGGAGGATTTTCACCATTGGTATGGTATCAGAACCAATTGTGATTCCTGAAAAATACAAATATAAAACAATCACTGGATAACTTGGAAAGTAAATATAATATTTATAATGTATATTTCAAATGGGTGTAAGTATTTAAAAGTATATGGCTTTCATTTAAATACACAATATGTACAATAATAAACACATTCAGAAAAAATAGAAATATCATCTATTATACATTTGCACTGTTATGTTGTAGACTCAGATCAGATCAGATCAGTCCCTCAGTCGTGTTCAACTCTTTGCGACCCCATGAATAGCAGCACTCCAGGCCTCCCTGTCCATCACCAACTCCCGGAGTTCACTCAGACTCACATCCATTGAGTCAATGATGCCATCCAGGATCTCATCCTCTGTCGTCCCCTTCTCCTCTTGTCCCCAATCCCTCCCAGCATCAGAGTCTTCTCCAATGAGTTAACTCTTCTCGTGAGGTGGCCAAAGTACTGGAGTTTCAGCTTTAGTATCAGTCCTTCCAAAGAAATCTCAGGGCTGATCTCCTTCAGAATGGACTGGTTGGATCTCCTTGCAGTCCAAGGGACTCTCAAGAGTCTTCTCCAACACCACAGTTCAAAAGCATCAATTCTTCGGTGCTCAGCCTTCTTCACAGTCCAGCTCTCACATCCATACATGACCACAGGAAACACCATAGCCTTGACTAGATGAACCTTTGTTGGCAAAGTAATGGCTCTGCTTTTGAATATGCTATCTAGGTTGGTCATAACTTTCCTTCCAAGGAGTAAGCGTCTTTTAATTTCATGGCTGCAGTCACCATCTGCAGTGATTTTGGAGCCCAGAAAAATAAAGTCTGACACTGTTTCCACTGTTTCCCCATCTATTTCCCATGAAGTAATGGTACCGGATGCCATGATCTTCGTTTCTGAATGTTGAGCTTTAAGCCAACTTTTTCACTCTCCACTTTCACTTTCATCAAGAGGCTTTTGAGTTCCTCTTCACTTTCTCCCATAACGTTGGTGACATCTGCATATCTGAGGTTATTGATATTTCTCCCAGCAATCTTGATTCCAACTTCTGTTTCTTCCAGTCCAGGGTTTCTCATGATGTACTCTGCATATAAGTTAAATAAACAGGGTGACAATATACAGCCTTGATGGACTCCTTTTCCTATTTGGAACCAGTCTGTTGTTCCATGTCCAGCTCTAACTGTTGCTTCCTGACCTGCATACAAATTTCTCAAGAGGCAGGTCAGGTGGTCTGTATTCCCATCTCTTTCAAATTTTTCAAAGTTTATTGTGATCTACACAGTCAAAGGCTTTGGCATAGTCAATAAAGCAAAAATAGATGTTTTTCTGGAACTCTCTTGCTTTTTCCATGATCCAGCGGATGTTGGCAATTTGATCTCTGGTTCCTCTGCCTTTTCTAAAACCAGCTTGAACATCCAGAAGTTCACAGTTCACTTATTGCTGAAGCCTGGCTTGGAGAATTTTGAGCATTACTTTACTAGCGTGTGAGATAATGCAATTGTGCTGTCGTTTGAGCATTCTTTGGCATTGCCTTTCTTTGTGATTGGAATGAAAACTGACCTTTTCTGGTGCTGTGGCCACTGCTGAGTTTTCTAAATTTGCTGGCATATTGAGTGCAGCACTTTCACAGCATCATCTTTCAGGATTTGGAATAGCTCAACAGGAATTCCATCACCTCCACTAGCTTGTTCATAGTGATGCTCTCTAAGGCCTACTTGACTTCACATTCCAGGATGTCTGGTAGATTACTACTTTATTAACTGGTATTGTATTCTCTATACTTATATATTCTACTATATAAATTTTCTTTCAGAATCATATATGTTCAGTTTTATCTCTTATCAATGAAAACTTCGTTTTCTTTACCTATTTAAAGTGTGAAACATTTCTTTGGAAAACAGAGTTAAGTTTACATGCAAGTTTAAATAGTATTTCCTTCACAACTGTCAGTATATCAAGATACATATAAAAATATATATATAGCTTTCAACACTATATATTAATCATTGAATGAAATCCAAAAAGATCATATTCATATATTTCACATGAATACAATTCTATGCAGCTTCTCTCTTCTCTTTCTATATACATACATTAGTATCTATTAATTAATTTATATGTATGTGTGTGTGTATACACACATGGATACATACGAGGATATACACATACTTTACATTCAAGAATATTATTTACAATCATAGTGTGAACTTATTCAAAATAATATGGGGTACCCAAAAAATTACATAGATTAGGTACATTCTATGCTTTCAAAATTATAGTAACAAAATCATTACTAAAAAAAAAAAAACGCCGATGTGTTTTTGCACTGATGAATAGTCAACTAATAAAACTCACTGGAAATTTGAGAATAAGAAACAATTATAAACTGAATGAAATTTCATGGATAAAAAATGACTCATATTTAAAAACTAGTGTCAGCTAGATGATTTAAACGACTCCACATTGGTTTTCTCATAAACTGTCAAATTTTTCTGAAGGAGTTAAAAAATAATTCAGTGAAAATATGACAAATTACTTTGTCTAGTAAAAAAAATTCCACATTGGGAACATTTTCCATTTTAAAAAATCTTAATTTTTACGTATATATTATAAATTTCCTGTTGAAATGAATTAGCAATGTGACTTTATTAGTAGTAAATAATTATTGAGTATAATCACTATTTTAATTTCTAATTGAAAGTTTAGGTTTACTCTTTAGAAGAAAAATTGTACTAAGCCACTTAGAAATTAAGTTTTCAATTACAAAATTTCAAAACCTCTATATAATATATATAAACTTAAATTTTCAATTAGATTGACAAATGTTATTAATATCTCAAAAATCAAGCTTAGAATGCATATCTTGTGCTTTGTTTATATCATTAAACTTTGGATTCCCTTCACATTCTTCATATTAATATGTTGTGGCATTTGCCTATTTTTAAATTATACAATATAACCTAGATTTCTTTTATAGTAAATTATTTACATTTAAAATAATAGTAAGCCAAAGAGAATTGGAGAAGGAAATGACAACCCACTCCAGTGTTCTTGCCTGGAGAATCTCAGGGACACAGGAACCTGGTGGGCTGCCGTCTCTGGGGTCGCACCGAGTCAGACACGACTGAAGCAACTTAACAGCAGCAGCAGCAGCAAGCCAAAGAGAACAAAAAATGATTTTTCTTTAAAAATTTAGAGAACACATTTTGATAAGTATTTATATGTTTACTGATATTGTTCCCATTACATTTTCAGAATCTGTTTTTGTTTCATTTTTCTCTTATTTTACTTGGCAGGCCACTTGAAAACACAACTAGAATTGAAGTTCCCTAACCCTTTATCAAAGAATACATATTTCAAATTTTTCTTTTCTTTTAAGTGCTTGAAAGTGTGTATTGACCTTAACTGCAGTTTATATATTTTCTGGACCTAAAAATCATGAACATCCAAGAAGAATTTTTTGGTTTATATTGCATGCTTTTTAAGTGAACTGAATGACAAAACACTATAATTATCTCATAATATAAACATTAGGAAAGATGAAAATGTCAAAGCAAAAAGGAAACTTGGAACATAGATCCAGTTGGCTCTACCTGTAAATATAGAAAGTCCGGAGGAAAGAAACAGTGCTTTACTAAGACATTTATTACCAAAGACATTTTGGATGAATGGCAAGAGAATTGCTTCTCTCTATTAAAATGTTTACTGAGTTGAACCTAGAAGATGCTTGAAAATATTTTCTTATAGAATTCCTGAAATCTAAGGAAAAGAAAAATGAGACTGTCACCTGAGTTCTTTACACAATACTGCAGTCTGACAAATGATGCAAGATTAATGATAGCATATTAAACTAAAAATAAACAATAAAAACAATAGATTTCACGTTGCAAGAAAACTGTATTTTATAAATACATGGGTTCTTTTACTCTGTGAACCCAGTAATTTCATTCCTTGAGAATCTACCATCTAAGAATAAAAATCTAGACATGTATACAAGGATATTTTGTGATTTTTATGATGTTAAAACCCATAATCTGGGTGAATGCCATCAAAGAAAATTGGTGAGCCATATCATATGATCTCCCATACCATAAAGTATGTTAGACACAAAAATAATATCTGTTATTTGGCAAGATTTTCAAAGATATTTTTAAGTGGGGGTAAAAACAAGATACACCAGGAGACCATGACAATTAGCATATTACATTTTGATAGACTTATTTTTATTATTTCTATTTTTGCCTAAGCAAATATAAACTTATTTTTTACTAAATTAGATCTTCATGTAAATAAATAAACAAGATACAAAAAGCATAGGTTCATATGTGTATGTTTCTCTAATTTAATAAAAATACATAAGCATGAAAAATATGAAAATGTTTATTAGAAAATTGTTAACATCAGTGTGCAGGCATAGACAGCATGCCTGTTAGAATGGGAATGAGAAAAGAGGTACAAACAAAACATGAAAAACAATTAACTGGTTTTGTGAAAAATATGTATGTCTGTATATATAAACACTTATATATGTGAATGTACATATACATACATACATATATAGTACCTTGTTTAATAAAATCATGTACATATGCTTATGTCTCATAAATTATTAAATAAATATTGAGGAAAAGTGGCAAAATTTTATTACAGTCTTTTAGTTTGGCTTTTCAAGTTTAAATCTAATAGGGCAATACTCTTTTCAGCTTTGCGTGCATAACTTTGGTTTCATTTGTTATTATGAAGATACATTTAATTAGCTATTAGGAAGTCAATGACCATTCTCTATCAGGATAGACAAGGTGATTTCAACTTCTGTGCCTTCAAGCAGGTCTATCTCCATAATTTCTAAAGATTTTTATCTGTTATTTATAGGTTAATATATAATATTGCACATCCTGAAAAGTTGTCCAGAAATGCACTGCTTACACTATGAATTAATTAGCTAATGCAGATCTGAAGGTTGTCCAACAGACATACACAGATACAATATCTTCATAGAAATTAAAAAGCTTAGTACAGATGTGTATAAATGTGTTTACAGTAAATAATGACTGTTTTAATGTGCTAGTAAAATTGTCAAATTTTTAAGTGTCTGGATTCAACCCAGAGCCAATAATTATTTTATTTCATTTGTAACGATGAATATTTCAATTGGATTATTAATTAGGTCATTACATTCCCTTTCTCTTTATTTTTATGATTGATATGTCAGTTCCTTCATTAATTTTCTCAATTACTGAAATGAACTTAAATATTCTGAGATGCACCTTCATGGTCCTTCAGTTTATAAGTCTAATAACTTGATGACCTTGAGTTATACCACTCGTATAGAGCAAATTAAATTGTACATAGAAAAGTTGCTGAGAAGAAAACTGAAGTTTCTTTGAGATGTTTTATGGATAGAAATCCTAATAGAAGATATGATGTGGGATAAATTGTTAGATTTTATTTTATTATTTTTAACTAAATTATTTTTGGATCTTACTAATTATTTTAACATTTAAAAAATATAAACAATAGCTTGAAATAATAATGTGCTATTTAAGTGAAACAATATGTTTACTCAATTGACAAGAAGTTACAGGTATTTTTATAAACCTGGTAAATTTAGTCTCAAGATTTGGGTCAGCTACTTAGCACATTCAATTTCATTTATCTCCATGGATTTAAAGTAGTTTCTTCTTTTTTTTGACTTCCCTGGTGGCTCAGACAGTAAAGTGTCTGTCTACAATGCAGGAGACCCAGGTTCGAGCCCTGGGTTGGGAAGATCCCCTGGAGAGTGAAATGGCAACCCACTCCAGTACTATTGCATGGAAAATCCCGTGGACAGAGGAGCCTGGAAGGCTACAGTCTATGGGGTCGCAAAGAGTCCGACAGGACTGAGCTAACAGTTCGATTTGGTTCTTTTATTTTCACAAAATAGAATTTGTGAAGCTACTTTTTCATCTGAAATCTGCTGTAAGAGTTGTTTCAGTTTCTTGAACTCTTATTCTTAGGTTGTGTATGTATGTTAGTCGCTCGGTCGTGACGCTATGTGATCCCACGTTCTGTAGACCATCAGGCTCCTCTGTCCATGGACTTCTCCAGGCAGGAATACTGGAGTGGGGTGCCATTCCCTTCTCCAGGAGATCTTCCCAACACAAGGATCAAACCCGGGTTTCCTGCATTGCAGGCAGATTCTTTACTGTTTGAGCCACCAAGGGAAGCCCAATCTTAGGTTATGACTTATATATTTGAAATATATATAACTATTAATGCTATCAAATCCAATATGAGTAAAGCTTTATATAAACTAGCCACAAATAGTAGTGATTGAGAGAGAAAGAGAAGTGCTGGTCAGCAAAATAAAAATAGCTCTTCTGGCACCTTGTCATAACATTTTAATGGGGAAGAAGTGATATAAACAAAGCAAATCTTTTAGTTTGCTGTAATTCATTGTGGATATTGAAACCTGGGATGTATAATAGACCTGTCAAAATTGATTTCTGATTTATGTCTGAATGGATCTTAAGTAGAGAAGCCATTGATACATGCATTAAATAGATATAATTTTAATTCTTATTAACTGTGTGTAATGAAACAAATCTCTTCTGACCAGTCATAATAACTTCATTTTTGTTCTAAAAACCAAGTCTGTAGAATATGTGTGACTCTAGAAGGTGAGAGAGATAGAACACTAGTCTGGGAAATAACAGATTCAAGGTTTTCCTCACATGAAGGGTTTGGATACATTGGAAGGTAGAGTTGGAAGGTAGATGTAAGGAACTTCAAGCTTATTTACATAGTTTTTCTGAGAGTCAGGGAATATATCCTTTACCTATACTAAAAATTGGTGTTTGGTGGCAGGTGGAAGTATCTTCCCCTGAGGGCCCTCAGATCACTACAGTGGTATTGACATCAAGACCAGGCTAGAGTTCTCAGATTTTCTAACTGGAGCATTGAACTCTATTAGGCTTTAGGAATTGATTCTTACTCAAAATTACAGGATTCTGATTGAACAATTAAAATGGAAATGAACACATGAATGAACCTACAGATTTTCAGTATTTTAAATACCAGTTTATATGCCATACCATAATCCTTTCTCAGCATTTAGGTACTTGAAAAATCAAATTTTTGTCAGAGAATTGCTTACTGAACAAGAAATCAATATATAATAATAAAGTACTTTATGTGTCTAACAGATTAGATAATTCTCTTCTTTATTCAGTGCTAGTTTATTAAAGTGAGATAGTTTTGTTGACTTACTAAAAACATATTTTACAATACAACAGAGGCAGCCTGATCCTGAAAAGATTGATATACTGCTTATTAGCTAGTTT
This sequence comes from Tragelaphus eurycerus, assembly GCA_935064755.1. Taxonomy (NCBI): domain Eukaryota; kingdom Metazoa; phylum Chordata; class Mammalia; order Artiodactyla; family Bovidae; genus Tragelaphus; species Tragelaphus eurycerus. The sequence continues at coordinate 10,625,954 of CAKXYN010000004.1, forward strand.
AATTTTTGTTATAAAACAGATGAGGAAGGTGTGATCTAAAAATTAAAAAGATACATTTACTTGGTTGATTCAAGTGAGGTGTACAATCATGAATTTAACACTGTATGCATTATACAAGTAGGAAAAATGCTTACAGTGTTAAACTCTGTTTAAATCTAAAGTGCTGTGTAAAAATATGGATATAAGATTGCCAATAAAAAACAAGGTGAAGGAGAGTAATTTTTTTAAGTAGGTGTAGATTCTTTACTATATACTCTAAATGTGCTTTTATATATATTCCAGTGTCAAACATTTCTCTTTTTTCTCTTGTGCTCACAAAAATCTTGTTAGCTTTATGAATAAACAAAGCCACTAAAGTTCAGAGGAATAAAATAACATCACTTTTTGAAATTATCTGTAAGTACATTCCCTCCCACATACACACAAAGTATCTTTCATAAACACTGATATTTTATTGTTTTTGTAAATCTCAGTTTTGACTGATCACATATTTTCAAAGGATCAAACTTTATTTTTTATACTCTTTATTTCTTTGTAATTTGAGGATGTTCTATATGATATTACAATGATTGTTATAATACAAATTATATTAATTTTAGTAGTACATGTTCAACAAGTTCTACTACTTTTAATTTGTTCTAAAAAGTGAGAAGAGTAGGCTAAACATACTTTTAGCTTTAGTGCCAACCCTTTTGAAAGTAATAGCTTCAATCAATCTTCACCAATATTGGTTATTCTAAGTTTTCAAATGTGATCAATTTAGTAGGCACTGGTGGGCTGCTGTCTATGGGGTCGCACAGAGTCAGACATGACTGAAGCGACTTAGCAGCAGCAGCATCAACTATACATCTCAATTGTTTACTTTTAAAGTTTTATGTTTTTCTTTTTATTATTGATTTTCAAAATATGAACTGTTTATATGAGAATACATTGAATATTTATATTTTGTCTGTTCCTTGTATACTTTTGATATATACTAAGCTAAAATTATTATGTAACTATGAATAGTGTCTGTGCAATGATAATAATTTTTATCTTAGACTATTATCCTTCTACAGGACTAGAAAATATTTTAATTTTCTGATATTGTACATGGTCTATTTTTTGATAAAGAATATATAATATATATTGGAAAAGAGAATGGCAAGCCATTTCAGTATCCTTGCCTGAAGAATCCCATGAACAGAGAAGCCTGGAGGGCTACAGTCCATGGGGTCACAAAGACAGAACTGAGCAACTAACAGACACCAAACACATAAAATATGTATACATATATTTATATTTAGTATAAAGTGTATGTGCCTAATCATTTCTTGATGTTGATACTCATTCCCTTTGTGAGTTTGCCTTGGTATTTTATATACTATATGTTTTCCTAAACTCATATGATTCATTTCCTTGTGTATGTAACTCTTTACTTCTATTTTATTATACTTTACTTGAATTTAAATATTTATAAATGTTACAAATAATCCACACAAACTTATTTGTTCAAATCATAGTTGTTTTATCTTATCTAAATATACGTTGGAATGATTTTGGAGAAATTTAGACATATAATCCTATGGGGTTTGGATGGAAATACAGTAAATTTAGGAGTGAGCCATCTTTTCGTTATAGTCTTCCTACCCAAAGATATGAGGTATCTCTCCATTTCAAATATTGTGTTATATCTCTTAATAAACTTTTATAGCATTGTTTATAGAGGTCATGTTTCTTGGTCATGTTTCTTGGTCATGTCCCTTGTTAAATCTATGCTGTGGCATTTTAATTTCCTGTAGCTAAACCCTTTTCTACTTTTTACTGTTGAGATTTTTCCTCACTTCAGTTCAGTAGCTCACTTGTATCAAGCTCTTTGTGACCCCATGAACTGCAGGACACCAGGCATCCCTGTCCACTACCAAATCCCAGAGTATACCCAAATTCATGTCCATTGAGTCAGTGATGCCATCCAGCCATCTCATCCTCTGTCATCCCCATCTCCTCCCTCCTTCAATCTTTCCCAGCATCAGGGTCTTTTCAAATGAGTCAGTTCTTCACAACAGGTGGCCAAATTACTGGAGTTTCAGCTTCACTATCAGTCCTTTCATTAACACCCAGGACTGATCTCCTTTAGGATGGACTGGTTGGATCTTCTTGCATTCCAAGGGAGTCTCAAGAGTCTGCTCCAACACCACAGTTCAAACACATAAATTTTTCTGCACTCAGCTTTCTTTATACTCCAACTCTCACATCCATACATGACTACTGGAAAAACCATAGCTTTGACTAGATGGACCTTTGTTGACAAAATAACGTCTCTGCTTTTTAATATGCTGTTTAGATTGATCATGGCTTAGTTTCATTGAGTTAGACAAGTCTGTGGGCCTGGTGTGATTAGACTGACTAGTTTTCTGTGAGTATGGTTTCAGTGTGTTTGCCCTCTGATGCCCTCTTGCAACACCTATCATCTTATTTGGTTTTCTCTTACCTTGGGCATGGGGTATCTCTTCCCGGCTGCTCCAGCAAAGCACAGCCATCGAACCTTACCTTGGACTAGGGGTCTCTCCTCACTGCCGCCCTTCCTGACCTTGGAGGAGGGGTATCTCCTCACCGCCGCCCTTCCTGACCTTTGTCGTGGGGTAGCTCCTCTCAGCCGCGCTTAGTGCGCTGGTCCTCACTGCCGCCCTTCCTGAACTTGGAAGAGGGGTATCTCCTCATCACAGCCCTTCCTGACCTCGGGCGTGGGGTAGTTCCTCTCGGTTCCTCTTAACCATGCCCGTGGGGCAACCCAGGATGGGCGGGTCATGGTGCAGAGATCTGACAGGGTGTGGTCTGCTGGAGAAGGGAATGGCAAACCACTTTAGTATTCTTGCCTTGAGAACCCCATGAACAGTATGAAAAGGCAAAATGATAGGATACTGAAAGAGAAATTCCCCAGATCAGTAGGGGCCCAATATGCTACAGGAGATCAGTGGAGAAATAACTCCAGAAAGAATGAAGGGACGGAGCCAAAGCAAAAAGAATACCCAGCTGTGGATGTATCTGGTGATAGAAGCAAAGTCCGATGCTGTAAAGAGCAATATTGCATAGGAACCTGGAATGTCAGATCCATGAATCAAGGCAAATTGGAAGTGGTCAAACAAGAGATGGCAAGAGTGAATGTCGACATTCTAGGAATCAGCGAACTAAAATGGACTGGAATGGGTGAATTTAACTCAGAGGACCATTATATCTACTACTGTGGGCAGGAATCTCTCAGAAGAAATGGAGTGGCCATCATGGTCAACTAAAGAGTCCATAATGCAGTACTTGGATGCAATCTCAAAAATGACAGAATGATCTCTGTTCGTTTCCTAGGCAAACCATGCAATGTCACAGTAATCCAAGTCTATGCCCCAACCAGTAATGCTGAAGAAGCTGAAGTTGAACGGTTCTATGAAGACCTACAAGATCTTTTAGAACTAACACCCAAAAAAGATGTCCTTTTCATTATAGGGGACTGGAATGCAAAAGTAGGAAGTCAAGAAACACCTGGAGTAACAGGCAAATTTGGCCTTGGAATACGGAATGAAGCAGGGCAAAGACTAACAGAGTTTTGCCAAGAAAATGCACTGGTCATAGCAAATACCCTCTTCCAACAACACAAGAGAAGACTTTATACATGGACATCACCAAATGGTCAACACCGAAATCAGATCGATTATATTCTTTGCAGCCAAAGATGGAGAAGCTCTATCCAATCAGCAAAAACAAGACCAGGAGCTGACTGTGGCTCAGACCATGAACTCCTTATTGCCAAATTCAGACTGAAATTGAAGAAAGTAGGGAAAACCACTAGACCATTCAGGTATGACCTAAATCAAATCCCTTATGATTATACAGTGGAAGTGAGAAATAGATTTAAGGGCCTAGATCTGATAGATAGAGTGCCTGATGAACTATGGAATGAGGTTTGTGGCATTGTACAGGAGACAGTGATCAAGACCATCCCCATGGAAAAGAAATGCAAAAAAGCAAAATGGTTTTCTGGGGAGGCCTTATGAATAGCTGTGAAAAGAAGAGAAGCAAAAATCAAAGGAGAAAAGGAAAGATATAAACACCTGAATGCAGACAGAGTTCCAAAGAATAGCAAAAAGAGATAAGAAAACCTTTTTCAGCTATCAGTGCAAAGAAATAGAGGAAAACAACAGAATGGAAAAGACTAGGGATCTCTTCAAGAAAATCAGAGATACCAAAAGGACATTTCATGCAAAGATGTGCTCGATAAAGGACAGAAATGGTATGGACCTAAAAGAAGCAGAAGATATTAAGAAGAGGTGGCAAGAATACACAGAAGTGTACAAAAAGAGCTTCATGACCCAGATAATCATGATGATGTGATCACTGACCTAGAGCCAGACATCCTGGAATGTGAAGTCAAGTGAGCCTTAGAAAGCATCACTACAAACAAAGCTAGTGGAGGTGATGGAATTGCAGGTGAGCTATTCCAAATCCTGAAAGATGATGCTGTGAAAGTGTTGCACTCAATATGCCAGCAAATTTGGAAAATCAGCAGTGGCCACAGGACTGGAAAAGGTGAGTATTCATCCCAATACCAAACGAAGGCAATGCCAAAGAATGCTCAAACTACCGCACAATTGCACTCATCTCACACACTAGTAAAGTAATGCTCAAAATTCTCCAAGCCAGGCTTCAGCAATATGTGAACCGTGAACTTCCTGATGTTCAAGCTGGTTTTAGAAAAGGCAGAGGACTCAGAGATCAAATTGCCAACATCTGCTGGATCATGGAAAAAGCAAGAGAGTTCCAGAAAAAATACCTATTTCTGCTTTATTGACTAAGCCAAAGCCTTTGACTGTGTGGATCACAATCAACTGTGGAAAATTCTGAAAGAGATGGGAATACCAGACCACCTGATCTGCCTCTTGAAAAATTTATATGCAGGTAAGGAAGCAAGAGTTAGAACTGGACATAGAACAACAGACTGGTTCCAAATAGGAAAAGGAGTACGTCAAGGCTGTATATTGTCACCTTGTTTATTTAACTTATATGCAGAGTACATCATGAGAAATGCTGGACTGGAAGAAGCACAAGATGGAATCAAGATTGCTGGGAGAAATATCAATAAGCTCAGATATGCAGATGTCACCACCCTTATGACAGAAAGTTAAGAGAAACTCAAAAGCCTCTTGATGAGAGTGAAAGTAGAGAGTGAAAAGGTTGGCTTAAAGCTCAACATTCAGAAAACGAAGATCATGGCATCCGGTCCCATCACTTCATTGGAAATAGACGGGGAAACAGTGGAAGCAGTGTCAGATTTTATTTTTCTGGGCTCCGAAATCACTGCAGATGGTGACTGCAGCCATGAAATTAAAAGACGCTTACTCCTTGGAAGGGAAGTTATGACCAACCCAGATCACATATTCAGAAGCCGAGACATTACTTTGCCAACAAACTTTCGGATAGTCAAGGCTATGGTTTTTCCTGTGGTCATGTATGGATGTGACAGCTGGACTGTGAAGAAGGCTGAGCACCGAAGAACTGATGTTTTTGAACTGTGGTGTTGGAGAGGACCCTTGAGAGTCCCTTGGACTGCAAGGAGATCCAACCGGTCCATTCTGAAGGAGATCAGCCCTGGGATTTCTTTGGAAGTTATGATGCTAAAGCTGAAACTGCAGGACTTTGGCCACCTCATGCAAAGAGTTGACTCATTGCAGAAGACTCTGATCGGGAGGGATTAGGGGCAGGAGGAGAAGGGAACGACAGAGGATGAGGTGGCTTGTTGGCATCACTGACTCCATGGATGTGAGTCTCAGTGACCTCCGGGAGTTGATGATGGACAGGGTGGCCTGGTGTGCTGTGATTCATGGGGTCGCAAAGAGTCGGACACACTGAATGACTGATCTGATCTGAATCTGAGCCACAGTCAGCTCCCAGTCTTGTTTTTGCTGACTGTATAGAGCTTCTACATCTTTGGCTGCAAAGAATACAATCAATCTGATTTTGGGGTTGACCACCTGGTGATGTCTATGTGTAAAGTAAGTCTTCTCTTCTGTTATTGGAAGAGGGTGTGTGCTATGATGAGTGCGTTCTCTTGCAAAACTCTATGAGCCTTTGCCTCGCTTCATTCTGAACACCAGGGCCAAATTTGCTTGTTACTCGAAGTGTTTCTTGAATTCCTACTTTTGCATTCCAGTCCCCTGTAATGAAAATGATATTTTTTTGGGGTGTTAGTTCCAAAAAGTCTTGTAGATCTTCATAGAACCGTTCAACTTCAGCTTCTTCAGAATTACTGGTCAGGGCATAGACTCAGATTACCGTGATATTGAATGATTTGTGTTGGACAAACAGAGATCATTCTGTCGTTTTTGAGATTATATCCAAATACTGTATTTTAGACTATTGTGTTGATTATGACAGCTACTCCACCTTCTAATGGATTCTTGTCCACAGTACAGTTCAGTCACTCAGCCGTGTCTGACTCTTTGAAACCCCATGAATTGCAGCGCTCCAGGCTTCCTTGTCCAATACCAACTGCCGGAGTTCACTCAAACCCACTTCCACTGAGTCAGTGATGCAATCCAACCATCTCATCCTTTGTCGTCCCCTTTTCTTCCTGCCCCCAATCCCTCCCAGCATCAGAGTCTTTTCCAATGAATCAACTCTTTGTGTGAGGTGGCCTAAGTACTGGAGTTTCAGCTTTAAGCATCATTCCTTCCAAAGAACATCCAGGACTGATCTCCTTCAGAATGGATTGGTTGGATCTCCTTGCAGTCTAAGGGACTCTAAAAAGTCTTCTCCAACACCACAGTTCAAAAGCATCAATCCTTCCGTGCTCACCTTTCTTCACAGTCCAACTCTCACATCCATGCATGATTACTGGCAAAACCACTGCCTTGACCAGATGGATCTTTGTTGTCAAATAATGCCTCTGCTTGTTAATATATCTATGTTGACATTAACTTTCCTTCCAAAGAGTAAGTGTCTTTTAACTTCATGGCTGTAATCACCATCTGCACTGATTTTGGAGCCCAAAAAAATAAAGTCTGACACTGTTTCCATTATTTACCCATCTATTTCCCATAAACGATGGGACCAGATGCCATGATCTTCGCTTTCTGAATGTTGAGTTTTAAGCCAACTTTTTCACTCCCCTCTTTCATTTTCATCAAGAAGCTCTTTAGCTCCTCTTCACTTTCTGCCATAAGGGTGGTATCATCTGCATATCTGAGCTTATTGATATTTCTCCCAGTAATCTTGATTCCAACTTGTGTTTCTTCCACTCCAGCCTTTCTCATGATGTACTCTGCATATAAGTTAAATAAACAGGCTGACAATATACAGTCTTGATGTACTCCTTTTCCTATTTGGAACCAGTCTGTTGTTCCATGTTCAGTTCTAACTTTTGTTTCCTGACCTGCATACAAATTTCTCAAGAGGCAGATCAGGTGGTCTGCTATTCCATCTCTTACAGAATTTTCCACAGTTGATTGTGATCCACACAGTCAAAGGCTTTGGCATAGTCAATAAAGCAGAAATAGATGTTTTTTCTGGAACTCTCTTGCTTTTTCCATGATCCAGCGGATGTTGGCAATTTGATCTCTGATTCTTCTGCCTTTTCTAAAAGCAGCTTGAACATCAGAAATTTCACGGTTCACATATTGCTGAAGCCTGGCTTGGAGAATTTTGAGCATTACTTTACTAGCGTGTGAGATGAGTGCAATTGTGCGGTAGTTTGAGCATTCTTTGGCATTGCCTTTCTTTGGGATTGGGATGAAAACTGACCTTTTCCAATCTTGTGGCCACTGCTGAGTTTTCCAAATCTTCTTCTGTTAGGTCCTTACAATTTCTCTCCTTTATCGAGCCCATCTTTAATGAAATGTTCCCTTGGTATCTCTAATTATCTTGAAGAGATCTCTAATCTTTCCCATTCTGTTGTTTTCCTTTATTTCTTTGCATTGATCGCTCAGGAAGGCTTTCTTATCTCTTCTTGCTATTCTTTGGAACTCTGCATTCAGATGTTTATATCTTTCCTTTTCTCCTTTGCTTTTCACTTCTCTTCTTCTCACAGCTATTTGTAAGGCCTCCCCATACAGCCATTTTGCTTTTTTGCATTTCTTTTCCATGGGAATTACCTTGATCCCTGTCTCCAGTACAATGTCATGAATTTCCATCCATAGTTCATCAGGTAGTCTATTTATCGGATCTAGTCTCTTAAATCTATTTCTCACTTCCACTGTATAATCATAAGAGATTTTATTGAGGTCATACCTGAATGGTCTAGTGGTTTTCCCTACTTTCTTCAATTTAAATCTGAATTTGGCAATAAGGTGTTCATGATCTGAGCCACAGTTTTGTTTTTGCTGACTGTATAGATCTTCTCCATCTTTGGCTGCAGAGAATATAATCAATCTGATTTCTTGTGATGTCCACGTGTAGAGTCTTCTCTTGTATTTTTGGAAGAGGGTGTTTGCTATGACCAGTGAGTTCTCTTAGCAATACTCTGTTAGCCTTTGCCCTGCTTCATTCCATATTCCAAGGCCAAATTTGCCTGTTACTCCAGGTATTTCTTAACTTCCTACTTTTGCATTCCCATCCCCTATAATGAAAAGGACATCTTTTTTGGGTGTTAGTTCTAAATGGTCTTGTAGGTCTTCATAGAATCGTTCAACTTCAGCTTCTTTAGCATTACTGGTTGGGGATATAGACTTGGATTACTGTAATATTGAATGGTTTGCCTTGGAAATGAATAGAGAGCATTCAGTCATTTTTGAGATTGCATGTAAGTACTGCATTTAGGACTCTTTTGTTGATGAGGATGGCTACTCCATTTCTTCTGAGGGATTTCTGCCCGCCATAGTAGATATAATGGTCATCTCAGTTCAATTCACCCATTCCAGTCCATTTTACTTCTCTGATTCCCAGAATATTAATGTTCACTCTTGCCATCTCCTCTTTGACCATATCCAATTTGCCTTGATTTATGGACCTCACTTTCCAGGTTCCTATGTAATATTGCTCTTTACAGCATCAGACCTTTCTTCTATCACCAGTCACATCCACAACTGGGTATTGTTCTTGCTTTAACTACATCCCTTGATCTCCAGTAGCATATTGGGCACTTACTGATTTGGGAAGTTCATCTTTCAGTGTCCTATCATTTTGTCTTTTTGTCCAGAGCTGCATTAGGCATTACTGACAAAATGGAGGCACAGACCCCAACCGCTCTCCTCATCTCACAAGCATGGCCCCAGAATGAGGAGTTAGGCCTTGTGATCCTGACTTGTTGTTTCCTTTCTTCAGTTGAGTTGACTGGAAAGAATGTTATGGTGCTTGAGAGAAGCATGAGAAAGCACAAAGCCTTCTACAGGTGTGCCCAGAAAATATTCTATAAAGTAACCATTGACATTTGTCCAAGGATCTTTACAAATAATGTTCCAGGATGAGGCCGCAGACTGAGGCCATGGGAAGGATTGTTATCTGAAACCTGTTTGTGAGGGAAATATTTATGGCAAAAGAAGTTTGCTGAGTTTAGGGTTTTGGAATAATTAAGAATAGCTAGAAGCCCTTTTAGGAAATAGTGATCTTAAGATGCTAGGGGCAAGTAAGATTTAGAGAGATAAGAAATAAACTGAGGAATGTGGCTTGAGTTACAATGTAATCACAAGTTAAGTATAGGACACATAAGAGAAAGTAGATAATAGATAGTAAAGCTGATTCTGAAAGAATCACTGAAGCAGGAACTCTGTAGCGCACCAGTGATGTCTGGAGACAATAAACCTGGGTGGGGGAAACTGAAAATGTCAAGCCTCTGACCTAATGCTTTTGTCAAAGTATAAAAGAGAACCTGAAGCTTGAAATAAACATGTAGTTCCTTACTATGAGTCAGAGGCTATGTGATTGTCCGCTGACACTGCTCACCCCTTCAGGCTGACTCCCTGGCGTGTTCTTATGGCAAGAATACTGAAGTGACTAGCCATTCCCTTCTCCAGTGGACCACATCCCGTCAGAACCCTCCACCATGGTCCATCCATCTTGAGTGGCACTACACAGCATATCTCAAAGCCTCATTGAGTTAGAAAAGGCTGTGGTCCATGTGATTAGATTGGTTAGTTTTCTGTGATTGTGGTTTCAGTCTGTCTGCCCTCTGATGCCCTCTTTCTGTGCCTATGGCCTTACTCGGGTTTCTCTGACCTTGGACGTGGAGTATCTCCTCTTGGCCACTTGCAGCTCCAGCGCTGCCTGGCTGCCACTCATCACTCTCATAACTGGCATCACCTTTCACTGATCTTCTGATCTGCAGCCCTGTCCCACACACTAACTTAATCTTAAGATCTCTATTTGTTAAGTCCAGTACTTTCAATGAAAACCAAAACAGATCTAAAAAGCAGCAGAACCTTTTGAGGAGACTGTAAAAGAAATATGGTATCAGCTATAGCTTTTTAAAAAGCCTATTTAAAATTATATGCTTTTGACAGTCTGATCAGCATGTTCTCAGCTGGATACTCTTTCTGGGAATGCCTTTCTATCCCTTCTCAATTAATGAACACCCTACCCTCAGTGATCCAGTGGATGTTGGCAATTTGATCTCTGGTTCCTCTGGTTTTAGAAAACTGTGAATATCCAGATGTTCAAGTGGGTTTTAGAAAAGACAGAAGAACTAGAGATCAAATTTCCAATATTCACTGAATCATGAAAAAAGCAAAAGAGTTCCAGAAAAACATCTATATCTGCTTTATTGACTAGGCCAAAGCCTTTGACTGTGTAGATCACAATAAACTGTGGAAAATTCTGAAACAGATGGGAGTACCAGGCCACCTGATCTGCCCCTCTTGAGAAACCTGTATGCAGGTCAAGAAGCCAGAGTTAGAACTAGACATGGAACAGCAGACTGGTTCCAAATAGGTAAAGGAGTATATTGAGGCTGTATATTGTCACCCTGCCTATTTAAATTATATGCAGAGTACATCATGAGAACCTTGGGCTGGAGGAAGCACAAGCTGGAATCAAGATTGTCGGAAGAAATATTAATAACCTCAGATATGCAGATGACACCACCCTTTTAGCAAAAAGTGAAGAAGAGCTAAAGAGCTTCTTGATGAAAGTGAAAGAAGAGAGTCAAAAAGTTGGTTTAAAGCTCAACATTCAGAAAACTAAGATTATGGCATCTGGTCCCAAAAACTTCATGGCAAATACATATGGAAATAGTGACTGACTTTATTTATTGGGCTCCAAAATCACTGCAGATGGTGACTGAAACCAACATATTAAAAGACGCTTACTCCTTGGAAGGAGTTATGACCAACCTAGACAGCATATTAAAAAGCAGAGACTAGTTTGTCAACAAAGTTCCATCCAGTCAAGTCTATGGTTTAATCCAGTAGCCAAGTATGAATGTGAGAGTTGGACTATAAAGAAAGCTGAGTGCAGAAGAATTTATGTTTTGAACTGTGGTGTTGATGAAGACTCTTGAGAGTCCCTTGGACTGCAAGGAGATCCAACCAGCCCATCCTAATGGAGATCAGTCCTGGGTGTTCACTGGAAAGATTGATGTTAAAGCTGAATCTCCAATTCTTTGGCCACCTGTTGTGAAGAGCTGACTCATTTGAAAAGATCCTGATGCTGGGAAAGATTGAGGGCAGGAAGAGAAGGGGACAACAGAGGATGAGATGGTTGGATGATATCACAGACTCAATGGACATAAGTTTGGGTGAACTCCGGAGTTGATGATGAACAGGGAGGCCTAGCATACTGCAATTCATGGAGTCGCAAAGAGTCGGACATGACTGAACAACTGAACTAAACTGATCTGACCTTTCAACAGAATGAATGAAATGGGTACATATTCAGTCTTGTCTTACTCTTTGAGACCCCATAGACTGTAGCCCACCAGGCTGCTCTGTGCATGGAATTTTTCAGGCAAGAAAATTTAAGTGTGTTATTTTCTTCTCCAGGGCATTTCTCTGACCCAGGGATCTAAACTGTGTCTCCTGCATTTACTGCATTGGCAGGTGGATTCTTTATCACAGCACCACCTAAAAGGCCTCCCTTGCCTTCAAACCACACTTTAAATATCCTCTATTCTAGGTTTTCTCTATTAACCATTCCCAAGACCTCTCACTCAACATCCTTTAATTTTCTTTGCTGAAACATGTTGAATTTATCCATAGTATCTTTTATTTTGTGCATATCTGCGTGTGATTTCTTTCTTCAGATGGGCAATTTACTATTAGTAGATTATTCTATAAATGAATAGCTGAGTAAATAAATAATGTGTAAGTTTACCTACACATGATAAATTGATATCAGACAAAAGTACAAATGTTTACTTAGATAGTGAATACTACAGAATAGCAAAGAAAAATACTTGATATGGTGGAGAGTACAGATGATCTCTATAAAATATCCACTGAAGAAGACACTCATTATATGATTTTAATAGTAGTTATTAAACCTGGTGGCTCAGATGGTAAAGAATCCGCCTGCAATGTGGGAGACTTGGTTTCAATCCCTGAGTTGGGAAGATTCCCTGGACAAGGGAACAGCTACCCACTCCTGTATTCTTGCCTGGAGAATTCCATGGACAGGCTACAACCCATGGGGTTGCAAAGAGTCAGACATGACTAAGCTACTTTCACTTTCATTACAATGTAAGATCCCTACAATATCTGTCTTCTAAATATTTTACATATGTTTATTCATGTAATCTTCATATCAGCCAAAGGACTGCTTGTTGTTGTTGTTTCCATTTGTTTGTTTTTTTATTGCACCCACTTAACAGAGTTGAGACTGAATGAAGAGGGATTGAGTAATTTGCCAATGGGCCCAGAGTTTCTATGTGGTAAAACATGATTGGAACCCATATTTAATTTTATAGTTTATGTTTTTAGACACAAATCTCTAATAAAATGCTTTAATTGGTGGTATTTTCCTATCTTTATAGTAATAGCTATTATTTATAGGCTTATAAAATACTAGTTATTTGATTAACTCTTCAAATCTAACTTGAAAGATACCATTAGTAATTTGATAGGAATTGCATTAAATCTATAGATTACCTTGGGTGTATGGTCCCTTTAACAATATTGATTATTCCAACTCAAGAACACAGTGTACTTTCCATCTGATTGTGTCATCTTCAGTGTCCTTCATCAGCATCTTATAATTTACAGAGTACAGGGGATTTTTGCCTCTTAAGTTATGTTTATTCCGAGGTATTTTAATCTTTTTGATATGATGGTAAATGGGATTATTTCCTTAATTTCTCTTTCTGGTTTTTCATTGTTAGTGTTTAAGAATATGACAGAATTCTATGTATTAATTTTGTGTCCTGCCTCTACTGAATTTCACTGATGAACTCAGGTAGCTTTCTGGTAGCATCTTTAGGATTTTCTATGTTCAGCAGCATGCCATCTGCAAAAGAACTTCCCAGGTGTTGCTAGTGGTAAAGAATCCACCTGCCAATCAATGCAGGATACATAAGAGATGCGGTTCAATCCCTGGGTTGGGAAGATCCCCTGAAGGACAGCATGACAACCACTCCAGTACTCTTGTCTGGAGAACTCCATGGTTAGAGGACCCTGGCAGGCCACAGTCCATAGGGTCACAAAGAATTGAATATGACTGAAGTGACTTAGAATGCATGCACGCATACGCAAAGTGACAGATTTATTGTTTCTTTTCCAAGCTGGGTTCTTTTAATTTCTATTTCTTTGGCAATAGTGGGCATCCTTGTCTTATTCCAGATCATAGAGAAAATTCAAATATCATATGGTATCACTTATATGTTAAATCTTAAAAAATTGCTGGAATGAACTTACTGATAAAACAGAAATAGAACCACAGACAAAGAAAAAGAAAATAAGAATATCGTTACCAAAGGGAAAGAGAAGATAAATTATCTTGGAATTAATAGATACTAATTTCAGTTCAGTTCAGTCGCTCAGTCATGTCTGACACTTTGTAACCCCATGAATCACACCATGCAAGGCCTCCTCTAATGCTGGAGGGGATTGGGGCAGGAGGAGAAGGGGATGACAGAGGATTAGATGGCTGGATGGCATTACCAACTCCCGGAGTTTACTCAAACTCATGTTCATCGAGTCAGTGATGCCATCCAGCCATCTCATCCACTGTCATCTCCTTCTCCTCCTGCCCCCAATCCCTCCCAGCATCAGAATCTTTTCCAATGAGTCAACTCTTCACATGAGGTGGCCAAAGTACTGCAGTTTCAGCTTTAGCATCATTCCTTCCAAAGAAATCCCAGGGCTGATCTCCTTCAGAATAGACTGGTTGGATCTCCTTGCAGTCCAAGGGACTCTCAAGAGTCTTCTCCAACACCACAGTTCAAAAAGCATCAATTATTTGGCACTCAGCTTTCTTCACAGTCCAACTCTCACATCCATACAATATACAGCCTTGATGTACCATTTTTCCTATTTGGAACCAGTCTTTTATTCCATGTCCAGTTCTACATGTTGCTTCATGACTTTCATATATGTTTGTCAAGAGGCAGATCAGGTGGTCTGGTATTCCCATCTCTTTTAGATTTGCCATAGTTTATTGTGATCTGTACAAAGGCTTTGGCATAGTCAAAAAAACAGAATTAGATGGTTTTCTGGAACTCTCTTGCTTTTTCCATGATCCAGCAGATGTTGGCAATTTGATCTCTGGTTCCTATGCCTTTGCTAAAACCAGCTTGAACATCAGGAAGTTCACAGTTCACTTATTGCTGAAGCCTGGCTTGGAGAATTTTGAGCAAGTCTTTACTAGCATGTGAAATGAGTGCAATTGTGCAGTAGTTTGAGCATTCTTTGTCATTGCCTTTCTTTGGGATTGGAACGAAAACTGACCTTTTCCAGTCCTGTGGCCACTGCTGAGTTTTCCAGATTTGCTGGCATATTGAGTGCAGCACTTTCACAGCATCATCTTTCAGGATTTGAAATAGCTCACCTGGAATTCCAGCACTTCCACTAGCTTTGTTCATAGTGATACTTTCTAAGGCCCACTTGACATCACATTCCAGGATGTCTGGCTCTATGTCAGTGATCACACCATCGTGATTATCTGGGTTGTGAAGCTCTTTTTGTACAGTTCTTCTATGTATTCTTGCCATCTCTTCTTAATATCTTTTGCTTCTGTTAGGTCCATACCATTTCTGTCCTTTATGGAGCCGATCTTTGCATAAAACGTTCCCGTGGTATCTCTAATTTTCTTGAAGATATGTCTAGTCTTTCCCATTCTGTTGTTTTCCTCTATTTCTTTGCATTGGTCACTGAGGAAGGCTTTTTTATCTCCCCTTGCTATTCTTTGGAACTCTGCATTCAGATGTTTATATCTTTCCTTTTCTCTTTTGCTTTTTGCTTCTCTTCTTTTCACAGCTATTTGTAAGGCCTCCCCAGACAGTCATTTTGCTTTTATGTATCTCTTTTCCATGGAGATGGTCTTGATTCCTGTCTCCTGTAAAATGTCATGAACCTCATTCCATAGTTCATCAGGCACTCTATCTATAAGATCTAGTCCTTTAAATCTATTTCTCACTTCCACTGTATAATCATACGGGATTTTATTTACATCATACCTGAATGATCTAGTGGTTTTCCTCACTTTCTTCAATTTAAGTCTGAATTTGGCAATAAGGAGTTCATGATATGAGCCACATTCAGCTCCTGGTCTTGTTTTGCTGACTCTGTAGAGCTTCTCCATCTTTGCTTGCAAAGAATATAATCCATCAGTCTGATTTCGGTGTTGACAATCTGATAATGTCCATGTGCAGAGTCTTCTCTTGTGTTGTTGGAAGAGGGTGTTTGTTATGACCAGCGCGTTCTTTGGCAAAGCTCTGTTAGCCTTCGCCCTGCTTCATTCCATATTCCAAGGCCAAATTTGCCTGTTACCCCAGGTGTTTCTTGACTTCCTACTTTTGCATTCCAGTCCCCTATAATGAAAAGGACATATTTTTGGGGCTGTTAGTTCTAAAAGGTCTTGTATGTCTTCGTAGACCATTCAAGTTCAGCTTCTTTAGCATTACTGGTTGGGGCATAGGCTTGGATTACCGTGATGTTGAGTGGTCTGCCTTGGAAATGAACAGAGATCATTCTGTCGTTTTTGAGATTGCATCCAAGTACTGCATTTCGGACTCTTTTGTTGATCTGATGGCTACTCCATTTCTTTTAAGGGGTTCCTGCCCACAGAAGTAGATATAATGGTTATCTGAGTTAAATTCACCCATTCCAGTCCATTTTACTTCTCTGATTCCCAGAATGTCGACATTCACTCTTGCCATCTCCTCTTTGACCACTTCCAATTTGCCTTGATTCATGGACCTAACATTCCAGGTTCCTATGCAATATTGCTTTTACAGCATCTGACCTTGCTTCTATCACGAGGCACGTCCACAACTGGGTATTGTTTTTGCTTTGGCTTCATCCCTTCATTCTTTCTGGAGTTATTTCTCCACTGATATCCAGTAGCCTATTGGGCACCTATCGACCTGGGGAGTTCCTCTTTCAGTATCCTATCATTTTGCCTTTTCATACTGTTCATGGGGTTCTCAAGGCAAGAATACTGAAGCGGTTTTCTATTCCCTTATCCAGTGGATCACATTCTGTCAGACCTCTCCACCATGACCTGCCTGTCTCAAGTGCCTCCACATGGCATGGCTTAGTTTCATTGAGTTCGACAAGGCTGTGGTTCGTGTGATCAGATCGACTAGTTTTCTGTGATTATGATTTCAGTGTGTCTGTCCTCTGATGCCTTCTCAAAACACCTACCACTATTCACCACTATCTATGAAGTAAACATATACTCACTAGTATATATAAAATTCATAACCAATAAGGACCTACTGTATAGTATAGTGAAGTATGCTCAATATCTTATAATAACCAATATGGGAAAAATAGATTAAAAAATAGATATATGTACATATATGCATAACTTAGTCAATTTGTTGTACACTTGAAACTAACACAGGATTGCACATCAATTGCACTTCAAAAAAAAATCTTTAAAAGTAATATAATACTTAAATGAACAACTTTATCCCTTTTCCAGATTCAAAGAATTTACGTTTTATTCTAGTTGGTCGCTTTATCTCTTTTTTTTTTTTGAACAATTTGAGAGTAAAGAATAATGTTTATTTATCCATAAATGTTTCACTATTTCTTTTTTCATAAAAAATGAGGTCCTCTTTTGTGACTAGAGTAAACTTATCAAAATCATAATTTATTATTGACATAATTTTTAAATACTCATCACTGCCTTCAAATTTAATATATATTCCCCAAATATTTGTTTTTGAGCATCAGTTTAAGGGAATGCTGTTTTATATATTTTTGTTTCCTTTTAGTTTTAAATTTTGGGAGGTTGGCAAATGGGCTGGAATTTGGCCTGTAGAAGCCATTGCTCTCCAGCTTCCATGGAGGATGTGTTCCACCTCCTGCTGCCCTGGCCACATCCTTTATGTTTGACAAATAATCTAAATTTCAGGAAAAAATATAACACTGTACAAGGAATTTGTATATGAATTCATATGTTGTTGTTGTTGTTTTAGTCACTCAGTCATGTCCAGATCTTTTGCAACCTCATGGTCTATAAATCGCCAGGCTCCTCTGTCAATGGGACTTCCAGGCAAGAATACTAGAGTGTGTTGCCATTCCCTTCTTCAGGGGAACTTCCCTATCCAGGGATCAAACCCACATCTCCTTCATTGGCAGGCGGGTTCTTTACTACTGAGCCACCGGGGAAGCCCCATTTTTTCATATAGGTACTAACAGTTTCTTTTAAATTATTTCATAATTACTGTTGTATCCTTTTTATGTTCTTTGATTTTGAAGTCATCTAGCCAATTCTACTAAGAGTTAGCAAAACTAACACAATATTAAAATTAATATTATTGTAGACAATAAATACTTTATTTTGATGAAAATTTTAATTTCAAATATTTAAGTCCTACTGACTACAATAAATGACATTTTAAAAGCTGTCTTTAATAAAACTCTTGCTTAATGATGCTGTGTTTTATTTCAAATTAACATATAGACAAATTCTTAAAATGATGGTTAATAAGAAACCAACTTGACAGCCAGATATATCATAGATGATCTGAAAATAACATAGATGCATAAGCAAATATGCCATCACTATAACAAAAAAACCCCGAAAATTAGATAATATAGATCAATTATATATTGTATATAACTTTATAATATCAATATATATAAATTTATATATTGTGATCTATCATATTATTATTCCATAATGGAGGCTTTTAATGAATCCATTTTCAGTACAATATTGGTGTTTATTTTTCTCATATAGCCTTTATATTCGACATTTGTCTAAGCCATAATGCTTTTTGGTTGAGTGAAAATTTAACTCAGATGATAAAAAACCTAGAGTTATTTCATGTATATAATTAATTGGGAGGCTAAGACATAGGCAAAATAGTTAAAAATGTAAACTAGTACAATTATGCACATTTGGACTTATAAAGTTCCTTCAATATCAAAGGTAAGTAAAAATTTACTCCAAAAGAAATGTAAGTTAATGAACATCACAAAAAGTCATTATATGAAATAATTTACAGTTTAGTAATTATTTTAGTACATTAAGAAGTATTAAGAAAGTATAATTGGTGATTATTTTAATAATTATGTTTCTTATTCTTAAATTCATGTCTGTTCAATTATGAGAACAAACTAAAATATGAAATGCTCTTTAAACCTTTCCAAGGCTGTTACAGAACTTGTTACATAAATATTCGTACAGAAAAATAGGAAAAAAATAGGTTCTGCTTGCTTAAGAAGCTATGCATAATTAAGCATAAAAGCTGGAATAAATGATTACTGAGATATTTTTGTATGGTATTTTTGAAGCTTCAAGTTTCTCTATAATTTCTGCAAAGGTTTGAAAGCACTTAAAAATGATTTTCATAACATTGATACCGGCACTCTAATTTAGAATCTCCTTAGTTGGCCTTAGTTGGGGCTTCCCTGGTGGCTCAGAGGTTAAAGCATCTGCCTGCAATGAGGGAGACCTGGGTTTGATCCCTGGGTCAGGAAGATTCCCTGGAGAAGGAAATGGCAACACACTCCAGTATTTTTGCCTGGAGAATCCCATGGACGGAGGAGCCTGGTGGGCTACAGTCCACGGGGTCACAGAGTCGGACATGACTGAGTGACTTAACTAACTAACTAACTAGTTGGCCATTAAGGCAATATTTAGCTTACCATGTCCGGTAATATCAGAAAATAAAATGTTTAAAACTGTACAACATAAAAACTTAAGTTGAATGAGATCCTACCATGAGTTCCAACATAGTCTTTGAAGTGATCTAAGTCTGCATGCTGCTGCTGCTAAGTCGCTTCAGTCGTGTCCGACTCTGTGCGATCCCATAGAAGGCAGCCCACCAGGCTCTGCCATCCCTGGGATTCTCCAGGCAAAAACACTGGAGTGGGTTGCCATTTCCTTCTCCAATACATGAAAGTGAAAGGTGAAAGTGAAGTCGCTCAGTCATGTCTGACTCTTAGCGACCCCATGGACTGGAGCCTACCAGGCTCCTCCATCCATGGGATTTTCCAGGCAAGAGTACTGGGGTGGGATGCCATTGCCTTAGGTTTGACAAAATGTCAACTGCAAAACTTTTTACTCACATACCTTAAAACCACAAGATATTTAGTATAGTTCACTATGATGTGAATATATCAAACACCTTAATCCTTTGATATTGTGAAAATTTTTTTATCAAAAAAAACAAAAAGCAGTTCTACATACCCTGTCAAAGATGATAAATTCATTCTGTAACCCAACTCTTTTCTGTAAGTGTATGAGCAACATATACCCCGGGATCATATTCCATTTAGCAAATGACATTAGGTGATATTGACCTTATACTTTTAAAAAATGTCTTTTCCAATTTATCCACACACACAAAAACATATATACATTATAATAAAAACCATTAGAAATGTATTGCTTATATAAGAATAGTCCTTTTTTTTCTTCAGTTTCAGTGAGAGGAAATTATGAGGTTGTTTAAACAGGGAGATTATAAAAAAGATGGCAAACAGAGAAGCAAATGTTTTCATAATTATCAACCTCAAAAAACTAGTACCAATTTGTTTTATAAAATTCCAAATTTGGTACAATGATGTACAATTATGTATCTTGTTTATATTATCAGATCAGATCAGTCGCTCAGTCGTGTCTGACTTTTGCGACCCCATGAATTGCAGCATGCCAGGCCTCCCTGTCTATCACCAACTACCGGAGGTCACTGAGACTCACATCCATTGAGTCAGTGATGCCATCCAGCCATCTCATCCTCTGTCATCCCCTTCTCCTCTTGCCCCCAATCTCTCCCAGCATCAGAGTCTTCTCCAATGAGTCAACTTTTCACATGAGGTGGCCAAAGTACTGGAGTTTCAGCTTTAGCATCATTCCTTCCAAAGAAATCCCAGGGCTGATCTCCTTCAGAATGGACTGGTTGGATCTCCTTGCAGTCCAAGGGACTCTCAAGAGTCTTCTCCAACACCACAGTTCAAAAGCATCAATTCTTCGGTGCTCAGCCTTCTTCACAGTCTAGCTCTCACATCCATATATGACCACAGGAAACACGATAGCCTTGACTAGGCGAATCTTTGTTAGCAAAGTAATGTCTCTGCTTTTGAATATGTGATCTAGGTTGGACATAACTTTGTTTCCAAAGAATAAGTGTCTTTTAATTTCATGGCTGCAGTCACCATCTGTAGTGATTTTGGAGCCCAGAAAAATAAAGTCTGACACTGTTTCCACTGTTTCGCCATCTATTTCCCATGAAGTGATGGGACTGGATGCCATTATCTTTGTTTTCTGAATGTTGAGCTTTAAGCCAACTTTTCCACTCTCCACTTTCACTTTCATTAAGAGACTTATGTATCTAACTTTAATAGTAAATAGTTTAAAAGAAATTACTTAGAAATATATGGCTCTACATAGAAATATTGGTTCTGTAGCTTACAATCTGGGTTCTATTTGGAAAATGAATTTCTCTAAGCCTTAAATTTTGGTTCAGTGAAGACGTAAGAAATGACTTCAAACATGTAAGAAGGATTAAATGAGAATTTTTAAATGTGATAGAGTTGGAAATTAAGATATAGTAAGGTAGACAATGCCTAGGTAATAGTAGTGTTCAATAAATAAGAGATATAATTATGAATTTGCCATTTATATTCTTTTTAATTGAAAATTTAGAGATCTTTGGAAACATTTTGCTGTATAAACATTTTGCTCTAGGTAAACATTCCTAGAATAAGAAAGCTATTCTCTTGTAGATAAATAAATGTAACCCCAAATAACTGGAAAAATACAAAACTGGTATTCTCCCCAACTTTAAAGTCTGTACTCTTTCCCCTTACTTGAAAATGCATTTGGATGCAAGCCAATGCTATGCTTAGGGTACAGTCAATCTTCAGGTTCCTGTTCTACTATGTATTCCACTTATTACATTTAAAACTGAGAACAAGATACATTGAAATTTTGAAAAAACTAGTTTATCAATAATTCTATTTCCCCTTCAATTTGTTAGTACCCAAAACTGACTTGCAAAAGCTTTAATAGCATAAAAAGAAAATACTTAAAAAAACAGTACTCTTACAAATTGCCCAGAAATTTTTAAAGGCAAAAGAAATCCAAAACGTCAGAAATTTTTCTAAACAAATAAAATCAACCAGACTATGCATTTAATCATAGCCTTTCTATCTTCAATTTTATGACATTTTAGTTGATTAAAAGTGAAAGTGAAAAGTGAAAGTGAAGTCGCTCAGTCGTGTCCGACTAGAAGGAAATGGCAACCCACTCCAGTGTTCTTGCCTGGAGAATCCCAGGGAGGAGAGCCTGGTGAGCTTCCCTCTATGGGGTCGCACAGAGTCGGACACGACTGAAGAGACTTAGCAGCAGTAGCAGCAGCAGTTAGATTAAAAAGTTGAAAATTAACCTAAAAGTTAAATTTGTCAAATCCACTTTTTAATATATGTTCTCAATGTTCATGACATTATTTCATCAAACCATTATTCTCAAGAGAAAGCAATCTTAATGCTTAGCTATTATTTTAAGTTGCAGATGTGAAACAACATTTTTAAATTTGGGGAAGTCAGCTGAGTCAGAATTCAATGAGAAAATATATGTTTATTGCAAACAGGCATTTTTATATGTTAGTAGAAATATATTCTAGTTACAGGCCCTGAAGACAATATGAATTTTGCATTGAGTATCCCTTCAGTGTAAGATTACAACTTGGCTTATGATTTAGTTTGTTTGGATGCAGTGCTTGTTAAGCATGGATGCCGTTACTCTCCTAAAAGGCTTTTGCAAAAATGGAAATACTTTCTGGATGTTTTTCTTATAGGTTCACGGAATAAAATTTTGTAGATTGGGTCAGTAACAGTAATTGTTTTATAATAAAAGGGGCATAAGAACTGTCTCAACCAAAATGACAAAACTCAGAAAAATGCTAATATACAGTACACCTTTAATTTAGAAACGCTGTGTCAAGCAAATGACAGAGCTAGAATAAAATATGAATCATTTCCATGGAGCTACAATACGTGAGAAACTGCCATACCATGAAGAGGTAACAGGGAAGGAATTACAAGTTCATGGAGACAATGTGATGTGGAACTGCCTGGAAATTGAAATGAAAGTTGAAGACATATGATTTGTTTTAAAGTATAACTTTTTTTTTTTTTTCTGTAATAAGTTAAATGACTTCGTAGACTATAATAATTTACACTTAGTAATCGCAGCCTCTTAGTAATTCCATATTTAATAATGGTTCTGGTTGGAACATAAATTTTAAAATCTGTAAGGAAATGTGAAATAATATAGTATACATTTAACAGGTTATATGAAAAAGACTTCTGGGATATTTTTACAATAGGATGGTCACTTGAAAACTTTCTATTTAAGATACGATGTTTCCCTTGGGTTAATAGAATTAGACTAACTATAGAGATTGCTTGAAAAGAAAGTAGCCCCCTTATTTTATTGTAGCTAAAACAAGAGAATATTTATTAGCCTTAGTAACTATATTGGAGAATAAGAAAAGCAGGCATTCAGGACTTTTTGGTTGATTACCTTGGATTTTTTCCCCATACCTTCCTTATCTGCCCCTCTGATGGCACAGACAGTAAAGAATCTGTCTGCAATGCAGGAGACCCAGGTTTGATCCCTGTGAATGGAAGATCCCCTGAAAAAGGAAATGGCAACCCACTCCAGTATTCTTGCCTGGGAAATGTTGAATATAAGGAACCAGGCATGAAAGAGCATTACTCCATCATTTCATTTTCATAAAGTATAAAGATAAACAAACTAAACTGTGATCCTTAAATTCAAAACGGTTTCTACCTCTGGATAATACAGTAATAGGATAGATCTCAAACAAAGTTTCTGGGGTACAAATTCTGGATTATATTCTCAGTGTAGTTGGTTATATTTTTGTGTTCACTTTGTGAAGACTGATTTAGTGCCAGACTTGTGGTTTTGTACTCATACCTATTTGTTTTACTTCATAGCAAGCTTAAGACATTTATATTAGTAGAAAGAAGATAGAAAATAATGACATTAAGTTCCTCATTTTTATAACCCTCTTTTTCCACTTTTTTTTTTAACCTGACTGTCTGAATATACATATTTGAAATAGTACTTCAAGTGCTGCAGTTACAATCAGATTGAAAATGTTTTTTGGAGTTTATACCAGTTTAGATGGCATACAGCATGTAGATCTGGTTGTGTTTGGCAATCTAAACAGCATGAAGAAGCTTTAGACAAATCAAGGAATAAAGAACAGCTTAAGAGTTCAAACAAGAGTAATAGGGGGGTCATTTATACTGTGAGAAACATAATGACAACTGTAGTGATGGTAAGGAATGACCTAAACTTGTACATAAACTTATAATGGATGAAAAATAAAAACACAGATTTGATAGGTGGAAGTCTAAGAGACACCCTTAAAGATTCTTGTCTCCTGGTATACATGTTACATATAACTACATCTCCTTGAGTTTGGGTGGCCCTGTTAATTTATAGGTATGTACACTCCCTTGGTTAAGTTACATTATTTGACAAAGGTAATGGGGTAGACACTTCCATAATTAAATCATGATATACAAGGCTATTAGAGCAGAATTAGAAGACGTTATGTTGCTGTGCTTGAATATGTAAGCTATGATGTTGTTGGAGGACCTATGGGGAGGGGACATGTGGCAAATAGCAACTGGTCCTTTGCCAACATCTCACAAGAAAATAGAGACTTCAGTAGCAGATTTTTTTTTAATTACAGAATTCTACCAATATTTAGTGAATTTGGAAGAAGATCTCAAATTTGAGATGAAATTATAGCCTCAGCCAACATTTTGATATTAGACTGATGAGACACTTAGCAGAGGACACAGCTAATTCATTCTCATACACTTGACATACAGACACTGAGATAATAGTGGCTGCTGTTTTATGCCAATGTGTAGAGTTATTAATCACCAAAATAATATGAATACAATAAATAGGAGTATCGATTTGAGTGTGTACATGTACACACTCTCAAGTAAATAATTATTACAATTGGATGTGTTATGAAAGATGCAATCCTATAAAATTATTTTATTAGTTTGCTTATTACTGCATTTGACAGTTTCATTTTGCTTTTGTATCCTAACTTTACCATAGTGACTTAACAAAAACTGTCTGGTTAAGACACATTAACAAATCCAGCTGTCTATAATGGCCACTAACTTATGAGGCAGAAAAATATGAAAACTTTATGCAATAAACAGGATTAATATTGGGGTGTTATAGTCTTCTCTAGATAAAATATCTCTTGGTTAGCTTGAATATCAACTAAGTGAAATACATGAACTGCTACTGAGAATGACACAAAGTTAGAGGATATCAAACAGAACAGAGCAACAGATACCCTGAGGATGTAGAAGTCTTGAAGTAGAAAACAGTGCTAGAGAGTCAGTAAAGAGTAGAATAGGCAAAGGGAAAAGAAAAATATGGATGTTAAATAGTAGAAGAACAAGGTCATGAATAGAGCAATCTACTATATATACTGTTGGGGTATTAGACTGCTTGCATATTCAAATGTCTTCTGTAATATGCCAACTATTTTACAAATTCATATTTTCAAGAAATTTAGTTTGAAACTTCTCAAACATTTCTATGTGTAGTAATTCAATAAATCCTATTTGACAATATAGTTTATAATTTGGATCTTGTAGTTTAATAGACTAAAATGAACAAAAATTAAGACTATAGAAAAAAAGCAATCTGTATGATTAAGCAATTAACACAAACAGAAACAAGTTTCAAATTAACACATTAAATCCAATCTTTCTTGCATAAATGCAAATTTAAGCAGGCATGACAGCATTTCTAGCTTCAAATTAGCAAAATTTAAAATAATATATATAGTATTAAGTTTTAGGAAGCATGTGGTTAGGTAGACACCTTCATAATTTTTGGATTGTAAATTACTTGAATAGTAATTTGGAAATTTACCATCCATACTAGTAATTTACCAGCCATGAATTGACACAAGCACTCTCAAGTTCTCATAGGCAGGTCATGTAGGATGAGTAAGTACGATACACAAGGCAATAAGAAATAGTAGAAGTTTCTCTTACAACATCTGACTAAAGGAATTTAAATTCAATCATACTATTTTGGGAATGATGTCAGTGACAATAATAGAGTAAGTGCCATAAAAAATTCTTGTCATCTGTAAAAGCAATTTAAGAACACTGGAAAGAAATTTGTCAGAATTATTTTTTTTTTCAGAACTCTAGAATTTAAACTTGGAACAATCTGAGCCTTACTTATTAAAGGGAACTGCTCAATTTCATTTTCAGCAGAAAATTATGTTATTCAAAGAAACAGGAAATTATATCCAATACGTAGAAAAAAAGTAATAAAGAAAAACCCATGAAGCTTAAATATTGGAGTTACTAGACAAAGATCTGAATTGGTTATTTTAATTGTATCCAAAGAACAGAATGTTACTATCTTAAGACCTAAAGGAATGGATGAGAATGATGATTCAGCAAATAAATAATCTCATAAAAAATAGAAACCGTAAAAGTCAGAAAGAAATGATTAAGTTGAAAGTTATAATAACTCAAATTTTAAAATCCATTAGAAAGCAGGACAGCAGCAGTTTTAACTAGATAGAAGAATTAATTAGCAAACTTCAAGAATGGTCAAGTGAGATTATCCAGTCTGAAGAAATACATTTTTTTAATAAAAATAAAATCATAGAGATCTATGAAAATTGAGTCCACCATTAAGTACACAATGGGAGTTTCAAGAGGACAAAATAGAAACAAACGAGCAAACAAAAAACACAGAAAAAAAAATAATTGGAAACAAATGGTTGAAATTTCCAAAATCAGGTGAAAATATCAATCTACATATCTGTGAAGCTTAATGACCTATATATTGGAAAAATTTAAAGAGATTCACAGCAGGATACATGATAAACTCTCAAAATATATGACATGGAAAAAATCTGGAAACCAAAAAGAGAAAAGTTGCTCATCACATTCAGGGTCTCCTTAATAAGACTTCTGATTTCAAAACTGATTTCTCATGAGAAATTATGGAAACCAAAGGCAGTGAGATGACATTTACAATGTTAAATCTAATAAGACTGTCAACTAAGAATTCTATATCCAAATTATATTATATATATATAATATATGATGGTGACTGCAGCCATGAAATTAAAAGACGCTTACTCCTTGGAAGGAAAGTTATGACCAACCTAGATAGCATATTCAAAAGCAGAGACATCACTTTGCCAACAAAGGTTCGCCTAGTCAAGGCTATGGTCTTTCCTGTGGTCATGTATGGATGTGAGAGCTGGACTGTGAAGAAGGCTGAGCACCGAAGAATTGATGCTTTTGAACTGTGGTGTTGGAGAAGACTCTTGAGAGTCCCTTGGACTGCAAGGAGATCCAACCAGTCCATTCTGAAGGAGATCAGCCCTGGGATTTCTTTGGAAGGAATGATGCTAAAGCTGAAACTCCACTATTTTGGCCACCTCATGCGAAGAGTTGACTCATTGGAGAAGACTCTGATGCTGGGAGGGATTGGGGGCAGGAGGAGAAGGGGACGACAGAGGATGAGATGGCTGGATGGCATCACTGACTCAATGGATGTGAGTCTGAGTGACCTCCGAGAGCTGGTGATGCATAGGGAGGCCTGGTGTGCTGCAGTTCATGGGTTCGCAAACAGTTGGACATGACTGAGCGACTGATCTGATCTGATATGTATTTATATATGTGTATATATATATATACATATATATCAGAGAGAAATTAAGATGTAAAGAGAAAAAAAGAAATGGAAAAACTAGTCCTTATCAAAGCTTCTGTAGAGGGCATAAAATAAGGTAGCTGGTAGGCTGAAACAAGAGGACACTAGACAGTACAGAAATATATGCTCATGGAAACACCATACAGATATAGTATATATGAACATAAAAATGCAAAGAAGAGGAAATGGAGCTATACTGGAATAATTTTTCTATACACTTGAAATTCAGTTAATAGTATGAATTATATTATAATAATTCAAGGAAGAAAACACAAAATGTATAGCAAAATGAATGATAGTGAGAAAGAAACAAGTTGGCAGAATAGAAAGATATGAGCTCACACTTCTTAGGAAGACACTAAAGTCACAGTAAACAGCCTAACTACCACGAGCAACAGCAACAAAGAAAGGATCAGTTCAGTGCAGTCGCTCAGTCGTATCTGACTCTTTACAACCTCATAAATAGCAGCACTCCAGGCCTCCCTGTGCATCACCAACATCCAGAGTTCACTCAAACTCATGTCCATTGAGTTGGTAACCCCATCCAGCCATCTCATCCTCTGTCGTCCCATTCTCTTCCTTCCCCCAATCCCTCCCAGCATCAGAGACTTTTCCAATGAGTCAACTCTTCACATGAGGTGGCCAAAGTACTGGAGTTTCAGCTTTAGCATCAGTCCTTCCAATGAACACCCAGGACTGATCTCCTTTAGAATGGACTGGTTGGACCTCCATGCAGTCTAAGGGACTCTCAAGAGTCTTCTCCAACACCACAGTTCAAAAGCATCAATTCTTTGGTGCTCAGCTTTCTTCACAGTCCAGCTCTCACATCCATACATGACCACTGGAAAAACCATAGCCTTGACTAGACGGAGCTTTGTTGGCAAAGTAATGTCTCTGCTTTTCAATATGCTATCTAGGTTGGTCATTTTTCTTCCAAGGAGTAAGGATCTTTTAATTTCATGGCTGCAGTCACCATCTGCAGTGATTTTGGAGCACAAAAGAATAAAGTGTGACACTGTTTCCACTGTTTCTCCATCAGAATACTCATCATCAATAAATCTACAAATAATATATGCTAGAGACTGTGTGGAGGAAAGGGAAACTTCCTATACTTTTGGTGGAGATGTAAATTAGTACAATCACTATGAAAATATGTATGGAGGTTACTCTAAAAAATGAAAACTAGAACTAACATATGACCCAACAATCCCACTTCTGGGCATATATATCTACATAAAAATATGGTTCTACAGGATACATGCACCCCAATTTCATTACAGTAGTATTTATAAAAGCCAGGTCATGGAAACAATCTAAGTATCCTTAATGTCCATATATATACAATGAAATATGACTCAACCATAAACAAGGATGGAATGTCATTTGCAGCCACAAGGATGGATCTTGAGATTGTCATACTGAATGAAGTAAGTCTGACACAGAAAGACAAATATCAATTTCTCATGTTATCACTTATATGTGGAATCTAAAAAAGGTACAAATGAACTTAATAGCAAAGCAGATGTAGAGTCACAGATGTAGAAGACAAACTTATGTTTACCGGGGGAAAAGATGGGGAGGGATAAATTGGGAGATTGCAATTGGATATATACACACCACTATATAAAAAATAGATAACTGACAAGAACCTACTGTATAGAACAGGGAACTCTTCTCAATACTCTGTAATGCCTTTATGGGAAAAGAATCTAAAGAAGGAGTGTATATATGTATATGTATAACTGATTCACTCTGTTGTATACCTGAAACTAATACAATATTGTAAATCAACTATGCTGCTGCTAAGTCGCTTCAGTCGTGTCCGACTCTGTGCGACCCCATAGACGGTAGCCCACCAGGCTCCCCCATCCTTGGGATTCTCCAGGCAAGAACAATGGAGTGGGTTGCCATTTCCTTCTATACTCCAATAAAAATTTAAAAAATACTCAAAGTACTATACATATTAAAAAGAAAAATGACATGACCATCTAAATTGGTAAAGAAAAGGTATTTGAAAAAATCGGGCACTCTTTGATGATTCAAAAAAAAAAAAAAATCCACACTCATCAAACTAGGCATACAAGGCAACATCCTCACTCTGTTAGAGGTCCTCTATGAAACAACCCCACAGTTAACATAATAAATGATGAATGACTGAAAATGTTCCTTATAAAATCAAGAATGAGACAAATATGTCTGCTGTCACTGATCATGTTTAAATATCTTACTAAGATTCTTGCCAAGAAAATTGGAAGTAAAAGAAAAATGGGGCATATAGATTAGAAAGGAAGTAAAATTGTTTCTTCTTGCAGGTTATGTGATATTATATATTAAAATTCCTTAGAAATTCATTTACAACACAAAACTTGCAAAACCCCCCCCCCACACACACACACACAAACTTAGGGCTAGTAAATGAATTCTGTAGGGTTGAAGGATACAAGAACAAAATATAAAAGTTAATTGTATTTCTATATACTAGCAATGAACAATCAAGAAATAAAGTTAAAAAAACAATTCATTTTACAAATGCATCAATAACAAGTTACTTATGAAAAATTTAACCAAAAAGTATAAGAATTTTATGCTGAAAACTACAAAACAACATTGAAAAAAATTAAACATCTAAATAAATGGAAAGATATCCTATGTTCACTGACTGGAAGAGCAACTATTGTTAAGCACTCCTAAACTGACCTATAGATTCATTGCAATCTATCAGAAATTCAGGTGACCTTTTTGTAAAAGTTGATGAGGTGATTCAAAAATCCATGTGAAAATTCGTGAAACTCCCAATAACTAAGCAAACTTGGAAAATAACAATGTTGGAGGATTAGCACTTTATTTCAAAACTTACTACCAAGCTATAATAATGATGATTGAGCTTTGTTGGTGGCTCAGATGGTAAAGGATCCTCTTGCAATGCGGGAGACCTGGGTTCCATCCCTGGGTTGGGAAAATCCCAAGGGGAAGGGAATGGCTACCCACCCAATATTCTGGCCTAGAGAATCCCCATGGACAGAGGAGCCTGGCAGGCTATAGTCCATGGGGTCACAAAGAGTGGAACATGACTGAACAACTTTCACACACAATAATGATGACTCTATTCTACTGGAGTAAAGATAAATATAGTTCAATTAAATAGAAATGAGAACTTCAAGTCATACATCTATAGTCAACCAATTTTCAACAAAATTGCTAAGACAATTTAAGAAGAAACAAATGGTGCTAGCAAACTGGAATTCACATTCAAAAGATGCAATATGAATGCCTGCTTTACACCATATACAAAATTTAACTCAATGTGGATGAAAGCCATAAATGTAAGGGCTAAAATTATAAGACTCTAGGAAGAAAAGACTCGATGGAAATCTTTATAACTTTTGATTAAACAATAGTTTCTCTGACATGACAGAAAAAAGTTCAAAGAAAAAAGATAAATATGACTTTTGTCTTTCAAAGGACACTTTCAAGAAAGTGAAAAGACAATACACAAAATTCCAAATAATCTTGCAAAGTATATTATCTAAAAGAGTCTAATACCTAGGACTATTTAAAGAATTCTTATGACTCAACAATTAAAAGACAACCTAATTGGGCTTCCTTAGTGGTCTAGTGGTTGAGAACCTGCATTGCTATGCAGGGAACACTGGTTCTATCCCTGGTCCAGGAAGATCCCACATGCTATGGGGCAACTGATCCCATGCACCTACAACTATTGAACCAGTGTTTTAGAGGCCACAAGTTGCAGCTACTGAAGACTGTGTGCTCTAGAGCCCATGTTCCACAAGAGAAGTCACATCAATGAGAAGCCACATGCGATGAGAATTGCAACTCTAGTCTGAAATTACCACAACTAGAGAAAGTCCATGTGCAGCAATAAAAACTCAGTATAGCCAAAAATAAAATAACTTTTTTAAAAGATAATTAAAAATATATAATGTATTTCTTGATTTATCTAAGTAATATAGATGAACAAAAAACAGATGAAAAGATGTTAAACATCATTAGTTATTAGAGAAATGGAAGTCAAAACCAAAAAAATGTATAACTCTATGCTAAGGAGAATGGCTATAATAAAAAATTGGGAAAGTTACAAATTTTGGCTGGGATGTAGAGTGAATGCTTATTGAAATGTAAAGTGGAGCAGCAACTGGGAAAACTCTCTGGTCTTTCCACAAAAATTTAAATAGAGTTTTATGTTATTAAACAATTCTGCTCTTAATTATGTGTCCAAGTGATTTAAAACATGTTTCCATGTAAGTCTGCTGCACAAGTGTTCACCGCAGCATTAATCATAATACCCAAAAATGGAGATAACACAAATGCCTATCAAATGATAATTGGATTAATGAGATTTGGCCTGTTCTTACAGTCAGTACATGCTACAACATGGATGAACTTTTAAAGTATTATGCTAAATGAAAGTAGACCAAAATTCCATGTGCGTATACTAATTCTTAATAAAGAATAGATCAGGATTTCCCAGATGGCTCAGTGGTAAAGAATCCACCTGCAGTACAGGAGACATGGATTCTATCCCTGGCTTGGGAAGATCCCCTGGAGAAGGAAATGGCAACACATTCCAGTATTTTCGCCTGGGAAATCCCATGGAAAGAGGCATCTCGTGGGCTACAGTCTATAGGGTCACCAAAGGGTCAGACAGTACTTAGCAACTAAACAAGAACAACAACAAAAAAATAGATCCTTCACAGGGACCAAATAATATGCTATCTAAGAATATGAAACAAATGATAAGGCTTGCTTTGAAGATTTCCCCTCTTAGCTCTCAAAATATCTCTCCCTATTTATATTGTCATACATATACTTCTACAATAGAGATTTCACATGCACTAACTCTAATTAGATTTCCTATTCTAACTGCGTTATAAAAATATTTATGGCCTACCATCCATTTACAAGGTATTTTGCTCTGTAGTTACCTTTAAAGAGCTTATAGATTTGAGAGAATCCAGAAAAAATAAATATATAAAGATACATGATATATACATATGTTATCTTCACATGAGTGATATGTGATATATATAATGATATTTTTATATATGAATAAGTAGATTAAAATGTCAAGTGAAAATATTTCAAAAGCATGCATATTAGCATAAGTCAGGATTGGAGAGAATTTGTTAGTTGAGATACATAGTCAAGTAAAGTCAGTGACGATGGAAAAAGAGGAAAATTCCAGTCTAGGAAGTAAGCAGTGAGTGCTTCCCTAGTAGCTCAGGTGGTAAAGCATTCATCTGGAATACAGGAGACCTGGGTTCAATCCCAGGGTCAGGAAGATCCTCTGGAGAAGGAAATGGCAGCTCACGCCAGTATTCTTGCCTGGAGAATTCCATGGACAGAGGAGCCTGGTGTGCTACAGTCCACGGGGTCGCAAATAGTCAGACATGACTGAGCAACTAACACACACACACACACACACACACACACACACATAGATATAAAGGCAGGAAATAAGTCTGTTGTGTTAGAAAAACAGTGGGACTGGATGAGTCAAAGATCTAATACCAACATTAAACGACATTGTCCTGATGGTGTTTCAAATTGTTCCTTTTGCAAAAACATGGGAATCTTTGGAACTCAGACAAAAAATAGGCAATATGATGTTGTTATCCACATATTTTCTCCATTGAAATCTTCAATTTTATTTTTCATGTGAATGGCATTAATAGGGGGTTTTGAAACACTTTAGACAGCTACAATTGGTCTTTAAACTCTTGTCATCAAAGTGTCACTAATACTCAAATTTGCATATAAATTCCTATTCATTATATACCATGTGAATGAACAACATAACTATTTGCTTTTTCAGTCA
Source organism: Tragelaphus eurycerus (assembly GCA_935064755.1). Taxonomy (NCBI): domain Eukaryota; kingdom Metazoa; phylum Chordata; class Mammalia; order Artiodactyla; family Bovidae; genus Tragelaphus; species Tragelaphus eurycerus. Next base: position 10,659,120 of record CAKXYN010000004.1, read on the forward strand.
GATAAACATTTCAGGCAAACTGAAAGTGTTACATTGATAGTAAGATATAGAAACAGCTGCTGGCAATGATGATCACTGTGACAGCAAATTTAAGGAGGCATTGAAGATGTGTTTTTGAGGTTGACTGTTTCCTATAGCTGGGACACCACCAGCCTGGTAAGACCCATACTTTCCAGTAAGCAGATTTTCTAAATTACCTCTTTATCCACTGCCTTTCCCATTAGCACAGGCACCTCGTGGTCATTCATACAGATGTAATGATCACTTCTGCAGCATTTACACCCTAGGTTTGGCCGGCTGGTTGCCTCTTACTCTGTGACAAGATTATTGATTGCAGATGCTTATTAAGCAAGAATGAAGCAATAAGCTGTGAGAGCTGTTGATAATTCAAGAGGCAAAGCTAGTAATTATATAGGGATCAAGAAGATTATTACAAACGAGGCCTTGGTAAATATGACTGATTGCTATTGCAGGGCTGTGATGACTATTTGAATTTAAATGTATTATTATTGATTTTTTTATTGCATTTCAAATTGACAGGTTTTTAATTCAAATAGTCCATTCTACCCAACTGTGAGGTCCTCCTACTGGAGCTTGATGATTAATGGACATTTGCAGTGGTTACGGTTTCTACTGCTTGGTCCAAAGCGAAGCCACTATCTATTTCCTTTAACTGTACCTTCCTGTCATTGCTTTCCAAATGTAATACATGTTGTACATCGGAATTTCATGATCTATTGGCACTGTTGCACTGCTTATAAAGATGCAAATTAAAATCATTAATTAATATGAAAGTCTCTTCCAGATTGAACTCATTTGCCATTGTCTTCTTGTCTTTTTGTTTTGTAAGTTAAATCTGTCAAGAAGACAAAATTTTTACAAGGCAAAATATGATAAACTCTTAAGGAAAACTGGATAATGACAATAGTCTGAAATTTGAACTCAGCCAAGCGAACATACACAGTATTTATTTACTTTAAATGGTTAGTATTGTGATTCCTTGAGGCATTGTAAACTGAGGAGTAGAGAGATGTTAATTTCCTATAATACCGCTATATAATAAAGACAATGAATATGGGGAAGTAAAGCACATGACTACCTGATGAGAAGAACTGATTTATTTGAAAACCTGATGCTGGGGAAGATTGAAGGCAGGAGGAGAAGTGGACGACAGAAGATGAGATGGTTGGATGGATGGCATCACCGACTCAATGGACATGAGTTTGAGTAAACTCCAGCAATTGATGATGGACAGGGAGGCCTGGCATGCTACAGTCCATGGGGTTGAAAAGAGTTGGACACAACTGTGCTACTGAACTGAACTGAGTAAAAGCACATGTTTTGTTATGTATTCATTTTTAGCACACTTTTAGTTCATTTGAAATGTTCAGTAGAGAATGAATGCATGTTCAGAATTGTGGAGGTTTGCTTGTTCTAAAAACGAATTTCAAAACATTCAACCACTCATGAAGCAGATGACTAAACCGATCACGAAAAATGTAAGAAACTTGTGTAAAGATATCTATCACATTAAATTTAAAGTTGAAATAACAATTATTTTTTTTTCCTATTCTTATTATGGCCAACACATTGTCTGTATACCATATAGTTTTGTATCATTCTGGCACTGGAATAACTTTATGAAGTAGATATTCTTATAATCTATGTATACATATGATAGAAATGAAGCTAAATCAGTCACTTTTCTGAGGATATGTTAACTCATAAAAGGGAGAGCCTATATAATTAATATCTAACTATAAACATCTTGTTTTTTAATCTCAGCATTGTTGGTCTATGACTCTAGTACTGTGATTCTTCTTTTAAAATGCATGTTATTCATTCATTTATTCATGTGATATTGAAGGATTGCTATATGATAACATTATTCTAGACTTTGGATAGAGTGTTGGTACAAAGATGGATGAAATCTCTTCTTCATTCTTGTTACATTATGATCAAGGAAACAGAGCAAAATACAGTTCACTAAATAGAGTATTAAATAAAGGAGTGATAGTGCCATCAAATTTTAGTAATGTAAACAAAAAGACAAAGAGTGACAATGACAAATTTTATGTAGAAACATGAAAGAGACCAAGGCAGTATGTGGGCCTGAAAATTCAGAGCTCTGAATCCAGTGGATATTGAATTTGAGATTCTTATCAGATCAGATTAGATCAGATCAGCCACTCAGTCATGGCCAACTGTTTGCGACCCCATGAATCGCAGCACACCAGGCCTCCCTGTCCATCACCAAATCTCAGAGTTCACTCAGACTCACATCCATTGAGTCAGTGATGCAATCCAGCCATCTGATCCTCTGTCGTCCCCTTTTCCTCTTGCCCTCAATCCCTCCCAGCATCAGAGTCTTCTCCAATGAGGCACCTCTTCACATGAGGTGACCAAAGTACTGGAGTTTCAGCTTTAGCATCATTCCTTCCAAAGAAATCTCAGGGCTGATCTCCTTCAGAATGGGCTGGTTGGATCTCCTTGCAGTCCAAGGGACTCTCAAGAGTCTTCTCCAACACCACAGTTCAAAAGCATCAATTCTTTGGTGCTCAGCCTTCTTCACAGTCCAGCTCTCACAACCATACATGACCACAGGAAAAACCATAGCCTTGACTAGACTAACCTTTGTGGGCAAAGTAAGGTCTCTGCTTTTGAATATGCTATCTAGGTTGGTCATAACTTTCCTTCCAAGGAGCAAGTGTCTTTTAATTTCATGGCTGCAGTCACCATCTGCAGTGATTTTGGAGCCCAGAAAAATAAAGTTTGACACTCTTTCCATTATTTCCCCATCTATTTCCCATGAAGTGATGGGACCAGATGCCATGATCTTCGTTTTCTGAATGTTGAACTTTAAGCCAACTTTTTCACTCTCCACTTTCACTTTCATCAAGAAGCTTTTTAGTTCCTCTTCACTTTCTGCCATAAGGGTGGTGTCATCTGCATATCTGAGGTTATTGATATTTCTCCCAGCAATCTTGATTCCAGCTTGTGTTTCTTCCAGTCCAGCATTTCTCATGATGTACTCTGCATATAAGTTAAATAAGCAGGGTGACAATATACAGCCTTGATGTACTCCTTTTCCTATTTGGAACCAGTCTGTTGTTCCATGACCAGTTCTAACTGGTGCTTCCTGACCTGCATACAAATTTCTCAAGAGGCAGATCAGGTGGTCTGGTATTCTCATCTCTTTCAGAATTTTCCACAGTTTATTGTGATCCACACAGTCAAAGGCTTTGGCATAGTCAATAAAGCAGAAATAGATGTTTTTCTGGAACTCTCTTGCTTTTTCCATGATCCAGCGGATGTTGGCAATTTGATCTCTGGTTCCTCTGCCTTTTCTAAAACCAGCTTGAACATCAGGAAGTTCATGGTTCACATATTGCTGAAGCCTGGCTTGGAGAATTTTGAGCATTACTTTACTAGCGTGTGCTGCTGTTGCTAAGTGCAATTGTGCAGTAGTTTGAGCATCTTTGGCATTGCCTTTCTTTGGGATTGGAATGAAAACTGCCCTTTTCCAGTCCTGTGGCCTCTGCTGAGTTTTCCAAATTTGCTGGCATATTCTTATAGCATGTTCAAAAGAAGACTTAAATTAAGGAGTTGGTTACATATCTCTAGAGCTACACTTTCCTGGTCACTATAAGTCACATGTAGATATTTCTTTTTAATTTTAAATTAAATAAAATTAAAAATTCAACTCCTTATTTACACTAGCTGCATTTGAAAGAACTAAAAAAGAACTTAGGCAATTCGCTACCATCTTGGATAGTATGGATATAGAACATATATGTCACTATAGAAGTTTCACTTGGACAGTACTGGTTTGTAGTTCAAAGAAAAGGTCAGATTTGGAGAGATTAATCTGTATTTCAAAAAATGATTCAATATTTTCTTTTACTTGAGCAACTGGTTAGATAGTGGCACCAATTCCAATTTTGGAGATGAGTAAATTAGAGAAGAAATTAGTATGTAGTTGTGGATTGAAAGTTTTAATCTAAGTTGTATAAAATTGAATAATATATGTAAAACAAGATGAAATATCCTATAATGTAGAACAGAAAACAAATTGTATTTAAGAATGTCAACATCAAACTTTTTTAATATTATATCAAACCTTTTATTTATTAAGAATTTTAGTATCAAACTGTTTATTTTCTTTTGCAATTAAAAAATTACCTACAGTCCTGAAGAATGACGATATATTCTATTAATACATATAATTTGTGGAAGTCTATTATGGATTATTTTATGTATTACCATCTCCAATTTATATAATTCTTTTCACATAGATGCAAAATAACTTGAATATTAAAGATATAGCCATAAAAAACTTACTTCTGTTACTAGGATTCTATCATCATTATCCCTTCCACTTTCACAAGAATTAATATTTCTCCTGACAGTTTAGAGAAGTTAGGGCACATCACCTGAATTGTTCAGTAAACTCTGTTTTAGAACAAAAAGGGTAGTATAAACAAAATCCATATATATCAAACATGTAGATCTTCTTTTTGATATTATGCATCTTTTAAGATCCTGTCTCATTCCACCCAAGTGTCAACATCCTGCTGTGAGCAAGGATAAGATACAGATTACAAGACCTTAGTCTGCTTTTCATATACTTCTGTATTTATTCAAATACATTATTAAAAATATAAAAAGTAAATGAAAAGAAAACTATATTCTATTCCTACCATAAAATTAGTTTTAGATTTTTCCTCTCTTTTCAGTTCCTTCTTACTTATTTTTTCCCATTTAATTCCATTTGGAATAATGAATCTCATGACATTATAATAATTATGAAAAATGTCTTAAAAGTAGGATGGTTTGCTTTTTAAAAAAATCCTTTTAAGGTGAGAATTATCATGTGTGTGTATGTGTGTGTGTGATCACTAAATCACTGAAGACAATGCAAGCAACACATGGCAAAGAAGCAAAGGTTGTTTAAATAGATGACAATGGGTCAGCCAAGAACTTTACTAGACACACTGAACATGAAATGAGCCTGAGTAAAATCTATCTGTAAATATAAATATTTGGTAAGTTTTATTAGCATTTTGCAACTGATAAAAGGTTTTTCAATGTTGAATTTTTCTTTCCCAGAAAGAACACCCTTCATTCTTAGGAAATATTGGAAATTATAACAATTCATCATTGTGAATTACATAATATACCACATAGACTTGTCAATACTAGTTTACAGATAAATGAAAAGTTTGAATAATTCCTCTATTACATATTCTTGGGCTCATCAAATTCAAGGCAACTTTCAATCCAAAACTGAGTACAGACATTTATATTTAGAGAAAATCAGCAGTTAATTATTACTGAATTTGATAATTATTCTTTCTAAATATTAGTGAGAAAGTTAAGACATAAAATAAACAAATCCAACTTTAATTGTTCTCAGTTTTATTCATGAACAATTACTTTGATCAAAATAATCCAGGTTGCTTTTCACGGTCACATGTTCTAAACCTCATAATTTCTAGCTAAGTGATAAAATAATTCTACATGTTCTTAAGCCTTTGGCACCTATGAAAGCAATCATTTTCCAGGGCATCCTTTGTTTAACTTTGGTTTAAGATCTGAAAGGATACATACATTTCCTTTGGAGTTATGTGTATACTGTGATATTTTTCCTTTAAGCATGAACCCTGGATTTTCTAGTTATTTTCATACTTAGTCATTTCCAATTTCCCATTATGAATAAATCAACTGGATATCCAAAATTACATATATTTTGTTTCTCAACAGAGGAGAGATGTAGAACTTCAGGAAAACAACAGTGGAGGTTTTAATAAGATGCCACATTTGTAGAAGGATGCAAAATATATATTTTGTTTAGATTATATTTGTTTAAGGGTTAAAATCAATTACCCATCATTGTCTTAATATCAAGTGTAGATTGAATTAGTGGGATACAAAAATATAACTAAAATTTAATTTGAGATATTTATATTACAATTTTATTACTAAATCTTCATTAGATTTTTTAAAAATTGAACTTGCTATACATGAACAATAGTTTCTTCATGCAGGAATCTGCCTTATTGTATCAGTGGTCATTTTATTGCATATCTGTGCCATAAATAGTTGTTAATGTTTATTTCCCATGGGAAAAGAGCAAGGCATAGTTTGGCTCATTTTATCATGTAAAAGATTTTGTTGAAGAATTCTGGTAACAAGTTATTATGTTTATCTTCCCTAGGAAAAGCCAAAACAGACTATTTTTCAGTTCTTGGTCTTGAAGATTTGTTAAAGACGATGATGATAATATTCAAGTTCCTTTCATCCACAAACTGAAGAGTTATGCAATGAAAGAGTAATACAAATTTGACTATTTCTGAAGCAGACCAAAATTTTAATCATATTTTTATATATACTGATTTCTTTACATGATCATTTGATTAAAATGTATGCTATTAAACCTGGAATCTAGAAATGTAGCAGCAGAACAATATAACTCACATTCAAAATAATGATCTCAACTTTTACTGCAACTTCCAATAGGAGAATGAAAGCAGCTTTTATAGGAAGTAATAAGAGTTAGTCATTTTAACTTTCAAGGCTCTGCATTTTAACTCTCTCTTCCAGAGTTTCTGGCAAATGAACTATTTGGGTTAACTTTGAAGGTCCTCTTATTTAACGACTGAAAAAGTTGGTAGTCATTAGCAATAATTTAGAGCATTAATTATTGGCAAAATATTGCTGCATAGTACCTATTGACTCATATTATGTTATAAAGAGAGTTTCATGCAATCATTTTTTATATATTAACTGTTTCTCCATCTTTTAAAAATATCCTGTAAATGTTCTTGGTAAGGAACTTCAAAATTAGCTGGAGAAAAACCTGAAAGTGGCCCACTGTTTTTGTATCAGTTCAGTTCAGTCGCTCATTCATGCCCGACTCTTTATAACCCCTTAGACTGCAGCACTCCAGGCTTCCATGTCCATCACCAACTCCTGGAACTTACCGAAACTCATGTCCATCGAGTTGGTGATGCCATCCAGCCATCTCATCCTCTGTCGTCCCCTTCTCCTCCTGCCCCCAATCCCTCCCAGCATCAGGGTCTTTTCCAAAGAGTCAACTCTTCACATCAGGAGGCCAAAGTTTTGTAGTTTCAGCTTCAGCATCAGTCTTTCTAATGAATACCTAGGACTGATCTCCTTTAGGATGGACTTGTTGGATCTCCTTGCAGTCCAAGGGACTCTCAAGAGTTTTCTCTGACACCTCAATTCAAAACCATCAATGCTTTGGTGCTCAACTTTATTTATAGTCCAACTCTCACACCCAGAAATGACTACTGGAAAAATCATAGCTTTGACTAGATGGGCCTTTCTTGGCAAAGGGATGTCTCTGCTTTTTAATATGCTGTCTAGGTTGGTCATAGCTTATCTTCCAAGGAGCAAGCATCTTTAAACTTCATGGCTGCAGTCACCATCTGCAGTGATTTTGGAGCCCAAGTATATAAAGTCTGTCACTGTCTCCATTGTTTCCCCATCTATTTGCCATGGAGTGATGGGGCCAGATACCATGATCTTAGTTCTCTGAATGTTGAGTTTTAAGCCAGCTTTTTCACTCTCCCTTTTCACTTTCATCAAGAGGCTCTTTAATTCCTCTTGGTTTCTGCCATAAGGGTGGTGTCATCTGTATATCTGAGGTTATTGATATTTCTCCCAGTAGTCTTGATTCCAGCTTGTGCTTTATCCAGCTCAGCATTTCGCATGATGTATTCTGCAAAGAAGTTAAATAAGCAGGGTAACAATATACAGTCTTGATGTACTCTTTTTCTAATTTGGAACTAGTCTGTTGTTCCACGCCCGGTTTTAACTGTCTGGCTTCTTGACCTGCATACACATTTCTCAGGAGGTATGTAAGATGTTCTGGTATTCTCATCTCTTGAAGAATTTTCCAAAGTTTATTGTGATCCACAGAGTCAAAGGCTTTCGTGTAATCAATAAAGCAGAAGTAGATGTTTTTTTCTGGAACTCTCTTGCTTTTCTATGATCCAACGGATGTTGGCAATGAGATCTCTGGTTCCTCTCCCTTCTCTCAATCCAGCTTGCACATCTAGAAGTTCACAGTTCATGTACTACTGAAGCCTGGCTTGGAGAATTTTGAGCATTCCTTTACTAGCTTGTGAGATAAGTGCAATTGTGAGGTAGTCTGAACATTCTTTGGCATTTCCTTTCTTTGGGATTGCAATGAAAACTGACCTTTTCCAGTCCTGTGGCCACTGCTGTGTTTTCCAAATTCGCTGGCATATAGAGTGCAGAGTGCAACTGGCATATTGAGTTCAGCTGGCATATTGAGTGCTGCATATTGAGTTCATGGGATTACCCAAGCAGGAATACTGCTGGAATGGTTTGCCATTTCCTCCTCCAATGGATCTTCCTAGCCTGGGGATTGAACTCATGTCTCCTGACTTGGCTGGCAGATTCTTTACCACCAAGTCACCTAGGAAAACCTCATAGTACTAAGGTTACACTAATTAATAGTGTTTACCTTATGTGGTTACTTTATAACGGACCATTCACTATAGTTTCATAAATGTGACTGATATACACATTTGTCTATTTGGAAATTCAATGGGTAAAATTAATCTGGCATTTAGCAATAGATTGTGTCTACATATCAAGGATGAATCTCAACTTTGAAATATCAGTAAATAAGCAAGTATCAATAAATAGTCAAGTGTAGGATGAAAAGTGTTATTTATTTGATCCTATAGTAGTTGTCTGATGCTTGGGCTTCCCTGAAAGCTCAGTTGGTAAAGAATCCGCCTGCAATGCAGGAGACCCTGGTTTGGTTCCTGGGTCAGGAAAATCCCCTGGAAAAGGAAAAGGTTACCCACTTGAGCATTCTGGCCTGGACAGTCCATGGGGTCGCAAAGTGTCAGACACAACTGAGCGATTTTCACTTTTACTTAAATCAAAGTCCATTTTACTACCCTGATACTAATGAAACCAAATATACATATATATACTATTTATTGAATGCATTTTATTGAACAGGTACTAAACTAGAAATTGTATAAGCTTTATTATATTAACTTTTCATCAGTCATAAAAACAACATTATTATGTTAATTTTAAATATGAGAAAAACTGATCACTGGACTAATAGACAGCCAAGCCAAGATTGTTACACAAGCCAATATGGCCTCAATATCTATGTCATTGCAATATAGACATCATAAAATAATAGATAATATATACTATTAACAATGAGTATTCAAATATATTTTTATGGCAAATTTACAAAAGGAATAATTTCTGCATTAGTGATCTAATTGTGATCACTAATGCAAAGAAGATAGAAGAAGCATACGAATTAAAGACACATATTCCTTTTTCACGAGTGGCCAAAATTGCATCCCACCTAAGTAGAAACAGCATCCAGCATGATAGATACTACTTGGTCTCCTGTTAATGAATTATCAATTACTGAACCACTTTATGTGCTTGCAAATAGCCTTTTGTGTACAACTAACAGAAGACTTGAGGGGAAACATATTTTGTTATATATAAACAAACAAAGCATTAAAAACAGAAAATGTATGGCAACTTTAAATATAGAACATGAGTTAAGTGGATTGGTAATATACAAATAAATTTGCAAATCTATCACTGAAAGCCAGCTTTACAGTCCATAATAATCACTCACAAAAGCCCATGCTATGAAGTTCAGGGGAGGTCCCTGGACAGCACAGCTTGCACTTTTGATATTCTGACTATGACAATTGGCCAAGAACTTGTGTTTTAATCATTCTTTTGTTTGAAAATTTCCCGTGATTTCTAACCCTTTAGAAGCTCTGTTGCCACCCTAGTTATTGGCATTCCCAAAAGAATTCTCACAAGAGTTTTACTTGCAGAAACTAAATGCACAACTTTGCACAGTCTAGTTCTTATCCTTGATCATGTAATTTGCCAGGATCTCTACAGTTGGGGTACTCAGTACTCATAGCTGGTGTTTGCTACAGCTTTTTTTTTTTTTTCCAATTTAGAAAAATCCAGAAGCATTAATATATTTACTTTAATGTTTAGGTGACACAGGACCAGGTCAAAATTGGTGATATTTCTAGCTCTGATATATTGACCTAAATTTAATATATAAACTTCTGTCCTGTTCTTATGAATAAAATTACTTCTGCTACCATACTTACTTGGATCCTTCCATTGGTTCTGAATCTACATTATTATAGTAACAATCTATCCTGTATTCAATTCCATCATAACTGACTCCCAGTTTGATCTTATTCTCTTGCCTCTCTTCCTCTTCTTTTTTCTAATGGGCCACTAAGACACATTTTATATTTTCTGGGTACTGTTTTAATTGACATGTTATTTTACTTAATTTTCATGTTACTGTGAAGTATTTTATTACTGTCATTTTTCAGAATAATAAAGTGGTAACAACTTATCCAGAGTTGCACTGACAGACACTACAGAAACTATACTCACAAAACTTTTAGCAAATTTAAACTCTGGTTCTAACTTTATTATATAATGACATTTGCTAGGTGATATATGAACCTTGTAAGATGTTTATGATGTTTGTAGACCGATCTGGGTCTCTATGCATACCCTGTTCCCAGCATTCTGTCATTTTACTCTGGAAATCTGCTAGATTTTTATCCATTCAGATTTCATTGATATCAATCACTTAATAAGATTTCTAATTCTTATCTGCCCAGTCCTGTGCTGTGAATACTTGACTTTTCCTCCAGATAGAATTTCTACTCAAATCCATATGTGGGTCTTCTCTTATTCATGCAACCATTAAGTTACTAATTTCCCAGCCCTAACTATGAGGAAAGAGTGTAGAACATAATAAATAAAAGAGTGATAATACTTTCTATTCTACTTCATGCTTATATGTCATCTAATGTCTAAAGATAATTAATCTTTTAGTGGTGTACTCATCCATTTTATAAAGCACAAAACTTCTAAATATTCCCTTTCACTATCATTTACTAAGATTTGAATCTTAGTAAGATTTGAATCTATTCAGTATTTGTGTCCACACGTGACTATAAACCAGTTTAGTATCCATTGGTAACTCATTTGCCTTTATTTATCAAGAGACAACAGATTTATCCCTTAAAATTCAATATATAGGGTCCCGAGATGAGCCCTCAACATATTTGGCTTTGAAAACCTATGAAACTGTCATTACCATGAACTAAAGGGTTATAGCAAACTATGAAATTCCTCTTAAAGGCCATCCAGATACATTGCTCAGTGCAGAAACAGCCATATGAAAAGCACTCAGACTTTATGTGCTGCTAAGTCACTTCAGTCGTGTCCGATTCTCTGTGACCCCATAGACAGCAGCCCCCCAGGCTCTGCCGTCCCTGGGATTCTCCAGGCAAGAACACTGGAGTGGGTTGCCATTGCCTTCTCCATTGTGTGAAAGTGAAAAGTGAAAGTGAAGTCGCTCAGTCGCGTCCAACTCGTAGCGACCCCATGGACTGCAGCCTACCAGGCTCCTCCATCCATGGGATTTTCTAGGCAAGAGTACTGGAGTGGCTTGCCATTGCCTTCTCCAAAGACTTTATGTGAAAGAGATTCATTTGCTAATCATAAGTATCTGTTGGAGGGACAGTGGCCTGCTGGGATACTCCCCAAGGACAGAAGTGCTAGCAGGCACCATTTTAGTACTCATACATTACTAACGCTAATGAGCACCATTTTTTTCTACTCTTTTTCCTCATCAGAGGCCACCTTTGGATTCTTCCTATGCCAAACTTCATGGCACCAGTATCAGTTCAATTCTGTTCAGTCGCTCAGTTGTGTCCAAATTTTTGTGACCCCATGAATTGCAGCATGCCAGGCCTCCCTGTCCATCACCAACACCTGGAGTTCACTCAGACTCACGTCCATCCAGTCAGTGATGCCATCCAGCCATCTCATCCTCTGTCTCCCCCTTCTCTTCCTGCCTGCAATCCCTCCCAGCATCAGGGTCTTTTTCAATGAGTCAACTTTTCGCATGAGGTGGCCAAAGTATTGGAGTTTCAGCTTCAGTATCAGCCCTTCCAATGTACACCCAGGACTGATTTCCTTTAGAATGGACTGGTTGGATCTCCTTGCAGTCTAAGGGACTCTCAAGAGTCTTCTCCAACACCACAGTTCAAAAACATCAATTCTTCGGTGCTCAGTTTTCTTCACAGCCCAACTCTCACATCCATACATGACCACTGGAAAAACCATTGCCTTGACTAGACGGACCTTTGTTGGCAAAGTAATGTCTCTGCTTTTCAATATGCTATCTAGGTTGGTTAAAACTTTCCTTCCAAGGAGTAAGCATCTTTTAATTTCATGGCTGCAGTCACCATCTGCAGTGATTTTGGAGCCCCCAAAAATAAAGTCTGACACTGTTTCCACTCTTTCCCCATCTATTTGCCATGAAATGATGGGACCAGATGCCATGATGTTAGTTTTCTGAGTGTTCAGCTTTAAGCCAACTTTCTCACTCTCCACTTTCACTTTCCTCAAGAGGCTTTTTAGTTTCTCTTCACTTTCTGCCATAAGGGTGGTATCATCTGCGTATCTGAGGTTATTGATATTTCTCCTGGCAATCTTGATTCCAGCTTGTGATTCTTGCAGCCTAGTGTTTCTCATGATGTAAACTGCATATAAGTTAAATAAGCAATATACAGCCTTGACATACTCCTTTCCCTATTTGGAACCAGTCTGTTGTTCCATGTCCAGTTCTAACTTTTGCTTCCTGGAGCAAAGCCTTAATGCACATCTGATATCCTGGTTTTTAGTCCTAGTGTCCTGATCCCTGGGACAGCTGCCCAGGGAATCCCTGCTGTTTGCCCAGCTGTGGTCAGGAGAGCTTGATTTCCTAGATTGTAGAGAACCCAGGAAATTAGAGAGAGAGGTCTTGTCAAGCTATATACCTAAGACACTTCACAGAAAAAAAAGACTGATATGCACTCCCATTTCTTTCTGTGAAAGATGGCTTTTGCTTGTCCTATAACTTCAAACTGAGGTGCAGACTTCAGGACTGACATATCTAGCAGCCTACAGATGTACCCTGAAGGAAGGTAAGCTATGCACACCATCTTTGTATTCTTCTTCTGCCTACTAGCACTCACTGGCATCTCCTAGAAGGAGCATACATACTCATTTGGAGCCCCAGTTTTTGCTACTTTATACAGGGGACATAGCTAGATTGCCAGGCACTGGTAGTCAACAAGTTTTGTGCTCACAGTGTCATAGGACTGTTTTTGTTGTGCAGTTGCCCAATCATGTCCAACTCTTCCCAACCCCATGGACTGCAGCATGCCAGGCCTCCTTGCCCCTCACCATCTCCTGGAGTTTGCCCAATACTGTTCATGTTCATTGCATTGGTGATGCTTTCCAGCCATCTCATCCTCTGATGTCCTCTTCTCCTTCTGCCCTCGATCTTTCCCAGCATCAGGGACTTTTCCCATGAGTCATCTGTTCATATCAGATGACCAAAATAATGGAACTTCAGCATCAGCAGCAGTCCTTTCAGGGAATATTCAGCCTTTATCTCCCTTAAAATTGACTGGTTTAATCTGCTTGCTGTACCAGGGACTCTCAGGAGTCTTCTCCAACACCACAGTTAGAAGGCATCAGTACTTTGGCATTCTGCCTTCTTTATGGGCCAGCTCTCACAACAGTACATGACCACTGGGAAGACCATAGTCTTGGTTATATGGACCTTTGTTGGTAGCGTAATGTCTCTGCTTTTCTACACACCGTCTAGGTTTGTCATTGCTTTCCTGCCAAGAAGGAATTGTCTTCTGATTTCTTTGCTGCAGTCACCATCTGCAGTGATTTTGGAGCCCAAGAAGAGGAAATCTGTCACTACTTCCACCTTACATATTTAGTATAAAAGGAGCTTCCTGAATATCTTGCTTCCAATCAGCCTGAATCTAAGTACTGAGGGAGATCATCTCTTTTGGGCCACTGATGGGTCTTGGCACACTCTCAACTACTGAGAGTCATTAAATAAAATGATCTGCTCTAAGAATCACAAAAGTTTGAGACAATCAATAGCTAGGACAGGGTTGAACAATAAATTTCATCTCCTACTTCAATACTCAGAGAGTTGACTATTCTATCTATTACATAGAAACAAACATACAGAGTCAAGCAAAGTGAAGAAACAGAGGAAAATGTTCCAAATAAATCTCTAAGATGAAGTATCAGGGGAAAAAAAAAAAAAAAAAACCTTAATGAAAACTAATTCAGATGATAAAGAGTTCAAAGTAATAGCCTTAAAGATGCTCCCTGAATTTTGAGAGAATAAACACAATAGAACTTCAACAGAGAAACTGAACATATAAGAAAGTGTTAAACAGAAGTCACCAAACCAAAGACTACAATAACAACCAAAATATTACACTACAGGAATTCAACAGCAGAGTATTTGAAGAAGATTAAAAAATATATGAACTAAAAAACAGGGCTCTGGAACTCACCCAAGCAGGGCAGCCAAAAGAAAAAACAATGAAAATAGTGAAGTGAAGATAGCTTAAGGGACTCTGGTAAGACATCAAACAGACTAATATTTGCATCACAGGGCTTCTAGAAGGGGTAAAAAGATAGAAATTTTATTTGAATTAATAATGGCTAAAAACTTCCCAAACCTGGGAAAAGAAACAGACATTCAGATCCAGGAAACCCAGAGAGTTCCAAACAAGAAGAAACTCAAAGAGGCCCAAACAAGACACATTATAATTAAAGAAACAAAAGTTTAAAATAAGAGGAGAATCTTAAGAGCAGCAAGAGACAAACAACTTGTTATATATAAGAGGACCTTATAGAACAGTCTTTTGGATTCTGTGGGAGAGGGAGAGGGTGGGATGATTTGGGAGAATGGCACTGAAACATGTATAATATCATATATGAAACAAGTCACCAGTCCAGGTTCGATGTACAATGCTGCATGCTTTGGGCTGGTGCACTGGGACAACCCAGAGGGATGGTAGGGGACTGAGGTGGGAGAAGGGTTCAGGATGTATACCTGTGGCGGATTCACTTTGATATATGGCAAAACCAATACAATATTGCAAAGTTAAAAAATAAAATTAAATTAAATTAAAAAAAAAAAGAAAAAAACAAGGAATCTGTGAAGCTTAATAAAAAAATAAAATAAAATAAAATAAAAAGAAAAGACTATCAGCAATATTTTCACAGAAACTTTGCAAGCCTAAAAGGACTAGCACAAAAACAAACAAAAAATAGCACAGGATGCTAGGAAAAACAAACTTCTGACCAAAATATTCTATCTACATGTCAAAGTTATCATTCAGAATGAATGAGAGATAAATAGTTTTACAGAAAAGCAAAAAGTAAAAATGTTTATCACCACTAAATTAACCTCTTAAATGTTAAATGAAATTCTTTAAGCTGAAAATAAAAAGCAAGAATTGGGAACAAGAAAATATATGAAAGCATAAATCTCACCGGTAGAAGTTACGATATAGTAAAAGTGAAATGCTTTACCTCAGCTTGGAACTCAAACCCAGCCAAAACCAAGTTTGAGACTTGAATCCATGTGGCTGGGACTCAAATCCAGCCAAAAAACTGCTAGAGACTCGAACCCAACCAAAACTCTGTTTGGGACTTGAACTCATGTGTCTGGGACTCAAACCCAGCCAAAACCCACAGTACCTGGTTTCAGGACCTAATGAAACTCAGGTTCTTAATGCCTCATTGCAGCAGAAAGAATTCAGTGAAAGACAAAGTGATAGGTAAGAAGTGGATTTATTCAGATTCAGAGAGAAGCACACTCCACAGACAGAGTATGGGTGATCACAGAGAGTGAGTGCAGCCAAGCAAAATGTGTTTTTATATGCTAGGTAATCTCATATGTTAATGAGTGGGCTTCTCTCATAGCTCTGTTGGCAAAGAATTTGCATGCATGCAGAAGTCCCAGGTTCGATTTCAAGGCTGTATATTGTCACCTTGCTTATTTAACTTATATGCAGTTTACATCATGAAAACGCTGGGCTGCAAGAAGCACAAGCTGGAATCAAGATTGCTGGGAGAAATATCAATAACCTGCATCTGCAGATATGCAGATGACACTACCCTTAAGGCAGAAAGTGAAGAGGAACGAAAAAGCCTCTTGATGAAAGTGAAAGAGGAGAGTGAAAAAGTTGGCTTAAAGCTCAACACTCAGAAAACTAACATCATGGCATCTAGTCCCATCACTTTATGGCAAATAAATGGGGAAAGAGTGGAAACAGTGTCAGACTTTATTTTTGGAGGCCCCAAAATCACTACAGATGGTGATTGCAGCCATGAATTTAAAAGATGCTTACTCCTTGGAAGGAAAGTTATGACCAACCTAGATAGCATATTGAAAAGTAGAGACACTTTGACCACCTCATGTGAAGAGTTAAGTCATTGGAAAAGACTCTGATGCTGGGAGGGATTGGGGGCAGGAGGAGAAGGTGACAACAGAGGATTTGATGGTTGATGGCATCGCTGACCCAATGGATGTGAGTTTGAGTGAACTCCGAGAGTTGGTGATGGACAGGGAGGCCTCCCATGCTGCAATTCATGGGGTCGCAAAGAGTCGAACATGACTGAGCGACTGAACTGAGCTGAACTGAACTGAAAAATTACTGACTATAATGTTTAAGGGATGAACAAGATAAAAAAATGCAAACTGTGATCTCAATACATAAAATGTGGAGGAGAGGTTAAACATTTAGATCATTAGAATGCATTCAAACATTAATTGTAACCAATTTAAAACAGTCTATGTAAAATAGAGTACTATAACTATTAATAAAGAACAAAAACATGTAGTAGATATACAAAAAAGAGTGAAAGTGCCACTAAAATCATCAAACCTCAAAAAAAGAGAAGTGAACAAGAAAGGAACTGCAATGAAGGAACTGAGAGGAACCACACAACAGCCAGAAACATTATTTTCCCCCCAATGGTAATAAGTGCATATTAATAATCATCTTAAATATAAATAGATTTCCTTTACAAATGCATAAAATAGATACAGACTAAGTGATTCTAAAACTTACATGGAACCAAAAACAGACCCTGAATAACAAAAATAATCTTAAGAAAGAAGAACAAGAGGTAGTATTGTACTCCCTGGTTTCAGACTATATTACAAAACTATAGTAATAAAAACAGTATGGTACTGACATAAAACCAAACACACAGATCTATGGAATAGAATGGGGAGACCCAAGATAAACTCACACACATATGGTCAATTAATTCACAACAAAAGAGTGAAAAATATACAACAGGGAATTGATAGTCTCTTTTTAATAAATGGTTTGAGGGCAACTGAACAGCCATGTAAAGTAATAAAACTTAATCATTTATACAATACACAAAAATTAATTGAAAACAGATTGAAAAATAAGACCAGAATATATACAATACCTAGAAGAAAACATAGGTAGTAACCCACTGACATTGTTCTTGGTGATGATTTTTTTGGATTTGATACTAAAAGCAAAGGCAACATAAGCAAAAATAAACAAGTAGGACTACATCAAACTAAACACTTTCTACATAGCAAAAGCATCCATCAACAAAGTGGAAAGGCAACCTTCTGAATGGGAAGCAATATTTGCAAATCAAATATCTGGTAACAAGTTAACATGCAAAATGTATAAAAAACTCATATGACTCAATAGCAGAAAAACAGTCTGATAACAAAATAGGCAGAGAATCTGAACAGACATTTTTTCAGACAAGCAGATAGCCAACAAATATATGAAAAGATGCTCAAGCACCTAATAATCAGGGGAAAGCAAATCAAAACAATGATGAGATATGGTATCATACTTGTCAGAATGGCTATTATCAAAACGACAAGAAATAACAAGTATTAGCCAAGGGTTGAAGAAAAGGGAACCCTTGTCCACTTTTGGTAGAAATGCAAATGGGCACAGCCACTGTGGAAAAGAATATGCAGGTTCCCTAAAATATTACAAATAGAACTTAACATATGATCCAGAAATTTCACTCCTGGTTATTTATTTGGAAATGGAACAATGCTAAATTTAAAGGATACATTAACACTCTCATCCTCACTGCAGCATTATTTACATTAGCCGAAGTATGAAAAGAAAAAATATAGTGTTTACAGAAACACACACACATACAGAGGAATATCAC
Source organism: Tragelaphus eurycerus (assembly GCA_935064755.1). Classification (NCBI taxonomy): domain Eukaryota; kingdom Metazoa; phylum Chordata; class Mammalia; order Artiodactyla; family Bovidae; genus Tragelaphus; species Tragelaphus eurycerus. Next base: position 10,677,276 of record CAKXYN010000004.1, read on the forward strand.
TTAACCATAACAAAATAAGAATGAAATCTTGTCATTTGCAACAGAACAGATGAAACTTGAGGGCATTATACTAAATGTAGTAAGTCAGACTGAAGAAGGAAATATTGTATGATCTCATTCATGTGTAGAATCTAAAAATAAAAATAAACCAAGTGCACACAGAGAACAGATTGGCAATTGCTAAAAATGGGAGGAGGGTTGTGGGTGAGTGGTGTCAACAGACACAAACTTCCAATTATAAAATAAGTCATGAGGATGTAATATACAGTAGGGCAACTATATTTAATACTACTGTTAATGAAAGTTAAAGAGTAGAATGAAAAGCTGGCTTAAAACTCAACGTTCAGAAAACTAAGATCATGGCATCTGTTCCCATCACTCCAAGTCAATTAGATGAAGAAACAATGAAAACAGTGACAGACTTTATTTCTTGGGTTCCAAAATCACTGCAGATGGTGACTGCAGCCATGAAATTAAAAGACGCTTGCTCGTCGAAAGAAAAGCTATGACCAACATACACAGCATATTAAAAAGTTCAGACATTACTTTGCCAAGAAAGGCCCATCTAGTACAAGCTATGTGCCGGGAGTGAGCTCTGCCCGTGGCAAAGGTCATGAGGAAGGAGGCTTGGCATACACAAAGGCGAGATTTAGCCTCAGGAGTCCCCCTGGAAATTCTCGAGCATCTACCCCCAAAACCAGAGTCTGCCTACTTTCTGCTTTGTGCTCTCACCTGCACCTCTGACTTTATGGGGGTCTGTCCTCCACTACCTCTTTCTGAAAAAAGAGTTAACTTACAGCTCCAGTTAATATAATTCCTGGATGTGACAGTGTTTCAACCCACAAACTCCTTTGGAAGTCCTCTAGTCTGCCTGAATAGGTTTTTCCGCCCACATGTGATTGCTCACAGCTTCCCAACCATGAGAGGCACGAGATGCTTTAAATCTTCTAAAAATAGGTTCTTTAGAGAAGTTAGAAAACCATTAGTATAAGTATAGTGGGCTGATTAGAAATTGTATTGGTGAAGGGTTTTTCATTTGTTGAGCCAATGTTCGCTGCTAAGACTCCACATCCCCTGCCCTTACACACATTAATGAATATATAGAAGAAATAAGTATTAACCTTTGATATTAATCACGTTAGACCTTAGGCTAAGTAAATTCTTTCCTTAATTAAAACCCACAACACCCTCACCCTATAGGAATGTAACTTTATCTGGTACCTTTGGAAGGTGGAGTCTGTTTTAAGAATAATCACCCCTGGAGAAATAAGTGTTCTGGTTGACTGACCCCTGTCACAAGGAGAGGGTCATAAATTGTCAGCAGGCCCCCTGGCTAGAAGATAATGTAACACCCCTAAGACCTCTGTATACATTTGTATGAAGCACCTGAGTTTGATAAAAGTCAGGACTGCTGACCCTGCATGACTTTTGTATAACATCTCAGTGTATAAAAGTAGACCCTGGAAAATAAAGAATTGGGATCAGTTCCTCGAAAGACTGGTCTCCCCATGTTGCTCTCTCTCTCAAACTGTGGCTGAGTCTTCACTGGAGTGCAGAACCCACCATGCTTACTAATTATGCCTGGGTTTCTAAGATCCAACTGAGGAGGCCTCAGTGTCTCCTCTCCTTCGGGAGAACGGAAGGACACCCGCGGCCTACGTAAGTGGTGCAAACTTCTTGTCTTGAAGTTGTATTTGTCTCCCGCGTAAACCAAGCTACTCAGCCTCTTTTCTTCACTGAATTTCCTCACTGAGCTATTCTTATTTAATATCTTTAATTAACATTTAAATAAGCTGTTGTTTCCTGATCACAGATGCTGTCTCCCTTTCGAATTCCCTGGATCCACTGGGACTGGACCCCGGCAGCTATGGTTTTTCCAGTAATCATGTATGAATGTGAGAGTTGAACTGTAAAAAAGCTGAACACTGAAGAACTGATGGTTTTGAACTGTGATGTTGGAGAAGACTCTTGAGAGTCCCTAGGGCTACATGGAGATCCAACCAGTCAATCCTAAAGGAAATCAATCCTGAATATTCATTGGGCTGATGCTGAAGCAGAAACTCCAATACTTGGGCCACTTGATGGGAAGAACTGACTCATTGGGAAAGACCCTGATGATAGGAAAGGCAGGAGGAGAAGGTAAGTACAGAGGATGAGATTGTTGGATGGCATCACTGATTCAATCGACATGAGTTTGAGCAAGCTCCAGGAGTTGGTGATGGACAGGGAAGCTTGGCATGCTGCAGTCCATGGGGTTTCAAAAAGTAGGACACAACTGAACTGAACTGATTGTGTATTTGAAAACTGCTAAGAAAGTAGATCTTAAAATTTGTCATAAGAAAAAAAAAATCTGTAACTACATATTGTGAAAAATTTTAGAATTATTCTGGCTATGAAGTTTGAAGTGAAGTCGTTCAGTCGTGTCCAACTCTTTGTGACCCTGTGGACTGTAGCCTACCAGGCTCCTCCGTCCATGGGATTCTCCAGGCAAGAATACTGGAGTGGGTTGCCATTTCCTTCTCCAGGGGATCTTCCCAACCCAGGGATCGAACCCAGGTCTCCCGCATTGGAGGCAGACACTTTAATCTCTGAGCCACCAGGGAAGTCCATAGTTTCATAATATATGCAAATGTTGAATCATATTGTACTGTATGCTGATTACATGGGAAAAAAGAAGAAAGGAACTTTTGAAAAATAAAAAAAATAAAATTTGGTTTTAAATGAATAGGCACACACTACAAGTGTGTATTTGTATTCATATATTCACAAAATAAAATGGTAAATGGAATATGTCAGGTCTTTAGTCATGAACAGGATCTCAACTATTCAATTACCCTAATATTTGATGGCTGCTCTACCTCTTCCAGGGAATTTTCTATTAATAAATGAACATTATAAAAGAATAATGGACACAGTGTTGATTCTTGAACTGTTAAGGAGGTACAGAAAAGTTGAATATTATAGGAGCTTACAGTAACAATTTTTTTTTTGTTAAAATTTCTTTAGACTCACAGTATCCCACATTTCAAAAGTATGCATGTGTGCATGCTCAGTCGTGTTGAACTCTTTGCAACCCATGGACTGTAGCCCACCAGGTTCCTCTGTACATGGGATTTTCCTGACAAGAATACTGGAGTGGGTTTTCATTTCCTTCTCCACTGAAAGGTCCCAGGATCTGAATTGTTATTAACTATTAAATTTAGGATTGAAAATCTAAGACAACAGCAAATAACTTCATCTACATTAAGAACATAGGTCAGCAGTTAAAGTCAAACACATTTATTTTTACCATAATTCTAACTTTTTAAAATCTCCCCAAAATATGAATATAGCCAGAGATGCTTTGATTTTTTTTCTATATTTTGTTTCTTTATTTTCTATATTTTATATTTTGATCCTTTTCTGTATGTGTTGTGATATTTCAAGTTATCTCAAATTTAAAGAGAAATGTAACTGTTAAGCCTAAAATGTACCTGAAACTTGTTATTTCAATAGAGGTTTATATTTCTCATCAGTTCAGTTCAGTTCAGTTGCTCAGTTGTGTCCGACTCTTTGCGACCCATGAATTGCAGCATGCCATCACCAACTCCCAGAGTTCAATTAGACTCACATCTATCGAGTCAGTGATGCCATTCAGCCATCTCATCTTCTGGCATCCCCTTCTCCTCCTGCCCCCAATCCCTCCCAGCCTCAGAGTCTTTTCCAATGATTTAACTCTTCACATGAGGTGGCCAAATTACTGGAGTTTCAGCTTTAGCATCATTCCTTCCAAAGAAATCCCAGGGCTGATCTCCTTCAGAATGGACTCGTTGGATCTCCTTGCAGTCCAAGGGACTCTCAAGAGTCTTCTCCAACACCACAGTTCAAAAGCAACAATTCTTCAGCACTCAGTTTTCTTCACAGTCCAACTCTCACATCCATACATGACCAATGGAAAAACCATAGCCTTGACTAGGCAGACCTTTGTGTGCAAAGTAATGTCTCTGCTTTTCAATGTGCTGTCTAGGTTGGTCATAACTTTCCTTCTAAGGAGCAAGCGTCTTTGAATTTCATGGCTGCAGTCACCATCTGTAGTGATTTTGGAGCCCCCCAAAATAAAGTCTGACACTGTTTCCACTGTTTCCCCATCTATTTCCCATGAAGTGATGGGACTGGATGCCATGATCTTCGTTTTCCGAATGTTGAGCTTTAAGCCAACTTTTTCACTCTCCACTTTCACTTTCATCAAGAGGCTTTTTAGTTCTTCTTTACTTTCTGCCATAACATTGGTGTCATCTGCATATCTGAGGTTTTTGATGTTTCTCCCGGCAATCTTGATTCCAGCTTGTGCTTCTTCCAGCCCAGCATTTCTCATGATATACTCTGATAATAAGTTAAAATAGCAGGGTGACAATATACAGCCTTGACATACTCCTTTTCCTATGGAACCAGTCTGTTGTTCCATGACCAGTTCTAACTGTTTCTTCCTGACCTGCATATAGGTTTCTCAAGAAGCAAGTCAGGTGGTCTGGTATTCCCATCTCTTTCAGAATTTTCCACAGTTTATTGTGATCCACACAGTCAAAGGCTTTGGCATAGTCAGTAAAGCAGAAATAGATGTTTTTCTGGAACTCTCTTGTTTTTTCCATGATCCAGTGGATGTTGGCAATTTGATCTCTGGTTCATCTCCCTTTTCTAAAACCAGCTTGCACATCTGGAAGTTCACAATTCATGTATTGCTGAAGCCTGGCTTTGATAGGTCTTGCTTATTCTCTTCTTATATTTCTAAATAAAATCCATTCTTCACATGCAATCCTCAGGGGAAAAATATTTCATGAATCCAAGTTAATTGCAGTCTACCACAGTGTCTGGTGCAGAAAACTTACAGAATTTATTATAGCATTTGGAGTCTTTTTTCCAATTGGCCTCAATATATTCATCTACTTATTTGTATTTCTTCTTATAGAAATTGGGCACAACTGATTTCAACTTTATCACTGAGAGCTAGTGAGGTTTTAAACACTTAGTGAGGACTAATGATGAGATAGCCAGGGCACCAAGCATGTCATCCAGCTATCCTGAGCAGCTGAAGGGCACATCCCTGCTATTTAGCGACTGATAAAATGTGGTCCACTGGAGAAGGGAATGGCACACCACTTCAGCATTCTTGTCTTGAGAAGCCCATGAAGAGTATGAGTAGGCAAAAAGATATGACACTGAAAGATAAATTCCCCAGATCGGTAGGTGTCCAATATACTACTGAGGTATAATGGAGATATAGCTACAGAAAGAATGAAGAGGCAGAGCCAAAGTGGAAACAATGCCCAGTTGTGATTATATCTGGTGGTGAAAGTAAAGTCCAATGCTATAAAAACAATACTGCATAGGAACTTGGAATGTTAGGTATTTGAATCAAGGTAAATTGGATGTGGCCAAATAGGAGATGGGAAGAGTGAACATTGACATTTTAGGAATCAGTGAACTAAAATGGACTGAAATGGGCAAATTTAATTCAGATGAACCTTATATCTATTACTATGAGCAAGAATTTGTTAGAAGGAATGGATACACTCATAGTCAACAAAAGAGTCCAAAATGAAGTACTTGGTTGCAATCTGAAAAATGATAGAATGATCTCTGTTCATTTCCAAAGCAAAACATTCAGCATCACAGTAATCCAAGTCTATGCTCCAACATCTAATGCTGAAGAAGCTGAAATAGAACAATTCTATGAAGACCACAAGACCTCCTAGACTAACCAAAATAAGATGTCCTTTTCATCATAGGGTACTGGAATGCATAAGTAGGAAATCAAGAGATCCCTGGAATAATGGGCAAGTTTGGCCTTGGATACAAAATGAAGCAGGGCAAAGGTTAACAGAGTTTTGGCAAGATAATGCACTGGTTATAACAAGCACTCTCTTCCATTAACACAAGAAATGCCTGTAAACATAGACATCACCAGAAGTTAGTAACAAAATCATATAGATAATATGTTTTGCAGCCAAAGATGGAGAAGCTCTATACAGTCAGCAAAAATAAGACCTGGAACTGACTGTGGTTCAGATCATCAGCTACTTATTGAAAACTACAAGCTCCAATTGAAGAAAGTAGGGAAAATCGCTAGGCCATTCCAGTATAACTTAAATCAAATTCCTTATGATTACACAGTGGAGGTGACAAATAGTTTCAAGGGACTGGATCTGGTAGACAGAGTGCTTGAAGAATTATGGATGGAAGTTGGTAAAATTGTGGAGGTGATGACCAAAACCACCACCAAGAAGAAAAATCCAATAAGACAAATTGGTTGGCTGAGGAAGCCTTACAAATAGCTAAGAAAAGAGAAGTGAAAGACAAAGGAAAAAGGGAAAGATATGCCTAAGTGAAAGCAGAGTTCCAGAGAATAGCAAGGAGAGATTAGAAAGCCTTTTTAAGTGACCAATGGAAAGAAAAAGAGGAAAACAATAGTAAGGGAAAAAATAGAAATCTCTTTAAGAAAACTGGAAATATCAAGGGAACATTTCATGCAAAAATAGACACAATAAAGGACAAAAACAAGAACCTAATAAAAGCAGAAGAGATTAAGAAAAGGTGGCAAGAATACACAGAACTATACAAAAATGCACTTAATGACCCAGATAACCACAAAAGTGTGGTCATTCGCCTACAGCAAGACATCCTGGAATGTGAAGTCAAATGGGCCTTAGGAAGTGTTACTAAGAAGAAAGCTAGTGGAGATGATGGAATTCCAGCTTAGCAATTTCAGATCTTAAAAGATGATGCTGTTAAAGAATTACACTCATTGTGCCAACAAATTTGGAAAACTAAGCAGTGGCCTCAGGACTGGAAAAGGTCAGTTTTCATTCTCAAAGGAAGGCAATGCCAAAAAACGTTCAAACTACCATACAATTGCACTTATTTCATATGCCAGCAAGATTATGTTCAAAATCCTTAAAGTGAGCCTTTAGCAGTACATGAACTAAGAACTTCCAGATGTACAAGCTGGATTTAGAAAAGGCAGAGGAACCAGAGATCAAATTGCCAACATCTACTGGATCATGAAAAAAGCAAGGAAATTAAAAAAAAAAAAAAAATTTACTTCTGCTTCATCTATGCTGAAGCTTTGACTGTATGGTTCACAAAAAAACTGTGGAATAATCTTAGTGAGATAAGAATACCAGACTACATTACCTGTCTCCTGAGAAACCTGTATGCAGGACAAGATGCAACAGTAAGAACTGGACATGGAACAACAGACTTGTTCAAAATTGGGAAAAGAGTGCCTCAAGGTTGTATAATGTCACCCTGCTTATTAACTTATATCCAGAGTACATCATGTGAAGTGCTGGGTTGGATGAATCACAAGTTGGAATCAAGATTGCCAACAGAAATATAAATAACCTCAGATATGCAGATGATAACACTTTAATTGCAGAAAATTAAGAGTAACTAAAGAGCCTCTTGTTGAGGTTGAAAGAGGCGAGTGAGAAAGCTGGCTTAAAACTCAACAATCAAAAAAACACAGAGATCATGGCATCTGGTCCCATTACTGTATGGCAAATAAATGGGGAAAATGTGAAGTGGAAACTGTCAGATTTCATTTTCTTGGCTCCAAAATCAATGCAGATGGTAATTGTAGCCATGAAATTAAAAGATGCTTGCTCCTTGAAAGTATAGCTATGACAACTTTAGTGTTAAAAAGCAGAGATATCACTTTGCCGACAAAGTCCATATAGTCAAAGCTATGATTTTTCCAGTAGCCATATAAGGATGTGAGAGTTGTACCATAAAGAAGGCTTATCACCAAAGAATTGATGCTTTTCAACTGTGGTGTTGGAGAAGAACCTTGAGAGTCCGTAGGACTGCAAGGAGATCCAATCAGTCCATCCTAAAGGAAATCAGTCCACAATATTCATTGGAAAGACTGATGCTGAAGCTGAAGCTCCAATACTTTGGCCACCTGATGGAAAGGGCTGGCTCTTTGGAAAGACCCTAATGCTGGGAAAGATTGAGGGCAAGAGGAGAAGGGGACGACCGAGGATGAGATAGTTGGATGGTATCACTGACTCAATGGACATGAGTTTGAGCAAAGTCAGGGGCATAATGAAGGAATGGCGGAGATGTCTGGCATGCTGCAGTTCATAGGGTCACAGAGTCATATGTGACTTAGTGACTGAACAACAACCAGGCAAAAAAGGTACTGAACTTCACTTCTTGAGGGATCTATCTGGAGTATATATGATCACATGCACATTTGGGAAAATATAGATGTTATGGTCTTTGCTTATTGTTTCTATTATTTTTCATGCACCCTAGACTTCAAAACAAGCAGGCTGAAGTTCTCCCTTGGAAGCCCAAGTTTCCCAACTCATTAAAATCTCTCCTTCCAGAGGACTCACACAATAAAACTTAAAACAAAACACTATATCCCCAGCATAAATTGAATCTAATCACCTTAATAAGCAAGTTTGAACTCAATCCAGCAGTCTACATGGTTGTTATTTATATAAGCACTGATTCCTTTCATTGAGAGAATAAAACTCCAACTCCATTCATTTTTGAATATTCAGCCCTTCAAAATGTATAACCAAGTAATATGTTTTTATTTCTTAATGAGGAGGTTCTCTGGTTACAGTACAGGCCTACCTAAAGAACTCTTAGACATTGATGGCCACAGTCCTACCATAAGGTACCTATGTGTCATAGATTAATATGTACATAAGCAATGGATGAGAGATTTGGACTGAACTGCAGAGTTAAACAAAGAGAGGGTACTGTGCCCAGTGCCTGCTGAGGCAAAATCAGGAGCTACATAGAAACTTTAACAAAAGGGAGGTGGTTCACAGTACTGGCTCACTGTCCTTAAAATGCTGCTTCTGCTCAATTCTCTCCTGAAATAATTGACTTTCTACTTTCTTGATGCATGCTTCTTTCTCACTCCTGATAGCGGCTTTTTTCCTTGGTTCACATTTTGCCCTTTGCAATACCAATTTCCTCATGACTATGCTTCTGTTTTCCTTTCTTGGCATCTCCCTGCGTATGAATAGAGGCATTCTCTTTTGAATACTTTGTATGACAAAATATTTCACATAGCTCTTATAAACATTTCCAAGTAGACCTTTGTCCTATTTAAATATTCCAAGCATCAATTCAAGTCAAAGCCTTCCTGGTAAATGCTTTCTTCCTTTCAAAAATGCTAGACATGTTTTATTTTTACACATTTAAAAAGTATCAGAGAAAGACTTTGTTTCTTTACTATTAAATAACACATATTTACCTTCTCAATACAGCAAAGTGCCACTAAAATTGTATGCATGTTGCGTAGGCAATTGTTTAAAAATGTCTAGACTGAGGGAATAATAAAACTTTGAATGTGTTCAAATAGATAATTCCTAGAATCTTCTAAGAGGACATGTTGAGCTCCCATAGGAACATGAATCATGAGCATTAGTAATAAAATGATTATAGTTTTAACAGTTAATAACCCCTTTTGTTTTGGCTGATCAAAGATATTTAATGAAAAATATTTTAAAATATGTATTAATTTTGTGCTTTGAATATAAAGTATTCACATTTCAGAAAGAGAAGAATTCAATTTTATTTTACTAATGATTATAAAAATTGTTCAATATTTTTAAAAACTCTAATCAGCATTTGGCTATTAAAACTGTTACTTTTTAATTTGTGGGGAAATTATTCTTGGGACTTATTTGTGTGATGGGATTTGAGCTAAAATATGTTATGCTGCTGCTGCTGCTAAGTCACTTCAGTCATGTCCGACTCCGTGTGACCCCATAGACAGCAGCCCACCAGGCTCCCCCATCCCTGAGATTCTCCAGGCAAGAACACTGGAGTGAGTTGCCATTTCCTTCTCCAATGCATGAAAGTGAAAAGTGAGAGTAAAGTCGCTCAGTCGTGTCCGACCCTCAGCAACCCCATGGACTGCAGCCTACCAGGCTCCTCTGTCCATGGGATTTTCCAGGCAAGAGTATTGGAGTGGGTCACCAGTGCCTTCTCCTAGAAATGCATTATTTGGCATCCATTCTTATCATTGTAAGCATACATTTGTCTGTCATTCAATTTAATTTATAGCTTCTCTAGGATATTTCCCAATTCTAAATATACAGGTGGTTGCTGTTAAATAACAAAAGATAGTCTGCTTTGCATCTCAGTTAAAATCCTGAAAGTTAGAAGTTTGTGGTACTCTCAGATGACATATAAATATGAACCTTTGTTTTGACACTTTATGAGACACTGAATTGCATATTATGTGTATATTTTATTTCACACTTTGAAAATGCAGAAAAACTGGTATTAATATATGGTCTACTGATAGACCTTCTGTGAGAGTCCAATTATGACTATGAATTATGAATTATGACATGAATATTTATCAATTTGATTGTTACTCCAGATTGTTTCAGTTTGTAAGAGAATACAATTTCTACTTAGGTAAGTCAGGTTTAACTCTTATTTGTTTCTTAAACACTGCACTTGGTAAAAAATAGTGACATCTAATAGGTTAGACATATTTTCTATGCATTCATTTTGTTGCTTAAAGGAGAAATCACTGCAAATATAGGAAACTCATTAGATTATCTTGGCCAGCCATCTGTCTTAATAGAATATATTTAGCCCTATTTTACAGATACCCAGATGCAATTGCATGAATGAGTGATGAAACCAAGTATATGGGAATACAGGCCCAAATCCCCATTAACATGAATAGTTTTGTTGTTTTTATCTGTTTGATAGAAACAAAATTACACAGATTAAATTCAATGGAAAAGGATCTTTCACTTCTAAACTTGTAAATTTCCAGTCCTTCCAATACTGAAAAATAAATACTTGCTTATATAGCAATCAATATCCAAAAAGGAAAACTCTATTACAGACAATATGTTATTAAAAAAAAAAAAAAAGTTTCATTTTAGTTCTTTCATACTGTATTTATTTGATGGCTTTACTACCACCTTGATGTCATTATGTTTAAATTTTATATCAGGACCTCTCCATCCAGATGTACTACTTTTGTATTCATTCTAGTTATACATCAACTTGTTTGAAGACTGAAAGATAAGATTGAAAATCATTGTATTCTTTTTTCTTACCCCTCTCCTAAATGAATACTACTAAAGCCACACTGTTTAGTTTCTGGTGCCTAAAATTGTGCTGAGGTTATAAACTTGGTGATCAGGAGGGCTTTCTTCTAAAATACATATACATATAATAAAACATTAAGATACTATCTTTCTTAGGAGTCTGCTCAATATTGAGTTCTTGAAAAATGAACAAACATAAAATAGGAAAACACAATAGGCCAAAAGAGAATTTGGCTTGTCATTGAGACCTGAGCATTACTGAAAATAAATCTTTGGACTTCTTAGCAATCACATGGAAAAGATATATAATCAGGGACATTTAAAAGTAGCTCAATTTGTCTTATTCTGATAGTACGAAACAACCATTGAGTTATTTTGTAATTTCATTAGGCATTTATTCTATTTTTAATTTTATTCCTTTCAGAAAACTAGAGTGGCTAACACCTTATGCTGACTGAAAATAGTTTTATTATTATTTTTTCTTACATTCTGTATTTCTTACATTCTGTTATTATCTACTCAATCCATTTGACACTTGGTAAAATTTTAAGTTAAATAATTCAAGAACAAGAAATTAATTCTACTGTAATTAGTAGTTACTTGGGGGCTTCCTGGGTAGCACAGTGGTAAAGAATCTGCCTCCCAATACAGGAGACCAGGAGGACGTGGGTTGGATCCTTGGCTGGGAAGATCCCTTAGAGTAGGAAATAGCAATACGCTCCAGTATTCCTGCCTGGGAAATCCCATGCACAGAGGAACTTGGTGCGCTATAGTTCAGTGGGCTGCAAAGAGTCATACATGACTAAGCAGCTGAGTATGCTCATGATCAAAGAACACTACAAATCACTGTTTATTAAGCAATTGAATTAAATGTGAGGAAGCTGATTCATTTTTCCATTTGAATACTTATAGTTGCTTAATATTGGAGAAGGCAATGGCAAGCCACTCCAGTACTCTTGCCTAGAAAATCCTATGGATGGAGGAGCCTGGCATGCTGCAGTCCATGGGATCGCTGAGAGTCGGACACGACTGAGTGACTTCACTTTCACTTTCACGCATTGGAGAAGGAAATGGCAACCCACTCCAGTGTTCTTGCCTGGAGAATCCCAGGGACAGGGGAGCCTGGTGGGCTGCCATCTATGGGGTTGCACAGAGTCGGACATGATTGAAGAGACCAGTCTGTGCAACCCCATAGACAGCAGCCCACCAGGCTCCCCAGTCCCTGGGATTCTCCAGGCAAGAACACTGGAGTGGGTTGCCATTTCCTTCCCCAGTGCATGAAAGTGAAAAGTGAAAGGGAAGTTGCTCAGTCGTGTCCGACTCTTAGCGACTCCATGGACTGCAGCCTTCCAGGCTCTTCCACCCATGGGATTTTCCAGGCAGAAGTACTGGAGTGGGGTGCCATTGCCTTCTCCGAACAGCAGCAGTAGCAGTTTCTTAATATAAATACTGCCAAAGAACTTCCTTTGATTTTTATCTTAAAAATGATTTATAAATTTTTTAAATAGCATGTCTTTGATCATATTAATTTAAATGCTGGGATAAAGTGGAAAATTTCTAGCTAAAACTCAAATTGTGCTGATATATACTTATAAACACAGGAAACATACTCCTTATAACTTATTATTGATTTATTGATTGTCATTATGTAACTGTATTTTCTTAGGACACTGTACAGTATCAAATGCTAAACAGCTAAACTTGTGATATAACTATTTATCATAGTTTTAGCTCTGTGCTCCACTACTTTATCAATGAAGCAGTCATAGTTCAATTGTTATAGAGGAATTTGCCTCTAAGTTCTACAAACATAAATGTGACTGTAATACTAATTATTCTCAGTATATCTATCCAGAAGGCTTTAGGTTTATTTTTTATTATTATTATTATTATTTGATAATGTGTAAACTAAAATGCACAAGTGAAAATTTATTGGCAAAGAAATCTTAAACTAAGACAAGTCAAAGTAGAATGCTGGTAGGCATGAGATACCCTATGCAACTCATTTATCAAACTGACACAAAACTATCGGTAGTAATATTATGTATTATTTTTAAACAAATACTATCTCTCGTCAGTCACTACTTTAATATAATGTGAAATGCAACTCTTTGCTTTCAGTCAGACTTGACAATTATTTTTCTTTGTTTCTACCTGAAACTCCTGGGAGTATTATTTTGTAAGTAAAGCTCAAAGGAAATACCATTAAGGTTAAAAAGTAAAGGAATATGTCGATTGTTTTATTCCATGGAATAAAACAAAATTTAAAAATTTTGAAAACAATTATGTATGTACATATGAAAACCAAAATGAACTAAAATCCTAATTTGCATTTTATCCTTATTAACACTTCATGATTAAAATGGAAAATATATGAGTTAAAAGTTTCAAGTTGTTCCTAAAAGTAAAATAGCAAAACATAAAATTTGACCACGACAGTTTCTTGAGAATTATGAATGTGTATATATTTTATTTTTTTCAAATGATTTTATGATGTTCACTATGTGATTCTCATTTATCACATACATTGCTATTATCCCCATAAACATACACTTGACAGTAACATGCACATCAATTTCTTTTAATTATTTGCTTTTAGTTTTAGTATTTTAGGGACTTATAGAAGTATCAAAATATCAGAGATTTATTTAGTTAATAATATCATTGTTGATGTTTTGAGTAATGAGAACCTGATGAAAGGAAAGGAATACTACTCACCCCAGTATTCTGGCCTAGAGAATTCCAAGGACTCTACAGACCATGGGGTTACAAAGAGTCAGGCACAACTGAATGACTTTCACTTTCACTTTTCAAGTACATATAACTCCCCCAAATATAACATGAATGTCATAAATTTTTAAAGTAGCGTAAAACATTCAGTTAAATCTTCTGTGTTTTTTAAGCGTATCATTTCCCTTACTCCCTTGGAAATAATCTTTGTAGCATAGGTTTCAAAATCCCACTGCTTTTAAGTTTGGCAAGAATCTATTTATCCCTGTTGCCTTATTTAAGCTTCTGAAACTCAATATTATGACTTAATATTTTACCTGATGATTTATGTATTATAAAAAGATAAAGAAACAAAAATAATTGTGAAAACATCATAAGTTCTCTCATTTAGATTCTTTGTCAGTGTATATGTGTATGTCTTATATGTCTGAAATATCTAGGTTATGTGGTTCTATACCACATAAGATGATGCAATGTCTCCAAGTTTTTCTCATCAATAGTTATTAAACTATTATTTTGGCAAATTGACTTTTGCTCCTTTTTAGCAAGATCCAGACCTAAATTTGCTAATTTGAGGTCTAATCAATACTACGCTAACTGCTCCATTAATCCTCTCTCACTGCTTTTCTCTCTCATCTTTCCAGAAAGATTTTCACTGTTGTTTCCTCACAGTAGATAATTGATTTTCTAAGGTAATAACTTTAGAAGTTTATCACTGATTTTTTCCTTTCCCTAAACTGCAGGACCCAGTCAAGTGTTGACACATAGCACTCATTTCTGATTATCTGAAAGGAATCATTCTGTAGTCCAAATTAATGAACAAAAAAGAAAAAGGGAGGAAAGAAAAAAAAAAAAAAAAAAAAGCTTCACCACTACAGGTTCCAAATAGGTGTAATTAACAGAGTTTAAAGTACCTGATTCCATGAATTGAAATAATTTGGCAATTCCTGAACAAATGCTTTCTGGAGAAATTTAAACAATTACCTTGTGCATTTAACAATATGGACATGATAAAAATGTATTTGGACATCTCACATATTCAAAATTACAATTATACAGAAAAATTTAGAAGCTGAAGCTTATAGCTTCCAATATGAAAATGTCAGAATTTAACTCTAGCCATTGTCTAGGAGCCAAAGCTTTCCTTTAGTTATGACTTAAAATGTAAAATGACAACTTATTCTTAATGTTTTCTATATGCATATGAAGGGCATGCTATTAATTGGTTTGTTTTACTCCCGCCTCATTTCTAATGATGGTTTATAAATTAGTTCCTTGAGATTCATCTGCTTAACTATACATATATTTTATTTTTTAAGTTAATACCTTTCACATTACCTTTTATACAACATAATAGTGACTATTGTGACTTATGGATATGAAACTTTCCAGTTATCTGACATTTTCAAAATGCCAATTCTGTTCATTGGTTGGAGAATGAAAATTATGCTTAGAAGAAAAGACTGTGTAAAGTCTGGATTTTTGCTTAATTCATTTGCTCAAGTTTTATCCCACTGCTTCCCAGGAGACTTGAAGAGTACATTTGGGTCTATGTCAAAGTTGCTTTATGACCACTGAATAATTCCTCACTGAACTCGTCTTCACCTTCAATAAGGGGCACAGAGGCTTTCTCAGTAGCTACCTGAGCGGTCAACCAAAGGAGCAACCAAAGAAACTTCTGGTAAATCCTCCAACCATGGGCAATTTCAAGCTATCAATAGTTGAAGAACTGCTTGAAAATTCTTGAAAATTTACAGTCAGATATTGTGAGCCAGTAAAAGCCAGTTTCAGCATACCACCAAATAAGGGCTCACACACTGTCAAGATTCCTTAAAATGCACACATCAAATTTTATTTTCTTTTAAATCTTACTTATTAACAGAAGGAATTATAACATAGTTCCTCATATGCCTTTTGTGCATCTGTATGCATATGCATATGCATAAGCATACATACATGTCAACAAGTTTCCTTGGGTGTCTTCAGCTACACTGCTAAAGCTGTGCACTCTAGAATCTTCTTGAACACTCACTTCTCACCTAAAAATGAAAGTGGAAGTCGCTCAGTCATGTCCTACTCTTTGCAACACCATGGACTATACAGTCTGTGGAATTCTCTAGGCCAGAATACTGGAATGGATAGTCTTTCCCTTCTCCAGAGGATCTTCCCAACCCAAGAATTGAACCAGGGTCTCCTGCATTGCAGGCAGATTTTTAACCAACAGAGCTATCAGGGAAGCCTCTCACCTAAAGGAAACATCAAGTATATGATAACTGTTTTTACCAGCCTTTCATCAAACTATCAGTAAAGTAATAAAGATAAAACTCCATGGTTTGTCTTTCTTGCTCACATATGCATATTAGATGCTTAATAGCTGCATTTATGGAGAAGGCAATGGCAATCCACTCCGGTACTTTTGCCTGGAAAATCCAATGGGCAGAAGAGCCTGATAGGCTGCAGTCCATGGGGTCGCAAAGAGTAGGACACGACTGAGTGACTTCACTTTCACTTTTCACTTTCATGCATTGGGGAAGGAAATGGCAACTCACTCCAGTGTTCATGTCTGGAGAATCCCAAAGACGACAGAGCCTGGTGGGTGGCCGGCTATGGGGTCACACAGAGTTGGACACAACTGAAGCAACTTAGCAGCAGCAGCAGTAGCAGCTGCATTTACATTCCCAAAAAATTATATCATTAAAATTATTATTCAAAATGTAATAAACATTACTATATTTTGAAAATATAGGTGGCTGAGTATATATCTTATGCTCACCATCAACCATCACCAGTCAATGGTAAAATTAAATCAACAACATAAACAATATGGGTAAATTTTTTAAATGTACTTATTATCTCTCAACTAATTTCAATTCTAAAATTTTATTTACTGTGAATAAATACACCTACTCTTTTATGAAAAAGTCAGAGCTTCCCAGATGGCACTAGTGGCACTTCCCAGATACCACTTTACCACAAATTGGTAAAGAATCCACCTGCCAAGGAAAGAGACATTGGTGATGAGATGTGGGTCCAACCCCTGGGTTGGAAAGATTCCCTGAAGGTGAGCATGGCAACCTACTTCAGTAGTCTTGCCTGGAGAATCCCATGGAAAGAGGAGCCTGGTGGGCTACAGTCCATAGGGTTGCAAAGAGCTAGACCTGATTCAAGAGACTCAGCACACAGGCAACCATTCTCAGGAATGCTCAAACCAAAGTTGCTTCAGAAGTGAAAGCTTTGCAGCAATTCTTAATATTATTTAGGAAGCTACAGATACAAGAAGCCTCAATGTAGTTCCCAACACAAACATGCATGTTTCAAGAACCACAAGATAAAAATCTAGAAGATAGTTATCTAATTCAATGAAGAGTTTCAAAAAATGATAGCGCCTTTTCCCAAACCATACCACAATACTATTCACCTTTGCTACTCAACACCGTTGGGTACAGATAAATAAATGAATCTGCTTTTTCCCTTAAGTCATACTTTTAAATAGATTTTATAATGATGTTATAATTTAAAGTTTATAGAAATAAAAAAAATAATTAATGGGTCAGAAGTTAACTTAAAGATAAATTTTCACACATTTACACTTTCTCAGTTGGTAAAGAATCTTTATGCTTTGCAGGAGACCCTGGTTCAATCTCTGGGTCAGGAAGGTTCTCTGGAGAAGGAAATGGCAGTCCATTCCAGTATTTTGGCCTGGAGAATTACATGGACTGTATAGTCCATGGGCTGTGCTTCACTGGCCGGGAGCAGCCGGGATGAGATACCCCACGCCCAAGGTAAGAGAAACCCAAGTAAGACAATAGGTCTTGAAAGAGGACATCAGAGAGCAAATACACTAAAACCATTCTCACAGAAAACTAGTCAATCTAATCACACCAGGACCACACCCTTGTCTAACTCAATGAAATTAAGCCATGCCCGAGGGGCAACCCGGGATGGGCGGGTCATGGTGGAGAGATATGACAGGGTGTGGTCTGCTGGAGAAGGGAATGGCAAACCACTTCAGTATTCTTGCCTTGAGAACCCCCTGAACAGTATGAAAAGACAAAACGATAGGATACTGAGAGAGAAACTCCCCAGGTCAGTAGGGGCCCAATATGCTACTGGAGATCAGTGGAGAAATAACTCCAGAAAGAATGAAGGGATGGAGCCAAAGCAAAAAGAACACCCAGCTGTGGATGTGTCTGGTGATAGAAGCAAAGTCCGATGCTGTAAAGAGCAATATTGCATAGGAACCTGGAATGTCAGGTCCATGAATCAAGGCAAATTGGAAGTGGTCAAACAAGAGAGGGCAAGAGTGAATGTCGACATTCTAGGAATTCATATCACACACATCAGTCGCTCAGTCATGTCCGACTCTTTGAGACCCCATGAACTGCAGCACACCAGGCCTCCCTGTCCATCACCAGCTCCCGGAGGTAACTCAGACTCACACCCATCAAGTCAGTGATGCCATCCAGCCATCTCATCCTCTGTCGTCCCCTTCTCCTCCTGCCCTCAATCCCTCCCAGCATCAGAGTCTTCTCCAATGAGTCAACTCTTCACATGAGGTGGCCAAAATAGTGGAGTTTCAGCTTTAGCATTATTCCTTCCAAAGAAAGCCCAGGGCTGATCTCCTTCAGAATGGACCGGTTGGATCTCCTTGCAGTCCAAGGGACTCTCAAGAGTCTTCTCCAACACCACAGTTCAAAAGCATCAATTCTTCAGCACTCAGCCTTCTTCAGAGTCCAGCTCTCACATCCATACATGACCACAGGAAAGACCATAGCCTTGACTGGGCGAACCTTGGTTGGTAAAGTAATGTCTCTGCTTTTGAATATGCTATCTAGGTTGGTCATAATTTTCCTTCCAAGGAGTAAGCATCTTTTAATTTCATGGCTACAGTCACCATCTGCAGTGATTTTGGAGCCCAGAAAAATAAATTCTGACACTGTTCCCACTGTTTCTCCATCTATTTCCCATGCAGTGATAGGACCAGATGCCATGATCTTCGTTTTCTGAATGTTGAGCTTTAAGCCAACTTTTTCACTCTCCACTTTCACTTTCATCAAGAGGCTTTTTAGCCCCTCTTCGCTTTCTGCCATAAGAGTGGTGTCATCTGCATATCTGAGGTTATTGATATTTCTCCCGGCAATCTTGATTCCAACTTGTGTTTCTTCCAGTCCAGCATTTCTCATGATGTACTCTGCATATAAGTTAAATAAACATGGTGACAATATGCAGCCTTGAGGTACTCCTTTTCCTATTTGGAACCAGTCTGTTGTTCCATGACCAGTTCTAACTGTTGCTTCCTGACCTGCATACAGATTTCTCAAGAGGCAGATCAGGTGGTCTGGTATTCCCATCTCTTTCAGAATTTTCCATAGTTTATTATGATCTACACAGTCAAAGGCTTTGGCATAGTCAATAAAGCAGAAATAGATGTTTTTCTGGAACTCTCTTGCTTTTTCGATGATCCAGCGGATGTTGGCAATTTGATCTCTGGTTCCTCTGCCTTTTCGAAAACCAGCTTGAACATCAGGAAGTTCACGGTTCACATATTTCTGAAGCCTGGCTTGGAGAATATTGAGCATTACTTTACTAGCGTGTGAGATGAGTGCAATTGTGCGGTACTTTGAGCAATCTTCGGCATTGCCTTTCTTTTGGATTGGGATGAAAACTGAACTTTTCCAAGGAATTAGCGAACTCAAATGGACTGGAATGGGTGAATTTAACTCAGAGGACCATTATATCTACTACTGTGGGCAGGAATCCCTCAGAAGAAATGGAGTGGCCATCATGGTCAACAAAAGAGTCCGAAATGCAGTACTTGGATGCAATCTCAAAAATGACAGAATGATCTCTGTTGGTTTCCAAGGCAAACCATTCAATGTCACAGTAATCCAAATTTATGCCCCAATCAGCAACGCCAAAGAAGCTGAAGTTGAACAGTTCTATGAAGACCAACAAGACCTTTTAGAACTAACACCCAAAAAAGATGTCCTTTTCATTATAGGGGATTGGAATGCAAAAGTACGAAGTCAAGAAACACCTGGAGTAACAGGCAAAATTGGCCTTGGAACACAGAATGAAGCAGGGCAAAGACTAATAGAGTTTTGCCAAGAAAATGCACTGGTCATAGCAAATACCCTATTCCAACAACACAAGAGAGACTCTATACATGGACATCACCAGATGGTCAACACCGAAATCAGATCGATTACATTCTTTGCAGCCAAAGATGGAGAAGCTCTATCCAATCAGCAAAAACAAGACCAGGAGCTGACTGTGGCTCAGACCATGAACGCCTTATTGCCAAATTCAGACTGAAATTGAAGAAAGTAGGGAAAACTACTAGACCATTCAGGTATGACCTAAATCAAATCCCTTATGATTATACAGTGGAAGTGAGAAATAGATTTAAGGGCCTCGATCTGATAGATAGAGTGCCTGATGAACTACGGAATGAGGTTCATGACATTGTACAGGAGACAGGGATCAAGACCATCCCCGTGCAAAAGAAATGCAAAAAAGCAAAATGGCTGTCTGGGGAAGCCTTACAAATAGCTGTGAAAAGAAGAGAAGCGAAAATCAAAGGAGAAAAGGAAAGATATAAACATCTAAATGCAGAGTTCCAAAGAATAGCAAGAAGAGATAAGAAAGCCTTCTTCAGCGATCAATGCAAAGAAATAGAGGAAAACAACAGAATGGGAAAGCCTAGGGATTTCTTCAAGAAAATCAGAGATACCAAAGGAACATTTCATGCAAAGATGGGCTCGATAAAGGACAGAAATGGTATGGACCTAACAGAAGCAGAAGATATTAAGAAGAGGTGGCAAGAATACACAGAAGAACTGTATAGAAAAGAGCTTCATGACCCAGATAATCATGATGATGTGATCACTGACCTAGAGACAGACATCTTGGAATGTGAAGTCAAATGGGCCTTAGAAAGCATCACTACGAACAAAGCTAGTGGAGGTGATGGAATTCCAGTGGAGCTATTCCAAATCCTGAAAGATGATCCTGTGAAAGTGCTGCACTCAATATGCCAGCAAATTTGAAAAACTCAGCAGCGGCCACAAGATTGGAAAAGTTCAGTTCTCATCCCAATCCCAAAGAAAGGCAATGCCAAAGAGTGCTCAAACTACCGCACAATTGCACTCATCTCACACGCTAGTAAAGTAATGCTCAATATTCTCCAAGCCAGGCTTCAGAAATATGTGAACCGTGAACTTCCTGATGTTCAAGCTGGTTTTCGAAAAGGCAGAGGAACCAGAGATCAAATTGCCAACATCCGCTGGATCATCGAAAAAGCAAGAGAGTTCCAGAAAAACATCTATTTCTGCTTTATTGACTATGCCAAAGCCTTTGACTGTGTAGATCACAAGAAACTGTGGAAAATTCTGAAAGAGATGGGAATACCAGACCACCTGATCTGCCTCTTGAGAAATCTGTATGCAGGTCAGGAAGCAACAGTTAGAACTGGTCATGGAACAACAGACTGGTTCCAAATAGGGAAAGGAGTACGTCAAGACTGTATATTGTCACCATGTTTATTTAACTTATATGCAGAGTACATCATGAGAAATGCTGGACTGGAAGAAACACAAGTTGGAATCAAGATTGCCGGGAGAAATATCGATAACCTCAGATATGCAGATGAAACCACTCTTATGGCAGAAGGTGAAGAGGGGCTAAAAAGCCTCTTGATGAAAGTGAAAGTGGAGAGTGAAAAGGTTGGCTTAAAGCTCAACATTAAGAAAACGAAGATCATGGCATCTGGTCCCATCACTACATGGGAAATAGATGGAGAAACAGTGGAAACAGTGTCAGAATTTATTTTTCTGGGCTCCAAAATCACTGCAGATGGTGACTGCAGCCATGAAATTAAAAGACGCTTACTCCTTGGAAGGAACGTTATGACCAACCTAGATAGCATATTCAAAAGCAGAGACATTACTTTACCAACAAAGGTTCGCCTAGTCAAGGCTATGGTCTTTCCTGTGGTCATGTATGGATGTGAGAGCTGGACTGTGAAGAAGGCTGAGCGCCGAAGAATTGATGATTTTGAACTGTGGTGTTGGAGAAGACTCTTGAGAGTGCCTTGGACTGCAAGCAGATCCAACCAGTCCATTCTGGAGGAGATCAATCCTGGAATTTCTTTGGAAGGAATGATGCTAAAGCTGAAACTCCAGTATTTTGGCCACCTCATGCGAAGAGTTGACTCATTGGAGAAGACTCTGATCCTGGGAGGGATTGAGGGCAGGAGGAGGAGGGGACGACAGAGGATGAGATGTCTGGATGGCGTCACTGACTTGATGGGTGTGAGTCTGAGTGACCTCCGGGAGCTGGTGATGGACAGGGAGGCCTGGCGTGCTGCTGTTCATGGGGTCGCAAAGAGTCGGACACGACTGAGCGACTGATCTGATCTGATAGTCCATGGGGTCGCAAAGAGTCAGACACGACTGAATAACTTTCACTTTCACTTTCCAGTATTCTTGCCTGAGAAATCCCATCGACAGAAGAGCCTGGCTGGCTACAGTCCATGAGGTCATAAGAGTTGGATATGACTTAGCGACTAAATCACGCTTTATACAAGTATCACTGCAGTCCGTTGATTCCTGAAGGACTTAAGAGCTGAATAGTTAACAATCCTAGTCTGCTTCAGACACTGAAATTATGAAGGCTACTCTTTTCTAAGTTGAAATTGCTGATTAGGATTTTTCAACCAAATCAGCCAATTTTTAAAAATTACTCTAAAATAATTATTCCAGTTTTCAATATTGCATGTCAATTTCTATAAATGCTGATATTATCAGCATTTAGAATTCTCCTTTCACTACCACTTTATACTTTTAATTCTAACAAACTACCTCGTGAGTTTTGGGGACTGATACTGTAATTTAGTCTATAAAAATAAGTGGAGAGACTTCTGGTTTTATTTATGACATATAAGATCTTGGAAGTTGATATACTTGTCCTTAAAGCAAGAAACATATGCAGTAACTGAATATCAATCACATTTTTGACCCCATCAGAGAACTGAAGATTTGGGAAAAACTGATACCCCCCAAATCTGGAGAGACAAGCATATCCAAGGAGATACAAAATTACAAAGCATACTAAAAGAAAAGAAAAAGCGCAGACTAAAAAGACAAAGCAATCCATACAACCAGATTTAAATATGACACAGATGTTGGAATTTTTAGGCAAGTAATTTAAAATGACTATAAAGAATATGAAAGACCTTGTGTAGGGAAGTATTAACTCCTCAGGCTTGGTTGCTCACACTGCACATTCCCCCCAAAAAAGACCTGTTTAGAATTGGCCCAGACAAGCTCTGTGTCTATGAACTATTCTTCCTGATAAGAGTATTTTTGGATGCCTGAGGCTGTGGGGCAAGAGGTATTAGTTTGATCAAATAGTTAATAAACACTTGCTTCTGTTCACAAAGACTAGAGTCTTGAGTTACCAAGCTCAGTCACATATATGCTACATTTCTATGTGACTGATCCCAAATATATAACCCTGGATACCAAGGATTGAGTAAGCTCTATGATTAGCAATACTATGTCTATATTACATATCATCACAGAAGAATTAAGCATGCCTGTGCAGTTCTGTGAATCTTCTGCCTGATTTTTTTCTCCTGGACTTCTTCTCATGTTCCTTTTCCCTTTTCTGAGTTTAATCTGTATTCTTCAACTGTAATAAATAATGACTACACATGCAAGACTTTTTTTAGGTTTTGTGAGTCCTTCTAGTGAATTTTCAAACTGAGGTGATCTTACGGATCTGGTCAACAGGCTTTAACAGAAAATAGTAAGATAATAGGCAAAATAAGATGGGTAATGTTAGCCTAGAGATGAAAACTACAAGAAAGAAAAAAAAAAAAAAGATTAGAAATAAAGCAATAAAGTAACAGCAATGAAGAAAATCGTTGACAGGGTCATCAGTAGATCTGACTCAAAGGAGAAAAAAATCATTGAATTTTAAGACAGCTCAATATTAGTGTCCCAAAGACAATGAAAAATTAAATATGGAACAGCATATCCAAGAAGTCTGGGACAATATAATTATATAATCAGAACACCAAATGGGAAATATTTGAAGAAGTAAATACACAGGGTACAATTATGTTTTCAAAGATGGAACAGACATGCGATATCTCCAAGTTTCTTAAAGTTTAGAAATAACTAAATATAAGCCAGTAAAACAGTATCAAAGTCTTCACTTCTAGAGATGTGTGAGAGACATGCAGATCATTGGGCATGGTTACTTTATATATGTGTGTGCATATATGAAATTAACATCAATATGCGCAATGTTCTTTAAAAATGCATGGAGGTTTTCTCTCACATGATCTCATGTATACCTATTTATGCAAATTAACCTACAATTTGGAAACTTGACAAAGTTAGCTCATATTAAAATTAGGATATGGACTATATCTGGGAATAGACAATGAAAGCAGGGACTAAGTTGTCCCAAATAGCCACTGGTTTTTTGATTGTAAGATCTGTAACACATTTTTATGTTTTAAGTGCTTGGTACAAAGTTCACAGAGTGATTTAGAAATCCAAATATATTAGGGAAGATAGAAAAATGCCATTTTAAGTCAAAGAGTTCAGAAATAATAAAAGTTTTAGGTTTCAGGAGCATGCCTCCAATTCATCTAATTTTCAAGTCATTTATTGTACCCATAAACATGAAGATAAACTTTAGATGTCAGTATGCCTGAATGTTCCATCTGAATTGTTTCATATGAAAAAAATGTAGTGACAGTAAAAATATGATTAGATGTTGGTAGTCTGTTTCAAACAAAAATTTATCTACTCAAGTAATGTTTCTCTGTATATTAGCTCAATAGAATTCAGAAATCAAGTATGGGGTTAGAGAACCTTCTTACAGCATTAGTAGAATTATTTAGATCTAAATATTATCAATTTATGTGTCACAATATTGTAATATGATGACTTTTCTTATACTTTGGTTTTGTATTGCTTGGATAGATGGGATTTCTGGATCGACTATAATTCTAAGCTACAGTGAATTTATTTTAAGAATGAATATACTGGTAGAGTATAAGTAATAGTAGACATAGGAAAAAAAAAAAAAAACGGCTTACTTGAGATAACTGAAGAAGTGATAGGGGAGAGAAGATGAATGCATAGGACAGAAAAGAAAAAGTATAAAATTGTATAATAGAAAGTTTTTAATTATCATTGACCTATGTAGGCATGAAAAGTAGAATGAAGGTGTTGTATTTCTTCAAAATAAATCATGATATACCTACAATAACATTCTAGGTATTATATTTTAAACTATATGTTGGATGTTAAATATTTTGGATTAATGTTTTAGGGCTCAGAAATCATTAGGATGCTTAGAAGATTAGAATCCAAATTCAGTGAATGTGGGTGTGTATGTGTGGTGTTTTTATATACAAATGTTTAAATATTTATTGGATTTTTAAAACAGCATAAATAAAGTTAAACACATAGTTGTTTTTTTTTTCTTTTATGCTTAATACTATAGCATTTGATTTCATTATAATTATTTTAAATCTTCACTGTTGAAAACTTCCCTACAGACAATCATATAGATGCTTGGTAATATACTTATTGATTCCTTGCTGTGAAGTATTTATTTCATTTTCTCCTTGTCTTTTATTGACAAATTTGCAACAAATGTCACTGCATACACTGATAAAACTTATTTTTCCACAACTATGAAAATCTCCTGGAAATGGAAGTACTGTGTTGGGTGTATAACTACTATAGAGACCCAGTATATATAATGAAATTTGCCTTCTAAATGTATTATTATTTATAGCAATTTGAAGCCCAAATGACATGAGTTCCAAAAAAAGGCATAGTACAATGTCTTCTAAAATAATCTATGCAGAGACCAGATACAGGTAATGTCATAAAGGGAAAGTCAGTGGTTCTTTTCAGTCCCTCTCACATATGCATAAGTGCCAGAGAATCACAGAGTCTGCCATTTAGACAGCAAGACAAGAGGATGATTCTTTGCATTTTACCCAATTTTTAGGACCTGAGTCTTCATAAAACTTGACATTTACACACATCATTACAAATATGCACTGAGGCATTTCTTAGCTCTTTACAGTGATTAGGGCTTCCCTGATAGTTCAGTTGGTAAAGAATCCGCCTGCAATGTAGGAGACCCCAGTTCAATTTCTGGGTCAGGTAGATGCATTGGAGAAAGGATAGGCTACCCACTCCAGTACTCTCATGCTTCCCTTGTGGCTCAGCTGGTAAAGAATCCACCTTCAATCTGGGAGACCTAGGTGTGATCCCTGGGTTGAGAAGATACCCTGGAGAAGGGAAAGCCTACCCACTCCAGTATTCTGGCCTGGAGAATTCCATGGACTGCATAGTCCATGGCATCACAAAGAGTCAGACATGACTGAGCCATTTACACATTCACTTTACAGTGATGAGAGTGCCTTTGATTTTTTTTCCCAGTGTATTATTATTTTGAACTTTTCTGTTGCTTCTCAGTAAATACGATTGTAATGTGAATTCCTTTCTGAGTGATACAGAAGAATAATTTCAGTTATTGAAAAGAATTCCAAAGGAACCTATATTTTGAAAAGAGAGTATCTGTATGACAATTATATATGGTAAACTTACATGAAAAGGTGCTTTCTGAATATTCAAATTGCTCTTCATTTAAGTATGTGTGTTATCTAGTCTTGAATAGCATTTAATGATGTAAAACTGTTGCAAATGCTTTATATGGCATATACCTAAAAAAGAGCCCCACCTTTTGTTCAAGTAATGTTTTGTAAGGTGCTGCACCATTTATTTGAATGCATCCTCTCAGTAGGATACTTTTAAATGGAATAATCAAAAAACAGATGGCTGAATCAAAACACCTATATTCTTTCCTCACTTTTATCATTCTTCAGTAAATTTCCCACATTGCAACCAGAGTAATATTATTAAAATTGTATTTGATTATGTAGTACTCCTGATTAAAATCATTTTGTTGCTTTACAACGCACTTAGGAAAAGGATAAGGATGTTAATATGGTTTACAATCCCTGGAAGACCAAGACTTTTCCTATTATCCAGTTTCTTTTCTCTTTGATTTTCGTTTAGGCCTACCCACATAACTCCCTCTACCTCCATAACACACCACATACTGCTTACTATTTTCCATCCAGATATAATCATTCTTGTGAGACACTGATTTCTAGTTTTCTCACGGTGTAGTTTTCTGCAAGTTATTTATGTCAATAGTACCCTACTCTTTTATCTTCATTGGACTACATCTTCAGCTTTTTGGGTTTGGCTCAGATGTCAGTTCCAAGGTGAAGAATAATTTTATTCTATATGTTTGACATAAAACACTTCCCTATGAAGGCGTAACTCTATATTCATTCCTTCATGTGTGGACCATGGTACATCGAAATTGTGCAGTGTATAAACCTTGAGACTATGAAGTCTGTTGATGGTTCAGGTAGAATCTACAATTATTCAACTAGTTTATTCCATGTGCTAACACTGTTTGACAAGTATTACAATTTGCAAGTATTTGTTTAATGCGCAAACAAAGCAAAGAAAATGTGAACAATTTGGCTTCTTTAATCTGGAAATTTATAAGGATAAATTGTTGGGATTGGCAAATTCAAATTATGACATAAGAAAAAATTCTCACTACTAAATTTTACTGTACAATTGACATTGGCATAAGATGTAAGGAGTGGGATTCTGATATATATATATACACACACATACATTTATATAGATTATTCTTTCTTACAGGGAACATGATGAAAACTAAGTTTCTGTAAAAAGAATTGATTCTATTCTTTACAGCTCATGTTTTTGTTCTGCTTCTGTTTTCCAAATCCTACTGCTTCACTGATGTTTGCTCCATTTTATTCTTTATGTTTCTGTATACACATGTGTTTCTTATATCCACGTACTACCAGATTGGTGGGAAATGAAAATGGACGCCAAATCTGGCAGAATCATGAAGACTATTCCTCCAACTACTTCAAAAGTTAGAAGTGTTACTATTTGCCCACTTCAGAAATGATTTTCAACAGCAATGCAGCAGAATAATGAAATATACTGGAAGTATTTCCTGGCCAGCTGACTCTTTCATTTCTTCCTGAGTGTCTATCTTTAAGTTACTGTAGAATTCTGTGTTTAGTATATAGAAAGTCCTTGAGGCATACTGACAAAATAATATGACCAAATATAGCTAGGACATTTTTTTTCTGAGAAAGCTCAATGTTCTCTCTCAGTCCTTTATTATTATGTCAACTAATGAATTCATAAATAAATCTATTCATTCAAATATATATTGAACTTGGTGTTAAATATCATGTTATGTTAGTTGCTCAGTTGCCAGGAAAAGAAAAATTCAGTCTAATAGCTTTAGTTCTCCTCATAGTCATTCTTCCTTGTATTGTCAGGATTCTTCAGCAGAACATTCAGAGGCTCATGACTGAGCTGCATCTGGCTGTTTTAAGAAATAAAAAAGGAGATGCCAGGAGCCAGCGTGAGGAGCTCCACCCATGGCAAAGGTCATGAGGAAGGAGGCTTGACATATGCAAAGGTTAGATCAAGCCTCAGGAGTCCCCCTGGAAATTCTCGAGTATCTATCCCCAAAACCAGAGTCTGCCTACTTTACTACTTTGTGCTCTCACCTACACCTCTGACTTTACGGAGGGCTATCCCCCACCACCTTTTTCAGAGGAGTTAACTTAGAGCTCCAGTTAATAACAATTCCTGGGCATGATAGGAGTGTTTCAACCTACAAACTCCTCTGAAGGTTTTCTAGCCTGCCTGACAGGCTCATCCAGCCACATGTGATTGCTCACAGCCTCCCAACTGTGAAAGGCAAGAGATGCTTTAAACCTTCTAAAAACATTCTTTAGAAGTTAGAAAACTATTAGTATAAGTATAGTGGGCTGATTAGAAATTGTATTGGTGAAGGGTTTTTCATTTGTTGAGCCAATGTTTGCTGCTAAGTCTCCACATCCCCTGCCCTTACACACATTAATGAATATATAGAAGAAATAAGTATTAACCTTTGATATTAATCACGTTAGTTCCTCTTCACTTTCTGCCATAAGTGTGGTGTCATCTGCATATCTGACGTTATTGATATTTCTCCTGGAAACCTTAACTCCAGCTTGTGCTTCTTCCAGCCCAGCGTTTCTCATGATTTACTCTGCATATAAGTTAAATAAGCAGGGTGACTGTATACAGCCTTGATGTACTCCTTTTCCTATTTGCAACCAGTCTGTTGTTCCAAGAAACAGTTCTGTTTCTTCCTGACATGCATACAGGTTTCTCAAGTTCATGGAATTCTCCAGGCAAGGATAATGGAGCGGGTTTCCATTCCCTTTTCCAGGGGATCTTCCCCACCCAGGTATCAAATCCAGGTCTCCTGCATTGCAGGCAGATTCTCAACTGTTTGAGCCACAAGGAAAATCCACTAAATACCATAAAATTGTGCTAATCTCCTTGATTCCATGATGGATGAGAAATAATATTTTAAAATCAATTTTATCTAGTTACTTCACTACTTAAAACCCCTCAGTTGCTTCCTATTGCTTTTATTTATTTATTTATTTTTGCATTTAAAAGAATGTTTAATTGATGCTAGAATGTGCTTCTTTACTTTGTGCACATGGTTAATATTCTAATATTTTTATTTATTTCTTGGTTAGTATAGACTGAGAGTTAATTTAAAAAATATATCCTTGAAGGAGATCAGCCCTGGGATTTCTTTGGAAGGAATGATGCTAAAGCTGAAACTCCAATATTTTGGCCACCTCATGCGAAGAGTTGACTCATTGGAGAAGACTCTGATGCTGGGAGGGATTGGGGGCAGGAGGAGAAGGGGACAACAGAGGATGAGATGGCTGGATGGCATCACTGACTCATTGGATGTGAGTCTGAGTGACCTCCAGGAGTTGGTGATGGACAGGGAGGCCTGGTGTGCTGCAGTTCATGGGGTCGCAAATAGTCGGACACGACTGAGCAACTAATCTGATCTGATCTAGCTTCTCAAACTTCTAGGACAAATATCACACAGATGAGTGATTTCACAGTAGTAAAGGTAAATCTACTTTTTTAAAATAAAAATCATCAAAAATATTTACAACCTTATATAATATCTTGATTGTTCTGATGTCTACATATCTCTACAATGTGTTACTATTATTCTTCTCTTCACTCAATATTCTCTTGCTATACTGCCTTCTTTACTGAATTTCAAAACAGGCCACATTGTTATTTACCTAATAATTTGCTCCACTTTTAAAATATTGGCCACTTTTTATCCTTCACATTTCTTTTAATATTGTACAATTTAAGCTATTCTTGACTATTTAAACTAGAAATTTCCAAACTAATTTGTTATCTGTTTCATTACCCGTATACTTTTTTCACAGCACTTACCTATACCTCATATTGTTTTCCTTCTTTATATTACTATTTACTTTTAATCTGTGTTGATGAAGTATATAGGTTCTACATGGCAGGGTAGTTATTACTCTATGTTTCCAGACACTAGAAAAGTGAGGAATAAATTAATAAGTAGATAGTAAATGAAAGATCATACAATAAAATGAAAGATTATACCCATGTCCAATATTTTTCATGTGCAATATCTTTACAAATCCCCCCAGAATTACTTTTATCGAGACTTTTCCAAACTAAGACAAAGGTGCATTCATTCTATGACAAGGTTATGACATACATAACAAACATGCTGCCTTCCAAAGCCATGGATCTCAAGTCCAGGGTCTAGATCTTATTCTAATAATTATTAACTGCGTAGGCACTTTCTAGCATAATTTGAAAAATTTTATTTATTCAATATCCTTCCTTCTTTTATGCCTTTAAACATTATAAGGAAAAATCTCAAAGATACTCATACAAGCACAACTTTCAGGTTACGTTTTTAAGTACATTTTCTTTAGTTCGGTCTTTAACCTCATAGTATGTCAAATGATTACTCTCCAAATTCCATGAGATGTTTTGCACATTCTCCCAGAAATAAATAGCAGAGAAATAGATGTTAAGAATTTCTACTCATCAACGACTTTTCCCTTAAGAAAACCAAAATCCCAAATATCATAGTTTGTAACGGAATCTATTTTGAGGGTGACAGAGCTCGCCTTTGAGTGTTTCATTCATCACTTTCCTGCTGTACAACTTCTCAGCACTGAAGCCTTTTTTCTTCCACAGTGACAAAATAGATGTTGCTAGAATCCATGGAAAATTGGGTCAGTAAATCAGAAAACACTGATCTGTTTTAAACAAAGATCAAGTTTTGAGTCCTTTTAGTCCTTTTAACTCCTCAGGCCAAAATATGTGAATCATGGTTGATGAGAAATCAGACTTCTTTCCTCACTTTTGATACCATTATGCCCTCCTAGCTTTTTATCAAATCTATCATTTAATGATCTCTTTACTAAATCTAATAAGAGAATTTTCCATGAAACATTATTACTCACTGACTGAAAGAAAGTGTATTAGGCAGGGTTCTCCAGAGAAACAGGACCAGGAGACTCTTTCAATCTCTCTATCTTTCTGTAACCTAGAAAGACCCTATTGGGCCTTCTCAGGACTTACCCTTCCCCTTATTATCTGATTTAGCTCCTCTCTGAGGTATCTAATAATATTTCCTGAGCTGTTTTACAAATATGCAGCCATGATTTTAAAAGACACTAGCTCCTTTGAAGGCAAGCTATGACCAACCTAGACAGCATATTAAAAAGCAGAGCCATTTACTTTGTCAACAAAGGTCCGTCTAGTCAAGGCTATGGTTTTTCCAGTAGTCATGTATGGATGTGAGAGTTGGACCATTAAGAAAGCTGAGTGCCAAAGAACTGATGGTTTTGAACTGTGGTGTTGGAGAATACTCTTGAGAGTCCCTTTGGCATGCAAGGAAATCCAATCAGTCAGTTCTAAAGGAAATCAGTCCTGAATATTCATTGGAATGAATGATGCTGAAGCTGAAGCTCCAATATTTTGGCCACTTGATGAGAACTGACTTTTTAGAAAAGATCCTGATGCTGGGAAAGACTGAAGGCAGGAGGAGAAGGGGACAGCAGAGGGTGAGATGGTTGGATGGCATCACTAACATGATGGATATGAGTTTGAGAAAGCTCCACGAATTGGTGATGGACAGGAAAGCCTGGTGTGCTGCAGTCCATGCAGTCACAAAGAGTAGGACATGACTGAGGGACTGAACAGAACTGAACTTTACAAATGTGCATCCCCTCCTCCACCATATGGAAGACGTTAACTATTTATTGACCATGAGCACATAGCCCCAGTCCTCTTGGAGCCTGGGAGTGATAATTCTAAGCCCCGTGGCACTTTGCTGTTATCTCACCATCAGCCAATCAGAGAAATGCGCATGAGCTGATCATATACACTGTGACCTTCCCCTTCCTCAGCTGCCTTTATTAAAATATTTTGTTGAAAGCCTTTGGCAATTTGTTTTTTTTTTTTTTTTTTTTCTTTTTTGGCACCTAAGCCATCTGTCTCCTGGCATGGCCCTGCAATAAATCATTCTGTTCTCCAAACTCTAACATTTTGGTTCATTTGGCCTCGCTGTGTATCAGGCACATTAACTTGCACTAATATCTCCAGATAGATAAGTATCAGATCACATCAGTCGCTCAGTCTTGTTCGACTCTTTGCGACCTCATGAACTGCAGCACGCCAGGCCTCCCTGTCCATCACCAACTCCCGGAGGTCACTAAGTCCCACATCCATCGGGTCAGTGATGCTATCCAGCCATCTCATCCTCTGTTGTCCCCCTCTCCTCCTGTCCCCAATCCCTCCCAGCATCAGAGTCTTCTCCAATGAGTCAACTCGTCGCATGAGGTGGCCAAAATACTGGCGTTTCAGCCCCAGCATCATTCCTTCCAAAGAAATCCCAGGGCTGATTTCCTTCAGAATGGACTGGTTAGATCTCCTTGCAGTCCAAGGGACTCTCAAGAGTCTTCTCCAACACCACAGTTCAAAAGCATCAATTCTTCGGCACTCAGCCTTCTTCACAGTCCAGTTCTCACATCCATAAATGACCACAGGAAAGACCATAACCTTGACTAGGCGAACCTTTGTGGGCAAAGTAATGTCTCTGCTTTTGAATATGCTATCTGGGTTGGTCATAACTTTCCTTCCAAGGAGTAAGCGTCTTTTAATTTCACGGCTGCAGTCACCATCTGCAGTGATTTTGGAGCCCAGAAAAAGAAAGTCTGACACTGTTTCCACTGTTTCCCCATCTATTTCCCATGTAGTGATGGGACCAGATGCCATGATCTTCGTTTTCTGAAGGTTGAGCTTTAAGCCAACCTTTTCACTCTCCACTTTCACTTTCTTCAAGAGGCTTTTGAGTTCCTCTTCACTTTCTGCCATAAGGGTGGTGTCATCTGCATATCTGAGGTTATTGATATTTCTCCCAGCAATCTTGATTCCAGCCTGTGTTTCTTCCAGTCCAGCATTTCTCATGATGTACTCTGCATATAAGTTAAATAAACATGGTGACAATATACAGTCTTGACGTATTCCTTTTCCGATTTGGAATCAGTCTGTTGTTCCATGACCAGTTCTAACTGTTGCTTCCTGACCTGCATACAGATTTCTCAAGAGGCAGATCAGGTGGTCTGGTATTCCCATCTCTCTCAGAATTTTCCACAGTTTATTGTGATCTACACAGTCAAAGGCTTTGGCATAGTCAATAAAGCAGAAATAGATGTTTTTCTGGAACTCTCTTGCTTTTTCCATGATCCGGAAGATGTTGGAAATTTGATCTCTGGTTCCTTTGCCTTTTCTAAAACCAGCTTGAACATCAGGAAGTTCACGGTTCACATATTGCTGAAGCCTGGCTTGGAGAATTTTGAGCATTACTTTACAAGCGTGTGAGATGAGTGCAATTGTGCGGTAGTTTGAGCATTCTTTGGCATTGCCTTTCTTTGGGATTGGGATGAAAACTGACCCTTTCCAATCTTGTGGCCACTGCTGAGTTTTCCAAATTTGCTGGCATATTGAGTGCAGCACTTTCACAGCATCCTCTTTCAGGATTTGGAAGAGCTCCACTGGAATTCCATCACCTCCACTAGCTTTGTTCGTAGTGATGCTTTCTAAGGCCCATTTGACTTCACATTCCAGGATTTCTGGCTCTAGATCAGTGATCACACCACCATGATTATCTGGGTCGTGAAGCTCTTTTTTGTACAATTCATCTGTGTGTTCTTACCACCTCTTCTTAATATCTTCTGCTTCTGTTAGGTCCACACCATCTCTGTCCTTTATCGAGCCCATCTTTGCATGAAATGTTCCTTTGGTATCTCTGATTTTCTTGAAGAGATCCCTAGTCTTTCCCATTCTGTTGTTTTCCTCTATGTCGTTGCATTGGTCGCTGAAGAAGGCTTTCTTATCTCTTCTTGCTATTCTTTGGAGTTCTGCATTCAGATGTTTATATCTTTCCTTTTCTCCTTTGTTTTTCGCTTCTCTTCTTTTTGCAGCTATTTGCAAGGCCTCCCCAGACAGCCATTTTGCTTTTTTGCATTTCTTTTGCACGGGGATGGTCTTGATCCCTGTCTCCTGTACAATGTCATGAACCTCTGTCCATAGTTCATCAGGCACTATCAGATCTAGGCCCTTAAACCTATTTCTCACTTCCATTGTATAATCATAAGGGATTTGATTTAGGTCATACCTGAATGGTCTAGTGGTTTTCCCTACTTTCTTCAATTTCAGTCTGAATTTGGCAATAAGGAGTTCATGGTCTGAGCCATAGTCAGTTCCTGGTCTTGTTTTTGCTGATTGTATAGAGCTTCTCCATCTTTGGCTGCAAAGAATATAATCAATCTGATTTCCTTGTTGACCATTTGGTGATGTCCATGTACAGAATCTGCTCTTGTGTTATTGGAAAAGGGTATATGCTATGACCAATGCATTTTCTTGGCAATACTCTATTAGTCTTTGCCCTGCTTCATTCCATATTCCAAGGCCAAATTTGCCTGTTACTCCAGGTGTTTCTTGACTTCCTACTTTTGCATTCCAGTCCCTTATAATGAAAAGGACATCTTTTTTGTGTGTTAGTCCTAAAAGTTCTTGTAGGTCTTCATAGAACCATTCAACTTCAGCTTCTTCAGCATTACTGGTTGGGGCATAGACTTGGATTACTGTAACATTGAATGGGTTGCCTTGGAAAGGAAGAGAGTTCATTCTGTCATTTTTTAGATTGCATACAAGTACTGCATTTCGGACTCTTTTGTTGACCATGCTGGCCACTCCATTTCTTCTGAGGGATTCCTGCCCACAGTATTAGATATAATGGTCCTCTGAGTTAAATTCACCCATTCCAGTCCATTTTAGTTCGCTAATTCCTAGAATGTCAACATTCACTCTTGCCATCTCTTGTTTGACCACTTCCAATTTGCCTTGATTCATGGACCTGACATTCCAGGTTCCTATGCAATATTGCTCTTTACAGCATCGGACTTTGCTTCTATCACCAGACATATCCACAGCTATGTATTCTTTTTGCTTTGGCTCCATCCCTTCATTCTTTCTGAATTTATTTCTCCACTGATCTCCAGTAGCATATTGGGCCCTTACTGACCTGGGGAGTTTCTCTTTCAGTATCCTATCATTTTGCCTTTTCATACTGTTCATGGGGTGTCAAAGCAAGAATACTGAAGTGGTTTGCCATTCCCTTCTCCAGCGGACCACACCCTGTCAGATCTCTCCACCATGACCTGCCCATCCTGGGTTGCCCCACAGGCATGGCTTAATTTCATTGAGTTAGACAAGGGTGTGGTCCTGGTGTGATTAAATTGACTAGTTTTCTGTGAGTATGTTTTCAGTGTATTTGCCCTCTGATGCCCTCTTGCAAGACCTACCTTCTTACTTGGGTTTCTCTTATCTTGGGCGTGGGGTATCTCTTTCCAGCTGCTCCAGCAAAGCACAGCCATTGCACCTTACCTTGGACGAGGGGTCTCTTCTCACTGCCAACCTTCCTGACCTGGGAGGAGGGGTATCTCCTCACCGCCGTTCTTCCTCGGTCTTGGGGTAACTCCTCTCGGCCGCACTCTTAGTGCACCACTCAGACAGCAGATATAAATCTCTCTATATAGTGTGTGTGTATTAATATAGATATACATGTAAGTACACATATATATACACACACATATATAGATACAGATAGAAAGAGAGAGAGGCTATACATATTCACTTACAACTGTGTGTATAGGGAGAGAGGGAGAATTTAATTACAAAAAAATTGTTTCACATGATTATGGAGACTGAAAAGTCCCAAGAACTATAGTTGGCAAGCAAGAGATCGAGTAGAACCAATGTTATAGCTCTAGTCTGGGCACAAATGACTGAGAAGCAGGAGAGCTGATAGTATAAATTCTAAGCATATAATACATAAGAAGGTAAATCAGATCAGATCAGATCAGTCGCTCAGTCGTGTCCGACTCTTTGCGACCCCATGAACTGCTGCACGCCAGGCCTCCCTATCCATCACCAGCTCTCGGAGGTCACTCAGACTCACATTCATCGAGTCAGTGATGCCTTCCAAAGTAGAAAGAAATAGATCAGATCAGATCAGTCGCTCAGTCATGTCCCACTCTTTGCGACCCCATGAACTGCAGCAGGCCAGGCCTCCCTATCCATCACCAGCTCTCGGAGGTCACTCAGAATCACATCCATCAAGTCAGTGATGCCATCCAGCCATCTCATCCTCTGTCGTCCCCTGCTCCCACTGCCCCCAATCCCTCGCAGCATCAAAGTCTTCTCCAATGAGTCAACTCTTCGCATGAGGTGGCCAAAATACTGGAGTTTCAGCTTTAGCATCATTCCTTCCAAAGAAATCCCAGGGCTGATCTCCTTCAGAATGGACCGGTTGGATCTCCTTGCAGTCCAAGGGACTCTCAAGAGTCTTTTCCAACACCACAGTTCAAAAGCATCAATTCTTCGGCGCTCAGCCTTCTTCACAGTCCAGCTCTCACATCCATACATGACCACAGGAAAGACCATAGCCTTGACTAGGCGAACCTTTGTTGGCAAAGTAATGTCTCTGCTTTTCAATATGCTATCTAGGTTGGTCATAACTTTCCTTCCAAGGAGTAAACGTCTTTTAATTTCATGGCTGCATTCACCATCTGCAGTGATTTTGGAGCCCAGAAAAATAAAGTCTGACACTGTTTCCACTGTTTCTCCATCTATTTCCCATGTAGTGATGGGACCAGATGCCATGATCTTTGTTTTCTGAATGTTGAGCTTTAAGCCAACCTTTTCACTCTCCACTTTCACTTTCATCAAGAGGCTTTTTACTTCCTCTTCACTTTCTCCCATAAGGGTGGTATCATTTGCATATCTGAGGTTATTGATATTTCTCCCAGCAATCTTGATTCCAACTTGTGTTTCCTCCAGTCCAGCATTTCTCATGATGTACTCTGCATATAAGTTAAATAAACATGGTGACAATATACAGCCTTGATGTACTCCTTTCCCTATTTGGAACCAGTCTGTTGTCCATGACCAGTTGTAACTGTTGCTTCCTAACCTGCATACAGATTTCTCAAGACCCAGCTGTACATGTGTCTGGTGATAGAAGTAAAGTCTGATTCTGTAAAGAACAATATTGCATAGGAACCTGGAATGTCAGGTCCATGAATCAAGGCAAATTGGAAGTGGTCAAACAAGAGATGGCAAGAGTGAATGTTGACATTCTAGGAATTAGCGAACTAAAATGGACTGGAATGGGTGAATTTAACTCAGAGGACCATTATATCTAATACTGTGGGCAGGAATCCCTCAGAAGAAACGGAGTGGCCAGCATGGTCAACAAAAGAGTCTGAAATGCAGTACTTGGATGCAATCTCAAAAACGACAGAATGATCTCTGTTCGTTTCCAAGGCAAACCATTCAATGTCACAGTACTCCAAGTCTATGCCCCAACCAGTAACGCTGAAGAAGTTGAAGTTGAACGGTTCTATGAAGACCTACAAGACCTTTTAGAACTAACACCCAAAAAAGATGTCCTTTTCATTATAGGGGACTGGAATGCAAAAGTAGGAAGTCAAGAAACACCTGGAGTAACAGGCAAATTTGGCCTTGGAATACGGAATGAAGCAGGGCAAAGACTAACAGAGTTTTGCCAAGAAAATGCACTGGTCATAGCAAATACCCTCTTCCAACAACACAAGAGAATATTCTATACATGGACATCACCAGATGGTCAACACCGAATCAGATCTATTATATTCTTTGCAACCAAAGATGGAGAAGCTCTATACAATCAGCAAAAACAAGACCAGGAGCTGACTGTGGCTCGGACCATGAACTCCTTATTGCCAAATTCAGACTGAAATTGAAGAAAGTAGGGAAAACTACTAGACCATTCAGGTATGACCTAAATCAAATCCCTTATGATTATACAGTGGAAGTGAGAAATAGATTTAAGGGCCTAGATCTGATAGATAGAGTGCCTGATGAACTATGGACAGAGGTTCATGACATTGTACAGGAGACAGGGATCAAGACCATCCCCGTGCAAAAGAAATGCAAAAAAGCAAAATGGCTGTCTGGGGAGGCCTTGCAAATAGCTGCAAAAAGAAGAGAAGCGAAAAACAAAGGAGAAAAGGAAAGATATAAACATCTGAATGCAGAACTCCAAAGAATAGCAAGAAGAGATAAGAAAGCCTTCTTCAGCGATCAATGCAAAGAAATAGAGGAAAACAAGAGAATGGGAAAGACTAAGGATCTATTCAGGAAAATCAGAGATAGCAAAGGAACATTTCATGCAAAGATGGGCTCGATAAAGGACAGAAATTGTATGGACCTAATGGAAGTAGAAGATATTAAGAATAGGTGGCAAGAATACACAGATGAACCGTACAGAAAAGAGCTTCACGACCCAGATAATCATGATGGTGTGACCACTGACCTAGAGCCAGATATCCTGGAATGTGAAGTCAAGTGGGCCTTAGAAAGCATCACTACGAACAACGCTAGTGGAGGTGATGGAATTCCAGTGGAGCTCTTCCAAATCCTGAAAGATGATGCTGTGAAAGTGCTGCACTCAATATGCCAGCATATTTGGAAAACTCAGCAGTGGCCACAAGATTGGAAAAGGTCAGTTTTCATCCCAATCCCAAAGAAAGGCAATGCCAAAGAGTGCTCAAACTACCACACAATTGCACTCATCTCACACGCTTGTAAAGTAATGCTCAAAATTCTCCAAGCCAGGCTTCAGCAATATGTGAACCGTGAACTTCCTGATGTTCAAGCTGGTTTTAGAAAAGGCAGAGGAACCAGAGATCAAATCGCCAACATCCTCTGGATCATGGAAAAAGCAAGAGAGTTCCAGAAAAACATCTATTTCTGCTTTATCGACTTTGCCAAAGCCTTTGACTGTGTAGATCACAATAAACTATGGAAAATTCTGAGAGAGATGGGAATACCAGACCACCTGATCTGCCTCTTGAGAAACCTGTATGCAGGTCAGGAAGCAACAGTTAGAACTGGTCATGGAACAACAGACTGGTTCCAAA
The DNA here is from genome assembly GCA_935064755.1 of Tragelaphus eurycerus. NCBI lineage: Eukaryota > Metazoa > Chordata > Mammalia > Artiodactyla > Bovidae > Tragelaphus > Tragelaphus eurycerus. Next base: position 10,716,654 of record CAKXYN010000004.1, read on the forward strand.
TAGGGAAAGGAGTACGTCAAGGCTGTATATTGTCACCATGTTTATTTAACTTATATGCAGAGTATATCATGAGAAATGCTGGACTGGAGGAAACACAAGCTGAAATCAAGATTGCTGGGAAAAATATCAATAACCTTTGATATGCAGATGACACCACCCTTATGGCAGAAAGTGAAGAGGAACTCAAAAGCCTCTTGAAGAAAGTGAAAGTGGAGAGTGAAAAGGTTGGCTTAAAGCTCAACATTCAGAAAACGAAGATCATGGCATCTGGTCCTATCACTACATGGGAAATAGATGGAGAAACAGTGGAAACAGTGTCAGACATTCTTTTTCTGGGCTCCAAAATCACTGCAGATGGTGACTGCAGCCATGAAATTAAAAGACGTTTACTCCTTGGAAGGAAAGTTATGACCAACCTAGATAGCATATTCAAAAGCAGAGACATTACTTTGCCAACAAAGGTTCGCGTAGTCAAGGCTTTGGTGTTTCCTGTGGTCATGTATGGATGTGAGAGCTGGACTGTGAAGAAGGCTGTACCTGCTCAAAGACAGACAGAGAGCAAATCCTCCTTTTCTCTACTTTTTTACTCTATTTAAGTCTTCAACAAATTGGTTGAGGGTCACTCACTTTGGGAAAAGCAATTTGATTTATTCATCCTACCAATTCAAATGTTAGTCTCCTCTAGAAACAACCTCACAGACATTCACATAATCCTGTTTAATTCAATATCTGGGTATATTGTGGCCCAGTCAAGTTAACATAGAACTAATCACAATAAGAGTCTGAAAAATGGTTTTTTGTAGAGGTACCTACTGAATGTGATAAACCATAACCTATGTTAAGAGACGATGTTTATAGAGATAAGCAACAAATACTGGGTTCTCTAGAAAAACATATCCTAGTACAAGCTATTTGGAATATAAACTTAAGGTATTGGTTTAGAACAGATAAATATAGGAGGCAAATTGTAAGACTTTTAGATAAGAACAAACTGTGGCTGTGACAAGAATTTTTATTTTCCGCTAAGCACAGAAAAAGTTTTTTCTCAGATAACAAATTTTCTAGATTTCCTCTGGTTAGAGCTTAAAATGTTAATCTTCTCAGTAAAGCATTCATTGAATTAAATTCTAAAGTGAAACCTCAGAGAGCAAACAAAATATATATATATATATATATATATATATATATATATATATATATTTGTTATATATATATATGTCATCATATAATCAACAATCTGATTTAGTCATAAGTCTAAAAGATTTCTTCTTCCTACGTTTATGAAATATTATTTTCCCCTTTTTCTTTCTGCTAGCTCACTAAGAAAAGCTGAAAGAGTAGAAATATTTTATTAAATAATTTTATCTGGATTCCTAATACAGATTTTCTTGAAGTATCATAGAAGCATTTTGTAAGGCATCCAGACCACAGTTACTAGCAGACAAGAATTTCACATAAGTTCCGTAAGTCAAAAAATTAAGGAAGATTATTGAAGTCAACCGAATGAGATGTTTAGCAGATAGATATATCAATAAATGTTTAGGGAAACTTGACATCCCAATATAAAAGTTGGCTTGATATCTTATACATTTATGTCTTTTCTAGGTCAAGTGTTCTTAACATTTTCCCACTTATGGACTCTTTGGCAACTGTCAAGCCAATGGAAAACTCAGAAGACTGTTTTTAAACATACTGCTGCTGCTAAGTCGCTTTAGTCGTGTCTGACCCAGTGCGATGCTATAGATGGCAGCCCACCAGGCTCCTCCGTCCCTGGGATTCTTCAGGCAAGAATACTGGAATGGGTTGCCATTTTCCTCTCCAATGCATGAAATTGAAAAGTGAAAGTGAAGTTTCTCAGTCGTGTTCGACTATTAGTGACTCCACGGACTGCAGCCCACCAGGTTCCTCTGTCTATGGGATTCTCCAGGCAAGAATACTGGAGTGCGTTGCAATTTTTTTTTCTCCATTAAACATACTAAAAGTATACAAAGAGACTATAAAGGAAATAAAGATGATGCTGTTGAAGTGTTGTACTCAATATGCCAGCAAATATGGACAACTCAGCAGTAGCCATAGGACTGGAAAGATCAGTTTTCATTCCAATCCCAAAGAAGGGCAATGCCAAAGAATGTTCAAACTGCTTCACAATTGCACTCATTTCACATGCTAGCAAAATAATGCTCCAAATTCTCCAAGCCAAGTTTCAACAATATGTGAACTAAGGACTTCCAGATATTCAAGCTGGATTCAGAAAAGGCAGAGGAATCAGGGAGCAAATTGCCAACATCCCTTGGATCATAGGGCTTCCCTCATAGCTCAGTTGTTAAAGAACCTGCCTGCATTGCAGGAAAATGCAGTTCAATTCCTGGGTTGGGAAAATACTTGAAGATGGGATAGGCTACCCACTTCAGTATTCTTGGGCTTCCTTTGTGGTTGGGTTGGTAAAGAATCTGCTTGCAATGGAGAAGACTTGGGTTCTATTCCTGAGTTGGGAAGATCCCCTGGAGAAAGGAAAGGCTACCCACTCCAGTATTTTGGCATGGAGAATTCCATGGACTGTATAGTCCATGGACTCTGTATAGTCAGGCACGAGTGAGCAAATTTCACTTTCACTTTCTGGTTCATTGACTGCGGTAAAGCCTTTGACTATGTGGATCACAACAAACTGTGGAAAATTTTTAAAGAGATGGGAATACTAGACCAACAAATCCAGCTCCTGCAAAATCTGTGTGCAGGAGAAGAACCAACAATTAAAGCCAGACAGGTAACAATGGACTGGTTCAAAATTGGGAAAACAGTATATCAAGGCTGTATATCATCACCTTGCTTATGTAACTTATAGGCAGCATACATTTGCAAGATATCAGGCGGGTTGAAGCACAAGCTGGAATCAAGATTCCCAGAGAAATACCAATAACCTCAGATATGCAGATAACACCACCTCTATGGCAGAAAGTGAAGAGGAACTAAAGAGCCGCTTGATGAAAATGAAAGAAGAGAGTGAAAAACTTGGCTTAAAGCGCAACGTTCAGAAAACTAAGATCATGGCATCTGGTCCCATCACTTCATGGCAAATAGATGGGGAAACAATGCAAACAGTGACTTTATTTTCTTGGGCTCCAAAATCAATGCAGATGGTGATTGAAGCCATGAAATTAAGACACTTGGTTCTTGGAATAAAAGCTATGACTACCTAGACAGTATATTAAAATGTATAGACATTACTTTGTTGACAGAGGTCTGGTTAGTCAAAGCTATTGTTTTTCATGTAGTCATGTATGGGTGTGAGAGTTAGACCATAAAGGAGGTGGAAACCATAGAATTGATGCTGTTGAACTGTGGTGTTGAAGAAGCATGTTGAGAGTCTCTTGAATTTCAGGGGGATCCAACCACTCAATCCCAAAGGTAATCAACCCTGACTATTCATTGGAAGAACTGATGCTGAGGCTGAAACTTAAATACTTTGGCCACCTGATATGAAATGCCAGCTCATTAGAAAAGACCCTGATGCTGGGAAAGATTGAGGGCAGGAGGAGAAGGGGACTGCAGAGGTTGAAATTGTTGGATGGTATCACTGACTCAGTGGACGTGAGTTTGAGCAAGCTCCAAGAGATGGTGACAGACAGGGAAGCCTGGTGTGCTGCAATCCATGGGGTCACAGAGAGTTGGACACGACAGAGGGACTGAACAATATCATCATCAAAATATGGGAGGAATCAGTGATATATTTATTGTGGAAGCCATAGTAATAGTACACTTACATCTCACCATTCAGGAGAGAACCAGCTGTGAGAAGCACAGTGGGGCTTACAGTGTCCTTTGGTCTGACCTTCAGGATCCACTGATCTCCTCCCATGCAATGACTGAGCACAACAGAGTTAATAGGTTGTGAGAGTTCCACCTAGCTTGGAATTCTTCCAAAAATATTCATTATGCTGTGGCTTCTCATGGATCTTCTCATGGCCAAGACTTTCTTATAGATGCCCTGCAGTCTGAGGCTTTCTACCATCCTTTCTTCCTTTTCTCTCTCCTATCACAGGTTTTGGATCAGCATCACCATATAAATAGTTTTTTCTCCCTCTAATTCTTACCCTTTTATAAGTGTTTCTCTTAATTTTTATTTTGTGTTTTCAATTCTCTTTTGATGTCTTCCTTTCAGATCAGATCAGATCAGTCGCTCAGTTGTGTCGAACTGTTTGCGACCCCATGAACTGCAGCACTCCAGGCCTCCCTGTCCATCACCAACTCCTGGAGGTCACTCAGACTCACATCCATCGAGTTAGTGATGCCATCCAGCCATCTCATCCTCTGTGGTCCCCTTCTCCTCCTGCCCCCAATCCCTCCCGGCATCAAAGTCTTCTACAATGAGTCAACTCTTCGCATGAGGTGGCCAAAGTAATGGAGTTTCAGCTTTAGCATCATTCCTTCCAAAGAAATCCCAGGGCTGATCTCCTTCAGAATGGACTGGTTGGATCTCCTTGCAGTCCAAGGGACTCTCAAGAGTCTTCTCCAACAACACAGTTCAAAAGCATCAATTCTTCGGCACTCAGCCTTCTTCACAGTCCAGCTCTCACATCCATACATGACCACAGGAAAAACCATAGTCTTGACTAGGCGAACCTTTGTTGGCAAAGTGATGTCTCTGCTTTTGAATATGCTATCTAGGTTGGTCATAACTTTCCTTCCAAGGAGTAAGCGTCTTTTAATTTCATGGCTGCAGTCACCATCTGCCGTGATTTTGGAGCCCAGAAAAAGAAAGTCTGACACTGTTTCCACTGTTTCTCCATCTATTTCCCATGTAGTGATGGGACCAGATGCCATGATCTTCATTTTCTGAATGTTGAGCTTTAAGCCAACGTTTTCACTCTCCACTTTCACTTTCATCAAGAGGCTTTTGAGTTCCTCCTCACTTTCTGCCATAAGGGTGGTATCATCTGCATATCTGAGGTTATTGATATTTCTCCCGGCAATCTTGATTCCAGCTTGTGTTTCTTCCAGGCCACTAGATTGGCAAAGGTCAGTTTTCATCCCAATCCCAAAGAAAGGCAATGCCAAAGAGTGTTCAAACTACCGCACAATTGCTCTCATCTCACATGCTAGTAAAGTAATGCTCAAAATTCTCCAAGCCAGGCTTCGGCAATATGTGAACCGTGAACTTCCTGATGTTCAAGCTGGTTTTAGAAAAGGCAGAGGAACCAGAGATCAAATTGCCAACATCCGCTGGATCATGGAAAAAGCAAGAGAGTTCCAGAAAAACATTTATTTCTGCTTTATTGACTATGCCAAAGCCTTTGACTGTGTATATCACAATAAACTGTGGAAAATTCTGAGAGAGATGGGAATACCAGACCACCTGATCTGCCTCTTGAGAAATCTGTATGCAGGTCAGGAAGCAACAGTTAGAACTGGTCATGGAACAACAGAGTGGTTCCAAATAGGAAAAGGAGTACGTCAAGGCTGTATATTGTCACCATGTTTATTTATCTTATATGTCTTCCTTTAGGAGAACCTAATCTGACACACTGGCTCATCATTAACTAGTTAATGACTTATGCTATTAATTCATCCAATAAAATAATCTATGAAAGCTATCTAATAACTACATGAATTCCTAAATAATGATCATGCTAAATTTATTTTAATGTTTCATCAACAACTATAATATACTATGGAAAAGATCTGTAAGTTATATCACTGACAAAATTTCAGGTAGTATTATGTTACATCTCAGGGATAATGTATTATTGCACATATACATAATTGACAGAAATGCTAAATTTTAGTACAAGGGCAGTAAAAAATATAGATCTATTTTTCCTATCTTACTTTACAGATATGTTGAGCATCACCCAGGGATGTTCAAGGACTCTAGAAAGAAATTCTCCTTGAAGCAAAGAGCTTAGAATTTTGGTAAAAAGTAAATGCCAGTTTTATGTGAAGCTTCACTTACCTGAATATTTAGCCAAACAATATTGCCTACAGAAATGTTGCAAAAATCTATGCTTGAGTTTTTCTTATTTTACTTCATTATACCAATTTATATTCTTTTTAGTTTTTTTTTTTCCTGTGTGTGTGTGTGGCAAAAATAGAATAATATTCACCTATAATCTTCCATAGTTTAAGCATGAATACTACTGTTGTTTAAAATTTATATTAATATATCTAAATTTTCCAACATTTATAGATCAGATCAGTCGCTCAGTCGTGTCCGACTCTTTGTGACCCCATGAATCACAGCACGCTAGGCTTCCCTGTCCATTAGCAACTCCGGGAGTTCACTGAGACTCACATCCATCAAGGCAGTGATGCCATCCAGCCATCTCATCCTCTGTCGTCCCCTTCTCCTCCTGCCCCCAATCCCTCCCACCATCAGAGTCTTTTCCATTGAGTCAACTCTTCACATGAGGTGGCCAAAGTACTGGAGTTTCAGCTTTAGTATCATTCCTTCCAAAGAAATCCCAGGGCTGATCTCCTTCAGAATGGACTGGTTGGATCTCCTTGCAGTCCAAGGGACTCTAAAGAGTTTTCTCCAACACCACAGTTCAAAAGCATCAATTCTTTGGCTCTCAGTCTTCTTCACAGTCCAACTCTCACATCCATACATGACCACAGGAAAGACCATAGCCTTGACTAGATGAACCTTTGTTGGCAAAATAATGTCTCTGCTTTTGAATATGCTATCTAGGTTGGTCATAACTTTCCTTCCAAGGAGTAAGCGTCTTTTAATTTCATGGCTGCAGTCACCATCTGTAGTGATTTTGGAGCCCAGAAAAATAAAGTCTGACACGGTTTCCACTATAAGTTGTGTGCAAATACATAGAGTAGGTTACTAAATTTCTCACCCTAAATCTTCTACTTAATCTAAATGTTCTAATTTTCATCTTCTGCTTAAATTGAACCTAATTGTTTACTCACCTAAGACATACATATATGCACACACCACATTCATTGTTATCTCCTCAATTTGAAGGATTATAGTCACATTTGTCACTTTTCAGACATAAATCTAAAGATTAGTGTATATTCAGCAATTTCTCAGAGAATAGTCACAACTACAGCAATTTCATTCAAAAAGGATCCATGGAGAGATCAAAATCAGGCTACAATATGATTTTTATAAAAAATTGCAAATGATTAAAGAGTATGGTTTCTAATGTTTTCATATTTGATTAGAACTTAAGTGTTGACTTAGATGTGACCTCAGATCAACATACTGGACATTCAGATGATAATTCAAAATTAGACTGCACAAAGAGCTCTTATTTCTACCTCATTGCTTCTATAAACTTAGCACTTAGGGTTTCATTCCCATTATTCAAATTTAACACATTAAATCTAGTTAGTAGTGTCTATATTTTCTTTGAGGGTCATTAAAGCATCCTCACCTCACAGTTACTTGATAATTAAAATTCAAATTTATCTTCATTTTGATTTAGCCACTCATTTTCTTGTATCATGTATTCAGCTTCCATTAGGAATTAACATGTTGAAATCATTAGCATATAATTTGTGTTCTCTGAACACAGAATCTTGTTTATATCTTTATGCATTTCTTTTCTATTGAAATGTTGAGTAATTCTTATTATGAACTTTAGTCCCTGGACTTTATTCTAACTTTTTGTCAATCTCTTTCTCCTAACTTCTTTTGCCAATCTAGTCCACTTATGTTTTAATTATTTCTGCTCTATAATTCTTGACTGTCACAGAGCTCATTAAATACTCTCTTCAGTGTTCCATTAGGTACCACCCAATTGATTCATATCATTGTACACAAGCATGTTTCTGTGGAACTTGTGTAAATATAATGCTACCTGATATTCTAAGACTGCATTGCTGGAGGTGTCTTGACTGATAAACTAAGTACTTCTAAATATCCTTGGCAAACAATAAGAATCAGTAATACTTTTGAGCAGGATGAAGCTGTGATTAACTTTTTCATATGTGCATTAAAGTTTGAAACTCGTAGAAAAGATGTTATAACTGTCAAGGAAATCAATTTGGCATCTGCTGTAATAGCTCATAAACAATTATCATTACTTTTATTATATTTTAGGTATAGAAAGCAACATTTTTCTCCTTATATCTTTCAGAGGAGATATAATTAGCTATCCTAGAAGTTCAATATTCAGGAATGTCAGGACCCTATTTCTTAGAAAAGAAACATTCACTGAGTTATACCTATAGGGACAATAAATCCATTGGAGAGAAGGCAAGAGAGGACTGAATATTCTACTGTATGCTTAACCAGCATAGAAGCGGGAAAATAAAAGTAGCAGTATGACAAATAGTATGATGAGGGGCCTGGTTTATGGCAGAAAGTGAAGAGGAACTCAAAAGACTCTTGATGAAAGTGAAAGTGGAGAGTGAAAAAGTTGGCTTAAAGCTCAACATTCAGAAAACGAAGATCATGGCATCCAGTCCCATCACTTCATGGGAAATAGATGGGGAAACAGTGGAAACAGTGTCAGACTTTCTTTTTCTGGGCTCCAAAATCACTGCAGATGGTGACTGCAGCCATGAAATTAAAAGACACTTACTCCTTGGAAGGAAAGTTATGACCAACCTAGATAACATATTCAAAAGCAGAGACATTACTTTGGCAACAAAGGTTCATCTAGTCAAGGCTATGGTTTTTCCTGTGGTCATGTATGGTTGTGAGAGTTGGACTGTGAAGAAGGCTGAGTGCCAAAGAATTGATGCTTTTGAACTGTGGTGTAGGAGAAGACTCCTGAGAGTCCCTTGGACTGCAAGGAGATCCAACCAGTCCATTCTGAAGGAGATCAGCCCTGGGATTTCTTTGGAAGGAATGATGCTAAAGCTGAAACTCCAGTACTTTGGCCACCTCATGTGAAGAGTTGACTCATTGGAAAAGATTCTGATGCTGGAAGGGATTGGGGGCAGGAGGAGAAGGGGACGACAGAGGATGAGATGGCTGGATGGCATCACTGACTCGATGGATGTGAGTCTCAGTGAACTCTGGGAGTTGGTGATGGACAAGGAGGCCTGGCATGCTGCGATTCATGGGGTCGCAAAGAGTTGGACACGACTGAGGGACTGATCTGATCTGATCTGATCTGGATTAAACTGCTAACAATGCAGATGTTATATTTTTAATTCATCTCCATACACAATTGTAAACACAGAAGCAAAATCTCAATCTGTAATCTTTTTTATTAATTTATTTGTACAACATTGGCAGTGACTTCTGGTTTCATACTATCAATCTGTAATCTTAAAGAATGTTGGATAGTATGAAATCAGAAGTCACTTCTTCCTATCAAGAAGTTTATTCCATATTATAGATATTGAATATTATAACTATCCCTTGATGTAACTATCTCCATTAACATCACAATAGATATTTTAGCCTAAAGAAAAAGAAAGGAACCAAGCCTTGGTGTTATGGACACTGAAATAACTTCATTAAAAATAAGTGAACTTTATGTAATCACAATCTGACACTAGTTTCTGGTGCCTCAGGAGAAAAAACAATTGCAGCTATACATGTTTAAAGGCAATTAACTTTTACTTAAAGCCTGGACTTTAAGAACTTAAAAGCACAATGTTTAATGTTTCCTCTTATTATAAAAACTGAGTTAATAAAATTGTTCCTTACAATTCAGGTGGACAAGGAATATGGGGCAATGGAATTCCCTTGCAAGAGTCAGCAGATAACAGAAAAGTACCATAATGAACATCAAAAACAGAACTCAGAAGACCATTTTCTTTTAACTTTTGGATAGTTGAACAAAACCATCTTGAGTGAATTGTACCAAGATTCCTTCCATCTATCTTTTCCTTTTACTATGTACCCCAAAACATTACTGTATTTGAAAACAGTTTAAGTCATATAATATGATGTATATATTTCAGTAACACTTGTACTATTTTAGCAACTTCTCAAAACAGATATCCATATGGGCTAAACACTCAAAGAGTTGAGTCTATACATTGTTGCTGAGTTTTTATATAGTCTTTTGTTGTACCATGATATTTAAGTTCATAATGACACTTCATTGCAGTTAAATAAAGAAAATCATATTTTATGTGAATGTGTATCTATAGCACTATTACACTTTAAAACAAATTCAGAACTTCTGTAATTGTAATAGTACTTTAAATAATGATTACTCCTGCTTTGGCACACGGCATGTAAAATACTTCTGCATATTCACACAAAAGCCACTTTAATAAACACAGCATGATGTGTGAAAGAAACAGAACACTACTAAACTTAGCTATAAGACAATGTATGTATAGTGTTTTAAATATAGCTAATGTAGAAATTTTACTCACCAGCAAAATAAAAATTCAAGTAGGCACTTTAATTTGGATAGGCCCATGTTATTTAGTTGGGCAAAAACTACTTTGCTTTCTTGTTAAGTATTTTGTGTGAGGGATATAGTTAACATCTAACTCATTAAGTAACTTTCTGTAAAAGCAGCACCATTAGTTTGAGATGTTCAGCATTTGACTGTAAGTTGTTATAATTGCATGCCGAGAAAATCAAAGAGGTGTAACAAATTTTTGATAGTTTCTAACTACTGTTTCTAGCAATTAGAAGTAAAAATTTCATCAATTAACAAAATTTCTTCTAACTAGTGATTAAGTTATAATATGATTTAACTCACTAGATTCCAGCTACATAATAAATACAATGAAGATCCTTGTAATGCATGCAAAAAGAAAAAATAATCAAATTTATTGAAAAGAGAAAAAAAGATTATGGCTTAGGAGCTCAATCAATGTATATATAATAAAATCTAAAAACAACAACAACAAAATCTCCAAAATTAAGATAGATTTCAACCTGTCTCAACAAAATAACACTTTATCCCATAAGTATGATAAATTGGGAAGAAACTGTATTTATGATTTTCAGAGGTTTTATCATAATGTATATTTGCCTTTCAGCTAAGTCGCTTCAGTCGTGTCTACTCTGTGTGACCCCATAGGCGGCAGCCCACCAGCCTCTGTCATCCCTGGGATTCTCCAGGCAAGAACACTGGAGTGGATTGCCATTTCCTTCTCCAATGTATGAAAGTGAAAAATGAAAGTGAAGTAGCTCAATCGTGTCCAACTCCTAGTGACCTCACTACCAGGCTCCTCCATCCATGGGATTTTCCAGGCAAGAGTACTGGAGTGGTTAACTATTGTCTTCTGTCTTTGCCTTTAGTTTTCTTTTTATTTCTTGTACTCCCAAACTTATACATCACAAAAATTGGAAATCTCTGTTTAATCTGAAATTTGCTTTCCAAAGTACTTGGAAACATGATTACTTTGAGGTTTCAGATCCTTCTTTTGTGAACTAAGTGAATTAAAACAGAAACACTGTAAGAATTTTTAATTTTATTGTTTAGGCAGTGTGAACAAGGTCTAGGCACTATTCCAACTGAGGAGGATTTGTCCCAGAAGAACTAAAGAGACCCTTGATGAAAATTAAAGAGGAGAGTGAAAAAGTTGGCTTAAAATTCAACATTCAAAAAGTAAGATCACGGCATCTGGTCCCATCACTTCATGGCTAATAGATGGGGAAACAGTGGAAACAGTGAGAGACTTTATTTTGGGGGCTCCAAAATCACTGCAGATGGTGACTGCAGCCATGAAATTAAAAGACGCTTCCTCCTTGGAAGAAAAGCTATGACCAAACTAGAAAGCATTTTAAAAAGCAGTGACATTATTTAGTCAACAAAGGTCCATCTAGTCAAAGCTATGGTTTTTCTGGTAGTCATACATGGACGTGAGAGTTGAACTATAACAAAGATTGAGCACCAAAGAATTGATGCTTTTGAACTGTGATATTAGAGAAGACTCTTAAGACTCCCTTGGACTGCAAGGAGATCCAACCTGTCAATCCTAAAGGAAAACAGTCCTGAATATTCATAGGAAGGAATGATGCTGAAGCTGAAATTCCAAACTTTGGCCACCTGATGAGAAGAACTGACTGATTGGAAAAGACCCTGATGCTGGGGAACATTGAAGGCAGAATGAGAAGGGGACGATAGAGGATGAGATGATTGGATATGCATCACTGATGCAATGGACATGAGTTTGAGCAAGCTCCGGGGGTTGGTGATGGACAGGCAAGCCTGGCTTCCTGTAGTCCCTGGGGTTGCAGAGTCAGAAAAAGCTGAGTGACTGAACTGAACCATCCCAGATTTAGAAAAATATAAACTTAAGCAGTCCTTAGACTTACTGCTTAGGTTTAAAGGGAAAACTACATTTCCACTAAATTCATTTCAAATAAATGAAGATTAAAAACATACATACAGGTGTTTTCATATACATATTTCTAAATATCTCGGTGGGGATAAGGCTTAAGAAAACTAAAAGGCACAAGATACCTCTCCGTCTAGGCTTCTCCCTGTGTTTTTGTGGGTTATAGTGACCTCATCCATTATGAAACTGTGGTTCACTCTTACTGACTTTACTCACTTTTCCATGGCCCTTTCTCCATCTGCTACCATGTTGGCTGAAATGGTTCATACACATACCTTATGTGTATCATATTGAATCAAACAATTTGTACATAGAGGATCTTTCATTGATTTGAAATTTTGAGAAAAAATCATGTGAGGAAGAAAGTTGTATAGCTTATAGCATAGCTTAAGATCTGGGGCTACGTATAACTGACCACTGCCTACCCTTCCAATCACACCTAATGCCACTCACTCTGTATCTTTCAACACTCCACTTCCACTGAATTTCTGGCAATTATTTAGACATTCCAATTTTTTTTTAAACACATATTAAGTCACCATCTATCCTTTAAACTGCCACTACTCTCTCCCAAACAATATTCATCTAGGTAAAATATTCTTTGACTTCAGAATAAATATTCTTTTCTTAAAGACCTTCTCAATCTTTCATATCAATTAGATCTCTTTATCATTTTTTCTCATAATAGAGGGGTATGTTTAGAGCCTTTAATTATAATCATTTGGAAGCAAAACTATACCAACATATGCTAACGTATGATCGACTACTTCTTCCAACTTGACAACAAATACTTGACTAAAGGAATATGCCTAGTTTTTTTCCTAAATAATATACAGGGCCTAATAAAGTTTTTTTCCTACATGGAACACCCAGAAATGATACCTGTGAGTGTCTATAAAATCTCTAACTTGAGGTCACCTTTATTCTTTTTTTGGTGTTGGTTTAGTGGCTAAGTTGTGTCCAACTCTTTGTGAACAATGGGCTGTAGCCCACCAGGCTCCTCTGTCCATGGGATTTTCCAGACAAGAATACTGGAGTAGGGTGACATTTCCTTCTCCAGAGAAATCTTCCCCACCCAGGAATTGAACCTGGGTCTCCTGCATTGCAACCAGAGCCCAGCACAATCCAAACATTGCAGACAAAGCCCAGTCCAATTCCAACTAAGTCCAGCTCAAGTCAAAAATCTAATCTCCTAAAATTAACACTGCCTCCTCCAGCCCCACAACTAGCAACTACATACACATCATTAGTTTTCCTGGTCAAGCGCCAAAAGAACTTCCCTAAATATCATCTACTTATGTGTATAAAAGTAACTGAAACCTCAAATAATCATATTTTCAAGCACCATGGAAAGTAATTATAAGATTAAAAACATTAATAAGATTATACAATTTTTAAAATGTATAAAATTTTCTGGGAGTCCAAGAAATGAAATAAAATTAAAAGGAAAGATACAATATGATAAAAACTCTAAAGCCATAGCTTACTGTGATCAGCCTTAGCTACATAATTCAACACCCAGCTACAGGTTGTTCATGATAAACAGGAATATTAGACATGGTATAACTTCCATAAAATGGTTTTATTGCATTCCTGATAATTTTGCATGATGTCTGAAACACTTTCAGAGACCTTTAGCAATTGGTTCAGCTTCTCCAGCATCTGAGGCTTCTCTTTTCCCTGTAACATTTACCTACACTGACTTCTATTCTTTGCACTATTAATTCAGTTAACTTACTGTATTATCAATTGATTAATGAATTAATTCAGTAATAAGATAATACCTAGATTGTTCAAGAAACTTTTGCTACATATTTGGCATACCAGAAAAGAACATATTCTTGGTACCCCAAGAATAGTAATGGATATGAGAGTTGGACTATAAAGAAAGCTGAGTGTCAAAGAATTGATGCTTTTGAACTATGATGTTGAAGAAGACTCTTGAGAGTCCCTTGGACTGCAAGGAGATCCAACCAGTCCAACCCAAAGGAAATCAGTCCTGAGTGTTCATTGGAAGGACTGATGTTGAAGCTGAAGCTCCAATACTTTGGCCACCTAATGCAAAGAGCTGACTCATTTGAAAAGCCCCTGATGCCGGAAAAGACTGAGGACAGGACGAGAAGGGGATGACAGAGGATAAGATGATTGGATGGCCTCACTGACTCAATGGACATGAGTTTGGGTAAACTCCAGGAGTTGGTGATGAACAGGGAGACCTCATGTGCTGCATTTGATGGGGTCACAAATAGTCGGGCACGACTGAGCAACTGAACTGAAGAACAGTAATGAAGGACACACAATTCTACAATCACATCATATCTAAGATTCAAATGGAAATTGAAGTCTAACTGATAAGGTTGAGAGAAGCTCATAGCAGGAGGCATGCTTAATGTGAGGCATAAAGAATAAGTTATGATATTTTCAGAGTTTGGTGTTATAGGGAGTATATGTAAAGCAGAAGTAAAAGCTCAGAGGAAAGGCACAGAGAGTACTACAGTACAGATAGACGCAGTCGAGAAACTAAAGTGTTAACATAAAGTAAAAATCTTAGGTTGAACTATAAACAGTTCGAGATAAATCAAGCAAAGTCCACAGGTGATGCAGTGTTATTGAAGAATTTTACACAACAGGATAATATAAACCAATTTTTGTATTAGAAATATCACATGAACAAAAGTACTGAGTTGAGTTATATGTTGGGCTGGTAAACAGACTCCAACAAAAGACAAAGGCAATGTGTTGCTACAGTACAGGTAAAATTATCAAGGTTCTGAGTTGTGACAGTAAATGTGGAAATGAATAATTTGTGTATTTAGAAAGATAAAGGATATTTAATCAATGAAACATGGTGGTCAGCTAATCATGGAGAATAGAGGTGGAATGACAAGGACAGAGCAAACTCAGTTATAGTGATGCCAATGAAAAATAAGAAAAGAATACTGAAAGATTTTACTCTCCCAATAAATATTTCAGGTTCTCTTTTAACATGCTGAATTTGATGTGCCTAAAATCATCCATTTGCTGCTGCTGCTACTAGGTCACTTCAGTCGTGTCCAACTCTGTGCGACCCCATAGACAGCAGCCTGCCAGGCTCCCCCGTCCCTGGGATTCTCCAGGCAAGAACACTGGATTGGGCTGCCATTTCCTTCTCCAGTGCATGCATGCATGCTAAGTCACTTCTGACTCTGTGCGACTCTATGGACAGCAGCCCCTCCTCTGTCCACGGGATTCTCTAGGCAAGAATACTGGAGTGGGTTGCCATTTCTTTCTCCAAATCATCCAGTAGATATATGCAATAGCTAGTTAGACTCATACATCTATTTTCTGAATATAAATGAGAACTCGAAGGCATTGGCTTCCAGAGAAAGGACATAAAGACCACAAAGGATCTTTCAGAGAAAGTGGGCAAATAAATTACAAAAAGACTGGCAAAAAAACAAGCATTCAGAAAACATACATTTTAAAGGCACAACATAGGAGAAACACCTTCTGGAATTGAAGTGGCCTATGATATAGGACACAGTAACAGAAGTACTCGGATCCACTGGAGAAACTAATTTTTAAGAGGAGCCTTTCATTTGAAACTAAAATGGAGTAGTATCCAAAATCCTACCCATTCTTAAAATCTCAAGCTCATATTCCTTTTTTTTTTTTTTTTAAACGTAGTATGTAGTATGAACGTAATGGAATACTACTATGCAGTGGAATACTACTACTATGTAGTATACTGCTACGTAGTATAAAATGTAGTATGAACAGAGTGGAATGTTTCAATGCTTCAAAGCTCCAGTTATGTTATCACCATCTTTACTTTAAAAAACAAATCTTTTGTATATGAGTCTATTTATTTCACAGTTTCCCAAATTAAATAATAAAATACTGGAAGCTGAGGTCATTTTTTTGTATCTAAAATAATATAAAATATAGATACCTGGTCATAGTCTTTCAAAAATGTTTGTTTACATTTTAATTCTAGAATTCCATTTTTTATCAGAAGCATGGAAACAATAATGGTTGCTTAGTAGCTTTTTTTTTTTTTTTAATTTCTACAATGAAAGTGAGACAGATATGCATATATGTGTATATATACATATATATATATAGTGGGTATTCCCTGTTGTAATATTTATAATACATTCTTTGCTTTATCTTATTTGATAAAAGTGTATTAAAAATGCATCATTTAATTTAGACTTCTGCAACTGTGTAATACCCTAAGTAAACATATTCCCTGTGTAGAAAATGAGTATTTATCCACTGCCAATTGGATTTCATTGGGAAAAGGGAAAAGTATAGTATATAGAAAATTTTAATTTCTTCATGAAAACCTAAACTAGTCCTAAATTTGTGTCATTATCAAAACTTGCAAGGAATAAGCAGCAGTACAGTAAGAACAGAGAATATCTGGAACCATGTGGCAAATTGTATTGATTTCCCTATATCAATGGCAATTTCCTTCTTGTGTTTAGAAATCATTTTAATAATAGCATTCAAATCCTTTCTCCTTCAAAATTTGACTATTCATTAGACTAAGATTCGGAGAAGGCAATGGCACCCCACTCCAGTACTCTTGTCTGGAAAATCCCACGGACGGAGGAGCCTGGTAGGCTGCAGTCCATGGGGCCGCTAAGACTCGGACATGACTGAGCGACTTCACTTTCTCTTTTCACTTTCATGCACTGGAGAAGGAAATGGCAACCCACTCCAGTGTTCTTGCCTGGAGAATCCCAGGGACGGGGAAGCCTGGTGGGCTGCTGTCTGTGGGGTCACACAGAGTCGGACACAACTGAAGTGACTTAGCATAGCATAGCATAGCATAGCATAGACTAAGATTTGAGCCTTACTTGGGGCATCCTTATGTCATAGAGATATTGTCCTAATTGAAAATAAATAAATTGCAATAATTTTTATGGAAAATACTATACATTTCTATACCTCATTAAAAGAATAGGAAAAAGATTACTGCCACTGACCAATGACAGAAATTAGAACGAAAACCCAGAAGGAGAAAGGTGGATGAAGAGTGGTGTATTACTGTAAATGATCAGTTTATCTCAATTAACCATTATATAAATTTAAGATGTACCCTTTAATCTTAAGATTATGTGAGATTAAAACTTTAATTAGTTTTTATCCTTAATAAAGACAGTACCTAAACCTTTAATCCTAGGATCTCATAGCCAGTTAAAAATTAAATCCCCAGTTTTACTTTAAAGATGTACACATATTTGCTTTCTCATTTACAGTTAGAACCACTAACTGTAGAGATTCATTCCAAATCATATCATAAAACATAAGGAGTTCTGTCAACAGAACACATGGTCCTTATTTCTTATCCAGCTATTTGAAAATGCTTTCTTGATTTAATTTTTAAAATAGCAGGCTATTAAAAATTAAAGCATATCATGCCCAATAATTAGAGTTTGAGTGAATGATACAATGAGTTTAACAATGAATTTAACTTCTAGTTCTGAAAATCTTGTGATATGGAATTTTTCTGGTTTTTCAGCTTTCTAAAACTTTTGTTATTTTGTATAAAAATAAAGATAATAGTAGCATCCCTTGCAAAGTGTTACTTTGAGTATTGAAAGATATAATGCTTTTAAATGCTTAGCATCAAGAGCATCAAGAAAGAACATATTAGGCAATCATTAATATCAGGTGTTATGGTATTAATAAATATAAAAGACAAGGAAGAGATACAACAGCTGAAAATAAATATAGCATTTTAAATATCAGTATTTAAATATTTAAAATGGATATCGATAAGTACTTTCTTTTATGTACATATATGTATATATTTATATCTATTTGTCTGTACATAGGTTGACATAGAGAAAAAATATAGATATAATATACTCATTGTTAAGTTCAGTTCAGTCGCTCAGTTGTGTCTGACTCTTTGTGACCCCATGAATAGCAGCACGCCAGGCCTCCCTGTCCATCACCATCTCCTGGAGTTCACTCAAACTCACATCCATCGAGTTGGTGATGCCATCCAGCCATCTCATCCTCTGTCGTCCCCTTTTCCTCCTGCCCCCAATCCCTCACAATTAGACTGTTATAAGTGAAAAGAAACTGCCAAGAATCTAAAATAAGTCAAACTGTGATTCTTGGCTGGTGGAAAGCATCAAAACCAACCTAAACACTGAGTTTATGTTGAACTCTAGGCAGCTGCATTATACAAAGAAGCATTAGATAAAGCCAAAGTCTATTAAAGCTGGAGAATGTTATAGGACCCTCAAGTAATGATGAGAAGTGAGATGTTTACACAGCTACTTATGGGGTATAAGAAATAAACTTCACTTTTCCCAGAAGGACAACAAGTACATTTATCTAAAATTTGCAACTGTGTTAAGACAAAGAAAAAAGTCTCCTGAGAATTTATAACAACTTTTCACTGTCACATTTGCATTCTTAATTTATGCTTCTCATGTAATTAAAATAAATCTCAGATAAGAAATTAACATTAAAATAGTTTGAGTCAGGGTCATCTTCAGGCTACTTTCAGGAGTTACATAAAACCCACCTGGCAAAACTTTATTTCAAAATACACTTCAATGTATTATCTCAAATAAAATTCCAAGGAAAACAAAATGCTTGTTAAAAGTCAGAAAGTAAACAGACTCATCAAAGGTTCAGATCATGGAATTATTTCACACAGAATAAAAATATCTATATACAAAGTGTGTAAAGAATAAAATTAAATATTAAATATGATCAAGCAAAAAACAAATGTGAAAAACAAGCAAAATATTAATAATATGAATATGAGATAAAGAGTGTTTATTATTAGAGATGGAGTGTTGCCACACAATGATAAAGGTTCAGTTCGCCATGGAGATATGAAAATTCTCAGCTGATATACACTAACAACATACTTTAAAATATATAAAGCAAAATTGACAGAAAGGCAAAGAGACAAGAGGTCGAGCTGCCAGGCATATCTGGTAACTGAGTTGGGAGATTTTAACCTCTCTTTCCCAGTAATTAATAAATTAAGCAGATAAAAAAATTCAAAATTGCAGATTTTAGCAATGTAATTGACAATCTTGTTCTAAAGGGCATAGGTAGAATATTGTACCCACAATTTTGTAAAATTTAAAAATACAAATCTAAAGTTTATGGATTAAAGAAGAAATTATAATTAAAACAAAATGCTAAACAATAACATAAAGCAAACAATTTGGTTTTTTTGTTTGTTTTTTGTTTTTTTATTTACTTTTTTTTTACTTGATAATGTTCTTTATTTTTTTTTATAAACAAAGAAAAGATTTTTAAAGATACTTCACAAAAGGTTACATATGAATTAAAAATAAGCATTTGTCATCAGCCATTAAAGAAATGTTATAATAAATACTCTAATAATAAATACTCTTTATCTTAAAAAAATAATATGAATATGAAAATATGTTGTAATAATTACAAGGTCAGTATATAAATCATTCAATCAATTAGATGGAGCTGAAGAGAGGATTAGGATTTAGTGAACCATAGGAGATATTGCAGAAGTAATTATCTTTCATTGTTTTAAAATTCTCATACTCCCAGGATAAGACTTTACAGTCAGAGCATCAGGCAAATTCTAAGCTACTCAAAAATCAATCAGCACCAATTGTTTCAGTGATCATGCTTCTGAAAGTTAACCAATAAGTGACAGTCACATATTTTAAGGGTTAGCAAGTCTACAGTACACTGAGTTAGGTGAGCATGCTTCTAGGCTGATGATAATCAACCTACCTACCTACAATCGTATAACCAATATTATTTTCCCCCTAATGCTTTCCAAAACCTCAATTTGCTTTCCTGTGAGACTTTGCTCTTCCAGTGTAACTAACTCTAACTTAAATACTAAATTTAATTATTTGGTTTCAGATATTCAGTGTGTGTTCCTGCCTTCAACATCTAAACTGCAACATAGAAAGGCAAAAATAAGAGATGTGGAAGACAGAGTGAGACTGTCAACTACATAAATAAGGGATTTAGAAGAAGATGAGTTCAGAGAGTGTCAATGGTCAAAGACATTGTGACTGACAATTTCTCAAGACTCCAATCTTAAAATCTAAGAATTCTAACAAACCCCAAGAAAGATTTTAGGAATCATCTAAATATATATTTCCCTGGCCATCCACTGGTTAAAACTCCAGGCTTCCAGTGCCAGGGATGTAGATTCAATCCCTTGTGAAGAACTAAGATTCTGCATGTCACGTGGTGTGGTCAAAAATAAATAAACAAATACAATGAAAATTTTTTAAAATAATTATCTTAATGTATCTTTCTAAATATATATGACATATATAAATATGACAAAACACAGAAAGAACATAATAGAGCCTTACCAAGAGAAAAACAAATAAAACCCTCCAAAAACAGCTCAACAGATCACCTACAATAGAATCGCAATAATATAGTAAAAATGTGAATAGAATGATATTCTTTTTGTTTAATATAAATTTATTTATTTTAATTGGAGGTTAATTACTTTACAATGTTGTATTGGTTTTGCCATACATCAACATGAATCCTTAATATTCCAATAGAAAATGTCTCTCACCTCCTAATTGTATAAAGTATATTTATCATCCTTTACAGACAAAATGTTTAGCTCCATGGAAAAATAGAACAGTCACCTTTATTGCAACTCATAGTCTCAAAATACAGCAAGTAACATTAATTGATCAACGTTTTTTTTAAAGAGACTACAATTGAGTGAGATGTAAAAATTACACTTTTGGCAACTGATAAATCAAGAGGATAAACATAAAACTCACAAAAGTATAAGAAAGTAAAAGGGTATAAATAAGCTTGATTTGGGGCTCCCCTGGTGACTCAGATGGTAAAGAATCTGCCTGCAGTGCAGGAGACTTGGGTTTGGTCCCTGGATCTGAAAGATCCTCTGGAGAAGGAATGGACAACCCACTCCAGTAGTCTTGCCTGGACAATTCCATGGAAAGTGGAGGCTGGCAGGCTACAGTCCATGGTGTTGCAAAGAGTAGACCACTACTGAACAACAAACACAAGCTTGATTTAATGAGCACAGTAGGTCAAATAAAGGTGGAAACAATTTTTCTAACACATTTATTAGGACAGTTAGGAAATTTAACTACATTGTAGGACAGGAAATGATATTAACATTTAAGGAATTGATAATATTCAGGACACATTATCCAATTCTGTCAACAATGATTAGATTTAATTATAAAAGATGCTTAGGAAAAATCCACACATTTGAACATTAAAAAGCAAACTCAAAATACCAGAATCAGAGTAGAAGTCAAAATTAAAAAGTGCGAACTGCCAAAGAACTATGTAACCTGTCAGTTTTTAAATTTTATTGTTTATATCTGTTTTTCATTCTACTTAGAACAAGTTTTATTCAAAAAGTAAGTTTTCTCTATATACATTTTATCTGCACTTATATTCAAATCTCACATTTGAATTATTCATCATTAGTGTATATATATCTATATATATTTAGTATATTCACCATGGTGCTTTCTCTTTCAAATGATTGTTTAGTAAACAAAGGCAATAATACTTTTATTATTTGAAAATCTGGTGTTTTATTTTTATATAATATTCTATATGGCACAGTTATGTAAATTCTATGTGTCATCGACTGTTTCCAAAATAACAGAAAAAGATCTTGTGCCTGTATCTGAATAAGAAAATAGGAAATTAAAAATGACAACCAAAGTCCTGCAAAGCAAAAATTAAAACAATTATAGACAATGAATGAAGAGGTAACCAAAAAGTCCTTGAAGAATAATAAAGCAGAAATGGAAAATAATTAAACCTAAATTAAGTCAGTGCTTCAAAAATTGAATGTACTGTACACTGGAAGACATCCATAGAGTATAAGGTCAATCCTCCATTGAGCATATTCACAAATCACATGGTTGCTTTGGAATATTATTTCCTAAAAAAAAAAAAAATAAATAAATAAGATCTTGTTTAAAAAACTTTTGCTGACTCTCTACAACAGCAGTTTTATATGAGATTTCAAGGTTAAGACAGTTAATTCCAAAAATTGGAGTGAGTTTTGAAGTATGCAAAGGTTTCTTGGCATTTATGTTAAAAAATGCAAATGATGTCCTAGATTATGATTCTCCCACCACAGTTTTGCACTCTTTCTCAAATTCAGATTTTATATGGAACACTGGAAAACTTTATGGAAACTTTAGAAAATGATTTTCAAAGTACAGTCTATCCTTATTTCTTGTGAAGAATTCACTTTTTAAGAGAACTCATTATTGATGATGCAGATGATATTTGTTTAAAGACTTTAGAGATTTTTCCATGAATTTTGTTGTATGGATATGGTGAATTTCCTTTTTGCTAAGTCTTTCTTTTGCAGAGTTTTATATGAAGAACAAAAACATGTGAGCACATTAATGATACATACAAAATAGTAAAGCAATACTTGGAATTTCCCCTAATTTAGCAATTTAGATAATGCTATTAAAATATGTGAAAAGTGTATCATTGTCATACAAAGAAAAATGAAAGTGTAAGATTGTCTAAGATGCAGATATATCTTTATAACTACTTTTACTCTTTCATATCCATGAGGTAACAAATGAACATCTAAAAAGAATAAACTTCCCTTAGGGCTGTGAAGCAAGTGACTTTTAGAAACACTTTAAATGAAAAATATATTTCATTTAAATGTAGATTTCAGCTGCATTTTTTGTGTTCACTTTGAAAAAACTTTCAATGATTGAATTTCAAAAAATCCATATTGCTTTGCACATTAGTGATGCTAAGTTGAATATAATATCTAGACATGGTTACTGTGTCAAGGAAAGAAAGCTAAACTCAATTTTTCCCTTTTAGGTATTCACCCACATAAATTTTATAAAGGTGTGCATAGCTGTTTGAAAGATATTTACTATTTTTTTTTTCTATTCTTTTCTTGGTCATCTTGTGATAAATTCTGTGTATGTTAATTTAACAAAGAAAGCATTCTCATATTAAAATAATAGTACTGAAAATATCTGGGGTATAAGTACCTTGGATATAAAATATCTATTTTCTATAGTAATTAAGTGATAAATTTGCAGACATATTAGCATAAATAGGTATGTTAAGAATTTTCAAAGAGAGTTGCTTGATGTTTGGTTTATCTAAAGTTTAGGTGATTATTTTAACATTGGTTAAGTCAAGAGACTGATCATTTTTTATTTTGTTAGTATAGCTAAATAAACTGGATATAGTGAGTTATGATTCAAATAATACTCATAGACCTGGGTCAGTCTGGCTTATTCTGTCTAGTAATTGCGATAGAATATGTCTTGTTCTCTTTTTCTTGAATGACAAAGTAAAACAAAAAAGTTTGCTTTTTAAATCTAATTATGATAAACAGAAACAAATAGTTGTGGAAAAAATCAAATTCACAAAGTTTTCAGTAGAACAGAATCAAAACTAAAATAAATGTGGGATACCTTTGGAGTCTCACTCTTAGTTAGAAAAAAGTAATGCATTGAAAAGGATGGGATCATCTTCCTTAACAGCTATTTACACACACAAACACATATACTTTCTGCTGTTTATAATTTAAATATAAATTAGTATATTTTGTATCAACTACAAATTGGTACTTGCCAAGAAAAAATTGCACTTGGAGTACAAAATGAAGCAGGACAAAAACTAACAGAGTTTTGTCAAGAGAATGCACTGGTCATAGCAAACACTGTCTTCTAACAATAAAAGAGTAGACTCTACACATGGACATCACCAGATGGACAATACCAAATCAGATTGATTATATAATTTGCAGCCAAAGATGGAGGAGCTCTATACAGTCAGCAAAAGAAAGACCAGGAACTGACTGTGGCTTTTATCTTGAACTTCGTTTTGCAAAATTCAGACTTTAATCAAAGAAGGTAGGGAAAATCACTAGATCATTCAAGTATGACCTAAACCAAATACCTTATGATTAAATAGTGGAAGTGACAAATAGATTCAAGGGACTAGATCTGATAGAGTGCCTGAAGAACTATGCACTGAGGTTCGTGACACTGTACAGGAGGCAGTGATCAAGACATCCCCAAGGAGGGGAAAAATGCAAAAAGGCAAAATGGTTAGCTAAGGATGGCTTATAAATAGCTAAGAAGAGAAGAGAAGTGAAAGGCAAAGGAGAAAAGGAAAGCTATACCTCTCTGAAGGCAGAGTTCCAAAGAATGGCAAAGAGAGATAAGATAGCTTTCCTCAGTGATGAATACAAAGAAATAGAAGAAAACAATAGAATGGGAAAACTAGAGATCTCCTCAAGAAAATTAGAGATATCAAAGGAATATTTCATGCAAAGATGTGCACAATAAAGGATAGAAATATTATGAACCTAACAGAAGCAGGAGAGATTAAGAAGAGTTGGCAAGAATACACAGAACTATTTTACAAAAAAGATCTTCATGACCCAGATAATCACAATGGTGTGATCACTCACCTAAAGCCAGACATCCTGGGATATAAAGTCTAATGGGCCTTAGGAAGCATCAATATGAACAAAGCTAGTAGAGGAGGTGGAAATCCAATCGACCTATTTCAAATCCTAAAAGATGACCCTGTGAAACTGCTGCATTCGATATGCCAGAAAATTTGCATAACTCAGCAGTGGTCACAGGCCTGGAAAAGGTCAGTTTTCATTCCAGTACCAAAGGAAGGAAATGCCAAAGAATGTTCAAACTACCCCACAATTGCTCTCATTGTGCTAGTGCACAATTGCACTAGCATCATACTATGCTATGCTATGCTAAGTCACTTCAGTCGTGTCCGACTCTGTGTGACCCCATAGACGGCAGCCCACCAGGCTCCACCGTCCCTGGGATTCTCCAGGCAAGAACACTGGAGTGGGTTGCCATTTCCTTCTCCAATGCATGAAAGTGAAAAGAGAAAGTGAAGTCGCTCAGTCATGTCCGACTCTTAGCGACCCCATGGACTGCAGCCTACCAGGCTCCTCCATCTGTGGGATTTTCCAGGCAAGAGTACTGGAGTAGGGTGCCATTGCCTTCTCTGAGCATCATACTAGATGCTAGCGAAATAATGCTCAAAATTCTCCAAGTCAGGCATCAACTGTACGTGAACCAAGAACTTCCAGATGTTAAAGCTGGATTTAGAAAAGGCAGCGAAACCAGAGATCAAATTGCCAGCATCCATTGGATCATCAAAAAAGCAAGCGAATTCCATAAAAAAAAAAAGTCTACTTCCGCTTTATTGACTACGCCAAAGCCTTTGACTATGTGGATCACAATAAACTGTGGAAAATTCTTCAAGAGATAGGAATGCCAGACCACCTTACCTGCTTCCTGAGAAATCTGTATGCAGGTCAGGAAGCAACAATTAAAACTGGACATGGAGCAACGTACTGGTTCAAAATTGGGAAATGAGAACATAAAGGCTGTATTTTGGCACCCTGCTTATTTAACTTATATGCAGAGTACATCATGTGAAATTCCAGGCTGGATAAAGCACAAGCTGGAGTCAAGATTGCTGGGGGAAACATCAAAAACCTCAGATATGCAGATGACACCACGCTTATGGCAGAATGGGAATAGAAACTGAGGAGCCTCTTGCTAAAAGTGAAAGAGGAGAATGAAAAAGTTGGCTTAAAACTCAACATTCAGAAAAGTAAGATTATGGCATCAGGTCCTATCCCTTCATGGCAAATAGCTGGAGAAACAATGGCAAAAATGACAGACTTTATTTTGCGGTGCTCCAAAAGCTCTGCAGGTGGTGACTGCAGCCATGAAATTAAAAGATGCTTACTCCTTGGAAGAAAAGCTATAACCATCAGAAACAGCATATTAAAAAGCAGAGACATTACTTTGCCAACAAAGGTCTGTCTAGTCAAACCTATGGTTTTTCCAGTAGTCATGTATGGATGTGAGAGTTGGACCATAAAGAAAGCTGAAGGCCCAAGAATTGATGCTTTAGAACTGTGGTGTTGGGGAAGATGCTTGAGAGTCCATTGGACTGCAAGGAGATCCAACTGGTCCTAAGGAAATCAGTCCTAAGTTCAGGACTCATGCTGAACTTGAAACTCCAATACTTTAGCGACCTGATGTGAAGAACTGACTTATTGGAAAAGACTGTTGCTGGGAAAGATTGAAGGCAGAAGGAGACGGGGATGCTAGAGGATGAGATGGTTGGATAGCATCACCAACTCGATGAATATGAGTTTCAGCACAATCTGGTAGTTGGTGATGGACAGGGAATCCTGGCGTGCTGCAGTCCATGGGGTCGCAAAGAGTCAGATACGACTGAGCAATTGTACTGACATGAGGATTTGTCAGTTACTGAACAACAGCATGAAATGTTACTTAAGTATCTCTGATTTTCTTGAAGAGATCCCTAGTCTTTCCCATTCTGTTGTTTTCCTCTATTTCTTTGCATTGATCTCTGAAGAAGGCTTTCTTATCTCTTCTTGCTATTCTTTGGAACTCTGCATTCAGATGCTTATATCTTTGCTTTTCTCCTTTGCTTTTCACTTCTCTTCTTTTCACAGCTATTTGTAAGGCCTCCCCAGACAGCCATTTTGTTTTTTTACATTTCTTTTCCATGGGGATGGTCTTGATCCCTGTCTCCTGTACAGTGTCACAAACCTCATTCCATAGTTCATCAGGCACTCTATCTATCAGATCTAAGCCCTTAAATCTATTTCTCACTTTCATTGTATAATCACAAGGGATTTGATTTAGGTCATACCTGAATGGTCTAGTGGTTTTCCCTACTTTCTTCAATTTCAGTCTGAATTTGGCAATAAGGAGTTGATGGTCTGAGCCATAGTCAGTTCCTGGTCTTGTTTTTGCTGATTGTATAGAGCTTCTCCATCTTTGGCTGCAAAGAATATAATCGATCTGATTTCGGTGTTGACCATCTGGTGATGTCCATGTATAGAGACTTCTCTTGTGTTGTTGGAAGAGGGTATTTGCTATGACCAATGCATTTTCTTGGCAAAACTCTATTAGTCTTTGCCCTGCTTCATTCCGTATTCCAAGGCCAAATTTGCCTGTTACTCCAGGTGTTTCTTGACTTCCTACTTTTGCATTCCAGTCCCCTATAATGAAAAGGACATCTTTTTTGGGTGTTAGTTCTAAAAGGTCTTGTAGGTCTTCATAGAACCGTTCAACTTCAGCTTCTTCAGCGTTACTGGTTGGGGCATAGACTTGGATTACTGTGACATTTAATGGTTTGCCTTGGAAACGAACAGAGATCATTCTGTCGTTTTTGAGATTGCATATAAGTACTGCATTTCGGACTCTTTTGTTGACCATGATGGCCACTCCATTTTTTCTGAGGGATTCCTGCCCACAGTAGTAGATATAATGGTCCTCTGAGTTAAATTCACCCATTCCAGTCCATTTTAGTTCGCTAATTCCTAGAATGTCGACATTCACTTTTGCCATCTCTTGTTTGACCACTTCCAATTTGCCTTGATTCATGGACCTGACATTCCAGGTTCCTATGCAATATTGCTCTTTACAGCATCGGACTTTGCTTCTATCATCAGACACGTCCACAGCTGGGTATTCTTTTTGCTTTGGCTCCATCCCCTCATTCTTTCTGGAGTTATTTCTCCACTGATCTCCAGTAGCATATTGGGCCCCTACTGACCTGAGGAGTTTCTCTTTCAGTATCCTATCATTTTGCCTTTTCATACTGTTCATGTGGTTCTCAAGGCAAGAATACTGAAGTGGTTTGCCATTCCCTTCTCCAGCGGACCACACCCTGTCAGATCTCTCCACCAAGACCTGCCCATGCTGGGTTGCCCCACGGGCATGGCTTAATTTCATTGAGTTAGACAAGGCTGTGGTCCTGGTGTGATTAGATTAACTAGTTTTCTGTGAGTATGGTTTCAGTGTGTTTGCCCTCTGATGCTGTCTTGCAAGACCTACCGTCTTGCTTGGGTTTCTCTTACCATGGGCGTGGGGTATCTCTTCCCGGCTGCTCCAGCAAAGCACAGCCATTGCACCTTACTTTGGACGAGGGCTATCTCCTCAACGCCGCCCTTCCTGATCTCGGTCATGGGGTAGCTCCTCTCGGCCGTGCTTAGTGCTCCAGTCCTCACCGCCGTCCTTCCTCGGTCATGGGGTAGCTCCTCTCGGCCAGGCTTCAGCAATATGTGAACCGTGAACTTCCTGATGTTCAAGCTGGTTTTAGAAAAGGCAGAGGAACCAGAGATCAAATTGCCAACATCCGCTGGATCATCGAAAAAGCAAGAGAATTCCAGAAAAACATCTATTTCTGCTTTATTTACTGTGCCAAAGCCTTTGACTGTGTAGATCAAAATAAACTGTGGAAAATTCTGAAAGAGATGGGAATACCAGACCACCTCATCTGCCTCTTGAGAAATCTGTATGCAGGTCAGGAAGCAACAGTTAGAACTGGTCATGGAACAACAGACTGGTTCCAAATAGGAAGGGGAGTACGTCAAGGCTGTATATTGTCACCTGGCTTATTTAACTTATATGCAGAGTAAATCATGAGAAATGCTGGACTGGAAGAAACACAAGTTGGAATCAAGATTGCTGGGAGAAATATCAATAACCTCAGATATGCAGATGACACCACCCTTATGGCAGAAAGTGAAGAGGAACTCAAAAGCCTCTTGATGAAAGTGAAAGTGGAGAGTGAAAAGGTTGGCTTAAAGCTTAACATTCAGAAAACGGAGATCATGGCATCTGGTCCCATCACTACATGGGAAATAGATGGAGAAACAGTGGAAACAGTGTTAGACTTTATTTTTCTGGGCTCCAAAATCACTGCAGATGGTGACTGCAGCCATGAAATTAAAAGATGCTTGCTCCTTGGAGGGAAAGTTATGACCAACCTAGATAGCATATTGAAAAGCAGAGACATTACTTTGCCAACAAAGGTTCGCCTAGTCAAGGCTATGGTCTTTCCTGTGGTCATGTATGGATGTGAGAGCTGGACTGTGAAGAAGGCTGAGCACCGAAGTATTGATGCTTTTGAACTGTGGTGTTGGAGAAGACTCTTGAGATTCCTTTGGACTGCAAGGAGATCCAACCAGTCCATTCTGAAGGAGATCAGCCCTGGGATTTCTTTGGAGGGAATGATGCTAAAGCTGAAACTCCAGTATTTTGGCCACCTCATGCGAAGTGTTGACTCATTGGAGAAGACTCTGATGCTGGGAGGGAGTGGGGGCAGGAGGAGAAGGGGACGACAGAGGATGAGATGGCTTGATGGCATCCTTGATTCGATGGATGTGAGTCTGAATGACCTCTGGGTGTTGGTGATGGACAGGGAGGCCTGGCGTGCTGCAGTTCATGGGGTTGCAAAGAATCGGACATGACTGAGTGACTGATCTGATCTGATCTGATCTGAACAACAGCAACAAAGGCAGTTGCCATCTGCCTCTTTGGTGATTTAACCGTGTGCTCCTGCAGCTGCTGAACTTTTACACACCCTGTGGGGAATTCAGACACTGTTGCTCCAGGGGATCTGTTGGAACAGATCTTCAGATAATTTGATATTCTCAGAAACTGATCTCATGATCCCAATCCTTGGTCTCTTCATATATAGAAAAGCAGGAAATCCTTTCTGGTCACATCAGCTACTCCTGACTAGCAGAAAACCTGTTGTAAAAGTGTTTGCTATCATTGAACTCCCCCTTCAACAAAATCTTATTTATTGACCTTCTCTGACTACCTGTTTGGAGGAGTCTTTCAGAACTCTCTGAGGTGCTGTCTCTACAGCTGCAAGTCCTCATTTTGCTCCAAATAAAACTTAACTTGCAACTTTCACATTGTGCATCTTTTGAGGAAACAGTGGCAACCAAAATTCTAAAGAAGTCTTATCCTAATTGATACAAATACATTTCTCAGTATACAGAAATACACATCTCACATGGTTTAATGCTAGTAAAAACTTATCAATGATAAAGAGCTCAGTTTGCTGTATTTTACTACAAGAAATAGTTGAGAGCTGGGACTATTTCAGTAATTACAGAAACATGCACTGAACATCTACCAGAAGGCAGTGAATGTCATACAAACAAAATTTAAAAATACAGTTTTTGTCTTCAAAAAGAGTACACCATAGACTGAATATGGGGGAAATCAATCAGGTTGCCATGGGCTCTTGATTCAACTAATTCTATCACTTATTCACTGAATGTCTATACCTGACTGCCTACTAGGCACACTTTCTATTGTATGAGTGTGTGTGTGTGCTCAATCATGTGTGTGCTCTTTGTAACTCCATAGACTGTAGACCACCAGGCTCTCTGTCCATGGAGTTTTCCAAGCAAGAATACTGGAGTGGGTTACCATTTCCTGTACAAGAGGAACTTCCCAACCCAGGGATCCGACCCATGACTCCTATGTCTCTAGCATTGGCAGGTGGATTCTTCACCACTGAGCCACCAGGGAAACCCATATTTTCTGTTGGGAATAAGTAAAGTTGAACCAGTTAGCTAATGAGGAAAATGAGTCATATGTACAAATGAGTTATAACCTTATTACAAATGATCAGTTATGGTGACTCACAACTAAAGCAGGTAAGTGTGTTGGAGAAATAAGGAAGATGATGTCTACATGATAGAATGGCTATGACTCTGCTATGATGAAATGGAGGGAAACAAATTCAAAGAAAAACAAACAGAAAAAAAAAGGAAAAAAATATTCTGTGATGCACTGTCATGTGTAGAACAGCATAATGGGAAATATTAGACAAGTCAAATTCAGTTCTGGCTGCAAGGATCTTTTCTATTTGTCTAATGAATCTGGGCATTATTTTCCCTTGTTTTTTAAAAAGCAGGCAAATAGACATCAGAATTTTGCTTTAATAAAGTCATAGTTACAAGTATACATACTTTATTTGGCCTTCATGAAATTTGCCAGAAGATGAGTTTGCATCAGGTGGGTAGCCTATTGTGCAGAAAACAGGTGCAAAGGTGGATTTAAGCACTGGAATAACAGGATTCAAAAGTTATTTGGATGTGAAACCATAACAGGAAAGAAGTAAAATTGAATTTTGGACCTCTATGATTAGGAAGATGGGGGTAAAAGAAACACCTCATGGAAAAAAATATAAGAAGGAAGTTGTAGGGAGGATGAAATAAAGTGAAAGTTGCTCAGGTGTGTCCGACTCTTTGCAACCCCATGGACTACACAGCCCACGGAATTCTCCAGGCCAGAATACTTGAGTGGATAGCCTTTCCCTTCTCCAGGGCATCTTCCCAACCCAGGGATCAAACCCAGGTATTCCAGGGTTTGATCCCTGGATTGGATTGCAGGTGGATGCTTTAGCAGCTGAGCAACAAGGGAAGCTGAAGAATACTGGACTGGGTAGCCTATCCCTTCTCCAGCAGATCTTCCTGACCCAGGAATAGAACCAGGGTCTCCTGCCTTGCAGGCAGATTTTTTACCACATGAGCTATTGAGGAAGCCTGATAAATGAGCTAAGTTTCATTTTGTGGAGAGGATAAATGAGATATTTTTGGGTATGGCTTACCAGGTGGCAACAGTGGTAAAGAATGTACCTGCCAATTCAGGAGACTTAAGAGACATGGGTTCAGTCACGGGATTGGGAAGATGCCCTGAAGGGGGGCATGGCAACCCACTCGAGTATTCTTGCCTTGAGAATTCCATGGATAGAGGAGGCTGGCAGGCTATAGTCCAGGGGGTTCCAAAGAGTCTGACACGATTAAAGTGACTTAGAACAGTCCATGAGGTAGTTATGCCAAAGTGGAAATGCTATGCAATGACTTGGGCATGTGCTACAATAGTACAAAACTAATGCCAAGAATGCTCAAACTACTGCACAATTCCACTCATCTAACACGCTAGTAAAGTAATGCTCAAAATTCTCCAAGCCAGGCTTCAGCAATATGTGAACCATGAACTTCCTGATGTTGAAGCTGGTTTTAGAAAAGGCAGAGGAACCAGAGATCAAATTGCTAACATCTGCTGGATCACGGAAAAAGCAAGAGAGTTCCAGAAAAACATCTATTTCTGCTTTATTGACTATGCCAAAGTCTTTGACCGTGTGGATCACAATAAACTGTGGAAAATTCTGAAAGAGATGGGAATACCAGACCACCTGACCTGCCTCTTGAGAAATCTGTATGCAGGTCAGGAAGCAACAGATAGAATTGGGCATGGAACAACAGATCAGATCAGTCACTCAGTCGTGTCCGACTCTTTGCTACCCCATGAACTGCAGCACGCCAGGCCTCCCTATACATCACCAGCTCTCGGAGGTCACTCAGACCCACATTCATCGAGTCAGTGATGCCATTCAGCCATCTCATCCTCTGTCGTCCCCTTCTCCTCCTGCCCTCAATCCCTCCCAGCATCAGAGTCTTCTCCAATGAGTCAACTCTTCGCATGAGGTGGCCAATATAGTGGAGTTTCAGCTTTAGCATCATTCCTTTCAAAGAAATCCCAGGGCTGATCTCCTTCAGAATGGACCGGTTGGATCTCCTTGCAGTCCAAGCGACTCTCAAGAGTCTTCTCCAACACCACAGTTCAAAAGCATAAATTCTTCGGTGCTCAGCTTTCTTCACAGTCCAGCTCACTGGTTCCAAATAGGAAAAGGAGTACGTCAAGTCTGTATATTGTCACCCTGCTTATTTAACTTATATGCAGAGTACATCATGAGAAACGCTGGACTGGAAGAAACACAAGCTGGAATCAAGATTGCCGGGAGAAATATCAATAACCTCAGATATGTAGATGACACCAACGTTATGGCAGAAAGTAAAGAAGAACTAAAAAGCCTCTTGATGAAAGTGAAAGAGGAGAGTGAAAAAGTTGGCTTAAAGCTCAACATTCAGAAAATGAAGATCATGGCATCCGGTATCATCACTTCATGGGAAATAGATGGGGAAACAGTGTCAGACTTTATTTTTCTGGGCTCCAAAATCACTGCAGAAGGTGACTGCAGCCATGATATTAGAAGACGCTTACTCCTTGGAAGGAAAGTTATGACCAACCTAGATAGCATATTGAAAAGTAGAGACATTACTTTGCCAACAAAGGTTCGTCTAGTCAAGGCTGTGGTTTTTCCTGTGGTCATGTATGGATGTGAGAGTTGGACTGTGAAGAAGGCTGAGCGCCGAAGAATTGATGCTTTTGAACTGTGGTGTTGGAGAAGACTCTTGAGAGTCCCTTGGACTGCAAGGAGATCCAACCAGTCCATTCTGAAGGAGATCAGCCCTGGGATTTCTTTGGAAGGAATGATGCTAAAGCTGAAACTCCACTATTTTCGCCACCTCATGCGAAGAGTTGACTCATTGGAGAAGACTCTGATGGTGGGAGGGATTGGGGACTGGAGGAGAAGGGGACGACAGAGGATGAGATGGCTGGGTGGCATCACTGACTCGATGGACGTGAGTCTGAGTGACCTCCGGGAGTCGGTGATGGACAGGGAGGCCTGGCGTGCTGCGATTCATGGGATTGCAAAGAGTCAGACACGATTGAGTGACTAATCTGATCTGAAGCTATTGATATTAATTTACAAGTCTTAAATTTTTCAAAGGGGAATATAAGGAAATAAATGTGGGATAATATTCTTAGACCAACCCCATCTTTGTTTCAGAAAAAATATATTGGATCAGAATCAGGAGCACTAAATCTTAAGAACTGTTTCGTTTAAAGAAAGGGCATGGATTTAAAAGTTTCTGGGAATTTGATATAAAACTGAATATAAAGACAATAGCTTAGTAAATTTTCTCAAATTTGGCAGAATTATTCCTATGCAGAGACTATAACAAGTAATTGTACACACTTTTTTAGTTTTAAAGGTATAATAAAAATACATCACAATGTTCATCTGCTCCTATTCAATTTATACACTTAACTTCTATTAAGTTTGTGTTTTGGCAAAATAAGTGAAGGATGTGTGAACTCTATGTTTACCTGCCATCCTGTAAACAACTTAAAATGCTGCATGGAAATGGTAAGGGTATCAGTAGCAAAAGAAAAAATAAGTAAATACTTTTTTAATAACAAAAAAGCCACAAATGAATTAAACAGGAAAAAAGACTGATAAGAGAAGATAGGAAAGGCTGACAGTACTGAATAATGATGAATAGATCCTATGCATTTACATTAATTCTTTAGATTGTATTACTAGGAATAGTGAAATTGATAAAGTTGTCAAATTATAAATAATTATTTGGAGAGTTGGTTAAGTAGTTTTTTTTGCCTGGAGAATTCCAAGGACAGAGTTTAGCAGCTACAGTCCATGGGGTTGCAAATTTGGATATGACTGAATGACTCACAAACACACACACACACACACACACACACACACACACACACACACACCCCCTCTCATTAAAATTGTCAAAGAATGAAGTAAATGACAATATAAGGAATATTTTCAGTGAATTTTTTGAATACTCCAAGAAGAAATTCTGAGATAATATGAATAAACCTGAGTCTAAAAATGGAAGTACTAAGAGATCAGAAATATAATAGAAATGAAGGTGCTTCATCAGAAATTGTTAATATTGAACCAAAGAGTGCAGTCAATATTCAGCACAAAGAAACTAATACCAATCAAAATGTGAACCTAGATTACCTAGACTGTCTCATGTTTTGAGACAAAGTGAAAAAAGTTTTATGTAAAAGTCAGCCAAGTTTTAAATGTTAGCAATTAATTCAGTTTAGCATTGGAGTGGAAGTTCTGATAAAAGTATTTTGTACAACTGAACCACATATGTGAATATTAAGGGTGTATGTATGTATAGAAACAATATAGTCTGCTTTGTGATTATATAAGGCTTTGGATTCTATAAGGCAATCAAAAAATGAATAGAGTTCTTTGGTTAAAATGCTTCAAAATGGAATGCATTATGTATTATGAGTCTAGTAGATCAGAATTTAACTGCTGTTGTTTATTAGCAATGTTTTATTGCTACTTTTTTATTTAGGAAGGAGAAAATAGAAATAACAATAGAGTACATAAAATATTAAAGTTTTTGGGAAAGGTGGTCTGTTGCTTTGTATATACATTGTTAAAATTAGCAAAAACATTCAAAGAGTATATTTAATATGGCTAACAAAATTTAATTTTATAAATTTTAATTTTTATTTATGTCACATGATATTAAATAGCATCAGTTTAAAATGCATATAAACTTCATTTTGATAGCTGAGGTAAATAATTAAATATGTAAGTACTGGGGGAGGAGGAAGAAGAAGAGAAAATAGAAAAATGTTGTAGTGAGGCCACTGGATATTGAAAAGACAGGGCACACACATTGAGGAAGCACAGACAGGAGTCAAGTGCTTTGTAAGGACTTGCAACCTAACTATAAGTTATACTTCTGAGGTTACCTTTTCTTTCCACATGTTCAAATGGCAAAAGGACTTACAGTGACATTTTTCTGTGTTCATAATTGATCTCTTTACAATCAGTGATAGCAGGAGACTTCTTTGTTACTAACTCACAGGTTATTGATACTTGGACGTTAATGGCAGAAAATGGGCATCAAGGTACATAGAGTAATAGGAGAATTTTGAGGGATATAGTCGCAAGTTGGGAGAAGTAAACATCCATGATATAAATGAGCACCTATTATATTTATAACCACATTGTATCTACCTACAACAAATAGTTCAACAGACTAATTGCCAATAGACTCTCAAATCAGCTAATAACATAGCAAAATATGTACAAATCTCTTTCAGTTATGGATAGAATCTCCAAAGACAACTGGAGTATTGAGCCCTGTTAAAGTAAATTTTAAGAAAACGAATTTGAATTTCAGGGAAATACTTGCAAATATTTCTGAATATATTCACAAATAGAAATTTCTATACCTTAAAATAACAATAGTAATCAAAATCAAATTGATAAAAACATATCCAGGTTTCATATGGGGGAAGTGGAAATAGATTTTGTGCTACACTTTGAATTTTAAAGGTAGCAAAATTTTCAGCCAGGTGAAGTTGATATTTGCCTGGACAGAAGGCAAGAAACCTCTATTAATTTATTTCTCTTTAAAAAAATCAATAATTGGAGTTTCAATCTTCTTTAAAGGAATCTGAATTCTTTTTCTTTCTGTCTAGAGAAATAAACTTTCCGTGGTTTCTGTCATATGATTTACAGGTTGTTGGCCTAAGACGTTGGGCAGCAAGTCAATAATCTCTTTTGAAAATCTTGCTGAGACTGGGGATCATCTAATACAAGGCATTCATTCAGAATCAATCCACTATTTAGGAGCAATGTTCCTTCTCTTGTCAGAGCTACCACCTGGGATAATTTCCCTAGAGCTTCTGATAGTTTGTCATCAACACACACCAGATAATAAAAAATAAAAGACTGTAAGGCTATGAAGAATGGTTGGTATATGATGGTTCAATTCTCTTGTTTCAACATATAGAAGGGATGAAACAGATGCCTGTGTTGGTTGGAGGCTAAGAAGAAATGGAGTGAATCATAAATTTGTAACAAATTATTCTCTATAAGCAATCTCTTATATTTAAAAGTAAGGGGTTCTTTTTTAAGCTGGCTAAAGTCAAGAAACACCTGGAGTAACAGGCAAATTTGGCCTTGGAATACAGAATGAAGCAGGGCAAAGACTAATAGAGTTTTGCCAAGAAAAGGCACTGGTCATAGCAAATACCCTCTTCCAACAACACAAGAGAAGACTCTATACATCGACATCACCAGATGGTCAACATGGAAATCATATCGATTATATTCTTTGCAGCCAAATATGGAGAAGCTCTATACAATCAGCAAAAAACAAGACCAGGAGCTGACTGTGGCTCAGACCATGAACTCCTTATTGCCAAATTCAGACTGAAATTGAAGAAAGTAGGGAAAACCACTAGACCATTCAGGTATGACATAAATCAAATCCCTTATGATTATACAGTGGAAGTGAGAAATAGATTTAAGGGCCTAGATCTGATAGATAGAGTGCCTGATGAACTATGGAATGAGGTTCGTGACAGGAGACAGGGATCAAGACTATCCCTGCGGAAAAGAAATGCAAAAAAGCAAAATGGCTGTCTGGGGAGGCCTTACAAATAGCTGTGAAAAGAAGAGAAGTGAAAAGCAAAGGAGAAAAGCAAAGATATAAGCATCTGAATGCAGAGTTCCAAAGAATAGCAAGAAGAGATAAGAAAGCTTTCTTCAGCGATCAATGCAAAGAAATAGAGGAAAAAAACAGATTGGGAAAGACTAGGGATCTCTTTAAGAAAATCAGAGATACCAAAGGAACATTTCATGCAAAGATGGGCTCGATAAAGGACAGAAATGGTATGGACCTAACAGAAGCAGAAGATATTAAGAAGAGGTGGCAAGAATACACAGAAGAACTGTACAAAAAAGAGCTTCACGACCCAGATAATCATGATGGTGTGATCACTGACCTAGAGCCAGACATCCTGGAATGTGAAGTCAAGTGGGCCTTAGAAAGCATCACTACGAACAAAGCTAGTGGAGGTGATGGAATTCCAGTGGAGCTATCCAAATTCTAAATGATGATGCTGTGAAAGTGCTACACTCAATATGCCAGCAAATTTGGAAAACTCAGCAGTGGCCACAAGATTGGAAAAGGTCAGTTTTCATCCCAATCCCAAACGAAGGCAATGCCAAAGAATGCTCAAACTATGGCACAGTTGCACTCATCTCACACACTAGTAAAGTAATGCTCAAAATTCTCCAAGCCAGGCTTCAGCAATATGTGAACCGTGAACTTCCTGATGTTCAAGCTGGTTTTAGAAAAGGCAGAGGAACCAGAGATCAAATTGCCAACATCTGCTGGATCATGGAAAAAGCAAGAGAGTTCCAGAAAAACATCTATTTCTGCTTTATTGACTATGCCAAAGCCTTTGACTGTGTGGATCACAATAAACTGTGGAAAATTCTGAAAGAGATGGGAATACTAGACCACCTGATCTGCCTCTTGGTAAATCTGTATGCAGGTCAGGAAGCAACAGATAGAACTGGGCATGGAACAACAGACTGGTTCCAAATAGGAAAAGGAGTACATCAAGGCTGTATATTGTCACCATGTTTATTTAACTTATATGCAGAGTACATCATGAGAAATGCTGGACTGGAAGAAACACAAGCTGGAATCAAGATTGCTCGGAGAAATATCAATAACCTCAAATATGCAGATGACACCACTCTTATGGCAGAAAGTGAAGAGGAACTCAAAAGCCTCTTGATGAAAGTGAAAGTGGAGAGTGAAAAGTTTGGCTTAAAGCTCAACATTCAGAAAACGAAGATCATGGCATCTGGTCCCATCACTTCATGGGAAATAGATGGGGAAACAGTGGAAACAGTGTCAGAATTTATTTTTCTGGGCTCCAAAATCACTGCAGATTGTGACTGTAGCCATGAAATTAAAAGACGCTTACTCCTTGGCAGGAAAGTTATGGCCAACCTAGATAGCATATTCAAAAGCAGAGACATTACTTTCCCAACAAATGTTCGCCTAGTCAAGGCTATGGTCTTTCCTGTGGTCATGTATGGATTTGAGAGCTGGACTGTGAAGAAGGCTGAGTGCCAAAGAATCGATGCTTTTGAACTGTGGTGTTGGAGAAGACTCTTGAGAGTCCCTTGGACTGCAAGGAGATCCAATCTGTCCATTCTGAAGGAGATCAGCCCTGTTATTTCTTTGGAAGGAATGATGCTAAAGCTGAAACTCCAGTATTTTGGCCACCTCATGTGAAGAGTTGACTCATTGGAGAAGCCTCTGATGCTGGGAGGGATTGGGGGCAGGAGGAGAAGGGGACAACAGAGGATGAGATGGCTGGATGTCATCACTGACTCGATGGATGTGAGTCTGAGTGACCTCTGAGAGCTGGTGATAGACAGGGAGGCCTGGCGTGCTGCAGTTCATGGGGTTGCAAAGAGTCGGACACGACTGAGCGACTGATCTGATCTGATCTGAACATTTTGTTATTATTCTTACACTTAACTAATTTACTCTCTCATCTACTAAATACAGACAAGAATTCAGAAATAACAAGCAAACTAATATATCAGGCTTCCCTAGTGGCTCAGTTGATAAAGAATCTGCCTGCTATGCAGGAGATCCGGGTTTGAAAGAAATTTAGAGGTCTCTAATCAATAGTTTGTCCTGGATTCATTAACATAATTTATAGGAGACGTCCTTGCTCTCATCTATTTTGACTGTTATTTTAGACACAGTTACAAGAAAATTGGTTTTCTGATTACTCTTTTTTATACAAGTGTAAAGGGAACAAATTAGATGGGGCATTGCTTTCATCTTGGTCACAGCAATAGCTCTAGGAAATTACAAAGTCACTAGCTCAAAGTAATTGCTAATGCTCATCAAAATAACTACGAATCACAATAACAAAAAAATGTCATTTTAAAATACATTTTTATCAACATGGTGTGAAAAAATAAATGATGCTTAAATATTTAAGTTCATTATATAAAAAATTCAAAAAATGAATTTGGGGAAGAGCCAAGTATAATTTTTATAGTTTATTTAAACTGTACAATATGTAATTGCAAATATATTGATTCAACATCTCCAAATATTAAGCATTAACACTTAAAACATAATGTGAACATTCAAAATTCATCTATTATAGGAGCAAATGGGACATTTCAGGACAATATTGGAAATATAAAACAATTAACAAACTTCAATAATAAGTCACCTCTGTAAAAGTTCCATGTTTTTCTTTTCTTGGGCTCCAAAATTACTGCAGATAGTGACTGCAGCTATGAAATCAAAAGATGCTTGCTTTTTGAAAGAAAAGTTATGATCAACCTAGAACAATATTAAAAAGCAGAAACATTACTTTTCCAACATAGGTCTGTCTAGACAAAGCTATGGCTTTTCCTAGTAGTCATGTATGGATGTGAAAGTTGTACCATAAAAAAAGCTGAAAGCCAAAGAATTGATGCTTTTGAACTGTGGTGTTGGAGAAGACTCTTGAGAGTCCCTTGAATTGCAAAGTGTTTAAATCAGTCACTCAAAAAGGAAATCAGTCCTGAATATTCATTGGGAGGACTGATTCTCAAGCTGAAGCTCCAATACTTTCGCCACCTGATGTGAAGAACTGATTCAATAGAAAAGACCCTGTTGCTGGGAAAGATTGAAGGCAGGAGAAGAAGGGGATTCCGGAGGATGAAATAGTTGGATGGCATCACCGACTTGATGGAGATGCATTTGAGCATAATCCAGGAGTTGGTAATGGACAGGGAAGCCTGGTGTGCTGCCGTCCATGGGGTCACAAAGATTCATATATGACTGAGCTACTGAACTGAAATGAACTGATGCAAACTCCAATACTTTGGCCATCTGATGTGAAGAGCTGACTCATTGAAACAGATCCTGAAGCTGGGAAAGATTGAGGGCAAGAGGAGAAGGGGGACACAGGGCATGGGATGGTTGTATGGCATCATTGACTCATTGGACATGAGTTTGAACAAACTCAAGGAGATAATGAAGGACAGAGAAGCCTGGCATGCTGCAGTTCATGGGGTCACAAAGAGTCAGACATGACTTAGCGACTGAATAACAACAATGCATAGAATCAATATTATGTTCAGCTTATAAAATTTTTAGATTTTTACTTAATTTTAATAATAATTATGTTTAATAAAGTTTGACATTAAATAAAATGTTAAAAATTATATATATATATATATATATATATAAAATAGACTCTAATAGTACTCTAATAGTAACTTTGGAAGCAAAATAAATATAAAAAATTTTAGACCTTATGCAACATAATGTCTTTGGTTAGTTCAAGTATCTTTAACATTAAAAAAAAAAAAAAAAAAAACTATATAAAAAATACCTGAATTAAGTCCCTTGAGACCCAGTCACTGCAACCCCATAACTCTCAAATTAAAAGATATTATTTTGTGCTACAGTATTGTCAAGTATGCCTGATATCAGATTTACTGAGTAACTGGGTTAAAATATTATCTTTTGCACATAGTAAGCTCACTTGGTCTCAACTTTAGGATGCATTTAGTATCACCCTGGGAATTTTCTGGAAATTCATATTCTTGACTCCATAAAAATATTTCAATTTAAAATGAAAACAAAGGATATGAAATTGATAATCTCACATATGCTCCCTAAGAATGAAATTTAAGAACTGAGAGACTCATTTCCTGTAAATGTCTGAATAGCAAAACATTAAGACTTATCTTCTCAGGGAGTGGCCAAGATGGCAGAGTAGGAAGAGCCTGAGCTCATCTCCTCTCACAAACACATAAAAATTACAATTATTTACAGAGTAACAAATTATGAAAAAGACTATAAGACTGGAAAAAATTATCTTCTACAACGAAAGATACAAACAGGGAATTACAATGAGGAAGGTAGGAGGTGTAGAGAAGTGGTATAGTCAAGATCCATACCCCAAGCGGGCAAGCTCCAAACAGGAGGATAATCACAATTAGCCAGAAACATGAAGAAAAATAGAGAAGGCCCAAAACAATAAAATCATAAATGAAACAGAAGTAACCACTGAGATGACAGAAAGACAAAGAAGATACTAAGAGATTAGTATAAACAAATATATGCCAAAAAACTGTCAACCTAGGAGAAATGGACAAGTTCTTAGAAATGTATACTCTCCCAAGACTAACCCAGGAAGCAATAGAAAATATGAATAGACTAATTGCCAGCAAAGAAATTGAATCCGTAAAAAAAAAAAAAAAAAAAAAAAACACCTCTCTCAACAAACAAAAGTCCAGGGTCACATGGTGTCATAGGTAAATTCTACTACACAATTTTAAAGAGTTAACATCCATATCCATCTTTCTCAAAGTAGTCCAAAATGTTGCAGAGGAAGGAGCACTTCTGATCACTTTCTGTGAGGCCAGCATCACCCTGATACAAACACCAGAAAAAAATATATCAAAAAAGAAGAAATATAGGCCAAAATCATTGAACATTGGGTGAAAAATTATAAGCCAACTGAATTTAACATTATAAGGATCATATATGGTGATCAAGTGGGATTCCAGGGATGCAAAGATGGGTCAGTATCTGCAAAACTGATGTGATACATTCCATTAATAAACTGAATAAAAATTATATGATCATCTTAATAAATGCAGAAAAACTCATGACAAAATTCAACATCTGTTTATGATAAAAACTGTCAACAAAGTGGGTTCGGAGAAAACATTCTTCAACATAATAAAGACCATATATGACATGTCCACAGCTAACATCATACTCAATGATGAAAGCCAAAAGCATTTTTTACAAGGTCTACAACATAACATGAGTGCCCACACTCATCACTTTTACTCAACATAGTATTGAAAGTTCTAGCCACATCAATTAGAGAAGAAAATAAAATGAATGAAATTTAAAAAGTAAAACTGTTTCTGTTTGTAAATGACATGATACTACATGAGGAAAAATCTAAACATGCCACAAAGGACTCATGAATGAATTCAGTAAAGTTGCAGGATATAAAATTGACATGCAGATATCTGTTGCATCTATAGACACAAAAACTGTAAGAGGAATCAAGAAAAAAAAGCTCTATTTACAATCATATCTAAAAGAATAAAGTAACTTAGGAAGAAATCTAAGGAGATAAAACTCTTATACTCTGAAAACTCATAAAAGAAGTTGAAAAGGACTTATACAGAGGAAAACTGGCTCATGAACCCAGGGCAATCAATAGATTGAATGCAATCACTGTCAAAATATCAATGTCAGTTTTCACAGAACTAGACCAAATAATTCTAAAAATTGTATGAAAACAGAAAAAATCCAGAACAGTCAAAATGATCTTAAGAAGGAAGACAAAGCTGGAGGTATCACTCATCCCAATTTTAAACTCTAAAACTAAACTACAGTCATCAAACAGTATGGTAATAGCACAGAAACAAACACATAAATCAATGAACAGGGAGCCCGGAAATGAACACACACTTTTAGGTACAATAAATCTATGACAAAGAGGCAAGTATACACAATGGGGAAAAGACATTCTTCAAAAAAATTGTGTTGAGGAAGCTGGACAGATACATGGAAAATAATAAAATGGGACTATTTTCTCAAACACAAAATAAATTCAAAATATAATAAATATTTAATGGAAGTCCTATAACCGTAAAACTTCTTGAAGAAAACATACAGTATATTCTCTGACATTGGTCTTAGTATTATTTTTTCTGAACATGTCTCTTCAGGCAAGGGAAACAAAACAAAAAATGAACAAATAGGACTG
The DNA here is from genome assembly GCA_935064755.1 of Tragelaphus eurycerus. Classification (NCBI taxonomy): domain Eukaryota; kingdom Metazoa; phylum Chordata; class Mammalia; order Artiodactyla; family Bovidae; genus Tragelaphus; species Tragelaphus eurycerus. The sequence continues at coordinate 10,760,060 of CAKXYN010000004.1, forward strand.
TATCAAACTAAAAGTCTATTGCATGGTGAAGGAAATTATTAACAAAATGAAAAAGACATCTACTGAATGGGAGAAAATATTTGCAAACAATATACCCAATAGGCATTAATATCCAAGACACACAGAAAACTTAACATCAAAAATAAATTACATTTAAAAAATAGAGAATCTGAACAGGTATTTTTCCAAAGACAGCATACAGATAGCCAATGGACACATGAAAAGAAGCTCAACATCACTAGTCATCGGTGTAATGTAAATTAAAACCATAGTGAGATGTCACCTCATACCTGTCAAAGTAACTATTATCAGGACAAAAACAAGTGTTGGTGAGGATATGTAGAAAAGGGAACACGTGTAGTATTGGTGGGAATACAAATTGCTGCTAAGTCATACAAATGGAGATTCCTCAAAAAATTAAAAATGTATTGACCATACATTTTACAACTCCACTCCAGGGTATTTATTCAAAGAAAACAAAAATGCTTATTTGCAAAGATATACACAATTATATGCTCATTGAAGTATTATTTACAATAGCCAAATGGAAGCAATGTAAGTGCACATAAATAGATGAATGGATAAATAGGAGATGGTATATATTATATACACACAGGCACACATATAATGGAATCTTAGCCATAAAAATAAAAAGAATGAAATCTTGCCTTTTGCAACAACATGAAATTGATTGAAAGGGCATTTATTCTAAGTCAATCAGATAAAGCAGGACAAATACTATGTTATTTTACCTATATGTGTAATCTAAGAAAAAAATCATGTCAAACATATCAAAACAAACACAGTTATAGAAACAGAACAAAGAAGTTGTTTATCAGAGGAAGGGAAGGTGGGTAGAGGAAATGAATAAGTGAGGGAGATTAAGAGGTGCAAGCTTCCAGTTGCAAGATAAATAAATCCCTCATGGTTTGAGATATACAGAATGGCAAATATAGTCAAATAGAACTACATAATATCTGTGTATGGCAACATAATGTAACTAGGGATATGCAGTGATTACATTGAAATATATATATAAATATCAAATCACTTCAGTAATCACATTGAAATATGAAGAAATGAATCACTATGTTGTGTAACAGGAGCTAACATAGTGTTGAACTATACTTCAAAAATAAACAAACTCACAAAAATACAGATTAGTGGTTATTAGAAGAGGGGTCCTAGGGAGGGGGGAGGATATGGATGAAAGCAGTCAATGCTACTGCTACTGCTGCTGCTAAGTCGCTTCAGTTGTGTCCAACTCTGTGCAACCCCATAGACGGCAGCCCACTAGGCTCCCCTGTCCCTGGGATTCTCCAAGGAAGAACACTGGAGTGGGTTGCCATCTCCTTCTCCAATGCATGAAAGTGAAAAAGTGAAAGTGAAGTTGCTCAGTCGTGTCCAACTCTTAGCGACCCCATGGACTACCAGCCTATCAGGCTCCTCCATCCATGGGATTTTCCAGGCGAGAGTACTGGAGTGGGGTACCATTGCCTTCTCCGACAGCTGCTCTTACCTCCAAATAAAAACAAAACTTCATCTGACACAATTTTCAACCGTTAGGTACCAACTTTCACTTATAAGATAAATAAGTACTAGGGATGTAGTGTACAACATGATTGTACACTACAATCATGTAACAATGTTGTATTTGATATATTAAAGCTTTTTAAGCAAGTAAATCCTAAGAGTTCTTATCACAAGAAAACATTTTTTTCAGATTTAAATTTTTATCTATTTGAGATAATGGATGTTCGCTAATCTTATCATGATAATCATTTCATGATGTGGGTCAAATCAGTGTGTTATACACCTTAAACTTTATACAGTGCTGTATGTCAATTATATCTCAGTAAAACTTGAATTAATAATAATAATAAAAAAAAACACCTCATCTCCTGGTCAATGAACATCAGGCAAGAATCTCTCCCTATCTTCAAGCTAATAAATTTTTACTGCTTGGATGCTGGCTAGACTCTCCCCCAAACTCTGCCCTCGGTGCTCATACACACAGCTCACCCCAAACCTCCAGTGAACTCACCAGTCACTTGATACAGCATGTTCTCCAAATTGCAATTCCTCTACTGTTCCTGAGTAACCTCAGTTTCTGGTAATTTGACCTTGCCTCAGTTTATCTTTTTATTTAATCCCACAACTCTCAGAGAGTCTTAGAAAGCAATCAGAAATGGGTTTTAATCAATCAGCACTTTAAACTATATTCACAAGAACTCATGATGCAAAAAAATCAATGTTTTGCAGAAAGCTCTTCCAGGTGTGTCTCTTAGGTGAAGTTAAATAACCACATGCCCCCATTTATAAAATATGAAAAAAAAAAAAAATCATGGCATATCTCAAGGATTGCTTGTAGTGTTAAATGAGATAATGCGTGCGCTCAGTCGCTCTGTCGTGTCTGACTCTTTGCGACCCCATGGACTGCAGCTCAGCAGGCTCTGTCCATGGAATTTTCCAGCTAAGAATACTGGAGTGGGTTGTCATAATACATGAAGTGAATTTAGAGCGGTGTCTAGCCTGAATGAAGCACTCCATCAAAATTATGCATTTTGGGATCTGGTTGTGGTCATTTTAAACTACACCTGGAGAGGACAGTGGCACTCCATTCCAGTGTTCTTGCCTGGAGAATCCCAGGGATGGGGGAGCCTGGTGGGCTGCCATCTATGGGGTCACAGAGATGGACATGACTAAAGCAACTTAGCAGCAGCGGCAGCAGCAGGATAAAAGTAATAGATTGTGTCTCCTTTCTTTTTAGAAAATTATCAACACCTTTGTGAAAAGGTTTTAAGGGAAGTTGGATTCAGACCTGATTTTTGTTGGGCAAAATGGGAAAATATCAAGGAAAATGCTTGAGGGAAGGAAACAGTCTCTTAACCCTTTTGCAAAAGTTCTGAATAGTCTAATGGTTTAACTGGAGATATGGGAGCATTAGGTGTATATATATTTTTAAATATAAATTTATTTATTTTTTATTCTCTTTTTATTTTATTTTTTTCTGCTTTTATTTTTTTAAATTTTATTATTATTATTATTTTACCTTACAATATTGTATTGGTTTTGCCGTACATCAACATGAATCCACCACGGGTGTACATCTGTTCCCCATCCTGAACCCCCCTCCCACCTCCCTCCCCATACCATCCCTCTGGGTCATCCCAGTGCACCAGCCCCAAGGTTCCTGTATCCTGCATCGAACCTGGACTGGCGACTTGTTTCATATATGATATTATACATGTTTCAATGCCTTTCTCCCAAATCATCCCACCCTCTTCCTCTCCCACAGAGTCCAAAAGACTGTTCTATACACCAGTGTCTCTTTTGCTGTCTCGTATACAGGGTTATTGTTACCATCTTTCTAAATTGCATATATATACATACATATATGTGTGTGTGTTAGTATACTGTATTGGTGTTTTTCTTTCTGGCTTACTTCACTCTGTATAATAGGCTCCAGTTTCATCCACCTCATTAGAACTGATTCAAATGTATTCTTTTTAATGGCTGAATAGTACTCCATTGTGTATATGTGCCACTGCTTTCTTATCCATTCATCTGCTCATGAACATCTAGGTTGATTCCATGTCCTGGCTATCATAAACAGTGTTGCAATGAGCATTGGGGTACACGTGTCTCTTTAAACAGTCTCTTAACCCTATTGCAAAAGTTCTGAATAGCCTAATGGTTCAACTGGAGATATGGGCGCATAAGGTGTATATTTTAAAACAAAAGAATCATTGATAATCACCTGTGATCTACCATAATCTCTTATTCTTTTGCTAATACCTTTAATTTGATTTCATTTTCTTTCACTCCTATTCCCACCTGCAAAAACTCCAATATGAGATTAATACAAATTATTGTTATCTAAACATCTATATAAGCACTTCTGGAGAAAATTCTCCTCACTGCATAATATTGACACTGCTTGAAAAGAAACTTTGTAGGTGCATTAGTCATATTGACTAATCAAAGTCATTAGTCATATTGACCCTGAAAAAATGTAAATAAGCTTGATGATGAGGAATGATTTATTCAAAGGCTTCAAATCAAGAAGAGTTAAAAGAGTCAGATGTTCTAGCAACCTTGTGTTTCTCTCTCAGATGTCTTATTTATTCTTTCTTATGAAGAACATGGCCACTGACAGATCTGGGACAAATATTTAAGTTGCATGAACAGAGAAGCAAAAAAAAAAAAAAAAGAAAATCCCCAAAATAGCTCCAATTAGAAATATCTTGGAGAATATATCTGATTGCTTCAACTTGACATAAAATTACCCATATAGTCTCTCAATGACTATTATTATTATTATTACAAATTTGTAGGCTATCATCTTTCTAAAGCCATATTATTCTCTATTTTTCTACATCAAATACAATATATGCTTTACCAGGAAAAGAACAGTCTTGTAAAATCACCATTAAGCCTCTCAAGCTTTGAACAGAGTCTAATAAGTAAATAGTAATAACTATATAGGGAATTAATGAGTTAAGAATTTTAAAACTAAAATTAAAAAAAATTCAAGATTTTCTGCAGATATGATTCTGATACATTTCTATTTCTGATACATTTCAATTATCTATTACTGATGATAATTTCCTATTACTGAATGAGAGTTTATAATATTAAAGTTGACTATTTTACTTCTTGCATTTAGGTCCTCCACCAAATGATTTAACAATTTCTTTAAATGCCTGGATTATAGCAGTGTTATATCTGCAACCTCATTATCCACTTAAATTCTTCTCAGGACTAAGCATGTATATTGTTACCATAAAAATCTGCCTATGGGTTTGATGGAGCATTTGTTAAACAAAGTTATATTCACATGGAATAAAATGACTCAACCATAAAGCTAAAGTGGGAGCAAAACATACTTTGACCTATTTTTTTTTTTAAGTTCTCTAAAGCCAGATGAGTTCACCATATTCCTTTTGACATTTCTCTTCCATTTTCCATTAGGATTTCTTTATAAGACTTTTAAGGAAAGTAACATATGGGAGAAAATACAAGTATGTAATAAGAATGTGTTCCTCGCCAGTTTAAATTATGCCCTGTCTTTGATTTATTTAAGCAGAGTATAAAATGTGGTATTCTGAGACAAGAATTTCTAATAACTTTCTAAAACAATAAACAAATTATAAATAGGTAAAGGAAAGAACCTTGGTTTCTAAAGTAGAGGAATGAATTTTTAATTCAAGAAAAATATAAAAAGTTGTTTTGTTGTGCTACAGAAAAATAAACTAAGGATTTTTATTGTTATCAATAATACCAAACACTAAGTTATATTCAAATATTCAAAACAAAAAACATTATCCACTGTATGTATAAACATAGTTTTCTTCTAAATATATGTGTTTATGTACTATGTGTAAGAATGCATATTTATAGTTTTGTTAAAAATAACATAAACTATGAATATATTTAGAGAAATAAAAAGTATATGCTCATGTAACAGCTATAAACAAATGTGTGCATCTGGATAATACTAATGCTGATCCAAGTCTTAACTTAAAATTATTTATCATTTTTATCAAAAAGTGAAAGCAAAATTTAAAAAACATAAAAACCATTTTATTATTATTATTTTAAAAGCAATGTGTAAGTTTTAATTTCCATTTTCTGAAAAAGTGTATGACATTAATCCATAATTACAGGCTTGGCTTTGCCATAATTAGCACTCATATCAGTGCTAATCACGTGGCTATTGAAATAACTGATCTAATAAGTAAGGATGGTTATGAATCAGCCTACTTAGACATTTGTAAGCTAAACTGTTTCAGCTTTGACGGAGCTGTTGATTCTTACTGAGTCTATGCTGAATATATTTAATTGCATACTACTTCTCCCTATAGTCATCAATTTAATTCACTCAAAGTAAGTCACTCCCTGCTGCTGCTGCAGCTAAGTCGCTTCAGTCGTGTCCAACTCTGTGCGACCCCGCAGACAGCAGCCCACCAGGCTCCGCCGTCCCTGGGATTCTCCAGGCAAGAACACTGGAGTGGGTTGCCATTTCCTTAGTCCACAAAAAGCTATTGGTCTTCTGAAGATCACTGGGGGTTTGTAGAGTTTCATTAATTTCTCGACATTGATATTCCAGCATTAGCAATGAGTTTGAACTAATCAATAGCATATGACAGTTAGAGGGGAGCAATCAAATTGCCAGAGGGAGCCAAAGGGAGTTATCATTCATGTGCTGTCCAGCAAAAGGTACATTTTACTCAATGATGTCATAAGACTGAAAAATATTATCTGGGGTGCTGTGGGAACTCCATAAATTCTACAGTTTATACTTTCATTAAAAAACTAAAGAGCTGGATAATACTATAGTTACTTTTAAATATAAATGTATGTAAAACTATACATCATATATAAATAGAAGTATATATAAATATACTATAAATATAACTTTTATAAAAATATTAGATTTTTAAGATTTTATTTGATGATACTAAAGTGACTATAGGACTTTATGAGAAGGTAATGAAAATCTGCCAGGAAAAATCCCATGGACGGAGGAGCCTGTGGGTTACAGTCCACGGGGTCGCTAAGAATCAGACACGACTGAGCAACTTCACTTTCACTTTTCACTTTCATGCATTGGAGAAGGAAATGGCAACCCACTCCAGTGTTCTTGCCTGGAGAATCCCAGGGACAGGGGAGCCTGGTGGGATGCCTTCAATGGGGTTGCACAGAGTTGGACACGACTGAAGCAACTTAGCAGCAGCAGCAATGAAAATCTGCAAAATAACCAATTTTCTTTCATATGCTGCTCTTCATGAGGCACACTTGTCTAAGTTATTTGGCTTATTTTGGTGGATGGCCATGTGAATGGAGAAAGTGGTCAGATTAAGGAGAAATATAAGACACACAAGCATAGGAATGAGTGCTGGATTTAACATGGGGTGAGAAAAGGAATGTCACAGCATCCCCTAAGCTTAGTTTTGTTGCACCTGTCTAGGTGGTGATGGCTTTCAGTAGGACATTGAAGAAGAAAATTAGATTTAAGAGGAATCATTTGAGTTTATTACTGGATATGTTCAGCTGCCTTTGAGGCATTAAAGTGGAAAGGTTGAATAAACAAGTATAAGTTAAATTTTTCAGATTCATATTTAGCAAACTTTAGTAAAGATTTTGGCTCATATAAAGATACAAATTACTCATATTACAAGGCCATGGGAAAGAGCGGTAAACACATTTAGGACCTGCCCTGCCAAAGTAACTATATTGTCTCAAGACATTAAACATTACCATATATCATAGTTCTTCATTTAAGAAAAACCGATAAAATCTTGAAGAACTATGAAAAAACAAAAATGTTCTTTAAAATGTCAGCTTTTTAGAGTACATGCTAAGAAGCTCCCATTCTATTATTTTCAATAGCTACCTATTTAACTGCCAAATTTAGTTAAGAAACTTGTAAGAATATTATTCACTTTCTCCAAGGAGGCAAATTGTAAAACTTTAGAATAGAAAGGCTCCCTCTCTCTCTGTTATCTGTTCCTGAATTTTCTTTTCCCCTCCATGTTTATTATATTCCCTCTTACAACTAAGAAAAGCTAATTCACTGCTTCTCACAATCCTACAAAGCTAACATATAAAAAATACTGTATACAGGATCACCCAGAGAAGACATGTCTTTTTTTCCTAAACCTGAAAGCATTTACTCAGGTATTTTATGAAATCAAAGTACTTTCAAAAATGTTAGAAAAGAATCGATGTTACATATTATATGAGCTATTAAGCATTCTTTTAGAAAGGTTTGGCTAAGTGCTAATTAAGTGCTCTGCTGATTCATTTTCCTGAAGGTTTTTTCATTCTTCAAAGCAGAATCACCTGAACATAATACAGTTGCTATTTAGTACTTTTGCTATTAGCTGTTCAGAAATATTATCATCTGAATTTGAAAAGAAATTTATACAGATCAAAAGAAAATGCTATCAGATCATAACACCAATTAAAAGCAAACTCACCCTGATAAACTATTAGTAACTTTCTGCAATTACCAGTGAATTGATCAAACTGAAACTAAGTCAATAAATTACAAAATCCTACAATTATTTCTACCAAGTGAGTAATGGGCTACATATGGGAAAAAAATTCAACAAATGCTCTTCTGTCAGCTTATTACAAGAGATGAATATTACTTAAATCATTTTAGATGCAGTTCCTAAATTTATATTTCATTATTAAAACATATCCTTTCTTTTTTTTAGAATGGAATTGCAAAATATATTTAGTATTCAGTTCAGTTCAGTCATTCAGTCGTATCCAACTGTTTGAGACCCCATGAACTGCAGCACGCCAGGCCTCCCTGTCCATCACCAACTCCCGGTGTTCACCCAAAATTATGTCCATTGTGTCGGTGATGCCATCCAGCCATCTCATTCTCTATTGTCCTGCTATAACTCACTCATTATTCATAAGTTATGTATAAAGAACCTCCTATGAGGGGGGTATAACGGCAACCCACTCCTGTATTCTTGCCTGGAGAATCCCAGGGACGGGGGGAGCCTGGTGAGCTTCCGTCTATGGGGTCGCACAGAGTCGGACACGACTGAAGCGACTTAGCAGCAGCAGCATGAGGGGCGTATTCTGTTAATTACTAGGATATGATATTGAGAAAGATGTGTATAGTCCCTGTGTCCATGGAGGTGATTTTTCTGTGAAAGGATGTAGACAATCAGGTATGTAAAGATAATAAAAATGAAAGTTAATAATTTATGATTGAGAAAGTGTAAAGCACTATGGGCATTTACAGACTGAGCACCAAATAAGTCTGGGGATTAAGGGAGGACAGGAATAATGATAACTCCTCAATACTGTATTTTGGGGATAGTAATCCAGTTGTGCATCACTCATGTTAAGTTGCTTTCTTTAGTTTTTGTTGCTGCTCATCCTCATTATTTTATCTATTTAATTGATTACTGAATAATGACTTAGTATCAGAGATTTAAGTTACCTTATCTGTGACACTTAAGTTTAAGTCCTTGGTACATACTGGGCAGATCTCCAATTGCCAGTAGCTATATTTCTTTGCCCAAGAGTTCCTCTGGATTTTTGGAGTCATCTTTTCCACCATTACAGTAATCTGGAAGAGCTGAAGGGTCAACATTCAAGTGAAACAATCCTCAACCAGTAATGACTAGTTTTTAATACCCTCGGCTCCCTCAAACCTTAGGTGAGATAATTCTGACTCAGATGTCCTACACTGAATGTAGATTCACAGTGGAGTTCCACATCAGAGAGCTTTTTTTTGTTTGTTTTGTTTTAATCCAGGGATACATTTGCCTAACTGTTAACACTGTGTCTTCTCTTTCCAGTCGTATTTCCACAACCCCACACATGTATTTCCTAGATCAGATCAGTCGCTCAGTCGTGTCCGACTCTTTGCGACCCCATGAACCGCAGCACGCCAGGCCTCCCTGTCCATCACCAGCTCCTGGAGGTCACCCAGACTCGCATCCATCGAGTCAGTGATGCCATCCAGCCATCTCATCCTCTGTCGTCCCCTTCTCCTCCTGCCCTCAATCCCTCCCAGCATCAGAGTCTTCTCCAATGAGTCAACTCTTAGCATGAGGTGGCCAAAATACTGGAGTTTCAGCTTTAGCATCATTCCTTCCAAAGAAATTCCAGGATTGATCTCCTCCAGAATGGACTGGTTGGATCTTCTTGCAGTCCAAGGGACTCTCAAGAGTCTTCTCCAACACCACAGTTCAAAAGCATCAATTCTTCGGCGCTCAGCCTTCTTCACAGTCCCTCACATCCATACATGACCACAGGAAAGACCATAGCCTTGACTAGGCAAACCTTTGTTGGTAAAGTAATGTCTCTGCTTTTGAATATGCTATCTAGGTTGGTCATAACTTTCCTTCCAAGGAGTAAGCGTCTTTTAATTTCATGGCTGCAGTCACCATCTGCAGTGATTTTGGAGCCCAGAAAAACAAAGTCTGACACTGTTTCCACTGTTTCCCCATCTATTTCCCATGCAGTGATGGGACCAGATGCCATGATCTTCGTTTTCTGAATGTTGAGCTTTAAGCCAACCTTTTCACTCTCCACTTTCACTTTCATCAAGAGGCTTTTTAGCCCCTCTTCACTTTCTGCCATAAGAGTGGTGTCATCTGCATATCTGAGGTTATTGATATTTCTCCCGGCAATCTTGATTCCAACTTGTGTTTCTTCCAGTCCAGCATTTCTCATGATGTACTCTGCATATAAGTTAAATAAACATGGTGACAATATGCAGCCTTGACGTACTCCTTTTCCTATTTGGAACCAGTCTGTTGTTCCATGACCAATTCTAACTGTTGCTTCCTGACCTGCATACAGATTTCTTAAGAGGCAGATCAGGTGATCTGGTATTCCCATCTCTTTCAGAATTTTCCATAGTTTATTGTGATCCACACAGTCAAAGGCTTTGGCATAGTCAATAAAGCAGAAATAGATGTTTTTCTGGAACTCTCTTGCTTTTTCCATGATCCAGCGGATGTTGGCAATTTGATCTCTGGTTCCTCTGCCTTTTCTAAAACCAACTTGAACATCAGGAAGTTCACAGTTCACATATTGCTGAAGCCTGGCTTGGAGAATTTTGAGCATTACTTTACTAGCGTGTGAGATGAGTGCAATTGTTCGGTAGTTTGAGCACTCCTTGGCATTGCCTTTCTTTGGGATTGGGATGAAAACTGACCTTTTCCAATCTTGTGGCCACTGCTGAGTTTTCCAAATTTGCTGGCATATTGAGTGCAGCACTTTCACAGCATCATCTTTCAGGACTTGGAATAGCTCCACTGGAATTCCATCACCTCCACTAGCTTTGTTCGTAGTGATGCTTTCTAAGGCCCATTTGACTTCACATTCCAAGATGTCTGGCTCTAGGTCAGTGATCACATCATCATGATTATCTAGGTCTTGAAGCTCTTTTTTGTACAGTTCTTCTGTGTATTCTTGCTACCTCTTCTTAATATCTTCTGCTCCTGTTAGGTCCACACCATCTCTGTCCTTTATCGTGCTCATCTTTGCATGAAATGTTCTTTTGGTATCTCTGATTTTCTTGAAGAGATCCCTAGTCTTTCCCATTCTGTTGTTTTCCTCTATTTCTTTGCATTGATCACTGAAGAAGGCTTTCTTATCTCTTCTTGCTATTCTTTGGAACTCTGCATTTAGATGTTTATATCTTTCCTTTTCTCCTTTGTATTTCCTAGGATCCTCCCAAATAAACTCTTTACAGTAATACTTGATGGAAGATATGCTTCTGGGTAAATACAAAATAGACTGTAAATGATGACTATTTTTAATGAATTCAATCATTTTCTGTATGACCCTTGACATTGTGAATTGGCTAATTTGTCTAAATCTTCTCACATATTTTTTGTACTGTAGGTTTGATATTTAAGTATTGCCCCTGGCTACTCTGTACATAATGAGTATGTCTGTCATTTAGCAATCAAATATTGGTATACTGATATGAATTTTCTAGAAAGAAGCAATTATGAGATTTGATTAATTTTTCTACTAGTTAAAAGGAGTGAATATATGTAAAATATATATTTACTATATAGTATATAAAACATATAAAATACCCATATAAATGAGTTGTTTTATATCCTAAGAGAAATGAGGAACCAAAATGATAGGTTAGTTAATGCAGGTAACAATTTTTTGCTCACTGCTGAATCTCCCACACTCAATATGAGATTAGTACTTAATAAAAATTAATAAATATTTTATAAGAGAATGTCATAAGATCAAAGAATAGTCACTGAAACTCTTTCTAAACATAGGACAGCATTGCAAGATTTGAAACTATGCTATTGGCCATTTCTGTTTAAGAAAAATGTGCTTTTCATCAGCGTTAGTGAGTACACAGCTTTAAAAACATGTCAAAACAATAAACAAGCTACTTGAATACATCATAGGGAGCTCATGTTAAATGATTATCAGAATAAAGGGGATTGTGATTTATATCACCTATAAGACACCACGAGCTGAAAGAGAAGTGATACAAGCAGAACCCATGCTGTTTCCTGTGGTACAGTAGTAGTTAGTATAGCAAAAGGTTACTGCCATTCATTTAAACAAAATGGGTATTTTATGTACCTTCACTGTCAGACAAGATGCAGTTGAGCAATGCTTTTGTCGAATATTATAAAGGGCATGAGTGATGGGAGTGAGGGATGAAGCAAGGAGAGAGAAAAAGCTATTTCATCTATTGATAGCCAACCCCAGAGACAGCTATTCTCTTTTGAGCATAGTATCAAGTGACTTTTCGAATGACCCTGGCTCATTCTCCTAAAAGAAAATCTTTCTAGGTGGGTAATTCAAACATTTATTATCAGCTCAATAGGGAACTGGGGAAAAAAAAAAAAAAGGGCTTCCTTGTAATGCACAGCTTTGCTTGCTTCAGAATGAAGGGCATTGGAATTCCTGTCTTTACTAAGTAAGTGCCCTGTTTGGAAGTATAGTTGTTTATAGTAACATATAGTAACATAACTAATAGTTATTTTTGTGACTAGCCTCCTACAATTACCTACAGGAGGCTGCAATTAACCATCCTTCTCGGGTGACCTGAAGATTTAAATAGATTTTGAGCGTCTTCTCTAATGTTTTTACGTATAACTATAAAAGTATATGTTATTGGAAATAACTAATTGATATAAGGTTTTGAGCAATAATGTAAGTAACTAACAATTACCACAGCCTAGATTGAGTAAATACCTTATACTAGAAGTAAATACCTTATAAGAGACTTGTCGAATAGTTTGCATTTACCTAATTTTATCCTCACACCTGCCCATTAAGACTATTATCATTATTCTCATTTTAAAGACAAGGAAGCTAAGTCTGAGAGTGGTTAAATACATTTTTCATAGCCAAAACAATTAGATAATATGGCTATTACCCAATTCTGATAAGAATAAATAGCTAAATGACTTAATTCCTGGGTTCATAAAAATATTTTTAAAGTTTTTTTTTTTTTTTAATGTTTCTAAAAGATTTAAGAAACAAAACAATTTTGGGCAAGGTTTAATGACTGTCATTATTTAGTCACTAAGTTGTGTCTGACTCTTTGCGCCTCCATGGACTGTAGCCTACCGGGCTCCACTGTCCATAGGATTTCCCAGGCAAGAATACTGGAGTGATTTGCCATTTCCTTCCCCAGGGGATCTTCCCAACCCAGGAACTGAATCCACATCTCCCACATTGGCAGGCGGATTCTTTACCACTGATCCACCAGTGAAGCAAGTTTAATGATGCCGCATGCAAAATCACTTCTATTCATTCACACTTGGGATAGAAATTCCAGCAGCATAGTAGCATGTGTGCATCACTATCTTGAGAGATGCGAAGGAGCAAAATCGCTTCTGTCACATCTGACTCTTTGCAACCGTATGGGCTGTAGGCCATCAGGCTCCTTTGTCCCTGGGGTTCTCCAAGCAAGAATACTGGAGTGACCTGTGTCTTCCTCCAGGCTATCTTCCTGACCCAAGGATCAAATCCTGGTTTCTTACATCTCCTGCATTAGCAGGTGGGTTCTTTACCACTAGTGCCACCTGGAAAGTCCATCTGCAAAGGCATAAAACCTTTACCTGTGAACAGGAAACAGAAGCAGGTAAAATGTTAATTTCTGTATGGACATCTAATTCAGAAAGGTCTAGCAGAAGAATGAATTGCTTTACTGCATACTTTTTTTAGTTCTGAAAAGCCAATAAAATATTTTTATAATATTACACCCATACGTTCTTCACTGGGTTCATTCGAGGGACTAACATAACTAAAATATAACAACTATCATTGACTTTTAAACAAACTCATTTTTTTCCATGAATAAAAGACTGTTACAGAATATTTGGTAGAAATCTGGTGTGGGTATGTGAAAAATGAATCCTAAAAGACTTATCTTGTCTCTTAGAGAATATAAAAGTGATAAAGCCAGCTGTTCCCTTTTCTGAATCTGATTTTTAATGCCAAGAATATCTTAATTGATGATGTCACATAAAAGTCATAGTTTACTTTTGAGTGAGACAGAATTGCACAGGCATTTCAATGATGTTCCAGATCTGAGAAACCCAGGAGTGTATTAATCAATGTATTTAATAATCATGTTATAAAAGAGTGATAATGTATATAAATATGTTCTCACATATCTGATACAAGATAAGGTCAGTAACTTATGCTATTATCATTTTTGCTAATTGAATAATAATCATAGTCAACTGGTTATTACTTAGGAATGGAAGACATGATGGAAGAATGGAAACAAGAAAAACTGAGAGGATATTAAACTAGCAGAATCAAAAGAAGAATAAGAAAGTACAGAAGGAATGGATTAAGAAAACTCACAGTTAATTTGGAAGATGGTAACGTATGCAAATTGACTGTCAAATACATCCTATGAGCTGAAGCAGAGCTCCTTAAATGTGCTAAGCTGCACCACACAGACAAGGAGAGGGTGATGGTACCATGAGAAGCCAATAACCATTACTGTGTACCACTGGCTATGGAAGAGAATGATGAGATTGATCTATTGAGCATCATTCATTCAATAAGGAAGATTTTTAAAGATTTTGTAGGAATGATGTAAAACTCTGCCTTTTTTGTTATCAATATAAATTATAAAATGAAATTATTGCAAATTTTCCTCAGCTACAATGAAATGCATATGTCTGAAAAAGCAACATGTGATGGTGGCTGCAGACATGAAATTAAAAGACACTAGCTCCTTGGAAGACAAGCTATGACAAACCCAGGAAGCATATTCAAAAGCAGAGACATCACTTTGCCAACAAAGATCTGTAGAGTCAAAGCTATGGTTTTTCCAGTAGTCATATATGAATGTGAAAATTAAATCATAAAGAAGGCTGAGCACAGAAGAATTGATGCTTTTGAACTGTGGTGTTGGAGAAGACTCTTGAGAGTCACTTGGACTGCAAGGAGATCAAACCAATCAATCGTAAAATAAATCAATCCTGAGTACTCTTGCCTGGAAAATCCCATGGACGGAGGAGCCTGGTGGGCTGCAGTCCATGGGGTCTCTAGAAGTCGGACACGACTGAGTGACTTCACTTTTCACTTTCATGCATTGGAGAAGGAAATGGCAACCCACTCCAGTGTTCTTGCCTGGAGAATCCCAGGGATGGGGGAGCCTGGTGGGCTGCCGTCTATGGGGTCGCACAGAGTTGGACACGACTGATGCGACTTAGCAGCAGCAGCAGAGTATTCATTGGAAGGACTGATGCTGAAGCTGAAGCTCCAATACTTTGGCCACCTGATGTGAAGGGCTGACTCGTTAGAAAAGCCCCTGATGCTGGGAGAGATTGAAGGCCAAAGAAGAGAGCAGCAGAGAATGAGATGGTTGGATAGCATCACAAACTCAATGGGCATGAATTTGAGCAATCTCTGGGAGATAGTGAAGGACAGGGAAGCCTAGTGTGCTGCAGTCTATGAGGTTGTAAAGAGTCAGAATAGACTTAGTGAATGAACAACAACATACTGATTAAATTGTGTACCTCTCTGAACTTTGGTGCTTTGGCTTAGAAAGAACTCAAAAAGAAAATTTTAAAACAGTTGATTGACAATTGGCTGAATTAAGGGTTCTTGGCTACTCACATATGGAGTAGAGTTTCCATCATGTTAATGTAGGAAAGAATTGTCTTGTGGTTCAGTGCCACAGACTCTTACTATTTGAACCAAGTTTAAGTAGATTTTGTTTAGTAAATGTTTCTTCTTTTATTGCACACCCTTAAAAACATTCCCAGAGATTTTGTACATTTAAATTTTTTAAATAATTTTTATCATTTCACTAGGGAAGAGATCTAGGGAGTTCTTCATGCTGGCACATAGTCAATGAATTCTTCAGTTGAGAGTCATTAAAAAAAATGTATTGTAATCCCTTTCAAAAAAAACAAAAAATAAAACACCTGAAACTTTTAATTCTTAGCTAAAAGTTAACTCTCATAGTTTCTGGCATCTACCTGCAGACTTTCTGTAGATAATTTGCCTATATATGATACCTCATATAAGAGGAATCATATAATATTTGTCCCTTTGGGTCTGGCTTATACAGCTTGGCATAACGTTTTCAAGGTTCATCCGCATTGTAGCATGTGTCAGAATTTCAGTTATTTTTAGGGCTCAATAATATCCATACTATGTATATACTGTATATTGTTTATCCATTCATCTATTGATGAATTTCAGAGAACGCAATGGCTCCTCACTACAGTACTCTTGCCTGGAAAATCCCATGGATGGAGGAGCCTGGTAGGCTGCAGTCCATGGGGTTGCTAAGAGTCGGACACGACTGAGCAATTTCACTTTCACTTTCATGCATTGGAGAAGGAAATGGCAACCCACTCCAGTGTTCTTGCCTGGAGAATCCCAGGGACAGGGGAGCCTGATGGGCTGCCGTCTATGGGGTCACACAGAGTCGGACACGACTTAGCAGCAGCAGCTTTGATGAATTTCAGGTAATTTGCAACAATGCCCACTGCTTTTTCTGTGAGTGTTTCTAGTTATGTGAGAAAGAGACAAGCAAGTCTTTAAGGTAACCTCCAAATGTCTTGGAAGAGACATACATGCTCACTTGCAAATAAGATCTTCTTTACTCCCTCCAGTTCTAAGAGGGGAGCTGAGAACCAGGTTGCCACCACTTAAGAATTAAGACAATCATTGCACCAGGGAAGGTGCCAAGGGGAATAAAAACACCACAAACATCCTACCATTTTTAAGATAACTGTATAATAATTGGAGCTTTGTTTCATTGCCACAAATCTTTAATTGTTTTCTAGAGCTCCTACAGCTTATGGTAGATTTTTGATGTTTCTGTGAGACAATGAACACTTGGAAATTTGTAATCTGCCTTTTGGCTGATGTTAGCTCTCACATATTTTAAATTAAGTGCTGTAGCACTAATATATTTTTTAAAAACAAAATGAAAAGAAACCTATACATACTCAGTGTATTAACAAAAAAGAAGTAGGGAAAAACCATAAATTTGCTCATTATCTCTTGATGATTTTAAGTCTCTTGTCACAGGACAGGTTATCATAGGCCCCCCTCATTTCTTTGCTTTGAGTATATATGGCTTTCCACGTTAATGACTCTTCTTAGACAACGAATCTCCTCTGAGAGTCATTGCCCCAAAAGGAACTGAAAGACTACATGATGATATCAGTGTGTTTTCAGAAAAAATGACTATAGAGCAACCATAACAAGAAAACCTTGTAATAGAAACCCGGATCTTTTATGCCTCCACTCCTTATAGTCACATCTTATTTCTCATTGTTTCATTTCATTCTATGACTGGAAGATGGAGCAGGAAAAAGTAGATGTCAAACTCTTAATAGTTCAATTAGTTTACTTTTCTTGGAGATATGTACCTAATGCTAAATATTCTCTGTCTTGGTGAAGCAGGTTGACCACCATGCTGCTGCTACTGCTAAGTCACCTCAGTCGTGTCTGACTCTGTGCGATCCCATAGATGGCAGCCCAACAGGCTCCCCCATCTCTGGGATTCTCCAGGCAAGAACACTGGAGTGGGTTGCCATTTCCTTCTCCAATGTGTGAAAGTAAACAGTGAAAGTGAAGTAGCTCAGTTGTGTCGACTCTTCCAGACCCCATGGATGGCAGCCTACCAGGCTCCTCCACCCAAGGGATTCTCCAGGCAAGAATATTGGAGTGGGGTGCCATTGCCTTCTCCATGACCACCATAGATACCTTTTATATATATAGGTATCTATATTATATATATATATAATATGTTTCTCAGTCAAAACATGTAAGTTGCAAACCCAGACAATTTATGAACATTTGGGGAAACTTTTGTTGTAAATAAGCAAGGAAAAATAAAAACAACCTAGATGTCCAACAGCAGATGAATGGATAAGAAAGCTGTGGTACATATACACAATGGAGTATTGCTGCTGCTGCTGCTGCTGCTAAGTCGCTTCTGTCATGTCCTACTCTGTGCGACCCTATAGACGGCAGGCCAACAGACTCCCCCATCCCTGGGATTCTCCAGGCAAGAACACTGGAGTGGGTTGCCATTTCCTTCTCCAATGCATGAAAGTGGAAAGTGAAAGTGAAGTCACCCGGCCATTAAAAGAATACATTTGAATCAGTTCTAATGAGGTGGATGAAACTGGAGCCTATTATACAGAGTGAAGTAAGCCAGAAAGAAAAACACCAATACATTATACTAACACATATATATGGAATTTAGAAAGATGGTAACAATAACCCTGTAAGTGAGACAGCAAAAGAGACACTGATGTATATAGAACAGTCTTTTGGACTCTGTGGGAGAGGAAGAGGGTGGGATGATTTGGGAGAAAGGCATTTAAACATGTATAATATCATATATGAAATGAATCACCAGTCCGGGTTTGATGCATGATACTAGATACTTGGGGCTGGTGCATTGGGATGATCCAGAGAGATGGTACGGGGAGGGAGGAGGGAGGGGGCTTCAGGATGGGGAACACGTGTATACCCGTGGTGGATTCATGTCAATGTATGGCAAAACCAATGCAATATTGTAAAGTAATTAACCTCCAATTAAAATAAATTTATATTAAAAAAGAAAAAAAAAAGAAAAAGAAAAACATCTAGTGAGATATTCCTACAAAATAGGCAACTTCCCTCATTAATTCCAACACCAAAATTAAGTAATTATATAAATACATTATGAATGTAATGCTAGTTTAAATGTAAGATACAGTTAAAAACATAAAATATTACCATCATACATAAGTAGGATTCTAAGTAACAAACTGTTACTGTGATGAAGAATATTATGATCAATCCTATATCTCCAGATATTAAATCAATGGTTCATTTTCAGGTAATATCATCTTATAACCAAGATAAAATTGTATATTTAATAAGTGTGTTCCCAAATCAGGCCATAATCTTAACCAATTACTCTGGAAAACATATTTCTAAGTATTCTGTGACATTTTTCCTCCTCAAAATATTCCCAGTTTAAAAATGAAGGCAAAATTTAGAAATACTATTTTCATATAATTAACTATAAATTCATATTTTTGCATAGTATATATTTATATGGCAGGAATTGAGCTGTGTTTTCAGAAACTAAATTTTACCATTTAGTTCTTTTTAAATTACCCATACTGAAATATAATCACACTTCTTGATGTCTTACTGAGCTCATGTTATAACAATCTTTTTTTTTTTTTTTTTTTATGTTTATACAAAGGCTATAGTTTAGTATGAAACTTCAATTCCTTGGTCCCCAATTTAAGCATGATATAGAATATAGACATTGTTTTAAAAGTGTCAGCTTCAAAATATTCAGACAGAAAACAGTGCCAAAAATCTAATAACTGTTGTATGATATTTAAATGAATGTGATGGGCTTTCTAAGGCATTTAATCTCCATGCTTATGTCTACATGACACAAACCATCTGGCTGAAAAACCAATAAATTAGTTAGTTATCTGGGGATTTCATTTAAGTATGGATATATCTGAAAAAAATGAATAAGTTTAACTTCTCTTTTTAATTTGAATATCATGTCTGTATAAGAAAGTGCTATTGTTACAATATATTAAAGAATTTGCTGAAACATAAATCTCAAAAATTAACATTTTATGTATGATATCATTTCTAACATAGACTTACTTAGGCTTACTTTTTTGGTATTACTCCTCAACAAATGCTCACTGACTATACTTTTAAAATTATTTCTAACATTAGAAAATGTTATAAATACACAAATGCAGCATTCATTTGAGGCAGGCTCTAATATAGCAGTATATAATTTTCTGTAATATGTTTTATTTTATAATATTTATATATCTAATGCATTCAGAAAAGTTAATTTATGACATTTGAAATAATTGTACTTGAACATTAAATACGTTATGTTAAATAATTACCCTGACATAGTTGTTGTGGCTCAGTCGATCAGTTTTGTCTAACTCTCTGAGACCCCATGGACTGTAGCATGACAGGCATTCCTGTCCTTCACCATCTCCCAGAGCTTGCTCAAACTCATGTCCATTGCATCAGTAATGCCATCCAACTATCTCAGCCTCTCTCATTCCCTTCTTCACCTGCCAGCAATCTTTCTCAGCATCAAGGTCTCTTCCAATGAGTCAGCACTACATATCAGGTGGTCAAAGTACTGGAGCTTCAGCTTCAGCATCAATCCTTCCAATGAATATTCAGGACTGATTTCTTTAGGATTGACTGGTTTGATTTCCTTGCTGTCCAAGGGACTCTCAAGAGGCTTCTCCAACACCAGAATGCATAAGCATCAATTCTTCAGCATTCAGCTTTCTTTACGGTCCTACTCTCACATCCATACATGACTACTGGAGAAACAATTTGACTTTATGGACCTTTGTGGGCAAAGTAATGTCTCTGCTTTTTAATATGCTGTCTAGGTTGGTCATAGCTTTTCTTACAAGGAGTAAGTATCTTTTAATTACGTGGCTGCAGTCACCATCTGCAGTGATTTTGGAGCCGAAGAAAATAAAGTCTGTCACTGTTTCCATTTTTTCCTCATCTAATTGCCATGAAGTGAAGGGAACACATGCCATGATCTTCGTTTTTTGAATGTTAAGTTTTAAACCAGCTTTTTCACTCTCCTCTTTCACTTTCATCAAGAAGCTTTTTAGTTCCTCTTGGCTTTCTGCCGTAAGGGTAGTGTCATCTGAATATCTGAGGAAACTGATATTTCTCCAGGCAGTCTTGATTCCAGCTTGTGCTTCATCCAGTCCAGCATTTCAAAAGAATGCACTCTGTATATAAGTTAAATAAGCAGGGTGACAATATACAGCCTTGATGCAATCCTTTCCCAATCTGGAACTGGTCCATATTTCCATGTCCAGTTTTCACTCTTGCTTATTGACCTGTGTACAGATTTCTCAGGAGGCAGGTAATGTAGTTTGGTATTCCCATCTCTTTAAGAATTTTACAATTTGTCGTGGTACATACAGTCAAAGGTTTTTGCATAGCCAATAAAGCAGAAATAGATGTTTCTCTGGAATTTTCTTGCTTTATCTATGATCTAGTGGATGTTGGCAATTTGATCTTAGGTTTCACTGCATTTTCAAAATCCAGCTTGAACATCTGCAAGTTTTTGGATCATGTAATGTTGAAGCCTGGCTTGGAGAATTTTGAGCACTATTTTGCTAGCTTTGGGGCTTCACTGATAGCTCAGTTGGTAAAGAATCTGCCTGTGGTGCTGGAGACATTGATTTCATTCCTGGGTCAGGAAGATCCACTGGAGAGGGGATAGGCTACCCACTCCAGTATCCTTGGGTTTCCCTTGTGGCTCAGCTAGTAAAGAGACTACCTGCAATGTGGGAAACCTGGGTTTGGTCCCTGGGTTAGGAAGATCCCCTGGAGAAGGGAATGGCTACCCACTCCAGGACTCTGGCCTGGAGAATTCCATGGACTCTATAGTCCATGGGGTCACAAAGATTCGAACACGACTGAGCGACCTTCATTTTCATTTTTCTTAGCTAACATGTGAAATGAGTACAATTGTGTGGTAGTTTGAACATTTTTTGGCATTGCCCTTTTTTGGGATTGGAATGAAAACTGACCTTTTGCAGTTCTGTGATCACTGCTGAGTTTTCCAAATTTGCTGGCATATTGAGTGCATCAATTTCACAGCATCATCTTTTAGAATTTGAAATAGCTCAGCTGGAATTCCATCATCTCCAGTAGCTTTGTTGATAATGGTGATAATAAGGCCCATTGACTTCTCACTCAAGGATGTCTAGCTCTAGGTAAGTGATCACATCATCGTGGTTATCTGGGTCCTTAAGATTTTTTTTTTTTTTTTGGTACAGTTTTTCTGTAAATTCTTGCCACTTCTTAATATCTTCTGCTTCTGTCAGGTCCATACCATTTCTGTCCTTTATTGAGCCCATCTTTGCATGAAATATCCCCTTGGTATCTCTAATTTTCTTGAAGAGATCTCTAGTCTTTCCTATTCTATTGTTTTCCTCTATTTCTTTGCATTTTTCACTTTAGGAAGGCTTTCCTATCTCTCCTTACTATTCTTTGGAACTCTGCATTCAAATGGGTATATCTTTTCTTTTTTCCTTTGTCTTTCATGTCTCTTCTTTTCTCAGCTATTTGTAAGGCCTCCTTGGACAACTATTTTGCCTTTCTGCATTTATTTTTCTTGGCAATGGTTTTGATCAATACCTCCTGTTCCATGTTTGGAACCTCTGTCCCTACATGTTCTTCAGGCATTCTGTCTATCATATCTAATCCCTTGAATTTTTCACTTTCATTATAAAATCACCAGGGATTTTATTTAGGTCATACCCAAATGCCCTAGTGCCTTTCTCTACTTTCTTCAATTTAAGTCTGAATTTTGCATTAAGGACTTCATGATCTGAGGCACAGTCAGCTCCTAGTCTTGTTTTTGCTGACTTTATAGAGCTTCTCCATCTTCTCCATCAATCTGTTGATGTCCATGTGACATTACCTAACTATATCCCCTTTGATGATTTGAACTGTTGACATTCTATCTTCAAATAGATGGTACTTAACTTACAAATAGGCACTTTAAGGATAACATACATAAACTGAATGTGTATTAAGAAATATGAGTGAAATCTTTGTAGCAAATTGTAATTTGCCTTTTAAGGGTTAGGATAATAGTAGCAATGACTGAAGACTAACACAGAGAGAAAGGAATTATTACTAAATTACAAAAGAAATACAAATGTTAGGGGAAATAACTAGCAGAAGTAGCAATATATTAATAATCTTCCAAAGGTAGAGGAAATGAAAAATAGATTGGAAGATTAAACCTAAGACATAATAAAAATAGATGACACAGCAAAATATAAATGAGAATAAAACAAATGTTTATCTTTCTTTTTTTTCTTAAAATCATATACAAACTATAATTTTTAAAGTGAAAATCTCATATAGTGATAAAATTAAGTGCTTTGAAAGATACAGACCTGAGTGTGCAAGCAAGCTTAAAATTAATAAGGTATGGTATTTTTTATTATGACATTTTTAAAGCAGTCTAATCTTCATAGTAAAATTGAGGAGAAAGTACAGAGGTTTCCCATATACCCCCACCTCCACACATTTCTAACCTCTCCTCTTAGCAATATATTTCACAAGAGTGATACATTTTTAATAATTGATGAACATATAGTTATCATAATCACCCTGAGTTAACAATTTACATTATGGTTCACCCTTGGTATTGTACATTCTGTTGGATCAGATAAAGGTATAATGACATGCATCCATAATTGTAGTATGATGCAGAGTATTTTCATTACTAAAAATTGTCTGTGCTTTGTCTATTCTTTCTTCCCATTATCCTCACTCTAGGAATTCACTGAATTTTTTATTGGTCTCCATGGTCTTGTCTTTTCCAGATTGTCATATAGTTAGAATAATAGGATATGTAGACTTTTCAGATTGGTTTCCTTTGCTTCGTAATATGCATTTAAGATTCCTCTTTGTTTTATGTTTGATTGCTCATTGATTTCTAGCACTGAATAATATTCCATTGTTTGAATGTACCACACTTTAATCACTTACTGAAAGACATCTTTGTTGCTTCCAAGTTTTGCTAATCAGGAATAAAGCCGCTATAAACATCCATGTGCTGTTTTCTGTGTGAACATAAGTTTTCATCTTCTTTGGTAAATAACAAGGAGTGAAATTGGTGGCTCATATGGTGATGATATGCTTTTGAACTGTGGTGTTGGAGAAGACTCTTGAGAGTCCCTTGGACTGCAAGAAGATCCAACCAGTCCATTCTGGAGGAGATCAATCCTGGAATTTCTTTAGAAGGAATGATGCTAAAGCTGAAACTCCAGTATTTTGGCCACCTCATGCGAAGAGTTGACTCATTGGAGAAGACTCTGATGCTGGGAGGGATTGAGGGCAGGAGGAGAAGGGGACGACAGAGGATGAGATGGCTGGATGGCATCACTGACTTGATGGGTGTGAGGCTGAGTGATCTCCGGGAGCTGGTGATGGACAGGGAGGCCTGGCGTGCTGCAGTTCATGGGGTTGCAAAGAGTCGGACACGACTGAGCGACTGATCTGATCTCTGATGGTGATGATGTTTAGTTTTCTAAAAGACCGCCAAACTGACTTCCAAAGTGACTGAAGCAGTTTTAATTCCCAAGAGCCATGAGTGAGACTTCCTGCACATTTCAGCAGCATGTGGTGTTATCTGGGTTCTGGATTTAAGATCCCCTGGAAAAGGAAATGGCAACCTAGTTGCCACTCTAATATGCCACCTAACGCCATTCTTGTATTCTTGCCTGGAAAATCCCATGGACAGAGGAGCCTGGCGTGTCACAGTGCACGTGGTTGCACAGAGTCAGACATGCCTGAGAGACTAACAACAACAGGCAGGTAGATGAATCTCATTGTTGTTTTAACTTGCATTTCCTTGATGACATATGATATGGAGTTTCTTTTCATATGCTTATTTGCCATCTGAAGATCTCATTTGGTGAGATCTGTTCAAATTTTTGCTCATGTTTTATTATTATTTTTTTTTTCTATTTATAGGTTTCCTTCTCCTTCAACGTTGTTTTGACTATTCTGGATCTTTTGCCTTTCCATAAAACTTTAAAATTAGCTTACCAATATCCCAAAATAACTATGATTTTGATTGGGTTTTCATTTAATCTAAAGATCAAGTTGGTAAGAACTAAAAATCAGGGAAGAACTTCCTGACAATATCGGGCCTCTCTATCAACATTCATAAGCATGGACTATTTCTCCAGGTTTTTATTTTTTTTTTTTAACTTTAGAATTTTGTATTGGTTTTGCCATACATCAACATGCATCCGCCAAGGGTATACACATGTTCCCCATTCTAACTTAGAGAAATTCTCAGTCATTGTTCTTTTAAATATCTCTTCTCTTTCATTTCTCTTTATCTTCTCCTTTTGGTGTTCAATTACACACAGTATATGCTTGTTCTGTATTATTTGGCTATTCTGTTTTGTTATTAACAATTTTTATTCTTTTTGATTTTCAGTTTTGAGGATTTGGCATTTGATAACACAAACTTCAAGAATGTGGGTGGTTTGAAGGAAAAAGGAGGAAAAATGGAAATTACAAGCAAGTATAAGAAATGGCAACCCACTCCAGTGTTCTTGTCTGGAGAATCCCAGGGACGGGGGAGCCTGGTGGCTGCCATCTATGGGGTCACACAGAGTCGGACACGACTGAAGTGACTTAGCAGCAGTAGCAGCAGCATAAGACCTAATTCTCATCCAACTCAAAAAAATGACCAGGATTTGGGAGAGGGGGTTAGAATTCACCACTTAAGAAAGCTTTGAGATTGATATTATTCTAAGTGTTAGGCATGTTTAAGTTTAATTAAAAAGTAAAATAAGAAAAGAGAGTAAGGGTGGGAGAGAAAATAAAATTTCAGAAAAAATTTGTAGATATTGGAATCAAGTGACAATTTTCAGAGGCCATATTAAAAAGACGTGGAAAGGATAGAAGGGGAAAACTGAGTTGGATGAGTATATGAATAGAGAAGTTGGAAGGCAGTAGTTCAGTTGAAGATGAATGAAAAAAATCTACATGTTGGAATGGGCATATATTATAAGAAACTCTGAAACATAAAATAGATAAAGACATATCTTGCTTAGTCACTGGATCTCATAATTTTCCAGAGATATAAATAGAAAAAAATTACAAACATGAGGGGAAAAAAACATATAGCATCAGAATTCATCATGGCAATAGTGAATCAAAGAAAATAACGGAGTGTTTTGATTATCATACCCAGAAATATATGAAGTCAAGTGGGCCTTAGAAAGCATCACTACGAACAAAGCTAGTGGAGGTGATGGAATTCCAGTGGAGCTATTCCAAATCCTGAAAGATGATGCTGTGAAACATTGAGTGCTGCACTCAATATGCCAGCAAATTTGGAAAGCTCAGCAGTGTCCACAAGATTGGAAAAGGTTAATTTTCATTCCAATCCCAAAGAAAGGCAATGCCAAGGAATGCTCAAACTACCGCACAATTGCACTCATCTCACACGCTAGTAAAGTAATGCTCAAAATTCTCCAAGCCAGGCTTCAGCAATATGTGAACCGTGAACTTCCTGATGTTCAAGCTGGTTTTAGAAAAGGCAGAGGAACCAGAGATCAAATTGCTAACATCCGCTGGATCATCGAAAAATCAAGAGAGTTCAAGAAAAACATCTATTTCTGCTTTATTGACTATGCCAAAGCCTTTGACTGTGTAGATCACAATAAACTGTGGAAAATTCTGAGAGAGATGGGAATACCAGACCACCTGATCTGCCTCGTGAGAAATCTGTATGCAGATCAGGAAGGAACAGTTAGAACTGGTCATGGAACAACAGACTGGTTCCAAATAGGAAAAGGAATACGTCAAGGCTGTATATTGTCACCATGTTTATGCAGAGTACATAATGAGAAATGCTGGACTGGAAGAAACACAAGCTGAAATCAAGATTTCCGGGAGAAATATCAATAACCGCAGATATGCAGATGATACCACCCTTATGGCAGAAAGTGAAGAGGAACTAAAAAGCCTCTTGATGAAAGTGAAAGTGGAGAGTGAAAACGTTGACTTAAAGCTCAACATTCAGAAAATGAAGATCATGGCATCTGGTCCCAACACTACATGGGAAATAGATGGAGAAACAGTGGAAACAGTGTCAGACTTTATTTTTCTGGGCTCCAAAATCACTGCAGATGGTGACTGCAGCCATGAAATTAAAAGACACTTACTCCTTGGAAGGAAAGTTATGACCAACCTAGATAGCATATTCAAAAGCAGAGACATCACTTTGCCAAGAAAGGTTTGCCTAGTCAAGGCTATGGTGTTTCCTGTGGTCTTGTATGGATGTGAGAGCTGGACGGTGAAGAAGGCTGAGTGCCGAAGAATTGATGATTTTGAGCTGTGGTGTTGGAGAAGACTCTTGAGAGTCCCTTGGACTGCAAGGAGATCCAACCGGTCCATTCTGAAGGAGATCAGCCCTGGGATTTCTTTGGAAGGAATGATGCTAAAGCTGAAACTCCAGTATTTTGGCCACCTCATGCGAAGAGTTGACTCATTGGAGAAGACTCTGATGCTGGGAGGGATTGGGGCCAGGAGGAAAAGGGGACTACAGAGGATGAGATGGCTGGATGGCATCACTGACTCGATGAATGTGAGTCTGAGTGACCTCCGAGAGCTGGTGATGGATAGGGAGGCCTGGCGTGCTGCAGTTCATGGGGTAGCAAAGAGTCGGACACGACTGAGCGACTGATCTGATCTGATAGTTAATTTAATGGAAAAGAAAAACACATTTTCAATTATGAAACTTCCTTTGGAAAACAAAATAATTGGTAAATGATGAACACAAATATAAACTTATGGGCTGATAGCTTGTGGTAAAAAGACTAGTATGAGACCACGGTTTCAGAAAAGATTACTAGTCAGATCAAATCAGTTGCTCAGTCATGTCCGACTCTTTGCAACCCCATGAATCGCAGCACACCAGGTCTCCCTGTCCATCACCAACTCCCAGAGTTCACTGAGACTCACATCCATCGAGTCCGTGATGCCATCCAGCCATCTCATCCTCTGTCATCCCCTTCTCCTCTTGCCCCTAATCCCTCCCAGAATCAGAGTCTTCTCCAATGAGTCAACTCTTTGCATGAGGTGGCCAAAGTACTGGAGTTTCAGCTTTAGCATCATTCCTTCTTAAGAAATCCCAGGGCTGATCTCCTTCAGAATGGACTGGTTGGATCTCCTTGCAGTCCAAGGGACTCTCAAGAGTCTTCTCCAACATCACAGTTCAAAATACTAATACCAGGTAGTAATAATATTGCCTAACACGAGGGAAAAAAAGAGATAGATAATTTGTGATTTGTGAATGCTAGTAACCTGTATTCATAGAGAAAAAAAAATTATATCTAAATCATTTTTAAAATGCAGTTTAATATCTCTAAATTCTTAATGTTTTAAAATTGATTTTTTTAACCTTTGAAATTAAAGGAATTAATATCTTCTGGGTGATGAAATATGCATGCAAAACATAACAATTCCTTTCATCTCACCACAGTTTTGTTCTCCTATATTAAATGATAAATTAAAGCACAATTTTAACAGTTCTATCATTTTTACTATAAAGCAGCATGTATAATATAATCTAATTCATATGCTCATATGTTTATACATGACAAAATTCAGTGAGTTATCAACTTAGCCACTCAATAATTTTTCCTATCAAGATATATAGTGCTCTTCCATGAATTGTGGAGGATATAAAAAATAAGAAATACCTATCTTTTATATCTTATAGATTTTATGAAAATACTAAATATGAACATTATGAGTTTTATTATTAAACTATTTACAAAGTATTATCAGTTAAGACAAAAGGTATATATATATTTCATCAACAAATTATACATGATGGATACAGAACTAAAAGACCTATAAAAATAGGGAAAATGCAGAATTTCCTAATTGTATTTTGATTTTGAGACTGAGGTGTTTATTGATTGTGCAGTAATGAGTTATAGGCAAAGAATTCTTGGCCTGTAATATAAAGAGATATTTTTGTACTTATAACTGAAAGTTCACCTAGTCGCATACAGAAACTCAAAGAAAAGATGTTTTATTCTTTCTCTCCTCTACGTATTCCATTATATTTACATCAAGTTAAAGCTAACACTTTCTGAGAAATCTAAAGTATTCTAGAAGCTTTGGAATTCATGTGTTTCCTTTTTATTTATTTATTTATTTTTTAATGTCAACCAGAAAGAAAGGGCATTTTTCCATCTGAAAAGATCAGGAAATATTTTTCTGAAACCGTCAACAAATGTGCCTTAGTTTTTTGCACACTGAACCTATTATCATGGCTAATAAGATCAGAAGTAGAATCTCATATGGCAACTTGTGATTCCTTCTGGGTTTGAATTACATGCATTACTTAGTAAATGATAAGTCACTCATCAGTGCCAAACTGAAGTTTTCTCAACAATAAAAAAGAAATGACACCAGACTATTATCAGGGATCATTATCATGATACACTTTTGCCTGATTCGCCAAAGTCCTGGATGGCACAGCAGACACGAGAAGTATTTATTATATATAGTCATGCTCAATGAGACTCAATAGAGCTGTCAGGTAATAATGCTCTCTGTTAAGCTGGAAGACAGTATTGGCCAGTGAAAGGAGAAAGTGTGCCAATGAATGAGAATTACATAGATAGTAAAAAAAAAAAAAAAAATTAGGTTCATTGATTCATATGGTTTTCTTAATTTTAATCTTGCTTAAGAAAAAAGATTATCTGAAAAATATTTTGTACGTAAAATCATCGCATGATTATTATATAGAAATCATACTATTACCTATTTTTCTATTTGTGTCTAAAGAGACAAAGAGAAAGTTTATTGAATAAATGTGTACTATTCACTATGTACTCTTGAGAAATGTTGTAAAGTTTATAGTAGTTGAATATCACTGACTAAAGATGGACAACTTAATGAAGTTATATTAAAACCTTGAATGGAAATTTTGGCAAGTTCCATTTGGAATGAACACTCAGAAACCTAATCCTACTAAATCTAAACAAAAATAAATCTTTCTGGGAAAGTGCAAATGTGACATTAAACACGACCTTTTAAGCAACTGATTGAAATGCAAGTTTTTTTTTTTTTTTTTAAAGCAGTAAAGCTAAATAATGTCACATCAAATAGTGTATCAATTTATGTCATTTTCATTCACATCAGATCAGATCAGATCAGTCACTCAGTCGTGTCCGACTCTTTGCGACCCCATGAATTACAGCATGCCAGGCCTACCTGTCCATCACCAACTCCCGGAGTTCACTCAGACTCACATTCATCCATTCAGTGATGCCATCCAGCCATCTCATCCTCTGTCTTCCCCTTCTCCTCTTGCCCCCAATCCCTCCAAGCATCAGGGTTTTCTCCAATGAGTCAACTCTTCGCATGAGGTGGCCAAAGTACTGGAGTTTCAGCTTTAGCATCATTCCTTCCAAAGAAATCCCAGGGCTGATCTCCTTCAGAATGGACTGGTTGAATCTCCTTGCAGTCCAAGGGACTCTCAAGAGTCTTCTCCAACACCACAGTTCAAAATTGTCAATTCTTCGGTGCTCAGCCTTCTTCACAGTACAGCTCTCACATCCATACATGACCACAGGAAAGACCATAGCCTTGACTAGACGGACCTTTGTTGGCAAAGTAATGTCTCTGCTTTTGAATATGCTATCTAGGTTGGTCATAACTTTCCTTCCAAGGAGTAAGCCTCTTTTAATTTCATGGCTGCAGTCACCATCTGTAGTGATTTTGGAGCCCAGAAAAATAAAGTCTGACACTGTTTCCACTGTTTCTCCATCTATTTCACATGAAGTGATGGGACCGGATGCCATGATCTTCGTTTTCTGAATGTTGAGCTTTAAGCCAACTTTTTCACTCTCCACTTTCAGTTACATCAAGAGGCTTTTTAGTTCCTCTTCACTTTCTGCCAGAAGGGTGGTGACATCTGCATATCTGTGGTTATTGATATTTCTCCTGGCAATCTTGATTCCAGCTTGTGTTTCTTCCAGTCCAGCATTTCTCATGATGTACTCTGCATATAAGTTAAATAAGCAGGGTGACAATATACAGCCTTGACGAACTCCTTTTCCTATTTGGAACCAGTCTGTTGTTCCATGACCAGTTCTAACTGTTGCTTCCTGACCTGCATACAAATTTCTCAAGAGGCAGATCAGGTGGTCTGGTATTCCCATCTCTTTCAGAATTTTCCACAGTTTATTGTGATCCATACAGTCAAAGGCTTTGGCATAGTCAATAAAGCAGAAATAGATGTTTTTCTGGAACTCTCTTGCTTTTTCCATGATCCAACGGATGTTGGCAATTTGATCTCTGGTTCCTCTGCCTTTTCTAAAACCAGCTTGAACATCAGAAAGTTCATCGTTCACATATTGCTGAAGCCTGGCTAGGAGAATGTATGTTTATATGGTCCTGGGTTTCCCTGGTGGTTCAGATGGTAAAGTATCTGCCTGCAAGGCTGGAGGCCTAGATTTGATCTCTGGTCATGAAGATCCCCTGGAGAAGGGAATGGCTACAAACTTCAGTAATCTTACTGAAAGAATTCATGGATAGAGGAACCTCAAAACTATGTTGTTTCCAGTAGTCATGTACAGATATGAGAGTTGGATGGTAAAGAAGGCTGCTGCTGCTAAATCGCTTCAGTTGTGTCCATCTCTGTGCGTCTCCATAGATGGCAGCCCACCAGTCTCCCCCATCCCTGGGATTCTCTAGGCTAGAATATTGGAGTGGGTTGCCATTTCCTTCTCCAATGCATGAAAGTGAGAAGTGAAATTGAAGTCACCCAGTCCTGTCTGACTCTTAGTGACCCCATGAACTGTTACCCGCCAGGCTTCTCCGTCCATGAAATTTCCAGGCAAGAGTACTGGAGTGGGGTGCCATTGCCTTCTTCAGATAAAGAAGGCTGAACACCAACTATTTATGCTTTTCAACTGTGTTGCTAGAACAAGACTCTTGAGAGTCCCTTGGACTGCAAGGAGATCAAACCAGTCAATCCTAAATGAAGTCAACCCTGAATCTTAATTGGAAGGACTGATGCTGAAGCTGGAGCTACAATATTTTGACCACCTGATGCAAAGAGTCAACATATTGGAAAAGACCCTGATTTGGTGAAAGATTAAAGCTGGGAGGAGAAGTGGGTGACAGAGGGTAAGAATGTTGGATAGCATCATTGAATCAATGGGCATGAGTTTGAGCAAAATCCAGAGTCCAGTGAAGGACAGAGATCCTGGGCTGCTGCAGTCCATGTGGTTGCAAAAATGTCAGACATCGTTTAGTGTCTGAACAACAGCAATAATAAGTCTAGAAATCAGACTATATGTCCTCTAATTTACTTTTTTTCAAACTTTTTTGGTTATTCTAGCTCCTCTGAATGGTCATATAAATTTTATAATTAGTTTTTTTTTTTTTACAAATTAATTGAATAATTTGTCAATATAAAGAACTTTCTTATGTTTTATGAGATTTTTTTTTCCCCTAAGTTGCCTCATATTCCTCATGGTATTATAAAGGGATTTTTAAAAAATATTTATGTATTCATTTGACTGCACCAAATAAATGGCACATGGAATCTTTAGCTGTGGCACATAGGATCTATTTCCCTGACCAGGGATTGGACCCAGGTTCCCTGCATTAGGAACACATTCTTAGCGACTGGACCAATAGAGAAGCTCCCTAAAAGGTATTTTTTTAAGCTTTTAATTCCTTATTGTTCACTGATAGTATATAAATACAATTTTTAAAAGATTGCTTTTTAAATTATTTTTATTTTATTTCATTTTATTTAACTTTACAATATTGTATTGGTTTTGCCATATATCAAAATGAATCTGCCACAGGTATACATGTGTCCCCATCCTGAACCCTCCTCCCTCCTCCCTCCACATACCATCCCTCTTCATCCAAGAAGCTTTCTAAATGTAAATTGATTAATTCTAGTAGCTTTTTGTAGACCCCTTTGGATTTTTCAGGTAGTAAGCATGTGGTCTGCAAATAACTATAGTTTTTACTGCTTACCATATGGATGGATTTTATTTTTTATTTCATTGAATATAATCTCCAATATAATGTCAAATAGAAATGGTAAGCATTGGCATGTTTATATTATTCCTTATCTTGGGGGAGGGTATTTCAGAATTCCATTGTTAAGTATAGTGTGAGCTTTACATTTTTCCTAGATGCACTTACCAGGCTGAGGAATTTCCCCTCTATTCCTAGTTGGTTGAATTTTTTTTACAGAAAATAGTGTTGTATTTTACACTATGGATTTTTCCCCTGTTTTTCTATTTTTTATAAAGTCTGCTTGTTTCACTTGAGTACTTCTTTCTTGCACTATAGCTTAGAAACTTCTTCCTCAAGGTAGTAAATTTGAGCAATGGTAAAGCTATCTCTGTTGTTTCCCATCTCTCAGGAATTATTTCCCTTCAGCCCTGGATGTCCAATGTCTTAAGAAACACTGTTTCCAATTTTATCTTTGTTTTCTTTGGTTT
This sequence comes from Tragelaphus eurycerus, assembly GCA_935064755.1. Taxonomy (NCBI): domain Eukaryota; kingdom Metazoa; phylum Chordata; class Mammalia; order Artiodactyla; family Bovidae; genus Tragelaphus; species Tragelaphus eurycerus. The sequence continues at coordinate 10,793,155 of CAKXYN010000004.1, forward strand.
TATGGTTGTATTAGTCAGGAAAATAAGCCCAGGTCTAGCTATCCCATTTTGATGGTAGGTAGAGCAACTTCACTTTCACTTTTCACTTTCATGCAGTGGAGAAGGAAATGGCAAGCCACTCCAGTGTTCTTGCCTGGAGAATCCCAGGGACGGGGAAGCCTGATGGGCTGCCATTTCTGGGGTCTCACAGAGTCGAACATGACTGAAGTGACTTAGTAGCAGCAGCAGCAGAAGCCCTTAAGTCCTTAGATAGGTTGAGAGAACACTATGAAGTTATACCAGATCTGGCATTGCAAAACCTGATTCAGAAATAAGAGGTCCATATCTCAAAAAGATGTAAAATTCCCACATGTGAAGTAACTTGAAATAATATGATTTACGGTTTAAGACAATTTTTAAAATTTTTTAAAAAATCTAAAAAAAATAATAATAATTTTTGATGACTATAGAAACTCAGTCATTTCAAAATTTTCAAACATATTTTTAACATGTCCATGTATTGCACACTGAGTTTTCCAACAAGTGGACTCAGGAACGCAGATCAGCATATAAGATACTTATTATGAGTACCTATACAATCAATACCTGTGTGTTTGGAGATACTGGATCAGGATTGAGCAGAGGGAAAAGTTGATCTACAAAAGAAGCCCTACTAAATCCTTGGCTAGCTCTACTGAAAGCTCAAGAGCTAACCAGTCCGTCACAATCATTCTGCTTTGTAGTCAAATGGAAGCTGAGGCAATCTGTGCTTGGGAAATAGCTAAAGGACGTCTATAGATGACCCACCTGGCAGCACAGGCAAAAAGTCCTTCCCTGAAAAGGGATCTGTGGTCTGAATCACCATGCTTTATCACTCTGGCATAAAAATAGAGGAATAAATGAATGAGTGGCATGTATAAATTTCTTAGTGTCTTAGATAACATTAATCTAGTTAGATATGCTCTAGTACAGAGGAGCCTGCTAGGCTGCAGTCCATGGGGTCCCTGAGGGTTGGACATGATTGAGCAACTTCACTTTCACTTTTCACTTTCATGCATTGGAGAAGGAAATGGCAACCCACTCCAGTGTTCTTCCTTGGAGAATCCCAGGGACGGGGGAGCCTGGTGGGCTGCCGTCTATGGAGTCACACAGAGTCAGACACGACTGAAGTGACTTAGCATAGCATAGCATAGCATATGCTAGCTTTGTAGGATTCTGAGAAGCAGTGAATTAGCTTCAAGTAGGATAAAATCAAATAATCACAATTTATTTTTTTCCTTAAAGTGAAATGAAGTCTCTCAGTCGTGTCCAACTCTTTGTGACCCCATGGACAAGAGCTTACCAGGCTCCACCATCCATGGGATTTTCCAGGCAAGAATACTGGAGTGGGCTGCAATTTCCTTCTGCAGGGGATCTTCCCAACCCAGGGATCGAACCCAGGTCTCCTGCATTGCAGGCAGATGCTTTACTCTCTTTTAACATAAAAAACAAAAACAAAAAAAACCTATTGCTTTCATTATTAGTCAGTCACTTGAAAAAAAAAACTTCATACCTCTCTATAGTCTTTTAGAAAGCAGATCTTGGCATTAAAAAAAAATTCTGTGGTTAGGATAGTATGTTTCTGACTCATACCATCAAAGAATATATTGAAGGACTTTTAGAATTGCACTCTGAAATGTACTTTGCTACTGATTGAGTAATCAAGGACCTTATTGAAAACATGTCAAATTTTTTTATATACACTCATTAGTGACCTTCATAAATCAATACCAAATTGTTCCAGAAATTCTAAAGCATAAACATAGTTTAACATACACCCATTCCAGCAAATCCTACATACAACACTTCACTTGGCAATAATTGCCTTATAGTCCCATGCCAATGTATTACCTACAGTCATGCATTAAAATAATATTCAAGGAAACAATGACAGTCAAATGATATAATAACAATCCTCTAAATGTTCACTGAATAGGGAGTATAGTATCCAAGAGATACAAAGACAGAAGCATATTAAGAAGAGGTGGCAAGAATACAAGCTTATAACAAACATCTAGAGAGTGAAAAACACTGATCTAGCTATCCAGATGGTTCCCTGGAGACATTTATCTTTCTCTTTTGGGAAATGAACCTTATTTTGTAATTTTCTAGATTCTAAAATATTATTATAGATGAGTAAGTCTGGTATATTATTGGCAAAAACAAAAGGAGGGGATATTTATTGACAAATTAAATTATCTTGTGTATTATTATCTGTGAACACCTAAATCAAAATATTTTGCAATTAAAATTATGTTATGTTCTTCAATATGTAAACCCTCCCATATAACTATTTACTATCAAAGTATTATTTGCTTGATAAAGGAACATGTTATATTTTATATAAGTACACTTAATTTCTAAGATTCTTCAGTTCAGTTCAGTTCAGTCACTCAGTCTTGTCCGACTCTTTGCAACCCCATGAATTGCAGCACACCAGGCCTCCCTGTAGATCAACTCCCGGAGTTCACTCAAACTCACATCCATCGAGTCAGTGATGCCATCCAGCCATCTCATCCTCTGTTGTCCCTGTCTCTTCCTCCTCCTAATCCCTCCCAGCATCAGAGTCTTTTCCAATGAGTCAACTCTTCGCATGAGGTGGCCAAAGTTTTGGAGTTTCAGCTTTAGCATCATTCCTTCCAAAGAACACTAGGGCTGATCTCCTTTAGAATGGACTGGTTGGATCTCCTTGCAGTCCAAGGGACTCTTAAGAGTCTTCTCCAACACCACAGTTCAAAAGCATCAATTCTTCGGTACTCAGCTTTCTTCACAGTCCAACTCTCACATCCATACATGACTACTGGAAAAACCATAGCCTTGACTAGACAGACCTTTGTTGGCAAAGTAATGTCTCTGCTTTTGAATATGCTATCTAGGTTGGTCATAACTTTCCTTCCAAGGACTAAGTGTCTTTTATTTTAGTGACTGCATTCACCATCTGCAGTGATTTTGGAGTCCAGAAAAATAAAGTCTCTCACTGTTTCCACTGTTTCCCCATCTATTTGCCATGATTCTTAGCTACATGTATTTTAGTAGTCGACCTCTAATTCTTGAGTCATAATTCTATTCCCTAAGATCTAAACTGATAGAAAATCACAAGTACATCATCATAGTTTTTTTTTTTTATACTTTCTGTAAAAATAATTTTAACCTATAAAATATTGCAAGGGGAATACAATGAAAATCAGTGTATTTTTAATTAGATTCAGTATACTGTTAACATTTTACCATATTGTCTCATTATTTTCTCTCTTTCTCATCTCTATGCATACAAACACTCCTACAATATTTCTTTGTTATTTGAATGTAAGTTACAAACATTTCAATTTCATATATATGTGCATATATTCAGTAAGAACAAATGTAATCATCCATATAGCAAAAGTGTCATCATTGTAGTCAATAAACATCATAATAATGCAATAAATAATATCAAAAAGGTACAGCCCATATATAAGTTTCCCAACTGTTTCATTAATGTATCTTTGTTTTCATCTATAATCCAACCAAGTATAACTTACTGCATTTAATTTTCATATGTCCTAAATACCTATTGTCTTTAGTTTCTATTTATCATGGGAAGAATGTCAATTCCAACAAGATATATTGATGTTCTTGAACATGTAAATGTAAATGTGACCTTATTGGAGTAAAAAAAAAAAGAAGTCTTTTCAGACGCAATTAAATTAGGATTTAGAGAAGTTATTATTTTGAATTATCCCAGTGTGCCATAAACCCAGTACCAAATATTCTTACAAGGCACAAGAAGATAAGACATGTGAAGTGAAAGGCTGTCTGAAGAAACAGCAAAAATCTGAGTGATACTGCCACAGGGAAAGGGACAGAGCCATCAGATGCTGGAGGCAGCAAGAAGGCATTATCAATTCTCCCAAGGCCTTAAAAGGGAGCATGACTCTGATGACATCATGATTTTTGACTTCTGGCTTAGAGAACTGTGAGAGAAAAAAATATGGCAAATGAACCACCAAATTTAAGAGAATTTTTATGGCACGCCTGGGAAATTAACAGACACCCCAAATGACTGAGGAAACAGAAGTCAAAAGCAAGGGAGAAAGGGAAAGATATACCCAACTACATGCAGAGTTTCATAGAACTGCAAGGAGAGCTAAGAAGGCATTCTTAAATGAGGAGTGCAAAGAAATGGAGGAAAACAATAAAATGGGAAAGACTAGAGATCTTTTCAGGAAAACTGGAGATATCAAGGGGACATTTTATGCAAGCATGGGCACGATAAAGGACAGAAATGGTAAGGACTTAAAAAAAAGCAGAAGAGATTAAGAAGAAGTGGCAAGAATACTAAGAACTATACAAAAAAGATCTTAATGACCCCTATAACCACAATGCTATGGTCACTTACCTAGAGCCAGACATCCTGGAGTGTGAGGTCAAGTGGGCCTTAGGAAGTCTTATTACGAACAAAGCCAGTGAATGTAACAGAATTCCAGCTGAGCTATTTACAATCCTAAAAGATGATGTTAAAGTGGTACATTCAATATTTCAGCAAATTTGGAAAACTCAACAGTGGCCACAGGACTGGAAAAAGATCGGTTTTCAATGCAATCCCAAAGAAGGACAATGCCAAAAAATGTTCAGACTACTGTACAGTTGCTCTCATTTCCCATGCTAGTAAGATTAGGCACAAAATCCTTTAAACTAGACTTCAACAGTATGTGAACTGAAAACTTCCAGATGTATGCACTGGGTTTAGAAAAGGAAGAGGAACTAGAGATCAAATTGCCAACATCCATTGGTTCACAGAGAAAGCAAGGGAATTCCAGAAAAAAACATATACTTCTGCTTTATTGACTATGTGAAAGATTTTTACTGTGTGGAGCACAACAAAATGGAAAGTTCCAAGAGATGGGAATACCAGACAACTTTACCTATCCCCTGAGAAGTCTGTATGTGGGTCAAGAAGCAACAGTTAGACCTTATATAAAACAATGAACTGGTTCCACATAAGGAAAGGAGTACATCAAGGCTGCATATTGTCACCCTACTTATTTAACTTATATGCAGAGTACATCATTTGAAATACCAGGTTGGATGAATCACAAGATGAAATCAAGATTGCTGGGAGAAATATCAACAGTCTTAGATATGTAGATGATACCACTCTAATGACAGAAAGTGAAGAGGAACTAAAGAGCCTCTTCATGAGGGTGAAAGAGGAGAGTGGATAAGCTGACTTAAAATTCAACAGTCAAAAAACATTTGGTCCCGTGAGTTCATGGCAAATAGACAAGATGGAAACAATGAAAATCTTTTTTTTTTTTGTTTTTCCTTTGGGCTCCAAAGTCACTGCAGATGGTGATTGCAGCCATGAAATTAAAATACACTTGCTCCTTGGAAGAAAAGCTATGACCAACCTAGACGGCATATTAAAATGCAAAGACACCACTTTGCTGACAAAGGTCCATATAGTCAAAGCTATGGCTTTTCCAGTAGTCATGTACAGATTTGAGAGTTGTATTATAAAGAAAGTTGAGCACTGATGAATTGATGCTTTCAGACTGTGTGCTGGAGAAGACTCTTGAGAGTTCCTTAGAGTGCAAGGAGATCAAACCAGTCAATCTTAAAGGAAATCAACCCTAAATCTCATCAGCTGCCTTTATTTGGACCCTGTGGAAGAGGGAGAGGGTGGGATGATTTGGGAGAATGGCATTGAAATATGTAAAATATCATATATGAAACGAGTTGCCAGTCCAGGTTCGATTCATGATACTGGATGCTTGGGGCTGGTGCACGGGGATGACCTGGAGGGATGGTACAGGGAGGGAGGAGGGAGGAGAGTTTGGGGTGGGGAGCACATGTATGCCTGTGGTGGATTCATTTTGATGTATGGCAAAACCAATACAATATTGTAAAGTTAAACAAAATAAAAAATTTAAAAATAAATAAATAAATCTCATTGGAAGGATAGATGCTGAAACTGAAACTTCAATACATTTAGCCACTTCATGTGAAGAGCTGGCTTGCTGAAAAAGACCCTGAGCTGGCTCACTGAAAAAGACCCTGATGCTGGGAAAGTGAAGGCAAAAGGAAAAGAGGACAAGATGGTTGGATGGCATCATAGACTCAATGGACATTAATTTAAACAAACTCCAGGAGATACTGAAGGACAGGGAAGCCTGGCATGATGCAGTCCATGGGGTTACAAAGAGTTGGACGTGTCTTAGTGACTGAAGAGCAACATAATCCAGAGAAGGAAATGACAACCCACTCCAGTGTTCTTGCCTGGAGAATCCCAGGGACAGGGGAGCCTGGTGGGCTTTCGTCTATGGGGTCACACAGAGTCGGACATGAATGAAACGACTTAGCAGCAGCAGCAACATAATCCAATATCAATATTATCATTATCATCACATCATCAATATTATTTCCTCAATTATTCTAGATTTGACTTTTGGGAGTTCTTTTAGTTTGGCCCCTGTGTCCCTTTAATATACCCTTGTTCTTTTGTTTTTTAACATCTTCATAATTTCTAGAAGTGTAAGATATTCCACACTCATTCTGTCAGAAAATATTAATGTATGTAATATAAAATATGATATTTTGTCCATTTTAAGTATATAATTCAGTTGCATTAATTACTGAAATATTGTAGTTTATAATAAGAAATATGTATTTAATCTTTGCCTTTTATCTGTCACTCACTTCCTAAAACTCTTCAATTTCTTTAGAGATGAGAAAAATGAGGTTAACTTTTGGAAAGCCCCTGGGTAACTTGGCTGTTGGGCTTCCCAGGTAGCTCAGTGATAAAGATCCTGCCTGCCAATATGGGAGACACATGAGACTCAGCAGATCCCTGAGGCAGGAAGACCCTTGGAAGAGGAAATGATAACCCACTCCAGTATTCTTACCTGGGAAATCCCATGGACAGAGGACCCTGGTGGGCTATAGGTCTTAGGGTTGCAGAGATTCAGAGGCAAGTGAGCACAGATGCATGTAACCTGGCTGTTCGCAGGAGTTATTGTTGTTCAGTCTCTAAGTTGTGTCCTACTCTTTATGACCCCATAGACTGTAGCAGTCCAGGCTTCCCTGTCCTTCACTATCACCAGGAGTTTGCTCAAACTCATGTCCATTGAGTCAGTGATGCCATCTAACCATCTCATCCTCTATCAGCCCCTTTTGCTTCTGCTGTCAAACTTTCCCAGCATCAAGGTCTTTACCAATGAGACAGTTCTTTGCACCAGGTGGCCAAAGTATTGAAGTTTCCGCTTCAGCATCAATCCTTCCAATGAATATTCAGAATTGATTTCCTTTAGGATTGACTGACTGATTTCCTTATTGCCCAAGGGAGTCTAAAGAGTCTTCTCCAGCACCACAAATTGAAAGCATGAATTCTTCAGTGCTTAGCCTTCTTTATGGTCCAACTCTCACATCTGTACATGCCGACTGGAAAAATCATAGCTTTGACTATACAGACCTCTGTCAGCAAAGTGATGTCTCTGCTCTTTAATACACTGTCTAGGTTTATCATAGCTTTTCTCCCAATAAACATGAGTGTTTTAATTTCATAGCTACAGTCCTGTATTCAGTGTTTGTGGAGCCCAAGGGAATCCAACTTTGAGGGTTGGAACTTTCAGTCCTACCACCTGACTCCAAGGAGGGGAAGGACTAGAGACTGAGTTCAATCACCAATGCCAATGATTTAATCAACCATGCCTATATAATGAAGTCTCCATGAAACCCCAAAATGATGAGGTGCAGAGAGCTTCTAAATCAGTAAACATGCAGAGATACTGGGAGAGCAGCACACTTTGCAAGAGTATGAAAACTCCTTGCCCTCTCTCCCTACCTTGCTTTCTGCTTTTCTTTCATCTGCTTGTTCCTCACTGACAGCCTTTTATAATAAAATGGTAATCTAGTAAATAAAATTTTTCTTTGAATTCTATAGGCTTCTCTAGCAAATTGATTGAACCCACGAAGAGGGTCAGTGGAACTTCTGATCTACAATCCATTGACTACAATCCATTCTGATCTATAATCCACAGACAACAACCTGGACCTGCAATTGGTATGTTAACTGGAGAGAGGTAGTCTTATAGGACTGAAACTTTAAACTGTGAGATCTGCCACTATGTGTGCTGATAGTGTCAGAACTGAGTTCAATTAAAGACACCTAACTGGAGAATGGTTTGGTGTGGTAGAGAACCCCACACATTTAATTGGCACTGAAGTGGTACATGTATACATTGGAATACTGCTGCTGTTGCTGCTGCTAAGTCGCTTCAGTTGTGTCCTACTTTGTGTGACCCCATAGATGGCAGCCCACCAGGCTCCCCTGTCCCTGGGATTCTCCAGGCAAGAATATTGGAGTGGGTTGCCTTCTCAGACAATGGAATACTACTTAGTTACTAAATTACAAAACAGTGCCATTTGCAGCAACATGGATGCAACTAAAGATTATCATTCTAAGTGAAGTTAATGAGAAAGAGAAAGACAAATATCACATGATATTACTGATATGTGGAACCTAAAATAATGTCACAAAGGAACCGATTTACAACACAGAAACACTCACCAACACAGAGATCAGACTTGTGTTTACCAAAGAGATGGTGGGAGAGGAATGGACTGGGAGTTTTGGGGTTGATAGATGCAAACAATTATATTTAGAATGGATAAACAATAATATCTTACTGTATAGCACACAGAACTATATCCAGTCTCCCAGGATAAACCATAATGGAAAAGAATATAAGGACAAGAATGTATATATGTATATAACTGTGTCACATTGCTGTAGAGCAGATTGGCATAACATTGTAAATCAATTATACTCCATTAAAAATATATACACATATATACGTATATATATATAATTACACTGTGTAATTATCATCTTCATTTCCAAAACATTTTCATCACCCAATATAAACTCTGTACCTGTTCACTAAGTAATAACTTCACATTCCTCGTCTTTCCTGTCCCTTGTAATCCTTAGTTTTCTTTCTGCCTCTATAAATTTGTTAATTTTAGATATTTCATATAAGTGGAATCACACAGTATCCATCCTCTTGTGTATGGCTTATTTCATTTAACACTTTCAAGTCTTATCCATGTTGAAATATCTATGAAAACTTCCTTCGTTTTTATAATGTAAAAAATGTTCCATGGCATACATGTATCACATTTTCTTTATCCATTAATCTGTTGATGAATACTTAGATTATTTTCTAGTGTCTTTCTCAGTGATTGATGACACTTGGAAATATTTGCCATTAGCCAGAAACTACAAAGTAAACTCAGGCATTATTCTTTCTCTTACTATCTGTATGACTCTTTATTTATTTTATTTTTTAACTTTACAATATTGTATTGGTTTTTCCACTCTTTATTAAGTCCATTCATACTAATTTGTCTTAAGAGAAAAATAGACACTTGATGTTAGTTATGAAGTCTTAACATATGTGTGCCAAACTACCTCTGTTTATCTTGACCTGGGATCCAGCCACACCGGATCTCCTAAGATTTCTCAAATCTCTAATGCAACATCTGACTACATAAACATGTTATTCTGCCTGAAACAGTGTTTCTACTCACCCTTACCCTTTTTCTCTGGATAACTTTTAATTACCTTAAAATCTAAGTTTAATGCTCACTTCCTCAAGAAAACTTCCCTGACTTTTTCTGCTATTTATTTGTTTTGATATATGTTGTCATAGGGCTTCTCAGATGGCTCAGTGGTAAAGAATCTGCCTACCAATGCAGGAGATCCAGAGGTGTGGGTTCAATCAGTGGATCGGGAAGATCCCCTGGAGAAGGGAATGGTGACCCACTCTACTATTTTCACCTGGAAAATTCCATGGACCGAGGAGCCTGCTGGGCTATGACCTAGGGCATTATATAGAGCCAGACATGACTGAGTATGAATATATGCCCATGTTGTCATAGAACTTTCTTCTTTTCCTTCAGAGTGCTTACTTCTTTTTAAATTATGTATTTGTATGTATACATCAATATGATTATTTAATTCATATTTGATTTCTCCATTGGATTGTAAGCTCTACAAGTGCAACAAATGTTTGCATGTTTCTTTAACACTGTATTCCCAGCATTTAGAGAATGCTTGGAACTTATTAGATATACATGAAATATCTTTTTAAAGAATAACTATGGATAAATGAATGAATGAATGAATTTTTTGATATCCTTCTATCACTTTACACAACTAAAATAAAGCCTAAACAGCTAAGATTGAAATGAAAGAATGTTCCACATTCCTTACTGGTCATTTCTTCCTATTAAACCTTGGTAGAATAATGAAATATAAAAGCCCTTTCTAAAATACCCATATCAGTATGTATTTGTGGTTGTATTTTTAACTGTGCCACCTACTTTGTGAGTTTCTCTGTATTTCTTTTTCCTAAATCCTGCTACCAGCACCACTCCGTACTCTTAACAGACACACAGACACAATATCTACCTACAGCTGATTCAGTTATTTTGATAGTGCTCTTTTCCTTAGTTTGTGAACTTTTGGAGATCAGGCAACATGTACACTTTTTTGTGGGTACCCAGGATTTAATTACTTGTTTGTCATAAAAATTGATTCTCAGTAAGTGTTTTCTGAATTAATCGATGTTTATAAACTGTTTTTAAGCCAATACAATATGTTTTTCCATAGTCTCTTTAAGAATTTTTAATTGAGATATGGATATATGCATGAAGAGGGACTGCACATTTATAAATTCATGCCATACAGGAAATGTTACTCCCATCTGTTAACCTATGCTATTGTAATATTGATTAAATATTATTTTTATATACTGTAAAAGTAGACACTTTATGGTACTTGTCAAGTAATAAAATGTGTTTTCCAGTTCCATTTTCATTTTGATGAATGCAAACATAATGTACAAACTATTTTGAGACTTTCCACCCACCACTCTTGTCCAGTATAAAAGCATTTTACTGATGAACATGGTTACTCCAGAGCATCTTAGTTCAAAATGAAGATCAATTGCATACATATTTGACAATGCAGAATGAATTTAGATTAATACAAAATCCTAACATTGTCCATTAAGAGAAAAGCAAATATCGTATATTAACACATATAAATGGGATCTAGAAAAATCATAATGATGAACCTATTAGCAGGGAAGGAATGGAGATGCAGATGTAGAGAATGGACTTGTAGACACAGTGGGAGAGGGAGAGAATGGGATGAATGGAGAAAACAGCATCAATATATATATAGTATCATGTGTAAAGTTGATAGCTGGTGAGAAGTTGCTACATATATAGGGAGCCAAGCCTGGCACTCTGGTGAGCTAGAGAGGTGGGATGTGGGGAGGGGAGGGAGGCTGAAGAAGTTGGGGACATATGAATCATTGTGGTTGATCATGTTGCTGTATGTCAGAAACCAACACAACGTTGCAAAGCAATTTTTCTCCAATTAAAAAATAAAAAAATCCTAACATTAGAATTTAACCAATTCTGGTAGAAATAGATTTAAAAACTTTTTAAAACCAAGATGTCATGTGCTTCTCATGGGATACTTAAGGAGCATATTTATATATGATGGTGACATTTATAAGAACTTATAATTATTGATCATTTTAAAATGTGTTTTATAAACTGCAGAACTTAACTCATTAATTTTATAAAATTTAACAGAAAAACCAGGGCTCAAAAACATGAAACTAGTTGGGCAAACAGATTAAATTACTTGATTTTAATGTCTAGTAAGACAGACAGAATACGAACCCAACCTATATGACTTCAGAGATGCCATTTTAAACATTTGCAGTTCTGTGACCCAAACCAACTTAGCACCTTTCAGAATTCAGAGACAAACTGGGATATAGGAATGCTAATAGATCAGAGTAATAATTATCACTGTATAATTAACCTTAATTACATTTGAATATATTAACATTAAAAATAACATCAAAAGTTTTCTTGGAATATTGCTTTATTTTAATTTGGATAATTTTATAGAAATCCTTGAACACCTAGATAAAGGTAAAGGGAAGAGGAGCTTATTATTTAGGTACTTGTTCATCTCAGAGACTTCCTTATTTTTTATTTGTGTATGTCTAATCTAAATAAAGACCAATTTCTTAAGTCCATTCTAATATGTCACTTAAGTCTGAATTCTAATCATAATCACATATGATTAACTGATGTAATATGAAGTTTTTTAAATTATTGGCAAGCCACTACTGGGTTGTTTTACCCCTCATTCTGTATAGGTAGTAGACCAAGATTTCTAAAACTCACAAAGTAAAAACTTTTTCTCAGGGAGAGCAACAAATAGTGCCAGAGATAATGATGAAGAAAATCTAAATTATAATATGTAACAAGGAATCAGATTCAGTACAGCTGGTTTCTGTACAAGACTTACTGCCACAAAGCAATCTGACTGTAAGTCATACTGACCACTGAGTCATTCTGACCTCAATTCTCTACTGATGATGGCTGTGAGATTGAAGGAAAATTTGGGCATATTAGCCTAATTTTACCAGCAAAAATTTTATATTATTGCATAATCTAGAAATGCACCTGACTCCCTAACTCATCCCATTTATTCCTTGGCCAGTTCTCAACTTTCCATTCAGAAGAATATTTAAGAAATCCAGAACATATTTCATAATTTCTCTAGGAACATTTCCTATATTTAATGTCATTCTCACATGGTCTACTTTATGTTCAAGCTCAGAAGTAAAGAATCCTCCTGCAATGTAGGATATGTGAGTTCAATTCCAGTTCGGGAAGATCCCCTGGAGCAGGGAATGGTGATCCACTCCAATATTCTTGCCTGGGAAATCCCACAGCCTGGTGGGATACAGTTCATAGGTTTGCAAAAATGTTGGACACGACTTAGTGATTAAACAACAAATTTGTCTGTATATTAACATATAATCAAGAGACAAAGATACAAGCTAATTGTTATTCTGCGTAAAATGACTCAGTATTTTTGAGAATTTCCTTTATCTACCAAGCCTTGATTCATTCTGTATAGTAAAATTTTATCAACCATCAATATTTACCATAGATTTTTTGGTCCTACTTTATTCCAGTATATCAGCCAGGTTTCCTTTCTGTGAGGATTGAGCCCATTTACTTGATCTGAAACAACACATACACAATAAGAATATGGATACAAGAGAACTACATCAAGTATATATAATGCATTGGAACATTTCCTTAAGTAAATATTTTGAAAAAATGACAAGTCTCTTGGGTATATATGAGAAAATGAAAAAAAGACAATGGAAAAGCAGGTTAATATGGGGGAGAAAAACTGAAGGTGCAGGTGGAATGAGCCACATGGCCAAAATATTCAGTTAAAAAGACATAAGGGAAAATGACAACCAGCAAATTTAGAAGAGGGTTATCAGTGAGCCAGGAGAAGTCCCAGGAGTAAAATCTAGGGAGTTTGGGATTGACGTGTACACATTGCTTTATTCAAAATGGGTAACCAGGGACTTCCCTGGTGGTCCAGTGGTTAAGATTTTGCCTTCTAATGCAGGGGGTGCAGGTTTGATCAGGGAGCTAAAATCTCACATGCCTTGCAGCGAAAAACCCAAAATATAAGACAGAAACAATATTGTAATAGATTCAATAAAGACTTTAAAAATAGTTCAAATTAACTCTTTGTAAGAGTAAAATAAAATGGGCAATCAATAAAGACCTACTGAATAGCACAAGGAACTCTGCTCAATATTATGTAAAAAACTTAAATATAAATAGAATTTGAAAAAAAATAGATACAAATATAACTGAATCATTTTTCTGTTCACCTGAAACTAATACTTTGTAAATCAAATATAGTTCAATATAATATAAAAAGTTAAAAAAAATCTAAATGTTAACTCATATATATTATCATGTTTCTTTTTACTAAATGCCAGCTTACTAAAAGAATATAAAAAGCTAAAGTATTTACTTACTTACTTACATAAAAAGGAAGGGCTATATATCAGATTCTTTTTTTTTTTTTTTTTTATGTTTCAGGGGTACAGCATTATCGTTCAACATCTGTACACTCTAAAGAGTGATCAACAGCACAAGTCTAGTTGCCATCTATCGCCATACAGCTTACCTATTTCACACATTTTATCCCCTAAACCACTTCCCCTTTGATAACCATTATCCTGGTCCCTGTATCCTTATTTTGTTTGTGTGTTGGTTTGGAGTTAGTTTGTTTTGATTCTGTATATGATTGAAATCACAGTGTCTGTCTTTCTCTGTCTGACTTATTCCAGTTAGCATAATACCTTTTTAGGTCCATCCATGTTGTCGTAAATTGTAGGACTTCATCCCAGTTTGGCTGAGTAGTATCCAATTGTGTGTGTGTACATATGTATGCATATATGTGTGTGTGTATCTATGTCTGTTTCTATACTTTTATCAATGCACATATTTTTGAATTAATGTTTCCATTTTCTTCAAATAAGTACTCAGAAGTGAAATAGGTGGATCAAATGGGAGCTCTATTATTAATTTTTTGAGTAATCTCTGTACTGTTTTCCATAGTGTTTACATCAAAGCACATTTCCATCAACACTTTTCAAGGACTTCATTTTCTCTACATCTTCTCCAACACTTGTTATTTGTTGTCTTTTTCATAATAGCCTGACAGGTGTGAAGTAGTATCTCATTTAAGCTTTGATTTGCATTTCCCTATAAATTGTGATATTGAATATCTTTTTATGTGCCTGATGACCACTCATATATCTTCTTTAGAAAAACCCTCTATTCATTTTGGAAAAATCCTCTACTCAAGTCCTCTACTCATTTTTAATCAGGTTGGTTTCTGTTTTTATTTCTGTTGCTGTTTAGTTTTATGACTTCTTTATATGTTTTAGATATTAACCACTTTTCCAATATATGATTTAAAAATATCTTATCCCATTTAATATCTTGCTGTTTTGTTTTGATGATGGATACTTCTGCTGTTCAGAGATTTTTAGATTGATGCATTCCCATTTGTTTATTTTTGTTATGTTTGCTTCCCTTGCTTTTGGAGTCAGATCCACAAATACATCACTAAGACTAATCTCAATAAGGTTACAGTTATGTTTTGTTCTAAAATTTTTATGGTTTAAGTTCTTACATTCTTACAAGTCTTTTTGAGTTATTTTACTGTTTGTTGTAAGAGAGTGGTTTGGTTTTATTCTTTTCTATGTAGCTGTTCAGTATTCCCAACACCATTTATTGAAGAGACTGTCCTTTCTCCATTATATTATTTGCTCTTTTGTTATTAATTGTCCATACACATGTGAATTTATTTCCGGGGTCTCACATCTGATCAGTGTGCTGCATCTGTGCCAGTATCATACTGTTTTACTTACTGTAACTTTGCAGGATAATTTAAAATCGAGAGGTGTGATACCTCCAACTTTGTTCTTCTTTCTCAAGATTGTTTTGGGTATTTGGGGTCTTACTCCTGGGGCTTATTCTAGCTCACTGATAACCTTCCTCTAATACATACACATTTTAGAATTACTTGTTCTATTTCTGTGAAAAATGCTATTGGAATTCTGATAATGGTTGCATTGAATCTGTAGATAGATTTGGGTAGTATAGATATTTTAATAATATTAATCTTCTAATCCATGAGTACAATATATCTTTCCATTATTTTAGTATCTTCTTATATGTCTTTCATCAATGTACAGAGCTTCAATTTCCTTGGTAAAATATATTCCTGAGAATATTTTTGATGCAATTATAAAAGGGATTAATTTTCTTAATTTCTTTCGGTTAGCTTGTTATTAGTGTACAAGAATGCCACAGATTTCTGTACGTCAATTTGTATCCTTTGACTTTATTTATTAGCTCTAACTGACCTTTTCCAATCTTGTGGCCACTGCTGAGTTTTCCAAATTTGCTGGCATATTGAGTGCAGCACTTTCACAGCATCATCTTTCAGGATTTGGAATAGCTCCACTGGAACTCCATCATCTCCACTAGCTTTGTTCGTAGTGATGCTTTCTCAGGCCCACTTGACTTCACATTCCAGGATGTCTGGCTCTAGGTCAGAGATCACGCCATCGTGATAATCTGGGTCATGAAGATCTTTTTTGTACAGTTCTTCTGTGTGTTCTTGTCTACCTCTTCTTAATATCTTCTGCTTCTGTTAGGTCCATAGCATTTCTGTCCTTTATCGAGCCCATCTTTTCATGAAATGTTCCTTTGGTATCTCTGATTTTCTTGAAGAGATCCCTAGTCTTTCCCATTCTGTTGTTTTCCTCTATTTCTTTGCATTGATCCCTGAAGAAGGCTTTCTTATCTCTTCTTGCTATTCTTTGGAACTCTGCATTCAGATGTTTATATCTTTCCTTTTCTCCTTTGCTTTTTGCTTCTCTTCTTTTCACAGCTATTTGCAAGGCCTCCCCAGACAGCCATTTTGCTTTTTGCATTTCTTTTCCATGGGGATGGTCTTGATCCCTGTCTCCTGTACAATGTCATGAACCTCATTCCATAGTTCATCAGGCACTCTATCTATCAGATCTAGGCCCTTAAATCTATTTCTCACTTGCACTATATATCAAGCTGGTTTTAGAAAAGGTAGAGGAACCAGAGATCAAATTGCCAACATCTGCTAGATCATGGAAAAAGCAAGAGAATTCCAGAAAAACATCTATTTCTTCTTTATTGACTATGCCAAAGCTTTTGACTGTGTAGATCACAATAAATTGTGGAAAATTCTGAAAGAGATGGGAATACCAGACCACCTGATCTGCCTCTTGAGAAATTTGTATGCAGATCAGGAAGCAACAGTTAAAACTGGTCATGGAACAACAGACTGGTTCCAAATGGGAAAAGGAGTACGTCAAGGCTGTATATTGTCACCATGTTTATTTAACTTATATGCAGAGTAAATCATGAGAAATGCTGGACAGGAAGAAACACAAGTTGGAATCAAGATTTTTGGGAGAAATATCAATAACCTCAGATATGCAGATGACACCACCCTTATGGCAGAAAGTGAAGAGGAACTCAAAAGCCTCTTGATGAAAGTGAAAGTGGAGAGTGAAAAGGTTGGCCTAAACCTCAACATTCAGAAAACGAAGATCATGGCATCTGGTCCCAACACTACATGGGAAATAGATGGAGAAACAGTGGAAAAAGTGTCAGACTTTGTTTTTCTGGGCTCCAAAATCACTGCAGATGGTGACTGCAGCCATGAAATTAAAAGACGCTTACTCCTTGGAAGGAAAGTTATGACCAACCTAGATAGCATATTCAAAAGCAGAGGCATTACTTTGCCAACAAAGGTTCACCTAGTCAAGGCTATGGTCTTTCCTGTGGTCATGTATGGATGTGAGAGCTGGACTGTGAAGAAGGCTGAGCGCCGAAGAATTGATGCTTTTGAACTGTGGTGTTGGAGAAGACTCTTGAGAGTCCCTTGGACTGCAGGGAGATCCAACCAGTCCATTCTGAAGGAGATCAGCCCTGGGATTTCTTTGGAAGGAATGATGCTAAAGCTGAAACTCCAGTATTTTGGCCACCTCATGCGAAGAGTTGACTCATTGGAGAAGACTCTGATGCTGGGAGGGATTGGATGCAGGAAGAGAAGGGGACGACAGAGGATGAGATGGCTGGATGTCATCACTGACTCGATGGATGTGAGTCTGAGTGACCTCCAGGTGTTGGTGATGGACAAGGAGGCCTGATGTGCTGCCGTTCATGGGGTCACAAAGAGTAGTACACGACTGAGTGACTGATCTGATCTGATCTGATCTGATTAGCTCTAACAGTTTTTTTTTTTGTGTGTGTGGAGTCTTCAGACTTTTTAATATATAGCATTATGTTATCTACAAATAGTGAAAAATATTCTTTGTTTCCAAATTTGGATGGCATTTATTTCATTATCTTGCCTAATTGCTGTGGATAGGATTGATGATAATATGTGCAATAAAAATGGTGATATTCAGCATCCTTGTCTTGTTCTTGATCTTAGAGGAAGATCCTTTGCCTTATTGTCATTCATATGATGTTAGTTGGGGTTTGTCTTTTACAGTCTTTACTATGCTGAGGCACCTTCCCTCTATACCCATTTTGAGAGATTTTATCTTAAGTGGAGACTCTGTTTATCCAGTTTTCAGTACCTTTTCAGAGGGAATAACTCCATACATAGTTTTTTATTTGTTATATCCACAGAAGGAAGTGAGGGCAGGATCTTTTGACACATCCTGAATCCTCCTTCTGCAGGAATGTCTTATTTGCACTTTAACCATGAAAATTTGTGCCTGAATCTTGGTTTCTAATATGGTTTTGATTGATTAAAGAAGGCTTTAGGTTGGGCACCTGGTCAGATTACTGCATAATCCAGATCCAGTATGTAATGGAGGAAATGAACACCTCTTCTCTCAAAAACACATGTCAATACCCACATCATAAAATAATATTAGCTAACATTTTTGAGCACCTGACGTTTATCATTGTCATTTTAATATAAGATTTATATATGTCCCTGAATATTTGTTCATTCAGAAACATTCTCCATCAATAGAGGTTTAGAGCCACACTCTAACTCTACTCACTAGCCATACCCATCCCAGAAGGCTTGCTTAGGAAAAGAATTCCAACTATTTACAAATTATCTCTGGTTTTCTCATTGTCTTTAAATTTCACTGAGATCATTTTTTCAAAATATAGCATGAACATGACTCATTCCTTGAAACAGTATTTGAATCACAAATCATTTCACTAATACACTATTCATACTCTCAAATAACACAGTGTTCTGTGAATACTCTCTTTTTTAAGGCTTCAAATCATGTTGAATTAGGTTTGCTAAAAGTTTCACATTAATTTCAGCAGTGATACTCTTCCTTTTTAAAAAAAAATCTTCATTTTTTATGTACATATTTTTAGAAAATTATATTGGAATCCTGATAAGAAAGCAAGACACTTAGAACATTTCCTTTTAAGTTACTCAGAGTTTTATCTGCAACTTTTGGGACCCAACTACCCCAGTCCTGCTGAAGGTATATAATGATCTGTCATGGTTCAAAGACACTATTTCTGATAAGTCACTGGTTTCTGCTTTTTCTCAGAAACTCCATATCACTAAGACTATACTGAACAACATTTCATTAATTTAATAGAATGCTAGGGCTTCCCTGTTGTCTCAGAGGGTAAAGTGTCTGCCTACAATGCTGAAGACCTGGATTGAAGACCTGGGTTCAATCCCTGGGATGAGAAGATCCCTTGGGGAAGGAAATGGCAGCCCACTCCAGTACACGTGCCTGGAAAATCCCATGGATGGAGAAGCCTGGTAGGCTACAGTCCATGGGGTTGCAAAGAGTTGGACACGACTGAGCAACTTCACTTTCTTTCACTTTATTCTAATGTAGCAAAACTGTAAGACTAAAATAGATGGGTATCAGCAATAGTTCAAAAAATGATGTCTTAGCAGTAAAATCTGCATGCAATCACAATGAGACAATTCTAAGCAAGGTAGGGTAGCATGACATATTCCCCCCAATTTTATTAATGCTAGGCTATCTTGCAAGTGCCAATTTTCTAACTACAATAAACTTATATAATCAAATCAACATTTAAAAGTAACAATTAAAAGTCATTTCCTCTTTGTCTTATACTTCTCTTCCCCTGAAAGGGCCAAGCAGTTAGTATGGAAGAGGGGATTGCAATAAAGCCAAGGAACCAATGAAGTTGAAAAAGTGGAGTGCCAAGGGATTGACATTGGGCTTCTCAGCAAAGTTGGGGAGACTTCAGTGTGGCTAGTAGTTGAGGAAGTGAGTGGCAGTCAGGACACTGGGTATATTTCTAGGGGGACAAAACAACTAAGGAAGTATCTTGAGATAGTAAGAAACAGGATTCTTGCTATCAGAGAAAGGATTTACAAAAATGAAAGGGAGAAGGTGTTATATTGGTGTGGTGTTGTTGCTGTGAATAGACCTCCAAAATGTACATATATAAATAAATATAGGTAGGTCTATATAATATTAGACATATATTTTTAGCTTTTTTGTTTAGAGGACCTGGATTATATGATACCTCTGCGGCAATGAGGGCACCGATTGCATAGATATTGGTATATGAATACCATCCTCTACTAAAGGAATGAAGTATCCTTCATCAAATGACTTAATGGCTGATATCAAGCCAGGAAAGTATCAAGTGAAACAGAAGCACATTTTTGTGACAGAAATTAAAGTTCTCAAAGAAGTATAGAGACATGTGAAAATCAGACAAAAGTAAGTTTGAAGGGTTTCGTCGTACTATATTTTGGAAAATATGCACATCAAAATATCAATATCAGTGGCTTATTTTGCATGAAATAATATCATTATTAATGATTTATATAGATATAAATAAACAAATGGATAATTGCATGTTGCTAACGGGAAATCTCATTCTTAGAAGTACAACACATACAAGAAGAATGAGAGGGATAGAAAATAAAACATTATAGTGGATGTTGATTTAGGCAGGGAGCATCAATTGTAAAATCAGTGTGTGAAAGTTTGATGACAGAATATTAAGGTGGATTCACAGTAATTTCTTTCCAAGTATTTAAAAGTTACACAGAAATAAGTCATGAAATTTCAGTAGAGAAAATTTACAGACAATTTTGCAATTAGCCAGCTGACCAAAGGTAGAGCTTAATTGAGGGATATGAAGCTGTCCTGTTCTCATAAGGTGATACACTATAAGCCATAGCATCATTTTGTGGTATTGCTCCCCAAAAGTCACAAACTGATTCTATATATGAGGAAACTTTCAACAGAACTGAATAGAGGGAAAATCATCCAGACAGAAAGCCTTATATACTTAAAAAAAAAAAAAAAGTATAGGTCATGAAAGATAGTGAAGACCACGGAAATGTTTCAGATTGAAGAAAAATAGAAACATAAAAGTGCACTGCATGATCCTGGCTTTGATCTTTGACAAAAAAGGGAAAAAAAAGAAATATTGTTGGACTTTTAGCAGAGTTTGGAATCTGCAGATTGTATGGTATTATTGTATTAATGCTGATTTCCAGATGTGCATGGTTGTGCTATGTTTTGTAGGAGAATGTCTTATTTTTAACTCATATGCAGAGTACATCATACAAAATGCTGGGCTGAATGAATCACGACTGGAATAAAGATTGCTGGGAGAAAAATCAACAGCCTCAGATATGCAGATGATATCAATCTAATGGCAGAAAATGAAGAAGAACTAACAATCCTTTTGATGAGGGTAAGAGAGTGAAAAAGCTGGCTTAAAACTCAACGTTCATAAAAACTAAGATCATGGCATCTGGTCCTATCACTTCATGGCAAACAGAAGGGGAAAAATTAGAAACAGTGACATATTTTATTTTCTTCGGCTCCAAAACCACTGCAGATGGTGACTGCAGCCATAAAATTAAAAAAAAATGTTTGCTCCTTAGAAGAAAAGCTATGACAAACCTAGACAGCATATTAAAAAGCAGAGACATCACTTTGCTGACAAAGGTCTGTCTACTCAAAGCTATGATTTTTCTTTTTTTGTTTTTTTTAATTTAATTTTATTTAACTTTACAATATTGTATTGATTTTGCCATATATCAAAATGAATCTGCCACAGGGATACATGTGTTCCCCGTCCAGAACCTTCCTCCCTCCTCCTTCCTCATACCATCCCTCTGGGTAGTCCCAGTGCACCAGCCTCAAGCATCCAGTATTGTGCATCGAACCTGGACTGGTGACTCATTTCATATATGATATTATACATGTTTCAATGCCATTCTCCCATATCATCCCATCCTCTCCCTTTCCCAGAGTCCAAAAGACTGTTCTATATATCAGTGTCTCTTTTGCTGCCTCGTTTACAAGGTTATTGTTACCATCTTTCTAAATTCCATATATATGCATTAGTATACTGTATTGGTGTTTTTCTTTCTGGCTTACTTCACTCTGTATAATAGGCTCCAGTTTTATCCACCTCATTAGAACTGATTCAAATGTATTATTTTTAATGGCTGAGTAATACTCCATTGTGTATATGTACCACAGCTTTCTTATCCATTCATCTGCTGATGGACATCTAGGTTGCTTCCATGTCCTGGCTATTATAAACAGTGCTGTGATGAACATTATGGTTTTTCTAGTAATCATGTATGAATGTGAGAGTTGGACCACAAAGAAGGTTGAGCACTAAAGAACTGATACTTTTAAATTGTGGTGCTGTAGAAGATTCTTGAGAGTCCCTTCGACTGCAAGGAGATCAAACCAGTCTATCTTAAAGGAAATCAACTCTGAATATTCATTGAAGGTCTGATGCTGAAGCTCCAATACTTAGGTTACCTGATGCGAAGGTCCGACTCACTACAAAAGACCCTGATGCTGTGAAAGATTGAAAGCAAAAGGGAAGGGAGCAACAGAGGAAGAAATGGTTAGATAACATCACTGACTCAATGGAGACAAATTGGAGCACACTCTGGGAAATAGTGGAGGACAGAAGAGCATGGCATGCTGTAGTCCCTGGGAAAGCAAAGAGTCAGACATGACTTAGCAACTGAACGACAAGTCTATTTTCATAAAATAAGCCCTATAATATTAAGACTGATGGAGCATGGTGTCTGAAACTATTTTCAACAATTCAAAAGAGAAGAATGATATGGTAATATGTGTTCATTGTTGGCTAATAATTCTCCATGGCTCTTTGCTTTTCTATATATCTTAAGAAAGGTTTTATTCCAGACTATCTTTGTAAGGATGCCTGTAGAGCAAAGACCTGTGAAATACAGAGGTAGTATCTCCTTTCATTGGACAGAGAGAAAGTTTATTTTATGACCAGGGTAATAAACTTAATGTTTCCCTCTGAGGTATTAGGTATAGAGCAGTCCCCATATAAGATGGAGACTTCTCTAAGTTTGCAATTACTTGGTTATAATATAGACTCACTGTGTGTGCATCATCCATCTGGGCCTGGCTTCTCATCATCCCCACCACCATCCCCATAGCACTGGGCAAGGACCAATGGGAACATGGAGTTAATGCTCCCTGCTCTGTCTCAAGTAAGCATCTTAGTGAGCAATAATATAGCCTCTGACATAAAAGTCTCTTGACCTCTACCAGCATTTACAATACTTTGTCAAGGTAACTTGTTAGCTTGCAAGCAGGATAAAATCTCACATCCTTTATACTTCTTTATAGGTAGTAAGTTAAAAAAGAGCTGATTGAGCAAACTTACTAAAATATCATCAACTGGGGAATCTGGGTAAACTCTATGTGAAAGTTTCATTACAACTTTCTGCAATCTTGATTCCATCTGCAAATTACTCTAAAATACAATTATATAAAAAGTTATATGGATTTTAAAATAAAATAAAATGTATGTATATTTAACAACATAAAAGTCTTTGAAATTGTATTTAAATGTTAAATTATTATTTAATCTGCATATAAGCAGGCTTTATCTACTAGCATAGAGCCAGATCTGTCATAAAGGAGTTGGGCAGTTATTCTCACTTGGCCTATAATATATACATTACACTCATTTTCAGCCTGCCATTTATATTTTAAAAACTAATTATCTTACTATCATTTAAAGTAAAATGAATTTTACTTTACCATTTAAAGTAAAATAAATGTTAGGAATTTAGTTGCGTTTTGATGTTTTCATAAAAAAGCAACAGTATTAAAAAAAAAAAAAGCTATACACAAGCAAAACACAGATGCAGGTAGGGAATCAGGTACCATCTATAACACTAATGTTTCAATTTTTCCCATTTGTAATCCATCTAAAGTGTACAAACACATGCACAAACACATGTTTAGATAGTCTCATAATGTCATAAATTTTTAATCATGAAAAATATTGCCCTCAGAAAATATATCCTCCACATTAAACATGAAATATTAAATATTTTAATTTAGCGTTTATTAGGAGTGAAATATCCAA
This sequence comes from Tragelaphus eurycerus, assembly GCA_935064755.1. Taxonomy (NCBI): domain Eukaryota; kingdom Metazoa; phylum Chordata; class Mammalia; order Artiodactyla; family Bovidae; genus Tragelaphus; species Tragelaphus eurycerus. The sequence continues at coordinate 10,817,059 of CAKXYN010000004.1, forward strand.
GGTGACAGTAAAGTGATTATAACTGCAGGGTTTGAAGGCAAAGTGCTTGGGGTTTGTCCTTGTGTGTATTCTATAATAGTTCATCCTCAATTTTCTGACCTGTAAAATGAGGATAATAGCAACACCATGGATAGGAGAAAATGTAAACGATCTGGCATACAATAAGAATTTGGTACATCATTTTTTGTTTCACCTGCCTATGTTTTTCTTTTCCCATGTACAAAGTTCTAGGGAACTATGAAAAATATGTATTCCAATAGGAGTTACACTCTATTTTCTAATTAGGCCTAATATCCTTAGAAAATATTTATTTAGCCTAGAAAGAAATCTCTTTCTTTCCCTGGGTCTCTTGTCCAAAATTTACCATTGGAATGAGCTCTCTGACACAGATAGCTAAAGTACTCCAAAAGTACACACCAAGCTGAAGAGAATAAATAACTTTTATAGGTAATAGACCATACTAATAATGTTTTGAATTCAACTGTCTTCATGATTAAAAAGAAATCATACAATTTTGAGGTGCTTATTTTGAGATTGATAAATGGTTTATGTTCATAGTATGCTTTTTCACTATTTTTCTTATTTTATTCAGAGCTTTCTCATTTTTAAAAATTATTGTAAGCTTTGATTACTCTAACGTGAAATATCTTTCATTTTCAAACCACTAACATTACCCTTCTCAATATTTTTCCTCGAAGTCAAAGAAGAAAATAGTGCTTGATTCATTCCTCCAATATCTGTCTTCATGAATTTGGATTTTATTCCTCCAGGGAAGAATAAGGGAGGCAAAAACATGTTATCCACTTAAAACTAAAGCACCCACATTTGTTAATTTTAACTATATCTTAGGGGGAAATTCATATTAAAATTCCAAAGTGTAAAAAAAGCACTCATATCTCAATATGTGTATTGAGTTCCCTAACCCTTTGAGTAGAAATCAGAGTAAAGAGAAAAGAACCTTAGGGAGTTGGCTGAGATAAGTGGACTCCATTTTCTTTTACTATCAAAACAAAGAAGTGAATTATGTCAAGCTCAAATTTAGATGTCCTTTGTATTTGCACTTTTTTCCTCAATTTTCCATACTACTGCCATTGTTTAAATCTTAGTTACCTCATGCTCTTTGACCCACCCAAGAGACAGAGTGCTCTCTTCCCACCAAGATTTTTCTACAGTACTCTCAGAGGTATTTCCCTACAACTCATCCTTAATGATGTTACCCCCTGTGTGTCCATGCATGTATTAGTCAGCTGTTTTTTAAAAGACTTTCAATGTGTGTCTTTTCTCTAGTAAACAAATATCTAGCTGAGTGAGTTTTCCAAGCCTAAATTTTCTGTTATGTCATGATAATAATGAGAGTGCATTTATTAATACTGCTTAGAGTTCCTGAGCTACATAGTAAGTATTCAGTAAGTCTAAGTTCAATTCAGTTCAGTAGCTCAGTTGTGTCCGACTCTTTGAAACCCAATGAATCGCAGCACGCCAGGCCTCCCTGTCCATCACCATCTCCTGGAGTTCACTCAGATGCATGTCCATCGAGTCAGTGATGCCATCCAGCCATCTAATCCTCTGTCGTCCCCTTCTCCTTCTGCCCTCAATCCCTCCCAGCATCAGAGTCTTTCCCAATGAGTCAACACTTTGCATGAGGTGGCCAAAGTATTGGAGTTTCAGCTTTAGCATCATTCCTTCCAAAGAAATCTCAAGGCTGATCTCCTTCAGAATGGACAAGTTGGATCTCCCTGCAGTCCAAGGGACTCTCAAGAGTCTTCTCCAACACCACAGTTCAAAAGCATCAGTTCTTCGGCGCTCAGCCTTCTTCACAGTCCAACTCTCACATCCATACATGAACACTGGAAAAACCACAGCCTTGACTAGATGGACCTTTGTGGACAAAGTAATGTCTCTGCTTTTCAATATGCTATTTGGCTGGTCATAACTTTCCTTCCAAGGAGTAAGCATCTTTTAATTCATGGCTGCAGTCACCATCTGCAGTGATTTTGGAGCCCCCAAAAATAAAGTCTGACACTGTTTCCACTGTTTCCCCATCTATTTCCCATGAAGTGATGGGACCGGATGCCATGATCTTCATTTTCTGAATGTTGAGCTTTAAGCCAACTTTTTCACTCTCCACTTTCACTTTCATCAAGAGGCTTTTTAGTTCCGCTTCACTTTCTGCCATAAGGGTGGTGTCATCTGCATATCTGAGGTTATTGATATTTCTCCCGGCAATCTTGATTCAAGCTTATGTTTCTTCCAGTCCAGTGGTTCTCATGATAAGCAGGGTGACAATATACTGGCTTGACGTACTCCTTTTCATATTTGGAACCAGTCTGTTGTTCCATGTCCAATTCTAACTAGGTATAGAATTGTAGGTATAATCTAGAATTCTTCCTGACCTGCATATAGATTTCTCAAGAGGCAGGTCAGGTGGTCTGATATTCCCATCTCTTGAAGAATTTTCCAGTTTATTGTGACCCACACATCAAAGGCTTAGCATAGTCAATAAAGCAGAAATAGATGTTTTTCTGAAACTTTCTTGCTGTTTCAATAAATTCCCTAGAGGAATACAAAGGCAGAATACTTTTTGACATAAATTGCACCAAGATGTTTTTTGACTCAACTCCTAGAATAATGAAATAAAACCAAAAATAAACAAATGGACCTTAATTAAACTTTAAAGTTTTTGCACAGAAAAGGAAACCATAAACAAGATGAAAAGACAGCCCTCAGAATGGGAGAAAATATTTGTAAATGAAGCAACTGACAGGGGATTAATCTCCAAAATAAATAGCACTTGTAGCTCAATATCAAAAAAGTAAACCACCTAATCAAAAAGTGAGTGGAAGGTCTAAATAGACTTCTCTAACAGGCCATACAGATGGCTGATAAACACATGAAAAGATGCTCAATATCACTAATTATTAGAGAATTGCAAATCAAAATTATTATGAGTTACCACCTCACACCAATCACAATGATTATATATATATAAACAATAAATGCTGGGGAGGGTGTGAAGAAAATTGAACTATCTTACATTATTAGGGGGATGTAAATTGATACAGCCACTATAAAGAACAGTATGGAGATTCCTTAAAAAACTAAAAATACAGTTACCATATGACCTAGCAAACCAACTCCTGGAGATATACCCTGAGAAAACCATAATTCCAAAAGATGCATGCACCATCATGTTCATTGCAGCACTGTTTACAACAACCAGGACATAGAAACAACCTAAATGTCCGTTAACAGAGGAATGAATAAAGAAATAAGGTATGTATATACAATGAAATATTAGACATAAAAAGGAATGAAATTATGCAATTTGCAGAGATGTGGATGGACCCAAAGATTATCATACAGAGTGAAGTAAGTCACAAAGAGAAATACAAATAATGTATTATATTGCTTGTAGGTATAATCTAGAAAAATGGTACAGATGAACCAATTTGCAAAGTAGAGTTAGAGACACAGACATAGAGAACCATCATATGGACAGGTGGGAAGGGTGGTGGGATGGGTTGGGAGATTGCAACTGACATATGTAAACTACTTTGTGTGAAATAGATGGCTGGTTAGGGCCTACTGCATAGCACGGAGGGTGGGGGATAAGGTATAATCTGTTTGTAAGAAATGTAAGTTAACCTTAAAAATACACTCCAGTATACATTTGCTATTTAGATGCTAAGTTTTGTCACACTCTTTTGCAACCCCATGGACTGTAGTCTGCCTGGTTCCTCTGTCCAGGCAATAATACTGGGATGGGTTGTCACTTCCTTCTCCAGGAGATCTTCCTGACCCAGGGATCAAACTCACATCTCCTGCATTGAGGGAAGATTCTTTACCTTTGAGTCACCAAAGAAGCCCCCCAACATACATTAGGTGCAGACAAATACTGTTTGAATCATCTTTTACAAGGTACCTAGAACAGTCAAATTCATAGTCAGAAACATTTACATTAGGTAGATGTTAGGCACCAGAGGATTGGGAATTAGTGTTTAATGAGGACAGAGTCTCAGTTTAGCAACGTAAAAAATTTGGGACATGGATGATGGTGAGAGTTGCAAAACAATGTGAATCTACTTGGTGCCACTGAAATATACAGCTAAATATGGTTAAAGTATAATGTTTTAATTATGCTACTTTAACCACAATTAAAATAAAAGAATCATGAGGAAAATGTTTTCCAGATTCATTGCTTCTAATATTTCCAAAAATACTAACACATTTCTCAATACAACTCTACGGTATTTGAATTCTGAATATAAGAACCCTATATTTCAAAGCCAAAACTTCAAATTTGACAAATAATAGGAAGTTGCACTCAGCAATTCATTAACAGTGCCATCTGCTGACCAAAAAAATTGATATGAGTTTTGTTATTATTTCTTTAAATATGTAACCAATAGCACTGGAAACTTTGTAATGTGTATCATAAAATTTGTGTTTAGTAACAAGTAACTGATATAAAATATTAATTTATAAATATAACCAAATCTGAGAATTAAGAACTATGAAAAAGTTCAAAAGGATATATTTTGGTTTATAGCAAAAGTGCAATTATGGTTTTATTAGTAAACCAAAATAGGAAAAAATAATTTTCTGATATTCTATCCACACTTATTTCAGTTCAGTTCAGTTCAGTCGCTCAATCATGTCTGAGTCTTTGTGATCCCATTAACCACACCACACCAGGCCTCCCTGTCCATCACCAACTCCCAGAGTCCACCCAAACCCATGTCCATTGAGTCAGTGATGCCATCCAACCATTTCATCCTCTGTCATCCCCTTCTCCTCCTGCCCTCAATCTTTCCCAGCATCAGAGTCTTTTTAAATGAGTCAGATCTTCACATCAGGTGGCTAAAATATTGGAGTTTCAGCTTCAACATCAGTCCTTCCAATGAACACCCAGGACTGATTTAGCTATGAACAAATATTTGAGGGTTAATTGAAGCCATAGCATTCTCTCAGCTTATACCTTTAAGGTAGAAGTTTTCTTCCAAAAATTCATTATTCACCAAAAAAAAAAAAAAAAGTCTTAATACTCAAAGGAAGATCAGGTTGATGAAATCACAAGGAAAATATCCAGATCTTAAGGATCCTTCCATTTCCTCCTTCTGCTGTCTTTTTTCCCATATTAAGCAGAGGATGTAGGTATGAAAGTGAAGATTTTAAAGTACATAGGGGGAAAAGACATAGGGCTTCCTGATAGATCATATTGGGTAAATATATGAGTTATGTGTTTTAGTCACTCAGTCACATCTGACTCTTTGCAACTCCTCTGTCCATGGAATTCTCCAGTTATGGTTACTGCAGTGGGTAGCCATTCTTTTCTCCAGGGGATTTCACAACCCAGGAATTGAACCTAGGTTTCTTTTATTGCAGGTGGATTTTTTTTTTCTTTTTCTTTTTTTATCATAAGTTATATCCATAAGATATAAGAGAGATCACAAAATTACAGTGATATTTGTTTCTGTGAGTGTCAGTGATTTAGGGAGTATCCTAATTGACCTGCCCTTATGTGCCAAGTCTGACTTGACAGAATGCAGGAATAACATATATATTCTGTGCAGAAATTTCTCCCATTATACATTCCCACTTTATGTCTTTTCATGAAAGTCTTGCCCTTCATACCCCAGTTATAGGAATTTGTTCACAGCTCAAAGGAAACTTCATGATATTTCACCTCTGTACTTTTGCTCAAGCTGCTGTCCATGTCTGCAATGCAATTATCTTTGTGAGGATGTTCTTTTGGACCTACTAACTTCAGGAAGGCCAAATTTCCTTCCTCTCTGTTCCCAGAATGCTGGGTATATGTTTACTATGGCACTTACCATGAGAAAGTGCTTCCTGTTTTGTCAGTCTGTCATCCTTGCTTCATGGTGAACTTCAAAAACTGGAGATCTTGACTTCTCTCCAGATAATCCATGCCTTGCTTGGCCCCTTTTGAAGTTAATTTAAAAAAAATCTCCCAATATTTTAGAAACTCATACATTTTCCTGGTCTTCAACATTTCTGAAATGACAGAGAAATTTCCATAGAAATTAATAACAGCATGTTAGGTTTGGTGGCTTCTACTAGTTGGTTACATACAGTTTAGTATATTATCTTATGATAATCTCTTGCCCCACCTTTGGGATGTGAGCTATTTCAGACTGCATATTGTCCATCTAACTGAGTATTGTTCATGAGCCAATTAAGTTCTTATTAAATATGGTATTGCCATATAAGGGCTTCTCTGGTGGCCCAGACAGTAAAGAATCTACCTGCAAAGCAGGAGACATGATTTCAATCACTGGGTCAGTAAAATCCCCTGGAAAAGGACATGGTAATCACTCCAGGATTCTTGCCTGGAGATTTCCATGGATAGACGAGCCTGGAAGGCTACAGTCAATGGGTTCTCATAGTTGGACACAACTGAGTGACTAACACATATAGGTCTTTGTCATAAAATCTCAACTAGATTAACAAAATATAAAGTCACAATATGATATAAACATACCATGTAATTCAGGGATTCAAAAAGGAAAAAGTGGAACAAAGATGGGGATGAATTAAATCTATTTAGGGGATGTCTTGGTTGAAAGTGAATCTCAGTGTATAGCCAGGGCTATATTGGATTAACACAGTGATTCTCTATAGATCAGAAAGAAGCAACAAAATGTGCAATTTGTCTGGTAACTAGCAAGTAGATCTAGAATATGGAGAAGGCGATGGCACCCCACTCCAGTACTTTTGCCTGGAAAATCCCGTGGGCTGAGGAGCCTGGTAGGCTGCAGTCCATGGGGTCGCTGAGAGTCGGACACGACTGAGCGACTTCACTTTCACTTTTCACTTTCATGCATTGGAGAAGGAAATGGCAACCCACTCCAGTGTTCTTGCCTGGAGAATCCCAGGGACGGGGGAGCTTGGTGGGCTGCCGTCTATGGGGTCACACAGAGTCAGACACGACTGAAGTGACTTAGCAGCAGATCTAGAATATTCTTTTTTTTTTTTTTTTTCTTTTCTTTTTAAAGCTCTACATGGGACATGCATGGAAAACAATAAAGAGAAATGACAAACATATTGATGATCTCATATTATAAAACTTAAAAATAATATGAAATTGGCCCTTTATCAGGAGAATTGAAGACGGCAGTTATTTCCTAAATGTCTGATCATTAGATTTAAAAATGGAGCCAAATCTCTAAAAATTCTTTGAGAAAGAAACAAAACAGCTTGACCAATTTATTTCTTTAATACTCATTTCAAAACATTGTTGAAGGTCAGCACTGAGCACTTAATATAGGTAAGGAAAGAGGCATTTAAAACACTGTGCACTGACAAATGTCGTAAGATTTTTCTGGTCCAATGTGTTGTTCTTAGCAGGTCAAAGTTTTTAATATTTCTATATTATGGAACCAAATATCAGTGACATTGTTATTAAATGCTATTAAAATTCATAATTATCTATGAAGTCCTGCAGTCTTTACATTCCTCACTTTCAGGAAATCTTTAATGCTAAGGTTAACTTGGATATGAAGAAAAGCAAGTTGATCCTTAAGGGACTAGATATATAGTAACAAGTTTCTTTATTTTTATTGTCTTTTTTATTATGGTGAAAAAAATCTTACATGAGATTTATCCTCAATAAAATTTTAAGTACACAATAGAGTATTGTCAGCTATAAGCACACTGTTGTACAGCAGATCTTTAGAACTTATTCTTGCATAACTGAATATATGTACCCATTGAACAGCAATTCTCCATTGTCACCTTCCTCCAGTCCCTAGTAACCATCATTCTATTCTCTATATCTATAAATTGACTATTTTAGATACCTCATATAATTTGATCATGTGGCATTTATCATTTTGTGACTGGTTTATTTCACTTAGCATAATGTCCTGCAGGTTGATACTTGCTGTCTTATATGGCAAGATTTTCTTCCTTTTTAAGACTGAATAACAATATTACCATTGTATGCATATATCACTTTGTCTTTATTCATCATTCAGTGATGGACAATTTTGTTGTTTCTACATATTGGCTTAACAAATAATGTGTCAGTGCACATAGAAATACAGATATCAGAGATCTTGACTTCAAATCTTTTGCAGGAGACTTAGATGTGAGTTTGGTACCTGGGCTGGTAAGATCCACTTGAGGAGAGCATGGCAACCCACTCCAGTATTCTTGCCTGGAGAATTCCATGGACAGAAGAGCCTGGTGGGCTTACAGTCCATAGGGTCATAAACAGTCAGACATAACTGAAATGACATAGCATGCATTCAGCAAGCACAAATCAGCATTCAATTCAGCTGAGTTTTCATATAATAATGAACTATCTGAAAAGAAAATCAATAAAAATTACACTTATAATAGCACCAAAAATAATAATATACTCAAAAAACCTTAACCAAGGAGATAAACTTTTAAACTGAAATCTGCAAAGCATCAGTGAAACAAAGACATGCAAAGAAGACTGGATTGGAAAATTGAAGCTGTTGAAATATCTATACTATCTAAAGCAATTATAAATGTAATGAAACACCTACCAAAATCCCAATACAATTTTTACTAAAAAAATAAAGTAAAATTCATACAGAGCTATAATAGACTCTTTTCTATAGCCACAGCAATCTTGAGAAAGAAGAACAAAGCAGGAGACATCACACTTCCTGATTTCAAAATATATCACAAAACTATAATAATGAAAATGGTATGGTATTGGCATAGAAAGAGACATATAAATTAATGAACAGACTAGAGAGCCTAGAAACTAATCTATCCACACATATATGACCAACTGATTTTTTACAAGATTGCCAAGAATACACAATGGGGGAAGGGTAGTTCTATTCAGTTAATGATGTTGGGAAAACTGGATATACACATGTAAAAGAATGAAATTGGACTCTTGTACCACCAAAAAAAAAAAAAAAAAAAAAAAAAAAGGCAAAAACAAATGCAAAATGGACTAAAACTTAAATATAAGATCAGAAACTATAAAACTCAGAAGAAAACGTAGAGGAAAAACTGCCTGACACTGGTCTTAGCAATACTTTCTTGGATAGAAACACCAAAGTCACAAGCAACAAATGCAAAAATAGACAAGTGGGACTACATCAAACTAAAAAGCTTCTGCACAGCAAAGAAAATCAACAGAGTGAAAATGCAGTATATGGAGTGGGAGGAAATACTTGCAAATCATATATCTAATATGGGATTATTTAATATATGAGGGACTCCCACAACTCAGTGGCAAAAAACCAAAAACTAAATAACTTGATTAAAACTCATTGGCAAAAAAATAACAACTTGACTTTAAAATGGACTAAAGACTTGATAGATATATTTCCAAGAAGATATGTAAATGGTCAACAGGTGCAGGAAACTATGCTCAATATCACTAATTGGGAAATACAATTCAAAACCACAATGAGATATCACTTCACACCTGTTCAGTCAGTTCAGTCACTCAGTCGTGTCCGACTCTTTGCAACATCATGAACCACAAGCACTCCAGGCCTCCCTGTCCATCACCAGCTCCTGGAGTTAACCCAAACTCATGTCCATTGAGTTGGTGAGGCCACCAACCATCTTATCCTCTGTTGTCCTCTTCTCTTCCTGCCTGCAATCCTTCCCAGCATCAGGGTCTTTTCAAATGAGTAAGCTCTTTGCATCAGGTAGCCAAAGTATTAGAGTTTCAGCTTCAACATCAGTCCTTCCAATGAACATCCAGGACTGATCTCCTTTAGGATGGACTGGTTGGATCTCCTTGCAGTTCAAGGGACTCTCAAGAGTCTTCTCCAACACCACAGTTCAAAAGCATCAATTCTTCGGAACTCAGCTTTCTTTATAGTCCAACTCTCACATTCATACATGATTACTCTCAGGATGGCTATTACAAAAAGAAAAAAAAAAAAAAAAAGAGAGAGACAGTGAGATCATGGGTTGTCAAGGATACAGAGAAATACTTGTATATTGTTGGAACCCTTATAAATTGTTGATAGGCACATAAAATGATGCAGTCACAATGAAATACAGTAGCATGTTTCAATACTGATGGGAATGACAGAATCACCAGATCTCAAATCAATGGATCCCAAGAGTAGAGCAGATTCTAGGTAGAGGGGCAAAAATGGAGATACCTGGAGGGAATAATCTTGTTGACCAAGGTAAGCATGGAAGGTAAGATCATAGGAAAAATACCATTCACGTTTTATATCCAGGCATGCCATTTTATTTCTATGTGTACTGTTTCACATATAAACAGTGGATGTTTCACATAGAAACAGTTAGAAAACTGTGGATGGCATCTACATATTTTTATATCTTATTATGATAAAATCACACTTAGAACAGGGTTAGTAGTTTCATTTTACCAATAATGCGGCTGAGACTCAATAAAGGAATTATTATGTTCATCATCATAACTTCTATTAAGTAGGAGAACTGTGCTTTCAACCAGTCTTAGGTGACCATAATTGATGCTCTTATTTCTATTACTAGATTCCATATAAGTATGTTTCACTATATATGGTGTGGTGCCTGGAAAGGTCATCTCTAGAGCTAGAGTCTCTTCATGCACAACCCAGGTCTGCCTCTTGTTAGCTGTGTAGTCTTGCGCAACTTATTTGATCTCCCTGTGCAAATATTGTTGAACTACTTTGAAGCAGATAATCTGATTATTCTCTTCTGTGGACAGACTAAAAATAATACTATCAATATAAAAGCAATGGCTGGCACATACGAAGCACTAATGTAACATTTTTAACTACTACTCTAGTGTTGGGCTTCCCTAGTGGCTCAGAGGTTAAAGTGTCTGCCCGCAAGATGGGAGACCTAGGTTCGATCCCTGGGTGAGGAAGATCCCCTGGAGAAGGAAATGGCAACCCACTCCAGTATTCTTGTGTGTAGAATCGGATGGATGGAGGAGCCTGGTGGGCTACAGTCCACAGGGTCGCAGAGTCAGACATGACTCAGCGACTTCACTTTCTTTCTTTCTTTCTTACTCTAGTGTTACTACAATGCTTTTAAGAAGCAAAAGTACTGAAAAAGAAAAGGCTACCAAAAGAAAAGTGTACAAACCCATGGCTGATCTTTTTGTCAATGCGATGACTATTAGAAATAAAATATTTTTCTCTTTTTTTGTGATTTGATTTCCCTTCAGGATTCCTTAGTTTTATTACCTAAAAGCTTGCAGATCTTCAGCATGTAAGACTAGGGGAAGAAAGCCAAAGAATGAGCAAAAACAAGATATAATCATCAAATCTTATTGCAAAGGACTATTTAGTGGTACAGAAAACAAATGGATCCAGTAGCCTTTGCTGGTCACTGGAAAAAAAAAAAAAAACAAAAAACATGTGTGTGCTTATGTGGTTTTCTTAGTCTATTATAAGACTCAGGATACTCAAAATAGCTCCTGAGACAGAATGCAGAGAGTAAGCAGCAGACGGCAAGCTACCCTCTGAGATAGGGAGGGTAGGGAGATAGAGAGAGGAAAAAGAAGGGAAGGGTACATGTGGATGACACAGACGCAGAATTAAAACAGGGCTGTGACATTTTAAAAATTCTCTTTATTTCCTTCACAAGATGCTTCTTTGTGTCTTAAAAAAAAAAATGAAATTACAAAAAAAAAAAAAAAGTCTGTGAAAACAAAAGTGTCACCCCTGATTAGCAATGGCATAAGAAGCAGCAGAAAAGCTTTAGGCTCAGCTTGAAGTCTTGGGGAAATAAGAAAACCTTTCAGGAGCAAAAACAAAACCTAGCAGAGGAAAGGCAGATTAGTGTGACTCCAGAAATGAGTTCCAAGACTACTGAAGCACAGTGGATTAGCTTTATGAAGAGAGCCATTAGCTCTCCACAGACAGGCAATATTTCTAAAGAGCTGCACTGCACAGAGAAGAAAATGCGAAGGATCTAGGAACAAAACTCTGCTTTCTCACAAGTTATTAACCTCATTTATACCACGGAGTCACTATCATTATGCTCATTGCTCTGACACGGTTCAGCGCATTGATATTTCATTCAGCAGGGTGCCAATTCTGACAACAGAGAAAGGGAACCCCAGGGGCTCGGCTGCTATTGCCTTTGTAATGACCAGCTGCACCTCAGATGAAAGTAAAAGTCTAACTGTTCTGGGAAAGAATTCCCTAAATACATTTTCAGAGTCTTTTATCTTGAGGTCAACTCATCAACTACCTGTTTATAAAGATTCTGCAGTTTTTCAGTTCCTCTTTTAAAAACATTTGTACACTTTCTATATAGAGCACCGGCCAACAGAAGTTGTATATTTGTAAAGTAATCCTTAAAGATATTTTCAATAGTCTCTTTAAGGGAAATAGCTTTTTATGAATTTGAGGAAATTGTCCATTCAGGTAGATGGATTGGAAAGGGTAGAGGAGGTAGCATTATAGCTTCTTGAAAATTAAAACAGAGAATAAACTATCTTTACTTGACAATTATAGAGTCAATATCATTTGAGGAGCATTTAATGAATCCTAAGACCTCAAGTTTCTCACTTTAAGGGTCTAATATGAAGGCAACTCTACAAAAGAAATCAAGACGTGTCTAATGAAGTAGAATTAATCAAAATTTATTGAGTATCAATAGTGATCTTTGATAAAATATTATCTCTTAATGAATAAAATGTAAGATCATCTTTAAGTAAAAACATAGCAGAAGCAATTTCCTACAAATTTTAACTTTATGAAAAAGGGGAATATTTCATTCATTAAAATGCTTGATCAATCATATATAGTACAATATGTAAGATGTCATTAGTACAGACAATTAGCATTGACATTTTGAAATAACCTTATTTAAAGTTCAAGCATTCATAAGAGAAGCATACTTTTGCACTTCAGTCTGAATTAATCTAAATATTTGCATTCATGAATCATGTCTGAAGTCATACTATCAACTAGAAGGTAAATATTGCATCTATCTAAGATGTTACAATTTAAAAAATAAGGAAATTTATCCATATTGAATCAAAAAATTGTAAATTGTGATCAAATAATAATGTGAATGTTTTGGAATATATTATGTGTAATATTAAAATGCTAGCAAAGTGAAGTGAAGTGAAGTCGCTCAGTCATGTCCGACTCTTTGCGACCCCGTGGACCGTAGCCTATCAAGCTTATCCATCCATGGGATTCTCCAAGCAAGAATACTGGAGTGGGTTGCCATTTCCTTCTCCAGGGGATCTTCCCAACCCAGGGATCGAACCTGGGTCTCCTGCTAGCAAAGTAATGCTCAAAATTCTCCAAGCTAGGCTACAAAAGTACATAAACTGAGAATTCCTAGATGTTCAAGCTAGATTTAGAAAAGGCAGAGGAACCAGAGATGACATTGCTAATGTCTGTTAGATCACAGAAAAAGCAATAGAATTCCTGGAAAAAAATCTACTTCTGCTTCATTGACTTCACTAAATCTTTTCACTATGTGAATCACAACGAACTGTGGAAAATTCTTAAAGAGATGAGAATACCAGACCACCTTACCTTCCTCCTGAGAAATTGGTATGTAGGTCAAGAAGCAACGGTTAGAACCAGACATGGAACAATGGACTGGTCCCAAATTGGGAAAGGAATACATCAAGGCTATATATTGTCACCCTGCTTATTTAACTTCTATGCAGAGTACATCACACAAAATGCTGGGCTGGATGAAGCACAAGTTGGAATCAAGATTGCTGGGAGAAATATCAACAACCTCAGATACACAGATGATACCACCCTAATGGCCAAAAATGAAGAGGAATTTAAGAGCCTCTTGATGAGCGTGAAAGAGGAGAGTGAAAAGGCAATTTTTAACAGTCAAAAAACAAAATCATGGTATATGGTCCCATCACTTTACGGCAAATAGATGGGGAAACAATGGAAATAATGAGAGACTTTGGCTTCTCTCAATGCTCTGTTGGTAAAGAATCCACCTGCAATGCTGGAGATCCTGGCTCGATCCTCTGGAGAAGGGAAAGGCTACCCATTCCACTATTCTGGCCTGGATAATTCTGTTGGAGTCGCAAAGAGTCAGACACAACTGAGTGACTTTCACTTCACTTCACTTATTTTCTTGGGCTCCAAAATCACTGTAAATGTTGACTTCAATCATGAAATTGAAAGGCACTTGCTCCTTAGAAGAAAACCTATGACAAACCTAGACAGCATATTAAAAATAAGAGACATTGCTGACAAAGTTCCATCTAGTCAAAGCTATGGCTTTTCCTGTAGTGATGTATGGATGTGAGAGTTGGACTATAAAGAAAGCTGAGCACTGGAGAAGTGATGCTTTTGAACTATGGTGTTGAAAAAGACTCTTGAGAGTCCCTTGGACTGCAAGATTAAACCACTCAATCCTAAAGAAAATCAGTCCTGAATATTCACTGGAAGGACTGACCCTGAAACTGAGGCTTCAATATTTTGGCCACCTGATGCAAAGAACTGACTTATTGGAAAAGACCCTATATGCTGGGAAAGATTGAAGGCAAGAGGAGAAGGGGACGACAGAGGATGAGATGGTTGGATGGCATCATTGACTTGATGGACATGAATTTGAGCAATCTCTGGGAGTTGGTGATGGACAGGGAAGCCTGGCATGCTGCAGTCCATGGGATGGCAAAGAATCAGACGAATCAGACGTGAATGAGTGACTGAACTGAACTGAATATTAAAACAGTAATATAAATGTCATTACTGCATTTTAAAAGCATTCACAATTAATAGGAAAAATAATACATTAAAATTTAATATATTTGAAACAAAAATATAACCCCACTACTTAGATTATAAAAAACTTGAAATTGATATCTGATATATATTTAATATATCATACAATTTTAAGATAAATTATTATCCACTAATGACTCTGCTGTTTCTTTGTGTGTGTGTTTAATTAATTAATTAATTTATTTTTAATTTCAATTTATTTATTTTAAATGGAGCCTAATTACTTTAAAATATTGTATTGGTTTGCTGTTTCTTCTGGCTCCACCCCACTTTGCCTTTTAGTTTTCTGAACAACTAGATCCATGTGGCTTAAGCATGTATTTTCCCAAATTTAGCTCTGTTGTGTGCAGATTTTAAGACAGTCTTTTCAAGGTTGTTTCTCTGCTCTAACCAGCAGAACTACTCAAATAACCAAAATATTAATATTCAGTGAAAGAATGAGGTTAAAATGGGGTAGAAAATTGATAAAGCTTGGTGGTTATATGCCTGGAGAAGGGAATGGTTACCTACTCCAGTATTCTTGCTTAGAGAATTCCCTGTACAGAGGAGCCTAGAGGGCTACAAGTCCACTGGGTGACAAAGCGTTGGACATGACTGAGTGACTAACAGTATCTACTATTTATCTAGTGGTAATATAAAGTAGTAAAGTAATACTCAAAATTCTCCAAACCACACTTCAGCAATACATAAACCATGAAATTCCAGATGTTCAAGCTGGTTTTAGAAAAGGCAGAGGAACCAGAGATCAAATTGCCAACATCCGCTGGGTCATCAAAAAAGCAAGAGAATTCCAGAAAAACATCTACCTCTGCTTTATTGACGATGCCAACGCCTTTGACTGGGTGGATCACAATAAACTGTGCAAAATTCTGAAAGAGATGGGAATGCCAGACCACCTGATCTGCCTCTTGAGAAATCTATATGCAGGTCAGGAAGCAACAGTTAGAACTGAACATGGAACAATAGACTGGTTCCAAATAGGAAAAGGAGTACCTCAAGGCTGTCTATTGTCACCCTGCTTATTTAACTTATATGCAGAGTACATCATGAGAAACGTTGGACTGGAAGAAGCACACGCTGGAATCAAGATTGCCAGAAGAAATATCAATAACCTCAGATATGCAGATGACACCACCCTTATCGCAGAAAGTGAAGAGGAACTAAAAAGCCTCTTGATGGAAGTGAAAGAAGAGAGTGAAAAAGTTAGCTTAAATCTCTACATTCAGAAAACGAAAATCATGGCATCTGGTCCCATCACTTCATGGGAAATAGATAGGGAAATAGTGGAAACAGTGGCTGACTTTACTTTTGGGGGCTCCAAAATCATTGCAGATGGTGATTGCAGCCATGAAATTAAAAGATGCTAAATCCTTAGAAGAAAAGTTATGACCAACCTAGATAGCATATTGAAAAGCAGAGACATTACTTTGCCAACAAAAGTCCATCTAGTCAAGGCTATGTTTTTTCCAGTAATCATGTATGAATGTGAGAGTTGGAATGTGAAGAAAGCTGAGCAACGAAGAATTAAAGATTTTGAACTGTGGTGTTGGAGAAGACTCTTGAGAGTCCCTTGGACTGCAAGGAGATCCAACCAGTCCATCCTAAAGGAGATCAGTCTTGAGTGTTCATTGAAAGTACTGGTGCTGAAGCTGAAACTCCAATACTTTGGCCGCCTCATGCGGCCAACTCTTTAGTTGACTCATTGGAAAAGACCCTGATGCTGAGAGAGATTGGGGGCAGGAGGAAAATGAGATGACAGAGGATGAGACAGCTGGATGGCATCACTGACTTAATGGACATGAGTTTGCATGAACTCTGGTAGTTGGTGATAGGGAGGCCTGGCGTGGTGCGATTCATGGGGTTGCAGAATCAGATATGACTGAGCAACTGAACTGAACTGAAAGGAACTGAATATAAAAATGAGAGATTGTTGACGAGTTTCTCAATAATGGGGGGTGAATAGGAGTGGAAGAGGGGAAGCATTGGTGAAAGAGAAAGAGATATTGGAGAAGTCACCTCTATAGTACCTGAAATGATATTACAACAATAACAATCAGTGATATTTGATCCCTTTAAAGTAGCACAGAGTAATGGAACACTGGAATACCAAAAAGTCCTTATCTAAGTCATCAATAATCATGACTTACATTTAGCTCTATAAGTTGAAAAAATGTTTTTCATAAATAATAAAACTGAACATGGAAAAACTGCAACTTAAATTCCCTTAGTTAGTAAAGGTTAAGAAGCTCAGATTTTTTATTCCTAACAGAGTAGAGAAGAATTTCATGGTAGGTCTATCTAGTTAGAAATGCAATGATGGTACCTTTAAGTGTTTTTTCTTTAAGGTGTAATTTTCTCAATTTATCAATTCAGCTTTGTCTCCTTCAAAAGTTTTTAACCTTCTATTAACATTTCTGCAATGTGTTTTTTTGTTGTATTGATAGCAAAACTCTTCTGCATTGCAGATAGTGAACAAATTCTTCCCTCCAATCAGGTTATATTTAATAAGAATGGCCTCTGTGAAAACAGCTTATCAATGGAAAAGTGCTTTTTTTAAGCTGGAAGAGTTCCTGAGATTTCACAACCAAGCATCAAGACTGCCAGTCTTTTCTTAAGGGTAAATGAGCTCAATCACGTGAAAGTAAAAAACAAGAAGTCCTGTGACAATTAAATTAACAAGTAATTATACTGTTTAATTAAAGAATTAAAACTGAGATTCAATAGAGCAACTTTTAAATTTTCCCCACTCAGATTGTGGTTAGATAATAGTTATAAAGTTTTGAGAAGTGAAACACAGCTAGGTGACAGGGATGGATTTGGCAAAAGAATATAAATGTGAAAAAAGGATAGAAATGAGCTATGATGTAACTCCTACAATAATTTGATTACATTATTTCAAGTAACAAAATACCCCTGTGGTGTAAAAAGAAATAAAATAAAAAAGATAATTTTTTAACATTAAATTTCTATGAGATTCTTTAGCTGAATGAATAATAACATGAAAATGCTGTTATGTGTTACATTAGATTTTTCTATAATTTTGCAATTACAATGCCTGGTCTTTAAGAGCATCCTTAAATAATTTCAGATGCACTTCCTATAGGCTTATGATTTTGATGAGATTTCTAAAGTATTATTTTTTTTTTCTGGCTCAATAAGCACTATTTACAAGAGCCAAGATATGAACGCAATCCAGGTGTTCATCAACAGATGAATGGATAAAGGTGTGTATGTATTTATGTTTACGTGTGAGTGTGCTTAGTTGTTTCAGTCCTGTCTAAGTCTTTGTGAAACTATGGACTGTAGCCCCCCAGGCTCCTTTGTCCAAGGGATTCTTCAAGCAAAATAGTGGAGTAGGCTTGTGACTCATCCACACAGGATTTCTTATGATGTGCTCAGCATATACGTTAAACAAACAGGGTGACAGCAGACAGCCCTATCGTACTCCTTTCTCATTCTTGAACCAATTAGTTGTTTCATACAGAGTTCTAACTGTTGCTTCTTGACCAGCATAAATGTTTCTCAGGGACAGGTAAGATGGTCTGGTATGGTATTCCCATTTCTTTAAGAGCTTTCCACAGTTTTTTTTTTTTTTTTTAATGATTTAACAGTAAAGATTTAGTGTAGTCGATGAAACAGAGGTAGATGGTTTTTTGGAATTTCCTTGCTTTCTCTATGATCCAGCAAATGTTGGTACTTTGACCTCTGGTTCCTCTTCCTTTTCTAAACTCAGCTTGGACATCTGGGCATTCTTGGTTCACATAATCCTGAAGCCTAGCATGCAAGATTTTAAGCACGACCTTATTAGCATGGGAGAAGAGTGCAATGGGAGTTACCACATTCTTTAGTACTACTCTTAATCGGAATTGGGATATGAATTGACTTTTTTCAGTCCTGTGACCACTGTTGGATCTTCCAGATTTGCTGACATATTGAATGCAACACCTTGATGTCATCATCCTTTAGGTTTTGATTAGCTCTACTGGAATTCCATTGCATCCACTAGCTTTATTAACAGCAGTGCTTCCTGAGGCTCACTTGACTTCGCTCTCCAGAATGTCTGGCTCTAGGTAACTGACCACACCATAGTAGTAATCCAGTCCTTTAAGATCTTTGTTGTACAGTTCTTCCATTTATTCTTTCCATCTCTTCTTATTCTTTTCAGAATCTACTAGGTCTCTACCATTTCTTTTCTTTATTGTTTCATCTTTGGGCCAAATGTTCCATTCCAATTTCCCTGAAGACATCTCCAGTCTTTCCTCTTCTGTTGTTTTCTTCTAGTCTTAGGTACTCTTTACTGAAGAAGACCTTCTTGTCTCTCCATGCTTTTCTTTTAAACTCTCCTTTTAGTTGGATGCAGCTTTCCCTTTCTCTCTTGCTTTTTGCTTCTCTTCTTTCTTCATCTATTCATAAAGCCTTCTCAGATAACTACTTTGTCTTACTGCTTTTCTTCTCCTTTGGGATGGTTTTGTTCACTGCCTCCTGTACAATATTATGGACCTCTGTTCATAGTTCTTCAGGCACACTGTTAACTAGACCTAATCCCTTGAATCTATTCATTGCCTCCACCATATTCATAAAGGACTTGATTCAAGTTGTACCTGGCTGGCCTAGTGGTTTTCCCTGCTTTCTTTAGTTTAAGCCTACCTTCTATGAGAAGCTGATGATCTGAATCACAGTAACTCTAGGTCTTATTTTTGCTGACTGCTTATAGCTTCTCCATCTTCAGCTACAAATAATCTAATCAATTTGATTTCAGTATTGACCATTTGGTGATGTCCATGTGTAAAGTGGTCACTTGTGTTGTTGAAAAAAATTATTTGCTATGACCAGTGCCTTTTCTTGGCAGAATTCAGTTGGCCTTCACAGATCACTGCCTCATCATGGTGAAGGCATTTGCATATCTCAATGAAGCTATGAGCCATGCCATGCCATGTAGGGCTACCCAAGAGACAGATGGGTCACAGCAGAGAGTTCTGACAAAACGTGATCCACTGGAGAAGGGAATGGCAAACTACATCAATAATCTACCTGTGAGAACTTTATGAACAGTATAATATACAAGTTATACAGAATAAAACATTACTAAACTCGAAAAAAATGAAATTTTGCAATTTGCAACAACATGGAGGGACTTGGAGGGTATTATGCTAAGTGAAATAAGTCAGAGAAAGACAAATACTGTATAATATTACTTATAAGTGGACCTTAAAAGATACAACAAATAGTAAATACAGCAAAAAAGAAACTCACTCAACATAGATATCAAAGTAGTGGGGAGAGAAAGGAGGGGAGGAGAAACAACATAGGAATATAGAATTAATAAGTACAAACTGTTATGTATAAAATAAGCTGTAAGGATATATTGTATAAAATAAGAAATATAGCCAATAAGAAATAATCACTATTTTATAATAAACATAAATGGAGTATAAACTTTAAAAATTGTGAATCACTATATTGCATACCTATAAATTATATAACATTGTACATCAACTATATTTGAATAATAAAAATAGTAATGCTACTCTAATAATGATAATATATTCCATTTATTGAATATATCTTCATCTAAGTTGGCAGATATTTTCTTGTTAATTCAGCAAAAAATCATCTGATAAAAATAATTTCCTACTTTATAGATAAAAGTTAAAGTTTAGAAATGCTAAGTAAATTGCCCAAAGTTACATGATAAACTAGAAATTCAAACCTATGTATATCTACTTCAAAGTTTAATTCCTCCAACCAAAGAGCTGTATTCAGTCTTTAAAGAAAATTCTGAATATTAATAATGGATCAAAACAAATAACAACTGGATAAATGTCAGAATGCATTAAGTATAAAATAAAGGAACACAATGATAATTCAAAAGAAACGTGAATATGAGTGGAATTTGATGGTAGTTCCTGCACAAAGCCAAAGTTTAAATTCATTTATTTAACTGAAAATATTCATTAAACACCGTGTGTACTGTTTTTGGCACTCAGGATTTACAAAGGAACAAAATTTTTAAAAGTACCTCAGTTCAGTTCAGTCGCTCAGTCATATCCATGTCCACTCTTTGAGACTCCATGAATTGCAGCATGCAAGGCCTCCCTGTCCATCATCAACTCCCAGAATTTACCCAAACTCATGTCCTACAACTAGAAGAAAAGAACTGCTATTTACTGAAGTGAGAAGACTGCTTCACATTGCATGTGGAATAAAGGCTTCATTTTCACCATGGCCTCCAAAAACTTCAAGGATATGTCCTGGTCTGCCCATCTTTGCACCCTCAATATACGCCTTTATCTTCCCTTGTTTTCAGCAACAGTGACCTTTGCCTCATATCCTCAAAAGTGCAATGCTCTCTTCTGTCTTTAGGGTGAAACCAACATTCTGTTCCCTCCACCTGGCATATCATTTCTTTTCTTTTTTAAAAAATGTCTTTAAGGACACAGTATAGATATTTCTTGTGCTTCTCTGGTGGTTCAGACAGTAAAGAATCTCCTGCAGTGCAGGAGACCTGGGTTCGATCCCTGGGTTGGGAAGATCCCCTGGAGGAGGGCATGGCAACCCACTCCAGTACTCTTGCCTGGATACATAGAAGCTTGCTGGGTTACAGTCTGTGGGGTTGTAAAGAGCTGGCCATGGCTGAGCAACAAAGCACAGCACAGCATAGCATAGATATTTCTTATCCAAAGTGAAATTCTTTTGGAATAATTTTAATTACAAATTCAATTTTTTAAATAGATGTAAGACTACTCTGGTTATCTTTTTTTAAATTTTATTTTATTTAACTTTACAATATTGTATTGGTTTTGCCATGTATCAAAATGAATCTGCCACAGGTATACATGTGTTCCCCATCCTGAACCCTCCTCCCTCCTCCCTCCCCATACCATCCCTCTGGGTCTTCCCAGTGCACCAGCCCCAGGCATACGGTATCAGGCATCGAACCTGGACTGGCAACTCGTTTCATATATGATATTATACTTATTTCAATGCCATTCTCCCAAATCATCCCACCCTCTCCCTCTCCCAGAGTCCAAAAGACTTATACATCAGTGTCTCTTTCTTATCAGGTAAACTTAATTTGAGTTTTTTTAAGGAATCATCCCACTTTCAAGTTTGTGGATATAAGTTTTGAATATATAATTATCATTGTAAGGTCTTAAGGTCTATTGAAATGTCCTCTCTTCTATTTAATATATTGGTAATATATGTATTCTCTTTCCTTGGTAAGTTGTCCTAGGAGTTTATCCATTTTATACATCTTTGATTGTCTGTTTATAGTGCCATTGTTTTTTGTTCTTAAGCAATTGTTTTCTGTTTGCTTTTGTTTTAATTTTTTCTCTAGTTTTCTGTTTGTTTCTGTTTTATTTTTTAAGATGTAATTTTAGCACATTTATTTGAGCCCATATGGCTTCACTGGTGAATTCAATCACACATTTAGCAAAGAAATAATACCAATTCATTATACATTCTTCCAGGAAATACTAGAGAAGGAAGTAACCCCTGATTCATTTTATAAGGGGTCATTACCTTGATTCTAAAATCAGAATCATTTCACTAGATAAAACCATATATGTATATATATATATATATATATATATATATATATATGGAACCATATATATATGGTTCCTTCTTCACTACATAAACCATATATATACATATATATATATATATATATATATTTTTTTTTTTTTTTTGGTGGTGGTATTTAGTAGCTCAGTCTTGTTTGACTCTTTTGTGGCCCCCATGGACTGTAGCCTTCAAGGCACCTCTGTCCATGGGATTTTCTGGGCAAGATTACTAAAGCAGGGTGCCATTTCCTTTCCTTTTCCAGGGGATCTTCATGACCCAGGGATGAAACACATGTCTTCATGTTTCCTGCATCACAGAAAGATTCTTTATTGCTAAAGCCACTAGGAAAGCTTTAAACCTTGCATAACCACAAGCCTAAACAAACCAGAAATGAGTAGAGAGGTAGGAGTCTACCTGGGTTGAACTTCTGGAAAAAAAGAAAAAAAAAGCATAATGAAACAGAGTTTGTGAAAAAAATCATGTACAAGTAACATAACACTCTAATGTTAAAGACTGAATGGCTTCCCCCTAATTGCAAGAATAAGAGCATCCACTCCAACCACTTTTAATCAGCATAGTACTGGAAGTTCTAAGTGTTCAATAAGGCAAGGAAATAAATAAATAAAATGCATGCAGTTTGGTAAGAAAGAAATAAAAGTGTCTTTAATTACAGATGACATGATTGTCTATATAGAAACGTCAAAGATCGTTTAAATAAAAACCATTTTTATTCAACAATTATTTGTAGACTAGCTTCTATATTTAAGGGCTTGTTAAGCTGGAGTTTAGGTAGTTAGTCCTCATGACCATGGAAATTGTATCCTAAAGGAAATGATAAAGACAATTATCAAGAAATTAGAAGTTGGTTTTTTTTTTTTTTTTTTTTTTTTTAAGAAAAATAAGTTAGAGAATACACATAGCAGAGAACTGGAAGGCATAGAAAATTCTGAATGTAGTGGTAAAGTAAATTTCTCATTGAGAGGATAATATTGAAACATGGAGATGAAAAAGGAAAGGGAGCAGACTAGGCACTTATTTGAAAGAGGCACTTCCCATATAGTGGGACCAGAACTTGTAAAGGCACTGAGGTGAGAGTAAGCCTTATAGACAGATCAGTGGGAGTTCCCACATTCTATTTCTTATTCTCAGTCAGATGACTGCCCTCAGAATTGATGATGATTAAATAGGATTATGAGGGACTCCAAGTAACTAATTCTGCTCCTAAGAAAGAGGAAGGGAAGAGTCACAGTGAAAACCAGAGGACAAAATAGAAGCCTACAGTCTCATGACTCAGATCAACTTTAACCTTATTCCCTTGCCCTGTCTCAGAAATGCCTGCAGCCAGGGATATGTTTATTAGGCAGAATCAGAGAACTATTTGTTGAAAGAAATGAAGAGTCATAGAGTAAAATCTTCAAAACATTGACATGTAGAGTCCATAATAAAAAGTTTATTACCATTTTCTCATATTACAGTGTAGCCCACATGTCAATTTTCTCTACATAGACATGCAGAGCTGTCAATCAATCATTAGTGTCACACCCTTAATGATGAATTGACCATAACAAATGCCAGTCATGAAAGGAAAGTCTCCAACTCAAAACACAGTGATAAGGGAAGGGCTCCATCCCAGATGAAACAAAGGTAAGGAAAAGGGAAAAATCTACAAATTTTATCTAGGGATAAAGGAAATGAAATATTACATTTATAAAGCAATAATCAGAATACATGATAAATGACCAATCACTAAAGAATAATGAGATCTGAGAATTTAAATTTTAATAGCACAAAACTATTGAACAATAGAATTAGAAATAATGTATAAAGAATCTGAGAAAATTAAAAAAAATCAAAATGAAAAGAAGACTAAGAAATTTAAAGAATCAACTTAAAAATTTTAATTTGTGACAGAGAAATTTAACAAAGTAAGAACAAATGCAAGCACTGAAATTGTTATAAAAGGCAACATTTTCAAGTTGCCAATCAAAGAAATTCTTATATAGAAAGAATTTCTTATATAGAAAGTACCTAACTACCCAACACAATGCATAAAATGATATGCAGGACATACTCTACCTAAGAAAGAATTTCTTATATAGAAAGTACCTAACTGCCCAACACAATGCATAAAATGATATGCAGGACATACTCTACCTAAAGAATCTGATCATGAAATGTACACAACAAAGCATAAGGAAAACACCAGAGAAAAAATAATATTGCAAAGATACAAAGAGAATTGAAATTATAACAGGTTTATTACTAGAAACATGGCTAAATTTTTTGAAGGAAAGCAATTTTCAGCTTAAAGTTATATGTCAAACCATTTATCAGCCAAGTGTATGAGTAGAAAAGAAGACATTTTCTCTAAAATAATATTCGTGGTATGTATTTACTTTCCATACTTTCTTTGATTTGGAGCTATAACATGTGAAGTCTAGAAAAGAGGAATAAACCCAATGATAAAAAGAAGCAAAAGATGACGTAGAATCAGATAAGGAAAATAAATTCGCTCATTAACTGTGCCATCAGCTTTGAGAACAGCCAGAACTTCATGTAGCAGGATTAAAGGAGCTTCCGTGGGGGAAAAAAAAAAAAAAAAAAAGAAACTTCTGATTGATAATCTTACATGTTTCGACATCTTTAAAATGACATTGGTAAGTACCATATCTGATGGAATATGCATAAGCAGGGAGATTAAAGTACAAAAAAAAAGAACATATCATGACACAAGCTAGTATTTAATTTCAGAAAATCCAGTAGTTTTTATATCAAAGAAACACAAAAATGCTTTAACACTGCTGTAGAAATAAAAAACAAATATATAGGCGATATAATAAAAAACATAGCTGTATTTTAAACAAAAATCCTAATATAACTATATATTGTAATATATAGGGAGCAGAAATTGAGGGAATAGAGGCATAGTAAAAATGTAACTTCCTTAAAAGGACATTGATAGCTCGTGTAAAATATTGTTACATCAAATTGCTAATAGAGTGTGGTGGTGTTGGTTTAGTAGCTAAATCATATCCAACACTTGCAACTTCATGGACTGAAGCCCAGCAGGCTCCTCTATCCATAAAATCTTCCACCAAGAATACTGGAGTGGGTTGCCGTTTCCTTCTCCACTACTATAGTGTGTGTACTATAGTTCAGTGTGTGTTCAGTTCAGTTGCTCAGTCGTGTCGGACTCTTTGTGACCCCATGGATTGTACCACGCCAGGCCTCCCTGTCCATCATGAACTCCCAGAGTTCACTCAAACTCACGTCCATTGAGTCGGTGATGCCATCCAGCCATCTCATCCTGTCGTCCCCTTCTCCTCCTGCCCCCAATCCCTCCCAGCATCAGGGCCTTTTCCAATGATTCAGCTCTTTGCATGAAGAGGCCAAAGTACTGGAGTTTCAACTTTAGCATCATTCCTTCCAAAGAACATCCAGGACCAATCTCCTTTAGAATGGACTGGTTGGATCTCCTTGCAGTCCAAGGGACTCTCAAGAGTCTTCTCCAACACCACAGTTCAAAAGCATCAATTCTTCAGTGCTCAGCTTTCTTCACAGTCCAACTCACATCCATACATGACTACTGGAAAAAAAAAAAACCTTAACTAGATGGACCTTTGTTGGCAAAGTAATGTCTCTGCTTTTGAATATTCTATTTAGGTTGGTCATAACTTTCCTTCCAAGGAGTAAGCGTCTTTTAATCTCATGGCTGCAATCACCATCTGCAGTGATTTTGGCTCCCCAAAAATAAAGTCTGACACTATCTCCACAGTTTCCCCATCTATTTGCCATGAAGTGATAGGGGACCAGATGCCATGATCATCATTTTCTGAATGTTGAGCTTTAAGCCAACTTTTTCACTCTGCTCTTTCACTTTCATCAAGAGGCTTTTTAGTTCCTCTTCACTTTCTGCCAGAAGGGTGGTGTCATCTGCATATCTGAGGTTATTGATATTTCTCCTGCCAATCTTGATTCCAGCTTGTGCTTCTTCCAGCCCAGCATTCTAATGATGTATTCTGCATACAAGTTAAATAAGCAGGGTGACAATAAACAGTCTTGATGTGCTCCTTTTCCTATTTGGAACCAGTCTGTTTTTCCATGTCCAGTTTTAACTGTTGCTTCCTGACCTGCATATGTATTTCCCAAGAGGCAGGTCAGATGATCTGGTATTCCCATCTCTTTCAGAATTTTGCACAGTTTATTGTGATCCACACAGTCAAAGGCTTTGGCATAGTCAATAAAGCAGAAATAGATATTTTTATGGATCTCTCTTGCTTTTCAATGATCCAGCGGATGTTAGCAATTTATCTCTGGTTTTTCTGCTTTTTCTAAAAGAAGCTTGAACATCTGGAAATCTATGGTTCGCATATTTTGAAGCTTGTGTGTAGTGTAGTTCAATATAAAAGTAAACACCATGAGTAATAATTAATATTTGAAAATAGTTATCCCTGGTTTGTGCAAGTAGGGACTATGGATGGATGATGCAAAGTAACACTATTTTCACTTGAGCACCTCACATATATTTTAATATATTTTTTCAACTCAATTGCTTGTATTTATTCAACACAATATGACTTAAAGTGCTCTATATAATAAAATATAAGAAACACAAGCTGGAATCAAGATTGCCAGGAGAAATATCAATAACCTCAGATATGCAGATGATACCACCCTTATGGCAGAAAGTGAAGAGGAACTAAAAAGCCTCTTGATGAAAGTGAAAGTGGAGAGTGAAAAGGTTGGCTTAAAGCTCAACATTCAGAAAACAAAGATCATGGCATCTGGTCCCATCACTACATGGGAAATAGATGGGGAAACAGTGGAAACAGTGTCAGACTTTATTTTTCTGGGCTCCAAAATCACTGCAGATGGTGACTGCAGCCATGAAATTAAAAGACGCTTACTCCTTGGAAGGATAGTTATGACCGACCTAGATAGCATATTCAAAAGCAGAGACATCACTTTGCCAACAAAGGTTCACCTAGTCAAGGCTATGGTCTTTCCTGTGGTCATGTATGGATGTGAGAGCTGGACTGTGAAGAAGGCTGAGCGCCGAAGAATTGATGCTTTTGAACTGTGGTGTTGGAGAAGACTCTTGAGAGTCCCTTGGACTGCAGGGAGATCCAACCGGTCCATTGTGAAGGAGATCAGCCCTGGGATTTCTTTGGAAGGAATGATGCTAAAGCTGAAACTCCACTATTTTCGCCACCTCATGTGAAGAGTTGACTCATTGGGGAAGACTCTGATGCTGGGAGGGATTGAGGGCAGGAGGAGAAGGGGACGACAGAGGATGAGATGGCTGGATGGCATCACTGACTCGATGAATATGAGTCTGAGTGACCTCTGAGGGCTGGTGATGGATAGGGAGGCCTGGCGTGCTGCAGTTCATGGGGTCGCAAAGAGTCGGACACAATTGAGCGACTGATCTGATCTGATAATAAAATAATGACTTGCATTATCCTGAAAGCAGCTCATTAAAAGAAAACTAATATTTTAAATGAAAATTTAAAATAGAAATCAAAAGCCTGTGATTGTCAGAAGACAGAAGGGGGGAAAATAGGCAAAGACAGGCGCAAAAAGTTTTTAAATATAAAAATAATTGCATATGAATGAATCCAAGTATCATATTTATGCCCTGCCATAAACATTTCAATTTTTATTTCTCTAAGTGCTCACATTTTTGGTAGAAATATTTGAGTAAGTATAATATAGAAATTTCTTCCTCTAAAGCTTCTTTGCAAATTGTTTATGTATTACAACCCTATGCTAAATAAATCAATATTAGTACCCTTCAACATGCTTTTACAATTTCCCACAAATTAGTTGTCTAGTTTTCTTAAGAATGACTTTATTAACCTTGAAGAAATCTTATTGTCAGAATAAACTGTCTATATTTCAACAAATTGGCAGGAGATTTACAAAAGGCAAAGGAAGCAGAAGTTGAATTGCCAATATCTGTTGAATCACCAAAAAAGCAAGAGAGTTCCAGAAATATATAGACTTTTGCTTTATTGAGTATGCCAAAACATTTGACTGTGTGGATCACAACAAACTGTGGAAAATTCTAAAAGAGATGGGAATACCAGACCACCTGACCTGTCTACTGAGAAATCTGTATGCAGGTCAAAAACCAACAGTTAGAACTAAACATGGAACAACATACTGGTTCCAAATCAAGAAAGGAGTACATAAAGCCTATATATTGTCACCCTGCTTATTTAAGTTATATGCAGAGTACATCATGAGAAACGCTGGGTTGGATGAGCCACAAGCTGGAACCAAGTTTGCTGGGAGAAGTATCAATAATCTCAGATAAGTGAATGACACCACCCTCATGGCAGAAAGCAAAGAGGAACTCAAGAGCCTCTTGATGAAATTGAAAGACAGTGAAAAAGTTGGCTTGAAACTCAACATTCAGAAAACTAAAATCATGATATCTGGTCCTATCACTTCATGGCAAATAGATGAAGAAACACTGGAAACAGTGAGACTCTATTTTGGGGGGCTCCAAAAATCACTGAAGATGGTGACTGCAGCCATGAAATTAAAAGATGCTTGCTTCTTGGAAGAAAAGATATGACTAACCTATACAGCATATTAAAAAGCAGAGACATTACCCACAGAGCTATTGTTTTCTTGAAGTCATGTATGGATGTGAGAGTTGGACTATAAAGAAAGCTGAGTACCGAAGAACTGATGCTTTTGAACTGTGGTGTTGGAAAAAGCTCTTGAGAGTCTCTTGGACTGCAAGGAGATACAACCAGTCCATCCTAAAGGAAATCAGTCCTAAGTATTCATTGGAAGGACTGATGCTGAAGCTGAAACTCCAATACTTTGGCCACCTAATGGGAAGAACTGACTCACTGGAAAAGACCCTGATGCTGTGAAAGACTGAAGGCAGGAGGACAAGGGGATGGCTGAGGATGAGATGGTTGGATGGCCTCACCAACTCAGTGGACATGAGTTTGAGTAGGCTCCTGATGTGGTGATGGACAGGGAAGCCTGGTGTGCTGAAGTCCATGTGGTTGCAAAGATTAGGATACAATTGAGCAACTGAACTTACTGACAGTCTAATAAGCAAATAAACTACAATCAAAGAGTAAAGAACCCAATAAGTAATCATTACTTGTTTGCTAAATGAACAAATAAATAAGTTTTCCATAGCAACTTAAAAAACAAAAGCAAACAAAACAAAGCATGAATTGCATTGCACTCTATGATCCAATTCTAGCATTTTCGTTTGGAAACTTGGCAACCAGTTCAGCAAGTTATCTTAAGAGCGGAGGCTGCTTTTGAGGGAGATAATTGCCAAACTTAGTACAGAGTATCAAAAAGGGAGCCATTTGGTTTTCAGTGGCTGAATAAAAAAATTATGACCGTAAGAAAATTTTGCCAACTTTCCAGAAGACAAGTTGCTTTTAAAGAAAGAATATAAAATCAACTCTTTGGTCTACCACTGTGTTATATTCGGTTTTCCAATAATACAATGATTTTCTGATTTTATTACCTTTTAATGGTATGGTCAAGATGGCACAGTAGAAAGAAACTGAGCTCATCTCCACCCATGGGCACACCAAAATTACAACTATTTATGGAACAACTATCAGTGAGAATGACCTGAAGACTAGCAAAAAATACTTTCCACAACTAAAGATATAAAGAATAACCCACAATGAGATGGATGTGGGTTTGTGCTCTTGTGTGTGCTCAGTCATGTCCAACTCTTTGTGACCCCATGGACTGTAGCCTGCCAGGCTCTCCTGTTCATGGAATTTTCCAGGCAAGAATATTGGAGTGTGTTGCCATTTTCTTCTCTAGGGTATCTTCCTAACTTAGGGATCAAACTCATGTCTCTTGCATATTCAGCATTTTCAGGCAGATTCTTTACCACTGATCCAACTGGGAAGCCCTTGTGGGATGCAGAAGAAGCTATGTAGTCAAGATGCACGACTCCAGGTCAATGATCTGAAAATAAGAGGGTAATTACAACTGCAAAATTTCTCCAAAATGAGGGAGAGGTTTGAGCCCCAAGTAAGACTTCCCCACCTAGGGAATATGTGCTAGGAAGATGAGCTCCCAGAACATGTGCTTTGATGGCCAGCGGGGCTTGGATATGCTTCCCTGGTGACTCAGCAGTAAAGAATCTGTCTGAAATTCAGAAGACATGGAGATGTGGGTTCAATTCCTGGATATGGAAGATCCCCTTGAGAAGGAAATGGGAACCCACTCCAGTTTCTTGTTTGACAAATCCCATGGACAGAGGATCCTGGTGGACTACAGTCCATGGAGTCACAAAGAGTCAGACATAACTTAGTGAATATACAACAGCAGGGCTTGCACATGGGAGAGCTGAAGAGCTAGAGGAAACAAAGATGCTGCTCTCACAGGGTAGGGCACAGAATCTATATGCTCCAAATCTCAGCAGAGTAGCAGTAATTTGAAAGGAAACTGGATTGGATGGACTTGCTGATCTTGGAGAGCATCCCAGAGGCAACTGGGATTTGTTCTAAGGACATAGACATGGGAAGCAGTCATTTTGGGGAACTCATTCTACCATGAAGACACTGATGCTGGCAAATATGATATTGCAATCCTCCAGCCTATCAGTGTCAGGGGCTTATGTAGTCAACAGTGTGCAGGCACAAGACCCAGAATCCCCAGAGCCACACAGCCAGTCACCCTAGGAGGCAATTCAACCCACTAGCAGGCTGCAGTCACTGCACAAGCCAAGGCCTGGTAACAAACCAGATTAGAGCCAGTTGTAACTACCAGAGTTACAACTAACTACCAGAGTAGTCAGTCCTGCCACAATAGAAGGGCCCATTCAGCCCACATGCGGAGCTTTGGTGACCAGAAGGGAGAATGTTGCCGAATCCCATAGGATGCCTTCTCTATAAGGCCATTTTTCCAACATTAGGAAAAGCATCTGACCTACCTAATACATAGAGAATCCACACACACACACACACACACACACACACACAATGGAACATTATTCAGCCACACAAAAGTAAATCATGCCACTTGTGACAGCATAAGTAGATCTAGATGATATTATGTTAGCCATAACAGATCAAACAAAGACAAATACCACATAATTTTACTTACATGTAGAATCTAAAACATAAAACAAACTAAAGAAACAAAATAAAATGAAATAAAATAAAAGTAGACTCATAGATGCAGAGAAAAAACAGATGATTACTAGAAAAGAGGGGATGGAGGGTGAGAAAATAAGAAAATTAATAGGTATATACCTACTTTACGTAAATGATGTCACACATATTATTCAGCATGAGGAATATGATCAATAATAGTATATTAACTTTTCATGATGATATATTTTCATAAACTTATTGTGATCATTTCACAATGTTTGCAATATCAAATCATTATGTAGTAAACCTAAAACTAACATAATATTTTATGTCAACTATATCTCAGTTAAAAACAAATATATTTTCTTCAAATATATTTACCTTAAAATCCCATGGACAGAGGAGAGTGGAGGACTATAGTCCTTGGGGTTGCAGGAGTCAGACAGGACAGGGACTTCCACAAAAAGTAGGAATAGAAATTCCCATTGTTCTCTTCTAGACCATCTTTTACCTATAGGTTTAATGTGAACCCTCACAACTTATCTGAATTTAATTTTTACTTCTCTGTGCACGACTGTCAAATCTTTGTTTCTAGCCTTGCTTTAACTGTTTTCCAGTCCTAAATTTTCAGTCCCTTCTTTTAGATAGCTTTAGATATCCTATGACTCTATAAAATACGAAGGCTTTTTCATCTCAAGTTTCTTTAGTTTCATATTTTCTTATCTTTACATCTGTCCAGTCACCTCAACTCAAAATCTCCGTGTCATCCTGTTTGACACTACTTTGTGTTCTCATATTTTATATTCCCTCAACAACATTTTCACATATTTCCTCATATTATTCCCATTCCTTCTCTCCTAGTTCACACATTACCCTTCATTTTTAAGTTAAGAGTTGTCATCTAGCAAGTCTCCAATGACTTAATTATCATCTTATTAAAAATACCAATGCTTCTTCAGCATTTAAAGAATAAGCACTGTTTCCTTGTTTGTAATTCAAAATTTTCTAGATCTTGATTCTAATTATACTCAATATCGATGCTTACCCTGGTGGTTCAGATGGTAAAACATCTGCCTGCAATGTGGGAGACCTGGGTTTGATCCCTGGGTGGGGAAGATCCCCTGGAGAAGGAAATGGCAACCCACTCAAGTACTCTTGCCTGGAAAATTCCATGGACAGAGGACACTTGTAGGCTACAGTCCATGGGGTTGCAAAGAGTTGGACACAACTGAGCCATTTCACTTCACTTCACTTATACTCAATATCATTCATTGCTTATCTGCTAGCATGATTTTTCCCTGTAAATACTTTAAATACTTGTACCTGCTGTATGCACTTCAACCACATATTCATATTGATATTCTGTTTAGTATTGTCTTTCACCTTTAACTGCAGCTGGTGGGGGTGGTTCACTAGCTAAGTCATGTCCAACTCTTTGCAACCCCATGGACTGTAACCCTCCCAGGCTCTTCTGTTCATGGGATTTCCCAGGAAAGAATACTAGAGTGGGCTGCCATTTCTTTCTCCAGGGGATCTTCCTTACCAAGAACTGAACCCATGCCAGGTTCAATCGGCATTGCAAGTAGATTCTTTACTACTGAGTCACCAGGGAAGCCCTAACTGCAACTAGACAAACTCATTACATCTTTTCATAAACATTATGATATCAACTGTAACAAAGGTTTTCAAGTTCACCACCAAGAAATAATTTCATGCACATATTAGTTCTCACAATAATGTTGTGTGCCTACACTTGTTACATAAGGGTCTAAAAGACCCTGATGCTAGAAAAGATTGAGGGCAGGAGGAGAAGGGGACAACAGAGGACGAGATGGATGGATGGCATCACTGACTCAATGGACATGGGTTTGGGTAAACTCCTAGAGTTGGTGATGGACAGGGAGGCCTGGTGTGCTGCAGTTCATGGGGTCGCAAAAAGTTGGACAAGACTGAGCAACTGAACTGAACTGACACTTATTGCCCAATGTAAAAAAAAAAACAAAACTCTGAAGTTCAGGATTTATACTAATCTTCCTTGTATTATTTATTTATATAGATAGCACCTGTTAAATATCTGATATTGTTCTTGGTATTATAAATACAGAGATGAAAAAGATAAGATCCCTAATATCAAAAGTTTTTATCTTTATGATGAAGATGAAAGAATGAGAGAAACAGATATTAAATAAGAATGTGAATACAAATAAAATAATTTAGGAGACTGAGCAGCATTCTGAAGAAAATAATGCAGATTAATAGAGAGTATGTGTAGGCATCTGTTATGGAAAAGTTGACTAGCATAATTAATATGGTAATATAATAGAACTTTCCTGGTGGTTCAGATGGTAAAAAACCTGCCTGCATTGCAGGAGACCTGGGTTTGATCCCCAGATCTGAAGATCCCCTGGAGAAGGGTTTGGCAACCCACTCTAGTATTCTTGCCTGGAGAATTCCACAGGCAGAGGAGCCTGGTAGGCTGTTACAGTCCATAGGTTTGCAAATAATCAACAAACACTTTCACTTTCATGAAAGTGATAGAAGGGGACAAAAAAAGAAAGGACAGGTGCAAAAACTGTACTTATATCAAACAATATGTAGGATAGTTAATTTACTTATTCAAAATGTACAATGGGTAGATAAAATGTGCTTGACATACTATAATTCTTGGATGAAAAAGACATGATAAAAACTCACATAGCTCATGTTGTGAGGAGGCAGGTACATAAGATTGCATGCTGTGTGTGTATGAATGCTCAGTCGCTTCAGTCATGTCCGACTCTTTGCAACCCGAAGGACTATAGCCCACCAGACTCCTCTAACCATGGGATTCTTTGGGCAAGAATAATGGAGTGAGTTGCCATGCCCTCCTCCAGGGGAACTTCACAAACCAGAACTTGAACCCAAGTGTCCTGCATTGAAGGTGGATTCTTTACCACTGAGTGACAAGGGAAGCCCCAGACTGTATGATGCTATGTGATAATTTTGATAATGGCATTTTGAGTATGAATGAATTTCTATATGCAACATGAAGCAAGTAGTAATTAATGCAGTTTTGAAAAGTCTGATGAACATGGTTTTAATTGCAGACCTTAAAAAAAAAAAAAAAAAAAAAATAATGCTCACAACTTTTCCCTCCTTTCCAGTTAATGAGAATGCCCTCCTTCCAACAACTTAATGATTATGACAGCTTCAGTGCTTTTTGTATTTTTTTTTAAAAAAATATATGCTTTCCTAGCCTCAATGGATGCCCTACAGATTGGCTTGTATCCCATACCCTTAGGTCATAATGGATTAGTTTAAGGCTGGACACCTAACCAAATGTGAACCTCATTTATAGAAACCCTAAATTTGGGGTAAAAGATAAGAATAGATAGTTTCCTTTCATTATAAAGCTGTCAGGGATTCATCAAATGCTGTGATTTATTTTCAGATGCAGGGAGAATGCCAGTTAGAAAAATGAAAGAGACTTGAAAAAAGAAATAGTCATTACAGAGAAAATCAAATTTTTCCAAGATTCAGTTCATTCCTGAAATCTAGTTTGATTCTTAACCTTTCACTGGCTTTTATTATTTTATTTATTCATTTATTTTAAATTAAATTTATTTATTTAATTATAGGCTAATTACTTTATAATATGGCTTTTTAAATGTACATTTTAGCAGGTGCTAATTAGAATCTTAGTTGAGCTATTTCAAATTCTAAAAGATGATGCTGTTAAAGTGCTGTACCCAATATACCAGCAAATTTGGAAAACTCAGCAGTGGCCACAGGATTGGAAAGGGACAGTTTTCATTCTAATCCCAAAGAAGAATGATGCCAAAGTAAAACTACCACACGATTGCACTCATCTTACATACTAACAAAGTAATACTCAAAATTCTTCAAGCTAGGGTTCAACAGTACATGGATTGTGAATTTACAGATGTTCACTTTCACGCATTGGAGAAGGAAATGGCAACCCACTCCAGTGTTCTTGCCTGGAGAATCCCAGTGACAGGGGAGCCTGGTGAGCTTCCGTCTATGGGGTCGCACAGAGTCGGACACGACTGAAGCGACTTAGCAGCAGTAGCAGTAGCAGGTAGGACTTAGAAAAAGGCAAAGGAACCAGAGACCACATTGCCAACATCCATTGGATCATTGAACAAGAAAGAGAATTCCAGAAAAAAAAAATCTACTTTTGCTTTATTGATTACACCAAAGCCTTTGACCATATAGTTCACAACAAACTACACAAAATTCTTCAAGAGATGGGAATACCAGATCACCTGACCTGCCTCCTGAGAAATCTGTATGCAGGTCAAGAAGCAACAGTTAGAATTGGACATGGAACAACAGACATTCCAAATTGAAAAGGAGTACGTCAAGGCTGTATATTGTCACCCTGCTTATTTAACTTATATGCAGAGTATATCATGAGAAACGCTGGGCTGGATGAAGCACAAGCTGGAATCAAGAGTGCCGGGAGAAATATCAATAACCTAATATGCACAGATGACACCACCCTCAAGGCAGAAAGCAAAGAATAACTACGGAGACTCTTGATGAAAGTGAAAGACAGTGAAAAAGCCAGATTAAAACTCAACATTCAAAAAACTAAGATCATGACATCCGCTCCCATCACTTCATGGTAAATAGATGGGGAAACAATGGAAACAGTGAGAGACTTTAAATTTTTGGGCTCCAAAATCACTGCAGATGGTAACTGCACCCATGAAATTAAAAGACGCTTGCTCCCTGGAAAATCCCATGGATGGAGGAGCCTGGTAGACTGCAGTCCATGGGGTCACTAGGAGTCGGACATGACTTCACTTTCACTTTCACTTTTTTCTTTTTTAACTTTACAATATTACATTGGTTTTGCCATATATCAACATGAATCCACCACAGGTATACACGTGTTCCCCATACTGAACCCTCCTCCCTCCTCACTCCCCGTACCAAGCCTCTGGGTCATCCCAGTTTACCAGCCCCAAGCATCCAGTATTGTGTATTGAACCTGGAATGCCGACTCGTTTCATATATGATGTTATACATGTTTCAATGCCACTCTCCCAAATCATCCCACGCTCTCCTTCTCCCACAGAGTCCAAAAGACAGTTCTATACATCAATGTCTCTTTTGCTGTCTTGTATACAGGGTTATTGTTACCATCTTTCTAAATTCCATATATATGCGTTAGTATACTGTATTGGTGTTTTTCTTTCTGGCTTACTTCACTCTGTATTATAGGCTCCAGTTTCATCCACCTCATTAGAACTGATTCAAATGTATTCTTTATAATGGCTGAACTAACACCCAAAAAAGATGTCCTTTTCATTATAGGGGACTGGAATGCAAAAGTAGGAAGTCAAGAAACACCTGGAGTAACAGGCAAATTTGGCATTGGAATACGGAATGAAGTAGGGCAAAGACTAACAGAGTTTTGCCAAGAAAATGCACTAGTAATAGCAAATACCCTCTTCCAACAACACAAGAGAAGATTCTATACGTGGACAACACCAGATGATCAACACCGAAATCAGATTGATTATATTCTTTGCAGCCAAAGATGGAGAAGCTCTAAACAATAAGCAAAAAACAAGACCAGGAGCTGACTGTGGCTCAGACCATGAACTTCTTATTGCCAAATTCAGACTGAAATTGAAGAAAGTAGGGAAAACCACTAGACCATTCAGGTATGACCTAAAGCAAATCCCTTATGATTATACAGTGGAAGTGAGAAATAGATTTAAGGGCCTAGATCTGATAGATAGAGTGCCTGATGAGCTATGGAATGAGGTTCGTGACACTGTACAGGAGACAGGGATCAAGACCATCCCCATGGAAAAGAAATGCAAAAAAAGCAAAATGGCTGTCTGGGGAGGCCTTACAAATAGCTGTGAAAAGAAGAGAAGTGAAAAGCAAAGGAGAAAAGGATAGATATAAACATCTGAATGCAGAGTTCCAAAGAATAGCAAGAAGAGATAAGAAAGCCTTCTTCAGCGATCAATGCAAAGAAATAGAGGAAAACAACAGAATGGGAAAGACTAGGGATCTCTTCAAGAAAATCAAAGATACCAAAGGAACATTTCATGCAAAGATGATCTCGATAAAGGAAAGAAATGGTATGGACCTAACAGAAGCAGAAGATATTAAGAAGAGATGGCAGGAATACACAGAAGAACTGTACAAAAAGATCTTCAAGACCCAGATAATCATGATGCTGCGATCACTGACCAAGAGCCAGACATCCTGGAATGTGAAGTCAAATGGGCCTTAGAAAGCATCACTACGAACAAAGCTAGTGGAGGCGATGGAATTCCAGTGGAGCTATTCCAAATCCTGAAAGATGATGCTGTGAAAGTGCTGCACTCAATATGCCAGCAAATTTGGAAAACTCGGCAGTGGCCACAAGATTGGAAAAGGTCAGTTTTCATGAGAATCCCAAAGAAAGGCAATGCCAAAGAATGCTCAAACTACCACACAATTGCACTCATCTCACAAGCTAGTAAAGTAATGCTCAAAATTCTCCAAGCCAGGCTTCAGCAATATGTGAACCGTGAACTTCCTGCTGTTCAAGCTGGATTTAGAAAAGGCAGAGGAACCAGAGATCAAATTGCCAACATCTGCTGGATCATAGAAAAAGCAAGAGAGTTCCAGAAAAACACCTATTTCTGCTTTATTGATTATGCCAAAACCTTTGACTGTGTAGATCACAATAAACTGTGGAAATTTCTGAAAGAGATGAGAATACCAGACCACCTGATCTGCCTCTTGAGAAATTTGTATGCAGGTCAGGAAACAACAGTTAGAACTGGTCATGGACCAACAGACTGGTTTCAAATAGGAAAAGGAGTACATCAAGTCTGTATATTGTCACCTTGTTTATTTAACTTATATGCAGAGTACATCATGAGAAACGCTGGACTGGAAGAAACACAAGTTGGAATCAAGATTGCTGGGAGAAATATCAATAACCTCAGATATGCAGATGACACCACCCTTATGGCAGAAAGTGAAGAGGAGCTAAAAAGCCTCTTGATGAAAGTGAAAGTGGAGAGTGAAAAGGTTGGCTTAAAGCTCAACATTCAGAAAACATAGATCATGGCATCCGGTCCTATCACTACATGGGAAATAGATGGAGAAACAGTAGAAACAGTGTCAGACTTTATTTTTCTGGGCTCCAAAATCACTGCAGATGGTGACTGCAGCCATGAAATTAAAAGACGCTTACTCCTTGGAAGGATAGTTATGACCAACCTAGATAGCATATTCAAAAGCAGAGACATAATTTTGCCAACAAAGGTTCGCCTAGTCAAGGCTATGGTCTTTCCTGTGGTCATGTATGGATGTGAGAGCTGGACTGTGAAGAAGGCTGAGCGCCGAAGAATTGATGCTTTTGAACTGTGGTGTTGGAGAAGACTCATGAGAGTCCCTTGGACTGCAAGGATATCCAACCGGTCCATTGTGAAGGAGATCAGCCCTGGGATTTCTTTGGAAGGAATGATGCTAAAGCTGAAACTACAGTATTTTGGCCACCTTATGCGAAGAGTTGACTCATTGGAGAAGACTCTGATGCTTGGAGGGGTTGAGGGCAGGAGGAGAAGTGGACGACAGAGGATGAGATGGCTGGGTGGCATCACTGACTCGATGGATGTGAGTCTGAGTGACCTCCGGGTGTTGATGATGGACAGGGACGCCTGGCCTGCTGCTATTCATGGGGTCGCAAAGAGTCAGACACGACTGAGTGACTTATCTGATATGATCTGAATACTCCACTGTGTACATGTACCACAGCTTTCTTATCCATTCATCTGCTTATGGATATCTAGGTTGCTTCCATGTCCTGGCTATTATAAAGAATTCTGCAATGAACACTGGGGTACACGTGTCTCTTTCAATTCTGGTTTCCTCAGTGTGTATGCCCAGCAGTGGGATTGCTGGGTCATAACGCAGTTCCATTTCCAGTTTTTTAATGAATCTCCACACTTTTCTCCATAGTGGCTGTACTAGTTTGCATTCCCACAAACAGTGTAAGAGGGTTCCCTTTTCTCCACACCCTCTCCAGCATTTATTGCTTGTAGACTTTTGGATCGCAGCCATTCTGACTGGTGAGAAATGGTACCTCATTGTGGTTTTGATTTGCATTTCTCCGATAATGAATGATGTTGAGCATCTTTTCATGTGTTTGTTAGCCATCTGTATGTCTTCTTTGGAGAAATGTCTATTTAGTTCTTTGGCCCATTTTTTGATTGGGTCATTTATTATTCTGGAATTGAGCTGTAGGATTTGCTTATATATTTTTGAGATTAATTGTTTGTCAGTTGCTTCATTTGCTATTATTTTCTCCTATTCTGAAGGCTGTCTTTTCACCTTGTTTATAGTGTCCTTTGTTGTGAGAAAACTTTTAAGTTTAATTAGGTCCCATTTGTTTATTTTTGCTTTTATTTCCAATATGCTTGGAGGTGGGTCATAGAGCATCCTGCTGTGATGTATGTCAGAAAGTGTTTTGCCTATGTTCTCCTCTAGGAGTTTTATAGTTTCTGGTCTTACGTTTAGATCTTTAATCAATTTTGAGTTTATTTTTGTGTATGGTGTTAGAAAGTGTTCTAGTTTGTTTCTTTTACAAGTGGTTGACCAGTTTTCCCAGCACCACTTGTTAAAGAGATTGTCTTTAATCCATTGTATATTCTTGCCTCCTTTGTCAAAGATAAGGTGTCCATAGTTGGTGGATTTATCTCTAGGCTTTCTATTTTGTTCCATTGATCTATATTTCTGTCTTTGTGCCAGTACCATACTATCTTGATGACTGGCTTTGTAGTAGTGCCTGAAGTCAGGCAGGTTGATTCCTCCAGTTCACTTTCACTTTCATTCATTGGAGAAGGAAATGGCAACCCACTCCAGTGTTCTTGCCTGGAGAATCCCAGGGACGGGGGAGCCTGGTGGGCTGCCATCTATGGGGTTGCACAGAGTCGGACACGACTGAAGTGACTTAGCAGCAGCAGCTCCTTGGGAAAAAAGCAATGACGGACCTATCAGTTCAGTCTCTCAGTCGTCTCTGACTCTTTGCAACCCCAAAATCACAGCAAGACAGGCCTCCCTGTTCATCACCAACTCCTGGAGTTCACTCAGACTCATGTGAGCCAGTGATGCCATCCAGCCATCTCATCCTCTGTCATCCCCTTCTCCTCCTACCCCCAATCCCTCCCAGCATCAGAGTCTTTTCCAATGAGTCAACTCTTCACATGAGGTGGCCAAAGTACTGGAGTTTGAGCTTTAACATCATTCCTTCCAAAGAAATCCCAGGGCTGATCTCTTTCAGAATGGACTGGTTGGATATCCTTGCAGTCCAAGGGACTCTCAAGAGTCTTCCTCAACACCACAGTTCAAAAGCATCAATTCTTCAGAGCTCAGCTTTCTTCACACACCAAATCTCACATCTATACATGACTATTGGAAAAATCATAGCCTTGACTAGGCGAACCTTTGTTGGCAAAGTAATGTCTCTGCTTTTGAATATGCTATCTAGGTTGGTCATAACTTTCTTTCCAAGAGTAAGCGTCTTTTAATTTCATGGCTGCAATCACCATCTGCAGTGATTTTGGAACCCCCCCAAAATAAAGTCTGACACTTTTTCCACTGTCTCCCCACTAATTTTGCATGAAGTGTTGGGACCAGATGCCATTATCCTTGTTTTCTGAATGCTGAGCTTTAAACCAGCTTTTTCATTCTCTTCTTTCAACTTCATCAAGAAGCTTTTTAGTTCCTCCTCACTTTCTATCATAAGGGTGGTGTTATCTGCGTATCTGAGTTTATTGATACTTCTGACAATCTTGATTCCAGCTTGTACTTCTTCCAGCCCAGCATTTCTCATGATGTACTCTGCATAGAAGTTAAATAAGCAAGGTGACAATATACAGCCTTGACGTACTCCTTTTCCTATTTGGAACCAGTCTGTTGTTCCATATCCAGTTCTAACTATTGCTTCCTGATCTGCATACAAATTTCTCAAGAGGCAGGTCAGGTGGTTTGGTATTCCCATCTCTTTCAGAATTTTCCACAGTTTATTGTGATCCACATAGTCAAAGGCTTTGGTAGAGTCAATAAAGCAGAAATAGATGTTTTTCTGGAACTCTCTTGCTTTTTTAATGATCCAGTGAATGTGGGCAATTTGGTCTCCAGTTCCTTTGTCTTTTCTAAAACCAGCTTGAACATCTGAAATTTCATGGTTCACGTATTGCTGAACCCTGGCTTGGAGAATTTTGAGCATTCCTTTACTAGCGTGTGAGATGAGTGCAATTATGGGGTAGTTTGAGCATTCTTTGGCATTGCCTTTCTTTGGGATTGGAATGAAAACTGACCTTTTCCAGTCCTGTGGCCACTGCTGAGTTTTCCAAATTTGCTGGAATATTGAGAGCAGCACTTTCACAGCATCATCTTTCAGGATTTGAAATAGCTCAACTGAAATTTCATTACCTCCACTAGCTTTGTTTGTAGTGATGCTTTCTAAGGCCCACTTGACTTCACATTCCAGGATGTCTGGCTCTAGGTGAGTGATCACACCATCGTGATTATCTGGGTCTTGAAGATCTTTTTGTACAGTTCTTCTGTGTATTCCTGCCATCTCTTCTTAATATCTTCTGCTTCTGTTAGGTCCATACCATTTCTTTCCTTTATCGAGATCATCTTTGCATGAAATGTTCCTTTGGTATCTTTGATTTTCTTGAAGAGATCCCTAGTCTTTCCCATTCTGTTGTTTTCCTCTATTTCTTTGCATTGATCGCTGAAGAAGGCTTTCTTATCTCTTCTTGCTATTCTTTGGAACTCTGTATTCAGATGGTTATATCCTTCCTTTTCTCCTTTTTGTTTTGCTTCTCTTCTTTTCACAGCTATTTGTAAGGCCTCCCCAGACTGCCATTTTGCTTTTTTGCATTTCTTTTCCTTGGGGATGGTCTTGATCCTTCTCTTCTGACAATGTCATGAACCTCAGTCCATAGTTCATCAGGCCCTCTATCTATCAGATCTAGTTCCTTAAATCTATTTCTCACTTCCACTGTATACTCACAAGGGATTTGATTTATGTCATACCTGAATGGTCTAGTGATTTTCCCTACTTT
This sequence comes from Tragelaphus eurycerus, assembly GCA_935064755.1. Taxonomy (NCBI): domain Eukaryota; kingdom Metazoa; phylum Chordata; class Mammalia; order Artiodactyla; family Bovidae; genus Tragelaphus; species Tragelaphus eurycerus. Next base: position 10,859,539 of record CAKXYN010000004.1, read on the forward strand.
CTACAATTCAGTCTGAATTTCCCAGTAAGGAGTTCATGATCTGAGCCACAATCAGTTCCCAGTCTTGTTTTTGTTGACTGTACAGAGCTTATCTATCTTTGCCTGCAAAGAATATAATAAATACAGCATATTAAAAAGCAGAGACATTACTTTACTGACAAGGTCTTTCTAGTCACATCTATGGATTTTCCTGTAGTTATGTATGGATGTGATTCTTGGACTATAAAGAAAGCTGAGTGCCAAAGAATTGATGTTTTTGAATGTGGTATTGAAGAAGACCCTAGAGAGTCCCTTGGACTGCAAGGAGATCAAATCAATCAATCCTAAAGGATATCAGTGTTGAATATTCACTGGAAAGACTGATGCTGAAGCTGAAATTCCAATACTTTGGAAACCTCATGCAAAGAACTGACTCATTTGGAAAGACCCTGATGCTGGGAAAGGTTGAAGGCATGAGGAGATGGGGATGACCGAGGATGAGATGGTTGGATGTCATCAATGACTCTATGGACAAGCGTTTGAGCAAGATCTAGGAGTTGGTGATGGACGGGGAAACATGGCGTGCTGCAGTCCATGGGGTTGTGAATAGTCTGACATAACTGAGTGACTGAACTGAACTGAATTAACATTTTGTCGCTTAAAGCCAAACCATCTCCAGATTAATAAGCATTCTAGTAGAGAAGGTGACAATATACAATCTTGATGTACTCCTTTTCCTATTTGGAACCAGTCTGTTGTTCCATGTCCAGTTCTGTTGCCTCCTGACCAGCATACAAATTTCTCAAGAGGCAGAACAAGTGGTCTGTTATTCCCATATCTTTCAGAATTTTCCACAGTTTATTGTGATCCACATAGTCAAAGGCTTTGGCATAATCAATAAAGCAGAAATAGATGTTTTTCTGGAACCCTCTTGCTTTTTCGATGATCCAGCGGATGTTGGCAATTAGATCTCTGATTCCTCTGCCTTTTCTAAAACCAGCTTGAACATCTGTAAGTTCATGGTTCATGTATTGCTGAAGCCTGGCTTGGAGAATTTTGAGCATTACTTTACTAGAATGTGAGATGAGTGCAATTGTGTGGTAGTTTGAGCATTCTTTGGCACTGCCTTTCTTTGGAATTGGAATGAAAACTGACCTTTTCCAGTCCTGTGGCCACTGCTGAGTTTTCCAAATTTGCTGGCATATTGAGTGCAGCACTTTCACAACATCATCTTTTAGGATTTGAAATAGCTCAACTGGAATTCCATCACCTCCACTAGCTTCGTTCGTAGTGATGCTTTCTAAGGCCCACTTGACTTCACATTCCAGGATGTCTGGCTCTAGGTGAGTGATCACACCATCGTGATTATCTGGGTCATGAAGATCTTTTTTGTACAGTTCTTCTGTGTATTCTTGCCACCTCTTCTTAATAAAACGTTTTGTCTAGTCAAGGCTATGGTTTTACAGTGTTCATATATGGATGTGAGAGTTGGACTGTGAAGATGGGTGAGAACCAAAGAATTGATGCTTTTGAACTGTATGTTGGAGAAGACTCTTGAGAGTCCCTTGGACTGCAAGGAGATCCAACCAGTCCATTCTGAAGGAGATCAGCCCTGGAAATACTTTGGAAGGAAAGATGCTAAATCTCAAACTCCAGTACTTTGACCACCTCATGCAAAGAGTTGACTTATTGGAAAAGACTCTAATGCTGGGAGGGATTGGGGGCAGGATGAAAAGGGGACAACAGAGGATGAGATGGCTAGATGGCATCACTGACTCAATGGACGTGAGTCTGAGTGAACTCCTGGTGCTGGTGATGGACAGGGAGGCCTGGCGTGCTGCGATTCACGGGGTTGCAAAGAGTCAGACACAAATGAAGGACTGGACTGAACTGAACTGAGTAGAGAAGGTAAAATGAGCAAACACAAAAACTAAGACACTTTCATGAGTTTTATTTGTTTAAAAAGTATAATATCAATATGCTTATATTACAGATTTTAAGACTAGTCAGGACAAGGAAGGTAGTAAATGATTAAAAATAAGACGTCATTGTCTATATTTTAATGATCATGATAAGAAAATTTATATAAATTAGCAACACTAAATTATATTTGCTGTCTAGATTTGACAATACAATAAGCTTTGTTAAACTTACCAAAACTCTTTCATGATTCTCTTTTACTCATTTCAGACACATTTTCAAAAATGTTACCAATACCAAAGGAAAAGTATTAACATCCAACTGATTTCTGGAAAAAGGAAGGGAGAAATGCTGAATTCCAACAAGAAAAGCAAAAATATTTTCTCCATTACAATGTTAAGACATTGATTATAAAGTAAAAGGTAAGGAAAATACTAACAAAGAAAACCCAGTTCTACAGAGGTCAGTCTATGTGTGGATGTGTTGGGTTGGAATGTAAAAGCATATTTTATTTACATTAGAGTCAGTATGAAGTGATAGTAATAATTTTTCAACTAACTGTAACTTGTAGAACTTAAAAAATTAAGAATCATTCTTATGTATGATGAGAGTCAAAGACATCACTTTATTTTTTGCTATTTTTTTTTGTATTTCACAAACATAAAGCAGAGCCATGAGATATATCCATAATAAGTAGTCTAACAAAATTTTGAGTTGAATTCAAATTCAAATTGAGCATAATGCCAAGATGCCAATACTGATCCTTTCAGTTTTGTTCTATTGTTATCTGACTGATGGAAAGCTGTTATCTGTCTGTTTTGTCTTGAACAATAGATGTCAAATAGAATTATTGAAAAATAAAGACTACTGAAGCTCTTGCTTGAACATAAATTGTTCAAAAAAATTTAAATTGTCATTAAGGTACATTTTCATAGTTTTGCACAATATAAAAAAATCTAATAATTCTGAAAATCTCAAACATTGAAGAAATAAGTTTGCTTTCAGTAAATAGTAATTAGTGATTAGTAATTGATAATTACAAATACTTATGGAAATAAAGCAGTTTAAATGCAAAGAAGAAATATTTCCAGGAATGGAAAAATGAAACAAAAATATTGGAATCTAATGTAAGAACCCTTTATCTTACCAATACACCTGAAGATACACATCATTATTACCTTCCATTTATAGCTGGTAAAGCTGTGGATCTGAATATATGAGTAACTTTTTCAAAGCTGCACAAAATGTAAGTGATCAAATAGGGTCCAAAGCCAGACCCCTGAACTCCAGGGAGACTATATTCTTAAGCACAATTGTATTATACTGTTATCCAAAAATGAAATTGGGGCAAACAACATATCTTATTGAATAGGAAGAACAGAAATAACAATAATACCTAAGTATAAAAGGAATATTTTCCTGAAGTGTTTGTTATCTTCGACTGTTACAGATTCATTAACAAATCAAATTAAAACTTAGAACACTGTCTAAAGGAAATACATATAATTATTTCTAAAAGGTAGTTTTGTATAGTCTCCTTAAAGAAAAAAAATTAAACATTTATCAAAATTATAGGCACGAAGAAAAAACTATGCAATTTGAAACATTTGGACAAAATACTTAATACTTTGCAACACAGGAGATTTGTCTATGAAACTCCTTACATTTTTTATAGTCACTTTGGGCTTTAAAGATTTTAAAATATAGTTGTGATCAGAATTAATGAGCCCCAGTTGACAGAGTCATCCTTAGCATTATGATATTTTTTTATGTGAGACATGAAAATTCTAAACATCCTGTACTTTACTAAGGTTCTGTCTGGCAAGGGATTACCATGAGACACCTTTATGAGTTGTTTGAAAATTTCTTTGCAAAGGTCAGTTCCCTACAGGATTGATATTGGTAATTGGTTCAAAAGCAAACCACCTCTTCAAAATGTGCCGCTTTCGGTCTGATTAGAGCTTAGAGGCCAAAACAAAAGAGGGTTTTAAACGATCTTTGTTTCTAAAGCAGACTTTTTCAGAGTCGGTTTCAAGAGCATAGGAATCCATACTCCTCAGTATATTGTTACGAATTCTGTGGTGAGGCAGGCTTGTGAGAATTACAGAGAATTCTTTTTAGGTAAAATTGGCATTTTTAGAGCTTATTATTTGCTTCCCTCTGGCAGCTGCCATATTGTTGTGAACATTTCTGTGTCTGCCATCATTTGTGACACACTCCGTAGGAGACTCGTCAGGAAATTTTGCTCTCGCACTCTATCCTAATGCAGATTCATCAGTCATAAGAATCCTATACTTTAATAAAACATTAAAAATACTCTTGGCAGCATGAGGACTGAAAGCAAGACAGTGGTAAACTCTGAGCTGTCTGTGGCATTCTGAGAGGATCAAGATGACAACACTCCACTGATTTTGTAGCCTTAGATACACTCACATCTTTGTGTAACTGATTTGTGAAAATATAGAATGACCAAAATGGTTCACATATTTAAAATAAACATAGATAAAAACTGTAAGGAAGAGGTCAATCCTTCTGTCATTTGTTCCCGAACAATCATAGAAATGGAAATAATAGAAATATGTTCTCCTACTTCTTTTTGTATTCTGTAAATTATATAATTTTTCATGGAAGGTAGTACATTCCTGTCTTATTGTCAAGAAGTTTCTGGGGAAATCGTAAAAAGAAGAGAAGAAAATGGATAGAACCAGATTTGAACATGAGAGCAAAGAAACTAAGCCCTAGAGAAGGGCTGAATCAGAATATAAATTGGTCATCTACTTGTACACAATACAACACAGTGTTACTAGCTGTGTAATTTACTGTGGAGTCCCCTAAGAATATGAAAAATATAGGAACTAAACTAGTTTTTAAGACTGAAACCAGCCAAGTTTATTTATTCATTCAGTTATAAGCAACAAGTGAAAATAGAATAATTTAGCCTAACTGTCTTCTTAAGACATTTATTTAAAAAAATACCAGGCTATATGGAACTATTACCTGAAAATATAATTTAAAGTAATTATTGTACTTCAGAGTGATAGTAACTAAGTATCAGAAATTTAATCATTGATATGGACCCTATTTAGGGAAACTCCAATAATTTGGCCTACCTGATGCAAAGAGCTGACTCATTGGAAAAGAACCTGATGGTGGGAAAGATTGAAGGCAAGAGAAGAAGGGGTGACAGAGAATGCAATGGTTGGATGGCATCATTGACTCAATGGACTTGAGCCTGAGCAAATTCAGGGAAATGGTGAAGGGAAGCCTGGTGTGCTGCAGTTCATAGGGTCATGAAGAGTCGGACACGACTTAGCGACTGAAATATAGGGAAATACTAGGTCAGGAGTTGGTGTTATGGTCTTATACAAAAGGATAATTCAGCCACCCAGAGATTTCATTATACTCATTCATGGATTTTCAAAACCCAAGTGACCTGGCCTGAAAATATGAAAGCTTTGTTCCTTAGGTGGGTTACGGTATTACTATTGCTTATACTGGGTTACTCTATTAACTTCTGTTGCTTTATTTATATTTTCAAGTTCTGATTATAATAAGCATGACTGTGAAGCTTTCCTTGGGTAGGTAATGTACCAATCTCATTATTCAAACATTTTTAGTGTCCTAGGCTAAGATGAGACTGTTGATTTTTCTCGCTGCAAATTACTGGATTTTAATTCTGTCTAGATTACAATATCATTTTATTTGAAATTGGGTGGTATGATTTTGCTCTCAGAATCATTAACAATTTCCATTTCTGGAAAAAAGAATGGAAAAAGATAATGTTTTATGCTTAGAGGGTTCAAGTCAGATTCCTGGAATACGGTTAATTTAATAAGGTATACACCTTATTGAGGTACATGGCCAGGAAGTCTAGAAAGTCTGTTGATATCATATTTCCTTCATGACACTCAGCTTTTGTGAACTAAACTAAGTCAGTTTATTAGTGGCTCAGTCACCAAGTCGTGTCTGACTCTTACCCATTTACAATATTAGGTTCTTTTGGTAGCTAGTCATAGGCTTCAGAAGTTAGATGGGAGGGCTTTAACTCAACTCTCTTACAATCTTGCTACCAGATGAGAGTAAGTTTGCAAATGAATTCTATACCAGCAAGCAGGCAAAAATAAAGTCACATAATTTATTTTTGTGAGTTCAGCAAAACTGCAGACACTCCTGAGTACTTTGTACGATTGATTCAAGGCATGCAATGATATTTTAGCAGCAGGAGTCAGCTAACCTTTAGTTGGAATCTTATTATAGAATTTTCCATTGTGTGATAAACAAAAACAAACAAACAAAAAAAGAATCAGATGAATGTCCTATGTGTAGAGCACCAAGACAAGAGATATGAAGTGAAGCAAAGTGCAAGTCTCTCAGTCATGTTTGACTCACCTACCAGGCTCCTCTGTCGATGGAATTATCCAGGCAAGAATACTGGAGTGGGTATCTGTTACAAGAGTAAATGTTTTTGAAGACTATTTAGAGCCAATTCACATGTTCAGAAGAGGAAAATCAAATTATATCCAGTATTTCTTGTGCTGCTACAATGTCTCTTACCATCAGCCCAGCAATCATGACACTATTATTGATAATCATTTTGCTTGGGAAAAGGGTAAGTTTTAAAGGTTTTGCCTAAGTCATCACCTTTGTAGTCTTTTTGTATATAATATCCATTAAGAAGTTGATAGCCAGTGAAATTTGTTTGAGACTCAGTGTTAGAGGGTATAGTCCAAAAAGACCCCTGAGTACGATAGTACTTTGTCCAAAGTCACATGTGTCCTTTGGGAACATGAGAGGAAAGTGACTGTAATGTTGCTAGAAGATATCCATTGCATTTCTGTTTTGTTTCACTTCAGTGGACTGGCAAAGTGGGAAAGGGGCATCTCATAGGATAGATCCTTTCACCAACCTCAAAGAGATGACAGATGGCTGATGGATGAGCCAAAATGCAAGCAGTTTAGGAGATAGTGACAGTCTTAGGATCACTTGTGTCTAGCTGGATAAGAACACAATGATCTAGAGCAAGCATGTAGCTGTTGATACTGCTGCTATCTTCATCACTGTCAGCCCCTAGTCAGAAGACTGGGAACTGATTTGGACCTTTGATTATCCTTATTTAGCATGTCAGAGAACAAAACAGTGAACTGCAAATAAACAAATCACTACCCTCTAGCATAGAGAGATGTGCTGACACAGAAAACCTTTTTCTTCCTTTTAGGAATAAACTCTCTATTAGTGCTCCTGCAGCCAACTTTGGGTGACTAAGCAGGTTCCTCATTAAGGACTCCCACCTTCTCCTGCTCTTGTCCCAGGCTGGTGAAGAAGAACGATCTCAAATGTCCCCACCATCATCATCTTCAATTTCACTGACGGATACTGGGATAACATCTTTACAGTTTTTCATTCTTTTTTGTCTTGTTTCTTACTTCATTGGGAGAAAAATGTAGTTTATAAAATTAAGGATTGGTGGGGGAAAAGGCAAATTGTATTGCTCCAAAAATCACTCTCCCAAACTTGTGGGAAGTGCTTCCACTGTTATTAATAAACTAGGAACTTCAAACTTAGACCCTTGGACCTTGGATTCTGTCCAGCAGAAACTTCAGCTTCCCTCTCTTAAGGTATTTTTGGCTGTCAGTGGTTATTTTTCCTCTCTAACTTTACTCCCCACCCCATTCTGCTTCTTTATTCTGGGCAGCTGCTACTATCTCAGGTCCTAGCCTCGTAGAGTGGGTTAACACAAAGCAGAAGAGAAAAAGCAGAGGAGGTCCTCCCAGCAACTCCAACCTCCACACCTCTTCTGTCACTCTTTCTTCTTTCTCAACAACCTGCCACAATAAATGAGACTAAGGAAACGTATGGATTCTAAATCGGATTTGCTTTAATAACAAGTCACCATTTTTGGAGTGTGCATTCTACTACGTAAGCTCTTTGAAAAGTGTAAAGTCGCCACATAGACATTTATCTTGAACACTATATACTCAAACATTTCAGAATGAATTAAGGCAATATAACACTCATTACACATGCTTCTTTCAGCTTTCAATGCATATTATAACACATTAATATTGTACAACAGCACACTGTTTTAACAGTTGCAACAAGATGAAAAATAATGCAAAAATCAGACTAAGAAGTTATCTAAGTCAAATCATTAACAGTTGTGACTGAATCAAATTCTATCTACCCTTGCCAACTTCCTCCAGAGTCCAAACATGAGATTGTTATTGTCATGTCCTCTATTTTGCAAAATAAAGTATAAGCATTAGATAAGTCAAATGCCTAAAACAAAACTTCCTTTTTTGTAGTAGAGACATTGTGTAAAAACATATTGTCTGATACCATATTTAGGGGCTTTCTACTTCTGTTTTAAATACTTTCCAAAACACTCTAAATCAGACTAATAAGAATATTTGTGTTCTTATTTATAAGCCTGAAATTATATTCAATAGTTTTGCTATGATTAACACAGTTCATTTGTCAGGGTACTGTTTGCTATACACTGCAAGAATATTTTGTCAATTCTACATATGATTTCAGAGGGTATTAATCAATGAGCTTATTCAGTAAATAAAATAATCCCATAAAACACTAAAAAAAGGATCAATAGCAGATTCTTCTATATGCTCCTATAAAATATGTGGAGCTATAACTAAATAAATTTATTAATAAAAAATTTTATATAATTTTAGAACAGAGAAAAGACAAATAAGTAATCACATATCTTTTGGTATGTAATTTTCCATGAATCCCTTTCTTTTTATATACATTGATAGCAATAGCACTGATAGCTTTGGGGCTTTTCTTTTAAGGTTGTTTGTATAGTTTCATACTGGAGCAGATGACATGTTTATTGACAATCTAGTATACTAAAGATGATGTCTCCCAGGAGCAAACATTGGACAGTTTTTCTTCAAGTCCATTATAAAAAATTTGGGTTTCCTAAGTTTCAGGTTCCTCAGCTATGATGCAATCCTATTGTATGCACAGCATATGACCTGGGTCTCCTCATTTCACCCCGTTAGACTTGGAGGTCAAGGGGGACGATATAAACATAAAACTCAGAATGATCAGTGTTCACTAGTAATCAACTCTTTTTGTCTTTGACCCAGGAGTCTTGACTTTTGCCAGCATCCATGAAACTACATAAAGCTAATCTGTGAGCTTGTAAGTAGTGTATAGTTACATTGTAATCGTAATTGTTGACATTAACATGACTAAATCTCTATTCTTTCCTTTAACATAAAAGAGATATACTATATCTATGGCAAAAAAGGTGTGAATTTGCCAAAGAGAAGAATGTGCAACAATGGAAGTATTTAAAAGTTTATAAAATGCATTTTAGATTTTTTACTAAGATTTCATTAAATTGATAGTTCATAAGACAAAAATGAAATTTTCACTTGTTTCTGACTGCTTAAAATTTAGAAGATAAAAAAAAAAAAAAAATGCTGCCTGTGTTGAGTATATCCAGGAGTAGAACTATGGGTCACAAGGCAGGCTTATGTTTAGATATGATCACTATTGCCAACCACTTTTCCTGGCTGGTCTTATAAAATTACACTCTCATTCAATAGCAATGTATGAAAATTTATTTATGATACTTTAAAACTGGAAACAATTAAAATATGTTTTAAATTGGAGAAAAGTAGAGCAAGGCCATATTTCTGCTTTAAATGAATCAACATCCCCCAGAAAGTAAGAAACATTACAAATCTTAACTTGTAATCAGAAATCATGTCTTCCTATCTAACTTCGCACATTTACATTGTCATAGAGTAAGTACAAATGCACAGAATGACACATTCAAGAAATATTATATGACTTGAGGGAAAATAAGCATGTATTAAAAAAATAAAATGTTATGGAGCTTAAATTTTCATGAACACACTTCAATAAATGTTATTAAAATGTATGTTTGCTCATCTCCAACGATGGCCCCAGAAATTCATACTCTTTGACAAACTGTGAATGGATTTGATTAATAAGATGCAGTGAAAGTAATATTCTGGACACCAAGCCTGGGCCTTAATAGGACTAGCAACTTCTGCACTTGTCTCTTTAAGTCCAGCCTACATGCTCTGAGAAGCCCAAGCCAAATAGAGACCACATGGAACATGTGTGCGAGTGTGTAAGTTGCTCAGTCATATCCAATTCTTTGCAACCCCATGGGCTACACAGTCCATGGAATTCTCCAGGCCAGAATACTAGAGTAGGTAGCTGTTACCTTCCCCAGGGGATCTTCCCAATCCAAGGACTGAATCCAGGTCTCCTTCATTGAAGGCAGGTTCTTTACCAGATGAGCCACAAGGGAAACCCAAGAATATTGGAGTGGGTAGCCTATCCCTTCTTCAGGGGATCTTCCCAACCCAGGAATCAAACCAGAGTCTCCTGAGGCAGATTCTTTACCAACTGAGCTATCAGGGAAGCCCTACATGGAACATCAGTTCAGTTCAGTTGCTCAGTCATGTCCAACTCTTTACAACCCCATGGAGTGAAGCACACCAGGCCTCCCTGTCCATCACCAACACCCAGAATTTACCCAAACTCATGTCCATTGAGTCAATGATGCCATCCAACCATCTCATCTTCTGTCATCCCCTTCTCTTCCTGCCCTTAATCTTTCCCAGCATCAGGGTCTTTTCAAATGAGTCAGCTCTTCCGATCAGGTGGCCAAAGTATTGGAGTTTCATCTTCAACATCAGTTCTTCCAATAAACACTCATGACTGATCTCCTTTAGGATGGACTAGTTGGATATCCTTGCAGTCCAAGGGACTCTCAAGAGTCTTCTCCAACAGACACAGTTCAAAAGCATCAATTCTTTGGCACTCAGCTTTCTTTATAGTCCAACTCTCACTTCCATACATGACTACCGGAAAAACCATAGCCTTGACTAGATGGGCCTTTGTTGGCAAAATAATGTCTCTGATTTTTAATATGTTTAGGTTGGTCATAACCTAGACAGCATGGAACATAACCATGAACTATATTAAACAGCTCTAGATGAACTCCTAGCCAAAAGCCATATGAACCATACAGTTGAGTCATTTTGGATGGCCTAGTCCAGTTGAATGCCTAGATGGCATTCAAGTTCATCTGGCTTCACTTATTTCATAAGAATTACTGGGCCAAACCCAGTCATCCTACAAAAAATCATGGAGAATAAGAATAGATTCTTGTTTGAAGCTGTTTTTTTTTTTTTTTTTTTTTTTAATTGAAGTATAATTTTCTATATCTATCTATCTATATCTATATCTATATCTATATATATATACACACACAATTTTTAAAAGTTACTTTCCATCTACAATTATTCCACAAAATATTGGCTATATTCCCTCTGTAGTACAATACATCCTTAAATCTATCGTACACCCAATGGTTTGTGCCGCCCATATCCCCACCCCTGCATTGCCCTCCACCTCCACTGGCAACTCCTCATTTGTTCACCATATCTGTGTGTCTAAGCTGTTAAATTTTGAAGTAATTTATTATTCAGAAATAGATAATCAAAATAACATACATATATGTGTTTCTCAAAACAGAGAATAAAGGACTGACAATACCATTATATGTATGTACACACATATACCAATTTTGGCTTAATGTTTCTTTTAAAGTTTACTTTGAGTTTCTTACTGGCAACATAATTAAGGATCACTGACAAGAGCCCATGTGAAGGCAGTATGATTACTCCCAACATGATAAAAAGTGATTTTTCATGCCAATATCTCCCCTTTCAATCGCCAGTTATACCACATTATATGCATGTGCTAAAATTTATCTATGTGCACTCAGATGTTTCATAGTTTTAAAATAAGATCAAAACTGGAAATATATTTCAGATCTGCTGGGCATGAAGCTACAGAGTCTGTAGTGGCATTACATTTTGAGACAATAATGGATACTTCCTTCGCTGGTATTCTGTTTCTTTAATTCTTTCCATTACTGGGTAGTTTGAGCTACAGTATTCATTTATCTCAAGAAACAAAAAAGTCAAGCTCTTGATCTCTGATATTTAAGCCCCAAATTATACACATAATGTAAATCACTGAGAATGTTTGATATCTAAGAAGATAAGAGGGGACAGAAGAAAAAAAAGGAAAGGGAAGAGAAGGTGAGGAAAAACAGGGAGTTCAATTGAAAGTTAGATCCTGGCATATCTCTTTGGCTGCTGCTGCTGCTGCTAAGTTGCTTCAGTCATGGCCAACTCTGTGCGACCCCATAGACCGCAGCCCACCAGGTTCCTCCGTTCCTGGAACTCTCTAGGCAAGAACATTGGAGTGGGTTGACATTTCCTTCTCCAATGTATGAAAGTGAAAAATGAAAGTGAAGTCTCTCAGTCATGTCTGACTCTTAGTGACCCCATGGACTGCTGCCCACTGGAGTCCTCCATCCATGGGATTTTCTGGCAAGAGTACGGGAGTGAGGTCCCATTGCCATCTCCATATCTCTTTGGCATGAAATCCTAATTTCTAAGAACCTCAAGTCCTATCAACACAAATACAGAGTAGGGTAAAGAAGAGATCTGAGAGTTCAGGTTGAGAGAAAATTTATACTCCCAATTCCCAGAGAAGAATTCAGGTTGATGACCAGGTCTCAGAGAGTTCTGTCACTGAACTTGTGAGGAGCCATAGAGAATCAGTGCAGACAGAAAAATCAAATTCATCTTCAAAAGTGCAGTGGTCCCCAACTGGATGTGACTACCACGTCTGGGAACTTGTTAATTATAAAGACCTGTGTAGGGGAGCAGGTGGACTCTAGTGCATATAGGTCAGGGATAGTGCTAATCATGCAATAGTGCATGGGATCACAAAGAGCTATCTAGACCAGCGTGTCAATAGTATCAGGGTTGCTGCTGCTGCTGCTGCTAAGTCACTTCAGTCGTGTCCAACTCTGTGCGACCCCATAGACGGCAGCCCACCAGGCTCCCCTGTCCCTGGGATTCTCCAGGCAAGAACACTGGAGTGGGTTGCCATTTCCTTCTCCAATGCATGAAAGTGAAAAGTGCAAGTGAAGTCGCTCAGTTGTGTCCAACTCTTAGCAACCCCATGAACTGCAGCCTACCTGGCTCCTCTGTCCATGGAATTTCCAGGCAAGAGTACTAGAATGGTGTGCCATTGCCTTCTCTGAGTATCAGGGTTAAGAAACCTTAATTCTTAACTGAATTCCCTTAATTCCCAAGGGAATTCATCTGACCTGTTCTCATCATCTCCTGCAAGAACTTCAAAATTACAACTCTCTGCTGAAAAACAATAGACAGGAGAATGTTGTGTTCCATGAAAAAAAGATATCCCACATTCAAGGGCAAAGGAGAAACCCCCAAAAGATGGTAGGAGGGGCAAAATTGCATTTAGAATTAAACCCCATACCCACCAGAAACGATTGGAGGGCTCTGCTAAGTCACTTCAGTCATGTCCGACTCTGTGCGACCTCATAGACGGCAGCCCACCAGGCTCCCCCATCCCTGGGATTCTCCAGGCAAGAACACTGGAGTGGATTGCCATTTTCTTCTCCAATGCATGAAAGTGAAAAGTGAAAGTGAAGTCGTTCAGTCTTGTCTGACTCTTAGCGACCCCATGGACTGCAGCCTACCAGGTTCCTCCATCCATGAGAATTTCCAGGCAAGAGTACTGGAGTGGGGTGCCATCACCTTCTCCATTGGAGAGCTCAGACAAACCTTATGTGCACCAGGACCCAGAAAACCCATAGAGTCTGAGCCAGAACTGGGTTTGAGTGTCTCCTGCAGATATGGGTCATCAGTGGACTGCTGATGCAAGTGCAATTGCAGGTGCAACAGGCCTGGGTATGGCATAAGCCCTCTTTGAGGAGGTTGCCAAAAACCCTACCATAGAGCCACCAGAACTTACACAGGACTAGGGAAACAGACTCTTGGAGGGCATAAACAAAACCTTGTACATACCATGACCCAGGAGAAAGGAGCAGTGATCCCACAAGAGACCGACCTAGACTTGCTTGTGAGTGTCCAGAAGTCCCTGGAAGAAGTGTGGGTTGGTGGTGGCCTGCTGCAGGGTTGGGGCCACTGAATGTAGTATTGCCTGCATAGGATCTTTTGAATGAGGTCACCATTATATTCATTACCTCCACATAGTTAAATTCAGGTCAAACAACAGGGAGGGAACACAGCCTTGTCCATCAACAGAAAATTGGATTAGAGATTTACTGAGCATGGCCCTGCCCATCAGAAAAAGACCCATTTCCCCCCTCAGTCAGTCTCTCACATCAGGAAGCTTCCATACATCTCTTATACTTCTCCATTAGAGGGCAAACAGACTTAAAACCACAATCACAGAAAACTAACCAATCTGATCACATGGACCATAGCATTGTTGAACTCAGTGAAAATATATGAGCCATGATGAGTAGGGCCACCCAAGATGGACAGGTCATGGTGGAGAGTTCTGACAAAATGTGGTCCAATGGAGAAGTGAATGGCAAACCACTTGAGTATTCTTGCCTTGAGAACCCCATTAACAATACGAAAAGGCAGAAAGATAGGATACTGAAAGATAACTCCCTAGGTTGGTATGTGCTCAATATGCTAGTGGAGATCAGTGGAGAAATAACTCCAGAAAGAATGAAGAGATGGAGGCAAAGCAAAAACAACACCTACTTGTGGATGTGGCTAGTGATGGAAGTAAAGTCCAATGCTGTAAAGAGGAATATTGATTAGGAACCTGGAATGTTAGGTCCATGAATCAAGGAAAATTAGAAGTGGTCAAACAGGAGATGGCAAGAGTGCACATCCACATTTTAGGAATCAGCAAAAGGGTTGACTAGAATGGGTCAATTTAAGTCAGATGATCATTATATCTACTACTTTGGGCAAGAATCCCTTAGAAGAAATAGAGTAGCCATCATAGTCAACAAAAGAATCCAAAATGCAGTACTTAGATGCAATCTCAAAAAAGACAGAATGATCTCTCTTCGTTTCCAAGGGAAACCATTCAGTATCACAGTAATCCAAATCTATGTCCTGACCAGTAATGCTGAAGAAGCTAAAGCTGAATGGGCATTCTAGAAGGTCTTTTAGACCTTCTAGAATTAACACCCCAAAAAGATGTCCATTTCATTATAGAGGACTGGAATGCAAAAGTAGGATGAGTAGAGATACCTGGAGCAACAGGCAAATTTGGCCTTGAAGTACAAAATGAAGCAGGCAATGCCTAACATAGTTTTGCCAAAAGAATGCACTGGTCATAGCAAACATCCTCTCCCAACAATGCAAGAGAAGACTTTACACATGGACATCACCAGATGGTCAATACTGAAATCAGATTGATTATGATTTTTGTAGCCAAAGATAGAAAAGCTCTATACAGTCAGTTAAAACAAGATTGGGAGCTGACTGTGGCTCAGATCATGAACTCCTTATTGCCAAATTCAAACTTAAATTGAAGAAAGTATGGAAAACCATTAGATCATTCAGGTATGACCTAAGTCAAATCCCTTATGATTATACAGTTAAAGTGAGAAATAGACACAAGGGATTAAATCTGATGGAGTGTCTGAAGAACTATGGACGGGGCTTCATGACATTGTACAGGAGACAGGGATCAAGATCATCACCAAGGGGTAGGGGGGTGGGGAAATGTAAAAAGGCAAAATAGTTGTCTGAGGAGGCCTTACAAATAGTTGAGAAAAGCAGGGAAGTGAAGGGCAAAGGAGAAAAGGAAAGATATATCCATTTGAATGCAGAGTTCCAAAGAATAGCAAGAAATAAGAAAGCCTTCCTCAGTGATCAGTGCAAAGAAATAGAGGAAAACAATATAATGGGGAAAGATTAGCAATCTCTTCAAGAAAATTAGAGATACCAAAGGAATATTTCATGCAAACATGGGCACAATAAAGGACAAAAATGATATGGACCTGACAGAAGCAGAAGATAATAAGAGAGGAGGCAAGAATACACAGAAGAACTATACAAAAAAGAACTTCATGATTCAGTTAACCACGATGGTGTGATAATTCACCTAGAGCCAGACATCCTAGAGTGTGAATTCAAATGGGTCTTAGGAAGTGTCACTATGAGCAAAGCTAGTAGAGGTGATGGAATTCCAGTTGAGCTATTTCAAATCCTAAAAGATGATGCTGTGAAAGTGCTACACTCAATATGCCAGCAAATTTGGAAAACTCAGCAGTGGCCACAGGAATGGAAAAGGTCAGTTTTCATTCCAGTCCCAATGAAAGCAATACCAAAGAATGCTCAAACTATCACACAATTGCACTCATCTCACACTCTAGCAAAGTAATGCTCAAAATTCTCCAAGTCAGCCTTCAACAGTACGTGAACTGTGAACTTGCAGATGTTTGAGTTGGATTTAGAAAAGTCAGAGGAACCAGAGATCAAATTGCCAACATCTGTTGGATCATTGAAAAAGCAGGAGAGTTCCAGAAAAACATCTATTTCTGCTTTATTGGCTATGCCAACACATTTGACTGTATGTATCACAAGAAACTGTGGAGAATTCTGAAAGAGCTGGGAATACCAGACAAGCTGACCTGCCTCCTAAGAAATCTATATGCAGGTCAGGAAGCAACAGTTAGAACTGGACATTGTACAACAGACTGGTTCCAGAACAGGAAAGGAGTTAATCAAGCCTGTATATTGTCACCCTGCTTATTTAAAGTCTAAGCAGAGTGCATCATGAGAAATTCTGGGCTGGATGAAGCGTATGCTGGAACCAAGATTCCCAGAAGTATTAATAACCTCAGAAATCCAGATAACACCACCCTTATGGCAGAAAGCAAAAAAAAAAAAAAAAAAAAAAACTAAAGAACCTCATGATGAAAGTGAAAGAGGAGAGTGAAAAAGTTGGCTTAAAGCTCAATATTCAGAAAATATGATCTTGGTATCCGGTCCCATCACTTCATGGCAGTTAGATAGGGAAACAATGGAAACAGTGAGAGACTTTATTTTGGGGGCTCCAAAATCACTTAAGACAATGGCTGCAGCCATTAAATTAAAAGATGCTTGCTCCTTGGAAGAAAAATTATGACCAACTTCGACAGGATATTAAAAAGTAGAGACATTACTTTACCAACAAAGATCCGTCTAGTCAAAGCTATGGTTTTTCCAGTAGTCACATATGGATGTGAGAGTCTGACTATAACAAAGCTGAACACCAAAGAATTGATGCTTTGGCTTGTGGTTTGGGAGGACTCTTGAGAGTCCCTTGGAGTGCAATGAGATCCAATCAGTCCATCCTAAAACAAATAAGTCCTGAATATTAATTGGAAGGACTGATGCTGAAGCTGAAACTCGAATTCTTTGGACACCTGATGCCAAGAACTGACTCATTTGAAAAGACTCTGATGCTGGGAAAGATTGAAGGTGGTAGGAGAAGGGACAACACACATAAGATGGTTAGATGGCATCACCGGCTCAATGGACATGAGTTTGAGTAATCTCTGGAGTTGTTGATGTACAGGGAAGCCTGGCATGTTGCAGTCCATGGGGTTGCAATGAGTTGGACACGACTGAGTGACTGAACTGAACTGAACTGAACTAAGAAATCTGTCATAGAACTCATTCACATCCTTGTGTGATGTAAATAGCAGGGAACTGTATAGCACTGCCCATAAGATGAACAGGAAGGTAATCAATAGCTTATACAACTTCACTCTTTCGTTAGCTCCCAAGTAGATTGACAGGAATTCAGCTTTCTTTTGTACCTAAAAGGTAAGAAAATAATGAGAAAGAAATAATCCTGCAATGATGTGTTTTTGAATAAGGCAGAATGTGGCACCCTATTGTATAAAACAGCACTTGAGGCCCAACAGCTAACAGCACAGAAAGTCCAACAATAGGGTTATCAGACCCCCTCCATCACTGACTGCTGCACAATGTAAGTCCCTCATTTTTAGCTGTGGCCTAAAGAAAAGGAGAGGGTTCAGAGAAATTCTTTCCCAAACTCAAGTTTTTAGACCAGTGAAACAAGGGCTTGATTGGGAGATTAAGCTCAACTTTATAAAAACTAAATTTCTAGCACCTCTGAATTTGTAGAACGAGTATCACACATTCGTGTTAAGTTGCTTTAGTCGTGTCTGACTCTGCGACCCTATGGACAGGAGCTCACCAGGCTCTTCTGTCCACAGGATTCCCCAGGCAGGAATGTTGGAGCAGGTTGCCATGCCTTCCTTCAGATGATCGTCTCAACCCTGGGACCAAATCCATGTCTCCTGAATTGGCAGACAGATTCTTTTTTTTTTTTTTAATATAAATTTATTTATTTTAATTGGAGGCTAATTACTTTACAATATTGTATTGGTTTTGTCATACTTTACCATTAGCACCACCTGGGAAACCCAATGAGTATCATCTGTTCCTAAACTATCATCTTTAGAGTTAAAATGGAAGTTATCAGCTGTGTTGAGTCACTTATCTGTGCTACATCTTTCACCTTGTTGAAAACAGAGTGAGGGGTATTGATGGTTAAACATTAAGATAAGAAATGCTAAATCTGGGGTATTGTTGAGTGTGAAAAACTCAACAATAGCTTTTCTTCAAAAGAAGACATGAAATAATAAAATAAAAATATAGTGTGAGTCATGTTAATGCCATGTGGCATTTGATTAAAACTCTCTACATGACTTTTCTTTATTCCACAAAAATTCCATATACCTATCTTCAGCCATATATTTATTTACTACCGTGTTACACATAAAATGAGAAAGAAAGGATAGGATTAAATTGCCTGCAACCAAGTGGACCATATTTTGTTAGTGTTCATATATTTCTAATGGAAAAGATTTGCAAAGATACATGACTTTCTCTATTAAATGAAGGAAAGAGGTAAGTGTGTCTATGAAGTTATGGTTCCATGTGGAATAAGAAGGAAAATAAAGTTAGAAAAGGGTACCAGATTTTCAAAATAGAAAAATGACTAAAACCAGCAGCTGTAGAAGAGTGAGTCTGTTGGAAGGATAGTAGGCTCTGAACTGAGACAGTAAGTCCAACGCTGGGGAATCAAGTTCTTATGATAGAGCTTGACTGTGTGTAAGGACATCTGAAATAAAATCAATGGAAAATATGATAGAGAAAAGAAGATGAAGGAGAGTTAATTTATGAGAATGTCTCTGCTTTCTACAAAAACATGGTTAATTCTGACTGCATAGCTTTATGTACATTATATAACGATGTTTGAGTTCTTTTAAAACTTTATACCATAATTATTTTTTGCTTTTGTCTGTTTGAATTGTTTAAAGAGGAAACACTACATCATAAAAACATTGTGTTTCTTTTTCTCTTTTACTACAGCATTCCACATAAAAATGCTAGAAGTAAATGATCAAGAAAGAGGGAAAGGAAGAGAAAGATAGAGAAAGATTAGAAATAGTTATCTGCTTTCTCAGGAGCTCAAAGTAGGCTTAGATAATGGCATGATAAACCTTCCCTCTGAGCCTGAGCACAGCTGTGATTTTTCCTCAAGTCAGTACTCCAGAAAATCATTACCAATTTATTGAAGGAGGCAAGTGAGATAAAATACATTTTATAACCTTATTATAGATGGATCAATTTTCTTTCCTGTTGAGAAGCTATCATACACAAACTGATACACAACTATAATTATTAGCATTATCCTCCTTATACACCATTAACATCTATGAATTCTTTTGCATATTCAAGACATACTATGTCAAAATTCACTGTATCATATGCTTGAGATACAAAGAATAACATGATTCTTCTGATCACTGAGGAGCTCAATAACCAGTATAAACAAGAGATGGTGAAAAAGACAAAGGAAAATAAAAGAAGAAATATGAAAACAGAGGAATTTCTACAGAGTAAGACGAGAAGGTTACCCGTGAGCAGAAGTAGGTTTTTGAAAGTTGAACAATGAAATAATAACAGAGCAGTATTTGCAGGGGTGAGGTGATGGAGGAGAGAAGGAAACAACTGAGAGGCAATAAGTGAAAGATACTGCAACTTCAGCAAGATTCAGGAGTTTTCTTACTGTGCTATTTTTCGCTCATGTGCCTCCAATTTCTAGAATAGTGCCCAGCACATAATAGGTGTTCAATAGTATTTCATGACTAAAATATCTTCTCATATTCTTCTTTTCTGATGTTTTTGCAAGGGTAAAGGGAGATAGAAATATAAAAGATAGCTTTTCTTTGTGCATGTAGTTTTACATGATAAATTTAACACTATTTTTTACACTTGCAAATTTCAATAGGTATGAATTGTAACTTGTTATGCAAAACTTTCACAGTCATTTCATAACATTGTCAAGCCATTGCAGAAGGAATTTACTTTGCTTGAGGCCTGGCTTAGTTCTGTTCATGTTGCTGGGTAGTCAAGCATATTTTTTTATGCTATTTTATAGTGTTCTTCAGAATTGAGCAATACCCTAGGGAGCTGTCAAAGCATTGCCTGAGGTGATTTCATATGTTTGTGCTTATAATTGTGAAAATGTAACTGCAGTTGCACAGTATGAATTTGTACTGGGACAGGTCTGCATAGTTTTACATGTGCTGCAGAAGTACTCTGCCATTCAGGAGCAAGAGAAGAGGGGGTGAGTATGCGAGTCATGGCAGCTGGGTGGTTATTGCTGTGGGCAGAATAGAAAGTCACTTGGGAGAAAGAGAGTAGCACTAACGACAGCATTTCAGTACCAACCAGCAAGCACCAAGGAGAAGGAAACAAAGGGTCTTGGGGAGTTTAGGGCAGTGGTCCCCACTTTTTTGTCAGAAGGGACCAGTTTTGTGGAAGATAATTTTTCCATGAACCAGGGGCTGGGGGATGGCTTGAGGATGATTCAAGCACATTCCAAGTATTGTTCACTTTATTTCTATTATGACTACATCATTTTCACCTCAGATCATCAGGCGTTAGATCCAACAGGTTGGGGATTCCTGGTTTAATGGATTGAGCCCCACATCACCTACCTGCCTCAGGTTTAGTGGATGATGGCCACTCAGCTAAAGACCTCCAAGGCATAAATTCTCCAGCTAAAAGCTTCTAATCATTTTCCAGAGGAGCTCACATCTTAAGACTGCTAGGAAACTAGGATGGTTCTTGGAAGCAAAATGCAGGTGAGAAGACAGTGACAACCTTGCTTCAAGGTAAGTCAATCTAAAAGGACATCTCAACTTCTCATGGGATTAGCTAAGGTCTTTGTGAACTGTATCATAATTCAACACCTCCCTCTACCCAGTCCTATTTCTTTACTCATCAACTATGTATTGAGGCTAGTGGCAATCCTCAATGTTACTTCTCCTTATAATAATATTGGGGGCTTCCCTGGTGGCTTAGATAGTAAAGAATCCAAAATTCCTGGGTTGGGAAGATCCCCTGAAGAAGGGAATGGCTATCCCCTTCAGTATTCTGGGCCTGGAGAATTCCATGCACTGTATAGTCCCTGGAGGTTACAGAGTCTGACACAACTGAGTGACTTTCACTTTCCCTTTCATAATAATCTTGCATGCATATCTTCGTCTCAAAGACTGTTTTTTAAGGAACTTGAACTAATATATTTGATGACAAAAATTATCTGATGAATCAGTATGTAAGAATATTTTCAAGACTGACTGGAAATTAGGACTTAATCACTGGTAGTAGGTGGAGCCCTAGGAACCCTTGGCATGCTATACAGTAAGATTGTCATAACATCAATAAATGTGGAAAATGGATCTAGGATAGCAGGGAAACATACTGGCCATTGCATTATCTTAGGCCTTTAAAAGGTTTAGGAAATTCTAATTAAAAGGATAATGGAACTGGACAGCTATGTTGAGAGTCACTGATGCTTTGGAGGAAGAAATGAAAGGCTGGGGGTGATTAATCATCAATTATAGCTGCTTTAGCAATATTGGCTAAAAGTCAAAATGACTCCTTGGCAGCATGCAAAGAGAAACTTATCTCCTGCAGTCAGAGGAAGAACATAGGGGTAACAGAGCTCCAGAAAGAGATGAATTTTCTATTTCAGCCAGTCTGCTTTGTCAAGGTCAGTTTGAGAAGTGGGCCACTGACACTTCGACTGAAATACAAACATTTGACTTGGTATTCTCAGAAACACTGAAAATTCATATCTCCACGAACCTAGTAAATATGCAGAGGTGGTTCCCTCTTTTCTCTCAGAGGCTGCTGCTGCTGCTAAGGTGCTTCAGTCGTGGCCTATTCTGTGTGATCCCATAGATAGCAGCCCACCAGGCTCCCTCGTTCCTGGGATTCTCCAGGCAAGAACACTGGAGTGTGTTGCCATTTCCTTTTCCAATGCATGAAAGTGAAAGTGAAGTCCTTAAGTCCTGTCTGACTCTTAGCGAACCCATGGACTGTAGCCTACCAGGCGCCTCTGTCCATGGGATTTTCCAGGCAAGAGTACTGGAGTGGGGTGCCATTGCCTTCTCTGCTTTCAGAGGCTAGCACTCCTTTACTTGGAGATGATGCAAAGGCTTCAGGACGTAACCCCCCTTTCTTTCCCAATCACTAGACTGTTAAATATGGTCACATTTCTTGCTTACTAAATCGTATAAATAATGTTTGATTCTTTGCAAACCCATACACTGGCCCACCAGGCTCCTCTGTCTATGGAAATCTCCAGGCAAAAACACTGATGTGGGTTGCCATGCCTTTCTCCAGGGGAGCTTCCCAACCCAGGAATCCAACTCTGGTCTCCTCCACTGGAGGTGGATTTACCATCTGAGCCAATAGGGAAGCTCATAACAATGCTAATCCCTAATTCAGATCAGATCAGATCAGATCAGTCGCTCAGTCGTGTCCGACTCTTTGTAACCCCATAAACCGCAGCACGCCAGGCCTCCATGTCCATCACTAACTCCCAGAGGTCACTCAGACTCACATCCATCGAGTCAGTGATGACATCCAGCCATCTCATCCTCTGTCGTCCCCTTCTCCTCCTGCCCCCAATCCCTCCCAGCATCAGAGTCTTTTCCAATGAGTCAACTCTTCGCATGAGGTGGCCAAAATACTGGAGTTTCAGCTTTAGCATCATTCCTTCCAAAGAAATCCCAGGGCTGATCTCCTTCACAATGGACTGGTTGGATCTCCTTGCAGTCCAAGGGACTCTCAAGAGTCTTCTCCAACACCACAATTCAAAAGCATCAATTCTTCAGTGCTCAGCCTTCTTCACAGTCCAGCTCTCACATCCATACATGACCACAGGAAAGACCATAGCCTTGACTAGGCGAACCTTTGTTGGCAAAGTAATGTCTCTGCTTTTGAATATGCTATCTATGTTGGTCATAACTTTCCTTCCAAGGAGTAAGCATCTTTTAATTTCATGGCTGCAGTCACCATCTACAGTGATTTTGGAGCCCAGAAAAATAAAGTCTGACACTGTTTCCACTGTTTCCCCATCTATTTCCCATGTAGTGATGGGACCGGATGCCATTATCTACGTTTTCTGAATGTTGAGCTTTAAGCCAACCTTTCACTCTCCACTTTCACTTTCATCAAGAGGCTTTTTAGTTCCTCTTCACTTTCTTCCAGAAGGGTGGTGTCATTTGCATATCTGAGGTTATTGATATTTCTCCCGGCAATCTTGATTCCAACTTGTGTTTTTTCCAGTCCAGCATTTTTCATGATGTACTCTGCATAGAAGTTAAATAAACATAGTGACAATATACAGACTTGACGTACTCCTTTTCCTACTTGGAACCAGTCTGTTGTTCCATGACCAGTTCTAACTGTTGATTCCTGACCTGCATACAGATTTCTCAAGAGGCAGATCAGGTGGTCTGGTATTCCCATCTCTCTCAGAATTTTCCACAGTTTATTGTGATCTACACAGTCAAAGGCTTTGGCATAGTCAATAAAGCAGAAATAGATGTTTTTCTGGAACTCTCTTGCTTTTTCCATGATCCAGCGGATGTTGGCAATTTGATCTCTGGTTCCTCTGCCTTTTCTAAAACCAGCTTGAACGTCAGCAAGTTCACGGTTCACATATTGCTGAAGCCTGGCTTGGAGAATTTTGAGCATTACTTTACTAGCGTGTGAGATGAGTGCAATTGTGCGGTAGTTTGAGCATTCTTTGGCGCTTCCTTTCTTTGGGATTGGGATGAAAACTGACCTTTTCCAATCTTGTGGCCACTGCTGAGTTTTCCAAATTTGCTGGCATATTGAGTGCAGCACTTTCACAGCATCATCTTTCAGGATTTGGAATAGCTCCACTGGAAGTCCATCACCTCCACTAGCTTTGTTCATAGTGATGCTTTCTAAGGCCCACTTGACTTCACATTCCAGGCTAATAATCCCTAGTTAAGCTAGGGAACTGCTGAGAAAGGAAAGAATCTGTACTCCAAGGAGCTGCAGAACCAAGTACACATAGTTTTCAAGAAGCTCTAAAAGTATATATAATACCAGATTCCCCCAAAGCTATAGTAAGGTACGTAGGAAATAAGGATGGAGAAAGGAAAGCTTACTGATTTGGGAGTATTCTTCCAGTATACAGGATTTAACACCATGGAAAAGTGATGCTAACACTGCCAGAGGCCTGTTGGAATCTTGGAGAAATCAATGCACCATAGTACTTGCACCACTGGTTACCTTGACAGGCATTGGGAAATGAAGCTAGGAGGCTTAGAGAGACAGACATGTGAGAGTACTCACACTTTGGGAGCCTAGAAAATGCATCAACAGATTATTCTTCACAGAGGAGCCCAGATGGCATTCCATTTTGTAAGGTATTTATAAAGCATATGCTGGTGACAGTCACATTGTGGGGATATTTGTGAAGCTCAATAACAGTTGTCATCTTGTAGGTCAGACCAATGGTAGGGAAAGCTATAAAAGAACTGAATTTTCCAAGAGCAGTGGTGATGATAGAACTATGATATAATAGAAGCCAAATTAGGGAGGCTGCTGCTGCTGCTAAGTCGCTTCAGTTGTGTCTGACTCTGTGACCCCACAGATGGCTACCCACCAAGCTCCTGTGTCCCTGGGATTCTCCAGGCAAGAATATTGGAGTGGGTTATCATTTCCTTTCCCAATGCATTCATGCATGCTAAGTCTCTTCAGTCATATCCAACCTTGTGTAACCCTATGGACAGCAGCCCTCCAGGCTCCACTGTCCACAGGATTCTCCAGGCAAGAATATTGGAGTAGGTTGCCATTTCCTTCTTCCATAAGGGAGGCTAAGTGTCAGAAAAAGGCAGGAATGATTTTCATAAAGGACAAGAAAGATGCCCTGCCAGCCAGAAGACCCTGATCTTCAGATAATTAGAATGATAAAAAAATAATCAATAGGGGCAAGAAAAATGAGCAGAAAATAAGGATATTATCCAATTCATAAAATCAAAATATATAAGGATTGAATAATCAGGAAAATGACAAAATGCCCCCAATAAAAAGTCACAATCCTTAACCCAAATTCTGGATTTAAGCCAGCTGTTAGACCTGAGGCCCACTGAAGAAACAAGAGTCTAGATTCCCTGGAGGAGGGAACCTGTAACTTTACAGCAAATGTATACTGTCTAACTTCCACCAGCAGGCACAAAAGCTGAGAGCTTCATGTGGCACTATGCCTCAAGTAGATCAATAAGCCATGGGGTGCCAAGTAGATTAAACTGGACACGTTCCAAACTTGAAAATATAACAATTACTCATGAATAGGATTGACATATATTTGAAAGTAGATTCATATTTCTCTTTCAGCCTCAGTCAGCAGCAGCACCACTATCCATGCTGGTATGTAATGCACCAAGATGCGATCTTGTATAACATCTGTTTGAACTAATGAATCCACCACAAAGAAGTAGGTCATGAAATCTAATGATCCTACTGCATAACTTACAATCAGAAGCTGCAAGCCTTATAGAGTGATGGAATGTGCAGCTGAAGCTCCAGTTTAGAAGATAAATTGTGTAAAAATGAGAGGCTATCCTCCAAGAGGGAGAGAGACACATGCTGTTGTTGTGCAGTCGTTCAGTCATGTCAGACTCTTTCCGACCCCATGAACTGCAGCATGTCAGGCTTCTCTGTCCTTTACCGTCTCCTGGAGCTTGTTCAAACTCATATTTATTGAGTTGGTGATGTCATCAAACCATCTCATCCTCTGTCATCCCCTTCTCTTGCTTTCAGTCTTCCCCAGCATCAGAGTCTTTTCCAATGAGTTGGCTCTTCGTATCAGGTGGCCAGAATATTTGAGCTTCAGCTTCAGCACCAGCACTTCCAATGAATATTCAGGGTTGATTTCCTTTAAGATTGACTGGATTGATCTCCTTGCATGCCAAGGGACTCTCAAGAGTCTATTCCAACACCACAGTTCAAAAGCATAGATTCTTTGGCACTCAGCCTTCTTTATGGTTCAACTCTCACATCCATACATGACACTGGAAATACCACAACTTTGACTATAAGGACCTTTGTTGGCAAAGTAATGTTTCTGCTTTTTAAGATGCTATCTAGATTTGTAATAGCTTTTCTTCCAAGGAGCAAGCATCTTTTAATTTCATGGCTGCAGTCACCATCTGCAGTGATTTGGGGCTTAAGAAAATAAAATCTGTCATGGAGAGACATATATTTTATAAATGTTTGTATTTCTAAATTATATATGTATTTATAAATTACTTCATTGTAATATTTATATTATATACCTCATATAAATACACATATTATACATTACTTATATTAGGTTGGCCAAAATGTCCACTTTTTTTTTTAATATCTTACTTTTTGGACAGCTCAATATATTATAAATCAATCAATGGTAATTATTTAATTTTCACTTTATTTTTATAAAATCTTTAGACTTATACCTTAATCAGAAACCATTATTGAATATATATGTAAAAGGAAATAAATGCATAATTGATTAAGCCATACCTAAAATACATTTCTATCAGACTTCTGATTCAGTGTTTGGTACAGTCATCACTGCTCACATTTCTTTGCATAGTATTCTATTCCATGCTATCACCAGCCTAGCATTTCTCAGAGGTATGCCCCTCTGCTCTCTCTCAGATTCACTTATAAGCCACTGACATTCATGATAGAGGTTTTGACTGCTAGTGCTTATACATCTACAATCCATTTCACATCTGAGGAAAGAAATGTTTATTGAAAGTAAGTGACATATAAAATTCCCAAAACTTTAAGAAGTAAGAAAAAATTTGGAAAACCTTTATACTGTAGGTCATTAGAAGGAACATAAGTACACCCATAGTTTATGTCATAAGTTATTTACAGGGAATCACTTTGCTACTGAGCAGATGATAATGATGGCAAGAGAAGAAAAAAATGAGAAAGTCTGAATTTTTCTGTTCCCAGTATGATCTTAGGAAGTTGGTTATTATCTGCTAGCCATTCATATTAAGCACAGCTGCTGCTGCTGCTGCTAAGTCACTTCAGTCATGTCCAACTCTGTGTGACCCCATAGACAGCAGCCCACAAGGCTCCCCCGTGCCTGGGATTCTCCAGGCAAAAAAACTCGAGTGGGTTGCCATTTCCTTCTCCAACGCAGGAAAGTGAAAAGTGAAAGTGAAGTTGCTCAGTTGTGTCTGACTCTCAGTGACCCCATAGACTGCAGACCACCAGGCTCCTCCGCCCATGGGATTTTCCAGGCAAGAGTATTGGAGTGGGTTGCCATTGCCTTCTCCACAATTAAGCACAGAGAACGCCTTAAATCTGAATTCTTAAAGAAAAGTGAGCACCAAAGAATAGATACCTTTGAACTGTGATGTTGGAAGAGTCCCTTGGACTGCAAGGAGATCAAACCAGTCAGTCTTAAAGGAAATCAGTCCTGAATACTCATTGGAAGGACCGATGATGAAGGTGAAGCTCCATAACTTCAACTACCTGATGTGAAGAACTGACTCATTGGAAAAGACCCTGATGCTGGGACAGACTGAAGGCAGGAGGAGAAGGGGACGACAGAGGATGAGATGATTGGATGACATTACTGACTCGATGGACATGAGTTTGAGCAAGTTCTGGGAGTTGGCAATGGACAGGGAGGCCTGGTGTGCTGTAGTCCATGGGGTCACAAAGAGTCACACAGGACTGAGCAACAGAACTGAACTGAACTGAACTGAAGGAATGCTCTGCTCCATGAAGAACACTTAGATCCTTCAGTTAAGTTAGAGATGTTTTGTCTGTTTCTTTCTACTCGTACTTACCTGTTTGTTAGGATTATGGAGAGTTTTAGTCCAGGTAAGGACTTGATTGAGGCAAGTCCAAACTAGCTAAGGACTTGGTTTAGGATCCACGGACATATATTGAGGATGGAGCCTAGACTGAAAACGTTGCATGTGAAGTCAGTTAAAAACACAGCGAATTATTAAGATTAAATAAAGAAAAAGGAGAAATAGAAATAGTTCAATGCATGGCACCAAGGAAGAGATAAGAGAAAGGATTCCAAAGATGGGATTCAAGGAGCTGAACAGGGTTCAAATAGCCAAAGAAGCCTAGATACTGGTTTGAGCCAAACAAGAGGCAGAGTAAATGGGGAGGTGCTTCAGGAAAGATAAAGCAGAAACTCATTTCCTGGAGCACAGGCAGAAACAAAATGTCGGGGAGGAGCACCCTTTCTGGTATTGTTTCTCTGGACAACTCTCTCAGTGCCTACTCTTTCAGTGAGATATTGGAGGCTTCTGACAAGGGAGATTGATAAGGGCTATAAAACAAACACTATTACTATTAATGCTTAGAGTGTTAACAATACTGCAGCTTAAGCAGTAAGCAACCATGGCAACTAGGAAACATAACTCCAGATGCCTTCAGAACTCAGAGAGCTTTGATGGATGGGAGAATGTCTTCTTCAGAGGGATTCACACTCTCTTATTTTTTTTATTTGTTAAATATTGATTGAACACCTATAATTTGCCACATACTTTCTAGATGCTTACAATAAGAATAAAAATAAATAGACTTTTGTCTAGAGTCATACTGGTGTAGCTTTAAGGATTCACAGAAAACAGCCACTCTATATACATTTTAAATGTTGTGCATGAATGGTCATTTAACTGTAAATTATATAGGACATTAATCATTACCAAATTCCTAGTATGTGTTCGGAATTGTTTTGTGGTGTTCACTAATTGTTTCATGTTTATCTATATTCTTCTCTGGTAATTTTATAAGTTATTTGAGAGCAAGGCCTCTAACTCATTCTTTATCTTTGTCTCTCACTGAATAAGAAGAAGAAATTAAAAATGTCTCAGGGAACTCAAACAGGAGTTTGAGTTTGTATCAACCTAGAGGGGTGGGATGGGGAGGAAGAAGGGAAGGAGGTTCAAAAGGGAGAGGATATATGTATACCTATGGCTGATTTATGTTGAGGTTTGACAGAAAACAACACAATTCTATAAAGCAATTATCCTTCAATTAAAAAATGAATAAATTTAAAAAATGTATCAACTAGTATTTGACTATGAAAAAAATAAAAGCAAACAAATTTTTACAAATGCAAAGTGATGGGATTTTTCTAATGATAATATGCACTGAAGAACTGAGGAAGCAGATATCTGATTATCAGTTTCTTTTCTAGTGGTTCAGTACTTAAAGTTCTTATTTTAAATATGTAGACAATTATTACACATGACTCATTTATATGGAACAGTTTTGTGTGTTCTGCAGCTGATCCATTCATATGGATTACACTGTAATTTAATCAAGACTGGAAAACCAGATGGTCTGAAATTTATTTCATTAATAATCCTTTTCAAACTGTTGACTCACATGTACATAATCTTTTCCTATTTTTGTTTGTTCTTGTTAATTTTATAATTGGACACATGTATTTATTTAATTAAATTTTAGAAGAATAGAGAAAAATATATCACTGTTATTTTTAAACCAAATTTCACAAAAAGCCTTTTGATGATTTCTTGCCCAACAAGGAAAAATCATGAGGCCAAAGACTGTGTCTTCAAACCTAAGCTTGTAAGTTTATTTTCCTATGAGAGTTTTTTCTAGAGCCCTGCTATCAAGGGCTTCTGGTTAAAACCAGTTTCCTAGAGGGACAAAAACATATCAGCATTCCTCTTTTATTTTCTTAGTACCCAGAGCAATATTATGCTATGGTTAACAACTTAATCAGATTTATTTTTAATAATCTAGAAATACTGAGATTTGAGGGAGTAATATGACTGCCTCCAATGGTTATTATCAGAAGTTTTCTTAAGGAGGACAGAATCAATTACGGAGAGCAAGAAGAAAAACAGATTGCATGCATGTACCCATTATGAAGATCTTTGTATAAAGGGCATATTATTTCAAAATGCATGGCTTCTACAAATGCTCCCTCAAAAGAATTTATTTGGCTATATATATTAAAAAAGCAAAAAAAAAAAAAAGAGGAAAACTGCCAGTAAATGTAAACAAATGCTGAATTTGGTTATTTCACTTTTAAGACATTATTTTTTCAATGTTTTCCTGATGCATGTTCTGGTATTAGTCTTTGAGAAGCTACAGACTTTTTAAATGGCATAGTCTGTGAGTGCTAGGTGAGTATCAGCGTTTAGAAATTCATTTATATTTTACTTTTCAGGAGAGCAGTATGACTGTCATATTCTGTTTGACTAATTCAACATCTTTTTGTTCTATTTTTTTCTAACCTTGCACTTTAAGTTGTGTTGTAAATGATTTTCTTTATTTAAATGGCTCAAGTTCTCTGAAATGGATTCTAATATTGTAGAGTCTGAAAGATCATCACTTGAAGTATCTGGCATCCTTAAGTGGAAATATATTGATCAGACAACATCTTGTACATAATCATAATGCTCTCAGGAAAAGGCCTTTCCTTGGCAGGTATAGAGATGGATGAGGAAGTATGCCCTCCTGGAGTTCTTTAAATGCTTATCCTTGAGAAGAGCTTCAATAACTAAGGGACCAGTAAGACTGTATGAGCATACTAAAAGCTACCTTTATAGAAATGCAATTTATTGCAACAAAATAGCTAAAGATGTTCCCTATCAACATGTCACTAAATTTGTTTCATTTCCTAAAACCAGAAAACACTCTGGTTTTCCTAAAAGTAGTTTACTCACTTTTAGACAGACCTTCCCACTGTATGATGTACATTTCTTTCTGGGCATCTATATAAAATAGGTGGCATATTAAAATTAGGATTATTACTACCACGTTTCAAAAGGAACTGTTTAAGAAAGTGTGGTTGGGTGAAAAGGAAACAAAGGAAATAGTACTGCAATCTTGCATGGAACAAAACAGTGGTTGCTAGAAACTTAAAGGAAAGTGCCCTGTAGAGAAAAGAGTCTTGAGAGGAGCACTTACCTTCAGGGAGAGCTAGCCAAGACTCCTCTCAATGAGGGAATTAGTGCAACAACTAATTAACCTGATCTCACCATGTCCTTGGGGGCTGCTTAAGGTGGTGCTAGTGGTAAAAAACCTGCCTGCCAATGCAGGAGATGTAAGAGTTGCAGGTTCAATCTCTGGGTGGGGAAGATTCCCCTGGAGGAGGGCATGGCAACCCGCTCCAGTATTCTTGCCTAGAGAATTCCCATGGACAGAGAAGTCTGGTGGGCTACAGTCCATAGGATTGCAAACAGTCGGACATGACTGCAGCAACTTAGCACACACACCGTGTTCTCTCCTTCCGTCTCTGCCTGCCCTCACCACTGGCCTATCCTAACCTGAAGCCAGAATGGAGGTACTTGTTCACACAATCCTGGAAGGTCATTGCCCCAGCGCACACAGCAGAGTGGAGAAAAGTGGAGAGTGGTTGTAAGAAATACCTAGAACAAACAAATGGAGGCAAAAGGGGACACTTTAACAGCTTTAAATTAAATCCCTACATAATTAATCCTTGGGGAAAAAAATGGCAACCCACTCCACTGTTCCTGCTTGGAAAATCCCAGGGAGAGAGGAGCCTGGCAGGCTACAGTTCATGGGGTCACAAAGTGTCAGACATGACTGAGTAACTGAGCACAATCCTTGGTTTGTTTTTGTGGTATCAGACACCAGGTGAGCTTAACAACACTTCAGTCAAAAGAGTGTAGTCTTGGGAAATTATGGAGGTGAAAGAGAAATACTCCTAGGTACCCAGCAGAGCGTATTTCTATTTTCTTAACAGAGAAATAGGAAATATAAGAATATAATTGTGTACAACATGCCATAGTGGACATTACACTGTGCATGTAGATGTCACTGTTCAAAATCAGATGGAATATCAGGAAGAAACTTGATTTTATAGTATATAGTATAAATTAAACTAAAGTAGCAAACTAAAAGCCATCATCTTTAAAAATGGTGAAATAGAAAAAAAAAATAAGTGCTATTAAATTGAATCTGAAAAAGAGTTTGGCCTTAAATTCCTATTATTTCATAAATAGAATTACTGCTGCTGCTGCTAAGCCGCTTCAGTCTTGTGTGACTCTGTGCGACCCCATAGATGGCAGCCTACCAGGCTCTCCCATTCCTGGGATTCTCCAGGCAAGAACACTGGAGTGGGTTGCCATTTCCTTCTCCAATGCATGAAAGTGAAAAGTCAAAGTGAAGTCGCCCAGTCATGTCCGACTCTTAGCGACCCCATGAACTGCAACCTACCAGGCTCCTCCGTCCATGGGATTCTCCAGGCAAGAGTACTGGAGTGGGTTGCCATTGCCGTCTCCAAAATAGAATCACTAGTTTATTTTTATTCTCAATTTTCTTGTGTGTATGTTAGTATATTTAGGCTTTACTACAGAGACAATTGTCTTCCAATGGTAAAGTAGGTAGACAAGATGGGCTGTGCATGTGTTCCTGCTAAGTTGCTTCAGTTGTGTCTGACTCTGTGCGACCCTATGGACTGTAGCCTGCCAGGCTCCTATGTCCATGGAATTATACAGGCAAGAATACTGTAGTGGGATGCCATGCCCTCCTCCAGGGGATTTTCCTGACCTAGGGACCAAACCCACATCTCTTACATCTACCTGCATTGGCAGGCAAGTTCTTTAACACTAGTGCCACCTGGGGAGCCCTAGATGGGCTGTACCATATGCAAATTCCCAACTCTCATTTCCTTCACTGAACAATGTTAGAACCTGACTTCATTAATACATGAGTCCTGATCACATTTCAGAGATCAGAAACTCAAGTTGTGGCCTTACACAAAGAGCTGCAATATATTTTATCAAAAACAAACAAAGAGAAACAGGGCCATTGTTTTTAAAGGAATAAACCATAAAAATAGGTGGTGCATGCTAAGTAGCTTCAGTCGTGTCTGACTCTGACCCTATAGATTATAGCCTGCTCTGTTCCTCTGTTCATGGGATTTTCCAGACAAGAATACTGGGTTGCCATTCACTCCTCCAGGGGATCTTCCTGATCCAGGGATGGAACTTGAATCTTGTCTCTTATGTCTCCTGAATTGGCTTGTCAGGTGGGTTCTTTACCAGCAGAGCCACCTGGGAAGTAGATGTAGAAAAATAAGTGAATAAAATGAGCACAATTTAAGTTGAAGACAAACTTTAAGGACCTTTGTCAGAACATTGGCTGTATGCCTTATTTTAAAAATGCTTCAAAAATATATACACTTACAAGCACAGGGGTACTAGAAGAATTAAAACAAACTGAGGAAAGGTAGGGTTTAAAACATGAGGCACAAAATGATTTCTTTAAGATAAAAGTGTTAATAAAATGAAATAAATGAGTAAAATATCTGGTTTCTAACTAATCTTAAACTATTAGGGAAAGAGATATTATTATTGTTACTAGAACAGAAAGAGAAAACAGAATGCAATGACACCTAATAAAAATATGATTAAGATGTCAGAGAACTGGCTTATAAACTAGCATCAGTTCAGTTCAATCAATTCAGTCACTCAGTCATGTCCGACTCTTTGCGACCTCATGAATCACAGCACGCCAGGTCTCCCTGTCCATCACCAACTCCCGGAGTTCACTCAGACTTATGTCCATCGAGTCAGTGATGCCATCCAGCCATCTCATCCTCTGTCATTCCCTTCTCCTCCTGCCCTCAATCCCTCCCAGCATCAGAGTCTTTTCCAATGAGTCAACTCTTCACATGAGGTGGCCAAAGTACTGGAGTTTCAGCTTTAGCATCATTCCTTCCAAAGAAATCCCAGGGCTGATATCCTTCAGAATGGACTGGTTGGATCTCCTTGCAGGCCAAGGGACTCTCAGGAGTCTTCTCCAACACCACAGTTCAAAACCATCAATTCTTCAGCACTCAGCCTTCTTCACAGTCCAACTCTAACACCCATACATGAGCACAGGAAGAACCATAGCCTTGACTAGATGGACCTTTGTTGGCAAAGCAATGTCTCTGCTTTTGAATATGCTATTTAGGTTGGTCATAACTTTCCTTCCAAGGAGTAAGCATCTTTTAATTTCATGGCTGCAGTCACCATCTGTAGTGATTTTGGAGCCCCCCCCCCCAAAAAAAAGTCTGACACTGTTTCCACTGTTTCCCCATCTATTTCCCATGAAGTGATGGGACCAGATGCCATGATCTTCGTTTTCTGAATGTTGAGCTTTAAGCCAACCTTTTCACTCTCCTCTTTCACTTTCATTGAGAGGCTTTTTAGTTCTTCACTTTCTGCCATAAGGGTGGTGTCATCTGCATATCTGAGGTTATTGATATTTCTCCCAGCAATCTTGATTCCAGCTTTTGCTTCTTCCAGCCCAGCATTTCTCATGATGTAGTCTGCATATAAGTTAAATAAGCAGGGTGGCAATATACAGCCTTGATGTATTCCTTTTCCTATTTGGAACCAGTCTGTTGTTCCATGTCAAGTTCTAACTGTTGCTTGCTGACCTGCATACTGATTTCTCAAGAGGCAGGTCAGGTGGTCTGATATCCCCATCTCTCTCAGAATTTTCCACAGTTTATTGTGATGCACACAGTCAAAGGCTTTGGCATAGTCAATAAAGCAGAAATAGATGTTTTTCTGGAACTCTCTTGCTTTTTCGATGATCCAGCAGATCTTGGCAATTTGATCTCTGGTTCCTCTGCCTTTTCTAAAACCAGCTTGAACATCAGGAATTCCTGATGTTCACGTATTGCTGAAGCCTGGTTTGGAGAATTTTGAGCATCAAAGGGTATCAGTTTCTTGGTGGGAGGGAAGAAGTATTTTCTTAAAACTGCAGGAAGAAGTATTTTCTTAAAACTGCAGTTCAAATGTCCCTGGTTATACTATGTGGGAACCAATCCTTAAGAATCAAGACAGATAGAACAAATAGTTTCAGAAGTTGGACTTCTTTGAGAAGAACAATTCAGAAAGATTGATGTAAAACAGTCAAATAGTAACTGGGTGAGTTTCAAGGAGGAATAGTTACTGAAGGGTTGCTTCCCTGGTGGCTCAATGGTAAGGAATTCGGCCTGCCAATACAGGAGATATGGGTTCGAACCCTGGGTCTAGAAGATCACTTGGAGAAGCAAATGGCAACCCAATCCAGTATTCTTGCCTGGAGAATTCCATGGACAGAGGAGTCTGGTGCACTGTATAGTCCATGGGATTGCAAAAAAGTCTATTACGATTTAGTGACTAAACAACAACAACAATGTAAGTATTACGACAATGTAAGTTTGTTCTTAGGGAATTGCACATAAAATTTGTAGAACTGAAGACTAACACATAAGAATACAAAACATTATAAGGAAGCCAAGAAGGACTTTTTAGAAATGTGTAACTTTCTACACTTACCATCAGTCATATGGCTGATTTGAAAACCTTAGCAAAATAATGCTACAAATCAGAGAAATTTACACTAAGAAAATTAATCCTACTAAGAAAATCTAACAAAAAAATTAACAGACTGTGATGTTAAATTTTATAGTGTTCTGTATGAATTTATTTATATTTTGTCTAATCAGTGATTTTAAGTGAGTTAAGTATATAACACATTATAAATTTCAGAGGGTCAGATACTAGAATATATATTAGTGAAGAAGAAGGATACACAAAATGAAATGCTGCTAATTACAAGCAAGAACATAGGTAAAATCCAACTCTTCATCAAGGTTCAAACAAAATCACAAATATTGAAACTTTGGGAAATTAACTGTAAACTCATAAAATTTGTATTATTAAAGACATTGCTCTGACAATTATGAACATAACAAACTCATTGGTTGTTCATTGTACTTCTTAAATTTTTAATACAACTTGCAATAGTTAATGTGTATTCACAATAACATGACTTTATTTGTTTTCCAGTTACATAAAAGTGATAACTGCCTTGCTCGTATCTTGCCCCATCACCAGGAATGGATGCTTCTAAGCTGATTTCAAATAACATATTCTGTAGCTTATTTCTTCTGTAATTCGTCTTCTGAATACTTGCCATTTCTTTGACTATGATTCTTTTCATGCAAAGATGCAAGATATTTTTAGATACATTCCTATTTTGTCATCCTGTGTTTTGAACTTGATTAAGTGACTGTGATACTATGGCAAGTTTTCTATTAAATGATAGAAAGGAATTCTTGTTCACTATTCTATTTCTAAAAAGAAAAAAAAAATAAGGAAAAATTGAAAAAAAAAAAAACTTGTTTTGTTTCTTCTATTCCTGCTTTAGAAGGCAGTTTCTGAATTTCTTAAGTATTGTTGCAAAGCTAAACAATGATTATGAAACAGCACATCCTTCCATAGTGTCTCCTTCCAGATCTCCCTCTGTAATTGTGTGTCTTGAAAAAAAACTAAACAAAATATCTTTTTATGTTGTAAGCCACTTTTCACCCAAGTCTCACAAATTCAGTCAACTTGGAAAATATTCCTAGTATTAACAGCTAGACTTCAATTGCTTATGCTGTAAATCTCTTTTATTTTTCAATGTATTACAATAATCTTCTTTCTTAGTCTGTTTATAGAAAAAAGCATCTTTTATATTCAAGGATATGCCTTAAATCAGTCTTAGCTGGGAATATGTATGCTTGAGATTTACCTGTGGCTGTCACACTTAAAAGATTTCTCCTAATGAACTTCATATTAGCACCAGGACAGAAAATAATCCTTGATATTATGGAAAGTTTTTTGAAATTAACTCTAGTTTGTTAGGCTAAAATTCATGATAGGTGCATTACTGAATGCACTATCAAATTTAAAGCCTTGTGATATATGTACTAGATTATTTTTCCATTCCTATGCAGTAAAACATACACAGATTTAGCAGCTTGAAACAGCTTACATGTATTATCCTGTGGTTACCATGGAATAGACATCAGAGAATAGCTTAGTGGTGTCTTCTGCTTAGGATCAACATGGCTGCAACCAAGGTGTTACCATGTCTCATCTGCAGTTCAGGGTCCTTTCCCCTGCATTCATCATTCTAAGCAGAATCAATTTTCTGACAGCTGTATATCTCCTGACACCTTTCGTCTTCAAAGATAGTAGGGTAGCTTCCTCTCCTGCTTTAAGTTTTTATAAGGAGCTCAACTGATTAGGTCCGGCCCACTAGGGATAATTTCCTTTTGATTAGAGTTAGCCAACTGCCTTCTATCTACCAAATTCCTTCACATCTGCCAAATAATGTAACCTATCATAGGAGTGGGGCTTCCCTAGTGGCCCAGACAGTTAAGAATCTGCCTACAATGAGGAAGACCCAAGTTCAATCCCTGGGTTGGAAAGATCCCCTGGAGAAAGAAATGACTATCTATTCCAGTATTCTTGCCTGGAGAATTCCATGTACAGAGGAGTCTGGTGGGCTTTAGTCCATGGGGTCACAAAGAGTCGGAAACAATGGAGCAACTAACACTTTGGCTTTTCACTTTTCATCATAGGAGTGGCATCTATCAATTTTACAGTTCACTTCCACACTCCAGGGGAGGGACTTCCAATCATCCCTCGATGCCCTTGGGGAATTGATTCCAGGACTCACCAAAGATGTCAAATTACAAGATGCTCAGGTTCCATAGTCAGCCTTCCCTATTCTTAAATTCCACATCGTTGGATTCAACCAACACAGTACTGTGCATTAAGTTTGCCACCTGTGGTTGGTTGAATCCTCAGTTGCAGAACATGCAGATATGGAAGGCCATCTATATATTTATCAAAAAATATCTCTATATAGGTGGAACCACACAGTTCAAACCCGGTGTTGTTTGAGGATCAGCTGGAGAATGCATACCAGAGGGTAGAGACTTTGGGACCCATCTTGGAAATCTGCCTATCACGTGTATCTTGCTTACAGTGGGCAAAGTAACTGCAGTAAATGTTTTTCAGAGTTGCAGTAAGAATTCATATCTATATACACATATATAGCAGGTTCATGCACAGCCCCAATTTGAGAAATTTAGGAAAACAAGTATGCATAAATTTCTGTTAGGCATATATAAGCCCAACAATACCGAATCTGCTTATATATCTAGTGAAAAGATATTTTTATTTTAAACCAGTGAGAAATATAGGGATGAATTATGCAAGCATCTGGATCCCCTTTTTCTCACACTAGACAGTTATAAACAACCAGATGTTCCCTTAAATTAACTCCTTGTTTGTCTAGTCAAGTCAAACCACCTGTATTTCAAAGATTTGTATGTTTCAATAAAGGAAAAATATTAGAGTTAAGTAATAAATTATTCTGACAAATTGATTTAAGTATTTCCTTTTATCTTCAACTGATGGTAGAGAATATAGTAACATAAAAAGTGAACTAATGAGGAAAATAATTTTGAAGACAGAGCCAGTGGAAGATATACTCAAAATTTATCTTATGTTATCATAAATTGAATTCAGTGCGTAATTATTTAACACATGGCATGTTAATGATAATATCACTTTTCATTCATATGTTATTCCAGGCTTACACACTTTTAAAAAACAGTACATTATTTTTCACAGTACAAATTAGGAATTAACTTTATTGAGACATAAAGCTTTAAATGACCAACATTCTTTATTTTTTAAATCTTCTTACAAAAGTGTAATTAGAATAATATTTTTAAAGGTTGTCTTTTCACTATGAGCGTGTTTCTGAATTTCAAATGGATATTTCTAATAATTAGAATTCCTAGAATCAACAAGAGTTCAGTCCCAGAAAACTATTTGGTTATTTTCCATTCATGATACCCCAGACAAAATGATCATTGTGCATTGTGCAAATCAAAGTGCTGCTTAAATATATATGTCTAACTTAATGACCTGATCCAATATTTCCTCTCATCTCCACAATTTTTTATCTAATTTGTTAAAATTTTCAGTGTATCAAATATGTTCTAACCTGTGTAATATAAGAAAAATTTTAATGATTTGGAATAAAAATGAGTTTCTTTAAATTCTGTTTATCCTGGTGTATTGTAAGATCATGGGTTCTGTTGTCAAATGGACTTTGGTGTGAATCACAAGTTTATCATATTCTGATAGACTTTAGAAAGTTATTTAAGTTTTCTAAGATTCAATTTATTTTTATACAAACTGAAAGAGAGCAAAACCTATCTTGTTTGTCATGAGCATTACAAAAATCAATGCTTGTGAAAAGTCCAGCATACTATCTCGTCCCTGGTACGTGCTTGAAAAACAACCTTCTTCTCTTACTTCCTTTTCTTCCTCCATCAATTGTTACTTTCTTTTCATTTTTATTAGCTAATTTATTAAGATATAACTCATGTCAGAAAATTCACCTGTTTAAAGTGTGCAATTAAATAGTATGTTTGTATAACCACATAACTTGGCAATCATCACAGCTATTTAAATTTTAAACTAATTTTTCACCTCCCAAAGTAACTCCGATAATCATTAGCTGTTACTCCTCATTGCCCCTCCCCAAATCAGCTACTAACTTCCTTTTTGTCTTTGTAGATCTGCCTTTTCTGGATGCTTCATATAAGTGAAATCATACAATATGTGATCTTTTGTGATTGGTTTCTTTCACATAGAATAATGTTTTCAAAGTCCATCCATGTTGTAAAATGTATCAGCACTTCATTACTTTTCATGGTTGAATGGTATTCAGTTGTATGGTTATAGCACTGTTTTTTTAATCCACTCATAAGGTGATGAACATCTGGGTTCTACGTTTGGGCTATTATGAAAACTGCTGCTAGGCAAAGTCATGTACAAGTGTTTGTATGGATATGTTTTCCTTCTTCTTGTGTATATAACAAGGAGTAAAATTCCTGGATCATATGGTAACTGTATGTTTAATTTTTTGTAGAAACTGTCAAACTTTTTTCCAAGTAGGTAAATCATTTTATATTCCAACCAGCAATGAATGAGAATTTTAATTTCCAACATCCTCACCAACACTTGCTATTATTTGTCTTTTTGATTGCAGCTTTCTAACGAGGTGGCAAGGTAATATTTCATAGTGGTTTGATTTCCATCTCCTATTTTTAATCAAGTTGTCTTTTTATACTGCATTGTATTTTTTTTTTTTTTTTTGTATTTTGGATATCAATTTTTTCTATTATATAAGTTGCATTTTCAACTTTTTAAAAGTATCATTTGTAACAAAAGCATTTTTAATTTTTTGAAATCCAATTTATCTATGCTTTTGTTTTACTGCCTATATTTTACTTTGGTTGTTATACCTAAACAATTCCCATTTAAGTCATGAAAGTTTACTCCTATACAGTCTTCTAAGATTTTTATCATTTAGCTCTTATATTTAGGGGTACAATATGATGGTTAATTTTTGCACATGGTGTGAATTTGATCCAAATTCATTTATTTGTATAGGAATATCTAGTTGTATCAATACTGTTTATTAAAAATATATTATTTCCCCATCGAAAGTGAAAGTGTAGTTGCTCAGTCATGTCTGATTCTGTGATCCCATGGACCGTAGCCTGCTATGCTCCTTTGTTCATGGAATTCTCCAGGCAAGAACACTGGAGTGGGTAGCCATATCTTTCTCCAGAGGATTTTCCTGATGCAGGGATTGAACCCAGGTCTCCTGCATTGCAGGCAGGGTGTTTACCATCTGAGTCACCAGGTAAGCTATATTTCCCTATTTTATATACTTATTTATACTGGTATTCTTAGAAATCAATTAACCACAGATACATGGGTTTATTTCTATTCCATTGGCTTATATCTTGGTCATGTCAGT
Organism: Tragelaphus eurycerus; assembly: GCA_935064755.1. Classification (NCBI taxonomy): domain Eukaryota; kingdom Metazoa; phylum Chordata; class Mammalia; order Artiodactyla; family Bovidae; genus Tragelaphus; species Tragelaphus eurycerus. Next base: position 10,900,368 of record CAKXYN010000004.1, read on the forward strand.
GTCATACAGTTTTATACTGCTATTTCTTTATAGTGGATTTTGAAATCAGAGCTCCCTAATCTTCCAATTTTGTTCTTCTTTCCTCAATGGATTCTTTTTATGTAAAATGAGTCTTTAACATGTTTATTTGAATTTTAAGATCAAAACACCAATTTCTGCCAAGATGCCAATTGGAATTTTGATAAGGATTGCATTGAATCTGAAGTCCAAGAGGAGCTACTCCATGTTCAAGGTCAGGAGGGGTGGCTGTGAGGAGATACCTCTCATCCAAGGTAAGGAGCAGTGGCTGTACTTTGCTGGAGCAGCCGTGAAGAGATACCCCATGTCCAAGGTAAGAGAAGCCCAAGTAAGATGGTAAGTGTTGCAAGAGGGCATCAGAGGAGAGACACACTGAAACAATAATCACAGAAAACTAGTTAATCTGATCACATAGACCACAGCCTTGTCTAACTCAATGAAACTAAGCCATGCCGTGTGGGGCCACCAAAGATGGGTGGGTCATGGTGGGGATGTCTGACAGAATGTGGTCCACTGGAGAATGGAATGGCAAACCACTTCAGTATTCTTGCCTTGAGAACCCCATGAACAGTGTGAAAAGGCAAAATGATAGGATACTAAAAGCAGATATCCCCAGGTTGATAGGTGCCCAATATGCTACTGGAGATCAGTGGAGAAATAACACCAGAAAGAATGAAATGATGGAGCCAAAGCAAAAACAATACCCAGTTGTGGATGCAACTGGTGATAGAAGCAAGGTCCGATGCTGTAAAGAGCAATATTGCCTAGGAACCTGGAATGTCAGATCCATGAATCAAGGCAAATTGGAAGTGATCAAATAGGAGATGGCAAGAATGAACATCAATATTCTAGGAATCAGCGAGCTAAAATGAACTGGAATGGGTGAATTTAACTCAGATGACCATCATATCTACTACTTTGGGCAGGATTCCCTTAGAAGAAATGGAGTAGCCATCATGGTCAACAAAAGAGTCCGAAATGCAGTACTCGGATGCAGTCTCAAAAATGACAGAATGATCTCTGTTCATTTTCAAGGCAAATCATTCAGTATCACAGTAATCCAAGCCTATGGCCCAATGAGTAACCCTGAAGAAGCTGAAGTTGAAAGGTTCAATGAAGACCTACAAGATCTTTTAGAACTAACACCCAAAAAAGATGTCTTTTTCATTATAGGGGACTGGAATGAAAAGGTAGGAAGCCAAGAAACACCTGGAGTAACAGGCAAATTTAGCCTTGGAGTATGGAATGAAGGAGGGCAAAGGCTAATAGAGTTTTGCCAAGAGAATCCACTGGCCATAGAAAACACCTTCTTCCAACAACACAAGAGAAGACTACACATAGTGATCACCAGATAGTCAACACCGAAATCAGATTGATTATATTCTTTGCAGCCAAAGATGGAGAAGCTCTATACAGTCAGCAAAAACAAGACTGGGAGCTGACTGTGTCTCAGATCATGAACTCCTTATTGCCAAATTCAGACTTAAATTGAAGAAAGCATGTGAAACCACTAAACCATTCAGGTATGACCTAAATCAAATCCCTTATGTTTATACAGTGAAAATGAGAAATAGATTTAAGGGACTAGATCTGATAGACAGAATCCCTGATGAACTATCAATGGAGGTTCATAATATTGTACAGGAGACATGGATCAAGACCATCCCCATGGAAAAGAAATGCAAAAAAGTAAAATGGCTGTCTAGGGAGGCCTTACAAATAGCTTTGAAAAGAAGAGAAGTGAAAAGCAAAGGAGAAAAGGAAAGGTATAATCATCTGAATGAAGAGTTCCAAAGAAAATCAAGGAGAGATAAAAAAAAAAAAGCCTTCCTCAGTGATCAATGCAAAGAAACAAAGGAAAACAACAGAATGGGAAAGACTAGAGATCTCTTCAAGAAAACTAGACATACCAAGGGAACACTTCATGAAGAAATGGGCTCGATAAGGACAGAAATGGTTTGGACCTAACAGAAGCAGAAGATATTAAGAAGAGGTGGCAAGAATACACAGAAACTGTACAAAAAAGAGCATCATTACTCAGATAATCATGATGGTGTGATCACTGACCCACAGACAGACATTGTGGAATGTGTAGTCAAGGGGACCTTAGAAAGCATCACTACGAACAAAGCTAGTGGAAGTGATGGCATTCCAGTTGAGCTATTTCAAATCCTTGAAAGATGATGCTGTGAAAATGCTTCATTCAATATGCCAGCAAATTTGGAAAACTCAGCAGTGCCACAGGACTGGAAAAATCAGTTTTCATTCCAATTGCAAAGAAAGGCAATGCCAAATAATACTCTAAGTATCGCACAATTGCACTCATCTCACATGCTAGTAAAGTAATGCTCAAAATTCTCCAACCCAGGCTTGAGCAATATGTGAACTGTGAACTTACAGATGTTCACGCTGGATATACAAGGCAGAGGAACCAGAGATCAAACTGCCAACATCCACTGAATCATGAAAAAAGCAAGAAAGTTCCAGAAAAATATCTATTTCTGCTTTATTGACTATGTCAAAGCCTTTGACTGTGTGGATAACAATAAACTGTGGAAAATTCTTAAAGAGATGGGAATACCAGACAACCTGACCTGCCTCTTGAGAAATTTGTATGCAGGTCAGGAAACAACAGTTAGAACTGGACATGGAACAACAGACAAGTTCCAAATAGGGAAAGGAGTATGTCAAGGCGTGTTACCCTGCTTATTTAACTTATACGCAGAGTACATCATGAGAAATGCTGGGCTGGAAGAAGCACAAGCTGGAATCAAGGTTTCTGGGAGAAATATCAATAACCTTAAATATGCAGATGACCCCACCCTTATGGCAGAGAGTGAAGAGAAACTAAAAAGCCTCTTCAGACTTTTGGACTCTGGGACCGGGAGAGGGTGGGATGATTGGGGAGAATAGCATTGAAATATGTATAATATTATATCTGAAATGTATTAATTGTTCAAACTAAACACTATCATGTTACAATTTGTTCATACTAGATGTTTGTAATGTTTCTGATAATCAATAAAAGAGATTCTTGATCAAAAAAAAAAAAAAGAAAGTGAAAGAGGAGAATGAAAAAGTTGGCTTAAAGCTCAACATTCAAAAAACTAAGATCATGGCATCTGGCCCCATCACTTCATGGAAAATAGATGGGAAAACAGTGGAAATAGTGAGAGACTTTATTTCTTAGGGCTCCAAAATCACTGCAGATGGTGATTTCAGCCATGAGATTAAAAGACACTTACTCCTTGGAAGGAAAGATATGACCAACGTAGATACCATATTAAAAAGCAGAGATATTACTTTGCAAACATAGGTACATCTAGTCAAGACTATGGTTTTTCCAGTGGTAATGTATGGATGTAAGAGTTGGACTGTGAAAAGAGCTGAGTGCTGAAGAATTGATGCTTTTGAACTGTGGTGTTGGAGAAGATTCTTGACAGTCCCTTGGACTGCAAGGAGATCCAACCAGTTCATCCTAAAGGAGATCAGTCCTGGGTGTTCATTGTAAGGACTGATGCTGAAGCTGAAACTCCAATACTTTGGCCACCTCATGCGAAGGGTTGACTCATTGGAAAAGACCCTGATGCTCGTATTGATGGGGGCAGGAGAAGAAGGGGACGACAGAGGATGAGATATACTGATGGCATCACCTTGATGGACATGAGTTTGAGTGAACTCCGGGAGTTGGTGATGGACAGGGAGGCCTGATGTGCTGTGATTCATGGGGTCGCAAAGAGCTGGACACAAAGAGCAAATGACCTGAACCGAACTGATTTCTTAATATTTTTTCAGTGCAGAAATCTTACACTTTGTTAACTTTATTCCTTAATTTTTCATTTTTGATGCTATAAAATTTATTTTAATTTCATTAGTTTTCACATTATTCATTGTGGCACACACAGTACCAATGATTTTTACAGATTTATATATTATGCTCATTGATTAATTTTTAAAATTTCCTTTTCTTTTTTTCACTTTTTGCAGATTCTTGATGTTCTGTATGCAGGGCCATGTTATCTGTAAATAAATGTAGTTTTACTTTTCTTTTTTTCTAATCTTTGTTCTTTTTCTTTCTTTCTTATTTAAGCACCCTGACTAAAATTCCTTGTATCTATTCATTTTTTAACAAAACCTAAGTATTTGTTATATGTTACAAACCAATATAATTTTTAACCGTATGAAAAAATATAATTTTGATTATCTTGATGAAGTGCTGGGAACTGTAGACCACTGTGAAAGTGAGAAAATTCCAGGGGTGGCAGTTTTAAGGAGACTGCCACACCTCTGAGGTTTTTTACTTCCAAGAATCCAAAAATGTTCTTGTGTTGAAGAATCTTTAGAGCTCCTCCATGTCAGGACTCCTGTTTCAGGGGAGCAAAAAGTAATTGGAGCATTCTCCATAACAAAGTCTTACTCTTCAGTTCAATTCAGTAGCTCAGTCATGTCTGAATCTGAAACCCCATGGAATGCAGCAGGCCAGGTCTCCCTGTCCATCAACAACTCAACTCATGTTTACTCAAGCTCATGTCCATTGAGTCAGTGATGCCTTCCAACCATCTCATCCTCTGTCATCCCCTTCTCCTGCCTGCTTCAGTCTTTCCCAGCATCAGGGTCTTTTCAAATGAGTCAGTTCTTCCCATCAGGGTCCAAAGTATTGGACTTTCAGCTTCAGTATCAGTCCTTCCAATGAATATTTAGGACTAATTTCCTTTAGGATGCAATGGTTGGATCTCCTTGCAGTCCAATAGATTCTCAAGAGTCTTCTCCAACAACACAGTTCAAAAGCATCAATTCTTTGGCACTCAGCTTTCTTTATAGTCCAACTTTTATATCCATATGTGACTACTGGAAAAACCATAGCTTTGACTAGATAGAACTTTGTTGGCAAAGTAATGTCTCTGCTTTATAATATGCTGTCTAGTTTGGTCAAAACTTTTCTTCCAAGAAGTAAGCATCTTTTAATTTCATGGCTGTGTTCACCATCTGTAGTGACTATGGAGCCCCACAAAATAAAGTCTGTTACTATTTCCACTGTTTCCCCATCTATTTTCCATGAAGTGATGGGACCGGATGCCATGATCTTAGTTTTCTGAATTTTGAGTTTTAAGCCAACTTTTTCACTCTCCTCTTTCACTTTTATCAAGAGGCTCTTTAGTTTTTCTTTGCTTTTTTCCATAAGGGTCGTGTCATCTGCATATGTGAGGTTATTGATATTTCTCCCAGAAACCTTGATTCTAGCTTGTGCTTCATCCAGCCCAAAATTTCTCATGATATACTTTGCATATAAGTTAAATAAACAGGGTGACAGTATACAGCCTTGACATACTCCTTTCCCTATTGGAACCAGTCTGTTGTCCAATGTCCAGCTCTAACTGTTATTCCCATCTCTTTCAGAATTTTCCACAGTTTGTTGTGATCCACACATTCAAAGGCTTTGGCAAAGTCAATAAAGCAGAAGTAAATGTTTTTCTGGAACTCTCTTGCTTTTTTGATGTTCCAATTGATGTTGACAATTTGATGTATGGGTTCTCTGTCTTTTCTAAATCCAGCTTGAACATCTGGAAATTCTCAGTTCATGTACTATTGAAGCCTGGCTTGGAGCATTTTGATCATTACTTTACTAGCATGTGAGATGAGTGCAATTGTGCAGTAGTTTGAACATTCTTTGGCATCATCTTTCTTTGAGATTGAAATGAAAATGGACTTTTACTAGTCCTGTGGCCACTGCTGAGTTTTCCCAATTTGCTGGTATATTGAGTGCAGCACTTTCACAGCATCATCTTTTAGGATTTGAAATAGCTCAACTATAATTCCATCACCTCCACTAGTTTTGTTCATAGTGATGCTTTCTAAGGCTCACTTGACTTCTCCTTCCAGGATATGTGGCTCTAGAATTTACCAAAACCTTAGCCAAACTGGTAAAAGTACATTTCTACTACCCCACCCTCTCTGTCCTCCCTTTCTCATCTAAAGGTGTGAGAAACCTAAACACTTATGGAACTCTTTAAGAAGTACTTGTGAAAATTTCAGCCCAAAGACACAGGCGTATCAAAAGACTAAGATTTAACCATTATTATTCTTTTCCTACCACCAGCCAATAGGTCTCCACTAAAATAACAATGGAGTACAAATGTAAGATCTGCAAGACACATACTGTTTGAGGAAGCATACTCAGGGAAGATCAAGGTCAAAAAGGAAGACAAACACAAGGATATAAGAGAAAGCTATGGTTTTTCCAGTAGTTACCTATGGATGTGAGAGTACCAAAGAATTGATGCTTTTGAACTGTGGTGTTGGAGAAGACTCTTGAGAATCCTTGGACTGCAAGGAGATCCAACCAGTCCATCCTAAAGGAAATCAGTCCTAAATATTCATTGGAAGGACTGATGCTGAAGCTGAAAGTCCAATACTTTGGCTACTTGATGCGAAAAACTGACCCTAGAAAAGACCCTGATGCTGGGAATGATTGAAGGTGGGAAGAGAAGGGGATGACAGAGGATAAGCTGTTTGGATGGCATCACCAACTTGATGGACATGAGTTTGAGTAAGCTGTGGGAGTTGGTTATGGGCAGGGAAGCCTGACATGCTGCAGTCCATGGGTCACAAAGTGTCTGAGCAACTGAACTGAACTGAAGAGAAATCTGAATTTACAGTCACTTATGTCCCAGACCCCTAGCCAGAGTAACATAAATCCTCAAACTAGGCCTTTTTATCTAAAGTCTTTTACCTAATATAATATTTTCTACACAGCATTTTTTATTAAAAAAATGTTCATGTCAAAATGTAATAAAAATCATGGTCTTAAGAAATAAAACAAGCATTAGAATGACATAAGATAATATGTGAATGTTGCAATTGTCATGGAGGAAATTTAAAATAACTATGATTCATAGTTTAAGAACTTCGATGAGGAGAGTAGACAACATGTAAAAACATAGCATAATATAAGCAGAGAGTTTGCAACTCTAATAAAAAATCAAAATGAATGTTAGAAACCAAAAACACTGCAACTTGACTTCAGTGGTTAAGAATCCACCTGTCAACACAAGAGACACAAGGGACATGGGTTTGATCCCTGGGTCGGGAAGATCCCATGAAGGAAGGCATGGCAACCCACGCCAGTATTCTTGCCTGGAGAATACCATGGAAAGAGGAGCGTGGTGGGCTACAGTCCATGGGGTCACAAAGAGTCAGACACAACTGAGTGACTGAGCACATACACCTGTATCCTGTAGACAGAACACAGAAGAGGAAAGAATCAGTGAGTCTGTCAATAGAAATCTCACAAACTGAAATGCAAGGAGAAAAATAAAACACTAAGAACTAAGAACAGAGGTATTCAAAGAGACACAGAAACCAACTGAAAAATCGCCCAAAGGCTAAAGCTGGAATATTTCAAACAATAAGTAATTGACCACATATGTTAAATCCCTTCAGCTGTGTCCAACTCCCTGCGATCCTATGGACTGTAGCCCACTAGGCTCTTCTGTCCATGGGATTCTCCAGGTAATACTACAGGAATGGGTTGCCATGTCCTTCTCCAGGGGATCTTCTTGACCCAGGGATCGAACCTGGGTCTCCTTCATTGCAGGTAGATTCTTAACCATCTGTGCAAGAATGAGGGAAGCCCTAATTGACCACATTCAGGATTGGAACCAAAAGTATAAAATCATTGCTTCCATATTTACTGATTAACATAAGCAAATGATTGAAAAAATCTTCAATGGCACATAAGTGTTCACTCTTTAAATGTGTATTCTGCAAAATGACTTCCCTCCAAAGAGAAAAATATGCAAAAGTGAGATTAAAAGAGATTTATCTAAAGAGATTAAATTAAAAGATTAACTTCAGTGGGAAAATCTGATAAAAACTTCCTTGGTCATGTAATCAAAGTTTATTTGTTTTTCACTGCTCCATACCAAGTTAACACAAATTTAGCAATGTAAATAAAACCACATACATATATTCTATCTCAGTTTTCCTGAGTCAAGCACCTGGGCATGAGTTAACTAGATTTTTAGGATTTAGCTTCATATTAGGTCTCATCAGGGAACAGAAATGTTATACAACTTTCTTGGAAATTTGTCTACTGCAGATGTCAAAAAAAAAAAAAATCCCAAGGATATTCTTTATGTCCTTTGGGGCTCTACTCATACTGTATTTATTCTATGGGTTCTTATATTAAACACCACAACATTTATGTGGTTCTCAGTCCTTAGCAGATCAGTTAGTTCAGTTCAGTCACCCAGTCATGTCCAACTATTTGTGACCCCATGAACCACAGCACACCAGGCCTTCCTATTGATCACCAACTCCCCGAGCCAACCCAAACCCATGTCCATCAAGTCAGTAATGCCATTCAACCATCTCATCCTCTGTCATCCACTTCTCCTCCTGCCCCCAATCCTTCCTAGCATCAGGATGTTTTTCAATGAGTCAACCCTTTGCATGAGGTGGCCAAAGTATTGGAGTTTCAGCTTTAGCATCAGTCTTTTCAAAGAACACCCAGGACTGATCTCCTTTAGGATGGACTGGTTGGATGTCCTTGCAGGCCAAGGGACGCTCAAGAGTCTTCTCCAACACCACAGTTCAAAAGCATCAATTCTGCTATGAACACTGGGGTACATGTATCTCTTTCAATTCTGGTTTTCTCAGTGTGTATGCCCAGCAGTGGGATCGCTGGATCATAAGGCAGTTCTATTCCCAGTTTGGACTTGGAAGCAACCTAGACGTCCATCCACAGATGAATGGATAAGAAAGCTATGGTACATATACACAATGGAGTATTACTCAGCCATTAAAAATAATGTATTTGAATCAATTCTAATGAGGTGGATGGAACTGGAGCCTATTATACAGAGTGAAGTAAGCCAGAAAGAAAAACACAAATACAGTATACTAACACATATATATGGAATTTAGAAAGATGGTAACAATAACCCTGTTTACGAGACAGCAAAAGAGACACTGATGTATAGAACAGACTTTTGGACTCTGGGAACGGGAGAGGGTGGGATGATTTGGGAAAATAGCATTGAAATATGTATAATATCATATCTGAAATGAGTCGCCAGTCCAGGTACAATGCCTGATAATGGATGCCTGGGACTGGTGCACTGGGATGACCCAGGGGAATGGTATGGGGAGGGAGGAGGGAGGACGGTTCAGGATGGGGAACACGTGTATACTTGTGGCGGATCCATCTTGATGTATGGCAAAAGCAATACAATATTGTAAAGTTAAGCAAAATAAAATTTAATTTAAAAAATAAAATGAAAAAAAAAAAAAAAGCATCAATTCTTTGGTGCTCAGCTTTCTTCACAGTCCACCTCCCACATCCATACATGACCACTGGAAAAACCATAGCCTTGACTAGACAAAACTTTGTTGGCAAAGTAATATCTCTGCTTTTTAATATGCTATCTAGGTTGGTTATAACTTCCCTTCCAAGGAGTAAGTGTCTTTTAATCTCGTGGCTGCAATCACCATCTGCAGTGATTTTGGAGCCCCAAAAAACAAAGTTTGACACTGTTTACACTGTTTCCCTATCTATTTTCCATGAAGAGATGGGACCAGATGCCATGATCTTCGTTTTCTGGATGTTAAGCTTTAAGCCAACTTTTTCACTCTCCACTTTCACTTTCCTCAAGAGGTTCTTTAGTTCTTCCCTTTCTACCATAAGGGTGGTGTCATCTGCATATCTGAGGTTACTGACATTTCTCCCGGTAATCTTGATTCCAGCTTGTGTTTCTTCCAGTCCAGCGTTTCTCATGATGTACTCTGCATATAAGTTAAATAAGCAGGGTAATAATAAACAGCCTTGACTTACTCCTTTTCCTATTTGGAACCAGTCTATTGGTCCATGTCCAGTTCTAACTGTTGCTTCCTGACCTGCATACAGATTTCTCAAGAGACAGGTCAGGTGGTCTTGTATTGCCATAGCTTTAAGAATTTTCCACAGTTTATAGTTATCCACACAATCAAAGGCTTTGACATAGTCAATAAAGTAGAAATAGACATTTTTCTTAGCAGATCAGAAGTATTAAATTCACAAAAGCTAGAAATAGAATATGAATCTTATGAGGTAATGAATATAGCATGGGAGAATGAAATAAAATCATTTTCAGGAATCCAAAAAGGTAGCTACTCTGGCATTCAGTGGTATGTGTCAACAGCATTTGGGATTAAATCTGCTCATTAGGGCTTCCCTGGTGGCTCAGATGGTAAAGAATCCATCTACAATGCAGGAGACCTGGGTTCAATCCCTGGGTCAGGAAGATCCCCTGGAGAAATGAATGGCAACTCACTCCAGTGTTGATGCCTGGAGAATCCCATGGACAGAGAAGACTGGCAGAATACAATCCATGAGATCACAAAAGGTTGGACATGACAGAGAAACTAAGCACATCTTAGGACAGGTTGAAAATTTCTATTAGGTAGGGACTTCTAAGTGGTCTTCAATGGTCTGGCATGGAAGGTTATGGGTTGATGGAACTCAATTGGTTGCTACACAGATATTAGTTAATGCATGTGAAAAATTGTAGTAATTGGAAATTGATGGAAAAATTATAATATAAAGGCTAAACTGTTTCTGTTACAATCTCTTAAAATGCAACTACTCTTAACATTTACTTACTAAGTTCTTGCTTTGTACCAGCAAATAAGAGACTCATTAGCCAGAAAAGAAAATCCTGAGGTAGATTTTATTATCCATACTTTAGATGTAGGGCTACTGTGAAGAAAGCTGAGCACCGAAGAATTGATGCTTTTGAAGTGTGGTGTTGGAAAAGACTCTTGAGAGTCCCTTGGACTGCAAGGAGCTCCAACCAGTCCATTCTGAAGGAGATCAGCCTGAGATTTCTTTGGAAGGAAGGATGCTAAAGCTGAAACTCCAGTACTTTGGCCACCTCATGTGAAGAGTTGACTCATTGGAAAAGACTCTGATGGTGGGAGGGATTGGGGACAGTAGGAGAAGGGGACGACAGAGGATGAAATGGCTGGATGGCATCACTGACTTGATGGACATGAGTCTGAGTGACCTCCGGGAGTTGGTGATGGACAGGGAGGCCTGGTGTGCTGCGATTCATGGGGTCTCAAAGAGTCGGACACGACTGAGCGATTGAACTGAACTGAACTGAGTTTTAGGATATTTACTTCACCCATTCAAGCTCACACAACTAGTCACCTGAGTGCCCTGTCTCAATACAAGCCATCTCTTTCCTACAACAGAGCCATCTCTCTTTGAGGGGGCATAATGTTACACAACTGAGATGTCAGTGCACAAAAGCATCGTAGGTGTCTCCTATTATAGACAAAGAAGAGCAGCTAGGCAATGTAGATAGCACAAGCAGACTGATTATAACTAATTATGAAGCAGACACTTGTTCTTTTGAATGCCTTAACTAAGTGCTTCTAGTTTTCTAATTGAAGTGTGAAGGGGCCATGTGCATTCACTCTTAACACTAGCTCCTTTTCACCTTCTTAGTCATAGCTTTAAATGTTTTTCTGTTTAAGAGGCTTATTTCTGATGTTCATGTATTTGTTTTTGCGTTTAAATAATTCCAAATCTCTAAAATAAGACTAGATGGTGATATTTTTAGGCTGGCAAAACAGTATAAAATATTGAGAGCTGAGAAAACTAATTCTAAATATAATACAAGTGGTAGACATATATATTAAATTTCCCCAAATATCTTACATTTATTAAGGTAGACTCTTAAGAGAATTTAGTTGTCAAAGGATATAATTTGAAGACAGAGTAAGACTTAAAATTTATGCATTAGCATTAATTTTTTTTGCAATTATTGCAATGACAGAAAGTACTTATAAATGCATCCTGGAATAATAACAATGCATAATTGGTTGCAAACCACTACACCACTGCTTTTTTGTTTCAAGGTGCATGAGGAGTAAAGACTGGACTATCTTATTTCCTTCAGTTCTCTGCCGCTGCTGCTGCTAAATTGCTTCAGTCGTGTCCAACTCTGTGTGACCCCAAAAACGGCATCCCACCAGGCTCCCCCATCCTTGAATCTCCAGGCAAGAAGACTGGAGTGGGTTTCCATTTCCTTCTCCAATGCATGAAAGTGCAAAGTGAAAGTGAAGTCGTTCAGTCCTGTCCGACTCTCAGCGACCCCGTCGACTGCAGCCCACCAGGCTCCATCATGGGATTTTCCAGGCAACAGTACTAGAGTGGGGTGTCATTGCCTTCTCCGTCAGTTCCCTAAGGAGTACTTAAGAACATGGTCTTTGTTTTCAGAGTTGGAGTCTAGTCTCAGCTCCATCCTCTGTAGCTATATCACCTCGATGTCACCTTGGGAATCTTCTTTTTTTTAACATCAAATTCCAAATAGCTTCAGTTTCCTCATCTGTAAAATTTGAATACCAGTAATGATTAATACATTTGTGGGAAAGAGATATAAACAAAAGTGCATATAAATTTCACATTACAGATTAAAATGGAAGATATGGTTTTGTTTGTTTACTTATTTTATTTCAGAAAATGGAGAAGGAAGGATAAGAGGAAGGAGGACGAGGTCTTGATTTTGAGTCCAAAGACTATGGCAAATGACTATTAGTACTAATATTTTCCTGTGTATATGCAGATATACTGTGCTTAGTCACGCAGTTATATCTGACTCTTTGCAACCCCATGGCAGGGTCCTTTGTCCATGGGGATTCTCCAGGTAAGAATACTGGAATGGTTTGCCATGCCCTCCTTCAGGGGATCTTCCCAACCTAGGGATCAAACCCAGGTCTCCAACATTGTAGGCAGATTCTTTACCAACTGAGCCACCAGGGAAGCTCCAAAATACTAAAGTGGGCCTCCTGCATTGCAGGAGGATTCTTTACCAGCTGAGCTACCAGGGAAGACTCTATATGCAGATACAGTATCTTAAAACACTCACTCTTCTTAAGTATGATATGCTATATTCAGAATGGAATTACAGGGCTATCCAAGAATTAGTTGCTCATGGGGAAGCCCCAAGTACCTCATACCTAATCAAAATGACTTGACTATTCAGATCCTATCTTTCCACTGAGCTTTGTTTCTGTCGCTTCACAGTTGAAAGCCTTTAAATTTATCTTCCCAAGGTTTTCAGAATGAGGTGATTTGATTACTTTAGCTTAATGGAACTGAAACAACCAAGTAACTAAGAGGGTTAATTAATTTGCTTGGAATCCAAGTTTTAGTTTTGAATTGAGTATAAGAGAAATAAGCATAAAAGATAAACTGCTTGATCAGCAGAGCACAATTTTAAGAGTGCTACGATTTGGATTATAAACCTGTATGACTGTGTTAGTTTGTTGCAATCTCTAAACCCAGTTGTATAGTAATAAACCTTAATTGTATGCCTGAATGTATAATCTGTAGTCAGTGGTTTACTAGAAATATGTTGTCAGTTATGTGTGTTCTCATGTTTTATCATAGGAACTTTGGTCATTTACTTGTTGAATTTATATTTTATAACTTATGGTTTTAAAATTTCTCCATCAGCCTCTGTGAGTCTTATCAAAAATTTCTAAACATTTCTATAAGAAGTAATCTCACTTAGTTGGATGTTTATGTCAAGTACACATTGGCAGTTGCCATGGGCACTTGCTATCTGCCTCTACAAGGATTAAATCATGTGCTGCTGACCTTCAACAGTCCCTGAAGGGAATTCAGGGTGGAGGTTAGGCATGAAGTACTCTGCTCTGAGAACAAGCAGAACTGGCAGAACAAGTCTTCAGATAGTTAGATATTTTCAGAAGCTGATTTTAAGAGCCCAATCCTTGTATCTTCACATATCTAGAAAAACACTTAAACCCTTCATGGTGACACCAACTTCTTGCAAGTAACAGAAAACTTTTGCAATGAAGTCCCCTTTCACCAAAGTCATATATATTGACTTTCCCCACCTACCTCTCTGGGGCAGTTTCTCAAAGCTATCTCACAGGCTACAGTCCTCATTTTGTCCCAATAAAACTTAATTTGCACTCTCATATTGTGCAATTTTTGTAAGTCAACACTTAAAATAGACTTGCAATGGAAAATAAGAAAGCTAAGCAAAATTTATTCAGTAAATATTCAAGAAGTCCATTAAATTATTTTAAGTTGTATACTTTATCCTAATGTTCTACCTCCTCTGAGATATGGTGTGAAAACTGGAACAGTTCTTTGCCCACTGATCTATTTTGGGATTAATAATAGTAGCACAATTAGACATTCAGTGAAACTTAATACACTGCAAAGTGAAGATACAACATCACCTATGACATATTCTTGAAAAACATTTAGCTTGAATCTAACCAGCTTGTTAGAGCTAACCTGCTGCTGCTGCTACTGCTAAGTCACTTCAGTCGTGTCTGACTCTGTGCGACCCCATGGATGGCAGCTTCTGTGTCCTGGGATTCTCCAGGCAAGAACACTGGAGTGGGTTGCCATTTCCTTCTCCAATGCATGAACGGGAAAAGTGAAAGAGAAGTCGCTCAGTCGTGTCAGATTCAGCGACCCCATGGACTGCAGCCTACCAGGCTTCTCCGTCCATGGGATTTTCCAGGCAAGAGTACTGGAGTGGGGCGCCATTGCCTTCTCTGAGATCTAACCGCCAACCGACGCTAAATACAAGAGAATAAGAACACTTTAAAAGACATGAGAAATCAATCAGAAAAATTCAGAAGGTGGGACTCTCAATAGGAAAAATTGATTTCTTTCTTCAGTAAGCTTAATCATAAAAAAATGTGGTACTATTTCTATCAAAGGGGTTTCAGTGACATAGTAGTCAAATGCAATGTATAGATTTTGTCAGATATTGAGTTGAACAAGTAACCTGAGAAAGGTATTTTAAGAAAATCTGAAGGAATAAGAATATACACTGGGAGTTAGATGATACCAAAGAATTATTATTTTCTTAAATGTCATTCTGATTAATTTATATAGGAGAATGTCTTTGATTTTTAATATTCTTATTAAAGTATTTTGGAGTAGATAACAATAAGAAACATTTAACGTTTACCACTAGCACTTCCCAGGAGGCACTGGTGGTAAAGAACCCAACTACCAATGCAGGAGACATGAAAGTCACAAGTTCAAGCCCTGGGTCAGGAAGATCCCCTGGAGGAGGGCATGGCAACCTACTTCAGTATTCTTGCCTAGAGAATCCCATAGACAGAGAAGCCTGGCAGGCTAAAGTCTGTGAGTTTGCAAAGAGACAGACACAAGTGAAGTGACTTGGCACACAGAGTAAAAAAGATGAAATAAATATAAAATACATTGACAAATTGTTAGATTGGTGATGGGAATTTGGTATCCAGCATAACTCTCTTCTTTATTTCCATATTTTTTAAATTAATTATAAAGTAATATGAAGGTAGAGTATACCCAATAATAAGTTATATATGAAAAAGTAGTTTAGCCAACAACTATTCATTAACACCCCATGTACCATGTACTGGGTTCCATGCTATCCATGGAGGTTGTACAGTGAACAGGTATGATTCAGTGCTTGCTGTCATGGGACTTATTGCATAAAGGAGATGATAGACACTGCCCAATAATTATAAGGGGTCTGAATAAAATGTCAGCTACTATAAATGAGTAAAACAGTTAAATCTGCCTTATCCAGAAGGAAAGTAAAAATTCCAGGAAGAGATAACCTGTAGGAAGAGCTTGCAAGAGCACATAAAGCAGCAGTGGGTGGTGGACAGACTTAATGCTTCTAGGAAAATCTCCTGTTTAAAAAAGTATATATTTAAAAGCATGCTTTATTAAATACAGACAAATACAGTATGGTGGGAAAAACAAGGGAGAAAAAGAGAGAAATGAGACAAAATTAAAACATTAAACAACAGCTAAGATACTTACAAGTTAGCTTAAGAGTCTGGGTGTTTAATTCTGAGAAAAACAAGAAATTGAAGGGTTTTAAAAATAAAGTAGAATTGAATGATTATGTCAGAGATCTCATTCTTGCTGAAATGAAGAGAACGGAACAAGAGTTGGCAGAGGTGACTTTGACAGGAGAGTTAGAAAAACACTGTAGGCATCAAGAGATGATGGTGTTTCATGAAGTGAAAAGGTTTAGAAATGGTTCCAGGGTTCACCCTTCTGGGGCCTGAACTTGGAGTGCTTTCCTTATAATGTTCTTTACAAGTCCCCCTCTGATGCTAGGGTTGGGCAAGATGGCAGTTCCCATTCAATCAGGGCATCCTGAGCTTATATCATGACCTACTATGAGCCCTGGGACTCACAGTGCCTTCAGGACTCCTTCAAATCTTGATTCTTTGCACAAAATGAATGGACAATAAGTGGTGCTGGGAAAACTGGAGAGCTACATGTAAAAGAATGAAATTAGTCTACTCCCTAATACTACACACAAACATGAACTCAAAATTGACTAAGGACCTAAATGTAAGAGTTGAAACTATAAAGCTTTTAGAGGAAAATAGAATATTCTTTGACATAAATTGCAGCAATATCTCTTTGGACCCACTTCCTAGAATAATGAGCATAAAAACAAAGATAAACAAATGGGACCTAATGAAATTTAAAAACTTTTGAACAGCACAGAAAACCATGAACAATATAGAAGACAACCTTCAGTATGGGAGAAAATATTCACAAACAAAACAACTGACAAGGGATTAATCTCCAAAATATGTAAAGAGTTCATGAAGCTCAATATAAAAAACAAACAAACAATACTGCCTACCCAGGGATCTAACTCAGGTCTCCTGCATTGTAGGCAAATCCTTTGCCATATGAGCTACCAGGAAAGTCTGAGAGATGTTTAACACCACTGATTATTACAAAAATGCAAATCAAAACTGCAATGAGTTATCACTCACAGTAGTCATAGTGACCATCACCAAAAACTCTACAAACAATAAATGATGAAGAAGGTATGGAGAAAAGGAACCCTCTTACACTGTTGGTGGTATTATAAATTGAAACAAGTCACTATAGAGAACAGTATGCTACTGCTACTGCTGCTAAGTCACTTCAGTCGTGTCCAACTCTGTGCGACCCCATAGACGGAAGACCACCAGGCTCCCCTGTCCCTGGGATTCTCCAGGCAAGAACACTGGAGTGGGTTGCCATTTCCTTCTCCAATGTGTGAAAGTGAAAAGTGAAAGTGAAGTCACTCAGTTGTGTCCGACTCATAGCGACCTTATGGACTGCAGCCTACCAGGCTCCTCCGTCCATGGGATTTTCCAGGCAAGAGTACTGGAGTGGGGTGCCATTGTCTTCTCTGAGAGAACAGTATGGAGGTTCCTTAAAAACTAAAAATAGAACTCCCATATGACCTAGCACTCCCGCTATTGGGCATTCTAAATTGCTTCAGTCAAGTCCAACTTTTTCAAACCTATGGACTATAATTCACCAGGCTTCTCTGTCCATGGAATTCGTCAAGCAAGAATACTGGAGTGGGTTGACATGCCCTCATCCAGAGGATCTTCCTCACCAAGGGATCAAAACTGCATCTCTTACATCTCCTCCCCTGCATTGGCAGATGGGTTGTTTACCACTTAGTGCCAATTGGGAAGCCCATTCTTGGACATATACCCTGATAAAAGCACAATTCAGAAAAAAAATACATGCAATGCCAATGTCCACTACAGCACTATTTACAATAGCCAGGGCACAGAGGCAGCCTATATGTCTGTCGAGAGAGGAATGGATGCATGTATAGAATGGAATGTTACTCAGCCATTAAAAGAAATGATTTAGTGTCATTTGCAGAGATTTATGTATACCTAGAGATTGTCATAGAGTTTGAAGTAAGTCAGAAAGAGAAAAGCAAATATTGTATAATATTGCTTGTATGTGGAATCTATAAAAATGATACCAATGAACTTATTTAAAAAGCAGAAACTGAGACACATATATCTGGAGAACAAACATATGGATACCAAAGGAGGAAGTGCGGGTGGATTGAATTGGGAGATTGGGATTGACATATACATACTATTATGAATAAAATACATAACTAATTAAAACTTACTGTATAGCAAAGGGAACTCTACTCAGTGTTCTCTGTGGTACCTAAATAGGAATGAATCCAGAAAAGAGGGTACATATGTTTATTTCTGTGTGGGTATATATATATATATATATATGTGTGTGTGTGTGTGTGTGTGTGTATAGCTAATTTACTTTGCTGTAAGTAGAAATTAACAGAAATTTGTAAAGCACCTATACTCCAATAAAAATTAATTACAAATAATTTAAAGAGTTGTATATATTTAAAAACTCTCCAGACTTAGAAAAAATATCATGTTTAGTTCAATCTTCAGTCGCATCTGACTCTTTGCCACCCCATGAACCAGAGCATGCCAAACTTCCCTGTCCACCACCAACTCCCGGAGTTAACCCAAACCTATGTCCATCGAGTCAGTGATGCCATCCACCCACCTCATCCTCTGTCATCCCCTTCTCCTCCTGCCCTCAATCTTTCTGAGCATCAGCATCTTTTCAAATGAGTCAGCTCTTTGCATCAGGTGGCCAAAGTATTGGAGTTTCAGCTTCAACATCAGTCTTTCCAATGACAACCCAGGACTGATTTCCTTTAGGATGGACTGGTTGGATCTCCTTGAAGTCCAAGGACTCTCAGGAGTCTTCTCCAACATCACAGTTCATAACCATAAATTCTTCAGCACTCAGCTTTCATTACAGTCCAAATCTCACATCCATACATGACCACAGGAAAAACCATGGCCTTGACTAGATGGACCTTTGTTGGCAAAGTAATTTCTCTGCTTTTTAATATGCTGTCTAGGTGGGTCATAACTTTCCATCCAAGGAGTAAGTGTTTTTTAATTTCATGACTGCAATCATCATCTGCAGTGATTCTGGAGCCAAAAAAAAAAAAAAAAACACAAAGTCTGACACTGTTTCCACTGTTTCCCCATCTATTTGCCATGAAGTGATGGGACCAGACGCCATGATCTTAGTTTTCTGAATGTTGAACTTTAAGCCAATTTTTTCACTCTCCTCTTTCACTTTCATTAAAAGGCTCTTTTGTTATTCTTCACTTTCTGCCATAAGGATGGTGTCATCTGCATATCTGTGGTTATTGATATTTCTCCCAGCAATCTTGATTACAGCTTATGCTTCCTCCAGCCCAGCGTTTCTCATAATGTACACTGCATATAAGTTAAATAAGCAGGATGACAATATACAGCCTTGATGTACTCCTTTTCCTATTTGGAACCAGTCTGTTGTTCCATGTCCAGTTCTAACTGTTCCTTCCTGATCTGCATACAAGTTTGTCAAGAGGCAGGTCAGGTGGTCTGGTATTCCTGTCTCTTTCAGAATTTTCCACAGTTTATTGTGATTCACACAGTCAAAGGCTTTGGTGTAGTCAATAAAGCAGAAATAGATGTTTTTCTGGATCTCTCTTGCTTTTTTGATGATACAGGGGATGTTGGCAATTTGATCTCTGGTTCTTCTGCCTTTTCTTTTTTTCCCTCTGCCTTTTCTAAAACCAGCTTTAACATCTGTAAGTTCATGGTTCACGTACAGTTAAAGCCTGATTTGGAGAATTTTTATCATTCCTTTGTTGGCATGTGAGATGATTGCAATTGTGCAGTAGTTTGAGCATTCTTTGGCATTGCCTTTCTTTGAGATTTTAATGAAACTAACTTTTTTCAGTCCTGTGGCCACTGCTGAGTTTTCCAAATTTGCTGGCATATTGAATGCAGCACTTTTGCAGAGTCATCTTTCAGCATTTGAAAGAGCTCAACTGGTATTACATCACCTCCACTAGCTTTGTTCATGGTGATGCTTTCTAAGGTCCACTTGACTTCACAGTCCAGGATGTCTGGCTCTAGGTGAGCATTCACACCATTGTGATTATCTGGGTCATGAAGATCTTTTTCGTACAGTTCTTCTGTGTATTCTTGCCACTTCTTTTTAATATCTTCTGCTTCTGTTATGTCCCTACAATTACTGTCCTTTATTAAGTCCATCTTTGCATGAAATGTTCCCTTGGTATCTCTAATTTTCTTGAAGAGATATCTAGTCTTTCCCATTCTATTGTTTTCCTCTATTTCTTTGCATTGGTCACTGAGCAAGGCTTTCTTATCTCTCCTTGCTATTCTTTGGAACTCTGCATTCATATGGATATATCTTTGACAAGTTTTTTAAAGATTCACAATCAAGAATATACTCTACAGCAAGGACCTGCCATTCTCAGATGTCTCCTTTAGAATTCTTTTAATTTAATGTTGCTAACATTTTGTGGCTTTGATTGAGACAAGATGAATAAATAATAAAATTCAACAGAAGTAAATTTTAAAAAAGCCATTGTAGCAATGGACTTGCTAGTTATTCCTCACAGGGACAGATAAGACATCAGCCAAGAAATACACATATGGCAACAGAAAGTACATGAAAAGATGATTCCTGGACCTGAATGGGATGATAAGGTACATCACTATAAATAAGTTTCACATGAGCTGATGAGAAAATTATTAAAAATGTAAATACCATGAACCATTCAAAATATTCACTGATAAATCATTATACTTTTCATGAGATGAATAATTTTTAAATCAAATGCTTACATAAATAGGGACCTCACAATAAGTAAGTACTGATCCTGCATACATACTTATTTAACTCAGATGACCATTATATCTACTATTGTGGGCAGGAATCCCTTAGAAGAAATGGAGTAGTCATCATAGTCAACAAAAGAGTAAGAAATGCAGTACTTGGATGCAATCTCCAAAATGATAGGATAATCTCTGTTTGTTTCTACAGCAAACCACTCAATATCACGGTAATCCAAGTCTATGTCTAGAGTAGTAACGCTGAAGAAGATGAAGTTGAATGGTTCTATGAAGACCTACAAGACCTTTTAGAACTAACACTCTGAAAAGATGTCCTTTTCATTATAGGGGACTGGAATAAAAAAGTAGGAAGTCAAGAAACACCTGGAGTAACAGGTAAATTTGGCCTTGGAGTACAGAATGAAGCAGGGAAAGGGCTAATAGAGTTCTATCAAGAAAATGCACTAGTGATAGCAAACACCCTCTTCCAGCAACATAAGAGAAGACTCTACACATGAACATCACCAGGTGGTCAACACTGAAATCAGATAGATTATATTTGCAGCAAAGACAGAAAAGCTCTATAGAGTCAGCAAAAACAAGACTGGGAGTCAACTGTGGCTCAGATCATGAATTCCTTATTGCCAAATTTAGACTTAAATTGAAGGAAGTGGGGAAAACCATTAGGCCATTCAGGTATGAACTAAATCATACCACTTATGACAATACAGTGGAAGTGACAAATAGATTTAAGGGACTAGATCTGATAGACATAATGCCTGCTGAACTATGGACAGAAGTTCATGACATTGTCCAGGAGAAAGGAATCAAGACCATCTCCAAGAAAAAGAAAGGCAAAAAAAGCAAAATGGCTGTCTGAAGAGACCTTACAAATAGCTGTGAAAAGAGAAGAAGTAAAAAGCAAAGGATAAAAGGAAGGATATACCCATTTGAATGCAGAATTCCAAAGAATAGCAAGGAGAGATAAGAAAGCCTTCCTCAGTGACCAATGCAAAGAAATAGAGGAAAACAACATAATGGGAAAGACTAGAGGTCTGTTCAAGAAAATTAGAGATACCAAGGGAATATTTCATGAAAGACGGGCTCAATAAAAGACAGATATGGTATAGACCTAAGAGAAGCAGAAGATATTAAGAAGAGGTGGCAAGAATACACAGAAGAACTGTACAAAATAGATCTTTGTGAACCAGATAGTCATGATGGTGTGATCAATCACACTCACTTGGAGCCAGACATTCTGGAATTTGAAGTCAAGTGGGTCTTAGGAAGCATGGGGAGGTGATAGAATTGCTGTTGAGCTATTTCAAATCCTGAAAGATGATGCTGTGAAAGTGCTGCACTCAGTATGCCAGAAAATTTTGAAAACTCAGCAGTGCCCACAGGACTGGAAAAGAAAGTTCCAATCCTAAAGAAAGGTAATGATAAAGAATACTCAAACAATTACACAACTGCACTCATCTCACACGCTAATAAAGTAATGCTCAAAATTCTCCAACCCAGGCTTCAGCAATACATGAACCATCAACTTCCAGATGTTTAAGCTGGTTATAGAAAAGGCAGAGGAACCAGAGATCAAATTGCCAACATCCGATGGATCATCAAAAAAGTGAGAGAGTTTCAGAAAAACATCTATTTCTGCTTTATTGACTATGCCAAAGCCTTTGACTGTGTGGATCACAATAAACTGTAGAAAATTCTGAAAGAGATGGGAAAACCAGACCACCTGACCTGTCTCTTGAGAAATCTGTATGCAGGTCAGGAAGGAACAGTTAGAACTGGACATGGAACAACAGACTGGTTCCAAATAGGAAAAGGAGTACATCAAGGCTGTATATTGTCACCCTGCTTATTTAACTTATATGCAGTGTACATCATGAGAAATGCTGGGCTGGAGGAAGCACAAGCTGGAATCAAGATTGCCAGGAGAAATATCAATAACCTCAGATATGAAGATGACACCACCCTTGTGGAAGAAAGTGAAGAGGAACTAAAAAGCCTCTTGATGAAAGTGAAAGTGGAGAGTGAAAAAGTTGGCTTAAAACTCAACATTCAGAAAACTAAGATCATGGGATCTGGTCCCATCACTTCATGACAAATAGATGGGGAAACAGTGTCAGATTTCATTTTGGGGGGCTCCAAAATTACTGCAGATGGTGTTGCAGCCATGAAATTAAAAGACGCTTACTCCTTGGAAGGAAAGTTATGGCCAACCTAGACAGCATATTAAAAAGAAGATACATTACTTTATCAACAAAGGTCCATCTAGTGAAGGCTATGGTTGTCCAGTAGTCATGTATGAATGTGAGATTTGGAGTACAAAGAAACCTGAGCACCTAAGAATTGATGCTTTTGAACTGTGATGTTGGAGAAGGCTCCTGAGAGTCCCTTGGACTGCAAGGAGATCCAACCAGTCATTCTAATCGAGATCAGTCCTGGGTGTTCATTCGAGAGACTGATGTTGAAGCTGAAACTCCAATACTTTGGCCACTTGATGCAAAGAGCTGACTCATTTGAAAAGCCCCTGATGCTGGGAAAGATTGAGGGCAGGAGGAGAAGGGGATGACAGAGGATGAGATGGTTGGATGGCATCATTGACTCAATGGACACGTGTTTGGGCAGACTCCAGAAGTTGGTGATGGACAGGGAGGTTGGCGTGCTGTGGTTCATGGGGTCGCAAAGAGTCGCACAGGACAGAGCAACTGAACTGAACTGAACCTAACTGACCCTGCATACCCAAGAGTCAGCTTGGTGTAAAATAGTGGACTGAAAAAATATTTTGAAGTAGAATCTAGTTGATTCTTCGTGATTGATCAGCTACAGAAAAAGAATTAAATGGCTTCCAAAGTTTCTGACTTGAAAAGTTAAGAGCTAAAAAATTATAATGTTTCTCCACAATGCTGTGATTGTTTTTTAAGTATTTTCTAATTCAAATTTTATATTTTTAGCTTGACAGAGGTACACTCAGTACACTCAGTTGTTTCAGTGATATCTGACTCTGTGTGATGCTATGAACTGTAGCCTGCCAGGCTCCTCTGTCCATGGGATTCCCTAGGCCAGAATACTGGAGTGTGTTGCCATGCCCTCCTCCATGGATCTTATCAACCCAAGGACTGAACTTGGGCATCTCCTGTGTCTTTTACATTGCAGGAAAATTCTTTACTACTGAGCATCCCTAGAAGCCCTTACTGAGGTATGCTACTGCTACTAAGTCGCTTCAGTCGTGTCTGACTCTGTGGGACCCCATAGACGGCAGCCCACCAGGCTCCCCCATCCCTGGGATTCTCCAGGCAAGAATTCTGGAGTGGGTTGCCATTTCCTCCTCCAATGCATGAAAGTGAAAAGTGAAAGTGAAGTCACTCAGTCGTGTCTGACTCTTGGCGACCCCGTGGACTGCAGCCCACCAGGTTCCTCCATCCATGGGATTTTCCAGGCAAGAGTACTGGAGTGGGATGCCATTGCCTTCTCCATTACTGAGGTATCAGATCAGATCAGATCAGTCGCTCAGTCGTGTTCGACTCTTTGTGACCCCATGATGGCCTCCCTGTCCATCACCAACTCCCAGAGGTCACTCAGACTCACATCCATCGAGTCAGTGATGCCATCCAGCCATCTCATCCTCTGTCGTCCCCTTCTCCTCCTGCCCCCAATCCCTCCCAGCATCAGAGTCTTCTCCAATAAGTCAACTCTTCGCATGAGGTGGCCAAAATACTGGAGTTTCAGCTTTAGCATCATTCCTTCCAAAGAAATCCCAGGGCTGATCTCCTTCAGAATGGACTGGTTGGATCTCCTTGCAGTCCAAGGGACTCTCAAGAGTCTGATATCTAATTCATAATTTTGTTTCAGTAAGTGTGTTTTCTCAATTTTCAAAAAATTGATGCCATTATAAATTTGTTTTTAAACTAAAGTTTAATCTTTATCCAAATTGATACCACATTGGAATAAAGCAACACAATTTACATGAATTTTTTCTTTCCTCTATTCACTTAAATATGATCCTTTTATATCTAATCTATTTTTATGAATCAAAGTGGATTGTATAAATACTCTAATAAAATACCTTAAATCACAAACGCTTCAGTTTTTCCAAATGTACAGAATCAGTGTAGAGCAATCCAGACAACTGAAATAAAAAGTAGGGAATTGCATTCCCCTGTCTTACTTTTTAGTAGTATAGTGCATTGAATTATATTTGAGAAATGTAGATTTAGTGCTTTCTCTCCTGACAGGATAAGAAATGGCTTCAGCATCAATAACATCTATTTCTACATAACCAGGCTATTTTGTCACCCTCATTCTCAAAAAGTTGCATTTTGATTTAAGTTTGATTTAAATATGAAAGGGATCCTATATTTAAATGACATGCAGTATTATTTTAAACATTATTTTGAGTTGTCTACCAAGTTTTTAGAGATAATTTAAAAATTCATAATCAGTCTAAAGTAATAGCATCAAAAGTACCCTATATTACCACCTCAGGGAACCATCAAAAATATCCTACAGCATCAGCTTATGTTTCTATTATTAAAGTCACTCTATGTGTATTTGAATGGAAGGAAGAATGACTAAAATTCACCTTCTTTCCTTTTAATACCTGCTAGTGACTTTCACAATACTCTGGATTCTTTTCTTTCTGTTATTTTCCAGCTGATGATTAGTTTGAGCTTTGAGAGGAAAGCATTTCATTGCCTTCTACCGCCCAACGCCATCCTAGATCTCCTTCATTTTTGTTACTTGTAAGAACAACAAGTATCCACCTGCCAATTCAGGGGATGTGAATTTGCGACCTGGGTTGCAAAGATTCCCTAGAGAAGGAAATGGCAACCCATTCCAGTATAATTGCCTGGGAAATCTCATGGACAAAACAGCCTGATAGGTTGCAGTCCATGGAGTCGCAAAGAGTGGAACATGACTGAGAGACTAAACAATGACAAAATCAAGACCCATGTAATGAGAATTTATCAGGTGCAAAGTTCTATGTTAACCATACGGCAAACGTTTTGTCCCTTAATTTCACAAATATCCTGTGAGGCAGGACATTATAGATGAAACTAGTTTATAGATGAAAAAACATGTTCATCAAGATCATGTAATAGGACCCAGGACATATGACATGTAGGAAAATGCTCAAAACTTCAAGTTTAAGCCCCTCTGCTACTAAGTGACCATGCTCTCTATTATTTCCAAATTCCTTGTATGGGTGTTAGCTTTATCAGAAATTGAGGGGAAAAAAAATAACAACCATTATTTGGAAATATTATATATTTTTATCAGCGTTGTGAAGATTTACACTAACATTGTAAATGTCAGTGTAATAAATTCTCAGAGAATGAGGTGGTACATTCCAAGGAATACATTCAGTTCAGTTCAGTTGCTCAGTCATGTCTGATTCTTTGCAACCCCATGGACTGCAACACACCAGGCCTCCCTGTCCATCACCAACTCCCGGAGTTTACTCAAACTCATGTCCCTTAAGTTACTGATGCCATCCAACCATCTCCTTCTCTGTCGTCCCCTTCTCTTCCTGCCTTCAATCTTTCCAAGCATCAATATCTTTTTAAATGAGTCAGCTTTTCCCATCAGGTGGCCAAAGTATTGGAGTTTCAGCTTCAACATCAGTTCTTCCCATGAATATTCGGACTGATTTCTTTTAGGAGGACTGGTTGGATCTCCTTGCTGTCCAAGGGACTCTCAAGAGTTTTCTCCAACACCACAGTTCAAAACCATCAATTCTTCGGTGCTCAGGTTTCTTTAGAGTCCAACTCTCACATCCATACATGACTATTGGAAAAACCATACCTTTGACTAGACAGACAGACCTTTGTTGCCAAAGTGATGTCTATGTTTTTCAATATGCTGTCTATGTTGGTCATGATTGGAGAAGAAATATCAATAATTTCAGATATGCAGATCACACCACCCCTATGGCAGAAGTGAAGAAAAACTAAAGAACCTGTTGATGAAAGTGAAAGAGGAGAGTGAAGTTGGCTTAAAACTCAACATTTAAAAAAGTAAGATCATGGCATCTAGTCCCATCACTTCATGGCAAATAGATAGGGAAATAATGGAAACAGAGAAAGACATTATTTTTTGGGGAGGGGTGACTCAAAATCACTGCAGATCATAACTGCAGCCATGAAATTAAAAGATGCTTTCTCCTTGGAATAAAAGTTATGATCAACCTAGACAGCATATTAAAAAGCAGAGACATTACTTTGCCAACAAAAGTCCGTCTACTCAAAGCTATTTTGGCCACCTGATGTGAAGAACTGACTCATTTGTATGAGTCAGTTGTATGATGCTGGGAATGATTGAAGGTGGGAGAAGGGGATGACAGAAGGTGAGATGGTTGGAGGGTATCACCGACTCAATGGACATGAGTTTGATTAAACTCCAGGAGTTGATAATGGACAGGGAGGCTTGGTGTGCTGCAGTCGAAGGGGTCCCAAAGAGTTGGACATGACTGAGCAATTGAAATTAACTGAGGTTGGTCATAATTTTTCTTCCAAGGGACAGGCATCTTTTAATTTCATGGCTGCAGTCACCATCTGAAGTGAATTTGGAACCCAAAAAAATACAGTCTGTCACTGTTTCCATTGCTTCCCCATCTATTTGCCATGAAGTGATGGGACCAGATGCCATGATCTTTGTTTTCTGAATGTTGAGGTTTAAGCCAACATTTTCACTCTCCTCTTTCACTTTCATCAAGAGGCTCTTTAGTTTTCACTTTCTGCCATAAGGGTGGTTTCATCTGTATATCTGAGGTTATTGATATTTCTCCCAACAATCTTGATTCCAGCTTGTGTTTCTTCCAGCCCAGCGTTTCTCATGATGTACTCTGCATATAAGTTAAATAAGCAGGGTTACAATATACAGCCTTGATGTACTCCTTTTCCTATTTGGAACCAGTCTGTTGTTCCATGTCCAGTTCTAACGGTTGCTTCCTGACCTGCATACAGATTTCTCAAGAAGCAGGTCAGATGGTCTGGTATTCCCACCTCCTTCAGTATTTTTCACAGTGTGTTGTGATCCACACAGTCAAAGGCTTTGGCATAGTCAATAAAGCAGAAGTAAATGTTTTTCTGGAACTCTTGCTTTTTAGATGATCCAACGGATGTTGACAATTCGATCTCTGGTTCCTCTACTTTTTCTAAATCCTGCTTGAACATCTGGAAGTTCACAGTTCAAGTACAGTTAAAGCCTGACTTGGAGAAATTTGATCATTCCCTTGCTACCATGTGAGATGAGTGCAATTGTGCAGTAGTGTGAGAATTCTTTGGCGTTGCCTTCTTTAGGATGGGAATGAAAACTGACCTTTTCCAGTCCTCTGGCCACTGCTGAGCTTTCCATATTTGGTGATATATTGAGTGCAGCAGTGAAATAGCTCAACTGGAATTCTAGCCCCTCCATTAGCTTTTTTTTTGTAGTGATGCTCCTAAGACCCACTTGACTTCAGACTCTAGGATCTAGAACAGGTGAATTATCACACCATTGTGGTTATCTGAATCATGAAAACCTTTTCTGTATAGTTCTTCTGTGTATTCTTGCTCCCTCTCTTAATAGCCACTCCATTTCTGTCCTATATCTCTAATTTTCTTGAAGAGATCTTTAGTCTGTCCCCATTCAATTGTTTTCCTCTTTTTCTTTGCATTGATCACTGAGGAAGGCTTCCTTATCTCTCATTGCTATTCTTTGTAACTCTGCATTCAAATAGGTATATATATTCCTTTTCTCCTTTGTCTTTCACTTCTGTTCTTTTCATAGCTATTTGTAAGGCCTCCTCAGACAACCATTTTGCCTTTCTTCATTTCTTTTTCTTGGGAATATTCTTGATCACTGCTTCCTGTACAATGTTGCAAACTTCGTCCATAGGTCCTCAGGCACTCTATCAGTTCTAGTTCCTTGAATCTATTTGTCACTTCCACTGTATAATCATAAGGGATTTGTTTTAGGAAATACCTAAATGGTCTAGTGTTTTCCCCTATTTTCTTCAATTTAATTCTGAACTTGGCAATAAGGAATTCATGTTCTGAGCCACAGTTAACTCCTAGTCTTGTTTTTGCTGACTATATAGAACTTCTCCATCATTGGCTGCAGAGAATATAATCAATCTGATTTCAGTGTTGACCATCTGGTGACATCTAGCATATTCAAAAGCAGACACATCACTTTGCCAACAAAGGTTCACCTAGTCAAGGCTATGGTCTTTCCTGTGGTCATGTATGGATGTGAGAGCTGGACTGTGAAGGCTGAGCGCCGAAGAATTGATGCTTTGGAACTGTGGTGTTGGAGAAGACTCTTGAGAGTCCCTTGGACTGCAACGAGATCCAACCATTCCATTGTGAAGGAGATCAGCCCTGGGATTTCTTTGGAAGGAATGATGCTAAAGCTGAAACTCCAGTATTTTGGCCACCTCATGCGAAGATTTGACTCATTGGAGAAGACTCTGATGCTGGGAGGGATTGAGGGCAGGAGGAGAAGGGGACGACAGAGGATGAGATGGCTGGATGGCATCCTTGACTCGATGGATGTGAGTCTGAGTGACCTCCGAGAGCTGGTGATGGACAGGGAGGCCTGGCGTGCTGCAGTTCATGGGGTCGCAAAGAGTCGGACACGACTGAGCAACTGATCTGATCTGATCTGATGTGTAGAGTCTTCTTTTGTGTTGTTTGAAGAGGGTGTTTGTTATGAAAGCTGTGTTCTCTTGGCAAAACTCTTTTAGACTTTGCCTTACTTGCTTGAACAAGTAACAGGCCAAATTTGCCTGTTACTCCAGGTATTTCTTGACTTCCTACTTTTGTATTCCAGTCCCCTATAATGAAAAGGACATCTTTTTTGGGTTTTAGTTCTAGAAGTTGTTGTAGGTCATCATAGAACCGTTCAACTTCAGCTTCTTCAGCATTACTGATGAGGGCATAGCCTTGGATTACTGTGATACTGAATAATTTGTCTTGGAAATGAATAGAGATCATTCTGTCATTTTTGAGATTGCATCCAAGTACTGCATTTTAGAATCTTTTGTTGACTATGATGGCTACTTCATTTCTTCAAATGATTCTTGCCTGCAGTAGTAGATATAATGATCATCTGAGTTAAATTCACCCATTTCAGTCCATTTTACTTAACTTATTCCTGAAATGTTGATGTTCACTCACCATCTCCTGTTTGACCACTTCCAATTTTACTTGATTCATGGGCCTAACATTCCAGGTTCCTATGCAATATTATGCATTCTATACAGATTCCTATGCAAAATAAGATGCCTTTACAGCATTGGAGTTTACTTCTATCACCAGTCACATCCACAACTGGGTGCTGTTTTTGCTTTGGCTCCCTCACTTCATTTTTTCTGGAGTTATTTTTTCACTCTTATCCAGTAGCATTTTGGGCACCTACCAACCTGGAGAATTCATCTTTCAGTGTCCTATCTTTTTGCCATTTCATACTGTTCGTTGGGTTCTCAAGGCAAGAATACTAAAGTGGTTTGCCATTCCTTTCTCCAGTGGACCACATTTTGTGTACTAAAGTTTATGTAGTTTATTTAGATAGTATATTTTATGAATAACTAATGATAGGTACAATTTAACATTGAAAGGGATGGTAATAAAGAGAATGGAAGAAAAGAATGACATATAGCTTTATATTTTTGCTTGTCACTTTTGTACTAATTCCATGAAAACATAATTAGAAAATATTGAATTCTCCAAAATACTCTAAATTGTTACAGACAAGGAATAAATTGTTCTCTATATCATTAGTGTATAGCCAATATTTTAACTCATTACTTATGCAGTAATTATCCAAGTGCTATAAATGATAGCATTATTTGACTAAATGTAGTACTTTTTTCATAAAGAAATGTGTTTCTTTGAAAACACTTTCTTAAATCATATTATTTTGTAAAATGCATTTTCCACTATTCAGCCACTTCAAAATTTTTTTCCAACTTTGTTATTTGGGGGAAAAGCCTTTTAAAACATATTCTGTTAAAATGGTGTTCTGTAGGAAGATATACATAGCATTGCATTTAAAATTATGATCCAGCAATCCCACTGCTGGGCATACACACGGAGAAATCCAGAATTGAAAGAGACACATGTACCCCAATGTTCATAGCAGCACTGTTTACAATAGCCAGGACATGGAAGCAACCTAGATGTCCATCCACAGATGAATGGATAAGCAAGCTGTGGTACATATACACAATGGAGTATTACTCAGCCATTAAAAAGAATACATTTGAATCAGTTCTAATGAGGTGGATGGAACTGGAGCCTGTTATACAGAGTGAAGTAAGCCAGAAAGAAAAACACAAATACAGTATACTAACTCATATATATGGAATTTAGAAAGATGGTAACAATCACCCTGCTTATGAGACAGCAAAAGAGACACTGATGTATAGAATAGACTTTTGGACTCTGGGACCGGGAGAGGGTGGGATGATTGGGGAGAATAGCATTGAAATATGTATGATATCATATCTGAAACGAGTCAGTCCAGGTATGATGCCCTATAACAGATGCCTGGGACTGGAGCACTGGGATGACCTGGAGGGATGATGTGGGAAGCGGGGAGGGAGGAGGGTTCAGGATGGGAAACACGTGTATTCTGGTGGCAGATCCATCTCGATGTATAGTAAAAGCAATACAATATTGTAAAGTTAAGCAAAAAAAAAAAAATAAAATAAATAAATTTAAAATAAAAATAAATAAATAAATAAAATTATTTTCTAAACAGATATAGGAAAAGATATATTCTGGAAGATTTATAGAAAAATAGGTATGTGCAATCAGAGTTTGTTGTAATAAATGACAAAATTTTATATACCAAGGATATTCATTGACACTTCAGAAAAGGCAGAATGAAACTACTGTAGAAAACAAGTAGGCATGACTTGAAGATATGACAGACAGATGGGAATCATAATGAAATATAAATGGAATACAATGTTGCAGAAAAATTAAATATTAAAAACATATGTAGTGATTAAAAATAGAAAAGCCTATAATAAAGTAAAATCTTAAAACACTTAAAGAGTGTTTTAAAGAGAGGTTCTGATAGATTCTAACCAGATGGGATAGAGATAAATCCATCAGAGAGCATATGGGATTAATGAATCCAATCAGAGTTTAAGATGTGTTTAATTTTATGTGTTGATCACTGTATTCAGGACTACCAATTTTCTCTGTGTTTTGGGACACAGAATCTGTGCCTATGTACTGAATGTATCAGAGTATATGGAGATTACCAAAGAATGCCTAAGACAACTTCATGTAGAAGTATGAAAGGTAACTTTTTGGGTGAAGGTATATTTCTAGCTAAAGTAAGCACAATTTGAAACACTTGTTTTTGTTGTTGTCATGGTTAGTGTGGCATTTGGTTACTAGAAATTAGTAATGCTATATTAAATCTTTGTAATGCTATCGTATACAGTGTTTTTCTTCCACTATCCTAAGATATTTCCAGTCTGTAAAAAATGAACAGCGTATTCAAAACAGTTTCTTTCTACCTCCTTTCTTAAGAATAAACCAGTATCTGTCAATTTGTGAACCCAGTTTTTCATAGCCCTTTCAGCAAGGCTTGTCTTTTAGGAGCTTTTACTTGCCTACAGAAGTTTTGCTCACTGGGTTTTCAGGATCTGGGGCTCTGGTTACGAGCTCATATAGGTTAGGAGGATTCAGTGTGCTTTGAATCCTACTGATCTTTAGAAATTACACATTCCAGAAGAGCAGAAAAACTCCTCATATTCAATCAGATTTATTGAAATTATTTTGAACTAGAAAATGTTGTAATGATATTTCTTTAAACTCTAAGTACTTATATAAATGAAAGGATTTTTTTCATTATTAAATATTTCTTCTCTGGAATACAGTTATGGCTCCATATCAGCTAAGAAGATATCATGAAGAAATTTTGTACTATGAAATTAGAATGATTTGAATTTGGTTCTGCATGAATTTGAGTGAATTATTTACAGTTTATTGCCTTTAGTTTTATTTTCTGTACAATGAAGAAAATTCTGAGGGCTTTAAGTATATGAGAAAAATTGTCAAATGAAAACTAAATTTAAAATACTTTGACATTTAATCATCATGTTTTTCACACACTTTCTTAAAGAACATTTTCCAAATACAAATTCACTTAAATTCCTTTTATTATTATAAAATAACTATTTGGTAAAGTAGTAATTACACATTACCTTTCGCAGCCAAAAAAGTGGCATTTTCATGGTTGTCAAAGCATAAGATCACCTGAAATGTTATTTAAAGTAATGCTTAAAATTCCCAAATGCTACTTAGCACTTTCTTAAAATTATTTTCTTATTAATTAGTTTCAGGAAATTCAGCTTGCTAAATAATAGTTAATTATGTGCAAATCCTGCTTTAATAATTTCAAGAAAGAATTATATTATTAAAGAGGTGTATTTCATTGCTTATATAGTAACTATTCACATACTTTTTAATTCAAAAACTAATGAGCAACTTTTAAGTATAGAGCTGAAACATCTGCTCACCCCATTTTAGGGTCAACTTTAGAAATTGTTTTGGTAAAATAAACCTGCTCAAGTAAAGTAAATAAATAACTGAGAAAGATGCATATGAAGGAAGTTTATTATAAATATAAAGGATATGTCATTGAAAACAATGACAAAAACTTTATTTGGTGAATTCAAGGCCCAAGAGAAACTAGATACTGAAACTGAAATATTTCAAGAACCCAAATAGCTATCCATGTCATTTATCTCTTTTTCTATGAACTGGTATGGTTTCTTTATCTCTTCATTCTCCACATGCTTACTTAGAATACTGACTGGAATATAGCAAGTGCAGTATGTTTGTTTGCTAAAATAAAAATATATATCCTGTAAATATGACATTTTTAAGTACATAAGGATTCACAGAATACAAGTTTCATTTTGAGAGATTAAAAGATAGTAACCTGACATATCTCTAAATCCAAATTTCCAAGGGGAAGAATGAGATTGGCCTAGAATGAGTTCTAGGTCCACACCTGGTTAAACATACTGTGATTGGGGGGTAGAATCAAGAAATATATACATAGACAGACAAAGCAATGATAAATGTATATACTCTGAGCTAGAAATTCAAGAGATGCTTACTATGGAATGTTGGTGACCTCCTGTCTATATCCTCCATTAGTACCCATTAGCCATGCAAAAGAGAACATATTTAATGAGAAGAAAAAGGGAAAATGCAGCAGGCTCTTCCTTCCTTCTTTCAAGGTGGCCTTTAGCTCACCTCCTCTCTCAAGAAAACCAAAATTACAACTAACTGCTGTATAAATATTGATAAATAAGATTGGAACCTACCAAAAACAGAGATATTCTACATCCAAAGACAGGCTTCCCTGATGGCTCAGTGGTAAAGGATCTGCCTGCCAATGCAGATGCAGGTTCAATCCCTTGGAGAACGAAGTGACAACCCACTCCATTATTCTTACCTAGGAAATCCCATGGACAAAAGTGCCTGATGGGCTATAGTCCATGGAGTATTGCAAAAGAGTCAGACAGAAATAATGACTAAACAACAACAGACATGAAGAAGAAACCTAATGAGATGATTGTTGTTTTATACTTGCTAAATGATGTCTGACTTTTGTAACCCCGTGGACTATAGCCTGTCAGGTTCCTCTGTCCATGGGATTTCCCAGGCAAGAATAATGGAGTGGGTTGCCATTTCCTTCTCCAGGGAATCTCCTGACCCAGGGATAGAACCTGTGTCTCCTGCATTGGCAGAAGGGTTCTTTACCAATGAATCACCAGGGGAAGCCCTCAAAGAGATGATAGGAGCCCATAATCAAATCTCAAGAGAGAATTGTGTTTTGTTTGGTTTTGTTTTAATGACATCTTTTTGGTTTTTAGGAGAAATATCTGAGCAATTTTTCTACAGTAAGATTTGACTCTTATACTATTTGGTTTGGCTGTTTTTCTCTCCCATTAAACAATCTGCCTCTTAAATCTCCTCTACATATTATCTGCACTTAATTGTTTCCTATAAGTTTTTTTTTTTTTCTCATATCAATGTGATTTATGGTGAACACTTTAGTTCCACCTGTTTATGATTTGTGACTCTATGTCATGTCTGGGGACAAGAGTGAGGCTGGATAACAGCTAGCTGCCACCTCCACTGACATCAAGTACCAGTGGTCCCCAACCTTTTTGACACCTAGGACTAGTTTTGTGGAAGACAATTTTTCCACAGACCAAGGAGAGAGGTGTTTTAGAGATTTTTCAATCACATTGTATTTATTGTGTGCTCCATTTCTATTATTATATCAATTCCACCTCAGATCATCAGGTATTAGATCCTGGAGGTTGGGGACCCATGACCTAAGGGAGATGGCAAGGCAGAAGAAAGGACTCAGGGATAGGGCTTTATATTAATAAATTGTTTCTAGAAAATTATACACCTATTTATAATCCCATTGGCTATGGATAAAGATACCTCTTTTCTTAATCCTTGGACTGCTGTGGTTAGTTTCAGCCTTAAAATGTGTCATTTCATAAGGAGGAAACTAGCAACTCATTTTATGTCTTGATCATTTTTCTAATGGAATACATCTTATAAGT
The DNA here is from genome assembly GCA_935064755.1 of Tragelaphus eurycerus. NCBI lineage: Eukaryota > Metazoa > Chordata > Mammalia > Artiodactyla > Bovidae > Tragelaphus > Tragelaphus eurycerus. Next base: position 10,935,535 of record CAKXYN010000004.1, read on the forward strand.
TTACTCATTTGTCTATTTCCTTTTTGTGTGTTTTTCTTAGATGATTTATTTCTTGTAATATTTGTCTTAGTTCTTACTACTTTTAATATTTACATTTGAGCTGGAGTCACCATTGAGAAGCTGATTTCAAACTGAGAGTTGAGACCGCTGTATATCTTTTATATTTCTAATCTGATTTACTGGTTTATCTTAATGTATGCCCTTTAGTATTGGAGCCTGCAGAGATGAAGACCTGAAAAGGTCCCTGCACTGTATGTTTAGATACTGAGTTGAAGCTGGTACAGAGTAACTTTGCCAATTAACATCTGGGACCACAGCTCAGTTCTGACACACGGCGCCACTGAATCTTTTGGGCAGAAAGTTGAAAACAGATTAAACATTTCATTCTCAAAATTACACTGGGCTTCAAATAAGCTGAAGGCCCTATGAGGAGTATAATGCTTTGTTTTCTTCAGGTATTCACAATCTAGTGTTTATTTCTGGATATCCATTAGATGAATGCTTAGGTTAAATTTTTTTACTTAAAATGAAGTTCAAGTTACACCACTTGATGTGGCACAGGGTTTCATCTGAAGTGGTGAGAACTTTCACTGTTTATCAGTTACCTGGAAGAGAAGCAAGGCTTTTAGAGGGAATGTCTAGTCAGGCTGCATCCAGGTAAACTCAGTCTGTGGATGTGTCATAAATCCATCAAGGGAGAGGGCAAAGAGATGCAACAGTAGCTAGGCAAAAGAAACCTTAAAAGACAGGAGGCTATGACAGCTCTTTGAGGCACCAACAAAGTTCCTGTGTTCCAATAAGAAATGAAACATAACCTTTCAGCCTTGAGTCAAGCTCTCTGTGGTGGTACAGTCATTACACTTGTATTTTTAAAGCCAGTCTATATTTTTATACTCTCTTTTATTTCAGTCTTGCTTTCTTAATATTTATCAAAGCATGAATTTGTTTATTTATTTACCTTTATAGGCTACTTGTGTTGAGCTAAATCTGAACTAAGAGTAGAATTGGGGTACAAATTTATAAGGCAAAATTATAAAATTATAGAGTGAAAATGGGATACCTTAATGTTGTACAGGATATCAAAGTATAAGAACTCCAATGAGATATAATTCATTATGGAAAGTAGTAGATTAATTAATGATAGGTCCCTTCTCCCCTAGAGATTCACCTTCTGTGTTTAAGGCACAAAATGCTGTCTTGCTGTAAAAATCAAGGCAAGTGTCCTAACACACATAGACATGTATAAAAACAGAACAAGGAAATTTGTGGTAATTGCTATAATCTGATTTACATTTTAGTGAAAAACACTTATAACTTCTAATCAATTAATACCCAGTGGATTTAGCACATGTTTAATTCCATTTCTTTGCAAAAAATGATTAAGATGAATTTTATTCATTCTCTAATAATGATTAAACTAGGCTAAGTTACCCATTTATTATGAGTTTGATAATTTCAAGATCTATCACTAAGGGCAATATTGGCCAGTCCGATTTAGTTCCTGAAATGCATACTTAAATTGCATAGATATGCCCTTGATACATCATATATATTGATTTCAGGGATTTATGCATAAATACTGCAGGTGATAGAAATAAGACAGCAAAAAATCTCATATATATATATATATATATATATATATATATATGATGACAGGCCAAGGGAGGTTGATTCAAAGAGCTAGGTCTTCTACATATAATTGTTGGGTAAAGTCTGGGTTCTCTGAGGATCAGACACCAAACAGAGTACAGATGCAAAGGTTTTAATTGGGTAGCTGTGAAAAATATGGGGACTCAAAGAGATAAATCAGACTACTTGCAAGTCTGATTCTGAGGAAAGAAGAAAGGGAGAAAAAGATGGTAGAAAAATGGTAGACTTCCATGCAGCCTAAGGAATGTTTGGTAAGGGCTTCCCTGGTGGCTCAGACGGTAAAGCGTCTGCCTACAATGCGGGAGACCTGGGTTCAATCCCAGTTTCGAGAACATCTCCAGGAGAAGGAAATAGCAACCCACTCCAGTTTTCTTGCCTGGAAAATCCCATGGACAGAGGAACCTGGTTAGGCTACAGTCCATGGGGTCGCAAAGAGTCGGACACGACTGAGTGACTTCACTCACTCACTCAGAGGACTTCAAGCCAAGGTCAACTTTTAAGAGTCATATGTCTCCCAGGAAGCCCTTACCTTGGTGACCTGCCAATACTCAGTCCGTGCTTTCAATGCTAGCATGGCTGTGATTTCAGAACACAATAGCTGGGGCCCTTGGTTATCATCTTCCCTATAGTTGGAGGTCTGTAAGGTACTTTTTTAGGCCATCACAATAAAAAAGCAAAGTGGACAAATTATCTAAGAGTTCATTAGGTATTTATCAAATGCTTGTGATAAGGGTTACATGTGAATTCATATGTTTAATGCATACAATAATTAATTAAGTAAAGAGTTACTATGTCACAATTTATAAATGAAGAATTAGAACATGGACAGGTGAAACAGGTTTTTTGGTGGAACATAAACAGGAGTCAACTCCCCAAATGATCCCTGTAACTTCTGGAGTCAAGCTGTTGTAAGAAAATAAGGAAAACAAATGAATGAACAGGAAATTTTAGGAAAAATAAACTACACAAAAGAAATTCATGTCCATTCTTACAACTGCTAAATCTGTTAGCTAGCATAGGTTCTTGGATAAGAAAGGCAAGAATGAATGAAATAATACTTCTAATTTTGTTTTTTGGTACCAGAATAATGATTTGCTACTGATTCTATGGAACACTCTAGTACATTTTTGATCATAAAGACTGGTACTCACTAGTATCCAAGTTAACTGTAGTTAAATGAAAACCAAACATGTTGAGTAGACTACAAAATTTTGAGGACATTCCTGAAATGTGCAAATTGAAACGTTTCTGGATGATGAGACCAACAGTTTTCTGTGGTCATCTCCTATTTTCAATGTTATTCCCTCACACCACACACACACACACACACACACACAATCTCTGCTGCTGCTAAGTCGCTTCAGTCGTGTCCGACTCTGTGCGACCCCATAGACGGAAGCTCACCAGGCTCCCCTGTGCCTGGGATTCTCCAGGCAAGAACACTGGAGTGGGTTGCCATTTCCTTCTCCAATACACAATCTCTAAAAACATCTAAAAGTTTAATAGCTGAAAGGAGTACTAGAGTATTAGCTTACCCAAGGTAAAACATGTTTCGGGTAGACTTTCCATTGAAAGGGTGATCATAACACAAAAAATATGCCCCAAACACATTTTGAGAGGTAGAGATATTCTTTCTAATTTATAGAGTTATAATAGAATAGATTATAACAAAAAAAGGACATTTTCATTTTACTTTTCTTAAAGTATTACCTATATAAGACAATCTTTTAGCTTTCACAACCTCTATTTTGGTCTACTTGATGCATTTAAAATATCAAAAATAAATGATGATCTAATTTTTTCATGCTTCAAGTTTGTCACACTCACCAATCCTTTAATTAGACATTGAAAGGCTGAGATATGAATAATTGTAGGCAGATGAAAACACATTACCTGTAACCTTTTAAAATGTAGAGTTATTCTAACTAAAGAAAGAATAAATATGCAACCAGTCAAAATGAATTAACAGTCAGAGTTGCAATGGCTAATTCTTAGAAAACCTGAGTCAGGAAGAAGCTGTGTAGGGTACAGTGATTAAAGTGTACCAGCTTGCACGAGTTTAAGCTCTGACTCATACCTTCAAGTACTTGTATAATGCTTTTAAATGTTCTATCCCTCAGTTTAATCAATTGTGAAACTTAAATAATAATACTTCATAAAATTTATAAGATGATTAACAGCATTTAAAATGGTGTACAGCACATAGAGACAATCAATGAATATTATTAAAAATAATTATTAGCAATGTAATTTAACAAAAAAGAAAATAGAATTAATATTCCATAGTAAATAATAGTGAAAATGAGAGGCTAGTCGATAAATAATGACTTTTAAATAGCTAAAATTATAATATTTTGTGGAGTATTTCTTAATAAGATTATATTTTTTGAAGAGAGTTAGCAATAGTGAAGTAATTGATAACAAGAAAGTAGGTCTCTCAATCTCCTAACTTGAATATTTAATGGGTCTTTCTATATATTTTGGTGTACTTTTTATATCAAGATATTTTTCCCCACACTGGTTCTCAAAAAAACATATTTTTTTAAAAAAAGGGAAAACATACTCATTGTTGAAAACAGTGTGTGCGTGAGTGTGTGCTAAGTCACTTCAGTCATGTCTGACTCTTTGCAACTCCATGGACTATAGTCTGCCAGGCTCCTTTGTCCATGGGATTCTCCAGGCAATAATACTGGAGTGAGTTGCCATTTCCTCCCCCAGGGGATCTTCCTGATCCAGGGATGGAACCCACAACTCCGGTAGCTCCTGCATTGCAGGTGGATTATATTGCCAAGCTCCTGGGGAAGCCCTTACAAAAAGTATCACTAATCATTTATTCATAGAATATTCACTTTTGGGTTTACGAAGCCAAGTTATCCATCAATGTAATGAGTAAAGGCAAATGCTAAGTATTATTGAATAGACAGCTGTTTTTAAGATCTTGTCAATGGACTTCAGGAAAAAGATAACTAGGTATACATCTGCAATCAAACAAAGTTGAGTTTATTACTTGCTTAAATGAGGACACCATAAACTATGGGGAACCATGGATCATCTCAGTTTCAGGGCATCACAAAAATTGCTACAGATTGGCATTATGACAAGTAATTATGATAAGCTATTTGAGTATGAGTTCTTTACTCTAAATGTTAGGCAAGAGGTGAAATTTCATGTCTTAAACTGTATCTTCTATAAGACAGGGGGGATGTTAAAAAGCTAAGTTTACAATTAATAAAGAAGTGGTAATCACTCCTTCTATCCAGATAAGGATAGTTTGGTACTTTAGCACTTTATATGATGACCTTCCTTTTTTAATACTTAGACAAAACTACATAGTGACTTTGTTTTTTCAATTAATTTCATCTTTTTTTTTTTTTTTAAGACAGTGTCTTTTTAAAATTTTTCTTGCTCTATGAGTTTGTTTACATACAAAAGGAGAACACTACAGTCCATCTGTGGGTGCCAGGCCAAATTCTAACAAAACCAAGGTGCAGGTATTGTATCACATCATTCTCCTGGTGTAAGAGGAAGCCTTCTTTCTTCCTCAAACCAAACAGAAAAATTACAACAGCATATATCTAAGTGATCTATTTGTATTAATTACCTATTGCTCTGGAACAGGAACCCTGGAATTTAGCATCTTAAAACAATAAACTTTTTCTTTTTTTAATCTCCAATTCTGTGGGTTTGGAATTTAAAAGGTGATAGGTAAATGGTTAAGGCTCAGGGTCTTTTATGATGTTACAGTCAAAATGTGGGTTAAGACCAAAGTAATGGAAAGGTTTGACGGGGGATAGAAGATCTGCTTCTAAAATGAATCAAATACATGGCCTTTTGACAGACTGTCTCAGTTTCTTATCACATGGGCTTATCCATGTGTAAGAGAAACCCAAGTAAGATGGTAAGTGTTGCCAGAGGGCATCAGAGGGCAGATATACCGGGTAATGGTAGAGAGGTCTGACAGAATGTGGTCCACTGGAGAAGGGAATGGCAAACCAATTCAGTATTCTTGCCTTGAGCATCCCATGAACAGTATGAAAAGGCAAAATGATAGGATATTGAAAGAGGAACTCCCCAGATCAGTGGTGGTCAATATGCTACTAGAGATCAGTGGAGAAATAACTCCAGAAAGAATGAAGGGATGGAGCCAAAGCAAAAACAATACCCAGCTGTGGATGTGACTGGTGATAGAAGCAAGATCCAATGCTGTAAAGAGCAATATTGCATAGGAACCTGGAACGCCAAGTCCATGAATCAAGGCAAATTGGAAGTGGTCAAACAGGAGATGGCAAGAGTGAACATCGACATTCTAGGAATCAGTGAACTAAAATGGACTGGAATGGGTGAATTTAACTCAGATGACCATTATAATCATGGTCAACAAAAGAGTCCAAAATGCAGTACCTGGATGCAATCTCAAAAATGACAGAATGATCTCTGTTCATTTCCAAGGCAAACCATTCAATACCAAAGTAATCCAAGTCTATGCCCCAACCAGTAATGCTGAAGAAGCTGAAGTTGAAAGGCTCGATGAAGACCTACAAGACCTTTTAGAACTAACACCCAAAAAAGATGTCCTTTTCATTATAGGGAACTGGAATGCAAAAGTAGGAAGTCAAGAAACACCTGGAGTAACAGGCAAGTTTGGCCTTGGAATACAGAATGAAACAGGGCAAAGGCTAATAGAGTTTGGCCAAGAGAACGCAATGGTCATAGCAAACACCCTCTTCCAACAACACAAGAGAACTGTACACATGGACATCACTGGATGGGCCACACCGAAATCAGATTGATTATGTTCTTTGCAGCCAAAGATGGAGAAGCTCTATACAGTCAGCAAAAACAAGACCAGGAGCTGACTGTGGCTCAGATCATGAACTCCTTATTGCCAAATTCAGACTTAAATTGAAGAAAGTAGGGAAAACCACTACACCATTCAGGTATAACCTAAATCAAGTCCCTTATGATTATACAGTGGAAGTGAGAAATAGATTTAAGGGACTAGATCTGATAGATAGAGTGCCTGATGAACTATGGACAGAGGTTCGTGACATTGTACAGGAGACGGGGATAAAGACCATCCCCACGGAAAAGAAATGCAAAAGGGCAAAATGGCTGTATGGGGAGGCCTTACAAATAGCTGTGAAAAGAAGAGAAGTGAAAAGCAAAGGAGAAAAGGAAAGATATAAGCATCTGAATGCAAGAAGAGATAAGAAAGCCTTCCTCAGTGATCAATGCAAAGAAATAGAGGAAAACAACAGAATGGGAAAGACTAGAGATCTCTTCAAGAAAATTAGAGATACTAAGGGAACATTACATGCAAAGATGGGCTCAATAAAGGACAGAAATGATATGGACCTAACAGAAGCAGAAGATATTTAAAAAAGGTGGCAAGAATACACAGAAGAACTGTACAAAAAACATCTTCACAACCCAGATAATCACGATGGTGTGATCACCCACCTAGATCCAGACATCCTGGAACGTGAAGTCAAGTGGGCCTTAGAAAGCATCTCTACGAACAAAGCTAGTGGAGGTGATGGCATTCCAGTTGAGCTCTTTCAAATCCTAAAAGATGATGCTATGAAAGTGCTGCATTCAATATGCCAGCAAATTTGGAAAACTCAGCAGTGACCACAGGATTGGAAAAGGTCAGTTTTCATCCCAATCCCAAAGAAAGGCAATGCCAAAGAATGCTCAAACTACCGCACAATTGCACTCATCTCACATGCTAGTAAAGTAATACTCAACATTCTCCAAGCCAGGCTTAAGCAATATGTGAACCGTGAACTTCCTGATGCTCAAGTTGGTTTTAGAAAAGACAGAGGATCCAGAGATCAAATTGCCAACATCCGCTGGATCATGGAAAAAGCAAGAGAGTTCCAGAAAAACATCTACTTCTGCTTTATTGACTATGCCAAAGCCTTTGACTGTGTGTATCACAATGAACTGGAAAATTCTGAAAGAGATGGGAATACCAGACCATCTGACTGGCTTCTTGAGATACCTATATGCAGGTCAGGAAGCAACAGTTAGATCTGGACATGGAACTGGACTCGTTCCAAATAGGAAAAGGAGTACTACGTCAAGGCTGTATATTGTCACCCTGCTTATTGAACTTATATGCAGAATACTTCATTAGAAATGCTGGGCTGGAATAAGCACAAGCTGGATTCAAGATTGCCGGGATAAATATCAATAACCTCAGATATGCAGATGACACCACCCTTATGGCAGAAAGTGAAGAGGAACTAAAAAGCCTCTTGATGAAAGTGAAAGTGGAGAGTGAAAAATTTGGCTTAAAGCTCAACATTCAGAAAATGAAGATCATGGCATCTTGTTCAATCACTTCTTTGGAAATATATGGGGAAACAATGTCAGCCTTTATTTTTTTGGGTTCCAAAATCACTGCAGATGGTGATTGCAGTCATGAAATTAAAAGACCCTTACTCTTTGGAAGCAAAGTTATGACCAGCACAGTTAGTATATTCACAAGCAGAGACATTACATTGACAACAAAGTTCCATCTAGTCAAGGCTATGGTTTTTCCAGTGGCCATGTATGGACGTGAGAGTTGGACTGTGAAGAAAGCCTGAGCACCAAAAAATTGATGCTTTTGAACTTTGGTGTTGGAGAAGACTCTGAGAATCCCTTGGACTGCAAGGAGATCCAACTAGTCCATTCTAAAGGAGATCATCCCTGGGTGTTCTTTGGAAGGAATGATGCTAAAGCTAAAAGTCCAGTAGTTTGGCCACCTCATGTGAAGAGTTGACTCATTGGAAAAGACTCTGACACTGGGAGGGATTGAGGCAGGAGAAGGGAACAACAGAGCATGAGATGGCTGGGATGGCATCACCAACTCGATGGATGTGAGTTTGAGTGAACTCTGGGTGTTGGTGATGGGAAGGGAGGCCTGGCATGCTGAGATTCATGGGGTCACAAAGAGTCGGACATGACTGAGTGTCTGAACTGAATTGAACTGGGCTTGTCCACGAGATTGCTTGGATATCCTAGAACAATGGCAGTTTGCTCCTCAAACTACATGACAGAAGTTGCCACATCTTTTATGACCTACCTTCAGAAGTCACACTCACAATTTCTGCAATGTCTTAGTGGTTATTGCTATGGACTGTATGGTGGTAGTGATTTAGTTGCTAAGTCATGTCCAACTGAATGTCTTTCAAAAATTTGTATGTTGAAGTTCTAATCCCAATATGATAGTATTTGAATGTAGAACCTTTGGGAGGTAATTCTGTTTAGATGACGTCTTGAGAGGGCTTCGTAGGTGGCTCAGTCAGTAAAGAATCTGCCTGTAATGCAGGAGACCCAGGTTTGGGTCCTGGGTCAAGAAGATCCCCTGGAGAAGGAGATGGAAATCTACTCCAGCATTCTTGCCTGGAGAATTCCATGGACAGAGGAGCCTGGCAGACTATAGTCCATGGGGTCTCAAAGAGTCAGACATGACTTAGCAACTAAGCCACCACCACCAAAGTTATGAGATTAGTGTTCTTAAAGGTAAAGAAAAGACTAGAACTCTCCTTCTCTGACATGTGAGAATCCAACAAGAAGTTGGCCATCTGCAAAGCAGGAAAAGAGCTCTCCCTAGAGTTCTGTCAGCACTTTGATCTTGAACCATCCAGCCTCCAAAACTATGAGAAAATAAATATTGTGGTCTAAGCTACTCAGTATATGCTATTTTAACATCCTAAACTAAGACAGCCAACTATATCAAGCCAATTCATTGTGAGGTGGAACTACATAAGCATACGAATACTGAGGAGCAAAGGGACATGATTGGCTATTTCAGTGTGGTTACTACACACATTACAAAGTAAATACTAGAAGAAATTTGCACTGTATGATTTCTGGCATAGAGGAATGCATAGATGTTTCCCCTTAATAAAATGATTAAATAGAAATCACAAACCACTTGGTTTGATGCCTTGGCACCAAGCATGGTAGAGAAACATTTGAACAAGCAATACCAAAAGGATATATCTATAATAATGTTGTAAGTAGCATTAAAGATTCAGAATGTACAGAATGATGATATTTTCTATGTGCTAAAATGAAAACTAGGACAGACAATAAAGGAGGCTATGTAGGGATATTGCCTTTACTATTGAATTTATTATGCCAATAATAAGCAAAGCAAAACAACTTACTTTGTATGAGAAATCGAAAGCTACCAAAGTACTTATCCAACTAACTTAAAAATACAAAGTTTTCTGATGATGTTAACCATTCTGTCACCAGTGCCAGATACATGTGACTAATATGAATATTCAGCATCAAATTCAGGCAAAGGAATACCAGGCAACTTCCTACTACCTCCACAAAACTGAAATTGTTGTGCAAATGGTGCAATTTAGCTGCCCAGAAGCAAAGAAATATAATAAAAGAGAGTATAGTTGAACAGAGAGCTTATCTGAAATGACAATGAGAAATCTAATTTTTCAATTAAATGGGGAAGGTACTTTCTTACTAAACATATTAACTCAGACCAATATTATTCAAATTTGAATAATAGAAAAACCCTATTCAAATGAGGAAAATAATTTTCATGAATTCCTGAATGCTGATTTAGATTATTTTTAATATAATTCTATTTAAATATGTAAAGCCACAAAATTTGGTAAAAAAGAGATAAAAATAAGCACACATTTTTATAATCAACATGAAAAGGCACTTAAAATAACCTTTAAATTAAGAGATGATATTCATAAGTGGAATTTCTTATGAAATAAATATTATATAGTATGCCATAGCATTTTTTAAAATTCAGCACATCTCTAGAACTATGTGCTTCAGGATAATTCAAATCTATCACTTATCTAAACTTAGACTATTGGAGAACACTTATTGTAGTCATGGCATCATATGACCTTGAGTTGATACAGATATTAAGTCATGAAATAGTGAATCTGTCTCATATTTTGACAATAGATTTGGTGTTATTATTACAGTAAACAAAGTGCAAAGAAGATACTATAGAAGCATGATTTTAATTGACTGCAAAATGCTGATGCAGATAATCCAACACACACACACACACATCCTAGTATCTAATGTATATGTATTCATGTACATATTTAAATTAGCATGAATTAAATATAAAATTGGGATTTTTATAATTGTTTTAATTATATATTTATAATTTTAAACTTTTATAATTCCTAACTATGCATTTTGGCAAAAAAGGGGAAAAAATGGATGAAAAACCTTTTCTGCTGTTTGAATGGAAGTGAAGGTAGGAGTAGTTGAAAGATTTAAAATCTAATTGAGGCACCAGCTGCTAATAGGAAATTGTAATGGTGGGAGTTAGAAAGAAATATATGCTAAGAAAAGTATTGCACAAAAAAAAGTGCTATGAATTTTTATAGCACCTGTGCCAGATAAATATAAGTATTTATACGATTTTGGACTAAGGACTAAGATGCTTGGTCCTTGGAAGAAAAGCTATGACAAGCCTAGACAAAGTATTAAAGAGCAGAGACATCACTTTGCCAACGAAGTTCCATATAATCGAAGCTAATGTTTTCCCAGTAGTCATATATGGATGTGAGAGGTGGACCAAAAAGAAGGCTAAGTGCCAAAGAATCGATGTTTTTGAGTTGTGGTGCTGGAGATAACACTGGAGAGTCCCTTGGACAGGAAGGAGATCAACACAGTCAATCCTAAAGTTAATCAATGCTGAATATTCATTAGAAGGAGCCAACTCACTGGACAAGACCCTGATGCTGGGAAAGATTGAAGGCAGGAAAAGAAGGGAGTGATAGAGTATGAGATGGTTGGATGGTATCACCAACTTAATGGACATGAGTTTGAGTAAACTCCAAGAGACAGTGGAGGACAGGGAAGCCTGGTGTGCTGCAGTCCATGGGATTGCAAAGAGTTGGATAGGACTTAATGACTGAAGAAAACAACATAGTTTCAGTACTAGAGCCTAGTTTCTATGTGTTTCTTTGGTGGGAATTGAACTAGTTGGGGAAAGAATTCTGCAAAATTCATATTTATTTTATCCATTAAAAAAGTTATATTGAGAGTTAAGTGTATAATCTGTAAGTGGGGATTGTTAAAAAACTTATTAGGTTTATTGTTTAAAAGAAAACCAATTCCATTTAACACTGCTAGATACTGTAGATACAGAACAACACTATTATATCTGCTTTTTGAGAAGCTGTTAAATTCTGGGATTCTAGAATGTATTATGGTGCTTTGTTTCCATTTTAAACAAAAATATTTTACAATCTCTACACTTTCTTTTTATTTTCATTGTCCTGCTAACAAACACTTTCTCACTATTCCACATAAGAATCTGGTTATAAAAACTGAGAATTCACAGACTAGAACACCTGTCAAAATTATACCAAACCAGCGTCCTGCTCACTTACAGTGGGCAAAGAACAGAAAAATCAAGAGCAAGTAAACCTCTCTAACTTTATGGCAATTTCATTTGTACAGTACTGTGAAAGAATGTGAAACTGTTTAAATGTATCATGAAATATGCTGTTTACTTATAAGTTTTCTGATCCTGAAAGTTTAATTTGCATTCAACCAAATGGCTGTGATTATCTAAAGAGAAGAATTTAAAAGAGAAGAAAAGCTAAGTAGATGCAATTATTTTTATTGGCAAGCACACACTGAAATCTGAAATATAAGTTACTGTGATTATTTTAATATTTAAATTAAAATCTCCCCATTGCTGAATAATATGGGAGTTGTGATTTAGGCAATCTTTTAGCCCTACCTGTTAGGGTGAATTCTTGCAAAATGTATATTTTTAATAGTGCACAAAGCAAATGATTCTACATGTCAAAGAAACAAACTTTCGTAAAAAATAAATTTTTCTAATCAATTTTCATGGCTCATTTTTAAGAAATTAAAAAAAAAAAACATTTTAAACTGTATAAATGTATGGATGTCTGAAGAGAAGATATTAAACTTTCAGATCAGATCAGTCACTCAGTCATGTCCAACTCTTTGCGACACCATGAACTGCAGCACGCCAGGCCTCCCTGTCCATCACCAACTCCCAGAGGTCACTCAGACTCACATCCATCGAGTCAGTGATGCAATCCAGCCATCTCATCCTCTGTCGTCCCCTTCTCCTCCTGCCCCTAATCCCTCCCAGCATCAGAGTCTTCTCCAATGAGTCAACTCTTCGCATGAAGTGGCCAAAATACTGGAGTTTCAGCTTTAGCATCATTCCTTCCAAAGAAATCCCAGGGCTGATCTCCTTCAGAATGGACCGGTTGGATCTCCTTGCAGTCCAAGGGACTCTCAAGAGTCTTCTCCAACACCACAGTTCAAAAGCATCAATTTTTTGGTGCTCAGCCTTCTTCACAGTCCAGCTCTCACATCCATACATGACCACAAGAAAGACCATAGCCTTGACTAGGCGAACCTTTGTTGGCAAAGTAATGTCTCTGCTTTTGAATATGCTATCTAGGTTGGTCATAACTTTTCTTCCAAGGAGTAAGTGTCTTTTAATTTCATGGCTGCAGTCACCATCTGCAGTGATTTTGGAGCCCAGAAAAATAAAGTCTGACACTGTTTCCACTGTTTCCCCATCTATTTCCCATGTAGTGATGGGACCAGATGCCATGATCTTTGTTTTCTGAATGTTGACCTTTAAGCCAACTTTTTCACTCTCCACTTTCACTTTCATCAAGAGGCTTTTTAGACCCTCTTCACTTTCTGCCATAAGGGTGGTGTCATCTGCATATCTGAGGTTATTGAGATTTCTCCCAGCAATCTTGATTCCAACTTGTGTTTCTTCCAGTCCAGCATTTCTCATGATGTACTCTGCATAGAAGTTAAATAAACATGGTGACAATATACAGCCTTGACGTACTCCTTTTCCTATTTGGAACCAGTCTGTCTGTTGTTCCATGTCCAGTTCTAACTGTTGCTTCCTGACCTGCATACAGATTTCTCAAGAGGCAGATCAGGTGGTCTGGTATTCCCATCTCTCTCAGAATTTTCCACAGTTTATTGTGATCTACACAGTCAAAGGCTTTGGCATAGTCAATAAAGCAGAAATAGATGTTTTTCTGGAACTCTCTTCCTTTTTCCATGATCCAGCGGATGTTGGCAATTTGATCTCTGGTTCCTCTGCCTTTTCTAAAATCAGTTTGAACAGCATATTAATTGCTTGAGAGTACTCTTGAGAGTCCCTTGGACAGCAAGGAGATCAAACCAGTCAGTACTAAAGGAAATCAACCCTGACTATTCATCGGAAGGACTGATGCTGAAGCTGAAGCTCTAATACTTTGGCCACATGATGTGAAGAGCTGATTTACTGGAAAATAACCTGATGCCGGGAAAGACTGAGGACAGGAGCAGAAGGGGGTGACAGAAGATGAGATGGTTGAATGGCATCACCAACTCAATAGACACATGAGTTTGAGCAAATTCTGAGAGACAGTGAAGGACAGGGAAGCCTGATATGTTGCAGTCCATGGGGTCGCAAAGAGTCAGACATGACTTAGAGACTGAATGAGAAGCATATTATAAAAGGTAATGATGTTTTTAAGTGGATAATATGCACACTCATTTGTGTAATTCCTTACTTCTATACCCATTTCATGTAAAAGATTAATAGTTTTCTATAGTCACATAATGTACACTTAATACAGATTTAAAACTAAATTCAAGTATTCAATTCACCATTATTCACATTACCAGTATTGGGTCATAAAACCATTTTATACCCTTATTAACCAAATCAAATTTCATTGTAAGTCAAGGAGTCAGTTTTAAAAAGACACACTGAACTCTCTGAAACTCTCTTCAAATATTTTTAAATCAATAATAAATATAATAATCATTCTTTGTCTTTTATGGTTCCTTAGGTCTTACCTAATTCTAAATTTTCTTATACTTTAGCAATATACATACATCTTTTCAAGAGCACTTAATATATCAATAGGGAGAGACTCATGATCAGAAATCTGAATTAAATATTATACACATTTTCCCATGAATTATACTATTGGTGTTTACTGAATTAAGATAATTACTGATGATTATGTTTGAAACTAAAAAGTACAATTGCACCTCATTAATACAAAATTACATGGAAAAATTTTAAAGAAATAAAATTTTACACTTTTAAGCAACAACATTTTTTAAAAAGTTAATTATGTGGGGAACACATGTATACTTGTGGCAGATCCATCCTGATGTATGGCAAAAGCAATACAAATATTGTAAAGCAAAATAAAATTTAATTAAAAAAAGTTAATTATGTTCATAAAATGTACATGTAGAAGCTTCTATATTCTCTTAATCTAAATAAAATGAATTCCAAGTTAATACTTTATAAGAATAAAAAATTAGTAGACCATGTGCCACCACCAAGAGCCATTATCTTTGGAAAGGACTATAACATTCCTGGATCTTATTTTCCTCACATGGAAACTACAATGGCTTTTATAATTTTTGTGCCTCTAAAATTATAAATGATTTAGGTGACCTTCAGAGAAGTACTGAGAAAGTTCATTTTCTTGGAAAAAGTCAAAAGTAATATTGCTGTAGTGAAAATATTCCAGAATACTATAACATTATTGATAATAATGTTTGCTGAGATTTTTCTGTGCCAGGGACTTTCAATATATAAATTTGATTAATTTGCACATCACTATGAAGTAGGTGCTATTATTACTTCTAGTATACAGATGAGAACATTGAGATCTACAGAGTTTATGAAACATGCCTGAACTCACACAATTAATAAAGGGAGGAACAATCTCACTTCAAAGCCATTTTTTATAACTTCATTATATTTAAAAAAAGACATGCCTCTAATTGATTTCCAATTATTTGTAGACAGTGATGGGAGATATAATGACCAAAAGCTATCTTTAATCTTCAAATAGCACATGAATTGAGTTATGCAAATACTAAAATTGTGAAAAGAGATCTTTATTAGAAGGTAGATGATCTTTCTATGCTGGTTCCATTACTTGTTGTTTTAGTCGCTAAGCTGTGTGCCCAACTGTTTTGCAATCCCATCGACTAGCCTGCCAGACTCCTCTGTCTATGGGATTTTCCATGCAGGAATTCTGAAGTGGGCTGTCATATCCTCCTCCAGGAGATCTTCCCGGCCCAGGAATCAAAGCCATACCTCATCAGTGCTCAGTGTCCTAACTTTCAGATCTTTACACTTTGTCACTTACCTAAAAACATGCCTTAACATCCACAATTTTTACTTAATTCCTATTACTGTACACTATAGAAACATTGACCTACTTGTAATCTTTCTTTCACACCACACTCTTCATCCCCCATACTACAATAGTACAGAAAAGTTTGTACTGTACAGTCTAATAGTCATTAAAGAACCAAAGACACTAATTACATACAAAAATTGAGCAGATCAGGTTGCATTAAAAGATAGTGGTTGGTTCCTATCATAATGATAAGAAAGTATACATTTTATGTATTTCTGTACCCACAGTGTACAGAAAAGCCTATGACTTTGCAACAGATTCTCTATGTTGGTTCATGGAAAATGACCTTATTAAATTTAGGGTATAGCTATTTGTATACAAGGGGCTTCCCAGGGCTCAGTGGTAGAGAATCTGCCTGTAATGCAGGAGGTATGGGTTAGATCTCTGGGTTGGAAAGATCTCCTAGAAGAAGAAATGGCAACCCATTCCAGTATTCTTCCTGGAAGAATCCCATGGACAGAGCAGCCTAGTGGGCTACAGTCCACGGGGTCGCAAAAGAGTTGGATACAACTGAGCAACTGAGTACAGCACAGTGTGTATATACAAATCTGCAGGAAGTTGAAAGCATTCATGTAGCCCAAAGTCAAAATGTCAGCCAGATTTTAGATATGGAATCAATTGAAGAAGTGGCTATGTCATGATGAGGAAAGACTTTTCAACACCAAAAAAGTATATATTATGATGATTGTCCCAGTCTTGGTGAGAGTGGAAAAATGAGTTATTTCAGGGCTGTTGAATTTAAGGTCTGAATTGACATTGGAACTAAAAGACTGTATTTCCACATGAGATTCTCTACTTACACATAAAATTATGATCCATTTTTTAATATAAATTTATTTATTTTAATTGGAGGTTAATTACTTTACAATATTGTATTGGTTTTGCCACATAGCAACATGAATCCGCCACAGGTATACACATGTTCCCCATCCTGAACCCCCTCCCTCCTCCCTCCCCATACCATCCCTCTGGGTCATCCCAGTGCACCAGCCCCAAGCATCCAGTATCATGCATCAAACCTGGACTGGTGACTCGTTTCATATATGATATTATACATGTTTCAATGCCATTCTCCCAAATTTCAATTCCCTGGGAGACTGTAAAATGCACCTGGAACAGTTCTTTAATCAAAAAGATAAAAAGTAGGGGAAGATGGAATTATGAAGTTGCCTTAAAAATGGCAGGAAGCAGTGGGAAAAAAGAAGTGAATATGTTGTTCAATAAAGTTCTCAGTGAAAATGAAAACTGTCTTTTATTTTTACTTAAAACTGAAGGAAATTTCTGGCCAACCCAATATATAATACTGTTACTCTTTTTTAACCTCTGAAATTTTATAATGATGTTTATCCTTCTCCATTACTTCTATTTGCTTCTTGGCTTCCTCTTCTCTTTTGAGCTCCCAAGAGGTCACCACTTCTCTTGCTTATTTCATTTTGCCTACTTTAAACGTATTTGTCCTGACTGATGATTTAGAGAGAGCCTCTTAATTTCATTTTTCTGCACTTTGCTGCCTTGTATTGTAATTCAGGGTTCTAATGTTGGGGAAATTTAGGATAATATCAAGTAACACAAAATAACATAAACGTTTATTCACTGTATGTATTTAAGCTATCAATTCTGAGACATTCCAATGAATTAACACAAAAAAATTCAGGGATAACTAAATGCACATTTGTATCATGTTTTTTCCCTTTTATATAAATCAGGTCACCATGTTCCTTTATATGATAACCATTCATTTCCTACAACCTCTGTCAAGATGATTAAATAAACGTGTGTGTGTGTCTTCACCCAATGCTGAGGATACATTCTTGGCAAATGCTATCCAACCAAAAGCAGCATTTCAAGCTTTCTGTTAGGAATTTGGCTTTGCTGCAAATATCTGAAACTGATTTCAAGTTCTTCTTAGCTTCAGAACACTTCAATAATTCATCTTCATTTTCATTGGCCACTGCCCTTTGTTTGACCCTGCATAAAAAAACTATATTTTCTCTCTTCTTTCTGCTGAAAAAGGAACTCAAAAGACAAACATCAAAGTATTTCCAAAGTGCTTGTTATTTGTATTGTTGTATGAGACAATATCACCTCTTTCTCCATCACCCAGAGGAAATATGTTTAGGCCAAGCTGTATCACAGTATCTACTTCAGTTATGCTTCAAAATCTGAGTCAATACCACTTACAAGAAAATAGTCCCAGTGCTCTGAGTAGTACCAGATATATTTTAAGGCAGCCTATTATTTAATAGCTAACATATCAAAATAATGTGGCATTTTCTAAATTTCTATTTGAAACCTTAAAGCAGAATTTCCCAATTAAAATCCTGATGTTGGTGGTAAACCATGTTATTCTAAATAAGTTCAGTTTATTAACTTTCACCTAAAATCAATTTTCACTATGTCATATTGAGGCTTTGATGGGAAACACCCAACTTCATTGTGAGAGAGGTATTCAGCAACATTTCTGGTTCTTCACTTTCTATGCACACAATAGAAAATCTAAAGGTTAAAAATGGCCAGTGAAATGTGAGCTTCCAGGTGGAGTTTTTAAAGTTGGTGATACACAGTTCATGCCAGTCACTTCTTTTCTGTGCCATGCCGTATTCTCAAGAATAAAGGCTTATTCAGCATAGGCCCTGTTTAAGGATACTGTGATGGATACAATCATGAGAAAAAACCCGAACATTTGTTGTTTTGAGACCCCAATATGTTGTATTTTGTTTTGTTGTTGTTGTTTTCTACAGTATAATAATCTAATTTTTCTTGGTGATTGCATTGGGTTTGTGCTCATTTGTGTCTGACTTTATGACCTCATGGACTGTAGCCTGCCAGGTTCCTCTGTCCATGGAATTTTCCAGGCAAGAATATTGGAATGAGTTGCCATTTCCTTCTTCATAGGATCTTCCCAACCCAGGGATGAAACCTTTGTCTTCTGCTATTCTTGCATTGCAGGCAGATTGTTTACCACTGAGCCACTGGGAAAACCCATATCAGATGATGCAATGGTAAAGAGTTTGCCTGCCAATGCAAGAGATGCAGGTTTGATCCCTGGGTCTGGGAAATCCCTTGGAATTGGAAATGGCAACTCACTCCAGTATTTTTGCCTAGAAAATCCCATGAACAGAGGAACATGGTGGACTATAGCCCAGGGGGTCCCAAAGAGTTGGACATGACCTAGAGACTGAGTGTTCACATGCATGGGCGCGCACACACACACACACACACACACACCCATCCTATTAGGGGTTTCTCAGGTGTCTCAGGGCTTCCCAGGTGGCACTAGTGGTAAAGAACCTGCCTGCCAATGCATGAGACTTAAGAGATACGGGTTTTTATTGTGGGTCAGGAAGATCTACTACAGAAGGGCATGTCAAGAGAATCCCATGAACATAGGAGCCTGGCAGGCTACGGTCCATAGGGTCACAAAGAGTTGGACATGACTGAAGCGACTTAGCACAATGGTGGCTCAGTGGTAAAGAATCTGCCTGCAGTGCAGGAGTCTTGGGTTTGAGCCCCAACAAGAAGATTCCCTGGAGAAAGAAATGGCAACCCACTCCATTATTCATGCTGAAGAAATCCCACGGACAGAATCAGCCTGGTGGGCTACAGTCCATGTGGTCACAAAGAGTCGGACATGACTTAAACAGCAGCAGCAGTCGCAGCAACCACATCCATTGCCCACACTCCCTTTTTCATGTGTCACAGAGCCTCTCTATCATTTACACTGTCTTCTTTGTTTTAAATATTCAGATGTATCACTGTGATGTTTTAAAATAATATCCATATGTTTTTACTCTCATATTTTAGTTTTGTTCGCTTCTTTGTTTATCCCATTCCTCCTCACACCCAAATTTTCCTTTGCTAAAATAATTAAAATTGTATTGAGAAAAATAGCAAAAAACCTAGATGGGAAGAAGAAAAGCAGTTTTCTAGTCCCATTTCCATTGTTTATTAGTGCTTTGTCTTAGGTCTCAATTTCTTCATCTGTAATATACGGCACTTGCCCTCTATATTTCCCAGGATTGACAGTATAATTAGATAAACAGACTAACACAATTTATAAATACCTTTATAAATCAAGGGAATTCATTTTATTACTTTGGGACTCTGTTTTGCTGTACAATCAAAAATTGGTTCTAATAGATTAACTAATTAATAATTCCTTTCTACAAATTCTGATATGCCTGAACCAATTACATATGTGCATATACATATATAAATATACACTTATACATATATATATACACACACATATATTAAAATAAAATTTAAAAAATGATTAAACAGGCAGATTTTTTTGTTCAGGTAAAACATCAAGGGGTCCTCCAAATTGTATGATGCACCTTTACTGTTTACTCATGATTCATTACTTTTTCTCTTTCCTTTTTATAGGAAACAGAAATTCATGTCTGAATTTATCTTCAGTACTAGCTTTGCCCTTGCTGTATTTACATATTTTAATGGTATGAAGGAAAGTACTTTAAGACCAATTATTATATCTGTGGTTTTGTATGTCCTTCCTCAATCTTAAAGCCAGGTCCCACTGAAATATCTATAGTACTTGTCCCTTTCCTTCAAAATTTACTGACATCTGGCAGATGAGAATACTTCAGTAATTTCACAGAAAGGCTGCCAAATATGACATGAAAAAAAGTACAAAGCATATATCCTTTCTTGCTACAAAAAGCCTAAGGCCTAATGACATCCCTAAATGCCTGGAGAAAGCAAGTGAAAACATGACTGCCGATAGTGGTGTTGGCAGGTGTTAGATGGAATGGACTAAAGATGTCAAGAGGAGAAAAGTCCCTCATGAGCAGGGCACACTATTTTGCTTATACACTTATAAACACACCAGCTATTTTATATAATAACTACAATAGCAACACTCGGATGGTGTATCTTCTGTATTACAAATAAATCACACTTAAATTAGAGGAATGCCTTTTACCCACTAACTGACTAAAAAAATAAAAAAAAAAATTCTTGTAATTTCTTTTCATGAAAGTAAAATACTATTTTGTATTAAGTAAGTGATACTTTGTCCTTTTTCCTGAATTCTGGTATATATTCTTTCCTGATTGTGATAGGAAGACTAAAATCTCCTTTATCCCCAAAGATGTCAAACTCCTAATTCCTAGAACCTAAAATTCTGTTACCATACATGTTAAGAAGGACACTGCAAATGTGATTAAGGACCTTGAGATGGGAATATTATCCCTGTATCATTTGGGGGACTGCAAGGAGATCCAACCAGTCCATTCTGAAGGAGATCAGCCCTGGGATTTCTTTGGAAGGAATGATGCTAAAGCTGAAACTCCAGTACTTTGGCCACCTCATGAGAAGAGTTGACTCATTGGAAAAGACTCTGATGCTGGGAGGGATTGGGGGCAGGAGGAGAAGGGGATGACAGAGGATGAGATGGCTGGATGGCATCACTGACTCGATGGACGTGAGTCTCAGTGAACTCTGGGAGTTGGTGATGGACAGGGAGGCCTGGCGTGCTTCGATTCATGGGGTCGCAAAGGATTGGACACGACTGAATGACTGATCTGATCTGATCTGATCTATCTAAGCACATAAATTCTTAATGGGAAGAACATTTTCTGGCTGTGTTGAGAGGGAGTTGTAACTGTGGGAAGACCTTAAGAGGGATGAAACCTTGCTGGGTTTGAAGAAGGAAGAAGAGGTTACTGGTCAAGGAATGTGAAAACCACTAGAAAATGGAAAAGGCAAGGAAACAGACTTCCAGAGAGTAATGCAACGTTGCCAAGACTTTGCTGATAGCCCAGTGAGACTAGTGTTGGGCTTCTAAACTACAGAACTATAGGAAAATAAACTTGCATTGTTTTACACCATTGGATTTATAGTAATTTGCTATACTAGCAATAGAAAATTAATGCAACTAGAGGAAAGATGCATATATACAAGCATGTGCTCAGTCTCTTAAGTCATGTCCACCTCTTTGCAACCACGTAAACTGTACACCGCCAAGCTCTTCTGTCCATGATATATATCTATATCTATATCTACATATATATATATATATAGAAAGTAAAAATATATATAAGGAAGATGTTTTTAGTGGATGGCAAGCCTGTTAGAAAGCATACACCATAATGAGGCACTGGAAAACCACATGGGCAAAACGACTGGACTAGGTGATGACTAAACAGCTTGACCAGGTTAGTCAAGCTTCCCTGTCTTTTGTTTTCACCTTTATTTATTTTTTTTTTTCTGTTTTTAACATCATCAATATCTATTGTCTATATCAGTGGTCACCAAACTTTTTGACACAAGGGACCAATTTCATGGCAGAAAATTTGCTTTCAGGATGATTCAAACGCATTACCTTTATTTTGCACCTTTATTTCTATTTATTTTTATATCAGCTCCACTCAGATAACCAGGCATTAAATCCTGGAGGTTGGGAATCCTTAATCTATTGGATACATCTCTTCATCAATTAATTATGCATTAATTTTCATAACATAAACCTGATACTTCTGTCCCAAACACTATTTCCTTTCCTTCTTTTGATATTTTCATTTTCACATAAGAAACCACTAATGAACTATTTCTTGACCATGATTGTGATGTCTGAATGCTGTTGCTGGCTGGATATTTGAAATTTTTCATAGGAAATCCTAACTGAGGTTGGGGGCCAGTAATGGGGGTAGAAGCCTTTTATTCTTAGTGAAGACTCACATAGGACTAATTCAGCATAACATTGTGTGAGAATTGATTCCCAATATGTTTTTCATCCAAGCACTGTTTTCCCCTTTCCCATAAATCTAGGGTTCACTACATCTAATTCATAAATCTGAAGCTTTTGATAGTCTATGGCTTTATGATCACTTCCATTCATCAATTATCTTTTGGTTTTGTTGCCCTTAGTATTATTCTAAAGTATTTTTATTGTTCTCTAAGTGCTCTCAATGACCAAAGTCAGATTTTGATTAATGTTTCTACATTTTTGCTTTAGTGTAAAATAAAATTTCATGTATTTCAAACATTTCTACTTTATTTTGGAGAATAAAACTTCATTATTTTTACAGATTCTTCTATTGAGATAGGTCATATTTTATGTACATACTTTTTTCAACCACAAAAAATATAATTAGAGTGATAAAACATACCATGTTAATTCCTTAGAATTTATGATTTTATCTTAATAGGATATGAAGCTATCAAAAGGTGTTAAATAGTAGAATTTCACAATCAAATATACATTTTACTAAAATCCACTTTGTTTACAGTGAAACACAGTGGGATGTCTTAAGCAAAAAGAGGTCCACTGTACTGAAAGCTGCTAAGTGATCATATAAGATGACAAAATTAAATCTAACATAGATTATTAAGAACTTTACAAAGAGTTCTGGAAACAGGAAATAATTTCAAGTCAGTTAAGAAAGAAAAGGGAGGTGAGGAAAAAAATGAACAAATGTCTAACTTGACTCAAACACTGACACTGACAACCCCACAGTCTGTTCACAAATTTGAACCAGGCAACAAACTTGGAATCCCTTTAAAGAAGAGGAAATGTAGTTCCTTTGACAAAGGACTCCACAATACTGCTAAAACTGTACACTGTTAATCTTTCTGCCAGCCTTCCTTAGGTCTTCAAAATGACTGAAGACTTGTAACTGGAGTGACAATGCACTGGGGAAAAGAAAATAATCAGAATTTTTTATTATTCCTGAACATTTACTCTGAACTAGCACTAATACCAGGAGATTCAAAATATCACTGTGGGCTACCAGTCAGTCAGATGTAGATCAGATGATCGATGGAGTTTTAGCTCAAATCCATATCACAGTGGGTCCAGTGGTTCCCTGACCCCAGAGCACAATTATTTTCCTGATTACAGAATGCATATTTGGAACAGAGATACTCAGCAAATGCTGGAATACCACACTGGGTATTCTGTTCTTCACCTCTTCCCCACTTAAGCTTCAATTAAAATTTCAATTATGAAGGATATTATCCCTGACTGTCTCTACCAGACTGGGTTAGATGGCTTAACAAAATAATCTCATAGTAACATCAAATTCTCATTTATGCCACATTCAGATTTATAATTTTATATTAATTAGCTGCTACTTTTAAGCATGTCTTATCTGTTACATTGTAAACTCCAAGAGGATAGAAATATGTCTACTTTATTCATCAGTTCAGCTCAGTCACTCAGTCATATCCGACTCTATGCAACTCCATGGACTTCAGCACTCCAGGCCTCCCTGTCCATCACCAACTCCCGGAGTTTACGCAAACTCATGTCCATTGAGTCAGTGAGGTCATCCAACCATCTCATCCTCTGTTATTCCCTTCTTCTCCTGCCCTCAATCTTGCCCAGCATCAGGGTCTTTTCAAATGAGTCAGCTTTTCACATCAGGTGGCCAAAATATTGGAGTCTCAGCTTCAACATTAGTCCTTCCAGTGAACACCCAGGACTGATCTCCTTTAGGATGCACTGGTTGGATCTCCTTGCAGTCCAAGGAACTCTCAAGAGTCTTCTCCAACACCACAATTCAAAAGCATCAATTCTTCAGCTCTCAGTTTTCTTTATCACCCAATTCTCACATCCATACATGACTAATAGAAAAAACATAGCCTTGACTAGATGGACCTTTGTTGACAAAGTAATGTCTCTGTTTTTTAATACGCTGTCTAGGTTGGTCATAACTTTCCTTCCAAGGAGTAAACATCTTTTAATTTCATGCCTGCAATCACCATCTGCAGTGATTTTGGAGCCCAAAAATAATAAAGTCTCCCATTGTTCCCACTGTTTTCCTATCCATTTGCCGTACAGTGATGGGACCAGATGCCATGATCTTAGTTTTCTGAATATTAAGCTTTAAGCCAAATTTTTCACTCTCCTCCTTCACTTTCATCAAGACGCTCTTTAGTTCTTCTTCACTTTCTGCCATTAGGAATCTTGCAGGCTGTTAAAGAGGAAAACACCTAGGAAAATAAACCATTCTGTACAAACATTTTACTTCCAGATAAATAAAAGATTCTTCAGCTAGGAGTCTTTGTAAAGCAGTCTCTAACACTTTGAGTCCATTTCTTTTTTCCAGGACAATAATTTGTTTGTTAACTTTAGTTTTTCTAATGATGTCCAAATTAAATTTTAACTCTAAGTGTTTTGTCATTCATCTTATACTCTCTCATATTTCCCTATCAGCATTTTTATGTGATTGTCTGGAGCATCACCCTCACTTTGATATTACCTTGCTGTTGTATCTTTCTCTCCTAATCTACTATGTGATAAAACCTGTGAGAAAGCCATATTCAGTATAAATATACAGTATACTATACTCCTTCTAGGAAGAAACTTTTTCTTTGCTGCTTCTTTTTTTTTTTTTTTTTTTGTATAATGAAGCAAATAAATATCTTACAAAGAAGAGATTCCTTTATTTAATAGCATGCATTCTGATTCAATGGCAAATAACTGAATATGTTAACAATATAAATTTAAATCAATTCAATTAATTCTTCTCATTGTGATACATAACATTAAGACTATTCTTCTGAATTCACCTACAAAAGGTAATTTACATGCATTATCTATATTTCTATTTGCAGATTACATTATTATATAAAATGCTTCATATTTAGTTTCATAAATCAGCATGCTTAACAAACTTCATTTGCTCCTATACTCACTGCAATTAAAGGATGGTGTATAATTGTATTTCCGTTGGAAGAAAACGCTGAACATAACTGATATTTGGGTTTCAAAAAAGTAATAATGAATGCATGGATAAATCTTATGGCAAATTTTGAAGATTTTGGTGAATTGGTCAAGTTGCTCTATAACCATAACTTCGCTTTTTTCCTACACTCTAATTTAAACATAGCATCATACATATAACTATCCTTGAAGTTTAGCATTTCTAATTACAACACTTATAGATGAAGTATATATTCTTCAACAGGGAATATTCATCTTTTATTGCTTGTATAGCATAGAAGATAATTTATACACAATGACTTGCAAATGGCAAATTTTAATTTGGAGTTTATTTTTAAAAATAATTTTCCTTATTAGTTGAGGTATGTTTAACTATTATAAATGGCACTGTAACCTACTTTAGAGAAATATAACTAATATAATGCAGGTAAATTCAATCTGGAATTTTTATAGAAGTTTAATATTGCCTCCAGAGAAGGCAATGGCAACCCATACCAGTACTCTTGCCTGGAAAATCCCATGGATGGAGGAGCCTGGCGGGCAGCATGCAGTCCATGGGGTTGCTAAGAGTCAAACACGACTGAGTGACTTCACTTCCACTTTTCACTTTCATGCATTGGAGAAGGCAATGGCAACCCACACCAGTACTCTTGTCTGGAGAATTCCAGGGATGGCGAAGCCTGGTGGGCTGCCATCTATGGGGTCGCACAGAGTTGGAAGCGACATAGCAGCATCAGTAGCAGCAATATTGGTTCCAAATAGGAAAAGGAGTACATCAAGGCTGTATATTTTTACCTGCTTATTTAGCTTCTATGCAGAGTACATCATGAAAAATGCTGGGCTGGAAGAAGCACAAGCTGGAATCAAGATTGCTGGGAGAAATATCAATAACCTCAGATATGCAGATGACACCACTCTTATGGCAGAAAGTGAAGAGGAACTAAAAAGCTTCTTGATGAAAGTGAAAGTGGAGAGTGAAAAAGTTGGCTTAAAGTTCAACATTCAGAAAACGAAGATCATGGCATCTAGTCCCATCACTTCATGGGAAATAGATGGGGAAACAGTGGAAATAGTGTCAGTCTTTACTTTTTTGGGCTCCAAAATCACTGCAGGTGGTGACTGCAGCCATGAAATTAAAAGACTCTTACTCCTTGGAAGGAAGTTTATGACCAACCTAGATAGCATATTCAAAAGCAGAGACATTACTTTGCCAGCAAAGGTATGTCTAGTCAAGGCTATGGTTTTTCCAGTGGTCATGTATGGATGTGAGAGTTGGACTGTGAAAAAAACTGAGCACTGAAGAATTGATGCTTTTGAACTGTGGTGCTGGAGAAGACTCTTGAGATTTCCTTGGATTGCAAGGAGTCCATTGCAATGCAACCAGTCCAGTCCAGTGCAACCAGTCCATTCTAAAGGAAATCAGTCCAAGGTGTTAATTGGAAGGACTGATGCTAAAGATGAAACTTCAGTACTTTGGCCACCTCATGCGAAGAGTTGACTCATTGGAAAAGACTTTGATGCTGGGAGGGATTGGGGGCAGGAAGAGAAGGGGATGACAGAGGATGAGATGGCTGGATGGCATTACCAACTCAATGGACATGAGATTGAGTGAACTCTGGGGGTTGGTGATGGACAGGGAGGCCTGCCATGCTGCAATTCATGGGGTTGCAAAGAGTTAGACATGACTGAGTGAGTGAACTGAACTGAACTGAATATTTCTTGGGTTTCTCTAGTATGTTTTAAGTATTTGATTTGTTAACCTGATAGTTCTTCAAATTTGTTTCAGTAATTTCATATAAGTAAGAAACTTGTACTGTTCTTCTTATATAATTAATGTTCTTAAATTTGAAGAAACAGCAACAACAATAAATTAGAGATAAACAACAAAATCTCTAGATGTTTGCTACACAGATAATCAATTAATATTTTAATGTTTTACTTTTTTTTAATTCTAGCAAAGTAGTGGAGCAGCACCATATGGGTCTGCCCAGGACAGACCTCCCCCACACACATCCTCTGCCTGACTCTTCTTCATAGAAAAGCTGTAATTTCCCAGACCTCCCCTAAGCCACAAAGGCGTCACTCAAGAATTAAGGAATGAAAGGATATGAACATGTAGTACCAAAAGTAGCAGCTGGATCAGGAAAACTGGTAATGAACAGTATATCAATCATATGGCAGTCACAGAATCTTTAGTTTCTCTTTGAAATACCTAGATAACAGTATCTGACGCACATTTCCTGAGTTGTGTTATAGATGCTAAATCATTCTCACCAAATAGAAGATGTCAACTACATGATTAACATGAGCGTGTAGCTCCCAAACTGACTGGAAGCTGAGGATTGATAATGTTAAACTTTGTGACACCATCTTGTTTTCTCACCATTAACCAATCAGGGAGTTGTGCATGAGTCCATCATATACCAGGTGACTTCCCTGCCCCACCATGCCTTTACAAATGCTTCCCTGAAACCCCTTCAGGAGTCTGGATTTTTTTTTTTTTTTTTTTTGGTACATTAGCTGTCCTGGATTCCTTGTCTGGCACCTTAAATCTAATGATTCATTTTCCTTCACCACCCTGTGTCAGTAGATTGACTTTACTATGTAATGAATAAAAGATATAAAATGCATTACTTCCTGGAAATGAGCTTTCCAGAAGAGAGAAGGACAATAAATAAAAATAAACATTTTTAAAAGTTAACGTATGTTAGAAGGAAAAAACAAAACAGTACTAAAGTGATATGAATAGTGTGGTATTTGAGCTATCTCATAATTTAAACAAGCCATTCAGGTTGGAGTTCATTCAGAAGATAATATTTAAGGAAAAATGTGAAAGAGGTGAGGGAATTAACCAAGCGCATATTTAAGGAGATGATGTCTAGGAGAGAAGCGCCAAAGCAGTTTTATAAGGTCGAAACATCCAAGAGGCCACGATATGATGGGAAGTAAGGGCACGCCGATACAGAATGAAGTCAATGAGGGAATAGCAAATGATGTAGGAGAATAAATGCAGGTAAAATAGATGTTTAAAATATTTAAAGAACCAAAGTGTATGCAGAGATAATGCAAGATAACCCTAAGTAGGTTTCCTTAGAATATATAAAAATAAATTTAAATTTCTAACCTTTAGTATATTTAAAACATGGGATATATAATAAAAACTGGTACTTGTACCTTTGAATATGATCAGAAAGAAGTTCAAGAGCACTGGAAAATGAGGACCAAGTTCACCAGTGTTCTCAGTGTTAATATTCTATGATTTTCTTGAAGAAAACATTTACTATTGCTAGCTATCAGGATAATAATAGATTAACAATTGTATCCACATCTACCTTTTCTGAGTAGCAGAATAAAAATTATAGAACAAAAATATTAAGCAAGACAAAGTAGGAGACAATAGAACCATTTATATTTTATAATATAACCGGAATTATTTATGGTGTTTCTCTAGTGGAAGTATGTACATCTTTATTTCTGTTTAGTAATACTTGATGACATAAATATGACTTCAGCTAAGTCAGATAAACTGACAATTGAATAGAAGGGCTAAAATGTGCTTTATGTGTAATTTTTACTTTTCATTGCTGTTTCTTTTTAAGGATTGGGATACACCTGAGAGTAAATTTTGTTGTACCATGTCCATTACTTGATACCAGACTTAAAATTAGTAGACAGTCAACAAAATATTAATCAAAGGCTCCCCAACTTCAGTATGCATCAGAATGACAGGTACTCTGTTTTCAAAATGAAAATTATCTACTATCCCTTCCTATATTATAATTCTATAATTAAAGAAAGACACTCTTCATGACTTCAATGAAGAGGATCTAAATATTAGAATGTATATATAGAGAGAGTTGTTGATATTTGTTTATAATTCATTTGCAATACCCTTTCAAACTTTTCCTTATGTTTATTACTATCAAATACTAATTCTGAGGCCTCTCCAAATCATTTATTTTAATTTCTAAAATATTTTAATATTTTGCCTCTGAATATGTATGAAGGGAAAGAAGAGACCTCACATCTCTATAAAGAATCTTATTGCAAACTAGAGAATTAAGTTAGAATAGAAGTTAAGAAGAAAGGTTTTGGCATAATTTAAAGCCAATGATACTTGTATTCCCAAGACATCGGACATGTCTTTCAATTTCAGTTTTTTCTACCTCCTGTCGGTACTGACACTAGAAACCACCACAGATCAGTATTTCAGAGACAATATGGTACAACAGTTAAGAACATTGCTTAAGTGATCAGAAGGCAAAGATCCCAAATTCTGGTTCTGACACTCACTATCGATGTTCCCTGGGTAGTTGTTCCTTGTCTGCTTCAACTTTGCATCCATAGACTGAAGGAAACTCATCTCATTTTCTCATAGGGTTGTCAGAAGCATAAAACAAATTTGCAAGTGTGATGTGCCTGACATAATGTAAGTATAAAGCATGCTGCCTATTTTAACAAACAAAGTGTTAGCATACTTCATGGGAAATAGATGGAGAAACAGTGGAAACAGTGTCCGACTTTATTTTTGGGGGCTCCAAAATCACTACAGATGGCAACTGCAGCCGTGAAATTAAAAGACTCTTACTCCTTGGAAGTAAAGTTATGATCAACTTAGATAGCATATTCAAAAGCAGAGACATTACTTTGCCAACAAAGATTCGTCTAGTCAAGGCTATGGTTTTTCCTGTGGTCATGTATGGATATGAGAGTTGGACTGTGAAGAAGGCTGAGTGCCGAAGAATTGATGCTTTTGAACTGTGGTGTTGGAGAAGACTCTTGAGAGTCCCTTGGACTGCAAAGAGATCCAACCAGTCCTTTCTGAAGGAGGTCAGCCCTGGGATTTCTTTGGAAGGACTGATGCTAAAGCTGAAACTCCAGTACTTTGGCCACCTCATGTGAAGAGTTGATTCATTGGAAAAGTCTCTGATGCTGGGAGGGACGGGGGGCAGGAGGAGAAGGGGACGACAGAGAATGAGATGGCTGGATAGCATCACTGACTCGATGGACATGAGTCTGGGTGAACTCCAGGAGTTGGTGATGGACAGGGAGGCCTGGCATGCTTTGATTCATGGGGTCGCAAAGAGTCAGACACGACTGAGCAACTGAACTGAACTGAACTGAACTGAATGTCTGTTAGGCCAAAAAAAAAAAAAAAAAGAATAAGACAGACTTCAAATAACTTCCAGTTTGTATATTTTAAATAGATTTCATATGAAAGAAGAAATTGAGTATCCAAAGGCTCTTCCTATTCTCTTTGACAAGTTTATCCTCTCTCTTAACAGAAAGGAACAAACTATTTAGGTTAATCAACCCTAGCTTTGCCAGGAGGGTTTTAACTCTCTCAAATAAATCTCTCTTCTGATTTTATAAACATTTTGTGTGGTTAAATACATAAGTAAATGGTCCACAAGCTTTTCCTCTCTTTCAAGTGTTTTAAGTACATGAGACAGGGTTTTGTTACACAAGTGGAGACAAAATTCTACTGAGCAACATCTTGAGAATTCAGTTGTCTCTAAACATCAAAAGGCCAAACATACTAGACTTTGACTCTTGAACATTTTAAATGTGTGTTAGTCATTCAGTCATGTCTGACTTTTTGAAACCCAATAGACTGTAGCCCACCAGGCTCATAAGTCCATGGGATTTCTCAGGCAACATAATAGAGTGGGTAGGCATTCTCTTCTCCAGGGGATCTTCCCAACGCCAGAGTCAAGCCTGGATCTTTTGCATTGGAGGCTGATTCTATACTATCTGAACTAGAAGCTCTGGTTCCTTACAGTTTTTCATTCATTATTTCATGTTAATATAGAGGACAACAGTTTCCTCACCAATAAAAGTCAACTTATAAATAATTCTTGCCTACCTCATCCCTCACAAATGCTTGCTATACATTTCTATTTCAAGAGAATCACATTCTTTCATTTAAACATTTTGTGCTGAGGCTCATGAGAATAAAAGGAATATTGTAGGAATGTTGTCAACTTTGTCACCTTTAACTTAAGTATTTCAATAAGAACTTAAAAGCAATGTTTTTAAATGTATAAATCAGTTCCTTCTGTAGATTGTCATACTTTTAAAGATTCATGTTCAGAATACATTCTATATCTTGGATAGCTTTGAGCTAGATTTTTTATTAGGATGACCAGGAAAATAACTTTTTTTACATCATTATAGATTCTTTTCTAATTTAATGCTTTATTATACTTAAATATGGTCATTTAATTTTTTTAGAGTTCTTTTTGACTTATTCAGTTATTTTTTTCCTTTCATCTTGGGTTAATATTTTGTTCTTTTTTTAAAAAAATATTTTTCTGAATTACAATTTCTTGCATTTTATTTTATTATGATTTTAATGCCTTTATTTTATGGAGTTATCTTTTTTCTTTTATCGACCAATGTTCAAGCACACACTAAATGCCTTAAAAAGAGAAGCCTGACACAGGAACTGCTTCTAACCAATGTGTAGTTTTTAATTTTTTTAATAAAAGATTGCCCAGAGAGACTTATAGTCATGATTGGGAGATAAATGATATTTATACCAATAAGAAATACTACTTATTGATAGAAAAGATCTAATATCATTGCAGCATTATTTGAATATGCTAGAATAATTGTACTCAATAAGGATCAAGGAAAAGTCTTTTACAAAATAGTGATGACTGGCAAGTTGCCCTGATAGATTTCAGGGGTTAAATTTTGTTTCATTTGCCCTCAAGCCCCCACAGTAGTTAAAAGTTCAAAAATGTTAGATTGGCAGTTTGAGGATACCTGTGGAACTTTCCAGCCCTATACAGTTCCTACCCTCCCCTTTACCCTATGGGGGAGGGACGTGCTGTCTCAAATAAGAGATACTCAGAGAAGGGTTTTCTCAATTTCTTAGTTATCAACAGGCAGTACGATTAACAATACTTTATATATTATTATAAATACATAAATATATTTGCCTAATTACAGTTTGCCTAATTAGATATGGGTATAAATAAAATATAATAAAGGTATACCTAATTCTATTTATAGATCTATACTTAATTAATTTGTATATAAATTAATATGTATACTATGTATACATATTATATATATATACTGTATAGTTAAATGTATATTACAGTAATATAATGTGTGTGTGGCTGATATTAATTGAAATAGATTGATGTGCTGTGATGATATAGGTTCTATATAGGTTATAGGTTAGGTTATATATGTGTGACATGTATTATTGCAGTACATTGGTTTGTGTTGGTTGGTATTAGTGGTGTACGTGTTGTATTGCTGTAATATATGTTAATATATTAATTATAAAGATTAATTCAAGTATATTGATTTATATATAGTATATGTCAATAAGTTTATACTTGTTGCTATATATACATATATAAATACATTTTACATTTAAATATATCGGTATACCAAAATGAGATAAAGAGGTTATACATTTATTATTTAAATTTATACAGAGACCTAAGCTAAACATTCGGGGAAGGCAATGGCACCCCACCCCAGTAAACCCTAACCCAGTACTTTTGCCTGGAAAATTCCATGGACAGAGGACCCTGGAAGGCTCCAGTCCATGGGGTCGCTAAGAGTCGGACACGACTGAGCGACTTCACTTTCAGAACCTGCAAATCAGACTTCACCTGAAAGACTCTGCTGTAAGCATTCCTGCTGCTGCTGCTGCTAAGTCACTTCAGTCGTGTCCGACTCTGTGGGACCCCATAGATGGCAGCCCACCAGGCTCCCCCATCCCTGGGATTCTCCAGGCAAGAACACTGGAGGGTGTTGCCATTTCCTTCTCCAATGCATGAAAGTGAAAAGTGAAAGTGAAGTCTCTCAGTCATGTCTGACTCTTAGCGACCCCATGGACTGCAGCCTACCAGGCTCCTCTGTCCATGGGATTTTCCAGGCAAGAGTACTAGAGTGGGGTGCCATTGCCTTTTCCTGAGTTACAACTAAAATACAAAAATACATCCTAAATACTATGTTCAAACCCTCTCATTCTTACATGTGCAAAATGAGCTTTAAAAAGTATATGTGAATTGCAGAAACAAAAATCAATTTTGAGTAGTCAAAAGAATTTAGACTTAGAACATTTAACAGATCATATCTTCACACTTAGAAAATGATCATAGGATGAAAGATCAAGTCAGGCAAGCAGGAAGAATAGGAAAGTACAAAAGGACATGATGATTCTTTTTCTTTAAAGGATTTTTCCAGATATATCAACAGCAGTGTCTACCTATTTTAACTTGGTAAGAAATTAGTCACATAGTACCTACTAAATTAAAAAATCTGAAAAGAAATTCACACAAAGAAAGTGTTCAAGAGTTATATTTACCTTCGTCTCTGCAATAATCCTCTTCCTACACGTCTTCCTCCTCTTTTTCTGTTTTTCTACTTCTATCTTTCTACATTATTTTGCTTTATTATTCTTTAACTTATTTTGTTCAGAGAATAATCATTTCTTGGTTAAAGTCCTGTGCTTTTATTAAAAGTATCAGCATGCATGAAAATACTGAACAAATGTTTGAGAACTTCTCTATACCATGCAATACAGTAGGCAGCCTCCATTTAATGTAAGTATAATCTTGTTTCCTTCTTTCACAAGCTTAGAATATAGTAGAGAGACATATGGGGTTTCCAAGGTGGCGACAGTGGTAAAGAACTCACCTGTCAATGCAGGACACATAAGAGACCCAGGTTTGATTCCTGAGTCAGAGAGATCCCCTGGAGGTGGGCATGGCAACCCACTCCAGTATTTTTGTCTTTACTTTAAAGAATTTTAGTTTCTTGTAACTAGTTCATAATGCTTAGATTCTCCAAGCTATGTTATTACTTATATTTAAATGTAAATTTGTTTTCCATATTTGTGTTAAATTTTCAGATAGGTATCAATAACAGTACTGATACCTCCCCTTCATATCACCCTGTATTACATTGTACAATATATTTCCTTTTAATTTTAACATTTTAAAATCCTATCCATAAAATTAACATTTTTTAAAATTTTTTTAACACCATAAGGAAGTTATATATAAGATTCTCTGTGGCTTTTGCTTTCATCTTATTGCATACTCTGTTTAAGACTCTTCATATGTTATAATCTTGCTTTTTAAATAAAACTTAAAATGTCTAGTAACCTAATTTAGCTTTAATAACATTACATGATAAGTATTTAATGAGTTACAAACTATTTACAGCTAAGTAATCCCTATTTTTTCCCCAAAATCAGCAATGGTGTTAGCATAAAATCATATGGGAGAAGAAAATGAACCTCATTAAATACCCTCATAAAAACTCCCACACATAAATGCATCAACAAAAACAACCAAAATTATACTGAGCAAAGATTATACTGAACAACATAATGGCAAAAAATCTCACAGTAAATATAATTCCTGTTCAGGAATGAATCAGAAACCAAAGTAAACCCAGCTTATTACTTCAAATACAAATTAATACATTATTCAGCTTTACATCAAAATTTTTAATTTGGGTTATACAGATACTTTCAGTGTAACACTCACCCTTCAGAGAAGTAGGCAAGAAATACAACTATACTGTGTGTAGAATGTGTTAGGGGCACAAACCAGAATATCTGTATTTTCGGAAAGAAAAAAAAGTCTATTTATATACATACTAACTTAAGTCATACAAATAAACTGTCCGCTACAGACAGCGATTTCATTTGATCCACAGCACCGGTGAATTTTTCTCGCAAACTCTTAACAGTCTGTGATCTGATGACATCAATTAATCTCATATCTTGTTAATATAGGAAAAAGGAGAAAAAACAGCTTTCCTAGCAAACAACATTAATACTTACATAGAAGAGAAAAGCTTTATATATTTAGTGAGTCTCTTTTCAGTTTTTATTCTTTTAGTTCATTTTCTAACTAAAGTCTGTCACTTATAGTCAGGATATGAAAGATAACATATTTTTTTAGAGTAAGTTTTCAAATTTTAAAAACTCAGGTTAACTTTTAGAGTTATTTACAGTTCTCTGAATGTTAGTCAACCAAATATCACCATACATCAAAACCTAAGTCTAAAATATTGACAAAATTCATGTGCTTTATGAGCACTGCAAGTATTTACTGGAAGAAATCAAGCCACAGATGACTAAGACACTATTACACACTGAGATTATGTATAGAGTGTGAAAACTGTGATTGAAAAGTAATTCTAGAATGAGCATATTCTGCTATGGTAATACATCTCTTTATATCAATTTCTACTGTATATATCATCTCCTCTATTGAAAACAAACCCCTCTGAGGCATGACAGCACCTGATACAATCAGGAAATTTGTGCTGGAATAACAAAATTGCTTTGATAAATAAGTTTTCCATTTTAGTGATTTCTCCTTTCTACAGTTATTTTTTATATCTGTTTCTGACAATAAACTTACAGTTGCATAATTAAAAAAGATTAAACTGCATTGGCTGATATACTTTGAAAGACATTCAATGAGAACTTTATAGAGTTTCCTGAGCAAATGAAAAAAAAAAAAATGTGATGCTGTGACATTGTTCAATGTGTGTGATTCCCAAGCATTTGAAGAAAAATTATCAGAATGTTCAAGACGACTAGACTAGAAGATTTGTAACTTTGGCAATTAGAAAGTAAACTTTCACTGGATGTAAAGTTAAATGGTTTCGCTGGCCACCCTTTTTCTCTATCTTTCTCTCATTTTGTGTTCCTCCTATTAGCTTTTGATGCTGAAAAAGACTTCAGACCTTTGACTTAAATAGATATGCAGTAATTAATATACTATCCTCTCTTGTTATATCAAAGATGTAAAAATTATGATAGATCAATAAAATATCATGTCAGTCATTAATTCAGTTCAGTTCAGTCGTCCAGTCGTGTCCGAATCTTTGAGACCCCATGAATTGCAGCACGCCAGGCCTCCCTATCCATCACCAACTCCCAGAGTTCACCCAGACTCATGTCCATCGAGTCAGTAATGCCATCCAGCTATCTCATCCTCTGTCATCCCCTTCTCCTCCTGCTTCCAATCCCTCCCAGCATCAGAGACTTTTCCAATGAGTCAAATGCTCGCATGAGGTGGCCAAAGTACTGGAGTTACAGCTTTAGCATCATTCCTTCCAAAGAAAGCCCACAGCTGATCTCCTTAGGAATGGACTGGTTGGATCTCCCTGCAGTCCAAGGGACTCTCAGGAGTCTTCTCCAACATCACAGTTCAAAAGCATCAATTCTTCGGCGCTCAACCTTCTTCACAGTCCAAATCTCACATCCATACATGACCACTGGAAAAAGCATAGCCTTGACTAGACGAATCTTTGTTGGCAAAGTAATGTCTCTGCTTTTGAATATGCTATCTAGATTGGACAAAACTTTCCTTCCAAAGAGTAAGCGTCTTTTAATTTCATGGTTGCAGTCAGCATCTGTAGTGATTTTGGAGCCCCCAAAAATAAAGTCTGACACTATTTCCATTGTTTACCCATCTATTTCCCATGAAGTGATGGGACCAGATGCCATGATCTTCGTTTTCTGAATGTTGAGCTTTAAGCCAGCTTTTTCAGTCTCCACTTTCACTTTCATCAAGAGGCTTTTTACATCTTCTTCAGTTTCTGCCATAAGGGTGGTGTCATCTGAATATCTGAAGTTATTGATATTTCTCCTGGCAATCTTGATTCCAGCTTGTGTTTCTTCCAGCCCAGCATTTCTCATAATGTACTCACATATAAGTTAAATAAGCAGGGTGACAATATACAACCTTAATGTACTTCTTTTCCTATTTCGAACCAGTCTGCTGTTCAATGTTCAGTTCTAATTGTTGCTTCCTGACCTGCATACAGGTTTCTCAAGAGGCAGATCAGGTGGTCTGATATTCCCATCTCTTTCAGAATTTTCCACAGTCTATTGTGATCCACGCAGTCAAAGGCTTTGGCATAGTCAAGAAAGCAGAAATAGATGTGTTTCTGGAACTCTCTTGCTTTTTTCCATGATTCAGTGGATGTTGGGAATTTGATCTCTGGTTCCTCTGCCTTTTTTAAAACCAGCTTGAACATCAGGAAGTTCATGGTTCACATATTGCTGAAGCCTGGCTTGGAGAATTTTGAACATTACTTTACTAGCGTGTGAGATGAGTGCAATTGTGTGGTAGTTTGAGCATGCTTTGGCATTGCCTTTCTTTGGGATTGAAATGAAAACTGACCTTTTCAAGTCCTGTGGCCACTGCTGAGTTTTCCAAATTTGCTGGCATATTAAGTGCAGCAGTTGTACAGCATAATCTTTCCGAATTTGAAATAGCTCAACTGGAATTCCATCACCTCCACTAGCTTTGTTCTTAGTGATGCTTTCTAAGGCCCACTTTCTTCACATTCCAGGATGTCTGGCTCTAGGTCACTGATCACACCATCGTGATTATCTGCGACATGACGATCTTTTTTATACAGTTCTTCTGTGTATTCTTGCCACCTCTTTTTAATATCTTCTGCTTCTGTTAGGTCCATACCATTTCTTCCTTTATTGAGGAATTTTTAATCTTTGCGTGAAATGTTCACTTGGTATCTGTAATTTTCTTGAAGAGATCTCTAGTCTTTCCCATTCTGTTGTTTTCCTCTCTTTCTTTGCATTTGATCACTGAGGAAGGCTTTCCTATCTCTTCTTGCTATTCTTTGAAACTCTGCATTCAGATGTTTATATCTTTCCTTTTCTCCTTTGCTTTTTGCTTCTCTTCTTTTCACACCTGTTTGTAAGGCCTCCCCAAACAGCCATTTTGCTTTTTTGCATTTCTTTTCCATGGGGATGGTCTTCATCCCTGTATCCTGTACAATGTCACAAACCTCATTCCATAGTTCATCAGGCACTCTATCAGATCTAGCCCCTTAAATGTATTTTTCACTTCCACCGTATAATCATAAGGTATTTGATTTAGATCATACCTGAAAGGTCTAGTGGTTTTTCCTACTTTCTTCAATTTAAGTCTGAATTTGGCAATAAGGAATTCATGGTCTGAGCCACAGTCAGCTCCTGGTCTTGTTTTTGCTGATTGTATAGAGCTTCTCCATCTTTGGCTGCAAAGATCATAATCAATCTGATTTCAGTGTTGACCCTCTGGTGATGTCCATATGTAGAGTCTTCTCTTGTGTTGTTGGAAGAGGGTGTTTGCTATGACCAGTGAATTTTCTTGGCAAAACTCTTATTAGTCTTTACCCTGCTTCATTCCGTATTCCAAGGCCAAATTTGCCTGTTACTCCAGGTGTTTCTTGACTTCCTACTTTTGCATTCCAGTCCCTTATAATGAAAAGGACATCTTTTTGTGGATGTTAATTCTAAAAGGTCTTGTCGGTCTTCATAGCATCTTTCAACTTCAGCTTCTTCAGCATTACTGGTTAGGTCATAGACTTGGATTACTGTGATATTGAATGGTTTGCCTTGGAAAAAACAGAGATCATTCTGTCTTTTTCGAGATTGCATCCAAGTACTGCATTTTGGACTCTTTTGTTGACCGTGATGGCTACTCCATTCCTTCTGAGGCATTCCTGCCTGCAGTAGTAGATATAATGGTCATGTGAGTTAAATTCACCCATTTCAATCCATTTTAGTTCACTGATTCCTAGAATGTCGACATTCACTCTTTCCATCTCTTGTTTGACCACTTCCAATTTGCCTTGATTCATGGACCTGACATTCTAGTTTCCTATGCAATATCACTCTTTACAGCATCGGACCTTGCTTCTATCACCCGTCACATCCATAGCTGGGTTTTGTTTTTGTTTTGGCTTCATCCTTTCATTCTTTCTGGACTTATTTCTCCACTGATGTCCAGTAGCATATTGGGCACCTACTGACCTGGGGAGTTCCTTTTTCAGTATCCTATCATTTTGCCTTTTCCTACTGTTCATGGGGTTCTCAAGGCAAGCATATTGAAGTGGTTTGCCATTCCCTTGTCCAGTGGACCACCTTCTATCAGATTTCTCCACCATGAACCAGCCGTCTTGGGTTGCCCCATGTGCAACGCTTAGTTTCATTGAGTTAGACAAGGCTGTGGTCCTAGTGTGATTAGACTGACTAGCTTTCTGTGAGTATGGTTTCACTGTGTCTGTCCTTAGTATGATCTAATTGTTTCTAACACAGAGAAGACTAAGCCTAAATTGCCATAGCCTGGTGTTATCTATATAAATCTAACTCATAGTTGTAGGAGATTTTTTTCCTCCTTTCCTGAAACTTTTCTTGGAAACTTTTCTTGTTATATCAGTCATAGAGAAACATAAAAATTTTGTTTAGCTCATAAAAAATAGAGTAAAATTCCTTTCTTGCTATGGCCACAGTAAGTGATGATGATGATATTTAAAGGAGGAGGAGAGTGGAAGGAAAGGGGAAGAGAAAAATGAGGGAGAACATCAAATTTTAAAAATGCAAAAGGTCACCCTAGCAGGATTTACCACGTGTTTTAAAAAAACTTTTTAAAAAACCCTATAAGAAAGGTAATGTCCATTATCTGTCCAAAATTTTGCAAGGAAGTTTTATGAGGGGAAACTATAAAAAGCATTTTAAAATTGTGCTTATGATAAGTAAGTATAGGTAAGCTTAATTTTCTATTTGTTTATTCATTTTACATTATTTTTAAAGTCTAACTTTACATCAGGTATTCTATTCAGCACTGAGCATACAGTGGGTATCAAACAAACAAACAAAAAATTACTCATACTTAACTTACACTTCAGTGTAAAGAAATATAAAGTAAACAGGTAAAATAGATACATCAGGAGCTAGGGTATTTAGATAAATAGCTGATTCTAGATCTGGGGCAGAGAAAATCCAAGATAAATTTGTAATATCTTATACTGTAAGAATATAAGGACATACTAAACAAACCAACAGGCAAAAACAGAAAAAAAAAAAATTCTACAAATTGATGGGATTGTCTGTAACAAAGCAATGTGCAGGGGTGAGCTTGACAGAGTTCCAAAAGTGGAACAATTTCAGCAATAAAATAAGTAATAGTACCTTGTGAAAGTGTTGGTCCCTCAGTTGTGTCTGACTCTTTGCAATCTGAGCCACTAGGGAAGCCCTAAAATTGTAGCCTGTCAGGTTCCTCTGCCTATGGCATTCTCCAGGCAAGAATATTGGAGTGGAGAGACATTCCCTTCTTCAAAACTCAGAGATTGAACCTGGGTCTCCTGCTTTGACAGATTTTTCTTTACCATATGAGTCACCAGGGAAGCCCAATAGTATCTTACTCAATAAAATAATAAAAGCCTTAAGAACATCAATAAATGATTTAATAAGTAAAAAATGGAGGAATAGAGACATATTTACCTTTCAAAAGAATTTGAAAATCTAAATGTAGATCATCTCCTTTTCAGGAGCTAGAGTTTAATTTCCTTCCCCAGAGTGTAGACACTTGGATAGAGTATATAAAGGGAAAAAGAGTGCCATTGCAATGAAGACACATGAGAAATCAAGTGTTCAAGGTTAACATCATCAGTGGTAAGTCATGTTTATATAACGTATCTCTGATACGATGCCACAGAAGGACTCTTCACCTCTATCATATTCCCCTCCCAAATCCACAGCTCTCATCTAATTATGAGAAAACACCAGATAAGATCAAACTGAAGGGCATTCTGAAAAAAAAAAAAAAAAAAAAACTAATCTCTTCCAAAGAGTGAAGGTCATGAAAAACAAGGGAAGACTAATCAGAGAGGAGAAGGACTAAGGAGACATGGTATTTAAAAGGGTCATTGGATGCTGGGCTGGATCCTGGAACAGAAAGATGAGTATTAGTGGAAAAACTAGAGAAATCTGAATGAAGTCTGATGTTTAGTTAGTGGGATTGTATCAAATTTAGACTCATAATTTTAACAAAGGAAATCTTGTTACAAATGAAGCTAACATTAGAGGAAGCTGGGCGAAATCTCTACTATCTTTTCAACTTTTCTGTACATATTAAACTATTCAAAAATAGGAAACTTTAGTTTATTTTTAAGTGAATTATATCACACATACACACACACACACACACATATATATATGTCATGTATATGGGCATGTATTATATAATGGCATATACGACAATTGTTGAGTTAAGTGAAACTGAAGAGGGTGATAAGGAATATTCATAAAACCTTCAGCAAGG
Organism: Tragelaphus eurycerus; assembly: GCA_935064755.1. Classification (NCBI taxonomy): domain Eukaryota; kingdom Metazoa; phylum Chordata; class Mammalia; order Artiodactyla; family Bovidae; genus Tragelaphus; species Tragelaphus eurycerus. The sequence continues at coordinate 10,977,222 of CAKXYN010000004.1, forward strand.
TGACAAGGATGACAATGACAGAAAGAAGAGAGAGAACCACCTATATTCAGAATCCACCCATATTCAGCTATCTGCCATCCAGACACACAGAACAGCTAGAGCTAAGGCCTGGAGGAGAGAGCGTGTGGAGTTTTATTCATTTTAACTATTTATTATTAATAAAGTGGCATAATGAAAATGATGGGTCTTAAAAAAAGTTATAAACATAAAGAAAGTGATCAGCTTTTCACACCACTGTTTTCCATTTTATTCAATTCAGGATTTAATAAAAAAATGTACATCAAATCATTTGCTTTGGTTTATATTTTTATTTGGGAGTTGGGATTAAACTTTTTAGTAAAATTTTGACACTTGAATGTTAAAATAGCAGTAAAATCCTTTGGGTCACTCTGCTGGACTGTGAAGAAGGCTGAGCGCTGAAGAATTGATGCTTTTGAACTGTGGTGTTGGAGAAGACTCTTGAGAGTCCCTTGGACTGCAAGGAGATCCAACCGGTCCATTCTGAAGGAGATCAGCCCTGGGATTTCTTTGGAAGGAATGATGCTAAAGCTGAAACTCCAGTATTTTGGCCACCTCATGCGAAGAGTTGACTCACTGGAAAAGACTCTGATGCTGGGAGGGATTGGAGGCAGGAGGAGAAGGGGACAACAGAGGATGAGATGGCTGGATGGCATCACTGACTCGATGGATGTGAGTCTGGGTGACCTCCGAGAGCTGGTGATGGATAGGGAGGCCTGGCGTGCTGCGATTCATGGGGTCGCAAAGAGTCGGACACAACTGAGCGACTGATCTGATCTGATCTGAAAATATTTCTAAAGAAATCTGGTATTAAAGCATGTTCTTTACTTTCTGAGTACACACATACATATTTTAAATTATAATGCAAAGTGGTAATTATAATTAAAATAGTGACTGGAACTAATGAAATAATAAGCCATGTGATATAAACATGTATTAGAAAGGCTTTTCATCTGAGTACTGACTGTTTCATAGCTTTGTATACTTATTATATTGCCTTTTCAAATATCTGCCTGTTAGTATATATTAGAAATGGCAGTCATTGAATATAAGAACATTCACAGTGAGGGTTGGCTAGCACCTCATTTGATTAAATTGACTTGCCAGTAAATGAAGTCTTCTCTTGGTTTCAGTAGCTATTTTAGTCTTTTATTTATTGGTTATTAGTTTGTTAATGAAATAATTTCACTTATATTCTTATCATAGCTATCTTTATAAGCAGATTTTGTATTATGCTAGAAACTATGAAAAGGAAACCTGGAAAATATCAATTTTATTTCCAATCCCAAAGAAAGGCAATACCAAAGAACCTTCAAACCACAGCACAATTGCACTCATATTACATGCTAGCAAAGTAATGCTCAAAATGCTTCAAGCTTCAGCAGCACATGAATGGAGAACTTACAGATGTTCAAGCTGGGTTTAGAAAAGGCGGAGGAAATAGACATCAAATTGCCAACATGTGTTGGATCATACAAAGATCAAGAGAAGTCCAAAGAAACATTTACTTCTGCTTCATTGACTATACTAAAGCCTTTGACTGTGTGGATCACGACAAACTGAAGAATTCTTAAAGAGATGGGAATACCATGCCACCTTACCTGCCTCCTGAGAAATCTGTATGAAGGTCAAGAAGCAACAGTTAGAACTGGACCATAAAAACAGACTGGCTCAAAACTGGGACAGTACATCCAGTACGGCACGTCCAGTATAGTATGTCAAAGCTTTATATTGTCATCCTGCTTATTTAACTTATATGCAGAGTGCATTGTGAGAAATGCAAGGCTGGAGAAAGCACAAGCTGGAATCAAGATTCCCAGGAGAAATATCAATAACCTCTAATATGCAGATGACACCACTCTTATGGCAGAAATCAAAGAGAAACTAAAGAGCCTCTTGATGCAAATAAAGAGGAGAGTAAAAAGTTGGCTTAAAGCTCAACATTCAGAGAACTAAGATCATGGAATCTTGTCCCATCCTTTCATGGCAAATAGATGAAGAAAGAGTGGAAACAGTGACAGACTTAATTTTCTTGGGTTCCAAAATCACTGCAGATGGTGATTGCACCCATGAAATTAAAAGACACTTGTTCCATGGAAGGAAAGCTATGACCAACCTAGAAGGCATATTAAAAAGCAGAGACATTACTTTGCTGACAAAGGTCCATCTAGTCAAAGCTATGGTTTTTCCAGTAGTCATGTATGAATGTGAGAGTTGGACTATAAGGAAAGCTGAGTGAGGAAGATTTGATGCTTTTGAACTGTGGCATTGGAGAAGACTTTTGAGAGTACCTTAGACTGCAAGGAGATCAAACCAGTCATTCCTAAAGGAAATAAATCCTGAATATTCATTGGAAGGACTGATGCTGAAGCTGATGCTCCAATACTTTGGCCACATGATGTGAAGAACTGACTCATTGGAAAGGACCCTGATGCTGGGAAGGATTAAAGGCAGGGAGAGAGGGGGACAACAGAGGATTAGGTGGTTGAATGGCATCACTGACTTGATGGATATGAGTTTGAGTAAGCTCCAGGAGTTGGTGATGGACAGGGAAGCCTGGCGTGCTGCTGTCCATGGGGTTGCAAACCATCAGACATGACTGAGTGACTGAACTGAACTGAGAAATTATGAAACCTCCTAATTCAAAATATTAATATTCTTATTCAGTTTAAATCCATGCTTCATTATAATTCCAAATAATAACCACAAATTAAAAAGAAGTCCATTGCTTCCTGAGGGGCTCAGATGGTAAAGAATCTGCCTGTAATGAAAGAGACCCAGTTTTGATACCTCAGTGAGGAAGATCCCCTAGAGAAGGGAATGGCAACCCAATATAGCACTCTTGCCTAGAGAATTCCATGGACAGAGGAGCCTGGTGGGCTACAGTTCAAGGAGCTACAAAGAGTCAAATATGATCGAGTGACTAACATTTTCACTTTCACTTGTCATTGGCTAAAAAATTATAAATCTTCAACTAATAGTATGGAGACAACTGGATAACCACATATGAAAGAATGAATTTGGACCCTCACTTCACTCTTGTGCAAAAATTAACTCAAAATGTATGAACATTATAAATATCAGATCAGATCAGATCAGTCGCTCAGTTGTGTCCAACCCTTTGTGACCCCATGAACTGCAGCACGCCAGGCCTCCCTATCCATCACCAGCTCTCGGAGGTCACTCAGACTCACATTCATCGAGTCAGTGATGCCATCCAGCCATCTCATCCTCTGTCATCCCCTTCTCCTCCTGCCCTCAATCCCTCCAAGCATCAGAGTCTTCTCCAATGAGTCAACTCTTCGCATGAGATGGCCAAAATACTGGAGTCTCAGCTTCAGCATCATTCCTTCCAAAGAAATCCCAGGGCTGATCTCCTTTAGAATGGACTGGTTGGATCTCCTGGCAGTCCAAGGGACTCTCAAGAGTCTTCTCCAACACCACAGTTCAAAAGCATCAATTCTTCAGTGCTCAGCCTTCTTCACAGTCCAGCTCTCACATCCATACATGACCACAGGAAAGACCATAGCCTTGACTAGGTGAACATTTGTTGGCAAAGTGATGTCTCTGCTTTTGAATATGCTATGTAGGTTGGTCATAACTTTCCTTCCAAGGAGTAAGCGTCTTTTAATTTCATGGCTGCAGTCACCATCTGCAGTGATTTTGGAGCCCAGAAAAATAAAGTCTGACACTGTTTCCACTGTTTCCCCATCTATTTCCCATGTAGTGATGGGACCAGATGCCATGATCTTCGTTTTCTGAATGTTGAGCTTTAAGCCAACCTTTTCACTCTCCACATTCACCTTCATCAAGAGGCTTTTTAGTTCCTTTTCACTTTCTGCCATAAGGGTGGTATCATCTGCATATCTGAGGTTATTGATATTTCTCCCGGCAATCTTGATTCCAGCTTGTGTTTCCTCCAGTCCAGCATTTCTCATGATGTACTCTGCATATAAGTTAAACAAACATGGTGACAATATACAGCCTTGACGTACTCCTTTTCCTATTTGGAACCAGTCTGTTGTTCCATGACCAGTTCTAACTGTTGCTTCCTGACCTGCATACAGATTTCTCAAGAGGCAGATCAGGTGGTCTGGTATTCCCATCTCTTTCAGAATTTTCCACAGTTTATTGTGATCCACACAGTCAAAGGCTTTGGCATAGTCAATAAAGCAGAAATAGATGTTTTTCTGGAACTCTCTTGCTTTTTCGATGATCCAGCAGATGTTGGCAATTTGATCTCTGGTTCCTCTGCCTTTTCTAAAACCAGCTTGAACATCAGGAAGTTCACGGTTCACATATTGCTGAAGCCTGGCTTGGAGAATTTTGAGCATTACTTTACTAGCATGTGAGATGAGTGCAATTGTGCAGTAGTCTGAGCACTCTTTGGTATTGCCTTTCTTTGGGATTGGGATCAAAACTGACCTTTTCCAATCTTGTGGTCATAAATATAAGAACAAAAATTATAAAACTATTAGAATAAAACATATAGATGGACTTTCATGTCCTCAGATTGGACAATGGATTCTGAGATCTGATACCAAACATAAATAACAAAAGAAAAATAAATTGAAATTTATGTAAAAAGAAAAAAAAAAACTTTTGTGTATGAAAGAACATTATCAAAAGAGTTTAAAGAAAATCTACAGAATTCAAAGATATTTTAAATCATATATTTGATATGAATTTCTATTCTGAAATATATAAAGAAATTTTACAACTCAACAACCAAAAGACAGAAGAACCAGTTTAAAAAAATGAGCAAAGAATTCAACAGACATTTTTTCTAAGAACATACACAAATGTCCAACATTCACACTAAAAGATGTTTCTGAATAAGCATGTGTCTAAACTACAATGAGATATCACATCGTACCCACTAGAATGGCTGTTTGTTAATTTTTTAATGGGAAAGTAGCAAGTGTTGATAAAGATATAGAGAAATAGGTACATTACCGGTGGATAATCATGGCAAAAGGTGGTTTCTCAATAAGCTAAATATAAATAATGTCTAAACATTAATCCAACCATTTTACTCCTAGGCAAATACTGAAAAGAAATGAGAACAAGTATATTATACTCAAACATGTGTTCATGTATGTTCATAACAGCAATATTCACATTAGTCAGCAGATAGAATGAATCAGGTGTCATTTGTGGAGGATAAAATAACAAGGTGCATTTACCTCCACAGTTTCATGCAATGGAATATTTTAGTTCAGTTCAGTCACTCAGTCATGTCCGACTCTTTGTGACCCCATGAATCGCAGCACGCCAGGTCTACCTGTCCATCACCAACTCCCGGAGTTCACCCAGACTCACACCCATCGAGTCAGTGATGCCATCCAGCCATCTCATCCTCTGTCGTCCCCTTCTCCTCCTGCCCCCAATCCCTCCCAGCATCAGAGTCTTTTCCAATGAGTCAGCTCTTCGCATGAGGTGGTCAAAGTACTGGAGTTTCAGCTTTAGCATCATTCCTTCCAAAGAAATCCCACGGCTGATCTCCTTCAGAATGGACTGGTTGCATCTGCTTGCAGTCCAAGGGACTCTCAAGAGTCTTCTCCAACACCACAGTTCAAAAGCATCAATTCTTCGGTGCTAAGCCTTCTTCACAGTCCACCTCTCACATCCATACATGACCACAGGAAAAACCATAGCCTTGACTAGACGGACCTTTGTTGGCAAAGTAATATCTCTGCTTTTGAATATGCTATGTAGGTTGATCATAACCTTCCTTCCAAGGAGTAAGCATCTTTTAATTTCATGGCTGCAGTCACCATCTGCAGTGATTTTGGACCCAGAAAAATAAAGTCTGACACTGTTTCCACTGTTTCCCCATCTATTTCCCATGAAGTGATGGGACTGGATGCCATGATCTTCATTTTCTGAATGTTGAGCTTTAAGCCAACTTTTTCACTGTCCACTTTCACTTTCATCAAGAGCCTTTTTAGTTCCTCTTCACTTTCTGCCATAAGGGTGGTGTCATCTGCATATCTGAGGTTATTGATATTTCTCCTGGAAATCTTGATTACAGCTTATGCTTCTTACAGTCCAGTGTTTCTCATGATATACTCTGCATATAAGTTAAGTAATTCACTTATTAAAAATGATTGAAGTAGTGATACCTGCCATAACTTGAATGAACCTCAAAAACGTGGTTAGGAAAAGTCAAACACAAATCCCATATTGTGGTTTCTTTTATATGTTTGCTCAGTCACGTCAGTCATATCTGACTCTTTGTGACTCTATGGACTGTGGTCCCCCCAGGCTCCTCAGTCCATGGGATTCTCCCATGGGTTGCCATGCCCTCCTTCAGGGGATCTTCCCAACCCAGGGACTGAATCCATGTCTCCTGCATTACAGGCAGATTCTTTACCATTGAACCCAATGAAAGGACTGACTGACTGAAAGATATGGGGAGCTCATCACAGATGATAAAAAATTTTGAATACAAAGTTGGTGGTTGCACAACACAGTATATGCAGTAAATGCACGTGAGTAGTACAATTCAAAATGGTTAATTTTATGTTATGTGACCTTCCAATTTAATTAAAAATTTTGAGATATTAAAATATTATTCTGAGTTATTTTGCAATTTTTGAAAAAATAATTTTCAATTAGAAATACTATCTGTATTATTTAAATATAATAAATAGCCAATATTCTATGAAAACAATGGCATAAAATGATCGATTCAATGGCTGATTTAAGTGTTGGACTCTGCATTGAAAATATGTTTAATATCTCAGTTTTAAAGTATGTGCAGAATGTTTATCTAAGCATTGATCATTGAAATCTAATCCATTTAAAAACACCATCTTAAGTCTCTTTTTTCTGATGCCACTCAAAATAGAAATGAACTTGAAGAAAAAGTCTGTCTACAACAGATGAGTTTCTGTGTTGTCAGCACATCTTGAGTATCAGTGAACAACTTGACCCAGGCCATCCCAAAGTATTCAGTCCCAGATGGGAGAGTAGATAAAAAGAACATAACCAGCACAACACAGAAACATTTGTCTTTAACTCATCCAGATGAGTGTCCTCAAGAGCAGTTTTGATGTCTTATTACTGTCAGAAATTGACACTGCTAAAATGCCTAGGGATTAGAAAGCAAATGCTCAAAATTCTCCAAGCCAGGCTTCAACAATAAGTGAACTGTGAACTTCCTGATGTTCAAGCTGGTTTTAGAAAAGGCAGAGGAAAGAGATCAAATTGCCAACATCCACTGGATCATGGAAAAAGCAAGAGAGATCCAGAAAAACATCTATTTCTGCTTTATTGACTACGCCAAAGCCGTTGACTGTGTGGATCACAATAAACTGTGGAAAATTCTGAAAGAGATGGGAATACCAGACCACCTGATCTGCCTCTTGAGAAATTGGTATGCAGATCAGGAAGAAACAGTTAAAACTGGACATGGAACAACAGAATGGTTCCAAATAGGAAAAGGAGTGCATCAAAGCTGTACATTGTCACCCTTCTTATTTAACTTATATACAGAATACATCATGAAAAACACTGGACTGGAAGAAACACAAGCTGGAATCAAGAGTGCCGGGAGAAATATCAATAATCTCAGATATGCAGATGACACCACCCTTATGGAAGAAAGTGAAGAAGAACTAAAAGCCTCTTGATGAAAGTGAAAGCGGACAGTGAAAAAGTTGGCTTAAAGCTCAACATTCAGAAAACGAAGAACATGGCATCTGGTCCTATCACTTCATGGGAAATAGATGGGGAAACAGTGGAAACAGTGTCAGACTTTATTTTGGGGGGCTCCAAAATCACAGCAGATGGTGACTGCAGCCATGAAATTAAAAGACGCTTACTCCTTGGAAGGAAAGTTATGACCAACCTAGATAGCATATTCAAAAGCAGAGACATTACTTTGCCAACAAAGGTTCGTCTAGTCAAGGCTATGGTTTTTTCTGTGGTCATGTATGGATGTGAGAGCTGGACTGTGAAGAAGGCTGAGCGCCAAAGAATTGATGCTTTTGAACTGTGGTGTTGGAGAAGACTCTTGAGAGTCCCTTGGACTGCAAGGAGATCCAACCAGTCCATTCTGAAGGAGATCAGCCCTGGGATTTCTTTGGAAGGAATGATGCTAAAGCTGAAACTCCAGTACTTTGGCCACCTCATGCGAAGAGTTGACTCATTGGAAAAGACTCTGATGCTGGGAGGGATTGGGGGCAGGAGGAGAAGGGGACGACAGAGGATGAGATGGCTGGATGGCATCACTGACTCGATGGGTGTGAGTCTGGGTGAACTCCAGGTGTTGGTGATGGACAGGTAGGCCTGGCGTGCTGCGATTCATGGGGGTCACAAATTGTTGGACCCAACTGAGCGGCTGAACTGAACTGATTAATATTTGTTAGCTAAAGTGACTAAAATCTTGAATGAATTTAGTGGAGGGATGTTAGTAGATAGCAGGAAGTTCCCTAGTCACTGAATAGAATATATAGTAAAGGACTGGAGATATGGCTCCCTGTCCTGTGTTTAAGTATTTCTTTGGCTTATTTGATATTTATGCAATCTGCTATAGAAAATATTTTTCTCTTTTCTCCTGCTTGGACCCTCTTTTATGAGGTGCTAGTATGTTTACCTGCACAAATTACCACTTGTAATGACTCTGTTGGGTATGACTGCCACATTTGCTGGTATTGCTTCCTCTCAGGTTCTATAGGTTTCTGAGGCACACCTTTTAGTTCTATGGGTTCTATGGAAAAGTGAGAGGATCTCCTCATTTTAGTGTTATACTGTTTCCCATTGTGTCACAACCAGCTCTTGTATCTGTCAGTGCCTAAAAGAGATTTTATTGTTACAATCCTTCACTTTCAGCTACATCATTCCCCATAAAAACTTCTCTCTCTCTTTTCTTTTTTGCCATAGATCTTGAGGAACTAAATTGGAGGAAAGTTCAAATGACAAGTATAAAATTAAAATTTCCCTCTTGCGTGACTCCAAAGTTTTTGTTGCAAATACGACTCTATTGAAATTTTTCTTTTCTTTTCTTTTTTTAATTTACAATATTGTATTGGTTTTGCCATACATCAACATGCATCCACTATGGGTGTACACGTGTTCCCCATCCTGAACACCCCTCCCATTTCCCTCCCCATACCATCCCTCTGGGTCATCCCAGTGCACCAGCCCCAAGCTTCCTGTAGCCTGCATCAAACCTGGATTGGCGATTCGTTTCTTATATGATATTATACATGTTTTAATGTCATTCTCCCAAATCATCCCCCCGCCCCCACAGAGTCCAAAAGACTGTTCTAAACATCTGTGTCTCTTTTTCTGTCTCACATACAGGGTTATCATTACCATCTTTCTTAATTCCATATATATGCATTAGTATACTGTATTGTTGGGAGAAGGCAATGGCACCACACACCAGAATTCTTGCCTGGAAAATCCCATGGAAAGAGGAGCCTGGTGGGCTGCAGTCCATGGAGTCACTAGAGTTGGACACAGCTGAGCGACTTCACTTTCACTTTTCACTTTTACGCATTGGAGAAAGAAATGGCAACCCACTCCAGTGTTCTTGCCTGGAGAACCCCAGGGACGGGGGAGCCTGGTGGGCTGCCATCCATGGGGTTGCACAGAGTCGGACACGACTGAAATGATTTAGCAGCAGCAGCAGCAGCATACTGTATTGGTGTTTTTCTTTCTGGCTTAAGTTCAGTTCAGTTCAATTCAGTCACTCAGTCATGTCCAACTCTTTGCAACCCCATGAATCGCAGCCCACCAACTGCGATTACAAACTGTCCATTACCAACTCACGGAGTTCACTCAGACTCACGTCCATCGAGTCAGTGATGCCATCCAGCTAACTCATCCTCTGTCGTCCCCTTCTCCTCCTGCCCCCAATCCCTCCCAGCATCACAGTCTTCTCCAATGAGTCAACTCTTCGCATGAGGTGGTCAAAGTACTGTAGTTTCAGCTTTAGCATCATGCCTTCCAAAGCAATCTCAGGGCTGATCTCCTTCAGAATCGACTGGTTGAATCTCCTTGCAGTCCAAGGGACTCTCAAGAGTCTTCTCCAACACCACAGTTCAAAAGCATCAATTCTTCAGCACTTAGCCTTCCTCACAGTCCAACTCTCACATCCATACATGACCACAGGAGAAACCATAGCCTTGACTAGATGGACCTTTGTTGGCAAAGTAATGTCTCTGGTTTTGAATATGCTATCTAGGTTGGTCATAACTTTCCTTCCAAGGAGTAAGCATCTGGCTTACTTCACTCTGTATAATAGGCTTCAGTTTCATCTACCTCATTAGAACTGATTCAAATGTATTCTTTTTAATGGCTGAGTAATACTCCATTGTGCATATGTACCACTGCTTTCTTTATCCATTCATCTGCGGATGGACATCTAGGTTGCTTCCATGTCCTGCCTATAATAAACGGTGCTGTGATGAACATTGGGGTACACATGTCTCTTTCAATTCTGGTTTCCTTGGTGTGTATGCCCAGCAGTGGGATTGCTGGATCACATGGCACTTCTATTTCCAGTTTTTTTTTTTTTTTTTTTTTCCCCAGGGGAAAATGGACAAAGGAAAGGATCAATGAGGGTGGGAGGGAAATGGGAAGAAAGAAGGGGAGTGATGGTGGGGAGGAGTATATGTAATTTCTTAACCAATAGCTTTCTGTTTTTAATCACAAAGAACACTTAAAAAAATCATGTTGAATTCATCCTATATTAGGAGGTTTGTTCTTGAAATGAAAAGTTCAGGAAACAAAAAGTCCAGTTTGGGTGTCCTCATCTTTAGGCACATCTTGGTATTTTGTATTGGTAGGTCTATCTTTACCACAATATATTATTTAGGACAGGATCACATTTGTCACCTCTTCCTCCCTACTACCCAAAGTGGTACCAAACCCGTAAAATAGTCAATAAACCTTTACAAAGTGAACAAATAAGTCTTTTTTTTTTTTTTTTTAAACTCTCCTGAGTGAACTGAATTTTTTGAGGCTCATAAGTAAATATGATTTGCTCTTTACTTTGTCTATTGCAACCAGATTATATGAGTGGGGTATTAAAGTCTCCCACTCTTACTGTATTGCTGCAAATTTCTTCTATCATGTTAATTAATGTTTGTCTTAGATATATCAATGCTCCAATGTTGGGTGCATATATATTTATAATTGTTATAACTTCTTTTTGGATTGTTCCTTTAAGTCGTTATGTGTAACCTTCATTATCTCCTTTTCAAGATCTTTAAAGTCAATTTTATCTGATATAAGTATTGCTACTCCTGTTTTCTTATGGTCCATATTTGCATAGAAAATCTTTTTCCAGCCCTTCATTTTCAGTCAGTATATATCCTGTATTTTAAGGTGGTTCTCTTGTAGACAACATATATAGGGGTCTATATTTTGTATCCATTTGACCCATTTTAGTCTTTTGGTTGTCTCTTGTAGACAAGGTATGTAGGGGTCTTGTTTTTGTATTGATTTGGCCAGTCTTTGTCTGTTGATTAGGGCATTCGGCCCATAAACGTTTAAAGCAATTATTGATAAATAAGATTTACTTTATTGTTTTGGGTCCGAATTTATACACCCTTTTAGTGATTCCTATCTGGAGAATGTCCTTTAGTTTTTGTTGGAGAAATGGTTTAGTGGTGCAAAAGTCTCTCAACTTTTGCTTATCTATGAAGCTTTTGATTTCTCCTTCATATTTGAATGAGATCCTTGCTGGATACAATAATCTAGGCTGTAAGTTATTTTCTTTCATCACTTTAATTACGTCTTGCCATTCCCTCCTGGCTTGGAGAGTTTCTATTGAAAGATCAGCTGTTATCCTTATGGGAATTCCCTTGTGAGTTATTTGATGTTTTTCCCTTGCTGCTTTTAATATTTGTTCTTTATATTTAATCTTTGTTAATTTGATTAACATGTGTCTTGGGGTGTTTTGCCTTGGGTTTATCCTGTTAGGGACTCTCTGGATTTCTTGAACTTGAGTGGTAATTTCCTTCTCCATTTTAGGGAAGTTTTCAACTATTATCTCCTCAAGTATTTCCTCATGATCTTTCTTTTTATCTTCTTCTTCTGGAACTCCTATGATTCAAATGTTGTAGCGTTTGATGTTATCCTGGAGGTTTCTGAAATTGTCCTCATTTCTTTTGATGTGTTTTTCTTTTTTCTCGTCTGATTCATTTATTTCTAAGATTCTATCTTCTAATTCACTAATCCTATCTTCTGCCTCTGTTATTCTACTATTTGTTGCCTCCAGGGTGTTTTGGATCTCATTTATTGCATTATTCATTATGTATTGACTCTTTTTTATTTCTTCTAGGTCCTTGTTAAACCTTTTTTGCATCGTCTCAATCTTTGTCTCCAGACTCTTTAACTGTGATTCTATTTTGATTTCGAGATTTTGAATTAATTTCGCTATCATTATTTGGAATTCTTTATCAGATAGATTCCCTATCTCTTCCTCTTTGGTTTGGTTTGGTGGGTATCTATCCTGTTCCTTTAGCTGCTGGGTATTCTTTTGTCTCTTCATTTTGTTAAAATTGCCAAGTTTAGAGTGTCCTTACTATATTCTGGTAGTTTGCTGAATTCTCTTTATTGAGGCAGTTTACAGGTCTATTCAATATCTGATCTTTGCCTTGTTACAGAGGGGGCGGAGATGAACACCCAAATCTAAACCAGCCAGGTTCAGGCACTCGGATAATCCTCAGAAGCACATACTTGGTTGAGTCTGTGTTTTATGCCCTTCCCAGATCCGAGTAGCGCAGGTGATGAAATGTTCAGCGAGCGCAGCTGCTGCAACTTATCGCCTCTCCGCTGCTCAGTTTTCTGGGTATACAAACAGCGCACTTTCTCAGGCAGATGTTGACCATCCAGAGCCCCAAGAAGCGTGAGTCATCACAGAAACCTACTCACAGTTCCGTTAGACAGTGTCTCTCTAGGGCTGTAATTGCCCGCCTCCGGCCCTGGCTGCCTGTCACCGGAGTGGGACGGCCTGCAGTCGGCCAACTCTGTGCAGCCCTTTGTTCTGTAGGTAGTCCTGGTGGTGTCTTAAGTTAGGGCTGGCTTTTGATGTAGTAGATAACTGACAGTCTGGTTATTTCGCTCAGATAGCGCCCGAGATAGCCAGGCCAAATCCTTTCTCAAAGCAATGCAGGCCGGCCGCTCCTCCTAGCCCAGCACCCGCTTGCCAATAGCAAATGCTGGTGTCTGCGCCACTTCTCCGCAAAAGGAGTTACCACAGGGCTCGTTTTCTCGTTTTGAAGACAATGAGTTGTCTTTCTAAGTGCCTGATGTCCTCTGCCGGCGTTCAGAAGTTGTTTTATAGAATTTATTCAGCATTCAAATGTTCTTTTAATGGATTTGTGGAGGAGAAAGTATTCTCCCCGTCTTACTCGTCCGCCATCTTAGCTCCTCCCTATTTCCAGTTTTTTAAGGAATCTCCACACTGTTCTCCATAGTGGTTGTACTAGTTTGCATTCCCACCAGCAGTGTAAGAGGGTTCCTTTTCCTCCACACCCTCTCTAGCATTTATTGTTTGTAGACTTTTGGATCACAGCCATTCTGACTGGCCTGAAATGGTACCTCATAGTGATTTTGATTTGCATTCCTCTGATAATGAGTGATGTTGAGCATCTTTTCATGTGTTTGTTAGCCATCTGTATGTCTTCTATGGAGAAATGTCTAATCATTCTTTGGCCCATTTTTGATTGGGTCATTTATTTTTCTGGAATTGAGCTGTAGGAGTTGCTTGTATATTTTTGAGATTAGTTGTTTGTCAGTTGCTTCATTTGCTATTATTTTCTCCAGTTCTGAAGGCTGTCTTTTCACCTTGCTTATAGTTTCTTTTGTTGTGCAAAGTTTTTAATTTTAATTAGATCCCATTTGTTTATTTTTGCTTTTATTTCCAATATTCTGGGAGGTGGGTCATAGAGGATCCTGCTGTGATGTATATCTGAGAGTGTTTTGCCTATGTTCTCCTCTAAGATTTTTATAGTTTCTGGTCTTATTTTTAGATCTTTAATCTATTTTGAGTTTATTTTTGTGTATGGTGTTAAAAAGTGTTGTAGTTTCACTCTTTTACAAGTGGTTGACCAATTTTCCCAGCACCACTTGTTAAAGAGATTGTCTTTTCTCCACTGTATATTCTTGCCTCCTTTGTCAAAGATAAGTTGTCCATAGGTATGTGAATTTATCTCTAGCCTTTCTATCTTGTTCCATTGATCTATATTTCTGTCTTTGTGCCAGTACCATACTCTCTTGATGACTGTGGCTTTGTAGTAGAGCCTGAAGTCAGGCAGGTTGATTCCTCCAGTTCCATTCTTCTTTCTCAATATTGCTTTGGCTATTTGAGGTTTTTTGTATTTACATGCAAATTGTGAAATTATTTGTTCTAGCTCTGTGAAGAATATCGTTGGTAGCTTGATAGGGATTGCATTGAATCTATAGATTGCTTTGGGTAGTATACTCATTTTCACTTTATTGATTCTTCTAATCCATGAACGTGATATATTTCTCCATCTATTAGTGTCCTCTTTAATTTTTTTCACCTGTGTTTTATAGTTTTATATATATAGGTCTTCAGTTTCTTTAGGTAGATATATTCCTAAGTATTTTATTCTTTTCATTGCAATGGTGAATGGAATTGTTTTCTTAATTTCTCTTTCTATTTTCTCATTATTAGTGTATAGGAATGCAAGGGATTTCTGTGTGTTGACTTTATATCCTGCAACTTTACTATATTCATTGATTAGCTGTAGTAATTTTCTGGTGGAGTCTTCAGGGTTTTCTATGTAGAGGATCATGTCATCTGCAAACAGTGAGAGTTTTACTTCCTCTTTTCCAATTTGGATTCCTTTTATTTCTTTTTCTGCTCTGATTTCTGTGGTCAAAATTTTCAAAACTATGTTGAATAGTAGTGGTGAGAGTAGGCACCCTTGTCTTGTTCCTCACTTTAGGGGAAATTTCTTCACCATTGAGGGTAATATTTGCTGTGGGTTTGTCATATTTTTTTCTTTAATATGTATTCATAATAACAGGCTTATTAGTCCCACATACTAAGAGATTTTTCAGGCTGGATTCACCATTTCAATAGTGACAAGGCTTAGGATGAAGTTTCCCTTAACTCATTCTCACTCAGCACAGAGATAAAGATAAAACTTGTCCATGGCATTGTATAAGTACAATTTTCCAGTCATTTTTTTTTTAATCAAATACGTTTGAGGATTTTCTTGCAAAATTGTTTTAGAAACAGCGATATCTCATCATAGCCAACCCTTTATTTTTAGTGTGAATGATTAAGACCATTAAAAGAACCTCAGTAACAAAAGGAATATAAAAGATAGAGAATCAAAAAAAGGTACTTATTTGCAACATGCATTAAGGGAAAAGGATTGATATACTGTACACTATATGAAAAGCAGTTGAAAGAGATGAAAAGAGCAGCCATAAAGTCTAAAAAATATGTACAGATTTTTAACATACACATACACATTTGAGGGACAAGTAGTATGTTATAAGAGTTCCAAAAAAATGTCAACTTTGCTCAACCTGATGGCAGACTGTTTTCTATTTTTGCATGACAAACTAAGAATTACAAAATTTTCAATATATAGAAGTAATTTTAAATTTTATATTTTAACAAATCTTTATTTCAAAGCACTTCTAAAATGAGTATCCCTGATGTCCAAACATTAATACAATATAAAACTGTTTTGGATGGCAGAGAAAGTGAAAGTGTTAATTGTTCAGTAGTGCCCGACTCTATGGACAACCCCATGGATGAGCTTCTTCTGTCTGTGGAATTCTCCAGGCAGGAATACGGAAATAAGTTGTCATTCCCTTCTCCAGGGGATCTTCCTGACCCAGGTATCAAACCCTGGTCTCCCACACTGCAGACAGATTCTTTATCTTCTGAACCACCAAAGATTCTGATTATTCCCAACATATATGACTTTTTTTTTTTCCCCGAAGAAAATCTACACTGCCTACCTTCTTGCAGCAAGATTTAGCCATGTGATTTAGTTCCGTTCAATGACAGAGGATGAGATGGTTAGATGGCATCATCGACTCACTGGACATGAGTTTGGGAAGACTCCAGGAGTTGGTGATGGACAGGGAGGCCTGGCATGCTGCTGTTCATGGGGTCACAAAGAGTCAGATACAACTGAGGAACTGAAGTGAACTGAACTGAATGATATAAAATGTTTTGTGCAATTTCCAGGTTATACTTTTAAAAAGAAAGAGGCATGTCATGTATTAAGATTCTGCAAACATAGAAAAATCAAGACAGGCCTTTTCCATCCCTGAACTGTTCACATTTCATTTATAAAAGAGAGAAATAATCTTCTGTCTACCATTGTTTCTCTTGGTTCTTTATATTCTAATACAAGAGACAATAGCTCTTATATTAGAATTATTAGAATAATTAGTTAGAATTATTTTTTACTGTTTTTGGAAAGTCTTGAAAGTTTAGTTTTTAGAATTAAAGTGGCCATAAATATTACCAAAAAATTGCCTTTATTTAAGAAATTTTCCAGAAAGGACACTTCAGTTTCACAAAAATAAAGCAAATGCTATCTTTTGTTCTTGGATAAGTAATTGCAGTTTTGAAAATAAATGCTGGATATTAACTTACTACCCATAAATATAAATTATAGCAAAATACACAGCAAGACACATATCAGTTGTGCTAATGAAGAATGCTAAAAACAGTTACTCATAATGTGTTACTTAAGCACAAATAACCCAAACATAAGAAAAATCCCTTTGTGACAAGGAAGGTAGAATTTTCCCCTTGTAGTTTGAGTACTTATCTTAAAAAAAAAAAAAAAAAAAAAAATTACCTTTGTCCATAACATTGGGTCTTGGATTTAGGTGAATAATAGGAAGGACTTGCTTTCTAATACTGAAGGGCTCTTTAGTGCAATATGAAGGCCCTGGAATTTGTTCCTTCATTATGAACATAAGGTACCATGGAGATGGATTTTAAAATCTATAAATATAGTCACTAGAAACAATTTTCTAATTTGCTCTCTGTGCTATAGTTCTATGTGTGTTACACCAATCAGTCATGTCCAACTCTTTGTGATCCCATGGATTGTAGCACACCAGGCTCCTCTGTCAATGAGGATTCTCCAGGTAAGAATTCTGGAGGGGTTTGCCATTTCTTCCTCCAACTCAGTGATGGGGATCTTCCCAGCCCAGGGATTGAACCCTAGTCTCCTGCATTGTGGGCAGACTTTTCACCATCTGAGCCACCAGGGAAGCCTGTGCTATAGTTCCAATGTATCTTAAATATTCAATAAAGCTTTAATAAACACTAGCTTAGTTTATGAGAAATTTTGGAGAATTAAGGATCAACTGCATTTGTGCTAAAAAGAAAAAAAGTGATATAGAGCTAATCAATTTGAAGATATGAAATAGTAAAGAATTCTTGAAAAAAGAGTATTTACAGTATCTAGAGAAGACAGAGTAGTGCAAGATAAATAATGGTAGAATATATAAGCATTACTTGAGACTTCCTGGAAGAACTTTAAATAAAAAAAATGACAAGTAGAAGATAAGACTTTCTGCAAAATTGAGACAAGAACCAAAGAAAGAAAGAACTATTCAACTGTAAGTCAAATGTTCTGGTGCAAACAACTCTCTTAAAGTAGCATCACAATGTTACTAACACAGAAACCAAATCTTCTCCCCACTACCAGGGGTATCTTACCTCAATCTCTCTTTCTCTCCTGTCTTTTATTTCTTTCTTGCTCTTGATATCTTCTTCTTGCTCTTTTAAATCCCTTTTCCCTTTATTTTTAGTATATTTTGCATAGAATTCTAAACCTCTTTTACATTACATTCTCCATTTTTTTATAGTTTATTTTCTTTAGAATGCTAAAGCTCTGTGACATGGATTATATGCCTAGATCACTTTTGAATGGAGAAAGGGATTGTGTTAGGCATACTAATCACAGGACAAAAAATTTAATCTAGGCAGCATAAAAATCTCAACTGAAAAACACAACTCTTCAAAGTTCCAAAGCCGTTTGTGATTAGAAGAGTCTTATACCTCTCAACATCCTATAAGGCAATCGCTGTCATAGAACAACGAACCAATATTCTCTAAAACAGTGTGACTAAATATTAGTTATAACTAGTCTAAAGGGAATTACGCAATGCAAGATATATGGATATATTTCATGAAGAATATTAAGCTAATGAAAATGCATTTATAGTTACATCTATTATCAAAAAAGAAAAAAAAAACAACTATTGGAATATATTTTAAGTATGTAACTTAGTGTTGTAAAACAAGTTTTATGTTGTCTACCTCTCAATTAATTCAAACTACACTGCACAAATGGCAACCCACTCCAGTATTCTTGCCTGGAAAAATCCCATGGACAGAGAAGCCTGATGGACTACAGTTCATGGAGTCGCAAAGAGGTGGACATCACTGAAGCAACTGAGCACACATGCATATATGTATGAGCACACTGTATATTTTTTGGGGCTCCAAAATCACTGCAGATGGTGATTACAGTCATGAAATTAAAAGACATTCACTCCTTGGAAGGAAAATTATGACCAACCTAGACAGGATATTAAAGAGCAGAGACATTACTTTGCCAACAAATGTCTGTCTAGTCAAGGCTATGGTTTTTCCGATAGTCATGTATGGATGTGAGAGTTGGATTATAAAGAAAGTGGAGGGCCAAAGAATTGATGCTTTTGAACTCTGGTGTTGGAAAAGACTCTTAAGAGTCCCTTGGACTGCAAGGAGATCCAACCAGTCCATCCTAAAGGAGATCAGTCCTGGGTGTTCATTGGAAGGACTGATGTTGAAGCTGAAACTCCAATACTTTGACCACCTGATGCGAAGAGCTGACTCATTTCAAAAGACCCTGATGCTGGGAAAGATTGTGGGCAGGAGGAGACGGGGACGACAGGATGAGATGGCTGGATGGCATCACCGACTCAATAAACATGGATTTGGGTGAACTCCAGGAGTTGGTGATGGACAGGGAGGCTTGGCTTGTTGAGGTTCATGGGGTCACAAAGAGTCAGACACTGCTGAGCGACTGAACTGAACTTAACTGATTATCCTAAAAATAGATGGGGATAGAAAACTCAGTCTGGGAACAAATAAAACAAGAATATACAGGTCAGGTCAGTTACCGGAAAACCGTAGCCTTGACTAGACAGACCTTTGTTGGCAAAGTAATGTCTCCGCTCTTTAATATCCTGTTTAGGTTGGTCATAACTTTCCTTCCAAGGAGTGAGTGTCTTTTAATTTCATGTCTGCAATCATCATGTGCAGTGATTTTGGAGCCCAGAAAAATAAAGTCTGACACTGTTTCCACTGTTTCCCCATCTATCTGCCATGAAGTGATGGGACTGGGTGCCATGATCTTAGTTTTCTGAATGTTGAGCTTTAAGCCAACTTTTTCACTTTTCCCTTTCACTTTCATCAAGAAGGTCTTTAGTTCTTCTTCACTTTCTGCCATAAGGGTGGTGTCATCTGTATATCTGAGGTTATTGATATTTAGGATAATAGGCAGGATAAAAATATGACATTACAGAAGCATCCTTAGTAAGACAAGAGAAACAAATCTTCTGGCAAAATTACACAACAGCTTAGAGAGGCACTACAACTATTACAAGAAAACAGTATGCACAATTTTGTACAGGTTTCAAAGTAACACTAGAATTAAAATGGCCATTTCTATGTATACCACTTTCCACTTATGAAACCTCTTCAATACCACGTCTCCAGTTTTATACTAGGAAAAAGCAAATGGAGCAAACTGACTGAGAGCCTAAGCCAAGGCTGACCTCAGGGAGAGGAAAAGGATTATTCCAAGTAGTTTATAGGAATAGGTGAGGCAAGGAAAGAGAGAAAAGATCCTGTGACAACTATTTGGAGTGGATTCAGAATAGTTGGCATACACTGGAATGGGTAAGCAAACATCCCCTAAAAATCTATTTGAAAAAAGTACCCAATGAAAGGAGGGAAGAACTTCAAAATCTACTACACATGACATCTGAATCATAGTTATCAGATACCTGGACTTTTCTGTCAAGGAAAGCCCAATTTACAGAGGCACACCAGGTGGTACAATCATCTTTTCTTTGTTTATATTTGATTTATGCAAAAATAAACAAACAATCTTTCAAGAAGTCATTGGTTTGCATTTGCCTTATACATTGTCCTTTCATAGACCCTTTTATATTCATCCATGTCCACTGTAAATTTCCTCTAAAGTTATCCTTATTCAAGAATTATACAACCTTCAGTCCATGACTCTTACTGGTAAAACAATTCTGTTTGTAAAACTATTTCACATAACATGACTCTCTCACACAATCTTTCTAAAAGTTACAACTTTCTCATCATCAAAATTTTATAAATCTTTTTTATCTTAAAATTAGGTAGACAACTTTTATTAAGTGTAAAACATTACCCTATACATTTTTATATGTTTAGCACTTCAACAACCCTCTAAAATAGTTTGTATATATATATTTTTTTCTGTATGGCAACAAGTGAATTTTATTTTTTGATATTTTTAAAAATAACTTTCAATTTTTTTTTTTTTTTAAACTTAAGTATAGCTGAGTTACAAGATTATGTTAATTTCAGGTATACAACATACTGATTCAATGTTTTATAGATTACATACCATACATATTATTATGAAATATTTACTATATTCCCTGGGCTGTACATTATATCCCTTATTTATTTTATAACAGTAGTATATATCTCTTAATCCTCTTCATCTATTTTGCCCTTCTGACCAAAAAAAAAAAACAAAAAAAAACAACTCATTACTAATTCACATTTTAAATGAGAAAAATGAGGACCTGAGGTTTAACTTACTTGAAATTAGTTTTATTCTGCTATTGCTCAACTCCCTCTACCTGTTTTGATTATAATTGCATCTCATTAAAATAATTCATTAATTTTGAGATTATTTAAAATTTTAGGAAATTAGGTTATTTAACCAAGAGCATGGGACTTCTTTTCATTTGTTGTATTTCTTTTTATCACTGTTGTCTTATTTCAAAATTTTCTTCCAGTTTTATTGAGATATAATTGACATATAATACTATATAAGTTAGGTGTACAGCATAATGATTTGACTTATCCACATCATGAAATGATTATCATGATAAGTTTAGTGAGTGCTCATCTATTCATAAAGATACAACATTAAAGAAATAGAAAAAAAATACTTTTCTCTGTGATAAGAACTCTTAGCATTTACTCTCTTAACAAGTTTCATGCATAATATACAGCAGTATTAATTATACTAATCATGTTGTACATTACCATCCCTAGTCCTTTTCTATCTTATAATTGGAAGTTTGTATTTTTGACCACTTCATCCAATTACACCTGCCCCGACTCCCTGCCTCTCGTAACAAGTCTAAGCTCCTTTTTCAAGAGTTTGTTTGCTTATTTTAAAATACCTGTGGTGGATTCATTTTGATGTATGGCAAAACCGATACAATACTGTAAAGTTAAGTAAAATAAAATTAAAAAAAAAAAAAAAAGAAAAAAATTCTGATGTAAAACTGACTTAAACACTATGTTAGTTCCTGGTATACAATATAGTGATTCAGTATTTCTAGATATTTAAAAAGGAGATTTTTTTGGTAATGACTGTATGAGGTCTTAGTGTTTAGTTTGAACTAGCCTCAAAATTACATTGGGGAGATTTTCATCTTTTACAGTCTGTAATTTTTGAATAACATTAGACTTAACCACTCTTTAAAGGTCAGTAGATAATTCTGAAGGGTATTCCTTGGGCTATTTTAAAATAGTAAAACTTTAGTCATCTTTTCCATATCTCTAGAGGATTATCCAAAAAATGTTCTTATTCTTAGATGAGTTTGGTTTGCCAGGAAAGGAGCCTCTTAGAAGTCGTCTTAGACTTATAATTTATTGTCAAAATCTTGTACACAGTATTATCTTAAAATTTTTAGAACTTCATGCGCATCAGTTATTTCTCTATTTTTAATCTTTGATAATATGTTATTTCCAATTTCTAATCTAGTTTGCAAGGAATATAAGGTATTTAACTTTTTAAGGAAATATATTTTGGATGTATTTTCTACATTTTTTAACTTCATTGATTTTAGCTACACTAATTTGTTTTCACATTATTTTTTCTAAGATCTTATACTGAATGACTAGCTACTTCATGTTTAATTTTTCTTTCAGTATGAGCTTGTCTCTTAACTGCTTTCATATTTTTACCTCTGTCCATATGAACTATAATATAAGCAATTTCTTCATTATCATTTTCCACTTTATGAATTCACATTATGATTGTGTCCTGTGGAGACTATATTTTGTTTGTTGCATGATTTATTTCCATGAACCTTTATTTGCATGGCTATTTTCTATACAAACAAGAATTTAGTAATGAGTCATATTTAAACAAAATTGTTGCCTTCCTCTATTTCTTTAAACAACTTCAACACACATTTTAAATTTAATTTTAGATTTTTCTATATTGATTTTTATATAACAGGATTCACACTTTGATAATACTATTGTCCTCCTCTCTGTTTTTATATGTTTTGAATATTGTCATGCTGAATTATTATGAGGGAGGGTTTTTTTTTAATATTATTATTATTATTTGGGATTTTTGTTTTCATTTTTGTTTTCAAAATCTCTTAGTTTCTTTTACTGGCCCTCTATGGTCACCTCCCTCTTTCTGCGGTTGTCTCTTCTTGGTCCTCCAGACTCTGTATAACAACAATTCTTAAAATCTTTTTAGAATTACTCCCTCCAGGTGATTTGGGGTTATAACAATGAGATCATTGTAGTAAATATTGTTACTTGACACCGCATTATCAGGTAGCAGGGGGGAAACAGGTCAGGAAGGAAGGGGCAGAGAGTACTCTAGCTCTGTCATTAAACAGGAGACCTGTATGCAGTTCTTCAGCTTTCATTGGGCAATTTTTAACTTTTCATCTCCTAGAAAATAGAATTTCTTGTCTCCCAAGCATAATTCCATATAGCCTACCATATTTACTTTCTGTCCCATTTTTTACATGAAGATATGTTAACTAATTATTTGATCTTTTCTGTCTTCTTTTTCTCTGCTTTATGTTTTGATGCAACAGTTTATGTTTAGGGAGGATTATAGAAGTATTGGAGAAGGCAATGGCAACCCACTCCAGTGTTCTTGCCTGGAGAGTCCCAGGGACGGGGGAGCCTGGTGGGCTGCCGTCTATGGGGTCACACAGAGTCGGACACGACTGAAGTGACTTAGCATCCTTAGCATAGAAGTATGACCTCACTATGTCACGTCTACTGGAAGCTATATCTTTTTTATTCTTTGGAACAATTAAAACAGAAGAGAAATAATATATTTCTTGAAGCTTGGTAAACATGCTCAACTGTGCCCCTCTCAAAAAAAAAAAAAAAAAAAAAAAAAAAGCACTGTTGTCAAACTTCTAACTTGCTGTTGACAGCTGGGACTATCATTAAATTTACTTTTACATTCTAATCTTTCTAAAATTATACTTTAAATTTATTTTATAGAAAAACATTCTGCAATTCAGGAGTCTGCCTGCAGTGTAGACACTGCAGATTGGATCCCTGGATTGGGAAAATCCCCAAGAGAAGGACATGGCAAACCACTCCAGTATACTTGCCTAGGAAATCCCATAAAGAGAGGAGCCTGGCAGGCTATAGTCCATGGGGTCACAAGAGTCGGAAACAACTTAGCAACTAAACCACCACAATTCATTTTGTTTATATATAGTCCATTCTGAAGGAGATCAGCCCTGGGATTTCTTTGGAAGGAGTGATGCTAAAGCTGAAACTCCAGTACTTTGGGCACCTCATGCGAAGAGTTGACTCATTGGAAAAGACTCTGATGCTGGGAGGGATTGGGGGCAGGAGGAGAAGGGGACGACAGAGGATGAGATGGCTGGATGGCATCACTGACCCGATGGACGTGAGTCTGAGTGAATTCCGGGAGTTGGTGATGAACAGGGAGGCCTGGCGTGCTTCGATTCATGGGGTCTCAAAAACAGTCAGACACAACTGAGCAACTGAACTGAATATATAGATTAAGCCACTTCTACATTATATTGTTTTTCTTCATGCTATTTTTGTAATTTAATTTTTCCACTGCTCTAACATTTGCTTTGTTTTGTTTTCGGAAAAATACAAGTGCATATATATGTATATGTATGCGTTTTCTTTTCATTCTTCCATATATGTATGATATCCAACCTTAAGACTTAAGTAATATATGTATGCATATGTTAATAAAAATTCAAACTTTTTGCAAATATACAAAGTACTTCTGATCGAAATACAGTTCTTTTCATTTCTGATAAAAAGTTAAATGTCTCGTAAAATGATGTGTCTATACATACATATGTCTTTGGGAAAAAGAAAATCAAACTTACAGAAAAGAGCAGGGATAGGATATATTAAAAACATATAAATATGGTTTACCCAGATTTACTTATTATTTTATCTTATTTTACTTCATTTATTACATTCTGTATATGTGCACACAAGCATTAAATTTCCTGTTTAATAATTTAGATTGAGCTTCATGCATCCTGATTCTTAGTTTAACCCTAAATTATAGCTTACCATGCATTTCCTAAGAATAGGGATACATTATTACAAAGTCAAGACAGTTATTAAAGAAAGTTTTCATATCATATTTTATCTAATCTCGTGTCCATTTGCTGATTTGTTCCTGTCGAACCAGTCATTTGCATCTTATCATATTTTTTTTTCATACTGGTGCAGGTGATCTGATTTTGCATTAATTTTCATGGTTTTGAATCTCATTTAAATTGGAGAACAGCAAGAGTTTTTTTGTATTTTTTTTCCCCAGGGGCAGTTTTAAGGAAAATTCTTAAAAAAAAAAAAAAAAAAGACTCATCATTTGGGTTTTGTTTGACATTTTCTATGACTAGACTCAGGTTATGGATTCCTAGAATAGTTTTACACATGAAATGATGTCATATCTGGACATATGGCATTCAATTATGCATCATTGGTGATATTAAGTCTGTTTATACAACCACAATCTCATTCAATTTCTTTACTGAATACTTGCTTATACTTACTGTATCAGATCAAATCAGATCAGTCACTCAGTCGTGTCCGATTCTTTGGGACCCCATGAATCGCAGCAATGCAGACCTCCCTGTCCATCATCAACTCATGGAGTTCACTGAGACTCACGTCCATTGAGTCAGTGATGCCATTCTGCCATCTCATCCTCTGTCGTCCCCTTCTCCTCCTGCCCCCAATCCCTCCCAGCATCAGACACTTTTCCAATGAGTCAACTCTTCCAATGAGGTGGCCAAAGTACTGGAGTTTCAGCTTTAGCATCATTCCTTCCAAAGAAATCCCAGGGCTGATCTCCTTCACAATGGACTGGTTGGATCTCCTTGCAGTCCAAGGGACTCTCAAGAGTCTTCTCCAACAGCAGACTTCAAAAGCATCAATTCTTTGGTGCACAGCCTTCTTCACAGTCCAATTCTCACATCCATACATGACCACAGGAAAGACCATAGCCTTGAATAGATGGACCTTTGTTGGCAAAGTAATGTCTCTGTTTCTGAATATGCTATCTAGGTTGGTCATAACTTTCCTTCCAAGGAGTAAGCGTCTTTTAGTTTCATGGCTGCAGTCACCATCTGAAGTGATTTTGGAGCCCCCAAAAATAAAGTCTGACACTATTTCCACTGTTTCCCCATCTATTTCCCATGAAGTGATGGGACCAGATGCAATGATCTTCATTTTCTGAATGTTGAGCTTTAAGCCAACTTTTTCACTCACTCTCCTTTTTCACTTTCATCAAGAGGCTTTTTAGTTCCTCTTCACTTTCTGCCATAAGGGATGTGTCATCTGCACATATGAGGTTATTGATATTTCTCCCAGCAATCTTGATTCCAGCTTATGTTTCTTCCAGTCTAGCATTTCTCATGATGTACTCTGCATGTAAGTTAAATAAGCAGGGTGACAATATACAGTCTTGATGTACTCCTTTTCCTATTTGGAACCAGTCGGTTGTTCTATGTCTAGTTCTAACTGTTACATCTTGACCTGCATACAGATTTCTCAAGAGGCAAGTCAGGTGGTCTGGTATTCCCATCTCTTTCAGAAGTTACCACAGTTTATTGTGATCCACACAGTCAAAGGCTTTGGCATAGTCAATAAAGCAGAAATAGATGTTTTTCTGGAACAATCTTGCTTTTTCGATGATCCAGTGGATGTTAGCAATTTGATCTCTGATTCCTCTGCCTTTTGTAAAACCAGCTTGCACATCTGGAAGTTCACGGTTCACGTATGGCTGAAGCCTGGCTTGGAGAATTTTGAGCATTACTTTGCTAGCATGCACTGCTGCTGCTGCGCTAAGTTATGTCAGTCGTGTCTGACTCTGTGAGATCCCATAGACGGCAGCCCACCAGGCTCCTTTGTCCTTAGAATTCTCCAGGCAAGAACACTGGAGTGGGTTACCATTTCCTTCTCCAATGCATGAAAGTGAAAAGTGAGAGAGAAGTAGCTCAGTCGTGATTGACTCTTGGCGACCCCATGGACTGTGGCCTACCAGGCTCCTCAGTCCATGGGATTTTCCAAGTACTGGAGTGGCGTCATTGCTAGTGTTTGAGCTGAGTGCAATTGTGCGATATGTTAAACAACTTGAAGATCAGAAAACTTTGGCCCCAAAATAAATTATAAAAAAATTATAAATAAATCCATGTATCTATATCAATGCTAATATAAATCATTTAATTAAAAATAAATGTTGATGTAAAAATAAACATGGTAGAGAAGGAAAGGCTTTTGTTTTGGAAATATTTCAGGAAGGATAAGTTATTTGCTTGATCCTATACATTAAAAAGCAAGAGAGTTCCAGAAAAACATCTATTTCTGCTTTATTGACTATGCCAAAGCCTTTGACTCTATGGATCACAATAAACTGGAAAATTCTGAAAGAGATGGAAAAACCAGACCACCTGATCTGCCTCTTAAGAAATCTGTATGCAGGTCAGGAAGCAACAGTTAGAACTGGACATGGACCAACAGACTGGTTCAAAATCGGAAAAGGAGTACATCAAGGCTGTATATTGTCACCCTGTGTATTTAACTTACATGCAGAGTACATCATGAGAAATGCTGGACTGGAAGAAACACAAGCTGGAATCAAGATTGCTGGGAGAAATATCAATAACTTCAGATATGCAGATGACACCACCCTTATGGTAGAAAGTGAGGAGGAACTAAAAAGTCTCTTGATGAAAGTGAAAGAGAAGAGTGAAAAAGTTGGCTTAAAGCTCAACATTCAGAAAACTAAGATCATGGCATCCGGTCCCATCACTTCATGGGAAATAGATGGGGAAACAGTGGAAACAGCGTCAGACTTTATTTTTCTGGGCTTCAAAATAACTACAGCTGGTGACTGCAGCCATGAAATTAAAAGATACTTACTCCCTGTAAGGAAAGTTATGACCAACTTAGCATATTCAAAAGCAGAGACATTACTTTGCCAACAAAGGTCCATCTAGTCAAGGCTATGGTTTTTCCTGTGGTCATGTATGGATGTGAGAGTTGGACTGTGAAAAAGGCTGAGCGCCAAAGAATTGATGATTTTGAACTGTGGTTGGGAGAAGACTCTTGAGAGTCCCTTGGACTGCAAGGAGATCCAACCAGTCCATCCTAAAGGAGATCAGCCCTGGATTTCTTTGGAAGGAATGATGCTAAACCTGTAACTCCAGTACTTTGGCCACCTCATGCGAAGTGTTGACTCATTGGAAAAGACTCTGATGCTGGGAGTGATTGGGGGCAGGAGGAGAATGGGACAACAGAGGATGAGATGGCTGGATAGCATCACTGACTCGATGGATGTGAGTCTGCTTGATCTCTGGGATTTGGTGATGGACAGGGAGGCCTGGCGTGCTGCAATTCATGGGGTCGCAAAGAGTCAGACACGACTGAGTGACTGAACTGAACTGATACATGGTCAGCAGTGATATTGGTCTGTAATTTTCATTTTTTGTGGTATCTTTGCCTGGGTTTTGGTATCAGCATGATGATGACTTCATAAAATGACTTTGAAAGTTTTCCTTCCTCTGCATTTCTTAGAAGTTTCAGAAGGATACATGTTAACTCTAATCTAAATGTTTGATAAAATTCTCCTGTACATCTATCAGGTCCCAGACTTTTATTGTTGGGAGATTTTTAGTCACAGTTTCAATTTCAGTGCTTGTAACTGGTTTGTTCATATTTTCTATTTCTTCCTGTTTCAGTCTTGGAATACTGTACCTTTCTACAATAAATCCATTTCTTCCAGTTTGTCCCTTTTATTGGCATAAAGTTGCTCATAGAAGTCTTTTATGATCTTTGGTATTTCTGTGAAGTCAATTGTAACTTCTCCTTTTTCATTTCCAATTTTACTGATTTGAGTTCTCTCCATTATTTTCTCGATGGGTCTGGTTAAAAGTTTATCAATTTTGCTTATCTTTTCCAAGAACCAGCATTTAGTTTCATTGATCTTTGCAATTGTTTTCTATTATGTAATTTCTTTCTGCTCTTGTCTATTTCTTTCCTTCTAATAACTAGGTTTTGCTTGTTTTTCTTCACCTAGTTCAGAGAAGGCAATGGCACTGCACTCCAGTACTCTTGCCTGGAAAATCCCATGGATAGAGGAGCCTGGTAGGCTGCAGTCCATGGGGTCCTGAAGAGTCTGACACAACTGAGCGACTTCACTTTCACTTTTCACTTTCATGCATTGGAGAAGGAAATGGCAACCCACTCCAGTATTCTTGCCTGGAGAATCCCAGGGATGGCGGAGCCTGGTGGGCTGCCGTCTATGGGGTCACACAGAGTCAGACACGACTAAAGCGACTTAGCAGCAGCAGCTTCATCTAGTTGATTTAGGCTGAAAGTGAAAGTGAAATCTCTCTTCCCTCTTCCCTCTTATAACTGATTTTGCTGCATCCTATATACAAATAGGCTCAAAATGGATTACAGACCTAAATGTGATATGAGACACTATAAAACTCATAGAGGAAAACATAGGCAGAACAATATCTAACATCAGATCAGATCAGATCAAATCAGTCGCTCAGTCATGTCCGACTCTTTGCAACCCCATGAACTGCAGCACGCCAGGCCTCCCTGTCCATCACCAACTCCCGGAGGTCACCCAGACTAACATCCATTGAGTCAGTGATGCCATCCAGCCATCTCATCCTCTGTCGCCCCCTTCTCCTCCTGCCCTCAATCCCTCCCAGCATCAGAGTCTTCTCCAATGAGTCAACTCTTCGCATGAGGTGGCCAAAATACTGGAGTTTCAGCTTTAGCATCATTCCTTCCAAAGAAATCCCAGGGCTGATCTCCTCAAACTACAGCAAATCTTTTTCAATTTGTCTGCCAGCATAACGGAAATAACAATTTTTTTAAAAAAGGACCTACTTAAATTCAAAAGCTTTTGCATAAGAAAGAAAACAATGAACAAATTCGCAAATGATGTGATTTATAAAGGAGTAGTCTCCAATATTTACTATAAACTCATGATGCTTAACAGCATCAAAATAAATGGCCTACTCAAAAAATGGGCAGAAGACATAAATAGACATCTCTATAAAGAAGATACAGGCCAGCAGCAGACACATGAAAGGATGTTCAACATCACTAATTATTAGAGAAATGCAAAGCAAATCTACAATGACATGCCAGCCAGAATGTTTCTGTTGTTCAGTTGCTCAGTCCAACTCTTTGAGACCCCATGGACCGCCACATGTTAGACTTCCCTGATAGTCCTTCACTATCACCCGGAGTTTGGTCAAACTCATGTCCATTGAGTCAGTGATACCACCCAAAGGTTTCATTGTCTGTCAACCCGTTCTCCTTCT
Source organism: Tragelaphus eurycerus (assembly GCA_935064755.1). Taxonomy (NCBI): domain Eukaryota; kingdom Metazoa; phylum Chordata; class Mammalia; order Artiodactyla; family Bovidae; genus Tragelaphus; species Tragelaphus eurycerus. Next base: position 11,007,126 of record CAKXYN010000004.1, read on the forward strand.
GCCCTCAATTTTTCCCAAGATCAGGGTCTGTTTCAACGAGTCATTTTTCCACATTAGGTGGCTAAAGTGGCTATCACCAAAAAATGCACAAACAATCAATGGTGAAGAGCATATGGAGAGAAGAGAACTCTCCTATACTGTTCGTGAGAATGTAGATTGGCACAGCCACTATGGAGAAAAGTATGGAGGTTCCTTAAGAAAATAAATTAGAGCTACCATATACCCGTCTTACCAGATGGTTCAGTAGTAAAGAATTCGTCTGCCAATACAAGAGATTCAGGAGACACAAGTTCAGTCCCTGGGTAAGTAAGATACCCTGGAGGAGGAACTGGCAACCCACTCCAGTATTATTGTCTGGGAAAATTCCACAGACAGAATAGCTTGGAATGCTATACTCCATGGGATGGCAAAGGGTGGGAAGAGACTGAATTAAGGAGCACGCATCATCCTGCAATTCCACTCATGGACATATCAGATCAGATCAGATCAGTCGATCAGTCGTGTCCGACTCTTTACAACCCCATGAATCAAAGCACACCAGGCTCCCTGTAAACCACCAACTCCCGGAGTTCATTCAGACTCGTGTCCATTGAGTCAGTGATGCCATCCAGCCATCTCATCCTCTGTTGTCCCCTTCTCCTCCTGCCCCCAATCACTCCCAGCATCACAGTCTTTTCCAATGAGTCAACTCTTCTCATGAGGTGGCCAAAGTACTGGAGTTTTAGCTTTAGCTTCATTCCTTCCAAAGAAATCCCAGGGCTGATCTCCTTCAGAATGGACTGGTTGGATCTCCTTGCAGTCCAAGGGACTCTCAAGAGTCTTCTCCAACACCAAGGTTCAAAATCATCAATTCTTTGGCACTCAGCCTTCTTCACAGTCCAGCTCTCACATCCATACATGACCACAGGAAAAACCATGGCCTTGAATAGACGGATCTTTGTTGGCAAAGTAATGTCTCTGCTTATGAATATGCTATCTAGGTTGGTCATAACTTTCCTTACAGGGAGTAAATGTCTTTTAATTTCATGGCTGCAATCACCATCTGCAGTGATTTTGGAGCCCAGAAAGATAAAGTATGACACTGTTTCCACTATTTCCCCATTGATTTCCCATGAAGTGATGGGACCAGATGCCATGATTTTCATTTTCTGAATGTTGAGCTTTAAGCCAACTTTTTCACTCTCCTCATTCACTTTCATCAAGAGACTTTTTAGTTCCTCTTCACTTTCTGCCATAAGGGTTGTGTCATCTGCACATCTGAGGTTATTGATTTTCTCCCAGCAATCTTGATTCCAGCTTGTGCTTATTCCATCCCAGCGTTTCTCATGATGTACTCTGCATAGAAGTTAAATAAGGAGGGTGACAATATACTGGCTTGACGTACTCCTTTTTGTATTTGGAACCAGTCTGTTGTTTCATGTCCAGCTCTAACTGTTGCTTCCTGACCTACATACAGATTTCTCAAGACGCAGATCAGGTGGTCTGGTTTTTCCATCTCTTTCAGAATTTCCCACAGCGTATTGTGATCCACACAGTCAAAGACTTTGGCATAGTCAATAAAGCAGAAATAGAAGCTTTTCTGGAACTCTCTTGCTTTTTCCATGATCCAGCGGATGTTGGCAATTTGATCTCTGGTTCTTCTGCCTTTTCTAAAACCAGCTTGAACATCAGGAAGTTCACGGTTCACATATTGCTGAAGCCTGGCTTGGAGAATTTTGAGCATTACTTTACTAGCATGTGAGATGAGTGCAATTGTGCAGTACTTTGAGCATTCTTTGGCATTGCCTTTCTTTGGGATTGGAATGAAAACTGACCTTTTCCAGTTCTGTGCTGTAAAGAGCAACATTGCATAGGAACCTGGAATGTCAGGTCCATGAACCAACGCAAATTGGAAGTGGTCAAATAAGAGATGGCAAGAGTGAATGTGGACATTCTACGAATCAGCGAACTGAAATGGACTGGAATGAGTGCGTTTAACTCAGATGACCATTATATGTACTACTGCGGGCAGGAATCCCTCAGAAGAAATGGAGTAACCATCATGGTCAACAAAAGAGTCCAAAATGCAGTACTTGGATGCAATCTCAAAAACAACAGAATGATCTCTGTTCGTTTCCAAAGCAAACCATTCAATATCACAGTAGTCCAAATGTATGCCCCAACCAGTAACGCTGAAGAAGTTGAAGTTGAACGGTTCTATGAAGACCTACAAGACCTTTTAGAACTAACACCCAAAATAGATGTCCTTTTCATTATAGGGGACTGGAATGCAAAAGTAGGAAGTTAAGAAACACCTGGAGTAACAGGCAAATTTGGCCTTGGAATACAGAATGAAGCAGGACAAAGACTAATAGAGTTTTGCCAAGAAAATGCACTGGTCATAGCAAATACCCTCTTCCAACAACACAAGAGAAGACTCTATACATGGACATCACAAGATGGTCAACGCCGAAATCAGATCGATTATATTCTTTGCAGCCAAAGATGGAGAAGCTCTATACAATCAGCAAAAACAAGACCAGGAGCTGACTGTGGCTCAGACCATGAACTTCTTATTGCCAAATTCAGACTTAAATTGAAGAAAGTAGGGAAAACCACTAGACCATTCTGGTATGACCTAAATCAAATCCTTTATGATTATACAGTGGAAGTGAGAAATAGATTTAAGGGCCTAGATCTGATAGATAGAGTGCCTGATGAACTATGGAATGAGGTTCGTGACATTTTACAGGAGACAGGGATCAAGACCATCCCCGTGGAAAAGAAATGCTAAAAAGCAAAATGGCAGTGTGGGGAGCCCTTACAAATAGCTGTGAAAAGAAGAGAAGTGAATAGCAAAGGAGAAAAGGAAAGATATAAATATCTGAATGCAGAGTTCCGAAGAATAGCAAGAAGAGATAAGAAAGACTACTTCAGTGATCAATGCAAAGAAATAGAGGAAAACAACAGAATGGGAAAGACTATTGATCTCTTCAAGAAAATTAGACATACCAAAGGAACATTTCATGCAAAGATGGGCTTGATAATGGATAGAAATGGTATGGACCTTACAGAAGCAGAAGATATTAAGAAGAGACGGCAAGAATACACAGAAGAACTGTACAAAAAAGATCTCTACAACCCAGATAATCACAATGGTGTGATCACTGACCTAGAGCCAGACATCCTTGAATGTGAAGTCAAGTGGGCCTTAGAAAGCATCACTACGAACAAAGCTAGTGAAGGTGATGGAATTCCATTTGAGCTATTCCAAACCCAAACATATACCTGGAGAAAAACATTATCTGTAAAGATACTTGCACCCCAAGGTTCAGTATAACACTATTTACAATAGCCAAGACATGGAAACAACCTAAATGTCCACTGACAGATTAATGGATAAAGAAGTGTACATATATACAGTGCATATATATACAACACACATATGTAAGTGAAATATTACTGTATATATGTAATACGATTTACATATATACAGTGGAATATTAGTCAGCCATTGAAAAAATGAAATAATGCCATTTGAAGCAACTTGGATGGACCTAGAGAGTGTCATGGGGAAGGCAGTGGCACCCCACCCCAGTACTTTTGCCTGGAAAATCCCATGGACGGAGAAGCCTGGTAGGCTCCAGTCCATGGGGTCGCTGAGAGTCAGACACGACTGAGCGACTTCACTTTCACTTTTCACTTTCATGCATTGGAGAAGGAAATGGCAACCCACTCCAGTGTTCTTGCCTGGAGAATCCCAGGGACGGGGGAGCCTGGTGAGCTTCCGTCTATGGGGTCGCACAGAGTCGGACACGACTGAAGCGACTTAGCAGCAGCAGCAGCAGCAGAGAGTGTCATACTGAGTGAAGTCAGAAAATAAAGGAGACATATCGTATGACATCCTTTATATGTTGAATCTAGAAAGAAATGATACAAATGAACTTAATTGCAAAACAGAAATAGATTCACAGGTTTCTATAATGATCTTATGGTTGCCAAGGGGAAAGGTGATGGGAAGGGACAGTTAAGGAATTTGATATGGACATGTATACACTGCAAACTATAAGATGGATAATCAACAAGACCTACTGTATACTATGAGGAATTCTGCCTAATGTTATGTGGCAGCCTGGATGGGAGGGGAGTTTGGGGGAGAATGGATACTTGTATATGTATGGCTGAGTCCCTTTGATGTTTACCTGAAACCATCACAACATTGTTTGTTAACTGGCCCGGGGCCAGGAAGATACCCTGGAGAAGGGAATGGAAATTCACTCCAGTATTCTTGCCTGGAGAAACCCATGGACAGAGGAGCTTGGCGGCTACAATCTATGGAGTTGCAAAGCATCAGATACGATTGAACAACTAACACACACACCCCAATACAAAATAAAAAGTTTTGTTTTTTTTTTTTTTTTAAGGTGCTATGCATAATTAACGTTCATCTAGTCAAGGCTATGGTTTTTCCTATGGTCATGTATGGATGTCAGAGCTGGACTGTGAAGAAGGCTGAGCGCTGAAGAATTGATGCTTTTGAACTGTGGTGTTGGAGAAGACTCTTGAGAGTCCCTTGGACTGCAAGGAGATCCAACCAGTCCATTCTGAAGGATATCAGCCATGGGATTTCTTTGGAAGGAATGATGCTAAAGCTGAAATTCCAGTACTCTGGCCACCTCATGGGAAGAGTTGACTCATTGGAAAAGACTCAGATGCTGGGAGAGATTGGGGACAAGAGGAGAAGGGGACAACAGAGGATGAGATGGCTGGATGGCATCACTGACTTGATGGATGTGAGTCTGAGTGACCTCCGGGAGTTGGTGGTGAACAGGGAGTCCTGGTGTGCTGCGATTCGTGGGGTCGCAAAGAGTCGGACACGACTGAGCGACTGATCTGATCTGATCTGATCTGGTGCATAATTATGTTTATACAATTATATAGGAGTTGAGAAAAGAAGTCTCACCAACTTATAACTTCATATCAGTAAGTGGAAATGAAGACAAGAGTGGAGATAGAAGACTATCAAGACATTTCCAATCCAGATAAGTATTGTGGAAGGTTTAATATATGATTAAAGAAATATAGCAGGCTATTGGGACCAACCTTCTTGCTGACAGCAACTTAAAATAAAGGATTAAAAAATATCTCAAATATATAGAAGAGTTGAAAAGTTAGGAAACAGTTATCATGATATAAACTAAGGTAAAATGAGATTAAATATAAGACAGCAACATCAGTTTTGATAAATTGTGTGAAGTACAGAAGAAACAGCCAAGAATTCGGCTAGGAATCTACCCACTATTCTTTCAAAACACACAACTCAAGAGACTGGGAAAATAATTTCTTTATTGTTGATCAGAGCAAAGGAAAATGCATTAGAGAAACTGAAGCCAAAAGGTGATATTTGCAGCCCTAATTATTGTACAGAGAGGATCCAAATAAGCGTCCAAGTCATATGCTTAAGTTAAAATGATATTATGGCAGATTTATTATGATGTATGGCAAATGCAATACATTATTGTAAAGTTAAGCAAAATAAAATTTAATGAAAAAATAAACAAAAATTAAATTAAATTAAATTTAAAAAAAAAGAAAATGGGAAGAAAGAAAAAAAAAATGATATGGTACTAAGATCAGATCAGTTGCTCAGTCGTGTCCGACTCTTTGTGACCCCATGAATGGAAGCACGCCAGGCCTCCCTATCCATCACCAACTCCCGGAGTTCACTCAGACTCATATCCATCAAGTCATTGATGCCATCCAGCCATCTCATCCTCTGTCGTCCCCTTCTCCTCTTGCTCCCAATCTCTCCCAGCATCAGAGTCTTCTCCAATGAGTCAACTCTTCCCATGAGGTGGCCAAAGTACTGGAGTTTCAGCTTTAGCATCATTCCTTCCAAAGAAATCCCAGGGCTGATCTCCTTCAGAATGGACTGGTTGCATCTCCTTGCAGTCCAAGGGACTCTCAAGAGTCTTCTCCAACACCACAGTTCAAAAGCATCAATTCTTCAGCTCACAGCCTTCTTCACAGTCCAACTCTCACATCCATATATGACCACAGGAAAAACCATAGCCTTGACTAGACGAACCTTTGTTGGCAAAGTCATGTCTCTGCTTTTGAATATACTATCTAGGTTGGTCATAACTTTCCTTCCAAGGAGTAAGCGTCTTTTAATTTCATGGCTGCAGTCACCATCTGCAGTGATTTTGGAGCCCAGAAAGATAAAGTCTGACACTGTTTCCACTGTTTGCCCATCTATTTCCCATGAAGTGATGGAACTGGATGCCATGATCTTCGTTTTCTGAAAGTTGAGCTTTAAGTCAGCTTTTTCACTCTCCACTTTCACTTTCATCAAGAGTCTCTTTAGTTCCTCTTCACTTTCTGCTATAAGGCTGGTGTCATCTGCACATCTAAGGTTTTTGATATTTCTCCCGGCAATCTTGATTCCAGCTAATGTTTCTTCCAGTCCAGCGTTTCTAATGATGTACTCTGCATGCACCCTTATATGGTTGGCCCAATAAATAAATTCTTTCTGGAAAATAAACACTTTTATTCTGGGCCCCCTGAAACACTAACAACTCTTTTTATCAGTCTATGATAGAAAAAAAAAAATCCATGAATGCATCAAACATAACACCATAACAAAAATCAGCAGTAATAACAGATAACAGAAGCAGTGTGATAGATTAATCAGAGATCTGAATTATTAGTCACAGATTAATTACTAAAAATTTAGCACTATATTTAAAGAAGTATGCTGACTTTCAAGAAATAGGATATTATGAAACTTTAGCTTACAGATGAAGCATAGAAACAAACTGATTTTTTAGGACATTTAAACAACTAATGGAAGTTCAAACAGAATGTCTAGGTTTTAACATCAGAACAAACATAGCTAAGGAGAAAATTGGAAAACTGGAAGAGAGGTCAGAATCAATTATCCAGATAACTGAGAGTGATAATTAGAAGTAAAATATGGAAAAATGTTAACAAATAAGGAACATAAATTCTTTCACATATATTGTTTTTAATATTGCAAAGGTTGAGGGAGAGAGAGAATAGGACAGAAGCAAAGTCCAAGCCTACAATAAAAATAAACAATGACATTCTCTAATCATAAACTGTTTATTATAAGCATATAATTACTATAGAAAATTATAGTGAACACTCTAGATAGAAGGAAGATAGTCATAGAAATAAGAAACTTAAAAAAGAATTAATGTGATCTCAGATGGAAGGCATGGGATGCAAATAGGATTAAAGAACAAAAATCTGGTAAACATGAAGGTTAATTTATCAATGGAAATATGTTTGGAGTTAAAAAATAACATTGTTATTATACATAAGAAAATTTATGTACAATTTGAGAGGAAAGCAATAGGAATTTAACTCCTTGATGGGTGTTCTTGCTCAGGTGGAAGATTAAGTTTCCAATTAACCACAACTGTGATAATTTAAAATGTTGTAGTTTCTAGAATAATTACTAAAATAATAGAAATAACTCATAATTTCAGAACAAGTAAAGAGAAAGCAATTAATCACACAAGAAATAATCAGTTTGAAAGAGGGTAAGGAAGCAAGGAATATCTAGGTAGGACAAAGGGAAAGAACAAAATGACACTTTCCATTTAAATAAGCACATCCTTCTCTAGGGGATCTTCCTGACCCAGGGACTGAACCTGTGTCTCCTGCACTGGAAGGCAGATTCTTTTTCTCTGAACCACTGTGGAAGCCCAAAAATAAAAGTGAAGTCGACTAAATGCTTAGGAAAAGTTTAAAGAGTTACTACTTGGGGGAATCTATTGATGTGCTGTAGAAAAGAAAAATACATAAAACATAAAGATAATGAAAGATAATAAAATGTAGAAAAAAACATACACCATTGAAAAATTAACAGAAAAAAAGTGATGTTACCATATTAATAGAAGAAAAAAATTTAAGTTAGATTTCATTATAAGCAATAATGATATTAATTCATTATGATAAACATTCCATACATTAAGCAGAACTATAATACTTTTAAATTTGTATATGTCTATAGGCACAACCTCAAAATAAATATATTAGTTTCCTAGGAATGCTATAACAAAAGTACCACAAACTGGGTGGCTTAAATTTATATTTAAAAAAAAAAAAAAAGAACAGCTTTTAGTGCTAAAATTTCTTGAGGCCTGAAGTCCAAAATCAAGTATTGGCAATGTAGGTTTCTTCTAGAGCTTCTGAAAGACAACCCATCCCATCTCTTTCTCCAAGCTTCTTGTGGTAGCTATCATTCCTTTGTATGTCTCTTTATCTGTTTTCTTTGTTTATAAAGACATCAGCCTTTGTGTTAGGATCTACCCTAATCCAGTATGACCTCATGTTAATTTAACTAACTATATCTACAAAGATGATTTTCAAATAATATCACATTCTAAAGTTGCAGAAGGATTTGAATTAGGAAGGACATTAGTCAATCTACTACAATATATGTCAAAATTAATAACTACAAAGAAAAATAGACCAATACATAATGATAGAGCCAAATATTAACACACTTTTCTTGGTAGTTGATATAAAAGAAAATAGGTTATAAAAGTTTAAGCAAGGTTTTTAAATACTAATATTTATATACATTAATGAAAAACATTGATCATTTCCTAAAAATTTTGAATATAATCAACACTTATCATTAATGTCCAGAAACATTTTAGAAGACTGAAATCATATTTCAAACAGTTCAGTTCAGTTCAGTCACTCAGTCGTGTCTGACTCTTTGTGACCCCATGGACTATGGCATGCCAAGCCTCCCTTTCCATCACCAACTCCCGGAATTTACCCAAACTCATGTCCATTAGGTTGGTGATGCCATCCAACCATCTCATCCTTCGTTGTCCTTTTCTGCCTGCCCTCAATCTTTCCCAGCATCAGCATCTTTTCAAATGAGTCAGCTCTTTGTATCAGGTGACCAAAGTATTGGAATTTTAGCTTCAACATCAGTCCTTCCAGTGAACACTCATGACTAATCTCCCCTAAAATGGACTGGTTGGATCTCCATGCAGTCCAAGGGACTCTCAAGAGTCTTCTCCAACACAACAGTTCAAAAGCATCAATTCTTCAGCGCTCAGCTTTCTTTATAGTCCAACTCTCACATCCATACATGACCACTGGAAAAACCATAGCCTTAACTAGATGGACCTTTGTTGGCAAAATAATGTTTTTTAATATGCTGTCTACGTTGGTCATAATTTTTCTTCCAAGGAGTAAGCATCTTTTAATTTCATGGCTGCAATCACTCTCTGCAGTGATTCTGGAGCCCAAAAACATAGTCAGCCACTGTTTCCACTGTTTCCCCATCTATTTGCCGTGAAGTGATGGGACCGGATGCCATGATCTTAGTTTTCTGAATGTTGAGCTTTAAGCCAACTTTTTCACTCTCCTCTTTTACTTTCATCAAGAGGCTCTTTAGTTTTTCACTTTCTGCCATAAGGGTGGTGTTATCTGCATATCTAAGGTTATTGATATTTCTCCCAGTAATCTTGATTCCAGCTTGTGTGTCATCCAGGACAGCCTTTCAATCAATCATATTAATTTTGGAGACTGATAACATATTCAGTATAATTGGTCCAAAATTTAATTTTTCAACCTTTCATACATTACAAAACATACATATCATGAGAGATATCCACTTTTAGTAATATTTGCTTTAAATTATATGTTAACCTAGGTGGGATTGATGTATTTTTTTTTTGATATGTTTTTTATCAAGTGCTTTTCTTTCTGTTTTTATTTGTAAAGGCTTTTATGAGGCTTTCTACTCCTGCAGTTATTTTCTATGATTTATATTTTTTATCGTAATTACATTTTTTATCAAGATTTTATAAGATACTAAAACAAGCAGTACATAAATTCTTTCCAAATCTCTGGATCATTATATGTGTCTACAGCTGGCCCTCCATAGCCACAGGTTTCACATCTCATGATACAGAGAGCAGACTGTATGCATTTTACTATGACTTTTTATATAGGGACTTGAGCATCTGTGGATTTTGGTAACTTTGGGGCTCCTAGAACGAATCCTCTGTGGATACCAAGGGAAAACTCTGTATTATTTTTCTTATAGCAATGCTATATGATATAGAAATATCTGTATATAACACATGTACAACATATACAGATATATATATATACACAGATATTTATATATCATATATTCTAGCTCGATCCTAGTTTATTATATTTTTCACATTATCTTTTGGAAAACAATAATTTTACCAATTTTCTCTTTTCAAATTTATTACTTTTTACATCATATTTCATTATTACCTTTTCCATATAGCTCAGGTTTACTTTATTCCTCATATTTTGATCTTGAGTGAAAACACAATTTTTCTCCTTAATAAATTCTTGTTATTAATAGTGAGTGAAGAAAAAAGATGTTATTTTGATACAAAAATAGTTATTTTTTCTGTGGCAGATTCATGTTCATATATGGCAAAACCAATACAATATTGTAAAGTTAAAAAATAAAATAAATTATTTAAAAAAAGAAATATAAATTTGATTTTTCTTTTTTCATCAGTTTCACTGTTTTAGAATTTTTCTATATGAATATTTTATACTCTCCACGATTAAAATTTTACTGCAGTTTAGAAATTATGTTGTATGTTTTTACTTTTTACAATGTATTGAATTATTTCATAACCATAAAGGTGTGTGACACCTTTTTATAAATGTTCTAGAACAAGTTGAACACTGCTTGAGGAATGAATTTTAAATGATGTATTATTATTGTTATTGCTGCTCTATAATTCACCTCACTCATTTTATTATTGTAATTTTGAATACTGAATCCCAGACCTCTATTTTTCCTCTTTCAGCTTCTCTTTGATTTCTATCAATTTTCAAAAAGTTTAACATACTTATATGAGCTTTTATTATTTGTAGATTTTTTTTTTTTACAAAATTGATTGTTTCATGGTTTCCTTTTGATCAATGTTGATTCTTTTTTTAAAGTGAAATTCACATTTCTTGATTATATTAGACTATCATTTTCAGAAGAGTATATTTGTATTTTTCTGCCTTTTTTTAATATCTTTGTTATTTCTTCCTTTATCATTCAGAGAGATTCACTTTACCTAGAGATGGATTGGGTTTTGTTTTGTTTTGTCTTTTATCTTTTTAACATCTATAAAAATTTTATTTTTTATTTTTATTTATTATTTTTGATTTTATATCCTGCAACTTTACTATATTCATTGATTAGTTCTAGTAATTTTCTGGTGGAGTCTTTAGGGTTTTCTATATAGAGGATCATGTCATCTGCAAACAGTGAGAGTTTTACTTCTTCTTTTCCAATTTGGACTCCTTTTATTTCTTTTTCTGCTTTGATTGCTGTGGCAAAAACTTCCAAAACTATGTTGAATAGTAATGGTGAAAGTGGGCACCCTTGTCTTGTTCTTGACTTTAGAGGAAATGCTTTCAATTTTTCACCATTGAGGATAATGTTTGCTGTGGGTTTGTCGTATATGGCTTTTATTATGTTGAGGTATGTTCCTTATATTCCTGCTTTCTGGAGAGTTTTTATCATAAATGGATGTTGAATTTTGTCAAAGGCTTTCTCTGCATCCATTGAGATAATCATATGGTTTTTATTTTTCAATTTGTTAATGTGGTGTATTACATTGATTGATTTGTGGATATTGAAGAATCCTTGCATCCCTGGGATAAAGCCCACTTGGTCATGGTGTATGATCTTTTTAATGTGTTGTTGGATTCTGATTGCTAGAATTTTATTAAGGATTTTTGCATCTATGTTCATCAGTGATATTGGCCTGTAGTTTTCTTTTTTTGTGGCATCTTTGTCAGGTTTTGGTATTAGGGTGATGGTGGCCTCATAGAATGAGTTTGGAAGTTTACTTTCCTCTGCAATTTTCTGGAAGAGTTTGAGTAGGATAGGTGTTAGCTATTCTCTAAATTTTTGGTAGAATTCAGCTCTGAAGCCATCTGGACCTGAGTTTTTGTTTGCTGGAAGATTTCTGATTACAGTTTCAATTTTCGTGCTTGTGATGGGTCTGTTAAGATTTTCTATTTTTTCCTGGTCCAGTTTTGGAAAGTTGTACTTTTCTAAGAATTTGTCCATTTCTTCCACGTTGTCCATTTTATTGCCATATAATTGCTGATAGTAGTCTCTTATGATCCTTTGTATTTCTGTGCTGTCTGTTGTGATCTCTCCATTTTCATATCTATTTTTATTGATTTGATTTTTCTCCCTCTGTTTCTTGATGAGTCTGGCTAATGGCTTGTCAATTTTATTTATCCTTTCAAAGAACCAGCTTTTGGCTTTGTTGATTTTTGCTATGGTCTCTTTTGTTTCTTTTGCACTTATTTCTGCCCTAATTTTTAAGATTTCTTTCCTTCTACTAACCCTGGGGTTCTTCATTTCTTCCTTTTCTAGTTGCTCTAGGCATATAGATATTTTTATATTTAGACCTTTCATAAATTATTTACTTTATTAATTTCACTGAGCCTATTTCTTAAGAAATATATATTAAATGGAGTAAGCATTATTAAAATATAAACATTTGCTTAATGCAACATGTAATAAGAAGGACAGAGTAGAACAGATCAATAATAATTATGCCTGGTGTACTGAGTACCTTCCCTGTCCTTGAGATCTGCCATCCACCTGGCCATGAATTTTGAGAAGCTGACAACATGCACTATTCTGTTTCTTTCTCTGGGCTTCTGACTTCAGTTCATGTCTGCTCAATGGGAACCACCAGTGGAGATCAATAAAAGGAAGAGAATGAAATTCAATGTACCCTCCATTGTTGCCCTTGGGGGCTTCAACCCTGGTTGAAAAGCCAGAGCTTTTTTCCAAAGAGCTTTCTCCACACATCTCCCTCTCCTTCGTCTTCCCTCGAGGCTGAAGAGTTTTATTTATTATTTATATATATTTTTTATTTTTTGCTTACTTTACAATATTGTATTGGTTTTGTCACACATCAACATGCATCCACCACAGGTGTACACGTGTTCCCCATCCTGAACCCCCCTCTCACCTCCCTCCTCATACCATCCCTCTGGGTCATCCCAGTGCACCAGCCCCAAGCTTCATGTATCCTGCTTTGAACCTGGACTGGTGATTCGTTTCTTATATGATATTATACATGTTTTAATGCCATTCTCCCAAATCATCCCCCTCCTCCCTCTCCCATAGAATCCAAAAGACTGTTCTATACATCTGTGTCTCTTTGGTTTATCCTGTGGTCATGTATGGATGTGAGAGTTGAACTGTGAAGAAGTCTGAGCACTGAAGAATTGATGCTTTTGAACTGTGGTGTTGGAGAAGACTCCTGAGAGTCCCTTGGACTGCAAGGAGATCCAACCAGTCCATTCTGAAGGAGATCAGCCCTGGGATTTCTTTGGAAGGAACGATGCTAAAGCTGAAACTCCAGTACTTTGGCCACCTCATGCGAAGAGTTGACTCATTGGAGAAGACTCTGATGCTGGGAGGGATTGGGGGCAAGAGGAAAAGCGGATGACAGAGGATGAGATGGCTGGATGGCATCACTGACTCGATGGACATGAGTCTGAGTGAACTCTGGGAGTTGGTGATGGACAGGGAGGCCTGGCCTTCTGCAATTCACGGGATCACAAAGAGTCAGACACGACTGAGTGACTGATCTGATCTGATCTAATACAGAGTTGTCATTACCATCTTTCTAAATTCCATATATATACGTTAGTATACTGTATTGGTGTTTTTCTTTCTGGCTTACATCACTCTGTATAATAGGCTCCAGTTTCATCTACCTCATTTGGAAGTGATTCAAATGTATTCTTTTTAATGGCTGAGTAATACTCCATTGTATATATGTACCACAGCTTTCTTATCCATTCATCTGCTGATGGACATCTAGGTTGCTTCCATGTCCTGGCTATTATAAACAGTGCTGCGATGAACATTGGAGTACACATGTCTCTTTCAATTCTGGTTTCCTCAGTGTGTATGCCTAGCTAAGTAGTAAGGCAGTTCTATTTCCAGTTTTTGAAGAGTTTTATAGTTTTAATTGTGAACTGCTGTGCCAGTATCACTTCACTATCCCTTTGAGGTTTTCTCACAGCCTTTTTTTTTTTCTTTCCCCTTTTGTACACAACTCCTTAAAAAATTTATCATCAAATTACCCATCTCGGTTGTACCATCTGTTTCTGCCTATACTGACATGTACTGACTGATATACCAATATATTTTCTTGCAATGATTGGAGTCATGGAAACTTTATACCTCTCAGCCAAATTCTTGGTGATCAGTCAGTGTCACTTTGTTGATAAGACCCTTGATCTAAACCTACCATCTGTGCTCTTTTTTTAAACATGGAGAGTGAGAAAATCACTTCCATTCTTGTACAGATTCTGAGTATTACCACTATCCCAAACATATATTTTCCAAACAATTTCAATTGTTTCAAACAGTGTTTCTGTATTAAATTAAGATAAATGGAAGTAAAATTCATATATATCAAAGGTTCTGGGAAAGAGATTTGCCATATAAAACCTCAATTAATTAAATGATCAGAGGAATTAGTCAGAGCAAATAATGGATATAGAGAAAAGAAAATAATGGGAGAGAAATAAAGTGTACTAAGAATTGAAGGAAAGGAAGACCTTTCAATAAAGAATAATCACAGTCAATAGGAACATTATCAGAGATGAATAGCTGCTTTTAACAAAAGTGAACAATTGTAAAAGGATGAACAAACGTGAAATTTTTTTTTTTTCAAATGCAACGTCATTAATAATCAAAAGACATAATTAAATGAGCAGCAAGGCAGCACAATTTATTATGAATAGGACTAGTTCTGACTGGGAAAATGATTTTTATTAAATAATTTAGTAACAAATAAGTTACCATGTACTGGTAAGTTAAACATACACCAAGGATTCCTTGCTCTGATTGTAAAACAAAAAAGATTTCCTTTTAGAATCTATATTTAAAGGCTTTATACTTCACACTTTCAGGAATTAATATCTGAAGAGAAAACTAACAAACTGGGATAAAATGACAAGTATTTGGTTTCCATTTTCTCTTTCTGCCTATAGGAAGAAAGCAATTTATTACTTAATGTATATTAGGAATATGTAGGACAAAAGAAATAATTTAGCAAATGCATGTAAATTAGCAGTTAGAAATATATTAGCCAAAAGTTGTATAGGTATGTTTTAATGACTCTAATAGACAGGTTTTTTAAAAAATAGTTATAAAGATTTACGTTTGACAATGTAGCTTTTGAATTAATCACCATGAAATAGAACTAGCTATGTACCTGCTATCTTCATATTAAGCCACAGTGAACCATAAGTCAAATGTTTATTTTTCATTTCTACATACATTTCATTAAGTAATACACAGCATGATTCTTGTAGTTAAACTCAGTGCATTAGATATTTAAAATTATTCTGCTCAAAATATTTAGAGAAATAATAGCCTAATCACATTAAATTTAAAATTATGTCTCTAGCAAAGGCTAGCTTACTGCAATTTTGGAAACTTGCTAAGGTAATTAAGATAATCATACTACATTGTAAGCATTTTTTAGAAGGGCCAACAAGGATAATTTGTCTCTGAAAAATTCAAACACATTCATGCAAAAATGTTCCATTTGTTCATGCTTGCACACACTCTTGCCTGAATTGAAGAAAAGAAGAAAAGACTGATTAATAAAAAGATGTTTCATCTATAAAACTATAGATGAGACACAATGAAAATGAGGCTATAAAATTAAACTTGGAAAATAGGTGATATTTTGGGTCTGTTGTACTCCTTAGTGTGGACATGGATATATCATGCTCATGCTTTGGCTAAATTGTATTCTTGCTCTAAATTTTAGTTTTAACCTCAACCACACAGCATATTTTGATTGTATTTCCTTTCTTATATCCCTTTGTATTTTTCCTAATATTCAAAGAAAGGAAATTTATTTTTAATTGGTACTGGATGTGTGCCAGGTAAGGTTTTCCTCTTAACTTACAAAAGTCAGAAACGTTTTCTCAAAATAGTCAAAGGCATTAGGCTGAATTTTTGTTGTTGTTTTCTGGTATCATGCATTCTAAATTTATCCATCCTCCTGCTTCAAACAAACTATCAGTGGGCTATCAGTCTGTCCCTCAGATGTCTGTTATTTTTTTATTTGTTTCTCTTAGTCCAGAAAATCACTTTGCCCTCTTTTCTACTGGATCCTTGAGGTTCCCTTGTAGCTCAGGTGGTTAAGATTCCACCAGCAATGCAGGAGTCCCTGGTTCAATTCCTGGATTGGGAAGTTCTTCCCCTGGAGAAGGGATAGGCTACACACACCAGTATTCATGGGCTTCCACGGTGGCTCAGATGATAAAGAATCTGCCTGCAATATGGGAGACTTGGATTCTATCCTTGGTTTGGGAAGATCCCTTGGAGGAGTGACAACCCACTCCAATATTCTTGTCTGGGGAGTCCCATGGACAAGGAGCCTGATGGTCTACAGTCCATGGGGTTGCAAAGAGTCAGTACATGACTGAGCAATTAAGCACAGCACAAGCCCTATTGGATCTAGTGTCTCCTGTATGTATTATCTTCCTATTTCTAAGTTGTGCTTCATGTTCATACCTCCAGAAACTTCTGGGAAAGGATACATTGGAGGAAGTTTTTAAAATGCAATACATCTAGTATATCTTTACATTTCCCTTACATTCAATAGATAATTTAGCCAAGGTACAATTCTAAACTTCATCAGAATTTTGAAAGCATTATATTTTAACTTTCATTTTTTGTATTTCTCTTGTGAAGTTAGTACGTTTTTTATTTGTATTATTTCATACTGTGATCTTGCAGCTGTTCTTTCCCCTCAATGGAAATTCTCAGAAACTACTTTTTATCCTGGTGTTCTGATCTTTCTTTCTTATGCATTTTGGTGTGTATTTTTTTTTAATTTATTTTATCTGGTTCTAAGTGTGTCCATACAATTCTGAGAAATAGTCTTCTGTTATTCGTTTAATAATATGTTTCCCTCCTTTCTCTATTTTCAGAAATTCCATGATTAGATATTTAATTTCCAGTACTGAACATTGACTTTTCTTATAATTTCTGAGACACTTTCATCTATCTCTTTTTCCTCTATCTTCCCCTACTCTGTTTTGTAGAATTTTTTAGAAATATTTTCATTACAAATAGTTTCTTGATGATAGATATTTAATAACCAGCTCTGTGGCAAAACATATGGATATAGATATTCATGTATGTTTGATATAACTTTTTACTGATATAAATAATGTGTAGTATAAACTTACAGATAATAAAATATAAAATACTCTTCATTTTGAATTCCAAAAAGCAATTGATTCTCATAGCATGCTTTCAATTGATTTTCGCAGAATTCTTTTACCTGTCTCAAACTACAGCTGTGATTAATAAAACATTGTTCTGATCTGAATATTGTTCAATATATTTATTTACTTTAATAAGTAAAACAGTAAAGACATATGAACTTGACACATTCTTCAATAACATTCTCTAAAAAATATAGATTATGTATATTTTCTCTTAAAAGTAGGGAGACTTGGCAATATTGGGCCTGTGACTGTGCCTGGTTGCTCTAAATAGAAGAGAAAGTGAAGTTAGTGGCTCAGTCCTGTCTAACTCTTTGTGACCCCATGGACTGTAGCCTACCAGGCTTCTCTGTCCATGGGATTTTCCAGGCAAGAGTACTGGACTGGGTTGCCATTTCCTACTCCAGGGGATCTTCCCAACCCAGGGATCAAAACCAGGTCTCCCACACTGCAAGCAGATGCTTTACCCTCTGAGCCACCAGGGAAGCAAAAAAGGAGGGTGACCTAATTTGCCAGGACCCTATGACCTGCTTGAGTTCTATGGACTATTAGCATATTCAAAAGCAGAGACATTACTTTGCCAACAGAGGTCCGTCTAGTCAAGGCTATAGTTTTTCCAGTGGTCATGTATGGATGTGAGAGTTGGACTGTGAAGAAAGCTGAGCACTGAAGGATTGATACTTTTGAACTGTGGTGTTGGAGAAGACTCTTGAGAGTCCCTTGGACTGCAAGGAGATCCTAAAGCAGATCAGTCCTGGGTGTTCATTGGAAGGACTGATGTTGAAGCTGAAACTCCAATACTTTGGCCACCTGATGCAAAGTGCTGACTCATTTGAAAAGACCCTGATGCTGGGAAAGATTGAGGGCAGAAGAAGGGGGCGACAAAAGATGAGATGGCTAGATGGCATCACTGACTCGATGGATGTGAATTTGAGTGAACTCTGGGAGTTGGTGATGGACAGGAAGGCCTGGCATGCTGCAATTCATGAGTTCACAAAGATTCGGACATGATTGAGCACTGAATTGAACTGAACTTATGACCTGCTTGAGTTGTATGGACTATTTCAAGTTATAATACCACATTCTGCAGTTTACATAGCTTATACTCAGAAGACAAAGCAGCTTGTAAAATGATCTTATTCATCAGATCAGATCAGATCAGTCGCTCAGTCGTGTCCGACTCTTTGCGACCCCATGAACCGCAGCACGCCAGGCCTCCCTGTCCATCACCAGCTCCCGGAGGTCACTCAGACTCGCATCCATCGAGTCAGTGATGCCATCCAGCCATCTCATCCTCTGTCGTCCCCTTCTCCTCCTGCCCTCAATCCCTCCCAGCATCAGAGTCTTCTCCAATGAGTCAACTCTTCGTATGAGGTGGCCAAAATACTGGAGTTTCAGCTTTAATCTGAACAATTAGACCTTTTCATGGGAATTCAAATCAGCTGCATCTATCTTGAAATCCAAGAATTTAAATTATGGAAATGAAGCTTAATCAAATATTGGTACTAAAAAGTATTAGATTTTAAAAAAGAATCTAAAGATTTTCCATCTAATCTTTCAGTATTATCAAGTAATCAAGTATACTAACACAATTATCAATTGTTTATTTGTTAGTATTTCATTGTTATTTAATGGCTTATTTGTTTTGTCATTTGAAGTTGATTGCTTGTAAAATCCATTTCTCCCATACAGTGGTGTTTCCAGGAAGGATCAATATAATATGTGTATTCAATTTTATCTTGTTTAAAAAATAATGTCCATTTTCTCTCCTACTTACTTTGTTCTGGTTTTTGTTAACATGATTTACTAACAATGATTTTTTTGATCAGCAGTATTCTGTTGCCAAAACCAATGGACACTTCTTTGCGCACAATTTCCTCAAACTTCTAGCAACATTTAGCACAATTCACTATTTTATCCCTTTTGAAATACACATCTGACTTAGGTGATTTTTTTTTTTTTTTTTTTTTTTCCGGTTTTTCTTGCTGACTGTTTTTACTCTTGAAAGTGAAAGTTGATCAACCATGTCCGACTCTTTGTGACCCCTCTTGGAGTTCTCCGGGTTGTAATACAATAGTAGGTAGCCGTTCACTTCTCCAGGGGATCTTCCCAACTCAGGGATGGAAGCCAGATCTCCCACATTGCAGGCTCATTCTGTACCAGCCACCAGGGAAGTCCAAGAATACTGGAGTGGGTAGCCTATCCCTTTTCCAGTGGATCTTCTCAACCCAGGAATTCAACCAGAATCTCCTGCATTGTAGGCAGATTCTTTACCAGCTGAGCTGCCAGGGAAACCTCTTCAACTCTTAATAATATCTAAATGTTCTTTAAGAAGTATTCTACTCCCTATTTTCTTCTTTGTTCGTATCAATTCACATCAAGTACAACACTGATGATTTTCAAATCTCCAGGACCCCACCTCTTTTCTGAGCTCTGAACTTGCGTGATATATTCAAATTATATCTTTTAAAGTGCTTGACAAGACTCCTTCATCTTCTATTGGCCTTTATCCCAGTCAGTGTTGTTCACTTCTCAAACCTAAAACCTGATGATCCTGATTCCTCTCTCTGTCTCTTTAACTCCCACATTTAATTTATCAGCAAGTCCTATTTATTCTGTCTCCAAATACATAACTCTAGTCTGCTCATCTGTTACCCAGACATCTGCAAACTGCTATTAAGAATTCAAGCATTCTTATGATTCCTTCTTGCTCCCATACCCACAATTCATTCCTTCTATCATAGCACATAGGACCCTAAAATCTCCCTTAACATGACTCAGAATCATTTATGTAATCACTAGCTAGCTCACCAAGTATGTTCTTTGCTCCTTAATTCTTCAGGCAGAGCTATCTTCGTTTCGTCTCATAAATGTGACAATATTTTCTCAAGGTTTCTTATATTCTACTGTCTTTGTAATTCTTTTTTCCATACTCTTGGAATGATTATAATCATTTTAGCTTTCAAAATTAAGTCCTCATAATCAGAGAAATTATACTCAAATACTATATTTTTTTAACCTCCATAGCTTTTATCACAACTTATAATTATTTATGGGCTTCCCTGGTGGCTAGACTGGTACAGAATGCTCCTGCAATGTAGGAGACCTGAGTTCCATTCCTGGGTTCGGAAGATCCTCTGGAGAAAGGAACAGCTACATGCTCCATTCTGGCCTGGAGAATTCCATGGACTATACAGACTTCCTTGGTGGCTCAGACAGTAAAGTGTCTGCCCACAATGCAGGAGACCTGGATTCAATTCCTGTGTTGGGAAAATCCTGTGGAGAAGGAAATGGCAACCCACTCCAGTACTCTTGCCTGGAAAATTCCATGGACTGAGGATCTTGATAGGCTACAGTCCATGGGGTCGCAAAGAGTCAGATATGACAGAGTGATTTCACTTTCTCTACAGACTCAAAGAGTCATACACAATTGAGCAACTTTCACATTCATAATCATTTATAAATATGATGGTTAAAGGAATTTTTCCAGTTAAATATTTATGGATGAAGAAACACTCTCTGACTAATATCTCACTGATATTTCAATAGTAATACTACTACCTAATTCATAGTAAGTTCTGATCAAATATTAGTCAATTTAATGAATAATAGCAATGTTTTATCATAAATGGATGTGACATTTCATAATATAATATGTATTTTAGCCTTTAAAAACATATTCATGTAATTTAATAATTATTTATTCATAATAATTGTTGTTTAGTCACTAAGTCACATCTGATTGTTTTGTGACCCCGTGGACTGTAACCACTAGGGTCCTCTGTCCATGGGATTCTTCAGGCAATAATAGTGGAATGGGTTGTCATTTCCTTCTCTCTCAGATCTTTCATAGTCCAGGGAAAAACTGGTGTGTCCTGCATTGAGATGCGGATTCTTTATCATTGAGTCACTTGGGAAGCTGTTCATAATATTACCCTTTATTACGTAGTGTTTAGTAGAGGAAAACCATAATTTTTTATATTATCTCATGTTATATATTACTAGAGTTTTCAGCATTCTGTTTGTGTTAAACTTTTCATTGGTTCAAGTAGCCATAGTTGGATACCAACAGTAGTTAAGGACAAATTTATTGTATATAGTGTGTCTAAACAAAATTTTTTTCTCAGAAAACTTGGCCTACTGTGCCATCGCATTGCAACTCCAGAAGCAACAAGTCATGATTGTTTTCTTTCTCTCAGAAAATTCCAATGAAGTTCATAGATTTAACTCTTGCAATTGTTATCATTCATTCAGTTCAATTCAGTTCACTTCAGTTCAGTTGCTCAGTCATGTCCAATTCTTTGCAACCCCATGAACCGCAGCACGCCAGGCTTCCCTGTCCATCACAAACTCCCAGAGTCCACCCAAACCCATGACCATTGAGTTGGTGATGTCATCCAACCATCTCATCCTCTGTCGTTCCCTTCTTCTCCTGCCCTCAATCTTTCCCAGCATCAGGGGCTTTTCAAATGAGACTGCTCTTCACATCAAGTGGCCAAAGTACTGGAGTTTCAGCTTTAGCATCATTCCTTCCAATGAACACCCAGGACTGATCTCCTTTAGGATGGACTGGTTGGATCTCCTTGCAGTCCAAGGGACTCTCAAGAGTCTTCTTCAACACCACAGTAAAAAAGCCTCAATTCTTTGGCGCTCAACTTTCTTCACAGTCCAACTCTCACATCCATACATGACTACTGGAAAAACCATAGCCTTGACTAGACAGATCTTTGTTGACAAAGTAATGTCTCTGTTTTTTAATATGCTGTCTATATTGATCATAATTATCCTTCCAAGGAGTAAGCGTCTTTTAATTTCATGGTGGCAATCACCATCAGCAGTGATTCTGGAGCCCAGAAAAATAAAGTCAGTTAATGACTCTGAAAATGTAAAGAACATATTGTTTTGAGACATCAGCTTGAACCACATTTATTAAGTTGGAATGCAACCTACAGAACTCTCACTGGTCAGAGAATCTAATAATCTTTCAAGGATATCTTATTATCCTGATATCCAATCTCTGCATAGCAAAGGATTTTCATTGTTATCTACACATTAATAAGCATTTCATCATCTTTAGCATCAGTCTCTGAAAGAATTGCTTCTTCCATATATTCAATGTCTGCTGCAAATTCAAGTTAAAAGAGTGAAGTCTCAGAGTAGATAATGTACAACTCTTGGAACCAACTTTCTGCATACTTTTTCTTTACTTTAATAACTTAGTACTTCAATAGTTTGGGGCAGAAAATAACTATGGCCCATTGGTCAAATTTGGTTCACTGCCTATAAAGAAAGTTTTATTGGGAAAAAATTCTACTTTCATTTGTTTTCACATTCTCTATGGCTGCTTCTGAGCTACAATAGCAGAGCCGAGTACTCACAACAAAAATCGTATCATCAAAATGCTTCTAGCCCTTTGCAGAGAGTGTTTGCTGATCCCTGATTTAAGACACTGGCCCAGGCCCCTCATTTGTAAGTGCCTGAGGGGGCTGGACTACATGAACTCTAAATTCTATGCCACCTCGTGCTTATCTTGTTTTCATTAGTTTACATGTGTCTGGCTCTATAGATCCAGACTACATTAGTATTCATGTCAATAGTATATTTTTTTTCCTGCTTTTTCTAGTTTGAAAACATTAAATAAATATGGTACCCTCAACAGAACAATTATTAACTGCAATAGAAAGAAGGATCAATATTCTCTGTTTCTAATTCATATTTCATTCTTTATAGAAAGGTAAGGAAGGGCTCTCAGGTGATGACAAGAAGTCAAATTCCAGTACACATTAGCAGATTTACAGGTTTTTTGTTTGTCTTGATTTGGGTTTGGGGGATTTTCTTGTTTTTTATTTAGACATCATTGGCAAAACATACTGTAATCAAGATGGAACTCAATATTTAGTTAATTTTATTTTAATCTGTAAAGAAATTTCCTGCTTCATACTATGTAGTATACTAGTTATTTAAAAATTAGAATATTTTAGAAATTATTTTTGGCAAACCTGTTTCTAACAGGTGAGATATTGTATACACTGAATGCTAACTAATGATATTGGCCAGCAAAAAACAGAAGGAACACTTATAATATTTCTACATAAAATATTTGCAAATAAAAGAACATTAAAGTTCATGACAATGAAATAATGGAGCCAAACTATTGATTTCCAACCTTTTCCTTCCTTTGAACTTCTGATTTTCAACTTCAAAAGGCAATAAAGTCACTCATAAAATTGAGCAAAGAGATAGATATGAACAGACAAAGGAGGGCAAGGGTCAAATGTGAGGAAACCACACATTTTACCATCTTGTAAACAATGAAGGTCCTTGGGCAGACAAAGAAAAGCTGGAACCTCCAGACTGACAGGAAATCACACATTTGGAGTTTGACAAGGGCTCTGTAGGCAGAGGAAAGGTGGGAAAATGCAGGACTATTTTCCTGCATCACAATGTAATTTTTCCTTTTTATGCCCACATTACAATAGAATTAGCCCTAAAGATAAGAGGTACCCATAATGCCCTGTTGCCATGACACTTCTAATTTAAGCTAAATAGGGACACAAATTTTTCTTTTCCTTGGGAAGGTAGAGCTGGGATGAAAATCAGGAAATACTATACAAAACTCCTCCCTCTTCACTGAACATTCTGCCCATTCATTTTCATGCCCCTTATAATATGCTGCCAAAGAAACTCAGAGCAGCTACTCACCTCAGTTTGCCCTCTCACCCCTTGAAAGTATAGTACAGTTAATAAACCTTTGCTTTGTTTTCTTGAACTCCATATCTCATCTCAGAAATCTTTCTGTGACAAGACAAGAACCTACATTTGTAAAACATCTTAAATTCTGTATACCCGTGGCGGATGCATGTTGATGTATGGCAAAACCAATACAATATTGTAAAGTAAAAAACTAATAATAATAAATAATAATAATTCTGTAGGTGAACATATTAATATGATTTCCTCAAACTATACATTATCAGATCAGATCAGATCAGTCGCTCAATCGTGTACGACTTTTTGCGACCCCATGAATCGCAGCATGCCAGGCCTCCCTGTCCATCACCAGCTCTCGGAGGTCACTCAGACTCACATCCATCGAGTCAGTGATGCCATCCAGCCATCACATCCTCTGTCGTCCCCTTCTCCTCCAGCCCCCAATCCCTCCCAGCATCAGAGTCTTCTCCAATGAGTCAACTCTTCATATGAGGTGGCCAAAATACTGGAGTTTCAGTTTTAGCATCATTCCTTCCAAAGAAATCCCAGGGCTGATCTCCTTCAGAATGGACTGGTTGGATCTCCTTGCAGTCCAAGGGACTCTCAAGAGTCTTCTCCAACACCACAGTTCAAACTTATATATGATCCTAAAACAGTTTTTTTAAAGAAGTGCTATGCTGAATAAATGGTCTGAAATCTGCTCAGTTAGATCTGATAGCTTAAGTCACTCTGGTCTGTAAGGACATCTTGCCATAGGTAAGAGCTACATCCCAAGAGTCAAAAGACAAAGCAAAATTTTCTTAATGCAAAATTAAAAAAAAAAAAAAAATCTTGAGTGTATAAGAGCAAAAGGAGTAACATCCTTCAGGAACAAACTGACATAGGCTATCATCTCGACACTATTTAGAATAGTTTTAACTACATTTTAGAGGAAAATCATGGCAGGGGCACACTCTAAAAATCTTCCTTATTTAATATTCAAAAGCCAGAAACCATACTCTCAAATATTAAGGTTTTCTACCAGGAAGGCATTGACTTAACAATAAAAATGCTACTCTGACTTGCTTGATTCACAATGTTAGTTTTCACTCTTCTCACATTGACTATTTTATCTAGTCTCTCAGTTTATTCTTGAATGAACACTGTTTTCTCTGACTAACTGGATTCTTCTCAGAGACTAGAGTGATGTAGTGAAGAAGAGACAGTGCTTTGCTGCCCTTAAGAAAGGAAGATGCAGATGTGAATGACCTTAAAGGTCTTTGTCCAAATCAGCTTCTTTCCGCCCCATCCTTTCCTTCCTGCAGGAGGAAAATCAGTCATGTCTACACAAATCCCAATTCCATTAACCTTTCAGATACTGTGGAGACACATTTGTACTAAGGTCCCTAACATTATATATGTCAAGAATTGGCTGGCATGTCCTTTACATGTCTCTCGTAATATCTTGACTATTTCAAAGAACTTATAGTTCAGATACCTGAGAACATTAAAGTGCAGGACAATTTTTATTTCTGGAATTAATGCCTGAACTTAAGGTTCACTGGAGGGACAAAGAATACCAAAGGCAGACTCCCTCATACAAACGATATATTTAGTTTCCTTATTTTATGTACTTGTTAAAGTTTCTATGCTTAAAGTTCATAGAAAGGCAATAAAGTGGAAATACTAAACCAAAATTATTCGTTAGAAAGCACAGGAAGATGTGTAAACTGAGTCTTAATATCAAACTGCATACTACAGCAAATATGAATAAATACTCTCAAAATTCGGTGGATTAACTCCTATTCCAGTTTCACTTTTTATAAAACAGGTAGCCTTGGGACTATAACAACTTTTCTGTGCATCTGTTACCTCAGATATAAATAGGAATGAAACTGACTAATATAGCTACAAAGATGACTGAGTTGATATTTGCTGTAACTACATTTGTATGTGTGCTATGCTATGCTAAGTCACTTCAGTAAGTGTCTTTTAATTTCATGGCTGTAGTCACCATCTGCAGTGGTTTTATAGCCCCCCCCCCCCCAAAATAAAGTCTGTCACTCTTTCCCCTGTTTCCCCATCTATTTTCCATGAAGTGATGGGACAATAGGCCATGATCTTGTTTTCTGAATCTTGAGGTTTAAGCCAACTTTTTCATTCCTCTTTCACTTTCATCAAGAGGCTTTTTAGTTCCTCTTCACTTTCTCCCATAAGGGTGGTGTCATCTACATATCTGAAGTGACTGATATTTCTCCCGGCAATCTTGATTCCAACTTGTGTTTCTTCCAGTCCAGCATTTCTCATGATGTTCTCTGCATATAAGTTAAATAAACATGGTGACAATATGCAGCCTTGACGTACTCCTTTTCCTATTTGGAACCAGTCTGTTGTTCCATGACCAGTTCTAACTGTTGCTTCCTGACCTGCATACAGATTTCTTAAGAGGCAGATCAGGTGGTCTGGTATTCCCATCTCTTTCAGAATTTTCCAGTTTATTGTGATCCACACAGTCAAAGGCTTTGGCATAGTCAATAAAGCAGAAATAGATGTTTTTCTGGAACTCTCTTGCTTTTTCCATGATCCAGCGGATGTTGGCAATTTGATCTCTGGATCCTCTGCCTTTTCTAAAACCAGCTTGAATATCAGGAAGTTCATGGTTCACATATTCCTGATGGCTGGCTTGGATAATTTTGAGCACTACTTTACTAGCATATGAGATTACAGAACCTCAAAACATATTACATTATATGACATTTGCATGTCTTTCAGTCAATAAATGATTGAATTAATTGCAATGGACGGAGTGGAATGGATTCATGACAAAAAGAAAAGCCCATATTGTGGGCCAGGAGAGTATGATTTTTGCAAATATCCTATATTCCAGAATGTGATCTCCTCTCTCTTTTGTACTTTCAGCCTCTTTATTCATGCAGGCCCCATTTTCTCATTTGATATGTTCTGTAAGAACTTAACTTTATTAAGAGCAACACAAAACCTCCCTTTTTCTATACCATCATCTCTTTGCTTTGAATACAAAATTATTTAATATTGAGATTAACATATAATTTTCACTTTTACCTCCTAACATACTTGCTTCAATTTTATTTTTAATTTTTTTTTATTGAAAGTAATTGCTTTCCAGTATTGTGTTAGTTTCTGCTGTATATCAAATGAATCAGCTATAGATATACATATGTTGCCTCCCTCTTGACCCTCCCTCCTATCTCCCATCCTATCTCACCCCTCTAGGTTTCACAGAGCACTGACTTCAGCTCTGTGTGTTACACAGCAAGCTCCCACTGCCTATCTATTTTACGTATGGTAAGGTATATGCTTCCATGCTACACTCTCAATTTTCTACCCTCTTCTTCCTCACTGTGTCCACAAGTATGTTCTCTATGTCTGTGTCTCTACTGCTCCCCTGCAAATAGGTTCATTAGCACCATCTTTCTAGATTCCATACACATGCATTAATATATAATGTTTGTCTGTCTCTTTCTGACTTACTTACTCTGTATGATAGGCTGTAGGTTCATACCCCTCACTGCGACTGACTTGAATGCATTCTTTTTTACAGCTAAGTAATATTCCATTGTATATATATACCACAATGCTATATCTATTCCTTAGTCAATGCACATCTAGGTTGCTTCCATATCCTAGCTATTATAAAAAGTGCTGCAATGAACAATGTTTCTCTTTCAGTTATGGTTTTCTCAGGTTATATGCCCAGTTGTGGGATTTTGGGGTCATATGGTAGTTCTATTACTAGTTTTTTAAGGACTCAAAACTGTACTGTTCTCCAAAGTGACTGTCAATTTACATTCCCACCAGCAGTGCAAGAGGGTTCCCTTTTTTCCACATCCTCTCCAGTATTTGTTGTTTATAGATTTTTAATGATGTCCATTCTGACCAGTGTGAGGTGATACCTCATTGTAGTTTTGACTTGTATTTCTCTAATTGTGAGAGATGTTGAGCATCTTTTCATGTGTTTGTTGGTCATCTTTGTGTCTCCACTGGAGAAATGTCTATTTAGGTATGCCCATTTTTTGATTGGGTTATTTTTATGGTATTTAGCTGAATGAGCTGCTTATATGTTTTGGATATCCTTTGTCAGTTATTTTGTTGCAATTATTTTCTCCCAACAATTTATTAAATCTATTTTCTTTAACTGGGAAGGGAGTATTTGGGGGAGAATGGATACACATATATGTATGGCTTAATCCTTTCACTCTTCACCTGAAAGTATCATAACATTGTTTGTTAACTGGCTATACCCCAACACAAAATAAAAAGTTTAAAATTAAATTAAAAAAACACTACTTTCTTTAAGATCATTGATTATTTCCCCCAAATCACATGAAACATTTTTGAGTTTTACTGTTTGTCTACGTTTTCTTATCATCATGCTAAGCAACAGTTCATCTTGATAATCTGTATTCCCAATGTTGTATCTATATGATTAAGTCTATCTCTCCACCTGTAACTATGTAACTATGAGAGATATCCTTATCTCTCATTGTACCACTATTTTTTTTTTTTTTTTATCTCTTCTGCCTCCTCTTCTAAGTCTATGCAACATTCACCAAGGTTATGGTCATAATACTCTACATTTTATTTAAGAAATTATTCCTCTTTCATATTGTATAACACTCAATGACTTCACTCATCACATCTATGCCAAAGGCTAAAGTCCCTGACGCTATAAACAGTGTCAGAGTGATTCAGTGTAGAAAAGACTGCTGCATTGTTGCTCTTAAGAAAGTAAGTTGCAGATATAAATGACTTTTAAAGTCTTGATATAAATAAGCTTCTTCCCCTCTTCTTTATTTGCTTCAGGAGGAATATCAGTTAATTAAAATATTAATTATTATTGCATTTATATTCAAATTAAAATTAAAATACATATATCTACCTTATTCTCTCCTGCTATTGGTTCTGTATCTTTAAGCTGCAGTCACTCTTAGGTCTTTCCTTTTTCTGTCATAATCAACAATTACCTATAAAACTGAAATTCAGTTTATTCTTTTTTTTTTTTAGAAATTACACCATTTTATTCATAAATACTTTCGCTTACATCTCTAAAAAACTGAATTTCAATTGAATGAAATTCAGTTTATTCTAAATGCATACCCTACATTGCTATGCTAAGTCACTTCATCCTGACTCTGTGCGACTCCATAGACAGAAGCCCACCAGGCTCCCCCGTCCCTGGGATTCTCCAGGCAAGAACACTGGAGTGGGTTGCCATTTCCTTCTCCAATGCATGAAAGTGGAAAGTGAAAAGTTAAAGTGAAGTCGCTCAGTCATGTCCAACTCTTTGCAACCCATGGACTGCAGCCTATCAGGCTCCTCCGTCCATGGGATTTTCCAAGCAAGAGTACTGGACTGGGGTGCCATTGCCTTCTCTGATACCCTACATTAGAGAGATTTAATTATTACTGTTATGAGTTGTATTGTGTCCCCATAAAAAAATATGATAATGTTTTAAGCTGTAGTACTTTAGAATACAGCCTTTGGAAATTGAGTCCTTGTAGATACAGTTCATTAAGATGATGTCATAATTGAGTAGGATGAGCCTAAATCTATTACAACTAGTTTCCTTATAAGAGGAAAGACAAACACACAGGGATGATGTCATGTGATGACAGAGGCAGAGACTGAAATGATGTAGCTGCAAACCCAGGAAAGCCAGGGATTGAGGACCACCATTAGAAACCAGGAAGAGATAAAGATTCTCCCTCAGAGGCTTCAGAGAGCATGACCCTGACAACACCTTGGCTCTATAATCTTCAGAACTATGAAGCAATGAATTTATCTTCCTTTAAGGCATCCATTTATGGCCCTCTATTGTGGCAGCCTCTATTGTGCTCATGTATGGATGTGAGAGCTGGACTGTGAAGAAGGCTGAGCGCCGAAGAATTGATGCTTTTGAACTGTGGTGTTGGAGAAGACTCTTGAGAGTCCCTTGGACTGCAAGGAGATCCAACCAGTCCATTCTGAAGGAGATCAGCCCTGGGATTTCTTTGGAAGGAATGATGCTAAAGCTGAAACTCCAGTATCTTGGCCACCTCATGTGAAGAGATGACTCACTGGAGAAGACTCTGATGCTGGGAGGGATTGAGGGCAGGAGGAGAAAGGGATGACAGAGGATGAGATGGCTGGATGGCATCACTGACTTGATGGGTGTGAGTCTGGGTGACCTCTGGGAGCTGGTGATGGACAGGGAGGCCTGGCGTGCTGCGGTTCATGGGGTCGCAAAGAGTCGGACACAACTGAGCGACTGATCTGATCTGATTGTGGCAGCCCTAGAAAATTAATATATAGTTGCCCTTCTCATTTATTAATCATAAAATAGTTCTGAGTTCATATGATATTCTGTACATTCCACTAAAATTCCATTCAATTTCTGACTATAAATGGGATTTTGTCTATGTTCTTTGTAGTTTTAGCAAATTTTGGTGCATGTGTGTTGATGCTCTAATATTATATGCACACATGTTCAAGATTATTAGGTCTTTTTGGTGAACTGACTCCATTATTGTTATAAAATGATCCATTTAAGCTCTTGTAACATTCTTTTCTCTAGAATAAATTAACTATTCAGTTTTACTTTGATTAGTGTGAGCATGGTATATTTTTTCCATTATTGTATTTGTATCTGTATATATATAAAGTGAGTATCTTACAAGCAACACATGGTGAGTGGTGTCTTGCATTTTTTATCCCAGCTGACAATTCCCATCTTTTAATTAGGATGCTTAAAGCAGTTAAATTATTATAGCATATTTAAAATAAATAGTTTTGCTATTTGTTTTCTATTTATCCCATCTGTTCTTTATATACATTTCCCTCTTTTTCTGCCAAATCCTACCTACCAACAGACTGTTTTTGTATAGGCTCAAAACAATAAAAAATTTGTTTTTTCCCATTTAAAAGGTTATAAGGAAAACAAAACAAAATATATGCAATAGAGATTAAATATATTCCTCAAGGACTAAGCTATTTACTCTCTGCCCCCTTATAGAAGCATTATAATATATACCTATGAGGTTGAAATAACAAATTTAACTTTTAAAGAGATTTACATTTTTAATGTCTTTTATATCTATACCATTTAACCACTATATTTGCTTTTTACTCCTTTGGAAAGATCAAGATTTCCATTCAGTATTATTTTTATTCTACTTAAATTATCAGTTCTGTTCAATTCAGTCGCTCAGTCATGTCTGACTCTTTGCTGCCCCATAGACTATTGCCTACCAGGCTTCTCTGTCCATGGGACTTTCCAGGCAAGAATACTGGAATGGGTTGCCATTTCCTCCTTCAGGGGATCTTCCTGACCCAGATTAAGAACTTGCATCTTCTGCATCTCCTGCACTGGCAGGCAGGCAGATTCTTTACCACTAAGGTAGTACCATCTGTCTGTTAGTTGCTCAGTCGTGTCCAGTTCTTTGTGACCCCAAGGACTGTAGCCCTCCAAGCTCTTTTGTTCATGGGATTTTCCAGGCAAGAAATACTAGAGCTGGTTGCCATATATATTAACAAATATATATATATATATATATGCTAATTACATGTCCTACATCTCAGCTATACGCTCTAGTTTTCATGTGTGTTCATTTTCCAGTCATTATTTTCTGTTCCCCTTTCATTTTTATTACCTTATGTTCCTGTTCACTAATATATTCTGCTGTAATAACTAAGCATCCATTATTAGTCCTATCTAGTGTAGTTTTCATTTCAGTCATTGTGGTTTCACCTTTAGATGTTTGATTTGGATCCTTTTTGCATTTTTCAAGTCTTTTTGTGTTTAATATTCCCTCTAGGATTGTGAACTCATGGGAAAGAGCTATAACTGTTTTTAAGGTTAGAAAGAAAAGAGAAAGTGAAGTCGTTCAGTTGTGTCCTACTCTTTGCGACCCCATGGACTGTAGGCTACTAGGTTCCTCCATCCATGGAATTTTCCAGGCAAGAGTACTAGAGTGGGTTGTCATTTCTTTCTCCAGGGGATCTTTCAGACCCAGCAGTTGAATCCGGGTCTCCCGCATTGCAGGTAGACGCTTTACTGTCTGAGTCACCAGGGAAGCCCTTATTAGTCATTTGTATCAGTTTTGAATAACCAATTTTATCCTCATAATATGTGGTATTTTTCTGCTGATTTCCACGCCTGGCAGTTTTTGATTGGATGACAAACACTGTTGAAATTTACCTTGTCGGTTGCTGGATTTTTGCATTTACACAAAAAATCTTTAGTATTGTTCTGAGATGCATTTGAGTTACTTAGAAACAGTTAAATTTTTTTGTAATTTGTTTGTATCTTTGTTAATTGAGGTAAGAGTAAGATTTGCTGCTGCTGCTGTTAAGTCGCTTCAGTCGTGTCCGACTCTGGAACCCATAGACGACAGCCCACCAGGCTCCCCCGTCCCTGGGATTCTCCAGGCAAGAGTACTGGAGTGGGGTGCCATTTCCTTCTCCAATGCGTGAAAGTGAAAGTGAAGTCTCTCTGTCGTGTCCGACTCTTAGTGACCCCATGGACTGAAGCCTACCAGTCTCTTCTGTCCATGGGATTTTCCAGGCAAGAGTAATATTTACTCTACGTCTAATTTTCCTGTACTTAGAGGCAAGACTTTCTGAGTAAGATACTTGATGCATTTTACATTTCATAGGTTTAGCTTCTGCCTGGTAGGAAGAGGAAATATGCCCAGACTATAAGGGGTTCAGATATTGCTCCTGCTAATCCTCTTGGTTGATTTTTTGTCTAATCTTGGATCATCTCCTGACACCCACGGGCTGATTAGTACTCAATGATTACTCAAAGAATATTATTTAAAGATCTCCAGAGCTATTTCTCTGAAAAATTCTCTCTTCTTTGATACTTGGGTCTGCTAACTGTAGCTTCACTGACCTCTCCAGACTCCCAGATTCATCTCTTCCTGTGGGAAATCTTCTCAGGTTATATCTGGGTTTCTCCACTCTGCAAGTAAGTTGAAATAATTATTGGACTCACCCTATTTAATGTTTCTCATATCCCAGGTGCAATTGTTCTTCATTGCCTGATTTCAATGTCTTGAGAACTATTTTCTTTGACATTTTTTCCCTGTTTTTAGTTGCTTCTATTGGTCCAGTGTCAAATATTCCACCTTGACTGAATATGAAATTCCCCTTAACTCAACTTTGAGCTCAATTTATAGTATGTTATTAGTGTAGCGATGAAAAATACTATAATATTTGTAAATTTATACAAAATACATAGTCATATGCATTCCATCAAAAGTATATTAACACTCCTGGAACACTGAAATAACTACTAATCAGCCCATATATATGAAGAAGATATCAAAAGCCAATGAAGTCAAGGCATTATTTAAGCATACTACATAAAAGAGCAAATATAGTATCTTAACAAAGGATAAATACACTAGTCAATAAACAAGTGCAATTATGGATTAAACAGAATCAATGGTTAATGAAACTAAAATTGTTAATCACCAAGAAAGTAGAATATACAGCTGAGATTGAAGATACTTTATTAAAAAAAAAAAAATTCTGAAAAAGATATTCCTGTGCATTTTTGTGCTTTTACACAATCAAAAAGAAGGTGAAAATATAGTTTACTTATTAAGAACCACAGGGCTAGTGTTAAAGAACTGCCCTGCCAATGCAGGAGATGTAAGAGTCATAGGTCCAATCCCTGGTTTGGGAAGATCCTCTGAAGAAGGGGATGGCAACACACTCCAGCATTCTTGACTGGAGAATTCCATGGACAGAGGAGTCTGGAGGGCTAAAGTCCATAGGGTCATAAATAATTGGCCACAACTGGAGTTGGTGATGGACAGGGAGGCCTGGCATGCTGCAGTTCATGGGGTCGCCAAGAATCGGACATGACTGAGCGACTGCTCTGATCTGATCTGATCTGAAGCAACTTAATACAACACATTAAGAGCCACAACTCTCTATGACTGCCATTTCTGCATAAATGGTCAAAAATTCATTGAAACATTGTTTTAAAGTGATTAAAGATCAGGAATATTTATGCAATCAATTTTAAACAACTAAGAAGATGTCAGGTTAGTTTTTTTTTTTTTTTTTTTTTTTTTTTAGAGATGCTACTATATATACATTATACATTATTGATAAAAAGGCAAAAGAGGAAGCTTAATTACATTTAATAAGCATATGCTTTTTATCAAGATTTTTTTAGAATTATAAGTTTGAATACCTTCTCTACCAATATTACTTATTCTTTGAATTTATTTAGGTTTTTTTTTTTTTCCCCCTAAAAGTGATAGAACTGAACCATTAAAATATTTTTAGCATTCAGATCAGATCAGATCAGATCAGTCGCTCAGTCGTGTCCGACACTTTGCGACCTCATGAACCACAGCACGCCAGGCCTCCCTGTCCATCACCAGCTCCCGGAGGTCACTCAGACTCGCATGCATCGAGTCAGTGATGCCATCCAGCCATCTCATCCTCTGTCGTCCCCTTCTCCTCCTGCCCTCAATCCCTCCCAGCATCAGAGTCTTCTCCAATGAGTCAACTCTTCGCATGAGGTGGCCAAAATACTGGAGTTTCAGCTTTAGCATCATTCCTTCCAAAGAAATTCCAGGATTGATCTCCTTCAGAATGGACTGGTTGGATCTTCTTGCAGCCCAAGGGACTCTCAAGAGTCTTCTCCAACACCACAGTTCAAAAGCATCAATTCTTCGGCGCTCAGCCTTCCTCACAGTCCAGCTCTCACATCCATACATGACCACAGGAAAGACCATAGCCTTGACTAGGCGAACCTTTGTTGGCAAAGTCATGTCTCTGCTTTTGAATATGCTATCTAGGTTGGTCATAACTTTCCTTCCAAGGAGTAAGCGTCTTTTAATTTCATGGCTGCAGTCACCATCTGCAGTGATTTTAGAGCCCAGAAAAACAAAGTCTGACACTGTTTCCACTGTTTCCCCATCTATTTCCCATGCAGTGATGGGACCAGATGCCATGATCTTCGTTTTCTGAATGTTGAGCTTTAAGCCAACCTTTTCACTCTCCACTTTCACTTTCATCAAGAGGCTTTTTAGCCCCTCTTCACTTTCTGCCATAAGAGTCGTGTCATCTGCATATCTGAGGTTATTGATATTTCTCCCGGCAATCTTGATTCCAACTTGTGTTTCTTCCAGTCCAGCATTTCTCATGATGTACTCTGCATATAAGTTAAATAAACATGGTGACAATATGCAGCCTTGACGTACTCCTTTTCCTATTTGGAACCAGTCTGTTGTTCCATGACCAGTTCTAACTGTTGCTTCCTGACCTGCATACAGATTTCTTAAGAGGCAGATCAGGTGGTCTGGTATTCCCATCTCTTTCAGAATTTTCCATAGTTTATTGTGATCCAAACAGTCAAAGGCTTTGGCATAGTCAATAAAGCAGAAAGAGATGTTTTTCTGGAACTCTCTTGCTTTTTCCATGATCCAGCGGATGTTGGCAATTTGATCTCTGGTTCCTCTGCCTTTTCTAAAACCAGCTTGATCATCCGGAAGTTCACGGTTCACATATTGCTGAAGCCTGGCTTGGAGAATTTTGAGCATTACTTTACTAGCGTGTGAGATGAGTACAATTGTGCGGTAGTTTGAGCACTCTTTGGCATTGCCTTTCTTTGGGATTGGGATGAAAACTGACCTTTTCCAGTCCTGTGGCCACTGCTGAGTTTTCCAAATTTGCTGACATATTGAGTGCAGCACTTTAACAGCATCATCTTTCAGGACTTGGAATAGTTCCACTGGAATTCCATCACCTCCACTAGCTTTGTTCGTAGTGATGCTTTCTAAGGCCCATTTGACTTCACATTCCAGGATGTCTGGCTCTAGGTCAGTGATCACATCATCATGATTGTCTAGGTCTTGAAGCTCTTTTTTGTACAGTTCTTCTGTGTATTCTTGCCACCTCTTCTTAATATCTTCTGCTTCTGCTTCTGTTTTAGCATTACCTTTTTTTAACTTAAATCTTTCTTCCAATCTACACCTTTCCACCAATGTCAATGCTGCTGCTGCTAAGTCACTTCAGTCGTGTCCAACTCTGTGCGACCCCATAGATGGCAGCCCATCAGGCTCCCCTGTCCCTGAGATTCTCCAGGCAAGAACATTGGAGTGGGTTGCCATTTCCTCCTTCAGGGGATTTTATAGACCTGTGGATTGAACACACATCTCCTGTCTTCTGTATTGCAGATGAATTGTTTAACCACTGAGCCATCAGGGAAGCCCAAGATGACGCAAAGCACTCAACAAAAACTGAATCACAAGTAAATGGATAAAAAAGTAAATTAACATACTTTTATATTTGCAAATGTTGGAACAGTGACTATCCCATAATAGGTGTTCAAAATTGCATATATTTAATGAACAAGAAATTTTCCTTGTAGAAATTTTAACAAATTGTTTGAGTGAGGAATTATTGTTGTTTCAGAAGGCAGATGGAACAGGAAATCACTGAGCCAAGCACATGGCCTCATGGAATATGCCAGGTAGTTTGTACCTCATTAGTATTTATTGAGTAAATAACTCTCAAATTTTCACCCATTCAGGGAGATGGATGGTGAAGTATAATGAAACAATAGTTTGATAATTAACAATACTTATAGATCTTAGGGAGTGTCAAAGCAAGTATTTCAGGTATAGGTAAGAGGGCAGAAATATGAAAGAATTAAATATAGAAAGCTCATTAAAGTTGCCACACATTAGAGATATATATCTCTCTCCAAAGATATATTTTAGACTAACTCTTCAGTGACTCACATTTTAATCAGTTAATATAATTACATTTCATGAAAGGGATAACATGTTTAGCAGCTAATATATTAACAGGATTGGATCATTATGATCTATTATAACCACTAGAGTTTTCAGGCAATAGCGAAAAAGCTAGCTGAATGTTCCAGCAAGTATTGGGTGAGGATGTGGAAAATTCTTAAAGAGATGGGAATACCAGATCATCTTACCTGCCTCCTGAGAAATCTGTATGCAGGTCAAGAAGCAACAGTTAGAAACAGACACGGACAATGGACTAGTTCTAAACTGGGAAAGGAGTACAACAAGGTTATATATTGTCACCCTGCTTATTTAACTTATATGCAGAGTCCATCATACTAAATGCTGGACTGGATGAAGCACAAGCTGGAACCAAGACTGCAGGGAGAAATATCAATAGCCTCAGATATGCAGATGACACCACCCTTATGGCAGAAAGTGAAGAGGAACTAAAGAGGCCCTTGGTGAAAGTGAAAGAGGAGGGTGAAAAAGCTGGCTTAAAACTCAACATTTAAAAAACCAAGATCATGGCATCTGGCCCCATCATTTCATGGCAAATAGATGGGGAAACAAGGGAAACAGTGAATCTTTATGTTCTTGGCTCCAAGATCACTGCAGATGGTGACTGCAGCCATAAAGTTAAAAGGCATTTGTTCCTTGGAAGAAAAGCTATAACCAACCTAGACAGCATATTAACAAGCAGAGACATTACTTTGCTGACAAAGGTCTGTATATTCAAAGCTATGGTTTTGCCAGTAGTTATGTATGGATGTGAGAGTTAGACCATAGGGAAAGCTGAGCACCTAAGATGCTTTTTTTTTAAATTAAATTTATTTATTTTAATTAGAGGCTGATTACTTTACAATATTATATTGGTTTTGCCATACATCAACATGAATCCGCTGCAGGTGTACACGTGTTCCCAATCCTGAACCCCCCTCCCACCTTTGAACTGTGGTGTTGGGGAGAAGATTCTTGAGAGTCCCTTG
The DNA here is from genome assembly GCA_935064755.1 of Tragelaphus eurycerus. Classification (NCBI taxonomy): domain Eukaryota; kingdom Metazoa; phylum Chordata; class Mammalia; order Artiodactyla; family Bovidae; genus Tragelaphus; species Tragelaphus eurycerus. Next base: position 11,044,924 of record CAKXYN010000004.1, read on the forward strand.
GACTGCAAGGATATCCAATCAGTCAATCCTAAAGGAATTCAGTTCTGAATATTCATTGGAAGGACTGATGCTGAAGCTGAAGCTTTGGCCACCTGATATGAAGAACTGACCCTCAGAAAAGACCCTGATGCTAAGAAAGATGGAAGACAGGAGAAGAAGGGGATGACAAGAGGATGAGATGGTTGGATGGCATCACTGACTCGATGTATGTGAGTTTAAGTAAGCTTCGGGAGTTGGTGATAGGGAAACCTGGAGTGCTGCAGCCCATGAGGTCACAAAGAGTTGTATATGACTGAGCAACTGAACTGAACTGAACTTTAGTAGGACTCAACTGACCTAAAATAATCAGGGACAACATGAACAAGAGATGCAAAAGAATAGAAGATTCTCCTCAAAAGGTAGTGAGAAATATGCTAAGAAATAATGTGAAATTTGACCTGGGTGTGATATTACATAGCATACCAAGTTAAGTAGTCTAGACTCTGGGCATTTGGTACCATACACACAAATGTTGCCCAGGAAGACTCTAGAATAGATAACTCTTTAAAATTTAATTGGGTTCCCTGAAGAGTCAGACACGACTGAATGACTTCACTTCCACTTCACTATCACAGTATATTTTGTATGACATGTGCTTAACATCCTTTTGTTACCTACCATTATGTTATACACATTATATAAGTGCAATAATTTTATTATTTTCCATACTCTTCAAAGTCCATGAACTAAAAAGCGCCTGAAGGTCCAATATTTTGGCCACCTGGTGCGAGGAACTGACTACTTAGAAAAGACCCTGATGCTAGGAAACATGGAAGGCAGGAGGAGAAGGGGACAAAATAGTTGTTGAATGAATAAGTGAGTGAATGAAATTTTCAGAGCCCACCTCTATTTTTCATTAAATTTCATGACTATTAGAGCTAGGAAAACACACTAAGCCCAATTTGGGAGTTAATAAAAATGAAATCAAAATTAAAAGAAAATTGAGGTAGAAGAGAATGGAAATTTGCTGCAGCTTGAAAGCAGTAACTTTGGGTATATTTTGAAAACCCCTAAAACTCTTTCATAAATGGGATTCAGGTCCTAACAAGAAATATTCTTATCCCTCTGAGAGAAACAAAGCTTCACCTATGAAATTTTGTATCAAACTAAATTTCATTAGAATACTGCTTACTTTTCACATGGATACTGTTATGTGTACAAAAGCTTCTGCTCTGTCATTAGGTATACCCTAAACCTGGTGAGTCTACTGGATCACAAGTACCAGGAACTTGTCTATTTTATAACTTACATAATCATTAAAATTGGGCTTCCCCAGTGGCTCAGTGGTAAAGAAACCACCTGCCAATGCAGGGGACATAGGTTGGATCCCTCAGTCAGGAAGATCCCCTGGAGAAGGAAATGGGAACTCATTCCAGTATTCTTGCCTAGAAAATCCCATGGACAGAGGAATCTAGCAGGGTATAGTCAATCAGGTCACAAAACAGTTGAACAGAACTAAATGACAAGAAAACAACAATTACTAAAATTATGAGTTCATAAGCACATTTAGACAGCAGTAATATATCTACATGTATGATCTCTTTTCTTCCCAACAGCTTTCTATGCTGGAAATAGGTATGTTAAAGAAGAAACAAATCATATCATGAATCTATCTACAGTAACCTTGGTACTGTATTTTCATTATTAAATACAAGCAGCAAACATGAAATGGTGAGAAGTACTTATATTCAGAGGACATCAAGAGAAATGCTGGGCTTGAAGAAGCACAAGCTGGAATCAAGATCACCAGGAGAAATATCAATAACCTCAGATATGCAGATGACACAACCCTTATGGCAGAAAGTGAAGAGGAACTAAAAAGCCTTGATAAAGGTGAAAGAGGAGAGTGAAAAAGTTGGCTTAAAGCTCAACATTCAGAAAACTAAGATCATGGCATCTGGTCCCATCACTTCATGGGAAATAGATGGGAAAACAGTGGAAACAGTGTCAGACTTTATTTTGGGGGGCTCCAAAATCACTGCAGATGGTGACTGCTGCCATGAAATTAAAAGACTCTTACTCCTTGGAAAAAATGTTATGACCAACCTAGATAGTATATTCAAAAGCAGAGACATTACTTTGCCAACAAAGGTCCATCTAGTCAAGGCTATGGTTTTCCCAGTGGTCATGTATGGATGTAAGAGTTGGACTGTGAAGACAGCTGAGCGCTGAAGAATTGATGCTTTTGAACTGTGGTGTTGGAGAAGACTCCTGAGAGTCCCTTGGACTGCAAGGAGATCCAACCATTCCATTCTGAAGGAGATCAGCCCTGGGATTTCTTTGGAAAGTATGATACTAAAGCTGAAACTCCAGTACTTTGGCCACCTCATGTGAAGAGTTGACTCATTGGAAAAGACTTTGATGCTGAGGGGGATTGGGGGCAGGAGGAGAAGGGGACAACGAAGGATGAGATGGCTGGATGGCATCACTGACTTGATGGAGGTGAGTCTGAGTGAACTCCGGGAGTTGGTGATGGACAGGGAGGCCTGGCGTGCTGTGATTCATGGGGTCGCAGAGTCGGACATGACTGAGCAACTGAACTGAACTGAACTGAACTCATATTCATTGATTATTATACTGCTTTAACTGCCTTCAGTAGAAAAAAACATTTTAAAAATTGTTTTCATGTAGATGATCTCAAACTTTGTTTTTGAAATTTGATGTCTGCCTTTACATATGTAAAACCTAAGAAAAAAGCCACCTGTATATTTTACTCATTCATTTGCCAAAGGATAAGATTTAATATAGGAAGATTCTGAACACTATAGTATACATTTTTGCCTTGTGAATAGAAAATGAATTGATCTATAATTATTCACTGAAGAGTTGGGCAGTAATCATCACTCTGACCAATTTTTCTTTATAAATTGGGAATCTTTGAAAACATATCTTTAGCATTTCTTTCAAATAGGCTATATTGGTTGAGTTATTCAATGAAATCACTACCTAAGCAAAAAAGGAAGCATTTGAATTAACACAGTTTTTAAGCAATTTTACTCCTTTATCACATTATTTACTGCAATAACTAAAGTGAATTTATTTGCCTTCTCACAATCTGCAAAGGATATGTTCACCGTCATCTCCTGCAATTAAAAAAAGGAAATCACTTTTATGATAGATTTTTTTTTTTTTTTAATTTGGCTTCCTGGGTCTTAGTAGCAGCATGTGTGATTTGACCCAGTTCCCTGACCAGAAATTGAACCTGGGCCTCCTGCTTTGGGAGTGTAGAGTCTTAGCCATTGGACAATGAAGGAAGTCTTTATTTTCATGGTAGACTTTTATGTTAGTTTCAAAGTATATTCTAATTATCAAATGTATTTAAAATTATGTATACTTTAATTTCCTATCCAGAATATAAATAAACCTTTTCAATTAATGGTTAATGCACAATTATTGTAGGTAGTTCAGAAAGTTAAATTCTATTACACTCCCTAAGTGTTAATGAATTAGTCATTTTCATTAGCTGTAAGTCAGAATACTGGAGTGGCCCCAAAGAATGAATTCTTTTTAAAAATTAAAATATTTTTATAATTCAGTTTAATGAAATATGTCATATCTGTGGCTAATTTTACCTTTTCCTTTTCATTCTCACTCAAATCCTCTACCCTTGTCCTTTGGGCATGCATAGAAGCCCAGCTCTGTACATCCACACATGACATTCGATTACGCATATTCCTAACTGCTGGCATGAGCTGTATACTAAATATTGTACCTATCAAGCTTTACATGTTTTCATTTTAAAATTCCCATTTAAATGCAAATTCTGCCATTTAAATAGAGTCCTCATGTGCTTTATTACACTATAATTACTATTTCCCATCTTCCTGGAACCAACTACAAGAAAAGCCATAGGTCACTTTACCAGCCCTCTAAAAGTGCAATTGAAATCGGAAAGTCATCATCTACAGCATTTGTGAATGACACCCATTTGTTAAGGGAGACCTGAGGGACTGATTCAAACACTGCCCTAAAACCTGTCTTGTCCTTTGATTTACAGGAACAAGAACAAACAAAGCCCACAGCTATAATCTCTTCAGGTCCATGTGAATTAAACAGGTTAGTCAGAATTTGGCCCAAATAAATAGCAATTGAAATGCTGCCCTCATTTTGAAAGAGGACACATGCCAAATGATACAAGCTAATTCCAATGTCAAGGGACAAGAAAGAAACACAATGTATTTAGTTATTGTCTATTCTTATTTAATGAAACTCAAAGTCATGGGTTTAACTTAGAATAGATGATAGAACTAACATTTTCTATAGGATTATTTATTAATACCATGGGATAAATGGGATAGGTATAAAAGATACACATAAATGTATATTTGAAAGTCTTTAGGATACATGAACATATAGTAAATTAATAATATTAGTAATACATGGTTATATATCTGCAGAATATCTATAAACTCATTCATTATACCATTCGTAACATTTAATTCTCTGTTGTTGTTCAGTCCCTAAGTCTGATCAGCTTTGTGACCCCATGGAATCTAGCACACCAGGCTCCTCTGTACTCCACCATCTCCCCAAGTTTGCTCAAATTCATGTCCACTGAGTCGGTGGTGATGCTATCTAACCATCTCATCTTCCGCCTCCCCCTTCTCTCTTTGCCTTTGATCTTTCCAAACATCGGGGTCTTTTCCAACAAGTTGGCTTTTCCCATCAAGTGGTCAAAGTATTGGAGCTTCAGTCACAGTCCTTCCAATGAATATTCATGGTTGATTTTCTTTACAGTTAACTGGTTTGATCTTCTAGACGTCCAAGGGACTCTCAAGGGACTCTCTGTCCAAGAGTCTTCTCCGGTACCACAATTTGAAAGCATCAATTCTTTAGCACTTAGCCTTCTTTATGGTTCTTAGCATTTAATAAAACATTTAGTAGAAGAAGTTAATAAAAGCTTGACATTATATATTTTATATGTGTGTTCTATGGTATGGTGTGCATGTGTATTTGTGGTCGTGTGCATGTGTTTTTGGGGTGGTGGATTGTGAGTGGCAACCAGTAAAAATAAAAAAGAGAAAAGACCAAAAAATTGGCTTCTATAGGCAGCTTATCTCCAAAATGCTTGTTAAATTTATCTGAACTTCTGCCCTGAGAAACGAAAAGAACATGGACATTTGAATCAGACAAACCTGGGGTCAAACAAGATTAACAAGTGACCAAATTGGTATCCCTAAGCAAGAAATTTCATTTCTCTCTCTGAAATTGGAAACTAAGAGTATAAAATGTTTTAGAAGACAATACATTACAGGCATAGACATAGGTATAGAATACAGATAACTTTAGATAATAACATCATTGAACATAGAACACATACTTCCTCAGACATTCAACACCCCCATGCATTTAGTTCCACACTGATTATAGACATGTATTACTTAAACACAGGACAGAGAGGTGCCACTTTTCTCATAACTGCTCTAAGCCCCTCTGTGCTGTGCTTAGTTGCTCAATTGTGTCCAACTCTTTGTGATCCCATGGACTGAAGCCCTCCAGGCTCCTCTGTCCATGGGCATTCTGCAGGTAAGAACACTGGAGTGGGTTGCCATGCCCTACTCCAGAGGATCTTTCCAACCCAGGGATCGAAACCAGGTTTCCAGCATTGCAGGCAAATTCTTTACTGTCTGAGTCACCAGGGAAGCCCAAGAATACTGGAGTGGGTAGCCTATCCCTTCTCCAGGGGATATTTCCAACCCAGAGATTGAACTGGGGTCTCCTGCATTGCAGGTAGATTCTTTACCACACCAGGGAAGCCCCAAGTCCTCTAATGATAATGTATTTTCATGGAAAAGAAATGCAAAAAAGCAAAATGGCTGTCTGGGGAGGCCTTACAAATAGCTGTGAAAAGAAGAGAAGCGAAAAGCAAAGGAGAAAAGGAAAGATATAAACATCTAAATGCAGAGTTCCAAAGAATAGCAAGAAGAGATAAGAAAGCCTTCTTCAGTGATCAATGCAAAGAAATAGAGGAAAACAACAGAATGGGAAAGACTAGGGATCTCTTCAAGAAAATCAGAGATACCAAAGGAACATTTCATGCAAAGATGGGCACGATAAAGGACAGAGATGGTGTGGACCTAACAGAAGCAGAAGATATTAAGAAGAGGTGGCAAGAATACACAGAAGAACTGTACAAAAAAGAGCTTCAAGACCTAGATAATCATGATGATGTGATCACTGACCTAGAGCCAGACATCTTGGAATGTGAAGTCAAATGGGCCTTAGAAAGCATCACTACAAACAAAGCTAGTGGAGGTGATGGAATTCCAGTGGAACTATTCCAAGTCCTGAATGATGATGCTGTGAAAGTGCTGCACTCAATATGCCAGCTGAGATTATTGAGTTACAAATCCTAGGGCCCTGAGTACTGAAGGAGCCAATCATTTATATACAGAATAGGTTCAACTTGAGCCCTGTCATCCTTGACAGTATTCCTTTAAAGTGAATTAAGTAGCCAACTAGAAATACATTCTTTGTTCTACTATTTGTTCTCACCTTAACTTCTTATGATCTTGTCTCTAAAACAAAGGTAAATCAGGTTTCATTTTCTAAGTTTACTTATAATATCATAGTTGATGTAATTAAAATTAGAAAGCCAACTTAAACAGTACATTACTCATGTGGATCTGATCTTGGTAGTCACTGGTCCATGCTGAACTTCTTGAAGTACATCTTGTCAAATTTGTTTTTTCTTTCAAATATATGATTTATTCTTGTCACCTGGAATTATTCCTCATATCCATATTGAGATACTTGGTTCCAAAATGTTCTAGATGATTTCTCTGGCTTTTTTTTAAATAGGTTTTGTTTCAGCTAATTTATTAAAATTTGGAATGCCCTTATGAAAATATAGATGCATTTTAAAACTTATAGCATTCTTCAGAATATGAACTTAAAAATTCAGTTCTCCTAGCATAGAACAAAGGATTTAATCTCTGAGGCTCCATATTTTTAACCACCTGGGTATACTTATATAGCTCGTAAGGCTGAAACTACCAGAGTCTTTGGGGAAAGGTTTTGGCAAACAGGGCCATAGTTTTCAGTATTTTACTTAATGTACAGGCTTTGATTGCACTCAGTTACAAGTGCCATTTCTAGATTTAAATGCTATTTTAAATCCTATTTACAATTAGTGAACCTACATGTTTCAATTTTCCTTCCCAAACTATTCATTAAAACCTCTCATAGGATCATGTTCTGGAAAAATTTTTCCTCCCCACATTCATTTTTTTTAGAAATTAATAGGATGGCTCAGGCACATATTTCCACACGAAAAATAAATATTCTTTAAGTTTATGCTGTGGATTTATCTTTACCTTTATTTTATTTTTTATACAACAATATTTAAACTTGGTAAATTGTTTCAGAATGTCAGTGGAACTCAATTGCTTTTGTCAAGGTATTAACAGTATCAGTAATTGAATCTCCTCTTTCATTTATGGTTCTGGCTGCATTATGACATCTCCAGTTCCTGGCAGTTCACCAGATTAGTGCTTAACTTATTTAAGCTTCAAAAACTGGAGCACCTGTCAAAGACTCTAATTTCACCCACCTGTCGTTTATTTAGTTATTCTTTCTCTCAGCACCAATATATCTTGATTGCCCACTCTTATGTATGTGTGTGCTAAGTTGCTTCAGTCATGTCCGACTCTGTGACCCTCTGGACTATAACCCACCAGGCTCCTCTGTGCATGGCATTATCCAGGCAAGAATATTGGAATGGAAAACCGGGGAGGAGCTAAGATGGCGGACGAGTAAGACGGGGAGAATACTTTCTCCTCCACAAATCCATTAAAAGAACATTTGAATGCTGAATAAACTCGATAAAACAACTTCTGAATGCCGGCAGAGGACATCAGGCACTTAGAAAGACAACTCATTGTCTTCAAAACGAGAAAACGAGCCCTGCGGTAACTCCTTTTGTGGAGAACTGGCGCGGACACCAGCATTTGCTATTGGCAAGTGGAGGCTGGGCTAGGAGGAGCGGCGAGGCCTGCATTGCTTTGAGAAAGGATTTGGCCTGGCTATCTCGGGCGCTATCTGAGCGAAATAACCAGACTGTCAGTTATCTACTACATCAAAAGCCAGCCCTAACTTAAGACACCACCAGGACTACCTACGGAACAAAGGGCTGCACAGAGTTGGCCGGCTGCAGGCCGTCCCACTCCCGTGACAGGCAGCCAGGGCCAGAGGCGGGAAAATATAGCCCTAGAGAGACACTGTCTAACGGAACTGTGAGTAGGTTTCTGTGCTGACTCACTCTTCTTGGGGCTCTGGATGGTCAACATCTGCCTGAGAAAGTGCGCTGTGTGTATACCCAGAAAACTGAGCGGCGGAGAGGCGATAAGTCGCAGCACCTGCGCTCGCTGAACATTTCATCACCTGCGCTACTCGGATCTGGGAAGGGCATAAAAGGCAGACTCAACCAAGTCTGTGCTTCTGAGGATTATCTGAGTGCCTGAACCTGGCCGGTTTAGATTTGGGTGTTCATCTCCGCCCCCTCTGTAACAAGGCAGAGATCAGATATTGAAAAGACCTGTAAACCGCCTCAATAAAGAGAATTCAACAAACTACCAGAATATAGTTAAGGACACTCTAAATTTGGCAATTTTAACAAAATGAAGAGACAAAAGAATACCCAGCAGCTAAAGGAACAGGATAGATCTCCACCAAACCAAACCAAAGAGGAAGAGATAGGGAATCTACCTGATAAAGAATTCCGAATAATGATAGCGAAATTAATTCAAAATCTCGAAATCAAAATAGAATCACAGTTAAAGAGTCTGGAGACAAGGATTGAGAAGATGCAAGAAAGGTTTAACAAGGACCTAGAAGAAATAAAAAAGAGTCAACACATAATGAATAATGCAATAAATGAGATCCAAAACACCCTGGAGGCAACAAATAGTAGAATAACAGAGGCAGAAGATAGGATTAGTGAACTAGAAGATAGAATCCTAGAAATAAATGAATCAGACGAGAAAAAAGAAAAACGTATCAAAAGAAATGAGGACAATTTCAGAAACCTCCAGGATAACATCAAACGCTACAACATTCGAATCATAGGAGTTCCAGAAGAAGAAGATAAAAAGAAAGATCATGAGGAAATACTTGAGGAGATAATAGTTGAAAACTTCCCTAAAATGGAGAAGGAAACCACTCAAGTTCAAGAAATCCAGAGAGTCCCTAACAGGATAAACCCAAGGCGAAACACCCCAAGACACATATTAGTCAAATTAACAAAGATTAAATATAAAGAACAAATATTAAAAGCAGCAAGGGAAAAACATCAAATAACTCACAAGGGAATTCCCATAAGGATAACAGCTGATCTTTCAATAGAAACTCTCCAAGCCAGGAGGGAATGGCAAGACGTAATTAAAGTGATGAAGGAAAATAACTTACAGCCTAGATTATTGTATCCAGCAAGGATCTCATTCAAATATGAAGGAGAAATCAAAAGCTTCACAGATAAGCAAAAGTTGAGAGAATTTTGCATCACTAAACCATTTCTCCAACAAAAATTAAAGGACATTCTCTAGAGCAATACAATAATAGTGGGAGACTTTAACACCCCACTCATATAATCTGGCTGTAATAGACAAAGTAAAGAGGAAAACATATTTACCTATGAGCCTCAAAAAATTCAGTTCACTCAGGAGAGTTAAAAAAAAAAAAAAAAAAAAAGACTTATTTGCTCACTCTGTAGAGGTTTATTGACTATTTTGTGGGTTTGGTACCACTTTGGGTAGTAGGGAGGAAGAGGTGACAAATGTGATCCTGTCCTAAATAATATATTGTGGTAAAGATAGATTTACCAATACAAAATACCAAGATGTGCCTAAAGATGAGGACACCCAAACTGGACTTTTTGTTTTCTGAACTTTTCATTTCAAGAACAAACCTCCTAATATAAGATGAACTCACCATGATTTTTTTAAGTGTTCTTTGTGATTAAAAACAGAAAGCCATTGGTTAAGAAATTACATATACTCCTCCCCACCATCACTCCCCTTCTTTCTTCCCATTTCCCTCCCACCCTCATTGATCCTTTCCTTTGTCCATTTTCCCCTGCAAAAAATAAAAAATAAAAAAATAAAAAAAAAAGAATATTGGAATGGGTTGCCATGCCCTCCTCCAGGAATCTTCCTGACCTAGGGGTTGAACCCTCTCACATCTTCTGCATTGGCAGGCAGGCTCTTTACCACTAGCGTCATCATCAGTCTAATTCAGGCACTGGGGTAAAAGTATCAGCCTGTCAGATAATTTTGCTGCTTTCATAAGTCTTAACTTTAGTAGGAGAAAGAAATGCAAAAATAAATATATATTTGAATAAATATATTTCATAATATCAGCTGTTAAGTGCCATAAGGAAAATAAAGAGGTGTGAAGTGAAATGAAAAAGAGGCACATGTGGGGGGCAGAAAAATCATTCTATAGATGGAGTGTCCAGACCATTCTTTATGATCTGACTTGTGAGAGAAACCTGAGTGAGATAAGTGAGATCTTACCAAAATTGGGGAGAAAAAACTGTTCCACTTGTAGAAAATAGCAGGGAGAGACTCTGAAAGGGTGAGCATGTGTTATGTTCAATGTTAAAAAATGCTGGCTAATTGGAGATGAGTGAGTAAAGAAGGAGATTAATTATAAATGAGGTCACGGGGTTGCCAACTGCTGCATCATATGGGGTCTTTGAAATTCAAAGCAAAGACTTTGAAATTTGGTCTCTGCTATAAAAAATTATTTTGTTTCCAATGAGATTACTTTAGCTACTATCTGAAGAATTGATTTGTCAGTGAAAGAGTGGAAAGATTTATGTAGCCTGAGGCTGTTGTAATGGTTCTGGAAAGATGGCAATTACATGCACAAGGTTGGCAGCGGTGGGCATAGTAGCAATAGAGGGAAAAGTAACTACTATATACTATACACACACACACATACATAACACACACACACACACACACACACACACACACACACACACACACACATATAAGAGCTTGCTTGTAGGACATACTAGCCCTTTTGTTTCACAGGATAAGACCTGATCACCGAATTCTTCTCTTTCTCTTCCCACAAACTATTCATCAGCAAACTATATTGCTTCAACTTTTAAAATATAATCAGAGTCCAACTACCTCACTTGCTTCATTGCTATAAAACATGGGCCAAGTCTGCAGTGTCTCTTGCTCAGATGAATGCCTCCTCACTGGTCATCACATTTATATCTTTCCCCTATGTTGTCTGATATCTAATATTGTTGTGACAACACAGTAACAGTCAAGATACTGCTAATCTGTAGAAAAGAGAAATTTACTTTTCTGTTCAAACCTTTGAAGTGGCTTTACCTATCTGGTTCATAGTTATACCTTAAATTTAGTTCTTTCAATATGCCCCCAGCACACCCCCTCCAGAAACACTGGCTCCTTTGCTTTTTCAGGAACATACAATGCAGATCTCTACCTTCAGGCCATTGTGTTTTCTCTGCCCTCTCTCTATAATTCTCTTCCTCATAGGTGACTCTCTGTCACACCTCTCAACCTACTTCACATTTTCATTTACTGTTGACACCTATGACACCTTCTCTGATTTACCCTTTTAAATTGAACTCCCTAAATCTAAACTTTTTATTTAGCTTTCCTGTTTTATTCGACTTTATTCCATCAATATAATCTATATAATATTATAGTCAAATATCTGGTCAAAGCTATGGTTTTTCCCGTAGTCATGTATGGATATGAGAGTTGGGCAACAAAGAAAGCTGAGCACTGAAGAATTGATGATTTTAAACTGTGCTGTTGGGGAGAAGATTCTTAAGAGTCCCTTGAACTGCAAGGAGATCAAACCAGTCAATCCTAAAGGAACTCAGTCCTGAATATTCATTGGAAGGACTGATGCTGAAACTGAAGCTCCAATACTTTGGCGACTTGATGCGAAGAACTAATTCCTTGGAAAGCCCCTGAAGCTGGGAAAGATTGAAGACTGGAGAAGGGGAAGAGAGAGGATGAGATGGTTGGATGGCATCACCAACTCAATGGACATGAGTTTGAGTAACCCACAGGAGGTGGTAATGGACAGGGAAGCCTGGTATGCTGCAGTCCATGGAGTCGCAGAGTCAGACATGACTGAGCAACTGAACTGAAATGAAGATACATATATATATATGTGTGTGTGTCTTACTTGATTTCTTATCATATGCCAATATCCATGCTGCTCACAAAATATTTCAAGTTCTCCAACTCCAAGGTATGTGGGAGCATTACACTTTCTGGCCCTTTAGTGTTTGAATGGGATCATGTAACTAGGTCTAATAAAGTGTGAGCAATACTAATGTGTGTCATTTCGGTTTTGGAGCATTTATGCATTGGTATGAGAAACGGTGGAAATAGTGTCAGACTTTATTTTTGGGGGCTCCAGAATCACTGCAGATGGTGACTGCAGCCATGAAATTAAAAGACGCTTACTCCTTGGAAGAAAAGTTATGACCAACCTAGATAGCATGTTGACAAGCAGAGACATTACTTTGCCAACAAAGGTCCGTCTAGTCTAGACTATGTTTTTTCCAGTGGTCATGTATGGATATGAGAGTTGGACTGTGAAGAAGGCTGAGTGCCAAAGAATTGATGCTTTTGAACTGTGGTGTTGGAGAAGACTCTTGAGAGTCCCTTGGACTGCAAGGAGATCCAACCAGTCCATTCTGCAGGAGATCAGCCCTGGGATTTCTTTGGAAGGAATGATGCTAAAGCTGAAACTCCAGTACTTTGGCCACCTCATGCGAAGAGTTGACTCACTGGAGAAGACTCTGATGCTGGGAGGGATTAGGGGCAGGAGGAGAAGGGGACGACAGAGGATGAGATGGCTGGATGGCATCACTGACTCAATGGACATGAGTCTCAGTGAACTCCGGGAGTTGGTGATGGACAGGGAGGCCTGCTGTGCTGCAATTCCTAGGGTCACAAAGAGTCAGACACGACTGAGCTACTGAACTGAACTGAACTGAACTGATGAGGCCCTTCTTAGTACTCTGCCTTTTTCTTCTGTAACTGGCACAAGTGTAGCTACATAGTGAGTCTTGGCTGCAGAGAACATAAACAGCAGATCCCTTAGCCAATTTGTATTAAACATTCAGCTTATATATGTTAAACCTTTATTGCTTTAAACTTCTAAGAATTTGAAGTTATTTAATAAAGCAGCATTATCTAGGTCTACTTGGGCAGGGATTTTTGTCTGCTTTGCTCATTGTTGTATCCTTGGCAACTATGAATACCTTGCATATGGTAATTTCTCAAAAAATAAGTTTGCTGAATGAATAAATTAACTAGCCAGTGACTACTAACTATCAGATTATAATTATTTCTCTGTCATAGTCAAGAACAACCTCTCACTGAAAACTATCATTAACCCTCAACTTCTTAGTCTTCATGGAGAAAAAAAAGATTTTTATTGGACTATCTTTTTGATTTTAATGCTGCACTTGGAATGTTTATTAGCCTTGGGTGATTTTAAAGAGCTAACCCTTTTCTCAGAACTTGATTGGTATGATTGTACTGTCAACCATGGTGAATATTGATGGAAAGGTTAGAGAAGACTAGAGAAAATCAAATGAAATGAGAAGTTACGAATGTTTGCCAACTGCCATACATATTTGTTTTGAGTCATTATCAAGAGAGAATATTTTGTTCAACATTGTAATCCCTTTGGAGGGAAGACAATACAATAGAAAAGAGTACAGAGAAAGTCTATGCCTTGCCCAGAGTAAAAAATATCATCTAGAAGGGCAGCACCCCTGACTGTTATATAGGCTTGGTCATAATGTTGCACCAAGGTAATTTGGGGAAAAAAATAAAAAAATAAAGTAGTGAACTGTAAATATCATGGCTAGCACTAGAAATAAAGCATAGTTTATGATCTATCACAACTATGTAAATGTAAATGATTCTAAGCAGCCACCTCCATGAGAACAAGACCAGTAAGAATCAGCTGAATACACTGAGACATAGCCACAAGTGGAAAATAAGGAAACACTAAGTAGCTTTTGGCAGGTTATTAGTGGAATCAGTGATTTTATTTTTTCTCTATTTTCTATTCAGAGTGCTTCTCAAGTTGTTTTAGTTTCTGATGTTTTTGTCAGATTTTAAGCAATTGTTTAAAAACATTGCTAATAATGGTTATTGTGAGTACCAGAGAGGATGTTAGACACTGGAAAGTTTTACAGATTTCAGACCTTCAAGCATGAGTAACAGCAAATGACCTCACACGTATAAATTAATAGCCAAGGTATAGATAAATTATTACTTCACAAGTAAAATGATATTTTCATATATCCAGATACTATGAGTAGTAACATGGGCCACATTTGAGACCCAAAATTGAAATTCATCCTTAGTTTCTAATAATATATAGTAACCTGAAAAGTAAGTATCATCTATTCTTGATCTTAATTATGATATCTACCATCAATTTAAATTATGTCATATACAGTATATCATATATCGCACATAATTACAACATAAACATATACACAGCAGGAGTTAGCTTTTCTTTCACTTGAATTTTCCATATAATTATGTTTGGCCTACAGTTACTTCCTATAAAATATTTTTACTAATTCATAGCCTATTAAACATATATTTAGATGATATATATAAAAGTGAAGCTGTATTAAACAATGATAAAACACAGTCTGTTTATTTTTTTCTAATTTAAGCATTGTGAATTTTCCTCCCTTATGGGAAAAAATACATCCCGAAAACACTCCAAAACATCATCAGTTACCTTTCAAAAAACAGGGCCAAGGTCATGGGATTCTATTTTATTAAGGTCATAGTAATAGCTACAGATTGAATTTAATGTTGCTATCTTACTCGAGTAAGAGTGTTCATGCCCATTATAGAATATATTAAGACAGTGGGACTATGGGGAATTTAGGCAAGTGGTGCGACTCACCGGTTTGTTTTCTCTTGTATGTTCAGTAACTTTCTTAAAGGTATAGGAGGACCTTGTCTAAATTTAGGGGCATCTCCACACATAACTTTTAATTTGAGTCTCAGTTCAGTTCAATCACTCAGTCATGTCTGACTCTTTGTGACCCCATGAATCGCAGCACACCAGGCCTCCCTGTCCAGCACCAACTCCCAGAGTTTACACAAACTCATGTCCATAGAGTTGGCGATGACATCCAGTCATCTCATCCTCTGTCGTCCCCTTCTCCTCCTGCCCCCAATCCCTCCCAGCATCAGGGTCTTTTCCAATGAGTCAACTATTCGCAAGAGGTTGGCAAAGTATTGGAGTTTCAGCTTCAGCATCAGTCCTTCCAATGAACACCTAGGACTGATCTCCTTTCAGATGGACTGGTTGGATCTCCTTGAAGTCCAAGGGACTCTCAAGAGTCTTCTCCAACACCACGGTTCAAAAGCATTAATTCTTTGGCACTCAGCTTTCTTCACAGTCCAGCTCTCACACCCATATATGACCACGGGAAAGAACATTTGACTAATAAATAATTTGAGTCTCACTATCAATGAAAACTATGAAACTTGCCAACCAATACACTTCGGCATATAAAATTCAGAACCTTTGTTGTAGAGGTGCCAAAGCCAATCTTTTACCTTTTGGCTGTAAAAATTTCTTTTAATAAACTTTAGATTTCTTATTGAGTCAAATTGTGGACTTCTTTGTTTTGTGTTTCTACCCACTTCCAGGTTTTTATTTTATTTGTTTGCATTGTCCTTTTTGTTTGTTTTTACTTCTAGGTATAATTCAGAGATCGTTCCACACTACTCTGCTAATTTTTAATTTTTCTTCCTGTAGAAGGTCTTAAATCAGTATTGTCAGGGTTAAGGATCTTCCTATGGCTCTGGGTTTTTTTTATTGCTTTGAAGAACCCTGGGCTTGAGGTAGGTTCTATCTGCCATGGGTGTTCCATAATGTCTTTACCTATGAATCTAAATATCAATATCTTTATTATGATAAAGGCATAAGCAACAGCAGTAGCAAAAGCATTTTTGTAGAGTTCTAGTAAGCATTCTGCTTTAAAGACTATGACTTCAGCATGCTGCTGCTGCTGCTAAGTCGCTTCAGTCGTGTCCGACTCTGTGTGACCCCATAGATGGCAGCCCACCAGGCTCCCCCATCCCTGGGATTCTCCAGGCAAGAACACTGGAGTGGGTTGCCATTTCCTTCTCCAATGCATGAAAGTGAAAAGTGAAAGTGAAGTCGCTCAGTCGTGTCCGACTCAGTGACCCCATAGACCGGAACCTACCAGGCTCCTCTGTCCATGGAATTCTCCAGGCAAAAGTACTGGGGTGGGGTGCCATTGCCTTCCCTGTCAGCATGCTACATGGTAGCTAATATTTTTTCACAGAAGTAATGATTTAACTGGCCTGTATAAGCCTTTTCCTCTGAGCACTCAATAAAATGGATGTCAATTTCTGTTTAAGACACTGCCAATCATCACAGGGTAAAAGTGATCACAGGGTAAATACACTGAGATCAGTGTATTTCACAACTTAATCTACAATTGAGACTTATGATGCAATCTGAGATGCACAGCTATGTCTGGGTTGATATTCACAAAACAAGTGACTTTTTAAAGGAGTCCACACTCATATTCCTGTTCCCCTTCACTACCTATCAAAACTTGTGACTTATATAGGTTAAATTTATAAAAGAGGGCCAGAAGGACTTAGCTGATGTAGCACAGAGAAATGTTGTTGAAACTGAAAGTTGTCAACTGGCACCAGCACAAGCCATAGCAAGAGAAGACTTTCTGGAGATCATCATCGAGATGCTACCATGTTTTCTGTGCTGTTTTTTGTGATCACAGCAATATTGGAGATGAGTCCTACCCTAAATCTGGTGTGGATGTCAAGACTAATGATGCCACATTTGTACCAAGAGAATAGGAGAAACGTTTCTTCACATAAAGAGACTTCCGAGATCTTTCTGGGAGAACAGGACTGACTCTTAAGCTGATCTGTGAAGGCTTGAGAGGACTGGGAAAGGAGAATGGTTTGGTTTTTATGGTGGTTAGGGTATGTGGCTAGAGTGAGAGTTCTTGCTCTGGCTGGGGCTTACATGGATTGAACTTTTGCTGGGCTTTCTTATGAGCTTTCCAGATCTGGGGGCAGAAAGAGAAAGGAAGAGGAGTGGTCAAGCTTGAAATTTGTCAGTAGTCAAAAATGAAAACTGGATTAGACCCATTGTTATACTCAGCTAACTTTAGTTCTTTTTGTTTTATTTTTTTTCTCATCCCAACTTCCACATATTCAACTCACCACGAAGATCAGCAAAACAACAAAATAATCATCTCATAAGTCAAATCATTTGTCAATATCTCTAAGAGGACAGATCATCTATGTCACTTTTGGCTCTCAGTTAGACATATAACTAGTCCCTGTTTCTTCTTCGATCCTTCTAAGATCAAACAAAGTTCAGCAATTAACAGTCCAGTTCAGTCAGGAAAGAGAAACAACTGTGGTAGTAAAAGCAAGAGATACAGTATAGAGAAAGTAGATGTTTATAAATGGTTACAAGAGCTCTAGGGTGTAGGTTGTAGCCTGTGTAATGAGAAATTACTTCTAGAAATATAGAAATGATCCAGCAAAAAACCTACAATCTAAAAGCTAAAACTGGTGCTATATCATAATTAACTCTATACCATTAATTCTCAAAAAACAGTTGCTGTACAGAATTAGAGTAATAATCCATATAAAGCACTCTCATTCCACATTGTCTAGAACATAGTAATGATTGATGGCTTATTTTTGCTGTGAATTCTCTCTTTGCCATCTATAGTTTAAATCACATCAACATTTTATGCTATCTATTAGTTTATTTTTCTATTTTAAAAATATCTCTGTAGTCATTCTATCTTTTTTGAGGGACATCATTTTCAAAAACACTGACTTATCTCAGTTTATTTCAATATAATACGAAAGTGCTAAAATACTTTGGAAATCTAATCAACTTCCTCTGAAGACTCCCTTATTGCAGCATATGCTAACTGCTGTATGCTGATTGATTTTATGGCTATGGACCTGATTTTACTGGATAGTTAACCATATTTCTATGTGACCATAAAAGCTTATAATTCTAATATTTTTCATAATTTTCAAAAATTATTCCCTCTAAATTGAATCACAGCTTAAATACTGAAAAAAAAAAAAATACTGGGATTTATTTTGTGTTTTTGTAAATAAACTAAAATAAAATAGGTACAGAAATCAGAATGTAAAAGAAAAATGCCCTTGCCTTCCATAGGATAATGGTGGATGCTTGAATCCAAATCTCTCTATACATTCTTCAAAACCACATGTAAATATGAAAGGCAAATAAATCCACATATTACCAAATGTTTATAGCATCAGTGGAGATAAAGGATATTTCTAATTATATGTAAGCAGACAAAAAACTTTCTAAAACTATCAGACACATCAGATCAGATCAGATCAGATCAGTCGCTCAGTGGTGTCCAATTCTTCGCGACCCCATGAATTGCAGCACGCCAGGCCTCCCTGTCCATCACCAGCTCCCGGAGGTCACTCAGACTCGCATCCATCGAGTCAGTGATGCCATCCAGCCATCTCATCCTCTGTCGTCCCCTTCTCCTCCTGCCCTCAATCCCTCTCAGCATCAGTCTTCTCCAATGAGTCAACTCTTCGCATGAGGTGGCCAAAATACTGGAGGTTCAGCTTTAGCATCATTCCTTCCAAAGAAATTCCAGGATTGATCTCCTTCACAATGGACTGGTTGGATCTTCTTGCAGTCCAAGGGACTCTCAAGAGTCTTCTCCAACACCATAGTTCAAAAGCATCAATTCTTCGGCGCTCAGCCTTCTTCACAGTCCAGCTCTCACATCCATACATGACCACAGGAAAGACCATAGCCTTGACTAGGCGAACCTTTGTTGGTAAAGTAATGTCTCTGCTTTTGAATATGCTATCTAGGTTGGTCATAACTTTCCTTCCAAGGAGTAAGCATCTTTTAATTTCATGGCTGCAGTCACCATCTGCAGTGATTTTGGAGCCCAGAAAAACAAAGTCTGACACTGTTTCCACTGTTTCCCCATCTATTGTCCATGCAGTGATGGGACCAGATGCCATGATCTTCGTTTTCTGAATGTTGAGCTTTAAGCCAACCTTTTCACTCTCCACTTTCACTTACATCAAGAGGCTTTTTAGCCCCTCTTCACTTTCTGCCATAAGAGTGGTGTCATCTGCATATCTGAGGTTATTGATATTTCTCCCGGCAATCTTGATTCCAACTTGTGTTTCTTCCAGTCCAGCATTTCTCATGATGTACTCTGCATATAAGTTAAATAAACATCAGACACATAGAATTTGTTTTTCAAAAAATTTGGGATAAGTGAATAAATGTAAATATATTCTGGTCTTGCATAGTTCTACATAAAATAAAATTAAATGTTAAAAATTCTATATCAGCTCCACTCTATAGACTCATACATTTAGAGACTACTTTCTAAATACCAGACTTTAAAGGAATAATAAAAACCAATATTTCTTGGAGTAGTTTGAGCTACTCTGACATTTTCTTAAAAATAAAATATTTTTGAAGAATTGTTCACATTTTTTTATTTGGAGAATATTGCTAAAATTTTCAGAATAATTATTTTTATGTCTTCTGTAGCATGTGAGAGTCCCTTGGACTGCAAGGAGATCCAACCAGTCCATTCTGAAGGAGATCAGCCCTGGGATTTCTTTGGAAGGAATGATGCTAAAGCTGAAACTCCAGTATTTTGGTCACCTCATGCGAAGAGTTGACTCATTGGAGAAGACTCTGATGCTGGGAGGGATTGGGGGCGGGAGGAGAAGGGGACGACAGAAGATGAGATGGCTGGATGGCATCACTGACTCGATGGATGTGAGTCTGAGTGACCTCCGAGAGCTGGTGATGGACAGGGAGGCCTGGCGTGCTGCGGTTCATGGGGTCGCAAAGGGTCGGACACGACTGAGTGACTGATGTGATCTGATAGCATGTGTGAATCATATGCACACATATCAAACTGTCATCAAAATACAGAATTTATATTTTTACTGAATATCATGTGTTTTTTTTTTCATTTTATATCATTTTAAATATTGTGGCAGATTACAGATTGCCACAGAGTAACAGGCACCCGTTGCTGAAAATATTTGTGAACTTATCATGTACTGAAAATCTAGCTAAATTACCAAATCCACAAAGAGAATTAAATTTTTCTTGATATTTAAAATATTTTAATTTTTGAAGTTTAATTCCTAAACTCTGAGCAACACAATTCCAATTGTATATTTAAACAGAAAAATTCACACTAGAAAAGACTGTATTCTAGTCTCATGAGCAAAACAGTAAAACATATGCTCTATGAACATTGTGAATTCTAATGAAATTAACTTAGATTAAGAAATACATAGAAAATTTCTGTACTCCTTATAGGAAAAGCAGTAATAGAGTTCCTGGTAAGAGCAAAATTATATTATTTAAAACAGAAAAGGACTTTCTGTTCCAGTGACTTCCAGGACTTTACACAACCTAAACTCAGCATTAGGAGCCACATCAGATGAGAGATATGTGGAAGGATCCTCTCTGATAAGGTAAGTTGATGAAGAACTTCACCACGAAGACAATGGTTACAGCGCAGACTTGGATAGAGTTCAGACCGCACTCCTTGCTCTTGATCTCATTCAAGTTATTTTACTGTCATCCATCCTTTGTGCCTTCAGTTGGAAATAAGAAGGCTAAGACTTGCATCAAGAATTAGTTTAGGGGGTTAAGTAAAATATTCTGTGTAAACCATTTCACATATGAAATGGCTGGTATATTGAAACCTCAATAAATGGTAGACTGGCAAGAGTAGTTCATTTAGCAGTCACAGTATTTGAATACATTCTCTTTATGGAAAAGAGTTTAGCATTATTTTAGTTTTAACGTAATTGTTTTCTTAATTCTATCTTAATTTAAACATATTTTAGTATGCTTTTAAATATCTCTGTTATTGACAGACAAGTGTCTTACCTATGGTACATTCAAAATGAGCTGTTTTTTGTTCTGAATATCTTTGTTATCATAAGAAACTTAATTTTTCATTGCTTTGTAGTTGTCTTCAACACAGTCTAAATGTAATTTAGGTACTGTATCATGTCAATATTTATAGAGTATATTGCATTTTATGATCTCATAATGAAAGGCAAGCATATGTAATCTAATAAATTTAATCTGGAAGAAAAACAAACAGGTACAAATACACAGTTCTGCTTTATATAGTCCCAAGGAAATGTTTCCTGTTTGCAAACTAGCAACTGAGCAACTGAGCATTGGTGACAGTCAAAATAGTATGAGGCTATTAATAATCTTCTGTATCATAAATGGAAAAATAATGAACCAAGGGCCATGGGTAATTAAGCTATGTCTAGATTATTAGTGATGAACCAATATTGTTAAATAGTTTCACTGAATGCAAACTTACATGATGGATATGTGCAGTTTTTGACCCATTTGAAATTCCAAGTAACTTAAATACTTTCATTCTGAGCTCAGAGATCTTCAATGGCAGAAGTATAAGGGTGCCAGAGAACATGCCAATATGACCAGTCATCTTTTCTTTCTATGAGAATATGTATAGTCAGAATCTAAGTTACTAAGTAATCATTGCTGTTATCTGCAGAGTTCATTGTTCTAGGTGGACTGGACTGATCCTCAGGCAAAGAGCTACTTACACTCACAAGCACAATGAGATGGTTGGATAGCCTCACTGACTCAATGGACATGAGTTTGAGCAAGCTCCAGGAGATGGTGAAGGACAAGGAAGCCTGGTGTTCTACAGTCCATGGAGTCACAAAGAGTCTGACACAACTGAGCAACTGAACAACAATGAATGCTTAACAGTGCTGTTAGGTGATCTCAGAAATTATGTCACAAATTTCCTACTGTTATATCTGAAATCTCCATCATATTTGCAGTTCTTATGTCATTGACGTTTTTTTTTTTAATGGGGCAATAACAGATAAGCAGATATGTAATGAAAATATCTAATGCAAAGAAACTATTAAAAATATTCCAATATCTGAGTGTGACAGATCTATTTGGTACTGTTCTTGCTCTTTCAGATTCTAATAGATAACACTCTTCTTTGTTGACCTGTGATATGAGAATAATCATAATGCCATACACACAAAAACAGCTACCTGTTTGCCTTGAAAAAAAATTCTGAATTTTTTGATCCATTGCTTTAAGTTGCTGCTGTTAATAAGCTATTTAATATTTCAATGCTAAAGATTAGTGGTAACACAGGGTCATTTTATCACTAATGAATCAGAATTATGTATAGTTAGAAGTTTCTTCTGAACTCATTTCCCTTGAATCTGAGAAACAAAAAACAACTTGAGTTATATGCATACTTTATTTCCTGAAGCAACTACAATGGAGAATAAAGAGAAAGGAACACTAAAGGTCCTTTTTATCTTGTTTTTCAATCCTAGAACAAGTTTTACACTTTCTAAACTGCTTCCTTGGAGAAGGCAATGACACCCCACTCCAGTACTCTTGCCTGGAAAATCCCATGGACAGAGGAGCCTGGTAGGCTGCAGTCCATGGGGTCGCACAGAGTTGGACACGACTGAAGTGACTTAGCAGCAGCAGTAGCAGCAGCAAATTGCTTCCTAGCCTGCCTGTCCATGAGACAAAAAGATACTTGCCATCTGGTGGGTGCACTGCAGCACCAAAGATCCTTCTTACTAAAGAATAAAAGCAACCTCTTCAGATTTTTAAATTTTAATTAAACCCTTCCCTATCTAAGATGCCACTATTATCATGTGATATATGGGTCTAAAGAAAGGGTAGGTTTTCAAAAACATATGGTTGATTTTATCACTACTACTCAAATAAATATTACTTTTATTACTTCTAACCTTATTCTACTTTTTATATTGTTCTACACATTTCAGCATCATTAATTTCATTTTATATTCCTATGCATTGTGTAGGTGTTAGTCGCTCAGTCATGAATGACTCTTTGTAACTTCCTGGATTGAAGCCCACCAGGCTCCTCTATCCATGGAATTCTCCAGGCAAGAATACTGAAACTGGTTGCCATTTCCTTCTATAGGAGATCTTCCTGATCCAGGGATCAAACCCAGGTCTCCTGCATTGCAGGCAGACTCTTTACCATCTGAGTCACCAGGAAAGCCCATTCCTATGCATAATATTTTCTCTTCTGTTTCACTTAATAATTACCTGAGGATCTACCAGTAGCATGTAGAGCCCACATTGTGTTTACTTAACATGGAAAATGTAAAAACTTTACCTTGGTCTACAGCCCATTATTAATTTTTTTTTTCCTTAGTCTTCATGGAAGAATGGCAATGAGTGCAGCAAGCATTTCAATAGCAAAACCAAAAATACCCTTTACATCTATATGGCACATATTTGCCAGGTTCTGTTGTGCTTTCCAAATAATGATTAATTTAATACTTACAATATCCCTTCACTGTTATTATTTCCACTGGACAAACAGGAACCTAAAGGACAGAAAAGATGAATGACTTGCTCAAGCTCATCTAAATAATAAGCAGTTCAATGAGCTCAAACTCAGGAAATCTCTCTCAGGGCTTTACTCTAAACCATGAAACCACACTCTCAATGGCAAATACATTTATTTAAGATTTAGCAATTCCAGACTAGATAACTTTCTGGAGATCTGAAGAAGTGCTTTAAAATAGGACCTGGCACTGTCTTTCTGATTTGACTCTATAGATTCAATTCTATCTCAATCAAAAGCATACAGTTTGTTTAAAAAACTGGCAAGCTGATTTCAAAATTATTCTAGAACTAGAAAGGAAAAAAATAGCTGAAATAGTTTTGCAAAGAAAATCAAAGTTGGAGGACTCATAAATGCCTTACTTCAAAGTTTACTACAATGCCACTATTATCAAGACTGTTTGGCATTTGTGAGGACAGACATGTAGATCAATGAAATAAACTAGAGGACTTATAAATAAAGACACAGCTTCACTGTAAACTCATTTTCAACAAATATGCATAAATAATGTAGCATATAAAAGGTAGTCTATTCAACAGATGATTTTTGAAGCAAATGAGCATCTGTATGGAAGCAAATGAACATCCTATTCCTTACTTCACACCATACAAAAACATCAACTTGAAATTCATCATGAATCTAAAGGAAAAGCTAAGCTTGTGAAATAGCTTTATGTTCTTAGAGTAGGCAAAATTTTTCTGGTAAGATGCAGTAATCACTAACAGAGAAGAAAGTTAACAAATTGAGATTCTCTGTTATATGTAATTTATAAACATTAATTATATACTATATACAATGTTCATTGGAAGGACTGATGCTGAAACCAAAGCTCCAATACTTTGGCCACCTGATGCAAAAAACTGACTCAATGGAAAGGACCCTGATGCTGGGAAAAATTGAAGGCGGGAGGAGAAGGGGACAATAGAGGACGAGATGGTTGGATGGCACCACTGACTTTATGGACATGAGTTTGAGCAAGCTCCAGGAGTTGGTGATGGAAGAGAAGCCTGATGTGCTGCAGTCTATGGGTTGCAGAGTCAGACACGATGGAGTGACTGAACTGAATATATATTGTAACTTGAATATATATTGAAGTGATATCATATTACAATTCATAGACATTAAATATATTTTCTTTATAAGCCATATTCAAGAAAAGTACCAGCCAGAGACTGAAAAGAAAATAATAACAATAATAACTATTATTTATAAATTATATATGACAAAGTATTTATATCCAAAATGAATAAAGATATATATGACATATAAGGGGCTTCCCAGGTGGCACTAGTGGTAAAGAATCTGCCTGCTAATGCAGGAGATACATGAGATGTGAGATCGATTCCTGGGTCAGGAAGATCCCCTGGAGGAGGGCATGGCAACCCACTTCAGTATTCTTGCCTGGAGAATCCTATGGACAGAGGAGCCTGGAAGGCCACAGTCCATAGGGTCGCAAAGAGCTGCATAGGACTGAAGCGACTTAGCACACACATAACAGGTAAAGATACAAATAAGTAATGAGAACACAAACAACCTCACAAATGGAGAAAGCCCTGTAGAGCCACTTTACAAAATACAAAAACAGCCATACACATATGAATAATGTTCAACATTATTATTCATTCAGTTCAGTTCCGTTCAATCACTCAGTCGTGTCCGACTCTTTGCGACCCCATGAATTGCAACACGCCAGGCCTCCCTGTCCATCACCAACTCCTGGAGTTCACCCAAACTCATGTCCATTGAGTCAGTGATGCCATCCAGCCATCTCATGCCCTGTCGTCCCCTTTTCCTCCTGCCTCAAATCCCTCCCAGCATCAGTCTTTTCCAAAGAGTCAACTCTTTGCATCAGGTAGCCAAAGTACTGGAGTTTCAGCATTAGCATCAGTCCTTCCAATGAACACCCAGGAGTAATCTCCTTTAGAATGGACTGGTTGGATCTCCTTGCAGTCCAAGAGACTCTCAAGAGTCTTCTCCAACACCACAGCTCAAAAGCATTGGAAGAATGCAAACTTAAACAACTAAACACACACTAAAACGCCGAAATGAAAAAGAATCACACCAATATTGATAAGAATGTGGAAGAAGTGGAATTTTCATTGCTGGTGGAAATAATAGAAAGTGACACAACTACTGTAGAAAACAGTTGAGCATTTTCTTATTATTTCAGGATGGGGAACACATTCATTTTGATATATGGCAAAACCAATACAATATTGTAAAGTTAAATAAAATAAAATTTAATAAATAAATAAATAAACTTGCCAGACAACCCAGCCAGTCTACTCCAAGATATTTTTCCTAGAGAACTGAAAATATGGGTCTACACAAAACTTTAACATTAGTTTTCCTAGCAGCTTTATCCTTAGTTCAGAACTGGGAACACTTCAAATGTCTATCAATAAATGAAAGGATAAACAGTTTCTGGTAAAGAATGTTATGCACTGCTTAATAACATAAAATAACCAAGTATCAATGCATGCAAATGTGACTGAACCTCAAAATCATTATTTTGAATGAAAGAAGCTGGACACATTAAACTGTATAATTTCATTTATATCAAATTATAAGACATATTAAACTAATTTACAGTGACAGCAAATCAATGGTTGCTAAGGGCCAGAGTCAGTTGAATAGACACAAAACAGTCAGAGGCATGTGTGGTGATACAAATAATGTGTATCTTGGTTATGATTGTGGTCACATGGGTAATTATAATTGTCAAAGCAATTGAGGTTTATACCTAAAATGAGTGTACTTATTGTATGTAAATCTTCTCTCAATAAAGATGATTAAAACTGTACCATGAAGAACTGTGGAAACATTAAGTGGAACTAAATAAAGGGGCAAAAATAAGGGAGCTACCACTCTAAATTAAGAAAGTTGTTATGAGTTGACTTAAAAACTCTATTAATTTGTATAATTAGATGGAGATAAACCCAATTCCCCTCCTGTTGGCCCCTTTAGTGAAAAAACCTAAAGGGTAAAACTACTAACAATGAAATTGTATTATTATTTTCTCTTTATTTAGTCCCTCAACTCTTCCTCTCAGATAATTTGAAAAAAACAAAAAAAAACAACAAAAAAAAAACTGATAGAAGCAGACTCACCCCCCACGCACAGTTGAGAGTTGAGCTAAATGAATCCAAGGTATCACTGCCTTGGAATTGCTTTTGAGTGGCTAAGCCACATACAGGGCCTTCAACTAATAATGCTACTAGCCTCCCAGCAAGCTCACACCCTAGATAATAGTCCAGAGTTAAAAGTAAATCTAAGTTCCTGAAATAACTCCACCAATGCCCCTCTCCTTCCTCCCAGCTCCTTTGCCTTATGCATCCCTAAGATAAGACTCTGAAAGCCAGTTAATCACTCAGTTGTGTCCGACTCTTTGTGACCCCATGAACTGCAGCCCACAAGGCTCCTCTGTCCATGGAATTCTCCAGGCAAGAATACTGGAGTGGGTAGCCATTCCCTTTTCCAGGGGATCTTCCCAACCCAGGGATCAA
Source organism: Tragelaphus eurycerus (assembly GCA_935064755.1). Taxonomy (NCBI): domain Eukaryota; kingdom Metazoa; phylum Chordata; class Mammalia; order Artiodactyla; family Bovidae; genus Tragelaphus; species Tragelaphus eurycerus. The sequence continues at coordinate 11,072,005 of CAKXYN010000004.1, forward strand.
ACCCAGGTCTCTTGTGTTGCAGGTAGATTCTTTATTACCTGAGCCACCAGGGAAACCCGTAAAATCCTCAAGGGCTTACCAAAGCCTACTCTTTGGGTTTGAACTAACTAATCCAGCCTCAGTTCAAGAACTCCAAAGCACTCCACCTGTGAATCTTAAAAAGTATGCACCCCAGGTCCTGCTGCTCACCCCACTCTCTGCCTACACCGTGCTTTCACCTTCCTGTGTGGCCCCCCAAAATACATCCTGTATCTCCTCCAGGACCTGTAACTAATAAACTGATCTATTTCACTCTCCACTGTGGTCTTTTAGTGAAACTTGGTTTATCTATGACAACACTGGAGCTCTATTTAACAAATGTTAATTTAAGAAAAAATCACATCACTCACACATTTACACAGATACATATGCCCCATACTTTCAGAAGTTCAGTGAATCAGTATATGAATGCAGAGAGTAAAAACAAAGAATATGAGTGACTAAACAAGCTGAGGAAATTCCCCTGACATTCCAAATTAGGGAGAGAATACTAGTAGCATATTTCCAATTCTATACATTTATTAAGTAAAATATTGAGCAAAAGAAGCTGGCTTTGAAATTGTTTCCTTAGAAATAGAGGTGTGCGTGCACAGTTGCTTCAGTCGTGTCTGACTCTGAGACCCCATGGAATGTAGCCAACCAGGTTCCCCTGTCTATAGGATTCTCCAGGCAAGAATACTGGACTGGGTTGCCATGTCCTCCTCCAGGGTATCTTCCCAACCCAAGGAATGAGCCAGTGTCTCCTGCATCGCCTGTGTTGCAGGCAGATTCTTTACCTCCTGAGCAATTGGGGAAGCCCCTAGAAGCAGATACTGAATACCAATCATCTCAAGGAACACTAAGTAAATAACCAAAACCTTACTAAATTGCTGCAAGCAGTTTTCTTCAAATATGCATGTCTATTGTGCATTTGGCTAATAATTTAACCAGAGTAAATGAATTTAACTCAAATTATTTCTCCAAAGCCAAGGACGACAAGTAACTGTTCTTCCGTCCTTAAGAAAACTGAAGAGACACTAGAGGCACAGAAATAGAAAGTAGAAGTTAACTTGTCATTTCATTTACTTCAACTACTCACTTTGCAAGAAAACTGGCATTCAGATAAAGAAATCAAGGTGATAGTGTTTGACAGAAATGATGTAATGTCCCTAATGACATATCTTATTACTGAAGCCATGTCAAATCCAAATCTTCTGATTCTCAGCTCAGTATTCTTTTTATCATACCACGAAATACAGGTTATTAGGAAAATAGTTGTGTGTCATCTAGAATAACCAGCACTTAAATGTACCATTGTATTTCTATAATACTTATATCAAAGCCTTAATTAGACACTTCTTTGCACATATTTCTCTCACATAATTAATTCACTGGATATTCTCATTCACATCATATTCCTATAAGTGAAATCTGTAGACACTGACCTTACTCCATGTAGTGAAATTAAATCTTTGAAATTCTCTGAAGGAGCCTACATGGTACTTAGAGGAACTATACATTTGAGAATTTTGTAATTCTCAATGTTAACTGCTTAGATTCAGTGAATTGCATGTTGAATGTGATATAAATTTCTAAAGCAAATCTAAGAAACTAAAGAGCATATTAGGAAGTGTCACTACGAACAAAGCTACTATAGGTGATGGAATTCCAGCTGAGCTATTTCAAAGCCTCAAAGATGATGCTGAGGAAAGGAAAGTGCTCCACTCAATATGCCGGCAAACTTGAAAAACTCAGCAGTGGCTACAGGACTGGAAAAGGTCAGTTTTCATTCCAGTCTCAAAGAAGGACAAAGCCAAAGAATGTTCACATATACTGCACAATTACACATACTTCACATGCTAACAAAGTAATGCTCAGAATCCTTCAAAGTTGGGTTTAACAGTATGTGAACCAAGAACTTCCAGATGTACAAACTGGATTGAGAAAAGGCAGAGGAGCCAGAGATCAAATTGCCAACATCTGTTGGATCATAGAGAAAGCTAGATAATTCCAGAAAAAAAAATGTCTACTTCTGTTTCATTAACTACGCTAAAGCCTTTGACTGTGTGGATCACAACAAACTGTGAAAAATTCTTCAAGAGATGGGAATACCATACCACCTTACCTCCTCCTGAGAAACCTATATGCAGCCCAAGAAGTAACAGAACCAGACATGGAACAATGGACTGGTTCCAAATTGGGAAAGGAGTACATCAAGGCTGTATATTGCCACTCTGCTTATTCAACTTCTGTTCAGAGTAAATCATGGAAAATGTTGGGCTGAATGAAGCACAAGCTGGAATCAAAATTACCTGGAGAAATATCAACAACCTCAGATATGCAGATGTTGCCACTCTCATGGCAGAAAGGGAAGAGGAACTAGAGACTCTTGATGAAAGTTAAAGAGGAGAGTGAAATAGCTGGCTTGGAACTCAACATTCAAAAAATGAAGATCATGGCATCTTGTCCCATCACTTCATGACAAATAGATGAGGAAACAACAGAAATAGTGACAGACTTTATTTTCTTGGGCTCCGAAATCACTGTGGACAATGACTGCAGCCATAAAATTAAAAGACCCTTGCTCCTTGGAAGAAAAGCTATGACCAACCTGTGCTAAGTCACTTCAGTCGTGTCCGACTCTTAGCGACCCTGAGAGAGTCATTTCCTAGGCAGATTGATAAGGAGTCTAGGGGTCCCCAAGAAGAAAGGGGTCTGGAATTCTCAAGGAGGAAGAAAGGACAAACTTTTTTCTTTCTCCACATTCCTTAGGATTACACAATGGTAATGTACCCTGCCTGAAGACAGTGTTATCTTAAAATGTAAATTAGGGGAGTAGACCTGGTCTTTTCCAGGATGCATCCTGCCTAAAAAATCTTCAAATGTAAATTAGGTCTTTACAACCTGAGACATTTTTTAGAGTATATAACTTCATTGCTAACACTAGCAAGGGGGTACTCTTTCTACCCCCTTCTGACGCCTATGTCAGAAGCTTTCTCTACCTTCTTTATACTTTAATAAAACTTTATTATACAAAAGCTCTGAGCGATCAAGCCTCGTCTCTGGCCCCGGATTGAATTCTTCTCCTCCGGGAGCCAAGAATCCCAGTGTCTTCGCGTGATTCAACAACAACCTTTCATCTTGGGGGCTCGTGCGGGATCCTTCAGGACAAGGTAAGGATGCTTGGAGCTTTAGTTCTTTGTTCTCTTAGTGAACACGTTTTCTGCTGTGCTTTACTAACTCTACCGTGTGCTTGTGTGAATGAATGGCATACCCTGCGTGAAGCAAGTAAGGAGCCCTGCTCTGCGGTTCCATGGTGATCTCATACGGCTCATGGCAGAAACCTGTCGGGGGGTTATACCGACCTGCCAATGCCAAGAGGCACCCAAGGTCTCCTTCGGGAACCGACCAGAAATGGGCAAAGCGTGTGGACCGAACTCTCCTTTCTCGGTCAAACTTTTCGGTCTCTTTGACCATTTCATAACTCCTTGGGAATTAGAAGTACTAACCTAATCTATCAGATCATAGACTTCCAAGGGACTTGTGATCTATACTGTTACCATGTACTGTGGCTTAGGTCCCAAACTTGGATTGGCAGTCAAGAAAGCGCCTAGCCTTGCTAGGAATCGAAAGTTCGGAAGCTAGATGGAGCTCTAGCTCCCAGAACATCTCTGAGGTTAAAGGTTACTCAGATTGAGACTGCAATGGGTTTTTTTTTTCTTTGGTAATGCTGGCTCTTAATGGATCAGAGGAGGATATTATACTAGTGTGGTGATGCTTGGAAAAAACATCTCAGTTTCATGTTCGTGTCAGTCTTATTGTAGTCAGGGAATACTCAGGGTCGTGCACAGGCACTCAGGTGACGAATGTTTTCCCCAGTAGTCTTAGCTTGGGAGGCATTCCGGAAGGTTACTCTGATTCACCCCAGGTGACATCAGAGGCAAGCAAGGTTAAAGGTGAAGAGCTGGACGTCAAGTAGGGATGCTACCTAGTCTACCCCTAGTACATCCTCACCCCATCTCGGTGGTAGAACCGGGATGGACGCGGACTGCGCCTGCGTCGGTAAGGGACAGACTAAGTCCGACCAGGAAGGAAAAGCTTTTGGTGTAACGTCTGTCTACACCAACATCTAGAGCAGGGAGGGACGCCTCCGGTAGAAAAATGGCGCTGGTCGCTTTTTTTTCTCTCTTACAGATGGGAGCTAACAATTCCAGCCTCACTCCTTTGAACTGTATCCTGAAAAACTGGGATAGATTTGATCCCCAGGGCTTAAAGAAGGCACACCTGGTCTTCCTATGTGATACTGCATGGCCACAGTATCCATTGGAGGACGGCGAATGGTGGCCAGTTGGAGGGTCTCTTAGGTATAATACTGTTCTACAATTAGACCGGTTCTGTAGGGTACAAGGGAAATGGATAGAAGTGGCATATGTGTTGCCCTTTTTTGCTCTGCGAAATATGCCAGACTTATGTCCTAAGGGTATAGATTTGGGCGTGAAACCTTCAGCTCCCTCCTGTCCTCCTACTTTGCCCCCGTACCTGGGGCTCCAAGCTGAGAAAACTGAAAGCCAGAGAACCCCCCTCAAAAGGGTTGCTTTGGTCTCAGTGGAAATCCAAACTGAGATTCAAACTCCCCACATGGAGGTCCAAACAACTCCTGTCTCAGGACGACCTCAGACTACTCTGGTTTCAGTAGAAACTCAAACCATCGAAGTAAGAGATGAGATGGAGGACAGGAGACCTGAGAAAGAGAAAAAACAGGTTTCTCCAATCTATCCCTGGGATCATATGCGTGGAGAAGCCAGAGAGACTGAGGAACAGCCACACAAGCTGTTGCCTCTTTATGAAACACCCACTGGGAGAAATAATCAGTCTGTGAGAATTAATAAGCCTTTCTCTTATCAAGAAATACAAAGAATCAAGGAGGATCTGGGAGACTATTTAAAGGACCCAGAAAAATACATTAGAGCCTTTAAAGGTGTTACTCTGCTTTATGACCTCACTTGGAAAGATGTGATGTATATTTTGGGACAAACGTTGACTCCTGAGTCAAAGACTCGAGTTTTGGGAAAAGCGGTTGCCTATGGAGATGAATGCATTAATTTCTCCAAGATTCCAACAGGCCTCTGGCAGTGTTAGCATCACTTTTCCATGGTGTTAAATACTGTATACTGGAAGAATACTCCCAAATCAGTAAGCTTTCCTTTCTCCATACTTATTTCCTACGTACCTTACTATAGCTTTGGGGGAATCTGGTATTATATATACTTTTAGAGCTTCTTGCAAACTATGTGTACTTGGTTCTGCAGCTCCTTGGAGTACAGATTCTTTCCTTTCTCAGTAGTTCCCTAGCTTAACTAGGGATTATTAGCCTGGAATGTGAAGTCAAGTGGGCCTTAGAAAGCATCACTATGAACAAAGCTAGTGGAGGTGATGGTATTCCAGTGGAGCTATTCCAAGTCCTGAATGATGATGCTGTGAAAGTGCTACACTCAATATGCCAGCAAATTTGGAAAACTCAGCAATGGCCACAAGATTGGAAAAGGTCAGTTTTCATCCCAATCCCAAAGAAAGGCAATGCCAAGGAGTGCTCAAACTACCGAACAATTGCACTCATCTCACACGCTAGTAAAGTAATGCTCAAAATTCTCCAAGCCAGGCTTCAGCAATATGTGAACCGTGAACTTCCTGATGTTCAAGCTGGTTTTAGAAAAGGCAGAGGAACCAGAGATCAAATTGCCAACATCCGCTGGATCATGGAAAAAGCAAGAGAGTTCCAGAAAAACATCTCTTTCTGCTTTATTGACTGTGCCAAAGCCTTTGACTCTGTGAATCACAATAAACTGTGGAAAATTTTGAAAGATGGGAATACCAGACCACTTGATCTGCCTCTTGAGAAATCTGTATGCAGATCAGGAAGCAACAGTTAGAACTGGACATGGAACAACAGACTGGTTCCAAATAGGAAAAGGAGTACGTCAAGGCTGTATATTGTCACTGAGCTTATTTAACTTATATGCAGAGTACATCATGAGAAACGCTGGACTGGAAGAAACACAAGCTGGAATCAAGATTACCAGGAGAAATATCAATAACCTCAGATATGCAGATGACACCACCCTTATGGCAGAAAGTGAAAAAGAACTAAAAAGCCTCTTGATGAAAGTGAAAGAGGAGAGTGAAAAAGTTGGCTTAAAGCTCAGCATTCAGAAAACGAAGATCATGGCATCTGGTCCCATCACTTCATGGGAAATAGATGGGCAAACAGTGGAAACAGTGTCAGACTTTATTTTGGGGGGCTCCAAAATCACTGCAGATGGTGCCTGCAGCCATGAAATTAAAAGACGCTTACTTCTTGGAAGAAAAGTTATGACCAACCTAGATAGCACATTGAAAAGCAGAGACATTACTTTGACAACAAAGGTCCATCTCGTCAAGCCTATGGTTTTTCCAGTGGTCATGTATGGATGTGAGAGTTGGACTGTGAAGAAAGCTGAGCGCCGAAGAATTGATACTTTTGAACTGTGGTGTTGGAGAAGACTCTTGAGAGTCCTTTGGCCTGCAAGGAGATCCAACCGGTCCATTCTGAAGGAGATCAGCCCTGGGATTTCTTTGGAAGGAATGATGCTAAAGCTGAAACTCCAGTCCTTTGGCCACCTCATGTGAAGAGTTGACTCATTGGAAAAGACTCTGATGCTGAGAGGGATTGGGGGTAGGAGGAGAAGGGGATGACAGAGGATGAAATAGTTAGATGGCATCACTGACTCAATGGATGGGAATCTCAGTGAAGTCCGGGAGTTGGTGATGGACAGGGAGGACTGGCATGCTGCAGTTCAGTGGATTGCAAAGAGTCAGACATGACTGAGTGACTGAACTGAACTGAATTGAACTGAAAGTTTAATGCAAGGTTAACAGGAAAAATCCATTTCTATGTGTGTTCTGTCTTTGACAACATAGAGATAATGAGGATGGTGGGAAGACTCGCCTTTAAACTGGATAAGTAAACCAAATATCAACCATAGGCAAGCTGAGCTCAAAATAAATGGAAACACAATATGAAGGCAATGACAAATAAGCCAACACACTTAGTCTAGGCATTTGGTATCCAAGAATACTAATTGATTTCCATTAACAAAATTATTTATGTACATAGTGATTTACTAGTATTCATATGTTGTACTCTATTCTTTGAAATACCATGCCATTACCTGGACCTTATTCCATGTAATTTTTCAAACAGTTGTCTAAGTAATGTATTCTTATTTCTATTCTACAAATGAGAGCAGCAGCCATATCTGACTTGCCATAAATCCTAAATAAAGCCAAGAAGAATTGATGCTTTTGAACTGTGGTGTTGGAGAAGACTCTTGAGAGTCCCTTGGACTGCAAAGAGATCCAACTATTCCATCCTAAAGGAGATCAGTCCTGGATGTTCATTGGAAGGACTGATGTTGAAGCTGAAACTCCAATACTTGGGCCACTTGATGTGAAGAGCAGACTCATATGAAAAGACCCTGATGCTGGGAAATATTGAGGGCAGGAGAAGGGGACGACAGAGGATAATATGGTTGGATGGCGTCACAGACTCAATGGACATGAGTTTGGATGGACTCTGGGAGTGGTGATTGACAGGGAGGCCTGGTGTGCTACAGTTCATGGGATCACAAAGAGTTGGACACGACTGAGCGACTGAACAGAACTAAAGCTAAGATGGTCCAAGACTTGAAATCACGTCTTCTGAATCCAAATTCAGAACCCTTTCTATGGACAGGAAAACTGGAAAATGCATGCTCAGAAACACATTTGAGAAAGAATAACTGAGAAATTATGAAAAACGGAAGTTGTTGTTGTTTAGTCTCTAAGTTGTGTCTGACTTTTTGTGACCCCATGGACTGTAACACACCAGGCTCCTCTGTCCAAGGGACTCAGGCAGAAATGCTGGAGTGGGTTGCCATTTCCTTCTCCAGGGGAATCTTCCCAACCCAAGGATTGAGCCTGTGGCTCCTAAATTGGCAGGTGGACTCTACCACTGAGTCACCAGGGAAGCCCCCAGTAGATTTGTATCCATGTATTAAAACACTATCATCCCAAACACTGGGGATTATTTCACAGTGGGAACTGATGACAAGCTGAGAAGTACCATCTAATACGAATATTTAATGATATAGAAAAAACTTTTATTAGAGTGGAAAAATAAAGTTGGAAGACAAGAAATGGATTCACTACTTATTTCAACTTCTAATCAGGATCTTCTTGGTAGCATTTAAGATTCTACACGAGTTACAACACAGCAATTCAGAAGTCTCAAAATTGTCACAGTGTAAAAAAAGTTACAGTAAGCAGCATAAAATTACAATTTATTATAAGGGCAGGCATTTTCACAACAACCTGTAAAAACATTTAAAGGCTAACTTCTTACAGAATTCTATTTCTGAACTTCTGTTTTTGTCACTCCTTTTTTTTCCCCCTTTTGTTTTATAAGCACTATAAACCTGGTATGAAATCTACTGGACATTGCAAAGCTGGGTGAGTGCTTCCTTGGATGATGGAATAAGTCTGCTTGAGTAATTCTTGCTGGGACCTGGAAAATATGGGAGAGACAGAAATATTCAAGGGTCAGTCTATATATTAATGTTCAAAAAGAAGAAAGAGTTAGATATTGAAAACTGACGAATTAAAGCCAATAATTTTGATGCCAATCCCCAGGATGATTCAAAAGCACTGGTAAACAGTTGCTTTGAGGGCATGAGGAAACAGAATAAAATTACCTAATGCTGGTTTATTAAAAATAAACACTCAATATTATTCTCTATTATTGATTATATACTTTCTTTTCTGCTTGGGGTGGAGAATGCCATGGATATAATGAATGTGAAAAAGGTATTTAATCATTTCTCTCAATATACTTTTGTGGATAATATGAAGCTGATTAAACAATCATTCTTAGTGAGTGTTGTATACTGGAGTAAGGGGAAACTGCAGGAAATGCTGCTAGAATGCATAAGTATCCATCCTTGCACATACCCTGTAGGTCTAAAATACATCAGAGGAGGAATGTATCCCAGTGTTGAACTAAATGATTTAGATAATAAATGCTGACTCACTTCCTTCTTGAAACAGTTGAAACAGATTTTCATGTGATTTTCATATTTAACATAGATTGGTCTCTTGCAATTAACAGCATTTGATCAAACCTAAGTGACTAGGAAAATCACCTAAATGGTATTGAGTTGGGCATAGCTGCATTTCCAGGCACACTATTATTCTTCCCTCTGTAGTATAATAAAATAATTAAACATAATTCTAATTTCCTTCAAAATGATAAACAACAAATGTAAGGGGAAAGAAAGGAAAAAAACAACAGAAATTAACCTTCCATTTTTCAGCATGGCATATTCTTGATATAAGCACAGCTGTTGCTGCCAGCAAAACCAATTATAAATGCAAGTAAACTCATTTTTCCCCACAAATAATATTTTCATTAATTTCACAGTATTCCAGGAATAAATCACATTGTGCTAGATCCTTTGGCATGTCAAACAAAAGCTAGCCTTCTTAAGTAGATTATGGACCACAGCAAAGTTGAGTATTATTCTCTATGTTATGATGAATTATGGGTTTTCCCTTATTTGCTTATATATTTGACATCATAATCCCTATAATTGGCATGATTCCTATAAGAGTAAGAAGATGAAGGGACATGGCAAAAATGACCATCTTAAAATCAGTGAATGATACTATATTTACTTACAAAGTATCTATGAAATTCAAAATCTTTCAGTGGTAAGAAAATGAATCTTTGAACTCAGGAAGGTCAGGTTCAAAGTTCTTCTCATTCAAGATTGTGCAACTTTTGATAAGTTACATAATTACATAATTTATTTTCATCCTCCTACTTTGTAACAGAAGGAAAAGAGAAGGAAAGAAAAGAAAAAAAATGGTTCTTGAACACTGAAATGTTTTCCATCTATTTTCTCTGTTTTGTTTTGCTTTGTTCTTTTTGTGTAGTAAAGAAATTATTTGTAGAGAATAAAATGATAAGAAGATAACTTATTAGAGGTTTGGTGATAGTTGAAAGATTGTGGAAAGTGGAAAATTAAATATCCAGAGAAATAGAATATTTCAGCAGGATTGAAGACCTAGTTGAAACTGTTGATAATTTGTTCATGATTTATAGCTGTAAATATCCTCAATTGAAATACTCTCAGCCAGGTATGGGCAAAATGATGCAGATAGTTAAGTTATCTAGAATTAAGGATTTGTTGTGTGATGACAGGAAAGGACAAAAAGGAAAGTGGATTTAGAATTTTGACAAGAGAGTGAGTGATGTGACAGAGTTTGACTCAGAACTGTTAACATGGGACTTTCCTGGAGTCCAGTGGTTAAGACTTCGCCTTCCAATGCAGGGGTGTTAAAGTTCAATCACTGGTTGGGGAGCTAAGATTCCACATGCATCTTGGCCAAAATCCAAAACATAAAACAGAAACAATATTTTAACAAATTCAATAAAGACTTTAAAAGTGGTCCACATCAAAAGAAAAAAGTAAAGAAAAATCTGTTAATGCAAAAAATTAGATATCCACATGAATTTAGTATACAGTTGTAATGGGCATAGGGTCAGCAAGAAATTTAGAAAACAATAGAAAACTTAGATCATAAAGAAAGATGTCTAAATTTGTGATTTTTTTTTTTTTTTTGATATAACAGTGTAACAACAGGTTTCGGTCAGTGTATAATCATCTAATCTGGCTAAAATGTAGAGAAAAGCCATGCTATTTCAGATATTCAGAAAACTGAGATGCTGGGTTTTTCACAAGCCCTCCATATAAATTTTGAAGTCACACATGATGGCTGGGGTTTCATTGGGAAAAAAAAAAAAGACTGTTAAACAATATTCCAAATTTGTTGAAAAATAAAATAATACATAAAGGAGTTATTAGATATGGTGAAAGTGAGGGTGATTTAGGCAAGTTGTACAACTCACAAAGAAGAGGGGATTTTACAAGAGAATAGCATTGTAATTGGAGAAGGCAATGGCACCCCACTCCAGTACTCCTGCCTGGAAAATCCCATGGATGGAGGAACCTGGTGTGTTGCAGTCCATGGGGTCGCTAAGAGTCGGACTGGACTGGGCGACTTCACTTTCACTTTCACTTTCATGCATTGGAGAGGGAAATGGCAACTGACTCCAGTGTTTTTGGCTGGAGGATCCCAGGGACAGGGGAGCCTGGTGTGCTGCCGTACATGTGGTCACACAGAGTCGGACACGACTGAAGCGACAGCAGCAGCAGCAGCATTGTAATGCTTTAAATCTGGTGTAGGTCAGTGGGAGGATTTCAAATACACATAAACATACAATGCATGTAGTATGAGGAAATTTATGTTTTCAACTGGCTGCTGCTGCTGCTAAGTCGCTTCAGTCGTGTCCGACTCTGTGCGACCCCATAGAGGGAAGCTCACCAGGCTCCCCCGTCCCTGGGATTCTCCAGGCAAGAATACTGGAGTGGGTTGCCATTTCCTCCTCCAATGCATGAAAGTGAAAAGTGAAAGTGAAGTCGCTCAGTCATGTCCGACTCTTTTCACCCCGTGGACTGCAGCCCACCAGGCTCCTCTGTCCATGGGATTTTCCAGGCAAAAGCACTGGGGTGGGGTGCCATTTCAACTGGATGGAGGTGCATTTCACTGGATCTTCATCTGTGGATGAAGTTTCAGATAAGACAAAGGAAATCTTTAGTTAAAAGGTTGAAACAAAAGACTATTAATTATGGATCAGGTTTGTTTTGAAACAAAGGGTTTCTTTGGTGGCTCAGATGGTAAATAATCTGCCTGCAAAGCAGGAGACACCAGTTTGATCCATGGGTTGGGAATATCCCCTGGAGAAGGGAATGACAACTCCAGTATGCTTGCCTGGAAAATTCCATGGGCAGAGGAGCCTGGCGGGCTACTGTCCATGGGGTTGCAAAAAATCAGACATGATTGAGTGTCTAATACCTCACTTTTCACTAAAAGAAGAAAAATTAAAAGAGGCCTATCTATATGAAAATACTGTGTCAGAAGAAAAGGCATTCTGTTTTGCCAGGAGAAAAATGATCCTTGTGGTTTCAGTTACAAAATATGCCTAGAAGGGGAAGGATTCTTCAAGACCACAAAAGGTCAACTACAGTTTAAAGAGAAATTGACCATAAGTGGCAGGTAGCAACTGATCACAAGGCATATACCTTTTCAAATATACATGCATTCTAGCAGTGAGCATCGTTTTAAATATATATTATTATTTAAACAACAACAGCAAAACTTGGGAACTGTGTGCTGATTGAGCACAATCTTTGAAATCAAAAAGACTTAATATCTATCTATCTTTGGCACTTTCCAGCTTTGAAAACTAGCAATTTCATATTCTCTCTCAGGCTCAGTGTCCTCATCTCCAAACTGAAGGGGAGGGCATAGAAAAAGGTTATTTATCCAAAGTCAAATAACTAACAAGCAAGTAAGACACTGAAACTAGATTTGCTAATGTTCTTTCTGTTCTGCTATATTACCATCACCTATGGTTAAACATCTAGAAAAACCAGTAAAGAATTCACGATTCATATGCTGGGTTTGGGAAATTCAGACAAGATTTATGTTAGTGCTTTCTCCACCAGCTGTCTTTAAATCACAAGGCTAAACACAGGCAACAGTTTGCTTGGATTTTCCATTTTGGTTACTTGAAACATATTGCAAGAAGCTTCTGTACCTTGGTTTAAAGCACAGTGTAGTCAGCGGCAAAGACTAACTGTTCGCTGCAAAAAATCTAAACAAGCACTAGGCATTTCTTCAGTTTTCAATCAACTGTGCTGCATGTTTAAAACATAGTTTAAGCAATATCAAAACTAGAAACATGGCAGAATGCAAAGTAAGAGATAGGCAGGGCCACTTTGCCACCACAAATGGAAACAGATGGAGAATCATGTAACTAGGAAAAATCAGAGCCAGCCAGAAAGCGTAGATGAGCCAGCCTGATCAGAGTAGTGCCAGTGAAGAACACAGGCAGATTGCTAAGCTCTACCGGGGCAGCAACAAGGTATGAGAGACAGGCTGTAGGTGACAAATCACTGTCTGGGATTTTCCAGTAACAGAGGCAAAGAAAGGCAGAGTATACTAATGAAAGAGACACTGCACAACACCTGTGTTATATATTCTGAACTGAAGGTCTTCCCTCCCTGGTACTCGTGAATGATGCTTCAAATGTCCCACTCCTGTTCCTTAGTGAATATCTGCAGTAAACCAAAATGTCAGTAAAACTACATAACTCTGAGGATCTGGACCCTCTCGATATAACCCCATTTCCCAATAAACAACTCTCAACTAGTAATGATAATTTTTTTCTCTATACTTTGGGCATAACATACTAGCCTGCCATTTTAACTGTTTAAGGTTACTACAAAGAAAAGAAGTCAACATGTATTTTCAGGCAATTAACTGAATTATCCCTAGAGAAGGATATGGCAACCCACTCCAGTATTCTTACCTGGAGAATCCCATAGACACAGGAGCCTGGCAGGCTATAGTCCATGGGGCTGCAAAGACTCGGACATGACTGAGCTACTAACACACATAATTGAATCATCATGTATTTAAATACATGCTTCTAGCCTTAGTTTTTTCTACTGGAAAAGTACTAAACAAACTTAACCAAAAAGACACCAGTGTAAAGGATGAAAATCATCATCATCATCATGTAAAGCAATTTCCAAAGGCAAATATAGATTCAGGCTCTGCCTCAAATAGCATACAAACCAACTTCCTAAACAGCAAGCTCCTTCTCAAAAACTACAGATAACAATTGATTGTTCCTTCTTCACGGAATATGACAGGAATAACCTTCTATGCTTTTTCAACTAAGTTGTATAATGTTTGGGTTGCTTTCATCTCCAACTCCTTTGATTATAGAATTGAAGTTTCTACTTCCCAGTGAGCACCAAGATCTTAAGCAAAATATTCCTTGATGGCTTATTACACTGTTCTATAGAGTCTATTCCACTATTGTGCCATAAGGGTTAGTTCCAAGTAATACTGATCTTTAGTCCTTTTGCTAATTACAGAGAAAGTTAACAATGACCACACAGCACTGTTTTGAATTTGTCAACTGATGTATAATCAAATTTGAACTTTGTTCAGACCGAGAGAGGGGAAGAATTGATACACTGAATTGATTTTGTTATAATAATTTTGAAAAGCCAAACCACTTTAAAACAGCAATTTACTTTTTTTTTCTTTTTTTTCATTTCTTTTTTTACCTTTTTGGGTTTTTTTTTTTTTTTTTAATTTTTTAATTTATTTTTTAATTTAATTTAATTTTATTCAACTTTACAATATTGTATTGGTTTTGCCATACATCAAAATGAATCTGCCACAGGTATATGTGTGTTCCCCATCCAGAACCCTCCTCCCCCCCTCCACATACCATCCCTCTGGGTCATCCCAGTGCATCTGATTTTTTGATTGTTTATAGCTAACACATGACCCTTCCTCCTACTTTACAGAAAAAGTGGGATCATAAAATTTAAAGTACAATGTTTTGTTTCCATATATATATATAGATATGTTCTTAAAACCATATCTATTTACCTGATCTGCCTCTTGAGCAATTTGTGTGCTGGTCAGGAAGCAACAGTTAGAACTGGACATGGAACAATAGACTGGTTCCAAATAGGAAAATGAGTTCCTCAAGGTTTTATATTGTCACCCTGTTTATTTAACTTATATGCAGAGTACATCATGAGAAACGCTGGACTGGAAGAAACACAAGCTGGAATCAAGATTGCCGGGAGAAATATTAATAACCTCAGATAGGCAGATGACACCACCCTTATAGCAGAAAGTGAAGAGGAACTCAAAAGCCTCTTGATGAAAGTGAAAGTGGAGAGTGAAAAAGTTGGCTTAAATCTCAACATTCAGAAAATGAAGATCATGGCATCTGGTCCCATCGCTTCATGGGAAATAGATGGGTAAACAGTGGAAACAACGTCAGACTTTATTTTGGCGGGCTCCAAAATTACTGCAGATGGTGACTGCAGCCATGAAATTAAAAGATGCTTACTCCTTGGAAGGAAAGTTATGACCAACCTAGATAGCATATTCAAAAGCAGAGACATTACTTTGCCAACAAAGGTCCGTCTACTCAAGGCTATGGTTTTTCCTGTGGTCAGGTATGGATGTGAGAGCTGGACTGTGAAGAAGGCTGAGCACCGAAGAATTGATGCTTTTGAACTGTGATGTTGGAGAAGACTCTTGAGAGTCCCTTGGACTGCAAGGAGATCCAACCAGTCCATTCTGAAGGAGATGAGCCCTGGGATTTCTTTGGAAGGAATGATGCTAAAGCTGAAACTCCAGTACTTTGTTCACCTCATGCAAAGAGTTGACTCATTGGAAAAGACTCTGATGCTGGGAGGGATTGGGGGCAAGAGTAGAAAGGGATGCCAGAGGATGAGATGGCTGGATGGCATCACTGACTAGATGGACGGGAGTCTCAGTTGAACTCCAGGAGTTGGTGATGGGCAGGGAGGCCTGACGTGCTGCGATTCATGGAGTCGCAAAGAGTCGGACACGACTGAGCGACTGATCTGATCTGATTTACATTTCATCTCAAATTAAAAAGTCAAACCTTTTTTGTTTTAGATCTAAAATAATTGTTTTACACCTAAGACTTTTCTCTACAATTTATCCTCTCTCATATACCTTATAGGCATCCCAGGTGGAGTGAGTGCTAAAGAATCTGCCTGCCAATACAGGAGACACAGAGATGTGGGTTCTATCCCTGGGTTGGGAAGATCCCCTACAGTAGGAAGTGGCACCCCACTCCAGTATTCTTGCCTGGAAAATACTATGGGCAGGGAAGTCTGGTAGGCTACAGTCCATGGGGACGCAAAGAGTTGGACATGACTGAGAGCCCTAAGCATGTATCTTAAAGTTTCTCTTTTCCTCTTCTCAATTGTTTTTCAGTTTACAAACATGATCAAAGTGTCTTTATTCCAAACATCTTCCCAACTTCTGGACTCATCTTTATGTATGTTAAATTATAACCTACAGTTATGAAAATAGTATGTTAATATAGTAGTAAATGATTCTAAGAAAAAAAAAATCCTAAGAAAATATATGCATTTAATTTAAAACACAAAGGAATACAATATTGTAAAGTTAAATAAAAGGAAAAAAAAAAAAAAACAAAACAAAACACAAAGGACCTGGAAACAGTATTGCAACTTGAAGTGCAAGAAAAATATATTGTTTAACTTCACACCATACAAAACCTAAATGGATAAATTGTTAGATAAGAAAATATATAAAGAAATATCTGAAAGTGAATAGAGGTTCTTTACTGAAAGAATTTTCCTCACATAGTACATAGGCTACTTGACCTTATACACTACATTTCAGTAACATTTAATAAAAGGATGAGTTCAACAGAAAGAAAAATTAACTTGGAAATATCTATACCCAAAATGGTTTATCTTTCCATACATATTTTATGATGTTATGAATTAAAACTATATTTTTTAACAACTGTGCAGAGGAAGTGAGGCTTTTATAAAAGGCACTTCTCTGGAGGCTATGAGTAGACTATTTACCATTATCAGGCATATACAACACTTGATATGCACGTGGTTTTCAAAATTTGGAATGAATATACAATTTCATTTCTCACTTTATGTCAACTTCTAAATTCAGTAGGCGACTGATATATCATTTTTATTTAGGATGTTTTGTTTACTGAACTCATTGTCTCAGTGTCTTTTCTGAATCCTGCAAAAAGAGCTATGCTTCATTATTCAATAAATAATGTGAACTTTAATATTATCTGCCTAAAAGAAATGAACTCTTTGTTCTTTATCTTTGTTCTTTATCTCTGTTGTGCATAAAATGAAGGCAGTGTTTTTCTAAGGACAGTATTTCTTCTGGTAATAATCTGTTTTACACATCATAATAACAAGAATAGACCTACTGATATATGCCTTTCCTTGAGATAATTTCTCTATGAGAAAATATCCATAAAAAGTGTCCAGTTTTCTTGGAAGAAAACACAAGCCATAAAATGTGCTATTTCATTTATAATAATTCATCAATTCATCAGCATAAGATTATAAGTCAAGAATTATTCCAATAAACTGGAAATAGAACACTCAATAATTCATTTTTTGTGTGATTTTTAAATTCTAAAGGACAGGCTGATATTAAGCAAACAAGTAAACATACAGCATGTGCATGTGTGCACACTCAGTTATGTCCAGCTCTTTGTGACCCCATGGACTGTAGCCTGCCAGGTTCCTCTGCCCATGGGATTTCCCAGGTGAGAATACTAGAGTGGGTTGCCATGTCCTTCTCCAGGGGATCTTTCCAACCCAGGGATCTAGCCCTCATTTCCTGTGTCTCCTGCTTTGCCAGGCAGATTATTTAACACCGCACCACCTGGAAGCACAGTACTTCAGGTGATAAAATGGAAGCTAACAGAAAGGAAAGCTAATAATGAGATAGGAAAAGGGAAGTCATTTTAAGTAGGACAGTCAAGGAAGGTCTCATTCGCAATAGGCCATTTGAGTAAATACTTGAAAGGTGAGAGCAGGTCATGAATGTGTTTCAACAGAGTGCAAGTAGCTACAAAGACTCATAGGAAGAAAATTCCTTGAAGTGTTTACAGAAAAAAATGACAGTCTGTGGGCAAGAGTGGAATGAAAGACAATGAACTTGACAGTCAAGGTCAGAGAGGTTATCAGGCTTGTAGGAGAGAGAGGTGGCTAGACTCTGAAGATCATTCTGAGAATTAAATGGGCTTCTTTTGTACTTTGGGCAAAGGAGTTCACAATTGGGATTGTTCAGTTTTATCACTCTGGCTATCCTGTTTAGAGAATGAAGTGTAAGGAAGTGGGACAAAGGTGGAAATTATTGCAATAACCCCCATGAGACATGATGGTTATATGGACCAAGCTGGAAGGTGCTGAGAAAGCCACCTTCCAGATATTTTTGAAACTGTTGACAGACCAATTGTGGTTTGAAAGACTGTAGAAAGGGTAACTAGAAACATTTTGACCTGAACAACAGGTTGGATTTGCAAAATCATCCGATGTCCAGAATCCCATTTCAATCTTTAAAATAGAAATCTAGTGTGGTGTTAAATTATAAATTACATGCAAATATATGCAAATAGAACAGATTATGGAGTTACCAATTTATTTTTCTATGCATATTAGATTATAATGCAACCTGGCTATTAAATATAGTGGAATTTATAGAAACATAGTTTACTGGTTTTCTAAGTAGATTCTCTGAAATTATTAGGTCGTGACAGCACAAACTGTCTCTGTGATCATGTAAGAGCCTGTGTATTTTCCAAATTGTCACACAAAAAATTTTATTTTGTACCTTGGTTAACCAAAATTTGCTATCTTTCTAAGCATACAAATGCTTGTGAGGAAGACTGAAACATGTAGGTAGACAAGTGTATACACTTATTTACCCTTTGGAAAATGCCCTTTTTAGAAAAAAAATCATAAATAATGAGGGCAAGATAGATGCAATGTTTATTAGATTTTAAAGTACTCATGTATATATTAAAATTGTACTGTATTTGCTCACAATCCCTCTCTTCCTTTTTAATTCCTGTTGCCTAGGTTCCTTTCAAATACCATTAATCTGAAAGACAAAATTTCACATGCTAAATGTTGAATGAATAACCCAATATCAAAGATATTTTGTACTACTACTACTCATCAGCCAAACTTAAGTCAGCAGGAAGACAGTAATAATTAGTCACACCAATAATACTATTTGGAATAAAAACTATAGCATGTTCCTTAGAAATATTATCTGAATTCACAAATTATGATGTGGACTCATACATGAGTGAGTCCTATGCAATGAATAAAATTTCTACATGTAGTCATCATCTACTGTGCAGTCCAAAAATCATACATATATTATCTGAGAGTCCAGTAATCATACATATATTATCTAAACCCTACTTTTTAATTATATACAAGCATATTTTTACAAAGCGGGTTGTGATGAGATTTTCATCCATAATTTATGACAGTCACTTTAATTGTCTAGAAATTTGTAAAGTTACTGCATTGTTGTAACATGAATTTTTCCAAATGAGATTAGTAACCATTCACAGTCCTAAAAGAGAGATTTTTATCACCTTTAGAATGGAACTGGTGGGTGGCTTCTATATCAGATGATTTTCAAACTTTTTGATAATGAAAGAAACTGAATTCAATGTGACTTTAATAAATCTCACACAAGATACAGGACCTCATTTAATGATATTCTTTCTGAAAGGTTGTTGTTGAATCACGCGAAGACACCGGGATTCTTGGCCCCTGGAGGAGAAGAATTCAATCTGGGGCCAGAGACGAGGCTTGATCGCTCAGAGCTTTTGTGTAATAAAGTTTTATTAAAGTATAAAGGAGATAGAGAAAGCTTCTGACATAGGCATCAGAAGGGGGTAGAAAGAGTACCCCCTTGCTAGTGTTAGCAATGAAGTTATATACTCTAAAGAATGTCTCAGGTTGTAAAGACCTAATTTACATTTTAAGATAACACTGTCTTCAGGCAGGATATATCCTGGAAAAGACCAGGTCTACCCACCCCACCCCAGTACTTTTGCCTGGAAAATCCCATGGACAGAGGATCCTGGTAGGCTCCAGTCCATGGGGTCGCTAAGAGTCGGACACAACTAAGCAACTTCACTTTCACTTTCACCCCCTAATTTACATTTTAAGATAACACTGTCTTCAGGCAGGATACATTATCGTTGTATAATCCGAAGGAATGTGGAGAAAGAAAAAAAGTTTGTCCTTTCTTCCTCCTTGAGAATTCCAGACCCCTCTCTTCTTGGGGACCCCTAGACTCCTTATCAATCTGCCTAGGAAATGACTCTCTCATTCCCCCTTTTCTTTTAGGAGAATTATGTTGCCTAGGGAAAAGGGGCGTTGGTCTCGTTCCATAACTGCTTCCGAGATGACAAGGGGCGTTGTCCCTAAATTGGTGAGGCAACATATTCTCCTAATCCTCATATTGAGGATTTCTGATCCAGGGGCCCCAAATAGTAATTGCAGGAAGCTACAGCAGTAGCAGGGGTTTGAGCAACCATTTGCAACTTAAAAGCTTTCATGTGGCTAGAAACAAATCCAGTTATACAATTACAGATGTAGGGAGCAAACAGCAAGAACAAAACAATCAGAATCAAAATTAAAAGTCACATTATGTCCATAGTTAAAGTACAAAGTGTTGTACCAGTTCATTTTAGGGTTGGTAGAAGTCATCAGATGAAGAAGAGGCATCGCATGTGATTGTTGTCAAAGGTATTCACAGACTTGGAGAAAGTCTTTTCCTTGAAGTGGAGATGTCCACCTCGGGAAGCCTTCCACTGATGAAGAGGGGAGCGCTCCACAGACCCAGCAGTTAGACCAATTGTGGAATACAGCATAGGAGTGAGCCCAGGAGAGGAAGGCATTGTCTTGAGGATCCAATGGCAGACTCAGGATATTTGGAGTCAGCAGAAGTAGACTCACATAGATTATCAGGCCCATCCGCTGCCCTTTGCTTAACTCTAGAGCTCCTGTCAGGGCCACAAGCTCTGCTAACTGAGCACTGGTTCCCTGGGGGAGAGATTTTGTTTCCAAAACCTGTTCAGCAGTCACCACGGCATAACCTGCTTTACGCTTTCCATCCCGAACAAAAGAAATGCCATCTGTAAATATTTCCATGTCAGGATTGTCTAATGAGGTATCCTTTAGATCTTTTCGAGCTGCATAGTTTAAAGTTAGGAATTGAGAACAATCGTGATCAGGTGTTTCATTTTCTTTTTCAGGAAGGAAAGTGGCAGGATTTAAGTTTCCACAAACTTTGAGCTTAGTTACTGGTCCTTCTAACAACAATGACTGAAACTTAAGAAGCCTACTGTCTGTCATCCAAATATTAACCTTAGAATTTAAGATTCCACTCACATCATGAGAAGTCAGTACAGTAAGCTTTCATCCATTAATTATTTTTAAAGCTTCAGGTGCTAATAAAGCTGCTGCCCCAATTACTCTTAGGCAGTGGGGCCACCCACGTGAAACTACATCTAATTCTCTGCTTAGATAAGCAATAGGTTGCTGGTGAGGCCCTCGGGGTTGCCTCAAAACTCCCAACGCCACACCTTTTCTTTCAGTGACAAATTAAATTCTGACCCTGTGGGCAAGCTCAGAGCTGGAGCTTGCAGGAGAGCAGTCTGAAGAACCTTAAAAGCCCTTTGAGTTTCTGGAGACCAAACCAGTTTATCGGTTTGGGCCTGCTGAGTTTCAGCTATAAGTTTATATAAAGGCTGGGCAAGTTTCCCATAACCCGGAATCCAAATGGGACAGTAACCTGTGATTTCCAAAAATCCTCTCAATTGTCTTAAAGTCATAGGTAGGGGATGATTTAGTATGGGTTTAATTCTCTCAGGGCCTATGGCCCTAGTCCCTTCTGATATGATTAGGCCCAGATATATAACTGATTGTTGACAAAGCTGAGCCTTTTCTCTTGATGCCTTGTAACCACAGCCTGCCAGAAAGTTTAAGAAATCTTCTGAGGCTCATAACTCATATCTAAGTTATGACCAACCTAGATAGCATATTCAAAAGCAGAGACATTACTTTACCAACAAAGGTTCGCCTAGTCAAGGCTATGATCTTTCCTGTGGTCATGTATGGATGTGAGAGCTGGACTGTGAAGAAGGCTGAGCACCGAAGAATTGATGCTTTTGAACTGTGGTGTTGGAGAAGACTCTTGAGAGTCCCTTGGACTGCAAGAAGATCCAACCGGTCCATTCTGAAGGAGATCAGTCCTGGAATTTCTTTAGAAGGAATGATGCTAAAGCTGAAACTCCAGTATTTTGGCCACCTCATGCGAAGAGTTGACTCATTGGAGAAGACTCTGATGCTGGGAGGGATTGAGGGCAGGAGGAGAAGGGGACGACAGAGGATGAGATGGCTGGATGGCATCACTGACTCGATGGATGCGAGTCTGAGTGACCTCCGGGAGCTGGTGATGGACAGGGAGGCCTGGCATGCTGCGGTTCATGGGGTCGCAAAGAGTCGGACACGACTGAGCGACTGATCTGATCTGATCTGATCTGATCTGAGGCTCCCGAACAAGCTTCGTCTGTCTCAGCACAGAGCAAAATATCATCTACATATTGTAACACCATCACTTCAGAGCTATTAAAGTTTTGTAGATCCCATGACAAACTTTGTCCAAATAAGTGAGGACTGTCATGAAATCCCTGGGGCAAAACTGTCCAGGTTAACTGAGAAGCTGGCTGTGTAGGGTCTTCAAAGGCAAACAGAAACTGACTTTCCTCTGCCAAAGGCACTGAATAGAAGGCATCCTTTAAATCAATTACTGAGAAATATTTGGCCCGCTCAGGAATTTCAGACAATAGAGTATAAGGATTAGGCACCATGGGGTGTAAAGGAACTACAGCTTCATTTATTATTCGTAAATCTTGAACTAGCCTCCATTTACCATTTGATTTCTTTATACCCAAAATAGGAGTGTTGCAAGGACTGTTACAGGGAATTAATAGTCCCTGCTCCTGTAAATTTTTGATGATGGGTTTTAACCCTTCTTTAACTTCAGGTTTCAGTGGATACTGTTTCTTATGTGGAAATGCGTGCGGGTCTTTGAGCTTAACAACTACAGGAATAGCATTTTGTGCTGGACCCACAGATTTTCCATCAGCCCATACTCTAGGATTTACATTTTGTTCAACTAAAGGGAGAGAAAGGAAGGGCTCCATATTCATGAAAACAGAGGCATGAACGTTGCTCAGTATATCTTTTCCCAAAAGGGGTGAGGGAGATTCTGGCACGATCAGAAACTCATGTGAAAACAGCACAGAATCCCAGTTGTAAGATAAAGAATAACTGAAATAATACCTTTTGGCTCGTCCGGACAGTCCCATTATGGAAGCGGATCGGGAAGAAAGTGGGCCAGGGGCTTCAGTAAGCACAGAATAAGTTGCCCCAGTATCTAAAAGGAAATCGACGGATTGGCCCCCCACAATTATTAATACCCGGGGTTCCTCAGGTGTAATTAGGATGGGAGCTTGTGTGGGGACCCCCGGGCACCTTCAGTCCTGATTGTCTTGAGAGTCCGACCCTGGAGACCTACGCTTCTGGGGGCAGTCTCTCTTCCAGTGTGGTCCTTTGCAGACTGGACATGAAGCCCGGGGCGGCTTAGAAGCCTGAGGGCAATCCCTCTTGAGGTGTCCCTCCTTTCCACAGTGATAGCAAGCCCATCCCTTTTCACCTGGGCCCCTCTGGGCATTTTTCTCAGGCTGTTTAAGAGCGTTTTTCATAGCCATGGCGAAGGCTTCCGCCTTTTCCTTTGTCTTTTTTTTGCCTTTCTTTTTTTCCCTCATATTTCCTACCGTAATAGACTGTCTGAGCCAGTTGTAACAGATTATCTAAAGACTGATTCGTTCCATACGCCCGTTTTAATAGCTTACGGCAGATATCTGGAGCCGACTGAGTGAGAAATCTATCCTTTAAGATCACTTTTCCCTCTTCACTTTCGGGATCAATCTCAGTGAATCTGCGAAGACCTTCTCTCAGTCTATCTAGGAATTTACCAGGAGCTTCCTTCTCCTCCTGTTCTATGTCTGCCAATTTGCCATAGTTTAAAGGCTTAGAACGCCTGCCTAAGTCCTTCAAGAATACATCTAACAAAATGACTCTGATCCCATCTTCCTTTAGCTGTGTTGTAGTCCCAGTCTGTTTCTATAGTTGGGACCGCCTGATTCCCAGTGGGGAGGGCTGCTATCTCGTTTTCCCTCTTCCCTACTGATTCATTACCAAGCCATTCATCTCCATAAGCAACCGTTTTTCCCAAAACTCGAGTCTTTGACTCGGGAGTCAACGTTTGTCCCAAAATATACATCACATCTTTTCAAGTGAGGTCATAAAGCAGAGTCACACCTTTAAAGGCTCTAATATATTTTTCTGGGTCCTCTAAATAGTCTCCCAGATCTTCCTTGATTCTTTGTATTTTTTGATAAGAGAAAAGCTTATTAATTCTCACAGACTGAATATTTCTCCCAGTAGGTGTTTCATAAAGAGGCAACAGCTTGCGTGGCTGTTCCTCAGTCTCTCTGGCTTCTCCGCGCATATGATCCCAGGGATAGATTGGAGAAACCTGTTTTTCCTCTTTTCTTTGTCTCTTGTCTTACTGAGACAGATGTAAACGAGGGAGCTGAAGGTTTCACGCCCAAATCTATACCCTTAGGACATAAGTCTGGCATATTTCGCAGAGCGAAAAAGGGCAACACATATGTCACTTTCATCTATTTCCCTTTTATCTATTTCCCTTGTACCCTACAGAACCGGTCTAATTGTAGAACAGTATTATGCTTAAGAGACCCTCCAACTGGCCACCGTTCGCAATCCTCCAATGGATACTGTGGCCATGCAGTATCACTTTGTAAGACCAGGTATGTGTTCTTTAAGCCCTGGGAATCAAATCTATCCCAGTTTTTCAGGATACAGTTCAAAGGAGTGAGGCTGGAATTGTTAGCTCCCATCTGTAAGAGAGAAAAAAAGCGACCATAGCCATTTTTCTACGAGAGGCATCCCTCCCTGCTCTAGATGAGGGTGTAGACAGACGTTACACCAAAAGCTTTTCCTTCCTGGTCGGACTTAGTCTGTCCCTTACCGACGCAGGCGCAGTCCGCGTCCCTCCCGGTTCTACCACCGAGATGGGGTGAGGATGTACTAGGGGTAGACTAGATAGCATCCCTACTTGAAGTCCAGCTCTTCACCTTTAACCTTGTTTGCCTCTGATGTCACCCGGGGTGAATCAGAGTAACCTTCCAGAATGCCTCCCAAGCTAAGACTACTGGGGAAAACATTCGTCACCTGAGTGCCTGTGCACGACCCTGAGTATTCCCTGACTACAGTAAGACCGACACGAACATGAAACTGAGATGTTCTTTCCAAGCATCACCACACCAGTATAATATCCTCCTCTGATCCATTAAGAGCCAGCATTACCAAAGAAAAAAACCCATTGCAGTCTCAATTTGAGTAACCTTTAACCTCAGAGATGTTCTGGGAGCTAGAGCTCCATCTAGCTTCCGAACTTTCGATTCCTAGCAAGGCTAGGCGCTTTCTTGACTGCCAATCCAAGTTTGGGACCTAAGCCACAGTACATGGTAACAGTATAGATCACAAGTCCCTTGGAAGTCTATGATCTGATAGATTAGGTTAGTACTTCTAATTCCCAAGGAGTTATGAAATGGTCAAAGAGACCGAAAAGTTTGACCGAGAAAGGAGAGTTCGGTCCACACGCTTTGCCCATTTCTGGTCGGTTCCCAAAGGAGACCTTGGGTGCCTCTTGGCATTGGCAGGTCGGTATAACCCCCCGACAGGTTTCTGCCATGAGCCATATGAGATCACCATGGAACCGCAGAGCAGGGCTCCTTACTTGCTTCACGCAGGGCATTCCATTCATTCACACAAGCACACTGTAGAGTTAGTAAAGCACAGCAGAAAACGTGTTCACTAAGAGAACAAAGAACTAAAGCTCCAAGCATCCTTACCTTGTCCTGAAGGATCCCGGATGAGCCCCCAAGATGAAAGGTTGTTGTTGAATCACGCGAAGACACCGGGATTCTTGGCCCCCGGAGGAGAAGAATTCAATCCGGGGCTAGAGACAAGGCTTGATCGCTCAGAGCTTTTGTGTAATAAAGTTTTATTAAAGTATAAAGGAGATAGAGAAAGCTTCTGACATAGGCATCAGAAGGGGGTAGAAAGAGTACCCCCTTGCTAGTGTTAGCAATGAAGTTATATACTCTAAAGAATGTCTCAGGTTGTAAAGACCTAATTTACGTTTTAAGATAACACTGTCTTCAGGCAGGATACATCCTGGAAAAGACCAGGTCTACCCCCCTAATTTACATTTTAAGATAACACTGTCTTCAGGCAGGATACATTATCGTTGTATAATCCCAAGGAATGTGGAGAAAGAAAAAAAGTTTGTCCTTTCTTCCTCCTTTAGAATTCCAGACCCCTCTCTCCTTGGGGACCCCTAGACTCCTT
This sequence comes from Tragelaphus eurycerus, assembly GCA_935064755.1. Classification (NCBI taxonomy): domain Eukaryota; kingdom Metazoa; phylum Chordata; class Mammalia; order Artiodactyla; family Bovidae; genus Tragelaphus; species Tragelaphus eurycerus. The sequence continues at coordinate 11,098,125 of CAKXYN010000004.1, forward strand.
ATCAATCTGCCTAGGAAATGACTCTCATTTCTAATCAGTACTTTTATATTCTTATTACATCGAGTTATTTCATACTTCTAAATCACTAACATCTTGCTACTTTTTCAATTTAAAATAATTATGCATGGTATTTGAACATTTGATATTATTAAAGCGAATGTGCTCAGTCACTTCAGTTGTGTCCAACTCTGCCTCTTTGTAACCCTATAGACCACAGTCTACCAGGCTCCTCTTCCCTTGGGATTCTCCCAGCAAGACTATTGGAGTGGGTTGCCATACTCTCCTCCAGGGGATCTTCCCAACCTAGGGATGGAGCCTGCATCTCCTGCATTGCAGGTGGGTTCTTTACCACTGAGCCACCAGGGAAACCTCATGTCATTACTATTTGCGCCTAAACTGTAACTATCAGATACTAAATTTTTAAGTAGTTGGTTACCACCACTTTCTTACCAGTTGTAAGATAAGGCTCAGGAATGAATCTTTTCTAAAGGATTCCTAGATACTTTGGATACATAGTTATCCATGTTTGGAGACTCTTGCTCTGAAGGACAATGATGAAGACATTCAACTTGAAACTAAGAAGTGTGCTTATATTAATGTGAAGAAATGTCAACAAGTGATTTTAAAACCCCTACTTCGCTATTTTATTTCCTCTGCTTCTCAGAAGGCTGTGAGAGAACTGAGTATATCTTCAGTGCTCCTTATCCATCTTGCTCCTTACTTCAGTGATAGCAGATACTTTGAGATTGTTACCTACAACAATGATTTGTAGGCTCTGGATAAACAGCATTAAGAAAAATAAGAAAAGCTCTTGCTCTCATGGAGCTTACAAATCAGTTTTAAGACACAGGAAATTAATATATAATCTGGTCATTATATAGTGTTTTAGACAGTGATCAGGTACATACATCAAAAGTTCTTTCTTCCCCTATCATATTTTATTATTTGTAGTGAAAATAGCCACAAAATCCTAACATTTCAGTCCATTGCAGCAAGTTACTCAAACTCAGTGATCTGAATTTCTAATCTCTCAGAGGCAGATTATAGCATACAAACTTCATGGTAGATATACAAAATTTTTAAACTTATATACTGCCTTTCATATAGTGACCATGGCTTAGTGCTTAATGAATATTAGCATTTATTGGGTTGGCCAAAAAGTTTGTTCTGATTTTTCCATAGGATAGTATGGAAAACCTGAATGAGTTTTTGGCCAACTCTCTCTCTCTCTACACATACATATACGGTGTGTGTGTGTGTGTGTGTGTGTGTGTGTGTGTGAATATCACAAAAGGGAAGATAACACACTTAAGGTTCATTCAAGGAGGTTTTATTTACAATGTGACAATTGCAAATGTGACAAATAGTAAAGTATAAGAAAAATCACAGAGCAGTATGGGTCTAGTAGCCCATATCTGTTACCATCCTCACCCATTACGTCATGAAGGAAGGCAGAAGTTACTGAAAACTAAAGGGAGTCGAGCAGAGAAATAAATGTGCTGACCTCAAACTCTTTTCTTTCATACTGCTCGCCAGGGTTTCCCACCAGTGGAACGAAATGCAATAAAAATATTATGGAAGCCTTTAGACTATGGTCATATGTGCCCCTGGAGGCAAGGAGTAATATGGAGAAGAAAGAAAAAATGTTTCTGGAGAAGAAATTGGAAAGTAAGTAACATAGAATACTTGTCTATTAGAAGAGAGGTGCAAAAACAGATTTTTTTTTTTTTTTTTTTTTTTTTTTGCTGGGGCATGTGACTTGCAGGATATCAGTTCCCTGACCAGGGGTTGAGCCCAGACCACAGCAATGAAAACCCAGAATCTTAACCACTAGGCCACCAGGGAACTCCTTGAGAAGGATATTTTTAGTGTCTCTTCTTTCTCTCCTTCTTCATATATAGATATAGGTAAACATAGATATAAGTAATGGTATATGTACAGGTATTGATTATATAGATAATTAGAGAAATGTAATGATATAGATTTGAATATAGATATAGACATAATTTAAATTAGTATTTTGAGAAACTGCTTTAAAGTACAGTTTGGACATCATTCTTTCTTACGAAGATGTTATCTTATGTAACCACACTACAATAATACACTTCAGGCAATTTAACATTGATACAATACCATTATCTAATATAGTCTATTTTTTTATTTTTATTTTTTTACTAATTGCTCCAATAACATCTGTTATGGCATTTTCCCCCCTTTAATCCAGGACCCAAACAGGATTGTGCACTGAATTTAATTTCCCTGTTAAATCTTTCTAAAATTTAGAACTTAGTAGATGCTTTGATTTTAATTTTGCTGCTCTTTACTCAGTCGTGTCTGACTCTGCAAACCCATGGACAGGCACCTGCCAGGCTCCTCTGTGCATGGGATTTTTGAGGCAAAAATACTGGAGTGAGTTGACGTTTCCTTCTCGAGGGGATCTTCCCCACCCAGGGATGGAACTTGAGTCTCCTGTATCTCTTCCTACATTGCAGGCAGATTCTTTACCTTCTGAGTCATTAGAGAAGTTCCGATTTTATTTTGCAAATAGATTTATTTCCCAAAATATCACTCTGCATTTTAGCACTAAATAGTCTTTCTCAAGCTAAAGGCTCTTCCATTTTCACACATTTGAAAAAGGTCTTAGATTTCTACTGTTGTACACGTTTTTATGGTTTATCTTACTTATGTCTTTTCATTTAGAAATGAGAGATTGAGGAAATGAGAGACTGTGTTCTATATATCATGATGCTTGAAGATGGCCATAATGATGTAAAACAAAAATGGCAATTCAGAATCTTTATACGAATGTCAGTTAATCATAATCAGTCATGTATATTGTCAAACCTATTAAAAGAAGAAATTTCAATCAGTTTCAATGAATATTTGTTATACAAATCAAGTCGGCATTTTTTTTCTAAATCTGTACTATGGTAAAACTTCTTTAGAATGTAATTTAGGATAAGAAATATTTAAGGTCTCATTGCCTGCTGCTGCTGCTGCTGCTAAGTCGCTTCAGTCATGTCCGACTCTGTGCGACCCCATAGACGGCAGCCCACCAGGCTCCCCCGTCCCTGGGATTCTCCAGGCAAGAACACTGGAGTGGGTTGCCATTTCCTTCTCCAATGCATGAAAGTGAAAAGTGAAAGGGAAGTCGCTCAGTCATGTCTGACTCTCAGCGACCCCATGGACCACAGCCTACCAGGCTCCTCCATCCATGGGATTTTGCAGGCAAGAGTACTGGAGTGGGGTGCCATTGCCTTCTCCGTCTCATTGCATAGGGGTCATATTTTCTCATAAAATACGAATTATTGGCCTTGGTTCATGTTATTTTAAACCTAAATCTTTTTTTTTTTTTTCAATAAATATTGGATTCAAATTTAACTGCAACCAATCAAAATATAATTATAGAAAAATTTAGCAATATTTCAAATCTTGAAAAATGTGATTTGTTTAAAGTAGGAGTTTTGTTATATTATTAAGGATAACTTTCACAGAAAAGCAATAAGAACATCCTGAATTCTGAAAAATATAGCTATCTAGACTCGCATTTCATGTTTTCTTATTAAATGACTGTTATTTTATTCACACACATGGCACACACAAACATTAAAAAATGCAATGGACATGTTTTTCCCGCTAGTACACGGGATTTGACAAGAAATATACTGAGATGTGGGCATTAATGTTCCATGGGGGCTAAGTAAGAAGACTTTTGGAGTAAAATATATATATAAAAGAAGACTTTTGGAGTAAAAGTAAATATAACTTTTTTAAAATTAAAAGTCCATTAGATGAATGTTTATCTTTAAAACCCTCAGAAAAGCATTTTTTCCCTCAAGTATACCTGAAAATATACCCATTTAGAAATATAATAATGTAGACATTAGAATTTAGCAAAATATCTATTTGGAATAAACATGCTCACATACATGAATTAAACACATACATCAACCATGAAATTTCAGATGCTCAAGCTGGTTTTAGAAAAGGCAGAAGAACCGGAGATAAAATTGTCAACATCCACTGGATGATCGATAAAGCAAGAGAGTTCCAGAAAAACATCTATTTCTGTGTTATTGACTATGCCAAAGCCTTTGACTGTGTGGATCACTACACACTGTGGAACATTCTTCAAGAAATGGGAATAACAGAACATCTGATCTGTCTCTTGAGAAATCTGTACGCAGGTCAGGAAGCAACAGTTAGAACTGGACATGGAACAACAGACTGGTTCCAAATAGGAAAAGGAGTACATCAAGGCTGTATATTGTCACCCTGTTTATTTAACTTCTATGCAGAGTACATCATGGGCTGGAGGAAGCACAATCTGGAATCAAGATTGTCAGGAGAAATATCAGTAACCTCAGATATACAGATGACATCACCCTTATGGCAGAAATTGAAGAACTAAAAAGCCTCTTGATGAAAGTGAAAGAGGAGAGTAAGAAAGTTGGCTTAAAGCTCAACATTCAGAAAACGAAGATCATGGCATCTGGTCCCATCACTTCATGGCAAATAGATGGTCCCATCACTTCGTGGCAAATAGATGGGGAAACAGTGGAGATTTTATTTTTCGGGCTCCAAAATCACTGCAGATGGTGATTGCAGCCATGAAATTAAAAGACACTTCCTCATTAGAAGAAAAGTTATGAACAATCTAGACAGTATATTAAAAAGCAGATACATTACTTTGCCAACAAAGGTCTGTCTAATCAAGGCTATGGTTTTTCCAGAAGTCATTGTATGGATGTAAGAGTTGGACTGTGAAGAAAGCTGAGCACTGAAGAATTGATGCTTTTGAACTGTGGTGTTGGAGAAGACTCTTGAGAGTCCCTTGGGCTGCAAGGAGATCCAACCAGTCCATCCTAAAGGAAATCAGTCCTGAATATTCACTGGAAGGACTGATGCTGAAGGTGAAAATTCAATTCTTTGTCCACCTGATGTGAGGAACTAACTCTTTTGAAAAGATCCTGATTTTGGGAAAGATTGAAGGCAGGAGGAGAAGGGAATGACAGAGGACGAGATGGTTGGATGGCATCACCGACACAATGGACATGAGTTTGAGCATACTTTGGGAGTTGATGATGGACAGGAAGGCCTAGCATGCTGCATGGGGTCACAAAGAGTCAGACATGACTGAGCTACTAAACTGAACTGATATGAATTAATTTTTTTCATTTATAACTATATTTTAACAATATCAAGATTTATCAAAAAGTTTATATTTAATTTTTCTCTCAGAAAGCAACCACAGATAAAAATGAGATGGATCATAAAAATTGCTGTGAAAAGATTCATGGCATAAAATTTATAATCTATTGTGAGAATTAGTAAATTGATTTACTTTGATAAGGAAACAAAGGATGTGCTTTTCTTCTAAATCCCATCTATCTCAACTATTGAACGAAATAAATTTTCAGCAGTTCCATTATTCTCCTGAATTTTAAAAGTGCTTCATGCTGAAGAATACTTATTTGGTAAATTTCTACTTCCCAGAAAGAGAGGAAAACCTTTGGTTTGCAAAAAAGTGTCACTGGTGAGATGGGCTTAAAAAATTTAAGAGAGATGGTCATCCACATGAAACAGTTTTCTACAATTCAGATTAATGCTTAGTAAGAAAGAAAGAAGGGGAGGATTTCCAACATCCTTTGCTGGCTAAGTCTCCACAGTCATGGGCATTTTAAAAATGAAGTGTACATTGGTTTCTTTAAACTCATGAAAACAAATGACAGTATTTTTAGAGATTTAATATATGAAAATTTCTAAAATATATATGTGAATCTCTGAAATGACAAACTAGATTCTAAATATATTTATAGTTCATCATATTGGTCACTTGTAAGATTGGTTGATTTTAAAGTTAAAATATCTTCACCCTTTCCATAAAATTAAAAATAAAATAAAATAAAGTTAAAATATCTTCAGTAGTCTGAACATCAATGCTAACTAAACTGGCACCATACAGTTTCCATATTTAGTCAGAATTTTAGATGTTCATGTCTCCATATTTACTGCACATGGAGACACTTTCATATTCAAAAAAGGCACCTACCTACTTCAGTTCAATTCAGTCATTCAGTTGTGTCTAATTCTTTGTGACCTCATAAACTGCAGGACACCATTCTTCCCTGTCTATCACCAACTCCTGGAGCTTGCTCAAACTCATGCCCATCAAGTCGGTGATGCCAGCCAGCCATCTCATCCTCTGTTGTCTCCTTCCTCTGGCTTCAATCCTTTCCAGCATCAGGGCCTTTTCTAAAGATTCAGCCCTTTGCATCAGGTGGCCAAAGTATTGGAGACTCAGCATCAGTCATTCCAATGAATATTCAGAACTGATTTCCTTTAGGATGGACTGGTTGGATTTCCTTGCAGTTCAAGGAACTCTCAAGAGTCTTGTCCAACACCACGGTCAAAAGCATCAATTATTTGGCACTCAGCCTTCTTTGTGGTCCAGCTCTCACATTCATACATGAGTATTGGAAAAACCATAGCCTTGATTAGACAGACCTTTGTTGGCAAAGTAATGTCTCTGATTTTTAATATGCTGTCTAGGTTTGTTATAACTTTTGTTGCAAGGAGCAAGCATATTTTAATTTCATGGCTGCAGTCACCATCCTCAGTAATTTTGGAGCTCAAGATAATATAGTCTGTCATTGTTTCCATTGTTTCTCCCATCTATTTGCTGTGAAGTGATGGGACCAGATGCCATGATCTTAGTTTTTTGAATGTTGAGTTTTGTTTCCTTTTATGGGTAAAAATCAAATACAGTTTTTATTTATTTGGTAAAATTTGTATGGAGTAAATATGAATATTTTGTATACAATTACTAGTCATTTTTTTTTTTTTTTTTTTTGGTTGATATGAGTAAGTGGTATCTGAATAGAAATTCATTTAAGAGGGGAAATTTGAAAAGTTTCAGTTGATTCCAGGGGGCTTAATAAACTCACATGCTAAAGTTAATCAGATTTGATTACAAAATGACAAAAGTAGACAGCTTCCTCCCCCTACCCCCAGTGCCTCCTTGCCTCTGGGAGCCAGTGTTTACCAATCTATGTGACTTTACAAACTGTGTGACTCTCATCCTGTCTGACTTGAAGCGTTTCTGCAGAAGACTTCCCTCTAGGTTTCTGGTCTAACTTCTCAGCACTGCCTCCACCAACATCTCCGTGTAATCTCTGAAGCCTTAACCAAACTTTGTGCTTCTTAAAAAGGAACACGTGAAACTGGGAATATGAACCAGAGACCTGTGACTCTCGAGCACTGGAAAACTTGTCATCATTTAGTTTGTTTTGGATTTCAATGTAAAGATGTTATGCAATTGAAAAGGAAAACCTGGCGCTTTAAAGAAATGTGCAGTCACATCAATAGCTTTAGACCATTCTTTCTCGGCCTCCCTAGAGACAGAAGTTCTCACTTCTCAGTCTTATGGATTCTGAGTGAAAAACCTTGGGAAACACAGTTCCATTCCACATGTTGTAAGTGTTCTGAAGCCAATCCTGGGTGATGGATCCAAGAGGCAGTTCACCAGCTGAAAGTCAAAATGGAGTTCTGACTTTAATTTCATCACCCAACCCTCCAATTTTCCTACTGGATCTAAGTGGCAGTGTGGTGCCTGGGCAGCTTGGCCAGGGCCTGGTAGGTACCCAGCTCTCCTTGGCTTATCTTTCTTCTCCTGGTGCTCTGCTGGTTTATGGCCTCCAAAGGACCAGCCTCCTTTTCACTGGAGATGTGGCCTTTATGTGGGATCTCAGTCCCCTCCCCTCTTCGAATGGGCTGACGCCACATTTCCTCTTTCTGTATGCTGTCACATTCAAGACTCTTGGTGATAGGGACTAATTTGGGTCAGGTCTCACCAACCCCCAGACTTCCGAGGCTGCCTGATTACTAATCACTCTGGTTTTCACTCATACATTTGTTTCTGACACCTGCGGATTTTTTTTTCTTTTTTTTTTTTTTCTAAATTAATTATTTATTTTAATTGGAGGCTAATTACTTTACAATATTGTAGTGGTTTTTGCCATACATTGACATGAATCAGCCATAGGTTTACATGTGTCCCCCATCCTGAACCTCCCCTCCCACTTCACTCCCCATCCTATTCCTCAGGGTCATCTCAGTGATTTCAGGGAAAGTTCTGTTAGGAAGCTTTAGATGAGGTCTGTAATACAATTTACAGTTTATAAAGTAAATGAAAGAGGGAGTAGGAAGAAGCTATGAATTTGTATGAAAGCCATTGTGATTGCAATGAGCAATCTATGGGGAGCATATATTGAGATGGGGTTGAAGAAACTGACAATTTTATGTCATGCCGGCCATTGGAGGTCCTGTTGAGATACTGAGAAATGCTGGACTGGAAGAAACACAAGTTGGAATCAAGATTGCTGGGAGAAATCTCAATAACCTCAGATACGTAGATGACATCACCCATAGGGCAGAAAGTGAAGAAGAACTAAAGAACCTCTTGATGAACGTGAAAGAGGAGAGTGAAAAAGCTGGCTTAAAGCTCAACATTCAGAAAACAAAGATCATGGTATTTTGTCCCGTCACTTCCTCATGGCAAATAGATGGCGAAACAGTGGCTGACTTTATTTTTGGGGGCTCCAAAATCACTGCAGATGATGACTGCAACCTTGAAATTAAAAGACTTACTCCTGGAAGGAAAATTATCATGGACCCAGATAGCATATTAAAAAGTAGAGACATTACTTTGCCAACAAAGGTCCATCTAGTCAAGGCTACGTTTTTTCCAGTGGTCATGTATGGATGTGAGAGTTGGACTACAAAGAATTGATGCTTTTGGACTGTGGTGTTGGAGAAGACTCTTGAGAGTCCCTTGGACTGCAAGGAGATCCAACCAGTCCATCCTAAAGGAGATCAGCCCTGGGTATTAATTGGAAGTATTGATGTTGAAGCTGTATCTACAATATTTTGGCCACCTCATGTGAAAAGCTGACTCATTTGAAAGGACTCAGATGCTGGGAAAGATTGAGGGCAGGCGGAGAAGGGGACATCAGAGGATGAGATGGCTGGATAGCATCACTGACTCAATGGACATGAGTTTTAGTAAACTCTGGGAGTTGGTGATGGACAGGCAGGCCTGGCGTGCTACAGTCCATGGTGTCACAAAGACTGGGACATGACTGAGCAACTGAATTGAACTGAATATTCTATTGTGTATATGTACCACAGCTTTCTTACCTATTATTCTGCTGTTGGACATCTAGGTTGCTTCCATGTCCTAACTACTGTAAACAGTGCTTCAGTGAACATTGAGGGTACACGTGTCTCTTTCAATTCTGGTTTTCAGTGTGCATACCCAGCAGTGGGTTTGCTAGGTCATATGCCAGTTCTATTTCTAGAATGTTGAGCTTAAGCCAGCTTTTTCATTCTCTGTTTTCACTTTCATCAAGAATCTCTTCCTCTTTGCTTTCTGGCAGGTGGTGTCATCTGGTTCATCCAGCTCAGCCTTTATGCTGATACAGTCTACCAGTTATAAATCACATTAATATGGAAAATATAGAGCTCTGTTCATTCTCCTTGGGAATAGGGAACTTAAGGGGTCATTTCAAAAGCATCCAGCAGCTGGTTAGTCTACAATTACATTGCCAGTTGATATTAAATGAAGCTGGTGGCTCAGTGGTAAAGAATCTGCCTTCCAAAGCCTGCCAGTGCAGGAGGTATGGATTTGATACCCTGGTAAGGAAGATTCCTTGGAGAAGGAAATGGAAGCCTATCCCAGAATTCTTGACTGGGAAATTCCATGAATTCCACACCCTATATTCCATGGGCCACAAAGAATTGGACACAACTGCATGGCTAACACTTTCACTTCATTATACATTTATTTTAATTTATTATGTAGTACATAAATATAATGAATAACAACATGAGGGAGACTTCATCATAAAATTGTTATGCAGATAACCCAATTACATGACAACTTTTTCAGTGGCCAGTAACTGTTTACTCAAGGTTATACATGACATAAATTAATGTCAGTGACCTCAAGTCTACTCCTTTTCTCAATCTAATGCTACAGTTTTTACTCAGGTTTATTTACCTGACTTCCTCCTGTAAACTGCTAATGCTCACTTCTATCACTAGTCCAAATCTTACTCCTTTGATATAGGTCCCTTTATCGAATGGGAAAGAATAGGGATCTCTTCAAGAAAATCAGAGATACCAAAGGAACATTTCATGCAAAGATGGGCACGATAAAGGACAGAGATGGTGTGGACCTAACAAAAGCAGAAGATATTAAGAAGAGGTGGCAAGAATACACAGAAGAACTGTATAAAAAAGAGCTTCAAGACCAAGATAATCATGATGATGTGATCACTGACCTAGAGCCAGACATCTTGGAATGTGAAGTCAAATGGGCCTTAGAAAGCATCACTACGAACAAAGCTAGTGGAGGTGATGGAATTCCAGTGGAGCTATTCCAAGTCCTGAATGATGATGCTGTGAAAGTGCTACACTCAATATGCCAGCAAATTTGGAAAACTCAGCAGTGGCCACAAGATTGGAAAAGGTCAGTTTTCATCCCAATACCAAAGAAAGGCAATGCCAAGGAGTGCTCAAACTACCGAACAATTGCACTCATCTCACACGCTAGTAAAGTAATGCTCAAAATTCTCCAAGCCAGGCTTCAGCAATATGTGAACCGTGAACTTCCTGATGTTCAAGCTGGTTTTAGAAAAGGCAGAGGAACCAGAGATCAAATTGCCAACATCCGCTGGATCATGGAAAAAGCAAGAGAGTTCCAGAAAAACATCTCTTTCTGCTTTATTGACTATGCCAAAGCCTTTGACTGTGTGGATCACAATAAACTATGGAAAATTCTGAAAGAGATGGGAATACCAGACCATCTGATCTGCCTCTTAAGAAATCTGTATGCAGGTCAGGAAGCAACAGTTAGAACTGGTCATGGAACAACAGACTGGTTCCAAATAGGAAAAGGAGTACGTCAAGGCTGCATATTGTCACCATGTTTATTTAACTTATATGCAGAGTACATCACGAGAAATGCTGGACTGGAAGAAACACAAGTTGGAATCAAGATTGCCAGGAGAAATAACAATAACCTCAGATATGCAGATGACACCACTCTTATGGCAGAAAGTGAAGAGGGGCTAAAAAGCCTCTTGATGAAAGTGAAAGTGGAGAGTGAAAAGGTTGGCTTAAAGCTCAACATTCAGAAAACGAAGATCATGGCATCTGGTCCCATCACTGCATGGGAAATAGATGGGGAAACAGTGGAAACAGTGTCAGACTTTATTTTTCTGGGCTCCAAAATCACTGCAGATGGTGACTGCAGCCATGAAATTAAAAGACGCTTGCTCCTTGGAAGGAAAGTTATGACCAACCTAGATAGCATATTCAAAAGCAGAGACATTACTTTACCAACAAAGGTTCGTCTAGTCAAGGCTATGGTCTTTCCTGTGGTCATGTATGGATGTGAGAGCTGGACTGTGAAGAAGGCTGAGCACCGAAGAATTGATGCTTTTGAACTGTGGTGTTGGAGAAGACTCTTGAGAGTCCCTTGGACTGCAAGGAGATCCAATCAGTCCATTCTGAAGGAGATCAATCCTGGAATTTCTTTGGAAGGAATGATGCTAAAGCTGAAACTCCAGTATTTTGGCCACCTCATGCGAAGAGTTGACTCATTGGAGACGACTCTGATGCTGGGAGGGGTTGAGGGCAGGAGAAGAAGGGGACGACAGAGGATGAGATGGCTGGATGGCATCACTGACTCGATGGATGCGAGTCTGAGTGTCCTCCAGGAGTTGGTGATGGACAGGGAGGCCTGGCGTGCTGCGGTTCATGGAGTCGCAAAGAGTCGGACACGACTGAGCGACTGATCTGATCTGATCTGATCGAGTTGCTACAGTATTGTATCTCAACTAACTTAAACAATTTTCATTTGTTAAAAAAAAAAAAAAAATCCCGCATTGACCCTCTGGGCCTTCATTCCTTTCCTGAATTTCTATTTCAGCTAATGGAATTATTCTCAACAAATCTTCACTTAACTGAAGTAAATTCCATTGATGCTCTCTGGAAAATGCTGACTCTATTTTTTCTAATTGTACCTCTACTGTCATGATTTTCTGACCATTCATTGCTAGTGTGATGGTTAATTTTACTTGACTTGACTGAGTCATGAGGGGCCCAGATATTTGAGTAAACATTATTCTGGGTAAATCAGTGAGGAAGTTTTAGGACGAGATTGCCATTTGTATAAATGGACTAAGTAAAGCAGACCACCTTCCCTAATGTAGGTGACCCTCATCTAATCAGTTGAAGGTCTAAAATGAACAAAAAGGCTGCTGCTGCTGCTAAGTCACTTCAGTCGTGTCTGACTCTGTGCGACCCCATAGACGGCAGCCCATCAGGCTCCCCCATCCTTAGGATTTTTCAAGCAAGACCACTGGAGTGGGTTGCCATTTCCTTCTCCAATGCATGAAAGTTAAAAGTGAAAGTGAAGTCGCTCAGTAGTGTCCGACTCCTAGCGACCCCATGGACTGCAGCCTACCAGGCTCCTCCATCCATGGGATTTTCCAGGCAAGAGTACTGGAGTGGGTTGTCATTGCCTTCTCCAGAACAAAAAGTCTAACTCTCCTTGAAGTTAGAGGAAACTCCTCCTGTTTGATGGCTTGAACTGAAACATCATTTCTTGTCCTGCTTCACCCTCAAACTAAAGCACTTCAGTTCAGTTCAGTCGCTCAGTCATGTCTTACTCTTTGTGACCCCATGGACTGCAGCATGCCAGAGATCCCTGTACATCACTGACTTCTGGAGTTTACCCAAACTCATGTCCATTGAGTCAGTGATGCCATCCAATAATCTTGTCCTCTGTTGTGCCCTTCTCCTCCCACCTTTAGTCTTTCCCAGAATCAGGATTTTTTTTTTTTTTTTTTTTTTTTCAATAAGTCAGTTCTTCACATCAGGTAGCCAAAGTATTAGAGTTTCAGCTTCAGCATCAGTCCTTCCAAAGAATATTCAGGACTGATTTCCTTTAGGATGGACTGGTTGGATCTCCTTGCAGTCTAAAGGACTCTCAAGAGTCCTCTAAAACCACAGGTCAAAAGCATCAATTCTTCAGCACTCAGCTTTCTTTATAGTCCAACTCTCACATCCACACATGACTACTTTAAAAACCATAGCCTCGACTAGATGGGCCTTTGTTGGTAAAGTAATGTCTTTGCTTTTTAATATGCTGTCTAGGTTGGTCATAACTTTTCTTCCAAGCAGGAAGCATCTTTTAATTTCATGCTGCAGTTACCATCTGCAGTGATTTTTGAGCCTCACTAAGTCTCAAGCCTTCTGGCCTTTGGACTGAAACTTACACCGCTCAGCTCTCCCATACTCCAGCTTGCCAACTGTAGACACTGGGTATCCTCAGTCTCTATAATATGTGAACCAAAGTCTTACAATCTCTCTCTCTCATTCTCTCTTATCTTGCCTCCCTGCCTATCATCTACCCTTTCTCCAACTCTTTCTTTGATATGTTGCCTGAATTTTTTCCCACTAACATTCCTGAATATATTATTCTCTTGCTTATATTTTTAGTTTTAGTTATAATTATCCACTGGTATTGTAATAGGACACTATTTGGATATTGTAACAGGATAATATCTTGTTTGTTAAATTAATTTGCTCAACAATTTACTCATTCATTCAATGTTTATCATGTTTCCAGTGTACCATGCACTGTTCTAGACAGGTTATAGTAATGTACAAGGCAAAAATTCTTTCCTCATTGAACTTACATGTAAAGAAATAAACAATGAACTGCTTAAAAATTTTAAATGTACTGTAATTTCAAGTATAAATTAACATTATGAGGAAAAGGAAAATATACAGGGATTAACACTCAGAGGATTGCCATTTTACATAAAGTGATTAGAAATGATCTGTGCAAGGAAATTATAACCGAGCCAAAAAAGGATATAGTCATATCAATTTCTAAAGAAGGAACGATAATTCTATGTAGAGGTAAAACTAGCAAAATGTCTTTTTGATTTATTATAATGATAAGAATAAAGAATAGTGGGGAATTATTATAAAACTTAGGAAAGGGTTTTTTTGGGTTCTATATAGAAAAACAAAATGAAAGTGAGACCATATTATACCCCATATTCCCAAATCAATTTCAGATATATTACATAGCTAAATCTATAAGGCCATGCTAAAAAGAAAGTACAGGCAAGTATATTGATGATGTCAGTATAGCAAACAACTTAAACAAGGCTCAAAAGGTACTAGTCAAAGTTAATAATTGATAAATGTGACTACATTAAAATTAAAACCTCTATTTATCATGAGGCCATCAAATAAAGAAGCAAATTTTGAGTCTGATAATTTTGACTCATAAAATAACAATGGTACATATTTAGAATATATAAATACTACTACAAATCAATTGGAAAACAGCAATCATACAGTTAAAAAATGGGAAAATTACTTCAACAGGCATTCCACAAGAGAAAATTCAAATATCAGACAGCATATGAGAGTGCTCAGCTTCACTAATAATTGGAAAAATGAAAATGAAAATCAGAATGTTAAGCATTAACATTCACTCAACACTCAACAAATATTAACTGTCTGGCAAAATCAAGTACTGGAAACAATACATACTAATACAATGCTACTGGAGTAGAAAATGTAACATTTATTTGTAAAACATGGCTTCCCCGGTGGCACTAGTGGAAAAAACCTGCCTGCCAATGCAGGAGATGTACAAGACGTGGGTTCCATCCCTGGATCAGGAAAATCCCCTGGTGAAGGGCATGGTAACCCATTCCAGTATTCTTGCTTGGAGAATCCCATGGACAGAGGAGACTGGTGTGATATAGTCAGTGGGGTAGCAAATAGTCAGGCATGACTAAAGCGAGTTAGCACACACATTTGCAAAACAGTTTAAGTTTAATATCCTATACACTAACTTAATTCTGTTATAAAACCTACAGTCTTTTATGTGCAGCAGGTTAAATGTATAGAATGGTTATTACCATATTATTCATAACTCCAGCTGGAAACAAACCTAGTGTTTGGTAGAAGTGTGGATCAATAGGCTGTGGTATATTTATACAAAGTTATGAGTACAGTGAGAAAAATGAAAAAAAATGTATATCTGTCTGCAATAATATTAACAAAATTTTAGAATAAAATTCTGCGACACAAAAAAAAACAAAACTGAAAAAAAAAGCAAAACAAACCTGCATGAGGTATGAATATATTTATATATGTATATTTTTAAAAAACACAAAACTTTATTGATGTGTAATTACATCAGAGCTTCCCAGGTGGCTCAGTGGGTAAAGAATCTGCCTGTAATGCAGGAAATGTAGGAGATGTAGGTTCGATACCTGGGTGGGAAGATCCCCTGGGGGAGGGCATGGCAAATCACTCCAGTATTCTTGCCCGGAGGATCCCATGGGCAGAGGAGCCAGGCAAGCTACAGTCTATAAGGTCACAAAGAGTCAAACATGACAGAGGCCACTGAGCATGCACAGACCAAGAAATATAACAAAGAAAAAAAACATGAAAGTGACTGTCACAAATGTCAGAGCTGTAGTAAGCTGTAGGAAAGAAGAAAGAGATTGTGACCAGGAAAACACATATGGAGACTTTCTAGGGGTGCTGGCAATATTCTATTTTCTTATCTAAATAGTTACACAAGTGTGAGTTTTATAATTTATTTAAGGTATACATTTATGCATAATGGATTTTATGTTGTCTTCTAAAATAAAATATTACAGATTGAATATAAGCACCTCATGCTGAATTAAATGGGGTTTCTTTAGATGGCTATGAGGAAAGGAGTAATACAAACTTCAGTTAATTTAAGCAATATCTATTGATCAACTATATCTATTGATCAATATCTATTGATCAACTATATCAATATAATGTTCTGTATTCTTGTTAAAAGTCCATAGAGAAAATTATCAGAACATCTGCTTGAATGGTATTTACATATGCATATGCATGAGTGACCATAATACAATATAAATATAAACTATATAGTTTGTTGCAGGATTCAAGATAAGATGATTAGGAGTAAATACAAGATAGGAGTTGCAGTTTGAAATGGGATGATCAGGAAAAGCTTTATTGAGTGGGTCATTTTTGATTAAATACTTAAAGGAAGTGAGGAGGTAGCCATGTGTTATCTATAACCACTGTAAAGACACTATTGAAGTGAACAGAATATTGTCCTTCCAACAATATGTTCAAATCCCTAAACTCCAGTATCTATGAACATGAAATTCTTTAAAAATAGACCCCTTACAGTTGTTGTTCAGTCCCTCAGTCATGGCTAACTCTTTGTAACCCCATGGACTGCAGCACTCTGAGCCTCCCTGTCCTTCATTTCCCGGAGTTTGCTCAAACTCATGTCTATTGAGTCAGTGATGTCATCCAACCATCTCTTTGCAGTATGAATTAAACTAAGAATCTCAAAACGAGATTATCTTGGATTTAGTGTAGGGGCTAAATCCAGTGACTAGTGTTTTAATAAGAGAAAGGAAAGGGAGATTTGAGGCATAGAGATACACGGGAAGAAGGCCTTGTGAAGCTAGAGGCAGAGATTGGAGTTATTTAGCCCTGAACTGAAGTAACCCTGGAATCACCAGAAACTGGAAGAGCCAAGGAAGGATTTTCCCCTATAGACTTTGGAATGAGTGAGGCTGTTTGACACCTTATTTATGGCTTTCTAGCCTCTGCACCTGTGAGCGAATTATTTTTGTTCTAAGCCACAAAGTTAGTATTTTTTATAGCAGCTCTAGGAAAATAACACAAAGGGTATGCTGGGAATGTTAAGTTATTCTTCATTATTTTTCTTGATTTTCATTATTTATTCATCTCTTTAGATATTGAGGAAGTATTTGACTTGTGGAAACTAAATTCTCACATCGCATTAAAAATTGTTCCGGCCCTTACCTCGTGGGTCAGTGGTAAAGAGTCGACCTCCCAATGCAGGAGACACAGGTTCAATCCCTAATCTGGGAAGATCCCACATGCCACAGAGCACCTAAGCCTATGCACCACAACTATTGAGCCTGCTCTCTAGAGCCTGGGATCTGCAACTACTGAGGCCCCATGCCACAACTACAGAAGCCCACATCATGCTCTGCAACAAGAGACGGCACCACAGTGAGAAGCCCACGCACCACAGCTAGAGAGTAGCCCCCACCTGCTGCAGCTAGAGGAAGCCTGTGTGCAGCTGCAAAGAAACAGCGTAGCCAAAAATAAATCAATAAACAAATCTTTTATAAAATTGATCTGTATATACCTATTTAGCTCAGTAAAACATTGAGTGCACAGGAATAGTTTCTTATGTATGTACTTACATATTTAATAATTAAACATGATTTCAAATAAGTTGAAACTCAAACACATTGAAATGATTATTTTTTAGTTTTTCATAATCTAACCCTATAGACATAATCATTCTGATATATTGTTTTCCAAATGCTGTACCCATGTACTCAATAATAAGATGATAGTGAACATAAACTTTTAGTATCTTCCTTTTTAACTATGAACATTTTATCATAAAACTTAGCAGTCTACAAAACATGAATTTTAAATGGAAACATACTTTTTCATTCTTTGATGTAACATAATTTATTTAGCTAATCCTCTAGTATTGAAATTTAGTTTTCTCTAGCAGTTTTCTATTATTAAAAGTACAGTGAGGATGTGAGGATCCCCTTGTATCTAAATCCTTGTATATATTTTTATCATTCCTTTGCAATGAATTCTTAGAATTAGAATTATTCTATCAAAAGATACAACTCTTTTAAATGTTTTTTAAATCAAATAGCTGTCCAGGAAGTTTGTATCAATGGAAATTCACCCCAAGAGAAGTGTACAATGAGGCAACACATAATAGTTTTCAAAAATTGCTTCAAAGTCAGATCAAACTACATGTCACATTGCTTTTCAGTTTTGAAAAATAATTGACTACTGACCTGTTCTATTTGTAAACTGAAGTAATAATACACAACTGATCACATAGAATAGCTTGGAGGCTTACAGATAATTTATATAAAACATTTTAACTTATGCCCAGAATGATGAATCTCTTAAAAAGAGGGCTCTGGAAGATGCTTAAAAATTCACTGATCTGTGTCCCATATTACTTCAGGTGCTCTGTACCTGCTGTCCCACATCTGGCCCTTGGCTCTATGCCACATCTTTTTGTAGTATATATGAAAAGCGATATTCTGCTAGAAACTTTTCTAGTTTCTCTCGAGTGCCACTGTTCTTTCTCAGTGGGTATATATTTTTTTTTTCCTTTGAGCCTATGCTGCCTATGCAATACCAGTAGAAATTCTTTCAAAATTGTGGAATGAAGATTGTAAACCTGCCCACATTGTAGCAATACAGCATATTCTATAACCCAACCAATTACTACTTTGTATTACCTTCTATCACACTAATCAGGTAATATATTGCATACCAATCTTAACATTTTCCATTATTTTCATATAATGTCTATACTCTGATTCTAGCAATTTACCATTCAGTATTTATTGCACAAATAAGTGCTAGCAAATATTTTCACATACTAAACAAACATGACCACTAATTTTCAATACTACATGCCAAATAACTGGATATTTTGCACATTTAAAAATTAGTATTCACACTAGACTAAGTAAAGCCACATTTTCTTTTTGATAAATACATTACAAATAGAATGAATGTGCCCCAGCAAATATCCATATTTTAAAGAAGGGTAAAAAATAGTGTTTAACACTTCTTAAGAGATTTTCCAAAAAAGTAGAAAAAGTAATATCTGATTTTGATGACCAAATAATTACCAAATACTTTCTAAATTCTTATGGATTATCCAGGAATCTGTTAGATAACCACATAAAATCCCAAAGAAGACAAGAACATTGCTGGTTGTATGATGATGCTCTAAGTAAAAGCACATTAAAAACAAACAAAAATCCAGAGCACTCTGCTCCTTTTGGGTAAAAGTACATGAAATTAAAATCAATCTGGTAAACAAAAGAAAAATACTTGTGATGGATTTGAAGACTGTAATAACAAAGCAGATTAAGCATAGGCAGAAGTAGTGACCATTATACATGTATTGAAATCTGAACTGTTTTCACTTCCTTAACAAAAGACCTATTTTGATTTATAAACTCATCTCCACAGAATAACTACTAAACTCTAAAAGCACTGCCCTGACAATAACTTAGATAACATGAAATGAAAGAAAACAAAAATAAAATTAAAGAAGAGAAAAATTAAAAGAAAGTGATCAAAGTCAGAATGGCTTTCATGAAGTTTCTTAAATGAGTAGAGGAAAGCAAGTGGATATAAAGCCTTAACACTCCTGAAGTGGATTCCACACAATCCCTAGTGGAACAGTGCCCCTGTGGCCTAGAAAATACACAGCTTATTAACACATTCTTTATAGCTTCCCCTCCCCTGCCAACACTCCCCCAACTCACTCATTTCTGCTCCTTGATGTCAACTTCCAGAAAAGTACTCCCATGAGCATACTCTGCGTTTGTCCCTCATGTACACCACACACACAAAACTTAAATGGGGGTGTGCAGACAACAAAAAGCGTAGGGAAGACAAGCTCAGAAGTCAGTCACCCTCTCCTTACCCAAATATTGAAAGCCACATACAAATAGTATCAGATCAGATCAGTCACTCAGTCGTGTCTGACTCTTTGTGACCCCATGAATCGCAGCACGCCAGGCCTTCCTGTCCATCACCAACTCCCGGAGCTCACTGAGACTCACATCCATCGAGTCAGTTATGCCATCCAGCCATCTCATCCTCTGTCGTCCCCTTCTCCTCCTGCCCCCAATCCCTCCCAGCATCAGAGTCTTCTCCAATGAGTCAACTCTTCACATGAGGTGGCCAAAGTACTGGAGTTTCAGCTTTAGCATCATTACTTCCAAAGAAATCCCAGGACTGATCTCCTTCAGAATGGACTGGGTGGATGTCCTTGCAGTCCAAGGGACTCTAAGAGTCTTCTCCAACACCACAGTTCAAAAGCATCAATTCTATGGCACTCAGCTTTCTTCACAGTCCAGCTCTCACATCCATACATGACCACAGGGAAAACCATAGCCTTTACTAGACGAATCTTTTTTGGCAAAGTAATGTCTTTGCTTTTGAATATGCTATCTAGGTTGGTCATAACTTTCCTTCCAAGGAGTAAGCGTCTTTTAATTTCATGGCTGCAGTCACCATCTGTAGTGATTTTGGAGCCCAGAAAAATGGTATATATAGCCATAAACTAAATAGTATCTGGGCACTGGAATAATGATTCTTCAATTGCAGGCTCTTTCTTCCTACATGTCTTTCTCCTTAATTATCACTATCCTTACCAACAGGCCTCAATCTTATCCAGTTTTAAAATCCATTCTCAAATACTATATTCTTCATCCTGTCAACTGGATGCTAAACACTAGCCCATTGAATTAATTGTATCTCTTTAAAATACTTTACTCAGCCCTGTACTGCAAACTTGAATCATCCATTCATTCAAGAACTATTTATAAAACCTTGAGACCTGACAAATATAAAGCAGACCGTAGGGATGAAGAAAAAGCAGACACAGACACAGGCCAGGTTGCCATGGAACTTACAGACTAAGAAGAAAACATATTACTCACCATACCTTAAATGTCATTTTTTTTTTTTTTTTTTTTAATTTCTGATGTTCTGGGAGGTGGGTCATAGAGGATCCTGCTGTGATGTAAGTCAGAGAGTGTTTTGCCTATGTTTTCCTCTAGGAGTTTTATGGTTTCTGGTCTTACATTTAGCTCTTTAATCCATTTTGAGTTTATTTTTGTGTATGGTGTTAGAAAGTGTTCTAGTTTCATTCTTTTACAAGTATTCAACCAATTTTCCCAGCACCACTTGTTAAAAAGATTGTCTTTAATCCATTGTATATTCTTGCCGCCTTTGTCAAAGATTAGGTGACCATATGTGCGTGGATTTATCTCTGGACTTTCTATTTTGTTCCATTGATCTATATTTCTGTCTTTGTGCCAGTACCATATTGTCTTGATGACTGTAGCTTTATAGTAGAGCCTGAAGTCAGGCAGGTTGATTCCTCCAGTTCCGTTCTTCTTTCTCAAGATAGCTTTGGCTATTCGAGGTTTTTTGTATTTAAATGTCATTTTTAAAAAAGAAATATAAAGTTCTACTGATTAAGAAGTGTACATTATGACATAATTAGCTCCTTCTTAATCAGGGACTCTCATCAACATCACATCAAACAACAACCATAATGTGACCCATATAATAAGTACTTTATAAATATCTGAAATAAAAGCAGTTGAAGAATTAAGAGACTATAAAGTAAGGTGCAAAACTTATTATATGGAAACATATTTGCTTTCTCTGTTCTTATCAATTAAAACATATACACAGTTTTGGCTAATCAGTTCAAGTGATTTCACCATGTTGACTGTTTAATAGCAGGTGAGATGACATAGAATAAACTGGTTTTTCAATTTATAAGCTATATATATGTATAAATGTGCATTTTGTGTGTGTGTGCTACACTTCACTAGTATAGATTTTGCCATTGATTTTTTTTCAGGAATGGGCTATAGAAATTTCTATTTAAAAAGCTAAATCACATGTGTTACTGAAAGTGCTGTAGAGTCTCTGCTGTATTCCTCATTAGATCTTCCTTTGGATTAAAATTGAGTTTGTAGGCTAGGTCAATACCTTCCATGTGAGTAATTAGAATTGTTTGGGCAACAGGTCAGAGTTCTAGACTCTAGCTGGTATCATTCATCAAAATTATGTCTTCAATTCTTTCTTACGTGTTACTAGAAATAGGAGAATCAAACTCTATAATGAGATTTCCACATATTAAAAACAAACAGAAAAGTAACTTACTAGAAGATATATTCTTCTGAGACCATTTTTGTTCATTGTCTTGTTATATGTTTCCTAAGCTACAGTATTCGGAAATGAACAACAGTAATTGTATTTCTCCTTGGAGTCTGAAAGCCAGATCATATGAATCTTGTCATAGAATAATCACAGAATGATAAGAGCCTGAACTAATTGTTAATACTGAGAAATAAAGATGTATGAATCAGAGAGAGAGTGTGTGGAAAGGCTCAGCAAAATTTGGTGCCTGATACAGAGAAACTGATAAACCTGAAAGAAGTGAAGCTAGGACTATCTGACTCGATGAATTGGAGAATGATGGTATGTATTACTGATATTAATGATATATAAATAAGGAGAAAATGCAGTAGAAAATGTTGAGGATATAATAGCAAAGCAGAAAGCTAATTCACCATGAAGAACACCAGTATTATGTCATAATTTGATGTATATTTTAACTTGAGAGTTGTTGAATGAAGGCAAACTGATTTCCAAAGAAAAATTTTGAAATAGCATTATAGTATCAAGGTAGAATTCAATTAGATTTATTTTATTCTGATATATGTTCCATTTATTTGAAAAATATCTGACTTAGAATTTTAGTCCAGTTGTGAGTGTGCTATATAAAATTTAATAACTGATCAACTTCCTAAGCATAAAATAATACCAAAAATTATCTTTGAAATAAAGATATGGTTTTCTCAACTTAAAAATTTCATATAAGCTTTACTTTTTAATATGTAGTTATGATAAATGAAAAATGCTACATATTTAGATACTGCCACATTTGTGAGCCATTGGTTAGGTAGAAACCAAATGAATTGGAGCAATATAAATAATTATTTGGCATTATTTATGAATGTTAGTGTTGATTATGAAGTCTCAGTCTGCAGAAAGAGTTGCAATAGTTGTACAAGACTTAACTTACACTTCTGCTAAAATGTACTTAATAAAATACACTTTTCAATAATCTCAACTAAATATAATTGATTTTAATTGGCTTTTTTAAACATAAACTGAACATTTTCTAAATTCTGTACAATGCTTATATTTATATTGTTTAGAATGAAAAAGAATAGATATAACAAATATCACATATATATGATTTCAAAAAAATTTTAAAAATGACACAACTGTCATATTCCAAGATACATGTGTTATATGAAGTATTTTGTTAATTTAGATTGAAAAGTACTGGGGTAAAATTACTATTTTATGAAGCAAAATATTTTATAAGTAAAGCTGCTGCTGCTGCTGCTGCTAAGTCGCTTCAGTCGTGTCCGACTCTGTGCAACCCCATAGATGGCAGCCCACCAGGCTTCCCTGTCCCTGGGATTCTCCAGGCAAGAACACTGGAGTGGGTTGCCATTTCCTTCTCCAATGCATGAAAGTGAAAAGTGAAAGTGAAGTCACTCAGTCGTGTCCAACTCCCAGCGACCCCATGGACTGCAGCCTACCAGGCTCCTCCGTCCGTGGGGTTTTCCAGGCAAGAGTACTGGAGTGGGGTGCCATTGCCTTCTCCAATGAGTAAAGCTAATAAAATATAAATGGCATTGTTATGAGATAGCTAGCTCTTTTAGTAAATGATTTTCATTGGTTTTATCTGTTCAAATAAATATATCAAATATGTTTATTTTATTTTTATAAACTATAAATTTTAGAAAAATATAAAGAAAACAAATATCCCACACAGTCCCTCAGCTCTTTTCTAACATACATTTCCATATATAATTGTTTTAATATTTATTAATATTTGGTATAGAAAGTAAATTGCTTTCCAAGAAAATTAACTCTATAAATGGCCAAAATAATTTCTCTCTGTTCATCTTAAATTAATTGTTTATAAACTCATAAAGTAATATTCATACCACTCTATGTGATGGTTCTATATGGAGTATGCCTAAACTAAGTGCTGCATTATAAAAGAACTCTCCTTTTATAATCTCTTTAAAAAGCAGCTCTTTGTTTTCTGATCATCAGAAACCTAGAAAACAGCCTGTAAACTACCTCATCTTTGTGTACTTCTATCCTGATAAACCAGCTATAAAGGGTTTATACTGGGTTTAAACTTGTACTGGATTATGTAAATATCAATTTATAAACATATCCTTTCATTATATTTTTCTATTTTATATGTTTTATATTATCATCCAATCATTTGATTGTACCAGTAAATAAATTGATAACGAGCTCCTCAATTTATTAACTACTTAGGCAAATATCTAAATATTTTTTAGAATATGTTGTTATCAGGCAATAGCAAAATTGTCCAAAATTCAAAAGATGCAATGCAGTAAGAAAGTCTGGCTGCTGACCCTTTCCTATATCCACTCAGAACTCTGCCTTTCTGGAGGGAATGCTGAAGGGCAATTTATTATAGCTCTTAATGGAGATAGTCTATACCTTGATAAAACATACATTTATAGCTTTTCTTCTACACACAAATTATTGTATAGATTGACCCTTGGATAATGCAGGTTTGAACAGCCTGGGTCTACTTACTACTTAATACTTTTCAGTAGTTAATACTATCATACGGAATGGTTTAATCTGTGGCATGTGGAGGAAGCCCAGAAGTGGAGGAAACCCAGAGGTTTCCTCTGTGGAGTAACCACAGAGATGGAGGAATCACAAATGCAGAAGAACCATAAATAGGAAGGCCCATTATGTTGTCGTTCATATCTAAGTTCTGACTCTTTGTGATCCCATGGACTACAGCACACAGTGCTTCCCTATCCTTCACTATCTTCCCGAGTTTGCTCAAACTCAGGTGCATTGAGTTGGTGTTGCCATCTAATCATCTCATCCTCTGCCACCCTTTTCTCCTTTGCTTTCAATCTTTCCTAGCATCAGGGTCTTTTCCAATGAGTCAAGTCTTTGAATCAGGTGTTCAAAGTATTGGAGCTTTAGCACCAGTTCTTCCAATGAATATTCAGGTTTGATTTCCTTTAGGATGGACTGGTTTGATTTCCTTGTTTTCCAAGGGACTTTCAAGAGTCTTCTGCAGCACTACAATTCAAAAGCATCGATTCTTCAGTGCTTAGCCTTCCTTATGGTCCAACTCTCACATCAATACATGACTACTGGAAAAACCCATAGTTTGACTAGACAGACCTATGTCAGCAATCTGCTTTTTTAATATGCTGTCTAGGTTTGTCATAGCTTTTCTTGCAAGGAGCAAGCATCTTTTAATTTCATGGCTGCAGTTGCCATCCACTAACTCTAGAAAATAAAGTCTGTCACTGTTACCATTTTTTTCCCCACCTATTTGCCAGCTTTTTCACTCTCCTCTTTCACCTTCATCAAGTGGTTCTTTCTGCCATTAGGGTGGTATCATTTCTGTATTTAAGGTTGTTGATTGCAAATAGCTGTTGAACAACCATCAACAGGAGGATGTTGGAACCCACCAATAAAAGATACCCACATCGACTTAGGAATCAGTGAACCAAAATGGACAGGAATGGGTGAATTTCATTCAGATAACCATTATATCTGCAGTATAGAAGAAATGGAGAATCAAGTGGAAGTGGAAGTGAAAGTGAAATTGCTCAATTGTGTCCAAGTCTTTGTGACCCCACAGACTGTAGCCTACCAGGCTCCTCAAAAGAGTCTAAAATGCAGTATTTGGATACAATATCAAAGGCCAACTACAGGTTATAGGTGGATTAACTCCCACACTGTTTGACAGTTTTCTGTACTCTATTCACTTCATCTGCAGTGTACATCTATATTAGCACAAAAAAGCTGTATCACTCACTTTCATAACTGAATATGTTTTTCTGTGTGGACATGTGTACCATGATTATCTTTTGTGTTAAATATGGGAGACCTCTTATAGGACCTCCCATATTTTTAGAGTGATCTCCAAAATAAAAATTATTGATTTTCACTGGTGGTCCAGTGGTTAAGAATCCACCTGCCCATGCAGGAGACATAATTTTGATTCCTGGTCTGAGAACTACGATCCTACAAGTTGCAGATCAACTAAGTGCATGTACCACAACCACTGAAGCCCACGTGCTTTGAGCCAATGGTCTGCAACAAGAGAAGCCACTTCAATGAGAAGCCCACACACCACAACTAGTGAGTAGTCCCTGCTCACACAATTAGAGAAGGCCTGTGTATAGCAATGAAAATACAAAGCAGCCAAAAATAAATTTTAAAATCAAATTAAAAACAAAATTGTTGCCATATTATATATATTTCTACATATTTAATATTTTAGTTTTCTATCTTCATATATGCTTACTGGAAGCCATTTTACTTGATCTTATCTTCCTAGCTTTCAATTATTAAGTTATTTCTAATTTGGGATATGCAAGATCAAAATGTCCTCACAATATTTTCAAAGTGACAAAACATTTTTCTTTTTGGCCACATGGCATGCAGGATCTTAATTCTGCATGACCAAGAATTGAACTTGTGTCTCTTGCAGTGGAAATATGAAGTCTTAACCACTGGACTCCCATGGAAGTCCCCACAAAGTAAAATTTTTTTACCACAAATTCAGCTTTTATTTTAGTTAGTAAATAATAGCAAAATAATACTGGAAAAGTCAATGTCATTATTTGATGTAAAAATCTGAAAACAACAACAAAAAAAGAAGTTTTTTTAAAAAAAAGCCTATGAGTGAAAGTCACTCAGTTATGTTTGACTTTTTGGGATCCCATGGACTATACAGTTCTTGGAATTCTCCAGGCCAGAATAGTGGAGTGGGTAGCCTTTCTCTTCTCCAGGTAAAAAAAGGCTTAGAACAAAGCAAACTGAGAAAGTGAAATAATGCATACACTTTTCAGACAAGGAAGAATGAGAGAAGGAATATAGATGGACAGAAAGAAACAGGAAGGAAATAAAGGAAGGAAGGGAAGGGAGGGAAAAAGAGAGAGGGATTGAGGGAAGGAGAGAGTCTAAATTTGTAGGTTTCCAGAAAACAAACTTATAGGGACAAGTTTGATACTCTAGTTTTAGTTAAAGGAAGTCCCTAGAATTATGAGAAATAATAATAAAATCAGCAAAAAGCTATTAATTATATTGTAATTTTAAATTTCTCAGTTTACAAAAAAACAATAAATGGCAGCATATTTCTCACCATAAATAGTTGGGAAACCATTTTTTCTTTTTATATAGAAGTTTCTTCTTCTTATTGTCCTATTCAGCATCAGATCAGATCAGTCGCTCAGTTGTGTCCAACTCTTTGTGACGCCATGAATCACAGCACACCAGGCCTCCCTGTCCATCACCAACTCCCGAAGTTCACCCAGACTCACGTCCATCGAGTCAGTGATGCCATTCAACCATCTCATCCTCTGTTGTCCCTTTCTCCTCTTGCCCCCAATCTTTCCATGCATCAGAGTCTTTTCCAATGAGTCAACTCTTTGCATGAGGTGGCAAAAGTATTGGAATTTCAGCTTTAGCATCATTCCTTCCACAGAAATCCCAGGACTGATCTCCTTCAGAATGGACTGGCTGGATCTCCTTGCAGTCCAAGGGACTCTCAAGAGTCTTCTCCAACACCACAGTTCAAAAGCATCAATTATTTGGTGCTCAGCCTTCTTCATAGTCCAACTCTCACACCCATACATGACCACAGGAAAAACCATAGCCTTTACTAGATGAAACTTTGTTGGCAAAGTAATGTCTCTGCTTTTGAATATGCTATCTAGGTTGGTCATAACTTTCCTTCCAAGGAGTAAGTGTCTTTTAATTTCATGGCTGCAGTCACCATCTGCAGTGATTTTGGAGCCCAGAAAAATAAAATCTGACACTGTTTCCACAACTATTTGCCATGAAGTGATGGGACTGGTTGCCATGATCTTCGTTTTCTCAATGTTGAGCTTGAAGCCAACTTTTCACTCTCCACTTTCACTTTCATCAAGAGGCTTTTTAGTTCCTCTTCACTTTCTACCATAAGGGTGATGTCATCTGCATATCTGAGGTTATGGATATTTCTTCCAGCAATCTTGATTCCAGCTTGTGTGTCTTCCAGTCCAGCATTTCTCATGATATACTCTGCATATAAGTTAAATAAACAGGACGACAATATACAGCCTTGACGTACTCCTTTTCCTATTTGGAACCAGTCTGTTGTTCCATGTCCAGTTCTAACTGTTGCTTCCTGACCTGCATACAGATTTCTCAAGAGGCAGATCAGGTGGTCTGGTATTCCCATCTCTTTCAGAATTTTTCACAGTTTATTGTGATCCACACAGTCAAAGGCTTTGGCATAGTCAATAAAGCAGAAATAGATGTTTTTCTGGAACTCTCTTGCTTTTTCGATGATCCAGCGGATGTTGGCAATTTGATCTCTGGTTCCTCTGCCTTTTCTAAAACCAGCTTGAAAGTCAGGAAGTTCACAGTTCACATATTGCTGAAGCCAGGTTGGAGAATTTTGAGCATTACTTTACTAGCATGTGAGATGAGTGCAATTGTGAGGTAGTTTGAGCATTCTTTGGTATTGCTTTTCTTTAGGATTGGAATGAAAACTGACCTTTTCCAGTCCTGTGGCCACTGCTGAGTTTTCCAAATTTGCTGGTATATTGAGTGCAGCACTTTCACAGCATCATCTTTCAGCATTTAGAATAGCACAACTGGAATTCTATCACCTCCACTAGCTTTGTTCATAGTGATGCTTTCTAAGGCCCACTCAACTTCACATTCCAGGATATCTGGGTCTAATCAGCATAATAAACATAATTATTTATATTTTAAATATGTAAATAAAATGAAGTAATGCATGACAATAACTCCCAACTGAACAATATCTGCAAAATATATTTATCATCTGAGTCAAAGACCTGCATTAATTTAGTATGACTAATTTCATAGGACAGACAATATATAGCATTATAATAGTATACCAGCGTTAGTCTTTCTCCACAGATTAAATATCAACCTAAAAACCATTAGAATAACCATGTGAAAGTCCCATTTCTTCATATACACATTCATTTATTCTTCACCTGTGCTAGGTCATGTAGGAATACTTTGGTAACTATAACACAAAGGTACTCAGTATTTGAAGACTTAAAACCTAAGAGAATTATCTACTAAAATTTTGAGTAATTTTTCAAATTTTACACTAATGCAGTAATTTTTCCCTAAAGTAGTTCTGATAAAAAATAAAAATGTTAAAACAATTATCAATAAAATAAAAAGATAAAAATTAATAAAGAAACAAAACAAACAGGGCATAAACTTTTTCTTTCCTAAATTTCTCTATCCATTTAGTGTTGATTAAAAAATTCATGAATTAAGTATATAATTTGACTATTTGGGTAATATACCTGTCTATTAACTTGAGAGTATATTTTCCTAATTTTCATTTTTCGGAAAATCTTTTGCAGTACTCAGTTTACTGGATTATCCATAAACATTCATATACTTAGTGCCTTTCTTGCATTATTCTATCATCAAATTTACTCCTCAGTTCACTACAGATGTTTCTATAATTCTATCTTGACTAGGCCTGTAATTGTTCAGTCACTGAGTCAAGTTCAACTCTGTGATTCCAAGGACTGCAGTGTGCCAAGCTTCCCTGTCCTTCATTGTCTCCTGGAGTTTGCTCAGACTTCATGTCCATTCTGTTGGTGATGCTATCCAATAATCCCATCCTCTGTCATCCCCTTATCCTCCTGCCCCCAATCTTTTCCAGCTTCAGGATCTTTTCAAATGAGTCAGCTCTTCGCATCAGATAGCCAAAGTATTGGAGCTTCAGCATAAGTCCTTCCAATGAAAATTCAGGGTTGATTTCTTTTGGATTGACTGGTTTAAACTCCTTGCTGTCAAAGGGACTCTCAAGAGTCTTCTCCAGCACCACAGTTCAAAAGCATCAAATCAGTCTGCAATGCAAGACACCCAAGTTTGATCCCTGGACCTAGAAGACCGATCCCTTGTAAAGAGAATGACTACTCATTCCAGTATTCTTGATCTTCCCTGGTGGCTCAGACGGTAGAGCGTCTGCCTACAATGTGGGAGACCAGGGTTCAATCCCTGGGTTGGGAAGATTTCCTGGAGAAAGCAATGGCAACCCACTCTAGTATTCTTGCCTGGAAAATCCCATGGATGGATGAGCCTGGTAGGCTACAGTCCATGGGGTCGCAAAGAGTCGGACACGACTGAGCAACTTCACTTCACTTCCAGTATTCTTGCCTGGAAATTTCCATGGACAGAGGTGGGCTACAGTCCACGAAGTCAGAGAGTCAGATATGACTAAGTGAATAACACTTTCATCTTTAACTTTAATCCCTATTTTGATGAGGGTTATTTTACCTTTTTTTTTTTTCCCTCTTGACACATCTCCCCAATCTCTGCAACTACGTCAGTAAGTTCTCTGTGTTGGCAATACTCATTATTCCATTAAGTTCTATTTCATAGAACTTCCGAGTCTTACTGAATGACATTAAATAACTCTAGAAACTATTAATAATTGCTATCACATTTTACTTATATGTTTGACAAACAACTAAGATAAAGAAAACCTTGTTTAAATATTCTGAAACACAATATGCCTAAACTTGTTTTACTTGACACCTAATAAAAACACTGCTTCCATTTCTAAAAGAAGGATATACTTATTTATCCTCTGCCTCACTGTCCTTTACTTGACCAACATTTCCTCTACATTTCAACTCAGGAAGGAATAGATTCTCCAAGAGTAAAGCTGTATGGGCTTGCCAGGTGGCTCAGTGATAAAGAGTCTGTCTGCAGTGCAAGAGACACAGAGACATGAGGTTTAATTCCTCAGTATGGAAGACGTTGCCTGGAAAATCTCATGGTGGTCACAAAAGAATCGGACACAACTGAGTGACTAAACAACAACAAAAGTTGTGCATGCTGATGAATCTACTTAATTAACAGAAGTAGTTTAGTTTCAGTTGCCATCCCTCCAAAACAAACACTCAATAGAAAGGATTAAAAAAATAAAATAAGATAAATAAAACAATGTATAACATTACCTAGGTGAAACAGTTCACTCAGGTCCATAGTTCTTTGTTTGAATGTACAAGAACCAATCTTTGGAAAATTCATATATTTATTTCATTCCTTTAGTACTTATTAAGATGTTTGTTATTTTTATAGACATAGATGATGTTTTAAATTATAAATGACCATTAACTTAAGCTAAATCTTATGTCATGAGAACTCTACTTAACTTTTTAAGAGACAATTCCTGATGTAAAGTTATTCTGAACTGGTTTTTAAAATTAATAAAAATGAGAAATAATATCTAGACTATTTTCTTAAAAAGTTATAAAATCCCTTTCCTTAGCCTTCTAAGAAAACACGATACAATGCAAGGACTTGATAAACCTTTTTTGGAATTGTGGCTTTCAGATATGCTAGTCAACGATCTTGCCATTCTGTGCTTGTGCACGCTAAACTGCTTTAGACTCTGTGACCCTATGGACTGTACTCCACCAGGCTCCTCTGTCCAGGAGATTCTCCAGGCAAGAATTCTGGAATGGATTTCCGTGCCTTTATCCATGGGATCTCTCCTGACCCAGGGATCGAACCCATATCTCTTACTTCTCCTGCATTAGCAGGCAGGGGCTTCCCTGGTGGCTCAGAGGATAAAGCATCTGCCTGCAATGCAGGAGACCTGGGTTCGACCGCTGGATTGGGAAGATCCCCTGGAAAAGGAAATGGCAACCGACTCCAGTATTCCTGTCTGGAGAATCCCATGGACAGGGGAGCCTGGCGGGCTACACTCCACGGGGTCGCAAAGAGTCTGACAAAACTGAACAACTTCACTTTCACTTTTTTGTACCACTAGCGACATCTTGAGAAATCTGTATGCAGGTCAGGAAGCAACAGTTAGAACTGGTCATGGAACAACAGACTGGTTCCAAATAGGAAAAGGAGTACGTCAAGGCTGTATATTGTCACCATGTTTATTTAACTTATATGCAGAGTACATCATGAGAAATGCTGGACTGGAGGAAACACAAGCTGGAATCAAGATTGCTGGGAGAAATATCAATAACCTCAGATATGCAGATGACACCACCCTTATGGCAGAAAGTGAAGAGGAACTAAAAAGCCTCTTGATGAAAGTGAAAGTGGAGAGTGAAAAGGTTGGCTTAAAGCTCAACATTCAGAAAACGAACATCATGGCATCTGGTCCCATCACTACATGGGAAATAGATGGAGAAACAGTGGAAACAGTGTCAGAATTTATTTTTCTGGGCTCCAAAATCACTGCAGATGGTGACTGCAGCCATGAAATTAAGACGCTTACTCCTTGGAAGGAAGGTTATGGCCAACCTAGATAGCATATTCAAAAGCAGAGACATCACTTTGCTAACAAAGGTTCGCCTAGTCAAGGCTATGGTCTTTCCTGTGGTCATGTATGGATGTGAGAGCTGGACTGTGAAGAAGGCTGAGCGCCGAAGAATTGATGCTTTTGAACTGTGGTGTTGGAGAAGACTCTTGAGAGTCCGTTGGACTGCAAGGAGATCCAACCGGTCCATTCTGAAGGAGATCAGCCCTGGGATTTCTTTGGAAGGAATGATGCTAAAGCTGAAACTCCAGTATTTTGGCCACCTCATGCGAAGAGTTGACTCATTGGAGAAGACCCTGATGCTGGGAGGGATTGAGGGCAGGCGGAGAAGGGGACGACAGAGGATGAGATGGCTGGATGGCGTCACTGACTCGATGGATGTGAGTCTGGGTGACCTCCGAGAGCTGGTGATGGATAGGGTGGCCTGGCGTGCTGCGGTTCATGGGGTCGCAAAGAGTCGGACACGACTGAGCGACTGATCTGATCTGATCTGAGCGACACCTGAGAAGTTCCCTTCTGAACACAGGGATCTGGATTATAAAAGTCAAATACCTTTTCTAGATCATAGAAGTATCAGTCAAAATATTTAAAAAATAATCACTCAGTATGAATTTAGGAATGTGCAGAGTATGAAAAACATACACTTGTTTGACAGAGTGGATTATGAGAATTAATATTTATCTTTATGAGTTTACCTTAAAATTTTTACCATCTCAAATGTTGATGTGCTCAGAATCACAAAATTCTAGATGTCAACATACATAATTCTACAGATTTACTTTACCAAATATTAAGATATAGGAAGAAGAGTAATAAAAGAGGAATTTCAAGAAAATAACATAATCATGTTAAGAGAGATTCTCAGTCAATCTAGTCTTGTCAAAACCAGCTTAGTGGAATTAGTCACAGAATCATATAAAAATCATCTATACAGACTTTTTTCAACCTCTTCATTTGTCACTCCTGATATCTGAAATTGATTTTACTAGAATTAGCTAAAATTAGAATGCCACTGTGAGTCATTTTTTCAACTTTTCCTGTTTAGAAAGTTTTGCAGTTTTATAGGATTGGGTGGAGAACTTAAAAGAATAGCATCAACTGAAAAGAAAATCACTTAAGAGGAACACCTCATTTAAAACTTTCAAATAACTTAGGCATAAATGTCATATGCAGACAGATAGGTAAAAGAACAAAGTGAACAAATCAATGGAGAAATACATGCTATGCTATGCTATGCTAAGTCACTTCAGTAGTGTCCGACTCTGCGCGACCCCATAGATGGCAGCCTACCAGGCTCCCTGGTCCCTGGGATTCTCCAGGCAAGAACACTGGATTGGGTTGCCATTTCCTTCTCCAATGCAGGAAAGTGAAAAGTGAAAGCGAAGTTGCTCAGTCGTGTCTGACTCCTAGCGACCCCATGGACTGCAGCCCACCAGGCTCCTCCATCCATGGGATTTTCCAGGCAAGAGTACTGGAGTGGGGTGCCATTGCCTTCTCCGGGATAAATACATCAGATCAGATCAGATCAGATCAGTCGCTCAGTCGTGTCCGACCCTTTGCGACCCCATGAACCGCAGCACGCCAGGCCTCCCTGTCCATCACCAGCTCCCGGAGGTCACTCAGACTCGCATCCATCGAGTCAGTGATGCCATCCAGCCATCTCATCCTCTGTCGTCCCCTTCTCCTCCTGCCCTCAATCCCTCCCAGCATCAGAGTCTTCTCCAATGAGTCAACTCTTCGCATGAGGTGGCCAAAATACTGGAGTTTCAGCTTTAGCATCATTCCTTCCAAAGAAATCCCAGGGCTGATCTCCTTCAGAATGGACCGGTTGGATCTCCTTGCAGTCCAAGGGACTCTCAAGAGTCTTCTCCAACACCACAGTTCAAAAGCATCAATTCTTCGGCGTTCAGCCTTCCTCACAGTCCAGCTCTCACATCCATACATGACCACAGGAAAAACCATAGCCTTGACTAGGCGAACCTTTGTTGGTAAAGTAATGTCTCTGCTTTTGAATATGCTATCTAGGTTGGTCATAACTTTCCTTCCAAGGAGTAAGCGTCTTTTAATTTCATGGCTGCAGTCACCATCTACAGTGATTTTGGAGCCCAGAAAAACAAAGTCTGACACTGTTTCCACTGTTTCTCCATCTATTTCCCATGCAGTGATGGGACCAGATGCCATGATCTTCGTTTTCTGAATGTTGAGCTTTAAGCCAACCTTTTCACTCTCCACTTTCAAATACATACATATATATAAATAAGTACGTAGATTTACAATGTCTTTCATATTATACCTGCCAGGCTCTTGCCTGCAATGTGGAAGACTGGGGTTCAAATCCTGGTTTGGGAACATACCCTGGATAAGAAAACGGCACCTCCTTGTTCTTGTCTGGAGAATCCCATGGACAGAGAAGCCTGGCAGGGTATATTATCCATGGGGTCGCAAAGAGTTGGACACAATTGAGCAACAAACACTTTCACTTTGTTTTTGTTTTTGTTTTATTTTGTTTAACTTTACAATATTGTATTGCTTTTACAATACATCAAGATGGATCCGCCGCCAGTATACACGTGTTCCCCATCCTGAACCCTCCTCCCTCTCCCCCTCCCCACACCATCCCTCCAGGTCGTCCCAGTGCTCCAGCCCCAGGCATTTGTTATCGGGCATCGTACCTGGACTGATGACTCGTTTCACATATAATATTATACATATTTCAATAAAATCAAAAATCAACAAATGGGACCTAATCAAACTTAAAAGCTTCTGCACAGCAAAGGAAACTATAAGCAAGGTGAAAAGACAGCCTTCAGAATGGGAGAAAATAATAGCAAACACTTTCACTTTGAAACATAGAATCTTCCTTGCTGCTGCTGCTAAGTTGCTTCAGTCGTGTCCGACTCTGTGCGACCCCATAGACGGAAGCTCACCAGGCTCCCCCGTCCCTGGGATTCTCCAGGCAAGAATACTGGAGTGAGTCGCCATTTCCTTCTCCAATGCATGAAAGTGAAAGTGAAGTCGCTCAGTCGTGTCCGACTCTTAGCGACCCTATGTACTGGAGCCTACCACGATTCACCGTCCATGGGATTTTCCAGGCAAAAGTACTGGGGTGGGGTGCCATTGCCTTCCCCAAGAATCTTCCTTATTAAAGTAGAAAAAGTGGTTCAGAAATTTTATTTAATGAATTACCATATTAACATTTAATTTTATGTTTATTAATGTATTAATGTTACTATAAATACATGGTGTGTGTGTGTGTGAAGTCGTTTAGTTGTGTCCGACTCTTTGTGACCCCATCAACTGTAGCCCACCAGGCTCCTCTATCTATGGGATTCTCCAGGCAAGAATACTGGAGTGGGTTGTCATTTCCTTAAATAAATACTCACTAGTTTCTGTCCATGTGCCAGGCCTGCTATTAGAAGAGACAGAGATGCAGTGTTGAATCAAAGAAACCAAAAGTAATTTTCCATGGACATTACACTTTTATGGCAAAAGACTGAGAGAAAACCAATGGCACACAACATGTGTGAAACACACACACCGTGTGGTAAATAACAGATATTGATATAGCGATATGTATCAAGTAGCAATTTTAGTGAAGAAAATAGATCAGAGTTAAAAGAATCATGGGTTGGAGTTTTCTTATTTTACATAGAAGAGTCAAAGAAATCTTTTTATTATGATCTGATTTGGATGGCATCACTGACTTGATGGATGCGAGTCTGGGTGACCTCCGGGAGCTGGTGATGGACAGGGAGGCCTGGCGTGCAGCGGTTCATGGGGTCGCAAAGAGTCGGACACGACTGAGCGACTGATCTGATCTGATTTGATCACAGCATTGGATGGAAGATGTGTCAGATACGGTAGGAGGACCATGTGTACAATATTCAGAACTTTGATACTTGTTATGAACAATACAGGGAGTCATCACAGTTTTGAGAAGAAAAACGGTATAGTTTGTAAAAGCCCTTTAGCAGCAATGTGACAAATAGACTATATTGGTGTGAATGGACAAACAGGAAAACCAGTTGGAAACCACTTTACAAATATTCCAGCCAAGGAATGCTGATACCCTGGGGAAAGCAGTAGCCTTGTAAATTTTGTATCTGTGTGTTCTTTTTTAAGTCTGGAATCTTCACTATACAACAGTGTATTGTAACATCTCATTTTACCTCATATATGTTTCCTTTCCCCACTCCAGAACGCTTGCCTGGAAAATCCCATGGACAGAGGAGCCTGGTAAGCTGCAGTCCATGTGGTTGCTAAGAGTTGGACACCACTGAAGGACTTCACTTTCACTTTTCACTTTCATGCATTGGATAAGGAAATGGCAAGCCATTCCAGTGTTCTTACCTGGAGAATCCCAGGGACAGGGGGCCTGGTGGGCTGCCATCTATGGGGTCGCACCGAGCTGGACACGACTGAAACAGCAGCAGCAGCAGCAGCAGCAGATGTTTCCTTTCATTGCTATACTATCTCTACCTCTCTAGATAATTCCTTAAATATCTATTGTAGGAATACACTATCTTTATAGCTACTATATAAGTCAAAGATATTTATCTTAAGAAAGTTTAATAATATTATTTTTGAATATTAAATAAATACATTATAATTATAGAATATTTGGAGGTAAAAATTTAAAAAAAATGAAGACCATCTTTAATTCTGCCATCAAGTAATTAGCACTCTTTGGTTCTGTATACATATATATATATATGATTTTTTTAGATAATATATTTTTTATTGAAGGGTAATTGCTTTACAGACTTTTGTTGTTTTCTGTCAAACCTCAACATGAATCAGCCATAGGTATACAAATATCCCCTCCCTTTTGAAACTCCCTCCCATCTCCCTCCCCATCCCATCGGTCTAGGTTGATACGGAGACCCTGTTTGAATTTCCTGAGCCATACAGCAAATTCCCATTGGCTATCTATTTTACATAAGGTAATGTAAGTTTTCATGTTACTTTTTCCTTACATCTCACCCTCTCCTCCCTTCTCCCCATGTCCCTAACTCTGTTCTCTATGTCTGTTTCTCCACTGTTGCCCTGTAAATAAATTCTTCAGTACCATTTTTCTCTATTTCGTATATATGTATTAGAAAATGTTATTTACCTTTCTCTTTCTAATTATTTCACTCTGTATAATAGGTTCTAGGTTCATCCACCTCATTAGAATTGATTCAAATGTGTTCCATTTTATGGCTGAGTAATATTCCATTGTGTACATATACCACAACTTCTTTATTCATTCATCTGTCAATGGACATCTAGGTTGCATCCATGTTCTAGCTACCTAGATGTTGTTCTGGAAGCAACATTCAGTTCAATCGCTCAGTCATGTCCCAGTCTTTGTGACACCATGGACAGCAGCATGCCAGGCCTCCCTGTCCATCACCAAATCCTGGAGTTTACCCAAACTCATGTCCATTGAGTCAGTGACGCCATCCAACCATCTCATCCTTTGTCGTCCCCTTCTCCTGCCTTCAAATTTTCCTAGCATCAGGGTCTTTTCAAATGAGTCAGCTCTTCACTTCAGGTGACCAAAGTATTGGAGTTTCAGCTTTAGCATCAGTTGTTCCAATGAGCACTCAGGACTGATTTCCTTTAGGATGGACTGATTGGGTCTCCTTGCAGTCCAAGGGACTCTCAAGAGTCTTCTCCAACACCACAGTTCAAAAGCATCAATTTTTCGGGGCTCAGCTGTCTTTATAGTCCAACTCTCACATCCATATATGACTACTGGGAAAACCATGGCCTTGACTAGATGGACCATTGTTGGCAAAGTAATGTCTCTGTTTTTTAATATGCTGTCTAGGTTGGTCATAACTTTCCTTCCAAGGAGTAAGCATCTAAATTTCATGGCTGTAGTCATCATCTGCAGTGATTTTAGAGTCCAGAAAAAATGAAGTCAGCCACTGTTTCCACTCTTTCCCCATCTATTTCGCATGAAGTGATAAGACCAGATGCCATGATCTCAGTTTTCTGAATGTTGAGCTTTAAGCCAACTTTTTCACTCTCGTCCTTCACCTTCCTCAAGAGACTCTTTAGTTCTTCGTTTTCTGCCATAAGGGTAGTGTCATCTACATATCTGAGATGTTTGATTGATGTACTCTGCATATAAGTTAAATAAGCAGGGTGACTATAACAGCCTTGATGTACTCTTGCCCTGTTTGAAACCAGTTTGTTTTTCCATGTCTAGTTCTAATTTTTGCTTCCTGACTTGCATACAGACCTAGATGTATACAAACATACATACATATATATATATATATAAGATCAGATCAGTCTCTCAGTCGTGTCTGACTCTTTGCAACCCCATGAACCACAGCACGCCAGGCCTCCCTGTCCATCACCAGCTCTCGGAGGTCACTCAGATTCACATTCATCGAGTCAGTGATGTCATCCAGCCATCTCATCCTCTGTCGTCCCCTTCTCCTCCTGCCCTCAATCCCTCCCAGCATCAGAGTCTTCTCCAATGAGTCAACACTTCGCATGAGGTGGCCAAAATACTGGAGTTTCAGCTTTAGCATCATTCCTTCCAAAGAAATCCCAGGGCTGATCTCCTTCAGAATGGACCGGTTGGATCTCCTTGCAGTCCAAGGGACTTTCAAGAGTCTTCTCCAACACCACAGTTCAAAAGCATCAATTCTTCGGTGCTCAGCCTTCTCCACAGTCCAGCTCTCACATCCATACATGACCACAGGAAAGACCATAGCCTTGACTAGGCGAACCTTTGTTGGCAAAGTAATGTCTCTGCTTTTGAATATGCTATCTAGGTTGGTCATAACTTTCCTTCCAAGGAGTAAGCGTCTTTTAATTTCATGGCTGCAGTCACCATCTGCAGTGATTTTGGAGCCCAGAAAAATAAAGTCTGACACTGTTTCCACTGTTTCTCCATCTATTTCCCATGTAGTGATGGGACCAGATGCCATGATGTTCGTTTTCTGAATGTTGAGCTTTAAGCCAACCTTTTCACTCTCCACTTTCACTTTCATCAAGAGGCTTTTTAGTTCCTCTTCACTTTCTGCCATAAGGGTGGTGTCATCTGCATATCTGAGGTTATGGATATTTCTCCCAGCAATCTTGATTCCAACTTGTGTTTCTTCCAGTCCAGCATTTCTCTTGATGTACTCTGCATATAAGTTAAATAAACATGGTGACAATATACAGCCTTGACGTACTCCTTTTCCTATTTGGAACAAGTCTTTTGTTCCATGTCCAGTTCTAACTGTTGCTTCCTGACCTGCATACAGATTTCTCAAGAGGCAGATCAGGTGGTCTGGTATTCCCATCTCTTTCAGAATTTTCCACAGTTTATTGTGATCTACACAGTCAATTATATCTAATTAAAAATCTGGTGCACATTGAAAGAAACTAACAACAAAGCAAGTAAGGCCCTAGTGAATCAGAAAGGATATCTGCAAAAGATATATTTGATAAGGAATCAATATCTAAAATATACAAAGAACTCAGACAACTTAATGTCAATAAACCAAACAACTTTATTTTAAAAATTGGAAGAAGATCTGAACAGATATTTTTCCAAGGAAGACATACAGATGGTCATCAGGTATGTGAAAAGACGCTTAACATAATTAGTCATCAGAGAAATGGAAATCAAAACCACAATGAGACATCATTTTATACACATCAGAATGACTATTATCAAAAACACAACAAATAGCAAGTATTTATGAGTATGTAAAGAAAAGGGGATCCTCCTTCACTGTTGCTAGGGTAAACTAGTTCAGTCACTATAGAAAACAGTGATGGAGATTCTGAAAAATACTAAAACATAATTACCATATGACCCAGTCATTCCATTCCTGGGTATACATATGAAGAAAATGAAAACACTAATTCAAAATGATACATGCACCTCAGTGTTAATAGTAGCATTATTTCCACAGCCAAGAATGCATTCAATGCCATAAATTTTCCTCTAAACACTGCTTTTGCTGCATCACACAATTTTTAATAAGTTGGACTTTTCATCTACTGATGAAATATTTCAAAATATTCTGAATTGTCTCTTGAGATTTCTTCTCTCATCTATATGTTATCTAGGACTCTGTTTCTCAGCCTCCAAGTATTTTAGGATTATACAGCTATCTTTCTGTTATTGATATCTAGGTCGATTCTACTGTGGTCTGAGAGCAAAGATTGTATAATTTCTATTCTTTTTAAAATTTTAGGTGAGTTTTATGACCTAGATTTTTTTTTCATCTTGTTACATGTTCCACAAGAGCTTCAGAAGTATCTGTTTCTGCTGTTTTAGGATGATATAATCTACAGATGTCAGTTATATCCAGTTGACTGATGGTGCTGTTGAGCTTAACTATGTCCTTACTGACTTTCTGACTGATAGATTTGTCAATTTCTGATAGATAGGTGTTAAAGTTTCCAACTATAACGGTGGACTCATCTACTTCTCTTTGTGGTTCAATCAACTTTTGTTTCATGTATTTTGACAGTTTGTTGGTAGGTGCATCCACACTTTCCTTTTTCTGAAGTATGCTCTATCAGGAAAGCAGTTAGTCACTCTTTTGATTACTGTTAGCATATTATATCTTTCTCCAGTCTCTTATTTTAATGGTATGTGTCTATATTTAAAGGGTGTTCATTGTAGAAAAGAAATTGATTCTTATTTTTTTGCTTGACTATATCTTTTAATTGGTGTATATACATCACTGATGCTTTCAGATGGTTATTGATATAGTTGCCTTAATAACTACATTTCTGTTTACTGTCTTCTGTGACTTTTGAACATTTTATATGATTCCATTTGCTCAAAGAAATAGAGGAAAACAGCAGAATGGGGAAGACTAGGGATCTCTTCAAGAAAATCAGAGATACCAAAGGAATATTTCATGCAAAGATGGGCTCGATAAAGGACAGAAATGGTATGGACCTAACAGAAGCAGAAGATATTAAGAAGAGATGGCAAGAATATACAGAAGCACTGTAAAATAAAGATCTTCACGACCCAGATAATCACGATGATGTGATCACTGATCTAGAGCAAGACATCCTGGAATGTGAACTCAAGTGGGCCTTAGAAAGCATCACTATGAGCAAAGCTAATGGAAGTGATGGAATTCCAGTTGAGCTATTCCAAATCCTGAAAGATGATGCTGTGAAAGTGTAGCACTCAATATGCCAGCAAGTTTGAAAAACTCGGCAGTGGCCACAGGAATGGAACAGGTCAGTTTTCATCCCAATCCCAAAGAAAGGCAATGCCAAAGAGTGCTCAAACTACCTCACAATTGCACTCATCTCACATGCTAGTAAAGGAATGCTCAAAATTCTCCAAGCCTGGCTTCAACAATATGTGAACTGTGAAATTCCTGATGTTCAAGCTGGTTTTAGAAAAGGCAGAGGAATTAGAGATCAAATTGCCAACATCCGCTGGATCATGGAAAAAGCAAGAGAGTTCCAGAAAAACATCTATTTCTGCTTTATTGACTATGCCAAAGCCTTTGACTGTGTGGATCACAATAAACTGTGGAAAATTCTGAAAGAGATGGGAATACCTGATCTGCCTCTTGAGAAATCTGTATGCAGATCAGGAAGCAACAATTAGAACTGGACATGGAACAACAGACTGGTTCCAAATAGGAAAAGGAATACATCAAGGCTGTATATTGTCACCCTGTTTATTTAATTTATATGCAGAGTACATCATGAGAAGTGCTGGACTGGAAGAAACACAAATTGGAATCAAGATTGCTGGGAGAAATATCAATAACCTCAGATATGCAGATGACACCACCCTTATGGCAGAAAGTGAAGAGGAACTAAAAAGCCTCTTGATGAAAGTGAAAGTGGAGAGTGAAAAGTTGGCTTAAAGCTCAACATTCAGAAAAAGAAGATCATGGCATCTGGTCCCATCACTTCACGGCAAATAGTTGGGGAAACAGTGGAAACAGTGTCAGACTTTATTTTTCTGGGCTCCAAAATCACTGCAGATGGTGACTGCAGCCATGAAATTAAAAGACGCTTACTCCTTGGAAGGAAAGTTATGACCAACCTAGACAGCATATTCAAAAGCAGAGATATTACTTTGCCAACAAAGGTTCGTCTAGTCAAGGCTATGGTTTTTCCTATGGTCATGTATGGATGTGAGA
Source organism: Tragelaphus eurycerus (assembly GCA_935064755.1). Taxonomy (NCBI): domain Eukaryota; kingdom Metazoa; phylum Chordata; class Mammalia; order Artiodactyla; family Bovidae; genus Tragelaphus; species Tragelaphus eurycerus. The sequence continues at coordinate 11,140,431 of CAKXYN010000004.1, forward strand.
GCTGGACTGTGAAGAAGGCTGAGTGCCGAAGAATTGATGCTTTTGAACTGTGGTGTTGGAGAAGATTCCTGAGAGTCCCTTGGACTGCAAGGAGATCCAACCAGTCCATTCTGAAGGAGATCAGCCCTGGGATTTCTTTGGAAGGAATGATGCTAAAGCTGAAACTCCAGTACTTTGGCCACCTCATGTGAGGATTTGACTCATTGGAGAAGACTCTGATGCTGGGAGGGATTGGGGGCAAGAGGAAAAGGGGACGACAGAGGATGAGATGGCTGGATGGCATCACTGATTCGATGGACATGAGTCTGAGTGAACTCCGGGAATTGGTGATGGACAGGGAGGCCTGGCGTGCTGCGGTTCATGAGGTCGCAGAGTCGGACACAACTGAGTGACTGATCTGATCTGATCTGATTTTGTTCCTTTACCATATCAACTACAATTTTTAACCTCTTTTAGTGTTTGCTCTAGAGTTTGTAATACAAATTTATCACTAATCCAAGTCCATATTTCTTTCATGGCCATCTACTTGCAACAAATTCCTTCAATTTATTCTTTCAGAGAAAGTTAACTTTGTCAAATTTGAAGGATAATGTCACAAGCCACAGAATTCTAGGTTGGTGATATTTTTCTCTCACGCCTTTAAATATTTCATTCAACTCTTCTTGTTTGCATGATTTCTGAGGAAAATTCAGATACAACTCTTATCTTTGCTTCTTTATTCATTAGAATATATGATTTTTACATATTAAAGAAAATGTTTTTCCATTTCTATTGTATCAATTTTTTTTTTTTCTTTTCTGTGATTTTCTTTAGTTTGAATGTAATATGCCCTGGTTTTCTACACAAAATTTTGAAAATCCACTTCACTCTTTCAATTGTTTATCTGTAATTTAACAACATAGCTTTTTTTTTTTTTTTTTAGATCATCTAATCTGAAACTTTATTTTACAAATCATTCACATGAGTTTCATGAAATCAGTGATTATTCTAAGGAAAACAGACATAGGGTAAAATAAATTTATAATCCATTGATGTCTAGTTATTTTGCTTTCCACTAAAAGCAAACAGAATGCATTTCTCCATTTGAAAGTAAATTAGAAAGTCTATATGAAAGCATTATTTTACTTTATGAGAGCTGTTAGCTAAAACTCTTACACATGGCCTAAACTCCTTGAGTATTCTAGAAATAAACCATAATAATCAATCTAGGTATTTGTATTAAAAAATGCAACATTATTTCATGTTATTCAGGAAACTGGTATTATTAAGCTTCACCATCTTTATAATCATATATATTACAGGCATTAGTATGTAATACCTTCATTAAAAACTGAGAAAAAATATTTATAGTTACCAATTTAAAAAATATAATAGATAACCTAAGCTACAATTAATGACATGATATGCAGTCACATATGTTTCTACAAAGATGTAATGCACTTTATTTGTCTCCTTCAGGAATATTGTTTCTTTTAGCAGAGAGACAATATTTGTCATATATAGTATTAAGCACCCAGTATTTCTTATAAGTTCTCTTTTGATGACTTAATGCTTTTGCTATTCTGATATTATGATGCAAAGGAAAATTTAATATGGCTTAACATATTTAGCTCAAAAAATGGGATGACAATTAACTTTAAAATATCCAGTTTACGTTTGTATTTTAAGTCTTTCAGATTTAAAGTAATCATACTCTTCATTTTTCCTCTAAGATAACCGAGGTGTACTTGCTTTTTTGGCAAAGATATAAAAGATACCTGGGGACTTCCCTAGTAGCTCAGTTGGTACAGAATCCTCCTGTAATGCAGGAGACCCCAGTTAGATTCCTGGGTCAGGAAGATCCACTAGAGAAGGGATAGGCTACCCATTCCAGTATTCTTGGGCTTCCTTGGTGCCTCAGATGGTGAAGAATCCGCTTTCAATGTGGGAAATGTGGGTTTGATCCCTGGATTGGAAAGATACGCTGGAGGAGAGGGCATGGCAACCCACTCCAGTATTCTGGCCTGGAGAATCCCATGGACAGAGGAGCCTGGCTGGCTATAGTCCATGTGATCTCAAAGAATTGGACATGACTGAGCCACTAAGATTGGCTCAGTCATGTCCACATGAGCACATAAGCAGTGGCCACAAGATTGGAAAAGGTCAGTTTTCATCCCAATCCCAAAGAAAGGCAATACCAAAGAGTGCTCAAACTACCTCACAATTGCACTCATCTCACACGCTAGTAAAGTAATGCTCAAAATTCTACAAGCCAGGCTTCAGCAATATGTGAACCGTGAACTTCCTGATGTTCAAGCTGGTTTTAGAAAAGGCAGAGGAACCAGAGATCAAATTGCCAACATCCGCTGGATCATCGAAAAAGCAAGAGAGTTCCAGAAAAACATCTATTTCTGCTTTATTGACTATGCCAAAGCCTTTGACTGTGTAGATCACAATAAACTGTGGAAAATTCTGAGAGAGATGGGAATACCAGACCACCTGATCTGCCTCTTGAGAAATCTGTATGCAGGTCAGGAAGCAATAGTTAGAACTGGTCATGGAACAACAGACTTGTTCCAAATAGGAAAAGGAGTACGTCAAGGCTGTATATTGTCACCCTGTTTATTTAACTTATATGCAGAGTACATAAAGAGAAATGCTGGACTGGAGGAAAAACGAGCTGGAATCAAGATTGCCGGGAAAAATATCAATAACCTCAGATATGCAGATGATATCACCCTTATGGCAGAAAGTGAAGAGGAACTAAAAGCCTCTTGATGAGAGTGAAAGTGGAGAGTGAAAAGGTTGGCTTAAAGCTCAACATTCAGAAAACGAAGATCATGGCATCTGGTCCCATCACTACATGGGAAATAGATGGAGAAACAGTGGAAACAGTGTCAGACTTTATTTTTCTGGGCTCCAAAATCACTGCAAATTGTGACTGCAGCCATGAAATTAAAAGACGCTTACTCCTTGGAAGGAAAGTTATGACCAACCTAGATAGCATGTTCAAAAGCAGAGACATTACTTTACCAACAAAGGTTCGCCTAGTCAAGGCTATGGTCTTTCCTGTGGTCATGTATGGATGTGAGAGCTGGACTGTGAAGAAGGCTGAGCGCCGAAGAATTGATGCTTTTGAACTGTGGTGTTGGAGAAGACTCTTGAGAGTCCCTTGGACTGCAAGGAGATCCAACCAGTCCATTCTGAAGGAGATCAGCCCTGGGATTTCTTTGGAAGGAATGATGCTAAAGCTGAAACTCCAGTATTTTGGCCACCTCATGCGAAGAGTTGATTCATTGGAGAAGACTCTGATGCTGGGAGGGATTGAGGGCAGGAGGAGAAGGGGACGACAGAGGATTAGATGGTTGGATGGCATCACTGACTTGATGAATGTGAGTCTGAGTGACCTCCGAGAGCTGGTGATGGATAGGGAGGCCTGGCGTGCTGCAGTTCATGGGGTCGCAAAGAGTCGGACACGACTGAGCGACTGATCTGATCTGATCTGAGCCACTAAATGCATACAGAATATAAATGATATTTACTATTTCAAAACTCTCCATCACTGTGAAGTTTGCCTACTGAAATTATTTTAGATTGGCATGAGAAAAGGACAGTTGACAGGAAGTCACTTATTTTTCATGATATATATTGTAAATATTATTTAACTTACATTAAAAATTGGCGAATTTGAGGAGTGCTCATCCATCTGGGTGGCTCATTTTGTTGTGTTCCTTTAACAAAGGAGACAAACTTTTAGGATACTGCCATTTGTAAAATAAAAAGGAAGCAATGAGAAGTTTCAGGAAATATTCTTATTCTGAAAAACTGTATATAACTACTGATAACAATGATGTGTTATGTATGTGTGTGAGTGTAGAGAGAGACACAGAGAGACAGAATGTTATACATAGTTATACATTTAGTTATCTATATATTTACATAGGCTATGTTTTATATATAGGAGAATGCTACACACACAAATATATATAGTTATAGAACGATTTAATTACAGATGGTGACTGCAGTCATGATATTAAAAGACGCTTACTCCTTGGAAGGAAAGTTATGACCAACCTAGATAGCATATTCAAAAGCAGAGACATTACTTTACCAACAAAGTTTCACCTAGTCAAGGCTATGGTCTTTCCTGTGGTCATGTATGGATGTGAGAGCTGGACTGTGAAGAAGGCTGAGTGCCGAAGAATTGATGCTTTTGAACTGTGGTGTTGGAGAAGACTCTTGAGAGTCCGTTGGACTGCAAGGAGATCCAACCAGTCCATTCTGAAGGAGATCAGCCCTGGGATTTCTTTGGAAGGAATGATGCTAAAGCTGAAGCTCCAGTATTTTGGCCACCTCATGCGAAGGGTTGACTCATTGGAGAAGACTCTGATGCTGGGAGGGATTGAGGGCAGGAGGAGAAGGGGACGACAGAGGATGAGATGGCTGGATGGCATCACTGACTCGATGGGTATGAGTCTGGGTGATCTCCGGGAGCTGGTGATGGACAGGGAGGCCTGGCGTGCTGCGGTTCATGGGGTCGCAAAGAGTCGGACATGACTGAGCGACTGATCTGATCTGATCTGATCTGATATGTTTTTATGTGTATGTGTATGTTTGTTTTTATTCATGTTCAACTCTCTGTAACCCCATGGACAGCAGCATGCCAGGCTCCGCTGGCTCAAACTCCCAGACCTTGCTCAAACCTATTCCCAGTGAGTCAGTGGTGACATCCAACCATCTCATCCTCTGTCATCCCCTTCTTCTCCTGCCTTCAATCTTTCCTAGCATCAGGGTCTTTTCAAATGAGTCAGCTCTTCACATCAGGTGGCCAAAGTATTGGAGTTTCAGCTTTAGGATCAGTCCTTCGAATGAATATTCAGGACTGATTTCCTTTAGGATGGACTGGTTGGATATCCTTGCAGTCCAAGGGAATCTCAAGAGTCTTTTCCAACACCACAGTTCAAAAACATCAATTCTTATGCGCTCAGCTTTCTTTATAGTCCAACTATCTCATCCATACATGACTACTGGAAAAACCATAGCTTTGACTAGACAGACCTTTGTTGGCAAAGTAATGTCTCTGCTTTTTAATATGCTGTCTAGGTTGGCCATAGCTTTCTTCCAAGGAGCAAGCATCTTTTAATTTCATTGCTGTAGTCACCATCTGCAGTGATTTTGGAGCCCCAAAAAATAAAGTCAGTCACTGTTTCCACTGTTTTCCTATCTATTTGCCATGAAGTGATGGGACTGAATGCCGTGATCTTAGTTTTCTGAATGTTGAGTTTTAAGCCAAATTTTTCACTATCTTCTCTCACTTTCATCAAGAAGCTCTTTAATTCTCCTTCACGTTCTACCATAAGGATGACATCATCTGTGTATCCGAGGTTATTGATATTTCTCCTGGCAATCTTGATTCCAGCGTATGCTTTATCCAGCCCAGCATTTCACATGAGGTATTTTGCATATAAGTTAAATAATCACAGTGACAATATACATACTTGACATACTCCTTTCCCAATTTTGAACCAGTCTGTTGCTCCATGTCCAGTTCTAACTGTTGCTTCTTGACCTGCATACAGATTTCTCAGGAGCCAGGTCAGGTTGTCTGGTATTACATCTCTTTAAGAATTTTTCACAATTTTTTTGTGATCCACACAAAGGATTTGGTGTAATCAATAAAGCAGAAGTAGATGTTTTTCTTGAATTCTCTTACTTTCTTGATGATCTAGCCAATGTTGGCAATTTAATCTCTGGTTCCTCTGCCTTTTGTAAATCTAGAATGAACATCTGGAAGTTCATGGTTCATGAACTCTTGAAGCCTGGCTTGGATAATTTTGAGCATTATTTTGCTAGAGTGTGAATTGAGCGCAATTGTGCAGTAGTTTGAACATTCTTTGGCATTGCCCATCTTTGCAATTGGAATAGGGTTAGATAATCAATATTAACCCCAATAGGGTTAGAGAATCAATACTGATGTCTAAATATAGTGCATTTACAGAGCTTGCAAGGAATTTTATGCCTCTAAAGAATGCCATTGGAAACTTCAAAGGAGTAATTAAAGTAATCAGAAATAACTACATCTTGTGTTTTACAGAGAACATATATTTGCAGTGATAATAGTGGATTTCCTAAGTTTCAAGTAGTGTTTCAAAAACTCTAATGAGTTGAGTCATTTCAACCTCACAAGGACTTTTACTATATAGTGGCCATCAATATTTTACAGGTAAAGACAACAAAGGAGAGGAATGAAATACTTGTTTAACAAGTTCTCACAGTTAGCAAATTCTTGGCCTTGATTTGATTCCCACTTGACTTCACAGCCATCACACTGAATCAATGTGATATCATCTACTGACTCCATATTCCAGGAAATATGACCACATGGCTACACTGCATACAGATAAGAACATCTTCTTAAAGTGCAGTGATGGATGCTAAAGATTGATAAGGACTCTATTAAAGATATTAATTTCTTAGGCTCATACTATCTTAATTCTAAAATAATATTAATCAAAACATAACTTTGTTTAATAACATATTTTCAGATAACAAACATTATCATACAAATTGATTATATATCAGTATTATCCTTTGAAGTATTAAAATAAATATATGGTTACAATTTAATGCATAGATAAAAATTATATATGTTATATATATATACATACATACATAAATACTGTTCATAGTTTTCTCCCACCAAGAATACTGGAGTGGTTTGCCATTTCCTAATCCAGTATGAAAAGGTAAAAAGTTATGACACGGAAAGATGAGCCACCCAGGTCATAAAGTGTCAACTGTCCTACTGGGTAAGAGCTGAGGGCAATTACTAATTTAAAGCAACTGGGCCAAAGCAGAAATAATGCACATCCACAATGTGTCTGGTGGTGAAAATAAAATCTGATGCTGTAAAGAACAATATTGCATAGTGTGGGAAAATTAACAAGATGGCACCAGTCAGGCTCTCAAACCCAATGTTCTCATGCCCTCTCATCCCACATTCTGTAAACAATGACTTTGCACGGTTATGTAACAGTTGAGATCACTGATAGCACTGCTGCATGTGAGTCAGGAGGTACTCACTTGGCCATGGAAACTTTTGTTCTATAAGTAAATATAATCTTCACCTTGAAAATCCCTGAAGGGCTATGTGCAGTTTTGTTATATTATGTCTGCTTCTATGGTTGCTGAGCCAGCCAGGAGAGAATACATGCATCTGCATTTCCTACGCCTCCTCATATTTTCTTCCAGTCTCTTAGCTTGTGCATTGCCTACCGTAGGTTCAGTAAACAGTGCATACAGTGAGACACAGCAAGACAACTGGTGCTGTGAACAGGATCAGCAATACACACAGGAACCAGAAATGTTAAATCCATGAACCAAGGTAAATTGGACATGGTCAAGCAGGAGATGGCAAGATTGAACATTGACATCTTAGGAATCAGTGAACTAAAATGGATGAGGATGGTTAAATTTAATTCAGATGATCATTGTATCTACTACTGTGGGCAAGAATCCCTTAGGAGAAATGGAGTAGCCCTCTTAGTCAACAAGAGACTGAAATGCAACTGGGTACAACCTTAAAAAAAATGACATAATGATCTTGGATCACTTCCAAAGCAAACTATTCAACAGACAGAAATCCAAGTCTGTGTCCCAACCACAATGCTGAAGAAACTGAAGTTAACTGGTTTTATGAAGACCAATACCACCTTCTAGAACTAACACCAAATAAGATGTTCTTTTCATCATAGAGGACTGGAATACAAAAGTAGGAAGTCAAGAGATACCTGGAGAAACAGACAAGTTTGGCCTTGGAGTATAAAATGAAGCAGGGCAAAGGTTAACAGAGTTTTTCAAGAGAACATGCTGGTCACAGCAAACACCATCTCCAAGAACCTAAGAAACAATGCTACACATGGACATCACCAGATGGTCAATTATGAAATCAGATTGATTATGTTCTTCGAAGAAAAAAAAAATGGAGAAGCTTTATGCACCAGCAAAAATAAGACCTGGAGCTGACTGTGACACAGATCATAAGTTCCTTATTGCAGAACTCAAGCCTAATTTGGGAAAAACAAAACAAATAAAACATGGAAAACCACTAGGCTATTTAGGTATGCCCTAAATAAAATCCTTTATGCTTATACAGAGGAGATGATGAATAGATTCAAGGGATTCAATCTGATAGAGTGACTGAAGAACTATGGACAGAGATTCCTAAAACTGTACAGGAGTCAGTGATCAAAATTATCACAAAAGCAAAAGAAATGCAAGAAGGCAAAATGGTTATCTGAGTAGCCTTTACAAATAGCTGAGGAAAGAAGAGAAGTAAAAGGCAAGGGAGAATGAGAATGTTATAACCAACTGAATGCAGAGTTCCAGAGAATAGCAAGGAGAGGTAAGAAGGCCTTCTTAAATGAACAATGCAAAGAAATAGAGTAAAACAATAGAATGGAAAAGACTAGAGATCTCTTCAAGAAAATTGGCAATATCAAAGGAATATTTCATGCATGGATGGGTATGAAAAAGGACAAAAATGGTAAGGAACTAACAGAAGCAGAAGAGATTAAGAAGAGATGGTAAGAATATACAGAAGAACTATAGAAAAAAGGTCTTAATGACCCGGATAACCATGATGGTGTTGTCACTCACCTAGAGCCAGATATCCTGGAGTGTGAAGTCAAGTGAGCCTTAGAAAGCATTGCTACAAACAAAGCTAGTAGAAGTGACAGAATTTCAGCTGAGCTATTTCAAATTCTAAAAAAAAAAAAAAAAAGAGAGAGAGAGAGAGAGAGAGAGATGTTGCTAAAGCACTGCTCTCTGTATATTAGCAAATTTGGAAATTTTGGCAGTGGTCACAGGACTGGAAAAAGTCAGCTCTCATTCCAATCCAATGGGATTGCCAATGCCATTGTGCAAAAACCATAAAATTGTGTTCATTTCAAGCTAGTAAGGTTATTCTCAAAATCCTTCAAGTTAGGCCAGCAGTATGTGAATGAAGAACTTCCAGATATGCAAGCTGGGTTTAGAAAGGGCAGAGTAACCAGAGATCAAATTGTCAACATTTATTGGATGTAGAGAAAGCAAAGGAATTCCAGAAGAAAAAAAAATATCTACTTCTGCTTCATTGACTGTGTTAAAGCTTTTGACTGTGAGGATCATAACAATCAGTGGAAAATTCTAAAGGACATGGGAATACCAGACCACTTTACCTATGTCCTGAGAAACTTGTATGCGAGACAAGAAACAACAATTAGAACTGCCAGTGGTTCAAAACTGGGAAAGAAATACAACAAGACTGTATATTCTCACCCTGCTTATTTAAATTCTATGCAGAGAAATCATGCAAAATGCTGTGCCTTATGAATCATAAGCTAGAATTGAGAGTGCCGGGAGAAATATCTACAACCTCAGATATGCAGATAATACTACTCTAATGACAGAAAGCAAAAGGAACTAAAGAGCCTCTTGATGAGGGTGAAAGAGGAAAGTGAAAAAGCTGGCTTAAAACTCAACATTCAGGAAATTAAGATCCTGGCATTCAGTCTCATCACTTCATGGGAATAGATGGGGAGAAAGTGAAAACTGTGGCAGATTTTATTTTCTTGGGTTCCAAATTCATTGCAATGAATTAAAAAATGCTTCCTACTTGGATGGAAAGATATGATAAATTTAGACACCATATTAAAAAGCAAAAACATCACCTTACGGACAGAGATCCATATAGTCAAAGCTGTGGTTTTTCCAGTATTTGTGTATAGATGTGAGAGTTGAACCACAAAGAAGGTTTGAATAAAATCAACCCTGAATATTCATTGGAAGGACTGATGTTGAAACTGAGGCTCCAATATTCTGGCCATCTTATGCAAAGAGCAAATTCATGGGAAAAGCCTCTGATGCTGGGAAAGACTGAAGAAGACAAAATGAGAAGGGGGCGACTGAGGATGAGATGGTTAGATAGCATCTCTGACTCAAAGGACAAGAATTTAATCAAACTCTGGGAGATAGTGGAGGACAGAGGAGCAAAATGTGCTACAGTGCATGCGGTATATAGAGTTGGACTGAACTTAGCAACTGGACATGTGTATATACACAAGACTTTTTTGTTTATCAAACATGACATATCTTTCAATAATTGTTGCATCTTTGTATCAATATTACATAAAATAAATTTTGGTTCAATTAAATGCTTATGGGTAAAATATTTTTTAAAGAATTTAATATCAGAATAGGTTTATAATTGGGGAGCTCAAAAGTACATAATATACTTTCAATCATTAAAAATGACTGATATTTAAAATCATGATATTTAAAAGAATTACCAGATTTTTCTAAAATGTTACAAACAGTATTACTTATTAAATAAATATCATATTCAGATCAGATTAGTCGCTCAGTCATGTCCGACTCTTTGCGACCCCATGAACTGCCGCACGCCAGGCCTCCCTATCCATCACCAGCTCTCGGAGGTCACTCAGACTCACATTCATCAAGTCAGTGATGCCATCCAACCATCTCATCCTCTGTCATCCCCTTCTCCTCCTGCCCCCAATCCCTCCCAGCATCAGAGTCTTCTCCAATGAGTCAACTCTTTGCATGAAGTGGCCAAAATACTGGAGTTTCAGCTTTAGCATCATTCCTTCCAAAGAAATCCCAGGGCTGATCTCCTTCAGAATGGACCGGTTGGATCTCCTTGCAGTCCAAGGGACTCTCAAGAGTCTTCTCCAACACCACAGTTCAAAAGCATCAATTATTCAGTGCTCAGCCTTCTTCACAGTCCAGCTCTCACATCCATACCTGACCACAGGAAAGACCATAGCCTTGACTAGGCGAACCTTTGTTGGCAAAGTGATGTCTCTGCTTTTGAATATGCTATCTAGATTGGTCATAACTTTCCTTCCAAGGAGTAAGCGTCTTTTAATTTCATGGCTGCAGTCACCATCTGCAGTGATTTTGGAGCCCAGAAAAATAAAGTCTGACACTGTTTCCACTGTTTCTCCATCTATTTCCCATGTAGTGATGGGACCAGATGCCATGATGTTCGTTTTCTGAATGTTGAGCTTTAAGCCAACCTTTTCACTCTCTACTTTCACTTTCATCAAGAGGCTTTTTAGTTCCTCTTCACTTTCTGCCATAAGGGTGGTATCATCTGCATATCTGAGGTTATTGATATTTCTCCCGGCAATCTTGATTCCACCTTGTGTTTCTTCCAGTCCAAACATCATATTAAAACATAATAATTTCTGGATAAATTCTGGAAAAAAATTTGAAGTGAACTTTAATATGAAATTGGAAAAAAAAATTGCAAGACACTAAAAAGGGATAACCAAAACACCCAACCAGGTTGAGTATTAAATATGTTTGAAGAGCCCCAAAGTAATAAACAGCATTTGTTTGATGAAATATTACTAGAATATGTTAAGAAAAATTGGAATGAGTAAAAATATGTGCTGAGAATCAGGCAGAGGATACATATAAGTATATATATTCATAAAGATAGTCTGCATGCTATATATTCACTAGAATTCCCTTAAAGTACTTAATTTTTGTATCTAAGATCAACTCTATACTTGTTTCCACAGAAATTTTGGTTTAGTGTTAAAATTATTTTGAAAGCTATTACTCGAAAATGGAAAAGCAAAAGCAAAGTAATAACTTTAAGTTTCAAAAAATGAATTGTTTATAGGATTCTAGAACTAAGCTGCTTGTATACTTTTGCCAATTTATTACATTCTATTACTTAAGTATATATGAATGCAAAGATTATACTTTATTTTCTTTTATACTATGTTACACATGACCTTTTATACTATGTTACACATTCTTGGGAAAGGCAATGGCACCCCACCCCAGTACTTTTGCCTGGAAAATTCCATGGACAGAGGAGCCTGGTAGGCTCTAGTCCATGGGGTCACTAAGAGTCGGACACGACTGAGCAACTTCACTTTCATTTTTCACTTTCATCCATTGGAGAAGGAAATGGCAACCCACTCCAGTGTTCTTGCCTGGAGAATCCCAGGGACAGGGGAGCCTGACCTAGATAACCTCAGTGGTGTGATCACTCACCTAGAGCAGGGCATCCTGGAATGAAAAGTCAAACAGGCCTTAGGAAGCATCACTACAAACAAAGCTAATGGAGGTGATGGAATTCCAATTGAACGATTTCAAATCCTAAAAGATGATGCTGTGAAAGTCCTACATTCAATATGCCAGCAAATTTGGAAAACTCAGCAGTGGCCACAGGACTGGAAAAGGTCAGTTTTTATTCCAATCCCAAAGAAAGGCAACACCAAATGTTCAAACTACCACACAATTGCACTCATCTCACATGCTGGCAAAGTAATGCTGAAAATTTTCCAAGGCAGGCTTCAAAAGTACGTGAGCCATGAACTTCCACATCTTCATGCTGGATTTAGAAAAGGCAGAGGAACTAGAGATCAAATTGCTAATATCGGCTGGATCACTGGAAAAGCAAGAGAGTTCCAGAAAAATATCTATTTCTACTTTACTGACTATGCCAAAGCCTTTGACTGTGTGGATCACAGCATCACAACAAACTGGAAAATTCTTAAAAAGATAGGAACACCAGACCACCTTACCTGGCTCCTGAGAAATCTGTATGCAGGTCAAGAAATAATAGTGAGAACCAGTCATGGAACAACCGACTGGTTCCAAATCAGGAAAGGAGTACATCAAGGCTGTATATTGTCACCCTGCTTATTTAACTTATATGCAGAGTACATCATGCGAAATGCTGGGCTGGATGAAGCACATGCTGAAATCAAGATTGCTGGGAGAAGTATGAATGACTTTAGATATGCAGATAACACCACCCTTATGGCAGAAAGTGAAGAACTAAAGAGCCTCTTGAGGAACGTGAAAGAGGAGAATGAATATGTTGGGTTAAAACTCAACAATCACAAAACTAAGATCAGGCATCCAGTTCCATCACTTCATGGCAAATAGATGGAGAAACAGTGGAAACAGTAACAGACTTTAGTTTTGGGGGCTCCAAAATCACTGCAGATAGTGACTACAGCTTCAAAATTAAAAGATGCTTGCTCCTTGGAAGAAATGGTATGGCCAACCTACACAGTATATTAAAAAGCAGAGACATTACTTTGCCAACAAAGGTCCATCTAGTCAAAGTTATGATATTTCCAGTAGTCATTTATGGATGTGAGAGTTGGAGTATAAAGAAAGCTGAGTGCCAAAGAATTGATGCTTTTGAACTGTGGTGTTGGAGAAGACTCTTGAGAGTCCCTTGAACTGCAAGGAGATCCAACCAGTCCATCCTAAAGGAAATCAGTCCTGAATATTCATTGGAAGGATTGATGCTAAAGCTGAAACTCCAATACTATGGCCACCGGATGTGAATAACTGACTCACTGGATAAGACCCTGCTGCTGGGAAAGATTGAAGTCAGGACGAGAAGGGGAAGACAAAGGATTAGGTGTTTGGATGTCATCACTGACTTGATGGATATGAGTTTGAGTAACCTCCAGGAGTTGGTGATGAACAGGGAAGCCTGGTGTGCTGCAGTCCATGGGGTCACAAAGAGTCAGACAGCACTTAGCGACTAAAATGAACTGAGATTATTTCAGAGGCAACTTTGACGAAGGTCTGTTGCATAGCCTCAACAAAATGTGAGGCAAAATTATCTCAGTTCCCTGGCTTCCTTTTGACATTATATGAAAATGGCTTAGAAAGACGATGACATAAATATTCTTACATCTGCTTCACTATCTTTCATCTCTTCTTTCAAAATTTCTTCAAGTCTAAAAGAGCAGACCTTTCTTTTTCTCTTCAATATCTCACTTATTTTCCATTTTTGACATAGGTTAAAAGTATTATTAAACTATTATTTCTCATTTTAAAATCATATAGGCAACCTATAATGAGAATCTACTGTACAGCACAGGGAACTCTTCTAAAGTGATTTGGAGTGACCTAAATGGGAAGGAAATTCAAAAAAGAGACAGTATATTTTTATGTATGGCTGTTTCACTTTGCTGTACAGCAGAAATTGACATAACAGTGTAAAGCAACTGTGGTTCAATAAAGAAAAAATACCCCAAAATAAATAAATAAAATACGCAACCAAAAGTTTCCATTATAGAATAATGAAATTGATTTATAGTTGAAATAATTTTCCTAAGAATTCCATAGCAAGTAGTGGCACTACTATAAACTACCAAACAGGAAATAACTTATCAGTTCTATACAAAACAGGAGGGAGCACTTTACAAGTCATTTTATAGTTCCAGTGAAACCCCAGACTGTAGCCCACAGGGCTCCTTTGTCAGTGGAATTCTCCAGGCAAGAATACTAGCGTCGGTATCCATTCCTTTCTCTAGAGGATCTTCCTGACCCCGGAATCGAACCTAGATCTTCTTCAATATGGGCAGATTTGTATGGTCCCAGCCACTAGGGAAGCCCTAAATTCTGATACCAAAATCAAATACAACTAAACAAGGAAAAGATACTAAAAAGTAGTGTACAACATAGAACATAAAAGAAAAATTTTCCAGTAAAATCATATTAAGTCATATTGAGTAATATTAAAAAAATAATGAATCATGATAAGGTTCAGTTTGAATAAACATTAGAAAATCAATTAATATAATTCAGTAAATTGATGAACTATTAAGGCAAAATCATATAATCACCTCAAAAGATACATAAAAATTTTGACATACTCAACACTCATTCTCATTTGAATGTTATCAATTCCTTGACAATAACTGACAAGAAGAGTCTTGTCAACTTCCTTAAACTAATAAAGGGCATTGCTAGTGGCTGAGTTGTGTCCTCTACAAACACTGAATCAGGAAGAAATAGAAAAATCTGAACAAACCAATTACTACTAAGGAGATTGAATCAGTAGTCAAAAATTTTCCAACAAAGAAATAGCCAGGACCAGATGAATTCACTGGTATTTTTAACAAATATTTAAAGAAGAATAAAAACCAATTTCTCTGAAACTCATCTAAAAACATCGAAGAGGGAATACTCCCCAACTAATTTTAAAAAGCTGCTAAAAGCCTAGTACAAAGCCAGATAGTGACATTACAAGAAAAGAAAGCCATAGACTAATATTCCTGATTAAAATGTTGGCAAAAATTCTCAATAAAGTACTAGCCAACCAAACTCAACAGCACATTAAAAGTATCATATACCATGAGGAAGTGGAATTCACCTTTCAATGAAGAATGGTTCCACATATGCAAATCAAATATGATATATCACATTAAGAGAATAAAAGAATATCATATAATCATCTAAATATAATAGATACAGAAAAAGCATTTGACAAAATTCAACATCCACTCATGATTTTAAAAACTCTTACAAATTAGTTACAGACATAAGAGAGATCATATATTATAAACCTACAGCTATCATCATACTCAACAGTGAGAGTTTGAAAGCTTTCCCACTAAGATCAAAAACAAGACAAGGGTGCCAGCTGTGACCACTCATATTTAACATAATGCAAGTTCTAGTCAAAGCTATCACACAATAAAAAGAAAGACATCAGAATTGGAAAGGAAGCAGTAAAATTATCTTTATTTGCAGATGACATGCTTTTACATATAGAAAACCCTAAAGACTCCACCAAACAAATTAGCTTTAATCAACATATTCAGTAAACCTGCTGTATACAAAATAAACAAAAATTAAAATGAACAAAAATATTGTTTCCATACGCTAAAAATGAATTATCTAAAAAAGAAATAAAAAAATTATCCCATTGATAACAGCATCAAAAAACAATGAAATATGTACAAAATCACACACACACACAAACAAATCCTAAACTTTATATAGAACCACAAAAGACTCTGAATAGTCAAAACAATCCTTAGAAGGAAGAGCAAAGCAGAACTGTCTGATTTCAGGATATATAAAGCTATTGATATAATAATCAAAACAGTATGGTACTGGCATAAAAATAGATGCAGGGATGAATGGAACAGAATCAAGAGCCCAAAAATAAACCTATGCTTTTATAGTCAACTAATATTTTGAAAAGGGAGCCAAAAACACACAATGGAGAAAAAAGATTCTCTCAAACAAACTACACAGGAAAATTGGATATTCACAAACAAAAGAATAAAACTATACCTCTATCTTAAACCACTCACAAAAGTTAACTCAAAATGAATTTAAGACATATATAAGACCTGAAACAAACTCTCTACAAGAAAGCATAGCTGAAAAACTTTTGGTGATAATTTTTTATATATTATCCTAAAGCAGAAACAGCAAAATAAAAAATTAAAAAAACTACATCAGAATAAAAGCTTCTGCATAGCAAAAGAAACTATCAACAAAATGAAAAAGCAACCTATGAAATAGGAGAAAATATTTGCATATTAGCAAATCATGTATGTAATAAGGGGTTAATGTTGAAAATATATGAGGAATTCATACACCTCAGCAGCAAAAAAAGAAAACAATAATCATATCCAATTTAAAATTGAACAAAGGACTTGGATACAGATTTTTCCAAAGGAGATAATTCGAATGGCCAACAGGTGTATGAAATGGTGCTCAGTACTTTTTATTCAGTTCAGTTCAGTCACTCAGTCGTGTCCGACTTTGCAACCCCATGAATCACAGCATGCCAGGCCTCCCTGTCCATCACCAATTCCCAGAATTCACTCATACTCACATCCATCGAGTCAGTGATGCCATCCAGCCATCTCATCCTCTGTCGTCCCCTTCTCCTCCTGTCCCCAATCCCTCCAAACATCAGAGTCTTTTCCAATGAGTCAACTCTTCGCATGAGGTGGCCAAAGTACTGAAGTTTCAGCTTTAGCATCATTCCTTCCAAAGAAATCCCAGGGCTGATCTCCTTCAGAATGGACTGGTTGGATCTCCTTGCAGTCCAAGGGACTCTCAAGAGCCTTCTCCATTAGGGAAATGCAAATCAAAACCACAATGAGATACCAACTCACATACACCTGTTATCATGTCTATTCTCGAAAAGACAGTATGAAAAGGATGTGGATAAAAATAAAAACTTGTTCACTGTTGGTGGGAATGTAAATTAGTGTGGTCTGTATGGAAAATAGTATAGAGTTTTCTCAAACATTTAAAACAGAACTATCATATGATCTAGCATCTCCACTTTTGGGTATATACTTAAAATAAATGAAATCACTATGTCAAAGAAATATGTACACCCCCCACATTTGTTGCCATATTATTACAATAACTGAGACATGGAAACCATCTAAGTGGACAGATGAATAGAAAAGAAAATGTGGAATACATATACATACAGTTTTATATTTTTCAGGTTTTTTGTGACCATGTAACTAAAGAGAGAAGCAAAATACAGGCATATATCTTTTTTTGCAGATATTCCTGCTTGTTTGTTTTTAACAAATTTAAAGTTTGTGACAAGACTCCATTAGGAGTCTGTTGGCACTATTTTTCCAGCTGCCTTTGCTCACCCTCTGTCTCTATGTTGCTGCTGCTGCTACGTCGCTTCAGTCATGTCCAACTCTGTGCGACCCCATAGACGGAAGCCCTCCAGGGTCCCTCCTCCCTGGGATTCTCCAGCAAGAATACTGGAGTGGATTGCCATTTCCTTCTCCAATGCGTGAAAGTAAAAAGTGAAAGGGAAGTCACTCAGTCGTGTCCAACTCTTAGCGACCCCATGGACTGCAGCCTACCAGGCTCCGCTGTCCATGGGATTTTCCATGAAAGAGCACTTGAGTGGGGTGCCATCGCCTTCTCCGCTGTCTCTATGTTACATTTTCATAATTCTTGCACTATCTCAAATTTATTATCTCATTATTGTTATATTTGTTATGGTAACATGTGATAAGTGAGCTTTGTTGTTACTATTACAAAATGAATACAACTGGCTGAAGACTCAGATGATAGCGTTTTTAAACAATAAAGTATTTGTTAATTGACATATATGCATTACTCTTTTAGGCATGCTGCTGCTGCTGCTGCTGCTAAGTCGCTTCAGTTGTGTCCGACTCCTAGCGATCCCATGGACTGCGGCCCACCAGGCTCCTCCCTCCATGGGATTTGCCAGGCAAGAATACTGGAATGGGTTGCCATTGCCTTCTCTGCTTTTAGGCATAATGCACTCTTAATCGACTACAATACAGTATATACAAAACTTTTACATGCACTGGGAAAGTAAAAGATTCACCTGACTCTTGTGACATTCTCTTATATTATGATGATCTGGAACCTGACCTGCAGTATCTCCGACGTATGCTTGTACTTAACAACCTCAACTATGTATCCAATCTTTAAAAAATAAAAAAGCAACTCACCATTCTTTCAGAGGTTCGAGCTCTGAAAAAACTCTGCTGCCCAGGCCCAATGGGAGAGGAAAGAGAAAGAGAGAGAGGGGAAGGGAGGGCCAGAGAAGAGGAGAGAGAGGATAGAGTTGGCACAGCAGGACCTACAAAATGAGCAGATAATGGAGTACAGCTCTTGCAGCATGACTGGCGCCGCCTCCTGTGCAAGGGAGCCTGGGAGCCTCTCGGTGGGCTCCGGGCCATTCAGACCAAATAGAAGATACGCATAAGCCTGATACCGAATCTCAGCGATTTGATGTGACCTCATGGAGTTTCCCAAGGCAGGGGCCAAGGCATGGAAATAGCCTTGTCCCTTAAGTGAGGTTGGGGGCCAGGGGTAAGGGAGCAAGTTTCCACCTGCTAAACTCCCTAGTTCCATCTTGGAGAGTGGCGGGGGTGAGGGGTGGGGTGGGGAGGGATACTTTAACACAGCCATTACCCACTTCCTCAGAGTGGCCACTGATATCAGGTGACATTCCAACACAGAGGTATTTGTCTTAAAGGGGAAGGCAGGGAGTTTAAAAAATAACAATAATAATTGTTTGTTGTGTTAGTGTGTGATATATAGCAAAATGGCTTTTTCGTATCTTATCTATTATGGTTTATTAAAAAAAATATTGAATTTAGCTCCCTGTGCTATGCAGTAGGACATTATTGTTTATCCATTTTACATATAATAGTTTGCCTCTGCTAATCCCAAGTTCCCAATTCATCCCTTTGCCAGCCCACCTCCCCCCTGGCAACCACAAGTCTATTCTCTGCTAATCTGTTTCATAGATTAAATTCATGTGCATCATATTTTAGATTACACATATCAGTGATACCTTATGGTATATGTATTTCCTTTTCTGACTTACTTCACAAAAAAGAGCTTCACGACTCAGATAATCATGATGGTGTGATCACTGACCTACAGCCAGACATCCTGGAATGTGAAGTCAAGTGGGCCTTAGAAAGCATCACTACGAACAAAGCTAGTGGAGGTGATGGAATTCCAGTGGAGCTATTTCAAATCCTGAAAGATGATGCTGTGAAAGTGCTGCACTCAATATGCCAGCAAATTTGGAAAACTCAGCAGTGGCCACAAGATTGGAAAAGGTCAGTTTTCATCCCAATCCCAAAGAAAGGCAATGCCAAAGAATGCTCAAACTACCGCACAATTGCACTCATCTCACATGCTAGTAAAGTAATGCTCAAAATTCTCCAAGGCAGGCTTCAGCAATATGTGAACCGTGAACTTCCTGACGTTCAAGCTGGTTTTAGAAAAGGCAGAGGAACCAGAGATCAAATTGCCAACATCTGCTGGATCATGGAAAAAGCAAGAGAGTTCCAGAAAAACATCTCTTTCTGCTTTATTGACTATGCCAAAGCCTTTGACTGTGTGGATCACAATAAACTATGGAAAATTCTGAAAGAGATGGGAATACCAGACCACCTGATCTGCCTCTTGAGAAATCTGTATGCAGGTCAGGAAGCAACAGTTAGAACTGGACATGGAACAACAGACTTGTTCCAAATAGGAAAAGGAGTACGTCAAGGCTGCATATTGTCACCATGTTTATTTAACTTATATGCAGAGTACATCATAAGAAATGCTGGACTGGAAGAAACACAAATTGGAATCAAGATTGCTGGGAGAAATATCAATAACCTCAGATATGCAGATGACACCACCCTTATGGCAGAAAGTGAAGAGGAACTCAAAAGCCTCTTGATGAGAGTGAAAGTGGAGAGTGAAAAGGTTGGCTTAAAGGTCAACATTCAGAAAACGAAGATCATGGCATCTGGTCCCATCACTACATGGAAAATAGATAGGGAAACAGTGTCAGACTTTATTTTTCTGGGCTCCAAAATCACTGCAGATGGTGACTGCAGCCATGAAATTAAAAGACACTTGCTCCTTGGAAGGAAAGTTATGACCAACCTAGATAGCATATTCAAAAGCAGAGACATCACTTTGCCAACAAAGGTTCGCCTAGTCAAGGCTATGGTCTTTCCTGTGGTCATATATGGATGTGAGAGCTGGACTATGAAGAAGGCTGAGCGCCGAAGAATTGATGCTTTTGAACTGTGGTGTTGGAGAAGACTCTTGAGAGTCCCTTGGACTGCAAGGAGATGCAACCAGTCCATTCTGAAGGAGATCAGCCCTTGGATTTCTTTGGAAGGAATGATGCTAAAGCTGAAACTCCAGTATTTTGGCCACCTCATGCGAAGAGTTGACTCATTGGAGAAGACTCTGATGCTGGGAGGGATTGGGGGCAGGAGGAGAAGGGGACGACAGAGGATGAGATGGCTGGATGGCATCACTGACTCGATGGATGTGAGTCTGAGTGACCTCCGAGAGCTGGTGATGGACAGGGAGGCCTGGCGTGCTTCAGTTCATGGGGTCGCAAAGAGTCGGACACGACTGACCGACTGATCTGATCTGATCTGATGCTTAGTCACTCAGTTGTGTCTGACTCTTTGCAACCCAGCAGGCTCCTCTGTCCGTGGAATTTTCCAGGCAAGAATATTGATTGGGTTGCCATATCCTTCTCCAGGGGATCTTCCTGACCCAGGGCTTTGAACAACCATCTCCTACGTCTGTCTCTTACATTGCAGGTAGATTATTTACACAGTTGAGGCATGAAGCATCCATGCTAAGTCGCTGCAGTTGTGTCCGACTCTTTGTGTTCCTATGGACCATGGCCGGCCAGGCTCCTCTGTCCATGGAATTCTCCTGGCAAGAATACTGGAGTGGGTTTCCATTCCTTTCCCCAGGGATCTTCCTGGCCCAGAGATTGAACCTTTTATGTCTCCTGTATTGGCAATTGAGTTCTTTATTACTAATGTACCCTAGGAAGCCCCCAAGCCATCAAGCAGCTATTTGCTATTGTAATCATACATAATAGCCTGCCTCAGAGAATGTTGTCCCTCTGCCTAACTGGTAAACTAAAGTGCCTTTCTTCAGTTCACAGAGAGATAATCGGACCCTGCCCACCTATGCATAGCTGCAAGAAAGGACTTCATACATCCATCCTGAGTACTGCCATTCCTAGAGCTGCTTTACAAGACTGAGGACCCTTTTTACTTTTCTTCCACATTGCCTTTCCCTCTCTATTCTGCCTTTTAATTTAGTTCCTCAGTGCTTGTCTCTCTGGTTCTATGAAAGAACTTGTCATACAGACTCCAAGAAGATGGCTATTCTGAGACTTCAGTCTGCAACTTATTGGTGAGTTGGTGTTCTGAATAAAGTTATATTCCTTGGCTCAACACTTCATCTCTTGGATTTATTGGCCTGACATGCTGTAAGCAAAGGAAGCTTGGACTCAGTAACAATAGGATCTTCAGAAGGTTAATTAATTTAAAAGGAGGCAATGCCGTGGCCCTTGATCTAACATGACCTGCCTTAATATAAGAGTAAAGTTGGAACAGAAATATGCAGAGTGAAGACAATGTGAAGACACAGGGTGAACAAAGCCCTCTACAAACCATGGGAATGATGCTGAAAGCTCTTTTCTGTGCTAGTGCCAAAGTGAAACTCAGAGAACAGTGTTTTGGATTGAGTAAAAAAAGAGTAGCTTTATTGCTTTGCCAGGCAAAGGGGGACACAGTGCACTGCTGCCCTTGAAAACTGTGAGTCCCAACCCAGGAGAATTCTATGAAGAGTTTTATGTTAAGGGTTCAAGGGTAGAGTTACTGACAAGATTAGGGTGTATCCAGAGCCTGGATCTCATCTCAGGTGGTAAGTCTCTAATGTTTAATAGCTGAGTTTCTCTGGCCCCTTTAATCTTGTCTTCTCCTCCCTTAATTAACAACAGTTTGAATATGTCCTTTGGAGCTCAGGGAAAGTCAAAGAGGCTAGAGTGTTGACTACAAGAAATGTGGGACAAAAAGATTTCTATGCCCAGGAGTCCCACAGGGTTTCAGAAAGAAGTTCTTCACTCAACAACCTTCTGTAGGAACTAACCTTACAAACATTTTGACCTGGGACTTCTTAGTCTCCAAAACTGTGAGAAAATAAATTTCTGCTACCCAGTCTGTGGTATTTTCTTACTGCAGCCTTAGCAAACTATGCAGGCATTTATGAAAAACTTAAATGATTTTCCCATAAGAGCTGAATAAGACCGTGTATACTCTGAATGTTTCTATTTAACATTACAACAGAGCTTATCTCACCCCCAAGCTAGTACAATTAAGCTAAAAAAAAAAAACCTAAAAAGCATATGGATAATAAAAGAAATAATATTCTACTTACAGATAACACAATTGGGCTTGTAGGCAACCCTGAAGAATCTACAAAACAGCTATTAGCACTAATACATGAATTTAGTAGGGTCACAAATTATAAGGTCAATATAGAAAATTAATTATATTTGCCAACACTGGTAATAAACATTTGGAAATTATATCATTCACAATAACATTAAAATGCACAACATACATGGATGCTGCTGCTGCTGCTGCTAAGTCGCTTCAGTCGTGTCCGACTCTGCAACGCCATAGACAGCAGCCCACCAGACTCCCCCATCCCTGGGATTCTCCAGGCAAGAACACTGGAGTGGGTTGCAATTTTCTTGTCCAATGCATGAAAGTGAAAAGTGAAAGTGAAGTCGCTCAGTCGTGTCTGTGTCTGACTCTTAGCGACCCCATCGACTGTAAGGCTCCTCTGTCCATGGGATTTTTCCGGGCAAGAATGCCGGAGTGGGGTGCCATTGCCTTCTCCAATATACATGGATACATTTAACTAAATATGAGCAAGACATTGTTAAAACTGAAAAATACTGTTAAAAGATTAAAGAACACATACATATGAATGATCTGACATATGAATGAAGATACTATACTATATTAATGGACCAAAAGACTTTGTAGTGTTAAGACTGTAATTCTCCAGTAGATATAGACTTAACTAAGTCCCCGATATAATCCAATAATGCTTTTAAATAACTTATCAAATATATTCTAAGATACATATGAAAATGTAAGGGAAATAGAAGAGCCTAAACAGTTAAAATGTAAAGGACACATAAAACTGATTTTTCCTGATTCAAGGCTCATTATATTAGTCAGAAAAATTGGGGTATTTAAGAAGGGTAGACGTAGAGAGGAGTGGGACAATACAGATAATTGAGAAATTAAAATGGATATATTAAAATAAATGATTTTTGCCAAAGGTAGCAAAAGCTTTTCAATGGAAAAGTGATCATTTTTCCAATAAACTATACTGGAGAAATTGAGGAAAAAAAAAAAAAAAAAAAAAGAAAAGAAATGCTTAAAACTGAAACTTTAAATGAATCATGGACCTAAACATAAGTGGTAAACTTTAAAAGTTATATAAGAACACTTAGAAAAAAGGGAACATTTTGACTTTGAGTTAGGAAGGATTAAAATGAGGGACAAAACGAATGAACTCTAATTTAAAACAGAACTAACCTAAACTTTATCAATATTAAAAAAGGTTGATTTTCAAAAGATAGTCTTAAAGAACTGAAAAGCCAATCACAACTATGAAACTATGTTTAAAATATAAATGGAAAAAAATGATATCAACAATGAATGAATAACACTTAAATTCAATAAAAATACCAATCCACATTCACAAAAAAATTTGAAAAGTTAAGAAATAAATGCATATAACTTTAAGAAGTGAAAGTGGAGAGTGAAAAATTTGGCTTAAAGCTCAACATTCAGAAAACGAAGATCATGGCATCTCGTCCCATCACTACATGGGAAATAGATGGAGAAACAGTGGAAACAGTGTCAGACTTTATTTTTCTGGGCTCCAAAATCACTGCAGATGGTGACTGCAGCCATGAAATTAAAAGACGCTTACTCCTTGGAAGGAAAGTTATGACCAACCTAGATAGCTTATTCAAAAGCAGAGACATTACTTTGCCAACATAGGTTCGCCTATTCAAGGCTATGGTCTTTCCTGTGGTCAGGTATGGATGTGAGAGCTGGACTGTGAAGAAGGCTGAGCACTGAAGAATTGATGCTTTTGAACTGTGGTGCTGGAGAAGACTCTTGAGAGTCCCTTGGACTGCAAGGAGATTCAACCGGTCCATTCTGAAGGAGATCAGCCCTGGGATTTCTTTGGAAGGATTGATGCTAAAGCTGAAACTCCAGTATTTTAGCCACCTCATGCGAAGAGTTGACTCATTGGAGAAGACTCTGATGCTGGGAGGGATTGAGGGCAGGAGGAGAAGGGGACGACAGAGGATGAGATGGCTGGATGGCATCACTGACTCGATGGATGTGAGTCTGAGTGACCTCCGGGAGTTGATGATGGACAGGGAGGCCTGGCGTGCTGCAGTTCATGAGGTCGCAAAGAGTCAGACACGACTGAGCAACTGATCTGATCTGATCTGAAGGAGAAAAAATTTAAATCACAGAATGGATGAAGATTTTTATATTTTTTTTAATTTTTTTTTCATTGTTGAAAGACATTTTTATTTTAGTTTGCTTCTTTTTTTTAAATTTTATTTTATTTAACTTTACAATATTGTATTGGTTTTGCCGTGTATCAAAATGAATCTGCCACAGGTATACGTGTGTTCCCTTAATATGGTTATTTAAAAGGATTTGTTTCTAGATTATATAAACTCATTTTACAAATCATTAAGGTGGAACAAAAGGAAGAAAAGAACAATGATGAAACAAGAAGGAAACGGCTCAAAGTTTTGAAAAACCAACTCACAAAAATAGAAAAGCCAATACTCAGTACACAAATGAAAATGTCTGTCAAAGTAACTACCCTTTAAGGGAAGGTAAATTACATTATAGTATGACATATCTTTATATACACTAGCATAACTAATGCAAAACATAATTCCAAGGTATTTTGTTAGAGGAACAAACAAATCATGTACACATTTCTGGTAATAGCGCAAATTTGAATCATTAAAAAGTACTTTGAATTATCCACATTGAAGATATATGCCTATCCTAGGCATATATGTAAAAGAAATATTTAAATATATTCACTAAAATACATGCCCAAGAATGACATACCATTCCAATATGTAATAGCCAAAAGATGGAAATTTGCAAAGTCCTAATCAAGAACAAAAGGGATAAATCATGGTATCATCATGTCCATATCATATGACTGATTGCTATATACCAATTAAACTAAACAAACTATTGATGTAAACAACATTAATGAACAACATATGCTAATAAAAAGGCATAAAAGAGAACCTGACTTCATTCATCTAAAGTTTAAGGAGAGGAAAATCTAATATGTGATGGTAGAAATAAAAATAGTGGCTACTAGCTATCTTTGGGGAGGCCAACAATGGGGATAGGGAATGGGAACATTTCTAGGATGCCAGTAATATAATATTCTGTGTATGTTTATATGTTTTTAATTTCAGTAATTTTGTTGGTGTATTTACGTCTGAAACTTATCCAACTGTGACTTTATGATTTCTGTACTTTTCTCTAGTCATGTTCTATAATTAAAAAATGCAATCTAACAAAAAAACCCTGATCATTGTAATACTGACAGGCTATACAATGAGAGAGACTATGACAGAAATACAGAATACTTGGAAAAGCAAATAAACAATTATAGTGTGTTGCTTTTTGGCTATAACTCAATATTATAACAATCAAATCAATTTATCATGTTAAATTGCATATCCGAGAGAGCTGAATACTTGTTGGGTGCTTCCCAGGTATATTTGAGATTAACCAATTTAGGGAATAATAAGATATATAGGGGAAATAGAATTATTTTAATAACTGTAAACATATTGTGCTGTGTCTCTCAGTCATATCTGACTGTGACCCAATGGACTGCATCCCATCAGGCTCCTTTGTCGATGATTCTCCAGGTAAGAATACTGGAGTAGGTTACCGTGCCCTTCTCCAGGGGAATCTTCCCATCCCAGGGATGAAATCCAGGTCTCCCTCATTGCAGATGGATTCTTTACCATTTAAACCACCAGGGATTAGTTTGTAAAAATTAGTTTATAATATGTTATATGTTGTCCTATATAAGTATGGCACGTTGATGTACCATAAACTTAGATATGATAAAAGGATCTTTGTAAATATTGTGATGTTCTATAGTCTAATAATGGTAAGATCAAGATTTCCTGAATATTGAAAGAACTAAATATTTAAAATTCCTCAAATTAGACTATCAGATCAGATCAGTCACTCAGTCGTGTCCGACTCTTTGCGACCCCATGAACTGCAGCATGCCAGGCCTCCCTATCCATCACCAGCTCTCGGAGGTCACCCAGACTCACATTCATCGAGTCAGTGATGCCATCCAGCCATCTCATCCTCTGTCGTACCCTTCTCCTCTTGCCCTCAATCCCTCCCAGCATCAGAGTCTTCTCCAATGAGTCAACTCTTCGCATGAAGTGGCCAAAATACTGGAGTTTCAGCTTTAGCATCATTCCTTCCAAAGAAATCCCAGGGCTCATCTCCTTCAGAATGGACCGGTTGGATCTCCTTGCAGTCCAAGGGACTCTCAAGAGTCTTCTCCAACACCACAGTTCAAAAGCATCAATTCTTCAGCGCTCAGCCTTCTTCACAGTCCAGCTCTCACATCCATACATGACTATAGCTACATTGAATTATGTTTAGATAACAGCACATATTTGATAATTCAAGAAAATTTCTTTTTACCATTTCCACTTACAAAATATTCAAGTCCTACATAGATAAACAGTGATATTAGATATTTCATGCAATATCAATGAACCCACTTACTCAGACAGAAAAGAATCTGCCTGCAATGCAGGAGAAACAGGTTTGATCCCTTGGTCAGGAAGATCCCCTGGAGAAGGAAATGGCAGCCCAAGCAGGATATTCTTGCCTGGAAAATCCCATGGACACAGGAGCCTGACCAGCTAAGGCTCATAGGCTCATAAAGAGTTGGACATGACTGAGCGACTAAGCACATACACTTCTATGAACCCACTTACTCTGTAAAGGTCTTGGGAAGTAAGGGGTGGCAGTACTTAGAATGATTTTTCTAACTCTGCTGTGTTCTGTGTTGTGAAGCTACAAAGCAAGCATAAACAATGTTTTTACTGAATTCTAAAACCAGACTTCCTTACAATTTTCATTCTCAATCAGGCTTAAAAAACATCCATTCAAATGTCCAGAGATTGTTTTTGTAACTTAAATATCTTCCCAATATTTAAGAAATGAGCTTAAGTTACATAAACTCAGTGCATAAATTAATTTGTGATTTATGTGAAGTACAAAATAACAAGTGTTTTTTAAATTAGGCCACTAGTCTCCAATGTAACCATATTAAAATGCTGAAAAACATCCATTTTACTCAGCATAATGAAAACAACATTGTTACTATATTTTGTATACAATTTGTGTAACTCAAAACTAATTTTTTAGGGATGCTGTATGAAAATAAGCTTTCAAAGTAAGGGATGCCAGTAAGCTTTTATTTTTTGTATATATTGCAATTAAGCATGGCGAAAATTATCCAATTTACTCAAAATAGATCAGAAGTTACTGTAGAAAGGTATAAGCACATATTTAGTAGAAGAAGTTATCTGGTGGCTTTTGTTTATATATTTTTTTAATGAATAGGTATTACTATCTACCAGAAACACAGTAGTTAATCTCTTTTCTATTAAAACATTCTGAACAAAGGATAAAGGGACTTAGCATTTATGAAGTGTTTTGCATTTATCAGGCACAAGGATATACTTCATATAAATAAATTTGTTTATTCTGTATAAAAATCTTACAACGAGAAACATGTTTAGAAGGGAGAAAAGTTACAATCAACATCATGCAGCTGGGAACTGGTAAAGCAGAGGTGTTAAGTCATTCTATCTGACTACAAATTTCTCATCTTTTCTATAATATGCATGCTAATTTCCCACACTACTAATCTAAAACTCATTCATATTAAAATATTGACATAAGGTTCAACATTATATCTGGCCTAAGACAGATATTTAGATGAACAGATGAGAAATGAGAGTTCAGAAATAGATTCACATATATGAACAACTGATTAAAAAAAAAAAAAAAAAAAAAAAGATGGCAACTCAAGTAGAAAGGATTGTCTGTACAGCAAATGATGCAGGAAAAATAAAAGATATCCATAAGCAATAAGATTATTCTTTAATGCCATAAAATTATATTAAAATTGATCAGAGATTTGATTTAAGACCTCAAATTATAAAACTTCTAAAAAAATGTAGAAAAAACTCTTTGGGATTGTGTATTTTGGAGAAAATTTATTAGACTATATATGTAGAAATTATGAAACATAAAAATGGTAAATCAAACTCACCAAAAAAAAAAAAGTTTCTTAAAAGACAATGTTAAGAAAATGAAAACTGAAAACCACAAGTTGGGTAAAAATATTTGTAAAACATGCATAAGTTAAATTACACTTTCCAGGTATATTAAAAAGTATCAAAACACTAATAGTGGATAAATCACCATATATTTATACATATATGTAATGTATATGAAATGTAATGTATGAAAAATGTGAAAGATATATATATATACCACACATGAGCATATGGGTTTCCCAGGTGGCTCTAGTAGTAAAGAAGTCATCTGTCAACCTATCAATGCAGGAGATGTAAGAGGCTTGCGTTCAACCCCTGCATTGGGAAGATCCCTTGGAGGAAGCCAAGGCAACCCATTCTAGTGTTCTTGTCTGAAGAATCCCATGAACAGAGGAGCCTTGCAGGCTACAGTCCATGGAGACCCAAAGAGTCAGACATAACTCAAGTGACTTAACAAGCACACACACACCTACTCTTAGTGACTACATTATGAAACCACAGAACAAACCAAATAAAAAAGCTTGACAAGGCCAAGAATCAGCCATGGTTTGGTGACTTGAACACACATTTCTTATTTTTTCTAATTGAATAAATTTGACATGTAACATTTGTTTATATTTAATATTATATAGTGTGTTATTTATATATTATAGTAAGATTTTTGATGTGGAAATAATGATAACATTACATAATTATAAGGTAGTGATCAATGCAAAGAAATAAAGGAAAACAATAGCATGGGAAAAACTAGAGATCTCTTCAAGAAAATAGAGATGCCTAGGGAACATTTCATGCAACGACAGGCTCAATAAAGGACGGAAATGGTAGGGACCTAACAGAAGCAGAAGATATTAAGAAGAAGTAGCAAGAACACACAGAAGAACTGTACAAACAAGAGCTTCACAACGCAGATAATCACAATAGTGTGATCACTCACACTCACCTAGAGCCAGATATCCTGGAATGTGAAGACAAGTGGGCCTTAGGAAGCATCACTAAGAACAAAGCTAGTGGAGGTGATGGAATTTCAGGTGAGCTATTTCAAATCCTAAAAGATGATGCTGTGAAAGTGCTGCACTCAATATGCCAGCAAATATGGAAAACTCAGCAGTGGCCACAGGACTGGAAACGGTCAGTTTTCATTCCAATCCCAAAGAAAGGCAATGCCAAAGAATTCTCAAATTACCACACAATTGCACTCATCTCTGCTGCTGCTGCTGCTGCTGCTAAGTCACTTCAGTCGTGTCCGACTGTGTGTGACCCCTGAGATGGCAGCCCACCAGGCTCCCCTGTCTCTGGGATTCTCCAGGCAAGAACACTGGAGTGGGTTGCAATTTCCTTCTCCAATGCAAGAAAGTGAAAAGTGAAAGTGAAGTGGCTCAGACATGTCCGACTCTGAGCGACCTGATAGATTTCACCCTACCAGGCTCTTTTGTCCATGGGATTTTCCAGGCAAGAGTCCTACCTTCAGGCAGAGGAACTGCCTGAAGAACTGCTTCCTGCCTTCTCCGTGCACTCATCTCACATCCTAATAAAGTGATGCTTAGAATTGTCTAAGCCAGGCTTCAGCAATATGTGAACCTTGAACTTCCAGATCTTCAAGCTGGTTTTAGAAAAGGCAGAGGAACCAGAGATCAAATTCCCAACATCCGCTGGATCATGGAAAAAGCCAGAGAGTTCCAGAAAAAACATCTATTTCTGCTTTATTGACTATGCCAAAGCCTTTGACTGTGTGGATCACAATAAACTATGGGAAATTCTGAAAGAGATGGGAATACCAGACCATCTGACTTGCCTCTTGAGAAATCTGTATGCAGGTCAGGAAGCAACAGTTAGAACTGGACATGGAACAACAGACTGGTTCCAAATAGGAAAAGGAGTACGTCAAGGCTGTATATTGTCAGCCTGTTTATTTAACTTATGTGCAGAGTACATCATGAGAAATGCTGGGCTGGAAGAAACACAAGCTGGAGTCAAAATTGCCAGGAGAAATATCAATACCCTCAGATATGCAGATGACACCACCCTTATGGCAGAAAGTGAAGAAGAACCAAAGAGCCTCTTGATGAAGGTGAAAGAGGAGAGTGAAAAAGTTGGCTGAAAGCTCAACATTCAGAAAACTAAGATCATGGCATCCAGTCCCATCACTTCATGGCAAATAGATGGGGAAAATTGAAAACAGTGGCTGACTTTATTTTTCTAGTCTCCAATATCACTGCAGATGGTGATTGCAGCCATGAAATTAAAAGACACTTACTCCTTGGAAGGCTAGTATGACCAACCTAGGCAGCATATTAAAAAAGCAGATACATTACTTTGCCAGCGAAGGTCAATCTAGTCAAGGCCATAGTTTTTCCAGTGGTTATGTATGGATGTGAGAGTTGGACTATTAAGAAAGCTGAGTGCTGAAGAATTGATGCTTTTGAAGTGTGTTATTGGAGAAGACTCTTGAGAGTCCCTTGGACTGCAAGGACCTCCAACCAGTCCATTCTAAAGGAGATCAGTCCTGGGTGTTCATTGGAAGGACCGATGTTGAAGCTGAAACTCCAATACTTTGGCCACCTGATGTGAAGAGCTGACTTTGAAAAAACCCTGATGCTGGGAAAGTTTGAGGGCAGGAAGAGAAGGGATGACAGAGGATGAGATGGTTGGATAGCATCACCGATTCAAAGGACATGGGTTTGGGTGGACTCTGGGAGTTGGTGATGGACAGGGAGGCCTGGTGTGTTGCGGTTCATGAGATCACAAAGAGTCAGACACGACTGAGTGACTGAACTGACCTGATTACTGTTTATACTCAAGATATTGTGCATTAGGTCTCTCTTTATTATTTAGTGTTCATTTCTTATACATTTCTAACTAGAATTCAAAATAGTATAGCCACTTTGGAGACCAGTGTGATACCTTGTTTCAAAGCTAAAACTATTTCCACCCAGTTATCTCAAAAGTCCTTTTAATAGAAAAGAAAACATGATCATAGAAACTGTGTACTTTATTGTGCATAGCAACATTGTTTGTAATAACCAAATACTGCGATCAGCCAAGTGACCATCAACTTACGAACATAAAATTGAATTTAATGGAGCATAACTTGACAATAAAAAAGAACAAACTACTTATATATATATATATATATATATGATTTATATGATATATTATATATCAACCTTGAAATAATATCAGATGTTGAACATATGAAATTACACACTTTATAATTCCATTTTATGATTTGTTTAAATGATAAAACAATAGTGAAATAAAATAGAACTGTAGTTTTCATGAGCTAAAAATGTGAAGAGAAAACTGTAAATGAGTATGATCAAAATTCATTGGGTAAAAAAAAATGTTCTGTTTCATTAATGTTATAGTGTTTATAGAACTGTATTCATTTGTCAAAACTCATTTATTTATATATTTGAATGTGGCAAATTTTACTATATATAAAATTATGCTTCCATATTCCTGATTCAAACAAACTGGGTGAGGATGATTATTGTTCATCACTAATTAAAAAGTGTTATCAGAGGTTGGTTAAGGTAAGTTCAACTTGTTACAGAAGCTTAAATTTTCTGGAAGATCCAAGTCCTTGAGACAAGGAACAAAACCCCCAAATCTCTGCTCTTATATGAATCACTGACCAACATGTTAATTGTTTTTGTATATAAACTGTCTACATATAGAGACCCGTTAGAAAAATACAAACTTTAAAGTATAAAGAGTGATTTAAAATATATTTGTCTAATTTGATGCCCAAATAAATGATGTTCATAAATTGGAGACAGGAAAATTACTAACCTATGTATCTATTACTATAAAGTTGCTTCAATAACAAAAGAAAAACTTAAAAATTTTCAGAGGATATCACTACAACTTGAACTATTTCCTATAATTTTTTGAATCATGTATCCCTACTCTATGCTAATGAGTAATGACTCTATAACTTCAATTACACTTCTGTCAGGATGAAAGGATATTATGAAAGGATTTGATGTGACAATGCAATTAAAATACTCATGCTCAAAAGATACTTATGAATGTTGCCATGACATAGGAAAGTGAAAAATGTCCAGAAAACGAAAGAGTCAAGTGAAAAGAAAGGAGAAACAGAAATATAGAAAGAAGAAGAAGAAGGGGAAAGAGGAGGACTGCAGTGGAGTGTAGGAGGGAGATGAAGAGCAGCAGAAATACTAAATCAAAATGCAAGTGGAATGAGCAATAAACAAACACCCATTTGAGCACTGAACCCTAGTACAAGTGCTAAAACCTCTAACTAGCGATTCGGAGTTTATATGCTAAAGAGTGGCCTGGAACTGGCCTTCCATATATAACTGAGAATCAAAAGCAACACATATACCATAAGGACAGTAGCAAGGACATGGAGAAGCAAGCGTGTTCATTCCTCCCTTGCACTTACTGAGCTCACTCATTTGGCCTCTGCAAAAACTGCACAGCTTTAATGAATGGCAGTCAACTATCAAAACAGGTGGTGGCTCAAATTACAGCTCCAATCCAGATTATTTCTCTTCTATGGAGCAAATCAACATAGCTCTAGCACATGGTATGCAACTAATGAGCTGGCAATGGTTTTGCCTCTATGTTATTTAGCATAGACCACCAGAAGCAGTTTGAGTGGGCTGCAGGAACATATCACTGTCTTTTGCAAGGCCAAGTCATTCTTTCTCTGTCACTATTCAGACTGGAGTGAGTGTGACTGCTTTACTATCTCATAGGATATCTTGGCTTCATGGATGGCCTCATGCTAAATGAATCTATAGAGAACAAAGCAGCAAAAAGCCTTTATATACCACCTGCATGACAGAAAATATGTCTCACCAAATTGAGAATTTCTTCTCAGTAGAGTTCAAAGGATCCAATGGGATAAGTTGTAATAATGACCAGGATGAATGAGTTGTCTTCCATGAAGTAAGTGGTAGTAGAGCCATCAAGCTGTATAAGAACACTTTCTAACTGAAGAGTAATTATCATGTTTCATATATGTGTGACTGAGTTTGAATAGATACCAAGGTTCAAAGCAAGTTCCCTAAACTTAATTTAGATTCTCATACCACTCACATTTGCTACATTGTCACTTCTTCCTTTATACTTGTATAATGCTAAGAATATTTAGGCTATACTCCATTAAAAATAACAAAGCCCAGTGGTTTATGATAATTAAGGTAAATACCATAAAATGAGATGTACAAATATGACCAAGATACCATGTTTCAAACTAGAAGTAAAGGATTTAAATTCACCATCTTAGAAGCATATTATTATACTGAATATAAATGCATAAACCCAGCTAAATTATTTTTAAAAATTATATACTACACAGGTCAAGAAGCAACAGTTAGAACTGTTGCTTCTTGGAAAAATGGAAGCATGGACATGGAAAAATGGACTAGTTCCAAACTGGGAAAAGGAATATGACAAGGCTATATATTGTCACCCTGCTTAATTAACTTCTATGCAGAGTACATCATGCAAAATGCTGGGCTGGATCAAGCACAAGTTGTAATCAAGTTTGCCGGGAGAAATATCAACAATCTCAGATATGCAGATGACACCACCCTTGGGGCAGAAAGTGAAGAGAAACTGAAGAGCCTATTGATGAAAATGAAAGAGGAGAATGAAGAAGCTGGCTTAAAATTCAACATTCAGAAAACTAGGATCATGGCATTTGGGCCCATCACTTCATAGCAAATAGATAGGGAAACAATGGAAACAGTGAGAGACTATGTCCTTGAACTCCAAAATCACTA
Organism: Tragelaphus eurycerus; assembly: GCA_935064755.1. Classification (NCBI taxonomy): domain Eukaryota; kingdom Metazoa; phylum Chordata; class Mammalia; order Artiodactyla; family Bovidae; genus Tragelaphus; species Tragelaphus eurycerus. Next base: position 11,174,790 of record CAKXYN010000004.1, read on the forward strand.
CAGATGGTGACTGCAGCCATGAAATTAGAAAACACTTGCTCCTTGGAAGAAAAGCTACGACCAACCTAGACAGCATATTAAAAAACAGAGACATTACTTTGTTGACAAAGGTCCATTTAGTCAAAGCTATGGTTTTTCCAGTAGTCATGTATGGATGTGAAGTGAAGTGAAGTGAAGTTGCTCAGTTGTGTCTGACTCTTTGTGACCCCATGGATTGTAGCCTGCCAGGCTCCTCTGTCCATCGGATTCTCCAGGCAAGAATACTGGAGTGGGTTGCCATTTCCTTCTCCAGGGGATCTTCCCGACCCAGGGATCAAACCCGGGTCTCCCGCATTGGAGATAGATGCTTTACCATCTGAGCCACCAGGGAAGCCCAATGGATGTGAAAGTTGGACCATAAAGAAAGCTAAGCACTGAAGAACTGACACTTTTGAACTGTGGTATTGAAAAAGACACTTGAGAGTCCATCAGACTACAAAGAGATCAAAGCAGTCAATCCTAAAGGAAATCAGTCCTAAATATTCATTGGAAGGACTGATGCTAAAGCTGAAACTCCAATACTTTGGCCACCTTATGTGAAGAACTGACTCATTGGAAAAGACCCTGATGGTGGGAAAGATTGAAAGCTGGAGGAGAAGGGGAAGACAGAAGATGAGATGGTTGGATGGCATCACTAACTGGAAGGACATGAGTTTGAGTAAGTTCCCAGAGTTGATGGACAAGGAAGCCTGGGGTGCTATGGTTCATGGGGTCACAAAGAGTTGGACATGCCTGAGCAACTTAACTGAACTGATAATCATGAAAACATGGAAAATTTAAAAAGAAATTAAAATAAATTTTATATTCATGACTATATATACCACAGGCTAATAAAAACAATATTGAGTAGCTCGATAAATATCAGATTAAATATATGATTTTTAAGTGTCATTAAAGAAGAGAGCCAGAATATAGTGATAAAGTTTTCAGTTTTCCAGAAAATTTTAAACACTCTAAACTGTTATTTTCTAATCAGATCAGATCAGTAGCTCAGTCATGTCTGACTCTTTGCGATTGACTTCCCTGATGGCTCAGATGGTAAAGAATCTGCCTGCAATGCAGGAGACCTGGGTTCAATCCCTGAGTAGCGAAATTATCTGGGGCTTTGCTAGTGGCTCAGACAATCCACTTCAGTATTCTTGCCTTGAGAATCCCATGGACAAAGGAGACTGGAGGACAACAGTCCTTGAGGTCACAAAATGTTGGACACAACTGAGTAAATTTCACTTCACTTCAAAAATACTATGTTGCATTTTATGAAAATAAAGAGGTAATTGCCAATTTCCAATCATGTTTTCAGATTACAACCTACCTTTCCACTTAATGTAACTAATATAAGCTTTCTTAACTGAGGCAAGGGTTTTCTCTCTTCTCACACCAAATCCCCATTTGTCTTAGTCTATTCAGGCTGCTCTAACCAAATACCACTGACTAAGTGGTTTATGAACAGGAGAAATTTATTTCTCACATTTCTTTAGACTAAATCCAAGCACAAGAGGCCAGCATGTAAGTTCTGATGAAGGTTTACTTCCTCTTTCCTGTGTCTTCAGTTTATGAAATGGATGATAGATCTCTGTGGAGTTTCCTTTATAATAGCATTGATCTCACAACATGCACACACTGCTGTAATTAAAATGAATAATCAAGGACCTACTGTATAGCACAGGGAACTCTGGTCAATGTTATGTGGTAGCCTGGATGGGAGGGGAGTTGGGAGAGAATGGCTACATGTATATGTAAGGCTGAGTCCCTTTGCTGTCCACCTGAAATTATCACAACATTGTTAATTGACTATACTCCTATAAAATAAAGTTTTAAAAAAGAGCTTTGATCTCATTTGTGCCAACTCATCACACATGACCTAATCACCTCCCAAAGCCCCCATCCAACTGGTACCTCATCTTTACAGATTAGGATTTCAGTATATGAATTTGGGAAGGGCCCATTCTGCATACAGCATCATTTAATACAAGAAGGACCTCAATAAATATCGGCTGATTAAATAAATTACTGATAGACCTAATATACAAAATATAAAAGTATGAAATATATCAAATACATTTAGTTTACTGGATATATAGGGATCCTTGCAACCCATAATAAAACAGTAAATAACCTATACTAATAAAAGAGAATATTTACAATAGTTTTCCATTAAACATATCTTTGAAAGAGATTTTCTAAATTAGCATCATACAGATCACATGCATTAAAAACCATTAATTTACAAATAAATGATAAAAGATACATTTAAAAATAAGGGAAAGAAATTAAATTAAAGAAAATTAGAAAAATAAATAATATAAAAGACCCAAATTAATGCAGTAGAAAAAGATGACATTGATATAGATTATCAGCAGAAACAGCCGTTGGCTCTTTGCAAATGCTAAAAAATGAGAAAATAAGACAGGTTTAAATACAAATGATTAGAAATGAAAAAGGAAATATAATTTTCAAAAAATAGAATAAAAATCCCAAGAAGGTTATGGATACACATTTGAAAATTTCAAAGAAATAGAAAAGTTCTTAAAAACTATGATTTACTTAGACTTACTTGAGAAGAGTCCTGGGTGTTCATTGGAAGGACTGATACTAAAGTCGAAACTCCAATACTTTGGCCACCTCATGCGAAGAGTTAATTCATTGGAAAAGACCCTGATGCTGGGAGGGATTGGAGAAGGCAATGGCACCCCACTCCAGTACTTTTGCCTGGAAAATCCCATGGATGGAGGAGCCTGGTGGGCTGCAGTCTATGGGGTTGCTAAGAGTCGGACATGACTGAGCGACTTCACTTTTACTTCTCACTCTCATGCCTTGGAGAAGGAAATGGCAACCCACTCCAGTGTTTTTGCCTGGAGAATCCCAGGGACGGGGGAGCCTGGTGAGCTACGTCTATAGAGTCGCACAGAGTTGGACACGACTGAAGTGACTTAGCAGTAGCAGCTGGGAAGGATTGGGGGCAGGAGGAGAAGGGGACGACAGAGGGTGAGATGGTTGGATGGCATCACCCATTCAATGCACATGAGTTCGACTGAACTCGGGGAGTTGGTAATGGACAGGGAGGCCTGGAGTGCTGCGATTCATGGGGTCACAAAGAGTCAGATACGACTGAGCTACTGAACTGAACTGAACGTACTTGAGAAGAAATTAATATCAGAATGATCTCAGTTCTTTTCAAAAAATGTACCAATAATTAAAAGCTTCACTCTTGGGCAAAAATATATCCAAGCTTTTTAAAATAGAATTTTATTAAAATTTCAAGAAATGTATCATTCCAAGATCTGTGCAAAAACAGAAAGAAGGAAGACACACTGAGTTTTTAAATATAAGGCCACTATGACATGCTTGCTTCCCTGGTGGTTCTGAAGGTAAAGAGCCTTCAGAGCTGGAGCCCCAGGTGAGATTCCTGGATCAGGAAAATCCCCTGGAGAAGGAAGTGGCAGCCCTGTCCAGTATTCTTGCCTGGAAAATCCTTTGGACAGAGGAGACTGGTGGGCTATAGTCCACAGCTTTGCAAAGTGCTGGACACGACCAAGCAACTAACAACAAAAACATGATATAATTGCAATAATCCTAAACAAAATACTATATCAAATGTTGAAGATTATGATCAAGTTAAATTCATTCTAAGAACACAGAGCTGCTCTAATATTAAAAAGTTTGTTAATATAATTCACCATAGACTGAGATGAAAATACTGTGCTAACTAAAACAGTGTATTAAAATAGTTAAAGAAAATCAACACATCTTTACTATTAGAAGAAAATATCTTAAAACTAAGACAAGAAAACTTATTAAACCTAATAAGCTGCATTTACAAAGAAACCTTAGCTGGCATCAATTACGATGATAAAGTGTTAGAATGGCACTACTTACAACAAGCAACAAAAAAAAGATGTCCACTATCCTATCATACATCATCTGAATATCACATTTTAACTCTTAACTAAGAGATAAAAAAAACAAATAGTAGACACAGAATTGAACGGGGATACAAATATTGTCATTATTATCAAATACCAATATCTTTCTGGAAAATGATGTTCTAAGTGAAATATGTAATGTTCATGAAAGAAAAATAATTTTAAAATTTTGCAACTTCTTTTGAATAAAGAGAACATGTTCATGGATAGTTCACTTTCCCCCTAACTGATCAAGACTTTTCATGGAATTTGACAATCTATCTCTAAATTAATATGTGTTGCAAAATAACCAACATAGGCAGCAAAATCACAGATTGTAAAGAACCAGAAATGTATTATAAAACGTAGGAGGACTCTTGTTGGCCATGGGGCTTCCCTGGTGACTCAGATGATAAAATATCTGCTGGCAATGCAGGATACCTGTGTTTGATCCCTGGGTCAGGACAATCCCCTGGAGAAGGGAATGGCAACCCACTCCAGTATTCTTGCCTGGTGAATCCCCATGGACAGAGGAGACTGGCAGGCTACAGTTCATGGGGTTGCAAAGAGTCCGACACTACTGAGCAACTACGTTGCTGGCTATGTTCCCACTCTTCTTAATGTGATTTTCAGACTCAGGGAAGAAAAGATAAAGGGTAAAAGCCATAATATGAAAGTTGGCTCATGAAATGTAGCTTTCAAAACAGTGTAAAAGTGAAATTAATCCAATCTGGGATTGACAGCTAACCAAGACATCTTTTGTTCTTTGGCATTTAAAGGATACTCATCCTTAAAATGCAAGTGTTTCAATGTAATTAACATCAGCATATGATAACTCTTAAGAAATAGAACAGGGCAAATATTTTACTGCCACAATCTGTAATGACTACAACCCCTAGATCAAAATTATTGTCAGATCTGCATTTTTTTCTAAATTACATTTCTGATTCTAAATAATATCCCATTTTAAAAATGGCTTTTATTACTTACTACTTATCTGGAATGTATGTTCAATGCAATGTAATAGAAGGAGAAAAATCACATTACCTATAAATGATCCGCAGGCTTAATAAGGAATGTGGGGTTTTAATTATTATTTTACTTAATTTTTCCCATTTTCTGGTTTCAAAATCAGGATAGATCAAGCCTTTTTTATGGAGAAAAAAGTTCTAAATAAAAACATGTTCAGGGCTTCTATGGTGGCTCAGTGGTAAAGAATCCATCTGACAATGCAGGAGACATGAGTTTGATCCCTGGTCTGGGAAGATCCGATATACTGCAGAGCATGAAGCCTATGTGCCACAACTACTGAGTGCATGTGCTACAACTATTGAAGCTGGCATGCCTACAGCCCATTCTCTGTAACAAGAAGCCACTAAAATAAGAAGTCTGCACACTGCAATTAGAGAGTAGTTCCCACTCAACCACAACTACAGAAAATCTTGCACAGCAATGAAGACCTAGTATAGCCAAAAGAGACACTGATGTATAGAACAGACTTTTGGACTCTGGGACCGGGAGAGGGTGGGATGATTGGGGAGAATAGCATTGAAATATGTATAATAATATATCTGAAATGTATTAATTGTTCAAACTAATCACTGTCATGTTACAATTTGTTCATATTAGATGTTTGTAATGTTTCTGATAATCAATAAAAGAGATTCTTGATACCTAAAAAAAAAAAAAAAAAAAAAAATTTAAAAAAGTTAATAATTTACAGATATATAATAACTTAACACACAATACACTCAATACACATGTGTTATATACCTAAATATATGTACACATAAACCATCTCTATATTATATTCAAAATTATAGATAATTTTTCAACATATTTCAGATAAAACTTAGGGTCAAAAAGTCAACTTACTTGGGGGATACATATCAACTAGTAAAAATGAAAACTTTCATTTAAAAGGACCTATTAATTTTCGTATTCAAAGTACATTCATGAAAAAGGTTGCCAAGTAAAATTCCTTCTTCCTTGAGATCCTGCCTTCCTTTTTAACATGATTCATATCATGTGCCCTAACATAAAATAACTAATATTTTTTATATGTAGAAAGGGTATGTTTTCAGAAGACATATTACACACATGTTATGCACAACATGAACAGTATGGAAAGGCAAAATGATCGGATACTGAAAGAGGAACTCCCCAGGTCAGTAGGTGCCCAATATGCTACTGGAGATCAGTGGAGAAATAACTCCAGAAGGAATGAAGGGATGGTGCCAAAGCAAAAACAATACCCATGGTGGATGCAACTGGCAATAGAAGCAAGATCTGATGCTATAAAGACCAATATGCATAGGAACCTGGAATGTCAGGTCCATGAATCAAGACAAATTGGAAGTGGTCAAACAGAAGATAGCAAGAGTGAACGTTGACATTCTAGGAATCAGTGAACTCAAATGGACTGGAATGGGTGAATTTAACTCAGATGACCATTATATCTACTACTGCAGGCAGGAATCCCTTAGAATAAATGAAGTAGCCATCATGGTCAACAAAAGAGTCCAAAATACAGTACTTGGATGCAATCTCAAAAACGACAGAATGATCTCTGTTTCCAAGGCAAACCATTCAATATCGCAGCAATCCAAACCTATGCCCCAACCAGTAACACTGAAAAAGCTGAAGTTGAATGGTTCTATGAAGACCTACAAGTCCTTTTAGAACTAACATCCAAAAAAGATGTCCTTTTCATTATAGGGGACTGGAATGCAAAAGTAGGAAGTCAAGAAACACCTGGAGTAACAGGCAAATTTGGCCTTGGAATACGAATGAAGCAGGACAAAGGCTAATAGAGTTTTGCCAAGAGAACGCACTGATCATAGCAAACACCCTCTTCCAACAACACAAGAGAAGACTCTACACACGGACATCACCAGATGGTCAACACCAAAATCAGGTTGATTATGTTCTTTGCAGCCAAAGATGGAGAAGCTCTATACAGTCAGCAAAAACAAGACTGGGAGATGACTGTGGCTCTGATCATGAGCTCCTTATAGCCAAATTCAGAATTAAATTGAAGAAAGTAGGGAAAACCACTAGACCATTCAGGTATGACCTAAATTAAATCCCTTATGATTATACAATGGAAGTGAGAAATAGATTTAAGGGACTAGATCTGATAGATGGAGTGCCTGATGAACTATGGACTGAGGTTCCTGACATTGTACAGGAGACAGGAATAAAGACCATCCCCATGTAAAAGATATGCAAAAAAGCAAAATGGCTGTCTGGGAAGGCCTTACAAATAGTTGTGAAAAGAAGAGAAGAGAAGTGAAAAGCAAAGGAGAAAAGGAAAGATATAAGCATCTGAATACAGAGTTCCAAAGAATAGCAAGAAGAGATAAGACAGACTTCCTCAGCAATCAATGCAAAGAAATAGAGGAAAACAACAGAATGGGGAAGACTGGAGATTGCTTCAAGAATATTAGAGTTATCAAGGGAACATCATGCAAAGATGGGCTTAATAAAGGACAGAAATGGTATGGACCTAACAGAAGCAGAAGATATTAAGAAGAGTTGGCAAGAATACAGAGAAGAACTGTACAAAAAAATCTTCATGACCGAAATAATCACAACAGTATGATCACTGACCTAGAGCCAGAAATCCTGGAATGGGAAGTCAAGTGGGCCTTAGAAAACATCAATATGAACAAAGCTAGTGGAGGTGATGGAATTCCAGTTGAGCTCTTTCAAATCCTGAAGGATGATGCTGTGAAAGTGCTGCACTCAATATGCCAGCAAATTGGGAAAACTCAGTAGTATCCACAGGACTGGAAAAGGTCAGTTTTCATTCCAATCCCAAAGAAAGGCAATGCCAAAGAATGCTCAAACTACTGCACAATTGGACTCATCTCACATGCTAGTAAAGTAATACTCAAAATTCTCCATGCCAGGCTTCAGCAATAAGTGAACTGTGAACTTCCAGATGTTAAAGCTGGCTTTAGAAAAGGCAGAGGAATGAGAGATCAAATTGCCAACATCCACTGGATCATTGAAAAAGCAAGAGAGTTCCAGAAAAACATCTATTTCTGCTTTATTGACTATGCCAAAGCCTTTGTCTGTGTGTATCACAATAAACTGCAGAAAATTCTTAAAGAGATGGGAATACCAGACCACATGACTTGCCTCTTGAGAAACCTATATGCAGGGCAGGAAGCAACAGTTAGAATTGGGCATGGAACAAGAGATTGGATCCAAATAGGAAAAGCAAAATGTCAAGGCTGTATATTGTCACCCTGCATATTTAATTTATATAAAGAGTACATCATGAGAAACGCTGGACTGGAAGAAGCACAAGCCAGAATCAAGATTGACGGGAGAAATATCAATAACCTCAGATATACAGATGACACCACCCTTATGGCAGAAAGTGAAGAGGAACTAAAAAGCTTCTTCATGAAAATGAAAGTGGAGAGTTAAAAAAGTTGGCTTAAAGCTCAACATTCAGAAAACGAAGATCCTGGCATCTGATCCCATCACTTCATGGGAAATAGATGGGGAAACAGTGGAAACAGTGTCAGACTTTATTTTGGGGGGCTCCAAAATCACTGCAGATGGTGACTGCAGCCATGAAATTAAAAGACACTTACTCCTTGGAAGGAAGTTATGACCAACCTAGATAGCATATTCAAAAGCAGAGACATCACTTTGCCAACAAAGGTTCGTCTAGTCAAGGCTATGGTTTTTCCTGTGGTCATGTATGGATGTGAGAGTTGGACTCTGAAGAAAGCTGAGCACCGAAGAATTGATGCTTTTCAATTGTGGTGTTGGAGAAGACTCTTGAGAGTCCCTTGGACTGCAGGGAGATCTAACCAATCCATTCTGAAGGAGATCAGCCCTGGGATTTCTTTGGAAGGAATGATGCTAAAGCTGAAACTCCAGCACTTTGGCCACCTCATGTGAAGAGTTGACTCATTGGAAAAGACTCTGATGCTGGGAGGGATTGGGGGCAGGAAGACAATGGGATGACAAAGGATGAGATGGCTGGATGACATCAGCGACTCAATGGACATGAGTTTGAGTGAACTCTGGGAGTTTGTGATGGACAGGGAGGCCAGGTGTGCTGTGATTTGTGGGGTTGCAAAGAGTCGGACAGGACTGAGTGACTGAACTGAACTGAATTGACACACAACATGTTACACACAACACCTCAAATATTAGATCTTTCTTTGATTACTTGATGTTACACTGTAGTCATTTTTTATGTCCATTAAATGTCTATGTGTGCTCTATGTGCTAAAGAATCTCAAAATAGGATGGTCAGCTTTTTTTTTTTTTTTTAACACATGTGCATATATGTGAGTTATATTTCTTTTTTTTTTTTTTTTTTTTATTGAAGTATGATTTCCTTACCCACTTTTGTTGCTTTCTGTCAAACCTCAACATGAATCAGCCATAGGTATACATATATCCCCTCCTTTTTGAACCATCCTCCCATCTCCCTCCCCATCCAACACCTCTGAGTTGATAGAGACCCTGTTTGAGTTTTCTGAGCCATACAATAAATTCCTGTTGGCTATCTTTTACATTTGGTATGTGTTTCCATGTTACTCTTTCAATACACCTTACCCTTTCCTCCTCTCTCCCCATGTCCATAAGTCTGTTCTCTATGTCTTTTTCTCCACCGTTAGACATAGACATAGACATAGACATAGACATATGTCTATGTCTCCTGTAAATAAAGTCTTCAGTACCAGTTTTCTAGATTCCGTATATATGTGTTAGAATATAATATTTATCTTTCTCTCTCTGACTTACTTCACTCTGTATGATAGGTTCTAGGTTCATCCTGCTCATTAGAACTGACTCAAAGGCATTCCTTTTTGTGCCTGAGTAATATTCCATTGTAGAGATATAGCACAACTTCTTTATCCATTCATCTGTCAATGAACATCTAGGTTGCTTCCATGTTCTAGCTATTGTAAATAGTGCTACAGTGAACAATGCGATACATATGTCTTTTTCAATTTCTGTTTCCTCAGGGTATATGTCTAAGAGTGGTATTGCTGGGTCATATGGTGGTATTATTCCTAGTTTTTTTATGGAATGTCCATACCATCTTCTTTAGTGGCTGTATCAATTTACATTCCCACCAACAGTGTAATAGCGTTCCCTTTTCTCCACACCCTCTCCAACATTTATTGTTTGTAGACTTTTTGATGATGACCATTCTGACTGGTGTGAGGTGATATCTCATTGCAGTTTTGATTTTCATTTCTCTAATAATGAGTGGTTTTGAGCATCTTTTCAGGTGTTTGTTAGACATCTGTATGTCTTCTTTGGAGAAACAACTGTTTAGTATTTTTTCCCCACTTTTTGATTGGATCGTTTGTTTTTCTGCTGTTGAGTTGTATGAGCTGCTTGCATATGTTTCTTATCATTAAATAGATAGTAACGTCCCACTATGGGAAAGATATTCAAAATCAATTAAGATGATGTTTGAATAGATAATTCTGCTAGATAATCTAAACCTTATTACAGATTTTTACTAAGTCAGTCATGAGCCAGTTTTAAACTTTTCCCAATCTAAATGATATGATGATACAACTATAATTCCTTTGAGTCAGTTCTAATGAGCGGGATGAACCTAGAACCTATCATACAGAGTGAAGTAAGTCAGAGAGAGAAAGATAAATATTATAGACCTTATAGATTTCACCAAAATCAGATCAATTTGAATTTCAGACCCAAGTGTAAAGGCAAACTGTAAAATTTCTAGAAGGCAACACTGGAGAAAATAGTAACCTCAGTTTGGGGAATGACTTTTTCATACAATACTAAGCACCATTTATAAAAGAAAAACTGATAAGATGTACTTCATTTAAATTTGCAAAAAACACATCTAATAAAAGACTCTAGTGGATAAAATCCATGAAACAAAGGTTCTAGACAGTAACCTACAATAAAGGACTTACTTTATTATGGTATCTATACAAAAGTAATTCATCTTCTTATTTCACAACATGGGGTGAATCTGAATTTCTGTTTTGAACACTTATTTTTTTTTTTTCACATTCCTCTACCAGATGACCCAGGTCCTCTGACTCTGTAATATCCTCAGAATTTTTTCCTACTGTCACAGGAAAATGTTAGAGAATTAATTCAGTATATGCCCCCTGTCATTTTTAATTTTACAGATTGAAATTTGAGTAATTTCTGAAGCTGTATTCCTTATGTTTCTCTTTCCAGATAACTGATCTCAGTGACTCTTACAGAATAATATGAGATTATTTATGTGTGGATAAATGGAAGTGTGCTTTCTCCACAATATGGATATTCAAATCTATTATACATATTATTTACAGTACCAAATCTCTAGAAAAATATTGACAATAAATATCAATCAAGAGTCTGGAATTCTTTTTAATATCAAATAGTTGATGCTATATATAGTATAAAATAAGGAAAGAATAATTTGTATATATGCAAAAAATTTAAGTGCACTGAGACATTCATTTAACAAATAAAATGCAAAATGATAAATTTGTGTTAGTTTTCTCTTTATTCAATAGGCTTCAACTAGAAATCATGCACGTGAAAAAAACAGGTGAAACAGTTTTAATTAGCTATCTCAGCTGCTGGAGATGATCCTACATTTTCTGATATTCAAAAATTAAATTGCAATTGTCTCTTTTCAAAGCACAAGAAACATAGGGTTTCTAATATTATTGTTCATTATTACTTTTAGATGATTTAATATATATTTCATTGTTAATATCCTTGTTGCTGTTCAATATCTACTACTTTCCTTTTTGTGGATTAATGTTTTGGGTGTTAATTTGCTAAGTGGAACTCAGAAGAAGAAATGTGGTCAGGTAGGTTCTCTTCTTCTGAATGAAGTTATCATAGTGTTGTAAGTGAACAAATACATGACATACTTAATGTATGAATACTTAAAATATAATGATCATGTTTAAGTTCAATTCAGCACAGTTGCTCAGTCTTGTCCAAATCTTTGCACCCCCTTGAACCGCAGCACACCAGGCCTCCCTTTCAATCACCAACTACCAGAGTCCGCCCAAACCCATGTCCATCGAGTTGATGATGCCATCCAACCATCTCATCCTCTGTCATCTCCTTCTCCTCCTGCCCTCAATCTTTCCCAGCATCAGAGTCTTTTCAAATGAGTCAGCTCTTTGCATCAGGTGGCCAAAGTATTGGAGTTTCAGCTTCAACATCATTCCTTCCCATGAACACCCAGGACTGATCTCCTTTAGAATGGACTTGTTGGATGTCCTTGCAGTCCAAGGGACTCTCAAGAGTCTTCTCCAACACGACATTTCAAAAGCATCAATGCTTCAGCACTCAGCTTTGTTTAGAGTCCAAATCTCGCATCCATACATGACCACTGGAAAAACCAAAGCCTCAGCTAGACGGACTTTTGTTGGAAAATAATGTCTCTGCTTTTTAATACGCTGCCTAGGTTGGTCATAATTTTCCTTTCAAGGAGTAAGCGTCTTTTAATTTCATTGCTGCAATTGCCATCTGCAGTTATTTTGGAGCCCAGAAAAATAAAGTCAGTCACTATTTCCCACTGTTTCCATATCTATCTGCCATGATGTAATGGGACCAGATGCCATGATTTAGGTTTCTGAATGTTGAGCTTTAAGCCAACGTTTTCACTCTCCACTCTCACTTTCATCAAGAGGGTTTTTAGTTCTTCTTCACTTTCTGGCATAAGGGTGGTGTCATCTGCATATCTGAGGTATTTGATATTTCTCCCAGCAATCTTGATCCCAGATCTGCTTCCTCCAGCCCAGTGTTTCTGATGATGTACTCTGCACATAAGATAAATAAGCAGGGTGACAATACACAGCCTTGACGTACTGCTTTTCCTATTTGGAACCAGTCTGCTGTTCCATGTCCAGTTCTAAATATTGCTTAGTGACCTGCATACAGGTTTCTGAAGAGTCAGGTCAGATGGTCTGGTATGCCCATCTCTTTCAGAATTTTCTGTAGTTTATTGTGATCCACACAGTCAAAGGCTTTGGCTTAGTCAATAAAGCAGAAATAAATGTTTTTTTGGAACTCTCTTGCTTTTTTGATGATCCATCAGATGTTAGCAATTTGATTTCTGGTTCCTGTACCTTTTATAAAACCAGCTTGAACATCTGGAAGTTCATGGTTCATGTATTGCTGAAGCCTGGCTTGGAGAATATTGAGCATTACTTTATAGCATGTGAGACGAATGCAATTGTGGGGTAGTTTGAGGATTCTTTGGCATTGCCTTTCTCTGAAAACTGACCTTTTCCAGTCCAGTAATGCCAAAGAAGCTGAAGTTGAACAGTTCTACGACAGGGATCAAGACCATCCCCAAGGAAAAGAAATGCAAAAAAGCAAAATGGCTGTCTGCGGAGGCCTTACAAATAGCTGTGAAAAGAAGAGAAGCGAAAAGCAAAGGAGAAAGGGAAAGATATAAACATCTAAATGCAGAGTTCCAAAGAATAGCAAGAAGAGATAAGAAAGCCTTCTTCAGTGATCAATGCAAAGAAATAGAGGAAAACAACAGAATGGGAAAGACTAGGGATCTCTTCCAGAAAATCAGAGATACCAAAGGAACATTTCATGCAAAGATGGGCACGATAAAGGACAGAGATGGTGTGGACCTAACAAAAGCAGAAGATATTAAGAAGAGGTGGCAGGAATACACAGAAGAACTGTACAAAAAAGAGTTTCAAGACCCAGATAATCATGATGATGTGATCACTGACCTAGAGCCAGACATCTTGGAATGTGAAGTCAAATGGGCCTTAGAAAGCATCACTACGAACAAAGCTAGTGGAGGTGATGGAATTCCAGTGGAGCTCTTCCAAGTCCTGAAAGATGATGCTGTGAAAGTGCTGCACTCAATATGCCAGCAAATTTGGAAAACTCAGCAGTGGCCACAAAATTGGAAAAGGTCAGTTTTCATCCCAATCCCAAAGAAAGGCAATGCCAAAGAGTGCTCAAACTACCACACAATTGCACTCATCTCACACGCTAGTAAAGTAATGCTCAAAATTCTCCAAGCCAGGCTTCAGCAATATGTGAACCGTGAACTTCCTGATGTTCAAGCTGGTTTTAGAAAAGGCAGAGGAACCAGAGATCAAATTGCCAACATCTGCTGGATCATGGAAAAAGCAAGAGAGTTCCAGAAAAATATCTATTTCTGCTTTATTGACTATGCCAAAGCCTTTGACTGTGTAGATCACAATAAACTATGGAAAATTCTGAAAGAGATGGGAATACCAGACCACCTGATCTGCCTCTTAAGAAATCTGTATGCAGATCAGGAAGCAACAGTTAGAACTGGTCATGGAACAACAGACTGGTTCCAAATAGGAAAAGGAGTACGTCAAGGCTGCATATTGTCACCATGTTTATTTAACTTCTATGCAGAGTACATCATGAGAAATGCTGGACTGGAAGAAACACAAGTTGGAATCAAGATTGCTGGGAGAAATATCAATAACCTCAGATATGCAGATGACACCACCCTTCTGGCAGAAAGTGAAGAGGGGCTAAAAAGCCTCTTGATGAAAGTGAAAGTGGAGAGTGAAAAGGTTGGCTTAAAGCTCAACATTCAGAAAACGAAGATCATGGCATCTGGTCCCATCACTACATGGGAAATAGATGGGGAAACAGTGGAAACAGTGTCAGACTATTTTTCTGGGCTCCAAAATCACTGCAGATGGTGACTGCAACCATGAAATTAAAAGACACTTACTCCTTGGAAGGAAAGTTATGACCAACCAAGATAGCATATTCAAAAGCAGAGACATTACTTTGCCAACAAAAGTTCGCCTAGTCAAGGCTATGGTCTTTCCTGTGGTCATGTATGGATGTGAGAGCTGGACTGTGAAGAAGGCTGAGCGCCGAAGAATTGATGCTTTTGAACTGTGGTGTTGGAGAAGACTCTTGAGAGTCCCTTGGACTGCAAGGAGATCCAACCAGTCCATTCTGAAGGAGATCAATCCTGGAATTTCTTTGGAAGGAATGATGCTAAAGCTGAAACTCCAGTATTTTGGCCATCTCATGCGAAGATTTGACTCATTGGAGAAGACTCTGATGCTGGGAGGGATTGAGGGCAGGAGAAGAAGGGGACGACAGAGGATGAGATGGCTGGATGGCATCACTGACTTGATGGGTGTGAGTCTGTGTGACCTCCGGGAGCTGGTGATGGACAGGGAGGCCTGGCGTGCTGCGGTTCATGGGGTCGCGAAGAGTTGGACACGACTGAGCGACTGATCTGATCTGATCTGATGAAGATCTACAAGACCTTCTAGAACTAACACCCCAAAAAGATGTCCTTTTCATTATAGGGGAATGGAATACAAAAATACGTTGTCAAGAAACACCTGGAGTAACAGGCAAATTTGGCCTTGGAGTACAGAATGAAACAGGGCAAGAGCTAATAGAGTTCTGCCAAGAGAACACACTGGTCATAGCAAACACCCTCGTCCAAAAATACAAGAGAAGACTCTACACATGGACATCACTAGATGGTCAACACTGAAATCAGATTGGTTCTATTCTTTGCAGCAAAAGATGGAGAAGCTCTTTACAGTCAGCAAAAATAAGACTGGGAACTGACTGTGGCTCAGATCATGAACTCCTTATTGCCAAATTCAGACTGAAATTGAAGAAAGTGGAGAAAACCATTAGACCATTCAGGTAAGACCTAAATCCCTTATGACTATACAGTGGAAGTGAGAAATAGATTTAAGGGGCTAGATTTGATAGACAGAGTGCCTGATGAATTATGGATGGAGGTTCATGACATTGTACAGGAAACAGGAATCGAGACCATCCCAAGACAAAGGAAGGCAAGAAAGCAAAATGGCTGTCTTAGGAGGCCTTACAAATAGCTGTGAAAAGATGGGAAGCAAAAAGCAAAGGAGAAAAGGAAAGATATACCCATTTGAATGCAGAGTTCCAAAGAACAGCAAGGAGAGATAAAGCCTTCCTCAGCAATCAATGCAAAGAAATAAAGAAAAAATATATAATGGAAAAGACTAGAGATACCTTCAAGAAATTAGAGATACCAAGGGAACATTTCATGCAAAGATGGGCTCAATAAAGGACAGAAATGTTAGGGACCTAACAGAAGTAGAGGATATTAAAAAGAGGTGGCAAGAATACACAGAAGAACTGTACAAAAAGATCTTCATGACCCAGATAATCATGATGGTGTGATCACTCACCTAGAGGTAGACATCCTGGAATGTGAAGTCAAGTGGGCCTTAGAAAGCATCACTATGAACAAAGCTAGGGGAGGTGATGGAATTCCAGTGGAGCTATTTCAAATCCTGAAAGATGATGCTGTGAAAGTGCTACACTAAATATGCCAACAAATATGGAAAACTCAGTAGAGGCCACAGGACTAGAATAGTTTAGTTTTCATTCTAATCCCAAAGAAAGGCAATGCCAAAGAATAATCATGTTTACGGATAATATTTGATGACTTTTGTTCCTGTACAAACACAGACACATACACACTGTTCTTTCCCTTAAGTGAAGTAATCTCAAATGACTTTGAAAGTGAACAAATCTTATTTAAAAACTCTGAATTTGAATTTGCTCAAATATTTACTAAACCATCATTATTAAGCATATACTTTACATGAAGTATAATATGGCTTTTATAATGTAAAGTTGAGTAATATATAATCTCAGATCTTAAGCAAAAGAAATTCTAGTAGAAAATACAATATATTCATTAGCATTTACAATAGATTTTAAGGCTGTACTGTTATACTGTTGTTATGTTGTAGTAGCCATGGGTGTCTCAAAAGATTGACTGTAGCTGGGCAGTCTTTCACCAAAATTTATGTTTGTGTATTTATATAGTGTGAATGGATCTTCATGAAAATATAATATAATTCCAAATGAATATATGTGCTAGTGGTACTCCTAAGTCGCTCCAGTGGTGTCTGACTCTTTGTGATCCTATGAACTGTAGCCTGCCAGGCTCCTCTGTCTATGGGATCCTCCAGGCAAGAAACAAGTGTGTTGCCATTTCCTTCTCCAGGGATCTTCCCGAAATGGAGACTGAACCTGTATCTCTTGCATTGGCAGCTGGGTTCTTTACCACTAACCCACCTGGGAAGCTCAAAGAATATATGCTATATACTAATACCTGGGTTCATAATTAAGCACAGCTATGTCTTAAGTGTAACTCAGGTGTGTTTCCAGATAAGAAATTCTGTGTTCTTCAATATTATTACATCAAAATAGAGATAATAATAATTCTTTTATATAAGGAGTTACCGTGTATAGACAAGTTCCTGGCACATGTTAAATTTCAGTAAACCTTGACTTCTTTATTATTATTACTATATTATTGTAATTAAATGCAAAAGGTACCACTTGCTACAGGCTGCAATTTTATCACTGTCTCAGTAATTTTTTTCAGACTTTGTAAAGATTTATATAGGCCATCTTTCTGCTAGTTTTATTTTATTCAAGTGCCCCTTTTCTAGTATATCAGGGATATTAAACTTCTACTCTGTTTTAATGTCTTTCACTAAATATTCTCTTTCCTTGATGTCTTTCTATACTGAACCCAGATGTGCTGTGCATTATACTAGGTTCTAAAAAGACCATGGTAAGCAAAAAAAAAGATACAGTGTCTTTCTACTGATGGAGTTTATCATCTAGCTCAGCTAGTGATAGAATTAAGTGTTGAAAGTGAAAGAGTTAGACACTCAGTTGTGTCCAACTCTTTGAGAACCCATGAACAGTATGTTGCCTGATAGGCTCCTCTCTCCAGGGAATCCTGCAGACAAAGATACTGGAATGGGTAGCCATTCTCTTCTCCAGGGGATCTTCCCAATCTAGGGATCAAACCCAAATGTCTGAGCCACCAGGGAAGCTCATGATAATATTACAAAGAAATTAGAATAATATTATCAGTCTATCATAGGCAGATGACTTAGTGATTTCAGGGAAAGTTCTGTTAGGAAGCTTTAGATGAGGTCTGTAATACAATTTACAGTTTATAAAGTAAATGAAAGAGGGAGTAGGAAGAAGCTATGAATTTTTATGAAAGCCATTGTGATTGCAATGAGCAATCTATGGGGAGCATATATTGAGATGGGGTTGAGGAAACTGACAATTTTATGTCATGCAGGCCATTGGAGGTCCTGTTGAGATATTGAGAAACGCTGGACTGCAAGAAACACAAGTTGGAATCAAGATTGCTGGGAGAAATCTCAATAACCTCAGATATGCAGATGACACCATCCTTATGGCAGAAAGTGAAGAGGAACTAAAAAGCCTTTTGATGAAAGTGAAAGTGGAGAGTGAAAAGTTGGCTTAAAGCTCAACATTCAGAAAACAAAGATCATGGCATTTGGTCCCATCACTTCATGGGAAATAGATGGGGAAACAGTGTCAGACTTTATTTTTCTGGGCTTTGCAGCCATGAAATTAAAAGACGTTTACTCCTTGGAAGGAAAGTTATGACCAACCTAGATAGCATATTCAAAAGCAGAGACATTACTTTGCAAACAAAGGTTTGTCTAGTCAAGGCCATGGTCTTTCCTGTGGTCAGGTATGGATGTGAGGGTTGGACTGTGAAGACGGCTGAGCACTGAAGAATTGATGCTTTTGAACTGTGGTGTTGGAGAAGACTCTTGAGAGTCCCTTGGACTGCAAGGAGATCCAACCGGTCCATTCTGAAGGAGATCAGCCCTGGGATTTCTTTGGAAGGAATGATGCTAAAGCTGAAACTCCAGTACTTTGGCCGCCTCATGTGAAAAGTTGACTCATTGGAGAAGACTCTGATGCTGGGAGGGATTGGGGGCAAGAGGAAAAGGGTACGACAGAGGATGAGATGGCTGGATGGCATCATTGACTCGATGGATGTGAGTCTGAGTGACCTCCGGGAGTTGGTGATGGACAGGGAGGCCTGGCGTGCTGCAGTTCATGGGGTCGCAAAGAGTTGGACACGACTGAGGGACTGATCTGATCTGATCTGATCTGATTATTGTATTTTTGTTTGTTTATTTACTTATTTTTTTCCAGATGTTCAAGCTGGATTTATTTTATTTTTTAAATTAAATTTTATTTTGCTTAACTTTACAATATTGTATTGCTTTTGCCATACATCAAGATGGATCCGCCACAAGTATACATGTGTTTCCCATCCTGAACCCTCCTCCCTCCTCCCTCCCCATACCATCCCTCTGGGTCATAATTTCTGACAGTCTTGGGCAATCACTGAAATGGTATGTGTATCTGTGTGCATGTGTATACTAATACATATCTAGGGTGGGATGAATGATAAAGTTAAATTTGAGGAATCAAATTTATACCAAATTTTAATCCCCAAATTTTTCTTGTCAGATTTTTCCAGGAACAAATAAAGAACATTCATCTGCTGATATTTCTCTTTGGCATTTTTTACTCCCCTGAGTGACTACAGTGATTGCAGTTTCTACAAGTTTTGCCTGTCTCCACCTGGAAGATATGCCTTCTCATGCTAGGCAGTAATGGCATCTTCAAAAGCACACTACTTAGTGTTTGCTATCATTTATTCTAGACACCAGTCTCTCTGTAACTTTTCACGTTTCCTCTCATAACTTGGTTTGGTTCCTGACCAAAGTGGATTGGTCTGATTTTTTTCTATTCATATTTCTTCTTTTAATCAAACTCTAGCACCACCCACTTAACTTCTTAGATACATTTTAACTTCTTAAAGAACCAATTAAATCTGAATTCAAGTTTTAAGTACATATGTTCCCACTAAAAATGATTTTTTTCAACATGTATATGAAAACAGACATTTTAACCTACTTTGGTGTATCTTTTTTAATCATTTGAAAGCAGGAAATGGAACAAGAATAACTACTGGGAATTAGCCTAAATTCATGGAAACACTTAATTTTTCAGGATCTGATTTTAACCCTAGGGCAATGCTTTTGAAAGCATATGGTTTAGATTTGGCATAAGAGTGGAAGCATGCTGAAATCATTGCCTAGAGATTCAGTCCTTTAATACAGAAGTGTTCCAGTTAGATTTGGTCAGAGATCACAGAAGCACATTTCCAGAGAAGGCTTCAGCATGTAAAATGTACTAAAGAATACAGCAATGAAACCACGGGACCACAATTCAGCCACCATTATTAGGCAAGCTACTATATTTCAGCTAATGTGTTGCACATTGGGGACATAAAGATTTTGAGATTTTGGTCCTCTATTATAGTTAGAACTTTGACCTAGTTATTTCTTCAAACAGCTCATATTATAAAGGTATAAGAGGTACCTAATAATAGAATGTGAAGTATGAGTCAAGCAATTTTGCTAAAAAAGCTATGAGAACCTAGAGAACTAAGTTATTTGCTCAGGCCATGGTGTGAGGGAAGGTACTACAGAGTAGGTGACATTTATTCTGAAATTGTAAAAATTGAGTATGATGTTTCTAAAAGTGGGGGATGATATTTCAGGTAAATGGAATGGTAGATGCCAAAGTAGAGAGATGTGAAACTACGTGGCCAAGAACATCATTCATGAGTACTTGAGTTTTCCTGGTGGCCTAGATGGTAAAGAATCTGCCTTCAATGCAGGAGACCTATGTTCTGATCCCTGGGTTGGGAAAATCTCCTGGAGAAGGGAATGGCTACCTACTCTAAAATTCAATGGACAGACGAGCCTGGTGGGCTATAGTCCATGGGGTCTCAAGGAGTCAGACATGACTGAGTGGCTAACACTTTCATTTTTTCATACAGTAAAGGATTTGAGACTTAAAAAGGCAGATTTGTGTCAGTTCACAAGTAATACATCAGAAGGACTGATGCCTAGCTTCAAAATATCTTAAGTCCTGATGGGATAAAGGTGACCATGGTTTGCAAGTAACTCAATCACATAATATATCCTGGAAAAGATAGCAATATCCCAGACTTCCATTTACCTCTGTAAAACAAGTCAGCACACTATCCAAAATAAGTGGATAAAGAAAGAGACAAGATTTAATTGATACCAGGAGGGAGACTAAGCAGAAGACAGAGTTATTAAATGTGGACTCTAAAAAACAGTATTCCCAAGGTCAAATGGCAACTATGTTAATACTTAATAAAAATTTTAGATTTGACAAATTTATAGGTAAATTTATTCATTAATAGGTGGGTTTAACACAGAGTAGACACAATAGAAAATATAATCTGAAAACTGTAAAATAGATAATAAATATGCAAAGCAAGCATCAGTCAGTTCAGTTCAGTTCAGTTGCTCAGTCCTGTCCGACTCTTTGCGACCCCATGAATCACAGCACTCCAGGCCTCCCTGTCCATCACCAACTCCCGGAGTTCACTCAGACTCACATCCATCGAGTCAGTGATGCCGTCCAGCCATCTCATCCTCTGTTGTCCCCTTCTCCTCCTGTCCCCAATCCCTCCCAGCATCAGAGTCTTCTCCAATGAGTCAACTCTTCACATGAGGTGGCCAAAGTACTGGAGTTTCAGCTTTAGCATCATTCCTTCCAAAGAAATCCCAGGGCTGATCTCCTTCACAATGGACTGGTTGGATCTCCTTGCAGTCCAAGGGACTCTCAAGAGTCTTTTCCAACACCATAGTTCAAAGCATCAATTCTTCAGTGCTCAGCCTTCTTCACAGTCCAACTCTCACATCCATACATGACCACAGGAAAGGCCATAGCCTTGACTAGACAGACCTTTGTTGGCAAAGTAATGTCTCTGTTTTTCAATATGCTATCTAGGTTGGTCATAACTTTCCTTCCAAGGAGTAAGCGTCTTTTAATTTCATGGCTGCAGTCACCATCTGCAGTGATTTTGGAGCCCAGAAAAATAAAGTCTGACACTAATTCCACTGTTTCTCCATCTATTTCCCATGCAGTGATAGGACCAGATGCCATGATCTTCGTTTTCTGAATGTTGAGCTTTAAGCCAACCTTATCACTCTCCACTTTCACTTTCACAAAGAGGCTTTTTAATTCCTCTTGACTTTCTGCCAGAAGGGTGGTGTCATCTGCATATCTGAGGTTATTGATATTTCTCCCAGCAATCTTGATTCCAGCTTGTGTTTCTTCCAGTCCAGCATTTCTCATGATGTACTCTGCATATAAGTTAAATAAACAGGGTGACAATATACAGCCTTGATGAACTCCTTTTCCTATTTGGAACCAGTCTGTTGTTCCATGTCCAGTTCTAACTGTTGCTTCCTGACCTGCATACAAATTTCTCAGGAGGCAGATCAGGTGGTCTGGTATTCCCATCTCTTTCAGAATTTCCCACAGTTTATTGTGATCCATACAGTCAAAGGCTTTGGAATAGTCAATAAAGCAGAAACAGATGTTTTGCTGGAACTCTCTTGCTTTTTCCATGATCCAGCGGATGTTGGCAATTTGATCTCTGGTTCCTCTGCTTTTTCTAAAACCAGCTTGAACATCAGGAAGTTCATGGTTCACATATTCCTGAAGCCTTGCTTGGAGAATTTTGAGCGTTATTTTACTAGTGGCCACAGGACTGGAAAAGGTCAGTTTTTATTCCAATCCCAAAGAAAGGCAATGCCAAAGAATGCTCAAACTTTCTGCCATAAAGATTTAAAAAATTTAAGCATCAGAGAACATTGAGAGAGATGAAGGAAATACAATTCATGATCTAACATACTGGTATTCTGTGTCCACAAAAACAAGAGAGAGAAAATGAGAAAGAAACAATATTTTAAAAGTTAATGGTTCAGAGTTTTCAAAAACACAAATGATGCTAAATTATAACATCAAAAGGTTTTACAAAATCAAGAATAATTATAAACTCAAACATATTTAGACAAATTACAGTATATCTGCAGGGTTAAAAAATAACCAATTCTATTTCTTCAAGAAATAATACAATGTCAAAAGATAAAAAAGAAATGTTTTTTTAAATACTGAGAGAAACTGTCAAACCAGAACACTATGCCCAATAATAACTATTATTAAAACCAAAACCCCAAAAATCCTGACTTCTGCTTCCAGCTAAAATGAATTAAGCTGTGCTAGAATTTCTCTTGCAGAGAAGGCAATGGCACCCCACTCCAGTACTCTTGCCTAGAAAATCCCATGGACGGAGGAGCCTGGTGGGCTGCAGTCCATGGGATCGCTAGAGTCGGACACTGAGCGAATTCACTTTCACTTTTCACTTTCATGCATTGGAGAAGGAAATGGCAATCCACTCCAGTGTTCTTGCCTGGAGAATCCCAGGGAAGGGAAAGTCTGGTGGGCTGCTGTCTCTGGGATCGCACAGAGTCAGACACGACTGAAGCGATGCAGCAGCAGCAGAATTTCTCTCCCATCTGAAACAACCAGAAAAACTAAACCAAATTTATCAAATAGCAAATTTTGCAATACTGAACACTGAGAAACAAAGGAGAAACACCCAGAGAGACAGGAAACAAGGTAAGCCATATGATTACTTCAGCTTACTATTTGAGACATATTCCAGGCTGAAGCATAGGGAAATTAATCCATGCAGATCTAAGCAGATCTCTGACTTTAGAAGACAGAGCTGAGTATTCTATGTGCAAAGAGGGAGGAATTAGAGGTTAGTGGACAGAGTACCTGAGAGGTGAAAGCTCTCAAACAGAATGCCAGTGATCTGCAGAGGGCCCTTCTCAAATATTCAGCCGAGGATTAATAGTGCATGCATGTAAGAAACCTACTTGATGTCAAAAAAAGAAAACCTACAAAAGGATTAGAAGAAATATAATTGGCATAAACACTTGGTGCATGCTTATTTTCCCCAGCCAGATGGAAAGCTTCCATAATCCATTGAGCATTGGGTAGAAAACACAGCAAAGTCTTACCTCAGTAGTAAGAAATAATTAGGTCAAGATTAAACACTGATTGACTTTTGCCAAGTACATCTTAAAAGCAGAACCTGAAAGGATCACACTTACTTCAAAACAAAACAAAACAAAACTACGTCCTAGAGAAAAGTCCAAAATATTTATAGGGATATAATAGTATCTAGTGCTCTAATATCCAACTAGGTAGAGTTCACAGCCTAATCAAAGACAATTAGGAATGGGAAGAAGCAGCAAAATCAAACTAGAGGGAAATAATTACTCATCAACCTTTGATCAAGAACTAACACAGATGTTATATTTAGCAGATAAGGATATTAAAAGTTATAACAACCATACTTTATATGTTAAAAAGCAAAGTAGAAACTGAAAAATAAATTGAGTCAAAATAAAATTTCTAGACATGAAAATTTTAATGACTGAGAAGAAAATACACTTAAATATTAAATTTAAGTCACATAGGAATATAATTAAAGTCAGATAGGAAATTTCAGAAGAAAAAAATAGTAAACTTATGAAATAGCAATCAGCTCAGATCAGATCCTTCGCTCAGTCGTGTCCGACTCTTTGCGACCCATAAACTGCAGCACGCCAGGCCTCCCTGTCCATCACGAATTCCCGGAGGTCACTCAGACTCACATCCATCGAGTCAGTGATGACATCCAGCCATCTCATCCTCTGTCGTCCCCTTCTCCTCCTGCCCCCAATCCCTCCCAGCATCAGAGTCTTCTCCAATGAGTCAACTCTTCGCATGAGGTGGCCAAAATACTGGAGTTTCAGCTTTAGCATCATTCCTTCCAAAGAAATCCCAGGGCTGATCTCCTTCAGAATGGACCGGTTGGATCTTCTTGCAGTCCAAAGGACTCTCAAGAGTCTTCTCCAACACCACAGTTCAAAAGCATCAATTCTTCGGTGCTCAGCCTTCTTCACAGTCCAGCCCTCACATCCATACCTGACCACAGGAAAGACCATAGCCTTGAGTAGGCGAACCTTTGTTGGCAAAGTAATGTCTCTGCTTTTGAATATGCTATCTAGGTTGGTCATAACTTTCCTTCCAAGGAGTAAGCGTCTTTTAATTTCATGGCTGCAGTCACCATCTGCAGTGATTTTGGAGCCCAGAAAAATAAAGTCTGACACTGTTTCCACTGTTTCTCCATCTATTTCCCATGTAGTGATGGGACCAGATGCCATGATCTTCGTTTTCTGAATGTTGAGCTTTAAGCCAACCTTTTCACTCTCCACTTTCACTTTCATCAAGAGGCTTTTGAGTTCCTCTTCACTTTCTGCCAGAAGGGTGGTGTTATCTGCATATCTGAGGTTATTGAGATTTCTCCCAGCAATCAACTTGTGTTTCTTCCAGTCCAGCATTTTTCATGATGTACTCTGCATATAAGTTAAATAAACATGGTGACAATATACAGCCTTGATGTACTCCTTTTCCTATTTGGAACCAGTCTGTTGTTCCATGACCAGTTCTAACTGTTGCTTCCTGACCTGCATACAGATTTCTCAAGAGGCAGTTCAGGTGGTCTGGTATTCCCATCTCTTTCAGAATTTTCCACAGGTTATTGTGATCTACACAATAGATCACACAATAGATCTACACAATAGATCTTTATTTGGCATAGTCAATAACACAGAAATAGATGTTTTTCTGGAACTCTCTTGCTTTTTCCATGATCCAGCGGATGTTGGCAATTTGATCTCTGGTTCCTCTGCCTTTTCTAAAGCCAGCTTGAACATCAGAAAGTTCATGGTTCACATATTGCTGAAGCCTGGCTTGGACAATTTTGAGCATTACTTTACTAGCGTGTGAGATGAGTGCAATTGTGTGGTAGTTTGAGCACTCTTTGGCATTGCCTTTCTTTGGGATTGGGATGAAAACTGATCTTTTCCAATTTTGTGGCCACTGCTGAGTTTTCCAAATTTGCTGGCATATTGAGTGCAGCACCTACACAGCTTCATCTTTCAGGATTTGGAGTAGTTCCACTGGAATTCCATCACCTCCACTAGCTTTGTTTGTAGTGATGCTTTCTAAGGGACTATCTAAATTATTACACAGAGAAAAATTTAACAATGAAGATTATTAGTGAGCTGTAGGGCAATTTCAGTTGGCTTGATACGAGTACGTGTGTACTTTTTGGTGTCCCCAACAATGGGTACTTTTGCATTCTGAAGAGATAGAACAGGAGACAATAAAACATTCACTGAAGAAATAATGCCCTACAATTTTCCAAATTATATGAGAACTATGATTTCAGATCCAAGAAGTTAATTGAAAATAAATATATACTTAAAATGACGTTAGTAGGTATACTGAAAGCAAAAACCCAAAAAAGTATTTTTATAGCCCAAAGTAGAGATTAATTGAAATCATTGAAAAAATACAAAAGAAGGCAGAAATATAAAGGGAGACAAAGAACAGACGGGGCAAAAAGAAAACGAATAGTAAGATGATGACTAGATCAATAATCACACTATGACTTCCCTAGTGGCTCAGTGGTAAAAAATCCACCTGCCAGTGCAGGGGACATGGGTTCAGTCCCTGGTTCAGAAACACACCACAGCCTATGAAGCAACTAAGCCCATGTGCCGCAAATATTGAGCCCGTGCTCTGGAGCCCAAGAACTGCAACTACTGAGTCCAAGTGCCAGAACTACTGAAGCTCATGTCCTAGAGCCCATGCTCCACAACAAGAGAAGCGACTGAACGCCACAGCTAGAGAGTATCCACACTCTCTGAAACTGGAGAAAAGCCCACACAAAAATGAAACAGAAACATAACACAACAAAAAATAAATATATAAAATTATTTGTATATAAATAATGTGTCAGATCAGATCAGTTGCTCAGTCGTGTCCGACTCTTTGCGACCCCATGAACTGCAGTATGCCAGGCCTCCCTGTTCATCACCAACTCCCGGAGGTCACTCAGACTCACAGCCATCGAGAATAATATGTGTATATATAACATGTGTATATATATATATATATATATATAACACACACACATATATATAATCACACTAAATATAACTGGTTTAAACAGCCCAATTAAAAGTCAGATTGGATAAAAATGCAATACCCAACTATAATTTGCCTGCAAGAAACACATTTTAAATATAAAGGGAAGTTCTTGAGAAATTTGTATGCAGGTCAGGAAGCAAGAGTTAGAAGTGGTCATGGAACAACAGACTGGTTCCAAATAGGAAAAGGAATACATCAAAAGAGCATATTGTCACCCTACTTGTTTAACTTATGTGCAGAATACATCATGAGAAATGCTGGACTGGAAGAAGCATAAACTGGAATCAAGATTGCTGGGAGAAATATCAAACACCTCAGATATGCAGATGACACCACCCTTATGGCAAAAAGTGAAGAAGAACTAAAGAGTCTCTTGATGAAAGTGAAAGAGGAGAGCAAAAATGTTGGCTTAAAACTCAACATTCAGAAAACTAAGAGCATGGCATCTGGTCCCATTACTTCATAGGAAATAGATGGGGAAACAGTGGAAACAGTGTCAGACTTTATTTTTCTGGGCTCCAAAATCACTGCAGATGGTGACTGCAGCCATGAAATTAAAAGACGCTTACTCCTTGGAAGGAAAGTTATGACCAACCTGGACAGCATATTCAAAAGCACAGACATTACTTTGCCAACAAAGGTTCGCCTAGTCAAGGCTATGGTCTTTCCTGTGGTCAGGTATGGAAGTTAGAATTGGACTATAAAGAAAGCTGAGCACTGAAGAATTGATACTTTTGAACTGTGGTGTTGGAGAAAACTCTTGAGAGTCTCTTGGACTGCAAGGAGATTCAACCCGTCAATCCAAAAGGAAATCTATGCTGAATATTAATTGGAAGGACTGCTGTTGAAGCTAAAACTAAAATACTTTGGCCACCTGATGCGAAGAACTGACTCATTGGAAAAGACCCTGTTGCTATAAAGATTCAAAGCAGTAGATGATTGAATGGCATTACCGAGTAAATGGATTTGAGTTTGGGTAAATTCTGGGAGTTGGTGATGGACAGGGAGGCCTGACGTTCTGCAGTCCATGGGGTTGCAAAGAGTCAGATAAGAATGAGCAACGGAACTGAACTGAACTGAGTTAAAGGTAAAATGATTTTTAAAAATGTAAAAAATGTTAAATTTAATCAAAATAAAACTGAAATAACTACAGTTAATTAAAAAAAAAAAAAAAAAGACTAGATTTTAAAACAAATAATGTCAGTTCAGTTCAGTTGCTCAGTTGTGTCCGACTCTTTGTGACCCCAAGAACCACAGCACTCCAGGCCCCACTGTCCATCACAAACTCCTGGAGTCCACCCAAACCCATGTCCATTGAGTCAATGATGCCATCCAACCATCTCATCTTCTGTCGTCCCCTTCTCCTCCTGCCCCCCAGCATCAGGGTCTTTTCCAGTGAGTCAGTTCGTCACATCAGGTGGCCAAAATATTGGAGTTTCAGCTTTAACATCAGTCCTTACAATGAACAAACAGGACTGATCTTTAGGATGAACTGGTTGGATCTCCTTGCAGTCCAAGGGACTCTCAAGAGTCTTCTCCAACACCACAGTTCAAAAGCATCAATGCTTCTATGCTCACCTTTTTTTATAGTCCAACTCTCACATCTATACATGACCACCAGAAAAATCATAGCCTTGACTAGATGGACCTTTGTTGACAAATAATGTCTCTGCTTTTTGATGTGCTTTCTAGGTTGGTCGTAACTTCCCTTCCAAGGAATAAGTGTCTTTTAATTTCATGGCTGCTGTCACCATCTGTAGTGATTATATCATGAGGGAATAAAAAGAGAGTTTATAATGATAAAGGGGTCAGTTTGTCATTTCTATCATAGGCAAAAATAATCTGGCTATTTCATGATACTAGACATGTCTGTGTATTTACATTCGCATTACATATGTATTTATACAAATTACTGAAATTAAGGATTAATCTATGGTTCTTATTTTACTGTAGAAATGGAGTCTTATAAAATATTTGTGATTAAATATTGGTGTTGGTGTAACAACATGGATGAACTTCAAAAACATACCAAGTAAAAAAAGTTATATTTAAAGAACACACACACACACACACACAAATTTAAATAAATAAAGAACACATTGTGGGATTGCATTTATAAAAATTCAATAAAAGATAAAATTATTGTTGTGAAAAAAATAGATCAAAGGTAGTATGCTAAAAGTCATATCAGGATTGACTGCAGTGAAATACAAGCCTACTTTTCCAGGTTCTGCTAATGTTCTATTGTTGCAGAAGGGAATGACTACCCACTCCAATATCTTGCACAGGGAATTGTGTGGACAGAGGATTCTGGCAGGCTACAGTCCATGGGTTCACACAGAACTGGACAAGACTAATTGTTCTGAATTTTTATTTTTGTGGTGCTTGGAGATATGCTGTGTTGTGCTTAGTTGGTCAGTCAAGTCCAAGTCTCTGTGACCCTATAAACTGTAGCTGGCCAGGCTCCTCTGTCCATGGGGATTCTCCAGGCAAGAATACTTGAGTGGGTTGCCATGCCCTCCTCCAGGGGATCTTCCCAGCCCAGGGAACAAACCCAGATCTCCCACATTGCTGGTGGAATTTTTACCATCTGCGCCACCAGGGAAGCCCATGGATACTGGAGTGAGCAGCTTATCTCTTCTCCAGGGGATCTTCCTGACCCAGGAATCAAACCCGGATCTCCTGAATTATAGGACATTTCTTTATCAGCTTGGAGATATACACACTTTTATAAAAACTCATTAATCTGTATGCTTAAATTATTTCCACTTAGTTAAATTGTATCTCAGTAGAATGTATTAAAATATTTATGATAGAACAAATAAAAATACAGTGTTGCTTCTGACAAGGTTGAGAGCTATTAACTTATATCTGCATAGTCTCAGACAAGTATTTATTGTCATAATTATTTTCTCTCAAATATATTCACTCTTTATTCTATCACCAGAAAATTGGAGGAAACATCAAATTTTCCTTCTTTTTTTAAAAAATAACATAATCCATTTCATTGCCCACCAAGCTCTGGCCAAACAACCCAAATGGCCCATTAAGGTGTTTTGCTAAACAAGCACTGTTCTCTGGGGAAAAAAAAATTCCACCACATGGTTTAAAATGGAAATGTTTCTCCTCAAGAGATTAAAATAAATTATCAAAGAGAATCAAAATTGTCTTAAGAGTTTGGAGTTCTCTTTTTATACAGATATACATATATCCAGAGAAATATAAATACATTTATTTACTGCCATTTATATGTGGTGTTCAGAGAAGGCAATGGCAACCCACTCCAATACTCTTGCCTGGAAAATCCCATGGTTGAAGGAGCCTGGTAGGCTGCAGTCCATGGGGTTGCTAAGAGCCGGGCATGACTGAACGACTTCACTTTCACTTTCATGCATTAGAGAAGGAAATGGCAACCCACTCCAGTGTTGTTGCCTGGAGAATCCCAGGGACAGAGGAGCCTAGTGAGCTGCCGTCTATGGGGTCACACAGAGTCGGACACAACTGAAGAGACTTAGCAGCAGCAGCAGCATATGTAGTATTGATTTGAGAACATTGCAAAAATAAAAGAAAAATTGGGGAGTTCCCTGCTTTAATAGCAACAGAAGATATACTCTGTTCCCACCCCTCATTGTGATCAGTAACACTAATTTTCAAAACAGCAGTTAGAATAAGAAGGAAACACCAAGTGTTGAGAGCCACACATGTGTATAAAAGAGATCTTTATTCACTCACTAAGAGACACTTTCAGTTCAGCAGTGTTCCTTTCTAGATTGAACTTCTCAAGAATATGATTATTAAATCAGAGAGTGATGTCCCAGGTTTTGAGCTTGGCATTTATAAGAATTGTTGAATATCTATGATTGAAAATAATTACAAAATATATCAGAATGATTGCTGAGTTAAGCTGTGCTGTAACTGCTACCAAGTTACCACACAGTCCAGATTAGTCTTCAATAAAATTAGGTTTTGGGGGAATACACACACACACACATTTCACTCAGTCATGTCCGACTCTTTGTGACCCCATGAACCGCAGCACGTCAGGCCTCCCTGTCCATCACCAGCTCTCGGAGGTCACTCAGACTCACATCCATCGAGTCAGTGATGACATCCAGCCATCTCATCCTCTGTCATCCCCTTCTCCTCCTGCCCTCAATCCCTCCCAGCATCAGAGTCTTCTCCAATGAGTCAACTCTTCGCATGAGGTGGCCAAAATACGGGAGTTTCAGCTTTAGCATCATTCCTTCCAAAGAAATCCCAGGGCTGATCTCCTTCACAATGGACCGGTTGGATCTCCTTGCAGTCCAAGGGACTCTCAAGAGTCTTCTCCAACACCACAGTTCAAAAGCATCAATTCTTCGGCGCTCAGCCTTCTTCAGAGTCCAGCTCTCACATCCATACATGACCACAGGAAAGACCATAGCCTTGACTAGGCGAACCTTTGTTGGCAAAGTGATGTCTCTGCTTTTGAATATGCTATCTAGGTTGGTCATAACTTTCCTTCCAAGGAGTAAGCATCTTTTAATTTCATGGCTGCAGTCACCATCTGCAGTGATTTTGGAGCCCAGAAAAATAAAGTCTGGCACTGTTTCCACTGTTTCCCCATCTATTTCCCATGTAGTGATGGGACTGGATGCCATGATCTTCGTTTTCTGAATGTTGAGCTTTAAGCCAACCTTTTCACTCTCCACTTTCACTTTCATCAAGAGGCTTTTTATTTCCTCTTCACTTTCTGCCAGAAGGGTGGTGTCATCTGCATATCTGAGGTTATTGATATTTCTCCCAGCAATCTTGATTCCAGCTTGTGTTTCCTCCAGTCCAGCATTTCTCATGATGTACTCTGCATATAAGTTAAATAAACATGGTGACAATATACAGCCTTGACGTACTCCTTTTCCTATTTGGAACCAGTCTGTTGTTCCATGACCAGTTCTAACTGTTGCTTCCTGACCTGCATACAGATTTCTCAAGAGGCAGATATATTATGTCTTCCAAAATATTATCGATTATTAAGAAAGTGTTTATGATGATTTTTAGCTTATGCTTACTTTAATATAATTCCAAATATCCATGAGTTGTGAAGCAGAAGAGGAGATTTTTCTTCTAATTCTTTATTAGGCATTGCATGGACATATTATGACTACCAAAAATGAGAATTCTCAAAGATTCTTCAGATTAGACTTGGATTTATAAGATGTTCAAATTTTAAATCTAAAAAGCTTTTATTATGAAAGACTTCATTTAATAAGTAATCAGTTTGGGGCCAGATCCAAAAAACAAATGAAATCAGACTCCTCCCAACATTTCTTTCAGTTCATTCACAGAGTGTTAATTCACTAAGTTTTATGTAAACAGGTTTACTGAAGTGGAATTTTTAACTGCCAATTATAGTTCCCAGCATAGGTAATTCTTGATGAAGATAATCTAGGGACAATATCTGAAAAACTCTGCTCTGGATACAAGAAAAATTTTTCTTACAAGTTTACCCAATATATATTGAGTTATGATTTCTCATTTTCTCAGAATAATTCTTGATGCATTTCTAAAGGTTCTGAATCACT
This sequence comes from Tragelaphus eurycerus, assembly GCA_935064755.1. NCBI lineage: Eukaryota > Metazoa > Chordata > Mammalia > Artiodactyla > Bovidae > Tragelaphus > Tragelaphus eurycerus. The sequence goes on from CAKXYN010000004.1 coordinate 11,207,116, forward strand.
TATGTTAAGATTTAGGTGTAGAAGTGAAAAGAAATAAGGATAAGTTAGCTTGTGTTTTTCACCAGGACAGGTGTCAAAACTATTATGTGTTGATAGCAATGTGAAGTTTCACCAATTATAAAAGTTAATTAGAAAAAGAGGCAGGGCTGGGGAGTCTGTACAAATGAAATTTACTGAAATATCAGTAACATACAGTCAGCTCTTGATAAGTGGGAGTAATGGGAGAGTGTGGGGAAAGGACAAATATAAGCTTAAATCATGGATAAAGAAAAACTACTAATCTCTTGATTACTGGGGGAAAGATTAATTGGTTAACCACCAGCAGGCAGCTTACTCTAGACCAATAATGAGGTTTCTATTGATTACTGCTGTTTGCCAGCCATGTGGTCCAAGACCTTTGGGCTGATCCACATTTGTTATCTGATGAGAGTACAGGAGTGGAATTAGGAGGCAAGTAAAAATGAAGAATAGGCAGGTTATAATCAGCACTAATCAGTTGTTGTCTCATTGTTAAAGAACACTTCTTTCCCTTAGTTTAGCTACTTTGCATTCTTAAACACTCTGTGGATAGAGTCTAACCTGCATAAGAATGGTAAATATTGAATTATTTATGTATAATACACAGTAAGTCCTAGTCTTATGAATTTCCGGGTACTCACACATGGATATATTCTAATTTCTCTATATAGACTCCAGTTAGTAGTGCCTATAGGAGGAGGGCATGGCATCCCACTCCAATATTCCTGTCTGAAGAAATCCATGGACAGAGGAGCCTGGCAGGGTATAATCCATAGGATCGCATAGAGTCAGACACAGCCAAAGCAGCTTAGCACACATGCATGCACAGTGATTATAGACTCAAATTAATTCACCTTAAGCTCCCTTTTTGTATAACATATCTGCTATGTTAATATATAATAAGAAATTATAAATAGTATACATGTTTCCTAAGCCAAAAAAAATTTTATGCATTTTTAATTAAAACTTTTGACAAATTGTTAGATCATTAAATCATGCATCAAAGAAGACATTTCTTAATATATTCAACAAATACTTATTGTACCTCTATTCTGCTACCAGGATCTAAGTTACAAGCTGGTGACATAGGAATAAATAAAATAAATACGGCCTCAATCTTTGTATAGATTAACTCTACTGAGAGATGACATATCCACAAACTATTAATATGTAAACAGACATATAAAATCATTACAAATTGCAATAATTATATTGTGGGAGATAGGGTGGAAATGAGTTTAAGAAAAATTAGGAACTTTATTTGGATGGGCTGATTAGGAAAAGGCTATCAAGGGAAATTTCATTGACATTGAGAAAAAAGATGAGGTGGAGCCATAAAAGATCAGGGAAAGGAGAAAAGCATACACTGAAGCTTGGAGGATCTAAAGTGCTTTATATTCTAAAACCTTAAAAAAAAAATGCCAGTGATTCTGGAGCACAGAGAAATAGATTTAAAAATTTTCCCAATATCAAAAGTGGGTAGAATCAAAGACTAGATTCAACTGCAAGGGCAGATATTTAAGGATTTTTACATGTGAGGTGACTCAATCAGATATATATTTTAATGAAATAAATTCTAACTTGTACGGTAAGGGTACATTTAAAGGGGGCACAAAATTAAGTGGAAAACAACTGGGAAATTATTGCTTTATTCTGGAGAGACATAATGACTCTGGCTCCTGCACCTGACAGTGAAAATGGACAGTTGTAAAGCTGAAACTGGTTTTAGGGATAGGTTCTGTATATACTACTGATGGGTTGCCTGTGCAGAATGAGATAAAAAGAATTTTTATGTTTCCAGCTTTTAGCACAGGAAGTGGTATTATTTACTCGTGAAGGCTTAGAGGTAAACAGGTATGTCTTTATCCATGTGTATGTGTTTGCTTGAAATATTGAAGAGTTTGATTTCAAACATATATTTTGAATTTTATGAGATCTATAAGTAAAGATATCAGGGAGACAGCTGAACGTGAATATCTGGCATTAAGGTAACTCTGGGCATGACATTCATATTTTGAAATAGGCACTTTCAAGATGCTATTATGAATGTGGATGAAACTACCTACAGAGGTGGTGGAAAAAGTGAATAAATGATAAATTTTCAATCCTTTTTTGTCAAAAAAAAAAAAAAGCAATCACAGCTCAAAGACATAAAGGGCAATGACTTAATCAAGTTTCCATGTACAAGGACCACGTGTTGATTTAAATACTTCTTCATCTTTTTCCATGAATGCAAAAGCTTTGATGCTTCCTAAAACCCTCATTTCTGATCTAGGGCAAAGTTTAAGGGTGCAAGTTTTCCTTTTTGTTGTTGTTTAGCCACTATATCACTTCTGAGGCTTTGCAACCCCATGGACTATAGCTCTTCTGTCTTTGGGATTTCCCAGGCAAGACTACTAGAATGAGTTATTATGTCCTTCTCTGGGAGATCTTCTTGATACAGGACTTGAAGCTGCCTTTCCTGCATTGGTAGGTGGATTCTCTACCACTGAGCCACCTGGGAAACCCTTTGTCTACTAGACAAGATCTTTTCTTATTTTAGAACAAAGGTGTGGATCTTGTTCTTGAACTTTCCTGATCATGGTATTCATATCATAAACAGTCTAAAAAGAGTGATTTCAGACATCAGGATTAGTAACTCCTAACACCATTTAAAAAAAAAAAAAAATCAGATTTTTTCCCCCACATACCATATAGATTTTAATTTGAACAGCAAATTTCTCCCATAAGACTTATCAGATCAGATCAGATCAGATCAGTCACTGAGTCATGTCCGACTATTTGCGACCCCATGAATCGCAGCACATCAGGCCTCCCTGTCCATGACCAACTCCTGGAGTTCAACTGAGACTCCCATCCATCGAGTCAGTGATGCCATCCAGCCATCTCATCCTCCGGCATCCCTTTCTCCTCTTGCCCCCAATCCCTCCCAGCATCAGAGTCTTTTCCAATGAGTCAACTCTTCGCATGAGGTGAACAAAGTACTGGAGTTTCAGCTTTAGCATCATTCCTTCCAAAGAAATCCCAGGGCTGATCTCCTTCACAATGGACTGGTTGGATCTCCTTGCAGTCCAAGGGACTCTCAAGAGTCTTCTCCAACACCACAGTTCAAAAGCATCAATTCTTCAGTGCTCAGCCTTCTTCACAGTCCAGCTCTCACATCCATACATGACCACAGGAAAAACCACAGCCTTGACTAGGCGAACCTTTGTTGGCAAAGTAATGTCTCTGCTTTTGAATGTGCTATCTAGGTTGGTCATAACTTTCCTTCCAAGGACTAAGCGTCTTTTAATTTCATGGCTACAATCACCATCTGCAGTGATTTTGGAGCCCTCCAAAATAAAGTCTTACACTGTTTCCACTGTTTCCCCATCCTTTTCCCATGAAGTGATGGGACCGGATGCCATGATCTATGCTTTCTGAATGTTGAGCTTTAAGCCAACTTTTTCACTCTCCACTTTCACTTTCATCAAGAGGCTTTTGAGTTCCTCCTCACTTTCTGCCATAAGGGTGGTGTCATCTGCATATCTGAGGTTATTGATATTTCTCCCAGCAATCTTGATTCCAAATTGTGTTTCTTCCAGTCCAGCGTTTCTCATGATGTACTCTGCATGTAAGTTAAATAGACAGGGTGACAATATACAGCCTTGACGTACTCCTTTTCCTATTTGGAACCAGTCTGTTGTTCCATGACCAGTTCTAACTGTTGCTTCCTGACCTGCATACATATTTCTCAAGAGGCAGATCAGGTGGTCTGGTATTCCCATCTCTTTCAGAATTTTCCACAGTTTATTGTGATCCACACAGTCAAAGGCTTTGACATAGTCAATAAAGCAGAAATTGATGTTTTTCTGGAACTCTCTTGCTTTTTCCATGATCGAGTGGATATTGGATATTGATAATTTATAGGGATATCTTATTTCTAGATGTCTTCTGTATACATACTACCAAAGAGAGAGGATCCATCTGTTATGTTAGAACATTTATTGATTAAATTTGCATCTTAGGACTTCTCTTGTGGTCCATTGGTTAAGACTCCACATTTCCACTGCAGGGGTCACTTGTTCAATCCCTGGTTCAGTAAACGAGGATACTCTATGACATGTACTGCACCCCAAAATCATAATTCATATCCCAGTTACAACATATCAGACAAATCAGAAATTTGATACAAATTTTCCTGGCATTGACTGAGTGCGAATAGAGATATAGGGCAATACAATTTTTTTAATAAATATTTTTAAAATTATACAAAAGATCTTAGAGAAATTGTTGGAGGCATTCCATTTACCCCTTCATTTTACTAAACCTAGGGATGGTCACTTTGAAGAGATTATGTTAAAGCACCTTTGTAAAAGACATCTTTTACATGTATCTGTATCTTTGTGTGTGGTAGAAAAAGTGAATCAATGTGGGTGCACACACATTAAGTTTATAAATCCACTGAATATTAACTCCACTGAGATCTTATTTTAATCTTTCTTTCCTAGGATTTTACATTTGTCCAAGTAATGATCATTTTTGTTTTTGCCATATGTGCATAATCACGTCTAGAGATTTGTAGAGAAAAGAAAAAAATTAACTTAGTAACTCTTTTTTTCTCCAAATATGCTTACCAACTGTAAAGCATAAATGTATAAATGTGTGCAAAGTGAAATGTATAAAAGAGTATAGATTCTCTGAAATCCTCACACTTGGTCTTAAATGAAACTATTTCAACCTAATTGCAATCACAGTCCACCTCCTTAAATGTGTTTCATATATATCTCTTCCACTGATGATATTCCCTAGGTGTTAACACACAGTCACCAAATTTTCTGTCTTTAAAAATATAGATGTTTAGTGTAATCTCAAAAATTATTAGAAAACAAAAAGCAGGCTATTCAACTGTCACCCTGACTTCTATGCTATTCTCTAGGAGAATAATTTTCTATTATTTGACATAAGTACCTTACTTTCTAGAAATAAAACTTTCCTTGAGGTTTGAGTATATGCTTTCTCTTGAAGTCAATAAGAGTCAAGATTGTGCATTGAAAGGCATAACTTAGGTGTTGAATGCCATATAACTGCCAATAATCAGTCCTCCCTATTTTTGCTACAATCTTATTTTCTAACATTTTTCATACAAACTATTTCAAGTAAAATTTATACCTATACATGATAATATAATACAAAAATGTATAGTGCATGTATGACACATAGCAGCTCGCTTTGTCTAATATTAATATTTTACATGCCTTGTTTTTCACAGTGTAAGTCTCCTCCGTATCCTTTCCAATCTTATTAGGGACCAATTTTCCTTTAAGCAAACTGCCATTATGAATAAGATATTTAAATCTCCCAATTCTACACACACACACACACACACACACACACACACACACACTCACACATATACTCAGATAGTAAAAAAAACCCTGCGTTCGATGAAGGGAACCTGGGTTCCATCCCAGGTTGGGAAGATCCCCTGGAGAAGGGAATGGCTATCCACTCCAGTATTCTGGCCTGGAGAATTTCATGGACATAAGAGCCTGGAGAGCTACATTTCATGGGGTGGAAAAAAGTCAGACATGACTGAGTGATTAACACTTTCAGTTTTCACATACACATATACACAGTATATAGAAATGTTATATTTATGTTAAATTTTACATAAATGTTGATATTTTTTAAAATTTTCTTTATTTTCTCATTTAATGTTACATTATGAAGTATTATTTTCTTTGAAATCTATATCTATCTTAAGAACAGAGCAGCACTCAATTATATGAAAAATATATTTATCCATCATTTTGTTAAAAGATATTTGGATTATTTATAATTATTGTCATTTCAAACAATACTTTATGTTGTAAACATTTGCATATAATTTTCTGTACCAATGGCTTTCAAACATTGATCATGACCTGTAATAAAAATAATATATACTATGAGTCCCAACACATACATACAAACTTACATGTAAAAGCTGAAACAAAATATTCATGGTATAATAAATATCCTGATTATTTGTGATACAACCTGATATTTCCTTTGTATTTTATTTCATTTAATCTAATTACCTAAAATATTGGTCAAGATCTATTAATTTGATTTGAAGCCTTACATCACAGTTTGAAAAAAACACTACTTTTACAATAATCTTAGAAGAGAAATTGTCTGTTTTGGGAGTGCACATTAAAGTAAAAATAATCTACTTAAAGATAACTTCTTCCAATGTAAGGGAAGATAATAAATTTTTATCAAAGGCGACCGTACTGAGAGAAAGAGAGAGAGAATGGATTTACTGCTGAATGTGTGACCTATACAACCAACCAACTGGGAATACTGTTCTCTTTCTTAATGAGCCAAAATAAACTGAATTTTTCTTACATAAAAAAAGAATTACCGAATTTTCAGAACTGATTACAAACAGAACTTCTTTTTTTTTCCCCCTGCCTTTGAAAATACTCTGCCCTTCTTACCTTAACCTGGAGAATTATTGAATCTACTTTCTAACCTCTGCTACATCAAATTTCAAATGTGCTCCACCTGCCAACACTTTCTTTCTATTTACCTTAGCAGAAATATACTTTGTTTTGTGAATTTATTTTCTGAACAATACACTTGATCAGAATTTTAAGGAAAAGCTTTTAGCTTTCATGTCTCTTGCCAGATAATATTAATGAGGGCATTTCCACAGTATTCAACAGTAATGCTAAGAGCATATTGCTTAGAACTAAAGTGTTTTCATTAGATTAGTAATTTTGCACTTGAAATGGAGCACAATATAACATTTGGTTTTTCATAAGGCAATACACATGGAACAACAGACTGGTTACAAATAGGAAAAGGAGTATGTCAAAGCTGTATATTGTCACCCTGCTTATTTAACTTATATGCAGAGTACATCATGAGAAATGCTGGGCTGGAAGAAGCACAAGCTGGAATTAAGATTGCTGGGAGAAATATCAATAACCTCAGATATGCAGATAACATCACCCTTATGGCAGAAAGTGAAGAGGAACTAAAGAGTCTCTTGATGAAAGTGAAAGAGGAAAGTGAAAAAGTTGGTTTAAAGCTCAACATTCAGAAAACGAAGATCATGGCATCTGGTCCCATTACTACATGGGAAATAGATGGGGAAACAGTGGAAACAGTGTCAGACTTTATTTTTCTGGGCTCCAAAATCACTGCAGATGGTGACTGCAGCCATGAAATTAAAAGACGCTTACTCCTTGGAAGGAAAGTTATGACCAACCTAGACAGCATATTCAAAAGCAGAGACATTACTTTGCCAACAAAGGTTCACCTAGTCAAGGGTATGGTTTTCCCAGAAGTCATGTATGGATGTGAGAGTTGGACTATAAAGAAAGGTGAGCACTGAAAAATTGATGATTTTGGACTGTGGTGTTGGAGAAGACTCTTGAGAGTCCGTTGGACTGCAAGGAGATCCAACCGGTCCATTCTGAAGGAGATCAGCCCTGGGATTTCTTTCGAAGGAATGATGCTAAAGCTGAAACTCCAGTACTTTGGCCACATGTTGTGAAGAGCTGACTCAGTTGAAAAGCCCGTGATGCTGGGAAAGATTGAGGGCAGTAGGAGAAGGGAACGACAGAGGATGAGATGGTTGAATGGCATCACCAACTCAATGGACATGGGTTTGGGTAGACTCCTGCAGTTGGTGATGGACAGGGAGGCCTGGCGTGCTGGGGTTCATGGAGTCACAAAGAGTTGGACATGACTGAGCAACTGAACTGAATGCAAAATAAAGCTCTAGGCACATTTTCCTCTCGATGAACTTAAATCTTCACCAATTAGAGGAACAAAAGTATAACAGTCTACAAATACGTCTGACAAATATGTAATACATAAAGCCTCTATATATCAATGCTATGACGTATTACTTTAATTTACACTCTCCTCTAGTAAATAGTAACTCTCAATCCCATACATTGGGATTGATATGTACAATAGAGTCATAGAATGCTATTGTCAACATGTTGATCTCCTAGGTCTGCAATTTGAGTTTTCTAAGGCAATTATTTTAACATGTCTATCATATTATGATTATATTTCTGGAGAACAGGTGGCATGTTGTGAAAAGTTACAGACCATAAAGAGATATTTCAGTTAGGATAAAACAGCATATCATTTTCTTTAAATCTCTCAATCCTTGCTCATTTTAATTTGAAACACTTTGAATGAACACAACATTAGTTTCCCAGTTATGCTGCACTCAAAATTTACCATATTTCTCACCTGAAGGCATAAACTTTAGTGACATCCTAATCATTTTCACTGCAATAGTGCTTGTGCTATAAACTTCAGATTAAGTAATAGGTGGGGAATAAGCAGCAGGAGCAGATGAATTTCAAAAACAAATGATCTCTATTTGAATGCAAATATTCCCATTAATAAAGAATGAGAAAGGAAACATTTAAAAAATCAGTAATATATTAAAGTGAATTATTTCTGAGCAGGTTATTTTCCAGAAGGTCTTTAATGAGCTATATCTTCATATGTTGGTAACTAATTATTACATATATTTTGTATGCATTTTTAATATCCATAAACTATGGATTTGATCTTTATCTCTTGTCAGTGTATTTGAAAATAATTTCAGAAACACATTTAAACTGCTGGGTTTCATGCTAAGTGGGAAACAATGGATTGAAGACTTAATTTACTCTGCAAGCTAGAAGATAAATAATAGTCTTTAATATAATGTGGAGAAAATAAGGATTTGAAAAGCCTCTATCTGGCTAAATTTAAATAGATATGAAGATGCTAAATTTTGCAATGGTAGTTGATCATGGAAAACAATCTAATCTATGCTATATATCAATGCTATTGTATATGATTGATAGTTTCAAGATACTGTATTTCGGATGAAGTGTGGAAATATTTTTTTAATTAAATTTTATTTTGCTTAACTTTACAATATTGTATTGCTTTTGCCATACAATGAGATGAATCCGCCACAAGTATACATGTGCTCCCCATCCTGAACCCTTCTCCCTCCTCCCTCCTCCCTCCCCATACCATCCCCCTGGGTCGCCCCAGTGCACCAGCCCCAGGCATCCATTATCAGGCATCGTACCTAGACTGGCAACTCGTTTCAGATATGATATTATACATATTTCAATACTATTCTCACAAATCATCCCACCCTCTCCTGTTCCCAGAGTTCAAAAGTCTGTTCTATACATCAGTGTCTCTTTTGTTGTCTCGTAAACAGGGTTATTGTTACCATCTTTCTAAATTCCATATATATGCGTTAGTATACTGTATTTGTGTTTTTCTTTCTGGCTTACTTCACTCTGTACTATTTAAAAGCAAGCAAGAAAGTGGGAGTCATCACTCTGTTAACTGCATATATTGTGTTAGAAGACAAAGAAGGAAGTAATAGATTTAGGTGTTAAAACTTTACCATCACTTTGATGGTAGATTGTATTAAATAAAAGTCATATTTTATAGCCTGACAAGAGAAATTTAACCAAATTTTTTTTCTGCCCTTTGGCTTATTCTCTCCACACACCATGAATGTGTGTCTGTATTATGCATTGACCAAACCTTCCCCATCAACAGAAATACCTGCTCAGCCATAAATAGCAACGTCCTCTAGCATCAACAAGACACTCCTCAAAAGATATCATTTCTTCTTGATCTTGTAAAGGGTCACGTGACCCACAATGATGAGATTTAGAGGATTATACAAACTGTCAGTAGTTTGATGTATGATCCTCTGTCTCAAAAAAGCTTATTTAATTGTACCTTGGCTTCTGGTAGATAGACCAGTTCTCAGAGCTTTCTGAGATGCTATTCCTGAGTTATAACCCTCAAATTTGGCTCAAATAAATCTGTTCATTTCTTTCTTAGACTAAGTTTTCATTGACAGGAACATTATGACCAACCTAGATAGCACATTCAAAAGCAGAGACATTACTTTGCCAACAAAGGTTCATCTAGTCAAGGCTATGGTTTTCCCTGTGGTCATGTATGGATGTGAGAGCTGGACTGTGAAGAAGGCTGGGTGCCGAAGAATTGATGCTTTTGAACTGTGGTGCTGGAGAAGACTCTTGAGAGTCCCTTGGACTGCAAGGAGATCCAACCAATTCATTCTGAAGGAGATTATCCCTGGGATTTCTTTGGAAGGAATGGTGCTAAAGCTGAAACTCCAGTATTTTGGCCACCTCATGCGAAGAGTTGACTCATTGGAGAAGACTCTGATGCTGGGAGGGATTGAGGGCAAGAGGAAAAGGGGACGACAGAGGATGAGATGGCTGGATGGCATCACTGACTCGATGGATGCGAGTCTGAGTGACCTCCAGGAGTTGGTGATGGACAGGGAGGCCTGGCGTGCTGCGGTTCATGGGGTCGCAAAGAGTCGGACACGACTGACCGACTGATCTGATCTGATCTATGACCTAATTCTCTGTAACCTAAACTCAAATTGCATCTCTTGTTATTAATGTGTGTCTTGATCTTGTCCTTTTCTAGTCTGTGCCCTTGCACATGCAGGGCTTCCCAGGTGACACAACGGTAAAGAATCTGCCTGCAATGCAGGGGACACAGAAGAAGTGAGTCAGATCACTAGGTCTGGAAGATTCCCTGGAAGAGGAAACAACAACACATTCTTCTGGCCTGAAGAATTCCACAGACAGAGGAGCCTGGTGGGCTACAGTCCATGCAGTCCACGGAGTTGCAAAGAGTAGGATATGACTTAGCATGTACACTCGCACTTGCACATGCTGTTCTTTCCTCCTAAACTCCTTCCTCATCTTGCCATGCAGGCAGACTGCTGCTCATATTTAATACCTAAACCAAATGTGACCTCCCCTTCATAGGATTCTATTCTTCCAGTGGCACCATTATTTCTACTGACTTGGTATCAATGATGATTCAGTGATCCGTGTTTCAACTATACCTTTATTAGATTTACTTTTTATTTATATTTATCTTTATTCCTAATATGCATGGTTTTGAATTCTTGAAGTGTCTCTTTCTTCTCTGGCTATTTGTTCTCCATCTTCTTTACCTGTTACTCTTTCTCCACTTGGCTTTTGATAAATATATCAGTTAGTTCTTCAAAATATTTCTGTGGGTCCTATATCTAACTCTTTCATATTATTTTCCTAGGTAATTTAATCCATACACATGTGTATCACACATCCATCAGTAGATCCAAACTCTTCTTTGGAAACTAGACATGTTTCCTTGATGTTTCAAAAATACTTCAAATTCAACAAGTCTTAAATCAGAACTTAATTGTGCCCCCAAACCTAGTATTTCTTCATATTTACTAAATCAGAGAATGATATCACTTTATTGCCCAAGTCAGAAATCTGCATGTATTCTTTTAAATCTTCCTTTTTAACTCTTCTCTAATATCACAAGTAGTGTGAATTTATTCCCAGGCCATCTTTTTAATCTACACACACTGTTATTTCTATTACCACAATAATAGTTTAATTGATCATCTTTTAACTGGACCACTGTAATAGTCACTTAACTGGTATCTACTCAGATAATCTTGCTTTCTGTAGTTTCTTCTTGACAGATTGCAGCTGGAGTGAAATGCTAAATTACAAATCTGATATGAAGAAATCCCATTTGGGAGTATTTAATTTACTTTACTAGAGTAATTTCTCTGTTATGCAAATGTTATTCAATGGCCAAATTGCCTTTCTAAGGAACCATCATTTAGAGGGAAAAGAGTTTTAATTTATTGAAATAAAGAAATGAAGTAATTATTCAAGTAAATAATTCTCTGCGAAGTGTTTACGCATCCATCTCTTATAAGATATACTTGATGAATCTTTTACATGTACACTTGAGATCTTTACATTTTAAGTACTCACAAACACTTTGGGAGCCCTCATTTCTTACCCTATAAATAAATGGGACATTTTCTTTGGAAAAAACTTACACTGTAGTCATATCAATATCATTAATACTTAAAATACCATTTACATTTGTAAGCAACTGAATAATTAAAAAAAATGCAAATTTAACCTACTTAGGAGCAGTAACTTTATATGTAAGTTTTATGAACTGAATTTCATTACTTATTCATAATGTACTAACAAATATAAAGTCATGTAAGAAAAATGTAAAAATCAATACATAAATAAATGGTCCTATGGCAAATTAGGTAGTGTAAGATACTTTCTTTTTATCTGTCAGGGAAATGAGTTTATCTGGGAAATATTCACTGCTTTCAACCAAAAGAAATTTTCTTCTAAATAAAATGAATTTGCCAAATCATTTTCTGACTCACTATTAAGTCACAATCAACTACTGGGCCTGCTTTAATGATAAAAACATCAAATTTCAAAAAACTGATCTTAGAGGTAAGTATTACCTATTGATGTAGTCTATCATTTCAATATAATACTGCAAGATCAGATCAGGTCAGTCAGTCAGTCGTGTCCGACTCTTTGTGACCCCATGAATCGCAGCACGCCAGGCATCCTAGTCCATCACCAACTCCCAGAGGTCACTCAGACTCACATCCATCGAGTCAGTGATGCCATCCAGCCATCTCATTCTCTGTTGTCCCCTTCTCCTCTTGCCCTCAATCCCTCCCAGCATCAGAGTCTTTTCCAATGAGTCAACACTTCACATGAGGTGGCCAAAGTACTGGAGTTTCAGCTTTAGCATCATTCCTTCCAAAGAAATCCCAGGGCTGATCTCCTTCAGAATGGACTGGTTGGATCTCCTTGCAGTCCAAGGGACTCTCAAGAGTTTTCTCCAACACCACAATTCAAAATCAATTCTTTGGCGCTCAGCCTTCTTCACAGTCCAGCTCTCACATCCATACATGACGAAAGCTGAGTTTAAATAAAGAACATAAAATATAGTTCACTGTATTTTCAAACCAATAGGGTTTTATTATTAAAATTAAAAGCTACTCTAATGGTAAAAAGCAATTCATAATTTAAAATCTTATTAATCTGTAACAGTTATGTGGTGATTTGTAGTTTAATTCAAATAATTATTCTTTAAATTGTTTCCTAGAAACTTAGCCAAGGTATAAAAGAAATTCTATTATTCCCATGTTCTAGGCCATTTTGTTTTTATCTATCATATTTAAAATTGTAACATTTTTATCCCTGAATAAATTATTCCTTTCTTCCATATGAGGCTCCTTCTTTTCACCCACCACTATTTTCTATCAAGAAGTACTTTTAGTTTGTTCTCTATATAAATCTCTCTAGAAAAATAAGTTTTATTAAAACCTGAAAGTCAAAATAAAAATTCTATATAGTCAAAATTAATGGCCCATATACCTTACCATCTATGTCAGTTCAGTCATTCAGTCATGTCCAACTCTTTGTGACCCCATGAATTGCAGCACACCATGCCTCCCTGTCCATCACCAACTCCCAGAGTTCACTCAAGCTCACATTCATCAAGTCAGTGAAGCCATCCAGCCATCTCATCCTATGTCGTCCCCTTTTCCTCCTACCCCTAATCCTTCCCAGCATCACAGTCTATTCCAATGAGTCAACTCTTCACATGAGATAGCCAAAGTACTGGAGTTTCAGCTTTGGCATCATTCCTTACAAAGAACACCAAGGGCTGATCACCTTTAGAATGGACTGGTTGGACCTCCTTGCAATCCAAGGGACTCTCAAGAGTCTTCTTCAACATCACACATCTAAAGCATCAATTCTTCAGCACTCAGCTTTCTTCACAGTCCAACACTCACATCTATACATGACCACAGAAAAAACCATAGGCTTGAAGCTTTCTTCACAGTCCAACTCTCACATCCATACATGACCACAGAAAAAACCATAGCCTTGACTAGATGGACCTTTGTTGGCAAAGTAATGTCTCTGCTTTTGAATATGCTATCTAGGTTGGTCATAACTTTCCTTTTAAAGAGTAAGCGTCTTTTGATTTCATGGCTGAAGTCACCATCTGCAATGATTTTAGAGCCCAAAAAATAAAGCCTGACACTGTTTCCACTGTTTTCCCATGTATTTCCCATGAAGTGATGGGACCAGATGCCATGATCTTTGTTTTCTGAATGTTGAGCTTTAAGCCAACTTTTTCACTCCCCTCTTTCACTTTCATCAAAAGGCTTTTTAGTTCCTCTTGACTTTCTGCCATAAGGGTGGTGTCATATGCATATCTGAGCTTATTGATATTATTCCTGGCAATCTTGATTCCAGCTGTGCTTCTTCCAGCCCAGCATTTCTCATGATGTACTCTGCATATAAGTTAAATAAGCAGTGTGACAATATACAGCCTTGATGTACTCCTTTTCCTATTTGGAACTAGTCTGTAGTTCCATGTCCAGTTCTAACTGTTGCTTCCTGCATATAGGTTTCTAAAGAGGCAGGTCAGGTGGTCTGGTATGCCTATCCCTTTCAGAATTTTCCACAGTTTATTGTGATCCACACAGTCAAAGGCTTTGGCATAGTCAATAAAGCAGAAATAGATGTTTTTCTGGAACTTTCTTGCTTTTTCCCTGATTCAGCGGATGTTGGCAATTTGATATCTGGTTCCTCTGCCTTTTCTAAAACCAGCTTGTACATCTGGAAGTTCATGGTTCATGTATTGCTGAAGCCTGGCTTGGAGAATTTTGAGCATTACCATACTAGCGTGTGAGATGAGTGCACTTGTGCAGTAGTTTGAGCATTCTTTGTCATTACCTTTCTTTGGGATTGGAATGAAAACTGACCTTTTCCAGTCCTGTGGCCACTGCTGAGCTTTCCAAATTTGCTGGCATATTTAGTGCAGCATTTTCACAGCATTGTCTTTCAGGATTTGAAATAGCTCAACTGGAATTCCATCACCCCCATCATCTATTTAAGACCCAACAATCCCATTATTGGGCATCTCGAGAAAACCAAAATTTAAAAAGACACATATACCCTAGTGTTCATTGCAGCACTATTTACAAAAGCTAGGACATGGAAGCAACTCAGATGTCCATCAACAGATGAATGGGTAAGGAAGTTGGAGTACATATACACAATGGAATATTACTCAGCTGTAAAAAGTAAGACATATGAGTCAGTTCTAATAAGGTTGGTGAACCTAGAGCCTATTATATGAAGTGAAGTAAGTCAGAAAGAAGACAAAAATTAATGCATATACATGGTATCTAGAAAGATGGTACCAACAATCCTATGTACAGGGCAACAAAGAAGACACAGACATAAAGAACATTTGGACTCAAATGGAGAAGAGGGTGGGATGATTTCAGAGAATAGCAGTGAAACATATACATTACAATATGTAAAACAGATAACCAGTGTGATTTTGGTGTATGAAGCAGGGCACCAAAAGCCAGTGCTCTCTGACAACCTAGAGGGATAAGGTGTACAGTGAGGAGGGGGAATTAAGATGGAGGGGACACATGTATACCTATGGCCAGTCCATATTGATGTATGGCAAAAACCATCACCACATTGTAAAGTAATTATCCTCCAATTAAGATAAAATAAATATTTTTTAAAAATTAGAGAGTTTAACTGGCTTTGTCAATTTTACCTAGTTAGTAAATATTAGAAAGACTGAGTCTATAACCCAGGTCACTTATTTCCTAGGCCAATGCATACAAAATTCTGCAACTACCTCACATTTAAAAAACAGTGACTTTATTGGTGTCCCTCTGAAATAGTGCTCAATGTGAAATTAACCTATTGTTCTCTCAGCCATTGATGGAAGAAACAATCACAACCAAGATTTTCATTTTGAAATGTAATGGTTGTAGATTTTTTACCAAAATTTTTTTGTCAGGTGCAACGTATTATACATTTCAGAATTTTCAATATTGAGTCAGTATAAGATCACAATGAGGAGTAGGAGCTAAGATGGCAGACGAGTAGGACAGGGAGAATACTTTCTCCTCCACAAATCCATTAAAAGAACATTTGAATGCTGAATAAATTCTACAAAACAACTTCTGAATGCCGGCAGAGGACATCAGGCACTTAGAAAGACAATTCATTGTCGTCAAAAGGAGAAAACAAGCCCTGCGGTAACTCCTTTTGCGGAGAAGCAGCGCAGACACCAGCATTTGCTATTGGCAAGTGGGGGCTGGGCTAGGAGGAACAGTGTGGCCTGCATCGCTTTGAGAAAGGATTTGGCCTGGCTATCTCCGGTGCTATCTGAGTGAAATAACCAGACTGTCGGTTATCTACTACATCAAAAGCCAGTCCTAACTTAAGACACCACCAGCACTACATACAGAACAAAGGACTGCACAGAGATGGCTGGCTGCAGGCCGTCCCACTCCAGTGACAGGCAGCCAGGGCCAGAGACAGGCAATCACAGCCCTAGAGAGACACTGTCTACAGAACTGTGAGTAGGTTTCTGTGCTGACTCACGCTTCCTGGGGCTCTGGATGGTCAACATCTGCCTGAGAAAGTGTGCTGGTTGTATACCCAGAAAACTGAGCTGCGAGGAGGCGATAAGTCACAGCAGCTGTGCTCCCTAAACACTTCATCACCTGCGCTACTTGGATCTGGGAAGGGCATAAAACGCAGACTCAACCGAGTCTGTGCTTCTGAGGATTATCCGAGTGCCTGAACCTGGCCGGCTTAGATTTGGGTGTTCATCTCCACCCTCTCTGTAACAGGGCAGAGGTCAGATATTGAGAAGACCAGTAAACTGCCTCAATAAAGAGAATTCAACAAACTACCAGAATATAGTAAGGATACTCTAAATGTGGCAATTTTAACAAAATGAAGAGACAAAAGAATCCCCAGCAGCTAAAAGAACAGGATAGATGCCCACCAAACCAAACCAAACCAAAGAGGAAGAGATAGAGAATCTACCTGATAAAGAATTCCAAATAATGATAGTGAAATTAATCCAAAATCTCGAAATCAAAATGGAATCACAGTTAAAGAGTCTGGAGACAAGGATTGAGAAGATGCAAGAAAGGTTTAACAAGGACCTAGAAGAAATAAAAAAGAGTCAACACATAATGAATAATGCAATAAATGAGATCCAAAACACCTTGGAGGCAACAAATAGTAGAATAACAGAGGCAGAAGATAGGATTAGTGAATTAGAAGACAGAATCCTAGAAATAAATGAATCAGAGGAGAAAAAAGAAAAACGAGTCAAAAGAAATGAGGACAATCTCAAGAGACCTCCAGGATAACATTAAACGCTGCAATATTCGAATCATAGGAGTTCCAGAAGAAGAAGACAAAAAGAAAGACCATGAGGAAATACTTGAGGAGATAATAGTTGAAAACTTCCCTAAAATGAAGAAGGAAATTACCACTCAAGTTCAAGAAATCCAGAGAGTCCCTAACAGGATAAACCCAGGGCGAAACACCCCAAGACACATATTAATCAAATTAACAAAGATTAAATATAAAGAACAAATATTAAAAGCAGCAAGGGAAAAACATCAAATAACTCACAAGGGAATTCCCATAAGGATAACAGCTGATCTTTCAATAGAAACTCTCCAAGCCAGGAGGGAATGGCAAGACATAATTAAAGTGATGAAAGAAAATAAATTACAGCCTAGATTAGCACGCCCGAGAGGAGCTACCCATCGACCGAGGAAGGACGGCGGTGAGGACTGGCGCACTAAGCACGGCCCAGAGGAGATACCCCATGACCGAGGTCAGGAAGGGCGGCGGTGAGGAGAGACCCCTCATCCAAGATAAGGTGCAATGGCTGTGCTTTGCTGGAGCAGCCGGGAAGAGATACCCCACGCCCAAGGTAAGAGAAACCCAAGTAAGACGGTAGGGCTTGCAAGAGGGTATCAGAGGGCAAATACACTGAAACCATGCTCACAGAAAACTAGTCAATCTAATCACACCAGGACCACAGCCTTGTCTAACTCAATGAAATTAAGCCATGCCCGTGGGGCAACCCAAGATGGGCGGGTCATGGTGGAGAGATCTGACAGGGTGTGGTCCGCTGGAGAAGGGAATGACAAACCACTTCAGTATTCTTGCCTTGAGAACCCCATGAATGGCAATTCATGAATGGTATGAAAAGGCAAAATGATAGGATATTGAAAGAGAAACTCCCCAGGTCAGTAAGGGCCCAATATGCTACTGGAGATCAGTGGAGAAATAACTCCAGAAAGAATGAAGGGATGGAACCAAAGCAGAAAGAATACCCAGCTGTAGATGTGTCTGGTGATAGAAGCAAAGTCCGATGCTGTAAAGAGCAATATTGCATAGGAACCTGGAATGTCAGGTCCATGAATCAAGGCAAATTGGAAGTGGTCAAACAAGAGATGGCAAGAGTGAATGTTGACATTCTAGGAATTAGCGAACTAAAATGGACTGGAATGGGTGAATTTAACTCAGAGGACCATTATATCTACTACTGCGGGCAGGAATCCCTCAGAAGAAACGGAGTGGCCATCATGGTCAACAAAAGAGTCCGAAATGCAGTACTTGGATGCAATCTCAAAAACGACAGAATGATATCTGTTCGTTTCCAAGGCAAACCATTAAATGTCAGAGTAATCCAAGTCTATGCCCCAACCAGTAATGCTGAAGAAGCTGAAGTTGAACGGTTCTATGAAGACCTACAAGACCTTTTAGAACTAACACCCAAAAAAGATGTCCTTTTCATTATAGGGGACTGGAATGCAAAAGTAGGAAGTCAAGAAACACCTAGAGTAACAGGCAAATTTGGCCTTGGAATACGGAATGAAGCAGGGCAAAGACTAACAGAGTTTTGCCAAGAAAATGCACTGGTCATAGCAAATACCCTCTTCCAACAACACAAGAGAACACTTTATAAATGGACATCACCAGATGGTCAACACCGAAATCAGATCGATTATATTCTTTGCAGCCAAAGATGGAGAAGCTCTATCCAATCAGCAAAAACAAGACCAGGAGCTGACTGTGGCTCAGACCATGAACTCCTTATTGCCAAATTCAGACTTAAATTGAAGAAAGTAGGGAAAGCCACTAGACCATTCAGGTATGACCTAAATCAAATCCCTTGTGATTATACAGTGGAAGTGAGAAATAGATTTAAGGACCTAGGTCTGATAGATAGAGTGCCTGATGAACTATGCAATGAGGTTGGTGACATTGTACAGGAGACAGGGATCAAGACCATCCCCATGGAAAAGAAATGCAAAAAAGCAAAATGGCTGTCTGGGGAGGCCTTGCAAATAGCTGCAAAAAGAAGAGAAGCGAAAAGCAAAGGAGAAAAGGAAAGACATAAACATCTGAATGCAGAGTTCCAAAGAATAGCAAGAAGAGATAAGAAAGCCTTCTTCAGCGATCAATGCAAAGAAATAGAGGAAAACAACAGAATGGGAAAGACTAAGGATCTCTTCAAGAAAATCAGAGATACCAAAGGAACATTTCATGCAAAGATGGGCTCGATAAAGGACAGAAATGGTGTGGACCTAACGGAAGCAGAAGATATTAAGAAGAGGTGGCAAGAATACACAGAAGAACTGTACAAAAAAGAGCTTCACGACCCAGATAATCATGATGGTGTGATCACTGACCTAGAGCCAGACATTCTGGAATGTGAACTCAAGTGGGCCTTAGAAAGCATCACTAGGAACAAAGCTAGTGGAGGTGATGGAATTCCAGTGGAGCTATTCCAAATCCTGAAAGATGATGCTGTGAAAGTGCTTCACTCAATATGCCAGCAAATTTGGAAAACTCAGCAGTTGCCACAAGATTGGAAAAGGTCAGTTTTCATCCCGATCCCAAAGAAAGGCAATGCCAAAGAGTGCTCAAACTACCGCACAATTGCACTCATCTCGCATGCTGGTAAAGTAATGCTCAAAATTCTCCAAGCCAGGCTTCAGCAATATGTGAACCGTGAACTTCCTGATGTTCAAGCTGGATTTAGAAAAGGCAGAGGAACGAGAGATCAAATTGCCAACATCCGCTGGATTATCGAAAAAGCAAGAGAGTTCCAGAAAAACATCTATTTCTGCTTTATTGACTATGCCAAAGCCTTTGACTGTGTAGATCACAATAAACTGTGGAAAATTCTGAGAGAGATGGGAATACCAGACCACCTGATCTGCCTCTTGAGAAATCTGTATGCAGGTCAGGAAGCAACAGTTAGATCTGGTCATGGAACAACAGACTGGTTCCAAATAGGAAAAGGAGTACGTCAAGGCTGTATATTGTCACCATGTTTATTTAACTTATATGCAGAGTACATCATGAGAAATGCTGGTCTGGAGGAAACACAAGCTGGAATCAAGATTGCCGGGAGAAATATCAATAACCTCAGATATGCAGATGATACCACCCTTATGGCAGAAAGTGAAGAGGAACTCAAAAGCCTCTTTGTGAAAGTGAAAGTGGAGAGTGAAAAGGTTGGCTTAAAACTCAACATTCAGAAAACGAAGATCATGGCATCTGGTCCCATCACTACATTGGAAATAGATGGAGAAACAGTGGAAACAGTGTCAGACTTTATTTTTCGGGTCTCCAAAATCACTGCAGATGGTGACTGCAGCCATGAAATTAAAAGACGCTTACTCCTTGGAAGTAAGGTTATGACCAACCTAAATAGCATATTCAAAATCAGAGACATTACTTTGCCAACAAAGGTTCGCCTAGTCAAGGCTATGGTCTTTCCTGTGGTCATGTATGGATGTGAGAGCTGGACTGTGAAGAAGGCTGAGCGCCGAAGAATAGATGCTTTTGAACTGTGGTGTTGGAGAAGACTCTTGAGAGTCCCTTGGACTGCAAGGAGATCCAACCGGTCCATTGTGAAGGAGATCAGCCCTGGGATTTCTTTGGAGGGAATGATGCTCAAGCTGAAGCTCCAGTATTTTGGCCACCTCATGTGAAGAGTTGACTCATTGGAGAAGACTCTGATGCTGGGAGGGATTGAGGGCAGGAGGAGAAGGGGACGACAGAGGATGAGATGGCTGGATGGCATCACTGACTCGATGAATGTGAGTCTGAGTGACCTCCTAGAGCTGGTGATGGATAGGGAGGCCTGGCGTGCTGCGGTTCATGGGGTTGCAAAGAGTCGGACACGACTGAGCGACTGATCTAATCTGATCTGATCTAGATTATTGTATCCAGTAAGGATCTCATTCAAATATGATGGAGAAATCAAAAGCTTCACAGATAAGCAAAAGTTGAGAGAATTTAGCACCACTAAACCATTTCTCCAACAAAAACTAAAGGACATTCTCTAGATAGGAATCACTAATGTATAAATTCGAACCCAAAACAATAAAATAAATCCTATTTATCAATAATTGCTTTAAACGTTAATGGGCTGAATGCCCTAATCAACAAAAACTGGCCGAATCGATACAAAAACAAGACCCCTACATACCTTGTCTACAAGAGACAACCAAAAGACTAAAATGGGTCAAATGTATACAAAAACTAGACCCCTATATTTGTTGTCTTGGAGAAGGCAATGGCACCCCACTCCAGTACTCTTGCCTGGAAAATCCCACGGATGGAGGAGACTGGTTGGCTGCAGTCCATGAATGGGGTCGCTAAGAGTCGAAAAGGAGTACGTCAAGGCTGCATATTGTCACCATGTTTATTTAATTTATATGCAGAGTACATCATGAGAAATGCTGGACTGGAAGAAACACAAGTTGGAATCAAGATTGCCGGGAGAAATATCAATAACCTCAGATATGCAGATGACACCACTCTTATGGCAGAAAGTGAAGAGGGGCTAAAAAGCCTCTTGATGAAAGTGAAAGTGGAGAGTGAAAAGGTTGGCTTAAAGCTCAACATTCAGAAAACGAAGATCATGGCATCTGGTCCCATCACTGCATGGGAAATAGATGGGGAAACAGTGGAAACAGTGTCAGACTTTGTTTTTCTGGGCTCCAAAATCACTGCAGATGGTGACTGCAGCCATGAAATTAAAAGACGCTTGCTCCTTGGAAGGAAAGTTATGACCAACCTAGATAGCATATTCAAAAGCAGAGACATTACTTTACCAACAAAGGTTCGCCTAGTCAAGGCTATGGTCTTTCCTGTGGTCATGTATGGATGAGAGAGCTGGACTGTGAAGAAGGCTGAGCGCCGAAGAATTGATGCTTTTGAACTGTGGTGTTGGAGAAGACTCTTGAGAGTCCCTTGGACTGCAAGAAGATCCAACCAGTCCATTCTGAAGGAGATCAATCCTGGAATTTCTTTAGAAGGAATGATGCTAAAGCTGAAACTCCAGTATTTTGGCCATCTCATGCGAAGAGTTGACTCATTGGAGAAGACTCTGATGCTGGGAGGGATTGAGGGCAGGAGGAGAAGGGGACGACAGAGGATGAGATGGCTGGATGGCATCACTGACTCGATGGATGCGAGTCTGGGTGACCTCCGGGAGCTGGTGATGGACAGGGAGGCCTGGCGTGCTGCGGTTCATGGGGTCGCAAAGAGTCGGACACGACTGAGCGACTGATCTGATCTGATCTGATCTGAAGAGTCGGACATGACTGAGCGACTTCACTTTCTCTTTTCACTTTCATGCATTGCAGAAGGAAATGGCAACCCACTCCAGTGTTCTTGCCTAGAGAATCCCAGGCACGAGGAAGCCTGGTGGGCTGCCGTCTGTGGGGTCACACAGAGTCAGACATGACTGAAGTGACTTAGCATAGCATAGCATATATGTTGTCTACAACAGAACCACCTTAAGATAGGGGATATATACTGACTGAAAATCAAGGGCTGGAAAAAGATTTTCTATGCAAATATGGACCAAAAGAAAACAGGAGTAGCAATACTCATATCAGATAAAATTGACTTTAAAGATCCTGAAAAGGAGACAATCAAGGTTATACATAACGACTTAAAGGAACAATCCAAAAAGAAGTTATAACAATTATAAATATATATGCACCCAACATTGGAGCATTGATACATCTAAGAGAAACATTAATTAATATGATAGAATAAATATGCAACAATACAATAATAGTGGGAAACTTTAATACCCCACTCATACGATTTGGCTGTAATAGACAAAATAAAGAAGAAAACATATTCACTTATGAGCCTCAAAAAATTCAGTTCACTCAGGAGAGTTAAAAAAAATATATAGACTTATTTGTTCACTCTGTAAAGGTCTCTTGACTATTTTATGGGTCTGGTACCACTTTGGGTAGTAGGGAGGAAGAAGTGACAAATGTGATCCTGTCCTAAATAATATATTGTGGTAAAGATAGACCTACCAATACAAAATACCAAGATGCGCCTAAGATGAGGACACCCAAACTGGACTTTTAGTTTCCTGAACTTTTCATTCCTAGATCAAACCTCCTAATATAGGATGAATTCAACATGATTTTTTTTAAGTGTTCTTTGTGATTAAAAACAGAAAGCCATTGGTTAATAAATTACATATACTCCTCCCCACCATCATTCCCCTTCTTTCTTCCCATTTCCCTCCCACCCTCATTGATCCTTTCCTTTGTCCATTTTCCCCTGCAAAAAAAAAAAAAAAAAGAAAGAAAGAAAAAAGATCACAATGAGTTCACAGTGAAATAAAGATGTAATTACACATATTAAATCTATACCTTTGTTGTAAATACTCAGGTCAATCAAATAATAGCATGTGTTGGACATACATTTTCATCTTTTACCTCATCTTGGAACAAATCCAAGAAAAAAGAATGAGGAAAAGTTGTAATATGCTATATTCTCTAATACTCTAGATGATTGCTTCTTTTATTATCTTGAAAAAATGCTCTTAGAATGATAGAGGGGAAATGAGCATAATCTAGTGTCTATGGATATTTTGATGGTATGAAAAAAATCTCCAATTTTAAAAAATAGTTTCATTGATGAGTTACTGACATACAATATGGACTGGGACTCTCCAGGCAAGAACACTGGACTGGTTTGCCATTTCCTTCTCCAGCGCTTTCCTAGGAGGAAGTTTTATCTTAACTTCTTTTACCACACTAGGGCGATTAAAAGACGCTTACTCCTTGGAGGGCTTCCTTGGTGGCTCAGAGGTTAAAGCATCTGCCTCCAATGTGGGAGACCCGGGTTCGATCCCTGGGTTGGGAAGATCCCCTGGAGAAGGAAATCGCAACCCACTCCAGTATTCTTGCCTGGAGAATCCCATGGACAGAGGAGCATGGTGGGCTACAGTCTATGGGGTCTAACCGGGGTCTCCCGCATTGGAGGCAGATGGTTTAACCTCTGAGCCACCAAGGAAGCCCTCCAAGGAGTAAGCGTCTCTTAATTGCCTTAGTGTGGTAAAAGAAGTTAAGATAAAACTTTCTGCTAGGAAAGCGCTGGAGAAGGAAATGGCAAACCAGTCCATTGTTCTTGCCTGGAGAGTCCCAGGGATAGGGGAGCCTGGTGGGCTGCCGTCTATGGCGTCACATAGAGTTGGACGCCACTGGGGCGACTTAGCAGCAGTAGCAGCAGGAAAGAGTTTATTGAAATGAGGTGATACAACTTCATAGAACATGAGTCACCACAATAACATGAGAGCAATAGATATCGATTCCAGAAGACAGGCATATGGTATACAGCTAGAAGAGCTAGAAACTTTGATCAGAAAATTTCCTAGAAATTGATGTTTCTCACCATTTGTCCCATCCTTAGACGTCCTGAAAGGAGCAAAAGTCACAGCAACTCTCTTCCTCACACTGCAGGAAACTGTAAATACATCAACCAAACAAATCTAAATAGCATGAATCAACAGATTTAAAAGCAAGTAGGAATAGCCAGTAGCAATAGGTTTTTAAAAATGTATTATACTGAGGTACATCATGATAAAATATCAGAACAACTTAAATAAAGGATAAATCATTAAAATCCACCAAAAGAAGACAGGTTATCATAACAAATGTGTAGCAGGAAATTAACATTTTTAAACAACGGTATTGGAAACTAGAGACATCAAAATTATGAGTAAAAATGATTTTCAAATTGGAATTTTATATCCAGATATATTATATATCAAATATGAAAACAGAATATAGATATTTTTGAGACATTACATTTCTCAGAAAATAAACATTTCCTCTATCATTTCTTAGAAAGTTATTGAATGACCTATTTAATCAAAATGAAGCAGTGGGACTGGAAATCAAGACAGTGGAACAGCCCAATTAACTCTGGAGGAAGGCAATACCAAAGAATGCTCAAACTACCACACAATTGCAGTCATCTAACCCCACCCCAGTACTTTTGCCCGGAAAATCCCATGGACGGAGGATCCTGGTAGGCTCCAGTCCATGGGATCGCTATGAGTCGGACACGACTGAGCGGCTTCACTTTCAACTTTCACTTTCATGCATTGGAGAAGGAAATGGCAACCCACTCCAGTGTTCTTGCCTGGAGAATCCCAGGGACGGGGGAGCCTGTTGAGCTGCCGTCCATGGGGTCACACAGAGTCGGACACGACTGAAGTGACTTAGCAGCAGCAGCAGCAACACGCTAGTAAAATAATGCTCAAAATTCTCCAAGCCAGGATTCAGCAATACGTGAACCATGAACTTCCAGATGGTCAAGCTTGTTTTAGAAAAGGCAGAAAAACCAGAGATCAAATTGCCAACATCCTCTGGATCATTGAAAAAGCAAGAGAGTTCCATAAAAACATCTATTTCTGCTTTATTGACTATGCAAAAGCCTTTGACTGTGTGGATCGCAATAAATTGTGGAAAATTCTGAAAGGGATAGGCATACTAGATCACCTGACCTGCCTCTTTAGAAACCTATATGCAGGTCAGGAAGCAACAGTTAGAACTGGACATGGAACAACAGACTGGTTCCAAATAGGAAAAGGAGTTTATCAAGGCTGTATATTGTCACCCTGCTTATTTAAATTCTATACAGAGTACATCATGAGAAATGCTGGGCTGAAAGAAAACAGCTGGAATCAAGATTGCCTAGTGAAATATCAATAATCTCAGATATGCATATGACACCACCCTTATGGCAGAAAGTGAAGAGGAACTCAAAAGCCTCTTGATGAAAGTGAAAGTAGAGAGTGAAAAAGTTGGCTTAAAGCTCAACATTCAGAAAATGAAGATCATGGCATCTGGTCCCATCACTTCATGGGAAATAGATGGGGAAACAGTGGAAACAGTGTCAGACTTTCTTTTTCTGGGCTCCAAAAGCACTGCAAATGGTGACTGCAGCCATGAAATTAAAAGACGCTTACTCCTTAGAAGGAAAGTTATGACCAACCTAGATAGCATATTCAAAAGCAGAGACATTACTTTGCCAACAAAGGTTTGTCTAGTCAAGGCTATGGTTTTTCCTGTGGTCATGTATGGATGTGAGAATTGGACTGTGAAGAAGACTGAGCACTGAAGAATTGATGTTTTTGAACTGTGGTGTTGGAGAAGACTCTTGAGAGTCCCTTGGACTGCAAGGAGATCCAACCAGTCCATTCTGAAGGAGATCAGCCCTGGCATTACTTTGGAAGGAATAATGCTAAAGCTGAAGCTTCAGTACTTTGGCCACCTCATGCGAAGAGTTGACTCATTGGAAAAGATTCTGATGGTGGGAGGGATTGGGGGCAGGAGGAGAAGGGGACGACAGAGGACGAGATGGCTGGATGGCATCATTGACTCGATGGATGTGAGTCTGAGTGACCTCTGGGAGTTGGTGATGGCCAGGGAGGCCTGGAGTGCTGAGATTAATGGGGTCGCAAAGAGTCGGACATGACTGAGCGCCTGAACTGAATTGAATTGATATAAACAAAGCTAGTGGAGGTGATCGAATTCCAGTTGAGCTATTACAAATCCTAAAAGAAGATGCTGTGAAAGTGCTGCACTCAATGTGTCAGCGAATTTGGAGAACTCAGCAGTGGCCACAGGACTAGAAAATGTCAGTTTTCATTCAATCCCAAAGAAAGGCAGTGCCAAAGAATATTGAAACTACTGCACAATTGCAGTAGTGGGTTAGGAACAAAATTTAGAGAAATTTATTAACTAAAAATTTTTCTCTATTACTGACAATTCCTTTCTGTCACAGGAGTTTAAAGAGAAACTGGAGTGGAAGAACTACTTGAGAAATTTAAAAATTTGCTTAAGAAAATCATTTTTCTTTGTCTTAAGAAACAGTCTACCAAGTAAGAATATATTGTAGACTCACTTTCCTTAAGTCTAAAGTAAAATATGTACATAACTTGTTCCAGTCTGCAGGCCAGTTAGCTGACCTACTTGGCTCTCACACCAAATTATATTCTCAAAAATATGTTGATTAATAATGAAGCTGATGGCCTTTAGCAAATCACAATAAAATGTGAAAAAGCATTACTTGTTCAATTGCAATTAAGTTAGGAACTAAAAAAACAAAAAGAAAGATATATCCATCTGAATGCAGAGCTCCAAAGAATAGAAAGGGGAGATAAAGTATTCTTAAGTGAATAATGTGAAGAAAGAGAGGAAAGCAATAGAATGTGAAAGACTACAGATCTCTTTAAGAAAATTGGACATTTCAAGGGAACATTTCATGCAAATATAGGCACAATAAAGTACAGAAATAGTATGGACCTATAAAGTACAAGATATTAAGCAAAGGTGGCAAGAATACATGGAAGAACTAAACAAAAAAGGTCTTAATGATCCAGATAACCATGATGGTGTGATCACTCACTTAAAGCCAGACATCCTGGAGTGTGAATTCAAGTGGACTTAGGAAAGATCACTATGAGGTGATGGAATTCCAGTCAAGCTATTTAAAATTCTAAAATATGATGCTGTGAAAGTGCTGCACACAATATGTCAGCAAAATTGAAATTTCAGCAGTGGCCATAGGATGGGAAAAATCAGTTTTCATTATGATTTAAAAGAAGGGCAATGCTAAAGAATATTCAAATTACCACAAAGTTGTGCTCATTTCACACACTAGCAAAGTAATGCTCAAAATTCTTCAAGCTAGGATTCAACAGTATATGAACCAATAACTTCCAAAGGACAAACTAGATTTATAAAAGGAAGAGGAACCAGAGATCAAATTGCAAAATCCATTGGATCATAGAAAAAGCAAGGGAATTCCAGAAAGACATATACTTCTGCTTGATGACTATGTTAAGCCTTTCACTGTGTGGATCACAACAAACTGTGGAAACTTCTTAAAGAATACCAGACCACCTTATCTGCCTCCTGACAACTTGTATGCAGTTCAATAAGCAACAGTTAGAACCAGGCATGGAACAATGGAATGGTGTAAAAAAAAAAAAAAAAAAAGGAGTATGTCAAGGTTGTATATTGTCACTCTGCTTATTTAAC
Source organism: Tragelaphus eurycerus (assembly GCA_935064755.1). Classification (NCBI taxonomy): domain Eukaryota; kingdom Metazoa; phylum Chordata; class Mammalia; order Artiodactyla; family Bovidae; genus Tragelaphus; species Tragelaphus eurycerus. The sequence continues at coordinate 11,235,284 of CAKXYN010000004.1, forward strand.
TTATATGCAGAGTACATCATGTGAAATGCTGGGCTGGATGAAGCACAAGCTGGAATCAAGATTGCTGAGAGATATACCAATAACCTCAGATACACAGATAGCAGAAATTAAAGAGTAATTAAAGAACCTTTTCATGAAGGTGAAATAGGAGAGTGAAAATGCTGGTTTAAAACTCAACATTAAAAAAGCTAAGAACATGGCATCTGGTCCCATCACTTCATGGCAAATAGATGGGAAAAAAATGGAAACAGTGACAGTCTTTATTTTCTTGGGCTCCAAAATCACTGTGGACAGGGACTGCAGCATGAAATTAAAAGATGTCTGCTCCTTGCAAGAAAAGCTATGACAAACACAGACAACATATTAAAAAGTAGAGACATCCCTTTGCCAACAAAGGCCTGTATATCCAAAGCTATGGTTTTTCCAGTAGTCATGTATGGTTGTGAGAGTTGGACCATAAAGAAGACTGAGCATGCAAGAATTGATGATTTGAAATTGTGGTGTTGTAGAAGACTCTTGAGAGTCCTGTAGATAACACGGAGATCAAACCAGTAAATCCTAAAGGAAATCAATCCTGAATATTTATTGGAAGGACTGATGCTGAAGCTAAAGCTCCAATACTTTGGCCACCTGATGCAAAGAGCTGACTTACTGGAAATGACCCTGATTTTGGTAAAGGTTGAGTGCTAGAGAATAAAGGGATGACAGATGATGAGATGGATTGATGGCATCACTGACGCAATGGACATGAGTTTGATCAAATCCCGGGAGATAGTGAAGGAGAGCAAAGCATGACTGCTGCAGTTCATGAGGTTGCAAAGAGTTGGACGGGACTTAGCAACTAAAAAATAACAAAGTATATGCATTTGGTGTCATATCTAAGACATATTTGCCTCATGAACAGTATGAAAAGGCAAAATGATAGGGTACTGAAAGAGAAACTCCCCAGGTTAGTAGGGGCCCAATATGCTACTGGAGATCAGTAGAGAAATAACTCCAGAAAGAATGAAGGGATGGAACCAAAGCAGAAAGAATACCCAGCTGTAGATGTGTCTGGTGATAGAAGCAAAGTCCGATGCTGTAAAGAGCAATATTGCATAGGAACCTGGAATGTCAGGTCCATGAATCAAGGCAAATTGGAAGTGGTCAAACAGGAGATGGCAAGAGTGAATGTTGACATTCTAGGAATTAGCGAACTAAAATGGACTGGAATGGGTGAATTTAACTCAGAGGACCACTATATCTACTACTGCGGGCAGGAATCCCTCAGAAGAAACGGAGTGGCCATCATGGTCAACAAAAGAGTCCGAAATGCAGTACTTGAATGCAATCTCAAAAACGACAGAATGATCTCTGTTCGTTTCCAAGGCAAACCATTAAATGTCAGAGTAATCCAAGTCTATGCCCCAACCAGTAATGCTGAAGAAGCTGAAGTTGAACGGTTCTATGAAGACCTACAAGACCTTTTAGAACTAACACCCAAAAAAGATGTCCTTTTCATTATAGGGGACTGGAATGCAAAAGTAGGAAGTCAAGAAACACCTGGAGTAACAGGCAAAATTGGCCTTGGAGTACAGAATGAAGCAGGGCAAAGACTAATAGAGTTTTGGCAAGAAAATGCACTGGTCATAGCAAATACCCTCTTCCAACAACACAAGAGAAGACTCTATACATGGACATCACCAGATGGTCAAGACTGAAATCAGATTGATTATATTCTTTGTAGCCAAAGATGGAGAAGCTCTATCCAATCAGCAAAAACAAGACCAGGAGCTGACTGTGGCTCAGACCATGAACTCCTTATTGCCAAATGCAGACTGAAATTGAAGAAAGTAGGGAAAACCACTAGACCATTCAGGTATGACCTAAATCAAATCCCTTCTGATTATACAGTGAAAGTGAGAAATAGATTTAAGGGCCTAGATCTGATAGATAGAGTGCCTGATGAACTGTGGAATGAGGTTCGTGACATTGTACAGGAGACAGGGATCAAGACCATCCCCATGGAAAAGAAATGCAAAAAAGCAAAATGCTTGTCTGGGGAGGCCTTGCAAATAGCTATGAAAAGAAGAGAAGTGAAAAGGAAAGGAGAAAAGGAAAGACATAAACATCTGAATGCAGAGTTCCAAAGAATAGCAAGAAGAGATAAGAAAGCCTTCTTCAGCGATCAATGCAAAGAAATAGAGGAAAACAACAGAATGGGAAAGACTAAGGATCTCTTCAAGAAAATCAGAGATACCAAAGGAACATTTCATGCAAAAATAGGCTCCTTAAAGGACAGAAATGGTATGGACCTAACAGAAGTAGACGATATTAAGGAGAGGTGGCAAGAATACACAGAAGAACTGTATAAAAAAGAGCTTCACGACCCAGATAATCATGATGGTGTGATCACTGACCTAGAGCCAGACATCCTGGAATGTGAAGTCAAGTGGAACTTAGAAAGCATCACTACAAACAAAGCCAGTGGAGGTGATAGAATTCCAGTGGAGCTATTCCAAATCCTGAAAGATGATGCTGTGAAAGTGTGGCACTCAATATGCCAGCAAATTTGGAAAACTCAGCAGTGGCCACAAGACTGGAAAAGGTCAGTTTTAATCGCAATCCCAAAGAAAAGCAATGCCAAAGAATGCTCAAACTATCGCACAATTGCACTCATCTCACACGCTAGTAAAGTAATGCTCAAAATTCTCCAAGCCAGGCTTCAGCAATATGTGAACCGTGAACTTCCTGATGTTCAAGCTGGTTTAGAAAAGGCAGAGAAACCAGAGATCAAATTGCCAACATCTGCTGGATCATAGAAAAAGCAAGAGAGTTCCAGAAAAACATCTATTTCTGCTTTATTGACTATGCCAAAGCCTTTGACTGTGTGGATCACAATAAACTGTGGAAAATTCTGAAAGAGATGGGAATACCAGACCACCTGATCTGCCTCTTGAGAAATCTGTATGCAGGTCAGGAAGCAACAGTTAGAACTGGACATGGAACAACAGACTGGTTCCAAATAGGAAAAGGAGTTCATCAAGGCTGTATATTGTCACCCTGTTTATTTAACTTATATGCAGAGTACATCATGAGAAATGCTGGGCTGGAAGAAACACAAGCTGGAATCAAGATTGCCGGGAGAAATATCAATAACCTCAGATATGCAGGTGACACCACCCTTATGGCAGAAAGTGAGGAGGAACTAAAAAGCCTCTTGATGAAAGTGAAAGTGGAGAGTGAAAAAGTTGGACTAAAGCTCAACATCCAGAAAACAAAAATCATGGCATCTGGTCCCATCACTACATGGGAAATAGATTGGGAAACTGTGGAAACAGTGTCAGATTTTATTTTGGGGGCTACAAAATCACTGCAGATGGTGACTGAAGCCAGGAATTAAAAGTCGCTTACTCTTTGGAAGGAAAGTTATGACCAACCTAGATAGCATATTCAAAAGCACAGACATCACTTTGCCAACAAATGTTCGCCTAGTAAAGGCTATGGTCTTTCCTGTGGTCATGTATGGATGTGAGAGCTGGACTGTAAAGAAGGCTGAGTGCCAAAAAATTGATGCTTTTGAACTGTGGTGTTGGAGAAGACTCTTGAGAGTCCCTTGGACTGCAAGGAGATCCAACCAGTCCATTCTAAAGGAGATCAGCCCTGGGATTTCTTTGGAAGGAGTGATGCTAAAGCTGAACCTCCAGTATTTTGGCCACCTCATGCGAAGAGTTGACTCATTGTAGAAGACTCTGATGCTGGGAGAGATTGGGGGCAGGAGGAGAAGGGGACGACAGAGGATGAGATGGCTGGATGGCATCACTGACTCGATGGATGTGAGTCTGAGTGACCTCCGGGAGCTGGTGATGGTCCGGGAGGCCTGGCGTGCTGTGGTTCATGGGGTCGCAAAGGGTCGGACACGACTGAGCGACTCATCTGATGTGATCTGATGGTCACACAGATTTTTCACCTGTTTTTCTGCTTCTGTTCTTCCTTCTTCTCTTCCTTTTCCCACTCCTTCTCTTTTTTTCTTTCCCTTTCCCTCTTCCCATTCCTCTTTCTGCCTCCTCCAACTCCTCTACCCACTCCTTTCATTTACAATTACTTTTAGTTCTATAATATATTTAAGTTTAAATTTTATATTAGTAAGGTATTGTAAACAAAATAAACGAAAATTAACTGTGATTTTAATTTTTATGGAGATGCTTGAATGTCCCAGTGCCACTTATTGAAAAAATTTATCCTTTCTTAACTGAATTGCTTTTGCATCTTTGTTGAAAATCAGTTGGCCAAGTTAAGTTTAATTGGGTTTCTAGACTCTCTTCTGCTCCATGTCAACCCTTTTGCTATTATCAGAATGTGATTATTTTAGTTTTGTAATAAGTTTAAATAAAGTATTCCAACTTCATTCTTCCCTTTGGAAAAAAAATAGGATTCTATACTCTCTCTTTCAAATATAAATTATAGAGTCAGCTTTCTAAATTCTAAATATCCCTTTAGGAATTTGGTGGGTTTGTGTTAAATCTATATGTCAGTCAGAGAAGGACATTAACATATTTTTATTGTATGTTAATAACGTAAATTGAATTGATTGATTGAATTGAAACATCAAACCAATCTTGCAATTTCAGGATAACATCCTTAGTTATGATGTCTTATACTTTAAGAAATAGTGGAAAACAACAGAATTGGAAAGACTAGAGATCTCTTCAAGAAAATCAGAGATACCAAAGGAACATTTCATGCAAAGATGGGCTCAATAAAGGACAGAAATGGTATGGACCTAACAGAAGCAGAAGATATTAAGAAGAGGTGGCAAGAATACACAGAAGAACTGTACAAAAAAGATCTTCACGACCCCAATAATCACGATGGTGTGATCACTGACCTAGAGCCAGATATCCTGGAATGTGAAGTCAAGTGGGCCTTAGAAAGCATCACTATGAACAAAGCTAGTGGAGGTGATGGAATTCCAGTTGAGCTATTTCAAATCCTGAAAGATAATGCTGTGCAAATGCTGCACTCAATATGCAAGCAAATTTGGAAAACTCAGCAGTGGCCACAAGATTGGAAAAGGTCAGTTTTCATCCCAATCCCAAAGAAAGGCAATGCCAAAGAATGCTCAAACTACCGCACAACTGCACTCATCTCACACGCTAGTAAAGTAATGCTCAAAATTCTCCAAGCCAGGCTTCAGCAATTTGTGAACCGTGAACTTCCTGATGTTCAAGCTGGTTTTAGAAAAGGCAGAGGAACCAGACATCAAATTGCCAACATCAGCTGAATCAGGGGAAAAGCAAGAGAGTTCCAGAAAAACATCTATTTCTGCTTTATTGACTATGCCAAAGCCTTTGACTGTGTGGATCACAATAAACTGTGGAAAATTCTGAAAGAGATGGGAATACCAGACCACCTGATCTGCCTCTTGAGAAATCTGTATGCAGGTCAGGAAGCAACAGTTAGAACTGGACATGGAACAACAGACTGGTTCCAAATAGGAAAAGGAGTTCATCAAGGCTGTATATTGTCACCATGTTTATTTAACTTATATGCAGAGTAAATCATGAGAAACGCTGGACTGGAAGAAACACAAGCTGGAATCAAGATTGCCGGAAGAAATATCAATAACCTCAGATATGCAGATGACACCACCCTTATGGCAGAAATTGAGGAGGAACTAAAAAGCCTCTTTCATGAAAGTGCAAGTGGAGAGTGAAAAAGTTGGCTTAAAGCTCAACATCCAGAAAACAAAAATCATGGCATCTGGTCCCCTCACTTCATGGGAAATAGATGGGGAAACAGTGAAAACAGTGTCAGATTTTATTTTGGGGGGCTCCAAAAATCACTGCAGATGGTGACTGAAGCCATGTAATTAAAAGATGCTTAGTCCTTGGAAGGAAAGTTATGATCAACTTAGATAGCATATTGAAAAACAGAGACATTACTTTGCCAACAAAGATCTGTCTAGTCAAGGCTGTGGTTTTTCCTGTGGTCTTGTATGGATGTGAGAGCTGGACTGTGAAGAAGGCTGAGTGCCAAAGAATTGATGCTGTTGAACTGTGGTGTTGGAAAAGATTCTTGAGAGTCCCTTGGACTGCAAGGAGATCCAACCAGTTCATTCTGAAGATCATCCCTGGGATTTCTTTGGAAGGAATGATGCTAAAGCTGAAACTCCAGTACTTTGGCCACCTCATGCGAAGAGTTGACTCATTGGAGAAGACTCTGATCCTGGGAGGGATTGGGGGCAGGAGGAGACGGGGACGACACAGGACGAGATGCCTGGATGGCATCACTGACTCGATGGACGTGAGTCTCAGTGAACTCTGGGAGTTGGTGATGGACAAGGAGACCTGGCGTGCTGCGATTCATGGGGGTAGTAAAGAGTTGGACATGACTGAAGAACTGATGTGATCTGATCTCATACTTTAATAAAATGTTGGAATTATTTGCAAATATTTGGTTGAGGAAAGTATTGTTACATTTATATTTATAATATATATTAATTTGTCATATTCTTTAAAAAAAACTTTTTATCACTAATTGCTGATATTAAAAACTATTATCTCATTTTCTTCTTTCTGGAAGGTTTATATATAATGGATATTCTTTCTGGCGTACTTGGGAACTAAAATCATGTGGGCCTAAAGTATCTTATTTATAATGTATCAAGTACAAGTTCATATTTAAAATAGGTATAACGTGAACGTGAAGTCGCTAAGTCGTGTCCGACTCTTTGCGACCCCATGGACTGTAGCCAACCAGGCTCCTCTGTCCATGGGATTTTCTAGGCAATAGTACTGGAGTGGATTGCCATTTCCTTCTCCAAGGGATCTTCCCAACCCAGGGATCGAACCCAGGTCTCCCGGATTGTAGACAGATGCTTTACCGTCTGAGCCACCAGGGAAGTCCTTTTATTGAACGTGAAAGTCATTCAGTCGTGTCTGAATCTTTATCACCTCATGAACTATACAGTAAATAGAATTCTTCAGGCCAGAATATAGGAGTGGGTAGCCTTTCTCTTCTCCAGTGGATCTTTCCAACCCAGGTCTCCCGCATTGCAGATGATTGATAAACAATCAGCTGAGCCAAAAGGGAAACCCAAGAATACTGAAGTAGATAGCTTATTCCTTCTCCAGTGAATCTTCCTGGCACAGGAATTGAACCCAGGACGCCTGCAATGCAGGCAGATTCGTTACCAACTTCACTATCAAGGAAGCCCTTGAATGAGCATTAATAGAACATTTTTTTCAAGGAGTGTGTCTGTTTGACCTAAGTCTTAAATTTATGAGCATTAAGTTGTCTGTAATATCCTTCATTATCCTGCTATTGTCTGTAGAATTTGTATTGATGTCCTCTCATTCATTTTTGATACTGATAATTAACATCTTCTTTAATTGTCCTTGGTCACTTTAATTCAGTCCAGTTCAGTCTCTCAGTTGGGTCTGACTCTTTGCGACCTCATGGACTGCAGCGCAACAGGCATCCGCTCCATCACCAACTCTCAGAGTTTACACAACTCATGTCCATTGAGCCAGTGATGCCATCCAACCATCTCATCCTCTGTTGTCCCCTCCTCCTCCAGCCTTCAATCATTCCCAGCATCAGGGTCTTTTCAAATGAGTCAGTTTTTTGCATCAAGGGGCCAAACTATTGGAGTTCCAATTTCAGCATCAGTCCTTCCAATGAACATTCAGGACTGCTTTCCTTCAGGATAGACTGTTTGGATCTACTTGCAGTCCAAGGGACTCTCAAGAGTCTTCTCCAACTTCACAGTTCAAAAGCATCAATTATTTGGTGCTTAGCTTTTTTTATACTCCAATTCTCACATCCATACATGACTACTGGAAATACCATAGCCTTGACTAGATGGACCTTTGTTGGCAAAGTAATGTCTCTGCTTTTTAATATGCTGTCTAGGTTGGTTATAACTTTCCTTCCAAGGACTAAGCGTCTTTTAATTTCATGACTGCAGTCACCATCTGCAGTGATTTTGCAGGCCAAGAAAACAAAGTCTGTCACTGTTTCCACTGTTTTCCCATTTATTTCCCATGAAGTGATGGGGCCAGATGCCATGATCTTAGTTTTCTGAATGTTGAGCTTTAAGCCAACTTTTTCACTCACCTCCTTCACTTTCTTTTTCTTTTTTTTTTTTTTAAATTTTATTATTTTTAATTTAATCAAGAGGCTCTTTAGTTCTTCTTCGCTTTCTGCCATAAGGGTGGTGTCATCTGCATAGCTAAGGTTATTGGTATTTCTCCTGGCAATCTTGAATGCAGCTTGTGCTACATCCAGCCCAGCATTTCTCATGAGGTACTCTGTGTATAAGTTAAATAAACAAGGTAACCATATACAGCCTTGACTACTCCTTTACCTATTTGAAACCAGCCTTTTTTTCCATGTCCAGTACTAACTGTTGCTTCCTTACCTGCATACAGTTTTCTCAAGAGGCAGGTCAGGTGGTCTGGTATTCCCATCTCTTTCAGAATTTTCCACAGTTTATTGTGATCCACACAGTCAAAGGCTTTGGCATAGTCAATAAAGCAGAAGTAAATGGTTTTCTGGAACTTTCTTTCTTTTTCAATGATCCAAAAATTGTTGGCATTTTGATCTCTGGTTTCTCTGCCTTTTCTAAATCAAGCTTGAACTTCTGGACTTTCATGGTTCACATACTCTTGGAAGCCAGGCTTGGAGAATTTTGAGCATTACTTTACTAATGTGTGAGATATTTGTAATTGTGCTGTAATTTGAGCATTCTTGGCATTGCCTTTCTTCAGGATTGGAATGTAATTTGATGTTTTCCAGTCTTGTGGCTGCTGCTGAGTTTTCCAAATTTGCTGGCATATTGAGTGCAACACTTTCTTTCTTTTTTTTAATTAATTAATTTATTTATTTTTTAACTTTACAATATTGTATTAGTTTTGCCATATATCAACATGAATCCACCACAGTGGATCCACCTGAGTGCAACACTTACATAGCATCATCTTTTAGGGTTTGAAATAGCTCAACTTGAATTTCATCACCTCCACTAGCTTTGTTCATAGTGATGCTTCTTAGGGCATATTTGACTTCACATTCCAGGATGTCTGGCTCTAGGTGAGTGATCACACCATCATGATTATCTGGGTTGTAAAGATATTTTTTTGTATACTTCTCCTGTGTATTCGTGCCAGCTCGTCTTAATATCTTCTGCTTCTATTAGTTCCATACTTTTTCTGTCCTTTATTGTGCCCATCTTTGTTTGAAACGTTCCCTTGGAATGTCTAATTTTCTTGAAGAGATCTCTAGTCTTTCCCTTTCTATTGTTTACCTCCTTTTCTTTGCACTGATCTCTGAGGAAGGCTTTCTTATCTCTTCTTGCTGTTCTTTGAAGCTTTGCCTTCAAGTCGTTATATCTTTCCTTTTCCACTTTGCCCACTTCTCTTCTATTCACAGCTATTTGTAAGGCCTCCTCAGAATGGCAAACCATTTCAGTATTCTTGCCTTAAGGACCCCATGAACAGTATGAAAAGGAAAAATGATAGGACACTGAAAGATGAACTCCCTAGGTCGGTAGGTGCCCAATATGCTACTGGAGATCCATGGAGAAATAACTCAGAAGGAATGAAGGGATTGAGCCAAAGCAAAAACAGCACCCAGATGTGGATGTGAATGGTGATGGATGTAAAGTCCGATGCTGTGAAGAGCAATACTGCATAGGAATCTGGAATGTTAGGTCCATGAATCAAGATAAATTGCAAGTGATCAAACAGGGGATGGGAAGAGTGAAACACTGACATTTTAGGAATCAGTGAGCTAAAATGGACTGGAATGGCTGAATATAACTCAGATGACCATCATATCTACTACTGTGGGCAAGAATCCCTTAGAAGAAATGGGGTAGCCATCATATAAACAAAAGAGTCTTAAATGCAGTACGTGGATGCCATCTCAAAAAGGACAGAACGATCTCTGTTCATTTCCAAGGCAAACCATTCAATATCACGGTAATCCAAGTCTATGCTCAGACCAGTAATGCTGAAGAACCTGAAGTTGAATGATACTATGAAGACCTACAAGAACTTCTAGAACTAACGTCCCCAAAGGATGTCCTTTTCATTATATGGGATGGGATGTGAAAGTAGGAAGTCAAGAAGTATTTGGAGTAACAGGCAAATTTGCCCTTGGAGGTCATAATGAAGCAGGGCAAAGGCTAATAGAGTTTTGCCAAGAGACCTCACTGGTCATAGCAAACACCCTCGTCCAACAACACAAGAGTAGACTCTACACATGGACATCACCAGATTGTCAATACTGAAATCACTTTTATTACCTTTAATCAATTTAAAATTTTGTTTTTAAAATTATCTTTATAGTCTCTGATTTAATTTGGTTTGAAACTATAAATTCAGTGGTATCTACAGCTTCAAAATCTGCAATATTGCTAAACTTATGTGAAATTAATATGAAACTAAATAGCTCAGATTTTTTTTTTTTTTAAATAAAGGAGCAATACTGGAGAACTTAACTGTACCAGGCATTAAGACACATGCTACAAAGCTAAAGGATAAATCAATGTTTTATTAAATTAGTGTTATAGCATAGACCATCCAGAAATATGCTTATGTATATATGAAACCATAATTTATAGTAGAGATTACCTTTTGGATAATTAAGTAAAGAAATATATACATATATTGTGGACAAAGTGGCTCACGGTGCTCTGAGAATATAATTCATATTTATTTACACTAAATGAACAAATAAAATCCAGTGAATTAAAAATAAATGTAGAATTTAAACTTTACTGAATATCAAGTAAACAATAAAGATAGTAAAACTTAGTACTAGGTCAAAATATAAGCAAAGGATGATTCATAACAAAATTCTGGTTAAAGAATTAAAATGCAGTTCAATACTATGCTGCTACTGCTGCTAAGTCACTTCAGTCATGTCTGACTCTGTGTGACCCCATAGATGGCAGCCCAGGCTCCCCCATCCCTGGGATTTTCCAGGCAAGAACACTGGAATGGGTTGCCATTTCCTTCTCTAATGTGTGAAAGTGAAGTTGCTCAGTCATGTCCAAATCTTAGCAGCCCCATGGACTTCAGCCTACCAGGCTCCTCCATCCATGGGATTTTCTAGGCAAGAGTACCAGAGTGGGGTGTCATTGTCTTCTCTGTTCAATACTATAGAAGATAACTATCTAAGACCATAACTTAAATAGACCAAAGTATTAATAAGTGTCTGGATTCAGATGGGGAAAGGAATTGGGTCTAGAGATGAGTGAAAACAAATTGTAAAATGAATAAATGAAGCATTTGCACAGACAATGAATAACTTATAATTTAGGTAAATTTAACTTTTTGTATTTGTGGTCTTATTTTTTAATGAGAGTTTACCCAAGGCAAAGGTGACAAGCTCATATTGATATCATACCTCTATAATGATTTAGGTGAGGGTTTCTTATCCTTGGGTATTTTGTCATTGAGGTAGAAAGATCACAATGGTGACGATATTCATCCATCCATGTTAACCTTTCAACACAAGCCTTTCAACATCAAACTACTTTTAAGCTGTTTCAAAGATCACCAAGCAAAATTCTGGTTATAATTGGCTAAGGAGTTAGGCTAGAATACAGGGGCAGGAAGCAACAAATATTCAGTAATAAAAGAGCACAATGTATTTTTTATTACATTTTTAAAAATTAAATACATATTCATATTTTCAGTGCACCTGTTCTTTATTGTCTATACCACAATAGGGCTTAGGGGGCCTGTTTACCTTTGGCCCAAATAATTACTGATCATCTAAGGCTGCAATGGTAAAGAATAGACATGAATTTGGGGACAATACCTGGATATGCCATTTTCTGGGAAAAGCTATTTTTTCTCAGGTGAGATAATCTTCTCCATTACAACATTTCCATTCCATGTAGGGCGCCACTCACCCCTATGGTTGTGAAGGTGAGGTGGGGTAATAAACAGTTTAACCATTCATAGATTTTTATTAATTTTTTGAAATGTTAATTATTGGAATCAACATTAAAATAGCATAGCAGCTAATTACATCTGGGCAAAAGAGAGGCATTAGAATGGGAGGGAAATGGATAGAAAAAGGAAAGATAAAAATATGTTTCTATTTACCATATTATTCTTAGAGCATGACACTGAACATATCCTCAGCAAACATAAAACTTTCTATTCAGTTGTTGTATCATTCCATCTTTACAGAAATATTAAACTATGGATTGTTAATCAGGAGAGATATAATAATTGGTCTACTTTATTGTATAAGAATTGTTGGGTTTCAGTATCAGTTTGCATATTATAAATGCATTATATTGCCTACTTGAAACTGTTTGAATTAGTATTTAAAAATTAGATATTTGAAGTACAAAAAATTCTTAAATAAATGTGAAAAGGAAACATTGTCATACTAACCCAAATTCATGCATGGAAATAATTGCAGATTATTTTTAGAGGAGATAGTCACTCTTCAGTTTGCTGAAATAGTCATCTGATACATTTAATTAACTTAAATTACAGTTAGATTCCTGTGGGTATTTGGATCTGTGACTCCTATTCAGACCATTCTTTTAATTTTACAGGTGAGAAATAGAGTTTAATTGCAATTAGGTACAAGTGAGTCCCATGGATGGAGGAGCCTAGTAGGCTCCAGTCCATGGGGTCCCTAAGAGTCGGACACGACTGAGCGACTTTACTTTCACTTTTCACTTTCATGCATTGGAGAAAGAAATGGCAACCCACTCCAGTGTTCTTGCCTGGAGAATCCCAGGGACAGGGGAGCCTGGTGAGCTTCCGTCTATGGGGTCGCACAGAGTCGGACACGACTGAAGCGACTTAGCAGCAGCAGCACAAGTGAGTTCACAGAAGACAATGGTGATGATGGAATCTGTCTAGAATAGAAGTCTTATGGTTTAATTTATTTTTGCACCAGATATGATAATTTTCCCCATTTTGACAGCTCAAAAAATGTAAGCAATGTCTTTTAATTATTCTAACACTTAAACCATACTTTAAAATAGAAATTGAGTAAAGTAAGCCAGAAAGAAAAACACAAATACAGTATACTAACGTATATATATGGAATTTAGAAAGATGGTAACAATAACCCTGTTTACGAGACAGCAAAAGAGACACTGATGTATAGAACAGACTTTTGGACTCTGTGAATGGGAGAGGGCGGGATCATTTGGGAGAATAGCATTGAAATATGTATAATATCATATCTGAAACGAGTCGCCAGTCCAGGTACAATGCCTGATAATGGATGCCTGGGGCTGGTGCACTGGGGCGACCCAGGGGGATGGTATGGGGAGGGAGGAGGGAGGAGGGTTCAGGATGGGGAACACATGTATACGTGTGGCGGATCCATCTTGATGTATGGCAAAAGCAATACAATATTGTAAAGTTAAGCAAAATAAAATTTAATTAAAAAAAAAAAAAAAAGAAATTGAAACTTTCCCAATAGTGCCATTCACTTTATTATCATGAAGTGGTTTGTCTTGAGGACATGTGCTAATTTTATTCAAACATTTTAATGAGAAATGAAATAACATTCTGAATCTCTGAAATTCATTCACATTTCTAAACATTAACTTGAGGAGTAAACTGTTACAGTGTTTAATGATCAATTGAAATCATTTTTAAAAGGTGCAATTCATGCCCATGAAGATTATTAATAAGGTATAGAAAGTAGATTTTGCTGTTTGGTTTTGCTGATGAGGGATTATTCTACTCTCTTTTTAGACATTCATCTAATTTTTTAAAGTTTTTAATATAATTCTTTTTTTATTTTAGCGTTAGGGCTCAGGAAAATATGAAAAATAGTCTAACTCAAACACAATAGTTCACTTCCTATAAGAGGAGCAGCCTCCTTTCTAAACCTGTGCTCTGTCCAAATTTACTGGCTAGGCAAACCTAGGTTACAGATAATTAAGTATCTTACCCAAGTTCACAAAGCAATTCAGAGTGTATGAAGCAAGCAAATCCAAACTAAAACCTTTCTCATAAAACTCTAGCCATAGCTCCCAGACATCTCAGTGATTTCACTGCTTATCTCTTCAGCAGAATCTCTCACCACCCAGTTGAAACACATATCCCATAAACCTTTCTTTAGATTATTTGTAGATAATTTCTCTCAGCTATTATTTATTAGCTGATATGGCAAAATTATATTTAACTCTATAATGATGCTATTTAACTTTAAAATGTGTTTTGAGATAAATTTTGCATAAAAAATGGTGTAAAAAATAGCATTTTATTGTACTGCATTATGACCAGTCATTAGGTTTGGTGAATTGGTTCTTCTTGCTAATGTTTGTGTTAAATTAAAAACACTAAATTGAGATAACCATGCATGAATCCTGCATGAGACATTAACTATAGAATGCTGGAAACAAAACCAATATCTATTGCACTATAACTATTCAAAGGGGAAAAAATGTTAGGCTGCAAACAATGTATGATAATTTCAGTTCCCCTGGAAAGAAAATAGTAGTGTTTCTATTCTAACTATATTAATGCAGTATATTATAATTAGGAAAAAACTAAAGGTAAGTAATTAAATTCAGGTGAACTGAAAACTAATGTGTTCTATGGAAGCATTATTTTCAGGTAATGAAAGAGGCATTTTAACTATGAAGCTTGGCTGTTGCAACTTTTTAAAATTAGAAAATGAAAAAAAAAATAATAAAAGAACAAACTCACAGTAGTTTAATCCCATGCATGCTCTTAATAGATATAAATCTACTAATAATGTGTTAGCCCTTGGGAGCTTTGAAAAAGCTTACAGTCCTTCGTCATGCCAACAGTCATTTCATTCATCTGTTACCATTTTGGTTGTTTCATCTGTTACCATTTTGGCTGTTTTCCTGTCTACTGACTTTTAATAATTGAGATTGTATATTGCGCCCACTCCTTCCTCTGCAAACACTGACCCTTAGCTTCTGTGGCACTAGCCATCTGGAACTGTCTGCCCTCTTCTCTTCACATCACTGGAAACCTAATTCACTGCTTGCTAAAGTACAAAACTCCCATTTAGCTCAGCAGGAGTTTAAAAAAAAAAAAATGAGTGGCAGACTGAACACTCAAGATCTTCTACTCACTTTTGAAATACAGCCAAAATATTACCACTCTTGTGAAAGGGATGTTTGCCATGTTAAAAGTGAACACACATTCAAAGGAAATATCAAACCAACAGTATCATATATCCTATTCATATATATCATATCCATGTCACCTATTGGAAACATATCCAACAGGGTTGCATTTCTCCAACAAGCATTTTACATTTGAGAAAGTCACAATGTTCCCATCATGTAACCAAGGCAGTAACTCCACAAAACCATTACAATATTGAGGTAAGTAGTATAAATTATACTGGTCAGATGCATAGTCACTAAGTTTGCCTAATTCTTTTGGATTCAAGGAAGAGGGATTCTCTCAGGTACCTGGGATTTTTGTAGCTATTTATAAAAAAAATTGTTGACAATACAGCTAAGTCATCCTATTGCCCAGAGTAAGCAATGTAACCAGAATTCAGAGGAAGAAATTATGCTTGGTGTATCTATGGCTTTCAGAGAGTATACCGTGTATATATTTAAAATTCAGGACAGCTATACCACATCAGTCTTTTTAACAAACTGCAAAATATATCTTTACTTGTGATTCTGAAATAAACTAATTTCAATAATTATGTTCCTCAATTATCTCTCTACATTCTTGTCCTCTTGACATTAGGAAGTGACGATTCAGGGCAAATATTTTTGTCTAAGGTTCTTTTCTATATCCATTGGCCAATATGAGATAAAGTGATTAATCAGTGAAAATTTAGAAGGACTGGTAGAGAAGAGGTTCTTACATATTTAATTATTCTCCATTCAATGCAGGTGAAGACTTGTCATTGTGTTCAGCCATCATCTTTTTCTATTCTATTAGAGAATAAAAATTATAGGTTTCCTGCTAACTTCATATATTCCACTATGATAAAAAGGAAGCAATACAATGAATACTAACAATGTCATGGCCCTTTGTTACTCATTTGCATTGAGAGGATATAGGTCTTCTTGTTTCTGTTTCATAATGCCATTTAACACTGGCTACTTAATTACCTGTACGCTGTATCATTCATTTGGCCACCCATGGATTCTGCCATCCATTGACTCTCTCAAGGATTGTTTTTGTTGTTTTCATGATAAACACAAATGCAAGCTTTACCCCAGAGTGTGCAGAGAAATTCAGATGATCATTTATTTTCTATTAATGTTATATTTGCCATTTGGATTTTTTTTAGCATCAAAGTAGAACAGCACATCTTTTAGCCATTTCTTCTCTGGAAATTCTGAGACTGTTGTCACTGCATTATATACAGAGAATATAATCTCTTTCAATGTTGATGACACCATGATTCTGTCATCTCTTGGGAGGAAAGGTGAGGAGCTCATGCAAAAGAATAATCACATTTAGTCACAAATTTCCACTTCTCAGCCAGCACAGCTGAAGATTCTCCCAGGACAGTACAGCATTACCACACGATTAGGAAGCAAAAGTGTATATCAATCAAAGGGCCCATTGGCTTTGCAAAGCTATGTTCTTAGATGTTTTCTAAGGAGAGAGATGTGACCCTTTCTCAGCAAATAACCTGAGTGAATACTGAGCCTGTGGAAAGGTTGGATACCCATCATGTTATCAATAAATAAAGGACAAACAGAGCCAACAGGGCTTTCTACCACCATTGCTGATTTGAGCAGCCATAAAAGGGAGGCAGGATTGCAATCAGAACACAGATAGGAGAGAGCCGAGGCACAGCCCACACACATGACTGCATAACCCAAGCCTAAGGGTCCATGGTGGACTACTGAAAGCCAGGTGTAATGTTCTCTTTTTTGGTCTCTACCTCAGAACAATAGGAAACAGTAGTTAAGGTCAGGGAATCTCTTCTGGGTGGGTTGCCATTTTAATGAGGTTAAGATTCACGTTTTGACATGCTAGAAGGAAAGGAAAAATTATATCTTTATGGGTGCTGTGGCTAGACTTTTAGCTTCCAATTTTATTGCATCCATCCTTATTAGATGGATGAAGAATTCTTTATGGATTGAATCCTCAATCCTATAAGTCTGAGATATTGCAAAACTCATCATTTTGCTAGTGAATGCCACAGAGACTATCCATATAACACTGCTGCTGCTAAGTCACTTCAGTCGTGTCCATCTCTGTGCGACCCCATAGGCAGCAACCCATCAGGCTCCCCCGTCCCTGGGATTCTCCAGGCAAGAACACTGGAGTGGGTTGCCATTTCCTTCTCCAATGCATGAAAGTGAAAAGTGGCTCAGTTGTGCCCAACTCTTAGCGACCCCGTGGACTGCAGCCTACCAGGCTCCTCCATCCATGGGATTTTCCAGGCAAGAGTACTGGAGTCAGGTGCCACTCACTTCTCTGCCATATAACACTAGTAAAGCTATTTTTTTTCCCTCTATGCTTTCACAAATTCAATCAAAGTTTGTCAACTTTTTTTTTTTTTTTTGTAAGGCCTTATTAGTTCAGTTCAGTCACTCAGTCATGTCCGACTTTTTGTGATCCCATGGACTGCAGCATGCCAGGCTTCCCTGTCCATAACCAACTCCTGGAGCTTGCTCAAACTCATGTCCACTGGTAATGCCAGTGACGCCATCCAACCTCTGTCATCCCATTCTCCCATCAGGAAGCTTCCACAAGCCTCTTATCCTTATCCATTAGAGGGCAGACAGACTGAAACCCACAATCATAGAAAACTAATCAAACTGATCACATGAATCACAGCATTGTCTAAGTCAATGAATGTGAGCCATTCTATGTAGGGCCATCCAAGACAGACAAGTCATGGTGGAGAATTCTAACAAAACATGATCCACTAGAGAAGGGAATGACAAACCTCTTCAGTATTTTGCCTTGAGAACCCCATGAACAGTATGAAAAGTCTTATTAAAGACACAGAAATTAGTAAAGAAACTCCAATGATCTAATATTTACCCAATAAATGCTTTAAAGTTATAAGCTCCCATGTGCAATGGGTGGGTAAGAAAGCTTATTCTACCATTTTGCTTTTCGTACTGTAACTCTTACAAATTGAAATCTGTAGACATACACTGCCTTCTACCTATTTAATTTAGCCAAGTTTACAGAACAAAAGTTGTCAATAGTATCTTCCACTTTAAGTAACCCTATCTCAGGATCTTTTCAGTGATGATGTAGAAGCTCAAGTTTAAAGAGATGGCTGATTCACGAATTACTTGAGCTCTAGAAGTTCCATGGCATCAGAAATACATTTCTAGCTTTCTACTTCCATCTATATTGGTTTGATTCAGAGGCATTTAAGGATTTATGGCAACTCTGGACTTGTTTTTACAATTAACAGACATGTTATAAGAGAATAAGATCATCGCTTTCCCATGATTTCCACATGATTCTCCACATAGAAATGCATCCTGACAACTTTAGTCAAGTATTTCAGACATAAAATTACCATGTTATTGTATTTGAATTTTTGCCAAATAATTAGAACATTGTAGATGATGATATAAACATAATCACCATATAATTTGATAAATCACTTGGAATTGCTTAATGCAAGCTTGATTTTATTTCCATTAAACTATTGATTACTGCTGCTGCTGCTGCTAAGTCGCTTCAGTCATGTCTGACTCTGTGAGACCCCAGAGACGGCAGTCCACCAGGCTCCGCCGTCCCTGGGATTCTCCAGGCAAGAACACTGGAGTGGGTTGCCATTAATTACTACTTATTTGTAAATGTGATTTTTCCATTTCATTAATCCACATATGTCTCTTTAAAAAGCACTCAGTTTCAAAATGATGATATCTAAATTAATACAATTTATAATAGTTTTCTTTTATCTTTGGATATTTCCTGTTTCTGTAAATAAAAGCAATCTCCCAAAGTATGTTTTTAAGAAAATATAAGGGCTCTAAAGGTACATTCAAAATTTACAGGACATTAGAATCATTTTCATGAACTTCAGTTTTCTCTACAAAATGGCAGTATAGCAATACCAGTTAATAGACAATACTTCATGATAAAATATGAATAAAACTAGTTTCATTTTACTAAAATAGCACTGTTTTCTTTAATTATATATGCACTAGTATCTTATTCTAATTTCCTAAATGTTTTAGTATAAAATTAGATGTTGTTAAGGAAGCAAAATAAGCCATTAAATTACTCCACAGAACACAAACATAAAGCAAAGGAAAACAAGAAAATCAAGGTAGATACAGTAATGTAATAATTTCCACTAAGGGAAATGCAAATCTTCAAGCTCTTTTTTCCTCAGGTTGTAGTTTTAGTTGCTAAATCATGTCAGACTCTTTTGCAACCCCATGGACTGTAGCCTACTAGGCTCCTCTGTCTATAGTATATTTCCTTCTCCAAGGGATCTTCCCAATGCCGGGATCTTCAAGACCCAGGGGTCAAAACTGTGTCTTCTGCATCAGCAGGCAGATTCTTTGTTACTGAACTTTCAGGGGAGTTCTTTCTTCTTCAGGATCTTCCCTCTTTTTTGAATCCACACACAGATTGCCTAAAGCAGAATTTTGTCTTATGCATGTAATGATCTGTTCCCAAGGCCGGAATAAGGATATATGCATGGATATACATTTTGGAATTTCCTAATTTATATGCACTTGGATTGGCAGGCTTCAATTTAATGAGAATTATCTTTTAATGTCAATGTTTTTCTCATCAGTTATTTTTTTTTTCTGTTTTATGAGAATCAATTTAGTTTTTCCATGCCCCAAATTTGAGTGTCCTCAGAACAAAAGATATTATTTGGTCATCTTTATATTGTATAGTTGGCTATAATAGTTAAGACTTTCTTAATTCATGCCACAGTTGGTATCATTTGCTTTATTTTAATAATCTCTTACATCTTTATTCTTTTATTTATTTATTGCCATACTATGTAGCTTGTGGGATCTTAGTTCCCCAACCAGGGATTGAACCGTTGCTCCCTGCTTTGGAAGATTAGAGTCTTAACCACTAGACCACCAGGGAAATCACTTTATTCTTATTTTTAAATTGAAGATTCAGGTATATAAATATTGATGATCAAATTTATGTATATATTCATTGTATGCTATTACTTTAAAGAATTATTTTATTTCAACTTAGGAAAATTTGTCTCATGAGAAAATTTTATTTTTAGGAATTATTTTGTAAGGTTGATTGGCAAACATTTTTGGTAAAAGGTGAGATACTAAGTATTTAAGGCCTGGTGTTGGGAGGCACAGTGCAAACTAGCCTTGAAGGAGAAGGTCCTTGGGCAAAGAGCAAAGGGCCAGAAGTACCCAGGCATTGTGTACTGATAGCAAAAATGGAGAAGGCAATGACACCCCACTCCATTACTCTTGTCTGGAAAATCCCATGGATGGAGGAGCCTGGTAGGCTGCAGTCCATGGGGTCGCTAAGAGTCAGAAAAGACTGAGCGATTTCACTTTTACCTTTCATTTTCACGCACTGGAGAAGGAAATGGCAACCCACTCCAGTATTCTTGCGTGGAGAATCTCAGGGATGGGGCAGCCTGGTGGGCTGCCGTCTATGGGGTCGCACAGACTCAGACATGACTGAAGCGACTTAGCAGCAGCAGCAGCAGCAGCTGAAAAACACTTCCTGCCTCTGGCTATGCTGCTGCTGCTGCTGCCGCTAAGTCGCTTCAGTCGTGTCCGACTCTGTGCGACCCTATAGACGGCAGCCCACCAGGCTCCCCCGTCCCTGGGATTCTCCAGGCAAGAACACTGGAGTGGGTTGCCATTTCCCTCTCCAATGCATGAAAGCGAAAAGTGAAAGTGAAGTCACTCAGTCGTGTCCGACTCTTAGCGACCCCATGGACGAGCCTACCAGGCTCCTCTGTCCATGGGATTTTCCAGGCAAGAGTACTGGGGTGGGTTCCATTGCCTTCCTCGGCACCAAAACTTAATGATTAAACATTTAAACGTTGCTTGAGAAAATGGGTCAAGGGATAAACACATGGGTCATTAAGAACGCGCTGGTTCTTGAAATATCTTTTATTGAGTATATCTTAGCCTTGTCCTTATGCTCTGAGCTCTTTGTTCCTTGCTCCTATAAAAAGGCTTGACTGCAGATATAAAGTTGTCAGTCCTCGCAGAGACTGTCCAAGTGTTGTTCTTTCAAGTTCACCGTTTCCAAGTCCTGGAGAGAAAACTCCCACAGGTGGTGCCGGAACAGACACTTGATAGAAAGACTGAACAAAGCGGCGAGCCCTTAAGAAAGAGGTAAGCAGGATGGGACAACATAGCAGTAAGATTCCTTTCATTTCTAAAATGCATAACTTTTTGAAACAAAATGGTATTAATGTTTCAGGAAATCAATTGAATTCCTGCTATCATATTTTACTGGAACATAATCCGTGGTTCCCAGAGGAGGGGACGCTCAATCTAGACATATGGAAAAGGGTTAAGAATAATGTTTTGCGAGCATATAAGCAAGGAGTCCGTATTCCCCCTCAGTGGTGGGTTACATGGTCACTCATAGGGGCTGTCATAGAACAAATTGAAGGGCATAATGTTGATTTGGAAGTGGAGACTGTTCGGTCTTTACACGAATATGAGCTTAAGGAACAAGATACACAAGGTGCTTTGAAATATAAGAATGTTATGCTCAATCAGACATAATCCCTGGAAAAACAGCCTGGAGACGTATGTATACAGGATGTGTCGAAACGAAAACCACTTAGAGCAGAGGTCATTTCATTCAACGAGCAGCCCAAATCTTAGGTTTTTCCTTCTGCTCTGCCTGTAACAGCAGTTGCTAACTTTGCTCCTACTAATCATTTCACTCCTCCTCGGGAGATGCCTACTTGCACTTTCACTTTCCCAATATAGTTTGATCAACCTGCCCAAGGCCAGAATACTTGGCTAGTCTAGATTTTGGTATATTGTCTAGCTTTAAGAAAGCATGTACATTGTATGGACCTACTTCTCCTTACTGTGTAGAATTCCTCAGAGGATGGGCTGATCATTGGATGCCATATGATTTTTTCCAAGTAGCAAAGATGGTTCTAAATCCTCAACAATTACTTCAGTGGCAAATGTGGGTTGGCCATGAAGCCCAACAGTTGATGATTGACCAGCAATCTCATGGTAACCCCGCCAATTTGACCTATGATATACTTACTGGAATGGGAGCCATGGCCAATATGACTGCGCAATTAGCTAATATTACCCCACAGATGTTGCATTTCATTAAATAAATTTCTTGCAGAGCATGGGTGAAGGTTGATGGTGTTAACTCTGATGGTTCATTTGTCAAGATTACACAGGAACATGAGGAGGAATATGCCCAATTTATAGGGAAATTAAAGGATTCCGCCGAGAAACCTATCAGAGATGAAACCTTGCAAAATATTATTTTAAAGCAACTTGCCCTTGAAAATGCTAATGAGGCATGTCAATCCGTGCTTAGGCCAATTCAAGAAACCGGTTCTCTTATAGAGTATTTGAAAGCTTGTAGAGATATCGGATCTATATCCCATAGAGCAAAATTAGCAGCACTAGAAACTTTTAATGTGCAAAAGGCTGCCAGTGCTAAATGTTTTAACTGTGGGAAGGCTGGTCATATGAAAAAACAATGCCCCATGCCAATGCAGACAGCTAAAAATAATAATACTTCTAATTAAAAAAAGGCCCCTGGGAGTTTGCCCAAAATATAAAAGGGGATTCTATTGGTTGAATGAGTGTCATTCCAAATTTGATAAGGATAGAAATGCATTGACACTAGAGGCACAAAAACAAACAAACAAACAAACAAAAAAAAAAAACAGGTAAACTAGTAAAGGGGCTATCTTCTAGCCCCACTACAAAAGGAGGACCCAACATTATGACACTGCAAGCAGCTACATCTAAGAGTGCTTGCATTGATATACCTAGTCCTTATGATATGGAATTAATAGAGTTATATGATCCTCATAAAATCCCCACTGGATATTATGGTCCGATCCCATCTGGAACAGTTGGACTAATTTTGGGACGTAGCAGCTGTACAATGAAAGGTTTAGTAGTGTTAACTGGAGTTGTGGATGAAGATTATGAAGGAGAGATACATGTCATGGTGAATGTCGTAAAATTAGGAAATGTAGATCTACGAAAAGGGGGGCGCTTTGCACAATTATTACTTTTGCCATATGTCAAACCATTGAAGGCATCTGATAAAATTAGACAAGGGAATTTCGGTAGCACCAATCTTACCACCATACTCTCTACCTTATTAAAGGAACATCAAAAACCTATGCTTACTCTAAAAATAGGGGGAAAAATTTCGGGGGTATGTTGGATACTGCTGCTGCTGCTAAGTCGCTTCAGTCGTGTCCAACTCTGTGCAACCCCATAGACGGCAGCCCATCAGGCTCCCCCGTCCCTGGGATTCTCCAGGCAAGAACACTGGAGTGGGTTGCCATTTCCTTCTCCAATGCATGAAGATGAAAAGTGAAAGTGAAATCGCTCAATCGTGTCCAACTCTTAGTGACCTCATGGACTGCAGCCTACCAGGTTCCTCCATCCATGGGATTTTCCAGGCAAGAGTACTGGAGTGGGGTGCCATTGCCTTCTCTGACATTGGATACAGGAGTCGACATTTCCATTATTAGAACTGAAGAATGGCGCCTTGATTGGGGTAAGGCTGTCCCTCCTTCCAGACTATTAGGGGTAGGTGAAGTTGATGCTACATGAACTTTTGTCAGTGTATCCTATTTATAAGCTTATGGTCCTGATCAAATTGTAGCTTACATCAAACTATATATTATCAGTATCCCTGTTAATCTGTGGGGAAGGGATTTTCTTGAACAAACAAAAGCCATGATTTCTCTAAACAAGCCTTTTTAGTGGGGGCCATTGGGTTAACACCGCTGCCTCTTGATTGGGAATCTGATGCTCCAGTCTGGACACCTCAATGGCCCCTGACTAAAGAAAATTTGGCAGCCCATTTTTGTGATAAAAAAGAAATCAGGAAAATGGCATATGTTGATAGATTTAAGAAATGTTAATAATACTATGATTCCTATGGGGCCATTACAACCTGGATTGCCCTCCCCTTCCATGGTGCTGAAGGGCTGGTCTGTAATTATTATTTACTTACAAGACTGCTTTTCATACTATACCTTAGCATCCTAAAGATAGAAAGTGTTTTGCTTTTTCAATTCCTTCTATAAATCACATGGCTCCTGTTAAAAGATTTCAATGGAGAGTTTTACCTCAGAGAATGATGAACTCTCCTACCATCTGCCAATATCTCATATCTGTTTTATTGCAACCTGTTAGAGATAAATATCCTACTTCTTTCATAATTCATTATATGGATGATATACTCCTCTCCATGGAATCTGAACTTTGTTTACAACAGTTATATGATGAAGTCACTACCACTCTTCAAAATCATGGCCTGCTTGTTGTGCCAGATAAAATTCAATTTAAAGCACCCTTTAATTACTTAGGACATGTTATGGAAGAGTCTAAGATAAAACCTCAAAAAACTCAAATCTCTGTGCAGTCTCTACACACATTAAATGATTTTCAAAAATTGATAAGAGATGTTAATTGCCTTCGGCCATCTATTGGCCTTCCCATCTATGCATTACAAAATTTATTTAAAAGTTTAGAAGGGTCTCCTGACCCTAATAGTCCTAGACAGCTAACAAAAGAAGCAAAAGAATAATTAGAAATTGTTGAAAAATGCATTCAGCAATCCTTCTCAACTCGGCTGGACCATACCCAACCGGTTTATTTATATATATTTCCCACCAAACATTCACCTACTGCAATTATAGCTCAAAACAGCCCAATAGAATGGGTATATCTACATACTAAACAATTAAAAAAAATTGTATCATACATTGAGAAAATAGGGCAACTAATTGTATCAGGACGGAGCCGTGTACAAAACTTAACTGGACTTGATCCATATGCAATACATGTCCCCTTGACAAAAAAGGAACTACAAATTGCCTTACAGTATAACATGACCATGCAAATAGCATTAAGTGATTTTCAGAATGTTATCTCATTCCATTTGCCAAAAGGAAAATTGTGGGACTTCCTACAATTTACTAAATTTATAGTAACTAATATCATTGCCTCCCAGCCTATTTCAAATGCACCTATCTATTTTATTGATGGCAACAAGAAAGGCAAAGCTGGGATTGTTGGCCCTGATATCAAAGAGAAATTACCTACTGCCTATTCTTGAGTGAAAAGAGTTGAATTATATGCTTTATATGCTCTTTTGTCTCTTCAACCATTATCCTTCAATGTATATATTGATTCCAAATGCCTTGCCTTCCTCTTCCCCGATTTTGTTACTGCCTTTTTATACAACCTAGATGAAGAATTATATATTCTCTTTTCAAAGACTCAAGCCTTAATTCGATCACATACGGAACCTTTCTTCATTGCACATATACGTGCTCATTCAGGTTTACCTGGCCCCCTGGCTGCAGGGAATGATGCTGTTGATAGGTTCATAGCTCCTATATTTATGTCTGCTATTGACGAGCACACTAATCTCTATTTTACACTCTTAAAATATTACACTCTAAATACCATATTCCCCTCACTGAAGCAAGACATATTGTTAAATCCTGTGACGTCTGTGCTCCTCTGCACTTACGTAGCACAGTTTTGGGAGTCAACCCTTGTGTGCAACAGCCTAACTCCCTTTGGCAATCTGACTTCACTCATTGCTCCTTAGGAAAGTTTTCTTTGCTTTTTGTCTCAATTGATACATTTTCAGATTTTATATGAGCAGTGCCTGTCTCTTCATAATCCAGCAAACACGCCATTTCCGCGCTTTTACTCACCTTCCCTGTTACGGGGATACCTTCGGTCTAAAAAACAGAGAATGGGCCTGCATTTACCTCTCACTCATTTCGTTCATTTCTAATGGAATGAAATATAACACACATCATGGAGATACCCTATAATCCCCAGGGTCAAGCAATTATCAAAAGAGCCCATTGTACATTTAAAACTCATTTATTAAAACAGAAAGGGGGAATATGGAAGAGAAGATACACTTCTTATCCTATGAATCCTCAATTGTTATTATCTTTAACTCTTTATTCCTTACATTTTTTTTAAATTTAATAAAAGATAGTTCTGATACTCGTGTAGACAGACATTTTGCAGAGGAAAACAGTAAGAAACTGTTAGAAGCCAACACACCAATATGGTATAAACAGTTTAATCAATGGTTGCCAGGAATCTTACGACTCCTAGGCAGAGGTTACCGTCTTGTCATTGCAGATGGAGAAGAGATCCGGGTTCCACTTTGCTATGTCCATTACTGAAAAGGACCTAAGACTGGACTCCCCTGACAGGTGATGCAGCCCACACGAAGGGTCTCGTCAATGACCACAGAAGAGCCGAAGAGGAAACGTCAACGTCTGAACCCCTACCATAGGACCTGAGCAATGGCATGTGTGGAAGATTCCTGCTGCATTGGAGCACTTTGCCCGTGTGTATGGGACTGCAAAAGCCTTAAAACCTCAAAACTACACCTTTTTATACAATAGTACAGGTTATATCCAGTCCTGTGTGCACCTCCCGTACATGTTTATTGTAGGTAACTTTGATATAGATCTCTCTAAGATTGTTAACTGTACAGCATGTGCCTTCTATACGTGTTTAAACCATACTATTCCATATCATAATGCCAACATTGCACTAGTCAAGCAGAGAGTTGAACTGTGGCTTCCTGTTAACCTAACAGAACCATGGACCAACTCTGTATTCCTTTCAGTCCTGTTCAAAAATGGCTTGAAAAGGTCAAAGTGCATAATAGGATGAATTATTGCTGGCATTATTAGTCTAATACCTATTATTACAGTAGGAACCCTATCTGGTCTGATACTACACAATTCCATTCAGAATCATGACTTTATAACTGCATGGAACAAATATTCCCATGATCTCTGGACTCGACAAGCTCAAATAGATCAGCAATTGCAAACACTAATCAATGAATTACAAACAGTGGAAATTAATTTAGGAGATCAAGTACAGTAACTTACTTTCCAAACACATATACGTTGTCACTGGAATTTTACTTCTTTCTGTTTGACTAACATGCCCTATAATGGCACTGAGTATCCTTGGGATAAAGTTAAAGCACATTTGCAGGATCTCACGGATAACTCAAGTTTGGACATCAACCTTTTAAAACAACAAATTGCTAGTTTTCAAGTTAAAATACCTAAGGAATTATATAGCACTCCGTTTCATGATACCTCAACCAAAACATTTTCCTCTCTGGATCCTAGAATTTGGTTTTCAGGAGGCAACCTTTTTATGTATGTATTAATTGCTCTGCTTTTTCTGTCATTATTTGTAAGATACAGATGTCTCTACTCAAGACTCCATGCCTCCCACAGTGGAGTCTGATTAGCAGCTGTTGTGCTTAAACTAAAAACAAAAGGAGGATATGTTGGGAGGCACAGCGCAAAATAGCCTTGAAGGAGAAGGTCCTTGGGAAAATGGCAAAAGGCCAGAAGTACCCAGGCATTGTGTACTGATAGCTAAAAAACCTTTCCTGCCTTTGGCTATGCTCGGCGCCAAAATTTAACCATTAAATATTAAAAACATTGCTTGAGTAAATGGGTCAAGGGATAAACACATGGGTCATTAAGAATGCGCTGGTTCTTGAAATATATTTTACTGATTATATCTTAGTCTTGTATGTGCTCTGCTGGCCATATGCTCTGAGCTCTTTGTTCCTTGCTCCTATAAAAAGGCTTGACTGCAGAAATAAAGTTGTCAGTCCTTTCAGAGACTGTCCAAGTGTTGTTCTTTCAGGTTCACCATTTCCAACTCCCGGAGAGAAAACTTCCACAGCCTGGCCTTTATCACAGTTAACAAAATCTGCCATTGAAGCACAAAAGCAACAATAAATATTAGGCAGATGAATGAGTGAGAATGTATATATGTAGATTGAAATTTGAATTTCATAAATTTTTATAAAATCTTGGGCTTATTTTGATTTTTCAAACATTTTAGTGTTCAAAATGTTTAAAAAATTAGCTTGCAGGTCATATAAAAAGAGATGAAACAGACTTATCATACAAGTTGCAGTTTGTGATCTCTGCTCTCCGACAAGGAAAATAATATATTTAATTTAAAACAGTTTCAAATGATAAATTGCATAGAATACAAAATTCAAATATAACAGGATAGTATAATATTAAAAGGTAAGCTTTCCCATCTTATTTGTTGATATTTTTGCTTAATTTTTTTTTATTCATGTAAAAGTACACATACACTTTTAAAAATCATAGTGTAGACTATAATTAAAAGTAGCAAAGAAAATATCCATATCTCATCACTTGAACTCCTTTACCAAATAGTGAGTTAAAGTATTCATGTTTTCAATAATTTAGATAGTCAATTAAGTATCTCAAAATGATATGATTAAACTGCTATTTATTAATGAATCAACTTTTCCATGTTCCAGATCCAACCTGTCAATAAATCTCTCCTCACTTCTTCATTTAAGTTACCTTTGAAATATTTTAAAATTTCTCTTGTTTATTCTATTAATACATATTTATATTAATATACAGTAATGCATTAATTCTATTAAATATAAACAATCTTTCTGCATTACCACCATGTTTTTATTACAGTTACCAGTGGTCTATTTAGTAAAATCAAAGGAAAGATGTAAAGATTTTGTTTTGTTTTTATTTTTACCAAATTACTATGTTAGAGACTATTGATGTTTTCTGCTAGGATATATAAAACTGAAGAATCAATTTAGAAGACATCATAGTTAATAGATAATATTTTGTTTTATTTCTCTACAGCATTTCATTTTCTAAGCTTCTATGTAACATCAAATCTTTTTTAGTGGCTGCAGACAGGTCTGGGCTTTTGGTATGTCACATGTATGATGCTGATACAAATTTACGGTTGAACTTGTCTAGTGAATCAATGGTCTGCAACTGGCAACTCAGTGAATCAATGGTCTGCAACTGCAACTCAGTGAATCAATGGTCTGCAACTGGCAATTAACCTAGTTCCTCCTGCTTTAGTCTGGATGTTTTGCTATGATTGAAGAGCAGCAGAAACCCTGGATTTTTCTAATCTGCTATCAGTTGTTGGGGTCACAATTTCTGAACCCTATTTCTTCTGGCTTTATTTCCTTAACTTGCTAGAATGCATCCTCTAGTAGTTTCCTTAGTAAGCACACATGAGAGATAATTTTTCTGAATCATTTAATTTCTTTTCTTTGTCTTTATACTAGATGAGTATAGCTAGATATAACTTCCAGGCAGAAAATCACTTTCCTAGCATATATTCTTTATACTCTGTCTTCCAGTGTTGGTCTTTTTTCCATGAGACACATATCTTCAGTCCTTGAAAAGTTTTATTAACAGCTATTTTGGTATATCAGTCTTTTCTTTTTTTATGTACTGTTCTGTCTTAAAAGAAAGATCATTCTGACATTGGAATTCTTCTAATCATTTTCTGATTAATTTATTATATATATTTTTTCTGTCTTTGAGGAGTTTACTGACTTTCAATTCTTCTATTGAGAGTCTTACTTCCTTTTCCTTTTCTTTTTTTTGACCTTACTACCCGGTTTGTGCCATCTTAGTTCCCTGACCACAGATTGAACCAGCCACAGCAGTAAGAGTGCTGAGTTCTAACCACTGGACATGCCAGGGAATTCCCAAAAAGTTTCATTTGCTTTGACTATTCCAGTGGAGCTGTTCTAAATCCTGAAAGATGATGCTGTGAAAGTGCTGCACTCAATATGCCAGCAAATTTGGGAAACTCAGCAGTGGCCACAAGATTGGAAAAGGTCAGTTTTCATCCCAATCCCAAAGAAAGTCAATGCCAAAGAGTGCTCAAACTACCGCACAATTGCACTCATCTCACATGCTAGTAAAGTAATGCTCAAAATTCTCCAAGCCAGGCTTCAGCAATATGTGAACCGTGAACTTCCTGATGTTCAAGCTGGTTTTAGAAAAGGCAGAGGAACCAGAGATCAAATTGCCAATATCCGTTGGATCATCGAAAAAGCAAGAGAGTTCCAGAAAAACATCTATTTCTGCTTTATTGACTATGCCAAAGCCTTTGACGGTGTGGATCACAATAAACTGTGGCAAATTCTGAAAGAGATGGGAATACCAGACCACCTGATCTGCCTCTTGAGAAATCTGTATGCAGGTCAGGAAGCAACAGTTAGAACTGGTCATGGAACAACAGACTGGTTCCAAATAGGAAAAGGAGTACATCAAGGCTGTATATTGTCACCGTGTTTATTTAACTTATATGCAGAGTACATCATGAGAAATGCTGGACTGGAGGAAACACAAGCTGAAATCAAGATTGCTGGGAGAAATATCAATAACCTCAGATATGCAGATGACACCACCCTTATGGCAGAAAGTGAAGAGGAACTAAAAAGCCTCTTGATGAAAGTGAAAGTGGAGAGTGAAAAGGTTGGCTTAAAGCTCAACATTCAGAAAACGAAGATCATGGCATCTGGTCCCATCACTACATGGGAAATAGATGGAGAAACAGTGGAAACAGTGTCAGACTTTATTTTTCTGGGCTCCAAAATCACTGCAGATGGTGACTGCAGCCATGAAATTAAAAGACGCTTACTCCTTGGAAGGAAAGTTATGACCAACCTAGATAGCATATTCAAAAGCAGAGACATCATTTTGCCAACAAAGGTTCGCCTAGTCAAGGCTATGGTCTTTCCTGTGGTCATGTATGGATGTGAGAGCTGGACTGTGAAGAAGGCTGAGCGCCGAAGAATTGATGCTTTTGAAGTGTGGTGTTGGAGAAGACTCTTGAGAGGCCCTTGGACTGCATTGAGATCCAACCAATTCATTCTGAAGGAGATTAGCCCTGGGATTTCTTTGGAAGGAATGATGCTAAAGCTGAAACTCCAGTATTTTGGCCACCTGATGCGAAGAGTTGACTCATTGGAGAAGACTCTGATGCTGGGAGGGATTGAGGGCAGGAGGAGAAGGGGACGACAGAGGATCAGATGGCTGGATGGCATCACTGACTCGATGGATGTGAGTCTGAGTGACCTCCGAGAGCTGGTGATGGATAGGGAGGCCTGGCGTGCTGCAGTTCATGGGGTCGCAAAGAGTCGGAAACGACTGAGCGACTGATCTGATCTGATGTGATTACCTTTTTTTTTTTTTTTTTTCCCCTAAGAACATCTTTTTATTTCTCTTTTTACAAAAATCTGCATTTGTTCTTTAATTGATGCCAAATTTTCCAAATTTTCCATTGTCATCATACTTTTCATTTATTTTTTTTTCTATTTTGTTTTGTTTTCCTGTTCTTTCAAATAGCATTTTGTCCTCATTTTATGTTTGTACACTTTCTTTATTCCATATTTTAGGAAGTTTAATATTTATATATTTTCATAACTTCTGATCCTTGATTATCTCTTTAAATTAAAATAGGAAAGTTCTAAGTGATGACAGGTATTTGGGGCTGTATACTGAGCTAGTCAATTGTTTGGGTTCATTACATAGAGGCTGCTGTAGCACCAAATCTTTTAACATAGTGTTTCCCAGATTGAAGCAGATAAAAGTATTTTCATTAGGTTTCTTTGCTTTCTCCCCATAAGAATCACCTGATGTTTTGCATACAAAAGAGGTGCCTTCAGATCAGATCAGATCAGGTCAGATCAGTCGCTCAGTTGTGTCCGACTCTTTGCGACCCCATGAATCGCAGCACTCCAGGCCTCCCTGTCCATCACCAACACCCGGAGTTCACTCACACTCACGTCCATCGAGTCAGTGATGCTATCCAGCCATCTCATCCTCTGTTGTCCCTTATGTAATGAATATGGTGGAGAATAAGTTTTAGAATCTAGTCTTTCTATGAGCTTTTCTTTTCTTTTAAACTGATACATAATTTTCACATAGTAAAGTTCAGGATCTTAACCCTAGGCTCAGTTGACTTTATATATTTTATGTATATAATTAGTCACTAGTTAGATGAGGATAGAGAACATTTTCAATACCTAAGAAGGTTTCCTCACATTACCTTCCAGACAATATGTTGCTCAAATTAACCACTTCTGTGACCTCTATAGGTCAGTTCTTTCTGTATTTGAATGTAATCTGTGCTATTATGTTATCATTCGTTCATTATTTTCACTGATGTGTAGTATGACATCATGTAAATGCATCAAAATACATTCACCCATCTCTCTGATAATACACATTGAGGATGTTTCCATGTTGGGACTTTTTATAAACGAAACTGTTATAAGCATTATTTATGCTAAGTTTATTGAACAGGTGTACATACAGTTTCAGTGTCTTGGAGTATGTATCCAGGATTGATATAATGGATCAGAACATAAATAAACATTTTATTTGATTCTGATAAAATGTCTTCTAGAGTAGCTATAGCAATTTATATCTCCAAAGCAATATATGAGGGTTTCAGTAGCTTCGTTTACTTGCCAGCACTGGGGCAATTTAGTTTGAGGTTGAAACAAATCCTTTTGTCTAATGTTAGGTTTTGGTTTTATATGTCTGGTCTGCTTCAGTTTCCACTTATTCCTTGATATAGCTTTATTCAAGTGAAGACGTATTTGGAGGGTAAGAACCTTATACCTAGTGGTCACCCTATCTTCTAAGGCCTGATTTCAGAGCTTTTGACTAAAATTCTGAAGTGTTTCTCAAGACTTGTTATTGACAGGGATTTTAAAAGATATAAGAGAATGGAGAAATATATGTTGGATTAGATGATTCAATATTGCTAAGATGTCAATTTTTCTTCAATTAACCTAAAAATCCAATGTGGTTCCTAATATCATCCCAGCATCCTTTTTGCTCTTGTTGAAATTTCCAAACTGATTATAAAATGTGTATGAGAAAGAAAAGAGCTTTAAAATATCCAAATATATTTTGAAAAAGCAAAAAGTTTCTAAGACTTTCACTGCTTTTCTCAGAAATGTAATAAAAACATACACTGATCAAGACAATGTGGAGTGGAATAAATATTAGAAATTGAATCAATGAAAGACCAGAATGGAGACCTGGAAATTTCCTCATATATCCAACTGATATTTCTAAAAAGTGTCAAAACAACCCATAGTTAAAAGCACAGCATATTTAACAGATACTTAAGTAAATTATTTCCATCAGCTGGGGTTAGGCAACTCTTTTTGTAGACAAATCACAGAAAGCAATAAAAGTGAAATCTCTCAGTCGTGTCCAACTCTGTGTGAACCCATAGACAGCCTCCCACCAGGCTCCCCTGTGCCTGGGATTCTCCAGGCAAGAACACTGGAGTGGGTTGCCATTTCCTTCTCCAATTCATGAAAGTGAAAAGTGAAAGTGAAGTCACTCAGTTGTGTCCGACTCTTAGCGACCTCATGGACTGCAGCCTTCCAGGCTCCTCCATCCATTGGCTATTCCAGGCAAGAGTACTGGAGTGGGGTGCCATTGCCTTCTCCAACAGAAAGCAATAGCTGTAAAGGAAAAAAAAAAAAATCATAAATAAAGGTCTTAAACAATGTTAAGTTTTACTAATAAATGACATAGAAAAATAAACAGGTAAATTACAGATTTAATAAAATACAGAGAATATGTATTTGATAAAGGACTGGTATTCAAGATATATAGAACTCATGTAAGTGTATTTACAAACGGCTGTGGAATCCAGTAGAAAAATAGGCTGGTGGCTTGCACAGACACATGACCTAAGAAAATATATGAATGGCAAAAAACAGATGAAACGCTACTCGATATTATTAGTTATAGTGTGTGTATATGAAGTTGCTTCAGTCTTGTCTGACTTTATGACCCTAAGGACTGTAGCCCACCAGGCTCCTCTATCCTTGGATTTTCCAGGCAAGAATACTGGAGTGGGTTGCCATTTCCTCCTCCAGAGAATCTTCCCAACATCTTTTATTTCTTATGCATTGTCAGGTGGATTCTTTACCACTAGAACCACCTACGAAGACCTATTAGTTATTAGGGAAATGCAAATTGAGGTAATAAAAATGTACTATTTAATATTATCACGACTGATTAAAATTAAAAAATTTATAGTTGTAAAACTACTGAGGAAGCATAACAGTGGAAGCTTACAAATTGTGGTTAAATTTGTACAACCACACTGGGAAGTAGTTTATGTGATGGGTCATTATACAAAATATATGACAACAATAAATAAGATCCAGTATTTTACTATGAGATATTTATAAATATATATAATATATATACACACATTCACATAAAGAAACATATAAGAATGCTTTTAATGATTTTATTTAAAATAGCCACAAACCGAAAACAAATCAAGAGTCTATCATAGAAAAATAGATTTACAAATTAAATCATATTAATATTCAATAATATAAAGAAATTCATTACTGGCATATGTAAACAACTACAGTTTGAATGAACCTTGAAAACATTACACCAAGCGATATAAGCTTTAATCTGCAACATGGTAAAAAAAAACTGGCCATGAGATCTGGGGTCAGTAAAGGCAACGGAAGAGGCAAAGGAAAGAAGAACAAACATTTTTGATTCTGGGTGAACAAAAATGAAGAACATTCTTGCTGAAGAAAGGTAGGTTTATTTTCTAAAAATATTTATTCTAAATATTATAGTTTATTCTAAAAATATTATATAATAGATTATTAATATGTCCAACAAGTTTCAGAAGAAAACTTTATATGCATGGAATAAAGTGTAAATAAGTATAATAATAATTACAAAATGCATGAGAACATAAATAAATTCCAATGATAGACTCAGTTCAGTTCAGTACCTCAGTGTGTCCGAATCTTTGCAAGCCCATGGATGGTAGCACACCAGGCTTCCCTGTCCATCACCAACTCTTGGAGCTTGCTCAAACTCATGTCCATTCAGTTGGTGATGCCATCCAACAATATCATCCTCTGTCGTCCCTTCTCCTCCTGCCTTCAATCTTTCCCAGCATCAGGGTCTTTTCCAATGAGTCAGTTCTTTGCATCAGTTGGCCAAAATATTGGAGTTTCAGAATCAGTCCTTCCAATGAATATTCAGGACTGATTACTTCTAGGATAGACTGGTTGGATTTCCTTGTAGTCCAAGGGACTCTTAAGAGTCTTCTCCAGCATCACAATTCCATTCATCAATTCTTTGGTGCTCAGCTTTCTTTATAGTCTAACTCTCATATCCATAATCTCACATCCACACATGACTACAGGAAAAACAATAGCTTTGACTAGATGGATTTTTTGGTAAACTAATGTCTCTGTTTTTTAATATGCTGTCTAGGTTGGTCATAGCTTTCCAGGAATCAAGCATCTTTTAATTTCATGATTGCAGTCACCATCTGCAGTGATTTTGGAGCCCAGAAACATAGTCTGACACTGTCTATATTATTTCTCCATCTATTTGCCATGAAATGATGGGACCAGATGCCATGATCTTAGTTTTCTGAATGTTGAGTTTTCAGCCAAAATTTTCACTCTCCTCTTTCTCTTTAATCACAAGGATCTTTAGTTCTCCTTCACTCTCTGGCATAAGGGTGGTTTCATCTGCATATTTGAGCTTATTGCCATTTCTCCCAGCAATCTTGACTCTAGCTAGTGCTTCATGAAGCCTGGCATTTCCCATTATATACTCTGCATAAAGGTTAAATAAGCAAGGTACCAATATACAACCTTGACCTACTCCTTTCAATATTTGGAACCAGTCTGTTGTTCCATGTCCAGTTCTAACTGTTACTTCTTGACCTGCACACAGATTTCTTTGGAGGCAGGTAAAGTGGTCTGGTATTTCCATCTCAAGGTTTGATGCTGTAAAGAGCAATATTGCATACGAACCTGGAATGTTAGGTTCATGAACCAAGGCAAATTGGAAGTGGTCAAACAGGAGATGACAAGAGTTAACATAGACATTCTAGGAATGAGTGAACTAAAATGGACTAGAATGGGTGAATTTAACACACCATGACCATTATACCTACTACTGTCGGCAGCAATCCTTTAGAAGAATTGACTAGCAATCATAGTCAACAAGAGTCTGAAATACAGTACTTGGATGCAATCTCAAAAACAACAGAATGATCTCTGTTCATTTCCAAGACAAACCATTCAATATCACGGTAATCCAAGCCTATGCCCCAACCAGTAATGCTGAAGAACCTGCAGTTGAATGGCAAATTTGGCCTTGGACTACAAAGTGAAGTGAGGTAAAGGCTAATAGAGTTCTGCCAAGAGAACACACTGGTCATAGCAAACACCCTGTTCCAACAACACAAGAGAAGACTCTACACATGGACATCACCAGATGGTCAACACCAAAATCAGATTGATTGTATTTTTTGCATCCAAAGATGGAAAATCTCTATACAGACAGCAAAAAGAAGACCAGGAGTTGATGGTGGCTCATATCATGTACTCCTTATTGCCAAATTTAGACTGAAACTGAAGACGGTGGAGAAAACCACTAGACCATTCAGATATGACCTAAGTCAAATCCCATATGACTATACAGTGGAAGTGAGAAATAGGTTTAAGGGACTATATCTTATAGACAGAGTGCCTGATGAATTATGGACAGAGGGTCATGATATTGTACAGGAGACAGGGATCAAGACCATCCCCAAGAAAAAGAAATGCAAAAAAGCAAATTGGATGTCTGAGGAGGCCTTACAAATAGCTGTGAAAAGTAGGGAAGCAAAAAGCAAAGGAGAAAAGGAAAGATATACTCATTTGAATTCAGAGTTCCAAAGAATAGCAAGGAGAGATAAGAAAGCATCCCTCAGTGATCAACACAAAGAAATAGAGGAAAACAACAGAATGGAAAAGACTAGAGATCTCTTCAAGAAAATTAGAGATACCAAGGGAACATTTCATGCAAAGATGGGCTCAATAAAACACGGAAATGTTATGGACCTGACAGAAGCAGAAGATATTAAGAAGAGGTGGCAAGAATACACAGAAGAAATGAACAAAAAAGGTCTGCACAACCCAGATAATCACGATGGTGTGATCACTCTCTGAGAGCCAGACATCTGGGAATATGAAGTCAAGTGGGCCTGAGGAAGCATCACTACAAACAAAGCTAGTGGAGGTGATGGAATTACAGTTGAGCTATTTGAAATCCTAAAAGATGAAGCTGTGAAAGTGCTGCACTCAATATGCCAGCAACTTTGGAAAACTCAGCAGTGACCACAGGACTGGAAAAAGTCAGTTTTCATTCCAATACCAAAGACAATGCCAAAGAATGCTCAAACTACTGCACAATTGCATGTCTCACATGCTAGTAAAGTAATGCTCAAAATTTTCCAAGTGAGGCTTTGGCAATACATGAACTGTGAACTTCCAGATGTTCAAGCTTGTTTTAGAAAAGGCAGAGGAACCAGATATCAAATTGCCAACCTCCGCTGGATCATTGAGAAAGCAAGAGAGTTCCAGAAAAAACATGTGTTTCTGCTTTATTGACTATGCCAAAGCCTTTGACTGTGTGGATCACAATAAACTGTAAAATTCTGAAAGAGATGAGAATACCAGACCACCTGACCTGCCTCTTGAGAAACCTGTAAGGAAACAACAGTTATAACTGGACATGGAACAACAGACTGGTTCCAAACAGGAAAATAAGTACATCAAGGCTGTATATTGTCACCCTGCTCATTTAACTTATATGCAGAGTAAATCATGAGAAACACTGGGCTGGAGAAATCACAAGCTGGAATCAAGACTGCTGGGAGGAATATCAAATACCTCAGATATTCAGATGACACCACCCTTATGGCAGAAAGTGAAGAAGAACTAAAGAGCCTCTTGATGAATGTGAAAGAGGAGAGTGAAAAAGTTGGTTTAAAGATCAACATTCAGAAAACTAAGATCATGGCATCTTGTCCCATCACTTCATGGCAAATAGATGGGGAAACATGGAAACAGTGGCTGAGATTATTTTTCTGGGCTCCAAAATCACTGCAGATGGTGATTGCAGCCATGAAATGAAAATATGCTTAATCCTTGGAAGGAAAGTTATGACCAACCTAAACAGCATATTAAAAATCAGATACATTTCTTTGCCAACAAAGGCCCATCTAGTCAAGGCTATGGTTTTTCCATTGGTCACGTACGGATGTGAGAGTTGGACTATAAAGAAACCTGAGTGCTGAAGAATTGATGCTTTTGAACTGTGGTGTTGGAGAAGACTCTTGAGAGTCCCTTGGACTACAAGGACATCCAATCAGTCCATCCTAAAGGAGATCACTCCTGGATGTTCATTGGAAAGAATGATTTTGAAGCTGAAACTCCAATACTTTGGCCACCTGATGTGAAGAGCTGACTCATTGAAAAGGTCCTGATGCTGGGAACAATTGAAGGCAGGAAGAGAAGGGGATGACAGAGGATGAGGTGGTTGGATGCCGTCACCACTTCAATGGACATGGATTTGGGTAGACTCCGGGAGTTGGCGATGGACAGCGAGAACTGGCATGTTGCGGTTCATGGAGTTGCAGAGTCGGGCACAACTGTGCAACTGAAATGAACTGAAATGAAAAAAATTTTCCAGTTTGTTATGATCCATATAGTCAAAGGCTTTGGTGTACTCAATAAAGTACAAGTCAATGTTTTTCTGAAACTCTCTTACTTTTTCAGTGATTCACCGGATGTTGGCAGTGTGATCTCTGGTTTATCTGCCCTTTCTCAATCCAGCTTGAACATCTGGAAATTCATGGTTCACTTACTGTTGAAGCTCTGCTAGCATGTGAGATGTGTGCAATTGTATGGCTCTTGGTGAGTGATCACGCCATCATGGTTATCTGGTTCATGAAGATCTTTTTTGTACAGTTCTTCTTTGTATTCTTGCTGCTAAGTCACTTCAGTCATGTCTGACTCTGTGTGACCCCATAGACGGCAGCCCACAAGGCTCCCCCGTCCCTGGGATTCTCCAGGCAAGAACACTGGCTGCTGCTGCTGCTAAGTCGTTTCAGTCGTATCCGACTCTGTGTGACCCCATAGACGGTAGCCCACCAGGCTCCCCGTCCCTGGGATTCTCCAGGCAAGAACACTGGAGTGGGTTGCCATTTCTTTCTCCAATGCATGAAAGTGAAAAGTGAAAGTGAAGTCGCCCAGTCATGTCCAACTCTTAGCAACCCCATGGACTGCAGCCTTTCAGGCTCCTCCGTCCATGGGATTTTCCAGGTAAGAGTGCTGGAGTGGGGTGCCATTGCCTTTTCTACCTCTTCCTAATATCTTCTGCTTCTGTTAGGTCCATACCATTTCTGTCCTTTATTGTTTCCATCTTTGGATGAAATGTTCCCTTGTTATCACTAATTTTCTTAAAAAGATCTCTAATTTTTTCCATTCTATTGTTTTCCTCTATTTCTTTGCATTGGTCCCTGAGAAAGGCTTTCTTATCTCTCCATGCTATTCATTGGGAACTCTGCATTCAAATGAACATATCTTTCCTTTTCTCCTTTGCCTTTTGCTTCTCTTCTTTTCTCTACTTGTAAGACCTCCTCAGACAACCATTTTGTCTTTTTGTGTTTCTTTTTTCTTGGGATCACTGCCTCCTGTCCCATGTCAAGAACCTCCATCTATAGTTCTTCAAGCACTCTGTCTATCAGATCTAATCCCTTGAATCTATTTGTCACTTTCACTTTATAATTGTAAGGGATTTGATTTAGGTCATACCTGGATGGTCAAGTGGTTTTCCCTACTCTCTTCAATTTAAGTCTGAAGGGACTGAGTACCCCCAGATAATTTGACTTTGAAGGCCAGTCTGTTTGATTACAGAACTTACACAGGACTGGGGAACAGACTCTTGGAGGGCACAAACAAAATCTTGTGTGCACCAGGACCCAGGAGAAAAGAGCAGTGATGCCACAAGAGACTGACCAAGATTTGCCTGTGAGTATCCAGGAATCTCTGGCAGTTGTGTGGATTGGCGGTGACCAGCTACAGTGTCAGGGGCACTGGGTATAGCAGTGTGTGCATGGGGCCTTTTGAAGGAAGTTGCCATTATCTTCATTACCTTCACCATAGTTTGGCCTCAGGTCAAACAATAGGGAGGTAACACTACCCCACCAATTAACAGAAAATTGGATTAAGTATTTTCTGAGTATGTCCCTACCCATCAGAACAAGACCCAGTTTCCCCCACAGTCTGTATTTCCCATCAGGAAGTTTCCATAAGCCTTTTATTCTTATCGCTCAGAGGGAAGATAGAATGAAAGTCTCAGTCACTGAAAACTAATCAAACTGATCACGTGGACCACAGCCTTGTCTAACCCAAGGAAACTATGAACCATGCCATGTAGGGCCACCCAA
This sequence comes from Tragelaphus eurycerus, assembly GCA_935064755.1. Classification (NCBI taxonomy): domain Eukaryota; kingdom Metazoa; phylum Chordata; class Mammalia; order Artiodactyla; family Bovidae; genus Tragelaphus; species Tragelaphus eurycerus. The sequence continues at coordinate 11,275,599 of CAKXYN010000004.1, forward strand.
GATGGACCAGATCATTGTGGAGAGTTCTGAAAAAACGTGGTCCACTGGAGAAGGCAATGGCAAACCACTGGCATATTCTTGTCCGAGAACCCCATGAACAGTATGAAAAGGCAGAAAGATAGGACATTGAAATATGAACTCCCCAGTTTGGTAGGTGCCCAATAATTTATTGGAGAAGAGTGGAGAAATAACACCAGAAAGAATGAAGAGATGGAGCCAAAGTGAAAACAGTACCCAGTTGTGAATATGACTGGTCATGGAAGTAAAGTCCAATGCTGTAAAGAGCAAAATTGCATGGTGTAGGGGTTTTTACAGATTGAGCCCTAGGGACCGGAGTCAATGAAAAGAAAGAGAGAAAAAGAGAGAGAGCACAGTATCTCTCTGGTTACGTGGAAAACCAATGAAGCCCATGTACAGGACTTGTACTGCTCACAAAGATACAGGACATCCTCTCAAGGAGGGCTTGAACGCCCAGGCAAGAAAGTAAGCTCAGCAGGCTTCCATATTCTGAAGAAAATGAAGACATAAAAAAGGATGTGGGGGACCCAGGTCTCTAATGGAGCAAGGGTATTTTATTAGCAGAAATGCAGGCTTATATATCTTAGTAAAATGATTACTCAGCCATTACAAAGGATGAAATTCCGTCAGTTGCAACAAAATGGATAGTCTAATACATACAAGGTCACTGATGTTGAAAAGAGTCACTGAAAATACTGAAAGGAATCCAAACAGGTACCCTTTCCTACGATCTCAGTCCTGAGAACTGCATGCAGCTCTACTCATTCTCAGAATAGGAACTGATAAGGAACAGAGAATCTTTGAGAAATGTTACACAAAGGGAGAAAAAGGCAACATATTGGATTCTTTAAAGCTGAACATCCCCTGACACATGGGAACCTGGAATATTAGGTCTATGAATCAAGGCAAATTGGAAGTGGTCAAACAGGAGATGGCAAGAGTGAACACTGACATTTTAGGAATCAGTGAGCTAAAATGGTTGGAAATGGGTGAATTTAACTCAGATGACCATTATATCTACTACTGTGGGCAAGAATCCCTTAAAAGAAATGGAGTAGCCCTCATAGTCAACAAAAGACTTCAGAATGCAGTACTTGGATGCAGTCTCAAAAACAACACAATGATCCCTGTTCGTTTGCAAGCAAATCATTTAATATCATAGTAATCCAAGTCTATGACCTGACCAGTAATGCTGAAGAAGCTGAAGTTGAATGGTTCAATGATGACCTAAAAACCTTCTAGAATCAACATTCCCAAAAAATGTCCTTTTCATTATAGGGGTCTGGAATGCAAAAATAGAAAGTAAAGAGATACCTGGACTAATAGGCAAATTTTGCCTTGGAGTACAAAATGAAGCAGGGTAAAGGCTAACAGAGCTTTGCCAAAAGAACACACTGGTCATAGCAAACACACTCTTCCAACAGCACAAGAGAAGATTCTACACATGGACATCACAAGATGGTCAATACCAAAATCAAGATGGAGAAACTCTGTACAATCAGCAAAACAAGACAGGGAGCTGCCTGTGACTCAGATAATGAACTCTTTATTGCCAAATTAAGACTTAAATTGAAGAAAGTAGGGAAAACCACTAGACCACTCAGGTATAACCTAAATCAATGATAGATTAGTGTTTTCAAAATATGCTTACATTATAAATTATAAATCATGTTCAATATGTTAATGACATCTCTCTCCACTTTCTGTTATCAGGCTCAAAAAAAGATTTTTAAATTTTCTTTCTGCCTGCCCCACATCCAGTTTGTAGCTATGGAATTTGAATTTGCTAAATAATCTAAGAAAATTTTAGAATCCCTCTGTTTTTCAGTGTGCTCATAATCAAATGTTGAAAATCACATTTGTGTTGATATTGCATGCATTACTGAATATGAGAATTTTTTGGCTATTAAATGATAGAAAGTATTGTTAATCTCAGAGAAAACAAAGATAATGTTCTCTCCATTTGAAGAAGAAAATATTATCTAGGAAGTAATCTTTCAATTCAAAGCCTTATCATTTAATTCTTAAGATCACATTCGCCTGCAGAAAGAAAGAATATCTCAAGATGTGTAAATATAAAATATTTTCCCAAAAGTTTTGGTATATCATTGCAACATTTAGACTTGTTGTTGTATTGGCAAAGGGTACACATTTTAGAATTCTATGATTGATATTTTGAGAGGCATAGATTTAATTTGAAAAAAAAAGTATCATTTACTGTACAAAGTTTGAAGACAATTAGAGAAGAACTTATGAAATGGTTTATTATCCCATGCTACACAATAAAGTCAACATTTATTGAACTCTCTCTCACAGTTTATAAGAAGCACTGTGTTGTTGATTTAGCTACATTATCCATATAAAATTCTATTATTATCTCCACTTTAGAGATACTGGGTTTTAGAGATTAAGTATATTGCTCAAGGTTACATAGATGATAATAATTAGGAATTGGCAAAACTCAGATATTGCTGATGACAAATCCAAGATAGCAAAAATTCCTCTTGTAGCTGAGAAGTGTGGTGTCAGTATATCAATACTGGAATTATCTGAGGTGCCCACTAAAAATGTTTATTCCTAGGACCCACAGAAAATGTGCTAAATTTGACTATTCTAGGTTGAGAGCTGGTATTTTAAATGTAATTTTCAGATTGTTAAGTTTGAGAACCAAATATACTATATTTATTAGGTTAGTTATATATATATATAATATATATATATAAAATCAGTTCAGTTCAGTCGCTCAGTCATGTCCAACTCTTTGCGACCCCATGAATAGCAGCACACCAGGCCTCCCTGTCCATCACCAACTCCCGGAGTTCACCCAGACTCACTATATATATATAGCTCATATATAAATTTATATATATGAGCTTCCCTTGGGCTCAGAGGGTAAAGCGTCTGCCTGTAATGCAGGAGACCTGCATTTGATTCCTGGATAGGGAAGATCTCCTGGAGAAGGAAATGGTAACCCACTCTAGTGCTCTAGCCTGAAGAATTCCATGGACAGAAAAGCCTGGTGGGCCACAGTCCATAGGGTTGCAAAGAGTTGGACAGGACTGAACGACTTCACTTTCACTTTCATATATATATATGTTTGCCTAGTCAAGGCTATGGTCTTTCCTGTGGTCATGTATGGATGTGAGAGCTGGACTATAAAGAAGGCTGAGCACAGAAGAATTGATGCTTTTGAACTGTGGTGTTGGAGAAGACTCTTGAGAGTCCCTTGGACTGCCAGGAGATCCAACCAGTCCATTCTGAAGGAGATCAGCCCTGGGATTTCTTTGGAAGGAATGATGCTAAACCTGAAACTCCAGTATTTTGGCCACCTCATGCGAAGAGTTGACTCATTGGAGAAGACTCTGATGCTGGGAGGGATTGCGGGCAGGAGGAGAAGGGGACGACAGAGGATGAGATGGCTGGATGGCATCACTGACTCAATGGATGTGAGTCCATCCATCGAGATATACATAAATCTAAACTGATATACATAAAGATATACATAAATCTATCTGTTATACAAACCTTTCTTCTTGGATAATATATCAGTGTAAACATCTAAGCAAGTAGAAATATATCATACAGATTAAAATGTATTTGGCTAAATATTTAACCAGTATTTCTTCAGAAAGGAAAAAGATATAAGATAAAACCAATTTAATATTGTAGAGTTAAATAAAATTAAATATATATATATATATATAAAAAGATACTGAGAGTATCAAAAGTAGCAATTTGACATATATAGATAAGTGAAATACAGCAATAAAAAGTGAATCTAAAGGGGATTAAAAAGTAACTTTACAATGTAAAATCTGACAAACACTACTTTAGCAGATGATGAAGATCAATTTCAACAGTGATAAGTCATGTTTTTAATGTACCTTTTATATGATGTGATGAAAATGCAAATTTACATTTGTGATTTTCTCATGGTAAATCTGTAATACCAAACTAATCATAAGAAAAACATAAAAAAAAAAAAATCAATAAAGAGACAGTCTTCTGAATACCTGACTAGTACTCCTCAAAATCATCAGTCATTAAAAATCAGATCAGATCAGATCAGTCGCTCAGTCGTGTCCGACTCTTTGCGACCCCATGAACCGCAGCACGCCAGGCCTCCCTGTCCATCACCAGCTCCCGGAGGTCACTCAGACTCGCATCCATCGAGTCAGTGATGCCATCCAGCCATCTCATCCTCTGTTGTCCCCTTCTCCTCCTGCCCTCAATCCCTCCCAGCATCAGAGTCTGCTCCAATGAGTCAACTCTTTGCATGAGGTGGCCAAAATACTGGAGTTTCAGCTTTAGCATCATTCCTTCTAAAGAAATTCCAGGATTGATCTACTTCAGAATGGACTGGTTGGATCTTCTTGCAGTCCAAGGGACTCTCAAGAGTCTTCTCCAACACCACACTTCAAAAGCATCAATTCTTCGGCGCTCAGCCTTCTTCACAGTCCAGCTCTCACATCCATACATGACCACAGGAAAGACCATAGCCTTGACTAGGCGAACCTTTGTTGGTAAAGTAATGTCTCTGCTTTTGAATATGCTATCTAGGTTGGTCATAACTTTCCTTCCAAGGAGTAAGCGTCTTTTAATTTCATGGCTGCAGTCACCATCTGCAGTGATTTTGGAGCCCAGAAAAATAAAGTCTGACACTGTTTCCACTGTTTCCCCATCTATTTCCCATGCAGTGATGGGACCAGATGCCATGATCTTCGTTTTCTGAATGTTGAGCTTTAAGCCAACCTTTTCACTCTCCACTTTCACTTTCATCAAGAGGCTTTTTAGTTCCTCTTCACTTTCTGCCATAAGGGTGGTGTCATCTGCATATCTGAGGTTATTGATATTTCTCCCAGCAATCTTGATTCCAACTTCTGTTTCAATAAATAAAACCCTGAGACATGGTCAGCAGGAACCTGATATATAATGTATAAATTCATTTTATTTTCTTGGCTAGGATCCCAGAATACAAAATTATATATAAGTTAAAAATTAAGGAAATATAAATAAAATATAAACTTTAGTTAATAATACTATATGCATATTGCTTCATTAATTGTAACAGATATACCATATTGGTATAAGATGTTAGTAATAGAAGAATATCTGGGAACTCTACTATTTTCATAAATTTTCCAGAAATCTAAAATTGTCCTTGAAAATCTCAATCTTATAAGTTGAATATAGTGAGAAAATAAAATGTAAAATCTCAAATCTAATGTTATTATTGATATCACATAATAAGATTAAGTGAAACGGATTAAAAATAAAACACTACAATGATTTTTTAAAGATTAAATTTATAAAATAATATTGATTAACAACTAAAATTGTCTCATGTAAATAAGTAATAGAAAAGTAAATTATGCTGGTAAATATAAAATACAAATTCAAAACTTAATATAAACACAAATATTATGCTTTAGGTTGAAGCTAAAAGTGCAGACTGAAAATTTTTGGTGCTTATGTGGAGTATGTGGACTGTGAAGAAGGCTGAGCGTGGAAAAATTGATGCTTTTGAACTGTGGTGTTGGAGAAGACTCTTGAGAGTTCCTTGGACTGCAAGGAGATCCAACTGTCCATTCTGAAGGAGATCAGCCCTGGGATTACTTTGGAAGGAATGATGCTAAAGCTGAAACTCCAGTATTTTGGCCACCTCATGCGAAGAGTTGACTCATTGGAGAAGACTCTGATGCTGGGAGGGATTGGGGGCAGGAGGAGAAGGGGGCGACAGAGGATGAGATGGCTGGATGGCATCACTGACTCGATGGATGTGAGTCTGGATGACCTCCGGGAGTTGGTGATGGACAGGGAGGCCTGGCGTGCTGCGATTCATGGGGTCGCAAAGAGTCGGACACGACTGAGCGACTGATCTGATCTGATCTGATCTGATGTGGAGTATGTAAAAGTAGAGATGGTCAAAAAGATATACTCAGAGTAAAATTCCAAAAGAGAAATTTGGGACCAGGCCCTTTAATTTTTACTGGTATATTTTGCTCTGGGAGAATTTAACTTTCTTATGATAAGATTTTTAAATAAGTGAACATTACCAGCTAAGTTTGTACCTCAACCTCAAGTAGCCACTGGCAGAAAAGACTGTTAGAGGATCTGAGATGAAGAAAGCACTTTACAAACCTCTTAGGTCCATGCACTTGTAGAATCTTTGCAGCTTTCCCAGAAGTGAGCACATACATCCTCAGCGAAGAAACAAGGATGGATATTGCAAACTTCCCTGTAAAAATATATGAAAATGTACATAAAATGTTTATAACCTTACTTTTATTCACTCACTTTGTCATCTTCTCACACAAGAAAATGAATTTAAATGAAAAAATACTCAGTTGTTCCTCTACTAACTGTTGTTAAGTCTTTTACTCTCTCTGTGTGTTTCTCTGTCTCTCTCTGTCTTTCTTGTACATATGTATATATACATATATATATGTATATATACACACATATATAAAAAAGATGCATTAATTATGCATATGTATAATGTATATTATTACATATGTATTTAATAATCCAAGAAAGTGCATTGAAATCAAGAAAAATATGTCTCTACCTGAATAGGACATTTGAGTCACTTCCAGTCCAAAAAAATTCCCTTTTGCATAATCTTACATTATCCCACTCTGGTGAGAGTTCACAGTCAGATTTCAAAATTTTCCAGTCAGTTTACGGTTGCCCTATGACCAAGTATACACTTACAAGGTGTAGCTAAACAACATTTATAACTTGCATAGTAAGTATTAGTCATAGGAAAATTAATCATAAAGGATAATTCAACAGCATAAGAAACAAAGTGATACATCAAAAGATTCTACCTGTTCTGAGTATTCAAGCTTTATTTTACATTCTATTTTATTTTCCCTTTATAGAATGTATGAAAATTTCTTCCTGGAATTATCTATAGTGGATAATTTAAACTGTGATTACTTATTTCACTGGTGTGTAGCTGATAATCTGTGCTGATTCATCCCCTCCTCTAATCAGGTGTAATGAATTGCTATAATTTTATTTTAAGACATCTTAACAACAAATGTCCAGTCCCTGGATCTGAATGAAATAATGGAATAACTCTTAGAGATTATTTAGCATTTTTTTTCTTTTCTTGTAAAAGTAGTAAATCTCATTTAATATATGTGATATTTCCTAAATCTTACAGCCAGTTATTGTCACACTTCTATGGAAGCTGCTGCTGTTGCTAAGTCGCTTCAGTCGTGTCTGACTCTGTGCGACTCCACAGACGGAAGCTCACCAGGCTCCCCCATCCCTGGGATTCTCCAGGAAGAATACTGGAGTGGGTTGCCATTTCCTTCTCCAATGCATGAAAGTGAAAAGTGAAAGTGAAGTCACTCAGTTGTGTCTGACTCTTAGCGACCCCATGGACTGGAGCCTACCAGGCTCCTCTGTCCATGGGATTTTCCAGGCAAAAGTACTGGGGTGGGGTGCCATTGCCTTCCCCGTCTATGGAAGCTAGCATTCAGCTATATTTTCTCACTAACGTGAACGTGAAGTCCCTCAGTCATGTCTGACTCTTTGCAACCCCATGGACTGTAGCCTACCAGGGTCCTCTGTCCATGGGATTTTCCAGGCAATAGTACTGGAGTGGATTGTCATTTCCTTCTCCAAGGTATCTTCCCAACCCAGGGATTGAAGCCGGGTCTCCCGCATTGTAGACAGACGTTTTACCATCTGAGCCACCAGATCAGATCAGCTCAAATCAGTTGCTCAGTCGTGTCCGACTCTTTGATACCCCATGAATCACAGCACACCAGGCCTTCCAGTCCATCATCAAATCCTGGAGGTCACTCAGACTCACATCCATCGAGTGAGTGATGCCATCCAGCCATCTCATCCTCTGTCGTCCCCTTCTCCTCCTGCCCTCAATCCCTCCCAACATCAGAGTCTTCTCCAATCAGTCAACTCTTCGCATGAGGTGGCCAAAGTACTGGAGTTTCAGCTTTAGCATCATTCCTTCCAAAGAAATCCCAGGGCTGATCTCCTTCACAATGGCCTGGTTGGATCTCCTTGCAGTCCAAGGGACTTTCAAGAGTCTTCTCCAACACCACAGTTCAAAAGCATCAATTCTTCAGCGCTCAGCCTTCTTCACAGTCCAGCTCTCACATCCATACATGACCACAGGAAAAACCATAGCCTTGACTAGAAAAAGGAACATTTCATGCAAAGATGGGCTCGAGAAAGGACAGAAATGGTATGGACCTAACAGAAGGAGAAGATATTAAGAAGAGGTGGCAAGAATACACAGAGAACTGTACAAAAAAGATCTTCATGACCCAGATAATCATGATGGTGTGATAACTGACCTAGAGGCAGACATCCTGGAATGTGAAGTCAAGTGGGCCTTAGAATGCATCACTACAATCAAAGCTAGTGCAGGTGATGCAATTCCAGTTGAGCTATTCCAAATCTTGAAAGATGATGCTGTGAAAGTGCTTCACTCAATATGCCATCAATTTGGAAAACTCAGCAGTGCCAACAGGACTGGAAAACCTCATTTTTCATTCCAATCCCAAAGAAAGGCAATGCCAAAGAATGCTCAAACTATCGCACAATTGCACTCATCTCACACGCTAGTAAAGTAATGCTCAAAATTCTCCAAGCCAGGCTTCAGCAATATGTGAACCGTGAACTTCCTGATGTTCAAGCTGGTTTTAGAAAAGGCAGAGGAACCAGAGATCAAATTGCCAACATCTGCTTGATCATGGAAAAAGCAAGAGAGTTCCAGAAAAACTTTCTGGAAATTTTTCTCCCAAAAATAAAGTATTTCTGCTTTATTGACTTTGCCAAAGCCTTTGACTGTGTGGATCACAATAAACTGGAAAATTCTGAAAGATCTGGGAATACCAGACCACCTGATCTGCCTCTTGAGAAATTTGTATGCAGGTCAGGAAGCAACAGTTAGAACTGCACATGGAACAACAGACTGGTTCCAAATAGGAAACGGAGTACGTCAAGGCTATATATTGTCACCCTGTTTATTTAACTTATATGCAGAGTACATCATGAGAAATGCTGAGCCACCAGGGAAGTCACTAAATGTCAGTTTTACTTGTAGCCAATACATAACCTGAAAAATATTTGGTATATTTATAAAAATCTCAGTTTCAGATCTAAAGTCAACTAACAAGAATATTCTTTAAAAATAAGGATCAGGGGAAACTATAATACTTTCTTCCTGTAAATGGTCTAACAGAGATGAGAAAAATAAGATAGATGTGAAACTTAGAATTACAAAACTTCTGTAAGAAAACATAGGGGAAAGCTTCTCACATTGGCCTTGGCAACAATTTTTCAGGCAATAAGAGGAAAAATAAACAAGTGTAAATGTAACAAGCTACAAAATTTCTGTATAGCATTCAACAAGATGAAAAAGAAATCTACATAATGGAAGGAAATATTTGTAAATAATATATCTGATAAGTAGTTAACATCCAAATATGTAAGGAAATGATACACCTCAAACAGTTCACTTCAGTCACTCAGTCGCATCCAACTCTGTGATCCCATGGACTGCAGCACACCAGGCTTCCCTGTCCATCCCGAACTCCTGGAGCTTATTCAAACTCATGTTCATTGAGTCAGTGATGCCATCCAACCATCTCATCCTTTGTCATCCCCTCTACTCCTATCTTCAATCTTGCCCAGCATCAAGTTCTTTCCCAATGAGTCCATTCTTCACATCAGGTGGCCAAAGTACTGGAGTTTCAGCATCAGTCCTTCCAATGAATATTCAGGACTGATTTCCTTTAGGACTGACTGATTGGATCTCCTTCAGTCCAAGGGATTCTTAAGAATCTTCTCCCTAACACCATAGTTCAAAAGCATCAATTCTTTGGCACTCAACTTTCTTTATGGTCCAACTTTCACATCCATACATGATTACTGAAAAAAACAAAAACAAAAACATAGCTTTGACTAGATAGACATTTGTCAGCAAAGTGATGTCTCTGCTTTTTAATATGCTGTCTAGGTTGGTCATAGCTTCTCCTTGAAGGAGAAAAGGAAAGATAAACCTCAATAGCAAAAATAAAACAAACAAAAAAACAAACCACAAATAATCCAATTAAAAAAATAGGCAAAAGACTTAAATGGACTTTTTTCTAAAGATGACATAGAATTGGCCAACAGGTATACTCACCATCAAAATGAAAAGGTACTCACCATCAAAATGAAAAGGTACTCACCATCACTAATTAGAAAAATGCAAATGGTATGGGGAGGGAGGAGGGAGGAGGGTTCAGGATGGGGAACTCATATACCTGTGGCAGATTCATTTTTATATATGGCAAAAACGATACAATATTGTAAAGTTAAATAAAATAAAATTTAAAAAATGCAAATCAAAGCCACAATGAGACATGTCTCATGCATGTAATAGTGGCTATTAGGAAGAAGACAAAGCATATCAAGAGCTTACTAGCATGTAGAGAAAGGGGAAACTACATTAATAGTGAGAATCTGAACTGGTACAGCTATTATGGAGAATAATATAGTTTCCTCAAAAAACTAAAAATATAACTACTATATGATCCAGCAATATCTCTTCTGATACATATTCATTGAAATGAAATCAGTACCTTGAAAAGATATCAGCTCCATTGTTCATCGCAGCACTTCTTAAACATTCCAAGATATAGAAACAATCTAAGTGTTCATCAACAGATGAGTGGCTAAAGAAACTGTGGTTTAGATATACAATGGAATGCTATTTATTCAGCCTTTAAAATGAAAGAAATCCTGCTATTCACAACAATGTGCATGGATTTGGAGGACAGTACACTAAATGAAATAAACCAGACATAGAAAACAAAAAAGAAAAAAGAAAAATGTGCATGATCCCATTCACATGTGAAATGCACAAATGTCAAATACATAGAAGCAGAGAGTAGAAGTGTAGTCACTAGGGATAGAAAGCTGGGGAAATGGGATATGGTTGGTCAAAGGATGCAAAGTTGCAATTATATACAGCTGTGTATCCAATATTATGACAGAGTAACTCGGTCACAACTTAGCTACTGAGTCATAACAATTACAGCAATAAATGCAAATTGACTTACAACAATGTAATTAAACTTCCATGACTGCAAATGTTATAGTATGAAAAAAACACCATTTGCTATAAGTGAACTCATATGTGAATTATATTCACTTAAAATAAATGAATATGTTATAATAAAATCACAAAATAATTTGCACAAAATAATCCATAGGTAAAATGCTAAAACTCTGCTTTTATATCCTGCTGCTGCTGCTGCTTCTGCTGCTAAGTCGCTTCAGTCATGTCTGACTCTGTGTGACCCCATGGACTGCAGCCTACGAGGCTCCTCCATCCATGGGATTTTCTAGGCAAGAATACTGGAGTGGGGTGCCATTGCCTTCTCCATTATGTCCTAGCAAAGTATAAAATATTCAAAAACATTCAGAAGAATAAAAATATTTTTAAGAAACTAATTCTAATTATCTAAAATATTTTAAAGATTATAAGTAGCAATACATTTGCTTAAAAAGTCATTCTTCACCACTCAGGCACTCAGAAAAGCCTATGAATCATTGTGACATTGAATTAAAATGTACCATTAATGTAAAGTTTAGCTGTGAGATTAGAATGTTCAGGATAACTGTGATTTTCTTATAGTGAAATTATTTGGTACCATAAAGCATGATGGCACAAATATTGTTCATTAATGCTACTATAAAATGTACTTTACTGTGGAACAATCAGTACTACTCTTTATAATATCTAGACAATGTTATAAGTTGTATCACTATAAACCAATCTTACAGTGACATAAACGGTATAAACAATGTTGTTAAGCTTTGTTATCAATACCTCAAATAAATAAACAAATATATTGTCTAAATACATCTATTTATAATTTACAAATATATTGTCTAAATGTATTGTCTAAATACATCTCTTACTGATATGCAGTAACCAGTATTTTTTTAAAATTATGTCAGAATAGGCGATTGTAACTCCCAGTGAAACAATACAATGTCAGTATGTATCTCTTTTAATTTTTTTTGTATCACTTCATTTAACAAACATCTCAGTTTACTTAATGTGAAATGATGGCAAATGGCAATCACAGCATTCTTTCCCAGAAATAGGGAAAGAACATATGTCTTCTCTAAAGTCAATATTTATTTGATTGGAAAGAGCCATAATAATTACTTATTGATTTTAAAATTCTTTAGAGTAATCCTTTAAAAAATCTGTGTCAAAAGAGAATCCAAGCCTTCAAGAAGGTACCCAAAGCTCACAAAATTTCTAAAATCCTCTCCACAGAGAAATAAAATTAAATTCCAAAAGCCATGATTGAGTACCTACAACACTAGGTCATTTATTTGGGATAAAAAGCAACTGATTAACAATGTAAAATATTGATATATAAAGTTATTCATCTTTTCCATAATTTGTATTGTGCAGCTGTATTTCAATTATAGCCATAAAATGGAAAGGCAAGCTCTTAAATATTACTTAGTTTGCATTATTGACAAACTTGAAGACAAAAGAACATACAATACTAATAGAAAATTATGGAACGTTTTGCTTAATACTTGTTATTTTCATTGAAAGTCAATGTAATCACCATATCAATGTGGAATGTAATGCTGTTAAAGAGCAAAAGATAGCAGTACAAAAAATGAAATCTATTAAAAAGCAAATAAACATTAGAAAAGCTATAAATGGAGTATAATCTTTAAAAATTGTGACTCACTATATTGCAAATCTGTAACTTATATAATATTGTACATCAAATATACTTTAATAAAAAAGAAAACATAAGCTAAAAATTGAAAAATTAAAGTGTGTTACATAAGAGCTTTAATGTGATACTTTGAAGTTTATCATTCATTCTCACCTTTAAAATACATTTTATGACAAAAATGTATCACATTTACTTTACAAAAATGTATCACATAATACTGACAAGTGAACCAAAATTATCAGTCAGAGAATTCAAGAGACATACTGAGTGGTCATTTAGATTAGACTTTTAATAAAATGAGCAAAATTTCAACCATTCTTTACAATATCAGGCTACCATGTCATACAACTACAGTGTGAAAGGAAACTGATCTAGCATACTATCTGAAGATAGAAAAGAAAAATATTAATTCTAGGTGAAATTACTGTGGAAGAAGAAAAATCAAATATAATTCTATTCTCATGGAGGTTACAGATTATTAATTTCACATCTATATTCTTTTTTTCTATACATGTTTATAGGAGTGTCCATTGAGTATTATTTTAACTGTATCCCATAAGTTTTGTAATGTTGTGTTTTCATTTTAATCCATCTCAGAGTATTTTCTAATTTCTTTTGTGATTTCTTTTGGGACCTAATCATTGTTTAGTTCATTGTGGTTTAACTGCCATATTGTTTTAAATTTGACAAATGTGCTGCTGCTGCTAAGTCGCTTCAGTCGTGTCTGACTCTGTGCGATCTCATAGACGGCTGTCCCTGGGATTCTCCAGGCAAGAATACCGGAGTGGGTTGCCATTTCCTTCTCCAATGCATGAAAGTGAAAAGTGAAAGTGAAGTCACTCAGCCGTGTCCGACTCTTAGCGACCCCATGGACTGGAGCTTACCACGCTCCTCCGTCCATGGGATTATCCAGGCAAGAGTACTGGGGTGGGGTGCCATTGCCTTCCCCGAGACAAATGTTCTACTGTTATTAATTTCTAATAAGATTCCACTGAGATACAGTAACATACTTCATATAATTTCAATCCCTTCAAAATTGCTAACATATGTTTTATGGCCTAAAATAAGGTCTACCTTGGACAGTACTTCATGTACACTTAAAAATAATAGGTTTTCTGCCATTGTTGGAGGGAGGTAATGTTCAGTAGATGCCCATTAGGTCCACTTCAGTTTTAGTATTGGGAGAAGGCAATGGCACCCCACTCCAGTACTCTTGCCTGGAAAATCCCATGGACGGAGGAGCCTGGTGGGCTGCAGTCCATCGGGTCACTAAGAGTCGGACATGACTGTGCGACTTCACTTTCACTTTTCACTTTCACACATTGGAGAAGGAAATGGCAACCCACTCCAGTGTTCTTGCCTTGAGAACCCCAGGGATGGGGGAGCCTGGTGGGCGGCCATCTATGGGGTTGCACAGAGTCGGACATGACTGAAGCGACTTAGCAGCAGCAGCAGCAGTTTTAGTACTGCATACTACTATGCTGAGTCGGGGGGGAGCAAGAGTGAATAGATCCATTTGTCGGTATTTAATCAATCCTTTGGCAGATGTTTGTGAGCTAAGACACAGCAAGCAGATGAGTCTGTCCTGTCTTCCCCGCTTGGCAGAGGGCAATTCACCACCATATCGCTCCTGGCACCCCGGGAGGTCGACAGTCTGGAGCGCTGATCACCAGTGGGGCCCTGGAGCCAGTCTACTTGGGTTGGAATGCTGATTCTGACCCTCTGGGCTAGCTGTGTCCCCTCAGGCTTGAAGGTGGCTTCACATCTCTGGGCCTCCATGCCAGTCACTGTGTTGGAGAGTTAATAGCAGCACCTGCCTCAGAAGCTTTAGTGAAAATTCTGAGTTCCTTCCTTAGTGCTGCATTCAGAATGTATTCGGAGAAGGCAATGGCAACCCACTCCAGTGTTCTTGTCTGGAGAATCCCAGGGATGGAGGATCCTGGTAGGCTACTGTCTATGGGGTCACACAGAGTCAGACAGGACTGAAGCGACTTAGCAGCAGCATGCTGAATGCTCTATGAGTCACTTCTCTCTTCTCTAATCTATTGTATCATTTTTTATTTTATATTTTCTCAGAATTGTTTGAGAAATTGGATACACAAGTTTTTCTTTTGTAACTAATTTTTCCTTTGAGAGGGTCACTCCACTCTTTTGGCACATACATGCCAGTTCTCTGTCATGCTATTTGAAGAAAGAATTGAGCTTATCACATGATCCATGTGAATGAGTTTCCTTTCCTTAACTCCTAACATTTTGAATTATAATAAAGATTTTTAGTCTGAAAACAATATAATATCATTGCTGTTAAACTAAATGCTTTAAAGCACACAAAACAGTAAGCCTTACAAGATGTATTCTACTTAGCACTCAAAGCCTACTATCCTGTCATACAATTTCTTCCTTTCACCATGATAACACTTCTAGTCTGATTTATCATTTCTTTGTACCTGTAAATTTCCAACTTTTTCATCTTTGCACATAGATTCTGATAATGACATTCCCTTTGCACAATGTTTGTTCTTAGCAGAAATCCCTGTCTTTCACTCAGTGTGCATTTCAATATCACCTTCTCTGGAGCTTCCCTGTAATTTCCCTGAGGCACTCGGGAGCTCTTACTTCTAAACTTCTACAATCCTTATATACTTATGAGACTTGCTACTGTTATTTTAAGTGGAAAAGAGGAAATCTAAGGAATTAAAGTAAAATTAATTCTTTGAGTTTCAAAAAATGAGGTTAACACTTGTCTTTCTCACTGGTAAAATGGCTATATGAATTATTATATCGGGCTGTCAAATATGCATAATGAAAGTATACATGTAAGTGCAGTTTTTTAAGCAATCAATAATTACAAATTAAAAATAAAACTGTTAGTTTTCTTCAGTAAATTGGTTCATCTATACTCTATTGAATCTTTATATGCTATTCCTTTAAGAAATCTTGTGAAAATTTCATTCCTGTTTCTTTAGTTATTTCTCACTGGCTCTCAATACTTTGTATCTGACAGAAATTCAAATAATTGGCTCTCTCATAAGGCACATTTGTGAAATCTTTGTAGGTCCTATGGGACTTCCTCTGTGCACAGTTCTCTGAAATGGAAGTTTAACTGTTGCTTAACTTTGTCCAACCTTGCAACTCCATCCCTAGTGATATGATTTAGAGCAGCAAGACAGTTTTAACTCACTTTTCCCTTGTGTCCACTCAGTTCATGGATAACTCACTCATATTTAACAAATCAAAATATAGTCTATTATACCATTGTCTGTATTTCCCTTCTTTCTCTTTTCTCAGTCTCATTCTTCTAGGCTTAAATACACATAGGGAAAAGATCACCAAATTTGTTACCTAACCAGAATCCAGAAGGAAAAAGAAATTCAGATCCACATCCAATACACAGTCTTATTTTCCAAAAATGAAATTGTTTAGTATTGTTGGGGCATCTCATCTCATCTCAGCAGAATAAATGAGAGAGGAAGTAACATCCCATCAAAACCACTACAATTTAATTGGACAATTTCTTTATGTATGTATATATATTCCCTGGTGCCTTGGTGGTAAAGAATCTGTCTAGCAATGCAGAAGATGTGGGTTTGATCCCTGGTCAGGAAGATATGGTGGAGGAGGAAATGGCAACCCACTCCAGTATTCTTGCCTGGAAAATTCCATAGACAGAGAAGCCTGGGGAGGGGGGGTATAGTCCATGGGGTCACAAAGAGTTGGACACAACTAAGCGACTAATGACTAAATAATAGCTATATATATATATATATATATATATATATTTAAGTGATTAGTGATGGTGGTAGGGAAGGCTATGACTATTTAGTCTTTTAGAAAACTTTAGATTAAATTTACTTATTAAATTTTGGTAACTCTTCTAAAATTATTGGGTAAAAAATAATCAGTTCCAAATCTAGCAATTCTAAGTAAGTACTACATCAATATTCTCATAGATAAGAACTATAAACTCTAGACAAAGTATAAAATACAATGACCTAAAGGTATCAGAGAGTAAAAGCAAGTAGACAGAAAAGTGTGTGGAAATTTGTAAGAAAGGAATAACAGAGGGTGAGTTTCCCATTTTTATTATTTTAGTTTGAGTGCAGGCTGTGATATAAGCAGACAAAACTTCTGGTAGAAAACTCAGTTTTTATGGGCCAAAAGTAAGACGTCAGGGCAAAGATATCTACTAAAAAATGAGAATAGAATCTCTAAAAGATAACTATCAAGTAGGGAAACCTAATATTTTGCAAATAAATTCTATACAAATCATTAGAGTATTTTGTCCAATACATATGTGGGAAAGACATGAAACAACCTAGATAAAGACAAAATAAATTAACTGAACTATAAACTACCATCTAAGAGAAAGATTGTGCATTTTACCCTTCAATAGTACTTGACAATATATAAGGAAATATAGTTTCCACCACATAGCATCAGCATATTCAGTATAAAATCCGAACTTACCAGATATAATTATAGTCAGAAAAATGTGATTTATGGTTCAGAGAAAAAAAAAAACAGTCTGTGGAGATAGACTCTGAGATGACCACTCATTGGAATTAGCATACAAGAATATACAAGAATATTAAAGCAGTAAATATGCATGTGTACCTGCTTAATCACTTAGCCGTTTTCGACTCTATATGACTCTTTGGACTGGAGCCACCAGGCTCCTCTGTACATGGGATTTCTCAGGTAAGAAGACTGGAGTGGGTGGCCAGTTCCTTCTCCAGGGGATCTTCTTGATGCAGGGATCAAACCTGTGTCTTTTGTGTCTCCTGCACTGCAGGCAGATTCTTTACCCAGTGAGCCATTGGGGAAGCCCCAAAGCAATAATTATAACTATAATGATTATAAAATCAAATATTCTGACAATGAAGAAAAAGAGAAAATCTTAGAAAAGTAGAAACGATGACAAAATCAAATGCAATTTCTATAATTGAAATATAGTAATATGTAAAAAATTGAGTAATCAAATCACTTAAATCTCAGATTTAAACACAGAAACAAGGCTTCCCTGGTGCTTCAGGTAGCAAAGAAGCCCCCTGCAATGAGGGAGACCTAATTTTGATCCCTGGGTTGGGAAGATCCCCTGGTGGAAGGCATGGCAATCCACTCCATTTTTCTTAACTGGAAAATCCCAGTGGGACAGAGGAACCTGGAGTGCTAGAGTCCACTGGGTTGCAAAGAGCTGGACATGACTCAGTGAGTAAGCACAGCACAGCCACTTCTACATATTAAAACATAAAGCTACTATGTTAGCACAATACAGTAATGCTTCTAAAATATAAATATGCATCAATTTAGTGCTATAGAAAGCATTAAAAACACTCTAAATGTAACTAATTAGTATGTTACAATAGAATAGGAAAGACTAGAGATCTTTTCAAGAAAAGTAGAGATACCATGGGAATACTTCATGCAAAGATGGGCTCAATAAAGGACAGAAATGGTATGGATCTAACAGAAGCAGAAGATATTAAGAACAGGTGACAAGAATACACAGAAGAACTGTACAAAAAAGATCTTCAGGACTCAGATAATCACAATGGTGTGATCACTGACCTAGAGCCAGGCATCCTGGAATGTGAAGTCAAGTAGGACTTAGGAAGCATCGGAAGCATCACTACAAACAAAGCTAGTGGAGGTAATGGAATTCCAGTTGAGTTATTTCAAATCCTGAAAGATGATGCTGTGAAAGTGCTGCACTCAATATTGCAGCAACTTTGGAAAACTCAGCAGTGGCCACAGAACTGGAAAAGATCAGTTTTGATTCCAATCCCTAAGAAAGGAAATGCCAAAGAACTCTCAAACTACCATACAGTTGCACTCATCTCACACACTAGTAAAGTAATACTCAAAATTCTCCACACCAGGCTTTAACAAATGTGAATCGTGAACTTCCAGACATTCAAGCTGATTTTAGAAAAGGCAGAGGAACCAGAGATCAAATTGCCAACATCTGCTGGATCATTGAAAAAGCAAGATCATTCCAGAAAAACATCTACTTCTGCTTTATTGACTATGCCAGAGCCTTTGACTGTGTGGATCACAAAAACCTGTGGAAAATTCTGAAAAAGATGGGAATATCAGACCACCTGACCTTGAGAAACTTGTATACAGGTCAGGAAGCAACAGTTAAAACTGGACATGGAACAACAGACCGATTCCAGATAGGAAAAGGAGTATGTCAAAGCTGTATATCATCACACTGCTTATTTAATTTACAGGCAGAGTACATCAGGAGAAACGCTGGACTGGAAGAAACACAAGCTGGAATCAAGATTGCCAGGAGAAATATCAATAACCTCAGATATGCAGATGACACCACCCTTATGGCAGAAAGTGAAGAAGAACTAAAAAGCCTCTTGATGAAAGTGAAAGAAGAGAGTGAAAAAGTTGGCTTAAAGCTCAACATTCAGAAAACGAAGATCATGGCATCTGGTCCCATCACTTCACGGCAAATAGAAGGGGAAACAGTGGAAATAGTGGCAAACTTTTTTGTGGGCAGCTCCAAAATCACTGCAGATAGTGACTGCAACCATGAAACAAAAAGACGTTTACTCCTTGGAAGAAAAGCTATGACCAACCTAGAAGGCATATTAAAAAGCAGAGACATTACTTTGCCAACAAAGGTCGATCTTGTCAGAGCTATGATTTTTCCAGTAGTCATATATGGATTTGAGAGTTGGACTCTGAAGAAAGCTGAGTGCTGAAGAATTGATGCTTTTGAATTGTGATGTTGGAGAAGACGCTTGAAAGTCCTTTGGACTGCAAGGAGATCCAACCAGTCAATCCTAGAGGAAATCAGTCCTGAATATTCATTGGAATCACTGATGCTGAAGCCTAAACTCCAATACTTTGGCCACTTCATGTGAAGAACTGACTCATTTGAAATGACCCTGATGCTGGGACTGTACAAAAAAGAACTTCAAGACCCAGATAATCATGATGATGTGATCACTGACCTAGAGCCAAACACCTTGGAATGTGAAGTCAAATGGGCCTTAGAAAGCATCACTACGAACAAAGCTAGTGGAGGTGATGGAATTCCAGTGGAGCTATTCCAATTCCTGAAAGATGATGCTGTAAAAGTGCTGCACTCAATATGCCAGCAAATTTGGAAAACTCAGCAGTGGCCACAAGATTGGAAAAGGTCAGTTTTCATCCCAATCCCAAAGAAAGGCAATGCCAAAGAATGCTCAAACTACCGAACAATTGCACTCATCTCACACACTAGTAAAGAAATGCTCAAAATTCTTCAAGCCAGGCTTCAGCAATATGTGAACCGTGAACTTCCTGATGTTCAAGCTGGTTTTAGAAAAGGCAGAGGAACCAGAGATCAAATTGCCAACATCCGCTGGATCATGGAAAAAGCAAGAGAGTTCCAGAAAAACATCTATTTCTGTTTTATTGACTATGCCAAAGCCTTTGACTGTGTAGATCACAATAAACTGTGGAAAATTCTGAAAGAGATGGGAATACCAGACCACTTGATCTGCCTCTTAAGAAATCTGTATGCAGGTCAGGAAGCAACAGTTAGAACTGGTCATGGAACAACAGACTGGTTCCAAATAGGAAAAGGAGTACGTCAAGGCTGCATATTGTCACCATGTTTATTTAACTTATATGCAGAGCACATCATGAGAAATGCTGGACTGGAAGAAACACAAGTTGGAATCAAGATTGCCGGGAGAAATATCAATAACCTCAGATATGCAGATGACACGACTCTTATGGCAGAAAGTGAAGAGGGGCTGAAAAGCCTCTTGATGAAAGTGAAAGTGGAGAGTGAAAAGGTTGGCTTAAAGCTCAACATTCAGAAAACGAAGATCATGGCATCTGGTCCCATCACTACATGGGAAATAGATGGGGAAACAGTGGAAACAGTGTCAGACTTTATTTTTCTGGGCTCCAAAATCACTGCAGATGGTGACTGCAGCCATGAAATTAAAAGACACTTGCTCCTTGGAAGGAAAGTTATGACCAACCTAGATCGCATATTCAAAAACAGAGACATTACTTTACCAACAAAGGTTCGCCTAGTCAAGGTTATGGTCTTTCCTGTGGTCATGTATGGATGTGAGAGCTGGACTGTGAAGAAGGCTGAGCGCCAAAGCATTGATGCTTTTGAACTGTGGTGTTGGAGAAGACTCTTGAGAGTCCCTTGGACTGCAAGAAGATCCAACCAGTCCATTCTGAAGGAGATCAATCCTGGAATTTCTTTGGAAGGAATGATGCTAAAGCTGAAACTCCAGTATTTTGGCCACCTCATGCAAAGAGTTGACTCATTGGAGAAGACTCTGATGCTGGGAGGGATTGAGGGCAGGAGGAGAAGGGGACGACAGAGGATGAGATGGCTGGATGGCATCACTGACTTGATGGGTGTGAGTCTGGGTGACCTCCGGGAGCTGGTGATGGACAGGGAGGCCTGGCATGCTGCGGTTCATGGGATCGCGAAGAGTCCGACACGACTGAGCGACTGATCTGATCTGATCTGATCTGATGCTGGGAAAGTTTGAAGGTGTGAGAAGGGGACAACAGATGATGAGATGGTTGGATGGCATCACTGACTTGATGGACATGAGTTTGAGTAACCTCTAGGAGTTGGTAATGGACAGGCAAACTTGACATGCTATAGTCCATAAGCTTTCAAAGTGCTGTACACTACTGAGCGACTGAACAGAACTGAATTACAAATAACAAGTAAATCAAATTGTTTCTGATAAACCAAGATATGTAATTCCAATAATTTGGGTCTTGGTTTGTTAACCTTGTCGGGATATTCTGAATCAAAAATATAGATTAGTATCTGGGAAGCAAATAAGGCTTTTAAGAATAAGGCATATCAAGGAATTAAAGGCTTCTGCAAGTTCTCTTGCTGTGTCAATCTCCATTGCTTTTACTGGTCATTAATTTGTAGTCCAGGTGACATTTGTTCATTTATATTAATACAATGTGCATGCTGACGTATATCTTCCCTGTATTAATGATCTGAGTTCTTAATGACAATCATGTGTATAGGTGGATACTACTCTCTCTTAATTGAGGAAAGTTAATATTTCTGAAAAAAAAAATAGAAAAAGAAAACTATTAAGCAGATGACAGTTACAGGCAATTCAGTAACTTTATGTAAGAGACACCCATTATGCAAATATTGTAGTTCCATATTTAAAAGTCATGGTAAATAAGAGACAAGGAAAAAATTAATGATTGTTAGCCCCTCCTGTTGTGATCTCAGCTCTGACTCAGCACAGATTAACAAGACCGAAGATTCTAAACAATTAGTGTAAACAATCTTGCCAAAAATGTATCTTCCCCACAAATCCATTGATAGTATATTTTCAATTTGACTTTACTATTCTGTCGTATACTATTGAAAATATAGCAGTTAGGTGAAATTTTTGAAATTAATATTGCTTTCAAATGCTTTATGCAATGGTGCATATCAGTGTTCTTCACAGATACTAAATAAAATATATCTATAATATATTTATAAATATATTTATATTTATAAATAAAATATATCTATAAATCAAAAATAAGACTCATTTTATTATATACAGATCTCCAGTACATTACCAAATTTTGATAATATACTTCGGATATTGGAAAATTTACAATCAAGGTTCTTATAAGCTATTTTTTCTTATCAATTTTGAGAGACTTCATTGCCTTAAATTATTTCCTCCAGTTTAAAAATATTTTAAATACTCTTTCTTGATTTTATTATTTTTTAAATTTTTTTAGAATTTTATTTTATTTTTTAACTTTACAATATTGTATTGGTTTTGCCATATATCAAAATGAATCTGCCACAGGTATACATGTGTTCCCCATCCTGAACACTCCTCCCTCCTCCCTCCTCCCTCCCCATACCATCCCTCTGGGTTGTCCCAGTGCACCAGCCCCAAGCATCCAGTATTGTGCATCGAACCTGGACTGGCGACTTGTTTCATATATGATATTACACATGTTTTAGTGCCATTCTCCCAAATCATCCCACCCTTTCCCTCTCGCACAGAGTCCAAAAGACTGTTCTATACATCAGTGTCTCTTTGAATGAATAATAAATGTTTGGTTTTGATTCATCTGTATTTCAAATATTTGTTATTTTCAAAATAATGAAAACACTTAAAATGTCTATTTTCATATTTATTTTTTTTCTTTTTTTATTAAATTTTATTTTGTTTAACTTTAAAATATTGTATTGGTTTTGCATTGTATCAAAATGAATCTGCCACAGGTATACATGTGTTCCCCATCCTGAATCATATTTCTAAAATGAAAAGACTTCTAATGGCATATTTTTAGAGATGCTTATTTTTTGGTGGGAGTTTTCTCTAGTTTGTTATTTAAGACAGATACAGTTTAAGTAGTGTTATGTTTATTTATTTATTAATCTCTATTAGACCTTGAAGTGTTTATCAATACTCTTGTCACATAAGATAAGATTATGGGAGCTCTGTCAGCTAGTTTGCCTGATAAGAATTTGTTTTAACTTGAGTTGGCAAGGATTCTTTCTGTTAAAGAAGATAATTCTTTTTTTTTTTTTTTTTGTCCACCAAGACTTTAATAGAGTATAAAGTTAATGTAACAAAGCATCGTAGACCAGAAACAGGGTTGACAGTAAAAGCGGCAAGTAGAATGGAGGGCTGTCGCCCCCACACCCCACCATGAACCAGTTCCCAGGGACCACACCATTCAACTTTCTCAGGATAATCATCTCCTATTTTTCCTTCAGTTCTCAGGAACATTTTTTCCGGCTCCTGGCTCTCTTTGCCTCCCTGGCAAGCTCTTCTGCCCTCAAGGCCATACTCAATCTCTCCCTTGCTCTCTTCACTTTTCTAGACTGTTGGCGAATATCTGCATCTGTTACTGGTCGTCTGCAGAGGACGTGTGGGAGAAAGAGCCCCAACCTTGGGTTGAGCTCTGCCCCATTTGAAGACTGGGCAAGGATAGGCTCAGGGCTAGTGTGCAGAGACGAGGCACCAGCACGGCCCAGGGACTCACCGGCACCACGCTGGACAATAATTCTGGAAACGTTTGCGCTGTCCATGGTCCTGAAAGGTTCTCCTTCAGGGCTGTAGGCTTGGAGTCCCTGAAGTCTTCGGAATGCAAAGACTTGCTGGGGTTTTTCCAGGGTCTCCTCGCATCGACGCCTTTTGACCATATTGCCAGGATGAGAGGTTATCCTTGTGACTGGCTTCTGGAAAATGCAGCTGGTCAGCCTTAGAGGAAGTAAACATCTGTCACGACGCCTCTGCTTGGCCTTGACTAAAATCTCTTGTCTTTTCTTCTCCAGCTCTTCAGGCATCATATTTCTTCTGAGCCTCAGAAGAGGATGGCTTGGAAATTTGTCCAGTTCAGGTTTCCCCATGTTCCAAAATCTTTCAGAACTTCCTCTGACCACTCCTGAGATGCAGACAGATGCAGACAGCCTGTAGCTGGCTAGGAAGTGCGGAAGAAGATAATTCTTTTTTGCTTATTTTTTTGTCTGATCAGAAGACTTTGCACTCTGTCACTTGCTAGTGCAGCGGAGCACTAACTTCAGAACAATCTCTCACATTTAAGTCACTTTGAAGCTTTAGTCCAGGATATTTAAGAAATTTCTAGCTTTTATAGCTAGGAAGCCAACTTTTAATTTCTGATATGTGCAGAGCCTGAGGAGACAAAACATTTTTGGTCTCATACAAGTCATATTTAGGAATTTCTATTTCCTTAAGTTGAGCTTTCTAGTTGGCTCAGAGGTAATGAATTCACCTGACAATGTGGGAGATGCAGGAGACACAGATACTTGGGTTGGGAAGATCCTCTGGAGGAGAAAATGACAACCCACTCTGGTATTCTTGTCTGGAGAATCCATGGACAGAGAAGCCTGGCAGTCTAGACTTCATGGGGTCAGAATGAGTTGTACATGACTGAGTGACTAAGCATGTATATGCATTACCTTAAGTTTGTACACCATAGGATTTAACTGTATTGCATAGGATCTCTATGTTAGCTCATAGTTGATGCAATCTGAAGTTCTATAAATTCCACTCAAAAATGATTTTGGAGAAGATAAATACAAATTTTCATCATAAAATTTCTAAGGAAAAATTCAACATAAAACCAGAATAAAGTTAATATATACTCATAATTTTGAGTTTATATGTTCAGTTTTCAACTTACCACTAAATATCTTATTAACAAAAATGCCTATTTATGAACTAGCATAAAGACTAGAGCATGGGAATCCAAAGATTTAAGGTCATTTATTATTCTCCTTTGTCATTGCCTGGTTATAAATTTACTCAGTATCTCCATTTTTAATTTAATTTCAGTGTTGAAATGAAATACTTCAAAACTCCTTAGTTTTGTTGTCATTGTTGGCCACATTCCCAACAAGCTGCCACTCAATGTGTGGCACACTGCGGTGTAGAAGTATCTGTGTGAAGACCTGGGATATAATTTATGCAGAGACAGACTATGACAAGTTAACTACAAACTAGGTATAACAATCGCTTTTTCTCTCACATAAAAAAGTCATCATATTTTACTTAGCACAACGAACAAGTTTACCGTAATCTGGCCTTTGAATTTATATTTTTACTAATCACTTTTTTCATATTCTGTCCTTTTCTGTGTTCCTAAAATGAGCTAGACTCTGACTACTGATCATCTGGTACCAGGACTCAGATTTCAGACCATATATTCACCAAAACTTAAATTTCTACATTTTTTCCCTCCATAAAGAAAAATTTCCCACATATTTATCATAAATCCCATTTTTATTATTAGCTAACATCAGTTTCTATTGCCTAAAACTATTTCAACTTGAGCTAATATGAAATTAGCATTTGATATGGAATATTATAAAGGACTTGAATGTGACTTGACAAATTGAGGGGAGAAGGGTGAATAAAGAGGATTTCTCAGTGTTGGTCTAGGAGGACAACCATGCATGTTATGTTTTAGCAATACAACTGATCAAATGATTTACTTGAATTTTCAGTTTCAAAATATGTTTTCAAACAACTTATAGCTTTAGGATACATATGGTGGTTTAGTTTCTAAATCATCTCCAACTCTTGTGATCCCATGGACTGTAGTGCACCGGGCTTCTCTGTCCATGGGATTTCCCATGCAAGAATACTGGAGTAGGTTGCCATTTCCTTCTCCAGGGGATATTCCCCAAGGATAGACCCCGGGACTGAACCCAGGTCTCCTGCATTGCAGGTGGACTTTTTACTGACAGAATCACTAGTGAAGCCTAATGAATATAGATATATAATAGTAAAATTTATATTTATAGTTTTTCATTTCATCACATGCCTAGAATATTGTATTTGTGTATGTAAATAAACATCCTAAAGAAGGCGGGACACTAACCCAGAGCTTCTACAGTTCTTGTTTCTGCCATGCCACCTGAGGACTGAGGGCATAAACACCTTATCATATACCCAGAATAATTGAGAACACTGTTGGAGAGTTTTGCTATAGAGACCTGGTAGAAAAGGACAGAAGACTGGCATGTAGGACTGCTTCTTGCACTTGTTCCCCATTACCCCCAATTTAATGTGTTTTACAGAGAACTCAGGGGAAATGTAATCTCTTCTGTCATAAAGCTTGACCAAGGGAATCACTCATTCAATAAATAAATGCAGTTGCAAAATTCTTGTTCAAAAAATTTATATTTGGTTTGATCCATAAGAATATATGATAGGATTCCTTTTTATTTTCTCTAAAAAGATTTTAGAGTTTCTGTGGTACATTCATATACATACAATTGTGTTTCTGTGGTATACACATATACAGTTTCTGTGGTATATAGATATACATACAATTGTATTAGGTTGTGATATCAGGATTGACCGCTACAAGATATCGGGGAAGGTATACATACAATTGTATTAGGTTGTGATATCAGGATTGACCGCTACAAGATATACCTGAGAGGAATTCACATTGATGATATATTGTTGGCTGAGTTTCCACTGCAGTCATTAGATGCTATTGTGAAAGGGTTGGTTCTTGACTTCCTCATGGATAACGGCATTATAACCGGAAGGAGGTTATCCTTTAAAGAATTAGTAAGCGAGAAGTATATTTACATGTATGGTTGTGTGTTTTGGGATACCAAGTGGTAACCTGTGACTATTACTTTTTTCTCACAGCCCCTCTATCCTCCTGTTTCTATTAACAGAACTTACTCTTCTGACCACTTAGGATTACTGATGTAAACAGTCTTGAGAAACTACAGTGTCCAAGGCCCTAGATGGATTGATCAAAGAGGTGCTTGACCACTGAAATTCATCTATGAAAATTTCCTTCCTGACATCTTAGAGAAACATTCTGTCTTTTCTCTGGTAATGAAGCCTTTAAGGTACTAACTCAAGAAATATCTGAAACTATGCTGAAAAGCACAAGAAAAAAAAGAACATAAAGAATTATAGCAGAAAAGAAATGCAGATGATACCTTGGGTGACCAGTTCCTGAGAGACCTAGGGCTGTCCACTTTCTGAAGTGTTGCACTGAATTATCTGAGCTATTCAATGCCCATCAAAAAAATTGAGTGTGTATGTCTTTAAATCATTCTTAGGCTGTGCTGAACTGGGTCTATCATTTGCAGTTGAAAGATTCTTGAATGATGCAGTTAACTTTCAACTCTGACATTCTTAAATTTTAAGATACAAAGTTTGTTACCAGAAATATATCCAGGACTATTTCAGCATTCAATAAATAATATGAAAAGGTTGCTAATCTAAAACAGCCTTTCTATAATTAAATTTGTCATTGGTCTTTCAGGCTATAATATATTTAGTGATTCAATAATAACAGCCATCTGAAAGAGCTATTTATAAAAATGAAAGTGATGAAAACATTTGATTAAGGACAATGGCTTCCTGCCTTTATTCATCTTCCTTAATCCATTTAAAATAATTTATGAGATTAAGCTTCACTGAAGTAATACAGTTGAATTCAATATCAATTTTCACTAAACCCATCTTTATGAATGGCAGAATCATTTCTGTTTTGTTTACCATAGTGTCATGTAAAAGATATCCGGTTGACATTTCTAAAATTCAGAAATGGCTTTAACTCTGCTTCTTGCTTCCTTATCATCCTAGGCAGCTGATCTCTCCTTTCTGAGCCTGTTTTCTCATCTATATAAATGGGTATAGGACAGAGACATGTTAAAGAATTCAATGAATGTTTTCAATCCCGGAGTAAAGACAATTGTCAAAGACAGGCAATTAAGGATTCACAGATCCATCTACCACTCAATCTGTGATGTAGAATCAGTTTCTTGACTTTATCTGTATATCAGTATCTCTTAAGGAAGTTCTCTTTTGTATCTCTCATCTCCATCAGTCTTCACATCAATGAATTCTTTCTTTGCCTAATGAACTTATTCAAGGAAATAATTTTAAGTACTGAATATGATTACAAAGCAGAAAAACAATATATTGTGCAAGTTTTCAAAAAACAACTTAAAAACAATTACTATGGGATTATATATTATAAACTATATGTGAAAATTAATATCCCTAAGATTAGATTTATTGATTCTTTTTTACTTGCTGTAAATATATAGATGAAAGTAATAGATCAATAAACTGTAGATAAATACAGGTAAGAGTGACAAAGTATATCTTTGAAAGAGTGACTAAGAAGACAGAAATAGGATGATATGAATGAAAAAGAACTATCTGATATTTTTAAAATAGAATTGTTGGTGTGTTTTTAATTATTTCAAAAGTGGATGTATAACTGGAGCATAAATTTTGACTAATCTATGTAGTGAAGTTTTCTGAAAGATAGGGAATTGATTGGATCACTCAGCAACAAAAAGCAACATGTATTAGAGCAAGAACTGAGGAAATTTTTTTTCTCCTCATGTTGAATTGCTGAGTAGACAACAGACCATAGGAGATTAAGAGCAGAAATAGCTAGACAATTTTTGAAGGCATTATTATCAGTCTAGGGCATGGATTGGGGATGCCTGGTGTGTTGCAGTCCATGGGGTCGCAAAGAGCTGGACACAACTGAGCAACTGAACTGAACTGATGGATGGGGGAATCTAGAAGGTAAAGAGTAAAAGTCTTGATAGGTAAATAGGTATATGTTTTTATAGACATATTTTGAAGGCCAATCAAAAATAGGCTTGCTAAACTGGATGTTAGAGATGAGGAAAAGTGATGAGTAAAGGTTAACTTTGGAATTGTGGCATTTGCAAATATGTATAAAACAGAGATGAACAAGACTGTGAGAACAAGTTTGGGTTGGGAGAAGGAAATAAGATTTACTTTTTATGTATCCTTTAGGTGGAGAATTCAAGTAAGAAAATATATTTAGTCTGGGACCCAGGGGCAACGAGAAAGCTGATATTTGAATTTAGAAATTAACGGGTCCAATCTAGGAAGAGACCTAAGGATTAAAATTTGACTCACACAAGCCCTAAGATATCTATAAGAGGAATATAATCTCACAGGTGAAATTTTGAAGTGTACAGGGAGATCAGAGAAATCAAGTTAGTGATTTGTTGTAGAAATCAAATTGAGAAATTGTGTCATGGCTAGTTTGTTCAAAGATATTAAAATCTGTTAGAAATCAAGTCATGACACAATAACAAACAATTTGCCATTGGATTTAGAAAGGAATCTTTGCAAAGACTGAGGAATATTTTCAATAGTGTGATGGGTATTATATCCCTATTGAAGTAGTAAAAAGGAGTGAAGTAATGTATAAACAAAGTAAGTGGGTATAGAAGGCTTTCTTGAAAAATGTTCTAAGAAAATAGATAAGATAAATAAGGTAGTTTGATGCAGGGGAGGAATTCTAAGTTTTAATTTCAGGTGAATAGCCATATATATGTGAATACATACACATACAAACACACACACACACACACATATATATATACACACATGTAAATGTGTATAAATATTAGCAGGAACAAAATTTTAGGAACAAGTATTTTGTAAATGGTGATATGAGATGTATTCAACATATAACACTGACTAACATTTGCTTCTAACTAGGCCACAGGAGAAAACTCTCTTGTAACATAAAAGACAGCATACAGATAGAAGTGTGCAATTCATGTCCTATTTGAAACATTCTATTGTGAAGAAACACAAGCTGGAATCAAGATTGCTGGGAGAAATATCAATAACCTCAGATATGCAGATGACACCACCCTTATGGCAGAAAGTGAAAAGGAACTAAAAAGCCTCTTGATGAAAGTGAAAGTGGAAAGTGAAAAAGTTGGCTTAAAGCTCAACATTCAGAAAACGAAGATCATGGCATCTGGTCCCATCACTACATGGGAAATAGATGGGAAAACAGTGGAAACAGTCTCAGACTTTATTTTTTGGGGCTCCAAAATCACTGCAGATGGTGACTGCAACCATGAAATTAAAAGATGCTTACTTCTTGGAAAGAAAGTTATGACCAACCTAGATAACATATTTAAAAGCAGAGACATTACTTTGCCAACAAAGGTCCATCTAGTCAAGGCTATGGTCTTTCCTGTGGTCATGTATGGATGTGAGAGCTGGACTGTAAAGAAGGCTGAGAACCGAAGAATTGATGCTTTTGAACTGTGGTGTTGGAGAAGACTCTTGAGAGTCCCTTGGACTGCAAGGAGATGCAACCAGTCCATTCTGAAGGAGATCAGCCCTGGGATTTCTTTGGAAGGAATGATGCTAAAGCTGAAACTCCAGTACTTTGGCCACCTCATGGGAAGAGTTGACTCATTGGAAAAGACTCTGATGCTGGGAAGGATTGGGGGCAAGAGGAGAAGGGAACAACAGAGGATGAGATAGATGGCTGGATGGCATCACTGACTCGATGGACGTGAGTCTGGGTGAACTCCGGGAGCTGGTGATGGACAAGGAGGCCTGGCGTGCTGCGATTCACGGGGTTGCAAAGAGTCGGATACGACTCAGCGACTGATCTGAGCTGATCTGATTGTGTTCACAAAATGTAATTTGAACAATTTCAATCGTTTTAAATTTTTTGAGACTTGTTTTATCTTTTGAGAACTCTCTTATGGCTTTTCATTGGAAACATCCCATATGTGTTTGAAAAGAATATTTGCTTTGAGTTGCTGTAAAAAGCATTCTAAAATATAAATTAAGTTGGTTGATAGTGTTACCTTAATCTTAAATATACTTTTAGATTGTCTAGTTTTTCTACAAAAATCAAGAGTGTGATATTAACATTTCCAAGAATAATCATTTCTTTAATTTTCCTTATTAATGTGTTTCTTTTTGTTTCTTGCAATATATATGGCTATTCTTAGGTGTGTGTCTTTATGTTTGTTATGTCTTCCAAATGTATTGGCCCTTTTATTGTAAAACATACTTTTACATCTGTAGAAACAATTATTGTCCTAAAGTCTATTCTAAATGACCAATTAATATAACTACTTCTGCTCACTTATTATTTTTTCAATTAAAAAATTTAAATATAATTGAATCCTACATTTTAGCCTGTGTGAAAATATCTAGATGATTATGAGAATGTTTAGTCTATTCTCATTTAGTATAATCAAATGGTTGCATTTATTCCTGATGTTTTGCTATTTATTTTCTAAATGAATTATATATATTTAGTTTCTCCATTGATACTTTACTACATTCACTATGTTAGGCAAATATTACTGGTTTACTATCCTAATTCTTCTGTTGATACTTTAACTACATTTAAAAATCATTTTCTCAGTGGTTTACAAAGAAATTACAATATACATATTAATTTATCATTGTTTCCTTAAGGTTAAGGGCCTCCCCCATGGCTCAGTGAGTACAGAATCTGCCTGCAGTCCAGGAGACATAGGAGATGTGGGCTCAATCCTTGAGTTGGGAAGATCCCCTGGAGGAAAAAAATTCCACTCCAGTATTCTTGCCTGGAAAATCCCATGGACAGAGGAGCCTGACCAGCTACATTCTGAAGGGTTACAAAGAGTTAGACACAACTGAGCAACTGTGCATCTTAAGGTTAATTTTTTTTTTTTTTTTAATAACGACACTATTAAAATGTGCTACAACTTTCCCTTTCTCCTTATTTTGTTTTATTATAATCATATACATTATTTCGGAGAAGGCAATTGCACCCCACTCCAGTACTCTCGCCTGGAAAATCCCATGGATGGAGGAGCCTGGTAGGCTGCAGTCCATAGGGTCACTAAGAATTGGACATGACTGAGCGACTTCACTTTCTCTTTTCACTTTCATGCATTGGAGAAGGAAACGGCAACCCACTCCAGTGTTCTTGCCTGGAGAATCCCAGGGACGGGGAAGCCTGGTGGGTTGCCGTCTATGGGGTAACACAGAGTAGGACACAACTGAAGTGACTTAGTAGTAGTAGTAATATACATTATCTAATTATTATAAACCCAATAAAACAGTGCTACAATTATTTTTAATGTAACATATTATTTTACTGAACAGTATTTTTAAATATTTCACAATTTATTTGTTAATCATTACAATATATGAATTATTTCTAATTTTCTCTATTATAATGAGTATTATAAGGCCAACATCCCTTTATGTAATATTTTATATGTACATATTTCTAATTTTTAAAAATTAATTCCTCAAATAATTTTCTGTATTAAAGTTATATATTTTTCTTCCTCTTTTGTAAATATTTTTTAACCATAAAGTATTCTTGCCATTTCATGGCACTATAATTCTTTTTTATATTTTGATTATTTGTGTATTTTTTCCTATTTATGGTAGTTTTTCAAAGTCTTTTTTTGCTTAAACTTATAGTAAAATCTAGAAATACTTTCCTTCATAGCTTCTTTATTAGACTAAAAAAAAATTAAAAACATTTTTCTCATCCCCTCCCAAAAAAATTAAAATAAAAATAAAAATTAAGTAACTAAAGTTAAAAATATGTGTTGAAGTCTTTCATGTTTTCCAATATATTGCCCCCCGTTTTTTTTTTTTTTTTTTTTTTGGTTTTTATTTTTTCTTATGATTTTGAGTTACTGTATGGTGACATTTCCTTTTAGCCTGTATGAATTGTTTTGCTGTCAGTATAGCAGATCTCTTAGGAGAAATCTCTCAAATTTATTTTAAATTTTGGAAATGTATTTATTTTACTTTTATTTCTAAAGGATATATTGAATGGTATAGATCTTTTGGATAACAGTTACTTTCCATAAAAACTTTTAATTTTTTAACTTTTTAAATTTCTCTAGAATTATTTAGGATGAGAATTCAGATGCAAATTGTATAGCTGCTCCTTTGACTATGATAACATTTAACTCTGTTACTATCAAGATTTTCTGTTAGTCTTTCAGGACTTTGACATTGACATAATGCTAATGTCTTTAGCATTAGTCTTTTTTATGTGTACACCTTACTTGGAATTTGAAAAGCTTATTAAATCTTTCTTGTTGTTCAGTCACTGAATTGTGTCCGAATCTTTGAAACCCCATGGACTGTAGCATACCATGCCCTTCTGTCCTCCAGTATCTCCTGGAGTTTGTTTAAATTCATGTCCAGTGAATTGGTGATGCTATCTAACCATCTCATTCTCTGCTGCTCTCTTCTCCTCCTGCCTTTAATCTTTCCCAGAATCAGGGTCTTTTCCATTGAGTTGGCTCTTTGCATCAAGTAGCCAAAATATTGGAGTTTCAGCATCAGTCCTTCCAATAAATATCCAGGGTTGATTTCCTTTAGAATTGACTGGTTGGATCTCTTTGCAGTCCAAGGGACTATTAGGAGTCTTCTCCAAAACCACAGTTCAAAAGTACCAGTTCTTCAGGACTCAGCCTTCTTTATGATCAAAGTATTCACATCCATACGTGACTACTGGAAAAACCATAGCTTTGAATATACAGAACTCTGTTGGCAAAATGGTGTCTCGACTTTTTAACATGCCATCTACGTTTACCATAGCTTGCCTTTCAAGGAGCAATCATCTTTTCATTTCACTGCTGCAGCTACCATATGCAGTGATTTTGGAGCCTAAGAAAATAAAATCTCTCACTGCTTCCAAATTTTCCCCTTCTATTTTCCATGAAGAGATGTGACTGGATGCTATGTTCTTAGTTTTTTTCGTTTTTTTCAAGCTGAGTTTCAAGCCAGCTTTTTCACTGATCTCTTTCACCTTCATGAGGAAGCTCTTTAGTTCCTCTTCACTTTCTGCCATAGAGTGATACCATTTGCATAACAGAGGTTGTTCATATTTCTCCTGGCAATCTTGATTGCAAATTATGATTTATCCAGTCCAGCATTTCACATGATATATTTTGCATATAAAGTTAAATAAGCACAGTAACAATATATAGCCTTGTCATACTCCTTTCCTAGTTTTTAACCAGTCAGTTGTTCCATATTTAATTCTATTAATAAATGTTGCTTCTTGATCCTCATATGAGTTTCTCAGGAGACAAGTAAGATGGTCTAGTATTCCCATCTTTTTAAGAATTTTCCAGTTTCTTGTGATCCACAGAGCCAAGGGATTTAGCGTAGTCAATTAAGCAGAAGAATATGTTTTTCTGGAACTCCCTTGCTTTCTCCATGATCCAACAAACATTGGCAATTTGATCTCTGGTTCCTCTGTCTCTTCAAAACCCATCTTGTACATCTGGAAGTTCTCAGTTCATGTACTGAAGCCTAACTTGAAGGAATTTGAGCATAATCTTATTAGTATGTGAAATGAGAGCAACTGTATGGTAGTCTGAACATTCTTTGGCATTGATCTTCTTCAGGATTAAAATGTAAACTGACATTTTCCAGTCCTGAGGCTAATGCTATGATTTCCAAATTTGCTGATGTACTTATTGTAGCATTTTCACAGCATCATTTTTTAAGATTTTAAATATCTCACCTAGAATTCCATCACCACCACTAGCTCTGCTCCTAGTAATGTTTTCTAAGGTCAACTTTATCTCACACCCTAGAATGTCTGGCTCTAGGTGAGTGACCACATCATTGAGGTTATCCAGGTCGTTAAGACCTTTCTTGTATAGTTCTTCTGTGTATTTGTTCCATGTTGTCTTCTTAATCTCTTCTGCTTCTGTTAGGTCTTTACCATTTCTGTACTTTATCATGCCTATCGTTGCATCAATTGTTTCCTTAATATGTCCAAAATGTAGAATTTTGTCTTACAATGGAGTAATATACTTTAGCAAGATCATCATGCATTTACTAGGGGGGTTTTATGCATAAAATCCATGATTTGTAAGCATTTACTTGTGAGTACACATAAAATTTAGAAATACATTTATTCTCTTGCTTGTTGAATAATATTGGCTTTGTTTTTGTAAATAAAACTTGGGAGAATCTCCAAACACTGGGTTTGTTAGGTTGGTCCTTTTATTAAATACACAGAGAAGCCTGCCGGGCCATAGTCCATGGGGTTGCAAAGAGTTGGATAGGACTGAGTGACTAATAGTTTTTAATACTTCAAACTTCTAGTAGCAAAAAAAGTAACTCAGGGAAATTAACCTGATGGTGTACATGAAATCTAGTAGAAAATCCATTCTGATACCCTGCTAAATAGTTCTTAAAGTAAATATAGTTATCTAGGAGGTGTTTTTGTCAATAAAGTTAAGCATAATATTCAAATCCATTTTTATGGAATTATACTGCCGTTAGTAGTCTATTATCATATTTGCTGTTTGGAAAGATACTTAACTCTTTTCAGCATATAAAATAAAAATAAATCAAAGTCCATTTGCTTGTTTCTAGAAATATATATATAATGGTAGTTTTCATATAGTATTAAGATGTGCTTGTGCTGTCCAATGAATTGCTAGTGATATAAGTCTTCCTATGTTTTTCAGTCTAAGTCTTAAATTGTTTAGCAGAATAGATATAGGGAAGCTCACCCAAACACTGAATTATAGCAAAGGAATGGGTAATTAAACATTGTCTAATCTTCAATAAAATTATACATTTGTAAAAGAACCAGTCCACACACAAAAAAAGAACAAAAGAACATAGAGAACATATCACAGCATTAGCAAACATAGCCAGTGTGTGGGCTTTCACCCACTATAAACACAGCCAATGTTTTTCACATCATCTTCTGTCCTTAACCCTCTTCAATATGTTCCCTTAAAAATGAACAAAAATTAAGCCTTTGTTAAAGTCCAAGAATGAAATAAGCTATGTTTGAGTTATGGTAATTTTGTTATTTTACATCTCATCATCACATTCATAATAAACTGGGTTAATTTAATAATTTATTATTCTATAATCTGTGTGCTATGAATTTGTCTTCCACTAAAAGTATTCATTATCTACACTGATAACTGAGTATATATAAATATATCACACCTGAAACTGTGAACTTTTCTTCTAAAATAGTGGACCATTCCTCCAAAAATGCCAAGCAGTGTTTTCAATGCATACTGTACACTATCATTATTTATAACAACACCTAGATGTAGAGACTACAATCATTTCTATTAAACAAGTGGAAAAACTGAAGCATTGTAAGGTTATTTAATATGTGAAAGGATATATATATATATATATTTTAATGGCAAAATTAGGTTTGACATTAACATGTACAGACTCTGGAGACTATGCTTCTAATCACTTTGTTACTGAAAAACATGTACCATTATTCTCTATAAGCAAGTAGACTTTTAAAATGGATATAAACAAATCTTTGGATTAAGAGTTATGCTATACTACTGAAACTAGATCACTCAATAAATAGACATAACACATTCTATGTTTAATCTCCTTACAATTTATTACCACCATGCACATATCCATCTGTGTAAGAAAAAATTTAATTTTTTTGGAAAAGAAAGACATTACCTGGCTCATATTTACAATATTATTAACATTCAAAGTGAATATTCAATTAGAATTTGTACATTTGAAATAAAAATTTGAATAATCATTGTAAAAAGATAAATATAATTATGCATTTAAATGTTAGGACTTAGGGCACTTGATAATTGTTTAATAAATTCTGCCTCACAGTAAACATTTTAATTCTATTAACCTATCCCAAATTCTTTTAGTTTACTCAAGAATTTGTTGTTCAAACTTAAAATAACTCTTACTGTCACATTCTCTTTGTTTTTCTCATATCACTGTTCCAACTAATTTAACTTCTATTGCACACCAGAATTATTCTGTCTCTCTCTGACTCTCATACTATTACTCTAAGAATGTAACTTCAGACTTCCGGTTAAGATGGCGGAGGATTAGGACGGGGAATACGCTTTCTCCTCCACAAATTCATCAAAGGGACATCTGGGCGCCGAGTAAATTCCACAAACAGCTTCGGAGTGCTGGCGGAGGACGTCGGACACCCAGAAAAGCAACTCACTGCCTTCTAAAGGAGGTAGGAAAGAATATAGAAGCCAGAGAGAGACAAAGAGGGAGGGGAGGACCTCTGTCCGGGGAAGGGAGTCTTAAAAAGAGAAGTTTCCAAACACCAGGAAACACTCTCCCTGCGGAAACTGCGCCGAACCTGGGAAACACGGAGACTATCATAACAGGGAGGAGAACAGTTGAGCAATTAGAACCCACAGACTGCGGGCCCTGCGGTAACTTCCGCAGCGGAGAAGCACCGCTGCAAACGCCCGCATCTGCCATTGGGGAGCCGGGGCTGGGCAGGGAGACGCCTTGGCCGTTCCCACGCGGCACGCTCCCCTGCCGGTGCTCCCCCGAGGGACGCTCCCCCGCGGGACTCTCCCCCACTGGACGCTCCCCCGCCGGCCACTCCCGCGCAGGCGTGCCCCCGCCCGCTGTGCCGGCGGCTCCCACGAGGGCCACCCCATCCCCTCCCCCCACCTGCCCGCCCGCCATTCCCGTCGCAGGCCCCTCCCCCTCTGCGGGCCTCAGCGCAGACTTTGTTCGCCTGATTGTCTGGAGTGCTGCCTAACTGGACCAGTTTGGGCCGGCAATCCAGATTGTGCAGCGCTGACCACACGAGTGGCCGGCCTTGGCCCAGAACACCGCCGAACCGTGCACAGAACAAAGGATTATACAGACCAACTACAGAGAAAGGGGCCTATAGATCTTGAGAAATTTAAGCCGGAACAAGGAACTAGCCGAAAATGAACTGAACCCACAACAATAATAGAGAAACTCTTATATATATTGTTACTATTTTTACCATCATTATTTCCTTTTTTTTTTCTTTTCTTTTTTTAATATATATATATTTCTTAAATTTTTATTATTTGTTAATTGGAAAAAGGAAAACAAAAATTTTTTTTTTCCTTTTAATTTTTTTTTTGTTGTTGTTTGTTTTGTTTTGTTTCTTTTATTTTTATTTTTTTTTTTATCCTCTAGTACTTCTTTAATCTCCACGTTTAGATATAACTTTTGCGACCCTGTTTTTTTTTTTTTTTTTTCTTTTTTCCTTTTTGTCCTTTGCTTTTTTCCTTTCCTTTTTACTTTTCTTTACTGATTACTGACTAGATCTGTCTCTCTCCTTCACACTCCCTCCTTTTATCCTCCTGACCACCTCTGTCTCCTTCCTCCCTTTTTCCTTCTCTGTATAATTCCGTGAACATCTCTGAGCGGTCCAGTTGTGGAATGCATTATAGAAGAAGAAGTTTTTGAGACTACTGTAAAAATAAGACCAATAACTGGAACCAGGAGGCTTAAGTCCATACCCTGATCCCACGAAACACTAATTGACAGGAGCTCATTAAAAGCCTCCATACCTACTCTGAAACCAAGCATCACACAAAGACCAGCAAGTTCCACAACAAGACATACCAAGCAAATTCTCCAGAAAAACAAGAACACAGCCTGAGCTCCAATACACAGGCTACACAAAATGACCCCAAAATCATAGACATCTCATAATTCACTACTAGACACTCCACTGCACCCCAGAGAAAAGAAATCCAGCTCCACCCACCAGAACACCGATACAAGCTTCCATAAACAAGAAACCTCGACAAGCCACCGGTACAAACCCACATATAGTGCAGAAACGCCACAATAAAGAGAACTCCACAGACTACCAGAATACAGTAAAGACGCCCCAAACTTAGCAATTTAAACAAGATGAAAAGACAGAAGAATTCCCAGCAGGTAAAGGAACAGGATAATTGCCCACCAAACCAAACAAAAGAGGAAGAAATAGCGAACCTACCTGATAAAGAATTCCGAATAATGATAGTGAAATTAATCCAAAATCTGGAAAGCAAAATGGAATCATGGATAAATAGCATGGAGAAAAGCATTGAGAAGATGCAAGAAAGATTTAACAAGGACCTAGAAGAAATAAAAAAGAGTCAATATATAATGAATAATGCAATAAATGAGATCCAAAACACTCTGGAGGCAACAAATAGTAGAATAACAGAGGCAGAAGATAGAATTAGCGAATTAGAAGATAGAATGGCAGAATTAAAGGAATCAGAGGAGAAAAAAGAAAAACGAATTAAAAGGAATGAGGACAATCTCAGAGACCTCCAGGACAATATTAAACGTTACAATATTCGAATCATAGGAGTCCCAGAAGAAGAAGACAAAAAGAAAGACCATGAGAAGATACTAGAGGAGATAATAGTTGAAAACTTCCCTAAAATGGGGAAGGAAATAATCACTCAAGTCCAAGAAACCCAGAGAGTCCCAAATAGGATAAACCCAAGACGAAACACCCCAAGACACATATTAATCAAATTAACAAAGATCAAACACAAAGAACAAATATTAAAAGCA
The DNA here is from genome assembly GCA_935064755.1 of Tragelaphus eurycerus. Classification (NCBI taxonomy): domain Eukaryota; kingdom Metazoa; phylum Chordata; class Mammalia; order Artiodactyla; family Bovidae; genus Tragelaphus; species Tragelaphus eurycerus. The sequence continues at coordinate 11,315,026 of CAKXYN010000004.1, forward strand.
GCAAGGGAAAAACAACAAATAACACACAAAGGAATTCCCATAAGGATAACAGCTGATCTTTCAATAGAAACTCTCCAAGCCAGGAGGGAATGGCAAGACATACTTAAAGTGATGAAAGAAAAGAACCTACAGCCCAGATTATTGTACCCAGCAAGGATCTCATTCAAATATGAAGGAGAAATCAAAACCTTTACAGACAAGCAAAAGCTGAGAGAATTCAGCACCACCAAACCAGCTCTCCAACAAATACTAAAGGACATTCTCTAGACAGGAAATACAAAAAGGATATATAAATTCAAACCCAAAACAACAAAGTAAATGGCAATGGGATCATATGTATCATTAATTACCTTAAATGTAAATGGGTTGAATGCCCCAACCAAAAGACAGAGACTGGCTGAATGGATACAAAAACAAGACCACTCCATATGCTGTCTACAAGAAACCCACCTCAAAACAGGGGACACATACAGACTGAAAGTCAAGGGCTGGAAAAAGATTTTCCACGCAAATAGAGACCAAAAGAAAGCAGGAGTAGCAATACTCATATCAGATAAAATAGACTTTAAAACAAAGGATGTGAAAAGAGACAAAGAAGGTCACTACCTAATGATCAAAGGATCAATCCAAGAAGAAGATATAACAATTATAAATATATATGCACCCAACTTAGGAGCACCACAATATATAAGACAAATACTAACAAGTATGAAAGGAGAAATCAACAATAACACAATAATAGTGGGAGACTTTAATACCCCACTCACACCAATGGATAGATCAACTAAACAGAAAATTAACAAGGAAACACAAACTTTAAACGATACAATAGACCAGTTAGAACTAATTGATATCTATAGGACATTTCATCCCAAAACAATGAATTTCACCTTTTTCTCAAGTGCACACGGAACCTTCTCCAGGATAGACCACATCCTGGGCCATAAATCTAGCCTTGGTAAGTTCAGAAAAATTGAAATCATTCCAAGCATTTTTTCTGACCACAATGCAGTAAGAGTAAATCTCAATAACAGGAGAAAATCTATTAAAAAGACCAACATATGGAGGCTGAACAACACACTCCTGAATAACCAACAAATCACAGAAGAAATCAAAAAAGAAATCAAATTCTGCATAGAAACGAATGAAAATGAAAACACTACAACCCAAAACCTGTGGGACACTGTAAAAGCAGTCCTAAGGGGAAAGTTCATAGCAATACAGGCATACCTCAAGAAACAAGAAAAAAGCCAAATAAATAACCTAACTCTACACCTAAAGCAACTGGAAAAGGAAGAAATGAAGCACCCCAAGGTTAGTAGAAGGAAAGAAATCCTAAAAATTAGGGCAGAAATAAATGCAAAAGAAACAAAAGAAACCATAGCAAAAATCAACAAAGCCAAAAGCTGGTTCTTTGAAAGGGTAAATAAAATTGACAAACCACTAGCCAGACTCATCAAGAAACAAAGGGAGAAAAATCAAATCAATAAAATTAGAAATGAAAATGGAGAGATCACAACAGACAACACAGAAATACAAAGGATCATAAGAGACTACTATCAGCAATTATATGGCAATAAAATGGACAATGTGGAAGAAATGGATAAATTCTTAGAGAAGTACAACTTCCCAAAACTGGATCAAGAAGAAATAGAAACTCTTAACAGACCCATCACAAGCACGGAAATTGAAACTGTAATCAGAAATCTTCCAGCAAACAAAAGCCCAGGTCCAGACGGCTTCACAGTTGAATTCTACCAAAAATTTAGAGAAGAGCTAACACCTATCCTACTCAAACTGTTCCAGAAAATTGCAGAAGAAGGCAAACTTCCAAACTCATTCTATGAGGCCACCATCACCCTAATACCAAAACCTGACAAAGATCCCACAAAAAAAGAAAACTACAGCCCAATATCACTGATGAACATAGATGCAAAAATCCTTAACAAAATTCTAGCAGTCAGAATCCAACAACACATTAAAAAGATCATACACCATGACCAAGTGGGCTTTATCCCAGGAATGCAAGGATTCTTCAATATCCGCAAATCAATCAACGTAATACACCACATTAACAAACTGAAGAATAAAAACCATATGATTATCTCAATAGATGCAGAGAAAGCCTTTGACAAAGTTCAACATCCATTTATGATAAAAACTCTCCAGAAAGCAGGAATAGAAGGAACATACCTCAACATAATAAAAGCTATATATGACAAGCCCACAGCAAACATTATCCTCAATGGTGAAAAATTGAAAGCATTTCCTCTAAAGTCAGGAACAAGACAAGGATGCCCACTTTCACCATTACTATTCAACATAGTTTTGGAAGTTTTGGCCACAGCAATCAGAGCAGAAAAAGAAATAAAAGGAATCCATATTGGAAAAGAAGAAGTAAAACTCTCACTATTTGCAGATGACATGATCCTCTACGTAGAAAACCCTAAAGATTCCACCAGAAAACTACTAGAACTGATCAATGAATATGGTAAAGTTGCAGGATATAAAATTAACACACAGAAATCCCTTGCATTCCTGTACACTAATAACGAGAAAATAGAAAGAGAAATTAAGGAAACAATTCCATTCACCATTGCAATGAAAACAATAAAATACTTAGGAATATATCTTCCTAAAGAATCTAAAGACCTATATATAGAAAACTATAAAACACTGGTGAAAGAAATCAAAGAGGACACTAATAGATGGAGAAATATTCCATGTTCATGGATTGGTAGAATCAATATAGTGAAAATGAATATACTACCCAAAGCAATTTATAGATTCAATGCAATCCCCATCAAGCTACCAACGGTATTCTTCACAGAGCTAGAACAAATAATTTCTCAATTTGTATGGAAATACAAAAAACCTCGAATAGCCAAAGCTATCTTGAGAAAGAAGAACGGAACTGGAGGAATTAACCTGCCTGACTTCAGGCTCTACTACAAAGCCACAGTCATCAAGACAGTATGGTACTGGCACAAGGACAGAAATATAGATCAATGGAACAAAATAGAAAGCCCAGAGATAAATCCACGCACGTATGGTCACATTATCTTTGACAAAGGAGGCAAGAATATACAATGGATTAAAGACAATCTCTTTAACAAGTGGTGCTGGGAAAACTGGTCAAACACTTGTAAAAGAATGAAACTAGAACACTTTCTAACACCATACACAAAAATAAACTCAAAATGGATTAAAGAGCTAAATGTAAAACCAGAAACCATAAAACTCCTAGAGGAAAACATAGGCAAAACACTCTCTGACTTACATCACAGCAGGATCCTCTATGACCCACCTCCCAGAATATCAGAAATAAAATCAAAAATGAACAAATGGGACCTAATCAAACTTAAAAGCTTCTGCACAACAAAGGAAACTATAAGCAAGGTGAAAAGACAGCCTTCAGAATGGGAGAAAATAATAGCAAATGAAGCAACTGACAAACAACTAATCTCAAAAATATACAAACAACTTCTACAGCTCAATTCCAGAAAAATAAATGACCCAATCAAAAAATGGGCCAAAGAACTCAATAGACATTTCTCCAAAGAAGACATACAGATGGCTAACAAACACATGAAAAGATGCTCAACATCACTCATTATCAGAGAAATGCAAATCAAAACCACTATGAGATACCATTTCACGCCAATCAGAATGGCTGCGATCCAAAAGTCTACAAGCAATAAATGCTGGAGAGGGTGCGGAGAGAAGGGAACCCTCTTGCACTGTTGGTGGGAATGCAAACTAGTACAGCCACTTTGGAGAACAGTATGGAGATTCCTCAAAAAACTGGGAATAGAACTGCCTTATGATCCAGCAATCCCACTGCTGGGCATATACACTGAGAAAACCAGAATTGAAAGAGACACGTGTACCCCAATGTTCATAGCAGCACTGTTTGCAATAGCCAGAACGTGGAAGCAACCTAGATGTCCATCCACAGATGAATGGATAAGCAAGCAGTGGTACATATACACAATGGAGTATTACTCAGCCATTAAAAAGAATACATTTGAATCAGTTCTAAGGAGGTGGATGGAACTGGAGCCTATTATACAGAGTGAAGTAAGCCAGAAACAAAAACACAAATACAGTATACTAACGCATATATATGGAATTTAGAAAGATGGTAAAAATAACCCTATTTACGAGACAACAAAAGAGACACTGATGTATAGACCAGACTTTTGGACTCTGGGACCGGGAGAGGGTGGGATGACTGGGGAGAATAGCATTGAAATATGTATAATATTATATCTGAAATGTATTAATTGTTCAAACTAAACACTATCATGTTACAATTTGTTCATACTAGATGTTTGTAATGTTTCTGATAATCAATAAAAGAGATTCTTGATCAAAAAAAAAAAAATAAGAATGTAACTTCAATTATCAACTCCAATAATTACCTCCAGATATCAATATCAAAATCTTCTATCTTTGAAGTTATTTGTTAAAAAGTTAAATGACAGCGATAGATAGAAATACAAATAAATTATATAAGCATAGTTACTTTTGCCTAGCCTAAGTCATTATAATTTTGCCTAGTCTAAGTGATAGTTTAAAAATTATTCACCTCATATTTTGGAAAAGAAAATGCTAAAATCCACCATATCTCAAAAGGGAAGCAATTAAATATTGTTCGTGACACTATAAGTATTATATATATATATATATATATATATATATAAAATATTAAATATATTAAATTTAATATGGAGTAGTGAAAGTGTTAGTCACTTAGTCATGTCTGACTGCAACCCTATGGAGTATAGCCCAAAAGTATCCTCTGTCCATGGAATTCTTCAGGTAAGCCTACTGGAGTGAGTACCAATTCTTTTCTCCAGAGTATCTCCCCAACCCAAGATCAAACCTGGGGCTCTCGCACTGCAGGCAGATTATTTAGCATCTGAGTCACCAGAAAAGCCTGTGTATATGTGTGTGTGTATATATATAAAACAGTAAATATTATATATATATATATATAATGTAGTTATATACAGGATATAGTATAATCATGAAGGAAATTAATCATAGCACTTCATGCTTACTTTGTGCTATATAATTTTAATAGTAAAAGTTGTGTCTGTGGTAACTTTCAAAATTAGATGTCTTTTCTTAACACACAGTATTTTAAAATGCTTCAATGCTCATTCAGAAAGCTATAAATATATTATTTACAGATTAATATTATACTGATATGTACGCTGGACTGGAAGAAACACAAGCTGGAATCAAGATTGCTGGGAGAAATATCAATAACCTTAGATATGCAGAACGAAGATCATGGCATCTGGTCCCATCACTGCATGGGAAATAGATGGAGAAACAGTGTAAACAGTGTCAGACTTTATTTTTCTGGGCTCCAAAATCACTGCAGATGGTGACTGCCATGAAATTAAAAGACGCTTACTCCTTGGAAGGAAAGTTATGACCAACCTAGATAGCATATTCAAAAGCAGAGACATCACTTTGCCAACAAAGGTTTGTCTAGTCAAGGCTATGGTCTATCCTGTGGTCATGTATGGATGTGAGAGGTGGACTGTGAAGAAGGCTGAGCACCGAAGAATGGATGCTTTTAAACTGTGGTGTTGGAGAAGACTCTTGAGAGTCCCTTGGACTGCAAAGAGATGCAACCAGTCCATTCTGAAGGAGATCAGCCCTGGGATTTCTTTGGAAGGAATGATGCTAAAGCTGAAACTCCAGTATGTTGGCCAACTCATGCGAAGAGTTGACTCATTGGAGAAGACTCTGATGCTGGGAGAGATTGGGGGCAGGAGGAGAAGGGGATGACAGAGGATGAGATGGCTGGATGGCATCACTCACTCGATGGATGTGAGTCTGAGTGACCTCCGGGAATTGGTGGTGGACAGGGTGGCATGGCGTGCTGCGATTCGTGGGGTCGCAAAGAGTCAGACACGACTGAGCGACTGATCTGATCTGATCTGATGCAGATGACACCACCCTTATGGCAGAAAGTGAACAGGAACTAAAAAGCCTCTTGATGAAAGTGAAAGTTGAGAGTGAAAAAGTTGGCTTAAAGCTGAACATTCAGAAAACGAAGATCATGGCATCTGGTCCCATCACTACATGGGAAATAAATGGGGAAACAGTGGAAACAGTCTCAGACTTTATTTTTCTGAGCTCCAAAATTACTACAGATGGTGACTGCAGCCATGAAATTAAAAGACGCTTACTCCTTGGAAGGAAAGTTATGACCAACCTAGATAGCATATTGAAAAGCAGAGACATTACTTTGCCAACAAAGGTTCGCCTAGTCAAGGCTATGGTTTTTCCTGTGGTCATGTATGGATGTGAGAGCTGGACTGTAAAGAAGGCTGAGCACCGAAGAATTGATGCTTTTGAAGTGTGGTGTTGGAGAAGACTCTTGAGAGTCCCTTGGACTGCAAGGAGATCCAACTGTCCATTCTGCAGGAGATCAGCCCTGGGATTTCTTTGGAAGGAATGATGCTAAAGCTGAAACTCCAATATTTTGGCCACCTCATGCGAAGAGTTGACTCATTGGAGAAGACTCTGATGCTGGGAGGGATTGAGGGCAGGAGGATAAGGGGATGACAGAGGATAAGATGGCTGGATTGCATCACTGACTTGATGGTTGTGAGTCTCAGTGACCTCTGGGAGCTGGTGATGGACAGGGGGGCCTGGCGTGCTGCGATTCATGGGGTCGCAAAGAGTTGGACACGACTGAGTGACTGATCTGATCTGCTCTGATCTGATATGTATAAACTGTATGGTAGAAATCTGCTTAAATTAGTGATAACATAAATTAAATTCTGTAAAACACATAAGTTAATGAGATGAAAATTATGACCATCTAAATGTAAGTTAGGACTAAGAAGATGTCTAGGATAGTAATTTGTAATACTATGTAAAAACTATATGTCAATGCAGTGGTGGAGGTTAGAGGATGACAGGAGGCTTAAGATAACATGAATAATATTGATATTCATCTGATGTAGATGACTAGATCTAGTTAAGAGAAGAAGAATCAAGCTTTTATACATTTAAAGCTCCAAAGACCACTTTTTCCTCATCCCTGACATCCTCTTATCTACTTATAAGCCTTGAAACTGGTCAAACTTTGGTTGTTTTAGCTTGGCTAGCTCCTTTCTTCCTGACCTGTTTCTTTGGAGTTTGGAAGAGAGTGTCTATTCTTTTTCTTTCATTTCAGCTTTAATTATGCTCTTAATAAATAAATTTATAAGAATAAGAAAAACATCTATAACCTAATAAAGTCAGGAATTATAAGTTTTTCCAAGTTTATGCCCCAAAAAGCTTTTGATAAAAAATCACTACCACTGACAAAAAGAAAAAGAAATATATTACAATCTGAAATTAAAAGTCATACAATATCTCTAATGTTATTTAATTTCTGTGAGCATATTTTATCCCTTTATTTTTTAAAATAGGTGTTATTCAGGAGATAAACATTCTCCCAGAGATTGTTCCCATCATCATATATGTATAGCAAGTGAAATAATTGACAACAGAGACTTGCTTCAGAATTCTAGTTCAGGTTGTAGATTATCTTCAGTCACTCAGTTCAGTTGCTCAACGTATATGATTTTTTGTGAGCCCATGAACTACAGCACACCAGGCTTCCCAGTCCATCACCAACTCCTGGAGTTTAATTAAACTAAAATCCATCGAGCTTGTGATGCAATCTAACCATCTCATCCTCTGTTGTCCCCTTCTCCTACTGACTTCAGTCTTGCCCAGCATAAGGATCTTTTCCAATGAGTTCATTCTTCACATCAGATGGTCAAAGTATTGGAGCTTCACCTTCAGCATCAGTCCTTCCAATGAATCAGTTCAGTTCATTTCAGTCACTCAGTCATGTCCAACTCTTTGTGACCCCATGAACCACAGTAAGACAGGCCTCCCTGTCCATCACCAACTCTCAGAGTTCACCCAAACCCATGTCCATTGAGTCAGTAATGCCATCTAGCCATCTCATTTTCTGTGATCACCTTCTCCTGCCTTCAATCTTTCCCAGCATCAGGGTCTTTTCCAATGAGTCAACTCTTTGCATGAGGTGGCCAAAGTACTGGAGTTTCAACTTCAGTCCTTCCAAAGAACACCCAGGATTGATCTCCTTGAGGATGGACTGGTTGGCTCTTCTTGCAGTCCAAGGGACTCTCAAGAGTCTTCTCCAACACCACAGTTCAAAAGCATCAATTCTTCGGTGCTCAGCTTTCTTTATAATTCAACTCTCACATCCATACGTGACCATTAGAAAAACTATAGCCTTGACTAGACAGACCTTTGTTGACAAAGTAATGTCTCTGCTTTTTAATATGCTGTCTAGGTTGGTCATAACTTTCCTTCCAAGGAGTAAGCATCTTTTCATTTCATGGCTGCAGTCACCATCTGAAGTGATTTTGGAGCCCCCCTAAAAAAAGTCAGCCACTGTTTCCCCATCTATTTGCCATGAAGTGATCTGACCGGATGCCGTGATCTTAGTTTTCTCAATGTTGAGTTTTAAGCAAACGTTTTCACTCTCCTTTTTCATTTTCATCAAGAGGCTCTTTAGTTCTTCTTCACTTTCTGCCATAAAGGTGGTGTCATCTGCATATCTGAGGTTATTGATATTTCTCCCAGCAATCTTGATTCCAGCTTGTGCTTCCTCCAGCCCAGTATTTCTCATGATGTACTCTGCATATAAGTTAAATAAGCAGAATCACTATATACAACCTGAAAGTAATGCTCCAAATTCTCCAAGCCAGGCTTCAGCAATACATGAATAGTGAATTTCCAGATGTTCAAGCTTATTTTAGAAAAGGCAGAGGAACAAGAGATCAACTTGCCAACATCCACTGGATCATGGAAAAAGCAAGAGAGTTCCAGAAAACATTTATTTCATTGACTATGCCAAAGCCTTTGACTTTGTGGACCATAATAAACTGGAACATTCTGAAAAAGATGGGAATATCAGACCACCTGACCTGGCTCTTGGGAAACCTGTATGCAGGTCAGGAAGCAACAGTTAGTAGTGGACATGGAACAACAGACGGGCTCCAAATAGGAAGAGGAACACGTCAAGGCCCTGTATTGTCACCCCTTCCAATGAATATTCAAGAATTATTTAGTTTAGGATGGACTGGTTGGATCTCTTTCCAGGCCAAGATACTTTCAAGAGTCTTCTCCTTTAGGATGGACTGGTTGGATATCCTTGCAGTCCAAGGGACTCTCAAGAGTCTTCTCCACATTTCTAAAGCATAAATTCTTTGGTGCTCAGCTTTCTTCATAGTCCAGCTCTCACATTCATACATAACTAACGGAAAAACAAACAAAACAAACATAGCTTTGACTAGATAGACCTTTGCTGGCAAAGTAATGTCTTTGCTTTTTAATATGCTGTCTAGGTTGATCATTAGTTTTCTTCCAAGGAGCAAGTGTCCTTTAATTTCATGGCTGTAGTCTCCATCTGCAGTGATTTTGGAGCCCAAGAAAATAAAGTCAGCCACTGTTTACCCATTTATTTGCAATGAAGTGATGGAACCAGATGTTATGATCTTTTTTTCTGCAAGTTTCCATCTTTTTCACTCTCCTCTTTCACTTTCATCAAGAGACTCTTTAGTCTTCTTTGCTTTCTACCATAAGGGTGGTGTCATCTACATATCCGAGGTTATTGATATTTCTCCAGGCAATCTTGATTCCAGCTTGTGCTTCACCAAGCCTAGCATTTCTCTTGACATTGTCTGCATATAAGTTAAATAAGCAGAATGAAAATATATAACCTTGGAGTACTCCTTTCCCTATTTGGAACCAGTCTGTTGTTCCTTGTCCAGTTCTGACTGTTGCTTCCTGAACTACATACAGATTTCTCATGAAACAGGTCAGGTGGTCTGGTATTTCCATCTCTTAAAGAATTTTTCACAGTTTGTTGTGATCCGCACAGTCAAAGGCTTTAGCATAGTCAATAAAGCAGAAGTAGATGTTTTTCTGGAACTCTCTTGGTTTTTTATGATCCAGTGGATGTTGGCAGTTTGATTTCTGGTTCCTCTGCCTTTTCCAGCTTGAAGAACTGGAAGTTCACAGTTCACATATTGTTGAAACCTGGCTTGGAGAATTTTGAGCATTACTTTGCTAGTGTGTGAGATGAGTGCAATTGTGAGGTAGTTTGAGCATTCTTTGGCATTGCCTTTCTTTGGGATTGGAATGAAAACGGACTTTTTCCAGTCCTGTGGCCATTGCTGAGCTTTCCGAATTGACTGGCATATTGAGTGCAGCCCTTTCACATCATCATCTTTTAGGATTTGAATTAACTCCACTGGAATTCCATCACCTCCACTAGCTTTGTTCATAGTGATGCTTCCTAAGGCCCACTTGACTTAACATTCCAGGGTGTTTGGCTCCAGGTGAGTGATCACACCATTGTTGTTATCTGGGTCGTGAAGATCTTTTTTTGTATAGTTCTCCTATGTATTATTGCCACCTCTTAATATCTTCTGCTTCTGTTAGGTCCATACCATTTCTGTCCTTTATTGTGCCATCTTTGTATGAAATGTTCCTTTGGAATTGTTCATCAGACACTCTATCAGATCTAAATTATCTTAGTCATCCTTAAAGTTGTATTACTATAATATATGAATTGTTTGGATACTGTAAAGTATAATCAAGCTCTGTTTGCTCAGCAGTATAGAATCTGCCTGATACAGGAGATGCAGTTTCAATCCCTGGATTGGGAAGATCCCCTGAAAAAGAGAAAGAAATGGCAACCCACTTGGGTATTCTTGCCTGGGAAAAACCATAGACAGAGGAGCCTGCTGTGCTACAATCCACTGGGTAAAAGAGTCAGATATGACTTTACATGTAAAGAGTAAGAAAAATAAAATAGAATTATCTTAGTATAAGAGTAATCAATCCACAGTGATTGTGCCAGATATACAAAGCTCATAAATCCCTCAAATATTCTGTTTATCTCATATATCAAACAACTATTTTTGCACATAATCTCCGGATGCTTTTCAAATACCTATTAGCTCTTTTCCTTTGTAGAGATGTCAAAGTACTATCACATTTTTACCCACCATCAAACAAAAATCACAGTCTCTATTTCCTTACTTCAGAACTGTCTGGAGAGTAGAGGTGCTTGGAAGATATTAGTTGCATAGACCTTTTCAAAATTTGTCACATCTGACATAAGCATGACAGTACGAATTGTAGCAGGATGATGGTGATTGCATTGTTGTTACAGTTTTCCTGTCTCTTTGGCAAAGTAATACTTCTTTTTAGTTTAGAGTTCAGTGGGTGAGAAAATATTGAGCTTTTAGTTCAGAAAGCATAGAGTTATTATCAGATCGTTTCCACTGTAAACTTCAATAACAACTTTTAGAATATCTATCAATTATATTCCTGCCATATCTTTTTCTAGAACAGTAGAGAGAAAATGATACGATTCATAATATGATTGCATGTTTCTCAAATTTTAATGATAAGAAACACTTTTTAAACTTGTTTCACAGTATCTACTTAGATAACAGTTTTCTTTTTAGATGGCAAATAATTTTAAGTTAGAAAAAAATCTTAGAGGTTACAGCAAACTTACCTATAGACTAAATGGTTTTCCTAAGGTTTTACTATGTATTAGTTACAGGATTATGAAAGGAAACTTAATCTCCTAATTCTAATTTAGTTTCATAATTATTCCACAATCTCCTAATTTATTACTTAAAAAAAAAAAAAAACTTTGTAAAAACCATCAACAGAAATGAGAAAAAGGGTTAATAATGAGGATTTATAACTTAAAGATAAAAGGTAGAAAAATCACCCTTGGGAGACATTCTTTAAAATGCATTTCCTAATTTCCTTTAACCACAATGAATGGTAGAAGGGTAATTATAATAATATTGTAATTTCAGACATTATTATAGAAGGTATGAAGGTACGGCATTCCCATATGAAAGAGATATTTCCCAAATTGACAAAGAAAATTCCAAAGAGTAATCTTGTAGAGTGGACAAATAAAGAAGAATTATTATGAAAATGGCACCCTACTCCAGTACTCTTGCCTGGAAAATCCTATGGATGGAGGAGCCTGGTAGGCTGTAGTCCATGGGGTCGCTAAGAGTGGAACATGACTGAGCAACTTCCCTTTCACTTTTCACTTTCATCCATTGGAGAAGGAAATGGCAAGCCACTCCAGTGTTCTTGCCTGGAGAATCCCAGGGACAGGGGAGCCTGATGGGCTTCCATCTATGGGGTCGCAGAGAGTCGGACACGACTAAAGTGACTTAGCAGCAGCAGCATTATGAAAATGAGCTGTTATCTATACTGCCACCTAATTTCTCATCATTAGATGTTTATATGTCTATGTAGTGCTGTGCTTAGTCACTCAGTCATGTCCAACTCTTTGTGACCCCATGGACTGTAGCTGGCCAGACACTTCTGTCCATGGGGATTTTCCAGGCAAGAATATTGGAATTGGTTGCTATACCCTCCTCCAGGGGATCTTCCCAACCCAAGTATCAAACACAGGTCTCCCAATTGCAGATGGATTCTTTACCAGCTGAGCCATCAGGGAAGCCCAAGAATAGTGGAGTGGGTAGTCGATCCCTTCTCTAGGGGATCTTCTTGACCCAGGAATCAAAACAGGGTGTCCCGCATTTCAGGTGAATTTTTTACCAGCTGAGGACCAGGGAATCCCAATGTGTCTATAGGATCACCTATAAATAGTAAGACTGCATATGTTAAAACTTCAAGAAAGAAATTCATTACTTCATGTCAAAAGAAGTGGGAAAAGTCAAAACAGTGACAGATTATATTCTCGTGGGCTTCAAAGTCACTGTGGATGGTTGCTGCAGACTTGAAATTAAAAGATGCTTGCTCCTTGGAAGAAAAACTATGACAAACTTAATGTATTAAAAAGCAGTGACAGAACTTTGCCAACAAACGTCCAGACAGTCAAAGCTATGGTTTTTCCAGTAATCATGTATGGATGTGAAAGTTGGACCATAAAGATAACTGAACACCAAATAAATGATGCTTTTTAATTGTCATGCTGGAGAAGACTCTTGAGAGTCCCTTGGACTGCAAGGAGATCAAACCAGTCCATCCTAAAGGAAATCAACCCTGAATATTCAAAAGAAGGATGAATGCTTAAACAGAAGCTCTGACACTTTGGCCACATAATGCAAAGAGTTGACTCATTGGAAAAGACCTTGATGCTGGGAAAGATTGAAGTCAAGAGTAGAAAGGAGGGGCAGAAAAGGAGATGGCTAGATACCATCACAGACTCAATGGACATGAATTTGAGAAAACTCTGGGAGATAGTGAAGGACACGGAAGCCTGGCATGCTGCAGTCCATCGGATCACTAAAAGTTGGACACAACTTAGTGACTGAACAACAATGAGCACACGTGATTTTAGTCAGTACATATTTCTTGGCAAATATCCATTCTTTGAGGGAATCAGACTTTCTGAAATCCATAAGGATTAAGAGAATGTGTGAACAACCATCTCAATCTTTCTTAAAGTGACTATCTCAATTATTCTCAAAGTATGTCCTGGGTACATAATTGATTCAAGGAAAAACATTCTACTGAAGCCAATGAGGTATATAGATTTACTCCTAGGATTGGAAGGATGGACCTTCTCCCACCCATATTCCACAATGTAAGTTGGATTTGAGTCTTCCTTCTTTCATCTAAGGAGAATAATCAGAGAGTGGAATCTACATTGAAAAGATAGCAGCAATTGCTGTTGTTCAGTTGCTCAGTTGTATCCAACTATTTGAGACCCCATGGACTGCCGCACACCAGGCTTCCTGGTTCTTCATCATCTCTCAGAGACTGTTCAAACTCATGTCCACTGAATACATAATACAGAAAATTAGAATAAAAAAAGATAAAATATAGATTGAAAGAGTAATAGAATGCTGACAACAGCGTTTGAACTCCCAGTGTCCACTTGTATTTCAAGCTATGGGTTTCCTAATTAATTAAACTGAATTATTTTCACTTGCACTTGAATATTTTTGATCAATAAAAGGTATTATCTCAATTTCCCATAAGGAGAGATTATGATTAAGAATTTAATGTACACCCACGTGTGCATGCATGTACACATTTATCAATCTATTCAATATTTATTTGCTTGTTTGTTTGAATCATTCTTATTCTGTCCCAAACTGCAAACAAATATTAAATAATATCCACCAAGCTAATATCTGTATTTCACAATTCAATATCATTTCATAAAAAAATTATCCAACAAGGGAAAACAGTTGAGTTTGGTACCTAGGCACCCCAATGGGGCCCTAAATATGCTTACATAGATGAAAAACCAGAGCACTAACCCTTCGAGGATTCAAGCCAATGGCACTGGGTCTCTGTGCCTACAAGAGGATGCATGTTCTTGGGTAAGCCCGCAAATTCAATGAGGAACTGAGTATCCAATACTTACACAGTACCAAGGGTGAGGTGCTGTGAGACAATGGGAACTGGGGGACCAGATCTAAACTAAACTGGAGTTTATGATACATACATAAATTAACTACAATTATGGGAAATACAATTAATAGATAACTTACTTTCTCCTCTCCTCTAAAGTTATTTAGTTTTAAAGTCACCTGAAAACATTGAATGCAAAGTCAAGTGGGCCTTAGAAAACATCACTATGAACAAAGCTAGTGGAGGTGATGGAATTCCAGTTGAGCTAATTCAAATCATAAAAGATGATCCCGTGAAAGTGCTGCACTCAGCATATGAAAAAATTTGGAAAACTCATCAGTGGCCACAGGACTGAAAGAGGTCAGTTTTCATTCCAATCCCAAAGAAAGGTAATGCCAAAGAATGCTCAAACTACCGCACAATTGCACTCACCTCACACACTAGTAAAATAATGCTCAAAATTCTCCAAGCCAGGCTTCAACAGTATGTGAACCGTGAACTTTCAGATGTTTAAGCTGGATTTAGAAAAGGCAGAGGAACTAGAGATCAAATTGCCAACATCAACTGAATCATCAAAAAGCAAGAGTTCCAGAAAAATGTCTACTTCTGCTTTATTGACTATGCCAAAGCCTTTGACTGTGTGGATCAAAACAAACTTTGGAAAATTCTTCAAGAGATGGGAATACCAGACCACCTGACCTGCCTTTTAAGAAATCTGTATGCAGGTCAGGAAGCAACAATTAGAACTGGACATGGAACAACAGACTGGTTCCAAATCAGGAAAGGAGTATATCAATAATGTCACCCTGCTTATTTAACTTATATGCAGAGTACATCAAGAGAAAAACTGGGCTGGAGGAAGCACAGCTGGAATCAAGATTGCCAGGAGAAATATCAGTAACCTTAGATATACAAATGACACAACCCTTATGGCAGAAAGTGAAGAAGAACTAAAGAGCCTCTTAATGAAAGTGAAAGAGGAGAGTGAAAAGTTGGTTTAAAACTCAACTTTCAGAAAACTAAGATCATGGCACATCCAATCCCATCACTTCATGGGAAATAGATGGGGGAACAGTGGAAATAGTGTCCGACTTTATTTTCCTGGGCTCCAAAATCACTGGAAAAGGTCAGTTTTCATTCCAATGTTGACTGCAGCCATGAAATTAAAAGATGCTTGCTCCTTGGAAGAAAATTTATGACCAACCTACACAGCATATTAAAAAGCAGAGACATTACTTTTCCAAAAAAGGTCTATCTAGTCAAAGCTATGTTAATTTTTTTTTTCCCAGTAGTCATGTACGAGTGTGAGAGTTGGACTATTAAAAAAGCTGAGCACTGAGGAACTGATGCTTTTGAACTATGGTGTTGGAGAAGACTCTTGAGAGTCCCTTGGACTGCAAGGTGATCCAGCCAGTCCATCCTAAGGGAAATCAATCCTGAACATTTATTGGAAGGACTGATGCTGAAGCTGAAACTCCAATACTTTGGCCACCTTATGCAAAGAACTGATTCACTGGAAAAGACCTGATGCTGGGAAAGATTGAAGGCTGGAGGATATGGGGACAACAGAGAGTGAGATGGTTGTATGGCATCACCGACTTGATGGACATGAGTTTGAGTCAACTTCAGGAGTTGGTGATGGACAGGGAAGCCTTGGGTGCTGCAATCCATGGAGACAGAGAGATCAACACGACTGAGTGATTGAACTGAAGTTAACTGAAAACATTGATGTCGCAGGATATATTATGGTGGAAAATGTTGGTGGAATTTTGTTAGAAGCTTTCTGAGAGGAGTTGCCCTTTACTTATCTCATCATTTGCTATTCCAGCCGAATTCTTAACAGTAGCAGTTAAAATCTCATATTTTGCAATATCAATGAATGTCATTGAAATATGGGATAAAGAAGCAGAATATCCAAGGATTCTCTTAATACCCAAATCAAATAATTAATGCAGAGGTTGTGAATGGTAGTTTTTCCTCAGGTGATACTTCCCTATATGAAGTGGTCACATAGCCCTTCACTCAGATTGTTGTGCTGTGTGTTTAGTTGCCCCATCATGTCTGACTCTTTTCAACCCTGTGGACTGTAGCCCAGCAGGCTCTCTGTCCATGGGGATTCTCCAGCAAAGGATACTGGAATGGGTAGCCATGCCCTCCTCCAGGAGATCTTCCCACAGAATGATTGAACCCAGGTTTCCTGTATTGTAGGTGGATTCTTTAGTGTCTGATCACCCGGGAAGTAGATCTACTAGAAAAATATAAACTCTCACTTCACTGGCTTTTCTGTGTACAGTATTTCAATATGTGTTCTTGATTTATGGCTTCCATCTGCTGAATTCCATAGTAATCATCCCCAATATATTTTCAGAAGTGGCCCAACTAGTTTTACCCATCATCCTTGACAATGATACATAATCTCCCTAAACACAAATATATATATTTTTAAGAGAAAGTTCCCTAAACAGTCTGAAATCCCAGTATCACTGATTTTTGTATAGTTCATATATATGATCTTTAATGGGAACATAATGATTTTTCTTTTGCAAACTGGCTTCCTTAGAGTCTTATAGAGAACGCTCAATCCCTAAAGAATGCACAGTGAAATGTATTATTTGGCAAAGTCACATATATTAATAGAACTGAATATCTCTTCTTGTATGTAAGGACTTTTGAAAATATTTCCACCAAATTTTCTGCAATATGTTGTTACATTTTTTCAAATAACCATGTCTTCAATTCTGTACTTACAGAGGCTGTCTTTATTGGAGAAGTACACTTCTTACAGTAAATTTAGGGTTGGACATATGACTTGCTTACAGAAGTGACATGTCATCTCTCAGCAAAAGTTCTAAAAGGCAAGATTACTTTTTTTTTTTTTTTCAATTTGAATTCTGTGTGAAGACTCCATTAGTACAGTCAAATCTGACCCATAGCAACATTTAACATGAGAAAAAAAAATTTGCTATGGTTATGTTTTAGGAGTCATTTGTTATTCTGCCATTACTAAAGAAAGCTAATATAGTCATACTACTTACAAGTCTCATAGGATACTTATTTTTGACATCTAACACTCATTTTGGAAATCTCTAAGCTATTATTTATTCCAATATTTCCTTTTGGCTTTATGAATGCTTGGTTAATTTTCACAAATTTAATTCTTATGATGATTAGTGAAAATTTGACTAATCTGCAAAACTGTTCCAATAAGAAAAATTTGGCTATTGATGTTCTCTATGATTCCATTGCAGAGAAGACACTGGCATCCCACTCCAGTACTCTTGCCTGGAAAATCCCATGGACGGAGGAGCTTGGTAGGCTGCCGTCCATAGGGTCGCTAAGAGTCGGACAGGACTGAGCAACTTCACTTTCACTTTTTACTTTCATGCATTGGAGAAGGAAATGGCAACCCACTACAGTGTTCTTGCCTGGAGAATCCCAGGGACTGGGGAGCCTGGTGGGCTGCCATCTATGGGGTCGCACAGAGTCAGATACGACTGAAGCAACTTGGCCGCAGCATGATTCCATTAAGGTCTTTTTGGATATATCTGTTTTGGTTAAAATTAGAATTAGAAAAAATTTCAGTATATTTCTTCACATATTCATTAGATTATTTAACTTTGTAGTTTACATCGTCTCAACTAATATACCTAGAAAATTAATATGATTTAAGATTTCCCTATTAATATTTTCTACTCTCTACTCTAGATCATTACAAATGTATTAGAATAAACTTCCTCACTGATACATCAGTTCAATTCAGTCTCTCAGTCAAGTTCAACTCTTTGTGACCCCATGGACTGTAGCATGCCAGGCTTCCCTGTCCATCACCAACTCCCAGAGCTTGCTCAAACTCATGTCCATCAAGTTGGTGATGCCATCCAATCATCTTATCCTCTGTCATCCCCTTCTCCTCCTGCCTTCAATCTTTCCCTGCATGAGAGTCTTTTCAAATGAGTCAGTTCTTTGCATCAGGTGGCCAAAATATTGGAATTTCAGCTTCAGCATCAGTTCTTCCAGTGAATATTCAGGACTGATTTCCTTTAGGATGGACTGGTTTGATCTCCTTGCAGTCCAAGGGACTCTCAGAAAACTTCTCCAACACCACAGTTCAAAGCATCAATTATTCAGTGCTCAGCTTTCTCTATAGTTCAATTCTCACACTGATACATAAGGATAAATATAACAAAAATTTTCTCAAAAATATCAATCAACTTAAAACTGAAACAGTCAAGATAGTTCACTGGATTCTTTAGTGCCTGAGTCACACGGAAAGTAGATCTACTAGAAAAATATAAACTCTCATTTCACTGGCTTTTCTTTGTACAGTGTTTCACATGTGTTCATGTTCATTGGGAAATAAATTTGTTATGTGTTATTTTAATAATGTTTAGTTCTTATTTTAAAAATTGATTTTATATGTAATTTTATGATGCTATGAAATTAAAAGTTCTAAACTTTCACTTTAAAATTTTTATTCACTCTTTTTTTTAGAAGTTAGTCACTAACTACCTTTAATGTCTCATAGATTGTGCTTGTTGCTGTATTTGTTAAAAATATTCATAAGCAATCTGAAAAATAATACATAATTTAGTGATTAATTTATGTCTTCATGTTCAGAGGTAACAAAACCTGTGTAAGTTTTAAGAGGAAACTGTCATTGATTTTTCCACTAATTTATCTCATTTTATGTGAGTCACCTTAAATTCTGCATGTTTCATTTTTCTCCAACTTAGAAAAAGGTAATATCTCATGCTTTTATTTCACAGAGTTATAAAGAATTGATGCTTTTGAACTGTGGTGTTGGAGAAGACTCGAGAGTCCATTGGACTGCAAGGAGATCCAACCAGTCCATCCTATAGGAAATCAGTCCTGGATATTCATTGGAAGGACTGATGCTTTAGCTGAAACTCCAATACTTTGGCCACCTGACACGAAGAACTGACTCTTTGTATGCCGATGCTGGGAAAGATTGAAGGTGGGAGGAGAATGGGACGGCAGAGGATGAGATGGTTGGATGGCATCATTAACTTGATGGACATGAGTTTGAGTATGCCCTGGGAGTTGGTGATGGACAGGGAAGCCTGGCATGCTGCAGTCCATGGGATTGCAAAGAGTTAGACATGATGGAGCTGAACTGACCAATAAAGCAAAAACAAATGAATGTGTCTATGATACATTCCAAAATTGGAAGACTATAAAATAAATACAAATCATGAAATTAAATAATTTTTTCTCTGGACATTTCTTATAGTACCTTGTAAAATATGCATTATGCCTTTATTCTTTATGAAGTACTGTTTAAGCAAAAAAAAGTATAATGGAAAAAGTAGAAATCAGATTATAAAAGTGGTTTCTGGTCCTATGTATATATGTGTGTATATCCACACACAATTATCTTTAGTTTATAAAACATTAGCTTTTAAAAGCTGCTTTATAGGCACACAACTCTCATTATTAAATCCTGAGCACCAGCTTAGCTGTTCATGTCAGTATTAAAATGATTAGGTTCAAATGGGTTTCATATGTGTGAAAAATAAGTTTTTCTTTTCTTAGCTCTGCCAAGTTTCTCATTAATCTACCCTCATTTTATCTGAGATATGTCCAGATAAAGCCATAAAGGGTAAAATGATAAATTTACCATCCAGATGTTAGTCCATACATAATAATTAGAAAAAATGTGAAAAATATTTCGCTTTGTTGTCTGATTTGTGGCACATCCAGGTATAAGATAAAATATTAAATATTTTAATAAAGAGCTGATGCATTTTAATTAGTATAAGTGTATATATACTCATATATGATGAATGCACAGTTACACACATCAGTATGCATGTTTAAACATGCTTATTACCTGTTTTTGCATAATACAAGCAGGTATATATGAATAAATGGTAACTATAAGTTGTAATATTCTTTATTCATAGCTTTATTAATACTGTGCAAAATCCATTTTTATTAAGCATCATGTTTTTCTTCTTGCATATATATCAATAATTTTTTTCTCAAGTCATGATATTTTTCACTTGTTTTTGGAAATCAACAATAAGTGGCCTCCCTAATTGGGAGGTTGCATATCAAAAGTACCTTTAATTCTACAGTACAGCTCTGCATTCACAATACTGTTTTGCATCACTGTCATATCCTGGCAGATTTGAATGACAAGTCCAAAAGATGCCATTTTAAATTTTGTGTAAAGAGAGGAAAAAGTAGACACTTTTAATAAATAGTTTTTCTTGCCTTCTATAATAAATGGGGTGCATGGATATGTTCAGCCCAGCTAAAATCTGTAATTAGAATGAAATGCATGCATCAAGGAGGATTCAGCAAACACCGAAAACTACTAACTGTGGTTGAAAGATTTATGAATATAAAATTAAAAACCACTACAGACCCACCTTTAAAGTCCCATTTACTGAGCAAAATGTAAACTTACTGAATGCTATTGAGAAAGCAAACATTATTTCAAGCTCTAGGCATGAAAGTACAGAACATTAATAACCACTATTTCTAGCTTTAATCCATGCAATTAAAAAGGTCAAAAGTGTTAATGTTGATAAAGGCCTTTTAGAAAGAGAAATAGTAGATGAGACCCTAATTATCAATCATCATCAAGAAATGTCCTGATAGCAATTATCACATCATCATAAAATAAATATCTCAGAGGACTTCCAAGAATATAAGCATGTTTTCTTACCCAGACTTGAATTTTACATTATTAAAGACACAGGGATAAAGATGTATTTCAAACCTCTAACACAACAATTTGGAAATAAGGAGTTCATAGTCCTAGCCACAGTCAGCTCCTGGTCTTATTTTTGCTGATTATATAGAGCTTCTCCATCTTTGGCTGCAAAGAATATAATCGATCTGATTTCGGTGTTGACCATCTGGTTGTGTCCATGTATAGTCTTCTCTTGTGTTGTTGGAAGAGGGTATTTGCTATGACCAGTGCATTTTCTTGGCAAAACTCTGTTAGTCTTTACCCTGCTTCATTCCGTATTCCAAGGCCAAAGAGTGCTCAAACTACTGCACAATTGCACTCATCTCAAATGCTAGTAAAGTAATGCTCAAAATTCTCCAAGCCAGGCTTCAGCAATATGTGAACCGTGAACTTCCTGATGTTCAAGCTGGATTTAGAAAAGGCAGAGGAACCAGAGATCAAATTGCCAACATCCGCTGGATCATCGAAAAAGCAAGAGAGTTCCAGAAAAACATCTATTTCTGCTTTATTGACTATGCCAAAGCCTTTGACTGTGTAGATCACAATAAACTGGAAAACTCTGAGAGAGATGGGAATACCAGACAACCTGATCTGCCTCTTGAGAAATCTGTATGCAGGTCAGGAAGCAACAGTTAGAAGTGGTCATGGAACAACAGACTGGTTCCAAATAGGAAAAGGAGTACTTCAAGGCTGTATATTGTCACCATGTTTATTTAACTTATATGCAGAGTACATCATGAGAAATGCTGGACTGGAAGAAACACAAGCTGGAATCAAGATTGCTGGGAGAAATATCAATAACCTCAGATATGCAGATGACACCACCCTTCTGGCAGAAAGTGAAGAGGAACTCAAAAGCCTCTTGATGAAAGTGAAAGTGGAGAGTGAAAAGGTTGGCTTAAAGCTCAACATTCAGAAAACGAAGATCATGGCATCTGGTCCCATCACTACATGGGAAATAGATGGAGAAACAGTGGAAACAGTGTCAGACTTTCTTTTTCTGGGCTCCAAAATCACTGCAGATGGTGACTGCAGCCATGAAATTAAAAGACACTTACTCCTTGGAAGGAAAGTTATGATCAACCTAGATAGCATATTCAAAAGCAGAGACATCACTTTGCCAACAAAAGTTCGCCTAGTCAAGGCTATGGTCTTTCCTATGGTCATGTATGGATGTGAGAGCTGGACTGTGAAGAAGGCTGAGCGCTGAAGAATTGATGCTTTTGAACTGTGGTGTTGGAGAAGACTCTTGAGAGTCCCTTGGACTGCAAGGAGATCCAACCGGTCCATTCTGAAGGAGATCAGCCCTGGGATTTCTTTGGAAGGAATGATGCTAAAGCTGAAACTCCAGTATTTTGGCCACCTCATGCAAAGAGTTGACTCATTGGAGAAGACTCTGATGCTGGGAGGGATTGGGGGCAGGAGGAGAAGGGGACGACAGAGGATGAGATGGCTGGATGGCATCACTGACTCGATGGATGTGAGTCTGAGTGACCTCCGGGAGTTGGTGATGGATAGGGAGGCCTGGCGTGCTGCGGTTCATGGGGTCGCAAAGAGTCGGACACGACTGAGCGACTGATCTTATCTGAACACAACAATTACATGAAAATTTGCAAAATATGCCTCATAGATTGGGTATGTTTAGCCCTAACTATATTAAATAGTAGCTGATGTTATATTCTTGATGTGTCCTCTCAATAGGTGCGCTCCACACAGGACATGGTATTCACAAAAGCAATCATGTATTTTATTTGAGTTCATTATTTTTGTACTCTTTTGGTGATGAAGTGGAAAGAATTCTATTTTAATAAAAAATGACTCAGGATTATTGTAAAGTTTTGTGCTCACAATGAAGTCCTAATTTAGAAAAGGAAGGTAAGCATGAACACGAAAATAAAATAAAAAAAAATTTAAAAAGGACTCAGAGATGGTCTAAAGAATTTAGAATTGTCTGATATTTTCCAAAGCTACTCATTAGCAATTTCACCGTTTGAGAATTAAAAGGAGATAAAATATTTAGTAATAAACATAAATACTTATTTATTGATTGATTTATATCCTGAGTGCTTATTTAGTTCCAGTAAAGTCACTTCTTATTTACTTAATTTAGTATACTAATATTTGTGTAGGTGACAGTCATATCTTAAGGGCCATAAAAAATGTTTTTTACCCATTTATTAATTAAATTCACAATTCACTAGTTATTTATACTAGTCATTATGATAACTTCCCATGATTAAAAAAAAAAAAATGTTGAGACAAATTCCTTGTTCTTGGGTAGCTCTAGTTCTAATGCTATCCATTGCAGCATGATAATTATATGGACAGAATTGTGTTTAATAAAATGTTATAAGAGCTCAAATGTTACTCTGCCCTATGAGATCCAAAAAGGACTGTGGAGGTGATATCAGATAAGGAATGCAATACCTTATTTGAGTAATATGAGTTATTTCAGCAGAGGTGTGGAAACTGTAAAAAAAGAATAAAATTGAAATGCTAGAAATAAAAACAACACAAAACACTAACAGAAATGAAAGCATACTTAACGTAGTTATTAACAGACATAACATTATTGAAGAAAATATTTCAGTGATTTGAAGGTAGGTCAATAAAAATTACCCTAAATGCAATGCAAATAATAAAAAGGTAAAAACAAGCAAAACAAGAGGCCCACACTATCCAAGCCTTATGACATGATATGAAAAGTATCTATAATTGTGTAACTGGAACCTTGAAATGAGAAGACCGAAATAATGAGGAGGAAGAAATATTGAATGGAATAATGTCCAAGAAATTTTCAAACTTAGTGTCAGACTCCAATAATAACTCTTGTTAATATCAGGCATTAGCTCACAAGATATAGTAAGATGTACACTTTACCTCTCTTGTATTCTCCCGTAAATCAATAATCTCACTCTCATGATGAGAAACTATTAGACAAAAGCCAAATTGAAGGGGGATTCTACAAAATGCTGAGCTACTAACTCTTCAAAATGGCAAGGTTCAGCAAAATACATAAATATAAAGAAACTCACATATTTTGGGACATTACATAACTAAATGGAATATGATATTCAAAATTGAATCTTGGCCGAGTAAAAGGACATTGTTGAAAAAGGCTGGCAAAATTTGAATAAAACCTACAACTTAGCTAATAGCATTGCATGACTGTTAATTTTTTGATAGTAATAAGTGTGCGATGTTTATGAAAAATAATAGCAAGGGGAGTTGAATGAAGGATGTAATAGATCTTACTGTACTATCTTTGCAACTTTTTTGTTAATCTAAAATAGTTCCAAAATAAGTTTAAAAGGTATTAAATAAATTTGGATACAAAATGTAAAAGTTCAAAATATATAATTCTGAAAGGTTTCTATATTCTACAAATATATAATTTATTTTCATATTTTACTTCTCTGATAGCTGACATTTATAAAATACAAAAAATTCATTTCAAATTAAAAACACTCCTTTATTATCCCTTTGAAATTAATATTCATAATAAAATTTAATAAAGTACAAAATCAAAAGCTATTGTCATTATTCAAAAACATTAACATCTAAAAGGAGTTAGTTGCATTCTAAGGAAGTAGAAGTTTGCAAGGATTGTCACATGAACAAAAGATGTAAATTTAAATGATTATAGTTGAAAATTAATATTTTATTATGTTATATATAATATTTCTTATTTATATTAAATAAATATTTTTATTACATTGCCAAATCTTCTTAATTAGTGAAATGCAGCCAGGCAATATCATTACATGTAAACATAACCTTAAGGAATATTGCAAAAATATGTCCAGGTAATGAAAAGATTCATTAAGTAGAAAGATAGTCATTATAAAATTTGTTGACTAAAACTCTCTTTTTTAAACTACTTAATGGGCACACAGTTCCAAGTTAATCTGCATATGATGCATATCACTATTCCAATTGTTACTGTTATCTAATTGAATAGCAAAGAGATTTTTAACATTAAAAGAATATCCAGTTTTAGTACATTCTAGTTATTTTTGCATTTGTCCCTGTGCATATTTAAGACTCCTAAATAATTGTTTATGCACTATAGATTTTACCATTTATACATCCAAAATCACTACAGATGGTGACTGCAGCCATGAAATTAAAAGACACTCTTTGGAAGGAAAGTTATGACCAACCTAGATACCATATTCAAAAGCAGAGACATTACTTTGTCCACAAAGGACCATCTAGTCAAGGGTATGGTTTTCCCTGAAGTCATGTATGGATGTAAGAGTTGGACTATAAAGAAAAGTGAGCACCGAAGAACTGATGCTTTTGGACTGTGGTGTTGGAGAAGACTCTTGAGAGTCCCTTGGACTGCAAGAAGATCCAACCAGTCCATCCTAAAGGAGATCAGCCCTGGGATTTCTTTGGAAGTAATGATGCTAAAGCTGAAACTCCAGTACTTTGGCCACCTCATGCAAAGAATTGACTCACTGGAGAAGACTCTGATGCTGGGAAGGATTGGGGGCAAGAGGAGAAGGGGACGACAGAGGATGAGATGGCTGGATGGCATCACTGACTCAATGGACATGAGTCTGAGTGAACTCCGGGAGTTGGTGATGGACAGGGAGGCCTGGCAAGCTGTGATTCATGGGGTCTCAGAGTCGGACAGAACTGAGCGATTGATCTGATCTGATCTGATATTTAATACTCCTAAATAATTGTTTATGCACTATAGATTTTACCATTTATGCATCTGTCATATTATCTCTGTTTTCTCTTTTCTGCCAAATCTTTTTGAAAACAAAATATATTTTTAAAAATAAATTTCAGCAGTATAAATTCAAACCAGTGTGTAAAATAGTTGTAGAAATGCATCTTTATAGAGATAAAACATAATACATCTGTTTTTGCAAACCTTCTTCACATTCACCACTTCATATTTACCTTGCTAATTTTGATTACAAAAATGATGATTGCAGTATACTGATAAATAAGTACCATGAAATTTGTCAAGTAGGAATATCCTATTTGTACTTCCCAACAAGGCTGTTGGGATATCTTCTCTGCCATCAAAATTTGAGAGAATGCAATTCTATCACCTGCTTTTTCCATCTATCCAGTTCTATACATTTTTTATTAACTCTTATCTTGATCTGATCTGATCTTTTCTATTAAAGCCTCAATAACTCCTTAACCTTTCTCATAGATCCCATTGTCTCTGCTATTCTTATTTTAGAAACTTGCAGTGTTTCTTATATTGATACTTTGTGGGGTTTTTTGCTGTTGTTAATTTAGTTATCATGTGATCTTATCTTGTTCACTTTGCTATTAACATTATAATAGTTCAAAATATATTTATGTGGTAAAATAAAAATACAACACAAGCACAAATAACTACTATAGAATACATAACCCTAATGCATATGTGCACATGACTGGAAACTCTAGTATATGACATGTGTGAAAAAATGTAATCAGTAAATAAAATAAAAATATTTTCATATTATTTTAAGACCAACAAACTAGCATTATTTAGGGTTTATTATTATTTGTGCATACCTATTCTATTTTGAGCACTCAGTACACTAGAATGTCCTTTATCAGAATAGTTATTACAAAGAGATGTCAAAGAAATAGTGTTAGACATCCTATTTCTAAATTGAAAAGAGCTTCATATAGTTACCGGCATTCTTACAATAAGAAAATAGCTGAAAAAATTGAACATTGAAAAAAATATGCCAATCACAGGCCCGAGTAGCAGGCCAAAAAAAATATCCAAAACTGAACATTAATAACTCTCTTTGAATTCATCAGAGAGTGGCACTTTCATAAAAGATGTCATTCTTCAATCTACCGAGACAAATTAATCCAGAGTCACAGCCATTATTTGTTTACCTTGGGCAGAAGTCCCTGGGGCCATAAGCAAACAGGAATCTTTAAATGGCAATTTAGATTAATTGTTGGAGGCTAGGTGCAGAGTGGCTTGAGAGTGAAAAAAATCCCAGATGACTGTTTGTAGGGGGAACCACAGTTTCATAGGTTTGGCCTCTAAGAACCCAACCACATTCTCATGATTAAAAGCCAAGAAAGATGTCCTCATGAATATGACAGGTTAAGGGGAAAAGTAAATGTTTTGAAATATGTCTAAAATGTTCTTAACAACAAAAACCTATACTCCAGGGGGAAAAGACTTCTATCAGCTGAGAGAAGGGACTTTCTGCAAGTCCAGAGCCCTCTAGTTCCATCTCACTTAAAGAGAAAAAAATAAGTAAGAAACATCTGTGAATGTTGCAGCTCAGGGACAGGTGTCCGCAAAATGGCTGAGATTTCATTTCAGAATTATCAGACAGGGAATTTAAAATAACTATCATTTATATGGTAGAGACAAAAGTAGACAAAAAGTAGACAACATGTAGGAACAGATGGATAAAACAAGAAGTGATATCTGGAAACTCTAAAAAGAATTAAAAGAAGATGTTAGACATTAAACAAAAAACTGGAACAAACTAAAAATGTATCTGATGGCAATTCAGTAGATAGAACATGACCAAGAAAATAATCAGTGAGCTTGAAGATCAGTCACTAGAAACTTCTTTAATTGTAATACAAAGATAAAAAACAAAAATAATAATACCAGTGTGGGCAAAGGGTGAGAATAGATATTGTTACAAAATGGATACAAAAATGATGAGTAAGTACATGAAAAGGTGCTCAACAACATTAGTCATTGCTGCTACTGCTGCTGCTGCTAAGTCGCTTCAGTCGTGCCCTACTCTGTGTGACCCCATAGACGGAAGCTCACCAGGCTCCCCTGTTCCTGGAATTCTCCAGGCAAGAACACTGGAGTGGATTGCCATTTCCTTCTCCAATGCATGAAAGTGAAAGTGAAGTCGCTCAGTCGTGTCCGACTCTCAGCGACCCCATATTAGGGAGGTACAAATCAAAGCCACAATAATGTATTACTTCACAACCCACTAGGATGGCTAGAATGAAAAAAAGAAAATAAATGTTGGTGAAGATGTGAAGAAATTACAACTTTCAGAAATTGCTGATGGAAAGTAAAGTAATATAGTTGTTTTAGAAAACAATTTTGCAGTTTCTCAAAAAGTTAAACATAGTGTTACCATATGAACGAGCAATGCCACTCCTAGATACATATATACAAGAGACTGAAAACATATGTCCATAAAAAATTTTTATATAAATATTTGCAACAACTATTATACAGAGTGAAGTAAGCCAGAAAGAAAAATACCAATACAGTATACTAACGCATATATATGGGATTTAGAAAGATGGTAACAATAACCCTGTATACGAGAGAGCAAAAGAGACACTGATGTATAGACCAGTCTTTTGGACTCTGTGAGAGAGGAAGAGGGTGGGATGATTTGGGAGAATGGCATTGAAACATGTATACTATCATATATCAAATGAGTCACCAGTCCAGGTTTGATGCACGATACTGGATGCTTGGGGCTGGTGCACTGGGACAACCGAGGGATGGTACAGGGAGGGAGGAGGGAGGAGGGTTCAGGATGGGGAACACGTGTATATCTGTGGTGGATTCATGTTGATGTATGGCAAAACCAATACAATATTATAAAGTTAAATAAAATAAAATTAAATTTAAAAAATAAAATAAAATTCTTGAAAAAAAATATTATGCACTGAGACAAAACCCCAAATGTCCACCAGTTGATGAATGGATAAATAAAACATGAACTATACACATGATAGAATTTATTTGGCATTAAAATGAATGAAATACTAGTATAAGATACAACATGGATATAACTTTGAAAATATTATGCTAAATAAAAGAAGCCAGATACCAAAGGCTAAAAGAAAGACCAGCGCATCCAAGAATTATGAGACAATTTCAACAGGTACATCAGTACATATATTTATAGTACTAGAAGGATAAGACAGAAGGAATGGAGCAGAAGAAATATTTGAATTATTAATAGCTAAGAATTTTTCCAAAATTAATTACAGATACTGAACTTCAGACTAAGGATTTTCAGAAAACACCAAGCAGAATAAATGACCTAAAATAACATCTGAAACTATGTATATCATATTCAATATACCTTAGACAAAGACCAAGAAGAAATCTGGAGACAATCTATAGTAATATAATAAAGGCATAGAAATCTTGAGACTTCACTCGTGGTCCAGTAGTTAAAAATACTCCTGCCAATGCAGGGGACATGAGTTCATTCCCTGATCTGGGAAGATCTCACATGCCACAGAGCAACTAAGTCCATGCACCACAACTACTGAGCTTATACTCTAGAAGCTGCAAGCTGCAACTACTGAACCTGTGTACTTCAGCTATCAAAGCACATGTGCCTAGAGACTATGCTCTGCAACAAGAGAAGCCACCACATTGAGAAGCCTGCACCCCACAATGAAAAGTAGCCCCCACTTGCCACAATTAGAGAAAGCCCACATGCAGCAATGAAGACTCACTACAGTCAAAAATTACTTAGTTAAATAAATAAAGGCATAGAGGTCTTAAGCAAAGTGAATGTGAAAACAAAATAAAATTGACATTTGTCTGGGCAATGTTTTTTTTTTTCTGATATGACACCAAAATACCACCTTAAATTCCTTAAATTTACACAACTGTGTACATCAATTATGTGCCAATATGGCTCAGATGGTAAAGAATCTGCCGGGAATACAGGAGACTGAGGTTCAGTCCCTGGGTCAGAAAGATCCCCTAGAGAAGGGAATGGCTATCTGTCATGGTCTTCATAGACTGGGACCTGGGGACTGGAGTGGATGAGAAGAAGGATGCAGGGGACCCAAGTTTCGAGTGAAACAAGGGTACTTTATTTGCAGAAATGCATGCTTATATATCTTCAATAAAATGATTACTCAGCCATTAAAAAGAGTGAAATTCCACCAGTTGCAACAAAATGGATAGTCCTTTAAGTACAAGGTCACTGAAGAGAGTCACTGAAGGGAGTCACTGAAGGGAATCCAAGCAGGTGCTCTTTCCCATGATCTCAGTCCTGAGAACTGTGTGCAGCTCTGCTCGTTCCTGTTTTCCAGGAACTGATAAGGAACAGAGAGTCCTTGAGAAATGGCACACAAAGGAAGAAAACATTGGATCCCTTAAAGTTGAACATCCCCTGACAGCTCCCCATTTCAGTATTCTTGCCTGGAGAATTCCATGGACAGAAGGCCCTGTTGGGCTATAGTCCATGGGGTCACAAAGAGTTGGACATGACTAAATGACTATCACCAATAAAGCTGAAGAAACTTTAAAATAAATCTGTCGCAAACCTGAAAAAGTAAAAAGAAAAAAAAAAAAAAAAAAAAAAAAAAAATCAAAGTAAATCTGAAATAGATAATTGGGCTTACTCAACCATAGATGCAAAAAACTGATAAGTTTGGAATTTTACCCTCTCTGATATCAGGAAGCTAAAGATCAGAGTAGCAACCCTACTGTCAAAGTAGTCCTTTTTGTTATTAATTCCAAGGACATGGTGGAAGACTTGACCTACCTTCCAATATCTTTACTGACAATAAGAACAATGAAAAACTGTGGGGGTCATGCAATAGGTCATGCATATAAAGAAACACTCTAACACTATATTCTGTATTATCTGGACTCTATACATGGCAGGCTTGCTAAGCTATATGTAATAAGAAGAAAAGTGGGACTTCATTTGACTGTCTATTTTGAATTCAAAATCAAATAAATGTATATGTTCTTTATTTTTTGAAGATTTTTTCTTTGTTTAATTATTTAATTAATTTATTTTGACTGCACTGAAGCTTTCTCTGGTTTCAGCAAGTGGGGGCTACTCTTCATTGCAATATGTGGCTTTTCTTGTTGTGGAGCATGGATTCTAGATGCCAGAGCTTCAGTAGTTGTGGCTCATGGTCTTTAGAGCTTGAGCTCAGTAGTTGTGGCACAACTACTTCATCCTTCACAGCATGAGGGAGACCAAGCTCAAGTCCCCTGAATTGGTAGAAGATTCCTAACCCCTAGACCAACAGGGTAGACCAATGTATATGTACTTTAAAAGCACTTGTATCATGAGTGTGTTACCTAATTAACTTCACCAAGAATGGTATTAAAAAGTAGAGACATCACTTTGCTGACAAAAGTCCATATAGTCAAAGCTATGGTTTTTCTAGTAATCATGTACACATGTAAGAGTTGCACCATAAAGAAGGTTGAGAACTGAAGAAATGATGTTTCCAAAGTGTGGTGCTGGAGAAGACTCCTGAGAGTCCCTTGGAGATCAAATCAGTCATTCCTAAAGGAAATCAACCCTGAATATTCATTGAAAGGACTGAATCTGAAGCTCCAATACTTTGGCCACCTAATGCAAACAGTGGACTCATTGGAAAAGACCCTGATGTTGGGAAAGATTGAGGGCTAAAGAATGCAGCAACAGAGGATAAGATGGTTGGATGGCATCACTGACTTCATGGACATGAATTTGAGCAAATTCTTGGAGATAGTGAAACACAGGGAAGCCTGGCATGTGACAGCCCTTGGGGTCACAAAGAGTCAGACACGCCATAGGGATTGAACCAAAAGAATGATATTAAACCCTAGTGCTGACAGCTATGAATTTCTAGCATCACTCTGGAATACAATCCAGAATTATTTATTAATGACAGAATTGGGCTCATAAACTTGGATCCATGTCTTTTTTTCAGATACTATGTTTTGAATTTTACATACAAATTTATTCATGGGTACATAGTTCTAGTACATAGCTCTCATCTATGACATATTCATCTCGAGCAATCTTCACTGACGGATCAAGTAGTAGTTTAGTATTCTGTGTAATTCTTTTATGCTATCCTGGAGGGAAATGAAGTGGGCTATATCATCAATTCATATTTTTTTTCTGGAAAATATATGTGTAATTACAGCCTCTACTCAATTCCAATTCCATTAGTATTTAAACTCAGTAAGCAGCTATGATGACTACAATATTTTTTCACACTAACTTAAAAATTCCAGGCATGACTTATTAAACATATTGAAGAGTATATCTAAATGACCTCATCTCTAAAGAAAGAATCCTGTTGATGAGAAACTTTAGGAAAAAGTAGTAGAGGATCTTCTAATGAAATAATAGTAGTAGATTTTAAACAAAATAATAACAAACTTTTGAAAAAATGTATGCATGTGTGTTTGATGTGTGTGCATATCTATACCAATGTAATTATCATTATAGATGCATTGACCTTAATTCATGTTAGTATTCCTGAGTTTAATTTATATTAACAAATTAATATTCATGAGCATTAGAGAGATGAAATAGATTAGTGGTTGCTAGAGTATGTGGGGAGGGGAGGTGGAGGACTGGGTGTTGTTTGGAATGATGATGAAAGTCTTGAAACTAGAAGGGTAGTGACTGCACAGCATCGTGAATGTACTAAATGCCACCTCATTAAGACATTTATTTATGGTCACTGAAATTAAATGTCATAAAATATATGTAAAATACTTCGGTTTTCTCTTTTTTCAAACATTTAAAACGTAACATTTATTCTTAGTTTGAAGCCTGAAAAAAATCAGGTTGTGGGCTAAATTTGGCTTGTAGAGTCTATTTTGCTGACCTGTGGTCTAGAGATAAAACATTTCTATTTTCTGTAAATTAGCTCTTGTCCTCAAGCAACTCACCAATGTCTATGCATTCTCTATTTATGGAAATTTATCATGTTGAGGAAAAGAAGTAGATCAATCTAATTTCCACTGAGCAAATCAATGGGTAAGATTCTGCTCCTGTTATTGAAGCTTCAAATAGCTGCTTTAAAATAAGGAAATAATACTTTTATAAATATTGACTTTAAATAATTTAGTGTTTTCTTAATTACATGTTGAAATTATGGAGGGAACCCATGTATGCCTTTGGCTGATTCACATTGATTTATTGCATAACCATCACAATATTGTAAAGTAATGATCTCCCAATTAAATTAATTAAATTTTTAAAAAGTTTTTGTAAACTCATTCCTACTACTGTAATTTAATATTTTTTCTACAGTTAAAATGTTTTCTGCATTGGAATGTATTGTCAAAGTAAAAAAATACAAACCATTCAAAACTAACCATCTTTCATAATGTCTTCCAAATAATTAGTTTTATACTTTATGTACATATTTAAATTATTATATATAAATATTTTATTGGTATATATGTGTAATATTTTACTACTTTGCAACTTGAATTTTATGTGGATTTCTCTCTGTAATTTCCCCTGATAAAATTACACAGGTGGGTGGATGATTATTTGCATTAACATATGTCACCCACACTTGACAGTTTGATCTATGCATACAGTATTAATATTTGTATACTATAGTGCTTGCCACATACTAGAGAACTGTATCTCTTAAGTCTTCATTTTCTTCTATTATATGTTTGTATAAGCTTCTATTGATGTACAGTTAGAGTGTATGTACCATCTTTACTGAAATAAAATTGGCTCATTCCAACATCTTTTATCGCAAACAATAGTATAATGACTACCAAAGAACAAATATAATTGCCTTTTAGCAGTGGATTTACTAGGTCAAAGGGTAAGCCCATTCATAATAATTCCAATAATAGACTTCTTGTTGGTAATGTTTTTTGACAATAATACATGTATAATTTTTCTATATCTCCCAATACACAGTTCTCATCATGTGCCTTCTCTTTTGAGCTTTAATCTTGTAGGGGTAGTATAATAAACCTTTGGTTATCATGCTTTATAATTTGGGAGATTATGCAAATTTCCATAGAAGCATTCAGATTAAAGTACTAAATCAAAACAGAATATTATTTGAATATAAACGTGCCCTCATAATGCAGCATTGTTTCTGTAAAAAGAAGCTTGAAATTCAATTACAGAAGAGATTATTTAACAGGTTTCTGGCAAGGGCCTTTTACAGATGGTTCTTTGTGAAAACACCTAGCTTGTTTGAGGTTGAAATGTTTCTTTACCAGAGTTAAACAGTCACAAGGGTAACAATGAGATATGAGCCACAGCTAGAGATTCAAGATTCAAAGCCAGGTGGTGATTTTGCCTGACTGAAAAATACAATCAAAATGCCCATGTACATTCAAAAGCAGCTAAGCAAGAAAAGTAATTCAAGTTGATGACTAGAGCTGTATGAGAAACTGACATTGTCACCTACTGGCTTTCCACAGAGAGTTCTGAAAAAAGTATTCTGTGTACGTGGGTTTCCAATTTGTCCTCTGAAGCTTCAGAAAAGTCCCTCTTTACATTTATAATATATATAATTTTTTTTTTGCATTTCAAGATTAAACCAGAAATGTATCATTAATTATTAACAATAGATATTTAAAAGCTAAGTGACACTTGATTGTATTATATATCATGTCAGAATTGTACCTCATTAAAATTAAAAAGCAAATTTCCAAGTGAAACAAGTAGCAAGTAAAAGCATTTGAAAAACTTGTAATATTCTGACTGTGAAGTGGAAAAGTATATGTTTCACTTGGTTTGAACCTAAATGAAAGTGCTTAGAAACAATGCAGATACAAGAAGTTACATATAAAACTGAACGTCAAAGGCACCTTATGTAACGAGTCATTTCTATTTAATAAAGCTTACCTATATACAGTCCATTCTTTGTTATAGTCTGTAATGGAGCATTCCTAATTTGCTCAAGCCATTAGCATACCCATCTTGGATTAAAATGTAGGCACAATAACTCAAAAAGCTTACTAGATTCTGTACTGATTGTGAATCTGTTATTAAAAATCAAGAGTATTTAAGTTTATCATAACTCAACGTACATTTCTTAACTTTTCAGTATAATATTTCATAGATTTGAGATTCATGTTTAAAATGAAGACTAGTAGTGTCTTTATAGATGTTAAATATGTTTCAAATCAGATCAGATCAGATCAGTCGCTCAGTCGTGTCTGACTCTTTGCAACCCCATGATTCACAGCACACCAGGCCTCCCTGTCCATCACCAACTCCCGGAGTTCACTCAGACTCAAGTCCATCGAGTCAGTGATGCCATCCAGCCATCTCATCCTCTGTCGTCCCCTTCTCCTCTTGCCCCCAATCCCTCCCAGCATCAGAGTCTGCTCTATCCCTTCATTCTTTCTGGAGTTATTTCTCCACTAATCTCCAGTAGCATATTGGGCACCTACTGACCTGGAGGGTTTCTCTTTCAGTATCCTATCATTTTGCCTTTTCATACTGTTCATGGGGTTCTCAAGGCAAGAATACTGAAGTGGTTTGCCATTCCCTTCTCCAGTGGACCACATTCTGTCAGATCTCTCCACCATGACCCGCCCATCTTGGGTTGCCCCACGGGCATGGCTTAGTTTCATTGAGTTTAGACTCCTTCAAAAATATTTTTAAAATAATAGAAGCAACAAAGACTATGAAAATATAGTTTTAATTGTTTTCTTCACTGATTATAAGGTTATCTTCTAGGACATATCTGGTGTTTCTGAAGGGCGGACATTTATGTGGGCATATATTTTAAATTATGAATTATTAATGTATTAATATAAGACCTGAAAATTTTGACAGAGATATCACATTTTATAAGAAACTTTTAAATTATTTTCAAGACCAGGTTAAGTTAATAATTAGTTTTAACAATGTTTTATTTTTTTCATAGTACTTTTTTGATTCTAAAAGTACTACTCTATGAATTGTTTTGAAGTTTCAGAAAATCATAAGAGGAAAATAAACAAGAATAATCCTACCATTCAAAGGTAATCACTTATATCATTGTTTATAAAAACTGAAAGGCTTGGTGTGTCTCTTATTTCTTTAATAATAACAATTAAATAATGTATTCAACCCTTCAATCCAGATTATTAATTTGATACAATATTATATTACTAATAATTACAGAATGACTCTGTGTATTAGTCAAGATTCTTTTCTTTGAATGTAACATTCAGTCACCTGAAAGATGCAAAGGAAAAGAAGAGGAACTTATTCATTCAACCTTATCCTAAAAATGTCAGTGTGCATAACTATTTCTCAGGAATAATAAGATAAAACCTTGATGCATGACTGTTTTCCAGGATTTTCTTCCCAAGTCTTCTCTGTTATACTCTGCATTTTATTTTTACTTTTTCTTGCACTTCATGTGTAAAGAGGTTACTATTCCCATAGCAGTTTCACAGCCTTCCATTTTCCATCAAGTAAGTATGATTTCAGCAGAAGATCTCTCCTGAAAAGCCTGTGCTGCTTCTATCTTCCATATAAAGGTGGTATGATCCATCTAACAATCATTACCTGTTATCTTCAGCTACCATTACATTTGCCTACAACTGAAAAAAGTCTCCTAACTTAATAACTCTTTTCTATTCTACCCTCTCCACCAGCCTAAATTCCTCATCACATACCAGTGTTGACTTTCTGAAATAAAAATCAGATAACATTCTTCCTCTTAAAATCTTCCAATGGTTTTCCATTGAAATAAGAATAAATCTGGGGCTTCCCTGGTGACTCAATATAAATAATCTGTCTGCCAATGCAGGAGACATGGATTCAATCTCACATGCCACAAAACAGCTAAGCCTGTGTACTTACTGAGCCCAAACCACCCTAGAGCCAGTGCTCCACAAGAGAAGATGTAGACAGTAGTCCCCACTCAGCACAGCTAGAGACAATCTGCACAGCATCCAAGACTCAGCATAGCCAAAAATAAATAAATAAATAAAATTATTTTTTTAAAAATCTGAATACCCTACAAAAATTCACATGGTCATGAATGATCTGCTCCTGCTTCCATTGCTTGCCTGCTTTCCTCCATACTGGACCTCATCATCTTTCACATTAATTTCACTTAAATCATCTTCTGTCCATCCTTCAAATACTTTAAACTCATTTTCAGAATTATGAATTCTTAAATCATGATCAGTGTACCCTTGGTGTCACCAAGACACTGAAGAGCTCTACGAGGTCAAATCTATTTTTGTCATAATGCTAATGGCTTTACATGACTGGTAAGTTCTATTCTCTCACAACTGTGAGAATTTTCCACAGTGGTATTTTCAAGAGTCTACATAAACTATTATATTCCACAGGTTAAAGGTAAAAGCAAATATAAGAACCTAGGAATCTTCGTTAAGGCAGATACTAGAGAATTTTGAAAAAATGTACTTCATTGACATTCTTCTGCATGCTTATTATATTTTGGAAAATATAATTCAAACATATATGCTATTAACATGTATGTTTATGGTTGGCTTTAAATAAATCATTTACTATATTTTAAATTCTTATGTTTCTAATATGGCAAAAAGTGATAGACACAAAGGAAAAAATTTTAAAAAGCTTTTTGATTGGTAATGATTTCCAAAAATGAAAGGAGAGCATACCCAAAATCTCAGACACCACTGCACTGGACATTTGAGTCTGCTTTACCAGTTTATTCTTTCCCAAAATTTTCACATGGCTCTTCCATCATGCTCTTCCCAATGCTTCTTTATCAACATTCATATCACTATTCAGTTGTCAAATCCTTGGAGAAGCCCCTCCAGAAGAAAAGTGAACAAGAAGCTCACAATTAATCTAACACAATGGAGCATATATTTAAATCATATTTTAGAATCAAAGATAACACCTCACATCCAGTTTACAAGAAATCAAATGCCATGAGCAAATCAGAGTTATGAGACTTTGATGGAAATCCCCAGACCTTCATCTCCATATGAGACACTTCCTCTAATCCAGAGTAATGAGTTCTCTTCATGAAGTACATGTATTACTTCTCACAGGGAGCACCTTTTCAGTGATATCACTTTATACACCAAAGCATTTTAGAGCTAATATAACACTTTCTAGGTATCTATGATGGAAAACTTTATAGATGCTAAGCTTATCATGAGCAATTCAATCCAAGGATTTCCTGCTACAATTATTCCAAGTGAGTATTCTCTTCACAATCAAAGATGGAGAAGCTTTATACAGTCAGCAAAAACAAGACAGGGAGCTTACTGTGGCTCAGATCATGAACTCCTTACTGTCGAATTCAGACCTAAATTGGAGAAAGGAAAAACACGAGACCACTAGGTATAATCTAAATCAAATCCCTTACAATAGGAAGTGACAAATAGATTCAAGGGACTAGATCTGATAGACAGAGTATCTGAAGAACTATGAATGGAGGTTCCTGACATTATACAGGAGGCAGTGATCAAGAACATTCCCATGAAAAAATGCAAAATGGTTGTCTGAAAATGCATAACAAAGAGCTGAGAAAAGAAGAGAAGCAAAAAGCAAAGGAGAAGAGGAAAGATATACATATATGAATTCAGAGTTTCAGAGATAGCAAGGATAGATAAGAAAGTCTTCCTCACTGATCAATGCAAAGAAATAGAGGAAAACAATAGAATGGAAAAACCAGAGATCTCTTCAACAAAATTAGAGATACCAAGGAATATTTCATGCAAAGATGAGCTCAATAAAGGATAGAAATGGTAGGGACCTAACAGAAGCAGAAGATATTAAGAAGAGGTGGCAAGAATACACAGAAGAACTACACAAAAATGATCTTCATGACCCAGATAATCATGATGGTGTGATCACTCACCTAGAGCCAGACATCCTGGAATGTGAAGTCAAGTGGGCCTTAGGAAACGTCATTATGAACAAACCTAATGGAGGTGATGGAATTCCAGTTGACCTGTGTCAAATCCTGAAAGATGATGCTATGAAAGTGCTGCACTCAATATGTTATGAAATTT
Source organism: Tragelaphus eurycerus (assembly GCA_935064755.1). NCBI lineage: Eukaryota > Metazoa > Chordata > Mammalia > Artiodactyla > Bovidae > Tragelaphus > Tragelaphus eurycerus. The sequence continues at coordinate 11,353,869 of CAKXYN010000004.1, forward strand.
GGAAAACTCAGTGGTGGCCACGAGACAGAAAAAGGTCAGTTTTCATTTCAATTCCAAAGGAGGGCAATGTCAAAGAATATTCAAACTACTGCACAGTTGTACTCGTCTCATGATGCTTTTGAACTGTGGTGTTGGAGAAGACTCTTGAGAGTCCTTTGGACTGCAAGGAGATCCAACCAGTCCATTCTGAAGGAGATCAGCCCTGGGATTTCTTTGGAAGGAATGACACTAAAGCTGAAACTCCGGTACTTTGGTCACCTCATGCGAAGAGTTGACTCATTGGAAAAGACTCTGATGCTGGGAGGGATTGGGGGCAGGAGGAGAAGGGGACGATAGGGGATGAGATGGCTGGATGGCATCACTGACTCGATGGATGTGAGTCTGGGTGAACTCCGGAAGTTAGTGATAAACAGGGAGGCCTGGCATGCTGTGATTCATGGGATCACAAAGAGTCAGACATGACTAAGAGACTGAACTGAACTGAACATATGATAGCAAAGTAATGCTCAAAATTCTCCAAGCCAGGCTTCAACAGTATGTGAACCGTGAACTTCCAGACGTTCAAGATGGTTTTAGAAAAGGCAGCGGAACCAGAGATCAAATTGCCAACATCCACTGGATCATCGAAAAAGCAAGAGTTCCAGAATAACATCTACTTCTGCTTTAATGACTGCACTAAAGCCTTTGACCATGTGGATCACAACAAACTGGAAAATTCTTAAAGAGATAGGAATACCAAATGACCTTACCTGCATCTTGAGAAAACTGTATGCAGGTAAAGAAGCAACAGTCAAAACTGGGCATGGAACAACAGACTGGTTCCAAATTGGGAAAGGAGTACGTCAGGTCTGCATATTGTCAAACTGCTTGTTTAACTTATATGCAGAGTTCAATATATATATATATATATTATATATATAATATATCTATATATATATAAATCTGTCTTTAGACCCAATGTGAGATATATATATATATGTATGTGTGTGTGTGTGTGTATATATATATATATATATATAATTTTTAAGCATGTGACAAAACTGTCATTAGAAAGGTGACAGCACTTTTCATCCCTGTCAGTAGCATGTAAAATTGTCTGCTAAGTCACACACTCAAATGTAATTTGTAATGTTGTTAATACTACAAGCCAAAATAAAGTTTTTAAAATGTGTATTTCTTTGATTACTAGTGAAAATAAAATGTATTTCATATGATTACTGTAATTCATGATTTTAATAAATTGTTGATTTCTTTTCTGCATTTCTATCTATATTATCTAGGTATTTTCCCACAGTTTTATGTATACACTGATTCAATTTTTCACTTGGCTAATATAAGAAGAAAACATGAGACTATTCTGTATATATCTATTAATTTCTGATTTCTGGGTATAATTACCATCACCCTAGGAATGATTGAATGGAAATTACACCATGAAATACAGTTTATTGTTGATATACATTGTTCTCACAGAGTTAAATATTATATAAATTTAAAATAATAAGTGGTACTTCAGCTCTGGATTCTCCAGGTATAATTTTAAAAATATTGCTACTTAACATAACATATTGTATATTTAATTGTAGTACTGAAAACTTTACTTTCTGCAAATTTTTATAAATGATTTCCCTTCTGTTTTATTTTAACACTTCAAACCAAAGTCATAAATCAAACATCTTCAGATAAAGACAGGTCATTTAGTGTCCAAAAAAATAAAAAATAAAAACTAATAAACTGTGGTGCCAGTGGTGGCCAACTAAAGAATGCAAGTTCAACCAAAGCCAGCTTCACTTTGTATAATTAATTTTGGTCAAATAAAACACAGTTACTGGCTTAATCCAGAGTCAGTTTTCAGAGTTCTCAAACTTTAGAAAGTGAGAATTCTGTATGTTTAGTGAAAATCACCATTCCTTAAAAATTTCATAGAATAAATTTATGCTTGCTTTAAACATACACACTTGTGTTTATGTGTAGTGTTTCTACACACTGCAATATCAGTTTAAGTCAGACATGTAGATGATATTTTTTGTTTCAGTATTCAATACCTGCTAAAAACTTTGAAATTTGGCAATAACAATAAAAACCAAAAACACCTGTGTAACAAAACATTTTTATATAAGACTAGTTTGTATCCCAAAACAAAAAAGCTATATGAATAAGCTATATTCATTTAATAATATCCTTCCCAAGTTTTTTGTAGTTTTTCATTAAAAAACAATAATAATTATTTTTTTCTAATGACAGGGAATTATTCAATTTATTCATATATAATACATAAATAAAAAATGATTTTGCCATTTATTTCTGACTTTAATTATAACTACTGGGAGAAATAGGGAAAGGAGTATGTCAAGGCTGTATATTGTCACCATGCTTATTTAACTTATGTACAGAGTACATCAAGAGAAATGCTGGGCTGGATGAAGCACAAGCTGAAATCAAGATTGCCGGGAGAAATATCAATAACCTCAGATATGCAAATGACACCACCCTTATGGCATAAACCAAAGAACTAAAGAGCCTCTTGTTGAACGTGAAAGAGGCGAGTGAAAAAGTTGGCTTAAAATTCAACATTCAGAAAACTAAGATCATGGCATCTGGTCCCATCACTTCATGGCAAATAGATCGGGAAACAAGGAAACAGTGACAGATTTTATTTGCTTGGGCTCCAAAATCACTGCAGATGGTGACTGCAGCCATGAAATTAAAAGACACTTACTCCTTGGAAGGAAAGTTATGACCGACCTAGACAGCATATTAAAAAGTAGAGACATTACTTTGCCAACAAAGGTCCATCTTGTCAAGGCTATGGTTTTTCCAGTAGTCATGTATGGATGTGAAAGTTGGACTATAAAGCAAGCTGAGTGCCAAAGAATCAATGCTTTTGAACTGTGGTGTATTGGAGAAGACTCTTGAGAGTCCCTTGGACTGCAAGGAGGTCCAACCAGTCCAACCTAAAGGAAATCAGTCCTCAGTGTTCATTGGAAGGACTCATGTTGAAGCTGAAACTCCAATACTTTGGAAACCTGATGAGAAGAGCTGACTCATTTGAAAAGACCCAGATTCTGGGAAAGATTGAAGGCATGAGAAGGGGACAACAGAGGCTGAAATGGTTCGATGGCATCACCAACTCTATGGACCTGAGTTTGAGTAAACTTCAGGAGTTGGTGATGGACAAGGAGGCCTGGCGTGCTGTGATCCATGCGCTTGTAAAGTGTCAGACACAACCGAGAGACAGAACTGAACTGAACTGAACTGGGAAATAGAATGTAAGTAATATTTTTCTATGCCATTCCTCTTTTTAAGTATATCAAATGAGATATAATTTTAAAAATTGACATTTTGATAGCATTAAGTACAAACTATATATATATGCTAGAAAAAAACCAACACATACGTGTAATTCAAGTAAAGTAAAATGATAATTGCAGAAATACTTGATTCAATAATACTTAGATTATAGGATTAAATTCACCAATTTGGTGAATTATTTTAGAGGTTTTATAGATTACTGATTAATATTCATCCATTCTTTATCAATTTTCTTTTTTATAGATAGTAAAAATGTTTAATTTGTATTACTGAAGCATAACTTTCTAATTAGGTAATAATCAATACATTCTGAAAATGTTATGTATTTAAAGTAAAGCATTTGGTATTTCTGGGCCAGAAAATTTCTGAGAAAGAGTTTTGAGGACAACCATATTTGGCAAAAATAATGAAATAGATCTAGTAAGCTGGAGAGCTGAGCGTTATTTTAACAGACATGGGAAATAAGGGCTGTACCTGCCTATCTCAGCCCTTGTTTGCAATGCTTCACTTGTGCTGGCTTTCAGCCATTTTCAACCATGGTATAAATGAGGTATACAGTTAACATTAAGTGACAAGGTCACTACTAATGATGTCCTGGAGGGCAGCCAGTCTAGTCCTAAATTCTGAATTGGCCATGTGGAAAGAAATGGACATGAAACATGAAAAATTACTGCTCCTAAATTCAATGGTAACAATACACAGATTCTATGCTTTACAAAGCATATTAATGTGCAGAATTTATTGTAATAATCACAGTATGGCAATATTTTCATAGTTACAAAATAATCCATGTTCAGAATCAAATGGCATGTTTAAGATCAAAGCTTTATTTTAAAAAAAAAAAAAAAAGGACTCTTTCTCAAGCAAGACTAAGAGAAAGACAAATGAAGCCCTAAGTGAAAACTATTAATTGGAGGTTAAAAGTGATACCCAATACATGTAAAATAAAAGTCGTGGTTGAAGAAGGGAATGGAGAGGGAGAAAATAAAGCAAAACCTTCATAAATAGTAAACCTGGATGGTGGACGTCTTATACATTTCCAACAAAATGTGTGATTCAGTAAGTCCTTGATCTATGATGTGTTAAAGAAAAGTCTAAAGTAAAATAGACCAGTCATTCATGAAGGAAATCAACATTAAATATTCATTGGAAGGACTGATGCTGAAGCTGAAGTTCCAATACTTTGGCCACCTGAGGTGAAGAACCAACTCATTGGAAAGGACCCTGATGCTGGGAAAGATAGAAAGCAGGTGGAGAAGGGGACAGAGGGCAAGATGGTTGGATAGTATCACTGACTCAATGGACATGAGATTGAGCAAGTTATGGGAGATGGTGAAGGACAGGGAAGACTGGCATGCTGCAATCCATGGGGCTGCAAAGAGTTAGACATGACTGAGTGACTGAATAACAATAGTTAAGTAAACATTTTAATTTTTCAGTTTATATACACTGATGTTCATATTGATGTAAAGCCTATGTCCTCATGATCCTTAATCATCAGTATCTTTACCTTTTATTAGAAGCTATCTCTACATCTATCTCTACATATATATAATTCTTTCACCAGGAAAACCCCCAGAAACACTTTAGACTTTTCACTTTACCTCACAAATATGACACAGGATTAAAACATTCAGATCAGATCAGATCAGATCAGTCGCTGAGTTGTGTCTGACTCTTTGCGACCCCATGAATTGCAGCAAGCAAGGCCTCCCTGTCCATCACCAACTCCTGGAGGTCACTCAGACTCACATCCATCGAGTCAGTGATGCCATCCAGCCATCTCATCCTCTGTCGTCCCCTTATCCTCCTGCCCTCAATCCCTCCCAGCATCAGAGCCTTCTCCAATGAGTCAACTCTTCGCATGAGGTGGCCAAAATACTGGAGTTTCAGCTTTAGCATCATTCCTTCCAAAGAAATCCCAGGGCTGATCTCCTTCAGAATGGACTGGTTGCATCTCCTTGCAGTCCAAGGGACTCTCAAGAGTCTTCTCCAACACCACAGTTCAAAAGCATCCATTCTTCGGCGCTCAGCCTTCTTCACAGTCCAGCTCTCACATCCATACATGACCACAGGAAAGACCATAGCCCTGACTAGGCGAACCTTTGTTGGCAAAGTGATGTCTCTGCTTTTGAATATGCTATCTAGGTTGGTCATAACTTTCCTTCCAAGGAGTAAGCGTCTTTTAATTTCATGGCTGCAGTCACCATCTGCAGTGATTTTGGAGCCCAGAAAAATAAAGTCTGACACTTTCCACTGTTTCCCCATCTATTTCCCATGTAGTGATGGGACCAGATGTCATGATCTTCGTTTTCTGAATGTTGACCTTTAAGCCAACCTTTTCACTCTCCACTTTCATTTTCAAGAGGCTTTTGAGTTCCTCCTCACTTACCTTAACCCAAATAGTTAGGAAAGACAGCTCATGCCCCAGTCACTATCATGCCACTATTATTTTCAAAATAGTACTGAAAGCTAGACTTGTGTATGTATGCTCAGTCGCTTAGTTGTGACTGACTCTTGGCCACCCCAAGGACTATGTAGCCTTCTCAGCTCCTCTGTCCATGGAATTTTCCAGGCAAGAATACTGAAGCAGCTTGCCATTTCCTACTCCAGGAGATGATCCAGAGATCGAATTCAAGTCTCCTGTTTGGCAGGAGGATTCTTTATCACTGTATCTGATTTAATAATTAGTTCAGTTCAGTAATTCAGTCCTGTTGAACACTTTGTGACCTCATGGATTGAAGCACACCACGTTCCGTGTCCATCACCAACTCCCGGAGCTTACTCAAACTCATGTCCATTGAGTTGGTGATGCCATGCAACCATCTCATCCTCTGTCTTCCCCTTCTCCTCCCACCTTCAATCATTCCTAGCATCAGGATATTTTCCAATGAGTTAGTTCTTAGCATCAGGTGGCCAAAATATTGGATTTTCAGCTTCAACCTCAGTCATTCCAATGAATATTCATGACTGATTTCCTCTAGGATTTAATGGTTTGGTCTCCTTGCAGTCCAGGGGACTCTCAAGAGTCTTCTCCAACACCACAGTTCAAAAAAATCAAGTCTTTGGCAATCAAATTTCTTTATACTCCATGACTACTGAAAAAAAAAAAATAGCTTTGACTAGACAGATCTTTGTTGGCAATGTCTCTGCTTTTAAATATACTGTCTAGGTTGGTCATAGCTTTTCTTCCAAGAAGCAAGTGTCTTTTAATTTCATGGCTGTAGTCACTATCTGCAGTGATTTTTGAGACCAAAAATAAAATAAAATAAAGTCTGTCACTGTTTCCATTGTTCCCCCATCTATGTGCCATGAAGTGATGGTATCTGCCATGAAGTGATGGGACCAGAGGCCATGATCTTAGTTTTCTGAATGTTGAGCTTTAAGCCAACTTTTTCACCCTCCACTTTCACTTTCATCAAGAGGCTCTTTAGTTCCTCTTCACTTTCTGCCATAGCGGTGGTATCATCTGGATATCTGAGGTTATTGATATTTCTCCTGGGCATCTTGATCCCAGCTTGTGCTTCATCCAGCCCAGCATTCTGCATGATGTACTCTGCATATAAGTTACCAGAAGGTAAAAGATTTCTAAATAAAATCCAAAAATTAATGATCCAAAATAGTGTAGATTTATTAATAGAACATGTAATAAGTTACTGGCATATTTCAAATTATCATTCATGGCTATATGTATGTATGAACTTAAATATGGTATGTCATACCAAGATAGAAAAAAATAGATTAAAATTGTGGTCTTTATTTTTAATTCTAAAGAGTATTTTTTAAAAGAAATTTTAGGTTCAGAAAACGAATTAAGAAGTTACAGACATTTCCCATATATATCCTGACCCTTCACACTCCTAGCTGCCCCTATTATTAGCATCCCCCACGGGAGTGGTACATTTGTTACAACTGATGAACCTTCATTGATAGAATCATCCAAAGTTCATAGTTTACATTAGAGTTCATATCTGGTATTTTGCATTTTATGTCATGTCATTAACAATTGTATAACGACATGAATCCATCTTCATACTATCATAGAGGGAAGTTTTATACTTCTAAATACTCCCTGTGCTTCAACCTACTCATCCCTTGCCCACCTCTACCAAATCCCTGGCAACCACTGATATTTTTACTGTTTCCACAATTTTGTCTTTTGTAGAATGTCATGTGGTTGGAGTCATACTGTATGTAGCTGATTAGCTTCTTTCTGATTAGCTTCTTTCACTTAGAAATTAACATTTATGTTTCCTCTATTTTTTTAAAATCACTTGATAGATCACTTTTTTTTTTTTTTTTTTTTGGATAGGTCACATTTTTAGTGCTAAGTAATATTCTTTTATAGTTTGTTAGTGTAATGAATCACATTGATTGATTTTTCAATGTTGAAACATCCTCAAATATCTGGGATAAATCCCACTAGGTCATAATGCATAATTCTTTTTATACATAGTCATATTTGACTTGTTGCTATTCTGTTGAGGATTTTTATAGCTATGCTTATGAAAGATACTCCTTCAATGTTTTCATTGTATGTAGTGTCTTATCTTAGTTTTGGTATTAGGGTAATGATGTCCTCATAGAATGGTCCACTGACAACCAGTTCCCTCAGTGTTTGTTTGAATAAGTCTTTCTTTTTCTTCACACGAAAAATTATTTCACAGGGTTCCAAATTCTAGGTTGTTTGTTTTGTTTTTCCTCTTAACATTTAAATACGTGATCTTCGTCTCTTCCTGTTTGCATAATTTCTGAGGAAAAGTTAATGTGATTTTTTTAAATTTATTTTTTATGGAAGGATAATTTCTTTAGAAACTTTTGCTGTTTTCTGTCAAACCAAAAAATCAATCAGTCATAGGTACACATATATCTTCTCCCTTTTAAACTTCCCTACCATCTTTCTCCCCATCCCATCCCTCTAGGTAGATACAGAGCCCCTGTTTGAGTTTCCTGAGCCATACAGCAAATTCCCATTGGCTATTTTACAAATGGTAATGTAAATTTCCATGTTACTCTTTCCATACACATCACTGCCTCTTCCCTTCTCCCCATGTCCATTAGTCTGTTCTCTATGTCTGCTTTTCAATTGCTGCTCTGAAAGCAAATTCTTCAGTATCATTTTTCCAGACTCTGTATATACACATCAGAACATAATATTTATCTTTCTCTTTCTGACATACTTCACTCTGTATGATAGGTTCTAAGTTTATCCATCTTATTATAACTAACTCAAATATGTTCTTTTTTATTGCTGAGTAATATTCCATTGTGGATATGTACCATAATTTCTTGATCCATTCATCTGTCAGTGGGCATCTAGGTTGCTCCCATGTTCTAGCTATTGTAAATAGTGCTGCAATACAAAATGTAATATATGTGTCTTTTTCAATTTTGGTTTCCTCAGGGTATATGCCTAGGAGTTGGATTGCTGGGTCATACAGTAGTTTTATTCCTAGTTTTTAAAGGAATCTCCATACTGTATTCCATAGTGGCTGTATCAATTTACATTCCTATGAACAGTGCAAAAGTGTTACATTTTCTCCACACCCTCTCCATGATGTATTGTTTGTAGATCTTTTGATGATGGCCACTCTGACTGGTGTGAGGTGATATGATACCTCATTGTAGTTCTGATTTGCATTTCTCTAACAATGAGTGATGTTGGTCATCTTTTCATGTGTTCGTTAGCCATCTGTATGTCTTCTTCGGAGAAATGTCTGTTTAGGTTATTTCCCCAATTTTATTGGGTTGTTTGTGTTTCTGGTATTGAGTTGTATGACTTGCTTGTATATTTTGGAAATAAATCCTTTGTCAGTTGTTTCATTTGCTATTATTTTCTCCCATTCTGAGGGTTGTCTTTTCACCTTGCTTATAGTTTCCTTTTGTGTGCAAAAGTTTTTAAGCTTAATTGGGTCCCAATTGTTTACTTTGGGTTTTATTTCTGTTACTCTAGGAAGTGGATCATAGAGGATCTTGTTTTGATTTAAGTCATAAAGTGTTCTTCCTATGTTTTCCTCTAAGAGTTTTATAGTTTAAGATCTTACATTCAGGTCTTTAATCCATTTTGAGTTTATCTTTGTATATGGTGTTAGGAAGTATCCTAATTTCATTCTTTTACATGGTGCTGTTCAGTTTTCCCATTGCCATTTATTGAAGAGGCTGTCTTTCCTCATTGTATATTTTTGCCTCCTTTATCAAAAGTAAGGTACCCATAGGTGCATGGGTTTATTTCTGGGCTTTCTATCTTGTTCCCTTAGTCTATATTTCTGTTCTGTGTCATTACCATACTGTCTTGATGATTGTAGCTTTGTAGTATAATCTGAAGTCAGGAAGGTTGATTCCTCCAGCTCCATTCTTCTTTTTAAAGACTGCTTTGATGAATGGATAAGAAAGCTGTGGTACATATACACAATGGAGTATTACTCAGCCATTAAAAAGAATACATTTGAATCAGTTCTAATGAGGTGGATGAAACTGGAGCCTATTATACAGAGTGAAGTAAGCCAGAAAGAAAAACACAAATACAGTATACTAACACATATATATGGAATTTAGAAAGATGGTAACAATTACCCTGTATACCAGACAGCAAAAGAGACACTGATGTATAGAACAGTCCTTTGGACTCTAGGAGAGAGAGAGGGTGGGATGATTTGGGAGAATGGCATTGAAATATGTATAATATCATATATGAAATGAGTCGCCAGTCCAGGTTCGATGCCTAATACCAGATGCCTGGGGCTGGTGCACTGGGATGACCCAGAGGGATGGTATGGGGAGGGAGGAGAGAGGAGGGTTCAGGATGGGGAACACATGTATACCTGTGGCAGATTCATTTTGATATATGACAAAACCAATACAATATTGTAAAGTTAAATAAAATAAAATAAAATTTAAAAAAAGAATATAGACTGCTTCGACTATTTGGGGTCTTTTGTGTTTCAATATGGATGTGAGAGTTGGACTATAAAGAAAGCTGAGCACCAAAGAATTGATGCTTTTGAACTGTGGTGTATTGGAGAAGACTCTTGAGAGTCCCTTGGACTGCAAGGAGATCGAACCAGTACATCCTAAAGGAGATCAGTCCTGAGTGTTCATTGGAAAGACTGATGTTGAAGCTGAAACTCCAATACTTTGGCAACCTGATGAGAAGAGCTGACTCATTTGAAAAGACCCTGATGCTGGGAAAGACTGAAGGCAGGTGGAGAAGGGGACGACAGAGGATGAGATTGTTGGATGGCATCACTGACTCAAAGGACATGAATTTGGGTAAACTCTGGGAGTTGGTGATGGACAGGAAGGCCTGGCATGCTGCAGTCCATGGGGTCACAAAGAGTCAGACATGACTGAGTGACTGAATTGAACTGATGAATTGTGAAATTTTTTGTTCTAGTTCTGTGAAAAATGTCATTGGCAATTTGATAGGGATCACAATGAATCTGCATATTGTGTTTGGTAGTATAGTCATTTTCATAGTATTGATTCTTCCTACCCAGGAACATGGAATATCTCTCCATCTGTTTATGTTCCCTTTGATTCCTTTCATTTAGTTCAGTTCAGTTCAGTTGCTCAGTTGTGTCTGACTCTTTGCGACCCCATGAATCACAGCATGCCAGGCCTCCCTGTCCATCACCAACTCCCAGAGTTCGCTCAGACTCACGTCCATCGAGTCAGTGATGCCATCCAGCCATCACGTCCTCTGTTGTTCCCTTCTCTTCCTGCCCCTAATACCTCCCAGCATCAGAGTCTTTTCCAATGAGTCAACTCTTCGCATGAGGTGGCCCAAGTACTGAAGTTTCAGCTTTAGCATCATTCCTTCCAAATAAATCCCATGGCTGACCTCCTTCAGAATGGACTGATTGGATTTCCTTGCAGTCCAAGGGACTCTCAAGAGTCTTCTCCAACACCACAGTTCAAAAGCATCAATTCTTTGGCACTCAGCTTTCTTCACAGTCCAACTCTCTTATCCAACATGACCACTGGAAAAACCATAGCTTTTACTAGATGGACCTTTGTTGGCAAAGTAATGTCACTGCTTTTGAATATGCTATCTAGGTTGGTCATAACTTTCCTTCCAAGGAGTAAGCGTCTTTTAATTTCATGGCTGCAATCACCATCTGCAGTGATTTTGGAGCCCGAAAAATAAAGTCTTACACTGTTTCCACTGTTTCCCCATCTATTTCCCATGAAGTGTCTTATAATTTTCTGTGTACAGTTTTTTTTTTTTTTTTAATCTCCTTAGGTAAGTTTATTCCTAGATATTTAATTATTATTGTTGCAGTGGTGAATAGGATTGATTCCTTAATTTCTCTTTCTGGATTTTTCATTGTCAGTATATAGAAATGTAAGTGATTTCTGTGTATTGATTTTGTATGCTGCAACTTTGCTAAATTAACTAATTAGCTCTAGTAATTTTCTGATACTAACTTTAGGGTTTTCTATGTACAGTATCATGTCATCTGGAAACAGTGAGAGCTTTACTTCCTTCTTTTCCAATCTGGATTCCTTATTTATTTTTCTTCTCTGATTGCTGTAGCTAGGACTTCCAGAACTCTGTTGAATAATAATGTTGAAAGTGGACACATTGTCTTGTTCCTGGTCTTAGGAGGGAATGCTTTCAGATTTTTATTATTGAGAATAACGTTTGCTGTAGGCTTATCATATATGGCCTTTACTACATTGAGGTAGCTTCCTTTTATGTCCATTTTTTTAAGAGTTTTAATAATAATTGGGTGCTGAATTTTTTCAAATGCTTTTTCTGCATCTACTGAGATTATCATATGGTTTATATCTTTCAATTTGTTAATATGGTGTATCACATTGTTTGCTTGAATATATTGAAGAAGCCTTGCATCCCTGGAATAAACCCAATTTGATCATGGTGTATGAGCTTTTTGATGTGTTGCTAAATCATGTTTGTTAAAATTTTGGTAAGAATTTTTGTATCTATGTTCATCAGTGATATTGGCCTGTGGTTTTGTTTTTTGTGTGTTGTCTTAGTCTCGTTTTGGTATCAGTGTGATGTGGCCTCATAGAATGAGTTTGTAAGTATTCTTCCTCTGCAATTGTTTGAAAGAGTGTTAGAACAATAGGCATTAGTGCATCTCTAAATGTTTGATAGAATTCTCCTTTGGAGCCATCTGGTACTGGGCTTTTGTTTTTTGGGAGATCTTTGATCACAGGTTCAATTTCAGTGCCTATAATTAGGTGTTCATAATTTCTTTTTCTTCCTGGTTCAGTCTTGGAAGATTGAACTTTTTAAAGAATCTATCCATTTCTTCCAAGTTATCCATTTTATTGCCATATATCTGTTCATAATAGTCTCTTGTAATCCTTTGCATTTCTGCATTATCTGTTGTAACCTCTTCTTTTAAATTTCTAATTTTATTGATTTGATTCTTCTCTCTTTTTTCTTGATGAGTCTGGCTAAAGTTTTGTCAATTTTGTTTATCTTCTCAAAGAACAGCTTTTAGCTTTATTAATCTTTATTATTGTTTCATTTCATTTACTTCTGCTTGGATCTTTATGAGTTCTTTCCTTCTACTAATTCTGGGGTTCTTTTGTTCTTTTTTTTCCAGTTGTTTTATGTGTAAAATTAGGTTGTCTAGTCGACATTTTTCTGTTTCTTGAGGTAGGATTGTATTGCTATAAACTTCCCTCTTAGAACTGCTTTTCCTGTATCCCATAGGTTTTGAGTTGTCGTGTTTTCATTGTCATTTCTTTCTAGAATTTTTTTTTATTTCCCTTTTGATTTCTACAGTAACCTGTTGGTTATTTAGAAACATGTTATTTAATCTTCATATGTTTGTGTTTCTTAGAGGTTTTTATTATTATTATTTTTCTTATAATTGATATCCAGCCTTGTGGTCGAAGACACTTGACATGATTTCAATTTTCTTAAATTTACTGAGGTTTGATTTGTGTCCCAAGATATGGTCTATCCTGGAGAATGTTCCATGTGCACTTGAGAAGAACTTGTATTCTTCTGCATTTGGATGGAATGTCCTGAAATACCAATGAGATCCATCTCATCTAATGTATCATTTAAGACTTGTGTTTCCTTATTAATTTTCTGTTTTGATGATCTGTTCATTGGTGTGAGTAGGGTCTCCTACTATTATTCTGTTCCTGTCAATTTCTCTTTTTATGTCTGTTAGTGTTTGTTTTAAGTATTGAGGTGCTCCAATGTTGGGTGATATTTAAAATCATTATGTTTTCCTCTTGGATTGATCCCTTGATCATTATGTAGTGTCCTTCCTTAACTCTTACAAGCTTCTTTAATTTGAGGTGTATTTTGTCTAATATAAGGATTTCTACTCCAGGTTTTCTTTCAGGTTTACTCCAGGCTTCCCATTTGCATGGAATATATTTTCCATCCTCTCACTTTCAGTCTATATGTGTCTTTAGGTCTGAAGTGTGTTTATTGTAGACAGCATATAAATATTTCTTCCAGTCTGTGTCTTTTGGTTGGAGCATTTAATCCATTTACATTTAAAGTAATTATTGATATAGATGTTCCTATTGACATTTTCTTAATTGTCTGGGGTTGATTTTATAGATTTTTTTTTTTTTCTTCTCATATTTCTTGTCTATATAAGTCCCTTTAACATTTCTTGTAAAGCTGGTTTGGTGGTACTGAATTCTCTTAATTTTTGCTTGTCTTAAAAGCTTCTTATTTCTCTCTTCAATTTTGAATGAGATCCTGGCTGGGTACAGTAATCTTGGCTGTAGATTTTTTTTTTTTTTTTTTCCCTATAAGTACTTTAAATATATCGAGCCATTCCCTCCTGGCCTGCAGAATTTCTGCTGAAAGATCAGCTGTTAGGCACATGTCACTTGTTGCTTTTCCCTTGCTACTTTTAATATTCTTTCTTTGTGTTTAATCTTTGTTAGTTTGATTAGTATATATCTTGGCATGTTTCTCCTTGGGTTTATCCTGTATGGGACTCTTTGTACCTCTTGGGTTTGATTAACTATTTCCATATTGGGGGAATTTTCAACTATAATCTCTTCAAAAATTTTCTCATACCCTTTCTTACCCTCTTCTTCTTCTGGGAGCCCTATAATTCAAATGTTGGTGCCTTTGATATTGTCCCAGAGGTCTCTGAGAGTATCCTCAGTTTTTTTTCATTCTTTTTACTTCATTCTGCTTTATTTATTTTCAGAAGTTATTTCCATTTTAACTTCCAGCTCACTGATTCATTCTTCTGCTTCAGATATTCTGCTATTGATTCCTTCTAGGGTATTTTTAATTTCAGTTATTGTATTGTTTGCCCCTGTATGTTTATTCTTTAATTCTTCTAGGTCTTTGTTAATTGATTCTTTCATTTTCTCCATTTTGTTTTCAAGGGTTTTGATCATTTTTATTATCAATATTCTAAATTCTTTTTCCAGTAGTTTGTCTATTTCCTATTCATTTATTTGGATTTCTGTGTTTCTAGTTTGTTCCTTGATTTGTGTAGTATTTGTCTACTTTTTCATTATTATTTTTTTAACTTATTGTTTTTGAGGTTCCCTTTTTCCAGGCTTCAGGGTTGAATTTTTTTCTTCCTTTTGGTTTCTGCCCTTCTAACTTGGGTCCATTGGTTTGTGTGAGCTTTGTATAGGGTGAGATTTGTACTGAGTTTTTTTGTTTGTTTGTTTGTTTTTCCTCTGATAGGCAAGGCTGAGCGAGGTGGTAATCCTGTCTGTTGATGACGGGATTTATATTTTTCATTTGTTTTTTAGATGAGGTGTCCCGAACAGGGTGCTACTGGTGGTTGGGTGATGCCAGGTCTTGTATTCAAGTATTCTTTGTGTGAGTTCTCACTATTCGATACTCCCTAGGGTTAGTTCTCTGGTAGTCTAGAGTCTTGGAGTCAGCGTTCCCACTCCAAAGGCTCAGGGTTTGATCTCTGCTCAAGAACAAAGATTCCACAAGTGGTTTATTATGGCATTGCTAAGTCATGCTATGCTAAGTCACTTCAGTCGTGTCCGACTCTGTGTGACCCCATAGACAGCAGCCCACCAGGCTTCCCCGTCCCTGGGATTCTCCAGGCAAGAACACTGGAGTGGGTTGCCATTTCCTTCTCCAATGCATGAAAGTGAAAAGAGAAAGTGAAGTCGCTCAGTCATGTCCGACTCTTAGCGACCCCATGGACTGCAGCCTACCAGGCTCCTCCATCTGTGGGATTTTCCAGGCAAGAGTACTGGAGTGGGGTGCCA
The DNA here is from genome assembly GCA_935064755.1 of Tragelaphus eurycerus. Classification (NCBI taxonomy): domain Eukaryota; kingdom Metazoa; phylum Chordata; class Mammalia; order Artiodactyla; family Bovidae; genus Tragelaphus; species Tragelaphus eurycerus. Next base: position 11,369,385 of record CAKXYN010000004.1, read on the forward strand.
TTGCCTTCTCCATCTATTATTATGGCATTAAGTGAGATTAAAACAAATACCCCAAAATGAGAAACCGAAGATGAACCTCAGACAAATGGCAATTGCAAAATCAAGCAAATAATAATTTAAAATAATGGAATATACACATATACATATACACCCATGAGCAAAGTCAGAATAGTCCAACAAAAATTATGTACAGTAGGTTGACCCAAAGAACAAAGGATATCAAAAATTATATAAACCAGTTGAGAACAAAATTAAAGCACAAAGTGGAAAAGCAAAACTAAATCAAGGTGCCAGGTGGGGAATAAAGCAATGAAAACAAAACTAACATATATGTCAAGAGGATAGGAAAGAAAGAAAGAATAGATATGCAAAGTTAAATAGAAGCAGAGGAAGAAGATGGATATGTATTAAAGATTAACTTCAAGGGGAAAAGAACAGTAAGAAAGGCAAGCAAATAAATGTTGAAAAAGTATAATAGGTTAAAAAAATCAATAATTAAATTTTTAAAAAGAGGAAAAAAAAAATTCCACAGAACTGCAAAACTCCAACATAGAGGCAGAATTTATAACAACAATAAAAAATGTGACTGAGGTAAAAAAAGCTCAAAAGCTTAGTTGGATTTCATAGTGCCAATAAAATTGACAACTACAATGGCGGGGGGTGTGGGGGTGGGGGGTGGGATGGTGGTGGAAATAAGGAAGAAAAAAAGGAAAAATCCAAAAGAATCTATAGAACAAGTCAAAGCATAAGAATTATAAATGCTTTTTTTGAGTTATTGCTGTCAGAATCCTTTCCGTCTGTAGGAGTCACAGTCCACCTCATCTCCCTAGGTTGCTCTCAAGCCTTTGCTGATCTATGGACCTGCTGTGGGAGCAACTCAGATTCTAATCTGGTTCTACTCCTGTGTATTCTTGCCTAGTGTCCACAGCTATTAGAACTAGTTTATTTTCTTTTGTGGGAGCACTCAATGGCCTTTTATATATTTTATAGACACAGAGTCTGCCTAGTTGATTGGGTGGATTTAATCTATAGCTTGTACATCTGGTGGGAAGGTTTTGGGTTTTCTTCCTTAGCCATGCTACCCTTGGGTTTCAATTGTGGTTTTATGTCCACCTATGCATATGGATTGTCCACTGGGGTTTGCTTCTGAGGCTGCCCTGCAGGAGTTTGTCCCTGTGAGGGCCAGGTGTGGAGGTGCTGCAGCTTCTTGGGTCACAGGGGTTCTGAGAGCACCAGGTACTCAGAGAAGTTGGCCATTAGGGCAGCAGGAAATATAGTGCTCTAGAAGGGTATGGCAACCAGTATTGGCCAATACACTCCAGTATTTTTGCCTGGAGAACCCCTCTGACAGAGATGCCTGGCAGGCCATAGTCTACAGGGTCACAAAGAGTTGGACATGACTCAAGAGACACTATGTGCAAAGACGCAAGACATTTTTGTCTGTGGCAGCTCTGCCCCAGTGAGGGTTGAGCAAAAAGTTGGGGCAGTTGTTTGACTTGCAGGTACCCTGGTGATGCCAAGTGTGTAGGGACACGGACTGCATTCACCACAAGAGTTATGACCCTATCAGAGTCTTTTCTTGAGTCTATTGTAGCTGGTGCCCAGAAGGCCTCTTTGGCCAGCCTTTCTCTGTAGCTATGACCATCCAGGCACTTAGCGAGCTCTCTGTGTAGGGTCCTTCTATGTTGTTCAGCAAGTCAGGAACATAGTGGGGCCATCTTGGCTGGGGTCCTACTTGGAAGATCAGCACTTCAGGCATTTAAAGGGACACCCTGGGTGGCATCCTACTCTGTAGTTTAGTGTGTCAGGCGTTTGATGGGCCAACCTCTTTATTGTTCAGCTGCCAATGCTGGCCTGTGGGGAGAAAGAGGCTATGGTGATGGCTCCACCTCCTATGCATGACTCAGCTGTATCACCTTGCTTCCATGGCTTCCATAATCTTCTCCCTCACATCCCCTCAATGCATCTGTCTGCAGTTAACATCAGCCCTCACCCTGGGATTGCTCCACAATCCCTAAACTCTAGCTCCCAGTTGCTGCACCTTCCAGGGGATCTGCATCCCTGTCCAGGGTATGCATGGCTGCAGCAAGAACTGTCTGATTCTCATTCCATTTAGGCTGCCACAGGCCAGCTGTTTCACTCTCAGCCTTATATGTTTCTCCTCTGACTCAGACAATTGCTCCTGCTTCAGTTCTCCCACGCACCGAAGGTAGGTCCAGTCCTACTATCACTCTTGTTTTTTCCCCTAGTTCCTTTGTCCTACTGAAGTTTGCATAGTTCCATATATTCTTTTCCCCCCTGTCAGGTACTCCTGTCCACTCTCAGCTGATGTTATGCATGTACTTCTGTATCTGAAGATGTATTCCTGATGTATCCATGGATGCACTCCATAACCACTTGCTCCTCTGCCATCTTGTTCTCTTCTGGATGTAATTTTTATCTGTGGTCTTCTATAGCTAAGGTGCTTTTTTTTCTGTGGCTTCTTTCAGGATTTTTCTTTATTTTTGATTTTCTATAGTTTTAAAATGACATAGATAAAGGTTGTGTTTTGGGCATTTATTCAGCTTGGATCTATGGTCTTTTATTTAACAGTTGGAGAAATTCTTAGTCACTATTTTTTTCAGAAATTTCTTCTTTTCCTTTCTTTCTTTTCCATCTGGTATTCCTATTACTTGCATGTTAAACCTTTCATAGTTGTCCCACAGTCCTTGGATATTCAGTTTTGCTGTTGTTGTTTATTTGTCTTTGTTCTTTTTGTTTTTACATTTTTAAAGTGTCCACTGATATATCCCCAAGTTTAGAGGCTCTTTCTTCACGAGTATTTAGTCTACTAGTACCCCACTCTGATGGCTCCTTTTATGTATTAAGTTGACGTGGTATAAAGGATACCCACACAAGTGGTAAAGTGCTTTTTTCTGAGTGTATTTATGAAGATTTTCTGTAATATATTTGAATCAGTAGACTGACTAAAGATTTGTCCTCACTAATCTGGGCTGGCATCATGTAATCTTTTCAGGGCTTGAATAAAACAAAGAAAAAAAAGCAGGAGAGGGCAAACTCTTGCTCTCTCTTCCTGAGCTAGGAAGTCTATCTTTTCCTGTCCTTGAACAACTATTGCTTCTGGTTCTTGGGCATTCAGATTCCAGGATTTACACCAATGGCTCTCTGGTTCAGTTCCCCTGGTTGTTGGACTTATTGACTTGAACTAAAAAATAACTTCCCTGGTGGCTCAGAGGTTAAAGCGTCTGTCTGGGATTCAGGAGACACGGGTTCGATCCCTGGGTCAGGAAGATCTCCTGGAGAAGGAAATGGCAACCCACTCCAGTACTCTTGCTTGGAGAATCCCATGGAGGGAGGAGCCTGATGGGCTACAGTCCATGGGGTCACAGAGAGTTGGACACGACTGAGCGACTTCACTCACTCAAAAAATAACTATGGCTTTCTTGGTTTTTCAGCTTGCAGAAGGCAGATTGTGTGATTTCTCAGCCTCCATGACAACATAAACCAAATTCTATGTCTCCTCTTCTTCCTTATCTATCATCTACATATCCTATTGCTTATGCTTATGGATAATCCTTGCTAATACACCATCAAAAGCATTCTTTATTTCTGCTATACTGTTTTTGATTTCTAGCATTTCTGTTTGATTCTTTCTTCGGATTTACATCTGTGTTTACACTACCTATTTGTTGTTGCATGTTGTCCATTTTATTCATTAGAGCATTTAGCAAATTAATCTTAGCAGTTTTAAGTTCCTGGTCAGATAATCCCAATATCCTTGCCATTTCTGATTCTGATGCTTGTTTTATCTATGCAAACTGTTTTGTTTGTTTGTTTGCTTTTTAGTAAGCCTTCAATCATTTTTTTCTGAATAGCCAGACATGAGGTACGAAGTAAAAGGAACTGCTTGACAATGGCTTTTAATAATGTGGTAGTAAGGTGGGGGAAGGGAAGCATCCTATAGTCTTCTGACAAGAAGTCACTCTTTGAGTGAGCTTATGTATCTGGACTGTGAACTTCACAACTCTGTCAGTTTTTTCTCATCCATTAGGTGGGAACAAATGGCTAGAGGGAACTGGAATTGAATATTTCCCTTTTCTCACTAGGAAGGCTAGAACTGACCGGAGTTGGTTATTTCCATTCCCCTAGGTGAATTAGGCTTTGATAATACTGATTAGGCTCTGGTTAACTTTCCTTGAATTTTTCTTGAGAGCAGGTCTGTTGAAAACAGAGATCTTTTGTATATTTGAAAACATTTCCTTTTGCCCATTCTCTGAAAGAAGCAGGAGGAGAATTTTCACTAATATTTACTTTGAAAATCTGGTTGAGCTTCAGAGGTAAAGCTCACAAAACCATAAGCGGCAGGCCCCATGCCTGGGTCTCACTGGAGTTTTTGACTTTTAGAATTGTTTACACTGAGCTTCCAGAATTTCATCAATCATGGGTTATGGCATTCTTTCCTAGAGTTTGGCAGTTTCTGCTCTTGAGCCTCTGTTTTGTTAAGCTGTGCCTCTACTTATTGGCCTGAGTCCAATCTTGGATGAAATAACCTGCCATGTGTCTTCCCACTGCTTATAGATTCAAGAAGAACTGTTTATATTTTAGTATGTTCAGATCTTTACTTGCTGTTAGGATAGAATGGTGACTTCCAAGTTATTTATATACTGAATCAAAACCCAGGACTGCGTTTTTTTTTGTTTGTTTGTTTTTGTTTTTAACACAACTAATGATACTCCATCTTTGTCTCTATAACCTAATTAGAGTTCCATGTATCTATCCTCAGATGATTCTATTTCATATTGATACTTGGGTAGATTTCTGTGTCTTGTTACACACATTTGTTTACTTTCTTCTTGCTGTTAGATAGTTTGACTATTGCACTTGATTACTACTGTCTTGTTAACTGTAATTATTTGAGAATGTGGACAGAATAAATGTCTTCTTGGCCTTCCATCCCACAGGTTTAAATATCTTAAAATATATTGTTTTCCACAAGCTTTAGCTCATTTGTTTCTTTTCTGGTCTCATTTTCCCCTTTTTTCTTTCAATTGGCTTAGAATTTCAGGTGGGCATTAGGTCTGAGTTATTAGGAACCTGATTATAATAAAACTAAGTACTATGCAGAAAAAACAATGGTACCATGCAAATTGCCTCTAATGCCATTCAACAATCACCTTCCCAAATATTTTATTTGTTTACTGCCAATAAGGGGATAAAATTATAGCTCCATACTTCAAGGAATTTGCAATACACAACCTTCATTACTCCATTATTACAACCTCCAAACTCAATTATTTGTGCCTGGAGAATTTCATGTACAAAGGAGCCTGGCGGGCTACAGTTCATAGAGTCCCAAAGAGTCAGACATGACTGAAGTGACTTAGCACATGTGGATAAAAACATGTACACATTACTGAAACAAAATGCTATGTACGATGTGGGTCATTAAGGTACATAGTGTTCTTCAATTTAATTCAAGGAATACTGAGTCTATTAACAAGTACTGTGTTGCAGGCTGAATAGAAAATTATGTTTTCTTAGCAGTCTCTACCTAAGGAGAAAGACAGAAAAGTAAACAAACCATAATGATACTCTGAGAAAAGTGCTATAATGGGAGAATTTTTTAATAGCTCCAAAGAATGAAGGTGTAATTTCCATACACCACTCTGATATAAATCAGTTTCTAAATTTATTTAAGACTTTAGAATAATAGTATCTAAAGATCCTCTATAGAAGTTTCATTAGACATTTGGCTGCATCCAGAAAAGGACACAAAGGTTGACAAAGTACTTCCTCTAAAAATTAATGCTGTTGAAGAGTACAAACAAAGGAAGAGATAGCTTCAAACACTTTAATCTTTAAAATAGTCTCAATTCTCTCTAAAATTACTTCAGTACACAAAATTCTATTAACAAAAACATAGGAGTGTATATATTTACAAGGTAACTCTTAAAATAGATAATCATAATATTAACGGATTTCAAATACAAAATTTAGAAGCATAAACTATTAATCAGGAAGGTTTGGAAGAGACAAGATAGATAAGGCTCATAAATGTCACTTCAGCCTCTCAGAACTTGTTCTTAATTTCAAATGACACTGGATGGAGTTCTATAATTAATTCTTGACATAATTCAATGCATATTTGTATCTTTCTATTACATTTTATATGTCATTTCTATCCCATAAATGCATTTTGGAATAATCATAATTTCAGTTTTATAAATAAGAGGAAGAGAGATTAGAGAAGACAAGAAATAGCAAGCTGGTCAAGTCACACCTTGAGCCAGATCTAATTTCAAGAACAGCAATTTTTTTCCACAACATTTCAACTTATGGAAAAATTTTGGTTCTATGTTTTGTGTTTTAAGCGCTAACTCATTCTATCTTAGAATATATAACCTTATGTAGACAATTCTATCCAGCTCTTTCTGATTTTAACATAGCTTTTCAAAATATTAGCTGTGGTAAAATTTCAACACATAAAGCAGACGGAGCTGTGGGTTAGTGGTGGTCAGCTGCATGGCTGAGGGCACTGAGTGTAGCTGTGTATGCCTGGGACATTTTGAAGGAGGTCACCATTAACTTCATTACCTCCACCATAGTTTGGCCCCCAGTAAATAACAGGGAGGGAATACAGCCCTGCCCATCAACAGAAAAATGGACTAAAGATTTACTGAACATCACCCAACCCATCAGAACAAGTCCCCTCAGTCAGTTGCTCCATCAGGGAGCTTCCATCAGCCTATTATTCTTCTCCATTAGAGGGCAGACAGACTGAAAATCACAATCACAGGAAACTAACCAATCTGATCACATGGGCCACAGCCTTGTCTAACTTAATGAAACTATGAGCCATGCCATGTAGGGTCACCCAAACTGACAGATCATGGTGGAGAATACTGACAAAATATGGTCCACTGGAAAAGGAAATGGCAGACCTCTTCAATATTCTTGCCTTGAGAACCCCATGAACAGTAAGAAAAAGCAAAAAGATAGGACACTGAAAGATGAACCACTCAAGTCAGTAGGTGCCCAATATGCTACTGGAGATCAGTGGAAAAATAACTCCAGAATGAATTAAGAGACTGAGCCAAAGAAAAAACAACACTCAGTTGTGGGTGTGACTGGTAAAAAAAGTAAAGTCCAATGCTGCAAAAAGCAACATTGCAGAGGAACCTGGAATGTTAGGTCCATGAATCAAGGCAAATCGGAAGTGGTCAAACAGGAGATAGCAAGAGTGAATGTCGATATTTTAGGAATTAGCAAACTAAAATGAACTGGAATGGGTGAATTTAACTGAGATGACCATTATATCTACTACTGTTGACAAGAATCCCTTAGAATAAATGGAGTAGCCCTCATAGTCAATAAAAGAGTTTGAAATGCAGGACTTTGAAGCAATCTCAAAAATGACAGAATGATCTTTGTTCTTTTCCAAGGCAAATCATTCAGTATCACAGTAATCAAAGTCTATGCCCTGACCAGTAATGCTGAAGAAGCTGAAGTTGAATGGTTCTATGAAGACCTTCAAGAACTAACACCCCAAAAAGATGTCCTTTTCATTATAGAGGACTGGAATGCAAAAGTAGGGAGTCAAGAAATACCTGGAGTAACAGGAAAATTTGGCTTGGAGTACAGAATTAAGCAGGAAAAAGGTTAACAGACTTTTGCCAAGAGAATGCTCTGGTCATAGCAACACCCACTTCCAATAGCACAAGAGAAGACTCTACACATGGACATCACCAGGTAGTCAACACCGAAATCAGATTGATTATATTCTCTGCAACCAAAGATGGAGAAGTTCTATACAGTCAGCAAAAGCAAGACTGGGAGCTGACTGTGGCTCAGATCATGAACTCCTTTTTGCCAAATTCAGACTTCAGTTGAAGAAAGGAGGGGAAACCACTAGACCATTCACGTATGACCTAAATCAAATCCCTTATAATTATACAGTGGAAGTGAGAAATATATTCAAGGGATTAGATCTGATAGACAGAGTGCCTAAAGACCTATGGATGGAGGTTCATGATACTGTACAGGAGGCAGAGATCAAGACCATTCCCAAGAAAAAGAAATGCAAAAAGGCAAAATGGTTGTCTGAAGAGGGCTTACAAATAGCTGTGAATAGAAGAGAAGTAAAAGACAAAGGAGAAAATGAAAGATATACCCATTTGAATGCAGAGTCTAAAGAATAGCAAAGAGAGATAAGAAAGCCTTCCTCAGTGATCAATGAAAAGAAATAGAGGAAAACAATAGAATGGGAAGCCTAGAGATCTCTTCAAGAAAATTAAAAATACCAAAGGAACATTTCATGCAAACACAGGCACACTAAAGGACAGACATGGTATAGACTTAACAGAAGCAGAAGATATTAAGAAGAGGTGGGGAGAATACACAGAAGAACTATACAAAAATGATCTTCATGAGCCAGATAATCATGATGGTGTGATCATCAATCAACCTAGAGCCAGACATCCTGGAATGAAAAGTCAAGTAGGCCTTAGCATCACTATGAACAAAGCTAGTGGAGGGGATGGAATTCCACTTGAGCTATTTCAAATCCTAAAAGATAATGCTGTGAAAGTGCTGCACTCAATATGCCAGCAAATTTGGAAAACTCAGCAGTGGCCACAGGACTGGAAAAGGTCAGTTTTCATTCCAATTCCAAAGAAAGGCAATGCCAAAGAATGCTCAAACTACTGTACAAAGGCACTAATCTTATGCACTAGCAAAGTAATGCTCAAAATTCTCCAGCCCAGGCTTCAACAGTACGTAACTGTCAACTTCTAGATGTTCAGGCTGGTTATTGAAAAAGCAGAGGAACCAGAGATAACATTGCCAACATCCACTGGATTATCAAAAAAGCAAGAGAGGTTCCAGAAAAATATCTACTTCTGCCAAAGCTGTTGACTGTGTGGACCACACCAAACTTTGGAAAATTCTTCAAGAAATGGGAATACCAGACCACCTGACCTGCCTTTTGAGAAATCTGTGTGTAGGTCAAGAAGCAACAGTTAAAACTGGACATGGAGCAACAGACTGCTTCCAAATTGGGAAAATGAGTATGTCAAGGCTGTATATGGTCACCCTGCTTATTTAACTTATATGCAGAGTACATCATGAGAAATGCTGGGTTGGATGAAACACAAGCTGTAATCAAGATTGCTGGGAGAAATATCAATAACCTCAGACATGCAGATGACACCACCCTTATGGCAAGAAGTGAAGAAGAATGGAAGAGCCTCTTGATGAAAGTGAAAGAAGAGAGTAACAAAGCTGGTTTAAAAATTAATGTTCAGAAAACTAAGATCATAACATCTGGTCCCATCACATTATAGCAAAGAGTTGGGGAAACAATGGAAACAGTGACAGACTTTATGTTTTGGGGCTCCAAAATCACTTCAGATTGGTGACTGCAGCCATGAAATTAAAAGACATTTACTCCTTGGAAGGAAAGTTATTACTTACCTAGACAGCATATTAAAAAAAAGGAGGCATTATTTTGCCAACAAAGTTCCATCTAGTCAAAGCTATGGTTTTTCCATTAGTCATGTACAGATTTGAGAGTTGGACTATAAAGAAAGCTGATTGCCAAAGAATTGATGCTTTTGAACTGTGGTGTTGGAGAAGACTCTTGAGAGTCCCTTGGAATGCAAAGAGATCCAACCAGTCCATCCTGAACCTAATCAGTCCTGAATATTCATTGGAAAGACTGATGCTAAAGCTGAAGCACCAATACTTTGTTCACATGATGCAAAGAGCTGACTTATTTGAAAAGACCTCGATGTTGGGAAAGATTGAGGACAGGAGGAGAAGGGGATGACAGAGAATGAGCTGGTTGGATGGCATCACTGACTCAATGGACATGAGCTTGAGTAAACTCCAGAAGTTGGTGATGGACAGGGAGGCCTGGTGTGCTGCAATCAATGGGGTCTCAAAGAGTTGGACATGACCTAGTGACTAAACTGAAGTGAAAATAAATAAAACTTCTAAAATACTTAGTAATAGTCACTTAGTTGTGTCTGACTCTTTTTATTCCTGTGTATTGTATAGTCCATTGAATTCTCCAGGCCAAAATACTGGAATGGGTAGCTGTTCTCATCTCCAGCAGATCTTCCCAACCCAGGGACTGAACCCAGGTCTCCTGCATTGCAGGTTAATTCTTTACCAGCTGGGTTACCAGGGAAGCCCATGAATACTGAAGTGGGTAGCCTATCCCTTCTCCAGGGGATCTTCTTGAGCCAGAAATTGAATCCGGGTCTCCTGCATTACAGGCGGCTTTGTTACCAGCTGAGCTACCATGAACACTCTAATAGCACTAAAGCACTTACTATCCACCCACAAGGTCCTTGGATTAATTTCATGTATAGTTTTCTTTCAACTAACCTGTATAGTCATTATTTTAACAATATATGTTCATGACTATTCATTATACCTATATATTTCAATTTATATTATTAATGCATTTGATTTTTAAAATATTCTTTAAAAGGAAATCTAATATAAAACTCAATTAAACTGATTAAATTTATTACAAAAACATATTAAAAAACATCATGTATGTTAGAATTCACCTTGTCATATTTGGTAAAATTTGTACTCTCTAACATTTCCAAGTAATTATAAGATAAATAAAAATAGCCCTCAAAGGGACAAAAATTGATTCTTAGGGGGACACAAATGTTAGGTATTATAATGATGCATCGTCCTCCAAAAATGACACAGTTTGTCCTCAGATACATAGTGTATCTTTTGTATTAAATATCATGGAGCTGGATAATTAGGGAAACAATAATCTAATAAGGGAAGGGTGCAATAACAATAAAAAAAAAAAAAAGAACTAAGATATAAAACACTAAGGATTCTATCTCACTGGATCCCAGAATTCTGTATTCTGAGAGAGAGAGAAAGAGAGAGAGAGGACTATAGTTGTATAATTTTTATGAAGTAGAAAAAAGCAAGTTTAATATACAGATCCACTGTATAGTTATCAGTTATCCACTATTCTAAAATCCCAAAACTTTGTTCTTAAAATCAAATAATTTTCATAAGCTGGCATCTGAAGAGAAACAAATCTAGATATCCCTGAAATCTCATTTCCTACCTTCTTTCTGGTAGCTTGGGCTTCCCTGCTGGCTCAGAGGGTAAAGCATCTGCCTACAATGCGGGAGACCTGGGTTCAGTCCCTGGGATGAGAAGATCCCCTGGAGAAGGAAATGGCAACCCACTCCAGTACACTTGCCTGGAAAATCCCATGGACAGAGAAACCTGGTAGACTACAGTCCATGGGATCACAAAGAGTTGGACACGACTGAGCAACTTCACTTTCTTTCTTTTCTAGTAGCTTATCAAAGAGCTGTCTCAGCAGATCTGAGCTGAATCAAGAGAATAAACAGTATCTAATGCTACCACCAGAGCCTCCACTCCCCCTTTCTAGGGAAGCCACTTCCTTGACCTCCTAAACTTCTATAACTTCATGATCTCCTAGATGTTGCGGTTCATTTGTGTTTTCCATTCTATAAGTGACTGAACATTTGTGGGTTGGAAGTCTTATTCTAGAGTTAGTTCCACATTGTGTTCATCCCACTTACATCCAAACTAAGCACAAACCTGACATGAATCGATGTGAGGTTTTTATTGATTTATACCACTTAATGGACTTCCTTTGTGGCTCAGTAAAGAATCTGCTTACAATGCTGGAGACATAGGTTTGATTCCTGGGTCTGGAAGATCCCCTGGAGAATGTCACAGAAACCCACTCCAGTATTCTTGCCTGGAGAATTCCATGGGCTACAGTCCAAGGGGGCGCAAAAAGTTGGACATGACTGAGCGACTAAGTCTTTCACTCTCACTTTCATACCACTTAATGGAAATATTTATTTGTGTAACACTAGAAATAATCCATATATTTGCTTACTGAGTGTTGCCCCAAGCACCACAGGAGATATTATTAAATATACAGAATATTATTACAGAAATTAAATATTATCTTTCTGAAATTAAAAAAAAATCTGAACTTGAAAAAATCATCTGGCCACAAGTGTTTCAGAAAAAAGGTTAAAAACATGAAGAAAATGCAAAATTTTGCTAGAGTGCTTGAGATATCATAATAAAGAATGAGGTAGGAAATAGGACAAGTAGCCGATGAGTTCTATGAACATTGGGTTTAAGGTTACAAGTAGGTTAGATGTGATATCTCTCTGTGTGTGGGATGAACTTTACAGCTGACTTCCTTAATGCTATGAACTTCTATTGGGCATCCCTCAGGCCTGAACATTTTCCAACTGGTAGTGTCTACATCTTTTTGCTTTAGGGTTTTCTCTGAAGCCAAAGTAGTCTCCCCCTCCTTTTACTAGCAGAGTTCAAAAAAATGATCAGTAACATTTGGTATGTAAATCCTCTGATTCCTTTACCTCTTGAAGCTGGCTTAACACATACTTTATTGGCTATCTTCAACTTCCCTTTTTATTTATTTATTATTTCTGCACTTCTCTGCTTGTGTTTACTCTGTGTTCTCAGTTGCTCAGTAATGTCTGATGCCTTGTGACACCATGGAATGTACTCCGTCGCTCCTCTGTCCATGGGTTTTCCCAGCCAAGAATACTGGAGTGGGTTTGCCATTTCCTCCTCTAGAAGATCTTCCCAACCCAGGGACTGAACCCACATCTCCTGCGTCTCCCACATCAGTAGGCAGATTCTTTACTACTGAGTTGCCTGGGAAACTCAATTGTGTTTATTGCCCCTTTACAATAAACTATGTGTCCTTTCTTCCCTGTCTCTGAGCTGATATTGGGGAAACCTAAACTGAAAGACTTTTAACTTCCCCAGTCTTAACTAAGAGCAAAAATTCTCTAACGGACTCCCATATCAATGCCAGTGCTTCTGCTACCTCTGTATCTCTAATGCTGCCTAAACACCTGCCTGACTTTCTAACAATTTGCTTTTATATTTCTAATGATGATTTTTTGTCTGTCAGTCGATGATTCTGCAGTGTCGGGTTAAACCAATGCTCTTCCCTTCAATAACCTTAGATATGCAGATGATACCACCCTTATGGCAAAAAGTGAAGAGGAACTCAAAAGCCTCTTGATGAAAGTGAAAGTGGAGAGTGAAAAGGTTGGCTTAAAGCTCAACATTCAGAAAACGAAGATCATGGCATCTGGTCCCATCACTACATGGGAAATAGATGGAGAAACAGTGGAAACAGTGTCAGACTATATTTTTCTGGGCTCCAAAATCACTGCAGATGGTGACTGTAGCCATGAAATTAAAAGACGCTTACTCCTTGGAAGGCAAGTTATGACCAACCTAGATAGCATATTCAAAAGCAGAGACATCACTTTGCCAACAAAGGTTCGCCTAGTCAAGGCTATGGTCTTTCCTGTGGTCATGTATGGATGTGAGAGCTGGACTGTGAAGAAGGCTGAGCGCCGAAGAATTGATGCTTTTGAACTGTGGTGTTGGAGAAGACTCTTGAGAGTCCCTTGGACTGCAAGGAGATCCAACCAGTCCATTCTGAAGGAGATCAGACCTGGGATTTCTTTGGAGGGAATGATGCTCAAGCTGAAACTCCAGTATTTTGGCCACCTCATGCGAAGAGTTGACTCATTGGAGAAGACTCTGATGCTGGGAGGGATTGAGGGCAGGAGGAGAAGGGGACGACAGAGGATGAGATGGCTGGATGGCATCACTGACTCGATGAATGTGAGTCTGAGTGACCTCCGAGAGCTGGTGATGGATAGGGAGGCCTGGCGTGCTGCAGTTCATGGGGTCGCAAAGAGTCGGACACGACTGAGCGACTGATCTGATCTGATCTGATCTGATCTTCCCTTCAAGCTGCTTAATTGTTTAAACCTGTTATGTAGTTTCATAACCTACTTTTAAAAGTTATAACATATCAGCTGGATTAGACCTCTGCTGTATTTCCTTTGAATCTAAATGCTTCTCTGTGTCTGAAAATCTCTTAGTGTCAAGCCTACATTCAAGCTGGCAATGATCGTCTTGCTGTATCCCACTATAATTAAGTGGGCTGTGTCCAGCCATTATCTGAGATAATAAGATCTCATGAATCATGATAATTACCATCATAATAAAAATTATGAAAGACTTACTAAGTGCAATGAACTACATTAAATGTTTTATGTGGTATCTCATCTGTATGAACTAGCTCTGTTTATCATCACGTTTAGACTTAGAATGGTAAAATAACATGATCAAGGGCATATGACTATGAAGAGGAAGAGTAGCACTTTATCCCCAGGACATCTGACTGTAGAATCCAGGCTTCTAATCATATCAATACTATGGTATAGACTTGGTTTTAATTTTTCCAAACTAAAGAATTCTTGTCTCTTGGGAAAACAAATCTTAGTTCAATATTAATAATTAGATGGTTTTTATTCATAACCTTGGCACCGTAAAATATTTCTTTTTATCAGACTATACCAAGATTTCCAAGATGGCTATAGATTCGATCTTTCCTTATCTTAACTTGCTGTCTCTCACAGATCAAAAGCTGTAACTAAACAAGAGATACAGTAGCAACTTATAGCTGCTACGTTAGTTCCAACTTTCAAATATTTGTATTATAATTTATGATGAGTAACACAAGTGTTGCAAATAGTCTTAAGCTCTACAAAAAGGAACTAGATAAAATGTCATTAAATTCAGGGCTTATTTTATATCTTAAGATGTTGTTGTATTACAAATGCTAGTTAATAGTTTAATCATTACAAGATGCTTATATGATTAATACCTACTTATCATTTAAATCCTTAAATGTAGCTTTTTTCCCAGATAATCCCCATCCAAATACTGATGTATGCATCAGGTATTTGATGAACATTGAAGCTATTGCTGCATACCTGACTTGTGTTAGGCACTGTACAAAGTATTTTACATACATTATTGTGATAAGCCTCCCAACAACCTCAGAGAATATGAATTAGCTACACTTTCTTTTTCAAAGAAACTGAAAAATGAAAATATTTTGACCAACTGCTCAGAGTCACAACTTATAAATTAAAAAATCAATTGGGAATTTTTGAGTTTCGCATTCTCTAACATTATTTCTTTTCTTAAAAAAAAAAAAAAATCTTTAAAAATTGTGGTAAAGGATACACCACAAAAAAATTTACCACTGTGACCATTTTTAAGTGTTCAGTTTCTAGCATTATGTACGTTCACAGTGTTGTGCAACCATCACCACCATTCATTTCCAAAACTATTTTTCATCTTTCCAAATGAAAACTCTGTACCATTAAATGATAAATCTCCATTCCCCCCACTCTTCAGTTCATAACAACAACCAATTTACTTTTCTATGAAATTGACTACTATAGGAGCCTCACATGGGGATTTCCTGTTGGTTCAAGTAGTAAAGTATTTGGCTGCAATTCAGGAGACACGAGATGTGGGCTTAATCTCTGGGTGAGGAAGAACCCTTGGAGGAGGGCATGATAATCCATTCCAGTATTCTTTCTGGCAAAATTTCATCAACAGAGAAACCTGGTGGGATATAGTCCATGGGGTTGGGAAGAGCTGGACATGACTGGAGTGACTGAGCACACACACAAAGGGATCTCACATAAGTGGAATCATATGGTACTCATCCTTTGTTTATTGGCTTAATTCACTTAGCTAATATCATCAAGATTTATCCAAATTGCAGTATGCATGATAATTTCCTGTCTTTTTTAAAGCTGAATAATATGCGTGCTGAGATTCATGGGGTCGCAAAGAGTCAGACATGACTGAGAGACTGAACTGAACTGATATATATATATATATATATATATATAAAACATATTATGTTTCTTCCTTCATCTGTTGTTACTTGGGTACTTCCATATTTTGGCTGCTGTGAACCTTGGTTTACAAATAACTGAATCCTTGCTTTCAATTATTTGGGGTATATAACTAGAAGTGGAATTGCTGGACCACGGTCTATAATTACTTTTTTATGGAAATGCCATACTGTTTTCCACAGAGCCTGCTCTGTTTTACATCCCCACTAACAGTGTTCAAGGACTGCAATTTATTCACGTGCTCACTGACAGTAATTTTTATCCAGTTTTTTTTTTTTTTTTTTTAATAATAGCCCTCCTAATCAGTTTGAGGTTGAATCTTATTTTATTTTTTATTTGCATTTGCCTAATGATTAGTGATATTAAGGATCTTTTATGTGCTCATCAACTAATTGTATGTCTTTTGTGGAGAAATATCCTTTCAAGTCCTTTATCCATTTCTAAATTATATTGCTTTCTTAGCACTCAATTTTAGTTAAGTGCTCTGGATATATTAACTCCTTATCAGATATGTGATTTGCAAATATTTTCTCTTGAATAATCTAAGTTCATTCATCTGCATGTGGATATTCTGTTTTCCCTAAAATAATTGTTTAAAATTTTGACTTTTCTTCATTGAATGATTTTGGTACCTTGTAGAAATTATTTAATCACGTGTGAGAAAGTTTCTGGACTCTCAATCCCATCTGTCTATGTCTTTATGTTAGTACCACACTGTTTTGATTACTGTAGTTTTGTAGTGTTTGAAATCAGGAAGCATGAGACCTCCAATTTGGTTTTTCTCAAGTTGTTTTGTCTGTCCAAAGTTTTTTGAGATTTCATATGAATTTTATGTAGATGACTTTGAGGGTAATATTGCCATCTTAAAATAGTAATTCTTCCAGTTAGTGAACATAGATTGGCTTTCTATTTTTTTTTGTTGTTGTTGTTGTTATTCTTTAAATTATTTTGTCAACACCAGTAGTTTTCATCATACAGGTCTTTTGCCACCTTGGTTAAATTTATTTCTAAGTATTTTATTCTTTTGGTGCTACTGTAAATGAAATTGACTGCTTAATTTCCTCTTCTTATTTTTTTTTTTTTTTTTTTTTTTAGCATGTGGAAACACAACTGATTTTTCAGTGTTGATTTGGTATAATGCAAATTTACTAAATTTGTTTACTAATTCTAACAAAGTTTTGTTTGAACCTACTTCTTTATGGCATTTCATTTTGCTATATTACTTTGCCTCTATAGTTAGCTTGACTTCCAGTCACTATCAATGGAATTGTTACAGAGTCATAACTCTCATTTGTTTCCCCACATCCAAAGGGGGGTTGTGAAAATAATAATAAAATAATAATACCAATGCTATTAAAACATAAATCTAAGCAAAAGTTGATATTAGCCCTTCTCCACTACAATACATGCTTTTTTTCTTGCCCTGAGCATAATTCAATCAAAATATAATTTTTAAGCCTATCATGGGACAGTGACTTGCTAGTACTTAATACCTGAGCCTCAGTTTCCCCTTCTATTACTTGGTATAATCAGAAATTTTGAGGATTCAATAAAATGAATTAAGGTAATAGACAGACTGTGCTGTGCTTAGTTGCTCAATCATGTCCGATTCTTTGTGACCCCATGGACTATAGCATATCAGGCTCTTCTGTCCATGGGATTATCCAGGCAAGAATACTGGAGTGGGTTGCCATGCTCTCTTCCAGGGGATCTTCTCGACCAGGGATCTAAATGGGGGCTCCTGCATTGCAGGCAAATTCTTTCCTATCTGAGCCAGCAGGGAAGCCCAATGGACAGACTATCTGGCTTATAAATCAGTGAACAGTAAAATCTATTATCTCACAATGTCCTCACATCAAATAAAATAATATATATGAAAAAAAAAAAAAAAAACTGATCCAGAAAACTGTCTATATAGTGAAAAGTAAAAGTGAAAGCCGTTCAGTCTTGTCTGACTCTTTGTGACTCCAAGGACTGTAGCCTCCCAGGCTCCTCTGTCCATGGAATTCTCTAGTTCAGAATCCTGGAGTGGGTAGCCATTCCATTCTCCAGGGAATCTTCCCAACCCAGCGATCGAGCCCAGGTCTCCCACATTGCATCTATATAAGAAAATGATTTTTAAGGCGTATATTCTTTCACTTACTGACCAATGAGGAAGATATTTAACCTGTAAGACTTCTACAGGAACAATGAGTTTCCAGTCCTTGAAAACAGAGTGGTCATTAAATGTTCTTTGCACTTGTCTCCTGCAATTGGGTTACTAAAAATTGCCCCCTGATCAGGAAGCCCCATTATTTCCACAGTCTCTTTGTCACTGCTAACAAGTACCTCCTAAACATATGTAGCTACTTCACATGAAAGCTCTAAAGTGCATAGTAATTCAGCCATAGTTTAATGAGTATTAACGTGTTTATATTTGTAAGACATTTAGAATGCTGTATGATACATAGATGGTATTATACAATTATTTATTCAGTAACTAAAATGTGAACAGTTATGTGCTATAAATGTTATGTCTTTGTTTTCTGCTTAATTGGGTGATTTTGTGTTGTTTTATATAAAATTCTAATAAGAAAGTATAAGAGTAGAGAACTTCTGTAGAGTATGGAAGAGATAGAAACTTCAGCAATTATTATTATTATTTTTTGCTATTATCTGGTCAGCCTTAATTGATAAAAAATACCTTACATATTTGGTAAAATATGTTGATGTTTTACAAAACATGGCTTCAAAAATTCTTAAGGTTTTTTTCTTCTTCTGCGTATCTCAGGATAGACTGTAAGTGCTTGGCTGTTTATTTATAAATATCATATTAGTTCAGTTCAGTTCAGTTCAGTCCCTCAGTCATGTCTGACTCTTTGCGACCCCATGAATCACAGCACGCCAGGCCTCCCTGTCCATCACCAACTCCCAGAGTTCACTCAGACTCATGTCCATCGAGTCAGTGATGCCATCCAGCCATCTCATCCTCTGGCATCCCCTTCTCCTCCTTCCCCCAATCCCTCCCAGCATCAGCGTCTTTTCCAATGAGTCAACTCTTTGCATGAGGTGGCCAAAGTACTTGAGTTTCAGCTTTAGCATCATTCCTTCCAAAGAAATCCCAGGGCTGATCTCCTTTAGAATGGAATTGTTGGATCTCCTTGCAGTCCAAGGGACTCTCAAGAGTCTTCTCCAAGACCACAGTTCAAAAGCATCAATTCTTTGGGGCTCAGCTTTCTTCACAGTCCAATTCTCACATTCATACATGACCACTGGAAAAACCATAGCCTTGACTAGACGGACCTTTGTTGGCAAAGTAATGTCTATGCTTTTGAATATGCTATCTAGGTTGGTCATAACTTTTCTTCCAAGGAGTAAGTGTCTTTTAATTTCATGGCCACAGTCATCATCTGCAGTGATTTTGGAGCCCCCCAAAATAAAGTCTGACATTGTTTCCACTGTTTCCCCATCTATTTCCCATGAAGTGTTAGGATCATATTAGTTAAGATATAGTTATTGATTAACTCTTCAGTGTTGAGCATGGAACAGTTATCTGTGGATCCACTGTGGACTGGGGAAGTAGTGATCTTGAAATAACAATTAGCATACTTGTCAGCACAGAAAAAGTTAAGATTTTGGAGTTATACCAAATTGAAGTGTTAGTGTTAGAATTCCTGAAGAACACGTTTCTTTAAGGAACTTTTTTCACTTTATGACACCCATATAGGATAAAATTATACTTGGTGTGTAGATAATCTGATGTCAAAGCCTTAATTAATAGGGTATTCAGCTCAAAGAGCAACTTATGAAAGTATAAGTGATCAATCTGGAACCACCTATGTACTATGAAACTCTACTATGAAATGCAGAGGAAAAAAGCATTAGATTGATGCTGATGAAAAAACATCAGAGGGTGTGGAGAACTTAAAACATAAAGAAGGAGGGGGCTGTACATCTCTCAAGGATAGACTTTAATATGTCCTTTAAAGGACATACTTGCTGGAATATAAGGTGGTTCTTTCACAAACTGGGTGCCTTTCAGAAATTAAAAAGTCCTGGGAACACCTGTGTTTGGAAAGGGAATAATATATGGTCATACAAAAATTGATACTTTTCTGTGTATATAGGCAAAGTGAACAAAGCCACTGTTAGCTTTGGCAACTGTTCACAGTTATTATAGCATCTACAGTGAGCCTGAACACTTTCATAACTAAGTGAAAATGTGTTATTATAGCTTTAAAATAAGGCTCTGTGCTTTTAAAATAAGAAAAGCATGCATAAAAATAGAATGCTTACTATGATAAATAAAAACAGTTGATATAAATGCAAACATAACACGTTAAAACTATTCAACAGATTTCACAAAAAAGATGTGTCTCTGAATTGCCTTGAAATTGGAGACTCTCTTATTTATATTTTTCCTGAACTACAGGGACTAGCTACCCATGTTGCACATTAGTAGTTACTCCATTGAATGTAAGGAATGTTAATATTGTTACCATAAATTTCGAAGAATTTTAACCTAACTTCTGAAGTAAACATATTTACTAAGGCTCTATTTTTATATAATGTCTATAAATTATTAATATAGTAGTTATTATACTATTACCATAATAATCTATCTAAAACCAAACTACAAAACGATTGCTTGATGAATCATAGATTGTAAAATTTTAAAGCAAAACAGGTTAAAATAATCATAAAGGGAAATGCTTATTGAAGTACTATACTTCAGGAAAGAGAGAAGGCAATGGCAACCCACTCCAGTACTCTTGCCTGGAAAATCCCATGGGAGGAGCTTTGTAGGCTGCAGTCCATAGGGTCGCTAAGAGCCAGACATGACTGAGCAGCTTCACTTTAACTTTTCACTTGCATGTATTGGAGAAGGAAATGGCAACCTACTCCAGTGTTCCTGCCTGGAGAATCCCAGAGATGGTGGAGCCTGGTGGGCTGCCATCTGTGGGGTCACACAGAGTCAGACAAGACTGAAGTGACTTAGCAGCATACTTCAGGAAAACAGTTCAAGAAAAATATGATTTAAAATAAAGACTATGAATCAAAGGGTTAGACAGAGGAAAGTAAAGCATGATCATTATAGGAAGGCAGTATTTGTACAAAGATCATCAAAATGGTCTTGGCATTCCTTGAATTTAAAAAATAGAATAAAAGCACTAATAGTAGGAGAGAGAGATAATCTGATAGTGGTATTACTTTCAATGCTCTTATTATGTACAGGAAAATGTTGAGTATTTCTCTGTAGCGAAATTCTCATTCATGGTCTGTCCAACTAACAACTCACTTTTTTCTATTTTATCTTTCACTAGTCTCCTTATACTGCTGTGTGACCCATCTCCATCATAAAGAATACACAGCCCAAATTCCAATTTTACTGAAATGCAGTATACTGGGAATCAGATCAGATCAGATCAGATCAGTCGCTCAGTCGTGTCCGACTCTTTGCGACCCCATGAACCGCAGCACGCCAGGCCTCCCTGTCCATCACCAGCTCCCGGAGGTCACTCAGACTCGCATCCATCGAGTCAGTGATGCCATCCAGCCATCTCATCCTCTGTCGTCCCCTTCTCCTCCTGCCCTCAATCCCTCCCAGCATCAGAGTCTTCTCCAATGAGTCAACTCTTCGCATGAGGTGGCCAAAATACTGGAGTTTCAGCTTTAGCATCATTCCTTCTAAAGAAATTCCTGGGAATAGTCCTTTAATAATATAGTTTCAAACTATCTTGCTATTATACATTAATTTTCTCTGCCTGTAATGCCTTTCTTTTTCTTCTCTATTTTGTTATTTCCTGGTCTAAATTCTACTTGTGAGGTTCTTGATGGAAGGAGCTGTGCTTTATTCTTTTTGTATCCCCAGATCAGGCCACATTATAAGATCTAAATAAATTAACAAAATCAAGAGTGTTTGATTAAAATAATTGAATGCAAAAAGTAAAAAAAAAATCAGAAAGATGAAAATTATTTTAATAGATACAAAACACAGGATTATTCCAATTTAAAAAATTATGCATTATAAAATAGAGAATTTTTGCTGAATTACTATTGCTTATTTAGTTACATTTCTAGGAGAAAAATTAGGGTAAAAGCATATAAAGAGAAAAGACATTGAAGTGGGGGTCAAAATAACAGGAAATCCTGTATCTGTTGCCAATCAATTCTCTAATGAGGGAAATAATGTTATCATCTGACCAGTCTATAAAAAATAAATAAATAAAAGCAAAAAACTCCTATGTGCCTTTCTTCCATATGTTTGAATTCACATCATATTTAGGATTACTGTTGATTTTTTCTATATCATAAGTAGTAATAAGTTTCATAAATAATAATGCAGTTAATAAAATAAAAATTTGAAATGTTTCCATTTTTATTTCTTACATGTGCTATACTCCAATAATAAGATATGGTAAACAACACATTATGTTGAAACAATAGCACAGGTAGCAAGAGCTGGCTGGGAGTAGCCTAGGAGAGCAGCTTTTGACATGGGAAGTTTGACATGTCTATTATACTATGGGAAGTCTTTGGTGCTGCTCACTGGTATCCAGTTTCCCACTCTTCTAGGCATACAGAAAGCGGAACTTACTCAGTTCCCTGCGTTTGGGTGTTTCTACTTAGTTGAACATGATTTAGTGACCAAATAACAATAGCAGCAACAAAATTGTGGTAAGGGAAGTAAACGTCATGTCATTCTAAGATGCAATTTTTAATTCCCAGGGTGATAAACTCTAGAGTTCTCTTTGCCATGTTAAGGTGATTGTGAAATTTTGGAGGTATTTAATTCCACATTAAAACATATCATATCCTGACTGTTAAGAGAATTCAGTTCATACTTGTGATATGTGATATTTGATTAGGTGTTCAGAGGCAGGTAATTAGGTAAAATCAAAGGCTAGAAAGATGGAAATCCGGGACAGGCTTACTAAGAAGTCAAATAAAATTTTAAGTCTCAGGGACCCCTACTTATGTGGTTCACTTTATAGCTCTGGATAGAACTCAGTAATGTGTTCATATTTATTTTACATGTTAACATTTACAAAATGTGCAAAAATCAGGTATTATAATCTCATTTTGTAAAGACCACTCTCTCATTTTACTGTAATTTCCTATCCATTTATCTAAGGCAAAATTGAGTTGGAGATATATTTAGTTTTAGCTTAATGAAATATAAGAATGTGACTCACAACTTAAAGCTAAATTGTTTTTAGCCATGCGAGTACAGAAATGCTTTCCAGAATATTTTTGCAACCCTTTGTGCCAAGTCACTTGGAATTATTCAGTAGAAACATGTCATGAAACACCTGAAACCAGAAGGTGAATTCTTTTGAAGGAATGATGCTAAAGCTGAAACTCCAGTACTTTGGCCACCTCATGTGAAGAGTTGACTCATTGGAAAAGACTCTGATGCTGGGAGGGATTGGAGGCAGAAGGAGAAGGGGACGACAGAGGATGAGATGGCTGGATGGCATCACTGACTCAATGGACGTGAGTCTGAGTGACCTCCAGGAGTTGGTGATGGACAGGGAGGCCTGGCGTGCTGCGATTCATGGGGTTGTAAAGAGTCGGACATGACTGAGAGACTGAACTGAACTGAACTGAACAAGACTGAAACATTTAAAGTTAGAAACTCATATATGTAATATTGTTTCTAATTATCAAATTATAAAATCGTAAGTGGAGGATTTATTTTCTATAGAAGCCTAATCAAAACTGAAGTTCTTTCCTATCTGTAATATAGGAAATAGTGTGATATATATATATATATATATATATATAAAACAATAAAAACACAATGTCTTTTTCATTTTTATACAAGTTATAGAATTTATCAGAATTCTTTTTGTATTAATGGAGCAAAAAAATAATAATGGGGCAAAAATGTGCACCATTATTACTAACAATAGTATTTCTATGCATGGAGTCTAATGTTTCATGTATCCTAATTGTCAATAATTTAAAAAAGATCTATGATGCTAAAGAAAAGAGATTTACATTTCTACTCTCTGAGAGAAAAATGTTATATTATAAAACATTAATATTAAAACATTGATTGAAATATTACTATTATAAAAATTAATATACTATTATTCATAATATGTAATAATGCAGTCAAAAAAGAAAATATTTTTTTAAACTTCCGATGGCTCTGATATTTATCATGTTTTACACATGTGATTATTTTGTGATATATCTTTTCTATTTCTTGACTGTGCCACATGATTGGCAGGATCTTAGTTCCCCAAGCAGGGACCTAACCCATGCCACTTTTAGTGGAAGAGCAGAGTCTTAACCACTGGACTATCAGAGCATTTAGTTCAGTCAGTTCAGTCACTCAGTCATGTCCAACTCTTTGCGACCCCATGTAATGCAGCACTCCAGGCCTCCTTTTCTTTCACCATCTCCCGGAGCTGCTCAAACTCATGTTCCATCAAGTTGGTGATACCATCCAATCATCTCATTGCAAATATTCAATTTTGTTCCTTATTTTGGGCTTATAATTTGTATTTACTTTTTAAAGGCAGGCTTCTAAGCTTCTCTGAAAACTTGAACATGTACCATTATACTAACACTGTGGTGGTATAACTTTTATCAATAATTAAGCTTGTTTCGATACTTTGGGACTCAAAAAATGTCTAAAAATCTTATAACCCTGGGGTTACTGGTTGAAATACAGATTCTTAATAATGTGTGGTTATTGGCTGAATTTGGTCAAGTGTTAATAGAAATTATCCCAGAACATAACTGACAGTGATGAATGAAAATAGACAAAGTCCCTTAATTAAGGGCCCTATAGATTTGGAATAAGAAGCTATTTAACCATAGATAGTTAAATGTGTCATTTAAAACAAACTGAAAATCAAGATATTTGTACATGAATATTCAAAGCAGTTTTATTATCAGTGGACAAAAACTATAAACAACTCAAATGCCCATCAATAAGTAAATGAATAAACACATTTTCCTTTACATCCACAAAATGGAATACAACAGAATAATACAATAGGGATGAATGTCAAAATAATTACACTAAATACAGCAAATAAAATTCAATCTATATAGAATTATAGTCACAAAACAGATAGATCAGTTTTTTGTTTGAGGGTAAGGGATATAACGGAGGCTATGGACAAAAAGGCATGAAGAAACTTTTGCAGGTGATTACTTTGTCTATTATATTAGCTGTGGAGATGCTTTCACAGGTATATACACATCAGAAACTCAGCAAACTACACTTGAAATGTGTCATTTATTGTCAATTACATCTCAAAAGTTTAAATGCTTACTTTGTGGGAAAAAAAAAGTCTGATTAATACTCAGTTTTGTTATGAGGGAAAAAAAGAATATGGCCTTTCATTCATTAATTAGTCTTTGAAAGAATAGAACTGGTAACCAGTATCTTCATGATTGAAAATGCACACGTATGTATTTCAAATGTATGTCACAGAGAAAACATACTTCATGTGTGGATTTCCCAATGAAGCCTGAGAGTGTGGCATTTATAATTAAGTCAAAGGTAGGAGTGAAAAAATGTAAAAGAGAGTAAGAAAGAGCATTGTATTCATTCTGTGAGGGTAAAAATATTTTCATTTTTAATTTAAAAAAAGCCAAACTGAGAAATATTCTAGAAAATAGCTGGACAATGACTATTGGCATATATTACTGATTTGGAATCTACTTGATGATGAATTCACTCAAATTCAAGGTTTGAGACAAGTAGCAGGGCCAAAAATAACATGGAACCTGAATTTAAACGGGTCTATGTCTGAGGCTTAGAATAACTTTTGATTCCAAATCCACAGAATGCATAAAATCAGGAGTGAATTCCCATGTAAACTATAGGGTTTGGGCGATTACTATGTGTCCAGTTAGATTCAGAGATTGTAACAACATACCACTCTAGTAGGTTATGCAGATAAATGGGGATGTTCTAGTTTTGGGGCAGGTGTGTGAAGGGACAAGGGAATGTATGGGGAAATCTCTGTACCTTCCTTCAATTTTGCTGTGAATTCAAAACTACTCTACAAAAAAAAAAAAAAAGAGGTTTGAATAAAAAGACAAAACCAAAAACAGAACAACAACTAAAAACTCTCCATTTGCAAATTTCTAAAGTAGACTGTCAGCTGAGAAATCTTCTTATCTTCTTACCCATCCATCTACTCTCACACACAACCAAGAAATTTTGATATTCAGTGTCTACTTTCTTTGCAATGTTAACTTAATTAAACAAGGAGGCTATTAGGCTGAGAGAGCTCTCATGCCTTAACAGGCTACAAAAATAAACCGAAATCTAAGCATGTAAATGCCTGAAAGTTATAAAACCAAAACCTAAGGCCAACCACTCAACAAAAAGACAACTTTAACTACTCAGTACAGTTTAGTTCAGTCTGTCAGTTATGTCCAACTATTTGCCACTCCATGGACTGCAGCACACCAGGTCTCCCGGTCCATTGCCAACTCCCAGAGTTTACCCAAACTCATGTCCTTTGAGTTGGTGATGCCATTCAACCATCTCATCCTCTGTCGTCCCCTTATCCTCCCACCTTCAATCTTTTCAGCATCAGAGTCTTTCCAATGAGTCATTTCATCGCATCAGGTCAAAGTATTGGAGTTTCAGCTTCAGTATCAGTCCCTCCAATGGATATTCAGGAGTGATTTCCTTTAGAATGGACTGGTTGGGTCTCCTTGCAGTCCAAGGGACTCTCAAGAGTCTTCTCCAACACCATATTTCAAAAGCATCAATTCAAAAAATGCTCGGCTTACTTTACAATCCAACTCTCACATGCATACACAACTACTGGAAAAACTATAGCTTTGACTTCAGTTCACTTCAGTCATTCAGTCATGTCTGACTCTTTGGAACCCCATGAAGCGCAGCATGGCAGGCCTCCTTGTCCATCATCAATTCCTGGAGTTCACCCTAGCTCATGTCCATTGAGTCGGTGATGCCATCCACCATCTCATCCTGTGTCGTCCCCTTATCATTCTGCCCTCAATCTTTCCCAGCATCAGGGTCTTTTCAAATGAGTCAGCTCTTCACATCAGGTGGCCAAAGTATTGGAGTTTCAGGCTGAGCATCAGTTCTTCCAATGAACACCCAGGACTGATCTCCTTTAGAATGGACTGGTTGGATCTTCTTTGGAACTCTGCATTCAGATGCTTATATTTTTCCTTTTCTCCTTTGCTTTTCATTTCTCTTCTTTTCACAGCTATTTGTAAGGCCTCCCCAGACAGCCATTTTGCTTTTTTGCATTTCTTTTCCCTGGGGATGGTCTTGATCCCTGTCTCCTGTACAATGTCACGAACCTCTGTCCATAGTTCATCAGGCACTCTATCAGATCTAGTCCCTTAAATCCATGTTCCACTTCCACTGTATAATCATAAAGGATTTGATTTAGGTCATACCTGAATAGTCCAGTGGTTTTCCATACTTTCTTCAATTTAAGTCTGAATTTGCCAATAAGGAGTTCATGAACTGAGCCACAGTCAGCTCCTGGTCTTGTTTTTGATGACTGTATAGAGCTTCTCCATCTTTGGCTGCAAAGAATATAATCAATCTAATTTAAGTGTTGATCATCTGGTGATGTCCATGTGTAGAGTCTTCTCTTGTGTTTTTGGAAGAGGGTGTTTGCTATGACCAGTGCACTTTCTTGGCAAAACTCTATTAGTCTTTGCCCTGCTTCATTCCGTATTCCAAGGCCAAATTTGTCTGTTACTCCAGGTGTTTCTTGACTTTCTACTTTTGCATTCCAGTCCCCTATAATGAAAAGGATATCTTTTTTGGATGTTAGTTTTAAAAGGTATTGTAGGTCTTTATGGAACCATTCAACTTCAGCTTCTTCAGCGTTACTGGTTGGGGCATAGACTTGCATTACCATGATATTGAATGGTTTGCCTTGGAAACGAAAAGAGATCATTCTGTCGTTTTTGAGATTGCATCCAAGTACTGTATTTCAGACTCTTTTGTTGACGATGATGGCTACTCCATTTTTTCTAAGGGATTCCTGCCCACAGTAGTAGTTATAACGGTCATCAGAGTTAAATTCACCCATTCCAGTCCATTTTACTTCGCTGATTCCTAGAATGTCGACATTCACTCTTGCCATTTCCTATTTAACCACTTTCAGTTTGCCTTGATTCATGGACATAACATTCCACGTTCCTATGCAATATTGCTCTTTACAGCATTGGACCTTACTTCTATCACCAGTTACGTCCACAACTGGGTATTGTTTTTGCTTTGGCTCCATCCCTCCATTCTTTCTGGAGTTATTTCTCCATTGATCTCCAATAGCATATTGGTCACCTACTGACCTGGGAAGTTCCCCTTTCAATATCCTATCATTTTGCCTCTTCATAATGTTCATGGGGTTCTCAACAAAAAAATACTGAAGCTGTTTGCCATGGCCTTCTCCAGTGGACCACATTCTGTCAGACCTCTCCATCTCCTGTTTGACCACTCCCAATTTGCCTTGATTTATGGACCTAACTTTCCAGGTTGTTATGCAATGTTGCTCTCTACAGCATCAAACTTTACTTCCATCACAAGTCACATCCACTACTTTGTGTTGTTTTTTCTTTGACTCTGTCTCTTCATTCCTTCTGGAGTTATTTCTCCACTGATTTGCAGTAGCATATTGGACACCTACTAAACTGGGTGGTTCATCTTTCAGTGCCCTATCTATTTGACTCTTGACTGTGTAGATCACAATAAACTGTGGAAAATTCTGAAAGAGATGGGAATACCAGACCACCTGATCTGCCTCTTGAGAAATCTGTATGCAGGTCAGGAAGCAACAGTTAGAACTGGTCATGGAGCAACAGACTGGTTCCAAATAGGAAAAGGAGTACTTCAAGGCTGTATATTGTCACCATGTTTATTTAACTTATATGCAGAGTACATCATGAGAAATGCTGGACTGGAAGAAACACAAGTTGGAATCAAGATTGCCGGGAGAAATATCAATAATCTCAGATATGCGGATGACACCACCCTTATGGCAGAAAGTGAAGAGGAACTAAAAAGCCTCTTGATGAAAGTCAAAGTGGAGAGTGAAAAGGTTGACTTAAGCTCAACATTCAGAAAACGAAGATCATGGCATCTGGTCCCATCACTACATGGGAAATAGATGGAGAAACAGTGGAAACAGTGTCAGACTTTATTTTTCTGGGCTCCAAAATCACTGCAGATGGTGACTGTAGCCATGAAATTAAAAGACGCTTACTCCTTGGAAGGAAAGTTATGACCAACCCAGATAGCATATTCAAAAGCAGAGACATCACTTTGCCAACAAAGGTTCATCTAGTAAAGGCTATGGTCTTTCCTGTGGTCATGTATGGATGTGAGAGCTGGACTGTGAAGAAGACTGAGTGCCGAAGAATTGATGCTTATGAACTGTGGTGTTGGAGAAGACTCTTGAGAGTCCCTTGGACTGTAAGGAGATCCAACCAGTCCATTCTGCAGGAGATCAACCCTGGGATTTCTTTGGAGGGAATGATGCTAAAGCTGAAACTCCAGTATTTTGGCCACCTCATGCGAAGAGTTGACTCATTGGAGAAGACTCTGATGCTGGGAGGGATTGGGGGCAGGAAGAGAAGGGGATGACAGAGGATGAGATGGCTGGATGGCATCACTGACTCGATGGATGTGAGTCTGAGTGACCTCCGGGAGTTGGTAATGGACAGGGAGGCCTGGCGTGCTGCAGTTCATGGGGTCACAAAGAGTCGGACACGACTGAGCGACTGATCTGATCTGATCTGACTGTTCATGGGGTTCT
This sequence comes from Tragelaphus eurycerus, assembly GCA_935064755.1. Lineage (NCBI taxonomy): Eukaryota > Metazoa > Chordata > Mammalia > Artiodactyla > Bovidae > Tragelaphus > Tragelaphus eurycerus. The sequence goes on from CAKXYN010000004.1 coordinate 11,398,960, forward strand.
CAAAACAAGAATACTGAAGTGGTTTGCGATTCCCTTTTCCAGTGGACCACATTTTGTCAGAACTCTCCACCATGACCCGTCTGTCCTGGGTGGCCCTACATGGCATGGCTCATTGAGTTAGACAAGGCTGTGGTTTCATTGAATTAGACAAGGCTGTGTTCCATGTGAACAGATTGGTTAGTTTCTGGTGATTGTGGCTTTCTGTCCGTCTGCCCTCTGATGGAGAAAGATAAGAGGCTTATGGAACCTTCCTGATGGAAGAGATTGACTGATGGGGAAATTGGGTCTTGTTCTGATGGGCAGGGCCTTGTTCAGTAAATCTTCAACCCAATTTTCTGTCGATGGGTGGGGCTGTGTTCCCTCCCTGTTATTTACCTGGGGTCAAACTATGGTTGCCCTAGGTAAATAATTTCAGTTCAGTTCAGTCCCTCAGTCATGTCTGAGTCTTTGTGACCTCACGAATTGCAGCACGCCAGGCCTCCCTGTCCATCACCAACTCCCAGAGTTCACTCAAATTCATGTCATCGAGTCAGTGATGCCATCCAGCCATCTCATCCTCTGTTGTCCCCTTCTCCTCCTGCCCCCAATCCCTCCCAGCATCAGAGTCTGTTCCAGTGAGTCGACTGTTTGCATAAACTGGCCAAAGTACTGGAGTTTCAGCTTTAGCATCATACCTTCCAAACACCCAGGCCTGATCTCCTTTAGAATGGACTTGTTGGATCTTCTTGCAGTCCATGGGACTCTCAAGAGTCATCTCCAACATCATAGTTCAAAAGCATCAATTCTTTGGCGTTCAGCTTTCTTCACAGTTCAACTCTCACATCCATACATGACCACTGGAAAAACCAAAGCCTTGAGTAGACAGAACTTTGTTGACAAAGTAATGTCTCTGCTTTTGAATATGCAGTCTAGGTTGGTCATAACTTTCCTTCGAAGGATTAAGCATCTTTTACTTTCATGGCTGCAATCACCATCTGCAGTGATTTTGGAGCCCTTCAAAATAAAGTCTGACACTGTTTCCATTGTTTTCCCATCTATTTCCCATGAAGTGATGGGACCAGATAACATGACATCTGGTCATGGCATTAGTTTTCTGAATGTTGAGCTTTAAGCCAACTTTTTCTCTCTCCTCTTTCACTTTCATCAAGAGGCTTTTTAGTTCCTCTTCACTTTCTGACATAACGGTGGTGTCATCTGCATATCTGAGGTTATTGATATTTCTCCCCGCAATCTTAATTCCAGCTTGTGCTTCTTCTAGCGCAGTGTTTCTCATGATGTACTCAACATAGAAGCTAAATAAGCAGGGTGACAATATACAGTCTTGACAAACTCCTTTTCTTATTTGTAAGCAGTCTGTTGTTCCATGTCCAGTTCTAACTGTTATTTCCTGCCCTGCATATAGGTTTCTCAAGAGGCAGGTCAGGTGGTCTGTTATTCCCATCTCTTTCAGAATTTTCTAGTTTATTGTGATCCACACAGTCAAAGACTTTGACAGAAATAGATGCTTTTGGCCAAAATAGAAAGCAGAAATAGATGTTTTTCTGGAACTCTCTTGCTTTTTCGGTGATCCAGCAGATGTTGGCAATTTGATCTCTGGTTCCTCTGCCTTTTCTAAAACCAGCTTGAACATCAGCAAGTTCACGGTTCACATATTGCTGAAGCCTGACTTGGAGAATTTTGAGCACTACTTTACTAGTGTGTGAGATGAGTGCAATTGTGTGGTAGTTTGAGCACTCTTTGGCATTGCCTTTCTTTGGGATTGGAATGAAAACTGACCTTTTCCAGTCCTGTGGCCAGTGCTGAGTTTTCCAAATTTGCTGGCATATTGAGTGCAGCACTTTCACAGCATCATCTTTCAGGATTTGGAATAGCTCCACTGGAATTCCATCACCTCCACAAGCTTTGTTCGTAGTGATGCTTTCTAAGGTCCACTTGACTTCACACTCCAGGATGTCTGGCTCTAGGTCAGTGATCACACCATCGTGGTTATCTTGGTCTTCCATCGTGATTATCTTGGTCTTCAAGATCTTTTTTGAACAGTTCTGTGTATTCTTTCCACCTCTTCTTAATATTTTCTGCTTCTGTTAGATCCATACCGTTTCTGTCCTTTACTGAGCCCATCTTTGTATGAAATGTTCACTTGGTATCTCTAATTTTCTTGAAGAGATCTCTAGTCTCTTCTATTCTGTTGTTTCCCTCTATTTCAAGCACTGATCATGTCCAAGTAGCAGTGATTGCACAGGGGCAGGAGGGCCGAGAGGAGCTACTCCACGTTCAAGGTCAGTAGGAGCGGTGGTGAGGAGATACCCTTCATCCAAGGTGAGGAGCAGAGGCTTTGCTTTTCTGGAGCAGCCGTGAAGAGATACCCTCCATCCAAGATAAGAGAAACACAAATAAGATGGTAGGTGTGGCGAGAGGGCATCAGAGGGCAGACACACTGAAACCATACTCACAGAAAACTAGTTAATCTGATCACACGGATCACAGCCTTGTCTAACTCAGTGAAACTAAGCCATGCTGTGTCAGGTCACCCAAGACGGGAGGGTCATGGTGGAGAGGTCTGACAGAATATGGTCTGCTGGAGAACGGAATGGCAAACCACTTCATTATTCTTGCCTTGAGAACCCTGGAACTGTATGAAAAGGCAAAATGCTAAGATACTGAAAGAGGAACTCCTCAGATCAGATCAGATTAGTTGCTCAGTCATGTCCGACTCTTTGCGACCCCATAAATTGCAGCACTCCAGGCCTCCCTGTCCATCACCAACTCCCGGAGGTCACTCAGACTCACATCCATCGAGTCAGTGATGCCATCCAGCCATCTCATCCTCTGTCGTCCCCTTCTCCTCCTGCCCCCAATCCCTCCCAGCATCAGAGTCTTCTCCAATGAGTCAACTCTTTGCATGAGGGGCCAAAATACTGGAGTTTCAGCTTTAGCATCATTCCTTCTAAAGAAATCCCAGGGCTGATCTCCTTCAGAATGGACTGACTGGATCTCCTTGCAGTCCAAGGGACTCTCAAGAGTCTTCTCCAACACCACAGTTCAAAAGCATCAATTATTCGGTGCTCAGCCTTCTTCACAGTCCCGCTGTCACATCCATACATGACCACAGGAAAAACCATAGCCTTGACTAGGCGAACTTTTGTTGGCAAAGTAATGTCTCTGCTTTTGTATAGGCTATCTAGGTTGGTCATAACTTTCCTTCCAAGGAGTAAGCGTCTTTTAATTTCATGGCTGCAGTCACCATCTGCAGTGATTTTAGAGCCCAGAAAAAGAATGTCTGACACTGTTTCCACTGTTTCCCCATCTATTTCCCATGAAGTGATGGGACCAGATGCCATGATCTTCATTTTCTGAATGTTGAGCTTAAGCCAACCTTTTCACTCTCCACTTTCACTTTCATCAAGAGGCTTTTTAGTTCCTCTTCACTTTCTGCCATAAGAGTGGTGTCATCTGCATATCTGAGGTTATTGATATTTCTCCCAGCAATCTTGATTCCAACTTGTGTTTCTTCCCGTCCAGCATTTCTCATGATGTACTCTGCATATAAGTTAAATAAACATGGTGACAATATACAGCCTTAACTTACTCCTTTCCCTATTTGGAACCAGTCTCTTGTTCCATGTCCAGTTCTAACTGTTGCTTCCTGACCTGCATACAAACTTCTCAAGAGGCAGATCAGGTGGTCTGGTGCCCAATATGCTACTGGAGATCAGTGAAGAAATAACTCCAGAAAGAATGAAGGGATGGAGCCAAAGCAAAAACAGTACCCAGTTGTGGATGCGACTGGTGATAGAAGCAAGGTCCAATGCTGTAAAGAGGAATATTGCATAGGAACGTGGAATGTTAGGTCCATGAATCAAGGCAAACTGGAAGTGGTCAAACAAGAGATGGCAAGAGTGAATGTCGACCTTCTAGGAATCAGCAAACTAAAATAGACTAGAATGAGTGAATTTAATTCAGATGACCATTATATCTACTACTGTGGGCAGGAATCCCTTATAAAAAATGGAGTAGCCATCATGGTCAAAAAAAGAGTCCAAAATGTAGTACTTGGATGCAATCTCAAAAGCGACAGAATGATCTCTGTTCATTTCCAAGGCAAACCATTTGATATCACAGTAATCCACTCTATGCCCCTCTAGTAACACTGAAGAAGCTGAACTGTTCTTTGAAGATCTACAAGACCTTTTAGATCTAACACTGAAAAAAGACATCCTTTTCATTACAGGGGACTAGAATGCAAAAATAGAAAGTCAAGAAACACCTGGAGTAACAGGCAAATTTGGCCTTGGAATACGGAATGAAGCAGGGCAAAGGCTAATAGAATTTTGCCAAGAGAACACACTGAGCATAACAAACACCGTCTTCCAACAACACAAGAGAAGACTCTACACATGGACATCACCAGATGGTCAACACTGAAATCAGATTGCATATATTCTTTACAGTCAAAGATGGAGAAGCTCTATACAGTCAGCAAAAACAAGACCAGGAGCTGACTGTGGTTCAGATCATGAACTCCTTATTGTCAAATTCAGACTTAAATTGAAGAAAGTACGGAAAACCAGTAGACCATACAGGTATGACATAAATCAAATCCCTTAAATAACTTTAAGGTCTAACAAATCAGCAATTTCCTTAGGCTTTACTTTTCCTAATAGCTTCTCCCTGAGTTTCTGTTGGTGTAGTGCCCCTAACTATTTCTGGTTTGTTGCTGCCTTGATTAGAATTAATTTTTGTGAAAATAGCTCTTAAATTTTAAAATAAATTTTAACTTGCTTCAATTTATCTTTTAACAGTAGCCAACAATGCTATCCTTTTTTGCTATCTTTTAAAAAATCACATAAATGACAACACAAAAACTGAAAATACAGGAGACAGTAGTATGAGATAATAAAAAGCCTGTTGACTGACTGATCTCCATGGGTTTGACAGACAGGTTGGTGAGGAGCAGCATCTTAGGAAATAGGCACCATCCCAACACTTTGAATGGAAGAAATGGACAAAGTAAACTAGAATTTTTGGTAAACTGTTTTGTCAAATGGTCTTCACCATTCTGCCTCCCAATACACTGGGAAAAAAGATATACTAGTTTAAAGAATTAAACATTGAGATGAATCTTATTCTAGGAACTTCATACATTTATTTCTTTGTAACTTAGGAAAATATGAAGATAAAAAATTTAGAACTTTAGGCCTCCTGTCTTTTGTTTGAATTGACACCATCCCCTTTCCTTCCCTGACTACCACTTAACCCTATACACACAAGATAATGGGGGAAAAAAGGTGATGTTTATTATATTCCTTCACTTCCAAATTACCAACACATGTTTATTGATATTAAACTCATTTTCAGCAAAAATAAATGGATAGATTTTATGATATGTTTATGATTTCTATCTATGTGAATACATAAAATATTCATAAGATGATTTTATACAATATAAAACTCTTGAAATTCATGCCTTGGAATAAGACCAATTATTTGGACATTTAAACTTTAATATTTACTGATTGTAAATCAATCATTTTATTAAGTCACTTAAACATATATATCTTCAGAGTTCTTTTTTTTTTAAATTTAATTTAATTTTACTTTACAATATTGTGTTGGTTTTGCTATATATCAAAATGAATCTGCCACAGGTATACATGTGTTCCCCATCCTGAACCCTCCTCCCTCCTCCCTCCCCATACCATCCCTCTGGTTCGTCCCAGTGCACCAGCCCCAAGCATCCAGCATCGTGTATGGAACCTGGACTGGCGACTCATTTCACAATCTTCAGAGTTCTTATCCACAAAGTAAGAAGAATATAAAGAGAACAACCAGTTAAATGTATTTGCTCAAATGATTAAATAAAATAACGAACTTTATGGGACTAAGTTGATGTCTAACCCATAGTGAGCATTTACAAAATTACTATTCTTTTTATTACATGAATAAATCAAGTTTTGAAGTTTTCAGAATTTTTTTAATATCTCAGATATAATAAAAGAAAAATTATCTTTTCCTATGATCTCCATCAGAGAAGGCAATGGCACCCCACTCCAGTACTCTTGCCTGGACAATCTCATGAATGGAGGAGCCTGGTAGGCTGCATTCTGTGGGGTCGCTAAGAGTCAGACACGACTGAACGACTTCACTTTCACTTTTCACTTTCATGCATTGGAGAAGGAAATGGCAACCCACTCCAGTGTTCTTGCCTGGAGAATCCCAGGGATGGGGGAGCCTGATGGGCTGCCGTCTCTGAGGTCGCAAAGAGTCGGACACGACTGAAGCGATGCAGCAGCAGCATGATCTCTATACACATGCAAAGAAGATGTGGGGGCTGGAATTTTTCATAGGAAAATAGCACTGTTGGATATTTCCAATTTTCCATGAAATTTTTCAGAAAATGAACTATGATCTGAAGTTTTAATTTTATATGAATTATTTTGAAACTATCAGAAAGTTGAAGAGCTAATTAAAAAGGTTTTCTGTAGAATATCTCTCCTTGGCCTAAAGCTAGTAGATCATAAAAAAGAAGTAAAGAAAAGAGAGTAGTCTCTGTACTGATGAATTTCTAATGAACATTGAGGGGCAGCAGGTCAAGCTCCAAAATATGATGTCCCATAAATAATTTTTTACTAAGTTGAACTTGCAGTCACATCTATCCTTTATGCTTTCTTCAAATGCAAATGTCTGTAGGTTTTAAGAGTGGAAAACTATCAATTTATGATTATATAATAAGTTGACTAATGATTAAAATCAAATGATGCATGTAAATACAATTATTTTGCCAGAAATATGATAAGTAGTAGATATAATAATAGGTGTGAAAAAAGATGAAGGGTAAATGGAAAGAGTAAAAAACAATAATATTGGTTAGCTTTAGGTAGTTTGATTCAAAGAATTAAGTTTAGGCTAATTAAGAGATTTTCTTTTCTTATGTTTTGTTAGCTTTTTTTTTAAGTTGTTTTTTAAAGAAAGATAAATCAGATCCCATAAAAATTCAAGATCCATGATAAAGCTAAGCTCATGTTTGGATCTGAATTAGAAGAAACTCTTGGAACCTCAGTGGCAGATTTTGTGGCTCTTCATGTAAGAATTCCCCCCCCTTTTTTTTTTTTTTTTTTTATTAATTTATCACATATCCACCTGGGCCAGAAAGCCAGGGGTATAATTTGTTACAAAAAGTTGCCTGCCAATACTGTATTAATTGATAGAAAGTAATTTATAAAATAAATCTTCAAAGGTGCCAGAGGTTATTCCCTATATCTGGGAATTTGGAGTTAGCATTAGAAAAAAACTGTATTTAAAATAAGAAGGACAGTATAAGGGGTGTGGTCTTTCTTTAGAAAGATATGGAAAGGTAACAGACAAAGAGCAATTATCAAAGATTAAAGTGGTGGATTTATGATAGTGAAAACAGACTCTCAAATTCTGAAACAAAATTCCAATACAAAGATCATGGTAGTGCCACATTCACAGTTGTTAGTTAGCTCTGTGTGTGTATGTGTGTGTATGTGCAAACCCCACTAATTTCTGACATACTCATGCTCCCTGTTCTCTTGTTCTTTCCTCCAAAGGTAAAGAATTATCTTGACTCATTATCCTGTCTGTACTTTCTCTCTTCACATCATTTCGTGAACCTATTCGTGAAACCTATTAGGATTTTACCCTCATCCTTTCTACTTTAAAGAGGTGTGTTTTTTTTTTTTTTTTTTTTTTGTTTTTGTTTTGTTTTTTGTTTTTGCCAAAGTTAGCAATGACTTCTGCTTAATCCTACAACTAAATTTCAGTTGGTGTTTCATTTAACTTTTTAGCAGCCTTTAACAAAATTTATTATTCTTTCCTTCATAAAATAATTTCTTTACTTAACTTTAAGAGTATTGCAAAATTCTGGCTTAACTTTTCCTCACTAATTACTCTTATTAGTCCTCTTGTTGGGTCTTCATGTCTTGGGTCTCATTTCATGTCATTTCTTGGATCTCATTTCATGAATGTTGAAATGTTTTGAGACTCAATCCTTGGATGTCTTTAGTTTTTCAGTCTACTTACTCTTTTCATGATGATATCCAGTCTGTCTCCCAAATTCATATGCTGTTAGAACATTCTACTTTACTGAAATTCAGAAATAAATACATACCTTGCTATGCAATATTTTGACTTGGATGTTTAACAAGAACTTCAAAATTCACATGTCCAAAAGCAAGCTCCCAATTTTCCCTTCCGAACTTGTGATGCTTATGTGTGTCTCCATCTCAAACAGTGACAGTTCTGTCCTTCCAGTTATTCAGGTCAAATAACTTGATGTCATCCTAGACTCTTCTTGTCTGGTCACGCTGTTCATTCAAATTTTTTCAGCATGTCATATCATTTCAATATTCAAAATAAGTCCAGAGTCTAAACATTTTTCAACATCTATGCTGCTACTGCCCTATTTAAAACACAATTATCATTCATCCAGGTCTTGTAATTGTCTCCCTAACCTATCTGCACAGTCTGTTGTCAAGGCAGCAGACAAAGTGATCCTATTGAAGATGCATCACAGCATGTCACTGCTCTTCACAGAATACCCCAGTGCCTTCCTGTCTCACTCAGAGTAAAAACCAAAGTGCTTACAGTGATTTATAAGGCCCAACACAATCCCCTATAGACTCTTTAGTTTTGTTTCCTTCTACTCACTCCATACACTCTTTTCTCTACTTTTCCTTAAAGTGGTACATGTGTCATCTCAGAACCTTTGCAATTAGTGCTTAAGCTGCCTGGAATACTATTCCGCCAGTCTTCAGCATGCCAGACTCTTCTGTCCTCCACTGTCTCCCAGAGGTTGCTTAATTCATGTCCATTGAGTTGGTCATTCTATCTAAACATCTCATCCTCTGCTGCCCCCTTCTCCCTTTGCCATCAATCTTCTTCAGCATCAGGGTCTCTTTCAATGAGTCGGTTCTTCACATCAGGTGTCCAAAGTATTGCATCTTCTGCCTCAGAAACTGTCCTTCATGAGTATTCAAGGTTGATTTCCTTTAAGATTGACTGGTTTGATTGTGTTGAGATTCAAGGGACTCTCAAGAGTGTTCTCCAGAATCACAACTTAAAAACATTGATTCTTTGGTGCTCAGCCTTCTTTATGGTCCAACTTTTACATCCGTATATTACAACTGGAAAAACCATAGCTTTGACTACACAGACCTTTGCAGACAAGGTGATGTCTTGGCTTTTTAAAGCACTGTCTGCTAATGCTAAGTCACTTCAGTTGTGTCCGACTCTGTGCGACCTCAGAGACGGAAGCCCACCAGGCTCCCCCGTCCCTGGGATTCTCCAGGCAAGAACACTGGAGTGGGTTGCCATTTCCTTCCCCAATGCATGAAAGTGAAAAGTGAAAGTGAAGTCGCTCAGTAGAGTCCGACCCTCAGCGACCCCATGGACTGCAGCCTACCAGGCTCTTCGTCCGTGGGAATTTCCAGGCAGGAGTACTGGAGTGGGGTGCCATTGCCTTCGGTTTGTCATAATAAGCATCTTTGAATTTCATGACTACAGACACCATCAGCAGTGATTTTGGAGGCCAAGAAAATAAAATCTGTCCCTGCTTACTCTTTTTCCTCTGATGGAACCAGATGCCCTGATCTTAGTTTTGTTAATGTTGAGTTTTAAGTCAGCTTTTTCACTCTCCTCTTTTACCCTCATCAAGAGGCTCTTTAGTTTATTATTTACACCCCACTATTTCAACATAAACTCCTTGAAGGTAGAAAATTTTTCTTTTTACTGCTATATTCCTAGAGCCTAAAACATCGTCTGCCTCAAGGTAAGAGCTTAAAACTTAATTAAGTGATTGAATATTAAATGTCTAGTTATTAGTACTGACTGTAGAAATTTGAGCTCCCAGCGTACCCGCGAGCGGCGCACTGAGAGCTCCCGGCCTACCCGCGAGCGGCACACTGAGAGCTCCCGGCCTATCCGCGAGCGGTGCACTGAGAGCTCCCGGCTTACCCAAGAGCGGCGCACTGAGAGCCTCTCGCCGGCTGTGCGGCGCACTGAGAGCACGCCCAAGAGGAGCTACCCAACGACCGAGGAAGGACGGCGGTGAGGACTGGCGCACTAAGCACGACCGAGAGGAGCTACCCCACGACCGAGGTCAGGAAGGGCGGCGGTGAGGAGAGATCCCTCATGCAAGGTAAGGTGTGATGGCTGTGCATTGCTGGAGCAGCCGGGAAGAGATACCCCATGCCCAAGGTAAGAGAAACCCAAGTAAGACGATAGGTCTTGCAAGAGGGTATCAGAGGGCAAATACACTGAAACCATACTCACAGAAAACTATTCAATCTAATCACACCAGGACCACAGCCTTGCCTAACTCAATGAAATTAAGCCATGCCCGTGGGGCAACCCAGGATAAGTGGGTCATGGTGGAGAGATCTGACAGGGTGTGGTCCGCTGGAGAAGGGAATGGCAAACCACTTCAGTATTCTTGCCTTGAGAACCCCATGAACAGTATGAAAAGACAAAATGATAGGATTCTGAAAGAGAAACTCCCCAGGTCAGTAGGGGCCCAATATGCTACTGGAGGTCAGTGGAGAAATAACTCCAGAAAGAATTAAGGGATGGAGGCAAAGCAGAAAGAATACCCAGCTGGGGATGTGTCTGGTGATAGAAGTAAAGTCCGATGCTGTAAAGAACAATATTGCATAGGAACCTGGAATGTCAGGTCCATGAATCAAGGCAAATTGGAAGTGGTCAAACAAGAGATGGCAAGAGTGAATGTTGACATTCTAGGAATTAGCGAACTAAAATGGACTGGAATGGGTGAATTTAACTCAGAGGACCATTATATCTACTACTGTGGGCAGGAATCCCTCAGAAGAAACGGAGTGGCCATCATGGTCAACAAAAGAGTCCAAAATGCAGTACTTGGATGCAATCTCAAAAACGACAGAATGATCTCTGTTCGTTTTGAAGGCAAACCATTCAATGTCACAGTAATCCAAGTCTATGCCACAACCAGTAACGCTGAAGAAGCTGAAGTTGAACGGTTCTATGAAGACCTACAAGACCTTTTAGAACTAACACCCCAAAAAAGATGTCCTTTTCATTATAGGGGACTGGAATGCAAAAATAGAAAGTCAAGAAACACCTGGAGTAACAGGCAAATTTGGCCTTGGAATACGGAATGAAGAAGGGCAAAGACTAATAGAGTTTTGCCAAGAAAATGCACTGGTCATAGCAAATACCCTCTTCCAACAACACAAGAGAAGACTCTATACATGGACATCACCAGATGGTCAACACCGAAATCAGATCGATTATATTCTTTGCAGCCAAAGATGGAGAAGCTCTATACAGTCAGCAAAAACAAGACTAGGAGCTGACTGTGGCTCAGACCATGAACTCCTTATTGCCAAATGCAGACTGAAATTGAAGAAAGTAGGGAAAACCACTAGACCATTCAGGTATGACCTAAATCAAATCCCTTATGATTATACAGTGGAAGTGAGAAATAGATTTAAGGGCCTAGATCTGATAGATAGAGTGCCTGATGAACTATGGACTGAGGTTCGTGACATTGTACAGGAGACAGGGATCAAGACCATCCCCATGGAAAAGAAATGCAAAAAAGCAAAATGCTTGTCTGGGGAGGCCTTGCAAATAGCTGCGAAAAGAAGAGAAGTGAAAAGCAAAGAAAAAAAGGAAAGATATAAACATCTGAATGCAGAGTTCCAAAGAATAGCAAGAAGAGATAAGAAAGCCTTCTTCAGCGATCAATACAAAGAAATAGAGGAAAACAACAGAATGGGAAAGACTAGGGATCTCTTCAAGAAAATCAGAGATACCAAAGGAACATTTCATGCAAAGATGGGCTCGATAAAGGACAGAAATGGTATGGACCTAACAGAAGCAGAAGATATTAAGAAGAGGTGGCAAGAATACACAGAAGAACTGTACAAAAAAGAACTTCACAACCCAGATAATCATGATGGTGTGATCACTGACCTAGAGCCAGACATCCTGGAATGTGAAGTCAAGAGGGCCTTAGAAAGCATCACTAGGAACAAAGCTAGTGGAGGTGATGGAATTCCAGTTGAGCTATTCCAAATCCTGAAAGATGATGCTGTGAAAGTGCTGCACTCAATATGCCAGCAAATTTGGAAAACTCAGCAGTGGCCACAAGATTGGAAAAGGTCAGTTTTCATCCCAGTCCCAAAGAAAGGCAATACCAAAGAGTGCTCAAACTACCGCACAATTGCACTCATCTCGCACGCTAGTAAAGTGATGCTCAAAATTCTCCAAGCCAGGCTTCAGCAATATGTTAACCGTGAACTTCCTGATGTTCAAGCTGGTTTAAGAAAAGGCAGAGGAACCAGAGATCAAATTGCCAACATCCGCTGGATCATGCAAAAAGCAAGAGAGTTCCAGAAAAACATCTATTTCTGTTTTATTGACTATGCCAAAGCCTTTGACTGTGTAGATCACAATAAACTGTGGAAAATTCTGAGAGAGATGGGAATACCAGACCACCTGATCTGCCTCTTGAGAAATCTGTATGCAGGACAGGAAGCAAAAGTTAGAACTGGTCATGGAACAACAGACTGTTTCCAAATAGGAAAAGGAGTACCTCAAGGCTGTATATTGTCACCATGTTTATTTAACTTATATGCAGAGTACATCATGAGAAATGCTGGACTGGAGGAAACACAAGCTGGAATCAAGATTGCCGGGAGAAATATCAATAACCTCAGATATGCAGATGACACCACCCTTATGGCAGAAAGTGAGGAGGAACTAAAAAGCCTCTTGATGAAAGTGAAAGTGGAGAGTGAAAAGGTTGGCTTAAAGCTCAACATTCAGAAAACGAACATCATGGCATCTGGTCCCATCATTTCATGGGAAATAGATGGGGAAACAATGGAAACAGTGTCAGACTTTATTTTTCTGGGCTCCAAAATCACTGCAGATGGTGACGGCAGCCATGAAATTAAAAGACGCTTACTCCTTGGAAGGAAAGTTATGACCAACCTAGATAGTATTTTCGAAAGCAGAGACATCACTTTGCCAACAAAGGTTCGCCTAGTCAAGGCTATGCTCTTTCCTGTGGTCATGTATGGATGTGAAAGCTGGACTATGAAGAAGGCTGAGCACTGAAGAATTGATGCTTTTGAACTGTGATGTTGGAGAAGACTCTTGAGAGTCCCTTGGACTGCAAGGAGATCCAACCAGTCCATTCTGAAGATCAACCCTGGGATTTCTTTGGAAGGAATGATGCTCAAGCTGAAACTCCAGTATTTTGGCTACCTCATGCGAAGAGTTGACTCATTGGAGAAGACTCTGATGCTGGGAGGGATTGAGGGCAGGAGGAGAAAGGGACGACAGAGGATGAGATGGCTGGATGGCATCACTGACTCGATGAATGTGAGTCTGAGTGACCTCCGGGAGCTGGTGATGGATAGGGAGGCCTGGCGTGCTGCAGTTCACGGGGTCGCAAAGAGTCGCACACGACTGAGTGACTGATCTGATCTGATCTGTAGAAATTTGGGAGTTCAAATGAGAGAACACCAGGGGCTGCAAAAATGTCTATGTAGGTAAAATGGTACTAGATTTGGACTGCAAATGAGGACACGGTACACATGAGGAAGACAAGCAAGCAAGAGCATTAACATGCCAGCAATGTGTGCACAGTTAGTTGAATAGGTGACTTGTACTGGAGAATGGGATGGAATCACTTTACAGAATTATTCTTGTCCCATCTGATAGAATAGGACATAGATCTCCCAACTAGAGAGCTTTAAGAATGTCTTTCTTTCCAATAAAAACAAAACATAACAACAACAACAACAAAAGAAGCTCAAAACAACCTAGTGTCATGATTTCAAAACATTCTAATACATAATCATTCTGAGAAGACATAGGGCAATAGCAGCAACATGAATCTTTAAATAAATTTTTGGCTAAAATGATTTTGAATTACTGCCATACAATCAGTGTGTTCCTTTGTGTGCTTGTGTCCTACACATATCTCCTTGTGTTTCACCATTTCAGTGCTCACAGAAAGCTTCCAGTGGCTGCATGTGAATGTCTTTGCTTGAGGGCTTTTATTTATTTATTTTTTCTCATTTCTGGAACATGTTCTGCCCACAAGTAAACATTGAAGAATCAATACCACCTATAAGTAGTCCTCACCTAATCCCTATAGGAAATTGGTGTATGAATGCCCCAGATATTTTGTCCTTTAGGTGGAATAACTCTGGCATACATTTGCCTATCAGAGATATCCCCACTACGGTTAAGCTCTAATTGTACACGGGGTCACTTATCTAATAACCCAACATGTTGACTGCCTTCCCTTTCTTACTTTCCTTTCTTACTGCCATATAGGTGTCTTGTAATCAGTTCCTAAATAGACTATTCACTCTCTGATACTCTTACATTTGTGTTTTCAGTCTAGTGTACACAGTCAGACATGTTGCATCTGTCAGAGAAATTTAAACATTTTATGAACATAACAGAACAAGTCCAATAGTGTTGATATTATCAGCTTGAATTAACATTGATGATCCTTGTTTACTCTATTTTAATGCTAATACCTTTATTTTATTAAATAGAATGGTCATCTATATGCAAGTGAGCCCGTGTCACAAATATTCTGTGCACATACCAGTTTAATTGTGGGAGAGAGGAAATGAGTGCTAAAGAAATTAGCAGTATTGTTAATAAAAACACAGTAGGCAAGTTCCTTAAAGGCTTTCTCCTCTTGTGCTGACCCTTGCTACCTTATTTGTGAAATTCAGTTTCATTACATCATCAAATGATATGGACATAGACCAGTAAGCTTCATGGGGTAAATATGAACTTTCAAGCCTTAACGTAATTCCATTGTCCTGAATTCTTCTCACAAAAGTCATTTTATGTCAATTATACATTTCCACATATAGCCAACTGTAATGAGGCCATTTTATCATAAGTCCTCACATATTTATTTGCTAGCTTTTTAAATTCTAGCATAATATATTGACTAGTTCCTAGGTATATTGTTAATGAGAGGTACTTACCATTATCAAATTCTGCTCACCTAAATATTCTGATTTTAATTATTAATATTTGACTTGTCCTAGCAGCCTCAAGTACTTTTTTCTGGTAAGAAATAAACTGACATATATGTATGAAAAGAGGGTTTTTAAAAAAATATTAATTCAGAAGGAATGTTACCAGTATATGGGTAAATCAAATTTGTGTTTGTTAAGCTTTTTTTTTTTTTTTTTCCATTCTACTTCTTTTAAAGTTCCATAATGAAACTTCTTGCATAGAAAACTGGTTAATCATACACTTATCAATTGAACAAAAGAAAGAGAAAGACAGAGAGAAAGAGGGCAGGGGAATTAGCAAACACTACTGCAACAGTTTAGTGGAAAATAAAGTATAATAATTTTAGGGACAGTGATCTTAATAAACTACTAAAACTATTAAAATATAATAACTATTAAATTATTAAACTATTAAAACATAGTAGTTAAGGACACTGTTCTTAATTTTGAAAAACATCCAACTAGTGATTCCCATGGCTTTAGAGGAGAAGAAAAACCCTATCATTTGACCAAGTGAGACTACTATAAAATATTTTTATTTCAATTGATTGCTCTAAAACAGTATTTCTAGAGGAAGGCACAAAGACAAATGTCAGTAAATTCAGAATATTCATGTGAAATAAAAATCTATTGTTGAAAAGAAAAATTCTCTTCTGTCTTTTTACAGTGTAGTGATGAAAGAACTGTTAAAATATACAGGGCACATTTAGAATAGTTTCTATTGCCACTAAATAAATTTTAAAACAAGATTTTAGACTATTTAGAAGACTTAAAATTGAAAATAGAGAAGAAAGTAATATCTCAGAAATGTTAAACTTAAACATGTAATTTTATTATTACTTTCCCTCGGTACATTTCAATTTTTCTAATTCAGAGAGCTTAATAATAATGTTTATGAAATATAAAGACAGAAATGAATCTGATTGGTGAATAAATATATTAATATTACATATAATTATCTCTTTGCAATTAAGAACTTCAAATCTAAAGTTTGCTGCTAAACTCCATTTTGCATCCTAGAAATAAAATCTGTCAAAAAATTTCTATGAGAATTTTATTTAGTTATTTACTTATGTTACAAGCTTGTATGTAAAAAAGACAATTTAATTAATTTTTTTCCTCATCAAATTCATTTGCAAAGCAGCTACAATAATTAATATTAAAATTAGCTCCTGATTTTGGAATTTGTGAAAGTCATCTATAAGCATATATAGATTCCTTTACCACTGCCCTTTCCAGGTGGCATGTGGTAAAGAAACTGTCTGCCAATGTATGAGATGTAAGAGATGCAGGTTCCATTCCTGAGTTGGGAAGATCCCCTGGAGGAGGGCACAGCAACCCACTCCAGTATTCTTGCCTGGAAAACCCCATGTACAAAGGAGCCTAGAGGGCTGCAGTCCATAGGGTTGCAATAGTCGGACACGACTGAACCTTATTAGAACACACACATATATGGCTATATATTGGGGAAATTTCCAAGAAAGTATCATAATTGGCAAAATCTCCAAGTTTATTTGATAGAATCTTTTCTCCTTCTTTTCTAATCCCCACTGCCATCCATCTGCCCCAATTTCACAAAGATAGTGCTCAATAAAATGCTATAGAAATAAAAATGTTTATCATTAGAATGATATAACAAAGACAACACTTTTGGAATACAGACATCACCCACATGGTGGTGCAGAGAATACACTAGAAGTTAGAGACATTCAGATCAGATCAGATCAGTCGCTCAGTGGTGTCCAACTCTTTGCGACCCCATGAACTGCAGCACGCCAGGCCTCCCTGTCCATCACCAACTCCCGGAGGTCACTCAGACTCACATCCATCGAGTCAGTGATGCCATCCAGCCATCTCATCCTCTGTCGTCCCCTTCTCCTCCTGCTCCCAATCCCTCCCAGCATCAGAGTCTTCTCCAATGAGTCAACTCTTCGCATGAGGTGGCCAAAATACTGGAGTTTCAGCTTTAGCATCATTCCTTCCAAAGAAATCCCAGGGCTGATCTCCTTCAGAATGGACCGGTTGGACCTCCTTGCAGGCCAAGGGACTCTCAAGAGTCTTCTTCAACACCACAGTTCAAAAGCATCAATTCTTCGGCGCTCAGCCTTCTTCACAGTCCAGCTCTCACATCCATACATGACCACAGGAAAGACCATAGCCCTGACTAGGAGACTCTTTGTTGGCAAAGTAATGTCGCTGCTTTTGAATATGCTATCTAGGTTGGTCATAACTTTCCTTCCAGGGAGTAAGCGTCTTTTAATTTCATGGCTGCAGTCACCATCTGCAGTGATTTTGGAGCCCAGAAAAACAAAGTCTGACACTGTTTCCACTGTTTCTCCATCTATTTCCGATGTAGTGATGGGACCAGATGCCATGATCTTCATTTTCTGAATGTTGAGCTTTAAGCCAACCTTTTCACTCTCCCCTTTCACTTTCATCAAGAGGCTTTTTAGCCCCTCTTCACTTTCTGCCATAAGGGTGGTGTCATGTGCATATCTGAGGTTATTGATATTTCTCCCAGCAATCTTGATTCCAACTTCTGCTTCTTCCAGTCCAGCATTTCTCATGATGTACTCTGCATATAAGTTAAATAAACATGGTGACAATATACAGCCTTGAGGTACTCCTTTTCCTATTTGGAAACAGTCTGTTGTTCCATGACCAGTTCTAACTGTTGCTTCCTGTCCTGCATACAGATTTCTCAAGAGGTAGATCAGGTGGTCTGGTATTCCCATCTCTTTCAGAACTTTCCACAGTTTATTGTGATCTACACAGTCAAAGGCTTTGGCATAGTCAATAAAGCAGAAATAGATGTTTTTCTGGAACTCTCTTGCTTTTTCCATGATCCAGCGGATGTTGGCAATTTGATCTCTGGTTCCTCTGCCTTTTCTAAAACCAGCTTGAACATCAGGAAGTTCACGGTTAACATATTGCTGAAGCCTGGCTTGGAGAATTTTGAGCATTACTTTACTAGCGTGTGAGATGAGTGCAATTGTGCGGTAGTTTGAGCATTCTTTGGCATTGCCTTTCTTTGGGTTTGGGATGAAAACTGACCTTTTCCAATCTTGTGGCCACTGCTGAGTTTTCCAGATTTGCTGGCATATTGAGTGCAGCACTTTCACAGCATCATCTTTCAGGATTTGGAATAGCTCCACTGGAATTCCATCACCTCCACTAGCTTTGTTCATAGTGATGCTTTCTAAGGCCCACTTGACTTCACATTCCAGGATGTCTGGCTCTAGGTCAGTGATCACACCATCATGATAATCTGGGTTGTGAAGCTCTAGAGACACTACCTGTGTGCTAAGTTGCTTCAGTCGTTTCTGACTCTTTGGGACCCTGCAAAGCTTCCCTGTCCATGGGACACCATCACACCATGGGACACCATCACACCATCATGATTATCTGGGTCGTGAAGCTCTTAGAGACACTACCTGTGTGCTAATTTGCTTCAGTCGTGTCTGACTCTTTGGGACCCTGCAAAGCTTCCCTGTCCATGGGATTCTCCAGGCAAGAATACTGGAGTGGGATGCCATGCCCTCCTCAGGGGATCTTCCCAACCCAGGGATAGAACCCACATCTCCTAAGTCTCCTGCATTGGCAGGCAGGTTCTTTACCTCAAGTGCCACCTGGAAAGCCAGTTAAAGATGACACAACCACCAAAACCAAAAAAACAGACAGCTCTGACAAATTTTTTTCAAGTCCTGCTTCAACCTATGGTGCATCAGTTTGGCTACCTATGTGGTGCTAGTGGTAGAGAACCTGCCTTCCAATGCAGGAGATGAAAGAGATGCAGGTTCAATCCCTGGGTTGGTAAAATCCCCTGGAGGAGGAAATGATAACCCACTCCAGTGTTCTTGTCTGGAGAATCCCACAGACAGAGGAGCCTGGCAGGCTATAGTCCAAGGGGGTCACAAAGAGTCAGACACAACTGAAGTGACTTAGCATGCACACATCACTTTAGCATGGTGGAAACATCGATACCTAATATTCTGGTCTTTAATTTTGAGTATATTTGAAATGGAGACAGAAATTTTCCATGTTGATATTTCCATTAGTGGTGAAAAATTATGGTATAGACAAGTTTATGTCTTAGATTTATCCCCAAACTGTGTGTTTAATGTTAATTGTTGCAACATCATCTATAGCTTGGAAATCCAGCAGGATGTACAATAATGTAATTACATGTATTTAGAAATATGTATGATTTGGTTTGTGCTGAGCAGAAAGGGACCGCTCTCCTAGATGCATGGTTCCCAAAGTGTGAATCAATTCGACTTCCAAGTTTTAGAAGAGTTTCATCTGCATAAATTAATTATGAATTAGTAGACTTTTATATATACATTTTTAATTTCACAGACTGCATTGAAGTTATATGAAAAGTTACAGAAAACAAAAGATACTCTTCTAATGTTGCCCAAATAATGAGAGAACATATTTCTTAGGTTAAGAGACACACACATATCCAATATTTGCATTTAAGGAAAATCATACAAAACAGGCAAAATGTTTTTTGTTCAATTATTTTAATTACTTGCCTTATAACTGTTAGAATCAATGAAATACCAAATAAAACTCTTTTTTAAAGTTATCATTTACTAACTCCTCAATACTGGTTCGTTCATCAATCTGTTAATTAATTTATAAAGTGTGAGTTGAGTATGGCAGAAATAGCCATAGTCAGAGTCTTAACTTGTGCACCATGAAGTGTTAACAGGACATTCCCTCCTACATGACCTGAGTAGTAGCACCGAACTAGATAAGATAATGACAACTAAATATTTCCTAAGCATTTCTGAAATTGATGAAGCTTTGAAGTCCAAGTGTACACTCTAATTTTAGAGTTTATGACCATGGAAGAACAAATCCTTCCAAATGCCCTTCTCTGTCAATAAAGTTGCTTTGCTGAGTTTATAGTAAATTCAGATAAGATCAGTCGGTCAGTCGTGTCCAACTCTTTGCGACCCCATGAACCGCAGCACGCCAGGCCTCCCTGTCCATCACCAGCTCCCGGAGGTCACCCAGACTCACACCCATCAAGTCAGTGATGCCATCCAGCCATCTCATCCTCTGTCGTCCCCTTCTCCTCCCGCCCTCAATCCCTCCCAGCATCAGAGTCTTCTCCAGTGAATCAACTCTTCGCATGAGGTGGCCAAAATACTGGAGTTTCAGCTTTAGCATCATTCCTTCCAAAGAAATTCCAGGATTGATCTCCTTCAGAATGGACTGGTTGTATCTTCTTGCAGTCCAAGGGACTCTCAAGAGTCTTCTCCAACACCACAGTTCAAAAGCATCAATTCTTCGGTGCTCAGCCTTCTTCACAGTCCATCTCTCACATCCATACATGACCACAGGAAAAACCATAGCCTTGACTAGGCGAACCTTTGTTGGTAAAGTAATGTCTCTGCTTTTGAGTATGCTATCTAGGTTGGTCATAACTTTCCTTCCAAGGAGTAAGCGTCTTTTAATTTCATGGCTGCAGTCACCATCTGCAGTTATTTTGGAGCCCAGAAAAACAAAGTCTGACACTGTTTCCACTGTTTCCCATCTATTTCCCATGCAGTGATGGGACCAGATGCCATGATCTTCGTTTTCTGAATGTTGAGCTTTAAGCCAACCTTTTAACTCTCCACTTTCACTTTCATCAAGAGGCTCTTCAGCCCCTCTTCACTTTCTGCCATAAGAGTCGTGTCATCTGCATATCTGAGGTTATTGATATTTCTCCCAGCAATCTTGATTCCAACTTGTGTTTCTTCCAGTCCAGCATTTCTCATGATGTACTCTGCATATAAGTTAAATAAACATGGTGACAATATGCAGCCTTGAGGTACTCCTTTTCCTATTTGGAAACAGTCTGTTGTTCCATGACCAGTTCTAACTTTTGCTTCCTGTCCTGCATACAGATTTCTCAAGAGGCAGATCAGGTGGTCTGGTATCCCCATCTCTTTCAGAATTTTCCATAGTTTATTGTGATCTACACAGTCAAATGCTTTGGCATAGTCAATAAAGCAGAAATAGATGTTTTTCTGGAACTCTCTTGCTTTTTCCATGATCCAGCGGATGTTGGCAATTTGATCTCTGGTTCCTCTGCCTTTTCTAAAACCAGCTTGAACATCAGGAAGTTCACAGTTCACATATTGCTGAAGCCTGGCTTGGAGAATTATTCATAACATATAAATCAGCTCTAACCTCTGATGGTAGACCTCAAAGTAGATCTCAGTCTCCTAATAGGGACGGAATCAACAGATGAATTTTTTAACTTTAAAAAATTATATAAATGCTGTTGCATTCCATGTATAGCTATAATCCACTTCCATTTGACAAAATCATGTGTAATTTGTATTTTCCTAAAGGAATCTCTTTTTCAGCAATCTTATGTTATTTGTTATTGATTCTAAAAAATGTTTTAGACAGTATCATCCAGGACATTATTTCATGGATTTTTAGTTAATAACTTTTCATTTTGACTAGAAAAAATGTTTGATGTACTCTATACCTCAGAGTTAGAAAAGGCAGAGGACCCAGAGATCAAATTGCCAACATCTGTTGGATCATCAAAAAAGAAAGAGAGTTCCAGAAAAGCATCTACTTCTGCTTTATTTACACCAAAGCCTTTGACAGTGTGGATCACAACAAACTGCAGAAAATTCTTCAAGAGATGGGATGACCAGACCACCTTATCTGCCTCCTGAGAAATCTGCATGCAAGTCAAGAAGCAACAATTAGAACTGAACATGGAACAACAGACTGGTTCCAAATATGGAAAGGAGTACATCAAGGCTGTATATTGTCACCCTGCTTATTTAGCTTATATGCAAAGGGCATCATGTCAAGTGCCAGGCAGGATGAAGCATAAGCTGGAATCAAGATTTCTGGGAGAAATATTAATAAACTCAGATATGCCGATGATGCCACCCTTATGGCAGAAAGTGAAGAAAAACTAAAGAGTCTCTTGATGAAAGGGAAAGAGGAGACTGAAAAAGTTTTCTTAAAACTCAACATTCAGAAACCTAAGATCATGGCATCTGGTCCCATCACTTCATGGCAAATTGATGGGGAAACAATGGAAACAGTGAGAGACTTCATTTTGGGGGCTCCAAAATCACTGCAGATGGTGACTGCAGCCATGAAACTAAAAGACACTTGCTCCTTGGAAGAAAAGCTATGACTAATCTAGACAGATTATTAAAAAGCAGAGACATTACTTTGCCAACAAAGGTCTATCTAGTCAAAGCTATGGTTTTTCCAGTAGTCATGTATGCATTTGAGATTTGGACCATAAAGAAAGTGGAGTGCTGAAGAACTGATGCTTTTAAACTGTGGTACTGGCAAAGACTCTTGAGAGTCCCTTGGACTGCCAGGAGATCCAACCAGTCCATGCTAAAGGAAATTAGTCCTGAATATTCATTAGAAGGACTGATGTTGAAGCTGAAACTCCAATACTTTGGCCACCTGATGCGATGAAGTGACTCATTTGAAAAGACCCTGTTGCTTGAAAAGATTGAAGGTGGGAGGAAAAGGGGAGGACAAAGAATGAGATTGTTGGATGGCATCACCAACTCAATGGACATGAGCTTGAGCAAACTCTAGGAGCTGGTGATAGACAGGGAAGCTTGGCGTGCTGCAGTCCATGGGGTCACAAAGAGTCGGACATTACTGAGTGCCTGAACTGAACTGAACTGATACCTCATATTATATAAGTAGAAAATTACCTGCTGTCTCTGGGTTGTTCTCTGAATATTATATTTTTAACAGTAGATAATGTGAAGTCAGGAAGAATATTCTACACTCAAGTATATTTCAAAAAATCTTTAATGATCAGCATCAAGTGAATTCATAATTATATTCATAGTTAAGTTGAATAAAAGTGCAGGTTTAATGGTTTAGATTCATAAAATTCAATAGATTTTGTGGTTTATTTTATGCTATATTTTCTCTAACACATCATCTTTTTTATTTCAAATCAATTTTGATGTAAAAAATGAGAACAATAAACATGATTGTAATTAGAGAGACTTTGTTAAATGTGCTTTAATAGGTTCTATTGTGAGATGTGCCTGGTATACAAGCAGAAATCAAGACCAGCATACTTAAGTAGAAAAGATAAACAAACCACATGGTTAGTGAGTAGATATAGAGCTTGAAATTGTTTGGTCTAGGAAGACATCTAAAATACAATTTGGTACATACAGAAAATGTAATTAAACGATAATTGCACTGAAGCACAATGAGTGTGGGATAAACAGCTTGTGAATCAATAAACCATGAGGTGGCAGGCTGAGGTATTTATTGATTTATGATTCATTTAGCTCCAAGTTTACTCCATTTCTAATTCAATTGGAACTACTGTATTATCCTTCATTTTGAGAGCTGGGTGAAGTGATTGTATCATTTCATATGGGGAAAAGATTGTCTGAATTAATATCAGTTTTAGGTTTTATGTGAGTACACGCCTATGAGATTTTTCTATTTACTTATCAAATCTATGGACTATGATATATCCGTACACTAAAATTTTTCTAGGAACATTAAAATTTACAATCAAAAACTTTAGAATAGCATACACTTCGAGTGGGTGAAATTCTGTAATTGTATTATGACATAAATATTATCTTTTAATGCATATTCTACCATGGATTCTAACAAAAAGCATTACCCTAGGAAAACTGTAAGTTTTAAATAAATCAGACATTCTTATTGTTGCCAAGGAATGTCATGATTAGCTTCTGCATATATATATATATATATATGTATTTGTTGCTACATTTAACACATTCATACAATTTGGTGCACACAGAAAATGTAATTAAACATCAGTGTAGTTTATTATCCAATGTTTATCAGAGTTGGAAAGCTGAAAAGACTTACAGAAGTGTAACATCTTGTTTTAATGTCTTGCTTTTGTATACGCAGGTTCTTGCATAATGCTTATAAGTAAAATTTGGGGCTTTGTTGTCAGGTATTTTAAACCTGGTTTTCATGCCTTGAGCATGTGTTTCTACATTATAAAACAGAATACATTATATTTTGACAGGAAATATACCAGTTGATTTATGAGCACATGTGGCAGAGTTTTTTGAACAAATCAGTTCCCACAATGTAATGTCACTAGAAAGATGATTTGTATATGAAATTCAAGTACTTAAGATTAAAGTTGCTAAGATAAACTGAAGTTAGTCTACACCTGAAGATATAGATAAGTTTGACTAAAATAAAAGCAGTATCTTACATCAAATTATTAGCTGGAAAAATTCCTGAGAGGCCTGATTATGTCTATCTCTGAGCCACTGCTCCTACTGAATTTGTTCATTTCATAGATCTTCTCTTCCTCCAGGGCACCTTGCCCTTTTCTATACTGTACACATGTAGATGCAAAACTCAAGCCATTTCAGCTACCAGCTACCTGCTACCAGCATACTCTTACACACACACACACACACACACACACCAGCATTTATTTGTAGCAAAATTCTTTGAAGTGTACTTACATTGTAGTAGATCAGTAATATGAAAAGGAATGATAAATATCTTGTTTCTAAAACAGTACAAAACAAAAAATCAAAACAATGCTAAACTGCTAAGTCACTTCAGTCGTGTCCGACTCTGTGCAACCCCATGGATGGCAGCCCACCAGGCTCCCCCATTCCTGGGATTCTCCAGGTAAGAATACTGGAGTGGGTTGCCATTTCCTTCTCCAATGCATGAAAGTGAAAAGTGAAAGTGAAGTTGCTCAGTCGTGTCAGACCCTCAGCGACTCCATGGACTGCAGCCTTCCAGGCTCCTCCGTCTATGGGATTTTCCAGGCAAGAGTACTGGAGTGGGGTGCTATCGCCTTCTCTGAATGAAAATGATACATAAGATATTAATCTGCCTGTTCTAAGGATTTTAGTCCTTATCCTTTTTCAAATTTATACTAAAAAAAAGAGAGAGAGAGAGAGAAAAAAAAACTACCAAAGATGCCAACTCATTTTGTTATTAATGGCAATTATTTGTCATTATGTAATATCATCTCATACATAAATATAAGGAGACATTATAACTAGAACATCTATACTCAGGAAACATAAATTTGATTTAGACAACTGACAAATTTTACTTGACTTGCTTCCTTCTTTATAAGAAATATGATAGTATAGTTATCTGATAGAAAATACCAGAAAATTTTAAAAGTTCAACTATTTCAGCTCAGTTCAGTTCAGTTGCTCAGTCATGCCCAACTCTTTGCGACCCCATGAACTGCAGCGCACCAGGCCTCCCTGTCCATCACCAACACCCAGAGTTCACTCAGACTCACGTCCATCGAGTCAGTGATGCCATCCAGCCATCTCATCCTCTGTCGTCCCCTTCTCCTCTTGCCCCCAATCCCTCCCAGCATCAGGGTCTTTTCCAATGAGTCAATTCTTCACATGTGGTGGCCAAAGTACTGGAGTTTCAGCTTTAGCATCATTCCTTCCAAAGAAATCCCAGGGCTGATCTCCTTCAGAATGGACTGGTTGGATCTCCTTGCAGTCCAAGGGACTCTCAAGAGTCTTCTCTGACACCACAGTTCAAAAGCATCAATTCTTCGGTGCTCAGCTTTCTTCACAGTCCAACTCTCACATCTATACATGACCACTGGAAAAACCATAGCCTTGACTAGATGGACCTCTGTTGTCAAAGTAATGTCTCTGCTTTTGAATATGCTATCTAGGTTGGTCATAACTTTCCTTCCAAGGAGTAAGCGTCTTTTAATTTCCTGGCTGCAGTTACCATCTGCAGTGATTTTAGAGCCCCAAAAAACTAAAGTCTGACACTGTTTCCACTGTTTCCACATCTATTTCTCATGAAGTGATGGGACCAGATACCATTATCTTCGTTTTCTGAATGTTGAGCTTTAAGCACTGATTAAGTATAAATTGAAATAAATTTTCCAAAGATGATTAATTTAAAATAAGGACACAACTTAAAAGTCCATTGATGAATTGGTAAATAAAATACAATATAAGCATAATTGAATACTGTTGTATATTTGCTAAGTTGTGTCCCCATGGACATGGCCCACCAGGCTCCTCTGCCCATAGAATTTCCCAGGAAAAAATACTGGAGTCAGTTGCCATTTCCTTCCTCAGAGGATCTTCTAATCCAAGGATTGAACCCACATCTCTTGAATCTGCCTATCAGCAGATTCTTAACCACTGAGCTACCTCAGAAATCCAAAGAAATTACTGGTGGTGGTGGTGGTTTAGTTGCTAAGTCATGTCTGACTCGTGATTCCATGGACTGTATAGCCTGACAGGCTCCTCAGTCCATGGGGTTTTCAAAGTAAGAATACTGGAGTGGGTTGCCATTTCCTTCTTCAGGGGATCTTCTCGACCCAGGAACTGAACCCAGTCTCCTGCATTGCAGGCAGATTTTTTTTTACGGCCTGGGCTATGAGGGAAGCACTTATAAGGAAATTATTATCCATTAATAAAAAAGAAGGAAATAATGCCATTTGCAATAATATAGTTAAACCTAGAGATAATCATATTAAGTGAAGTAAGCCTGAGAAAGACAAATATCATGATATCACTTATTTGTGGAATCGAAAAACATTCAGAAAATGAAGATCATGGTTTCTGGTCCCATCACTTCATGGGAAATAGATGGGGAAACAGTGTCAGACTTTATTCTTTTGGGCTCTAAAATCACTGCAGATGGTAACTGCAGCCAGGAAATTAAAAGACTCTTACTCTTGGAAAGGAAAGTTATGACGAACCTAGATAGCATATTCAAAAGCAGAGACATTACTTTGACAACAAAGGTCCATCTAGTCAAGGCTATGGGTTTTCCAGTAGTCGTGTATGGATGTGAGAGCTGGACTCTGAAGAAAGCTGAGTGCTGAAGAATTGATGCTTTTGAACTGTAGTGTTTAAGAAGACTCTTGAGAGAGTCCCTTGGACTGCAAGGAGATCCAACCAGTCCATTCTAAAGGAGATCAGCCCTGGGATTTCTCTGGAAGGAATGATGCTAAAGTTGAAACTCCAGTATTTTCGTCACCTCATGAGAAGAGTTGATTCATTGGAGAAGACTCTGATACTGGGAGGGATTGGGGGCAGGAGGAGAAGGGGACAACAGAGGATGAGATGGCTGGATGACATCACCGACTCTATGGACATGAGTTTCGGTAGGCTCCAGGAGTTGGTGACGGACAGGGAGGCCTGGTGTACTGCGATTCATGGTGTCACAAAAAGTCAGACATGACTGAGCAACTGAACTGAACTGAAATGAACTGAAAAAAAGGAAAATAATACAATCGAACTTGTTTACACAACAGAAACAGATCCACAGGCATAGAAAACAAGCTTATGCTTACCAAAGAAGAAAGGGGGCGCTGAAGGGATAAATTAGGAATTGCCAATTAACATATACACTACTATATATAAAATAGATAACCATCAAAGACCTACTTTATAGCACAGGAAAATATACTCAATATTGTGTAATAATGTGGCAGTGATCCATCATAGGAGTTTCAGAATGGGGCTGCAAAGATGATAAAGAGATACAACAAGGTGGGTGCAATTGCCAAAAGGGCAGACCCAAACCAGTAACTCAGCAATTATCCCTCATTCCCCAGTCTACATAAAGGAAAAATTACACAAAGATCCCAAATGGGGCTTCAGTAGAAATCTAGGAGGCCATGAATGTCTAGTTAATGAACTAGATAAAGCTTATTCAGACCAGAAAGACATAATCTGGGGAAGATTCATAGACTGATTTCAGTTTCATGCTGAGAGTACCAGAAAATTTCTGGCACTTCTTGATTCTAGTTAGGCTCATTTTCTGCATGGATAGAAGCATTTCCTGCTAGAACTTAACTGGTAGCTGAAGTGGTTAAGGAATTTCTAAAAGAAATAATCTCCAGGTTTGGGCTCCCAGGATCTCTATCAAGTGGTAATGGCTCAACATGTGCATCTTAAGTGAAGAAAGAGAAAACAAGTGACTTGAGAATAAAATGGACCCACACTCAGCCTGGAGACCTCCTTTTCCAGGGAAAACAAAGAATCCAATCAGACCTTGAAATGGGCATTAGTCAAGCTATGCCATGAAACTCAAGAATATTGGATTAAGTTGCTTCTGACTACCCTGCTCCACCTGTGATTAGCTTCAAGGGATAAATTTAAGTGAATTTGAACTTTCGTATGGTAGACTCATTTCTGAATCCCCCAAAGGGCCACTTTAACCCCTTAGAAATGGAAGAATTCAGGTGTATGCCCTCCAGGTAAGAGAAACCAGGAAAATTCTCATTGCATATAATAACCAAATGTTGTCCACGGGGACCTGGCCCTCTGTCCCATCTGGCCAGAAGACTGGGTTAATCTAAAAACCTGGAAAGCAGACAGCCTGATGATGATCACTTCTAAGTGGAATGGATGACGTGTGGTGATCCTAACTGTCCATTCTGCCCTGAAATTACAGGGGTATCACTCCAGAGGTACATCACACTTGAAAGAGGATTGCCCCTGAGCCTCAGACTCCAGAGAGACAACCTGAGGCAACAGACTCCCTTAGCTACTTGTGTGGCCCTCCCACTGATCTGAAGCTTCTCTTTCGAAAACAAGTGACGCAGTGAGCCTCAACATCAGGGTAGGCACAAGATCTAGATACCTTCATTTTTTGGGGAAAAAAAAAAAAATTGATCTGTGATCATTCTCCTTTTGCTAATATTTGGGCTTTGTATCTTAAATTGTCAGGTATCCTTAGCCTCCAAACGATTAGACAAAGTTGGTCGCTAAGGGATGTGAGTAGCCCAGTTGAGAGCTGGTGACAATTAAATATGTCTAAATGCAGTTGGGGAAAACTTCTGCTCCTCCACCCAGAGTTACGATGAGGCACCAAATCAGAAGGAAGAATTATAGAATTCAAGAATGAGGAGTAGAACAAAAGAAAGAGGAGGGATTTTTCACCAGCAAAAACTAGTAATAATTCCCAGGAAATAAACATATATTCTGGGTAATAAAGTCTCACTTTTTTTTTTTTCCTTTGTGGCTTAGTCTAGTTATACTTGCTCAGAGGATGCTATGTGCAGGGGCCTGACATGCACTGCTTTCGACCAGAGTCTCTCTGAGTGAAACCGCTTGGCTCCTATGCAGAAGCAGTGATTACCACAGGGCAATTCAAGATGGTGGTGGCCCCAACAGAGCCACAGCACCTGGCACTAGGACCTGGAGCCAGGGGGCAGCTTGGCTGCACCAGCGGGAGCTTTTACACCATCTTTCTCTGATCTCAGAATGAAGCTTTCCTTGGCTTCTGAACTGAACGCTGCGTACTCCTGTTGTCTTGAAGAACACTCATCAGGAGGACCCCTGTGAGGGCTGGACTCAAAATGCTCAGTTGCATTTTCACCTGACTGCTTTTGTGTATACAGCCTAATAATGATCAACGAGTTATAATCATTGAAAAGTGAATTATTAATCTACATTTTAAAAATAATATAATTACATAAATTCTAGTAATGGTCCAGTGGTTGGTTTATTTAATTCAATTCATGTAACTAACAGGGTTTCCTCATTATCATTATGAATATCTAATTGTTTTTCTTCTTGAAGTCTCAATGCACATGATTATCAGAAATGTATCCATGGTGAATTTTTATGCATTTTCAAGTCTAGATTATTTGATAAGTGAGCTATTTACAATCCCTTCTCCCTTTCAAAGGGAGAAGGGATAATTTGATAATTCTTATCAAAGGAATAATTTACTATTTCTACTACATATTCTGAATTTTGATGTATTATGGTTGAAGAATCTATTCTCTAAAGCCATATGAATCTGTGGTTTCAAACTTGCTTTCCTAATTCTCAATTATTACTAATGTTTTCATGGTTCTGGTGCCTCATACATGAAATGGAGAAAGGCTTATGATTTACCTGAAAGGGCTGTTGTGAGGGTTAAATGTATGTGCAGTACCGAGCTCATGACCTGGCTTATAATTAGTACTCTAGAAATATTTCTTTAAAAAGAGCACCGATATGGACAACTTAAATTGACATTCAGTTAGTTCACACTGAGATGATGAATATATTTCCAAAAAAGGCAATCATATCATTAGTTTGCTGTATGAAAAACAAACACAATGACATGGGTTGTAAACTAAAATCTCTATTCATTTTATTTCTTGGGTATAACTTTGTCACTGTGAACCTCTGGAGGTAGTCAGTTATAAAACAGATGTTTGGAAAATGACAGAAAGAAATACAAAATCTTTTAAACAATTAGTTTCATTAGAATAACAGAAAATTGTTGTGAGAAAATATTCATACTGTTATGTATTTTAATTTTATTTTGTTTCCACCAAATTATTTCTCTAACTTCTGTTTAGATAGTCGAATGATAGGTTTAAGACCTATCAACTTTTCACATAGCTTCAAACACATGGCTCCACTTTTTTTTATTCTTTTATAATATTACCAACAATGAAAGAGTATTATAAAAAATATTTTAAATGGCTGAATTTAAATAATGTAATTATAAATTTTTCTTTTAAATTTCAAATAAAACCTGACAAATTAAAATTTAAATGCTAATTATAATTGAATATATATATATAGACATAAACTCAACTTCTCTAAAATTATTAGGGACTAAAAGTTTTAAATTTATGAAACAAAAAGTCCTTCACCTTTGAATTAGACATTGTAGAACTTAAGAACATCCCATCTCTCTCCTAGCCCCTCCTACTTCAGTATGAGGCTCATTGAATACATCTACTTACACTGCTTTATCATCTGTCTCTTCTCACCAGTCTCTTCTAGCTGATCCTAGGTGATCTGACGGAGAAGGCAATGGCACCCCACTCCAGTACTCTTGCCTGGAAAATCCCATGGATAGAGGAGCCTGGTGGGCTGCAGTCCATGGGGTCGCTAGAAGTCAGACACGACTGAGCAACTTCACTTTCACTTTTCACTTTCATGCATTGGAGAAGGCAATGGCACCCCACTCCAGTACTCTTGCCTGGAAAATCCCATGGATAGAGGAGCCTGGTGGGCTGCCGTCTATGGGGTCGCCCAGAGTCGGACACGACTGAAGTGACTTAGCAGCAGCAGCAGGTGATCTGAAAACACCTTTTAGGTGGAATTTGAGGATTAAATATGCCACATTAAAAAAAAAAAAAAAAAGTGGTTATTTATTGTTTGATTTATGAGTATATATTGAGAGAGTGAATTCCTAGGCAGATTGATAAGAAGTTCAGGGTTCCCAAGGAAGAAAAAGAGGTCTGGTGCTCTCGAAGTGGAGATTAGGGGTCTGGAATTCTCAAGGAGGAGAAAAGGACAAACATTTTTTTTTTTTTTTTTTCTCCCTCTGCAGTCTTTAGTCTCAGTAAATTACACAACTCAGGTTAAACTCTGTAAGGATCATACAACAACAAGGTATCCGGCTGGAGGACAGTCTCTCCTTTCTGAAAACCTTTTGACTAATCCTGATATCTTAGAATGAATATTGTAGGAGTGGGTCTGGAGGATCTTTCTATTGCTTAATTTTAATCTTGTTATCCTAAATGTAAATTGCTGGAGTAGGTCTGGTAAAATTTTCACAAACTTGAAACATTCTTTGGATTCATTGTAATAACTAACTAAAAGGTATGTAACTCCATTGCTAACACTAGCAAGGGGGTACTCTTTCTTCTCCCTTCTGATGTCTATGTCAGAAGCTCTCTCTATCCCTTTTATACTTTAATAAAATTCTATTACACGAAAGCTCCAAGAGATCAAGCCTCATCTCTGGCCCTGGATTGAATTCTTCTCTTCCAGAGGCCAAGAATCCCGGCGTCTTTTTGTGGGTCAGCAACAACCTTTCAATATATTAGCATTGAAATTTTTGTACGTAATATATGTTATTTAAACTACAGTGAATTACTATCATGATAACAATATTTGACCTCACTCTCTTTTGTAGTCTACCTAAATTCTAGGTGGTTTCTATATTCAACCTGCTAAAAATTCAATTCTTTTAATTTCAGCAATGGAGAATTTTAGAAAATCAAGAGATAGAGATCAGTTAAAGGGTTCTCCACGCCATTTTTTTGGAATCAAGATTGCAGGGAGAAATATCAATAACCTCAGATATGCAGATGACACCACCCTTATGGCAGAAAGTGAAGAGGAACTAAAAAGCCTCTTGATGAAAGTGAAAGAGTTGAGTGAAAAAGTTGGCTTAAAGCTCAACATTCAGAAAACGAAGATCATGGCATCTGGTCCCATCACTTCATGGGAAATAGATGGGGAAACAGTGGAAACAGTGTCAGACTTTATTTTTCTGGGCTCCAAAATCACTACAGATGGTGACTGCAGCCATGAAATTAAAAGACGCTTACTCCTTGGAAGGAAAGTTATGATCAACCTAGGTAGCATATTCAAAAGCAGAGATAATACTTTGCCAACAAAGTCTGTCTAGTCAAGTCTATGGTTTTTCCTGTGGTCATGTATGGATGTGAGAGTTGGACTGTGAAGAAGACTGAGCACTGAAGAATTGATGCTTTTGAACTGTGGTATTGGAGAAGACTCTTGAGAGTCTGGACTGCAAGAAGATCCAATCAGTCCATTCTGAAGGAGATCAGTCCTGGGATTTCTTTGGAAGGAATGATACTAAAGCTGAAACTCCAGTACTTTGGCCACCTCATGTGAAGAGTTGACTCACTGGAAAAGACTCTGATGCTGGGAGGGATTGATGGCAAGAGGAGAAGGGGACGACAGAGGATGAGATGGCTGGATGGCATCACTGACTCGATAGACGTGAGTCTGAGTGAACTCCGGGACTTGGTGATGGACAGTGAGGCCTGGCATGCTGCGATTCATGGGGTCACAAACAGTCAGACACGACCGAGTGATGGATCTGATCTGATGCCATTTTTTTCATATTCAAATCATTAGTAATCATCTGTGTTGCTTTTAGCACTCTGACTTTTAAATAGGTAGCATCCTTTTTGTTAATATTGATAGCAAACAAATAATTAGGATAAATGAGGTTTAAATAGCTGTAGCCTACAGATAGGCCCAAGATTTATAGATGATGTTATCATCCCTATATATAAACTTTCCTGAGGTTGAGGAAGAAGGTAATGATTTCCTAATAATAAATTATTTTCAGCCATGTATTAATCATATAAGCATGAACAATGTTCATTGTCTCAGGTGTAAAAAAACACCAACCTTTTCATAAATATTATATGTTAAAGCGAATTTGCTGGTTGTCCAGTGATTGGGACTTCATGCTTTCACTGCTAGAGCCGGGGTTTGATCCTTGGTTGAGGAACTTAGATCCTGCAAGCCACGCATGCTGCCAAAAAGAAGAAAAAAATAAATAAAATTAGAAAGTGTACATTTAATAGACTAAAGCTATAGGACTCTAAGCAAAAGAGCAAAAGGAGGAAATATTGAAATATGTACATTCAAACTTCCTCAGTGCAAAGTGAAGACATAGGAGTAGCTTAAGCCAAGAGAAAAATGTCCAGTGCCAAAAAGACCAAGACACCTGTAATGCCTTGTTTAGCAATAATTGCTGCTGCTGCTGCTGTTTAGTCACTAAGTCATGTCTGACTCTGCGACCCCGTGAACTGTAACTCACCAGTCTCCTCTGTCCAAATTCATTAATCATTTATTTCCATAAGAAAGAAAATATTTGTATAGACTGGCAAGAAGTTTCAAATTTCTGTGCAGGGAGAGTTTTCTAAAAATACTCTCTTGCATAGACATAGTGATAATTGTGGATTCCCCTAGATATAACAAAATTGGACTTCTATTCATAAGCCAAAAGTAATTATGTTTCATGTCTTTAGATATCAAAACTGTTTCTCAACCATCACAATTGAGTAAGGAAGGTAGAGCGTATTCTGCCCTCCCTGTTGTAGTGACCTTCCTAGCTAAGTGCAGCCACCTGTGCGTTTACATTGTCTCTTATTCTTTTGCTTTCTCTCTCTCCTTGGCTTCTTTTCTTGTTTAATGCATTACTTTTATATGCATACAGTTTACCTTAGGAGGTGTTAAATTACAGATTACAGGGCCCACCTGCAGAGTCTCTGATTTAGAAGAACTGCTTTATAACCCCCAAATTTGCATTTTTATCAAGTCCCTTAGTTGATTGTAATCCAGTTAGCACTGATGATATTTTAGGAAAATACACCCTGTACTAGATAGAGTGTTGCACACAAGCCTGGCTCCCCATGTCTTAGTTCCCCCATCTAGAATTTAGTGTGCTTGCAAATTCCTGTTTAATTTGCTTGCTGCTGCTGCTGCTAAGTCGCTTCAGTTGTGTCCGACTCTGTG
Source organism: Tragelaphus eurycerus (assembly GCA_935064755.1). Lineage (NCBI taxonomy): Eukaryota > Metazoa > Chordata > Mammalia > Artiodactyla > Bovidae > Tragelaphus > Tragelaphus eurycerus. The sequence continues at coordinate 11,433,302 of CAKXYN010000004.1, forward strand.
CGATCCCATAGACTTATTTTAATAAATATTTCATCTCTTACTGCTTGTCTGCTCAGTTTTCCAAAGTCCCAGTGCACGCGTGGCCAGTTTGGTAGTCTTCTCAAGTTCTTATGCCACTGCCATGGCTCTCACTTCCTTTGGATATCTTAGCTTTCGGCTTTCCCGAGATGTAAAGTATATCAATAAGGTGTTTCCTCAACTTCCACAACTCCTTTTCCTCTCCAAATGACTATTTTCACTACCTCTTAGCAGATTTTTAACACGAGTATAGAAAAAAGTGCTTCTGTTCTACATTTTTCCAAGGTTAGCCTCCTCACGCTTTTCTTAATTTTATCTTTTTGTTTCTTTCCAGAGATCTTGCCCAATCAATTTTCATATGGGTATTATTTTACAAAAAATTATTGGCAATCCACTATGGTTCAAATCCAAATACAAGCAGATGCCTCCTTTCACAAAAGTAAACATTTTTTCCCCGTGAATCCTGAAAATCACACTCATGGATTCCTGTCACAGTCTAAAATACTTTTCCTTGTTACTTCTGCTTCTTTATTCCTGTTGATTCTTCACAGAGCATCTCATCCTGGTTAGTATCACCTTTACCCATCTGAGTTTGCCACAAGCTGCTGCTATTCTTCTGTTTGATTCATGGCCCTTAATTAGCACCTCCTCATAGTCTTTTTTACCTCTTGGTACATCTGACACTTAGGCAAAACTTTATGAATCTAACATTGTAATTTCTGAGAAACTGAACTTTCTGTAGCATTTTATATTTTCTTTTTTTATCATTTCCTAACATAAGATTCTCTTTCTGTGCTGTAGTGTTGAAATTCCAAAAGGTCTATCCTGAACCTCAGGTTTTCTTTCCAAGAGTTCTCTCTCTTGGCAATATCAACTATAAAATATGTGCAATTATCCATAATTCAGAAAGGTACATCTATCAAAGGAAACTGTAGGGGATATTCATTACACATTTTCTGGCATACATAGTGCATTCATAACAGATCTTAAATGGCTATTATTGCTATGGATTTGTTGATAGAAATTATTATTGTGATTACATCTAAAGTTCCATTGTCTTTCTGAAACTCCAAATATGCTACTTTTTCTGACTACACCTGAAAGAATCATTTATGATTCAAACTTAAAAGCATCTATGTATAAAATGTTATCAGTTACATCTTCATCAGTTTTGAGATTTTCACTATTTAGATGGATTTATACAAATTCAATTTTCCTTCTGATTATTTGAATACTCTCAGTAATAAAGCCACAAGTATTCCATTGGAGGTATACATTGTATTTTCCCAGTATATCTGGGAAAAATTTGTTTTGCAAGGGAAAAAAATAATTCTGGATTATTACCTTAGTTCAGTTCAGTCATTCGGTCATGTCCAACTCTTTGCGACCCCATGGACTGCAGCACACCAGGCTTCCCTGCCCATCATCAACTCCTGGAGCTTACTCAAACGCATGTCCATTGAGTTGGTGATGCCATCCAACCATTGCATCCTCTGTCATTTCCTTCTCCTCCTGCCTTCAATTTTTCCCAGCATCAGAGTCTTCTCCAATGAGTCAACTCTTTGCATGAGGTGGCCAAAGTACTGGAGTTTCAGCTTTAGCATCATTCCTTCCAAAGAAATCCCAGGGCTGATCTCCAGAATGGACTGGTTGGATCTCCTTGCAGTCCAAGGGACTCTCAAGAGTCTTCTCCAACACCACAGTTCAAAAGCATCAATTCTTCAGTGCTCAGCTTTGTTTATAGTCTAACTCTCACATCCATACATGACTACTGGAAAAACAATAGCTTTGACTAGACAGATCTTTGTTGGCAAAGTAATGTCTCTGCTTTTTAATATGCTGTCTAGGTTGATCATAGCTTTTCTTTCAAAGAGCAAGCATTTTTGTAATTGCTTGGCTATAGTCACCATCTGTAGTGATTTTGGAGCCCAAGAAAATAGTTTGTCACTTTAGTTTCTTATAAGGATTACTAATTTATGAAAGAACTAAGGCAGCTTAATACAAGAAGTATTTTCATGACCTAATAGCACAGAAAGGAAACTTATTGCTGCTGCTGCTAAGTCGTTTCAGTCATGTCTGACTCTGTGCAACCCCATAGATGACAGCCCACCAGGCTTCCCCATCCCTGGGATTCTCCAAGCGAGAACACTGGAGTGGGTTGCCATTTCCTTTTCCAGTGACTGAAAGTGAAAAGTGAGAGTAAAGTCGCTCAGTCATGTCCAACTCTTAGCGACCCCAGGGACTGCAGCCTACCAGGCTCCTCCGTCCATGGGATTTTATGGCTTTTGTTTACAGAGGAGCCCTTATAATGAATCCCACATTGGACCACATTTATAGAAATGTTCTAAAGTACATCTAAAGGTAGCAATTTTGTGCCATTGAAATGATTTTCATTAATGCAATTTTTATTTTGTTTATCTCACATGAGAAATTAACTAGTTTATATTCAAAGGTAATCAGAATAGTGATACATTATTCTGGATATAAAACTATGTGCCCAGAACTGAGCCAGTCACTAAACCCTTTCTATTTGCAGTCATTGAAGGAGATATATCAATGACAGAAAAGAGTGATGAGTTGTAAAATTGAAATACAGGTGTTATAAAAGCATATAAAGACATTTTTGCTAAATTTACAGGATTTCCTAAGACACAATCTAGAGTGATATCTAAAATAAAAAAATAGCTAAATGAATGGTTAACTGTATAGTAAATGCTCCTGTGTACAACATTATGGTCCTGATGCTAAAACTCTTCATTATCAGAATAAAAACTAAGAGCCAAACCATGAATCAATTTAGGATTATCAACTGTACAATAGCTAGAGAAAAAATACTTCTCTTCAAATGTTCAATTAAACTGTTGCAAAAATGTTTTTAAGGCATAAACTCAAAACCTCAGATAAGTTTAAATAATAATTCTTGTGAACTCCAAATTCATCTCTTAGTTTCTCAGTCTCACTCATAAAACATTTAATCCTCTAAGGCATCTTTGTTCCTTTTATTAGAAAATGGTACTAGAGACCAAGCAACAGGTAGGCTTATGGCTATTGGGGTGTCACTACTTCTAGGCCCTCTCTATGGACAAAGTTAGAAAATATAAGTACATATTCTAACACATACATAGACAAACATCTATAATTATTTTATTGTATGTTAAGCTAAGAAAGGAAAAGGCAATGGCACCCCACTCCAGTACTCTTGCTTGGAAAATCCCAAGGGCGGAGGAGCCTGGTAAGCTGCAGTCCATGGGGTCGCTAAGAGTCGGACATAACTGAGCAACTTCACTTTCACTTTTCACTTTCATGCATTGGAGAAGGAAATGGTAACCCATTCCAGTGTTCTTGCCTGGAGAATCCCAGGGGTGGGGGAGCCTGGTGGGCTGTGGTCTATGGGGTCGCACAGAGTCGGACACGACTGAAGTGACTTAGCAAGCTAAAAAAAGTCCATAGCGATGTCTCCAATTCTAATTCAGGAGAACATTGTTCATTCCATTATTATTGCTGATGTATAATTTCCCATACAACAGTGAGAAACTTGTCTCCAACCATTCACAATGTATCATTCATTTACTTGTTTATACATCCACAGTATATATAGAAAGGAGCTTCAGAACTGTTAACCCATGTCTCTGTGAGAAACATTTTGGCTTTCAGTGAAAACACCATTTTTCAGTTACTGAAGTTAGTTATCACTTTTACCTACCCCCTTCAATGAGTGTATACTCTGCAGTTATAGTATAACTGGAATTTTTTTTTATGGTCTGTATTCCATCCTGAGATCCCTGAACTCATGCTTGATCTTTTTTCTTTTTCTTTTGCAAAATGTATAGAGTCATGGGTCTACCACTTCAGAACCATAGAGAATAGTTTAAACACTCTGAAGATTAGCTTATGTGTTCTCTTTTATTCAATGGCTTCCCAGTTTCCCAGTCCCTGGTAACCACTGATTTTTTTCCCATCCATAATGTTGCCTTTTCATAAATGTCATACTATAAATTCCTATAACATGTGGATATTTGCATCTAGCATCTTACTCTCAGCAAAATGATTTTTAGGTTTATTTTCTTGAACCTTGTTGTTGTTTACACACATACACACATATGTTTATCTATGTGTGTGTAATTGTTCCACCATTTTTTGAAACAGCAATTATTTCTTCATTGAAATGACTTTGCACATTGGTCAAAAAGCTATTGACTATACTGGTGTTAGTTTATTTCTGGTCTCTTCATTGTATTCCATTCATCTATGGCTATCCTTTCACCAATACCTGTCTTGAATACTGAAGATTACTAGTAAATCTAAAAACCAGGCAATGTGAGTCCTGTGACATTGTTCATTTTCAGAAGGAATAATAAATACAGTGCTATCAGGAGACAGTAGTGCAAAAATTCTGAATTCAATAGCATGGTGCAACTAACTCATAGTGTTATTAAAATGTAGCCAATATAACTGTTTAAACATCTTAAATTTCTTTCTCTATAGTCATTAATGAACTTTGGTGTCACTAATGATTCACTTACATATTCAATCTATGAGTTTGAGTGGAATGAATTTGGAGAGACTTGAGAAAATGACCTAAAGGAACTGAACCATGAGTTTTTCCAAGGACAATTTGGATGGCTTCCCACAGTGTTCACTCAAATATTATGATTCTTAAATTTTAAGTTACTAACTCTACACCGATTGACAATAATATGAAGAAATTGTATTTGAATTTCGGTAAAATAGATTGCCCATTTAAATGTCTGTGGGAAGACAAAGTATGTGAAATGTTATATAATTTTTCTAAACCTTAGGATATATTTTATATATACAAATATAAATAAAAATAGAAAATTAAGCCAAAAAGAGTATCACAAAGATAAACTTTAATACAATTAAATGTTATTTCTTTGTAGCATTGGAACTCTATTAATAATGTAGGAAAATTGGATTTAAAATCATTTTAAGTTGGATCAGAAAACTATATCAAAAAGTTCAAAAATGGCAAATTTCTTGTTTCAGTTTTCAAAAATGTTGTATATTGTCATGTGAAAATATAATTGGTATTCAGTGACATTAACACAAGTAATAACAGAAATGGTATGGACCTAACAGAAGCAGAAGATATTAAGATGAGATGACAAGAATACACAAAAGAACTGTATAAAAAAGATCTTCATGACCCAGATAATCATGATGGTGTGATCACTCATCTAGAGCAAGACATCCTGGAATGTGAAGTCAAGTGGGCTTTAGAAAGCATCACTACGAACAAAGCTAGTGGAGGTGATGGAATTCCAGTTGAGCTATTCCAAATCCTGAAAGATGATGCTATGAAAGTGCGACACTCAATATGCCAGCAAATTTGGAAAACTCAGCAGTGGCCACAGGACTGAAAAGGTCAGTTTTCATTCCAATTCCAAAGAAGGCAATGCCAAAGAATGTTCAAACTACTGCACAATTGCACTCATCTCACATGCTAGTAAAGTAATGCACAAAATTATCCAAGCCAAGCTTCAGCAATATGTGAACCATGAACTTCCAGATGTACAAGCTGGTTTTAGAAAAGGCAGAGGAACCAGAAATCAAATTGCCAACATCCTCTGGATCATCGAAAAAGCAAGAGAGTTCCAGAAAAGTATATATTTCTGCTTTATTGACTATTCCAAAGCCTTTGACTGTGTGAATCACAATAAACTGTGGAAAATTCTGAAAGAGATGGGAATACCAGACCACCTGACTGCCTCTTGAGAAACCTATATGCAGGTCAGGAAGCAACAGTTAGAACTGGACATGGAACAACAGACTGGTTCCAAATAGGAAAAGGAGTCCGTCAAGGCTGTATATTGTCACCCTGCTTATTTAACTTCTATGCAGAGTACATCATGAGAATTCTGGGCTGGAAGAAGCACAATCAAGATTTCCAGGAGAAATATCAATAACCTCAGATATGCAGATGACAGCACCCTTATGGCAGAAAGTGAAGAGGAACTAAAAAGCCTCTTAATGAAAGTGAAAGAGGAGAGTGAAAAGTTGGATTAAAGCTCAACATTCAGAAAACGAAGATCATGGTATCTGGTCCCATCACTTCATGGGAAATAGATGGGGAAACAGTGGAAACCATGTCAGGTTTTATTTTTTTGGTCTCCAAAATCACTGCAGATGGTGACTGCAGCCATGAAATTAAAAGACGCTTATTCCTTGGAAGGAAAGTTATGACCAACCTAGATAGCATATTCAAAAGTAGAGACATTACTTTGCCAATAAAGGTCTGTCTACTCAAGGCTATGGTTTTTCCAGTGATCATGTGTAGATATGAGAGTTGGACTGTGAAGAAAGCTGAGCACTGAAGAATTGATGTTTTTGAACTATGGTGTTAGAGAAGACTCTTGAGAGTCCCTTGGACTGCAAGGAGATCCAACCAGTCCATCCTAAAGGAGATCAGTCCTGGGTGTTCATTGGAAGGACTGATGCTGATCCAATAATTTGGCCACCTCATGCAAAGAGTTGACTCATTGGAAAAGACTCTGATGCTGGGAGGGATTGAGAGCAGGAGGAGAAGGGGACAACAGAGGATGAGATGGCTGAATAGCATCACCAACTCGATGGACATGAGTCTGAGTAAACTCTCGGAGTTGGTGATGGACAGGGAGGCCTGGCGTGGTACAATTCATGGGATCTCAAAGAGTCGGACAGGACTGAGTAACTGAACTGAACTGAACTGAACTGGTGGGCATTTTAAGCTATTTAGTTGATTATGAATGCTGCTGCTGCTAAGTCACTTCAGTCGTGTCCGACTCTGTGCGACCCCATAGACAGCCTCCTACCAGGATCCTCTGTCTCTGGGATTTTCCAAGCAAGAACGCTGGACTGGGTTGCCATTTCCTTCTCCAATGCATGAAAGTGAAAAGTGAAAGTGAAGTCACTCAGTCGTGTCTGATTCTTAGCGACCTCATAGACTGCAGCCTACCAGGCTCCTCAGTCCGTGAGATTTTCCAGGAAAGAGTACTGGAGTGGGGTGCCATTGCCTTCTCCGTGATTATGAATAGTTATATCTAATTTTATTATTTCTCATGAAACTTATAGTGTTGACATAGCATTTGTTCTAAAGAGCAAATTTTAGCTAAATGAACATGCACATGTCACACAAACTTTAAGATCTAAAATCTCCTTATAAATAAAATGGGTCAGATTGATGTTTTTTTTTCTCAGAGGAAATGTTATGTTATGGGGAATGGAAGGTATTATGATTGTTTAAAAAAATCTATGTTTAATTCAAGGATTATGTGGTGAGATACAACTTGGCAGTGTTAACCAGTATGGATCTATATATTTTTTTGGCTGTGCTATCTTTCATTTTCCCTTCATTTATCTTCTCAGTCTTCAACTGTTCAAACTATAACTTGGCCTTCATTCTCCAGAGAAGTTAGACCATAGCTCAAACACCAAACCAAACATAAACAAACAAACCATGCTGTGATATTCTGGCTTCCAAAGTCAAGAACCTCCCATAAATAGCAGCTTGGATAAATAACTCACTTCTTGTCTTGATTTTCTTGTTCTCTTCTGTGAATTGGGAAGGGAATACACTGAGAAATAAAGCTGAAGATTTTATTTTTGATGTGATCCTCTGAACAATCTCAACACCCTACTTCTCTCAGATCAGACATTGAAGGTAGTGGTAACAAAACCATAGATAGTATTGGGTACCAAGAAGGTGAACAAGCGTGTGGTTTATTTCTCATCTCAAACTTGGCAAGCAATAGAATTTCAGATCCCCACTGCAATAGTCAGTTTTCCATTGAAACAGCACCAATAAGGGACTTCCCAGGTGGCTCTAGTGGTAAAGAACCCACATGCCAATGCAGGAGATGTAAGAGATTCTGGTTCAATCCCTGGGTTTGGAAGATCCCATGAAGAAGGGCATGGCAACTCCAGTATTCTTATCTGGAGAATCCCTTGGACAGAGGATCTTGGTGGGCTACAGTCCATAGGGTGGCAAAGAGTCAAACATGACTGAAGTGACTTAGAACAAGATACATATAATAATATAGGTACCAGATCCATCTCTGGCATTCACACTAGAATTTTCTAATTGTCATACATTTATTAAAGCATAACTACATGCCATATGGACTTCCCAGGTGGCCCAGTGGTAAGGAATCTTCCTGCCAATGCAGGAGACCCAGGTCCCATCCCATGGAGAAGAAAATGGCAACCCACTCCAGTATTCTTGCCTGGGAAATCCCATGGACAGAGGAACATGTCTGGCTATAGTCCACAGGGTCGCAACAGAGTTGGGCATTACTTAGTAACTAAACAACAACAATATATATAAGAAGAGATTTATTGTAGGTATTGGCCCATGTGTTTAGGGAACCTGAGAAATCTAACAAGATGTTGGTGTCAGCAAGATCTACCTATCTATCTGTAACTATGATATCATTTATGTAGGAGGTAATACTTTTGATGTATTCTGTTAAAGTGTTTTTTAGCTCATTTCTGAAAGAATTAAATGACATTAATTTATTTTCCAGTTCTATATTTCTATTCCTTGCTTCTTATTATTTGCTAAAGAACTTTGAGAAAATCAATTTTATTCCAGTAAAATGATAATCTTATTTGGAGGTAGGTGATTTTTTTCCATTAAAAGAGAACTACTTGATGTAATGATAAAAAAAAAAAAGATTCTAGAATCAGATATACTTGAGTTTGGTTGCCAGTACCAATAACATTCTCTAGTAATGTAAATTTGGCTACACTATAAGAAAAACTGTGGTTTTTCATACATAAATTTATTTTGAATGTTAATTGGATGAAATTATGAGGAAAGCATAAAAAAGTATTTAGCCCAATAAATCACTCAGGAGAGACACTCATCATGTGGCAGCTATTGTTATACTGTCAGAGCATAGTAATTAAGTATGTCAAACACAGTATTTCACACATAATTTTTGCATAGTTATTGAACAAATTGAGCCAAACTAACAGTGCATCTATTAATGGTCAATATGATTTTTAGATGCTTTTCATATATCTAATTACTTTATAAGAGTTAAGACTTAACCTGCAGTGTATTTAACTGCATCTGAATTATGTTAATAGGGATCTCTGCTGCTGCTGCCGCCAAGTCACTTTAGTCGTGTCCAACTTTGTGTGACCCCACAGATGGCAGCCCACCAGGCTCCCCGGTCCTTGGGATTCTCCAGGCAAAAACACTGGAGTGGGTTGCCATTTCCTTCTCCAATGCATGAAAGTGAAAAGTGACAGTGAAGTCGCTCAGTCTCTACTGCTACCTCAAAGGTAATTTTGGAAGGATTTAGGAGCTCTATCAAGTCCTTTGAGCTCCTTGGTGGGATGGTGCCACAGAAAAACAAAAGGTTATTTGCACACGTATCACTGAAGTACCATGGGGACCCTTGAAAGTGTATCACACTTGGCCTTCTATCACTGAAGTATGACATGAAGAATTGACTATTCTGGATGAATGCAGGCCCCTGGTGCAATTTGGGTTAAGACGTCGAAAAGTCAAACTTCGAGGCCAAGGAAGGTATTCCCTGAATAATGAAGAGCTTTTAGAATATTATGCATCATATATACTGTGAATAATGAACAGCTGTTATCATACTCTGAAACACACATCCAAATAACCAGATTCCAATCGTTGCTACTTCTTTTTATCAAATTGTCAAATTTAATACTTCAAAGTTGTATCTAGGTCAACAGGTAAGTGCTTTATATGACCAATTACTCAAATGACCAATTACACAAGTATATCTTCATTTTAGTAGATTAGCAATTTATAGATAGTGGCTTTTCAGTTTGTCTTTACATTCATGTGAAACAAAAAATGACTTTGTTCTAATAGTAAAACTCTTTTTAAACCAGCCATTGCTAGGTTGTAGTAATAGCGCTTAAAATTACTTGTTAGATTGTTGATAAAATGGCATAATATGCGTGTCATATGTTTCCTTCTCTATTCCTGCTCTAAGCCTTGAATTACAAAATTTACATTGACAAACCTGATGGGAATTTTCTAAATAAATGAGAAAATCTCTATACTTATTTAGCTTTATTATCGTTCAGCTAATTATATACATAAAAGAAAAGAGTTTCATAGATAGTTGGAGTATACCATAAGTTCAGTTCAGTTCAGTCTCTCAGTCACGTTTGACTCTTTGTGACCCCTTGGACGGCGGCATGCCAGGCCTCACTGTCCATCACCAACTCCCAGAGTTTACCCAAACTCATGTCCATTGAGTTGGTGATCCCATCCATCATTGCATCCTCTGTCATCCCCTTCTCCTCCTGCCTTCAATCTTTCCCAGCAACAGGGTGTTTTCAGCCCTTCACATCAGGTGGCCAAAGCAATGGAGTTACAGCTTCAACATCAGTCCTTCTAATGAACACTCAGGACTAATCTCCTTTAGGATGGACTTGTTGGATCTCCTTGCAGTCCAAGGAACTCTCAAGAGTCTTCTCCAACACCACAGTTCAAAAGCATCAATTCTTCAGTGCTCAGCTTTCTTTATAGTTTAACTCTCACATGCATACATGACTACTGGAAAAACCATAGCCTTGACTAGATGGACTTTTGTTGGCAAAGTAATGTCTCTGCTTTTTAATATGCTGTCTAGGTTGGTCATAACTTTCCTTAGAAGGAGTAAGCGTCTTTTAATTTCATGGGTACAGTCATCATCTGCAGTGATTTTGCAGCTCAAAAAATTAAAGTCTGACACTGTTTCCACTGTTTACCCATCTATTTCCCATGAAGTGATGGGACCGGATGCCATGATCTTCATTTTCTGGATGTTGAGCTTTAAGACAACTTTTTCGTTCTCCACTTCCCCTTTTATCAAGAGGCTTTTTAGTTCCTCTTCACTTTCTGCCATAAGGGTGCTGTCATCTGCATATCTGAGGTTATTGATATTTCACTCAGCAATCTTAATTCCAGCTTGTGCTTTTCCACCCAGCATTTCTCATGACGTACTCTGCATATAAGTTAAATAAGCAGGGTGACAATATACAGCCTTGACATACTCCTTTTCCTATTTGGAACCAGTCTGTTGTTCCATGTCCAGTTCTAACTGTTGCTTCCTGACCTACATACAGGTTTCTCAAGAGGCAGGTCAGGTGGTCTGGTATTCTCATCTATTTCAGAGTTTTCCACATTTTGTTGCAATGCACACAGTCAAAGGCTTTGACAAAAACAATAAAGCAGAAACAGATGTTTTTCTGAAACTCTCTTGCTTTTTTGATGTTTCAGCAGATGTTGGCAATTTGATTTCTGGCTCCTCTGCCTTCTCTAAAACGAGCTTGAACATCTGCAAGTTCATGATTCACATATTGATGAAGCCTGGCTGGAGAATTTTGAGCATTACTTTAGGAGCGCCTCGCCTTCCCGCAACCAGCGCACTAGGAGCGCCCCGCCGGCTGCGCGGCACACTAGGAGCGCGGCCAAGAGGAACTACCCCATGACCGAGGTCAGGAAGTGCGGCGGTGAGGAGATATCCCTCCTCCAAGGTCAGGAAGGGTGGCGGTGAGGAGAGACCCCTCATCCAAGATAAGGTGCCATGGCTGTGCTTTGCTGGAGCAGCCGAGAAGAGATACCCCACGCCCAAGGTAAGAGAAACCCAAGTAAGACGGTAGGGCTTGCAAGAGGGCATCAGAGGGCAAATACACTGAAACCATACTCACAGAAAACTAGTCAATCTAATGACACCAGGACCACAGCCTTGTCTAACTCAATGAAATTAAGCCATGCCCGTGGGGCAACCCAGGATGGGCGGGTCATGGTGGAGAGATCTGACAGGGTGTGGTCCGCTGGAGAAGGGAATGGCAAACCACTTCAGTATTCTTGCCTTGAGAACCCCATGAACAGTATGAAAAGGCAAAATGATAGGATACTGAAAGAGAAACTCCCCAGGTCAGTAGGGGCCCAATATGCTACTGGAGATCAGTGGAGAAATAAATCCAGAAAGAATGAAGGGATGGAGCCAAAGCAAAAGAATACCCAGCTGGGGATGTGTCTGGTGATAGAAGCAAAGTCCGATGCTGTAAGGAGCAATATTGCATTGGAACCTGGAATGTCAGGTCCATGAATCAAGGCAAACTGGAAGTGGTCAAACAAGAGATGGCAAGAGTGAATGTTGACATTCTAGGAATTAGCAAACTAAAATGGACTGGAATGGGTGAATTTAACTCAGATGACCATTATATCTACTACTGTGGGCAGGAATCCCTCAGAAGAAATGGAGTGGCCATCATGGTCAACAAAAGAGTCCGAAATGCAGTACTTGGATGCAATCTCAAAAACGACAGAATGATCTCTGTTCGTTTCCAAGGCAAACCCTTCAATGTCACAGTAATCCAAGTCTATGCCCCAACCAGTAATGCTGAAGAAGCTGAAGTTGAACGGTTCTATGAAGACCTACAAGACCTTTTAGAACTAACACCCAAAAAAGATGTCCTTTTCATGATAGGGGACTGGAATGCAAAAATAGGAAGTCAAGAAACACCTGGAGTAACAGACATATTTGGCCTTGGAATACGGAATGAAGAAGGGCAAAGACTAACAGAGTTTTGCCAAGAAAATGCACTGGTCATAGCAAATACCCTCTTCCAACAACACAAGAGAAGACTCTATACACGGACATCACCAGATGGTCAACACCGAAATCAGATCGATTATATTCTTTGCAGCCAAAGATGGAGAAGCTCTATTCAATCACCAAAAACAAGACCAGGAGCTGACTGTGGCTCAGACCATGAACTCCTTATTGCCAAATTCAGACTGAAATTGAAGAAAGTAGGGAAAACCACTAGACCATTCAGGTATGACCTAAATCAAATCCCTTATGATTATACAGTGGAAGTGAGAAATAGATTTAAGGGCCTAGATCGGATAGATAGAGTGCCTGATGAACTATGGAATGAGGTTCGGGACATTGTACAGAGGACAGGGATTAAGACCATCCCCATGGAAAAGAAATGCAAAAAAGCAAAATGGCTCTCTGGGGAGGCCTTATAAATAGCTATGAAAAGAAGAGAAGCGAAAAGCAAAGGAGAAAAAAAAAAGATATAAACATCTGAATGCAGAGTTCCCAAGAATAGCAAGAAGAGAAAAGAAAGCCTTCTTCAGCGATCAATGCAAAGAAATAGAGGAAAACAACAGAATGGGAAAGACTAGGGATCTCTTCAAGAAAATCAGAGATACCAAACGAACATTTCATGCAAAGATGGGCTCGATAAAGGACAGAAATGATATGGACCTAACAGAAGCAGAAGATATTAAGAAGAGGTGGCAAGAGTACACAGAAGAACTGTACAAAAAAGAGATTCATGACCCAGATAATCATGATGGTGTGATCACTGATCTAGAGCCAGACATACTGGAATGTGAAGTCAAATGGGCCTTAGAAAGCATCACTACGAACAAAGCTAGTGGAAGTGATGGAATTCAGTGGAGCTATTCCAGATCCTGAAAGATGATGCTGTGAAAGTGTTGCACTCAATATGCCAGCAAATCTGGAAAACTCAGCAGTGGCCACAAGATTGGAAAAGGTCAGTTTTCATCCCAATCCCAAAGAAAGGCAATGCCAAAGAATGCTCAAACTACGGCACAATTGCTCTCACCTCACATGCTAGTAAAGTAATGCTCAAAATTCTCCAAGCCAGGCTTCAGCAATATGTGAACCATGAACTTCCTGATGTTAAAGCTGGTGTTCGAAAAGGCACAGGAACTAGAGATCAAATTGCCAACATGCCCAGGATCATGGAAAAAGCAAGAGAGTTCCAGAAAAACATCTATTTCTGCTTTATTGACTATGCCAAAGCCTTTGACTGTGTCAGATCAGATCAGATCAGTTGCTCAGTCGTGTCCGACTCTTTGCAACCCCATGAACTGCAGCACACCAGGCTTCCCTATCCATTACCAGCTCTCAGAGGTCACTCAGACTCACATCCATTGAGTCAGGGATGCCATCCAGCCATCTCATCCTCTCTCGTCCCCTTCTCCTCCTGCCCCCAATCCCTCCAAGCATCAGCGTCTTCTCCAATGAGTCAACTCTTCGCATGAGGTGGCCAAAATACTGGAGTTTCAGCCTTAGCATCATTCCTTTCAAAGAAATCCCAGGGCTGATCTCCTTCAGGATGGACTGGTTGGATCTCCTTGCAGTCCAAGGGACTCTCAAGAGTCTTCTCCAACACCACAGTTAAAAAGTAGCAATTCTTCCACGATCAGCCTTCTTCACAGTCGAACTCTCACATCCATACATGACCACAGGAAAAACCATAGCCTTGACTAGGCGAACCTTTGTTGGCAAAATGATGTCTCTGCTTTTGAATATGCTATCTAGGTTGGTCATAACTTTCCTTCCAAGGAGTAAGCGTCTTTTAATTTCATGGCTCCAGTCACCATCTGCAGTGATTTTGGAGCCCAGAAAAAGAAAGTCTGACACTGTTTCCACTGTTTCTCCATCTATTTCCCATGTAGTGATGGGACCAGATGCCATGATCTTCATTTTCTGAATGTTGAGCGTTAAGCCAACCTTTTCACTCTCCACTTTCACTTTCATCAAGAGGCTTTGACTGTGTAGATCACAATAAACTGTGGAAAATTCTGAAAGAGATGGGAATACCAGACCACCTGATCTGCCTCTTGAGAAATCTGTATGCAGGACAGGAAGCAACAGTTAGAACTGGTCATGGAAAAACGGACATGTTCCAAATAGGAAAAGGAGTACGTCAAGGCTGTGTATTGTCACCATGCTTATTTAACTTATATGCAGAGTACATCATGAGAAATGCTGGACTGGAAGAAACACAAGTTGGAATCAAGATTGCTGGGAGAAATATCAATAACCTCAAATATGCAGATGATACCACCCTTATGGCAGAAAGTGAAGAGGAACTAAAAAGCCTCTTGATGAAAGTGAAAGTGGAGAGTGAAAAGGTTGGCTTAAAGCTCAACATTCAGAAAGCGAAGATCATGGCATCTGGTCCCATCACTACATGGGAAATAGATGGAGAAACAGTGGAAACCGTGTCAGACTTTATTTTTCTGGGCTCCAAAATCACTGCAGATGGTGACTGCAGCCATGAAATTAAAAGATGCTTACTCCTTGGAAGGAAAATTATGACCAACCTAGATAGCATATTCAAAAGCAGAGACCTTACTTTGCCAACGGAGGTTCACCTAGTCAAGCCTATAGTCTTTCCTGTGGTCATGTATGGATGTGAGAGCTGGACTGTCAAGAAGGCTGAGTGCCGAAGAATTGATGGTTTTGAACTGTGGTGTTGGAGAAGACTCTTGAGAGTCCCTTGGACTGCAAGGAGATCCAACCAGTCCATCCTGAAGGAGATCAGCCCTGGGATTTCTTTGGAAGGAATGATGCTAAAGCTGAAACTCCAGTATTTTGGCCACCTCATGCGAAGAGTTGACTCATTGGAGAAGACTCTGATGCTGGGAGGGATTGGGGGCAGGAGGAGAAGGGGACGACAGAGGATGAGATGGCTGGATTGCATCACTGACTCAATGGATGTGAGTCTGAGTGACCTCCGGGAGCTGGTGATGGACAGGGAGGCCTGGCGTGCTGCAGTTCATGGGGTCGCAAAGAGTTGGACACGACTGAGCGACTGATCTAATCTGATCTTATTAGCATGTGAGATGAGTACAATTGTGCAATTGTTTTACCATTCTTTAGCATTTCCTTTCTCTGGGATTGAAATTAAAACTGACTTTTTCCAGTCCTGTGGCCATTCTTGAGTTTTCCAAATTTGCTGGCATATTGAGTGCAGCAATTTCACAGCATTGTCTTTTAGGACTTATAATAGCTCAGCTGGAGTTCTGTCACCTCCACTTGCTTTGTTTGGAGTTATGCTTCTTAAGGCCCACTTGACTTCACATTCTAGGATGTCTGGCTCTAGGTGAGTGATCACACCATTGTGATTATCTGTGTTGTAAAGATCATTTTTGTACAGTTATTCTATGTATTCTCGCCACCTCTTCTTAATATCTTCTGCTTCAGTTAAGTCCATACCATTTCTGTCCTTTATTATGCTCATCTTTGAATGAAATATTCCCTTGATAACTCTAATTTTCTTGAAGAGATCTCTAAACTTTTCATTCTATTGTGTTCCTCTATTTCTTTGCATTGATCACTGAAAAAGGCTTTCTTATATCTCCTTGCTATTCTTTGGACCTCTGCATTCAAGTGGATATATCTTTCCTTTTCTCCTTTGCCTTTCACTTCTCTTCTATTCATATCTATTTGTAAGGCCTCTTCAGACAACCATTTTTTCTTTTCACACTTCTTTTTCTTGGGTTTGGTCTTGATCCCTGCCTCCTGTACAGTGTCATGAACCTCCGTCCATAGTTCTTCAAGCACTCTGTCTATCAGATCTAATCTCTTGAATCTATTTCTCACTTCCAGTGTATAATTGTAAGGTATTTGATTTAGGTCACACCTGAATGGTCTAGTGGTGTTCCCTACTTTCTTCAATTTAAGTGAATTTGGTAATAAGGAGTTCATGATCTGAGCCACAGTGAGTTCCTGGTCCTGTTTTGTGCTGACTGTATAGAGCTTCTCCATCTTTGGCTGCAAAGACTATAATCAATCTTTATTTTGGTGTTGACTGTCTGTTGATGTCCACGTGTAGAGTCTTCTCTTGTGTTTTTGGAAGAGGGTGTTTGCTATGACCAGTGTGTTCTCTTGGCAAAACTTATTAGCCTTTTCCCTGCTTCATTCTGTACTTCAAGGCCAAATTTGCTTGTCACTTACCGTATTGTCTGTAAAAACTGTATGCAGTTGACAGCTATTGGGACAAGATTATATCAATTACACATTTTAGGAAACTTAGTTTATTACTTTTAAGATCACAAATCAAAATCTGGTTTGTTCATAAATCAACTAC
Source organism: Tragelaphus eurycerus (assembly GCA_935064755.1). Classification (NCBI taxonomy): domain Eukaryota; kingdom Metazoa; phylum Chordata; class Mammalia; order Artiodactyla; family Bovidae; genus Tragelaphus; species Tragelaphus eurycerus. The sequence continues at coordinate 11,450,219 of CAKXYN010000004.1, forward strand.
ATATACCATAGAGGAACTTTTCATAACACTAAGAAAATAGGCTCTCATTACTATAGGTCTATAAAACTTGTAATAGTTTTAAATAGTGTTCTATCCATCATCATCCATGCTGATGAATTCTATCTCATGTACAACTGCAAAAAAAAAAAAATCACAACTTCATTGGAAAGATGCAATAGGTATATAGCTTCTGCTTCTCTTTGACTTTCTCTACATATGATTTTTCCATTTTTCTGTCTTTAGCTGTATGATTAGCAAGGATTGCCAAATACTGACACCTGGTCTTTGCACTTGTTCAGTGTTAATTCAAAACATTTTCAGGGAATTTCTGTTTGAGCTGTATGTTTCCTTTACTACCTTAAACCAACATCTTTACTTCTCTCATACTTGTTTTATACTTAGCTTAAAATTGGATATTAATATACCTCATTTATACAATTGATTTTATATAATTTTTATAGAATACCTTTTAAAAACCTAACATAATGCTGGAATTCATAGTTACCAGATCTCACTCTCAATTTATAAAGAATTTTATTATAGTTCATTGGTAAAGACTTACTGATTACTTACAATGTTGTACAAAAACAGGGTACTTAAAGTCTAATTTTCCATTCTGTAGGATGAAATACAGAAAGTTTTTCCTTTTTTCAGATGCAGGAGTAATAAAAGACTTTCTTGTAGAAACAATTTATAGGTTGTGAAAGTTAAAGTCACTCAGTTGTGTTTGACTCTGCGACCGCATAGACTGTATAGTCCACGGAATTCTCCAGGCCAGAATGCTGAAGTGGGTAGCCTTTCCCTTTTCCAGAGGATCTTCCCACACCAGAGATCAAACCAGGTCTCCCACATTGCCGGTGGATTCTTTACCAGATGAGCTATGAGGGAAGCTGTAGGTTAGGAACCTATAGATCCTTAAAGAAAAGGTAAGAGCTAGTCAGACCGACAAAGGTGCTGAGAAGTTTAAAAAAAAAAAAAAAAATCAAATATTGGGAATAGCAGAGGCAAAGACCCCAAATCTGAAGCCTCTGAAGAATATTTTAGACAACAAAGTTCAAGATAAATGGGATGTATCCTGACCTTTGGGAATTTAAAATTGATGAGGAAATGCTGTGAAAAGTGAAATATGCTATATAAGTGTAAGGGATTATTATCTCTAGTAAACGCTCTCTGGTAAGTGGAAAAAAAAAAAAAAAATACCAGGACTAAAACTCTGTTTAATTTTGAACACATTATTTTTTTCCCTAAGCCATAGACAAAGCATCTAGTTAAGCTTAAATGCTTTTTATTTCTTCTAAATTTCCCCTTTTATTTTGCACTGTGGTATTTTGTACCATTCTAGATATATTAAGAAGGATTGCAAATAATTGCTTTTCCCCACAGGGATTTTCTGAAATTTAGTTACATTTGTATTTGGTCCAATTATCTAGTAAAAAGAAATGTTATGAGGGCTATACATATTTATTCAGGGCAAAGTTGCCGTAACTGCATAAGTTACAATTAAAAATTCATATATGATCTAATATCTCAGTTCAGTTCAGTTGTTCAGTCGTGTCCGACTCTTTGCGACCCCATGAATCACAGCACACCAGGCCTCCCTGTCTATCAACAACACTCACAGTTTAATCAGACTCACGTCCATCGGGTAGGTGATGCCATCCAGCCATCTCATCCTCCGTCATCCCCTTCTCCTCCTGCCCCCAATCCCTTCCAGCATCAGAGTCTTTTCCAATGAGTGAGCTCTTCCCATGAGGTGGCCAAAATACTGGAGTTTCAGCTTTAGCTTCATTCCTTCCAAAGAACACCTAGGGCTGATCTCCTTTAGAATGGACTGGTTGGATCTCCTTGCAGTCCAAGGGACTCTCAAGAGTCTTCTCCAACACCACAGTTCAAAAGCATCAATTCTTCAGTGCTCAGCTTTATTCACAGTCCAACTCTCACATCCATACATGACCACTGGAAAAACCATAGCCTTGACTAGACAGACTTTGTTGGCAAAGTACTGTCTCTGCTTTTGAATATGCTGTCTAGGTTGGTCATAACTTTCCTTCCAAGGAGTAAGTGTCTTAATTTCATGGCTGCAGTCACCATCTGCAGTGATTTTGAAGCCCAAGAAAATAAAGTCTGACACTGTTTCCACTGTTTCCCCATGTATTTCCCATGAAGTGATGGGACCAGATGCCATGATCTTAGTTTCCTGAATGTTGAGCTTTAATCCAACTTTTTCACTTTCCACTTTCACTTTCATTAACAGGCTTTTGAGTTCCTCTTCACTTTCTGCCATAAGGGTGGTGTCATCTGCATATCTGAGGTTATTGATATTTCTCCCAGTAATCTTGATTCCAGCTTGTGCTTCTTCCAGCCCAGCATTTCTCATGATGTACTCTGCATATAAGTTAAATAAGCAGGGTGACAATATACAGCCTTGACGGACTCTTTTTCCTATTTGGAGCCAGCCTGTTGTTCCATGTCCAGTTCTAACTGTTTCTTCCTGACCTGCATATAGGTTCTTCAAGAGGCAGGTCAGGTGGTCTGGTATTCCCATCGCTTTCAGAATTTTCCAGTTTATTGTGATCCACATAATCAAAGGCTTTGGCATAGTCAACATAGCAGAAATTGATACATAATTTATAAAAGATCAGATGAGAAGATTGAGTTACAGACTGTCTCCTGAGAGGAAAGTCAGTCTTTCACAGATTTCCAATTTCACAACTGGGGAAATTGCCCTCAGATAATGAGGCACTACCGGGGTGGACACAGAGCAGGGATTTTGAAAGGAGTCCACTAACAGCCTTCATTAGTGTCACCTAGGTAGCTTTAAAATGGAAGTTCTTTCCCTTTGTGCTGATCCTGTTTCTGGACTTGTATTTCTAGTATAAGACCAGGAATTTGGGGATTAAAACTAAATATGGAAATAATTGTCAAAATCTGAAACTTTCTTTTTAAATAGTTTACAGTGTTTTGCCAATTTCTGCTGTACAGCAGAGTGATTCAGTTACACATATAAATACATTTTTTTAAACATTCTTTTCCATTTTTGTTTATCTCAGGATTTTGAACATATTTCCCTGTGCTGTACAGTAGGGCCTTGTTTACCCATCCTGTATGTAATAGCTTCTTTGTGTTCTCTGTCACTCAGTTGTGCCTGACTCTTTATGAACACATGGACTGTAGCCTTCCAGGCTCCTCTGTCCATGGGCTTCTCTAGGCAAGAATACTGAAGTGGGTTGCCATTCCCCTTTCCAGGGCACCGTCTCACATTCTTGACCCAGGGATAGGGTCTTCTGTGTCTCGTGCATTGGCAGGGGGGAATCCTTACCACTGAGAAGCCTGGAAAGCCCAATGCAGTAGGACATTGCTTTTTACCCATTCTATATGAAATAGCTTGCATCTGTTAACCATAAATTCCCAGTTGCTCTCTCCCAACCCAAAAACTACAACATTTTAAATCCTTCCAAATATGAACTATCAGTTCAGTTCAGTCACTCAGTCATTTGGCCTTTTTGCGACCCCAAGGACTACAGCACGCCAGTCTTCCCTATCTATCACCAACTCTGGGAACTTGCTCAAACTCATGTCCATTAAGTCGATGATGCCATCCAATGATGTCATCCTTTGTCATATGATTCTCCTTCTGCCTTTAATCTTTCCAGCATCAAGTCATTCCAGTGACTCAGTTCTTCACATCAGGTGGCCAAAGTATTGGAGCTTCTGCTTCAACATCAGTTCCAATGAATATTCAGGACTGATTTCCATAGGGTTGACTGGTTGGATCTCTTTGCAGTCCAAAGGACTCTTAAGAGTCTCCTCCAACACCACAGTTCAAAAATATCAATTCTTTGGTATAAAAGAATTGGAAAGCTGAGTCTTTCTTTATAGTCTAACTCTCACATCCATACATGACTACTGGAAAAACCATAGCTTTGACAAGACAGACCTTTGTCAGCAAAGTAATGTCTCTGCTTTTTAATATGCTGTCTTGGTTGGTCATAGCTTCTCTTCCAAGGGCAAGTGTCTTTTAATTGCATGGCTGCAGTCACCATCTGCATTGATTTAGAAGCCAAAGAAAATAAAATCTGTCACTGTTTCCACTTTTTCCCCAATTATTTTCCATGAAGTGATGGGACCGAATGCCATAATTTTACTTTTTGAATGTTGAAAAGCCAGCTTTTCACTCTCCTCTTTCACTTTCATCAAGAGGCTTTTTAGTTTCTCTTCATTTTCTGCCATAAGGGTGGTGTCATCTGAATATCTGAGGTTAATGATATTTCTCCCAGCAATCTTGATTCTAGCTTGTGCTTCTTCCAGCCTGGCATTTCACATGATATATTCTGCATATAAGTTAAATAAGCAGGGTGACAAAATATGGACTTAACGTACTCCGTTCCCAGTTTGGAACCAGTCTATTGTTCCATGTCTGGTTCTGACTGTTGCTTCTTGATATACATACAGGTTTCTCAGGAAGCAGATAAGGTGGTCTGGTATTCCTATCCGTTTAAGAATTTTCCACAGTTTGTTGTGATCCACACAGTCAAAGGCTTTGGTGTAGTCAAGGAAGCAGAAATAGATGTTTATCTCGAATGTCTTGCTTTTTCTATGATCCAGTGGATGTTTGCAATTTGATCTCTGGTTCCTCTGCTTTTTCTAAATCCAGTTGAACATCTGGAAGTTCACAGTTCACGTACTGTTGAAGCCTAGGTTGGAGAATTTTGAGCATTACTTTGCTAATGTGTGAGATGACTGCAATTATGCAGTGGTATAAACATTCTTCGGAGAAGGCAATGGCACCCCACTCCAGTACTCTTGCCTGGAAAATCTCATGGACGGAGGAGCCTGTTAGGCTGCAATCGATGGGGTCGCTAAGAGTCGGACACGACTGAGCGACTTCACTTTCACTTTTCACTTTCATGCATTGGAGAGGGAAATGGCAACCCACTCCAGTGTTCTTGCCTGGAGAATCCCAGGGAAGGGGGAGCCTGGTGGGCTGCCATCTGTGGGGTCGCACAGAGTTGGACACGACTGAAGTGACTTAGCATGAACATTCTTTGCCATTGCCTTTCTTTGAGATTGGAATGAAAACTGACCTTTTCTAGTCCTGTGATCACTGCTGACTTTTCCAAATTTTCTGGCATATTGAGTGCAGCAATTTCACAAAATTGTCTTTTAGGGCTTGTAATAGCTCAGCTGGAGTTCCATCACCTCCACTAGCTTTGTTTGTAGTGATACTTCCTAAGGCCCACTTGACTTCAGACTCCAGGATGTCTGGCTCTAGGTAAGTGATCACACCATCATGGTTATCTGGGTCATGAAGATCTTTTTTGTATATTTCTCTGTGTTTATAGATCCCAATGATACTGTCATCTAAAGAATTCAGAGTCTGAAAATATTTGATGGTGACATTTGGACCAGTCATAAAGTGCATGTAATGAGAAGAGGTTTGAAGGGGAAGGCTCTGTAGCTCTCTGGGAAAATAGCCTTCCATTGCTTGCTCTTGCTAAGCTAATGGTTTAGCAATGCATTCAACTATAGACCTTTTGTGGTTGTGGTTTGAGTCATGTCTGACTCTTGGCAATCCCATGGACTGTAGCCTGCCAGGCTCCTCTGTCCATGGGATTTTCTAAGCAAGAATACAGGGGTGGATTGGCATTTCCTTCTCCAGGGGTTCTCCCCTACCCAGGGATGGAACCTGGGTCTCCTGCAATGTGGGCAGATTTATTTTAGACTATTTATTGCTTTTCATAAGCTGAGCCTCTAGATGAAAATGAGAAAGGAAAGTGAAAAAGCTGGCTTAAAACTCAACATTCATAAAACTAAGATCATGGCATTAGGTGCCATCACTTCATGACAAATAGATGGGGGAAAAATGGAGACAGTGACAGACTTTATTTTCTTGGGCTCCAAAATCACTGTGGATGATGCCTGCAACAATGAAGTTAAAAGATGTTTGCTCCTTCGAAGGAAAGTTATGACAAACCTAGGCAGCATATTCAAAAGCAGAGACACCACTTTGCTGACAGATATTCATATAGTCAAACCTGTGGTTTTTCCAGTAGTCATGTATGGATGTGAGCGTTGGGCCATAAAGAAGGATGAGTTCTGAACAACTGATGTTTACAAATGGTGGTCTTGGAGAAGACTCTTGAGAGTCCCTCGGACAGCACAGAGATCAAACCAGTCAATCCTAAAGGAAATCAACTCTGAATATTTGTTAGAAGGACTAATGCTGAAATTGCAGCTCCAATACTTTGGCCAGCTGATGTGAAGAGCCTACTCATTTGAAAAGACCTTGATGCTCAGAAAGATTGGGGATGTGAGGAGAAGCAGGGGACAGAGGATGAAAATGGTTGAATTGCATCTCTGACTCAATGGACATGAGTTTGAGCAAACTCCAGGTGATAGTGAAAGACAGGGAAGCCTGGAGTGCTACAGTCCATGGGGTCTCAATATATTGGGCATGACTGAGCCCGATGAGCCAGATATATTGGTATGATGAGAAGAAAGAGAAGCTTTCCATAATTTTATAATGAAATCTCAGTCTTTAATTGGCGTTTCTTCATGCTCTGACATTCTCACATATTTTTCCAGTGTTCTTTCTCTTTTTCCTTTTGTCTTATCCTTAGGTGAGATAAGAAGGCTTTAAAGGGACTTGAGGAGGAGATCCCTTTTTCCAACTTCTATAAAGCCTTAGCAAAGTCTTTTCACCTTGAGAGTAAGTCCTATTCATGGAGGAGCAGGCAGCAGGCTTTTCATAATGATTGTGAAAATGATTTACTCTTCCCCTCTCCCTGACAGAGCATTTCATGAGAGGATCTGTTTCAAGATCAATGTAAAACCCTGTTAGGTTTGTTGGATGTAAACCCTTCAGAAGTTGGGAACCACCTCTAAGATTGAGACTAATATGAATTTCTCAGTTTTATGCTAGTCTCACCAATCCATCAAAATAAACAGTTTCATGTTTCTACCAGTTTATGGCTCTGGAAAATTCTGCTTCATGAAAGTCAACCTCAGATGTGCCTTTTTGGATATGTATATCTCTCAACATATCTTGATAGTGATGTGCTCCATGAACTCAGATCTCTTATGTGTCTAAGAAAAGTTGGTGACTTTCCATTTGTTCAGTTTTCCTTTAAATATGGGAGTGACATTTTCTAAGTTCTCTTTATGTTGGCCCTAAAACAGTAAGTCCCTGTTATTTGGATTTAATACACACTTCCTTAATGATTAGGCTACTGACATTGGACTTTTTTTCATGTTTATTGGCTACTAGCTTACCTTTCGGAGAAGGCAATGGCACCCCACTCCAGTACTTTTGCCTGGAAAATCCCATGGATGGAGGAGCCTTGTAGGCTGCAGTCCATGGGACCGCTAAGACTCGGACACAACTGAGCAACTTCACTTTCACTTTTCACTTTCATGCATTGGAGAAGGAAATGGCAACCCACTCCAGTGTTCTTGCCTGGAGAATCCCAGGGAAGGGGGAGCCTGGTGGGCTGTCATCTATGGGGTCGCACAGAGTCAGACATGACTGAAGTGACTTAGCAGTACCAGCAGCTTACCTTTGTTTCCTCAAATACCTGTTAAGCTTCTTTGTTAAGTTCTCTCTTCTTGGCTTTCAGCAGGAACCAACGTACTGACACCTTGATTTCAAACATCTACCTTTTACGGTTATAAAAGAATACATGCCTCTTGTTTTAAACTTCCAGTTGATGGTAATTGGTTATGGCAACCCTAGGAAACTAATATACTTGTCTTACTGAATTTTTAAAGTTCCTTTATGTATAACTCCACTCATCTCATTATCCAAAATCACATGAAAAAAGCTGATATCAATGGGCACATATGGATAATTGTCTCTGGGAGGGAGAGTAAATATTTTGTGATAATAGACATAGTCAATTGCACTCAGTTTTATACTTTTATATGCATAAATTTTAAACACTAGTAAGCTGGAATCACGGAGAAGGCAATGGCACCCCACTCCAGTACTCTTGCCTGGAAAATCCCATGGATGAAGGAGCCTGCTGGGCTACAGTCCATGGGGTCGCAAAAGAGTCAGACATGACTTCACTTTCCCTTTTCACTTTCATGTATTGGATAAGGAAATGGCAACCCACTCCAGTGTTCTTGCCTGGAGAATCCCAGGGATGGGGGAGCCTGGTGGGCTGATGTCTATGGGGTCGCACAGAGTCGGACACGACTGACACGACTTAACAGCAACAGCAAGCTGGAATCAAGATTGCCGGGAGAAATAACAATAACCTCAGATACACAGATGACACCACTCTTATGGCAGAAATTGAAGAGGAACTAAAAAGCCTCTTGATGAAAGTGAAAGAGTAGAGTGAAAAAAGTTGGCTTAAAGCTCAACATTCAGAAAATTAAGATCATGGCATCTGATCCTATCACTTCATGGGAAATATATGGGAAAATATTGAAACAGTGTCAGACTTTATTTTGGGGGGCTCCAAAATCACTGCAGATGGTGACTGCAGCCATGAAATTAAAAGACGCTTACTCCTTGGAAGGAAAGTTATGACCAACCTAGATAGCATATTCAAAAGCAGAGACGTTACTTTGCCAACAAAGGTCCATCTAGTCAAGGCTATGATTTTTCCATTGGTCATTACGGATGTGAGAGTTGGACTGTGAAGAAAGCTGAGCTCCAAAGAACTGATGCTTTTGAACTGTGGTGTTGGACAAGACTCTTGAGAGTCCCTTGGACTGCAAGGAGATCCAACCAGTCCATTCTAAAGGAGATCAGTCCTTGGTGTTCTTTGGAAGGAATGATGCTAAAGCTGAAACTCCAGTACTTTGGCCAGTTCATGAAAACAGTTGACTCATTGGAAAAGTCTCTGATGCTGGGAGGGATTTGGGGCAGGAGGTAAAGGGGACGACAGAGGATGAGATGGCTGAATGGCATCACCGATTCAATGGATGTGAGTCTGAGTGAACTCCAGGAGTTGATGATGGACAGGGAGGCCTCAGTTCAGTTCAGTTCAGTCGCTCAGTCGTGTCCAACTCTTTGTGACCCCATGAATCGCAGCACGCCATGAAAATTGCTTATCATTTTTCATCAAAATTTTGATAAAAGAAGTTTGTGATATTACATTTAAAATTCCAATATCCAAGGTTAGTTTTGGACTTCCCTGGTAGCTCAGACGGTAAAGCGTCTGTCTCCAGTGCCAGAGACCTGGGTTCAATCCCTGGGTTAGGAAGATCCCTTGGAGAAGGAAATGACAATCCACTCCAGTACTATTGCCTGGAAAATTCCATGGGGTCGCAAAGAGTTGGACACGACTGAGCAATTTCACGTTCACGTTCATGTTCAAGGTTAGTTTATGTCTATCGATTTTTTTTTTTTTTACTGGTTATCATAAATAGAAAAGATATATAATAAATTACATATACCTAAATGGAAGGATGATATCATGTTCTCTATTCTCTACATCATCAGTCTTCTCCAGTTTTATATTTTGCTAGGCAATTTTCTCTCATAATGATTCTCACATTTACTATAGTTAACAAAACCAACTGCAGCTCTTCATTTGGAAGATTTTTACATAGAGTAGAATATTTGTTTCCAAGTTTTATGCCTTTTCCCCTCCTAGGACACACATGTTTGTTCTTACTTTTGAACTTAAACATAGTTTTTTTTTTTTTTTAATATAATTTAATTAATTTATTTATTAAGTTATTTTTGGCTGTGCTGGGTTTTCGGTGTTGTCTGAGGGTTTTCTCTAGTTGTGGTGCACAGGCTTCTCATTGTGGTGGCTTCTCTTGTCATGGAGCAGGAGCTCTAGGCACACATGCTTCAGTAGTTGCTATGCACAGGCTTAATTGTCCCTTGCCATGTGGGATCTTCTTGGACTGGGGTTAGAACTGGTGTTCCCTGCATTGCAAGGCGGACTTGTAATCACTGGACCACCAGAGAAGCCCTAAACATAGTTTAAGTATTAAATTACCTAATAATGGAAACATTTTCAAACATCCTTTTAAAAAAATTGCATTCTACATAATAAATTTATTTAGAAAAGTACTGCTTTATCTTATTATTTGTAAAAAATGTTTCCCTTTCTTTGAATGGAATTATTCATATTCCTTTTCTCTTTCAAAATCTCTGTTGCATACTCTTGCCTTGTCACTTGTCATCATATACCATGTCAGCAAATGCAGAATGGTCCTGTTTTGTAATCTCATCTAAAATTCTATATGAACAGTTAACCAGCATCCCTGTGTAAGATAAAAACCTTCCTGGTAGTGTGTTATCTCATTACAAAGCATTAAAAAGCACAGTACTTATTGTTCATTTTCAATTAACCATATGAATAATATCATAAAAACTTGTGATTTTAAATTATGTGTTGGCATTTGATTACCTGAACATGATGATTTGAATACATTTCAAACATTCATAAATGTAACTTATTAATTTTATTTTAAAACCAAAGCAGATAAATCATATTTACTTTTAACTTCAAATTTTCTTGGTAAAATTTTCTATCAAACTTGGTTATATTGTTCTTGTTTTAATCTTTTAATATTTCCAGTGAAGAATTTTAGTAAGGTGTCTTGTCAGCATTGTAATTTTTTATTCACTTGTGTTCACATGAAATATATCTTTAAGAATTTTTTAAAGACAAATGTATTCTGAGAGGGCCAGTTTCTTTCTTCAGTTATATTTGGATATGATATGATATGTAAATTTAGATAACCTGGACTACTTTGCAGGAGGCTACAAGTGAGTGACAGTGCAATTGTCACTGTGCTGCCAGGCCTCGCACTGGACATGAGTTGGCTTGTCTATGACAGGTGACCATCTCTCATATGGACTGAGACAAAGGCTTGCTGTTTTCAAATTTAAACAGTTTGTCAAAAGATTATGTGATATTCTTTTTCATACCAACTCTTGGCTTTCACTTCTTGATGATGTTTTATAACCCAATTTTGGACACTGTGGTCTTAGAGCAAATTTCAAAGTGTCTTCCTTACCTGATTTTCTCATACAAGATCAGTCTGTCCTACTCCTTTCCTTATCCCTCATTCTGGTATATATATATATATATATATATATATATATATATATATATATATATATATATATAGAGAGAGAGAGAGAGAGAGAGAGAGAGAGAGAGAGAGAGAGAGAGATAATTGAAGGTAAAAAGTCCACCTTTAGTTTGTATTTCACATCATCTTTGTAAATTATTTTATATTTAAAATCATCTCCTAAGAAGTTTTCTTTTAGTCTTTAAATTTTTACAATGGCTCATTTTATCAGCTTTAAGATTTGGTTTGTATACCATATAATTATTCTACTTAAAGTTTACAATTCAAAATTTTTAATATATTCATAAAGTTGTGCCACTGTTATTACCATGTAATTTTAAAACATTTTTATAATCCTCCCCAAAAAACTCTTTAGACCTTAGTAGTCACTACCCGGGAAGTCATGGCTTCCTGGGTGATGCTAGTTAGTGGTAAAGAACCTGCCTGCCAATGCAGGAGACATAAGAGATGCAGATTTGATCACTGGGTCTGGAGAATCCCCTGGAGGTGGGCATGGCAACCACTCCAGTATTCTTGCCTGGAGAATCCCATGGACAGAGGAGTCTGTCAGGACACAGTCCATATGATCACAAAGAGTTGGACATGGCTGCAATGACATGACTATATTTTGAAGACATTAGCATGCATGCAGTCATTACCCATATCCCCCCTCCCACCCCCAGGTTTAAGTAACCAATACTCTACTATCATCTCTATAGATTTGCCTATTCTGGACATGTCATATAATAGAATCCTAAAATATGTGTTCTTTTGTAACTGGTATCTTTTGCTTAGCCTACACTTTTGAAGGTTTTTCCATACCTTAGGAGGTATTGGTATTCCATTCTTTTGATTGCTAAATAATATTTCTTTGTATGAATAGACTACATTTTCAAGACATTCATCACTTGGTGGTGATTCCAGTTTGAGGCTATTATGAATAATGTTGTTATAAACATTTGTTTATAAATATTATGTGGATATATGTTTTCTTTTTGGTGAGTCTCTACTCAGGAAAGGAATTGCTTATTTTATAATGTTTGAAGAACTACTAGCCTATTTTCCAAATTCTTACACTTCTTTCCATATTCTCACACACATATATCCAATATATATAATGGTTCTAATTTTTTTTACATTCTCATTATTTTCTTTTTTTATCATCGGCTTCCTACTGTGTGTGAAGTGATTTCTCATTGGAGATTTGATTTGCATTTCCCAATGGCTAATAATTTTGAACCTCTCTTCATAGCTATTGAATATTTGTATATCTTCTTTCAATAAATATCTATTCATATCCATTATATATTTATTGAGATATTTATCTTTTAATTATTTAGTTATGTGTTCTTTATATATTCTGAGTAAACTACTTTATTAAATACATGAATTGTAAATATTTCTTACTTTCTGTGGGTTTACTTTTTAATATCACCTTACACTTTCTTTTCACATTTTTGTATGGCTGAAATTCCAAAGCTTCTTAATTTTGATGAAACCCAATTTATCAATGTGTTTATTTGCTCACTTGTGCTTTTCAGTGTCATATTCAAGAAACTATTGACTAACACATGGTCATGAAGATTATTTCTACTCCTAGTACTTTCAGCGGGGATGGCAATGGCACCCCACCCCAGTACTTTTGCCTGGAAAATCCCATGGACGGAGGAGCCTGGTAGGCTCCAGTCCATGGGGTCGCTGAGAGTCGGACACGACTGAGCGACTTCACTTTCACTTTTCACTTTCATGCATTGGAGAAGGAAATGGCAACCCACTCCAGTGTTCTTGCCTGGAAAATCCCAGGGACGGGGGAGCCTGGTGGGCTGCCGTCTCTGGGGTTGCACAAAGTCGGACACAACTGAAGTGACTTAGCAGCAGCAGCAGCAGATAACCTAGTTGATCTTGCACCATTTGTTGAAAAAACAATTCTCTGCTCCAATGAATTATCTTGACACTACTTCAAAATCAGTTGAAAATAAAATAAGGGTTTATTTTTGGACTCTCAATTTTTTTCATTGATGTACATGAGTACTGTAGTTTTGCAATGTACTTCAACCTCAGAAAACATGAGTCCTCAAACTTTGGCCTTCTTTTTCACCATTATTTTGGCTATTCTCAGTCCTGTGCATTTCCAAATAAATTTAAAAAAAAATCAATTGGCCAGTTTCTGAAAACAACTCTGTAAATTGTTACAGAAAAAATTTCTGTAAATTCAGTAAGAATTTTTTTGAACTGTAGATCAATTTGGAAGTACATTATCTTAATAATGTTGTCTTCTGATCCATGAACAAGGAATTCTTTTTCCATTTTTGGCATAAACATTTTATAGTTTTCAGACTACAAGTCATGAACTTCTTTTATTAAATTTATTCCCACTTGGCCTTTTGGTTTAATCTTGATAGTATTTTGATAAATTCAGACATTGAGTTTAATATATTTTTAATGTAAAGCATAATATATGATTTTATTATAAAATTTATATTCTGGACTGGAAAACACACAAATATACAAGCACTCAATATACTCTCAGTAAGTTATTACTTTCTTTTTTTGTAACATTTCTTAGTAAGCTACATGAATAATTTTCATTAAGAATGAATTGGATTAAGAACAAATTCAAATGAACTCTATTTTAGGAGAGTTTAAGTTAGGCTAAACATAACAGTAATTGACACTTAGCTTTAAGCAATTTAAAGATAGAAATTAGTGATTTGTAATTTTTTTAATTATTGAATTAATGAAATTATTCAATTAGTGGAATGTAAATATAGCTGTTACTGTTTGCAATAACATTTGGAATGGCAAAAGATGATAATTAACAGTAGCAAAATACTTAGAAAAAAATGAGCCAAGTGGAAATCAGTTTTGTGTTCTTTCCTGTGGTAGGCAGAAAAAATATCTCCTCCAAGACATATTAATTTCAAAATTCCTGGATCAAATGAGCATTGTGTTCCATGGTAAAAGAGTTACTTTTGTCATTACTTTATATGACAAAATATGATAATTAAGGATTTTAGGAGGAGAAGATTATTCTTAAGAGGACCTTAAATCCAATGGCAATTGTCCTTATAGGAAACTGAACGGAGAAGACATAAAGAGGAAAAGACAATATGAGGACAAGGTTAGAAACTGGAATAATATGGTCATGGACCAAGAAAAAGGAATGCCAACAGTCACCAGAATTAAGAACAAGCAAGGAAAGAATCGCCCCTAGAGACTCCAGAATAAGTGTGTCCCTCCCAACACCTTGATTTCAGAATTTTAGCCTCTGAAACTGAAAAAATAAGTTTCTATTGTTTTAAGCCACAGAGCTTGTAGTTATTTGACACAGCAGTTCTAAGAAATGAATACCTTTTTTTTTCAGAAATATTTGATCTAGATTCTAACATTTCTGTTTTCAATTTTAAATTTTTTTAAATTTTGACTTATGCAGTGTATTATGTATTAAATTAGTTGTTTATATATTAACAAGGAGATTTAGCACTTTAAATTGAATTATGAATAGTATAAATTTGATTTCTCAAAGATAAGTTTCTGCCTTTTTAAAAAATATAATTAAATTCAAAAATTGAAACTGAGACACATATATCAAGTTTTAGTATGTGTGTGTGTGCTCAGTTCACTCAGTTTGTTCAACACTTTGCAACCCCATGGACCGTGGCTTGTCGGGCTACTCTGTCCATGGAATTTTCTCAGCAAGACTACTGCAGTGAATTTCCATTTTCTCCTTCAGGGAATCTTCCCAACCCTGGGATCAAATCTATGACTCCTGCATTAACAGGTGGATCATTTACCACTGAACCACCTATTTCACAATAATTTTGTGAAATTTAAAGCATTGAGAAATTGTTTAATATTAAAAATGATTGTGAAACATTAATTTATCCACTTTGCTGGCCACCATGTGTATTGGTAGATTAACTAAGTTAATATTTATCAAGAAACATATTGATATCTATAAAACTAAAGTTGTCTTTCTATACTAAATATAGCTGCTACCTTATATGCTGCCACTGCTGCTGCTAAGTCACGTCAGTTGTGCCCAACTGTGCAACGCCATAGACAGCAGCCCACTAGGCTCCTCTGTCCCTGGGATTCTCCAGGAAAGAACACTGGAGTGGGTTGCCATTTCTTTCTCCAATGCATTAAAGTGAAAAGTGAAAGTGAAGTCGCTCAGTTGTGCCCGACTCTTAGCGACCCCATGGACTGCAGCCTACCAGGCTCCTCTGTCCATGGGATTTTCCAGGCAAGAGTACTGGAGTGGGGTGCCATTGCCTTCTCTGTCCTTATATGCTGCTGCTGCTGCTAAGTCGCTTCAGTCGTGTCCAACTCTGTGCGACCCCATAGACAGCAGCCTACCAGGCTCCCCCGTCCCTGGGATTCTCCAGGCAAGAACACTGGAGCTGGTTACCATTTCCTTTTCCAATGCATGAAAGTGAAAAGTGAAAGTGAAATCGCTCAGTCGTGTCCGACTCTTAGTGACCCCATGGACTGCAGCCTACCAGGCTCCTCTGTTCATGGGATTTTCCAGGCAAGAGTACTGGAGTGGGGTGCCATTGCCTTCTCCTCCTTATATGCTAGAGCATGTCAAGTTTCAGATTGTCATAATATTGATGATTTCCATAGAAAAGATTTAGAGGATATTAGTTTATATAGCTCTTAGAATTCTATATCATCTGTACCTTAGTATAAATGTAATTTTCAGTAAATAAAATCCTAGATACAAGCTTTTTAAACTCTTAGAATAAAAATACATTATTATTTTAGAATTCTTTAAGTGGCTAATATAAATTCAAATTTCCTTAATATCTTTTCTTTGATTTAGATAATAAAAGTTAACTAATATGGGACAATCTTAATTTTTATCTAAGTTAAAAATCATATAGACATACTCTAAGCCTCATAAAATATTGAATTTACTATCAGATCAGATCAGATCAGTCGCTCAGTCGTGTCCGAATTTACTATATATTACATGAAAAAGAAGGGTAATTTTAAAAAACATCTTCCTGACCAGATTTGATTTTTTCCATAATAAATATTTAGACCAGTATAAACATGGCATCCCAAGTGGCGTTAGTAGTAAAAAAAAAAAAAAAAAAAAAACCGTCTGCCAATGCAGGAGACATAAGAGACTTGAATTAAATCCCTGGGTTGGAAAGAGACCCTGAAGAAGGAAATGACAACCCACTCCAGTATTCTTGCCTGGAGAATCCCATGGAAAGAGTCACCTGGTAGGGTATGGCCCTTGGGGTTGCAAAGAGTCAAGCATGACTGAAGAGACTTAGCATGCATGCAAAAATAGCTCCAAGAGATATTATTGCACTAAATAGCTTTGATTTTTTTACCTTCATATTTCTTTTTAAAAAACTATTGCAGTATAATATGAAACTTTGGAGAAAGGAACACACTTTAATCTTGAAATCAAAGCTTCAATCTGCCCTTTACTCTGTCTCCAGAGTTTAGAACCGTGACACAGTTAATCACATAACCAGTCTAGTGCTGCTATTCAGTTTTGAACAATCACTTTAGATAGACCACATATAACATGGTGACCCTTTTTCAACACACTTTCCCTTTTTCTTCCACATAATTTTTACAAATATTCATTACTTTCTTTATGTCTCCACTCAACTTCTTTCTTCTACCCTACTGTAATGTCCTTCTTGTCTAGCCATAAGCCTTTGCACCTCTGTATTTATTATTTCTTTCTCATCTTCCAATACATAAAAGAAACTATCAAGACTGTGCAATACCTTCAAACATTAATGTTAATCCAATTTATCTCTCATCTTCACACATGACATGCTCTTTCTGATCTCGTTCTTGCCCATATTTACTTTTCTTAAAATTTTTGAATATATTCAAATTTCCACTGTCAGACTTCTGCTTCACTGTATTGGTTATTTTGGCATGCTTTCCCAATGCTAAATTTGAAATACTACCTACTGTATTCATAATTCCTAACCTATTTCTCCAAGATTGAAGCTATACATGTCATGTCTTGCAGCTCCATATATCCAATTTCTTGCTGAATTTCTTCATGCAGGTGTTTCACAAACTCAGCATGTTCAATAAATAGCTTCATAGTTGTTCTTAGAACTCATCCTTTTTTTTCTATTCTATACTTGGTAATTTCAACCTATTAACTCAAGTTTGAAATAATGCTAGTGACCTATGTTCCTCTTTATTTCTAACTGTTCATTAAGACTCTAAACAGTCTTTTTTCATCTAAGTAATAGACTACTAAAATTCTACTTTACATTCTTTCTGCATCATAGATTTTTGTGAAGATTATTTGAGATAATTAATGCAAAGTACTTAAAATAGAGTCTGGCTAATAGTACAATGTCAAGACGTTAGCTTCCACCACTATAATTTTAGCAAAATTATTTTCCAAATGTACTGAATGAAATAATTCAAAACCAAAATGAGCATATTGAACGAGGGAGCTGTTGTTCAGCTGTTAAGTTGTGTCCAACTCTTTGTAACACCATGGACTGCAAGACACCAGGCTTCCCTTTCCTTCACTATCTCCTAAAGTCACTCAGACTCATGTAGATTGAGCCAGTGATGCCATCCAGCATCTCATCCTCTGTCACCACCTTCTCCTTCCCCCAGTCTTTCCCAGCATCAGTGCTTTTTCTAATGAATTGGCTTTTTGCATCAGGTGGCCAAAATATTGGCAAAATGTTGGAGCTTCAGCTTCAACATTGGACTTTACAATGAGCATTCAGCTTTGAATTATTTTAGGATTGACTGGTTTTAGCCCCTTGATGTCCAAGGGACTGTCAAGAGTCTTCTCCAACACCACAGTTTGAAAGCATCAATTCTTCAGTGTTCAGCCTTCTTTATGGTCCAATTGTCACATCCATACACGACTACTGGAAAACCATAGCTTTGGCTGTATGGACTTTTTTGGCGAAGTGATGTCTCTGCTTTTGAATACTCTAAGTTTGTCGTAGCTTTCCTCTAAGGACCAAGTGTCTTTTGATTCCATGGCTTCAGTCCATCTGCAGTAATTTTGGAGCCAAGAAAATAAAATCTGACACCGTTTCCATTTTTATCCCATCTATTTGCCATGAAGTGATGGGACCAGAGGCCATGATCCTTGTTTTTTGTATGTTGAGTTTTAAGCCAGCTTTTTCATTCTCATTCACCTTCACTGCATCTGAGGTCAGGGGCGGCGGCCAGGAGGAGCTATTCCACGTCCAAGGAGTGGTGGCTGTGCGGATGCAGGAGGGCTGAGAGGAGCTACTCCACATTCAAGGTCAGGAGGGGCGGCTATGAGGAGATACCCCTCATCCAAGATAAGGAGCAGTGGCTGCACTTTGCTGGAACAGCCGTGAAGAGATACCCCACGTCCAAGTAAAAGAAACCCAAGTAAGGCGGTAAGTGTTGCAAGAGGATATCAGAGGGCAGACACACTGAAACCATAACCACAGAAAGCTAGTCAATCTAATCACACTACGACCACAGCCTTGTCTAACTCAATGAAACTAAGCCATGCCTTGTGGGGTCACCCAAGACAGGCGGGTCATGATGGAGAGGTCTGACAAGGCAGACACACTGAAACCATAATCACAGAAAACTAGCCAATCTAATCACACTAGGACCACAGCCTTGTCTAACTCAATGAAATTAAGCCATGTCCTGTGGGGCCACCCAAGATGGGCACGTCATGGTGGAGAGGTCTGACAGAATGTGATCCACTGTAGAAGGGAATGGCAAACTACTTCAGTATTCTTGCCTTATGAATGTTATGGTAAAGATCTCAGAAAAGTGTTCCTTCACAAAGGCAATGATGTTGTAAGTGAAAATGACCAAAATCAACATTTTTCCCCCAAATTCTGGAAATCAAAGCTTTGGAACAATATGAAGTTCATTTATTGAAGGAAAATGACTGAACTGTGGGAGAAACAGTGATTTTTCCATGGGCTTCCCTGGTGGCTCAGACAATAAAGAGTCTGCCTGCAATGCAGGAGACCTGGGTTCGATTCCTGGGTTGGGAAGATCCCATGGAGAAGGAAATGGCAATCCATTCCAGGACTCTTGCTGGGAAAATCCCATGGATGGAGGAGCCTGATAGGCTACAGTCCATGGGGTCACAAAGAGTCGGATACAACTGACCGACTTCACTTTAACTTTCACCTTCATAAAGAGACTCTAGTTTCTCTTCAGTTTCTGTCATTAGGGTAGTAATATCTGCATATCTGAGGTTGTTGATATTTCACCCGGCAATCTTGATTCTAGCCTGTGTTTCATCCAGTCCAGTGTTTATCATGAAGTACTTTGCATATAAGTTAAATAAGCAGGGTGACAAAATATAGCCTTGATGTATGTACTCCTTTCCCAATTTGGAACCAGTTTGTTGTTCTGTGTCCTATTCTAACTTTAGTGTCTTGACCTGCATAGGCAGAGAAAAAGGAAAAGCAAAGCTAGAATATAATAAAGGTGAAATGTAGACAGGAGAAGTAGATGATTCAATATTATATTCAATATTCAATATATTATAAAATATTTCCAGAGAAAAGATGCAGACATAGTTAGAAAATGACGTTGTGGTCAAGTGTTAAGAGATCAGATCAGATCAGTTGCTCAGTCGTGTCCAATTCTTTGCAACCCCAGGAATCGCAGTACACCAGGCCTCCCTGTCGATCACCAACTCCTAGAGTTCACTCAGACTTACGTCCATCAAGTCAGTGATGCCATCCAGCCATCTCATCCTCTGTCGTCCCCTTCTCTTCTTGCCCTCAATCCCACCCAGCAGCAGAGTCTTTTCCAGTGAGTCAACTCTTCGCATGAGGTGGCCAAAGTACTGGAGTTTCAGCTTTAGCATCATTCCTTCCAAAGAAATCCCAGGGCTGATCTCCTTCAGAATGGACCGGTTAGATCTACTTGCAGTCCAAGGGACTCTCAAGAGTGTTCTCCAACACCACAGTTCAAAAGCATCAATTCTTCAGCGTTCAGCCTTCTTCACAGTCCAACTCTCGCATCCATACATGACCACAGGAAAAACCATAGCCTTGACTAGACAAACCTTTGTTGGCAAAGTAATGTCTTTGCTTTTGAATATGTTATCTAGGTTGGTCATAACTTTCCTTCCAAGGAGTAAGCGTCTTTTAATTTCATGGCTGCAGTCACCATCTGCAGAGATTTTGGAGCCGCCAAAAATAAAGTCTGACACTGTTTCCACTGTTTCCCCATCTATTTCCCATTAAGTGATGGGACCAGATGCCATGATCTTCGTTTTCTGAATGTTGAGCATTAAGCCAACCTTTTCACTCTTCACTTTCACTTTCATCAAGAGGCTTTTGAGTTCCTCTTCACTTTCTGCCATAAGGGTGGTGTCATCTGTATATCTGAGGTTATTGATATTTCTCCCAGCAATGTTGATTCCAGCTTGTGTTTCTTCCAGTCAAGCGTTTCTCATGATGTACTCTGCATATAGGTTAAATAAACAGGGTGACAATATACAGCCTTGACGTACTCCTTTTCCTATTTGGAACCAGTCTGTTGTTCCATGACCAGTTCTAACTGTTGCTTTCTGACCTGCATACAAATTTCCCAGGAGGCAGATCAAGTGGTCTGGTATTCCCATCTCTTTCATAATTTCCCACAGTTTAATGTGATCCAAACATTCAAAGGCTTTGGCATAGTCAATAAAGCAGAAATAGATGTTTTTCTGGAACTCTCTTGCTTTTTCCACGATCCAGCGGATGTTCGGAATTTGATATCTGGTTCCTCTGCCTTTTCTAAAACCAGCTTGAACATCTGGAAGTTCACAGTTCAAGTATTGCTGAAGCCTGGCTTGGAGAATTTTGAGCATTACTTTACTAGCACGTGAGATGAGTGCAATTGTGCAGTAGTTTGAGCATTCTTTGGCATTGCTTTTCTTTGGGATTGGAATGAAAACTGACCTTTTCCAGTCCTGTGGCCACTGCTGAGTTTTCCAAATTTGCTGGCATATTGAGTGCAGCACTTTCACAGCATCATCTTACAGAATTTGAAATAGCTCAACTGGAATTCCTTCACCTCCACTAGCTTGTTCGTAGTGATGCTTTCTAAGGCCCACTTGATTTCACATTCCAGGATGTCTGGCTCTAGGTCAGTGATCACACCATCATGATTATCTGGGTCCTGAAGATCTTTTTGTACAGTTCTTCTGTGTATTCTTGCCACCTCTTCTTAATATCTTCTGCTTCTGTTAGGTGCATACCATTTCTGTCCTTTATAGAGCCCATCTTTGCATGAAATATTCCTTTGGTATCTCTGATTTTCTTGAAGAGATCTCTAATCTTTCCCATTCTGACGTTGGGAAAATTACATTGGGGTCAAGTTTTAACATATACAGAAGTCCATACTAATAAAGAACAGCAGAAAATATAAAAATCCTAATGACAGAGAAAGCACTTGGTAAAGATCTCAGAAAAGTGTTCCTTCACAAATGTAATGATGTTGTAAGTGAAAATGACCAAAATAAACATTTTTTTTTTTTCCAAATTCTGGAAATCAAAGCTTTGGAACAATATGAAGGTCATTTATTCAAGGAAAATGACTGAACTGTGGTAGAAACAGTGATTTTATGGAGTTTCTACTTGCCATTTTCATACTATTCATGGGATTCTCAAGGCAAGAATATTGAAGTGTTTTGCCATTCCTTTCTCCAGTGGACCACATTCTGTCAGACCTCTCCACCATGACCCACCCATCTTGGGTGGTCCCACATGGCACGGCTTAGTTTCAATGAGTTAGACAAGGCTGTGGTCGTAGTGTGATTAGATTGACTAGTTTTCTGTGATTATGGTTTCAGTGTGTCTGGTCTCTGATGTCCTCTTGCAACACTTACCGCCTTACTTGGGTTTCTCTTACCTTGGACGTGGGGTATCTCTTCACGGCTGCTCCAACAAAGTGCAGCCACTGCTCCTTACCTTGGACGAGGGGTATCTCCTCACAGCTGCCCCTCCTGACCTTGAATGTGGAGTAGCCCCTCTCGGCCCTCCTGTGCCCGCACAGCCACCACTCCTTGGACGTGGGGTTGCTCCTCTCGACTGCTGGCCCTGACCTCGGTCGTGGGGTAGCTCCTCCCGGTGCCACGCTTGACTTCAGACTTGGGGTAGCTCCTCTCGGCCGCTCCTGTGCAGCTGCAGCCTACTGCTCAAGGCCACTACCCCTGACCTCGGATGTGGTAGCTCCTCTCAATCACGTTTCTGCGAGGTCCGTCATAGTTAGAACTAGACATGGACCAACACACTGGTTCCAAATAGGAAAAGGAGTATGTCAAGGCTGTATATTGTCACCCTGCTTATTAAACTTATATGCAGAGTACATCATGAGAAATGCTGGGCTGGAAGAAGCACAAGATGGTATCAAGATTGCTGGGAGAAATATCAATAACCTTAGATATGCAGATTACACCACCCTTATGGCAGAAAGTGAAGAGGAACTAAAAGTCTCTTGATGAAAGTGAAAGTGGAGAGTTAAAAAGTTGGCTTAAAGCTCAACATTCAGAAAATGAAGATCATGGCATCCGGTCCCATCACTTCATGGGAAATAGATGGGGAAATAGTGGAAACAGTGTCAGACCATTTTTGGGGCTCCAAAATCACTGCAGATGGTGACTGCAGCCATGAAATTAAAAGACGCTTACTCCTTGGAAGGAAAGTTATGACCAACCTAGATAACATATTCAAAAGCAGAGACATTACTTTGCCAACAAAGGTTTGTCTAGTCAAGGCTATGGTTTTTCCAGTGGCCATGTATGGATGTGAGAGTTGGAGTGTGAAGAAGGCTGAGCGCCAAAGAACTGATGCTTTTGAACTGTGGTATTGGAGAAGACTCTTGAGAGTCCCTTGGACTGCAAGGAGATCCAACCAATCCATTTTAAAGATCAGTCCTGGGTTTTCTTTGGAAAGAATGATGCTAAAGCTGAAACTCCAGTACTTTGGCCACCTCATGCGAAGAGCTGACATATGGAAAAGACTGATGCTGGAAGGCATTGGGAGCAGGAGAAAAAGGGGAAAACAGAGGATGAGATGGCTGGATGGCATCACTGACTTGATGGACGTGAGTCTGAGTGAACTCCAGGAGTTAGTGATGGACAGGGAGGCCTGGCGTGCTGCGATTCATGGGGTCACAAAGAGTCAGACACGACTGAGCAACTGAACGGAACTGAACTACTTGCCCTATTTCTGTAATCCTATAATCAGTCCCATAGTAGTTTTAAAACCAGTAGCTTGGTAAACACTGGAGGAGGGAGAACAGGTTTGGAACTCCCTCAAATGTCCCAGATTAAAAGACTTTTTAGGTGTATTACTCTTTGGCACCTCTGTTGTGAAGTCCCATTCATAGGACTTATCTTCAGTTGACTTAAAATTTTGCTCAGTGGGAAAACTCTGTTCTTGAGAATTTTTTCAAAGTTGTGATACCAGTTGGGGCAAATAAGAAGCTGGCCAAAGACTTAAAAGGAAAATCTGGGGGAATAAAATGGCTCTAAAGGAACGTGAAAAGTTCTAACTATTCCTGGAAATTTAGAGGACCTGCATATGCAGGGTTCTGTGTATGCTGAAGAAAGCCTTTAGGCTTTAATCTTTTCTATCTCTCTGACTTTATGTCCCCAGGTAAGAAGGAAATAAATGCTAGAAGTTTTCAAAGCTTGCCAAGTTCAATGGGGCTTCCCAGGTGGTGCAGTGGTAAAGAATCTGCCAGCCAATAAATGAAGGAGATGCAGGAGACTCAGGTTCTATCTTTGAGTCAGGAACATCCCCTGGAGTAGGAAATGGCAACCCACTACAGTATTCTTGCCTAGAAGATTCCACGGACAAAGGAGCCTGTCTAGCTACAGTCTATAGGTTTGCAAAGAATTGAACACACTGAGCGATTGATCACCAATATCACCAGTTCAACAAGCCCCTCAGTGATAGGTCAGAGAATAATTAGTAAAAAGAAATGTAACTAACAGTTGATTACTAAACATACAGAATAGTGACTTTAGTGGTCTCAAAAGACAACAGAGACTAGTATAAGAAAATCAGTAAACAAACAACAACAACAACAATAGCAAAACCCTACAGGGGAGGGAGATGATATGTTTTCCAGTGTTGCCAAGTTATTATATTTAAAATATCCAGTTTGAAAAATACATGAAGCATTCAAAGAAACAAGAAATAAATATTAAGTCTATAAATATTCCTCCAGAACAAGCCTATATTTGCTTTAAGCAGATAAAGACTTTAAAAAAAGACTTTAAAGTAGTTACTATAAAGTCTCTACTGCAATGAACGTTGGGGTGCTTGTATGTTTTTGAATTACTGTATTCATTTTCTTCAGATATGTGCCCAGGCATGGAGTACCTGGATCATATGGCAGTTTTTAAGTTTTTGAGGAACTGCCATACTGTTTCCTATAATGTCTGTACCAATTTACATCCCCCCAGCAGTATACAATTGGAGAAGGAAATGGCAACCCACTCCAGTATTCTTGCCTGGAGAATCCCAGGGACCGGGCAGCCTGGTGGGCTGCCGTCTGTGGGGTCGCACAGAGTCGAACACGACTGAAGCGACTTAGCAGCAGCAGCATAAAGTGTCTAAAGAACAAAGAACAGAAATTATGAGAACAATGTCTCCCAAATAAGGCAAAATTTAGCATAAGAAGGAAATGAATAATATTAGTTCTATGGTTACTTGCATGTAATATGCTTTAAAGAAACATTTTTCATGTTTTGCATACTTATAGGTTATGTATATATATATAGTATATATATATTTTTAGAAACTAAAAGAAGACTTACAAAAAAATTATCTTGTCTCTAAGTCCCCATCTCTAGATAGATATTTTGTATGTTTGCATAGCTATAAAATGGGTGAATAAATTTATATAAGTGAACAATAGAACATTGTAGAGCAATGAAAATTAAAGTCTATAATTTTACCCAATAGTACACATATTACAAGCATAATTAAGAGTAAAATAATTTTGTACATAAAAAGAGTACATGCCACATGTTTCAATTTATAAATAGTACTAAAAGCAGAAATAATTTTTCTATGCTTTGAAGGTAGAATAATGATTGCCTTGTAAGTGATAGGATCTAGAAATCTGAACTTCTGTGGTACTGGTAAAATTCTTTTTCTTAATCTGGGGATTGGTTTTACAGTACTAATAGTTCACAAATATTCCTTGAACTGTTCATTTATAGGTATATATGTTCATTATACTTCAAAGAAAAGTTTTGAAAGGAAAATTATATGTTGCCACATAATTTAATTTTTATACTATAGAATTAAGTAGAAAATTAAGAGAAATATATCTGGTGATAGCAAAATGTAAAATATCACTTAAGTAAGCTAGGCAGGCATACAAATAATTGACTGTATAAACTTATTTAAATAATATGTACGGATTAAATCCAAATATTAAGGACAATAATGATTATAGCTTATTCTCATATTTTAACATTGTCAATGAGTAATATGTATTTGAGAGAGTGGACATAGAAATTCTGACTTTTTCATATTATTTTTCTTTAGCAGTGAACTTAATAATTTCTTTTCATTATAGGCTTATTAGTTATTTAATAATATATTTAATAATATATTCATTCTAGTGGCAGATGTTTATGTATTTGAATGCTTTTTGTAGTGTGTAGACATATTCAATTTTTCTGAACCTTGGACGTTTGAGAATATTTGATGTTTCAACAACTCCAGGATTCTCAACATTTCTAGGGCAATCAAAATCTTTCTAGTTTTTTAGGAAAGATTAGAGCACATTTAGAGATGTGAAAGGCAAAGGAAAATGGGAAAGATATACTCAACTGAATTCAGAGTTCCAGAGAATAGTAAACAGAGATCAGAAAGCCTTCTTAGTGAATAATGCAAGGAAGTAGAGGAAAACAATAGAATGGGAAGGACTAGAGATCTCTTCAAGGAAATTGTATGTATCAAAGGAACAGTTCATGCAAGAATGGGCCCGATAAAGGAGAGAATGGTAAGGACTTAACAGAAACAGAAAAAATTAAGAAGAGATCAAAAAAATATACAGAACTATACAAAAAAAGGTCATAATGATCCAAATAACCATGATGGTGTGGTCACACACCTAGAACCAGACATTCTAGAGGGTGAAGTAAAGTAGGCCATAGGAAAAATTATTATGAACAAAGTTAATGGAGGTGATTCAATTCCAGCTGAGCTATTTAAAATCCTAAGAGATGGGACTTCCGGTTAAGATGGCGAAGGATTAGGACGGGGAATACGCTTTCTCCTCCACAAATTCATCAATGGGACATCTGGGCGCCGAGTAAATACCACAAACAGCTTCGGAGTGCTGGCGGAGGACGTCGGACACCCAGAAAAGCAACTCACTGCCTTCTAAAGGAGGTAGGAAAGAATATAGAAGCCAGAGAGAGACAAAGAGGGAGGGGCGGACCTCTGTCCGGGGAAGGGAGTCTTAAAAAGAGAAGTTTCCAAACACCAGGAAACACTCTCCCTGCGGAATCTGCGCCGAACCTGGGAAACACGGAGACTATCATAACAGGGAGGAGAACAGTTGAGCAATTAGAACCCACAGACTGCGGGCCCTGCGGTAACTTCCGCAGCGGAAAAGCACCGCTGCAAACGCCCGCATCTGCCATTGGGGAGCCGGGGCTGGGCAGGGATACGCCTTGGCCGTTCCCACGCGGGACGCTCCGCTGCCGGCGCTCCCCAGAGGGACGCTCCCCCGCGGGACTCTCCCCCACTGGACATCCCCCGCCGGCCACTCCCGCGCAGGCGTGCCCCCGCCCGCTGTGCCGGCGGCTCCCACGAGGGCCACCCCATCCCCTCCCCCACCCGCCCGCCCGCCATTCCCGTCGCCGACCCCTCCCCCTCTGCGGGCCTCAGCGCAGACTTCGTTCGCCTGATTGTCTGGAGTGCTGCCTAACTGGAGTAGTTTGGGCCGGCAATCCAGATTGTGCAGCGCCGACCACACGAGTGGCGGGCCTTGGCCCAGAACACCGCCGAACCGTGCACAGAACAAAGAACTATACAGAATAACCACAGAGAAAGGGGCCTATAGATCTTGAGAAATTTAAGCCGGAACAAGGAACTAGCTGAAAATGAACTGAACCCACAACAATAATAGAGAAACTCTTATATATATTGTTACTATTTTTCCCATCATTATTTCCTTTTTTTTTTTTTCTTTTCTTTTTTTAATATATATATATTTTTTAAATTTTTATTATTTTTTAATTGGAAAAAGGAAAACAAAAAATTTTTTTTTCCCTTTTAATTTTTTTTTGTTGTTGTTTGTTTTGTTTCTTTTATTTTTTTATTATTATTATTTTTTTTATCCTCTAGTACTTCTTTAATCTCCACGTTTAGATATAACTTTTGCGACCCTGTTTTGTTTTTTTTTTTCCTTTTTCCTTTTTGTCCTTTGCTTTTTTCCTTTCCTTTTTTCTTTTCTTTACTGATTACTGACTAGATCTGTCTCTCTCCTTCACACTCCCTCCTTTTATCCTCCTGACCACCTATGTCTCCTTCCTCCCTTTTTCCTTCTATGTATAATTCCGTGAACATCTCTGAGCAGTCCAGTTGTGGAATGCATTATAGAAGAAGAAGTTTTTGAGACTACTGTAAAAATAAGACCAATAACTGGAACCAGGAGGCTTAAGTCCATACCCTGATCCCACGAAACACTAATTGACAGGAGCTCATTAAAAGCCTCCATACCTACTCTGAAACCAAGCATCACACAAAGACCAGCAAGTTCCACAACAAGACATACCAAGCAAATTCTCCAGAAAAACAAGAACACAGCCTGAGCTCCAATACACAGGCTACACAAAGCGACCCCAAAAGCATAGACATCTCATAACTCACTACTAGACACTCCACTGCACCCCAGAGAAAAGAAATCCAGCTCCACCCACCAGAACACCGATACAAGCTTCCATAAACAAGAAACCTCGACAAGCCACCGGTACAAACCCACATATAGTGCAGAAAAGCCACAATAAAGAGAACTCCACAGACTACCAGAATACAGTAAAGACGCCCCAAACTTAGCAATTTAAACAAGATGAAAAGACAGAAGAATTCCCAGCAGGTAAAGGAACAGGATAAAAGCCCACCAAACCAAACAAAAGAGGAAGAAATAGCGAACCTACCTGATAAAGAATTCCGAATAATGATCGTGAAATTAATCCAAAATCTGGAAAGCAAAATGGAATCATGGATAAATAGTGTGGAGAAAAGCATTGAGAAGATGCAAGAAAGATTTAACAAGGACCTAGAAGAAATAAAAAAGAATCAACATATAATGAATAATGCAATAAATGAGATCCAAAACACTCTGGAGGCAACAAATAGTAGAATAACAGAGGCAGAAGATAGAATTAGCGAATTAGAAGATAGAATGGCAGAATTAAAGGAATCAGAGGAGAAAAAAGAAAAACGAATTAAAAGAAATGAGGACAATCTCAGAGACCTCCAGGACAATATTAAACGTTACAATATTCGAATCATAGGAGTCCCAGCAGAAGAAGACAAAAAGAAAGACCATGAGAAGATACTAGAGGAAATAATAGTTGAAAACTTCCCTAAAATGGGGAAGGAAATAATCACTCAAGTCCAAGAAACCCAGAGAGTCCCAAATAGGATAAACCCAAGACGAAACACCCCAAGACACATATTAATCAAATTAACAAAGATCAAACACAAAGAACAAATATTAAAAGCAGCAAGGGAAAAACAACAAATAACACACAAGGGAATTCCCATAAGGATAACAGCTGATCTTTCAATAGAAACTCTCCAAGCCAGGAGGGAATGGCAAGACATACTTAAAGTGATGAAAGAAAAGAACCTACAGCCCAGATTATTGTACCCAGCAAGGATCTCATTCAAATATGAAGGAGAAATCAAAACCTTTACAGACAAGCAAAAGCTGAGAGAATTCAGCACCACCAAACCAGCTCTCCAACAAATACTAAAGGACATTCTCTAGACAGGAAACACAAAAAGGATATATAAATGCAAACCCAAAACAACAAAGTAAATGGCAACGGGATCATATTTATCATTAATTACCTTAAATGTAAATGGGTTGAATGCCCCAACCAAAAGACAGAGACTGGCTGAATGGATACAAAAACAAGACCCCTCCATATGAATGAAACTAGAACACTTTCTAACACCATACACAAAAATAAACTCAAAATGGATTAAAGAGCTAAATGTAAGACCAGAAACCATAAAACTCCTAGAGGAAAACATAGGCAAAACACTCTCTGACTTACATCACAGCAGGATCCTCTATGACCCACCTCCCAGAATATTGGAAATAAAATCAAAAATGAACAAATGGGACCTAATCAAACTTAAAAGCTTCTGCACAACAAAGGAAACTATAAGCAAGGTGAAAAGACAGCCTTCAGAATGGGAGAAAATAATAGCAAATGAAGCAACTGACAAACAACTAATCTCAAAAATATACAAGCAACTTCTACAGCTCAATTCCAGAAAAATAAATGACCCAATCAAAAAATGGGCCAAAGAACTCAATAGACATTTCTCCAAAGAAGACATACAGATGGCTAACAAACACATGAAAAGATGCTCAATATCACTCATTATCAGAGAAATGCAAATCAAAACCACTATGAGATACCATTTCACGCCAATCAGTATGGCTGCTATCCAAAAGTCCACAAGCAATAAATGCTGGAGAGGGTGCGGAGAGAAGGGAACCCTCTTGCACTGTTGGTGGGAATGCAAACTAGTACAGCCACTTTGGAGAACAGTATGGAGATTCCTCAAAAAACTGTGAATAGAACTGCCTTATGATCCAGCAATCCCACTGCTGGGCATATACACTGAGAAAACCAGAATTGAAAGAGACACCTGTACCCCAATGTTCATAGCAGCACTGTTTGCAATAGCCAGAACGTGGAAGCAACCTAGATGTCCATCCACAGATGAATGGATAAGCAAGCTGTGGTACATATACACAATGGAATATTACTCAGCCATTAAAAAGAATACATTTGAATCAGTTCTAAGGAGGTGGATGGAACTGGAGCCTATTATACAGAGTGAAGTATGCCAGAAACAAAAACACAAACACAGTATACTAACGCATATATATGGAATTTAGAAAGATGGTAAAAAATAACCCTATTTACGAGACAGCAAAAGAGACACTGATGTATAGACCAGACTTTTGGACTCTGGGACCAGGAGAGGGTGAGATGATTGGGGAAAATAGCATTGAAATATGTATAATATTATATCTGAAATGTATTAATTGTTCAAACTAAACACTATCATGTTGCAATTTGTTCATACTAGATGTTTGTAATGTTTCTGATAATCAATAAAAGAGATTCTTGATTAAAAAAAAAAAAAATAAAATCCTAAGAGATGATGCTGTTAAAGTGTTGCACTCAATATGTCAACAAAATTTTGAAAACTCAATAGTGACTACAGGACTGGAAAAGGTCAATTTTCATTCCAATCCCAAAGAAGGGCAATGCCAAAAAATGTTCATACTATCAGAAAATTGTGCTCATTTCACAGTGCTAGTGAGGTTATGCTCAACATTCTTCAAGTTAGGCTTCAGCAATATGTGAATTTAGAACTTCCAGATGTACTGGGTTTTGAAGAGGCAGAGGAAAAAGATAAAATTGCCAATATTCATTGTATCAAAGAGAAAGCAAGGAGTTCCAGAAAAACATCTACTTCTGCTTCATTGAATACACTAAAGTCTTTAACTATGTGGATCACAAAACATATGTGGAAACTACTTAAAGAGATGGGAATATCAGACTACCTTACCTGTCTCCTGAGAAACATATGTGATGGCCAAGAAGCACCAGTTAGAACTGCACATGGAAGAATGGACTGGTTCAAAATTGGGAAAGGAGTACAAGGCTGTATATTGCCACCCTGTTTATTTAACTTATACACAGAGGAAATCATGTGAAAGACTGGCCTGGATGAATCACAAGATGGAGTCAAGATTACCAGGGGAAATATCAACAACCTCATATATGCAGACAGTACCAGTCTAATGGCAGAAAGTGAAGAGGAACTAAAGAGCCTCTTGATGAGGTGAAAGAGGAGAGTGAAAAAGCTGTCTTGAAACCCAACTTGAAAAACTAAGATCATGTCATCCATTCCCATCACTTCATGGCAAATAGAAGGGAAAAAAGTAGAAGCTGGGACAGATTTTATTTTCTTGGGATCCAATATCATTGCAGATGGTTACAGCAGCCATGAAATTAGAAGACATTTGCTCCTTAGAAGAAGTGCAAATAGAAGGGAAAAAAGTAGAAGCTGGGACAGATTTTATTTTCTTGGGATCCAATATCATTGCCGATGGTTACAGCAGCCATGAAATTAGAAGACATTTGTTCCTTAGAAGGAAAGCTATGACAAACCTAGGTAGCATATTAAAAAGCAAAGACTTCGCTTTGTTGACAAAGGATCGTTCAGTAAAAGCTATGGTTTTTCCGGTAGTCATGTATGGATGTAAGTGTTAGCCCATAAAGAAAGCTGAAAGCCAAAGAACTGTTTTCAAATCATGGTGCTAGAGAAGATTCTTGAGAGTCCCTTGGATAGCATGAAGATCAAACCAGTCAATCGTAAAAGAAATTAACCCTGAATATTCTTTGGAAGGACTAATGTTGAGACTGAAGCTAAATACTTCAGTCACCTGAACTGAAGAGCCAACTCATTGGAAA
The DNA here is from genome assembly GCA_935064755.1 of Tragelaphus eurycerus. Classification (NCBI taxonomy): domain Eukaryota; kingdom Metazoa; phylum Chordata; class Mammalia; order Artiodactyla; family Bovidae; genus Tragelaphus; species Tragelaphus eurycerus. The sequence continues at coordinate 11,481,993 of CAKXYN010000004.1, forward strand.
AGACCCTGATTCTGGGAAAGACTGAAAAAATAAGTGAGCGGCAGAGAATGAGATGGTTACATGGCATCACTAACTCAATGGACATAAATCTGAACAAACTCCAGGAGACAGTGTAGGTTAGAGGAGATTGGTGTACTCCAGTCTATGGAGTTACAAGGAGTCAGACACAAATGAGAGACTGAACAACAATAACAACAGCAAGAGCATGTTTGGCTAAATGATTCTGGAAAGAACGTAATAAGTATGAATGAATATATCTGATAGATTGACAACATGCAGGAGAATTTGCTACATATTTTGAATACAGAATATTATAAATTTAAGGTCAATTTATATTTTACTTTCTCCTAGTAGCTCTGAGTACAGTGTGCATAATATTCCTTCAGTCATGTCTGACTCTTTGCGACCCCATGGACTGTAGCCTGCCAGGCTCCTTTGTCCATGGAATTCTCCAGGTAAGAATACTGGAGTGGGGTTGTCATTTCCTTCTCCACCTAGTAGTTCTAACCTCCCCCCACCATCCTCGCCAAATATCTATGATACCTATGCTGCTATGACACTGCAACAGTCAAAAGCTTTAGATCTTCACTATGCAAGTAAATCAAAAGGGACACTTTAACATTGCTAAGATATTTACAGATAACTACAGGATCCTGAGTATTCTATTTCCAAGGTAAATGTGTTTTGCCACATATTACCCTTTCAAGATAGAATGAGGCATTTGCTGCAAGCACTCTGTTAATCTAGTGCTGGTTTTTATAAATCAGAGTTGCAAATGCTCTTTAATTTAGACTCATAATAAAGAAAAGGCATATAAAAATTTCAAAGAACATGCACAATGTGAAAGTGCCTTTTTAATACAAGATTATCACTAGGGGGGTCATTGTAATTCTCTCTTAATGCAAAAACTGTCTTTCAAACAAAGACTTAGTGATGTTGGGAAGAAGTTAACAAGTTAACTCACTTGAAGGTACTTGAGGAGAGTGAAGAGCAGTTTTTAATTTCAGTACCAATTTGAACTAGGTCATATTTTTTCCTAGATGGTAGCTAGCTGCAATCTGGCAATAATGTACTCATTCTTGTCCATAACACTTCAGCATATAAGAAGCACACATCAGAAAATGTGTATGTATCGGTCTGTGATTGATTAGGATAAGTGCTAGTTCATTTCTTTTGTAGGCCATCTTTAAGTCCATTTTGTATGAGCAGAAATGACCCAATTAGTACCTGTAGGTCAAGCATTTTGCCTTCATCTTCCTTAAAGATCCACAGCCTACTACCATGCTCACATCAAAACAGCTGTTTGATTTGGCTGAATAATTTAATAGCTTACTTGCTGCTATTACTGAAAATTATCTTATTATTAATATTTTGTACAGCCTTGGCATGAAAAAAAGAATCTATTAGTTGTCAAGTTTTGTCTGACTCTGTGACCCCATGGACAGTAGCCTACCAAACTCCTCTATCTATTCTCCAGGCAAGAATACTGGAATGGGTAGCCTTTCCCTTCTCCAGAGGATCCTCCCAACCCAAGGATCAAATCCAGAACTCCTGCATTGCAGGTGAATTCCTTACCATCTGAGTCACCAGGGAAGAGCATAGCCTTAACATAAAATACACTATTTCCAACTTACATGTTTAAAACAAGAGAACTCCTCAAAGATTATCCTTAGGATGATTGCTTTGATAAAATTGGAAGCGTTTAATTCATAGATAATTTTTCAGATTCATTCATGGTCTTAGCACAAAGGGTCAAGGACAGTTTTTCAAACTGCCTTCTGACTGATAGCAGTTGAAAACACTACTTGCTGAAAGACAAATACTCTTTCCAAAGAAATCAAAATGAAAATTTAATAAATTATAAATTACTGAAAAAGGGTAGATATAAACTGTTTTTTCTCTAGGAAAAATATATGAAAGTTATGTTGACTTTTGTCCCCTCTCATGTCACCCCTCTTTACGCCCATGTGGCTGTCTTTGATGATGCACCACTTGTCCAGAAACACTCTTTACTCTTCAGTTAATCTCATCACTATACTCACTCTCACAAGCTCAGTCTAATGTTTTCTATTTTTAGCAGTTCTTTAAAGTTGGGTTCTAGATTTTAGTATTTTCTTGGGTTAAAAAAATCTCATTTCTTCCAAAAAACTATGGTTAGGCTTCACAACAGACTAGAGAGTAAAATTTTTAAGAAATACTTTGATAATTTATCCAGGCAGTTATATAATTCTGTAGAATAACTAACACTGAATGAGTTCTTTTTTGACCATTTTTGGGGGGATCTACTGATGCCCAAGGCTGTGACAGAGGCACAGGATGCAGAGAGGAACAAGATAGATATATGTCCTAAAACCATAGATATTTGTCTAGCATGACAAATTTCTGACGAATCAGTTAGAGCTCTTCTTTTAAAAAGAAATTATTTATTAGTTATTGCTTTTAAATACAATAGATAAGCAAAAGATAAAAATTCAAATATATAGGCATTTAAGTATTATGATAAATCTTTTATTCATTCTCCAGTTGAAGCTAGATGTAAATGCTTTGATGTATAATTCTAGGTTTTTCTTTCTCTTGTTCCTCCTTCCTCCCATCTATCCCCCCATCTTTAAGTCCTCTATCACACACACATATGATTTTTTAGAAGAAATACCATTTTTCTACTATATATCTCACCATATACTATTTATGTATAGTATTTTTATTCCCAGGTTTATTTAACTACATTATGGAGTGGAGAAGGAAATGGCAACCCACTCCAGTATATCTTGCCTGGAGAATCCCGTGGGCAGAGGAGCCTGATGGGCTATGGTCCACGGGGTCGCAAAGAGTCGGACACGACTGAGCGACTTCACTTTCACTTCACTTATGGAGTTATCGCTTTGTCAGTACTTATTCATTTATATCATTGTGTTTAATGATTTTATAATGTTTCATATAATACTTTCATAAATACACTCATGGTGATATATTTATTCTTTGGATTTTTTATAATTTTACTCATAAGTGATATACTTCAGTGGCCATTGTTTACCATTAATCTTTGGCTACTTCTGCAATGCTTCTGTAGGATAGACAATAAATAGTAAAATTATCCACCAAATGATATATTTGCCATTGTATTACATAGTCTCTATTAGCCTTTATAAATGCTGTATACTTTATAATTCCATCCATCAGAGGATATGAGAATATTGATTTCTGATACTCATAAATATGACATATTAACATTTTCATTGGTTAATTGATATACTTTTCTTGGTAGTTTAAAAATGAAATTTGTTTTCTCTAACATGTATTATTATTTTTATTGCTGAAGTCCTACTCATAGTTTATATGCTTAGGATTTGATTTATATTCTTTCTGAGAACAGACACTTCATTTTCAATACATACATATGTTTTTCTATTGAGTTATATGCTTTTTTGGAGGATATTTATATATTACATATGTCAAGTAATTATTTCCATTTCCCAACAGTAATTAGTGTGGCAGTCACTCAGTCCTGTTGAGACCCCATGGATCTACGTGTTAAAACAAGAGAACTCTCCAGGCAAGAATACTGGCATGAGTTTCCATTCACTACTCTAACGGATTTTCCCAACCCAGTGGATCTTCCCAATCATACCTGTCTCTTCTGCTTTGGAGGCAGAATTCTTTTGAGCCATCAGGGAAACTCTACAGACAATACAAATACTTATCATTTATTACTCATCTATTGTGTGAAAGTGGAGAGTGAAAAGGTTGGCTTAAAGCTCAACATTCAGAAAACGAAGATCATGGCATCTGGTCCCATCACTACATGGGAAATAGATGGAGAAACAGTGGAAACAGTGTCAGACTTTATTTTTCTGGGCTCCAAAATCACTGCAGATGGTGACTGTAGCCATGAAATTAAAAGACGCTTACTCCTTGGAAGGAAAGTTATGACCAACCTAGATAGCATATTCAAAAGCAGAGACATTACTTTGCCAACAAAGGTTCGCCTAGTCAAGGCTATGGTCTTTCCTGTGGTCATGTATGGATGTGAGAGCTGGACTGTGAAGACGGCTGAGCGCCGAAGAATTGATGCTTTTGAGCTGTGGTGTTGGAGAAGACTCTTGAGAGTCCCTTGGACTGCAAGAAGATACAACCAGTCCATTCTGAAGGAGATCAATCCTGGAATTTCTTTGGAAGGAATGATGCTAAAGCTGAAACTCCAGTATTTTAGCCACCTCATGAGAAGAGTTGACTCATTGGAGAAGACTCTGATGCTGGGAGGAATTGGGGGCAGGAGGAGAAGGGGACGACAGAGGATGAGATGGCTGGATGGCATCACTGACTCGATGAACATGAGTCTGAGTGACCTCCGGGAGTTGGTGATGGACAGGGAGGCCTGGCGTGCTGCAGTTCATGGGGTCGCAAGAGTCGGACATGACTGAGTGACTGATCTGATCTGATCTGATTGTGGGCCAAGAGTTTTAGTAGAACCTTTACATATACCATTTTCATTTCTTGCATCAACTGTATGAGGGTGAGATTATTCATTTCCATTTTATGTATAAGAACTAAGTCTCAAAGCTAACTAAATACCAAACTGAGATCAGACATAAAAAGTAAGGGAACTTCATGATGCATAGACATAAGAAATAAGGATAGAGTTATCAATCTATCACTTGGCCTTTAGTGGTCTTAGTTCTTAAAAGTACTGTCTTAACAAATCAGGAGAGTGCTTTACTAGATAAGTACATGTCCACTAAGGTGAAATAAAGCAAATGTAGGTGGCAAATCTTGAAACAGCATAATTTAAAGATTGGAATTCTAAATAATTTGAAATTACTCCTTTTTCTGGAGGCATTTAGAAGAATAAATTATAGTTCTGAAACACTACAAAGGTGGAATTTTAAGGCCAGTTTATAATTGTTGTTGTTCAATCACTAAGTCTTGTCCAACTCCTTGTGACCCTATGAACTGTAGTTCACCAGGCTCCTCTTCTCTCTGTCTCTAAGAGCTTGCTTAGTTTCATGTCCACTGTGTCAGTGATGCTATCTAACTATCTCATCTTCTGCTACTCCCTTCTCCTTTGGTCTTCAATCTTTTGCAGCATCAGGGTGTTTTCCAGTGAGTCAGCTCTTGCATCAGGAAGCCAAAATATTGGAGCTTCAGCACTGTCCTTCCAATGAACATTCAGGGATGATTTACCTTAGGATTGATTGGTTTGATCTCCTGGCAGTCCAAGATATTCTCAAGAGTCTTCTCCAGCACCAAAATTTGAAAACATCACTTCTTCAGTACTCAGCCTTCTTTATGGTCCAACTTTCACATTAGTACATGACTACTGGAAAAACCATAGCTTTGATTACATGGACCTTTGTTGGCAAAGTGAGATCTCTGGTTTTGAATACGTTGTCTAGTTTTGTCTTAGTTTTCCTTCCAAGGAGTAAGCATCTTTTAATTTTATGCTTCAGTCACCATCCACGTGATTTTGGAGCCCAAGGAAAGAAAATCTGTCACTGCTTCTACTTTTTCCCCTTCTATTTGACATGAAATGATGGAACCAGATTCCATGATCTCAGTGTTTTGTTTTGTTTTGTTTTTTAATATTGAGTCTCAAGCCAATGTTTGTACTCTCCTCTTTCACTCTCATTAAGAGGGTCTTTATTTCCTCCTCACTTTCTGCCTTTACAGTGGTATCATGTACATATCTGAGATTGTTACTATTTCTCCTGACCATCTTAATTCCAGCTTGTGATTCATCCAGTATGTTTTACATAATGTACTCTACGTATAAGTTAAACAAACAGTGTAACAACATATAGTGTTGTCATATGCCTTTCCCAATTTTAAACCAGCCACTTGTTCCCTGTCTGGTTCTAACTGTTGCTTCTTGACCCCTATACAGGCTTTTCAGGAGACAGGTAAGGTGGTCTTGTACCTCTATTTTTTAAAGAATTTTCCAAGGTTTGTTGTGATCCACTTAGTCAAAGACTTTAGCATAGTCAGCGAAGCAAAAAGTTTACACTTATAGACTACCAAATTACTTTCACTGGAGAAAGTATATGGTCTAGAAAACCGATGTTTCAACTGTGTAACAATAAATATGAAAACCTTGCGACTTACGTGAATCTGTAAACTAGGTTCTGTGCAGTCAGTTGTTAAAGGGCAAGATAAATCTGACATGCAGTACTTTGAGGTTTTTGCAAATGTGATTATATCTACAAGGCTGTCACTGAGTGTTGGCCTTTTTTTTTTTTTTAAGATTAAATCCACAAAATATTTTTCACTAATTTCGTCATACATTGTTAGATTTTCTATTATGGGAGACAGGGACAGAGAGCATTAAACGGCTAACAAACAAGTGTTTTCTGACCTTTCAAAAATAACACTATGTCATAAATACAGTCTGTAACACAAGCACCATATGCCTCAATTTTTGTCAGAAACTTGAGAAATATAAAAATGCATATTATTATCAAGTCTCTTTCAATTTCAGAAAATATTCATTTGAGATATTTTCCTTTCTGCATCAAGGGTAATTTCCATCCTACTCGTTTCAACATCAAGAATGATTTCAAAGAGATAATCAATCAGGATAATAGGATAAATATTTTAAAACACAATTGCATATAGAAATTGTCTTGAGGTGAATGTTACTATAATTACCTCTTCATTCATTTTCATTGTTTTCTTGTTGCTTCTTAAGATTTCTGAAATAATAAATTCTTTTTTAAATTCATACAATCCTTTAAAATTGAAATATAGTTAATTAACAATGCTTCAGGTATACAGCAAAGTGATTCAGTTTTTAAAATATATATCTATTTTTTTCAGATTCTTCTCTATTTTAAGTTATTAGAGGAATATAATTCTCTGTGCTAGTCAGTGGGTCTTTGTTGTTTGATTATTTTATAGTTAGTACTCTGCATCTGTTAATCTCAAATTTCAAATTTAGCCCTCCCTCTTTCCCTTTTGGTAACCAGAAGTTTGTTTTGTATGTCTGTGAGTCTACTTCCGTTTTGTAAATAAATTCATTTGTATCTTTTTTAAAGATTTAATGTATAAGTGATATCATACTTTTGTCTTTCTCTTTCTGATGTACTTCACTTAGTATGATAATCTCTAGGGCCATTCGTGTTGCTAAAAATGGAATTATTTCATTCATTTTTTAATGGCTAATAGTCCATTGTATATATCTACCACATCTTCTTTATCCATTCATAGTCAATGGACATAAAAATTAATTCACAAAAATTTAATATTCTAAACATCAATAGTTACTTACAAGAAAAAGCCCAATAGTTTGCAAAGTATTGTCCACAAGATCTAAATCATTTTCACAATAATACTAAAACTTATTTTATTTTTAACTGTGTAACATTTGCACTGATTTTGACAAAGCAATGGTGGATAAAGCTGCTGGTGCCTTAGTATAGTGGCTCCCCATTTCATGAGTATTTATTTGTAGTCAACACTACTACATATTCACACTAAATAACTTTCTTTTAAGGTTTTCTTGAAATAAAATTCCTGAATATATAATTTCATAAAATAATCTATAAGACAAATTCATAAGAACAAAAAGATTTTCTGCTGTATACCAAAATATAATGCTTATCTTCCAGCAAAGCACTTGTGTAAAGGTTTTAGCTGTGTACCAAGCTGAGTTTTTTATGAAATGATATTTTAACCTGTAACAAGAACTGACAGATAAAGAACACGTTTCACATTTCATTAGTTGGCAGACATTTTCTTGACAATGAGTGAAGAAACATGCCTCTACAAATAAAGTAGCTAACAGTATTATTGTTAGTTGAAATTTTGAGCATTTAATAAAGAGTTCTGATGCCATTTGCCCTCTGTATCCATGGATTCCCCATTGATTTAGATATGGAATTAGATGAACCTAAAGATGAAGAAATGATGGATACGGAGGGCCCACTGTACTATGCCATTGTATACAAGAGACATGAAAATCTATGGAGTTTGTATCTGCATGGTGAGGTGGGGTCCTGGAACCAATATCCCATGTATACCAAGGGTACTTAAGAAAGAGTGTGCTGGAAGGCCTCTACCTGCCTTATTACGCACTTAATAACTTTTCAATATTTAAAGAGGTTCTTGATAAGATTGGTTGCCAAACTAACATCTTATTATTTAATATTTAAAATTTGCAGAGCCAATTCATTGAAAAAGACCCTGATGCTGGGAAAGATCGAAGGCAAAAAGAGAAGAGGGCAGCAGAGGATGATATGGTTAGATAGCATCACTGATTCAATGGACATGAATTTGAGCAAATTCCAGGAGATGGTAAAGGACAGGAAAGCCTGGTGTGCTACAGTTCATGTGGTTTCAAAGAGTCATACATGACTTAGTGACTGAACACAGACCCACACAATAAAATTTATCCATATTTAGGATATATGAATAATTCAATAAGCCAATAATTTCCAAATGGTAGATATCTGATATGATTTTTTAAAATTATGATTGGTTAAAGATCAATTCCAAGTATAGAATGGACTAATGGAATCTATTGAATCTAAACCCAAAAGTTCGCTGACATGGTTTTTAGATTCTACATTGCAAGTAATCTTTAAGAAACTGCCAATAGTCAAGTTTTGGTGTAATATATGGCATGGAAACATGTATAATATCATATAATAAACGAATCACCAGTCCAGGTTCAACACAGGATCCTTGGAGCTGGTGCATTGGGATGAACCAGAGGGATTCTACAGGGAGGGAGGTGGGAGGGGGGTTCAGGATGGGGAACACATGTACACCCATGGTGGATTCACGTTGATGTATGGCAGAACCAATACAATATGGCAAAGTAATTAGCCTCCAATTAAAATAAATAAATTTAAATAAAAAAAGAAAATAGCTATCTATGTTTATATAAAAGGAAATTAAATTGCCTTTGCATTTATTTTATAATTATAAATCTTTTGTGAGGTCAGGTTTTGTTCATAAACATTTCAACAAAAACAGTATATGGTAACAGATTAAATGCAGAGTAAACATAAGAATCCAGTTATAATTTGATATTCTGAGACCAATTCCAAGTGTGTGAGGTGGGGGTCCCCACACATACAACCAAGCAATTCTCAGACACTAGCAGAGAATTCAATTATATTCTGACACTATCTACCCAGAGATAGGATCAGATTCCACAGGTTAAGAGTCAGTTCTATAAGGCTGACCCAATTACCTACAACCACTTCAGATTTGCCAGTTGAAAGCCCAGGTTATCACCTGTTTTTCTGACCCACTTGTCTTTAGATTGAAGTTTCTTACCACTCCTTCCTTGAACTTCAGATGCTAGTTGCAAGTCCAGGTTATTACTTGTACTTCTGACCAACAGGTTATAAATTAAAGATCCCCACAGCCTCCTCCTTGGGTTCAATTAATTTTCTATGGCTGCTCAAAAAGCTTGGAGAATCAATTTACTTATTAGATTGCTTGTTTATCATAGAAGGATATAGGTCAGAACAGCTGAATGGGAGAGCTTCATAGAGCAAGGTATGAGGAAATGACACAAAGGTTCCATGCTGTCTCCAGCTATGCCACTCTCCCAGGACTTTTGTTGCTGTTTAGTCTCTAAATGTGTCAGACTCTTCACGATCCTATGAACTGTAGCCTGCTAGGCTCCTCTGTCCATAGGATTTTCCAGGCCAAGTATACTGGAGTGGGTTGTCATTCCCTTCTCCAGAAGATCTTCCCAACCCAAAGACTGAACCCGTGTCTCCTTCACTGCAGGCAGATTCATTACCACTGAGCCACCTGGGAAGCAAAGTCTATATATGACTTGAAATATGATCTAAATCTAAAACCAAATAACTACATATAAATGAAAACCTGACTTGAATCTATATTAAAGTAAATAAGAGGATCTGTAGACAAACATAATAGGGAAATTACAAAGGTAAATGATTGCAATATTCATAAAATATCTCCCCCAAATTATTGTACATTTTTATATATGGCAGAGACCAATCCCAGATGCTATAATAACAAAGAGGGATTTTAATGATCCAGAGGACAGATGATGATGGTGTAGCCTAGAATAGTAACAATCCAGCAGGAGAGATGCTATATAGTTTTTAGAAGTATCCACACAAAATGACTCAAGTACTTTATGACTCATTCTAAGGAGTTACAGAGTGAGTGAGAGTTGTTTAAGATACCATCCAAGTTTCCTGGTGTCATTTACTTAGATAAAAATATAGGAGTAGGAGCTGCTTTGAGTGGGAAGATGATCACAGTTTAGAAATGTCGAGTTTCAAGTGGAAACACTTGTCTATTTCTACATAAATATTGAAATATCTGCTTGGAGCCCAGGAGCAAGTCTCAGAAGAAGGAACAGATTTTCGAAGGTCATTGATGGTGACTAAAGCCACAGGAATAAATAAAAAGTAGAGCGTTTCAAACAAGAAGAATCAAAGTGTAAACCAGAATGTTGTGAGGTAGACAGAGAAAGCATATCACTTCAGGAGGCAGAATCAGCAGCCAACTAATCAGGACTGAGAGGAAGAGAATGTGATTTCAAAGAAATGCAAAGATGGGGATGGTCGTCTGTTTTAAATGCTTCTGAAGAAAGCTATGGTACATAAACACAATGGAGTATTACTCAGCCATTAAAAAGAATACATTTGAATCCGCTCTAATGAGGTGGATGAAACTGGAGCCTATTATACAGAGTGAAGTAAGCCAGAAAGAAAAACACCAATGCAGTATACTAACGCATATATATGGAATTTAGAAAGGCGGTAACAATAACCCTGTATACGAGACAGCAAAAGAGACACTGATGTATAGAACAGTCTTTTGGACTCTGTGGGAGAGGGAGAGGGTGGGATGATTTGGGAGAATGGCATTGAAAAATGTATAATATCATATATAAAACGACTCGCCAGTCCAGATTCGATGTACAATACTGGATGCTTGGGGCTGGTGCACTGAGATGACCCAGAGGGATGGCATGGGGAGGGAGGAGGGAAGAGGGTTCAGGATGGGGAACACATGTATACCTGTTGCGGATTCATTTTGATATATGACAAAACCAATGCAATAGTGTAAAGTTAAAAAATAAAATAAAATTTAAAAAAAATAAATAAAAAGATACAAGACCTTAGAACATCAAAAAAAAAAATAAAATAAATAAATGCTTCTGAGAGACAAAGTAAGGTATAGACTGAGAAGTATCATCTGAAATGGGATTCAAAATGTAATCAGAGACCTTGACAAATACACTATCAGAAGAATGACTGAAGTGAAAGTAATTGAGAACTTAATGACAAGGTTGGAAAGTGATCAAAATAAAGCAACTGTACTTATCAGACACAAACAGACATCAACAATTTGTAGCTTACCACGATTTATATTGGTATGGTGGGGAAAATGCACTTTTCCCCATGCTGCTTAAACTAACACTTTTTAGGTATAGAAAATCTGTGTTGTGTCTGCTAATGGAGATTCAGGCTCACTTGAAATATAAATAAGAGCCTAACACAACTGAGGGAATTTTTTATTCAAATATTATGGTAAAGTTGATAAATGGCTCAAATGCTTCAACAGGTATGTCAAATTCAATTATTTTTATATCTAGAACCCCACATATGTGAAAACCAAAGCACAAAGAGAGTGTCCTATTATTTTATTTATTGATTGCTTTTATTTGAAGTTAGAAGAATAAAAAGAATTTAAATTCATTTTATACATTTTATCATTCAGTTTTCAATATTGTTATAAATAAAATTGTATCTGTCTTTCTTATACCCTGTGGGAGATATAGGAAATGTTAGTAATTCTAGTTTCTGAGAAGGCAATGGCACCCCACTCCAGTACTCTTGCCTGGAAAATCCCATGGACGGAAGAGCCTGGTGGGCTGCAGTCCATGGGGTCGCTAGGAGTCGGACACGACTGATCGACTTCACTTTCACTTTTCACTTTCATGCATTGGAGAAGGAAATGGCAACCCACTCCAGTGTTCTTGCCTGGAGAATCCCAGGGATGGGGAAGCCTGGTGGGCTACCATCTATGGGGTCACACAGAGTTGGACACGACTGAAGTGACTTAGCATAGCATAGCATAGTAATTCTGGTTTAGATAGAGCCTATAAGGTGTTTTCCAAGCAAATCTGTAGTGTACATACATGGATTAACTCTTAATAAGCTGAATTTTTTAAGTGAAAAGCACTATGTTCTCCACCTATGAGTATCTAACACTAATTAAATGTTTCCTATTTTCAGGCATAGATTAAGCATTTTATGCATTTTATAATTTAATCCTCAAGCTCTGTGTGGTGGACTCTATTATCATATGACAACACTGAGAGTTGAAAAACTCAGGATATTTTTTTTCATTTCACATAATTGCTAAATAAAGGATATAAGTTAGGAATACCAATTTGAACTCTTTCATTCAATCAATAAATACTGATTCTGCCCTTGTTATATGCTAAACAACAATGTGAATCTCTGAGATATATTAATGAATACAACAAAGAACTCTGTCTCTCATTGTGCAGCTTACTTTCTACTGGAAAAAAATCAGACTACAAACAATAAACATTAAATAAATAAGGCAGTAGACTAGAACAGGTGTTGGCAAACTTTTCCTGAAAGGTCAGATAGTAAATATTTCAGAGTTTGCTGGGAATAAAGTCCCTGTTGTAACTACTGAACTCTGCCATTGGAGTGTGAAAGTAGCTATAGATAACTTGTAAAAAGATGGGCATGGCTGTATTCCAATAGAACCTAATTTGCAAAACAAATGAAGAACTGCATTTCTCCCATATGCTTTAGTTTGCCAACCCTTGTGCTGCTGCTGCTGCTGCTGCTGCAGCTAAGTTGCTTCAGTCGTGTCCGACTCTGTGCGACCCCAGATACGGCAGCCCACCAGGCTCCCCCATCCCCAGGATTCTCCGTTGCAGTCCATGGGGTCGCTAAGAGTCAGACAAGACTTAGCGACTTCACTTTCACCCTTGTGCTAGAAGACAATATGTGTTTTGTTTACGGGTTTTGTTTTATTTTTTTGTGTTGTATGTATGTGTGTTTAGATTCTATATATGTCTATTAATCTATTAATCACATCCAGTAATCACAGAGCCAAACTACCAGCCACATCTCCCCTATGATCATAGCGGAGGTGCTTACCTCATCCCTATGATCCAGCTTTCATGGTCAAGAGAAAAATCAAATTACAAACCCTCTCATCAATCCTGAGTCCATACCCCCGACCACTTTATCTAACTCACACAAACAAGCCAATATTTTTCCTACCCTAAATCAAGGCAGGTTCCAGAGAGTTTATAAAACATTCCTGTATCCCAGAGCCTGTTGACCTTATTCAAATTAGCCAGCCCTACGCTGTTTTCCCTACTCTTTTCTAGAGAAAATATAATGAGGGCTCCAAGCCATGTTTTCCTCTCATTCCTCTTTTTACCTCCTAACTGAACCTGGTGCTTCCCCTATGGGTCTGCATAGTATAGCGTGACTCCTCCTCTCAGGAAGTGTAAACAATAAAAACCTTCTTTAAATGTCATAGACCTTTTTGTGTCATCACTCAGTCACCAATATTGATCAAAATCCAGGCATAAATCAAATTCCATGGAAAAAAGAAAAACTATAGCAAAACATGTCCTCAAAGAAACAGATGCCAAGGCCAGAATAGATGCACAAGAAGCTGACTGGGAAAACTTTTTCTGTGAAGGAGAAAGTGGAAGAGGCCAGAGAAGGCAAGAAGAGCCTTCCAATTATAATTGCAGATCTGACTGTCTTTAAGGAGAGATGGAACTTCTCAGGTGGTACTAGTGGTAAAGAGCCCACCTGCCAATGTAAGAGACTTAAGAGATGAGGGTTCAATCCCTGGGTCAGGAAGATCCCCTGGAGGAATGCATGGCAACCCATTCCAGTATGCTTGCCTAGAGAATCCCATGGACTGAAGAGCCTGGCAGGCTACAGTCCATAGAGTCATAGAGAGTCAGAATGACTGAAGCAACTTAGCATAGCACAGCACAAGGAGAGACGGAAGGAGGGCATGTTGAATAGGAAGAGTCTTGACTGTAACACAGCTCTAGGAAAGTGTTAGCTAGTCTGGTGGGAAATCTTTGAAACAAAACCTTCCATTAAAGGAGCTGCATGCCTTGCCAGAATGAACCTCTATTAAAACTCCAACAATGCGCAGTTACGGATTAGGAGCTGAAGAGACACATGGAAAGAGCAAGTAAGGGGTATTGTCAGAGGTTGATGAGAAGGGTAGCAATCTAAATATTAGTAAACTACTCACTGATGTGCCAGAAATCGAGCAATGCATTTTCATGGCCAAAACTACATGGGTGGGAGGGGGCAGTTCTGAGGGGATCTGGAAGTGGAGTAAGAATGAGTAGGTTGATCTCAGTGTTAAAAAGGTTGGTCAGAAAAGGGTTCATTGAAAAAAAGTGACATCTGAGCAAAGATTCGAAAGAGGTATGGTGTTTGCCAAGTAGATATTCTAGGAGAGAGCATTCTTAGGTAAAGGAATCCTTGGATTAAAATCTCCAAGTATAAAATGGATACATAGCAATAAGACTATCAGTATGGCTGGAGCAAAGTTAGCAAGAAAAAGAATGCTGGAGGATATGATGGTAGGTCATAAAGAACTTTGTCAGCCATAGTAAAGATTTCAGCTTTACTCCAGATGAAGTTTCTGATTAGGAGGTCAGAACAAATGAGTGAAATAATCTGATTTATATTTTTTTTTTTTTTTTTTTTTTTCTGGCTACTATGTTAATTCACAATGTAGGGGTCAAGGGTAGAAGCAGAGAGAACAAGTTTGGATGTTCTTACAAGAATCAAACAAGAGAGGATGGTAGCTCAGACTAAGGTCATGGCTGTAGAAGTGAATGGTGAAAAGTGGTAGGATTTTGGATATATTTTGAAGTTAGAACTGACCAGATACCCTGATCTCAGTACCCATGTTCTTATTCATTACATGTTACTGATTTGATTCTCTTCCTTTCTGCCTCTTCTGTTATTTTTTTCATTGACATGATACTATTTGTATTCAACTAATTAATTCATTCAACAACAAATGTCTGTAAACACTTGTTATGAATCAAGTGTTTTCTTAGCTTCTGACACAGTAAAACTTTGTCCTTACTTTTAAATAAAATCCTAACATACTCATTATAGATTATATATGGATGCTCTAGACAGATGTAGATATAGATATGATATAAACAACGTATATGTAGATATACATGCATAGATAGATAGACACACAAAGGAAAGGTAGAAATAAAGATAAAATTAGAGACAGAATTAGAGGTGATGATTGAGATGATGCAATTTCTAACAATGCAAAACCAAATGTGAAGAGTGGGGTGATAGAAGTTTGACTCTAATATGGTGAGGGCAAAAACGTAGACACTACAATTGTCATTTCCACCTGGGGTAAGAGGAGACAGGATATATTTCACATAGAAAATAACAAGAGCTAAATTCTAAAAACAGCCAGCCAGGAGGTAACAGTAGAAGAGGAAGAAAGAGAAATATGGCCTAATGAGAGAGCATTGCAAGCCTTGGGATCTACATGATCACAAGACCCTGAGGCAAGAAGGAGCCTAGGAGAAAGCAAGGGATAAATCCAGAGCTCAGGTAGGAGTTAATTATCGAGAAACTTGTAGGATACACGAAGGGATTTTAGTTTATGTTTTAGTTATTTACAGAATCGATGAAGTTTCAAGTAGGGAATTCAAAAATTAAGAATTATGTTTACAAAAAACCTCTTTGGCAGCAGTATACAGATAAGATTGTTTAATAAGTCATAAAGAAGTACAGAAAAAAAATATACACTACTGTGTTTTTTTCTTGAAAGATATTACAGACTAGAATGAGAACTGTATATGTAAACACAAGAGAGAATAGTAAGTACTGACAGATATTCCAGACAAACAATATTTCACAAAGAATACATAAATATAAATATTATATTGATGTAGCATGTGTCTATATTATACATAATATAGATATTTTAATATAATACTTTTTGGAAATACTATGCCTTAGTGGAAAAATTATGTGCATATCATATCTATCTATACAGATAGATAAATATATATCTATAAACATCTATCTATATAGATATGCAAGATATAGCTATATAGATACAAAATTTTCTCACTAAAGCCTAGTATTTCCAATAAATAAAGTAGAAAACCTTGTTATGATGACCTTAATGATACATTTTTAGTTAACAAAAATATTTGTACATTTATTTGAGAAAAAGAATTTATACCACCAACTTGCTGAAATGGCAGATCAATTTATGATTTAGGCTGCATCAAAGGAGGAAAAACACTGGTTAAGATGACCAATATGATGTTTCTCAGAAACATAAATAGTAACTGTTCATTCATAGCATAAGACTGTATATCTGAAACACACTAAAGCTTTTGGTGTCTCCCGACAGATTCGATTGCTTTTATGTTACAAATGGTGCCTTGTAATAGCTGCAATAAGAAAAATTCCTCCTGTTAGAATTTAAAATGATGCAAATTAAGATCCAATCTTATAGCAATGAAAAGAGTCCTTATCTGTGCTGTAAATCTATATATTTTGTGTATTTGTGTGCTCAGTCCTGTCCAACTCTTTGCAACCTCCTGGGCTCCTCTATTCATGGAATTTTCCAAGCAAGAATACTGGAATGTCATTTTCTTCTCTGGGGGACCTTCCCAGCCCAGGAATCAAACCCCCATCTTTTACATCTCCTGCAATGCAAGCAGACTCTTTATCACTGCACCACCTGTGAAGCCATACCACATTTTAATGAAAGGAAGTTAGTTGAAAACGTGTAATAGTTGAATGTTTCACTCCTGATTCTCTCTTTTATCTAAGGAATGTTCTTTCTAAAAGGAAGATAGTTCTGAATAGTATTGAATCTTTACTTCAAAAATTAGCATGCACATCAGATCAGATCAGATCAGATCAGTCGCTACATACAGTATTCATGTGTGCTCAGTCATGTTCTTTGCAACCCTATGGACTGTAGCCTGTCAGGCTCCTCCATCCATGGAATTCTCCAGGCAAGAATAACAGTGGGTTTCTTTTTCTCATCAAGGGATCTTCCTGACCCAGGGATCAAACCCATGTCTCTTGAGTCTCTTGCATTAGCAGGTGGATTTTTTATCACTGCATCACCTGGGAAGCCTAAAGATAATAATTTCACCATTTATTAAGATGATACTTAGCTGATATTTACTTTTATAAATATCAACCCAAATATGATATATAGGTGCCAATTCCAGAGTGGGTTTAATTTATATAGAAATATTTTCTTCATTTATTTAAATCTTTCTTCAGCTGTAAGCTTATTAAATCCTGATCTTGTGGTATTATTTAAGTGGAAGCTATTTTTAAAAATAAAGTTCCAAAAGGTGAGAGTCAATTAACAGTTGAAATTCAAATTAAAGACCGTAAATCTTCTAACCTACATAAAATCCCTGAGATAGGTTTTGTAAGCCATGACCTATGAATTCTTTCTGAATTCCAATGTCTTCAAAATAACATTGTTTGCAAGTCTCTATCTAATTAGAAATGGCAGTTAATAACAACACTTTATATTATGCCACCAACTACCAATTTATTTCAGTGTTATATGTCAATAACGTGAACCAAGCAAAGATTTTGCTCGCACAGAAGTGGCCTCGCCTATCATGATAAGCAGCTGAAAAACACACATAAGCTGTATGAACCCAGCAGAATCCATCTGGTGAACCATCTGTGTGAGGACTCACAAAAATTATGCGCCATCTGTTGTTTCATTTTTGCTAAGACTGCCAACCTTGTCCTCACTCCATTATCTAACTATTTTCCCTCCCTGTGGACCTCGTCTGTACGTTTGCTTTTATTCCCCATTGGTACCATATATCTAACTTCCAAAACATTCTCATTTTTGAAAGAAATTAATTTATGCATTTAATTTATGGTGTGAAGAATCCAAAAGAATTGCAATAATACCATAGGGTTGTTAGAAAATGAGTGCATTATTATAAATACCAATTCCTGCCTGGTAAAGCTGAAATATATACCTCTTGCCAGATTAACTAATTTCAATATCAGTATAGTGTGTAGTATCATGTTTATTTGGTCATCTCTTCATCCTCTAATCTATTCTCCATTCTATACCATAATATTACTTCCTAAAACTTCCTTGCTGCCCCACTTCCTCCAATCAACACCCATCAATGATTTTTCCATATCCCCCAAAATAAACTCCATTAATATTTTAGCTCAAATTCTCAGGTCTTCACAGAAGTTTTCTTAAAAAACCTGCAGTCATTGTAGGCACAGTCTATACTAGAAATACTCACCTGCTACTTGTTCCATTATCTTGTTCTATGTTGCCAACATGGCGTTTGCATTTCCATTTACTTCTTGCACTACATGATTTTTCATGTTGTATGTCTTGTATCCACAAGTAGATAATTAAGCCTCCAGAGAGCTGGAACAATGCCCCTGTATGTTTTGCATCTTTAACATGTACACGAATAGTCTGAGCTCAGAGCTATTTGTGTACATGTTAAAGATGTATTCACTTTCACTTTTCACTTTCATGCATTGGAGAAGGAAATGGCAACCCACTCCAGTGTTGTTGCCTAGAGAATCCCACAGACGGCGGAGCCTAGTGGGCTGCTATCTTTGTGGTCGCACAGAGTCGAACATGACTGAAACGACTTAGCAGCAGCAGCAGCAACAGCAGCTGTCCTCTTAAAGAACCTCTGTTCTTATTTTGGTTTAAAGTATGGAAACTTAACTAAGTAATACATTCTGATTCTATTATAGTAAAGATAAATCTTAAAATAATCATATTGTCTTTGAGAAACTTCAAATCTGTGTTTATAGACACCCATCATAAAGGAAATACTACTCTTGGTAAAGCATACCCACTTCACTTTTTTTTTTTTTTTGACCCTGTATTCTTAATAAACACCAGCTACATTTGCTGTGGACTTTTGGAAAAGATAGCATGATCCAGACACCTCCTAAGAGTTAGTCTCTGTTCAAGTCTGTAGAGGTGAAACAATATTTTGGGACTTTTCTAAGCATAAGACATATTGTCATGACATCAGACCACATCTGAGGCCAAAGACGTTAATAGAAAACTGTACTGGTTGATCTCCATCTATGTGTGTGTCTGTCTCTTTATATGTATCTAAAACAATATATCTTTGTTTCTGTATCAACTTATGTAAAATGTATCAATAAAATATATTTATATATATAGATACACATGAATAGTTATAAATAAATAAGGAGATTATAAGATAGGATAGGAGACAATATATAAGTACAGTTGTGAAGAATGAAGACTAGCATTTTTAAGTTGAATAAAACCCCGTCTATCTAAAGATCAGAGAGGAACAACCACATACATTCATGAGGAAAATGAATCAATAGTTTTATGTGTTCCATTGTGAAAGAGCAATTTTCAAAATATGATATTTCTTGAATATTAGGAAGAAACATATAAAGTAATTACAGCAAAATTATAGTCTTTTTGAGCAGAAAATAGTAAATCACACAACGATTTACTCTGATCAGTTGCTAAGAGAAGCTTTCCCCCACCACTGTATCAAAAATAGCCTTATATATCATTTTCTGGTAACTCACTCTTATTATTCTTCATAATATTTATCAAGATGTGATTTTTAACATTAAGTTGCTTATCTCTTTGCTGTCTCTCTTACATTATATTAGAACACAAACTTTCTCAAAGGTAGAGACTTTGCTTAGGCCCCTTTTGTCCTCTTGTGTGGCCCAAAGCAGCCACTCAATACAGTTATTCTTGTCTAGGAAGAGTATAGAGGAGACCTTGGAGGGTATCATTTTGTTATATGTATATCAGTGATAAATGTTGGTCACTCAGTCATGTCTGACTCTTTGATACCCCATGGATTATAGCCCACCAAGCCCCTCTGTCCATGAATTTTCCAGGCAAGAATACTGGAGTGGGCAGCTGTTTCCTTCTCCAGGAGATCTTCCCAACCGAGGGATCAAACCAAGGTCTCTTGCACTGCAGGCAGACTCTTTACTGTCTCAGCCACCAGGGGAGCCCTTTCTCTATAGGACAAATCACAGTCTTATGCTCTAAATTCAATTCATATTCCTACTGAGTCAATAGTTCTAAATCCAGTTTAGTTATTGCCTTAAATTGTTTTAAATAACCTCACAAATATTATTCATATTCCCCCAGCCTTTCTGGCAAAAGAGAGAATAGCATCACAATAATTAAAACCACACATTATATGTCTTCTTTATACACTAGAAAAAAATAAGATGTCTTCAGCTTTCTTCCAGTAATTTTTTAAACCTCCCAGCATGTGTTGTAAGTATGTTTCATGAACCAATTTTTTGAGCCTTGCTGTTGTTGTTCAGTTGCTCAGTCGTTACTGACTCTGTGACCCCATGGACTGCGGCATACCAGGCCTCCCTACCCTTCATCATCTCCTGGAGTTTGCCCAGGTTCAAGTCCATTGCATCAGTGATGTCATGCAGTCATCTAATCCCCTGACAACCTCTTTTCCTTCTGCTCTCAGTCTTTTTCAGAACCAGGGACTTTTCCAGTGAGTTGGCTCTTTGAATCATAAGACCAAGATACTAGAGCTTCAGCATCAGTCCCTCCAAGGAGTATTTAGGGTTGATGATTGATTGATTGGATCTCCTTGCTATCTAAGTAACTCTCAGGAGTTGTCTCCAGTACCACAGTTCGAAGGCATCGATTCTCTGGCACTCTGCCTCTTTATGGTCCACTTCTCATAACTCCATGTGACCACTGAGATGACCATAGCCTTAACTATATGGACTTTTGTTGGCAGAGAGATGTCTTTGCTTTTCAATACACAGTCTAGGTTTGTCATAGTGTTCCTGCCATGAAACAACCGTCTTCTGATTTCATGGCTGCAGTCACCATCCACAGTGATTTCAAGCCCAAGAAGAGGAAATTTGTCACTGCTTCCACCTTTCCCCCTGGTATTTATCATGAAGTAATGGGGCCAAATGCCATGATCTTAGGTTTTTTTTTTTTTTTTTTTTTTAATATTTAGTTGTAAGCCAGCTCTTTCACTCTCCTCCTTCACCCTCATCAAGAGGTTCTTTAGTTCCTCTTCATTTTCTGCCATTAGAGTGGTATCATCTGCATATCTGAGGTTGTTGATGTTTCTCCCGTCTATCTTGATTCTAGCTTGTAACTCTTCCAGCCCAGCATTTCTCATGATGTGCTCAACCTATAGGTTAGACAGACAGGGTGACAGCAGATGTCCTGTCTTTCTCCTTTCTCAATCTTGAACCAATAAGTTGTTTCCAACAGTGTTCTAACTGTTGCTTCTTGACCTGCATACAGGTTTCTCAGGAGACAGGTAACATGTTCTGGTATTCCCATCTCTTTAAGAGCTTTCCACAGTTTGCCATGATCCATACAGTCAAAGACTTGAGCGTAGTCGATGAAACAGTGGTGGATGTTTTTCTGAAATTCCTTTGATTTCTCTATGATCCAGCAAATGTTGTCAATTTGATCTCTGGTTCCTCTTCTTTTTCTTTGAGCCTTTCCCCCTCTAATTCCATGGCTCTGTGATATGTCACTGGTTACTATTAATGACAAAAGGAAGAGGCAGTGGTGGGGCTAATCTGATGGAACCTACCAAGGATCACAAAGGCCTTGTTACTGGACTCCATCAAAGGGAACACTCCTGCTGCCTGTTAGTGCTTGCCAGAGCACCAGCCTCCAGGTTTCTGCAAGAGTTATTTTCACTGATCATCATAATGGTGCTGTAAATGCCCATTATTGAGGGTCCGGATGTTCTTCTTATGTTATTTTGAAATTAATGGGATTTATTCCCAATGTTGTAGAAGCTACTGTCAATAACATACCTGAAATGTATGTGTTCAATTTAAGTAGATAATACTGGAAAGATAAAGGACATTTTTTTATTTGAATCTCATCTTTCATTTCCCTTGGTCTTGCCTAAGGTCTAAGGTATATGTCCTTGGCAGCTGAGTTGAGGGATTAACTAAGAGAGAGCTCTGACCCTTTTTCTCTGATCCAGACTCACCATCCTTGAAACAAAACTCTGTATCACAATATCCTTAGTGCAAGTTCCTTCTCATGAGGTACCTTGTTCCCTCACATAAATCTTAGGGTGAGTATAATTTAGTCTCAAGCTGGGATGCCTGCTATAGAAAGTACTGTGACTGGGAAGCACATTGGATCATCAATGAATTTCAAATGCTTTTGAGTCTGTGGTTCAGTATAAAGGGTAAGCATGAAAGGTAATAGCTAGCAGCCTTCTCAGGAGGAACAATATTCAAAGGCACTTTGATGGAAAGCAAGTGACTTTTTTTTTTTTTCTTTCCTACCTGGAGTGAGGCAGCATAGCAGCACTCCCTCCATACCTCTAAGCCAACGAGGTTGGACATGCAGAAGCAGCCAGCTGTGACCTTAAGACTGTGATATTCTGGCATATTTGGGGAAATGGAGTGTGAGGTATCGTCTTTATTTAAGGAATTATTATGATAGGTCTAGTTTGTCAGGTTGCAACTTCTCAAAATCTGGCACCTGTAGGAGTGTGATTTGTGTTACCGGAAGAGATACACAGTGCAACTAAAAATAATAAAATCAACAGATAATTGTACAGGCTTAGGATTTCATGTCATGACACATTCAAGCTACAGGGCACTGCCACCTATTGCTTTGAGACATCTGACAGCACACCAGGGATTGCAGTAAGGATCTCTAAGGAAAGACTGGATGCTTCCCCAAGAACTCTGTTGGCAAGATACAACTAAAATGTTTGGCTTCTTTATTTTAGTGCAACTCAAAGACATTTGCAAAATATTAGAATTGTTAAAAAAAAAAAAAATCTCTGAACATTATCCAACAAAATATTATATTTGAATGTTAAACATATCTTTTTTACTGTGTGGATCACAATAAACTGTGGAAAATTCTGAAAGAGATGAGAATACCAGACCCCTGACCTGCCTCTTGAGAAACCTATATGCAGGTCAGAAAGAAACAGTTAGAACTAGATACAGAACAACAGATTGGTTCCAAAGAGGAAAAGGAGTATGTCTTGACTGTATATTGTCACTCTGCTTATTTAACTTATATGCAGAGTACATCATGAGAAACACTGGGCTGGAATAAGCACAAGCTGGAATCAAGATTGCCCGGAAAAATATCAATAACCTCAGATACACAGATGACACCACCCTTATGGCAGAAAGTGAAGAGGAACTAAAAAACCTCTTGATGAAAGTGAAAGAGGAGAGTGAAAACAGTTGGCTTAAAGCTCAACATTCAGAAAACGAAGATCATGGCATCTGGTCCCATCATTTCATGGGAAATAGATGGGCAAACAGTGGAAACAGTGTCAGACTTTATTTTGGGGGGCTCCAAAATCACTGCAGATGGTGACTGCAGCCATGAAATTAAAAGATGCTTACTCCTTGGAAGGAAAGTTATGACCTACCTAGATAGCATATTCAAAAGCAGAGACATTACTTTGCCAGCAAAGGTCCGTCTAGTCAAGGCTATGGTTTTTCCAGTGGTCATGTATGGATGAAAGAGTTGGACTGTGAAGAAAGCTGACTGCCGAAGAATGATGCTTTTGAACTGTGGTGTTGGAGAAAGACTCCTGAGAGTCCCTTGGACTGCAAGGAGATCCAACCAGTCCATTCTGAAGCCCTGGGATTTCTTTGGAAGGACTGATGCTAAAGCTGAAACTGCAATACTTTGGCCACCTCATGCGAAGAGTTGACTCATTGGAAAAGCCTCTGATGCTGGGAGGGATTGGGGGCAGGAGGAGAAGGGGAAGACAGAGGACGAGATGGCTGGATGGCATCACTGACTCGATGGACCTGAGTTTGAGTGAACTCCAGGAGTTGGTCATGGACAGGGAGGCCTGGCTGCTGTGATTCATGGGGTCGCAAAGAGTCAGACACAACTGAGCGATTGAACTGAACTGAAGTGTAACTCATTTTTATTTATTCACGTTCCCCTTTCTTCAGAATGCATCCCGATATACTATTAGCCAAGTAAAGACATTATCCTTATATCTAAGGAAAACCCAAGTACATGACTGGAAAGTGCATTTTTATTCAACATGTTTTTGTATACAAAGTGTGAATGAAGGTCTTTCTATATCTTTAAGGTAGGGAAATTAAGTACTAAAATGAGAGTTATACCACAGAAAATACATAACATTCAAAAGCCTACAACACTCTTACATGTTTGAGGGGTCACGTCTATAATATTATATGTCACAGTCAAAAGTTGAAAATGGACTACTAAACTGATGCTCTGTAAAAAAAAAAAAAGTGCTCAATATATCTGGCATATTCTGTTTTGCAGTTTATTTGGAAGTAATTTTTCTCATGCTTTAATGGGATATGAAAGCATAAGCCTGTCAGGGAAGTGTAGTGCCTTGCCATATAATTGTTAGATGGATCAGTATTGTCAATGGCTTTACTTGAACTGTATTGATTTACCTTATATTACGTGATACTCTGGTTCACATAATGTATTTAGCTGTAAAGTTGTAGGAACTACCAAGCAACCAGATTTTATAATAAATTTACCTGGTGGTTTTACAGAGACTAAAAATGTGGTGGAAGAAACAACTGAAGTAATTAGATGACCATTAATTCCTATCTAGCTGCCTCTAGCTATTGCTCTCATACCTAGGCTTTTCCCAAGTAAATTCCTAGATCTTCTCTACAGAAAATGAAACTAATCATCCAACTTCCTCTTGATCATATTTCCAATGAAGAGTGTTAGAAGTAAAGAGCTTAAAATACATAAATACTAGTTGATTGTTTATTATGTCAAGCTACATGACAACTGTGGTTCATAAATTATGCACATACTTGTGGAAGCTACAGTATGATGAGAAAAAGACACATAAGGCAACATAAAAATGTAATAAGAGTACTGAACAAATTTTTCTGAGAAAAGGAATTACTTTTAAACTTCAAAAGTTTTAATATAAGCTCCTACATAAGTGTATGTTCAATAAAAGTTAAGTAATGATAATGATATTATTATTATTATTGCATACATCATTATATGAATAGTTTATGTTTACACGATACCTGGACAACACAAATCAATCACTTGCCATTAAAAAAGAACATTTTCATCTACTTAAATTTTTAGAAGTAATTTCTTAGATAAAATAGTCTCCCATGACTGTCACATATACTAGAGATGTTTATTCTAAGAAGTAATAGTTAGCACCCTGCAAGGAACAATTGATTTGTTCAAGATTGAGAAAGGAGAACAACAGGGTGAACTTCATTATCCTATTTATTTAACCTATAGGCTGAGTACATCATGTGAAATGCCAGGCTGGATGAGTTACAAGCTAGAATCAAGAGAAGTGGGAGAAACATCAACAACTTCAGATATGCAGATGATACCACTCTAATGGCAGAAAGTGAAGACGAACTAAAGAACCTCTTGATGAGGGTGAAGGAGGAAAGTGAAAGAGCAGGCTTACAACTAAATTTAAAAAAAAAAAAAAAAAAAAACTAAGATCATGGCATTTGACCCCATTACCTCATGGTGCATACCAGCAAAAAAGCTGGGAGCAGTGATAAATTTCCTCTTCCTGGACTCTGAAATCACTGTGGATGGTAACTGCAGCCATGAAATCAGAAGACAATTGCTTCTTGGCAGGGAAGCTATGACAAACCTAGACAGTGTGTTGAAAAGCAAAGACGTAACTTTGCTGACAAAGATCTGTATAATCTAGGCTGTGGTCTTCCCAGTGGTCACGTCAGGTTGTGAGAGCTGGAGAATAAAGAAGGTAGAGCACCAAAAAATTGATACCTTCAAACTGTGGTGCCGGAGAAGTCTCCTGAGAATCTCTTGGACAGCAAGAGATCAAACCAGTCAATCTCAAAGGAAATCAACCCTGAATACTCATTGGAGGGACTGATGGCAAAGCTTCACTATTTGGGTAATCTGATGAGAACAGCCAACTCATTGGAAAAAGCCCTGATGCTGAGAAAGATTGAGGGCAGGAGGAGAAGAAGGTGTCAGAGGCTGAGAGATGGCTGGATGGCATCACTGATGCAATGGACATGATCTTGGCCAAATCCAGGAGATGGTGAGGGACAGGGAGGCCTGGTATGCTGCAGTCCAGGGGGGTCACAAAGAGTCAGACACGACCAGGCACTAAACAGCAACAATACTAAGAAGGTAACAAATTATTTTTATCCTTATGTCATTCTAATTTGTAAATCTATTTACTGTGTATTTTTTTAATAATCCTAGCAGTACTATTAGTTTATTCTGAAAAATAATAAAAGATAATAACAATAGATGGAACATTTATTATTTAAAGGACTGCTTGTTTTAAAATGTATTGAAGGTTAATTTTTCCCTCTATGAATTCATGAAAGCCTAAATGTAGACTAGAAAATGATAGCCAAGATTTCTCTCATACAGAAAATGCTTTCTTGTTCTGACATGTTCAAGCATTATGATCTGAAGCACTGTTAATTATTTAACATTTTATGTTATTTATTGAAAAGTCCCTTAGCCATTTGACTTATAACCTTTGTGTACAATTTATGGATAATAACATTAATTAATTATATCAACATAGGATGCTTGATGTTCTCTAAAGGAAATTCAGTTCCATACTCACAGTGTTGCTTCTTTCTTATTCAATGTTTAATGATGACCAGATGGGGGAGAAAGGAGGTGTGTATGTTTGAGCAAATAGTTTTTCTAAATATGAATGACACTCATCTTAAGGCATTTAAGGTGAATGCTAAACTGCTATTACATTATTGCTATTAATGACACAGGCTGGCTGAGAAATACAGTTCAGAGGCTACCAGGTGGGACTGTAAATTAAGATATATAAAGGCAGAGGGAGGGATCCAGCTCAAGTGGAGGAAATGAGGGGATGAAATGTCTTAGAAATCTTAGAAACAAAAATGCAACTGACCAAATGTTGCTTTGATTTTTATTGTAACCACCCACCAGCAATCCTAGACAATAGTAGTTATAAAGAAGTACTTTATTACTTGGTGAGCCACCCGTCACCTCCCTCTGCCTTGGGCCATCATCTCTAATGGGCAAACTTACTGTCACAGGTAACCATGGATGAGAGCAGAAAGAGCCACCAGAGGTAGTGTAGAAGGAATTCTTCCTTCCCAGGGAAAAGAAGGAAAAGACTGAGCTGGGCCTGACTTGGACTTTTTTTCCAATCTACCAACCATAATTTACCTACCTCCAATGGGACAAAATATTAATACAGAGGTATAATTGTAATTAGGATTTATAATCATGAGAGAAAACATGAAAATTGGAAATAAATAATCCTTTAAGAAGAATTAGATATATAATAAGGGAAGATGGCAAGATAAATAAATAAAATATCTAAACTGAAACTGGACTACTCACAAACACATGAATAGCATTTGGTTTATTTATTTATTTTGCATAGGTATCAGGTGAATCCTAATCCTTACCTCTGCTTATGACAGTCTCCATGCTCTCTTGGTGGTGTGTGAGAGGGTACTTCTTTCACTTTAAGTTATGCCACTTGTAGTTTTTTATTTCTTGAGAGTATTGCAGGATTTGGAATTTCCATTTCTCTTCCTAGTAATCTGCCATCTTAAAAACAAACTAACATATTTATCTGGCACACTGGCCATATATTTTAATAATAATATATTAAATGATTAAATAGGTATTTATAGAATCTGAATTTAATGGCTTATGATATTTAGCACTTTTCTAGGACTAGCTTCCAATGTGCTGATATGCAGTCTTAGACTAGGTGTAGAATTAGAAATTAGTGCTTTCTCTTTTGAGATCATAGTAATTTTGGAATTAAAAACTTAATCCAAATGAAATTCTTCAAGCTTCATGATAAAAGGGGGCTTCAAGAATAAGTATTTGTTGGAATAATTTAAATCATGAAATAAAAATAATTTTACATCAGAAAACAGATCAATAAATATGTAGTGTTTCTAGAAGTTACATTTTACAAATATTAGATGCTATGATAAAATGGAAGTTTGTGCTAATTCCCCTCTACACCTTCAGCTCTTCAATGCACGCAGACTCATAGGCAGAATTCAATTGCTTTCTTTTTTTTTTTTTTTTTTTTTAACAAAATTATTTTATGACTGTGCAGTATAGAAAAATTTCTTAATAATGGTGAAAAGGAACATGGAATTGAAGATTACTTATCAAGATTGATACCTTGAACTGTGATGTTGGAGAAGACTCTGGAGAGTCCCCTGGACTGCAAGGAGATCAAACCGATCAATCCTCACGGAAATCAGTCCTGAATATTCACTGGAAGGACTAATGCCGAAGCTGAAACTCCAATACCTTGGCCACCTGATGAGAAAAACCGACTCATTGGAAAAGACCCTGATGCTGGGAAAAGTTGAAGGCAGGAGGAAAAGGGGACAACAGAGGACGAGATGGCTGGATGGCACCACCCACTCGATGGACATGAGTCTGAGTAGCTCCGGGTGTTGGTGATTGACAGGGAAGCCTGGCATGCTGCAGTCCATGGGGTCACAAAGAGTCAGACATGGCTGCACAATTGAAATGAACCTATCAAGATAAGCAATTTTAACAACCTATCCCATGAAAACGGACTTGAACCACATTTGCAACTATAAGTCCTACAAAGAGTTAGTTGCTCAGTCATATCTGACTCTTTGGAACCTCATGGATTGTAGCCCACCAGGCTCCTCTGTCTATGGAATTTTCCAGGCAAGAATACTGGAATGGGTTGCCATTCTTTTCTCCAGGGACTCTTCCTGACCCAGGGATTGAGCCCTGGTCTCCTGCATTGCAGGCAGATTCTTCACCGTCTGATCCACCAAGGAAATCCCTCATTATAAGAATCAGATCAGATCAGATCAGTCGCTCAGTCGTGTCCGAATCTTTGCGACCCCATGAACTGCAGCACGCCAGGCCTCCCTGTCCATCACCAACTCCCGGAGGCCACTCAGACTCACATCCATCGAGTCAGTGATGCCATCCAGCCATCTCATCCCCTGTCGTTCCCTTCCCCTCCCGCCCCCAATCCCTCCCAGCATCAGAGTCTTCTCCAATGAGTCAACGCTTCGCATGAGGTGGCCAAAATACTGAAGTCCCAGCCCCAGCATCATTCCCCCCAAAGAAATCCCAGGGCTGATTTCCTTCAGAATGGATCAGCCGAATCTCCCTGCAGTCCAAGGGACTCTCAAGAGTCCTCTCCAACACCACAGTTCAAAAGCATCAATTCTTCAGCGCTCAGCCTTCTTCACAGTCCAGCTCTCATATTAATACATGATCACAGGAAAGACCATAGCCTTGACTAGGCGAACCTTTGTTGGCAAAGTGATGTCTCTGCTTTTGAATATGCTACCTAGGCTGATCATAACTTTCCTTCCAAGTGAAAGATTGTTGTTGAATCACGCAAAGACACCGGGATTCTTGGCCCCCGGAGGAGAAGAATTCAATCCGGGGCCAGAGACGAGGCTTGATCGCTCAGAGCTTTTGTGTAATAAAGTTTTATTAAAGTATAAAGGAGATAGAGAAAGCTTCTGACATAGGCATCAGAAGGGGGTAGAAAGAGTACCCCCAATTGCTTTCTATTCCACCACTATGTACAATATTATATACATTGTTTTGTATGCTTATTTGTGGATGCTCAGTCCTGTCCTACTATTTGTGACCCCATGGAGTGTAGCCTGTCAGGTTCCTCTGTCCATGAAATTTTCCAGGCAAGAATACTGGACCAGGTTCCCATTTCCTACTCGAGGGGATCATTACAACCCTGAGATCAAACCGGTGTCTCTAGCATCTCTTGCATTGGCAAGTGGATTCTTTACCAATGTGCCACTTGGGAAGCCTTTATTACATAAATTACAAGTGTACAATACAAAGGTTCTATTCCATTTATAGTCAATTATAAAATATTAACTATGTTTCCTGTATTATACAATATAATTTATAGTTTACTTTGTACCTAATAGTTTGTGACTTATACTGCTCTAGCCCTGTGTTGCTCCTACCCCAGCTCCCTCTCCCCACTGGTAACTCTTTAGTTTGCTTTCTATATCTATATAAGTCTGTTTTGCTTTTGTTATATTAATTATCATACTGTTTTTGTCTTTCTGTCTGACTTATTTTACTTAGCATAATGCCTTCCAAGTCCATCCATGTTGTTGCAAATGGCAAACCTTAATTTATTTTCATGGCTGAGTAGTATTTGACTTGGAGAAGGCAATGGCACCCCACTCCAGTACTCTTGCCTGGAAAATCTGATGGACAGAGGAGCCTGGTAGGCTGCAGTCCATGGGGTTGCTAAGAGTCGGACACAACTGAATGACTTCACTTTCACTCTTCACTTTCATGCATTGGAGAGGGATATGGCAACCCACTCCAGTGTTCTTGCCTGGAGCATCCTAGCGACGGGGGAGCCTGGTGGGCTACTGTCTATGGGGTCACACAGAGTCAGACACAACTGAAGCGCCTTAGCAGCAGCAGCACTATTTGACTGCATAAAGGAAAAAAGTGCAATGAATAGGTGAGTTCTAAGTTAGAAAGAAATAGATTCTATAACAGTATGGCAACCCACTCCAGTGTTCTTGCCTGGAGCATCCTAGCGACGGGGGAGCCTGGTGGGCTGCTGTCTATGGGGTCACACAGAGTCAGACACAACTGAAGCGCCTTAGCAGCAGCAGCAGTATTTGACTGCATAAAGGAAAAAAGTGCAATGAATAGGTGAGTTCTATGTTAGAAAGAAATAGATTCTATAACATAAAGAAACTGATGCAGAATAACAGGGATAGGGAATGTTGGAGATGATGTGGTATAATTACAAATAGGATTGTCAAAACAGGCAGGCCTCAATGGACATACGTGAATAAAATCACATGCTTCATTATCACCAAACCACAAATATTTTAACTGATGCGAGACAACAGCCATGCTGAAACTGTATTTAAAATAGTATTTTATGTCCTAAATTTAGCAACTGGGGTCAAGGGCAAATAAATGAACAAAGTCAAGAATTTATAGTTAATACAACTTTAGAGATGAATACAATGGAATACACTCAATGGAAAAAACGTGTCAAGAGTTTGAAGGAAGTGAGAATGGTGGAATGGTGGAAAGTAATTCCAGGAATAGGGGAAAAGAGAAGGCTATATAAGATACCCTTGGACTGCAAGAAGATCCAACCAGTCCATTCTGAAGGAGATCAATCCTGGAATTTCTTTGGAAGGAATGATGTTAAAGCTGAAACTCCAGTATTTTGGCCATCTCATGCGAAGAGTTGACTCATTGGAGAAGACTCTGATGCTGGGAGGGATTGAGGGCAGGAGGAGAAGGGGACGACAGAGGATTAGATGGCTGGATGGCATCACTGACTTGATGGGTGTGAGTCTGGGTGACCTCCGGGAGCTGGTGATGGACAGGGAGGCCTGGTGTGCTGTGGTTCATGGGGTTGCAAAGAGTCGGACATGACTGAGCGACTGATCTGATCTGATATAAGATATTTGCTATTGATACAAGGCAATGAAGTCAGTTTGATAGGAGCAGAGTCAGTTAGCAAGAGTAGCAGAAGAGGAGATAGAATAGAAGAAGCCTGATTATATTGTGCCTTCTGAAGACTCATTGGAGAAGACTCTGATGCTGGGAGGGATTGGGGGCAGGAGGAGAAGGGGATGACAGAGGATGAGATGGCTGGATGGCATCACTGACTCAATGGATGTGAGTCTGAGTGACCTCCGGGGGTTGGTGATGGACAGGGAGGCCTGGCATGCTGCAGTTCATGGGGTCGCAAAGAGTCGGACACGACTGATCGACTGATCTGATCTGATCTGATCTGATCTAAAGCATCACATGAATTTGGCTATTACCAAGTGTGAAAGAAGAGGTCTTGCAGGAATATTGGTCTGAACTTCTGGAAGTTTTGTGGGAGAAGCAGGTTTTTGAGTGGTAGAGGATTTAGTTCAGTATTGGACATGAAGTATTTAGATATCTATTAGACATTCAAGTGGCGATGTCAAGTAGGTAGATGCATATTTACCTACACTTCAAGAAAGTGGTATATCCTAGAGAGAAATGTTTGAGGACAAGAATACAGTATATATGGGTTTCTCAGCTGGCATTAGTGGTAAAGAACCTTCCTGCCAATGAAGGAGATGAAAGAGACATGGGTTCAATCCCAGGTTAGGGAGATCCCCTGGAGGAGGGCATGACAACCCACTCCAATATTCTTGCCTGGAGAATCCCATGGACAGAGCAGCCTGATGGGCTACAGTCTATAAGGTCACAAAGAATGGGACATGACTGAAGCAACTTGTCATGCACACATGCATACAATATATATGCAGTCATTATAGTGAATGAATTCAACAAAGAAGTGAGTATAAATCAATGTACAAGTGGACAAAACAGAGAAGCCTGGACCACTATGTCATGAAAAGATTAGGAGGGAAGACCAGAAGAGGCTAAGATAAAATAAACTGAAGACATAAGACACTTTGAAATCCCAGAGAAAACAAGAAGGGAAAGTGATCAACAAACATGCTGTGGGTTGTGATTTTTCTGTTAAGAAGAGGACCAAGAATTATTTTTTATATCAATTTTATATTAATATCCATCAACATGGAAATTGGCCACCTGATGCCAAGAACTGACTCATTTCCCTGATGCTGGGAAAAATTGAAAGTGGGAGGAAAAGGGACGACAGAGGATGAGAAGGTTGGATGACATAACCAACTCAATGGACATGAATTTGAGTAAATTCTGGGAGTTGATGATGGACAGGGAAGTCTGATGTGCTGCAGTCTGTGGGGTCACAGGGAGTTGGACATGAGTGAGTGACTGAACTGAACATGGAAATCACTGGTCAAATTGACAAAACTTTTTTTTTTTTTTTTTTTAAAGAGGAACAGATAACTAACTTAAGTAGGTTTAAGAGAGATAAGGAGAAACAAAACTAGGACAGTAAGTATAAGCAACTATTTCAAAGAATTTTGCTGTAAACATGAACATAAATATACAGAACTAACTGGAAGAGGAATGAGAATCAAGATACAACTTTCATTTTGTTTTGTTTTTAAGATGAGAAAAACAGCAACATGTTTGTCAGCTAATATAATTGATCCATAGTTTATTGTGATCCACACAGTCAAAGGCCTTGGCATAGTCAATAAAGCAGAAATAGATGTTTTTCTGGAACTCTCTTGCTTTTTCCATGATCCAGCGGATGTTGGCAATTTGATCTCTGGTTCCTCTGCCTTTTCTAAAACCAGCTTGAGCATCAGGAAGTTCACGGTTCACATATTGCTGAAGCCTGGCTTGGAGAATTTTGAGCATTACTTTACTAGCGTGTGAGATGAGTGCAATTGTTCGGTAGTTTGAGCACTCCTTGGCATTGCCTTTCTTTGGGATTGGGATGAAAACTGACCTTTTCCAATCTTGTGGCCACTGCTGAGTTTTCCAAATTTGCTGGCATATTGAGTGTAGCACTTTCACAGCATCATCATTCAGGACTTGGAATAGCTCCACTGGAATTCCATCACCTCCACTAGCTTTGTTCGTAGTGATGCTTTCTAAGGCCCATTTGACTTCACATTCCAAGATGTCTGGCTCTATGTCAGTGATCACATCATCATGATTATCTAGGTCTTGAAGCTCTTTTTTGTACAGTTCTTCTGTGTATTCTTGCCACCTCTTCTTAATATCTTTTGCTTCTGTTAGGTCCACACCATCTCTGTCCTTTATCGTGCCCATCTTTGCATGAAATGTTCCTTTGGTATCTCTGATTTTCTGGAAGAGATCCCTAGTCTTTCCCATTCTCTTGTTTTCCTCTATTTCTTTGCATTGATCACTGAAGAAGGCTTTCTTATCTCTTCTTGCTATTCTTTGGAACTCTGCATTTAGATGTTTATATCTTTCCTTTTCTCCTTTGCTTTTCGCTTCTCTTCTTTTCACAGCTATTTGCAAGGCCTCCCCAGACAGCCATTTTGCTTTTTTGCATTTCTTTTCCATGGGGATGGTCTTGATCCCTGTCTCCTGAAGTCACGAACCTCATTCCATAGTTCATCAGGCACTCTATCTATCAGATCTAGGCCCTTAAATCTATTTCTCACTTCCACTGTATAATCATAAGGGATTTGATTTAGGCCATACCTGAATGGTCTAGTAGTTTTCTCTACTTTCTTCAATTTCAGTCTGAATTTGGCAATGAGGAGTTCATGGTCCGAGCCACAGTCAGCTCCTGGTCTTGTTTTTGCTGATTGTATGGAGCTTCTCCATCTTTGGCTGCAAAGAATATAATTTCTTAAGAAATTTGTATGCAGGTCAGGAAGCAACAGTTAGAACTGGTCATGGAACAGCAGACTGGTTCCAAATAGGAAAAGGAGTACGTCAAGGCTGCATATTGTCACCATGTTTATTTAACTTATATGCAGAGTACATCATGAGAAATGCTGGACTGGAAGAAACAGAAGTTGGAATCAAGATTGCCGGGAGAAATATCAATAACCTCAGATATGCAGATGACACCACCCTTATGGCAGAAAGTGAAGAGGGGCTAAAAAGCCTCTTGATGAAAGTGAAAGTGGAGAGTGAAAAGGTTGGCTTAAAGCTCAACATTCAGAAAACGAAGATCATGGCATCTGGTCCCATCACTTCATGGGAAATAGATGGGGAAACACTGGAAACAGTGTCAGACTTTGTTTTTCTGGGCTCCAAAATCACTGCAGATGGTGACTGCAGCCATGAAATTAAAAGACGCTTACTCCTTGGAAGGAAAGTTATGACCAACCTAGATAGCATATTCAAAAGCAGAGACATTACTTTGCCAACAAAGGTTCGCCTAGTCAAGGCTATGGTCTTTCCTGTGGTCATGTATGGATGTGAGAGCTGGACTGTGAAGAAGGCTGAGCGCCGAAGAATTGATGCTTTTGAACTGTGGTGTTGGAGAAGACTTGAGAGTCCCTTGGACTGCAAGAAGATCCAACCAGTCCATTCTGAAGGAGATCAATCCTGGAATTTCTTTAGAAGGAATGATGCTAAAGCTGAAACTCCAGTATTTTGGCCACCTCATGCGAAGAGTTGACTCATTGGAGAAGACTCTGATGCTGGGAGGGATTGAGGGCAGGAGGAGAAGGGGACGACAGAGGATGAGATGGCTGGATGGCATCACTGACTCGATGGATGCGAGTCTGAGTGACCTCCGGGAGCTGGTGATGGACAGGGAGGCCTGGCGTGCTGCAGTTCATGGGGTCGCAAATAGTCGGACACGACTGAGCGACTGATCTGATCTGATAATTGATCCAAGAAGAGAAAATAAATGATTCTAAAAAGGAAAGAAATTGCTGGAGGATTGACCTTGAATTGACTACAGCAGACAGAAAATGCTTCATAATAGAAGAATTAGCTAGAAATTGAAGCAGGAGGAGTTCATTTACTATTATCAGGTAAAAAACAACAAATTAGTAGATATGGATGATAGATGGAAAATAAATGTAAATGTGGAAATCTATGAACATATTTTTATTTGCTTTACATTCTTTAGCAAAGTAAAAAGCAAGTTCAGCAGCTGAAAATAATGATGAGGGACAGATGTTGAAGTTTGAGAGAGGAGAAGGCATGTAAGAACTCTAGAGGGTAGATGGATGAGGCAAATTTATAATTATTGCTAGACAGAATTCAGAACATAGTCAAACTGATGATAATAAATTAAAAAGGAGAGCTGTCACCTATATGGTCCTCCTGTATGAAGACATTTTCAAAAAAAAATTTCAGAAATATTGATTTTGTATCATAGAAATCCCATAATTATGAAGAGACCTTAGTACCAGAATGGGAATCATTTAGAATCTGGTACATACTCAGGAACCATTTTGGTAATATTATAACTGTGGGCACTACTGGTCATATTTAGAGAATTAAATATATGTCAGGTGCTAGACTATCCTTTAGATTTAACACTTCATCTATCCTTCATAATAAAATTTCAAAACAAATATATATATATATATTTATACTAGCAAACTGACATTTGGAGGAATTCAGTAACTTGTCTAACACTCAAACTTGTAAGATCATTGTCTTAAGATTTAAATCCATGCAGTAACATAATCTGTCACTTCCCAATAGACTTCTTGAAGAACATATTCCCATTTTACAAATTACTGCTTTCAGAAACCCTTTTATAGGTCTGACTTTCTTCATTTAATTCAGGTTTTGTGTCCTGTAAATATCTTTCTTATTTGTAGAGATATAATTAAACTGTAATTAATCACTTATTAACTTCAAGTATTCCTACTGAACAATTTTGAGACTATATCATATTTACATAAACATCTTAGGAAATTTATTCACAATTGCTCTCAGTAAACACTTTCCCAATCTGAAAACCCCATCGCTCTCTCTCCTATTTGCTCTTTCTAGGGCCCAGTTATAACCTGCCATTTCCTAATCAGTTTCTTTTTGACCTTATAACCTTCAGTTTATTTCTTTTATTCTCCTTTCCTTAGAGGCCTTTCTTTGAAAATCAATCTCCATGTACCACACTGCAGATTTCCTGCCACAAATTTCAGAAATAATAACTCACAATTCCTTTATCTGCTGACACTGCCTGCATTTTTTTCACTTGTTACCATCACTATGACCCAGCTAATATCCTAGATTCCAGAGTTAGCTATCACACTAGCTGACTTATATGACATTGATAAGCAAGGTAGTGAACATACATGAATAAAATCACATGCTTCATTATCACCAAACCAAAAATGTTTTAACTGATGCAAGACAACAGATGAAAAAGCCATGCTTAAATTGGATTTACAATAGCGTTTTATGTTCTAAATTTAGAAACTGGCATCAAGGTCAAATAAATGAACAAATTCAAGAATTTATAGTTGATACAACTTTGAAAATGATTACAAGTTCTCTAATAAGTCTACACAGAGACTTTTTTATTTATCATTAACTGTCTCTTCAATTGAACACAAGAATGGCTTAAATCTGAGCATCAAACCATATGGAAAATTCATATCTTTTTCACTCAGTATGCTGATATTCTCATATGATGAGAAGCCCATATGCTGACTCTTTGGAAGGAAAGTTATGACCAACCTAGATAGCATATTCAAAAGCAGAGACATTACTTTGCCAACAAAGGTCTGTCTAGTCAAGGTTATGGTTTTTCCTGTGGTCATGTATGGATGTGAGAGTTGGACAATGAAGAAAGCTGAACACCAAAGAACTGATGCTTTTGAAATGTGGTGTTGGAGAAGACTCTTGAGAGTCCCTTGGACTGTAAGGAGATCCAACCAGTCCATTCTGAAGGAGATCAGCCCTGGGTGTTCTTTGGAGGGAATGATGCTAAAGCTGAAACTCCAGTACTTTGGCCACCTCATGCGAAGAGCTGACTCATTGGAAAAGACTCTGATGCTGGGAAGGATTGGGGGCAGGAGGAAACGGGGACGACAGAGGATGAGATGGCTGGATGGCATCACTGACTCGATGGACATGAGTTTGAGTGAACTCCGGGAGTTTGTGATGGATAGGGAGGCCTGGCGTGCTGCGATTCATGAGGTCACAAAGAGTTGGACACGACTGAGCAACTGAACTGAACTCCACTGAATATAGGGCAGAAAGTGAAGAAGAACTAAAAAGCCTCTTGATGAAAGTGAAAGAGGAGAGTGAAAAAGTTGGCTTAAAGCTCAACATTCAGAAAACTAAGATCATAGCATCTGGTTCCATCACTTCATGGGAAATAGATGTGGAAACAGTGTCAGACTTTATTTTTGGGGGTTACAAAATCACTGCAGATGTTTATTGCAGCCATGAGATTAAAAGACGCTTACTCCTTGGAAGAAAAGTAATGACCAACCGAGATAGCATATTCAAAAGCAGAGACATTACTTTGCCAACAAAAGTCCATCTAGTCAAGGCTATGGTTTTTCCAGTAGTCATGTATGGATGTGAGAGTTGGACTGTGAAGAAAGCTGAACACCGAAGAACTGATATTTTTGAACTGTGGTGTTGGAGAAGACTCTTAAGAGTCCCTTGGACTGCAAGGAGATCCAACTGTCCATTCTCCAGGAGATCAGCCCTGGGATTTCTTTGGAAGGAATGATGCTAAAGCTGAAACTCCAGTACTTAGGCCACCTCATGCAAAGAGTTGACTCATTGGAAAAGACTCTGATGCTGGGAGGGATTGGAGGTAGAAGGAGAAGGGGATTACAGAGGATGAGATGGCTGGATGGCATCACTGACTCGATGGACGTGAGTTTGAGTAAACTCCAGGAGTTGGTGATGGACAGGGAGGCCTGGCGTGCTACAATTCATGGGGTTGCAAAGAGTTGGACATGACTGAGCAATTGAACTGAAATGAAGAAAAGAGCAATTCATCTCTATTATATTTATTTGTACACAAACTCATTAAATAGAGTAAGTCAGAATGCCATCCATTGCATATATTGTTACCGTTCTTTCCTTCTTTTCTTATTTATTTATACACTTATTAGTTTACACCAAGAACCAAATTAAACTTGCCTGTATTTATTGGTTATATGATGGTACTATACTGGAATTTGCATATCTACAGGTACTTATGAAACTTAAATGCAAAAGAAGCAGTAGACCTTGGTCACCACTTATAGTCAGAAAGCAAGTGTTCTGATTCTAAACCTATACTTTAGACAGATATCCAAATTTGCCTAATTTCATTTAGTTTCAAGATGATGATATCTGTTTTGATTGTATCACAAGGTGTTTATGAAAACTTATAAACTCTGAAGTCTGCAATTTTAAAAGTATTGTCATATTCTATTATGGACGTAATATTATTAGAAACGGATTGTTTTGTTTTTATTTCTGTGTTTCTGCATAAGTATGAGGAATGTGTATGATGAACACAGAGCTCATTCTTGGAGAGAAAAGAGAATTACTTAGGATCCTGTTGACCAGAGTACAAGTCAGAATATTGTCTTGTGTATAAAAATTGTGTTTGAATGTGTGCTAGTAGAGTTACCATGAAAGTTTAATCAACCAGTTTAAACCACTTCTTAATCCCTTCCAACCTCTCACACTTTACACCACAGCTTAATAAGGGAGCACAGTCTTGTCAACAAAGGACATCACCACAATCAATGGTTCCCATGAAATGCTGGCTGTCACATCAAGTACCTAATCCAGTATTACTCTATTGACCTATCTTCAAAGAAAAGTGATAACATAAATAGTTAATTGAATTTATATATGTCATTCCTATTATGTCAGTTAAAAATTGAAGAAGCCAAATTGTAGGACTTTTACAAAAAAAAGCAAAATGGCAGTCTGGGGAGGCCTTACAAATAGCTGTGAAAAGAAGAGCAATGAAACGCAAAGGAGAAAAGGAAAGATATAAGCATCTAAATGCAAAGTTCCAAAGAAAAGCAAGGAGAGATAAGAAAGCCTTCCTCAGCGATCAATTCAGTGAAATAGTGGAAAATGACAGAATGGGAACGACTAGAGATCTCTTCAAGAAAATCAGAGATACCAAGGGAACATTTCATGAAAAGATGGGCTCGATAAAGGACAGAAATGGTATGGACCTAACAGAAGGAGAAGATATTAAGAACAGGTGGCAAGAATACACAGAAGAATTGTATAAAAAAGAGCTTCACAACCCAGATAATCACGATGGTGTGATCACTGACCTAGAGCCAGACATCCTGGAATGTAAAGTCAAGTGGGCCTTAGAAAGCATCACTACGAACAAAGCTAGTGGAGGTGATGGAATTCCAGTTGAGCTATTTCAAATCCTGAAAGATGATGCTCTGAAAGTGCTGCACTCAATATGCCAGCAAATTTGGAAAACTCAGCAGTGGCCACAGGACTGGAAAATGTCAGTTTTAATTCCAATCCCAAAGAAAGGCAATGCCAAAGAATGCTCAAACTACTGCACAATTACACTCATCTCACATGTTAGTAAAGTAATGCTCAAAATTTTCCAAGCCAGGTTTCAGAAGTACATCAACCGTGAATATTCAGATGTTCAAGCTGGTTTTAGAAAAGGCAGAGGAACCAGAGATCGAATTTCCAACATCCACTGGATCATGAGAAAAGGAAGAAAGTTCCAGAAAAACATCTAGTTCTGCTTTATTGACTATGCCAAAGCCTTTGACTATGTAGATCACAAAAAAACTGTGAAAAATTCTGAAAGAGATGAGAATACCAGACCACCTGACCTGCCTCTTGAGAAACCTATATGCAGGTCAGGAAGCAACAGTTAGAACTGGACATGGAACAATAGACTGGTTCCAAATAGGAAAAGGAGTACATCAAGGCTGTATATTGTCACCCTGCTTATTTAACTTATATGCAGAGTACATTATGAGAAACCCTGGGATGGAGGAAGCACAAGCTGGAATCAAGATTGCCGGCAGAAATATCAATAACCTTAGATATGCAGATGACACCACCCTTATGGCAGAAAGTGAAGAGGAACTAAAAAGTCTCTTGATGAAAGTGAAAGAGGAGAGTGAAAACAATTGGCTTAAAGCTCAACATTCAGAAAACGAAGATCATGGCATCTGGTCCCATCACTTCATGGGAAATAGATGGGGAGCAAGTGGAAGCAATGTCAGACTATTTTGGGAGGGCTCCAAAATCACTGCAGATGGTGATTGCAACCATGAAATTAAAAGACGCTTACTCCTTGGAAGGAAAGTTATGACCAACCTAGATAGCATATTCAAAAGCAGAGACATTACTTTGCCAATAAATGTCCATCTAGTCCAAGCCATGGTTTTTCCAGTGGTCATGAATGGATGTGAGAGTTGGACTATAAAGAAAGCTGAGTGCCAAAGTATTGATGCTTTTGAACTGTGGTGTTGGAGAAGACTCGAGTGTCCAAGGAGATCCAACCAGTCCATTCTAAAGGAGATCAGTCCTGGGTGTTCTTTGGAAGGAATGATGCTAAAGCTGAAACTCCAGTACTTTGGCCACCTCATGTGAAGAGTTGACTCATTGGGAAAGAGTCTGATGCTGGGAGGGATTGGGGGCAGGAGGAGAAGGAGACGACAGAGGATGAGATGGCTGGATGGCATCACTGACTCAGTGAACGTGAGTTTGATTGAACTCCGGGTGTTGGTGATAGACAGTGAGGCCTGGCATGCTCCAATTCACGTGGTCGTAAAGAGTTGAACATGACTGAGAGACTGAACTGAACTGAACTGAATTAAATTCAAGGTATATCTAAATTATACAGTAAGCATGGAAATGTCTTCTTGCAAACTTTTCCTAATTTTTGAACCTCTTTTTTTGTCTCTTATATTCTTCCAAACTCTCCTCTCAGCATCCACTCAAGTAATGATCTAAAATCCATTCACATTAAGTTGTAAATAAATGAAAACTATGTTGCTTCTATTGAATTTTTTAAGTTCAAAATATTAAACAAAATAAATGAATATCTAAAAGTATTTAAGGGACAACCAATAGAATGATCATCTACGATGCAGAGCAAAAGACCAATCTTTGTTGACTAGCTGAAAGCCTGCCAACACGAATCTGCTAGAGAGAGTGTTTGTCATAGCAAATGAAGATATAGTAAGCAAGTAGCATTTGGTGATTGCATAAAACTTTGCTGATATTAGGTATTTAAAAGTAAAAATAGTTTGATAAATAATGATATATAATCTATATCACAGCAGTCACAAAATTGTCCTTAAATGAATTGACTAGCAAAGAATATGAGATTGCAGAAAATCACTGAAAAGCCATTTATTATATTTAGTTAATTTTAGTGATATAAATTTTACTGCTCTTAACCAGTCACATTTTGCAAATTTTCTTCTCAGTGTCTCTATTCAGACTGCCAACATGGGTGCTAATTAGCATCAATTTTGCTGGTAATATTTTTCTCCTCTTGGAGACTGAGTACAGCTGTTCACTAGGAACGGAAATGAGAGTACCCCCTGATTTCTGTGGACCAGTGGACTGTGGTAATTGATTTTAGTCATAGCTAATCCAAGTTAGTTTAGAACTCCATAACTGACTATATATCCTATTTGTGATCCCATTAACCATCAAGCTTGCCTAAGGTGATAAGAAAAACAACTCAATAGCACCAAACTCATTCACCATGGAAAATAAACTCACCTACTGTGGAGTGACAGGATTCACTTGGGAACCAGGCTTCCGTAACTGAGTACATTTTCAAGAAGCTCTCTTCAAGCACTTAATGAAATGGAGTTTTCTTTATGACTTTCATTTAAAAATACATTATTAAAGCCACTTGGCTCTTCTTGGTTCTTGCCAAGTTTTGGATACCTGATTTTCAGGCCCAGAGCAGAGCTATAACTAATTTTATATATTATGAACATGTGATTTCATTTCAATTTATGGCA
This sequence comes from Tragelaphus eurycerus, assembly GCA_935064755.1. Taxonomy (NCBI): domain Eukaryota; kingdom Metazoa; phylum Chordata; class Mammalia; order Artiodactyla; family Bovidae; genus Tragelaphus; species Tragelaphus eurycerus. The sequence continues at coordinate 11,524,397 of CAKXYN010000004.1, forward strand.
GCAGGTATCCAAGTTTGAAACTCATTCATTGCAGAGGACAAATACTGTTATCAACTCAGCATACTGTGAAGGGAAGCATTTAACAAAACATCAGTGTCTGATAAGATGGTTAAAATTTTGTTTTTAATTTGAAAATAGAACTTTGACTTCTATGGGGGTACTGGATGAATATTATTGTATATGAAAATTTCTTTTTGCATCTAATAAATCTCTACCTGAACATATTACCATTGAATCAAATAAATCATCACCACCAAAGACTTTCCAAACACTTCCCTATAAATACTCTGCAAATTCACAATTTAGTCTAGAAATTATTCACCTTCTTTCCCACATCTTCTTTGTCACTGAACACTGACATTTCTTCCTTCAAATATTCTAACTTGTTTTATTCCCTGTGAGTAAACTCCAGAGATCAAATTGCCAACACCTGTTGGATCACAGAAAAAGCAAGAGAATTCCAGAAAAACATCTGATTCTTTGACTATGCTAAAGCCTTTAACTGTGTGGATCACAACAAACTGTGGAAAATTCTTGAAGAGTTGGAAATAAAAGTTATCTGCCTCCTGAGAAAACTATAATGCAGGTCAAGAAGCAACAGTTAGAAATAGACATGGAACAGACTGGTTCAAATTAAGAAAGGAGTAAGTCAAGTCAGTATATTGTCACCCTGCTTATTTAACTTATTTCCAAAGTACATCATGTGAAATGCTGGGCTAGATGAAGCATAAACTGGAATGAAGAATGATTTATTGATTGAAAGTCTCTCAATCATGTCTGACTCTTTACAACCCCATGGACTATACAGTTCAGGGAATTCAGACCAGAGTACTGGAGTGGGTAGTCATTCCCTTCTCCAGGGGATATTCCTAACTCAGGGATCTAACCCTGGTCCCCCACATTGTGACAGATTCTTTACCAGCTGAGCCAAAAGGGAAGGCCAAGAATACTAAAGTGGGTAGACTATCCCTTCTCCAGTGGATCTTTCTGACCCAAGAATTGAACCAGGGTCTCATGCATTGCAAGTGGATTCTTTACCAACTGAACTATCAAGGAAGCCTTAAAGCTTTGACTAGACGGAACTTTGTCAGCCAAGAAATGTCTCTGCTTTAGTATTCAAGATTTCTGAATATTGAGGTTACTGGGAGAAATACCAGTAACCTCAGATATGCAGATGATACCACTCTCATGGCAGAAAGAAAAGAGAAACTAAAGAGCTTCTTAATGAAGGTGAAAGAGGAGAGTGAAAAAGCTGGCTTTAACTTCAACATACAAAAAAGAAATTCATGGCATCTGGTCCCACCACTTCATAGAAAATAGATGGAGAAACAATGGAAACAGTGACAGACTTTATTTTCTGGGGCTCCAAAATCACTGCAGATAGTGACTGTAGTAATGAAATTAAAAGATGCTTGCTCCTTGGAAGAAAAGCTATGACAAACCTAGACAGCATATTAAAAAGCAGAGACATTATTTTGCTGACAAAGTTCTGTCTAGTCAAAGCTATGGTTTTTCCAGTAGTTCTGTATGGAAGTAAGAGTTCAACCATACAAAAGGCTTAGCGCCAAAGAATTGATGTTTTTGAACTGTGGTGCTGGAAAAGACTCTTGAGAATCCCTTGGACTGCAAGGAAATCAAACCAGTCAATCCTAAGAAAATCAGTCCTGAATACTCATTGGAACGACTGATGATGAAGCTCAAACTGCAATACTTTGACCACATGATGTGATGAACTGACTCATTTGAAAAGACTGTGATGCTGGGAAAGATTGAGGGCAGGAGGAGAAGGGGATAACAGAGGATGAGATGGTTGGATGGCATCATGGACTTGAGGGGCATGAATTTGAGCAAGCTCCAGGAGATGGTGAAGGACAGGGATGCCCAGGGTGCTGATGTCCATGGGGTCACAAAGAGTCGGAAACAACTGAGTAACTGAAGAGCAACAACAACAACAAAAAACTCCTTTTCATTGCATCCCTGGATTATAGGGGCCACCTCACGACTGTATTACCTGCCTTTAATCCAGGAGTGCCCCACCTTGGTTCAGCCAGGGAAAATTTGAAAAATATGGGTACCTGAGTTCCAGTCCAAGAACATCTGATTTAATTGGTTTGTGGGGCATCCCAGACACTGGGTTTTTCTGAAGTTCATCATGTGAATTTAATATTCATGTTGATAACAATGGCATCTAGTTTCTCTTCATTATTATCACCAGGGTTATAACATCAGGATTCTTATCAGCTAAGGAACTCATGGTGTCCATTTATTTGCTGTGGTAGCAGGTTTAAATACCTTCACCTGTGTTTTAAAGTCTGCCTTTTTTAAGCCACAACCCTAATAACCCTAATCTTATTTCCATATATAACTCCTACATTTGATTTTCTGGAACCAGACCTATGCATATGAATGTTCATAGCAGCTTGACTTGTAGTGATCAAAAACTGAAACCAGCCCAGATGTCCTTCAATAGACGAATGGTTAAACAAACTGTGGCACATCCACATCACCGACTGCTACACAGTAATGAAAAGGAAACTATTGATATATGCAATGACTTGGATGAATCATCAGCCAGCTATATGAAGTGAAAAAAGTAAAAATGTTACAGAGTATACAATTCCATTTATGTAACATTTTTGATGTGACAGAATTTACTAAATGGAAGACAAATTAGTGGTTGCCAGGGGTTGGGGACAAGTGGGAGAGATGAGGGGGAAAGGGAAGGAGATGAGTTGCAGTTTGGTTTTGAAAAAGCAAAACAGAGAACTTGTGATGTTTGAGCTGTTCAGCACCTTGACTTTGGTGATGGATACACCAGTATTCTTCCCTGGAAAACTCTAAGGACAAAGGAGCTGGGTAGCCTACAGTCTATGGCATCTGAAAAAGTTGGACACAACTGAGTGACTGAGTGTACACACACACACACACACACACACACACACACACACCAACCAATATAAGTGATAAAATTGCAAAAAAAAATTTCACACACACAAAAAACTATATAAGTCTTGAGAATCTGAATAAGTAGATTGTATTAATTCTGATGTTCCATAATATTATTCCATAGTTTTACCAAATATTACCACTTTGTGGTAATATTATTTCATGTAAAATAGCATGTGAAGCTGTTATCCCAATAAAATTATTGAGGCTTTTTTAAATTCGAAATATAAATTCAAATAATTTTTTATTATGTTAAAATTTTGAATTAAAAATATCCTACCCATTTTTCAAGGCCCAACCACATACTGTCTATTTGCACACATTTTGTTCATTACTCAAAAATTTCTCTAGAGAATTATCAACATTAGGAATTGCACATAATATAAAGTCTGTTTGTATATGCTAGTGTTTTTCCCGTGAAGGCCTAACTCTATGCTATTCTTCTCTTTGATGTGGATTAAGCAATTGATAACTGATATCAATTTGCTATTTACCTTGTTTCCCTTTACATAACAAGTTATTAGTAAATTAAATATGTAAAAGGAAACATCATAGATTTCATTCATGTTTTTTCCACAAAAAATTATCTACTTGCAGCTGGAGAAAGGGCACCTTGCTATATTTTCCATTTTCTATTTTGATATACTTATTTCCTCTTTTTAAACCTTTTTTTTAAAAAAAACTGAGGCACAATATACATATAGAAAAGAAGACATATCCTAAGGATCCAACTCAAAAGACACTTATAAGCTGAGATTTTACACATCCATGTAACTGAAAACTAGATCAAGAAATAGAACCTAAGGAGAGTTCCAGAATATTCTCACACTCCCTTATAGGTAGTACAAACCCAGGGGTAACCAGTGTGGTTTTTAGTATATCCTGCAATATGCTTTGTCACTGGCTTCCTTTGTTCAGCAGTGCTTATTCAATTCATGTGCATTGTGTATGTTGTGTTATATTGTATTGGGTGAATTTCCATTTTACTTTTGATGACCATTTGAGTAATTTCTAGTTGTGGCTAATACGGATAGTGTTGCTATGAATATATTTGTCTGTACCCTAATTAACACTTCCTGAAGATCAATTTGCTCCTCGTCTTCATCCTCCTTTCTTTTTAGATGATACTTAGAAAATGATACTTCATTACATAAGCAAAAATGATCTTTTTCTGCAGATATTAGAAAGTCAAGCAGATCTGAAAAAGGAAAATAATTCAGAGATTCATTTTTCAGTTTCCACTTTCAGGAAAGATATATGACACCTAAGCCCTTAATTATCTTTTCTATTTCAAGAAGTTGTATGAGACAGAACAAAAGCATAGATGTGAAAATTTCAGGCATCAAGAGTGAAAGTAATGCTTCCTGTTAGGTGGCTCTGAAGATTCAATAGGGACTCCAAGAAGCTCTCCCTTCCTTTATGAGGCAGACTTGACAAGATAAATTACCTATCTCCTCTGAAATTTATAAACAACAAAGGAAACTTTTAGCAAAACTAATTATAAAAATAAGATGAATTATTCCCCTAGCTCATGACTTCTCTGATTTAACATGGCTAATGCAACCGAGGGTCAATTGCAAATAACACTAATTAAATAGCATTCATTTTGCATCTATCCACTTAATCTGACCCCAAAACAGTGAAAAAATGGAAAGGCATTACTTTTATCTTCAAGAAAGATTGAAAAATAGTTAGAAAAATAACTAATATTTAATACTAGGCACACTTTTCCATCTGTAAGGCATACAATGAATCAGTATTGAATTTGATACGTTGTAAAATAGTAATGAACAATGACATGTAATTTGATTTAAAGTTAAATCATATAACCTAAGTAGTTCAGAGCAAGGGTTCTGTGAAGGCTGAGGTAATCATGAAAATTCCTCAGCAGTTAAGGAATTTGAATAGAAAGATAATTTACTCAGATAAAGAGAGAGGGAGGGGACAGATGACTGAGGAAAGGTAACTAATTCTAAACCTAATTCCAACTATATCATATGCTAATTGATATTTCTACAGTACTGAAGTATTAATCAAATGGCACTGGAAGGATTGAGAATATTGCAGTCAGGGTACAGTGAAGTAGTCTAACATTACAAATAGAGCATTAGGTGATTTGCAAGGGTAAAAATGGAAGCAACTTTAACAGCCCACTGTATGTTCTTTAATCAATTTTTCAATAATGAAGTATCAGTCCTCATATTTTTATAACAAAGTGACTTTTTACTCTGAAGCTTGGTTTCAGATGAAATGACATTTCAGAACTTCAACTAGAAAGCATTGCTCTGCGTCATGATCTGTATTAATTCATTCATACTGGTGTAGTGTTTTGAGACATTTTTAACACACTGAAACTTCTGTTTAATCAGTTAATTGATTACTAGATATTTGGCTCTGCACAAAATGTCTATTGAGATATTTTAGTATACACTAAAAGATTTAAAATGTGATTTTATAAAAAACATCTGTGAGCACATTTGGTCATGACAAATGGTCCTTGATATTTGCTCCTGTAAAAAAACCTCAACATTTAGAAAATTTTCCTGGAATCACATAGTCCATAACAGTTGCTTATACTTTGGTTTACAGGGTTGAAAAATTTTAAAAATACTATCATGTTTTATTGGTCCAATAACCATTTTGTAGCTCTATTGCCAATAGCAACTCTCTTGCCTTGGCAGTCTAGCTAATAATGGCATATGGGGTTAGGTAGCTGCATCAGGATTTAAACCTTGCAGAAGAGTGGGATTTACATTAATTATGCATACAAGAAATAGGCCTACAGATAGAGAAATGCACAGAGAATAAGTCAAGGATGAGATTGTGTGATGTTTGGTGCATTAATATTTCCTTGGACATTTGATTGGATGTGGCTGGTTTCAACAAGGGTAGAATTTGAAAGGAAGAGCTAGGTCAAGTGCAAGGTAAAATAGCCTGCATATGGGCCTGCAAATGGGCTACCATAAACAATTTACAGAGTGTATTGCTTGTTCAGGAGGAGTGACATGGGTGTGACTCTCTTATCACATAGTGATTGGGTGTAAGATCCCCCATTTGAGGGGGTGTTTTGCATCTAATCAACCCCCCACAACTATCCCATCATCCAGGGTTAATGGTGATGTTTTCCTTGAATCAATGTCCTGTAAAGGTATATTTGTGGTAGATTGCATGAAGTATTTGCCACTATTTGGGAAGTTTTAGTGGGTGTGACTTCCACAATTCCCTGTCAATAAGCATGGACCACCACATTCTTGGCTAGTGATTACCAACCCAGTGCTTGATCCAGTCATATTGAACCAGGTTTCTAAACCATAAGGTATTAGTAAGATTTCCCCTACCAGGAAATCAGTGATCATAGGCCAGTCAACTATAAAAGAAAAAGGAAATATGACATCTTTTTGAAAATATTCTATGGAATGTGGTAGAAATACTATAATCATGGAGGCAAAAATGCCAGTGCTAAATTATGGTAGTTTGGGTTACCATTTCGAGATAAGTGTGAAAGGTACTGGTGCTCTGATGAGAGGAAAATCTTCAATGCCTAATGCATAACTAGTCAGAGTTTGGATAGCATTGCAATCATTCAGGATGCTGCTGCTGCTAAGTTGCTTCAGTTGTGTCCGAATGTTTGCAACCCCATAGACAGCCTCCTACCAGGCTCCTCTGTCCCTGGGATTCTCCAGGCAAGAACACCGGAGTGGGTTGCCATTTCCTTCTCCAATAGTATTGAAATCATTCAGGATAAAGCAGGGAAATATCAATTTTCCTTCCTTCCTTACTCTCCTTTCCTTACTTCCCCTTCAATGTTGGTGTTGAAGGGAAAGTAAGGAAAACTCTGAATAGGTCAAAATGACATACAGAAAAAGACCAAATGCAATACCATCAGAGGTACATTTAATAAAATCTCCACGATGTTTGTGATAAAGAGGTCCTGTTAATAGTACCAGAAAGAAAGTCATTGAAGAGGTAAGTAGAATTCAGAACAGACATCAAACCCAACTTCATTGCATGGAGTTGAAATTCCAGAGGAATATAACATGGCCAGAGTCACAGAACAATTTCTTATGCAAGATTCCAGTGTTCAACATGACAAAAAAAAAACAAAACAAAACTTATTTACTCAACTTCTGACATTATTCAATATTTAAATATCAGTAACACATTATTCCATGATGACACCTTCAAGATGGCACCAACAGAGTTCACTCATCTACTATGCATAATGTATTATTGAGTTATACTATGCCAGTGATTGGAGAAGGCAATGGCACCCCACTCCAGTACTCTTGCCTGGAAAATCCCATGGACGGAGGAGCCTGGCGGCTGCAGTCCATGAAATCACGAGGAGTCCGACATGACTGAGCGACTTCACTTACACTTTTCACTTCACGCATTGGAGAAGGAAATGGCAACCCACTCCAGTGTTCTTGCCTGGAGAGTCCCAGGAACCTGGTGGGCTAGCGTCTATGGGGTCACACAGAGTTGGACACGACTGAAGCGACTTAGCAGCAGCAGCATGCCACTGATTGGGCATCCCAGGTGGCACTAGTGGTAAAGATCCTACCTGCAATTCAGGAGATATAAGAAATGGGAGTTGGATCCCTGGGTTGGGAAGATTCCCTGGAGAAGGGCATGGCAACTCATTCCAGTATTCTTACCTGAAGAATCTCCATGGACAGTTAGCCTGACTGGCTACAGTCCATAGATAGGGTAACAGAGTCAGACATGACTGAAGCATCTTAGCACACATGCCATTAATTTATGCACTGACAATGAAAATTGGATTAAAGATTTACTGAGCATGGGCCTGCCCATCAAACAAGACCCAGTTTCCCCCTCAGTCACTCTGTCCCATCAGAAAGCTCCCATAAGCCCCTTATCCTTCTCCATCAGAGGGCAGACAGACTGAAAACCACATTCATAGAAAACTAATCAATCTAATCACATGGAACATAGTCTTGTAAAACTCAATGAAACTATGAGCCATGCTGTGTAGGGCCACCCAAGACAGACGGGTCATGGTAGAGAGTTCTGATAAAATGTAGTCCACTGGAAAAGGGAATGGCAAACCACTTCAGTATTCTTGCCTTGAAAATCCCATGAACAGTACTAAAAGGCAAAAAGATACGACACTGAAAGATGAACTCTCCAGGTCAGTAGGTGCCCAATATGCTACTGGAGATCAGTAGAAAAATACTCCAGAAAGAATGAAAAGACAGAACCAAAGAAAAAACAACACCAGTTGTGGATGTGACTGGTGATGGAAGTAAAGTCTGATGCTGTAAAGAGCAATATTGCATAGGAACCTGGAATGTTAGGTCCATGAATCAAGGCAAATTAGAAGTCGTCAAAACGGAGATGGCAAGAGTGAACATCAACATTCTAGGAATCAGTGAACTAAAATGGACTGGAATGGGGGAATTCAACTCAGATGATCATTATATCTAACACTGTGGGCAAGAATCCCTTACAAGATACGGAGTAGTCATCATAGTAAACAAAAGAATTTGAAATGCAGCATTTTCCTGCAATCTCAAAGATGACAGAATGATCTCTGTTCATTTCCAAGGCAAACCATTCAATATCACAGTAATCCAAGCCTATGCCCCAACCAGTAACACTGAAGAAGCTGGAGTTGAATGGTTCTATGAAAACCTATAAGACCTTCAAGAACTAACACCCAAAAAAGATGGCCTTTTCATTATAGGGGACTGGAATGCAAAAGTAGGAATTCAAGAAACACCTGGAGTAACAGGCAAATTTGTCCCTGGAGAACAGAATGAAGCAGGGCAAAAGCTAATAGAGTTTTGCCAAGAGAATGCACTGGTCTTAGGAAACCCCCTCTTCCAACAACACAAGAGAAAACTCTACACATGGACATCAACAGATGGTCAACACTGTAATAACATTGATTATATTCTTTGCATCCAAAAATGGAGAAGCTCTCTTAAGTCAGCAAAAGCAATACCAGGAGCTGACTGTGGCTCAGACCATGAACTCCTTATTGCCAAATTCGGACTTAAATTGAAGAAATTAGGGAAAACCACTAGACTGTTCAGGTATGATCTAAATCTAATCCCTTACGATTATACCCTGAGAGTGAGAAATAAATTTAAGGGACTAGATCTGATAGATAGAGTGCCTAATGAACTATAGATGGAGGTTCATGACATTGTACAGGAGACAAAGATCAAAATCATTCCCAAGAAAAAGAAATGCAAAGAAGCAAAATGGCTGCTTGAGGAGGCCTTACAAATAGCTGTAAATAGAAGAGAAGTAAAAATCAAAGGAGAAAAGGAAAGATATAAACATCTGAATGCAGAGTTCCAAAGAATAGCAAAGAGAGATTAAAAAAACCTTCCTCAGTGATCAGTGCAAAGAAATGGAGGAAAACAATAGGATGGAAAAGACAAGAGATCTCTTCAAGAAAATTAGGGATACCAAGGGACTATTTCATGAAAAGATGGGCTCTATAAAGGACAGAAATGGTATGGACCTAACAGAAACAGAAGATATTAAGAAAAGGTGTCAAGAATACACAGAAGAACTGTACAAAAAAGATCTTCATGACCCAGATAATCATGAAGGTGTGATCACTGACCTAGAATGAGAAATCCTGGAATGCAAAGTCAACTGGGCCTTAGGAAGCATCACTATGAACAAAGCTAGGGGAAGTGATGGAATTCCAGTTGAGCTATTTCTAACCCTGAAGATGATACTGTGAAAGTGCTACACTCAACATGCCAGCAAATTTGGAAAAACTCAGCAGTGGCCACAGGACTGGAAAAGGTCAGTTTTCACTCCAATCTCAAAGAAAGGCAATGTCAAAGAATGCTCAAACTACTGCACACTTGCACTTACCTCATATGCTAGTAAAGTAATGCTCAAATAATCCAAACCAGGCTTCAACAATATGTGATCCAAGAACTTCCAGATGTTCAAGTCAGTTTTGAAAAAGGCACAGAAACCAGAAATCAAATTGCCAACATCCACTGAATCATTGAAAAAGCAAGAGAGTTCCATAAAACCATCTATTTCTGCTTTATTGACTATGCAAAAGCCTTGACTGTGTTGAATCACAACAAACTGTGGAAAATTCCAAAAGAGATGGGAATACCAGACCTCCTGACCTGCCTCTTGAGAAATCTGTATGTAGGTCAGGAAGCAATAGTTCAAACTGGACATGGAAAAACAGACTGGATTCAAATAGGAAAAGGAGTACATTAAGGCTGTTTAATGTCACCCTGGTTATCCAGAGTACATCATGAGAAACACTGAGCTCGATGAAGCACAAGCTGGAATCAAGATTGCCGGGAGAAATATCAATAACCTCAGATCTGCAGATGACACCATCATTGTGCAGAAGGGAAAGAAGAACTAAAGAGCTTCATGATGAAGGTGAAAGAGGAAAGTGAAAAAGTTGACCTGAAGCTCAACATTCAGAAAACTAAGATCATGGCATCCAGTCCCATCACTTCATGGCAAATAGGTGGAGAAACAGTGGAAACAGTGGCTGACTTTATTTTCGGGGGCTCCAAAATCACTGCAGATGGTGATTGCAGCCATGAAATTAGAAGATGCTTACTCCTTGGATGAAAAGTTATGACCAACCTAGATAGCATATTAAAAAGCAGATACATTACTTTGCCAATAAAGGTCTATCTAGTCAAGGCTAAGGTTTTTCCAGTAGTCATTTATGAATGTGAGAGTTGGACTATATAGAAAGCTGAGCACGGAAGAATTGATGCTCTGAACTGTGGTGTTGGAGAAGACTCTTGAGAGTCCCTTGGACTGCAAGGAGGTCCAACCAGTCCATCCTAAAGGAAATCAGTCCTGGGTATTCATTGGAAAGACTGATGTTGGGGCTGAAACTCCAATACCTTGGCCACCTGATGCGAAGAGCTGACCTATTTGAAAAGACCCTGATGCTGGGAAAGATTGAAGGTGGGAAGAGATGACAGAGGATGAGATTGTTGGATGGCACTACTGACTCAATGGACACAAGTTTGAGTAAACTCTGGAACCTTGTGATGGACAAGGAGGCCTGGCTTTCTGCAGTTCATGGGGTAACGATGAGTCAGACACAGCTGAGAGACTGAACTGAACTGGACGATGAAAAGGCAAGGAAATATTTACATTTGCATGGGAAAGAAATCTGGACAGTAACCCCTTCATTGTGCTTGATGGCTTTCAAGTTTGCAAATGTGAACATAGTTTGACTACTATTAAATGCACAAATAAAATGATACTTTTTTTTTTTACTTTTCACAATCACTTCAGTGATTGTATCCTTTTTGGTGAAAAGTATCTTCTTTGGTTCTAACTTATGAGTATATGACAATGGAGAGTCATCCATTGTAACTGTGCATCTGTTTTGGGACTTCCTTTGTACCTGTCCAAGATAAAAATGAAATGAGTACACTGTGAAGAATCCAGAAAATTTAGATGACCTAATGGATCATACTGAGAGGATGTATGTCTGCAGAAAGCATGGCACAGACAAAACAAGACCAGGAACTCCAAGATTTCCAGAAGAAACCTGAAGGCTTTATAAGTCAGTACTGAATGGTGATCACAGGATGAACAAAGCTAGTGGAGGCTGGCAGAGCAAATTTCAGAAGCTTATGGTAGTGTCTTATCCTTTAATTTGGAGATTTATTGAAGTGTTGAAAGATGAACAGTAGAGCAACAGACAAGTTGCCATCCAGGTTTTAAACTCTCTGTCAGGCATTTTGACCGCCCCCCTCCCACGCTGCCCCAATACCCTGGACTCTCACCTACAAAGATCCTGGATACATTAAATGTACCTTAAGTACTGTAAATCTGATTTAACAACCAAGAACAAACTGCTTGTATATGATGACTACAGCTCTGTACATTGTATTAACTTATACCAGCCAGAGTAATGGTTGAATAAAAAAGTACCTTGATGGCCTTTAAATGTTGAACTACTATCTGCACTTCTAGATGTTTGCACAGGCTATTTTCTGCTCATAGGAAAATTCTTGTGTTTCATAGAATTTCTGAGTCAGCAACTTGATCTGCAAGCAACTTTGACCTTCTGATCCTATCCAGATTATCAGCTTGGGTTTAAAAACCTATGCTCAACCAGACATTTAGATAAGTCATTATATCAATTTGAAAATATCTTTCCTCCATCTTGAAAGCTGTCTGGAAAATCAAATATTTCAAATATCAATTTGAAAATATCTTTCCTCCATCTTGAAAGCTGTCTGGAAAATAAATATTCAATGTCTGTCTTTCAAGTCTCTCTGAAGACAGCTCTCTATTTCAAACATTTTTGCTCTCTCAGTTCCAACTTTGAAATTGCTATCAATTGTATTCATAGAATTTCAGTCAGTGAAAGGGAGTCAAAGTCCAGGCAGCACAATAAAGAGTTAATTCATAGTCACCAACATAAGATGTTTTAGTCTTATGTTAATGTACATATCCTACAGGATAAATGACTTGGAGGCTGCTCTTTAGAACTAACACCACTTTGCATATCATACAGTGCCTTGCACACAGCATGACTGTAATGGAGAATTGGGAAACCAAATGAAATATTCTGTTTATGTTTGAAGTTCCATATTATTAATGCAGAGGGTTTCTACTAATGCTTGAAAAAATTGTGTACTTTTTGAAGTTGGTTGAGTTAAAAATTAGTCATTAGAACCAACAAATATTTATAAGATTTTTGTTGCTGTTGTTTTGACTACAAAGTAAAAAAAAATGTATATGCTTGACAATGATGGAATGCAAAGAACCAAAGTTAATGTACTTGTGATGCAAAAAAATAAAACCTAGGAATTCGAACAAATGACATAGGGGAAAAGTAAACAGCTTGAAAACTCCCGGTTGGATTTTGGTCACAGTAAAAGAAAATAGGAATTCTTTTTGCCCTTTCCTTCTTTAGAGAACAAATATAAAAGATAAAGTTTGAACTAAAAACAAGCCTCTCAGTTTAAGAACCCAGTTGTAAAAAGAATTCTCCTTTCCAAATTTTACTCAAATTGTAGTCCTTTTTAATCTCTTTTTTTCCTCTGAGCTCCATTAGAACAAAATAAGCTTTCTTGTATAAACTGTATTGATGATTGAGTTCCTAAAATGAATTTCTATGAGCTGAGTTTTGAAAATATGTATTTATAACCAGAAAATGAAGATCATTCGGTCGCATCACTTCATGGGAAATAGATGGAGAAACAGTGGAAACAGTGTCAGACTTTATTTTTCTGGGCTCCAAAATCACTGCAGATGGTGACTGCAGCCATGAAATTAAAAGACGCTTATTCCTTGGAAGGAAAGTTATGACCAACCTAGATAGCATATTCAAAAGCAGAGACATTACTTTGCCAACAAAGGTTCATCTAGTCAAGGCTATAGTCTTTCCTGTGGTCATGCATGGATGTGAGAGTTGGACTGTGAAGAAGGCTGAGCGCCGAAGAATTGATGCTTTTGAACTGTGGTGTTGGAGAAGACTCTTGAGAGTCCCTTGGACTGCAAGGAGATCCAACCAGTCCATTCTGAAGGAGATCAGCCCTGGGATTTCTTTGGAAGGAATGACGCTGAAACTGAAATTCCAGTAGTTGGCCACCTCATGCGAAGAGTTGACTCATTGGAAAAGACTCTGATGCTGGGAGGGATTGGGGGCAGGAGGAAAAGGAGACGACAGAGGATGAGATGGCTGGATGGCATCACTGACTCGATGGACGTGAGTCTGAGTGACCTCCAGGGGTTGGTGATGGACAGGGAGGCCTGCCATGCTGCGATTCATGGGGTCACAAAGAGTCGAACACGACTGAGCGACTGATCTGATCTGATTTATAACCAAAGTGGTTTTCACCAACCAATTGTATGAATAGTCATACTTGAAAACACACATTATTCTAACTATATCTGATAATATAATATTGCCCCAGCTGAAGCTAAAGGGCTTGATACCCTACTGGCTATGTCCTCAAGAAGCTCAAATCCCCAGCCCCAATTCAGGGTAATGTTATAATTATATTGGACTTTAGTATGTATGTGAGTGTGTGTGTATCAGATCAGATCAGATCAGTCGCTCAGTCATGTCCGACTCTTTGCGACCCCATGAACTGCAGCACGCCAGGCCTCCCTATCCATCACCAGCTCTCGGAGGTCACTCAGACTCACATTCATCGAGTCAGTGATGCCATCCAGCCATCTCATCTTCTGTCGTCCCCTTCTCCTCCTGCCCTCAATCCCTCCCAGCATCAGAGTCTTCTCCAATGAGTCAACTCTTCGCATGAGGTGGCCAAAATACTGGAGTTTCAGCTTGAGCATCATTCCCTCCAAAGAAATCCCAGGTCTGATCTCCTTCAGAATGGACCGGTTGGATCTCCTTGCAGTCCAAGGGACTCTCAAGAGTCTTCTCCAACACCACAGTTCAAAAGCATCTATTCTTCGGCGCTCAGCTTTCTTCACAGTCCAGCTCTCACATCCATACATGACCACAGGAAAGACCATAGCCTTGACTAGGCGAACCTTTGTTGGCAAAGTAATGTCTCTGCTTTTGAATATGCTATCTAGGTTGGTCATAACCTTCCTTCCAAGGAGTAAGCGTCTTTTAATTTCATGGCTGCAGTCACCATCTGCAGTGATTTTGGAGCCCAGAAAAAGAAAGTCTGACACTGTTTCCACTGTTTCTCCATCTATTTCCCATGTAGTGCTGGGACCAGATGCCATGATCTTCGTTTTCTGAATGTTGAGCTTTAAGCCAACCTTTTCACTCTCCACTTTCACTGTCATCAAGAGGCTTTTGAGTTCCTCTTCACTTTCTGCCATAAGGGTGGTGTCATCTGCATATTTGAGGTTATTGATATTTCTCCCAGCAATCTTGATTCCAACTTGTGTTTCCTCCAGTCCAGCATTTCTCATGATGTACTCTGCATATAAGTTAAATAAACATGGTGACAATATACAGCCTTGACGTACTCCTTTTCCTATTTGGAACCAATCTGTTGTTCCATGACCAGTTCTAACTGTTGCTTCCTGACCTGCATACAGATTTCTCAAGAGGCAGATCAGGTGGTCTGGTATTCCCATCTCTCTCAGAATTTTCCAGAGTTTATTGTGATCTACACAGTCAAAGGCTTTGGCATAGTCAATAAAGCAGAAATAGATGTTTTTCTGGAACTCTCTTGCTTTTTCGATAATCCAGCGGATGTTGGCAATTTGATCTCTGGTTCCTCTGCCTTTTCTAAATCCAGCTTGAACATCAGGAAGTTCACGGTTCACATATTGCTGAAGCCTGGCTTGGAGAATTTTGAGCATTACTTTACTAGCGTGTGAAATGAGTGCAATTGTGCGGTAGTTTGAGCACTCTTTGGCATTGCCTTTCTTTGGGATCGGGATGTGTGTGTGTATACATGTATAATAAATTATATATTATTTTTAATGTTATATTAAACATGAACCTGAGGTGAATTTATAGGCCACTTTATTCTACATCCTTCCTCTGCATCTAAGACTGTTTCCAAGAGTCTTTCATGTGAATTTAAAAATATATATAATTTTGCATTTTCATAAAATTTACCTAATGATAAAATTATCAGTATGCTCTTCTAGTCATTTATAAACATGGAAGATATCTTATACTGAACTACTTTCCCTACTTTCAATATTTGTTATGCAAATTAAATATAACAACATTGAAAAACCACTTTCCTGTGCGATAATCATGACCGAGCAGATAACCCAGACCAAATAAGTCAAAAATCTGCTTAATTTTAGCTATTTTTTGTTTTTAAGTGTTTGAAAACATTTTCTCATTTGCTGTTCACTGTATTGTTATAAACCAAACATGAAATATTATTTAATAATTAGTATTCATCCTACCTATTTCATGTTTACTTGATAAATATGAAAAAAAAACACTGAATAAATATGAAACAACCTTGCGATTAGATTAAAATTTTTAATAGACAAAATACTTGCCTTTCAGGCCCCATTATAAAGTGCATTATGTTCTGAAGAGGAACTTTGCTCCATAGGTGCAACACTAACATCATCCTTTGCTAACATTCTCATCAAACTTTCAGGTAGTATTAGTGTAATATTATTCACCAGTAGCTTTACTAAAACTGAAAATTTGTATCATATTTCAAATTATGTGAAGTGATCTTCATATGAAATTATCTGGGGAATTGTCTTCGAATTGTTACCTGCCTAACTGCCATGGTTTTTCTAGGTGAACATTTAAAATGTTAGTAAAGGTGTTTTCAAATTCATTTAGAGTCTAACCACCATGGAACTTTAGGATCTTTAAGAGTTTTCTTTACTATTTTAAGCATGTTTCTTCTAAAACTAACAAATTGGAATATAACATTTTTGATCCCGAAGTGAAGAACACTGCCCGTAGGACATCTTTTCACAGATAAAGAAAACATATGGAAGAGTGTCTAAGAATTACAAGTTAGCCTAATATCTCTAAGGATAAGCTTTTTAAATTTCTGATGTCTTTAAAAAGCCTATGTTCATAAGTCATTGTTCATAATATCATGAAAAACGTATATATTCTGCTGAAATATATGTTAATGCCCCTAAGTGGAATAGTGTCTTTGAGGTAAGATTCTAAATGGCTCTTTCTAACAATTATATAAGTTAAATGAGGGCAGAAAGATTAAAATATAAATACTTTTAAAAAGTAACTACTTATTCAGATATTGGTAAACACATAAGGACTAGTGAATGGTCAGAAAGCTTTCTCAGCAGTTTCTCATTGCCACCTGACTTGTGACTTTTCACTATAATTTTAAGTATATTTTGACAGTTCTTGACAATTTTTGAAAAATTCTTGTAATGTATGTTTTCCAGATAAAAATAACATTTTTATCTGAACCACAACTAGCATATATTATACAGTATTTGCAGTAAGTGAAAGTTGCTCAGTAGTGTCTACCTCTTTGCAACCCCATGGACTATACAGTCCATTGAATTCTCTAGGCCAGATTACTGGAGTGGGTAACCTTTCCCTTCTGCAGGGGATCTTCCCAACCCAGGGATCAAACCCAGATTTCCCGCATTGTGGGCAGATTCTTTACCAGCTGAGCCACAAGGGAAGCCCAACAATACTGGGGTGGGTAGCCTATCCCTTCTCCAGCAGATCTTTCTGACCCAGGAATCAAACTGGGGTCTCCTGCATTGCAGGCAGATTCTTTACCAATGGGCTATGAGGGAAATATTTGCAGTATGTTCCCATTAACATAGAAGTATTCTTGTAGATTGATTGGTCAATTTCTCCTTCTCTTCTCTGTTTTTATATACATATACATAGAAGATGTCTATATTGATAGTTTCCAAAGGTTATTAAAATTACTGATTACCTTGTATGATGGGATTTACAGTGATTCATCACAGTTTTTTTCATGTGTTATTACTGCTAGAAATTTAATAATGGATTTTACAAATGACAGTCTTGATACAAATGTTTTAGTATTAAATTATGTTTGCTATGTTTCATTGACTACTGCATTTCATGTACATATTCGTTTAGTATACTGTTTTCTGCTTTTTCTTTCAAACTTGTGTGATTTTGTGTTATATTAATATATCACTCTAATATGAAGACCATGGAATTCTCCAGGCCAAAATACTGGAGTGGGTGGCCATTTCCTTCTCCAGGGGATCTTCCCAACCCAGGGATTGAATCAAGGTCTCTTGAATTGCAGGTGGATTCTTTACCATCTGAGTAACCAGGGAAGCCCAAGAATACTAGAGTGGGTAGCTTATCCTTTCTCCAGCGGATCTTCCCAACCTAGAAGTTTGAACAGGGGTCTCCAGCATTTCAGGCAGACTCTTTACCAGCTGAGCTACCAGGTAAGTTCATATGCAAAAGACTGTGATATGAACTGTCTTGTCCACACTCCAGTTTATTAGAATCTGCTCACTTTCCAAAATTCCCTAAAATAGCTGACTGAACACATGAGATAAAAGGTACTCCCAAAATAGATACTGTTGTTGTTCAGTGGCCTATTCATGTCCGACTGTCTGCAATCCCATGGTCTGCAGCAGGCTAGGCCTCCCTGTCCCTCACCATCTCCCAGAGTTTTCCCTGTCCACCCCATTATACTTGTCTTGAGAACTTCATGAACTGTATAAAAGGTCAAAATAGATACTATGAGCTGTTAATAAGATTCTTTTCCATGAAAAAATAAATTGAGATACAGACAATCTAATATTGACATTCAAATGTCCTCCTTCCCTAACATGGCTTTTCTAGCTTTTTCTTGGCCTTCTGGAATCCAAATGCATTAACGACTCTTAAATTTCCATTCAGGTTTTTAATTCTTACATCTAAATGTGTCCTATTTAAAATAAGTAAATGAACAACTTATATTATTTGGCTCTGCTTAAAATTTAGTTTTTGTTATAATCTAAGAATATTTGCCTTTTGATTAGAAAGCTTCACCCATTTATTGGTTTTTATAATAGAAAATGTCTCTTTTTTTCTTTGTTCTATTTTCTTCTCCCCCTGCTATTGTATACATTAATTTCCATATTCTTTCATTTCTGAGATGTTTTATAAAATATTTTAGACTCTTTTATGTCCTAATAATATGTATCTTAATTTTTTAAAATATTTCATAATATCAAAAGTTATTTTATTAACATACTACTCAAAGCAACATTCAGGTTCACTGTAATCCCTATCAAATTACCAATAGAATTTTCACAGAATTAGACCAAATTATTTTAAAATGTATATGTAAATACAAAAGAACCCAAATAGCCAGTACAGTCTTGAGAAAGAACTAAGTTAAAGGAATCATGCTCCCAACTTGAGACAATACTACCAAGTTATAGTAATCAAAACAGTATGGTACCAGCACCAAAATAGACACATAGATCAATGGAACAGCATAGAAAGTCTAGCAGTATATCCGTACACTTATGGTTAATTAATCTATATAAAAGGAGGCAAGAATATATAGTGGACAGAAAACAGTCTGTTTAATAAGTGGTTCTGGGGAAACTTGACAACTACATGGAAAATGATTAAATAGAACATTTTCTAATACAAAGATAAACTCAAAATGGATTAAAGAATTAAACATAAGACTAATTACTCTAAAATTACTAAAGGAAATCATAGGCAGGACACTCTTTGACATAAACTGCAACAATAATTTTTTGGATTCAGTACCTAGAGTAATGGAATCAAATGGCATCTAACTGAACTTAAATGCTTTTGGAAAAAAAAAAAAAGGCAAAGAAAAGCACAAGCAAAACAAAAAGACAACCAATAGACTGGGAAAAAAAAAATGCTTTCAAATGATGCAACTGACAGGGATTAATTTCCAAACTATGCAAACAAACAGCTCATACAGATTAATATGAAAAAAAATCAAAAAGTGAGTTTAAATAAGCTTTTCTCCAAAGAAGATATACAGATGACCAATAAGCACAAGAAAAGATCTCAACATTGCTTGTTATTAGAGGAATGCAAATCAAAGCCACAATGAGGTATCATTTCATACGAGTCAGGATGACCATCAAAAATAATGGTCATCTACAAATAATAAATGCTGAGAGGGTATGGAGAAAAGGAAACTCTCCTACATTGTTGGTGGGGATGTATATCAGAACAGCCATTATGGAGAACAGTATGAAGGTTCCTTAAAAAAATGAAAATAGACCTAGTCCCACTATTATCTGAAAATAGAGCAGACCCACTCCTGGGCATATATCTAGAGAAAACTCCAACTCAAGAAGACACATGCACCCCAGTATTCACTGCAACATTATTTACAGTAGGTAAAACATGTATGCAATGTAAATGTTCATCAATAGTAAAATAAAGAAGATGTGCTGTATATTGTAGTAACAGGGATGAAGCTAGTAATTACCATACTAACATGAAGTGAAGTCAAACAGAGAAATAAAAATGTCATATAATATCACTTTAAATGTCACAAAATAACTTATTTACAAATTGGAAATAAATTCACCAACATAAATAACAAATTAATGGTTACCAAAGGGGAAAGTGAGAGGAGGGATAAATGTGAAGTTCTTGGTTAACATATAGACAATACTATATATATAAAATAGCTAAACAAATAGGACCTGTTGTATAGCACAGGGAACTATATACAATATCTTCTAATAACCTATAATGGAAAAGACTTTGAAAAAGAATGTATGTATATATAGATATAGATATATTTAACTGAATCACTTTGCTGCACAACTGAAGCAATGTAAATCAATTATAGTTCAATAAAAATAAAAAGGTTATTTTCACTCTGAATGTTTAAGTTTACTGTATGAGTGTGCATGTGTGTATATGTGTGTGTGGGGGGGTGGTAATATGCATGTGGCAAGTTCACTCACTTGTGTCATCCGTAGATTCTATGTAGATGTGTATTTATGATTCCTTATGTTATAATCGAGATATATTTGTGGAGCCTATAATTCAGTAAATTAACATAGCCAGTCAACAGATTATGTATTTTTAATGTTTGTTTATTTTGGCTAAAATACATGTATATATTGAATTCTTACTCCAAATCACATTTTTAGCAAGATTTTTACCTTATTTTCAGTCATGATTTCTTTCTGCTACCATTAACTGTAAGAAACATTGTAATTTATGATAATATAAGTGAAATTCCTGAATCCCTGACATCAACACCTCCCGGGTCTTTTTATCTCTACCTCTTGTTGCAGGGCTTTATAGAAAGGTATTTCTTCTTAGAGCAATTTATGTCAGTATCATCATTTCCTCCTATATCTTTTTAATAATCATCTGCAATTTAATCTACCTAGAGGGACAAAAATAAGCTAAATATGCACTTTAGGCATTATACTCTTCCAGTCTTACTGAGTAGTATCTAGTATGTAGAAATCAATATCTATTTAATTTTTTATGTTGTACATATTTATTTATTTTGGACTTCCCTGGTGGCTCAGATGGTTTTTTGGCCATGCTGTGCTTTTACTAGTTGTGGTGAGCTGGCCCTACTTTTCATTTCTATGTGTGGGCTTCTTATTGTGGTGACTTCTCTTGTTGTAGAGCATAGGCTCTAGCTGCTCAGTAGCTTCAGCACGTGCAACATGTGGCCTAAGCAGGTGCAGCACATGGGATCCAAAGGGCATGGACTCTAGAGCAGAGGCTCAGTAGTTGTGGTATATGAGCTTAGTTGCCCCACAGCATGTAGAATCTTCCTGGATCAGGGATGGTATCCATGTCTCCTGCATGGGCAGGCAAATTCTTAAACACTGGACCAGGGAAGTCCCATATGTTGTACATTGTACAGCCCTAGATGTCATATAAATTATCATTTATAAGTATATACAATAATTATAATATATATAACAATATGCTATGTAATATATAATGAGATGATATATAATACATGATAATTCTATATAATATAGAGAATTAT
The DNA here is from genome assembly GCA_935064755.1 of Tragelaphus eurycerus. Classification (NCBI taxonomy): domain Eukaryota; kingdom Metazoa; phylum Chordata; class Mammalia; order Artiodactyla; family Bovidae; genus Tragelaphus; species Tragelaphus eurycerus. Next base: position 11,545,753 of record CAKXYN010000004.1, read on the forward strand.
ATATATTGGAATATATATAATTTATATATAATGGAATTTATAATAAGATATACCATTTTCTAGATAGAAAGGATGCTTAAATCCAGTTTATCTATCTTATAATATTAGCTAAATTCTTTTTAGCTTTTTAGCTTCTGACATTAGATTGGATTTTGACCTTTTTCTTTGTTATTATACTGTTGCTGTGAGGTTTTTGTGTTTTTATGATAATCCATATTTCAAGGGCTACTGTATTTTTGCACTAGAAATAGATAAATATATTAAAATTTATTTTCAATATTACACTCACTCTTTCATTATTTTGGAGTTTCTTTCTTACTATTAACTTTCTTTCTATAAAGTTTTTTTCTACCAGACCTCCGCATCAGATCAGATCAGATCAGATCAGTCGCTCAGTGGTGTCCACTCTTTGCAACCCCATGAATCGCAGCACGCCAGGCCTCCCTGTCCATCACCAACTCCCGGAGGTCACTCAGACTCACATCCATCGAGTCAGTGGTGCCATCCAGCCATCTCATCCTCTGTCGTCCCTTTTTCCTCCTGCTCCCAATCCCTCCCAGCATCAGAGTCTTCTCCAATGAGTCAACTCTTCGCATGAGGTGGCCAAAGTACTGGAGTTTCAGCTTTAGCATCATTCCTTCCAAAGAAATCTCAGGGCTGGTCTCCTTCAGAATGGACTGGTTGGATCTCCTTGCAGTCCAAGGGACTCTCAAGAGTCTTCTCCAACACCACAGTTCAAAAGCATCAATTCTTTGGCACTCAGCCTTCTTCACAGTCCAGCTCTCACATCCATACATGACCACAGGAAAGACCATAGCCTTGACTAGGCGAACCTTTGTTGGCAAAGTAATGTCTCTGCTTTTGAATATGCTATCTATGTTGGTCATAACTTTCCTTCCAAGGAGTAAACGTCTTTTAATTTCGTAGCTGCAGTCACCATCCGTAGTGATTTTGGAGCCCAGAAAAATAAAGTCTGACACTGTTTCCACTGTTTCTCCATCTATTTCCCATGTAGTGATGGGACCAGATGCCATGATCTTCGTTTTCTGAATGTTGAGCTTTAAGTCAACCTTTTCACTCTCCACTTTCACTTTCATCAAGAGGCTTTTTAGCCCCTCTTCACTTTCTGCCATAAGGGTGGTGTCATCTGCATATCTGAGGTTATTGATATTTCTCCCGGCAATCCCGATTCCAACTTGTGTTTCTTCCAGTCCAGCATTTCTCATGATGTACTCTGCATATAAGTTAAATAAGCAGGTTGACAATATACAGCCTTGATGGACTCCTTTTCCTATTTGGAACCAGTCTGTTGTTCCATGACCAGTTCTAACTGTTGCTTCCTGACCTGCATACAAATTTCTCAAGAGGCAGATCAGGTGGTCTGGTATTCCCATCTCTTTCAGAATTTTCCACAGTTATTGTGATCTACACAGTCAAAGGCTTTGGCATAGTCAAGAAAGCAGAAATAGATGCTTTTCTGGAACTCTCTTGCTTTTTCCATGATCCAGCAGGCAGTTATAAAAAGAAGAACTGAGGACTTTTTATGTTTGAGTGATAATAACCTCAACACTTGAAAATACCTTTAGAGCAAACATACAAAACATATCAAACCAACCACTAAGCAAAGAAATAGGGGTAAAGAGACATGATTCAGAGAGGCTACTTTATCATGATTCTAGCTAAAGATGTGATTCTGAGAGACAAAACAAATCCTAATAGCCCTCAACTGGTTCAGTATCATCTTCAAATGAGAAAATGGCATAGGAATTTGCAGTCAAAATCCTAAGCAGCAGGCACTTACCTGAAGTACTCTCTTGCCTGGAGTACCCTCTCTGTTGATGAGACCTCTCAGGAAACCAGAGAAATAGTAAACCGATGGACATGTTTTAAACTGTTTCAGGACTGATCCTTGCCAGCAGTATCTCAACTACCATAACTAATCTCCTCCTGAATGGTCTCATATCTAATTGATTTTTGGTGGCATTGAGTGCTCTTTTTTTGAATAACCTTATACTCTGCACTACAGTCATGAGAAATAAAGGTGGAAAGGCACATTCTGAACAAAGAGACAATTAAGAAAAATTATCTTAATTTCTTTTTTATTCAGGTACCTTATATCATGCTTCCTACCAAGGCCACTTTTTGATATGGCTAATGCTGTCAAACAAGAAAGATGGAAAAGGATTAATTAATCAATATCTCCTAAGGGCTTTTAGCTAAAAGGCTAACACAAAGGCCAAGCACTGTCATTATCATTGTTTGGTCTGATTATGGAGATTATGTGTCCTAGAAGAAAAATGTCAGAAGGGAGACATTCCCATTAATTTGCATTGTTAATATAACTGTTGACAGCAAATAAAAGTTTGCATATCTGAATCAGATCCCCCAACAACAAAAATCCAGCTGTCTTATAGATTGATGTATTTGATTAAGCTAATTTGTTACAGCCAGAATCATCATTGTCATTCAACAATAACATTAAATATCCATTCACTAGAGCTCAAGAACTATGCGTATGAAGTATAGAGCTCAGGAGGATACATGAAAACATTTGTAGCTCTTCAGTGAGTGCACAAATAACAGAGGCCGATATTTACAGCATCAATCTTAGAAACTTTTAGTTTTTCACATAAAAAAGATATAAAAACATTACCATAATTCAGATTAAAATAAAGTAATATCCACGAATACATTTATAAGTACATAAAGCTCTAGGAAAGAAAATATTTTATTAAAAATACTCTAGACTATCACTTAAAATCTTTAACTGAACATTTAAATTTGACCTTTAAGGTTTCTATGAAGCATTTTGAAATTGTAAATGCATAGAATACATTGATTTAAATGTTTATTATCTTGATTTATAAACTTTCCCAGGTGGCATTAGCAGTAAAGAACCTTCCTGCCAATGAAGCAGACAAAAGAAATTCCGGTTCAATCCCTGGGTTGGGAAGATCCTCTGGAGAAGGTAATGGCAACCCCAATCCAGCATTCTTGCCTAGGAAATCCCATGGACAGTGAAGCCTGGTGGGCTACAGTCCATAGTGTCGCAAAGAGTCAGACACCACTGAGTGACAACGCATAAGCTTTAAACTTGGAACTACAATATGTAGGTATTAGTTTATAATCTTGCCCCAATCCTGAGTTTGCAAGGAACACGTCTGACTTTTTAAGTTTAGAATTATCTGACTCCCTTTGGTTTGATTGTAAGATTGTAGTTTCACAGAGAGGGCTGGCTCTGAGTGTGCTCCCCTCAACCTGCTTCCACCACCTGAATCTCATGTTATTTTCCCCTTGTGTAGATTTACAATAATATTTTCAGAAGCTATGATATCCGAGCAGAACATTTCAATTATTTAATGAATAAACCCCCAGTAGTATATTATAATAGTATTTGTATGTTGGTGGTGATGTAATCACTAACTCCTGTCTGATTTGTGACCCCATGGATTGTAGCCCACCCACCAGGCACCTCTGAACATGATATTTCCCAGGCCAGAATACTGGAGTGGGTTGCCATTTCCTTTTCCAGGGGATCTTTCCAACCCAGGAATTGAACCCATGTCTCCTGCTTGGAAGGCAGATTCTTTACCACTGAACCACCTAAGAGGTCACATTATTATATATAATATATGTAATAGTATAAACTATTATAGTATTGCTATATGTGCTTATACATGTTATGTGTGAATATATTTCTATGGAGAGAGGGTACATTGAAAATCAAGGAATACAATATAAAAATTAATTTTAAGAACAAATGCATGCTGAAACATCAAATAGACTATTTTTTTACTATGATTCACTGAAATTAGAAATCAATGAACCTTTCCAAAGCTAGGTTGAGGGGAGAGCAGCTGTGTCTTGGGAGCCAGGCTGTTAGGGTGGAGCTGCGGACGCCGCGCGAGCGTCGCCGGGCTCTTCTCTGGAGACCAAAGCGAGGACAAGGGGTGGCTGGGCCCAGGCCGGAGCGGCGAGCGGGGCCGAGCTGAGAGGAGCCGCTCTGGGCACCCCTGCCGCCGTGCGCCTCAGTGGTCTGGGCCAAGGGAAGGACTCGCAGCTGCTGGGCTCGCACCGCTGTCAGTGCGGCGGGGTGCGCGAGCAGTGCGGGCGCAGGGCGGACAGAGCTGAGGGAACCCGAGGGGGCGACGGGGGCGACTCCCGCGCGTGTACTCAGCTCCTCACGCTGCGGCCAGGGCCGCCTTCTTCCTCCCTCCCTCTCTCCCTCCCTTCCGCCCCCGAGTGCGGTGGCACGGCCTCCTTCCGCGCCGCGCGGCTTCCTCCAGACCTCAGCGCAGGTGAGCCCTCTTCCCTGAGGCAGTTGGTGCTGACCCTGTAACAAAAAAGAAGAACTTGCCAGCTGAGCTCAGCCTTGCTACTGGACGGCTTCACAAAAGAGGTGATATTTAAAGGGACATCTGGGCGCCGAGTAAATACCACAAACAGCTTCGGAGTACTGGCGGAGGACGTCGGACACCCAGAAAAGCAACTCACTGCCTTCTAAAGGAGGTAGGAAAGAATATAGAAGCCAGAGAGAGACAAAGAGGGAGGGGCGGACCTCTGTCCGAGGAAGGAAGTCTTAAAAAGAGAAGTTTCCAAACACCAGGAAACACTCTCCCTGCGGAATCTGCGCCGAACCTGGGAAACACGGAGACTATCATAACAGGGAGGAGAACAGTTGAGCAATTAGAACCCACAGACTGCGGGCCCTGCGGTAACTTCCGCAGCGGAGAAGCACCGCTGCAAACGCCCGCATCTGCCATTGGGGAGCCGGGGCTGGGCAGGGAGACGCCTTGGCCGTTCCCACGCGGGACGCTCCCCTGCCGGCGGTCCGCAGAGGGACGCTCCCCCGCGGGACTCTCCCCCACTGGACGCTCCCCCGCCGGCCACTCCTGCGCAGGCGTGCCCCCGCCCGCTGTGCCGGCGGCTCCCACGAGGGCCACCCCATCCCCCTCCCCCCACCCACCCGCCCCCCATTCCCGTCGCCGGCCCCCTCCCCTTCTGCGGGCCTCAGCGCAGACTTCGTTTGCCTGATTGTCTGGAGTGCTGCCTAACTGGAGTAATTTGGGCCGGCAATACAGATTGTGCAGCGCCGACCACACGAGTGGCGGGCCTTGGCCCAGAACACCGCCGAACCGTGCACAGAGCAAGGGACTATACAGACCAACTACAGAGAAAGGGGCCTATAGATCTTGAGAAATTTAAGCCGGAACAAGGAACTAGCTGAAAATGAACTGAACCCACAACAATAATAGAGAAACTCTTATATATATTGTTACTATTTTACCATCATTATTTCCTTTTTTTTTTCTTTTCTTTTTTTAATATACATATATTTTTTTAATTTTTATTATTTTTTAATTGGAAAAAGGAAAACAAAATTTTTTTTTCCTTTTAATTTTTTTTTCTTGTTGTTTGTTTTGTTTCTTTTATTTTTATTTTTTTTTTTATCCTCTAGTACTTCTTTAATCTCCACGTTTAGATATAACTTTTGCGACCCTGTTGTTGTTTTTTTTTTTTTTTTTTCCTTTTTGTCCTTTGCTTTTTTCCTTTCCTTTTTCTTTTCTTTACTGATTACTGACTAGATCTGTTTCTCTCCTTCACACTCCCTCCTTTTATCCTCCTGACCACCACTGTCTCCTTCCTCCCTTTTTCCTTCTCTGTATAATTCCGTGAACATCTCTGAGCGGTCCAGTTGTGGAATGCATTATAGAAGAAGAAGTTTTTGAGACTACTGTAAAAATAAGACCAATAACTGGAACCAGGAGGCTTAAGTCCATACCCTGATCCCACGAAACACTAATTGACAGGAGCTCATTAAAAGCCTCCATACCTACTCTGAAACCAAGCATCACACAAAGACCAGCAAGTTCCACAACAAGACATACCAAGCAAATTCTCCAGAAAAACAAGAACACAGCCTGAGCTCCAATACACAGGCTACACAAAGCGACCCCAAAACATAGACATCTCATAACTCACTACTAGACACTCCACTGCACCCCAGAAAAAAGAAATCCAGCTCCACCCACCAGAACACCGATACAAGCTTCCATAAACAAGAAACCTCGACAAGCCACCGGTACAAACCCACATATAGTGCAGAAACACCACAATAAAGAGAACTCCACAGACTACCAGAATACAGTAAAGACGCCCCAAACTTAGCAATTTAAACAAGATGAAAAGACAGAAGAATTCCCAGCAGGTAAAGGAACAGGATAATTACCCACCAAACCAAACAAAAGAGGAAGAAATAGCGAACCTACCTGATAAAGAATTCCGAATAATGATAGTGAAATTAATCCAAAATCTGGAAAGCAAAATGGAATCATGGATAAATAGCCTGGAGAAAAGCATTGAGAAGATGCAAGAAAGATTTAACAAGGACCTAGAAGAAATAAAAAAGAGTCAATATATAATGAATAATGCAATAAATGAGATCCAAAACACTCTGGAGGCAACAAATAGTAGAATAACAGAGGCAGAAGATAGAATTAGCGAATTAGAAGATAGAATGGCAGAATTAAAGGAATCAGAGGAGAAAAAAGAAAAACGAATTAAAAGAAATGAGGACAATCTCAGAGACCTCCAGGACAATATTAAACGTTACAATATTTGAATCATAGGAGTCCCAGAAGAAGAAGACAAAAAGAAAGGCCATGAGAAGATACTAGAGGAGATAATAGTTGAAAACTTCCCTAAAATGGGGAAGGAAATAATCACTCAAGTCCAAGAAACCCAGAGAGTCCCAAATAGGATAAACCCAAGACGAAACACCCCAAGACACATATTAATCAAATTAACAAAGATCAAACACAAAGAACAAATATTAAAAGCAGCAAGGGAAAAACAACAAATAACACACAAGGGAATTCCCATAAGGATAACAGCTGATCTTTCAATAGAAACTCTCCAAGCCAGGAGGGAATGGCAAGACATACTTAAAGTGATGAAAGAAAAGAACCTACAGCCCAGATTATTGTACCCAGCAAGGATCTCATTCAAATATGAAGGAGAAATCAAAACCTTTACAGACAAGCAAAAGCTGAGAGAATTCAGCACCACCAAACCAGCTCTCCAACAAATACTAAAGGACATTCTCTAGACAGGAAACACAAAAAGGATATATAAATTCAAACCCAAAACAACAAAGTAAATGGCAACGGGATCATATTTATCATTAATTACCTTAAATGTAAATGGGTTGAATGCCCCAACCAAAAGACAGAGACTGGCTGAATGGATACAAAAACAAGACCCCTCCATATGCTGTCTACAAGAAACCCACCTCAAAACAGGGGACACATACAGACTGAAAGTCAAGGGCTGGAAAAAGATTTTCCACGCAAATAGAGACCAAAAGAAAGCAGGAGTAGCAATACTCATATCAGATAAAATAGACTTTAAAACAAAGGATGTGAAAAGAGACAAAGAAGGTCACTACCTAATGATCAAAGGATCAATCCAAGAAGAAGACATAACAATTATAAATATATATGCACCCAACTTAGGAGCACCACAATATATAAGACAAATACTAACAAGTATGAAAGGAGAAATCAACAATAACACAATAATAGTGGGAGACTTTAATACCCCACTCACACCAATGGATAGATCAACTAAACAGAAAATTAACAAGGAAACACAAACTTTAAACGATACAATAGACCAGTTAGAACTAATTGATATCTATACGACATTTCATCCCAAAACAATGAATTTCACCTTTTTCTCAAGTGCACACGGAACCTTCTCCAGGATAGACCACATCCTGGGCCATAAATCCAGCCTTGGTAAGTTCAGAAAAATTGAAATCATTCCAACCATTTTTTCTGACCACAATGCAGTAAGAGTAAATCTCAATAACAGGAGAAAATCTATTAAAAAGACCAACATATGGAGGCTGAACAACACACTCCTGAATAACCAACAAATCACAGAAGAAATCAAAAAAGAAATCAAATTCTGCATAGAAACGAATGAAAATGAAAACACTACAACCCAAAACCTGTGGGACACTGTAAAAGCAGTCCTAAGGGGAAAGTTCATAGCAATACAGGCATACCTCAAGAAACAAGAAAAAAGCCAAATAAATAACCTAACTCTACACCTAAAGCAACTGGAAAAGGAAGAAATGAAGCACACCAAGGTTAGTAGAAGGAAAGAAATCCTAAAAATTAGGGCAGAAATAAATGCAAAAGAAACAAAAGAAACCATAGCAAAAATTAACAAAGCCAAAAGCTGGTTCTTTGAAAGGGTAAATAAAATTGACAAACCACTAGCCAGACTCATCAAGAAACAAAGGGAGAAAAATCAAATCAATAAAATTAGAAATGAAAATGGAGAGATCACAACAGACAGCACAGAAATACAAAGGATCATAAGAGACTACTATCAACAATTATATGGCAATAAAATGGACAATGTGGAAGAAATGGACAAATTCTTAGAAAAGTACAACTTCCAAAAACTGGATCAGGAAGAAATAGAAAATCTTAACAGACCCATCACAAGCACGGAAATTGAAACTGTAATCAGAAATCTTCCAGCAAACAAAAGCCCAGGTCCAGACGGCTTCACAGCTGAATTCTACCAAAAATTTAGAGAAGCGCTAACACCTATCCTACTCAAACTGTTCCAGAAAATTGCAGAAGAAGGCAAACTTCCAAACTCATTCTATGAGGCCACCATCACCCTAATACCAAAACCTGACAAAGATCCCACAAAAAAAGAAAACTACAGGCCAATATCACTGATGAACATAGATGCAAAAATCCTTAACAAAATTCTAGCAATCAGAATCCAACAACACATTAAAAAGATCATACATCATGACCAAGTGGGCTTTATCCCAGGAATGCAAGGATTCTTCAATATCCGCAAATCAATCAACGTAATACACCACATTAACAAACTGAAGAATAAAATCCATATGATTATCTCAATAGATGCAGAGAAAGCCTTTGACAAAGTTCAACATCCATTTATGATAAAAACTCTCCAGAAAGCAGGAATAGAAGGAACATACCTCAACATAATAAAAGCTATATATGACAAGCCCACAGCAAACATTATCCTCAATGGTGAAAAACTGAAAGCATTTCCTCTAAAGTCAGGAACAAGACAAGGATGCCCACTTTCACCATTACTATTCAACATAGTTTTGGAAGTTTTGGCCACAGCAATCAGAGCAGAAAAAGAAATAAAAGGAATCCAAATTGGAAAAGAAGAAGTAAAACTCTCACTATTTGCAGATGACATGATCCTCTACGTAGAAAACCCTAAAGATTCCACCAGAAAACTACTAGAACAGATCAATGAATATGGTAAAGTTGCAGGATATAAAATTAACACACAGAAATCCCTTGCATTCCTGTACACTAATAACGAGAAAATAGAAAGAGAAATTAAGGAAACAATTCCATTCACCATTGCAATGAAAACAATAAAATACTTAGGAATATATCTTCCTAAAGAATCTAAAGACCTATATATAGAAAACTATAAAACACTGGTGAAAGAAATCAAAGAGGACACTAATAGATGGAGAAATATACCATGTTCATGGATTGGTAGAATCAATATAGTGAAAATGAATATACTACCCAAAGCAATTTATAGATTCAATGCAATCCCCATCAAGCTACCAACGGTATTCTTCACAGAGCTAGAACAAATAATTTCTCAATTTGTATGGAAATACAAAAAACCTCGAATAGCCAAAGCTATCTTGAGAAAGAAGAACGGAACTGGAGGAATCAACCTGCCTGACTTCAGGCTCTACTACAAAGCCACAGTCATCAAGACAGTATGGTACTCGCACAAGGACAGAAATATAGATCAATGGAACAAAATAGAAAGCCCAGAGATAAATCCACGCACATACGGTCACCTTATCTTCGACAAAGGAGGCAAGAATATACAATGGATTAAAGACAATCTCTTTAACAAGTGGTGCTGGGAAAACTGGTTGAACACTTGTAAAAGAATGAAACTAGAAGACTTTCTAACACCATACACAAAAATAAACTCAAAATGGATTAAAGAGCTAAATGTAAGACCAGAAACCATAAAACTCCTAGAGGAAAACATAGGCAAAACACTCTCTGACTTACATCACAGCAGGATCCTCTATGACCCACCTCCCAGAATATTGGAAATAAAATCAAAAATGAACAAATGGGACCTAATCAAACTTAAAAGCTTCTGCACAACAAAGGAAACTATAAGCAAGGTGAAAAGACAGCCTTCAGAATGGGAGAAAATAATAGCAAATGAAGCAACTGACAAACAACTAATCTCAAAAATATACAAGCAACTTCTACAGCTCAATTCCAGAAAAATAAATGACCCAATCAAAAAATGGGCCAAAGAACTCAATAGACATTTCTCCAAAGAAGACATACAGATGGCTAACAAACACATGAAAAGATGCTCAACATCACTCATTATTAGAGAAATGCAAATCAAAACCACTATGAGATACAATTTCACGCCAATCAGAATGGCTGCTATCCAAAAGTCTACAAGCAATAAATGCTGGAGAGGGTGCGGAGAGAAGGGAACCCTCTTGCACTGTTGGTGGGAATGCAAACTAGTACAGCCACTATGGAGAACAGTATGGAGATTCCTCAAAAAACTGGGAATAGAACTGCCTTATGATCCAGCAATCCCACTGCTGGGCATATACACTGAGAAAACCAGAATTGAAAGAGACACCTGTACCCCAATGTTCATAGCAGCACTGTTTGCAATAGCCAGAACGTGGAAGCAACCTAGATGTCCATCCACAGATGAATGGATAAGCAAGCTGTGGTACATATACACAATGGAGTATTACTCAGCCATTAAAAAGAATACATTTGAATCAGTTCTAAGGAGGTGGATGGAACTGGAGCCTATTATACAGAGTGAAGTAAGCCAGAAACAAAAACACAAATACAGTATACTAACGCATATATATGGAATTTAGAAAGATGGTAAAAAATAACCCTATTTACGAGACAACAAAAGAGACACTGATGTATAGACCAGACTTTTGGACTCTGGGACCGGGAGAGGGTGAGATGATTGGGGAGAATAGCATTGAAATATGTATAATATTATATCTGAAATGTATTAATTGTTCAAACTAAACACTATCATGTTACAATTTGTTCATACTAGATGTTTGTAATGTTTCTGATAATCAATAAAAGAGATTCTTGATCAAAAAAAAAAAAAGAAATCAATGGTAAAAAGAGAGATTAAAATGTTCTCATATTTAGAAATTAACAACAAAAATCCCACAAAAATAAACTCATATACCTAAATGTAAAACACAAAACTCTAAATCATCTGGAAGATGAGACAAGAAAAAAATAAATCTCAATAACCTTGACTCTGGCGATGCAACCAGATACAATACAAAAAGCGCAATCCATTAAAAAAAAAAATTGGACCTTATAAAAATTTTAAAATCCACTCTGTGAAAGACACTGTGAAAAAATTAAAAAGACAAACCACAGACTGGAAGAAAATATGTGCAAAACACATATCTGAAAAAAAAATTGAATTAAAAATACACAACTCTCAAAATTAAACAGCAACAGCACAATTGAAAAATGAGCAAAAGATCAGAATAACTCTCTCAGAAAACAAGACATACAGATGGCAAATCAGCATATGAAATGATGCTCAATGTCATATGTTATTGGCAAAGTGCAAATTAAAACAACCATGATATTCTATTACCTATCTAAAAGAGTGGCTAAAATTCAAAACACTGAAAGAAACAATTGCTGATGATGATGTGGAGCAACAAGGATTCTCATTCATTGCTTGCAGATATATAGAATGGCACAGCCACCTTGTGGGCTTACCTGTGGTTCAGACAGTAAAGAATCTGCCTGCAATCCAGGAGACCCAGGTCCAACCCCTGGGTGGGAAGATCCTCTGGAGAAGGGAATGACAACACACTCTAATATTCTTGCCAGGAGAATCCCATGGACAGAGAAGCCTGGCGTCTACAGTCCATGGAGTTGTAGAGAGTCAGACACGACTGAGTGACTGAGACTTTCACAACTACGTTAGAAGACAGTTTGGTGTTTTCTTGCAAAGCTAAACATGATCTTACTATACAATCTAACAATTGTAACCCTAAATATTTAGCCAAATAAGCTGAAAATGTACGTCTACACAAAAACCTGAACATGAATGTTTATAGTAACTTTCAACTGTGTGATGGGATTTGTTTTTAGCCATATGAAGGCTTTTAAGTTACAAATGGTTGCTCAGACTCCTGACACTGTGGCAACTTCCTCCAACTACTACTTGGGGACCTTGGATCAGAAACTCTCAATATGAGGCTTAGGAGAATATGTTGCCTCACCAATTTAAGGACAATGTCCCTTTCCCTAGGAAACATAATTCTCTTAAAAGAAAAAAATGGGGGGCGGGGAGCGGAATGAGAGGGTAACAGGTAGGAAGGCTAGGAGTCTCCAAATGGAGAAAATAGGCTGCAAGTGTCAGACATTTTTTTCTCTCCCTCTTAAGGGGCAGAAGAAAACAAACTAGAAGTGTCAGATTTTTGGCTTCCTTGATAGCTTATTGGTAAAAAATCCCCCTGCAATGCAGGAGACTCTGGTTTAATTCCTGGGTTGGGAAAATCCCCTGGAGAAGGGAAAGGCTATCCAATCCAGTATTCTGGCCTGGAGAATTCTATGGACTGTATAGCCCATGGGGTTGTAAAGAGTCAGACATGACTAAGTGACTTTAAATGTAATGTAATTTATTTATAATTGCCAATATTTCAAAGTAGTCATGACATTCTTCAATAGATGAATGATTTAAAAATTGCATTGTATCCTTAAAATGGGGTATTGCTCAGTGATAAAAGGAAATAGGCTGTTGTTGTTCAATTGCTAAGTCATGTTTGACTATTTGTGACTCCATGAACTGCAACAGACCAGGCTTCCCTGTCCTCCAGTATCTCCCAGAGTTTGCTTAAACTCATATTCATTGAATCCGTGATGCTATCCAGCCATCTCATCCTCTATCACCCACTTTTCCTCCCATCCTCAGTCTTTCTCATAATTAGGGTCTTTGCCAGTGAGTCAGCTGGTAGACAAATTATTGGAACTTCAGTTTTAGCATCATCCTTTGCAATGAATATTTAGGGTTGATTCCCTTTAGAATTGACTGATTTTATCTTATTGTAGTCCAAAAGACTCTCAAGAGTTTTGTCCAGCACCACAATTTGAAAGCACCAGTTCTTTGGTGCTCAGACTTATTTATGGTCCAACTCTCACAACTGTACATGTTTACTGAAAAAAACATAGTTTTGACTATATGAACTTTTATCAGCCAAGTTATTCTCATTTTATTTATTTATTTTTTTATTTTTTGATATGCTGTCGAGGTTTGTCATAGCTTTCTTTCCATGGAGCAAGCATCTTTTAAATTTCATGCCTGGAGTCACTGTCCATGGCAATATTGAAGTCAAAGAAAAGAAAATTGTCACTCTCCACTTTTTCCCCTTCTATTTGGCATGAAGAGATGGGACCAGATTCACGATCTTCATTTTATTAATGCTGAGTTTCAGGCCAGCTTTGTCACTCTTTTCTTTCACCTTCATCAGGAGACTCTTGAGTTCCTCTTCAATTTCTACCATTAGACTGATATCATCTGCATATCTGAGCCTGTTGATATTTCTCCCGGTAATCTTGAAAGTGGAGAGTGAAAAAGTTGGCTTAAAGCTCAACATTCAGAAAACGAAGATCATGGCATCTGGTCCCATCACTGCATGGGAAATAGATGGGGAAACAGTGGAAACAGTGTCAGACTTTGTTTTTCTGGGCTCCAAAATCACTGCAGATGGTGACTGCAGCCATGAAATTAAAAGACGCTTGCTCCTTGGAAGGAAAGTTATGACCAACCTAGATAGCATATTCAAAAGCAGAGACATTACTTTACCAACAAAGGTTCGCCTAGTCAAGGCTATGGTCTTTCCTGTGGTCATGTATGGATGTGAGAGCTGGACTGTGAAGAAGGCTGAGCGCCGAAGAATTGATGCTTTTGAACTGTGGTGTTGGAGAAGACTCTTGAGAGTCCCTTGGACTGCAAGAAGATTCAACCAGTCCATTCTAAAGGAGATCAATCCTGGAATTTCTTTAGAAGGAATGATGCTAAAGCTGAAACTCCAGTATTTTGGCCACCTCATGCGAAGAGTTGACTCATTGGAGAAGACTCTGATGCTGGGAGGGATTGAGGGCAGGAGGAGAAGGGGACGACAGAGGATGAGATGGCTGGATGGCATCACTGACTCGATGGATGCGAGTCTGAGTGACCTCCGGGTGCTTGTGATGGACAGGGAGGCCTGGCGTGCTGCGGTTCATGGGGTCACAAAGAGTCGGACACGACTGAGCGACTGATCTGATCTGATCTGAATCTTGACTCCAGCTTGTGATTCATCCAGCCCTGCATTTCACACAGTAGGTTCTACATAGAAGTTAAATAAGCATGTAACAACACATAGGCTTGTATTCCTTTACCAATTTTGTACTGGTCTGTTGTTTCATGTCTGGTTCTAACTGTTGCTTCTTAACACTCATACATGTTTCTCAGGTGACAAGCAAGGTGGTCTGGTCCTCCCATCTTTTTAAGAATTTTCCACAGTTTCTTGTGATCCATACAGTCAAAGGTTTTAACATAGTCAATGAAGCAAAGGTAGATTTTTTTCTGAAACTCCCTTGCTTTCTCCATTATTCAATGAATGTTTTCAGTTTGATCTCTGCTTCCTCTTCTTATTCAAAACCAAGTTTGTACATTTGCAAGGTCATGGTTTACATACTATTAAAGCCTAGTTTGAAGGATTTTGAGCATTATCTTACTGGGCTTCCCTGATAGCTCAGAGAATCTGCCTGCAATGCAAGAGACCCTGGTTCTATTCCTGGGTCAGGAAGGTTTGCTGGAGAAGGAATAGGCTACCCACTCCAGTATTCTTGGGCTTCCCTTGTGACTCAACTGATAAAGAATCTGCCAGCAATGCGGGAGACCTGGATTCAATCTCTGGCTTGGGAAGATCCCCTGGAGAACAGAAAGGCTACCCACTCCAGTATTCTGGCCTGGACAATTTCATGGGCTCTATAGCTTTAAGGATTTTGAGCATTATCTTACTAGCATGTAAAATGAGTGCAATTGCATGACAGTTTGAACATTATTCTGCATTTCACTTCTTCACTGGAATGAAAACTGACCTTCTCCAGTCCAATGGCCACTGCCGAGTTTTCCAATTTGCTGACATATTGAATGCAGCACTTTAATAGCAATATCTTTTAGGATTGTAAATAGCTCATCTGGAAATGAGTTACCTACCCAGAAAAATACCTGGAAGAAACAAATGCATATTTCTGGGTTAACGAAACCAGTCTGAAAGGGTAACATACTGTATTATTTTAATTATATGATGCCGTAGAAAACATAAAACTATGAAGACAGTACAAGGATCAGAGGTTGCCAAGACCTAGAAGACAGGAAGACAGTAGGAATGAATAAGTTCAGCAGGGAGGATTTTTAGGCCAATAAAACTATTCTTTATGAGTTTTTAATAGTGAACATATGACATTATGCATTTGGCTGAATCCACAGAACTGCACAAGGCAAAAAGTAAACTCTAATGTAAACTATGACTTCACTTAATAATAATGTATCAATATCAGTTCTTCAATTATAGCAAATATACCTCCTTATTGCGTGACATTTATATTAAAATAAACTGTGGGCAGAGAAAGAGATCATATGAGAATTCTCTGTATTTTCTGTTTATTTTTTCTGTAATTCTAAAACTGCTCTGAAAAATCAGGTGTATTAGTTTTTTTTTTTTTTTTTTTTTTTAAATTTTTTTAATATTTTATTTTATTTTTTGCTTAACTTTACAATATTGTATTGCTTTTACTATACATCGAGATGGATCCGCCACCAGTATACACGTGTTCCCCATCCTGAACCCTCCTCCCTCCCCCCTTCCCACACCCTCCCTCCAGGTCATCCCAGTGCTCTAATCCCAGGCTTCCGTTATAGGGCATCATACCTGGACTCACTCATTTCAGATATGATATTATACATATTTCAATGCTATTCTCCCCAATCATCCCACCCTCTCCCGGTCCCAGAGTCCAAAAGTCTGTTCTATACATCAGTGTCTCTTTTGCTGTCTCGTAAATAGGGTTATTTTTACCATCTTTCTAAATTACATATATATGTGTCAGTATACTGTATTTGTGTTTTTGTTTCTGGCTTACTTCACTCTGTATAATAGGCTCCAGTTCCATCCACCTCCTTAGAACTGATTCAAATGTATTCTTTTTAATGGCTGAGTAATACTCCATTGTGTATATGTACCACATCTTGCTTATCTATTCATCTGTGGATGGACATCTAGGTTGCTTCCACGTCCTGGCTATTGTAAACAGTGCTGCTATGAACATTGGGGTACACGTGTCTCTTTCAATTCTGGATTTCTCAGTGTGGATGCCCAGCAGTGGGATTGCTGGATCGTAAGGTATTAGTTTTTTAAAAGAGCAAGATTAAAGCAGAAGTCATACATAACAATATATTTAGAACTTCATCATTACATACAAATATGTCAAAGGCAATGGTTAAAAGAAATATTTTTAAACAAAATTTATACTATTTGTAAATTAAATGTAAAAATACATAACATGTGATAAATAGATACATAGATGATCGGCTAACAAGAGCAAATAATCTAATTCCAACCTAACTTGACTCTAGTGATAGGTAGCAGTATATCTTCAACTCAAAGATACCACAAGATTAATTTTTTCATACATATCAGCTAGTGATTTTGCTCAAATTTAAATATATATATATATATATATATATATATATATATATATACACACACAAAGGAGTTAAAATTTTGGTGAATGTGTGAACTTATTAAACTCATGCATGTGCATATTTTTCCTACAAATTTCTTTCATTAATGAGACAGGTACCTCAGTACATTCCTACTGTCCATGTTCCATGTCACTCTCACATTCTTCTCCTCCTCCTCTACTCCTATCCTGCTCTTTAACACTGTAAGGTATTTCACCTGTAGGCATGTGGGCAATCCAGCTTCTACATATAAGACCCATTCACAATTCTTGCATGTAATTACCCACTAGCCACTATCCAGTCTAGAGCTGTGTGCACCAGAAGCAGTTTGATTTTGGGGGACAAACCAGAGCAGCCCTGAAAAACAAATAGCTCGAGGACATTTTAGCAGAAAATTCTGGGGCCCTAGGTACCTGAAATATTGTCTAGAACTAAGTGGAGGGTGGGGGTAGGAGGGTGGGGGGGTTGTGAGCAGAGAGCACATGGAAATATTTAATGTTCTTGATGAGGAAGTCCTCTTGGTCCCTTAGGTTCTTTCCCCTGGAAGAAGGACACAGCCAGAGGATGATAGGAGTGGGCAGCTATAAAGCATAAAGACCCTTTTGCTTGAGTCTTCAAGTATGTCTGATTAGAGTTAGAGATATGTAAATAACCTCCAAGGCATCCATCAGGAAGCCACAGATCAGAGGTCTATGCTACAACATTAATGTATCTTGTCCTGTGGTCATGTATGGATGTGAGAGCTGGACTGTGAGGAAGGCTGAGCGCCGAAGAATTGATGCTTTTGAACTGTGGTGTTGGAGAAGACTCTTGAGAGTCCCTTGGACTGCAAGAAGATCCAACCAGTCCATTCTGAAGGAGATCAATCCTGGAATTTCTTTAGAAGGAATGATGCTAAAGCTGAAATTCCAGTATTTTGGCCACCTCATGCGAAGAGTTGACTCATTGGAGAAGACTCTGATGCTGGGAGGGATTGAGGGCAGGAGGAGAAGGGGACGACAGAGGATGAGATGGCTGGATGGCATCACTGACTCGATGGATGCGAGTCTGAGTGACCTCTGGGAGCTGGTGATGGACAGGGAGGCCTGGCGTGCTGCGGTTCATGGGGTCGCAAAGAGTCGGACACGACTGAGCGACTGATCTGATCTGATAATGCAAATGTGTGAAAAGAGTCCTGAAAAGAATGAGATCTGTTGAAAAAATTATTTAAATTTAAAATATCTAAAAACACCACTTTTTAGAAAATGTACATACCTAAGCAAATATTAAATCTATGAGTGTGAGCACCTATAAAGGTAAATGGAATGGAGTACAGGCTGGGACTAAGGGAAAGAGAAATAAATACAGTATACCCTGAAATAAGGAGCACATTTAATTCTCCTCTTTCAGTTCAGTTCAGTTCAGTCGCTCAGTCCTGTCCGACTCTTTGCAACCCCATGAATCGCAGCACGCCAGGCCTCCCTGTCTATCACCAACTCCCGGAGATCACTCAGACTCACGTCCATCGAGTCAGTGATGCCATCCAGCCATCTCATCCTCTGTTGTCCCCTTCTCTTCCTGCCCCCAATCCCTCCCAGCATCAGAGTCTTTTCTTATGAGTCAACTCTTTGCATGAGGTGGCCAACTACTGGAATTTCAGCTTTAGCATCATTCCTTGCAAAGAAATCCCAGGGCTGATCTCCTTCAGAATGGACTGGTTGGATCTCCTTGTAGTCCAAGGGACTCTCAAGAGTCTTCTCCAACACCACAGTTCAAAAGCATCAATTCTTTGGCACTCAGCCTTCTTCACAGTCCAACTCTCACATCTATAAATGACTACTGGAAAAACCATAGCTTTGGCTAGACTGACCTTTGTTGGCAAAATAATGTCTCTGCTTTTGAATATGCTATCTAGGTTGGTCATAACTTTCCTTCCAAGGAGTAAGTGTCTTTTAATTTCATGGCTGCAGTCACCATCTGCAGTGATTTTGGAGCCCAGAAAAATAAAGTCTGACACTGTTTCCACTGTTTCCCCCATCTATTTCCCATGAAGTGATGGGACCAGATGCCATGATCTTCGTTTTCTGAATATTGAGCTTTAAGCCAACTTTTTCACTCTCGACTTTCACTTTCATCAAGAGGCTTTTGAGTTCCTCTTGACTTTCTGCCATAAGAGTGGTGTCATCTGCATATCTGAGGTTATTGATATTTCTCCAGGCAAATAATAGCAGAAAGAAAAATATTTTGAAAATAAATACTAAAACCATTTGCTTGCATCTCTTGCATAAGCCTCACCTATCTTACTTCCACTTTTGATTTACCCAGCTCTCTTTGTTTGAAATATGATTCTCCATCCTAGTCTTTGTCTGTAGCTACACTGCTTGCAGTTTAAGCTGAGACCATGTCTTCATTTCTATCTCTTTCAAAAGACTTACTCAGACAATTCTGATTCACTCTAACAGTGTTCTTTCATGACACAGCATACTCCATTTGTTCATTCAACAAACACTTTTAGCCCACCAGGCTCCTCTGTCCATGGGATTCTGCAGGCAAGAATACTGGAGTGGGTTGCCATTTCCTTCTCCAAGGAATCTTCCTGACCCAGGAGTCGAACCCAGGTCTCCTGCATTAGAGGCAGACGCTTTAACCTCTGAGCCACCAGGAAAGCCCCTATTGATACCTAACCGTTCTCAAACCAATACACTGGTATTCTTGGAGAAAAGGTAAGTAACAATTTCCATGGTTTAATGAGCTGACAGTCTAGAAACTAAACACCCAGACAAATGCAATACATAAATACAGATTGAATTTAACATAAGATGCTATGAGTGCTGAAATATACTGTGAATATTAAACCCTGTTCTCCATTATTAGGCCAATATTTTACATAAATTATATAATGGTTAATATTAAATATTGATAATAATATTATAGCATGTTAGTAACACTGCTTCTGCTGCTGCTAAGTCACTTCAGCCGTGTCTGACTCTGTGCGACCCCATAGACAACATCACACCAGGCTCCCCTGTCCATGGGATTTTCCAGGCAAGAGTACTGGAGTGGGTTACCATTTCCTTCTTCAATGTATGAAAGTGAAAAGGCAAAGTGAAGCCACTCAGTTGTGTCCAACTCTTAGCGACCCCAAGGACTGTAGCCCACCAAGCTCCTCCATCCGTGGGATTTTCCAGGCAAGAGTACTGGAGTGGGTTGCCATTGTCTTCTCCATTAGTAACACTAACATCAACTAATACTATAAATGTCAGTATTAATAAAATTACACCTTGTTATAATAAGTGTAACCAAATAAACCTTGATACAAAACCTGCTAAAAGTCTTTGTTTATATCAACCACTCCTCTGAAATCTTCTTATTGTTGTTCTCTTTTTTATTGTAAATAATCAAAAGTTGCTTATCAATTAGCCACGAAAATTCACTAAGTAATCTCTAGTGGTGATTTATACTGTTGTCAGAAATATGCAAGGAATAAATATGCCTATAATTTTGTTTCTACAACGTGCAAATGTATTTCCATATTTATGGTTCAAGGTTTGCTGATTACTTACAAAGTACGTGACAGCAAGCTTAGGAGATACAAATCCTTAGTCTCTCAAGGGCAGGATCAAAGCTGCATTACCAGTAATCTCCAATCAGCCCACTTTTTTCCAATTTGCAAAAGAAGCCTCAAATTTATCAGTACTCCTGCATTAATGAGACAATTGCAAGTATAAAATGATAAATAGTAAAGGGTATATTTTAGGAAAGCGTTAGCAGGCATTCAGTGACCAATTTGCCTAGGTGCTTCTATGCTTCCATTCTTTTTTAAGAACTAATTTTAGTAAAGTGGAGTAAACATTTCCTGATATATCGTAGTGATTGCCTCTGACCTACTGTTTGGTTGCTTCATTTAATGTTTATTTATCTTTCTAATATGTTTTCCCCACATGTATTCCTGGGAGAACTATTCCTTATTAGTTTCAGGCTCATTTTCTCTCTCTTAACAATAATGTAAGTATGGATTCTTAATTCCAAGTGAATTTCATTCTACATCATGTTCTGGATATGAAAAAGTGGAAAGTATGTGCAGCATTTGGTAACTCTGAGTTTGCCTCAATATATTTCAGATAACTGTGTGTGACTTCTCCACATTCACTCACTCGTTAAACAAACCTGGGTCAGCTTCCTGGGCATGAGACCTATATATTTACACATGTTCCCATGCTTGGAGAAGGAAATGGTAGCCCACTCCAGTATTCTTGCCTGGAGAATCCCATGGACAGAGAAGCCTGGTAGGCTACAGTCCACAGGGTCACAAAGAGTCGGACACAACTGAGTGACTTAACTCTCACTTTCACTTTCACATGATTAAAAGGACTTCATACTTAGTTTAGTGCTCTGCTATTGCCATCTTGAAATTCTTAATAACTTTTGAAGAAGGATTACTGCATTTTCACTTTGCACTGAGCTACTTAAAAGAGGTAGTCTAATATTTTTAGACTGTATAAAACAAGTATAGAAGAATAACAGAAGGATAAATACAAATGTTAACAGTAGTTATCTTTAGATGACAGTTTAAGAATGACAGTTTAAGAATGATTTTAATTTTTTTTCTTTTTTCTTCCTTCATTTTCTAATTTTCCTGATTTTTGGAGATAAGGAAGATTAAAAGTGTCAGAAATCCCTTAGAATGCAATAAACAGAAGTTATTAGATTATCCTTTTGAGCTAAAGGATATTGATCTGCAATAAACAAGATATATTTTTAGTATAATACTATATTGTGGTATTCTTTATTGAAGTATACTTAGTCTACAATGTGTTACTTAATCTATAATGTGCTAGTTTCAAGTATACAATGTGTTAATTTCAAGTATTCAAGCAAGGTGATTCAGATATAGATATAGATATTCCTTTTCAGATTCTTCTCCACTCTAGGTTACTACAAGACGTTGAGTATAGTTCCCTGTGTCACAAAATATATTCTTGTTATTTACTTATTTTATATATAGTAGTGTGTATATGTTAATCCCAAACTCCTAATTTATCTCTATTCACGCCTCCCTTGTCTCCCTTACCCTTTGATAACCATAAATTTGTTTTCAATGTCTGTAAGTCTATCTCTGTTTTGTAAATAAATTCATTTGTATCAATTTTTAGATTATTCATAGAAGTGAT
This sequence comes from Tragelaphus eurycerus, assembly GCA_935064755.1. Lineage (NCBI taxonomy): Eukaryota > Metazoa > Chordata > Mammalia > Artiodactyla > Bovidae > Tragelaphus > Tragelaphus eurycerus. The sequence goes on from CAKXYN010000004.1 coordinate 11,567,790, forward strand.
ATCATAAGATATTCATCTTTAACTTACTTCACTTTGTGTAATAGTCTCCAGATCCATTCATGTTGCTTCAAATGGTACTGTTTTATAATTATTTATGACTGAGTAATATTCTATTGTATGTGTGTGATATATATATATATATATATATATATATATACACACCACATTGTCTTTATCTATTTATCTGTCTGTGGACAGTTAGGTTGTTTCCATGTCTTGGCTATTGTAAATAGTGCTGCAATGAATATTGAGGTACATGTATCTTTTCAAACCAGAGTTTTCTCCAGATATATGTCCAGGAGTGGGATTGTGGATCATATTACAACTCTATTTTTAGCCTTCTAAGGGGGAGGGGGTTCTCTTTTCATCATACCCTCTCTAGCATTTACTATTTGTGGACTTTTTAATGATAGCCATTCTGACTGGTGTGAAGTGATATGTAACTGTAGTCTTGGTTTGCATTTCTCTAAAAATTTGTGATATTGGGCATCTTTTCATATGCCTGTTGGCCATATGTATGTCTTCTTTGGTGAAATGTCTATTTAGATTTTTTGTCCATTTTTGATTGGATTTTTAAAAGATACTTTCATTTATAAAGGTACAGATAATTTTACATCATAGTAGAACTTCATAGAAAATGAAATATAGTATATTGAACCCAGAAAATATTGATAAAAGTCTTGAATTCTCATAATGGTACTGTGTCACTCTATACAATTTAATTATAGCCTATTTTCCATGAACACCCTCTCCTTTCTTTGTATTTGTTTCTATTTAACACAGCATTGTTTGAGGCTTTAAAAAAAAATTCTAAAAATTGGAAAAAAATTAACAAGAAAAAACTTTTACAATTATTTGGAGAATTGTGTAGCATCAAGGTTTGAGTGTACAGCAAACAAAGTTGGTTTGCAATAGCTCACAGATTTCACTTTCATTGCCATTTTACAATAACTGTACTTTCCCTCTTGAGGGATAAGATTCAGCTAGTAAGTACTTTAAAAGAAAGTAAATAAGAAGAAAGAAATATTTTTATTCTGTTCCTTTCTTTGTCTTTTCAAATTGTTACAGTCTTTCAAGGGTGAATATGCTGGAAATTTTTTTAACTCATTTTCACTTATCTGTATGAATTAAAAGTAATTTATCTTAAAGCCAGGATATAAACAATAAACAAACAGTGTGAGAGCAAATTTGCAATAGTCCTTTCAATCTTTCTGTGGAACACTCTGTATAAGACAGAACTCTAAGGGGAAATTTATATAACATTTCATTCAATTTCTAGAAATAGTCACCAATCAGGATATTTAGACAAATTGCTTTGCTTGGTATGCTTGGAACTACAAGGAAGAAATCAGAAAATCAACACAACTTGATGTTTAATGGTGTAGCCACTAGTGTCAGACTATTGAGGTTAAATTCATAGTCATGTGAATTTGGACAAATATCTTAACTCTTTTTCTGAGCTTTATTCTCCTCAATTGTAAGACAGGGATAATAATAGAATTAAGTGAATTTTAATACATGTTAGAAACAAAAATTCTTGGCACTTTGTGAAGCTCTTCAAAAGTCAGCAATTACTATTGTATACTTTATTTTAATTTAAACATTGTTCTATTCACTGAATTATACAAAATCATCTTCCTTTAAGGGAGAACAATACAAAAAATGTTTATGTCACTAATTTTAAGGCAAAATGATCATAATATCCTAAAATACTGTAACATGGAAAACTCACATTCAACCTTTTATTACTGAAGCAATTCCTCAGCAAAATTTGCATCATTAAAATAAGTTTTCATGTTTATCCTTGTGCAGAACTTATTTATCCCCTTTTTTCCTGGAAGTTGCTATTTTTAGGACTTATATGAAGTGTATTTTTCTGAATAGTGTAACGGGGAATGTAATTTATAACATCATGCAATTCTGATATCCCTCCAGGACTGAAGGACTGTTTTGTTAGCTCTTGCAAGCACTGCTGGTATACACTCTCAACTACTCTCCCGCCTCTCTGATTTAGGGTGATGGAAGTTCAGTTCAGTTCAGTGGCTGACTCGTGTCCAAGTCTTTGCAACCCCATGAGTCGCAACACACCAGGCCTCCCTGTCCATCACCAACTCCCGGAGGTCACTCAGACTCACATCCATCGAGTCAGTGATGCCATCCAGCCATCTCATCCTCTGTCGTCCCCTTCTCCTCCTGCCCCCAATCCCTCCCAGCATCAGAGTCTTTGCCAATGAGTCAACTCTTCGCATGAGGTGGCCAAAGTACTGGAGTTTCAGCTTCAGATCATTCCCTCCAAAGAAATCCCAAGGCTGATCTCCTTCAGAATGGATGGGTTGGATCTCCTTGCAGTCCAAGGGACTCTCAAGAGTCTTCTCCCACACCACAGTTCAAAAGCATCAATTCTTTGGCGCTCAGCCTTCTTCACAGTCCAACTCTCACATCCATACATAAAACCAGGTCCCTTTTTGGGGCAACTGCATCTAATGACTGATGGACCCTCTCTTGCTTCTAAACAGACAACTTAAGATGGCTTTCCAGCTTTAGCACTTCCTGTGTATTGACCGAAGCATTTAAAGGAGACAGCAACTCAGACCAAACTGTCTGCTGACCCATTCCTACTGCTTTCCTTCTCTTCCACTGGAATTGATCCAAATAACAGCTTCTAATAAATTCCTGTCCACTAATCACTGTCTCAAATTCTGCATCTCAAGGAATCTGATCTCTGATATAAGATGAAGCAATTCTAAATGATACCCAGTGCAATACCAAGAGAACGGCCACTGCACTTCAGTGGAATGGAGGTGAAAGATCTGGATGAAAAGAGGCCCAAGTTCTAAAAGGCAAAGACATTAGACTAATTATTTGGATAAAACTGGATGGAGTTTACACATGTTTGATCTTTCTGTGTTGTGGGGGAAAAGCCTAAGAGAGTTTTACTTGGCAGTGATGAGTATGGGAGAAGGTTTAAATTAAAAAAAAAAAGTTTCCTTTTAAAGACTTGGCAGGTAATGTAAGAAAATGGGGTTGTAGAGAACTAGAAGAATACAACCACCCTGTCTGTGAGATTTGGGAAGAAAAAGAAAACTGAAGTAAGTTTCATCTTTGTCAATTCAGGCTGCAGTAACAAGTTAACACAGACTGGGTAGCTTAAACAATAGACAATTAATTCTTACAGTTCTGGAGACTAGAAAGTCTAAGATTAGAGAGTCCCATTCCTGCTTTGGGGCTTCTCTGGTGGCTCAGAGGTTAAAGCACCTGCCTGCACTGAAGGAGACCTGGGTTCGATCCCTGGGTTGGGAAGATCCCCTGGAGAAGGAAATGGCAACCCATTCCAGTATTCTTGCCTGGAGAATCCCATGGACAGAGGAGCCTGGTGGGCTACAGTCCATGGGGTCGCCAAGAGTCGGACACAACTGAGTGACTTCACTTTCTTTCTATTCCTGCTTTAAAATGGCTTCCTTCTTGCTGTATCCTCACATGGCATAAAGGGCTCTAATCTCTTCCAGTTCTTGTAAGGACATTAATCCTGTCATAGGTACTTTACCTTCAAGGTCTCATCTAAACCTCATTAGCTCCCCAAAGCCCCACCTTCAAATACCATCACCTTGGAGATCATGGTCCAATACATAAATTTTCAAGGGGAGATAAGCATTTAGTCTCTTCCAGGTATGGAGAATAAAAATAAACCTTAACTTATCTGTGGAAAGGTAATTTTCAGGTCAGGCAAAGAAACAGAGTAAACATTTGTTTTAAAAGTAAAGAATGCAAGAATATTTATTGGCAACATAGCAGATATTTTAAAGAAAGGAAATGGGAAAAGTTTAGGAAAAAATGGTATAAAAAAAGAGTAAGTCATCTAGTAAAGTAGCTGGATTGGGCTGAATAGGAAAAAATAAATATGCAAGCAGGGGTCTTTGAATAAAAATTGCTGCATACCTTTAAAAGTCTATAGATCTTACAAATGAAGGAAGAAATTTGAATCATAGATGAGGATAGTGTGAATAAATCAAGGCATCCTAATGAATCCATGTACATACAAGATGGCATTTATACCTAAATGCTTTAAAACCAAGAATTTCAAAATATGTTTAGTTGAGTTCAGTTCAGTCGCTCAGTCATGTCAGACTCTTTGCGACTTTGGCTGCAAAAACTGAATACCTCATCAAAATAATTCAAACATAAAAGCCATTTGGTTAGTTCACATAATTAGAGCAAGACTTAATGCTGATAGAAGAAGCTGAACTCTTTATACATTTTGGCTTAAACTTCACCTACAGTTTACTCCATCTACAATATTGCATTTTTTCCCATGCTTGTTGCCTGGTAGACAGTAGAAGACTGTGATAGCTCTTGGAGCTTTCTATTCCAGCTATTCATTGGTAGACATATTATATCCCATCTTCTAGAAGCAGATCAAGAGTGAAACTGGAAAAGTATTTAAGTATCTGGCAGGTAATAGAAAGCAGCAATTGATGAATTAGCTAACAAGGTATTGTCTGCCCACTCCCCAGGAATGCTTTCAAATCACAATCTCAAAAGATGTATAGCAATCACTTTTCATATTTTGTCTGGAGAATAGGCTTATGGGCAGGTTAGAACAGTGAGTACTAGATACCACGCTGGATATCTAGGCTAAAGGGAGAACAAACAAAAAAAATCATCTATTTCTTGGTAGATCTTCACTATTTCTATGCTATGCTATGCTAAGTCACTTCAGGCGTGTCTGACTTTATGTGACCCCATAGACGGCAGCCCACCAGGCTTCCCCGTCCCTAGGATTCTCCAGGCAAGAACACTGGAGTGGGTTGCCATTTCCTTCTCCAATGCATGAAAGTGAAAAGAGAAAGTGAAGTCGCTCAGTCGTGTCTGACTCTTAGCGACCCCATGGACTGCAGCCTACCAGGCTCCTCCGTCCGTGGGATTTTCCAGGCAAGAGTACTGGAGTGGGGTGCCATTGCCTTCTCCGACTATTTCTATAGATATTATTAAAACAAATAAATTCAAATATCTGAAAATTACAAAATTTCTGAGTAGAAAACAAAGCATTCCCTTTTCTAGTGAAAGAAGAACAGAAACAGGCTCTAAGTTAGGAAACTCATTTTTGGTTTTACCATCTAATGTAGTGTATCAATAATTATCATTTAATCTCAGTGAAGCCTAGTTTCCCTTGTTATATGGGTTTCCCTTATAGCTCAGTTGGTAAAGAATCCGCCTGAAATGTAGAAGACTCGGGTTGGATTCCTGGGTCAGGAAGATCCCCTGGAGAATGGATAGGCTACCCACTCCAGTATTCTTGGGCTTTCCTTGTGGCTCAGCTGGTAAAGAATCTGCCTGCAATGCCAAAGACCTGGGTTCAACCCCTGGGTTGGGAAAATCGTCTGGAGAAAGGGACAGCCACCCACTCCAGTATTCTGGCCTGGAGAATTCCGGGGACTATACACTCCATGGGGCCACAAAGAATTGGACACAACTAAGCAACTTTCACCTTCACTTTCATGGTGATAAAAATAACAGCAGTTTACCTGAAAGGATTGTTTCAAAGAGTGATGAGATATCTTTTAAAGGCTTTGTGCTACTTAAAAATGTTATTGGATTTTTTTTCTTCTTTTTTATTCCCTGAAATCTTCTTACTCTATAAAAATGTGTAGACTTTTTCAGATAAAATAATCTTAATCCAAGAGTGAATCCAAAAGTGAATCTTTATGGTTATGGTTTTTATATCTCAAAACATGTTCATTGGGTATATATATCCATCACAAAGGGATACAAACCATGCAAAGATTACTGCTGAAATATGGTTCTGGTTTTAAATTAAATCAATAAGTATTTATTTTCAAAATTGGCAGCTCCAACTACTAATGTGAAATTTGTTCATATGTAAATATATGACTTATTTTTGCATGAGATTTTTTTTTGCATCAGAAATTCCCCAGAAGCATATTTTTTGGTGTGTGAAAAAAGAAAACTGGAGTAAATATAGAACTAGTACATTGTATTAGTGTTTTCTTATCAGAAATTAATTGTATTAATCACGGTATTTTACAAAGCACTCATATGATATATAATGTCTTCATTTTTGTCAGTAATGCACAAAACATCATTATATGACTCTTAAAGATTGTGTTTCTCACATGCCTTTATAAGCCTGTAGAGCATATAGAGGAAAGAAAGGCAAATATTGTTCTGCTTTTGCCTTACTATTCTTCCTTTCTAATAAATTAAATGATTTACTAAAATCCTATTATGATTTACACAACAGATAAAAAAAGAAAAGTCTATGTTCCTCCTTAATCTCACCATCTTATTGAATCTCTACTCTTTCTTTTGGGAGGCAGAATATTGTCATTTAAGTGGCAATTTTTCTTCACTGTGAACTGACTTTTTGGAAAAGGGAACCAGATCTACTCCTTCTGGAACCTTGAGCTCCTCACAATAAGATAGAGACTTACTCATCCTCTACATCATTAGGATATACAGCACTGTCTAACATGATGCAATTAACTGTTTCTTTATTTAATAAATATGAAAGAACTACTATTATCAGCAAAACCAGTAGTAAGGTATCTTTTCATTGTAGTTCTCAGTTTTGGTAAACAGACGCTAACTACAAGCACTCATATCTGGCAGGTAGCTTCCCAGACTCTATTTAAAATATGAAGTGATTCTCAATTTTTCTCCCTACTCCCCCATGTTAAATTAAAAACAAACAACAACAAAAAAAAAACAGAATCTTAATTTTCATTAGTAATAATGATGTCTGTGTGTCCTCAGTTGCTTCAGTCATGTCTGACTCTTTTGACCCTATGGACTGTAGCCCTCCAGGCTCTACTGTCCATGGGATTCTCCAGGCAAGAATACTGGAGTAGGTTGTCACGCCATCCTCCAGGGCATCTTCCCAACCCAGGGATAGAACCATGTCTCTTATGTCACCTGCATTGGCAGGTGGGTTCTTTACCACTAGCGCCACCTGGGAAGCCTGTAATAATGATGGAGAAAGTCAAAATAGAATGAAGATACAGATAGCAAACATAGGGAGTTTTGTATATTACAATAAACCTCAGAGAACTAGTTAATGCCAACACTAAAAGACAAATGTTGCTTGACTTATAACTCCTTAACTCCCGTCATGTAATTCCATTTAATGGTCCTAGCCATTCTTGTCTTAAATGTCAGTCAGTCCAAATCATCTATCACTTTAATTCTGTAGTCTGTAAACCTGCATTTCACTACCCACTCCAACTGCCTCTTGGGACCATTGAGAATGCATGCATGGTATATGGTAGATGCACACCAATATTCATGCACTGTTTGAACAATAGGGAAACAGTATTTTGTATAATAAATTTTGTTTTTTAAGGTAGACTTCTTAGACCTCAAAGAGATATGGTGTGAAATGGAGTGGCAAGCATTTAATGGCTGACACATGGCTCCATATGAAAGGGGAAGGCATTAAAGAGAATGTATGTCAAATAAAACTAAAATTTATTGAGCACCAACCAAATGCCAGGCTCTTTACAAACGTCATCTTACTTAATTATTCTGTAGCAATATATTGTGGTATTTATTATCACCACTTCACAGATGCACAGATGAAGCAACAGTTTTAGAAAGGTTAAAATAACAGCGTGAAGTGACATAACTCAGATTTTAACCTAACTCTGCTTGGATCCAAAGGCTCATCTGTGTCTAAGAAAATCACCAAAAACTTCATTCCTGCAATTTCAGTAAGAATTTCTAAGTCATCTTCTAACTTGATCCTATGTTTATTTTGGGGAGAAATAATATAATAACAACCTATACAAAGTCAAAGCAAATTACTTCTTCCTTTTGATTAAAGTCGGTAAATATCATGCATTTATGTTGTAACACATAAAGAGACGATAAAACATATGCTGACACCTCTGGGTGTCAAATAAGTACTTTGAAATTTAATATTTCTGAGCTATGATATAAATAATAACATTTTTCTCAGGTCCAAGTATTTTTTTAGCTATAATACCTTGGCAGGTGTTTGTATTTTCCAGAAGATTATGAGCTGCAGATTATAAGAAACTTGCTTTATTTGTTAATTTGTGTGTCTGTTAGTCGCTCATTCATGTCCGACTCTTGGCAACTGCATGCACTGACCCACCAAGCTCCTCTGTCCATGGAATTCTCCAGGCAAGAATACTGGAATGGGTAGCTATTCCCTTCTCTAGAGGATCTTCCTGACCCAAGGGTTCAAACTTGGGTCTTCCCAGTTCTGAACCCAGGTCTCCTGCATTGCAGGCAGATTCTTTACCAACTGAGCCACCAGGGATCCCCATTTATTAATTTACTGACAACTATTTCTGAATACAGTCTAGAATATAGGCGCTAATCAATGAACAATGAAAAATGGAGAATCTAGAGTTTTCTATAGTTCTATAACATATTTTATTTCTGCCCTAAAAATCATTGACTGCTTGTTATTTCAAAAAACAACTCAGAAGTGCTCTTTGAGAAGTAGGTGTTAAACATGGCCTCTTTCTTTCTCACAAAGGACATGACCCGGACAGTCCTGAAGGGATAGAGGGAAGAAATAGGGGGAAGAGAAAAAGAACAAAGACTAAATCCTAGCCTTCTAAGAATATTATTTCCACTCATATTTGAGGATTTCTGTCATGCTGTCCATTGAGATATAAATCTGCATATTCAGAATGTGTGTGTCTGCTCAGTCACTCAGTCAGGTCCAACATTTTGTGACCCCATAGACTGTAGCCTGCCAGGTTCTTGTGTCCATGGGATTTTTCAGGCAAGAATACTGGAGCAGGTTGCCATTTTCTACTCCTGGGAATCCTCCCAATCCAGGGATCAAACCCATGTCTCTTGCATCTCCTGTAATGTTAGGCAAATTCTTTACCACTGCACCACCAGGGAAGCCCCATCCATATTGTAGAAGGGGACAAAAATTTGTTCTTACACATTTTGTGTGTGTGTGTGTGTGTGATTGGTAGGTGAAACAATGCTTCTCATTCTCATATCAACTTTGGCATTTGAAGTTCAAGATGAAAAGTTATATTTACTGACAAAAAAAGATATAGAAGAGGATTACTGTCTGATGTTTCCAAAAACATCATTTCATACAGGACTAGCATCTATTTTTCATTGTTAGGAAAAGCCAACGAACAAATTTTACCCTACACACACCATAGCAGATATAATGATTCCTTACCAATAGATGACGTTATGCACTCATTAAGAAAATACGAATAATATAAAAAATGAATCTCAATGTCACTGTCACTACCTTGACTGCCACTGAAGGGATTTCTTATGTTCAAAATGAGACTATATAACTTCACTGAGCACTCATCAATGAATCTATGTCAATTGCAACATACTACACTACAACCTGAAAATTTAAATCAGCCAAATTGGTTATTAAAGCCCAGATAGCTAGACTCAACCACCAGAATTTCTGCCAAGCTGGAGTAGAGCTGAGAATTGACATTTCTAACAAATTTCCAGTTAATACTGGTGGTATTGCTGGTCTGGAGACCACACTTCAAGAACCATTCATTGAAAGAAACATGTCTTAAAATGCAATCTTCCCTCTGATTTCATCAGCGTATATAAAATAAGAAGTGCTAAGTAAGAAGAAGAACCCCAGATACCACACCAGATCTAGTAGATTAGAATGTCCATGATGCGACCCAGGTGTCTGCATTTTTAACAAGAATTCCAAATAGTTCCGATGCACACTATAATTTAAGAATCTCTGTTCTTCTGTCCAGTTCTTATATGTTGTTCAAGTTCTAACTTTCAAGACTCTGTGTATGGTTCAGTGTTTCTTGTGAAAAAATTGTTCTCTTTATGGTATTTTTATTTTTTAATTTTTCAGAAGCAAAGTCAAATATCTCTTGCTTCTAAGAACTTTCCTGTCAGGAAGATTAATTTATCCATCAATTCTAGAAGCAGTCACTGCTTTATATACTCACATGTTTCTTCCCATTGATGAAAGATGAGGTTCTAGACTTAGAAAATCAGTATTGCATTTTTTTTCCACTGAGTTTTGCATCATTAGGTAGGGAACACATTAAACCATCAGGAAAATATTATTGACTTTACTAAAAATGAAAAATATAAACTTGAAGACCCAATAAAACTGAATTTTATATTTTGCAATGTAGAAAAATCTCCTTTCATAATTATCAAGACCAGACTATTTCAAATGAATATGAGAATTTTTGTTTCAGTGAAAGTTATTTTCTGAAAGGACTTTTAATGAATATACATGTGCAAAAACACATGCTTTTGCATCTTTTTCTGACCTTTTCAAAATATCTTATTACTATTTTTTAAGGAATTAGATTGTCTCCTTAAAGAGTTTCTGCCCTCTTCATTTGCCAGTTTCCCATTTGTCTAATGGTAACAGCTGCTGCCTTAGGTAACATCTGTTCTCTATTAACTCTTCAGAAAGACATTTTTGAGAGGTCATATGATCAGAGCTGTGATACACCTGGAGACTTGGCCTAGAAGATTTGATCAGTGGCTTATGGTGTGATTCCATATCCTAAGATGCTTTAGCTTTTATGACATCTACACTTCAAAATAAGTCTATGAGGATTTCAAAGATAATATGATCATTAACAAAGCAGGCAGAAAACGTGAATAATGCCAAGCTCTTACCATTTCAATTTTATTTCTATTATAATGATAATGACTTGTGCAGTTGGTAATTATTGCTATAGTTTCTTCCTTTCTTTCTCCTTGGAGAAGAGGAACATTGGCATATCAAAGTCATGATGAAAACATTAGAATAGAAAGCAGAGAAGCTTCTCCCTGATAATGAAAAAGGACATTTTGTCAGGACAGTAGAGTAGTATATTAGAGATCATTATAGATCTAAAATATGATACACTCTGGGTCCATTGTAACATTAATGACACAGTTATGTTGGTTGAATAATGTAGTAAGTGTTAATAAATACCAATCATAGAAAATACAATAAATATGTATAAAATAATTCTGATGCTAAAAGGTAAGAGATACTCTGAACTAAAATATGCACCAATATCAAGGCTGGTTTATGATTTGTTTACAATCTGCTCTACCATTATTTTAATATGCTAGTGAAGTAATAAAAATCCACCTTCAAATGAATTTGCAATACTGAGCACTTTATTTACATTTTATTGAATTATTTCAATTCACCCCTAGCAACTAACCTGATAGGTAGGGACACTATAAGTGTTCATAAGATGAGTTTGTAAAGGAAGCATTCTCTAGATTGTTCAAAGCTGAATCCTAAATAAAAACAAAGAATTATTGTTCCTGACAAGTCTTGTTAACTTCAAAATGGATACATAATATGAGATAATCTCAGTTCTCTCTTGAGTTCCCTGTGGCATAATGATGTAGAAATCGATCAAGGATATTTATAAATCAAAAAAAAAGTAAAAATCAGGAAAACTTGAAGAGATAATTAATCTAAACAGGACTTCATTTCCTTATTTAGACATACTTCAGTTTGTTTGTTTGTTTAGTATATTTTAGATATTATATACAGGGCCGGAATATGTTTCTATAAAATAAGCTCCCCTCCCTGCAAAAAGAGAGATACAGAACTAATGGGATTGAATTTCAAATTGGGAAATGATCCATCTAAATCAGCTTTGTCACTTAATGACTATGTTCTATAACATGAAACACATTATTTTTTCATCATAGGTGGGCACAGTATCCCAATTTATATATAATAAAATATTTTGTAAGATATAAACAGCTACATGAAGCAACTATAAGCTGATAAGCTTTTAAAGATGTATTACTATGTAAAAGAGGGCAGAAACAAAAAGAGTACATAATTTAGAACTCCCTTATATGAAATCCATTAAATAATCTATGATGTGAGAAGTTAGGATAGTGGTTATGTGGAAGAAGGGGGGCATTTTTTTCCTGGGCCACTCAATAACTTAAGGTGAACAGTTTTAGCATTCACCTAAATCTTTAAACCACTCCCATCCTCCACAGCTCCTTTAGACATGTGTTTAATGTGAGCCTTAAAGCTCTGGATGTTTCATGAAAGACTTTGTCAAGACTTCCGGTTAAGATGGCGAAGGATTAGGACGGGGAATACGCTTTCTCCTCTACAAATTCATCAATGGGACATCTGGGCGCCGAGTAAATACCACAAACAGCTTCGGAGTGCTGGCGGAGGACGTCGGACACCCAGAAAAGCAACTCACTGCCTTCTAAAGGAGGTAGGAAAGAATATAGAAGCCAGAGAGAGACAAAGAGGGAGGGGCGGACCTCTGTCTGGGGAAGGGAGTCTTAAAAAGAGAAGTTTCCAAACACCAGGAAACACTCTCCCTGCGGAATCTGCGCCGAACCTGGGAAACACGGAGACTATCATAACAGGGAGGAGAACAGTTGAGCAATTAGAACCCACAGACTGCGGGCCCTGCGGTAACTTCCGCAGCGGAAAAGCACCGCTGCAAACGCCCGCATCTGCCATTGGGGAGCCGGGGCTGGGCAAGGAGACGCCTTGGCCGTTCCCACGCGGGACGCTCCGCTGCCGGCGCTCCCCAGAGGGACGCTCCCCCGCGGGACTCTCCCCCACTGGTCGCTCCCCCGCCGGCCACTCCCGCGCAGGCGTGCCCCCGCCCGCTGTGCCGGCGGCTCCCACGAGGGCCACCCCATCCCCTCCCCCACCCGCCCGCCCGCCATTCCCGTCGCCGACCCCTCCCCCTCTGCGGGCCTCAGCGCAGACTTCGTTTGCCTGATTGTCTGGAGTGCTGCCTAACTGGAGTAGTTTGGGCCGGCAATCCAGATTGTGCAGCGCCGACCACACGAGTGGCGGGCCTTGGCCCAGAACACCGCCGAACCGTGCACAGAACAAAGAACTATACAGAACAACCACAGAGAAAGGGGCCTATAGATCTTGAGAAATTTAAGCCGGAACAAGGAACTAGCTGAAAATGAACTGAACCCACAACAATAATAGAGAAACTCTTATATATATTGTTACTATTTTTCCCATCATTATTTCCTTTTTTTTTTTTCTTTTCTTTTTTTAATATACATATATTTTTTAAATTTTTATTATTTTTTAATTGGAAAAAGGAAAACAAAAATTTTTTTCCCTTTTAATTTTTTTTTGTTGTTGTTTGTTTTGTTTCTTTTATTTTTTTATTATCATTATTTTTTTATCCTCTAGTACTTCTTTAATCTCCACGTTTAGATATAACTTTTGCGACCCTGTTTTTTTTTTTTTTTCCTTTTTCCTTTTTGTCCTTTGCTTTTTTCCTTTCCTTTTTTCTTTTCTTTACTGATTACTGACTAGATCTGTCTCTCTCCTTCACACTCCCTCCTTTTATCCTCCTGACCACCTCTGTCTCCTTCCTCCCTTTTTCCTTCTATGTATAATTCCGTGAACATCTCTGAGCAGTCCAGTTGTGGAATGCATTATAGAAGAAGAAGTTTTTGAGACTACTGTAAAAATAAGACAAATAACTGGAACCAGGAGGCTTAAGTCCATACCCTGATCCCACGAAACACTAATTGACAGGAGCTCATTAAAAGCCTCCATACCTACTCTGAAACCAAGCATCACACAAAGACCAGCAAGTTCCACAACAAGACATACCAAGCAAATTCTCCAGAAAAACAAGAACACAGCCTGAGCTCCAATACACAGGCTACACAAAGCGACCCCAAAAGCATAGACATCTCATAACTCACTACTAGACACTCCACTGCACCCCAGAGAAAAGAAATCCAGCTCCACCCACCAGAACACCGATACAAGCTTCCATAAACAAGAAACCTCGACAAGCCACCGGTACAAACCCACATATAGTGCAGAAACGCCACAATAAAGAGAACTCTACAGACTACCAGAATACAGTAAAGACGCCCCAAACTTAGCAATTTAAACAAGATGAAAAGACAGAAGAATTCCCAGCAGGTAAAGGAACAGGATAAAAGCCCACCAAACGAAACAAAAGAGGAAGAAATAGCGAACCTACCTGATAAAGAATTCCGAATAATGATCGTGAAATTAATCCAAAATCTGGAAAGCAAAATGGAATCATGGATAAATAGTCTGGAGAAAAGCATTGAGAAGATGCAAGAAAGATTTAACAAGGACCTAGAAGAAATAAAAAAGAATCAACATATAATGAATAATGCAATAAATGAGATCCAAAACACTCTGGAGGCAACAAATAGTAGAATAACAGAGGCAGAAGATAGAATTAGCGAATTAGAAGATAGAATGGCAGAATTAAAGGAATCAGAGGAGAAAAAAGAAAAACGAATTAAAAGAAATGAGGACAATCTCAGAGACCTCCAGGACAATATTAAACGTTACAATATTCGAATCATAGGAGTCCCAGAAGAAGAAGACAAAAAGAAAGACCATGAGAAGATACTAGAGGAGATAATAGTTGAAAACTTCCCTAAAATGGGGAAGGAAATAATCACTCAAGTCCAAGAAACCCAGAGAGTCCCAAATAGGATAAACCCAAGACGAAACACCCCAAGACACATATTAATCAAATTAACAAAGATGAAACACAAAGAACAAATATTAAAAGCAGCAAGGGAAAAACAACAAATAACACACAAGGGAATTCCCATAAGGATAACAGCTGATCTTTCAATAGAAACTCTCCAAGCCAGGAGGGAATGGCAAGACATACTTAAAGTGATGAAAGAAAAGAACCTACAGCCCAGATTATTGTACCCAGCAAGGATCTCATTCAAATACGAAGGAGAAATCAAAACCTTTACAGACAAGCAAAAGCTGAGAGAATTCAGCACCACCAAACCAGCTCTCCAACAAATACTAAAGGACATTCTCTAGACAGGAAACACAAAAAGGATATATAAATTCAAACCCAAAACAACAAAGTAAATGGCAACGGGATCATATTTATCATTAATTACCTTAAATATAAATGGGTTGAATGCCCCAACCAAAAGACAGAGACTAGCTGAATGGATACAAAAACAAGACCCCTCCATATGAATGAAACTAGAACACTTTCTAACACCATACACAAAAATAAACTCAAAATGGATTAAAGAGCTAAATGTAAGACCAGAAACCATAAAACTCCTAGAGGAAAACATAGGCAAAACACTCTCTGACTTACATCACAGCAGGATCCTCTATGACCCACCTCCCAGAATATTGGAAATAAAATCAAAAATGAACAAATGGGACCTAATCAAACTTAAAAAGCTTTTGCACAACAAAGGAAACTATAAGCAAGGTGAAAAGACAGCCTTCAGAATGGGAGAAAATAATAGCAAATGAAGCAACTGACAAACAACTAATCTCAAAAATATACAAGCAACTTCTACAGCTCAATTCCAGAAAAATAAATGACCCAATCAAAAAATGGGCCAAAGAACTCAATAGACATTTCTCCAAAGAAGACATACAGATGGCTAACAAACACATGAAAAGATGCTCAATATCACTCATTATCAGAGAAATGCAAATCAAAACCACTATGAGATACCATTTCACGCCAATCAGTATGGCTGCTATCCAAAAGTCCACAAGCAATAAATGCTGGAGAGGGTGCGGAGAGAAGGGAACCCTCTTGCACTGTTGGTGGGAATGCAAACTAGTACAGCCACTATGGAGAACAGTATGGAGATTCCTCAAAAAACTGCGAATAGAACTGCCTTATGATCCAGCAATCCCACTGCTGGGCATATACACTGAGAAAACCAGAATTGAAAGAGACACCTGTACCCCAATGTTCATAGCAGCACTGTTTGCAATAGCCAGAACGTGGAAGCAACCTAGATGTCCATCCACAGATGAATGGATAAGCAAGCTGTGGTACATATACACAATGGAATATTACTCAGCCATTAAAAAGAATACATTTGAATCAGTTCTAAGGAGGTGGATGGAACTGGAGCCTATTATACAGAGTGAAGTAAGCCAGAAACAAAAACACAAATACAGTATACTAACGCATATATATGGAATTTAGAAAGATGGTAAAAAATAACCCTATTTACGAGACAACAAAAGAGACACTGATGTATAGACCAGACTTTTGGACTCTGGGACCGGGAGAGGGTGAGATGATTGGGGAGAATAGCATTGAAATATGTATAATATTATATCTGAAATGTATTAATTGTTCAAACTAAACACTATCATGTTACAATTTGTTCATACTAGATGTTTGTAATGTTTCTGATAATCAATAAAAGAGATTCTTGATTAAAAAAAAAAAAAAAGACTTTGTCAAATACTTGCTTTGACATCATATTCACAGCCTTGACATCACTTTTCACCTTAATACCATCAGCATTAATCTCCTTATTTTCTATAGGGCAAATTGAATCTATAACCAGGAATTCAGTTATCTCAGGCTTCCCTGATAGCTCAGTTGGAAAAGAATCCACCTGCAATGCAGGAAACACCAGTTCAGCTCAGTCCTCATCTCCTGGCTTAAGTCCTGATACGGTTTTTCAAAATGTACTTTCTGATAAACCCCCCTCTTTCCTTCATCCTGAAATCTTTTCACTGTACTTTCTGAAGGTGATTCATCAGGAAAATCCTGCCTTTCCTAAACCTCATCAGACTCTTGCTCTGAACAAAACCAGGCTCTCTCCTAAGGACACTGATAAAGGACACAGATAAAGAATTTATTTGGAATTTATCCTTAGTTTCTGGGAGTGAGCTTCTAACCAGTGAAGCTGCTCAGTCGTGTCCAACTCTTTGTGATCCCATGGACTGTAGCCTACCAGGCTCCTCCATCCATGGAATTTTCCCGGCCAAGACTACTGGAGTGGGTTGCCATTTTCTTCTCCAAGGGATCTTCCCAACCCAGGGATCAAAGCTAGGTCTCCCGCATTGCAGGCAGATCCTTTACCTTCTGAACCACCAGGGAAGCCCTCAAACCCTAAATTTCTAAAACCTTAGAATTTTCCAAAGTGATAAAAAGCAACGAGAGTGCCTTTAAAAAATTCTTAGCAAGCTCCTTGGCCACATTTGAATTTATCTTAAAAAAAAAAAATGAATCGTGATGGGTTTCACTTCATTGTTTCTGGCAATGCAAGAAAAATCAACCATGTGAATAGAGTTGAGACTCTGAGCCAGGTAATATTAACCTGACCTCCAGGGAAGTGAAGGGAGCTGGAGCTGGAGTTCAGTTATGTGCCAAGGATTCAACCAATCATAGCTTCATAATAAAATCTCAGTAAAACTGGCTCAGTAAAATGGATCTTCCTAGTTGGTAAACACACATCAATATGCATCCATATTCCAGGAGACATGAAAGCTCTGCATCTGGGACCTCTCAGAACTCCCTCCATGGGTCTCTTCTTTTGGCTGGTTCTTGATTTGTATTCTTATATTAAAATTATAATTTAAGTATAGTGCTTTCCTGAGTTCTGTGAGCTGTTTTAGTGAGCTAGTGAATGTGAAGGGGCATGGGGAGCTCTTGAATTTATAGCATTTGTCAGAAGAGCTGGTGACCTAGGGAGCCCCCAACTTGTGGTTGGTATCTAAAGTAAAAATATCTTGTAGGAGTTCGTACCCTTAACTTAAAATATCTATGATTACTCTACTAGTTAGCATCAGAAGTTCATTGCAGATAGTGGCAGTTTTATCCAACCCTACATGCTACATAGGTGCCCTGTGTATTCCCTACTGCCCATTCAAAGTGATTATCAGTACCTCCTCCATCCAAAAAAAATAAAGAAAACATAAATTGGTTATCAGGCTATAAGTACCAGTATTACTTACTGTCACCACAGTCTACAAATCTTTACATGATTCTCTGTTGCTTCTTAGAGATTTGGGGCTTCTAGGTAACTGTCGCTCTCTTTAACACTTTTTATTCCGATACACAAATTGTTGATCTTTGCAATGTTTTGCTAAGTTCATTGAATGATTATCCTCCATTAAGATTGTTACATTAATGTCTGTCCTCTAGATATTCACCACCGTGATCATTTTTTAAACCTTGTCATTACCATTAACTTTGCAAGTAATAAGTCACTTCAGTCATGTCTAACTCTTTGTGACCCCATGGACTGTAGTATCTAGGCTCCTCTGTCCATGGGATTCTCCAGGCAAGAGTACTCGAGTGGGTTGCCATTTCCACCTCCAGGGGATCTTCCCTACCCAGAGATTGAACCGGCATCTCTTACATTGGCAGGCAAGTTCTTTACCACTGTTGCCACCTGGAAGCCCACCAGTAACTTTAACCCTTCCATAAACTTAGATCCATGAGCCCCACTCTATGACAACCATCTCTTCTTTCTGGTTCACTTTTTTTGATTACTAAATTTCAGCAATTCTCCAACAATCCTAAATCGTATAATACTGCCCAGAATTTTTTCTGTATTTCCTAACACATTCACACTCCCATTATTCTCACTTCAATATCTCTTCCCCCATTCATATTCTTAGTTGTCACCTTAGTCTCTATTTTACCAAGAAAATCTGAGCAAATATCTCTACTTTGAAGATACAAAAGTGAGTTGTTAAAGAGTTAATTATCTCATGTTAAAAAATTTTACTTTAAGTTCAGGGACTTTGATATTTGTATTAGCCAGCAGCAGCCACAAGAATGCTGCATAAAAAATTGCTCCAGGACTCAGTGACCTCTAAATGGTCATTTTACTGTCCCTGGGTATCTAGGTTTGCTCCAGTTGAGCCAGTCTAGGATAGGCTGGGCTAGGAAACTCTGATTCATGATTCGTTTATTTTCAGTCTGTTGATTTGGTTCAGTTCTGTTCTGTTTGCATTTAAGACCTAGCTTTTCTTTTTGGAGTTAGATATTACAGACATTATTCAGAAGTGAAGTGAATACCCATTTTCTTTAGCTGATTAATCTCAGGAATAAAAAGAACTCTCAATTTTTCTTCTAAGATTACAGGGGGAAAAAAAGTGTGTTCCCAGGTTGGAATTGCCAAAATTATGATTCTTAACTTAGATTTTTTTTGTAGATATAGTTAATTTGTTATTAGCTTTGAGCATGATGTTACTATTGTTTGTCATGATAGGATAGTTGTAAAAATAAATGAAAATGCTTTTGTGATACTTTTAAAATTGTATTTCAACCCTATCTTCACATATGTATGCTTATGAGGCAAAAGAGGAGATTCCATAAAAAGATGGCTTCACTTTTCCTCTGTCATACAAAAAGGTGGTACAAGGTGGTAAGAGATCATCTTATTGCTAGTTTGTTTTTTTTTTTTTTAAATAGTGGAGCATGAGTTAATTTTTTATGACAATTTGGGTTTTCTCACCTTGAAAAGCCAATGTGCAATATCTCCCCATATATCCAGGCAACACATCATATAAAGCCATGGCCAGCAATCCTTTAAAAATGTACTCCTTCTTTTATCTTGGCCTCTGTTTTGGGATTAGCAGATAATGAGTACAGCAAAATAGGTCACACAGTCCTGACCTTATGAGATATAGCTCATAATACTAAAATGCCATGGCTAGGAAAAAAATGGAGATCATCATTTTCTCATCCTGACATTTTTCCACATCATAACTCACAGGTACTTCATTAAAGATCAAAAATGAAATAGAGTAATAAGACTATATTGACAACCCTGTAAATAAAATATAAGTCTATGTAATATATTTATGCTTGGGTCTTAACCTAAAATTTGACACTTGGTTATATAGATATTAATCATGAAGAAATTTAAAATATGCACTAACTACACATACAGAAGAAAAAAAAGATATGAAAATATTTACAATCTGAGTGTTTTAACTGAGACAGAGGTAGAAGTGGAAAACATCTTTTCTTCCTGATCTCCATAGGACAAATTATATACTTTAAGTGATATATATGTAAGTATAAGGACATATGATCCCAATAAGGAGAATTTATAAGTTATTAATACATATTAAGAACATGTGAAGAGTAGACTCATTGGAAAAGACTCTGATGCTGGGAGGGATTGCAGGCAGGAGAAGAAGGGGATGACATAGGATGAGATGGCTGGTTGACATCATTGACTCGACGGATGTGAGTTTGAGTGAACTCTGGGAGATGGTGATGGACAAGGAGGCCTGGCATGCTACAATTCACGGGCTCGCAAAGAGTCGGACATGACTGAGTGACTGAACTGAACTGAACTGAACTGAAGAAGAGGTAGACCCATAAAAGTAAACAGAACAAAACATGGTATAATTTTATATTTATCCTTTGAAAAATACTTCAAAAATACCTTCAGCATTAGACATCTATGAAGTTATTTCATAAACATATATATATATATATGTCTCATTTTAACTTAATAAGGAAAATATTCTTATATAAATATTATATAAATACCATATGTAAATACCAAGGAGAAGTTGTATAATTTAAGTTGCTGATGGTTTAATTCATTCATTGTTTAGGCACTCATTCAAAAAATGCCAATAACTACCATGTGGCAGATGGATAAGTCACACAGGTCTGAGATCAGATCAGATCAGGCGCTCAGTTGTGTCCGACTCTTTGCGACCCCATGAACCGCAGCATGCCAGGCCTCCCTGTCCATCACCAGCTCCCAGAGGTCACTCAGACTCGCATCCATCGAGTCAGTGATGCCATCCAGCCATCTCATCCTCTGTCGTCTCCTTCTCCTCTTGCCCTCAATCCCTCCCAGCATCAGAGTCTTCTCCAATGAGTCAACTCTTCGCATGAGGTGGCCAAAATACTGGAGTTTCAGCTTTAGCATCATTCCTTCCAAAGAAATTCCAGGGCTGATCTCCTTCAGAATGGACTGGTTGGATCTCCTTGCAGTCCAAGGGACTCTCAAGAGTCTTCCCCAACACCACACTTCAAAAGCATCAATTCTTTGGCACTCAGCCTTCTTCACAGTCCAGCTCTCACATCCATACATGACCTCAGGAAAGACCATAGCCTTGACTAGGCGAACCTTTGTTGGCAAAGTGATGTCTCTGCTTTTGAATATGCTATCTAGGTTGGTCATAACTTGCCTTCCAAGGAGCAAGCGTCTTTTAATTTCATGGCTGCTTCACCATCTGCAGTGATTTTGGAGCCCAGAAAAATAAAGTCTGACACTTTCCACTGTTTCTCCATCTATTTCCCATGTAGTGATGGGACCAGATACCATGATCTTCGTTTTCTGAATGTTGAGCTTTAAGCCAACATTTTCACTCTCCACTTTCACTGTCATCAAGAGGCTTTTGAGTTCCTCTTCACTTTCTGCCATAAGGGTGGTGTCATCTGCATATCTGAGGTTATTGATATTTCTCCCGGCAATCTTGATTCCAACTTGTGTTTCTTCCAGTCCAGCATTTCTCATGATGTACTCTGCATATAAGTTAAATAAACATGGTGACAATATACACCCTTGACGTACTCCTTTTCCTATTTGGAACCAGTCTGTTGTTCCATGACCAGTTCTAACTGTTGCTTCCTGACCTGCATACAGATTTCTCAAGAGGCAGATCAGGTGGTCTGGTATTCCCATCTCTCTCAGAATTTTCCAGAGTTTATTGTGATCTACACAGTCAAAGGCTTTGGCATAGTCAATAAAACAGAAATAGAAGGTTTTCTGGAACTCTCTTGCTTTTTCGATGATCCAGCGGATGTTGGCAATTTGATCTCTGGTTCCTCTGCCTTTTCTAAATCCAGCTTAAAGATCAGGAAGTTCACGGTTCACATATTGCTGAAGCCTGGCTTGGAGAATTTTGAGCATTATTTTACTAGCGTGTGAGATGAGTGCAATTGTGCGGTACTTTGAGCATTCTTTGGCATTGCCTTTCTTTGGGATTGGGATGAAAACTGACCTTTTCCAGTCTTGTGGCCACTGCTGAGTTTTCCAGATTTGCTGGCATATTGAGTGCAGCACTTTCACAGCATCATCTTTCAGGATTTGGAATAGCTCCACTGGAATTCCATCACCTCCACTAGCTTTGTTCATAGTGATGCTTTCTAAGGCCCACTTGACTTCACATTCTAGGATGTCTGGCTCTAGGTCTAGTGATTTGTAAACCTCTTGATAAGGGAGGAGATATGATTATGATAATATTGTCAGTGATTCCAGTAATCCCTCTTTGAATCAAACCACTGAGAGATTTTTTAAAAAACAGTTCTTTGCTTTTATTGTAGCAACTGCATTGGGGAAGACAATGGCACCCCACCCCAGTACTTTTTCCTGGAGAATCCCATGGATGGAGGATCCTGGTGGGCTCCAGTCCATGGGGTCGCTAAGAGTCAGACACGACTGAGCAACTTCACTTTCACTTTTCACTTTCATGCATTGGAGAAGGAAATGGCAACCCACTCCAGTGTTCTTGCCTGGAGAATACCGGGGATGGGGGAGCCTGGTGGGCTTCTGTCTATGGGGTCGCGTAGAGTCAGACACTACTGAAGTGATGCAGCAGCAGCAGCAACACTGCATTATGAACTTGAAGTGTTTAGACAAAATAGCTAGTAGGAAACCTCAGTACAATTTAGATCATATGCTTATGTCTTGGTGTTGAATTTATTTTTATTTCGGCACTGCAAAAAAAAAAAAAAAGTTGCATTTTGATAGGAAAAGCACAGCCTTCCCACTCACTTACCTCCTTTTTCTCAGTGTGCTAGAAATAAATTTTTCTTACCTTTATTAATTTTACAGATGGCACACAAGTGCTATAAGTACATACAAACAATTTCTAAGGAAACCAGTCAGATTCAAACTCCCTGGCCTCTCATTAGAAATATAATAAAGCAGAAAAAAAATAATTCCAATAAGACTGATTTTCAAAGTCTATTAAAGCAAAGAAAATATATTTTCATCGAAATGGTAGAAATCTTTACCATATCATTTTTGGGTGGAGAAAGAAGCATATACCTTTGAATCTGATGCTAGAAAATCTCCCAGCCTTGTTAGTATTGTTCAGTCACTGAGTCTTTTCCCACTCTGCAACCCCAGGGCCTGAAGTATGGGAGGCTCATCTATCCAGTGCCATCCCCTGGAGTTTATTCAGATTCATGTCTGTTGAGTCAGTAATGTTATCTAACCACTATATCCTCTGACTCCCTTCTCCTCATGCCCTCAGTCTTTTCCAGAATCAGGGTCTTTGCCATTGAGTTGCTTCAGCATCAGTCCTTCCAATGAATATTCAGTGTTAATTTCCTTTAGGAGTGACTGACTTGATCCCTTTGCAGTTTAAGAGACTCTCACGAGTCTTCTCCATCACTACCATTCGAAAGCATCATTATTTCTTTGGTACTCAGCCTTTTTTATCGTTCAAGTCTCATATCTGTACATGACTACTAGAAAAACCATAGCTTTGACTATACAGACAGTTGTCAGAAAACTGAAGTCTCTGCTTTTCAATATGCTATCTAGGTTTGTCATAATTCCACCCCCCGCCAAGGAATAAGTGTCTTTTAATTTCATGGCTGCAGTTATTGTCTGTGGTGATTTTGGAGCCCGAGAACATAAAATCTGTCACTGCTTCCACTTTTCCCCCTTTATTTACCATGAAGTGATGGGACCACCTGACATAATCTTAGTTTTTTAATGTTGAGTTTCAAACCAGCTTTTCCACTCTCTTTTTTCACCCACATCAAGAGAATCTCTAGTTCCTTTTCACTTTCTGCCGCTATCTCTGCATATCTGAGATTGTTTATATTTCTCCCAGCAATCTTGATTTTATTTTGTGATTCATCCAGCCTGACTTTCTGCATTTTGTACTTTGCATGTAAGTTAAATAAACAGGGTGACAATATACAACCTTGTCATAATCCTTTCCCAATTTGGAACCAATCCATTGTTTCACGTCCAGTTCTAACTGTTGTTTTTTTTACTCTAAGGTTTCTTAGAAAATAGGTAAGGAGATCTGGTATTCCCATCTCTTTAAAAATTTTCCTGTTGTAATCCACACAGTCAAAGTTTTAGCATAGTCAATGAAGCAGAAGTAGAGATTTTCTGGAATTCCCTTCCTTTTTCCATGATCCAACGAATGTTGACAATTTGATCTCTGGTACCTCTGCTTTTTCTAAACCCAGCTTGAACATCTGGAAGTTCTTGGTTGGTTCACACACTGTTGAAGCTTTGCTTGAAAGATTTTGAGCATAACCTCACTACCATGTGAAATGAACACAACTGTATGATAATTTGAATATTCTTTGGCATTGCCCTTCTTTGGGATTGGAAAGAAAACACCTTCTCCACACCTGTGGCCACTGCTGAGTTTCCAAATTTGCTGACATATTGAATGTAGCAATTTAACAGCATCATCTTTTAGGATTTTATATAGAATTTTGTCACCTCCACTAGTTTTGTTCACAGTTATGCTTCCTAAGGCCCACTTGACTTCACATTCCAGTATTATGGCTCTAAGTGAATGACTACAGCATCGTGAGTATCTGGGTTATTAAGACCTTTCTTGCATTGTTCTTTTGTTTATTCTTGCCTTCTCAAACTTATAGCCTATCATCATTTTGGAATAAAGCCTCAGAATGTTATATGCTTTTTATTTAGGGGAAAGCTAAGATTTATTAACATAAGATTTGGGATCATGTTACTTAGAATTTGCCTCAAAATTATACCATTAGAATTTTTTTTTTTAATTTCTATAGTACATGACTAGCAAAAAGAGTTAGCTTTCCCTTCTATGTTATCACTCCTTTTAAATGTTTTCTATTCTTTTTATCCCTACTGACATCCACCATACCTTATTTAACTAGCTTTTCCTGTATTCTTCAATAAAGTTCAGTAGACTGGGTAAGATTCTCTATCCTTAGCCTCAATTCTGTGATCACCACCTAATATCTCAGTAACATCAGTTGAATGTGAGAGACGTAAGACAAAGTTTGGTTATATATTTATCCTTAGAGCTCATTACAACCTTTATTTTCTTAGAGAGTATTCGCATGATGGATATGACTTGACAAAAGCAAATCATGGATAGGGCTTTGGAAACTTTCCTGAAGAAGTGTTGACTGAAAAAGAAATTCAATATGTATTTATGTTTACATGAATGAAGGTTATGAGACAATACTGTTCTAAAGCTGCCAAGATAGCTTTACTTCAGCAGAGGTTTCACATATTTACATTTGAAAAATTGGAAAAGTACATATTTTTATTTAACCATATAATCAGAAGACTTCAAATATTGAACAATTTTGAATTCTATTTATCAAAATAAAGATAAATTATTGCCACGATTTACATTTTGAATATTTATTTGACACCATATAATTTTCTTCTTCAAAGACATAAATCCATGTTCATTTTTATAAAAGAGTGAAATCCCTGGAATTTTCCCCCCAAAATAAAAAAAAAAAAAAAAACACAACTATTTTTTGAGTGGCTACAATATATACATATCCATGCATTCTTCTGTATCATTTATTTTCCTTTTTTCCAATTAACACAAAGATGCTCATGATCACAAGTACAACTTATTGATTAAGAATTTTCCCTTGCTAAAGTTATCTAACAAAATTACTGAAAATGAAAGACACAGAGAAGCTAAAAGAAATACAAATCCCTTATGATAATTTTCCCAAGTGAAATCATACAGACCATTTACTTCGCAAGAGAAAACTGCAGAAGGAACTGATTTTCCCCTTAACACCCATGAGAAATGCTGACCTATCTGACTGGGAAATGGAGTTAAGGGTATTCAGGATACAAATTGCTGGAAAAGTGGTCTCTCTTTACTCTCTCCCTTTATCTTTCTCTCTTTTTGATTCCTTCCCCTATTTGCCTACCTACCTACCTACTTACCTGTAGAGTGAATGAGTGAGTGAGTGAAGTCGCTCAGTCGTGTCCGAATCTTTGCGACCCGTGGATTAGCCCACCAAGCTCCTCCATCCATGGGATTCTCCAGGCAAGAATATTGGAGTGGGTTGCCATTTCCTTCTCCAGGGGATCTTCCTGACCCAGGGATCGAACCCAGGTCTCCCACATTGCAGGCAGACGCTTTAACCTCTGCGCCACCAGGGAAGCCCCCTACCTATAGAAGTCTGTATTAATTTAGGAACCCAACAAATATGATTTTGAATGATTTTCTCTACCTTTAAAAGAAAATAATATTAGAAAAAAGTATCAAACCCTACCAAGTTTGCATGTATATGTAGATTATACTTACATGTAGTATATAACATAAAAAATACTTAATAATTTATTTCATAAAAATAAAATGTCCCTAAAATTAAATTCAGTTCAGTTCAGTTCAGTCGCTCAGTCATGTCCGATTCTTTGGAACCCCATGAATCGCAGCACCCCAGGCCTGCCTGTCCATCACCAACTCCAGGAGTTCACTCAGACTCAAGTCCATCGAGTAAGTGATGCCATCCAGCCATCTCATCCTCTGTCGTTCCCTTTTCCTCTTGCCCCCAGTCCCTCCCAGCATCAAAGTCTTCTCCAATGAGTCAATTCTTCACATGAGGTGGCCAAAGTACTGGAGTTTCAGCTTTAGCATCATTCCTTCCAAAGAAATCCCAGGGCTGATCTCCTTCACAATGGACTGGTTGGATCTCCAAGGGACTCTCAAGAGTCTTCTCCAACACCACAGTTCAAAAGCATCAATTCTTCGGTGCTCAGCTTTCTTCACAGTTCAACTCTCACATCCATACATGACCACAGGAAAAACCATAGTCTTGACTAGACGGAACCTTGTTGGCAAAGTAATGTCTCTGCTTTTGAATATGCTATCTAGGTTGGTCATAACTTTCCTTCCAAGGAGTAAGCATCTTTTAATTTCATGGCTGCAGTCACCATCTGCAGTGATTTTGGAGCCCAGAAAAATAAAGTCTGACACTGTTTCCACTGTTTCCCCATCTATTTCCCATGAAGTGATGGTACCGGATGCCATGTTCTTCATTTTCTGAATGTTGAGCTTTAAGCCAACCTTTTCACTCTCCACTTTCACTTGCATCAAGAGGCTTTTGAGTTCCTCTTCACTTTCTGCCATAAGGGTGGTGTCATTTGCATATCTGAGGTTATTGATATTTCTCCCGGCAATCTTGACTCCAGCTTGTGCTTCTTCTAGTCCAGCGTTTCTCATGATGTACTCTGCATATAAGTTAAATAAGCAGGATGACAATATACAGCCTTGAAGTACTCCTTGTCCTATTTGGAACCTTTCTGTTGTTCACTTAATAGTAATTGTTGGTAACTTTATTGAATAAATGATTAAGTGGCATATGTACATTCCTGGAGGAGGAAATGGCAGCCCATTCCAGTATTCTTGCTAGGAAAATCCCATGGATGGAAAAGCCTGATAGACTATAGTCCATGGAGTCGCAAAGTGATACAACTGAATAACTAAACACACACACACACGTATATGGATTATCAATTTCAATGCACAAAAATTAATCTTTGAAATAACGGCCATTCTTTTAGTTACTACAGATGAGGATAGAAGTTTAGAGAGGTTATTGTCTAAGGTCACACAGCTAGAAAGTATCAAGAGTCAATGGATAAACCTGAATTTATTTCACCACATTCTCTACATGGAAAAATTTGAGGAGAAGGATTTAAAAAGTAATGTTCAGGATATATATTGTTGATTTTCATGAAAATATTTTCTTAAATGTAGAAACACTCAAAATGATAATTAGTTTTACAATCTATGATGCTTCTTTATAATTAAAACCCTTTTAAAATAATCAATTCAAACCTATTCTTGCTTTAAAATTCTATCATCACAACACCACATTAATTCACTATTGTTAAATAATATACTTGGGGATCATTGAATTTGATGGCTATTTTGTTGGTCAGAACATATAATTGAAGTAAGTGTTCCAAAACATATTGGAGACCATAATTATGCATGTCAAAGATGGCAAGGATTTTGAAAGTTGCCAAAGGGGTACAGTACTATGATTAATGTCTATTATTTGCTATCATAATCCTCAGTCTTCATAATCACTCTTTTTCTCAACAATGGTATTACTTTAAGCCCTGTCTGAAAATCTTATTTTAAAGTATTTTATGGATCTTGTCTTGAACTTAGATATTAGTTTTAAAATGTTAATATTTTGCATATTTGATTCATTTATTTTCATAAAATATCAATAATAATATTTACAAATATCACTAAAGTTTCCTCATTCCCATATCTTATTACTTTCTCTCCCAACCAAAAGGCAAACATTTTAATGTTAGTATAAATTTATATCTTTAATATATTTGATACTTAGATATGTTATTTCATAAGACTATTTTGGGTAGTAGAAGTAAACATGAATGTTATTAGAATTACACATTCTGTTGCAGTTTGCCTACTATACTCACTGTTATAATTGCAGAATTTATAGTTTATACCATTAATTTTAATTAATTTGTTTTTGTTTTAGATCAGTGTTGTTATACCACAGATAGAAGCAATCTAAATGTGTACTGATAGATGAAAAGATAAAGAACATGTGGAATACACATATAATACAATGTTATTCAACTTAACAAAAAAGAAAATCCTACCATTTATAAAAATGTCGATGAGCCCAGAGGACATCTGTCTAAGTGAAATAAGCCAGACATAGAGAAATGCTATATGGTCTCACATGATGAATCTAAAATAGTCAACTCATAAAAGAAGAGTGCAATGATGATTCCAAAAGACTGGGAAGAAGGAGAAAACTGGGAGATACTAGGCAAGTACAGAATCTCTGTTATACTACATGCATAAGTCCCAGGGTACACTATAGTGCCTGTACACCTAACAACACAACACAGTATTGTATACTTCAAAGTTTGATAAGAGGTTAGATGCTATGTGAAGTGTTCTGATCATCTTCCTCCACCTCCTCCTCCTTATCACCATCAACATCATAAACAAGAGGTTGGGAAGAAATTTTGAAGGTGATAGATAGGTTTACAGCATAGATTTTGGTGCCAGTTTTGTCAAGGGAGTTTGTAATTTTCTCAGTTCTGTCTAGTCACAGCAAAAATTTGAAGCGATGGATGGACCAGTGTTACAGCTAAGTTTTATTTGACAAGGAAGTAAAAATACATCCTCGAGGCATGAGAGTGAGCCAACCCAAAAGATAAGAAGAAAAGCAAAGCCAGAGGCTCAATTTTGTCTGCTCTTTTAATGTTTTGTGTGTGTGTTTTTTTCCTCTTCCCCCTGAGCCTGTCCTGTATAAATTGGGATCTCCAGGAGGGCTGTTTGTTTTACCTGAGGTCCTCACTTAGGTCCTTTGGCCTTCCTTTGTCCTATTTTCATGGGCTTTTCCCTTCTCTGTCTTTTAGCCACTGCCATTCTGGACTCCTTTTTTCCTATGCTAACTGCCTAACATTCCCCTCTCAAAAGATGGGAGGCCCAATTCTTTGAGAATAGGGGCATTGAGGTCTCTCTGGCTACTTCTAGCTGAATTGGATGACAAGGGGTATTGGGCCGCCTCCTCTTGTTAGTCTCAAGCCTCAGAGTCCTTACAGAGATGTTCATCTAAGGGTGAGTGATATTTTCCATGGTCAGCTGTGGTTTTATACATCCTTGTTGAACTGGCACTGCATGTTGTAGCTTGTTGACCTGGGCAGAGACAAAATGGATTAGACAGTTGATAATACATGGAGCAATCATAAGCAGCATCAATATGGTGGTAACAAGGATTAGTAGAGGCATTAGCCAACTCAAAATTCCCCATCACCAGGAGAAGGATCTCCCAAAGAGGGATGGTAGCCACCCTGAGGGAACTCCTCAGCTTGTTCTTTGAGATCCTGTGGAATCTGAATATTTTTCTTGAGGACTGTGAGACTTTCTTTAACTTAGTTGGAGGTATTTACCCAGAAACAACACGTCTCTTTCAAGATGGCCCAAGTCTGTCCTTGTTCAGGGATCAGGACATCTATATCCGGTCTATTTTGGAGTACAACCCCTGCCAAGTTGTATTGGCTCTTTAGAGCTATCCTGTAAAATGTTATCCCAAGAAACTTAATTTTGTAGGTGTTCATTAGAATTCCACTCATTTGTTGCCCTGAATAGGTATCTGAGATCTCTCAGAGCTCACAGGTGTATTGAATGTCCTCTTCTGTTTTCTTTCACAGCTTGACTTGTGAGTATTGAATCCAGGAGTCATGTCCTGATACCCTGATGGCTGTGGCGGTAGAAAGTATTACAGGGTAGGGGTCCTTCCATGTAGGTTGGAGTTGAGCTTTTGGAGAACCATCTTTCCAAACTTTAATTAGGACTTGGGTCCCTGGAGCATATAGTGGGGACTCTTTAGAATCTTTTGGGTCCTGGTTTGGAGAAGACTCTTAAGAGTCCCTTGGACTACAAAGACATCCAACTAGCCCATCCTAAAGGAGATCAGTTCTGGGTGTTCATTGGAAGGACTGTGTTGAAGCTGAAACTCCAATATTTTGGCCACCTGATGTGAAGAGCTGACTCATTTGAGAAGACCACGATGCTGGGAAAGACTGAGGGCAGGAGGAGAAGGAACAACAGAGGATGAGATGATTGGATGCCATCACTGCTTCAATAGACATGGGTTTGGATGGACTCTGGGAATTGGTGATGGATAAGGGAGGCCTGGTGTGCTGCAGTTTATGGGGTGGCAAAGAGTTGGACACTACTGAGTGACTGAACTGAACTGAACTGAACTGACACCCCACAAGTGTGTATCCTGTTGGAATTGCCCAATAACTATGGTATAAGACCAGAGGGTCTGAGCCTCTGGATCTAGGAAGAGATTATTGACATAAACAACAGGTCTCCCTTATAACATCTCATAAGGACTAAGACCAGCCTGTTCCTTAGGGGCAATACAGGTGACTGCTACTGCTACTGCTAAGTCACTTCAGTCGTGTCCGACTCTGTGTGACCCCATAGACGGCAGCCCACCAGGCTCCCCCATCCCTGGGATTCTCCAGGCAAGAATACCGGAGTGGGTTGCCATTTCCTTCTCCAATGCATGAAAGTGAAAAGTGAAAGTGAAGTCGCTCAGTTGTGTCTGACTCTTCATGACCCCATGGACTGCTGCCTATCAGGCTCCTCTGCTCATGGGATTTTCCAGGCAAGAGTACTGGAGTGGAGTGTCGTTGTCTTCTCCAAGAGGAGAGCTATTGGTAAAGTTTCCTTCCATCTCAGGGAGGTGTCTTGGGTTATCGTTTTTATTGCTGATTTTAAGAATTGGTTGGCTCTACTTTTCCTGAAGACTGAGGCCTCCAGGCCCAATGGAGATTAAAAAATAATGCTTAACACTTTATAGATCCCTTAGATGACATTAGAAGTAAATGATGTCCCATTGTCACTTTGCAATGACCTGGGCAGGCCAAATCTCAGAATGATTTCATGGAGCAGTTTCTTTACCACCTCCTCAGCCTTCTCAGTCTGGGTTGGAAAGCCTTCAATTCATCCTGTAACTAAAAAGTATTTATACCCTTGAGAAATTGGCATCCGGGTGAAGTCTATCTGCCAGTCTTCTCCTGGGTAGGTCCCCCATTGTTGGATGGACTGGACCAGCTGGGGTCTTCGAGCTCCATGGGGGTTGTTTAATTGGCAAGGGGGACAAGAGGAGACCACTTGCCTTATTGTCATTTGGAAGCCTCTTCCTCTGAAGGACATGCCTAGAAATTTTTGCAGGGCCTTCTCCCCTAAATGAGTGGTGGCATGTAAGGAATTAAGCAGCTTCCAGTGGAGGTTCCCAGGCAGAAAAAGGAGTCCCTTCATTTGGAACCACCCCATATGATCTTATTGAAAGCCCTCACTCTTAGCTTTAAGAGTCTTACCTTCAGTACAGGAAGGAAAGAAAGAAAGTGAACTAGCTTAGTCATGTCTGACTCCTTGTGGCCCCATGGACTATTGCCTACCAGGCTTCTCTGTCCATGGGATTTTCCAGGCAAGAGTACTGGAGTAGATTGCCATTTAAGGAGTTTCCTGGTAAACTGACTGTGTGGATCACAATACACTGTGGAAAATTCTGAAAGAGATGGGAATACCAGACCACCTGATCTGCTTCTTGAGAAATTTGTATGCAGGTCAGGAAACAACAGTGAGAACTGGACATGGAACAACAGACTGGTTCCAAAGAGGAGAAGGAGTTCATTAAGGCTGTATATTGTCACCTTGCTTATTTAACTTATATGCAGAGTACATCATGAGAAACGCTGGACTGGAAGAAGCACAAGCTGGAGTCAAGATTGCTGGGAGAAATATCAATAACCTCAGATATGCAGATGACACCACCCTTATGGCAGAAAGTGAAGAGGAACTAAAAAGCCTCTTTATTAGAGTTAAAGTGGACAGTAAAAAAGTTGGCTTAAAGCTCAACATTCAGAAAACGAAGATCATGGCATCTGGTCCCATCATTTCATGGGAAATAGATGAGTAAACAGTGTCAGACATTATTTTTATGGGCTCCAAAATCACTGCAGATGGTGACTGCAGCCATGAAATTAAAACACGCTTACTCCTTGAAATAAAAGTTATCACCAACCTAGATAGCATATTCAAAAGCAGAGACATTACTTTGCCAACAAAGTTTCGTCTAGTCAGGGCTATGGTTTTTCCTGTGGTCATGTATGGATGTGAGAGTTGGACTGTGAAGAAGGCTGAGCACCGAAGAATTGATGCTTTTGAACTGTGGTGTTGGAGAAGACTCTTGAGAGTCCCTTGGAGTGCAAGGAGATCCAACCAGTCCATTGTGAAGGAGATCAGCCCTGGGATTTCTTTGGAAGGAATAACGCTAAAGCTGAAACTCCAGTACTTTGGTCACCTCATGTGAAGAGGTGACTCATTGGAAAAGACTCTGATGCTGGGAGGGATTGAGGGCAAGAGGAGAAGGGGACGACAGAGGATGAGATGGCTATATGGCATCACTGACTCGATGGACGTGAGTCTGAGTGACCTCTGGGAGCTGGTGATGGACAGGGAGGCCTGGAGTGCTGCAATTCATGGAGTTGCAAAGAGTTGGACATGACTGAGTGACTGATCTGATCTGATCTGGTAAATTAGTCTGTGGAACTGAGGTCCCAACCCCTATTAAGTCATTGTTCTGTAATGCTCTCTTGCCTGCCTGATCAGCTACTTGGTTCCCTTGTGCCACTTCTGTGCTCCCTTTTGGTGTCCTTTACAATGGGAGACTGAAACCTCAGTGGGCAGATGGTCTTCCTCCAAGAGCCTAAGGGTTTGATCACTGTATTTGGTTGGGGACTTGTGGGTGGTCAAATGGCCTCTTTCTTTTCATTAGCAGTATGTACATATGGCATCAGAAAGGCATACTTGGAGTCGTGTAAATGACTACTCTTTTTTCCTTTTCTCAGTTCTAAAGCTCGACTTAGGGCTATGAGCTCAGCTAATTGGGCTGAAATATCTGGTGGCAAATGTTTAGCCTCTATGGTCTCAGAATTGGAGACTACTGCATATCCATCTTTTACTTTTTCCCATCCAAAACACAGCTGCTTCCATCAGTGTATCAGATTTCGTCAGGATTGTTCAGAGGATCTTCTGACAATCTCTCTGGGGATTTTGTCCAGTGGTCCAAGGTTTCTAGGCAAGAGTGAAAGGTGAGAGAGCCCTAGTGGGTAGGCAGGAGGGTAACTGGGTTAAGAACCTCACAAGGGGATATAGTCAGGCCTGGATTTTCCATTAGTACCTCTTGATATCTGAAAATTCTTAGATCAGACACCAATAATGGCCTCTCCCATTCAGGAGTTGTTTCACCTGGTGGCTGGTAAAAATAGTTTGCCCCCATGAGAGGGGCCATCTATTTTAAAGCATCTTCTATAAGGACTGCAATAGCCACAAGATTTTGAAGGCAGGGAAACATCTTTTCCCAATAAAGGAGTAAGATACTCAGGGACCACCAGAAACTGGTGGGAAAATATTAGTCCATCCCTGCAATAGAGAAGTGTTTGGGTGAATTTTTCTGTATTTGTTTTTCCTATTGAACCCCAAATGGTACAGGTTTCAGAGGAGAAGGCTCAGGAGTTGGAGGTCAGGTAGTTGGGGCTACAGATTAGGTAGCTCCTGTGTCAACCAAGAAATTCTAAGGCCTACCTGCCACATCCAGTTGCACCCTTGGCTCCAGAACCCTGATGGTTTTCTATAACAGGCAGGCTGGCTATAGCAGGCTGCTTCAGTCCTGTTGAACCATCTTGAGGAAAGGCTTGGCACTTGACCTTGAGACTTTTGTGTTCTGAGGGCAGGGGGCTGCCCAGTGTCCCAACTGATGCCTCTTGCAGCGAGCCATTTTAGGAGACTTGTCATGGTTTGGAAACTCTTTGGCCCAATGTCCTAATCAATGCCCAAAGATTAGGCATTTGCCTTAGGCTTTGTCCTTTACAGACTTGGAATTTGCGATAGGACTTCCCTGGAGGGTGGCCAGCATCTGGGCATGCCTTATCTCTTTCCTTTTCTCCCTTTCCTGGGCCTTGGTCTTGTTCTCTGTTATAAAAGGTATTGGTGCCTATCTGGACCATCTCATCTAAAGAGGCAGCAAGATCCTGCTGCTATAGCTGTTTTAACTTTGTCCTTATGTCTGATGAACATTGGGACAGGAATTTGTCCTTTAAAATAACCTGCCCCTCATAAGAGTCTAAGTCCAGACTGGTAAACTTTTGGAGGGCCTCTTTAAGACTTTTCAGAAAGACAATGGCATTCTTTTTGGCCTCTTGAGTTATTGCTGAGATTGGGCACAGCAGCACAACTAATAGGCTTCCTTCTATTTCCATGGGTGGACTTCCTTAGGAGTGAGTCTTTCTGAAGCTTATCCTACCCAGTAATGTTGCAGTCTGAAAGCCAGGCATCCCATGGTCAGGGTGCAGATTCCCAGGCAGGCTGACGAGTGACAACCTCCTGGAGATCAAATCCCCGGTCAGGTCGAGGCAGATTGGCCTCCCGAGAATTGGGTCCCTGGGCAGGTCGAGGCATGTTGATCTCCTGGGACCCTTAGATTGGAAGATCCCCAAGCAGATTGAGGAGTGACAACCTTTCAAGGACCAGATCCCTAGTCAGGTCAAGGCATGTCGACCTCCTAGACTGGAATTGGACATCCCCAAGGTTTCCAGCATGACTAGTACTGGGTAGGATTGAGGAGTTGTAATCTTAACTCATTGCTGGTTTGTCCACTCTGAATAGGAATAGCTATCACAATGTAAAGAAATCCAAGCCTGTGCCCTGAAACTGGGAACCTGGTGAAACATCCACAAGTTCTTATCCTCTTATTGCTCTAAGGCAATGTAAGTCAGTGATTTCTTCCCCTAGTCCTCCACTGGACTTCCTTGGTGGCTCAGAGGTTAAAGCATTTGCCTACAATGCAGGAGACGGAGGTTCAATCGCTGGGTTGGGAAGATCCCCTGGAGAAGAAAAGGTAACCCACTCCAGTATTCTTGCGTGGAGAATCCCATGGATGGAGTCCTTCATGAGAGCAATTTAGGGTGTCTCCAATGGTAAACATTGCATTTTCATAGGCCCACATTAGGTAATAGCAGAAGTAATGAAATAGGAGTGGGCTATCTGGTTCTGTTAGGGGCATTAAGAGTATTTTAATAATAAGTGGGTGGAGCAATGTTGCCTACAAGAGGGCAGAGTCCTGGTTGGAGGAATTAGTAAGTGGCTCAAGAACAAATTAATAAGAGGCAACAGACCAGATATTCCATAAAAGTGGAGTGGAGATTTGATCTGGGGGTATGGTTTTAACTTTAGGAGAAGGATCCAGGGGTATGTTTGTAACTTTAGAAGAAGGGTGGTAAGAGTTTGCACCCAAACGGCCTGCAGGGCTAACTCTCAAAGTGGCAAACATTATCCCTGGAAGCCCAATTGCCCTTGAAGGGATGCTACCAACAGATGGATTTCTAGCAGCCCTATCACTTACCCTAGCGGGTTCACTGAGAGATGCTTTGGTTGCACAAGTTGTAGGAAACATGGAAGATGAAGATCAGAATATCTAGAGGGATTAGATATTATACAGTGTCCTAAAGGCCAGCTATTTTCTGGATGTCCCTACAGAAGATTGTAGAGGTAACATTGTGGGGCTCAATGAGATCCAGTGAGCTCAACGAGCCTCAGTGAGCCAGATGGGGCTCAACAAAAGAGCATGAAACAGGAGGGAAGGGGGGCAGGGCACAACTTTTGAAAGAATGACATAGCCTGAGGGCTATAACATAAACAGATTCCAAGATGACAAGTCAAATTTAACTAAACTTTGATCCTCAGCCTGCACACTAAATGACACACCTTGAGTCACCTAGGAACTTGGAAGACCTATTTCCAAGTGAAGTGAAAGCCACTCAGTTGTGTCTGACTCTTTGCAACCCCATGGACTGTATCCCACCAGGCTCCTCTATCCATGGAATTTTCCAGGCAAGAATACTGGAGTGGGTTGCCATTTCCTTCTCCAGAGGATCTGCCCAACCCAGGGATTGAATCTGGGTCCTCTGCATTGCAGGCAAACACTTTACCATCTGAGCCACCAGGGAAGCCCCAAGTACCTAGTTCCAAGGCACCGTCAAAAGACTGAGGAGGGGACGATTTCCAATTGTTGGAATGACCCTCCCACTCATTAGCATAAAAACTAACCACACCACATTCCATGGCCACCACACTTGCACTTGCCCTCTGTGATGGCCCACACCCTGTGGAGTGTGCTTCTCTCTGAATACAAACAAATCCACATCTTACATATTGCTGTGTCTTTCACTTAATTGTTGCAATGAGAATCAAGAGCCTGAGCTTCATTAGGTCTTGTTGTCAGGCATCATGGTTTTGGCCAGGCTCAAGTGACACTTAGGAAATGAACGAACAGAGAAAAAAGCAGTGGGAAAAATGTGCTGAGAAATCCCCTTCATAAACTGCTACAAAATCTGCTAAATACCTGACTTGTGTTCACAGTTTTCATTGGCCTGGTCCTTGGCACAAAGAATATTAAAGACAGAAGAACCCCCACCAGCTTGGGCAATAGTACTAAGTAGCCTCTGCCAAAGTCCCTCAATTGCACCCACTGTGGCTCCCTTTTCAGCGGGGGTTCAAAGAAATAAGAAACAAGAGATTGTAAAGGAATTAAGATTTTGTTAGCCATATGTCCTCCAGCCATAGGAACGAGGATGTCCCACCTTAACCCGAGGTCTTTTGGAATGTGAGACTGAGCCTTGTAAGCTTTCTGCAGTTTGTTTTTGCTGTCTCAGTTTCCCAAACGCTGGGCTTCTTGTCACTTCCTCTGTGCTGGGCATTCCTCGCATTCATTTTCCACCGTGGGAGCTTTTGCCAAATTGGGCTTCTGATGTGCTTGGCCTCCACCTTGTGGGAGCTGAGCCGAGATTGTTTCAGCCAGGTTAAATTCAAGTCACCACACCATATACATCCGAGGAGTTTGTAATTTCCTCAGTTCTGTCTTGTTGCAGCAAAAAATTGAAGAAACAGATAGACCAGTGTTATAGCTCAGTTCTATTTGGCAAGTAAAGGAAAATATATCCTCAAGGTAGTAGGGCGGGCCTACCCAAAGATCCAAAGAAAAGGGCAGCCAGAGGTTCGATTTTGGCTCCTCTTAGTTTCTGTTTTTTTTTTTTTTTTTCTTCTCGCCCTGAGCCTGCCCTATGTAAATTGGGCTAGCGTGGAGGGCTGTCACTTCATGCCCCTAGACCGCTGTCACTTCATTCTGGTCCCATCACTTCATGGGAAATAGATGGGGAAACAGTAGAAACAGTGTCAGACTTTAATATTTTGGGCTCCGAAATCACTGCAGATGGTGACTTCAGCCATGAAATTAAAACACACTTACTCCTTGGAAGGAAAGTTATGACCTACCAAGATAGCATATTCAAAAGCAGAGACATTACTTTGCCAACAAAGGTCCATCTAGTCAAGGCTATGGTTTTTCCAGTGGTCATGTATGGATGTGAGAGTTGGACTGTCAAGAAAGTTGAGCGCCAAAGAATTGATGCTTTTGAACTGTGGTGTTGGAGAAGACTCTTGAGAGTCCCTTGGACTGCAAGGAGATCCAACCAGTCCATTCTGAAGGAGATCAGCACTGGGAATTCTGGGAGGGAATGATGTTGAAGCTGAAACTCCAGTACTTTGGCCACCTCATGCGAAGAGGTGACTCATTGGAAAAGACTCTGATGCTGGGAGGGACTGGAGGCAGTAGAAGAAGGGGACGACAGAGGATGAGATGGCTGGATGGCATCATTGACTTGATGGACATGAGTTTGAGTGAAGCCCAGGAGTTGGTGATGGACAGAAAGGCCTGGAGAGCTGCGATTCATGGGGTCACAAAGAGTCGGACATGACTGAACAACTGAACTGAACTGAACTGGAGGGCTGTTTCTTCACTGAGGTTCTCACTACAGTCCTTTGACCTTCTTTTTTTCTGTTTTTGTGGGCTTTTCCATACTTTGTCTTTTAGCCACTGCCATTCTGGACAACTTTTTCCTTTTCTCACTATCTAACACACTGAAACCAAACTCACAGAAAACTAGTCAATCTAATCACACCAGGACCACAGCCTTGTCTAACTCAATGAAACTAAACCATACCTGTGGGGCAACCCAAGATGGGAGGGTCATGGTGGAGAGATCTGACAGAATGTGGTCCATTGAAGAAGGGAATGGCAAACCACTTCAGTATTATTGCCTTGAGAACACCATGAACAGAATGAAAAGGTAAAATGATAGGATACTGAGAGAGAAACTCCCCAGCTCAGTAGGTACCCAATATGCTACTGGAGATCAGTGGAGAAATAACTCCAGAAAGAATGAAGGGATGGAGCCAAAACAAAAACAATATCCAGTTGTGGATGTGCGTGGTGATAGAAGCAAAGTCCGATGCTGTAAAGAGCAATATTGCATAGGAACCTGGAATGTCAGCTCCATGAATCAAGGCAAATTGGAAGTGGTCAAACAAGACATGGCAAGAGTGAATGTCGACATTCTAGGAATCAGCGAACTGAAATGGACTAGAATGGGTGAATTTAACTCAGATGACCATTATATCTACTACTGCGGGCAGGAATCCCTCAGAAGAAATGGAGTAGCCATCATGGTCAACAAAAGAGTTTGAAATGCAGTACTTGGATGGAAACTCAAAAA
The DNA here is from genome assembly GCA_935064755.1 of Tragelaphus eurycerus. Classification (NCBI taxonomy): domain Eukaryota; kingdom Metazoa; phylum Chordata; class Mammalia; order Artiodactyla; family Bovidae; genus Tragelaphus; species Tragelaphus eurycerus. The sequence goes on from CAKXYN010000004.1 coordinate 11,606,751, forward strand.
GGACAGAATGATGTCTGTTTGTTTCCAAGGCAAACCATTCAATATCACAGTAATTCAAGTCTATGCCCCAACCAGTAACGCTGAAGAAGTTGAAGTTGAACGGTTCTATTAAGACCTAAAAGACCTTTTAGAACTAACAACCAAAAAAGATGTCCTTTTCATAATAGGGGACTGGAATGCAAAAGTAGGAAGTCAAGAAACACCCGGAGGAACAGCCAAATTTGACCTTGGAATATGGAAGGAAGCAGAGCAAAGACTAATAGAGTTTTGCCAAGAAAATGTACTAGTCATAACAAACACCTTCTTCCAACAACACAAGAGAAGACTCTATACATGGACATCACCAGATGGTCAACACTGAAATCAGATTGATTATATTCTTTGCAGCAAAAGATGGAGAATCTCTATACAGTCAGCAAAAACAAGACCAGGAGATGACTGTGGCTCAGATCATGAACTCCTTATTGCCAAATTCAGACTCAAATTTAATAAAGTAGGAGAAATCACTAGACCATTCAGGTATGACCTAAATCAAATCCCTTATGATTATACAGAGGAAGTGAAAAATAGATTTAAGGGCCTAGATCTGATAGATAGAGTGCCTGATGAACTATGGAATAAGGTTCATGACACTGTACAGGATACAGGGATCAAGACCATCCCTATGGAAAAAGAAGCAAAATGGCTGTCTGGGGAGGGCTTACAAATAGCTGTGAAAAGAAGAGAAGTGAAAAACAAAGGAGAAAAGGAAAGATATAAGCATATGAATGCAGAGTTCCAAAGAATAGCAAGAAGAGATAAGAAAGCCTTCTTCAGCAATCAATGCAAAGAAATAGAGGAAAACAACAGAATGGGGAAGACTGGAGATTGCTTCAAGAATATTAGAAATAACAAGGGAATATCATGCAAATATGGGCTTAATAAAGGACAGAAATGGTATGGACCTAACAGAAGCAGAAAATATTAAGAAGAGGTGTCAAGAATACACAGAATTGTACAAAAAGATCTTTACGACCCAGATAATCACGATGGTGAAATCACTGACCTACAGCCAGACATCCTGGAATGTGAAGTCAAGTGGGCCTTAGAAAGCATCACTACGAACAAAGCTAGTGGAGGTGATGGAATTCCAGCTAAGCTATTTCCAATCCTGAAAGATGATGCTATAAAAGTGCTGCACTCAATATACCAGCAAATTTGGAAAACTCAGCAGTGGCCACAGGACTGGAAAAGGTCAGTTTCCATTCCAATACCAAAGAAAAGCAATGCCAAAGAATGCTCAAACTACCACACAATTGCACTCATCTCACACGCTAGTAAAGTAATGCTCAAAATTCTCCAAGCCAGGCTTCAGCAATATGTGAACTGTGAACTTCCTGACGTTCAAGCTGGTTTTAGAAAAGGCAGAGGAACCAGAGATCAAATTGCCAACATCCGCTGGATCATGGAAAAAGCAAGAGAGTTCCAGAAAAACATCTATTTGTGCTTTATTGACTATGCCAAAGCCTTTGGCTGTGTGGATCACAATAAACGGAGGAAAATTCTTAAAGAGATGGAAATACCAGATCACCTGATCTGCCTCTTTAGAAACCTGTATGCAGGTCAGGAAGCAACAGTTAGAACTGGACATGGAACAACAGACTGGTTCCAAATAGGAAAAGGAGTCCGTCAAGGCTGTATATTGTCACCCTGCTTATTTAAATTATATGCAGAGTACATCATGAGAAATGCTGGACTGGAAGAAACACAAGCTGGAATCAAGATTGCTCGGAGAAATATCAATAACCTCAGATATGCAGATGACACCACCCTTATGGCAGAAAGTGAAGAGGAACTCAAAAGCCTCTTGATGAAAGTGAAAGTGGAGAGTGAAAAGGTTGGCTTAAAGCTCAACATTCAGAAAACGAAGATCATGGCATCCGGTCCCATCACTTCATGGGAAATAGATGGGGAAACAGTGGAAACAGTGTCAGACTTTATTTTGGGGGGCTCCAAAATCACTGCAGATGGTGACTGCAGCCAAAAAATTAAAAGATGCTTACTTCTTGGAAGGAAAGTTATGTCCAATCTAGAGAGCATATTCAAAAGCAGAGACATTATTTTGCCAACAAAGGTTCGTCTAGTCAAGGCCATGGTTTTTCCAGTGGCCATGTATGGATGTGAGAGTTGGACTGTGAAGAAGGCTGAGCGCCAAAGAATTGATGCTTTTGAACTGTGGTGTTGGAGAAGACTCTTGAGAGTCCCTTGGACTGCAAGGAGATCCAACCAGTCCATTCTGAAGGAGATCAGCCATGGGATTTCTTTGGAGGGAATGATCCTGAAACTGAAACTCGAGTACTTTGCCACCTCACACAAACTGTTGACTCATTGGAAAAGACTCTGATGCTGGGAGGGATTGGGGGCAGGAGGAGAAGGGGACGACAGAGGATGAGATGGCTTGATGGCATCACTGACTCAATGGACTTGAGTCTGGGTGAACTCCGGGAGTTGGTGATGGACAGGGAGGCCTAGAGTGCTGGGATTCATGGGGTCTCAAAGAGTCGGACACGACTGATCAACTGAACTGAACAGTTTCATGGTTATGAACTCTTCAAGCCTTATATTTATATTTATATTAATTATATAAGGCTTTTTACACTGATAAATGAATAAGAAATAGCAAAATAAAATCCTATATATTCCTGTTCAGCATTGTTTATTTAGCATAATTAGAGTTCAGTTCAGTTCAGTCAGTCACTCAGTTGTGTTTGACTCTTTGTGACCCCAAGGACTGCAGCACACTAAGCTTCCCTGTCCATCACCACTTCCTGGAGCTTGCTCAAACTCATGTCCATCAAGCAGGTGTTCCTTCCTCAAGCTATTTTTCCAAAAGCCTTCCTCCCTACCTCATACAGATGATCATCAGCCTCTGAATTATCCAGTTGAAGTATCTAGGCATCTACTATAGTTCTTCCATTTTGTTTACTAATAACCCACATATCAGCTTCTTAACTGTCATTCTCCAAACCAAATCTTAAATTTGTCCATTTTGTTTAAATACTAGCTCAAAAAATCATCAACCATCACAAGAATTACTGAAACATTTTCTTAAGTGGTGTCCTGCTATTATTCTGCTTCTAATGAATTATCCAACTAATAGCTACAATAACATTTTATAATAGTAAACCTGCCTTCCACAATGGCTTCCTATCTATTCTAAATATACACCTGCCCCATATCATGTTTTATTTTTATGTCTTTATTTTTAATTAATTAATTAATTATTAAATTGAAGGATAACTGCTTTACAGAATTTTGTTTTCTTCTATCAATTCATGTTGAAGTTTGATAGAAAATGACATATCATGGCTTTTAAAAGGACCCAATAACCTGGCTATCTCTCAGACCTCTCTTGTACCTGTGTCCAGCTAGTGCAGCATGCTCTAAGCATGCTGCTTCTGCTTACTAGTCCTGGTCTCAGGCTCTGATTTCTAGATGCACACAAGCTAGGACTCTGGCATTGCAGTTTCTCATTTTTCTTTAAATGAGTTGTGATGAATGTATTTTATAAAGTTAATTAATACACCAAATACACACTTCTCTTTTTATTTTTTTTATTTTTTTATTTTTTTTAATCAAGAATCTCTTTTATTGATTATCAGAAACATTACAAACATCTAATATGAAGAAATTGTAACATGACAGTGTTTAGTTTGAACGATTAATACATTTCAGATATAATATTATACATATTTCAATGTTATTCTCCCCAATCATCCCACCCTCTCCCGGTCCCAGAGTCCAAAAGTCTGGTCTATACATCAGTATCTCTTTTGCCGTCTCATAAATAGGGTTATTTTTACCATCTTTCTAAATTCCATATATATGCGTTAGTATACTGTATTTGTGTTTTTGTTTCTGGCTTACTTCACTCTGTATAATAGGCTCCAGTTCCATCCACCTCCTCAGAACTGATTCAAATGTATTCTTTTTAATGGCTGAGTAATACTCCATTGTGTATATGTACCACAGCTTGCTTATCCATTCATCTGTGGATGGACATCTAGGTTGCTTCCACGTTCTGGCTATTGCAAACAGTGCTGCTATGAACATTGGGGTACACGTGTCTCTTTCAATTCTGGTTTTCTCAGTGTATATGCCCAGCAGTGGGATTGCTGGATCATAAGACAGTTCTATTCCCAGTTTTTTGAGGAATCTCCATACTGTTCTCCATAGTGGCTGTACTAGTTTGCATTCCCACCAACAGTGCAAGAGGGTTCCCTTCTCTCCGCACCCTCTCCAGCATTTATTGCTTGTGGACTTTTGGATAGCAGCCATTCTGATTGGCGTGAAATGGTATCTCATAGTGGTTTTGATTTGCATTTCTCTGATAATGAGTGATGTTGAGCATCTTTTCATGTGTTTGTTAGCCATCTGTATGTCTTCTTTGGAGAAATGTCTATTGAGTTCTTTGGCCCATTTTTTGATTGGGTCATTTATTTTTCTGGAATTGAGCTGTAGAAGTTGCTTGTATATTTTTGAGATTAGTTGTTTGTCAGTTGCTTCATTTGCTATTATTTTCTCCCATTCTGAAGGCTGTCTTTTCACCTTGCTTATAGTTTCCTTTGTTGTGCAGAAGTTTTTAAGTTTGATTAGGTCCCATTTGTTCATTTTTGATTTTATTTCCGATTTTCTGGGAGGTGGGTCATAGAGGATCCTGCTGTGATGTAAGTCAGAGAGTGTTTTGCCTATGTTTTCCTCTAGGATTTTTATGGTTTCTGGTCTTACATTTAGCTCTTTAATCCATTTTGAGTTTATTTTTGTGTATGGTGTTAGAAAGTGTTCTAGTTTCATTCTTTTACAAGTGTTTGACCAGTTTTCACAGCACCACTTGTTAAAGAGATTGTCTTTAATCCATTGTATATTCTTGCCTCCTTTGTCAAAGATAAGGTGACCATATGTGCGTGGATTTATCTCTGGGCTTTCTATTTTGTTCCATTGATCTATATTTCTGTCCTTGTGCCAGTACCATATTGTCTTGATGACTGTGGCTTTGTAGTAGAGCCTGAAGTCAGGCAGGTTGATTCCTCCAGTTCCGTTCTTCTTTCTCAAGATAGCTTTGGCTATTCGAGGTTTTTTGTATTTCCATACAAATTGAGAAATTATTTATTCTAGCTCTGTGAAGAATACCTTTGGTAGCTTGATGGGGATTGCATTGAATCTATAAATTGCTTTGGGTAGTATACTCATTTTCACTATATTGATTCTACCAATCCATGAACATGGTATATTTCTCCATCTATAGTGTCCTCTTTGATTTCTTTCACCAGTGTTTTATAGTTTTCTATATATAGGTCTTTAGATTCTTTAGGAAGATATATTCCTAAGTATTTTATTGTTTTCATTGCAATGGTGAATGGAATTGTTTCCTTAATTTCTCTTTCTATTTTCTTGTTATTAGTGTACAGGAATGCAAGGGATTTCTGTGTGTTAATTTTATATCCTGCAACTTTACTATATTCATTGATCAGTTCTAGTAGTTTTCTGGTGGAATCTTTAGGGTTTTCTATGTAGAGGATCATGTCATCTGCAAACAGTGAGAGTTTTACTTCTTCTTTTCCAATTTGGATTCCTTTATTTCTTTTTCTGCTCTGATTGCTGTGGCCAAAACTTCCAAAACTATGTTGAATAGTAATGGTGAAAGTGGGCATCCTTGTCTTGTTCCTGACTTTAGAGGAAATGCTTTCAGTTTTTCACCATTGAGGATAATGTTTGCTGTGGGCTTGTCATATATAGCTTTTATTATGTTGAGGTATGTTCCTTCTATTCCTGCTTTCTGGAGAGTTTTTATCATAAATGGATGTTGAACTTTGTCAAAGGCTTTCTCTGCATCTATTGAGATAATCATATGGTTTTTATTCTTCAGTTTGTTAATGTGGTGTATTATGTTGATTGATTTGCGGATATTGAAGAATCCTTGCATTCCTGGGATAAAGCCCACTTGGTCATGGTGTATGATCTTTTTAATGTGTTGTTGGATTCTGATTGCTAGAATTTTGTTAAGGATTTTTGCATCTATGTTCATCAGTGATATTGGCCTGTAGTTTTCTTTTTTTGTGGGATCTTTGTCAGGTTTTGGTATTAGGGTGATGGTGGCCTCATAGAATGAGTTTGGAAATTTGCCTTCCTCTGCAATTTCTGGAACAGTTTGAGTAGGATAGGTGTTAGCTCTTCTCTAAATTTTTGGTAGAATTCAGCTGTGAAGCCGTCTGGACCTGGGCTTTTGTTTGCTGGGAGATTTCTGGTTACAGTTTCAATTTCCGTGCTTGTGATGGGTCTGTTAAGAGTTTCTATTTCTTCCTGATCCAGTTTTGGGAAGTTGTACTTTTCTAAGAATTTGTCCATTTCTTCCACATTGTCCATTTTATTGCCATATAATTGCTGATAGTAGTCTCTTATGATCCTTTGTATTTCTGTGCTGTCTCTTGTGATCTCTCCATTTTCATTTCTAATTTTATTGATTTGATTTTTCTCCCTTTGTTTCTTGATGAGTCTGGCTAGTGGTTTGTCAATTTTATTTACCCTTTCAAAGAACCAGCTTTTGGCTTTGTTGATTTTTGCTATGGTTTCTTTTGTTTCTTTTGCATTTATTTCTGCCCTAATTTTTAGGATTTATTTCCTTCTACTAACCTTGGGGTGCTTCATTTCTTCCTTTTCCAGTTGCTTTAGGTGTAGAGTTAGGTTATTTATTTGGCTTTTTTCTTGTTTCTTGACACTTCTCTTTTTAATTTTACCTGTATTCATGTGTCCATTCTATACTATGAAAAGTTAATTATTTTCAGACTTATGAGGTAGTAAGAGGCTTCCCAGATAGCTCAGCTGGTAAAGAATCTACCTGTAATGTGGTGACCTGGATTTGATCCCTGAGTTGGGAAGATAACCTGAAAGAGGGCATGGAAACCCACCTCAGTATTCTTGCCTGGAGAATCGCCATGGACAGAGAAGCCTGGCAGGCTGCTGTCTATGGGGTGGCAAAGAGTCAGACACGACTGAACAACTAAACACAAACACATGAGGTAGTAAACTGATAGTTGGGAAAGGAAATGACAACCCACTACAGTATTCTTGCCTGGAAAGTTTCACTGACAGAGGAGCCTGGTGAGATGCAGTCCAAGGGATTGCAAGTAGTCACACACAACTAAGCATACAGGCATAAGATCTTTACTATATGTGAGTTGTCATCAATAATGCTAGGCTGAAGAGAGAAGATGTTGTTTTTTTGTTTATCTCCCCTCCCACACCCCTATTAGCAGAATAAAGGTATGAAATACAACTAAAGCCAATGAAAATTATGGACTCAGTCATGAGAACAGAATGTTTTCTTTGATAGAGTCAGAGAGCGGACAGAGAATGAAGAAAGAGTTACTATACATATTAAACCTTTCCCTTGCTAAGAAATAATGGCAAATTCACATGTAAGATTTTGTGTGCTTTGATAGCAAAATTTAGATGCTTTGTTATATTTCTGTGTCTCAGTCTGAAGAACTATATACATACTCTCCTAAAGAGCTTAAAGTTAAAACACCGATTTTACTGCTTAGGATAAATTAATATTCTAGTTTAGGAAGCCTTAAACTAATTTATTCAAACTGGTATAATATATATATATATATATATATATATATATATATATATATATATATATATAGTCCTTTTGGATGTATATTTTATTATTTTACCCATTATTTAACTTCTGCACTTTTTATCTATCTTTGGTGCCACAAGGTGAGATTTTATCAGTACGTTTTGGTTTCAAAAAGAAAAAAGCATGCGTATAAAATATATAAGCATATACCTGTAAGTATAAAGCATGCATATAAAATATATAAACATATACCTGTAAGTATAAAGGATTTCTTGGTGATATATATTTAGATATAGAAGTTCTCCCATTAGGAATTAATACTGATATAGTTTCTCTGAAAAATAACTATTCACTGAAATAATAAATTAAGAGTGCATAAAAACTAATATAAAAGCATAATGATCATCAGATAACATTTAATATGAGAAGTGCATTATTTTAGGTGAAGTGTTTCATTCATACTTTTCAGTCAGTAAAACTTAAATGTGTGAGATAGTAAACTTATTTCTGAAAAGTACTGTGATCATTAAAGTCCTATTAAAATTTACTAGTTAGCATATTCCTGCTAAACCCAAAAGTCAGCTCAACTATTGAGTATCCTTTGTCTTATACTATACCCAGAGTGAAGATATTAAAGTAAAAAGCCAGTTTCATTTAGTACTAATGGATAATATGCCCCAAACATGAGACAGACAATGAAAGTAAAAATCACTCAGTTGTGTCCGACTCTTTGAGACCCCCTGGACTATAGTCCATGGAATTCTCCAGGCCAGAATACTGGAGTGGGTAGCCTTTCCTTTCTCCAGTGGATCTTCCCAACCCAGGGATTGAACCCAGGCCTCCCACATTGCAGGTGGATTCTTCACCAGCTGAGCCACAAGGGAAGCTCAAGAATACTGGAGTGGATAGCCTATCTCTTCTCCAGGGGATCTTCCCAACCCAGAAATTGAACTGGGGTCTCCTGCATTGCAGGTGGATTCTTTACCAACTGAGCTATGAAGGAAGCCACAGAACTAAACTAAACTCTAGTTTTATAATTTGCAAATTAATTTAGAAGATAGGGACACATATATCCATTCATTATCTAACATGCATATGTATATTTGTAAATTGGGATGTTTAAAATAATAGCAGATTAACATTTGTTCTGGATAGATTTATTCATCAATTACATTCATTTCCCTATTACAATGCCCAGAACCCAGCAGAATCAATAAATATTTGTTGATGAATGAATAAGTAAATTAGTTAAAGCTGAATTCCTGAATATTTTGTTTTCCTCTTCAGGTATGTCTGTGAGTTGAATAACTTAGTTTAACTAGTTTTTCCAAAGTTTTTACTTCAGACACAATCAAACAATGTTGTATAGAACCCACATTAGGGAACTATTTCAATTTGAATTAATAATCTAGAATGAATATGACTGCATTATATGAGCCAAATCTTGAAAGATTTCTGATTTTTGGTACTCTAATTTTAGTGGTTGCTGCTGCTGCTGCTGCTAAGTCGCTTCAGTCATGTCTGACTCTGTGCGACCCCATAGACGGAAGCCCACCAGGCTCCCCCGTCCCTGGGATTCTCCAGGCAAGAACACTGGAGTGGGTTACCATTTCCTTCTCCAATGCATGAAAGTGAAAAGTGAAAGTGAAGTCGCTCAGTTGTTTCTGACTCTTAGCGACCCCATGAACTGCAGCCTACCAGGCTCCTCTGTCCATAGGATTTTACAGGCAAGAGTACTGGAGTGAGTTGCCATTGCCTTCTCTGTTATTATGGTACATTATATGGCAAAAATGATACTGTGCCATACCCATTACTTATATTATATAGAACTCTGCCTTAGACTAGGAAGACTCTCTCCTGCTGGTCCTAGAGCAAACTGCCTTATTACAGTTATGAATACAGTTACAGAAAGAACATAACTTTCTTATGTTAGGAAAGTGATGAACTCTGGGATCTGAGAAAAATTGCTAAGAAATTAATCTTGCCAAAAGAGAGAGTGAGTTTAGGAGATTACTTCAGTCTTCAAAGGATTCTCTGGCCCCAGTTGATGCTTTGCAGCCTGTGAGACCCTAAGCAGAGGGTCCAGCTAAGCTATGACCAGGCTTCTGGATTATAGAAACTATGAGATAACAAAAGAGTATTTTTTAAGCAACCCAAGTTTTTGGTAATTTATTATGCTGTGACAGAAAACAAATACACATCCTTGTTGTAGGTCACAATCAAAAGTCTCCATTTCCTCAGCCTGACCACTGATGCTACCTTCCACCAGAATCTTCAGAGTCTCTTACTTACATGCATGCTTCTGAAGTCAGTTGAAGCCTTGAGGCTTCTTTGCTAGAAGATTCTTTCCAGGATTTCCCCTTGCTTCTTCAGGTTCTTTGCAATCCTAAATTCATTCCAAAGACTTCTCAATCAAACACTTATCTTTTCCTTTGAATTCTAGTTGCCTTGCCATGAAAAGCCATGCAAATACAAATCTTTCCTACTGTAGTATCCTTATTTTAATAAGGGCAGACTCTTTTCCTCCCTTGTTTCTGGCTACTTTTAATATATCTCTAACTCCTTCAAATAGTATAACTTTAAAAAAATTCCAAATTTATATTTAATATCTTAAGAATCTTTAGTCTCAAACAAGCTATTTTTTCATTTCCAAAAGTCAGTACCTATAACTAACATCCAGATATATGTGTATATGTCTCCATTCTTCTTCCAAATATACAGATTGTGAAGTACATCAATTTAACAAGTTTGAAATTTTAAAAACTCATCAAAAACTTACGGGAAAAGGAAAAACAACATCAAAATAAAATGTTCAGTGGAAATAAATCAGGATTTCTATTCCTAATGAAGATATAAAGACAAAAATTATCCAAATAATGGATTTGCTACCACTGAAGCAAAATGAGAAGAGAATTGTGAATATCAATTTTAAATATTTCTTGAGGAAAACCTTTTGGCTGGGTAAATGAGGAGAAAAAAAGTAGCAACTACCCTGGAAAACAGAACTCTCAGCTCAAAGATTTCCAGATATAAGTAGAAGTATGACTTTGAAATCATTAGATATAGCTTGCAATGGAAGAATATTCAGATAAGATTTTAAAATAAGTTCAGTAGATTGTTCAAGACTTTTACTTGGAGACACTCATTTAATAAATGTAGGCTTTTCCAGAAAATAATACTGAGGATTCAAAGATCACTCAGATTGAATACAGTATTTAAGTAAGGGTTAAATACTGTAATACATATTACATATACACTTAGATGGAGTACAGTATTTAAGTAAGTAGGAAGTCAAGAAACACCTGGACGAACAGCAAATTTGGGCTTGGAATACGGAATGAAGCAGGGCAAAGACTAATAGAGTTTTGCCAAGAAAATGCACTGGTCATAACAAACACCCTCTTCCAACAACACAAGAGAAGACTCTATACATGGACATCACCAGATGGTCAACACCAAAATCAGATTGATTATATTCTTTGTAGCCAAAGATGGAGAATCTCTATACAGTCAGCAAAAACAAGACCAGGGGCTGACTGTGGCTCAGACCATGAACTCCTTATTGCCAAATTCAGACTTAAATTGAAGTAGGAGAAACCACTAGACCATTCAGGTATGACCTAAATCAAATCCCTTTTGATTATACAGTGGAAGTGAGAAATAGATTTAAGGGCCTAGATATGATAGATAGAGTGCCTGATGAACTATGGAATGAAGTTAGTGACATTGTACAGGAGACAGGGATCAAGATCATCCCCATGGAAAAGAAATGCAAAAAAGCAAAATGGCTGTCTGGGGAGGCCTTACAAATAGCTGTGAAAAGAAGAGAAGCGAAAAGCAAAGAAGAAAAGGAAGGATATAAACATCTGACTGCAGAGTTCCAAAGAATAGCAAGAAGAGATAAGAAAGCATTACTCAGCGATCAATGCAAAGAAATAGAGGAAAACAACAGAATGGGAAAGAATAGAGACCGCTTCAAGAAAATCAGAGATACCAAAGGAACATTTCATGCCAAGATGGGCTTGATAAAGGACAGAAATGGTATGGACCTAACAGAAGCAGAAGATATTAAGAAGAGGTGGCAAGAATACACAGAAGAACTGTACAAAAAAGATCTTCACGACCCAGATAATCATGATGGTGTGATCACTGACCTAGAGCCAGACATCCTGGAATGTGAAGTCAAGTGGGCCTTAGAAAGCATCACTACGAACAAAGCTAGTGGAGGTGATGGAATTCCAGCTAAACTATTTCCAAACCTGAAAGATGATGCTGTGAAAGTGCTGCACTCAATATACCAGCAAATTTGGAAAATACAGCAGTGGCCACAGGACTGGAAAAGGGCAGTTTTCATTCCAGTCCCAAAGAAAGGCAATGCCAAAGAATGCTCACTACCGCACAATTGCACTCATCTCACACGCCAGTAAAGTAATGCTCATAATGCTCCAAGCCAGGCTTCAGCAATATGTGAACCATGAACTTCCTGATATTCAAGCTGGTTTTCGAAAAGGCAGAGGAGCCAGAGATCAAATTGCCAACATCCGCTGGATCATGGAAAAAGCAAGAGAGTTCCAGAAAAACATCTATTTCTGCTTTATTGACTATGCCAAAGCCTTTGACTGTGTGGATCGCAATAAACTTGAAAATTCTGAAAGAGATGGGAACACCAGACCACCTAATCTGCCTCTTGAGAAATCTGTATGCAGGTCAGGAAGCAACAGTTAGAACTGGTCATGGAACAACAGACTGGTTCCAAATACGAAAAGGAGTATGTCAAGGCTGTATATTGTCACCCTGTTTATTAAACTTATAGGCAAAGTACATCATGAAAAACGCTGGACTGGAAGAAACACAAGTTGGAATCAAGATTGCTGGGAGAAATATCAATAACCTCAGATATGCAGATGACACCACCCTTATGGCAGAAAGTGAAGAGGGGCTAAAAAGCCTCTTGATGAAAGTGAAAGTGGAGAGTGAAAAAGTTGGCTTAAAGCTCAACATTCAGAAAACGAAGATCATGGCATCTGGTCCCATCACTTCATGGGAAATAGATGGGGAAACAGTGGAAACAGTGTCAGACTTTATTTTGGGGGCTCCAAAATCACTATGGATGGTTACTGCAGCCATGAAATTAAAAAAATGCTTACTTCTTGGAAGGAAAGTTATGCCCAACCTAGATAGCATATTCAAAAGCAGAGACATTATTTTGCCAACAAAGGTTCATCTAGTCAAGGCCATGGTTTTTCCTTTGGTCATGTATGGATGTGAGAGCTGGACTGTGAAGAAGGCTGAGCGCGGAAGAATGGATGCTTTTGAACTGTGGTGTTGGAGAAGACTCTTGAGAGTCCCTTGGACTGCAAGGAGATGCAAACAGTCCATTCTGAAGGAGATCAGCCCTGGGATTTCTTTGGAAGGAATGATGCTAAAACTGAAACTCCAGTACTTTGGCCATCTCATTCAAAGTGTTGACTCATTGGAAAAGACTCTGATGCTGGGAGGGATTGAGGGCAAGAGGAGAAGGGGACGACAGAGGAAGAGATGGCTGAATGGCATCACTGACTCGATGGATGTGAGTCTCAGTGACCTCTGGGTGTTGGTGATGGACAGGGAGGCCCGGCGTGCTGCAGTTCATGGAGTCGCAAAGAGTCGGACACGACTGAGTGACTAATCTGATCTGAAAGCTTTAAGTAAAGGCTCAGAAACTAAATTTCCCACCTTAGTATCTTTTAATATTGAAGTAACTAACTACTTGAAACTTTAGTTCATATATCTGCCAGATAAAGATTATTAGTCTGATAAATCAAATAGATTTATCTGATAGATGGGGGAAAAAATCTGTATCATGTGATTATTCTAATGATTGAGAAATTAGTGTAAAGCATGAAGCACGTGTACTCAGTCACTCAGTCATGTCTGACTCTTTTTGATCCTATGGACTATAGTCTTTCAGGCTCCGTTGTCCCTGGGATTTCTCAGGTAAGTATCAAGAATACTGGATTGGATAATACCAATTATTATATCTTCCTCTTGGACTGATCCCTTGATCATTGTGTAGTGAACTTCCTTATCTCTTATAGTCTTCTTTATTTTAAGGTTTATTTTGTCTGATATGAAGATTGCTACTCCAGCTTTCTTTTGCTTCCCATTTGCATGGAATATATTTTTACATCCTCTCACTTTCAGTCAGTATATGTCTTTGGATCTGAAGTGGGTTTCTTGTAAAGAGCATACATATGGGTCTTTTTTTGGTATCCATTCAGCCAATCTGTGTCTTTTGGTTGAAGTATTTAATCCATTTACATTGGTACCTTATTTTTGACAGAGGGGGAAAGAATATGCAATGGGGCAAAGATAGCCTCTTCAATAAATGGTGCTGGGAGAACTTAACAGCTACATGGAAAAGAATGAAATTAGAACACTTCCTAACATGATACACAAAGATAAACTCAAAATGGATAAAAGATCTAAATGTAAGGCCACAAACTATAAAAGTCTTAGATAAAACATAGGCAGAACACTCAATGACATAAATCAAAGCAAGATCCTCTATGAAATCCTCCTCCTAGAGTAATGGAAATAAAAACAAAAGTAAACAAGTGGGACCTGATTAAAAGGTTTTGCATAGCAAAGGGAAAAGACAAGGTGAAAAGACAACCCTCAGAATGGGAGAAAATAATAGCAAATGAAAGAACTGACAAAGGATTAATTTTTACAATATACAAGCAGCTAATACAACTCAATACAAGAAAAACAAACAACTCAATCAAAAAGTGTGTAAAAGACCTAAACAGACATTTCTCCAAAGAAGACATACAGATGGCTAACAAACACATGAAAAGATGCTCAACATCGCTCATTATTAGAGAAATGAAAATAAAAACTACATTGAGATATCACCTCACACCAGTCAGAATGGGCATCATCAAAAGTTTTAAAAACAATACATGCTGGAGAGGGTGTGGACAAAAGGGAACGCTCTAGCACTGTTGATGGGACTATAAATTGATATAGCCACTATGGAAGACAATATGGAGGTTTCTTTTACAACTAGGAATAAAACCACCATACAACCTAGCAATCCCACTTCCGGGCATATACCCCGAGGAAACCAAAATCAAAAAAGACACATGTGTCCCATTTTTCATTATAGCTGTTGCTGCTGCTGCTAAGTCACTTCAGTCATATCCGACTCTGTGCGACCCCATAGACGGCAGCCCACCAGGCTCCCCGTCCCTGCGATTCTCCAGGCAAGAACACTGGAGTGGGTTGCCATTTCCTTCTCCAATGCATGAAAGTGAAAAGTGAAAGTGAAGTCGCTTAGTCCTATCTGACTCCTAGCGACCCCATGGACTGCAGCCTACCGGGCCCCTCCATCCATGGGATTTTCCAGGCAAGAGTACTGGAGTGGGGTGCCATTGCCTTCTCCGTTCATTATAGCACTATTTACCTTAGCTAGAACATGGAAGCAACCTGGATGTCCATCAACAGATGAATGGATAAAGAAGTTGTGGTATATATACACAATAGAATAGTACTCAGCCATGAAAAGGAATGCATTTGAGTTAGTTCTAATGAGATGGGTGAACTTAGAACCTAAAATACAGCATGAAGTAAGTTAGGAAGCTAAAGTGAAATATTGTATTCTACTGCATATATACGGAATCTAGAAAAATGGTACTGAAGAATTTATTTACAGGGCAGCAATGGAGAAACAGGCATAGAGAATAGACTTATGGACATGGGGGAAAGGGAGGAAAGGATGAGATCTACGGAAAGAGTAACATGGAAACTTACATTACCATTTGTAAAATAGATAGCCAACGTGAATTTGCTGTATGGCTCAGGAAACTCAAACAGGGACACTCTATCAACCTAGAGGGGTAGGATGGGGAAGGAGATGGGAGGGAGATGAGAGGGAGGTTCAGAAGGGAGGCGATATATGTATACCTATGACTGACTCATGTTGATGTTTGACATAAAACAATGAAATTCTATAGAACAATTATCCTTGAATTAAAAAAAAAAAAAAAAATACTGGAGTGGGTTGCCATTTCCTTCTCCAAGGGATCTTTCTGACCCAAGGATCAAACTTTCGTCTCCTGCATTGGCAGGTGGATTGTTTATCACTGAGTCAACAGAGAAGCTCTAAAGTGTAAAGCGTCATGCACTTAATATTTAATAAAGACTAGGTTGACAATGACAAGACTGCTGCTATTGTTGTCTACTTCTGAGTGAACACTTTCCTTGTATCACGGTGTTTTGCCTAGATCTTCACGACGAGAGTTACTGATCTAATGCATCAAACATTAATGTTCATTTTTTGACCTTTTCCTTTTGTACTTCTATTTCCTTTGGGAAACTCATGGAATAATGTACAAACCTAAACCCAATTTCTAGTTTATACCAGATGTTTGTATGTGGTCTTCTGGACTGACTTGGAACATTTTATTTACCGCTCCAGTTCTAAGGATTTATGTGTGAGTCTGCTGAAGTTTGCAATTTTTCTTTAACTCATGTAATATAAAATACCTTAACTCTAATATTTAAGAATACTTTCAATTTATTTTCCTCAGTTAACCATGCATCCAATGGTGATTTGTGTTTCTGCGCATCTCCAGCATATTTTTGTTCTAATAATTACAACTGTTGAAACAAAGAAACTGAAAAGTTCAAATGGTAGACAAATAAGAATCAGTTCAATAGATAGTTCACAGAAATTTTGTGCCAAGACGTCTGTGTTTATTATTTTTGAAAACTTGTTTCCTAAGGTTACTGTTAGAACTAAAGTACATAGAAGTCTTCTCTACAAGATAAAGGTGACCTGTCTGAAGTTGGGGTTGTAGCAACAATCTGGAGCTGGCTGAGAATCTGTATGTATGTGTGGAGCTGAAGAAAGAGACTTTAATTCTTTATCAACTTCACATTTAGGATTTTGATAATCTCTTAGCTTTAGTTTATTATTTTTCCCATAAGTTTTTCCCCTTCCTATATATATATATATATCCTTGATTAAATATGAACTTTCATTAATGTAAATTAGGTAGAAATGTTATTTGAGTAACTGACAGTATAAAGAAGCATAATTAATGTATTTGTTTATTCATCATGATATTAGTGAAGGTTTTGATTTAGCTGTTTCACTTGTTCTTTTTTAAATGTAAAGTGAGAAAGAAAGTGAAAAATACAACTATTTGCACATCAATTATACAGCAAAGCCAGCTACCTACAATACAGTGCAGAATCTAAGCATAAACAAAATGGTTTGAGGGGAGCAATCAAATTCCAGGTGTCATAGCTGTATAGTAACATAAACTATATTTCTTACACACATGCTTTTCTTATAACCAAGTAGTCCAGAGAATCAACCAAGTAAACATTGTATTGTGTTTATATTGGTGTGTGTTTAGAAAGAAATTTTTAAAGAAAATGAACACCTCGATAATGGTCTTAGAAACACCATTACCAAAATTTTTCCTAAAATGTATAAGAATATTCATTAATGGGAGCTTACCCAGGTAGCTCAGTGGTAAAGAATCCACCTGCAATGCAGGAGCCACAGGAAATGCAGGTTTGAACCCTGGGTTGGGAAGTTCCCCTGGAGGAGGACATGGCAACCCACTCTAGTATTCTTGCCTGGGGAATCCCATAGGTAGAGGAGCCTGACAGGCTACAGTCCATGGAATGGCAAAGAGTCAGACACAAATAAAGTGACTGAGCACACATACACATTCATCAATGGAGACAGTGGAGAAATATATACTTAACACTTACACATCCAGTCAGAGAGAGATATAAACTTTTAGACTTCATCTCTATTAGGTTATAAATATTCTATAAGTATTCATCATTGAAAAACCCTAGTCCAAAAATATTTCAGTGTAATGTGAGTAGGCAAGAGACTCTGAGTCCTCAAATAAGATTGATGATAGAGGCCCACATGACAACTATGAAAAAGGAAAAAGACGTGGCACCCTGTGACTGAACATCACATGTCCTCATAGCTGTAGGCATCCGAGGCTAAAATGTCCTGTGGTGTCCTTGCATTATTTCTCTTATTGTCTTTGGGTTTCCCTAGAGGATCCTTTGTAAGTGGGATATGAATCTTACAGGTCTATTCAGATGCAGTTCAGTTCAGTTCAGTCACCCAGTCATGTACTACTGTATGTGACCCCATGGACTGCAGCATGCCAGGCTTCCCTGTCAATCACCAACACCCAAGCTTGCTCATACTCATGTCCACTGAGTCAGTGATGCCATCCAACTATCTCATCCTCTGTTGTCCCCTTTACCTCCTTCCTTCAATCTTCACCAGCATCAGGGTCTTTTCCAGTGAGTTAGTCCTTCAACTCAGCTCATAATATTGAAGCTTCAGCTTCAACATCAGTCCTTCCAATGAATATTCAGGACTGATTTCCTTCAGGATGGACTGGTTTGCTCTCCTTGGAGTCCAAGGGATTCTCAAAAGTCTTCTCTAACATCACGGTTCAAAAGAATCCATTCTTTGGGACTCAGCTTTCTTTATTGTCCAAACCTCACGTCCACACATGACTACTGGTAAAACAATGGCTTTGACTATATGCACTTTTGTTGGCAAAATAGTGTCTCTGCTTTTTATAGGCTGTCTAGGTTTGTCATAACTTTTCTTCAAAAGAGCAGACATCTTTTAATTTCATGGCTCCATTCTTCATCTGCAGTGAATTTGGAGCCCCGGAAAAACAAAGTCTGTCCCTATTTCAGTTGTTTCTCTGTCTATTTGCTATGAAGTGATGGGACTGGATGACATGATCTTCCTTTTTGAATGTTGAGTTTTAAGCCTGCTTTTTCACCCATGAACATTATGAAAAGGCAAAAAGGTAGGACACTGAAAGATGAACTCCTTTTGCTACTGGATATCAGTGGAGAAATAACTCCAGAAAGAATGAAGAGACAGAGCAAAAGCAAAAACAGTACCCAGTTGTGGATGTGACTAGTGATGGAAGTAAAGTCCAATGCTGTAAAGAGCAATATTGCTTAGGAACCTGGAATGTTAGTCCATGAATCAAGTTAAATTGAGTGATCAAAACAGTTGATGGCAAGAGTGAACACTGACATTTTAGGAATCAAGAAACTAAAATGGATGGAATGGGTGAATTTAACTCAGATGAGCATTATATCTACTACTGTGGGGCAAGAATCCCTTACAAGAAATGGAGTAGCCATCATGGTCAACAAAAGAGTCTGAAATGCAATAATTGGATACAATCTCAAAAAGGACAGAATGATGTCTGTGCATTTCCAAGGGAAACCACTCCATATCACAGTAATCCAAGTATATGCCCCGACAAATGATGCTGAAGATGCTGAAATTGAATGGTTCTATTAAGACCTAAAAGACCTTCTAGAACTAACACCAAAAAAAAAAAAAAAATGTCCTTTTCATTACAGGGGACTAGAATGCAAAAGTAGGAAGTCAAGAGATACCTGGAGTAACATGCAAATTTGGCGTTGGAGTATGGATGAAGCAGGGCAAAGACTAATAGAGTTTTGCCAAGAGAATGCACTGGTCATAGAAAATACACACTTCCAACAACACAAGAGAAGACCCTAAGTATGTACATCACCAGATGATCAATACTGAAATCAGATTGATCATATTCTTTGCAGCCAAAGATGGAGAAGCTCTGTACAGTCAGCAAAAACTAGACCAGGACCTGTCTGTGGCTCAGATCATGAAGTCCTTATTGCCAAATTCAGACTTAAATTGAAGAAAGTAGGGAAAACCAGTAGACCATTCAGGTATGGCCTAAATCAAATTCCTTACTATTATACAATGGAAGTAAGAAATAGATTCAAGAGATTAAATATTATAAACAGAGTGTCTGAAGAATTAAGAATAGAGGTTCAAGCCATTGTACAGGACACAGGGATCAAGACCATACTCAAGAAAAAGAAATGCAAAAAGGAAAAATGGTTGTCTGTGGAAGGCTTACAAATAGCTGTGAAAAGAAGAGAAGTGAAAGGCAAAAGAAGGAAGGAAAGATATTTGAATGCAGAGTTCCAAAGAATAACAAGGAGAGATAAGAAAGCATTCCTCACTGATCAATTCAAAGAAATAGAGGAAAACAATAGAATGGGAAAAACTAGAGATCTCTTCAAGAAAATTAGAGATACCAAGGAATATTTTATGCAAAGATAGGTACAATAAAGGACAGAAATGGTATGGACCTAAAAGAAAATGAAAGTGAAAGTCATTCAGTCATGTCCAACTCTTTTCAAACCCATGGACTATACAATCCATGGTATTCTCCAAGCAAGAATACTGGAGTGGGTATCCATTTCCTGCTCCAGAGGATCTTACCAACTCAGGAATTGAACCCAGGTCTCCCACATTGCAGGCAGATTCTTTACCAGCTGAACCACAAGGAAGATATTAAGATGAGGTGCAAAGAATACAAAGAAGTATACAAAAAGGATCTTCACAACCCAGATAATCACAATACTGTGATCACTCACCTAGAACCAGAACTCCTGGAATGTGAAGTCAAGTGGGCCTTAGGAAGCATCACTACAAACAAAGCTAGTGGAGGTGATGGAATACTACTTGAGCTATTTCAAATCTTAAAAGATGATGCTGTGAAAGTGCTGCATTCAATATGCCAGCAACTTTGCAAAACTCAACAGTGGCCAAAAGACTGGAAAAGTTCAGTTTTCATTCCAATCCCAAAGAAAAGCAATGCCAAAGAATGCCCAAACTACTGCACAATTGTACTTATCTCACATCCTAGTATGGAGAAGGCAATGGCAACCTACTCCAGTACTCTTGCCTGGAAAATCCCATGGATGGAGGAGCCTGGTAGGCTTCAGTCCATGGGGTCGTTAAGAGTTGGACACAATTGAGTGACTTCACTTTCACTTTTCACTTTCATGCATTGGAGAAGGAAATGGCAACCTACTCCAGTGTTCTTTCCTGGAGAATCCCAGAGATGGGGAAGCCTGGTGGTCTCCTATCCATGGGGTAACACAGAGTAGGACATGACTGAAGCAACTTAGCAGCAGCAGCACACGATAGTAAAGTAATGCTCAAAATTTTCCAAGTCAGGCTTCAATGGTACATGAACTGTGAACTTCCAGATGTTCAAGCTGGATTTAGAAAAGGCAGAGGAACCAGATATCAAATTACCAACATCCGGCTTGATAATTGAAAAAGCAAGAGAGTTCCAGAAAAACATCTACTTATGGTTTATTGACTATGCCAAAGGCTTTGACTGTGGAAGGTTTTCCACAAACTGGAAAATTTTGAAAGAGAT
Source organism: Tragelaphus eurycerus (assembly GCA_935064755.1). Classification (NCBI taxonomy): domain Eukaryota; kingdom Metazoa; phylum Chordata; class Mammalia; order Artiodactyla; family Bovidae; genus Tragelaphus; species Tragelaphus eurycerus. Next base: position 11,627,661 of record CAKXYN010000004.1, read on the forward strand.
GGGAATACCAGACCACCTGACTGGCCTCTTCAGAAATCTGTATGTAGGTCAGGAAGCAACAGTTAGAACTGGACATTGTAAAACAGACTTTTTCCAAATAGGAAAAGGAGTACATCAAGGCTGTATATTGTCACCTTGTTTATTTAACTTATATGCAGAGTACATCACGAGAAATGCTGGGCTAGATGAAGCACAAGCAGGAATCAAGATTGCTGGGAGAAATGCCAATAACCTCGGATATGCATATGATACCACCTTTATGGCCGCAAGTGAAGAAGAACTAAAGAGCCTCTTGATGAAAGTGAAAGAGGAGAGTAAAGAAGTTGACTTAAAACTCAACATTCAGAAAACTAAGATCATGGCATATGGCCATATCACTTTGTGGCAAATAGATGGGGAAACAATGGAAATGGTGAGAGACTTTATTTTGGGAGGCTCCTAAATCATTGAAGATGGTGACTGTAGCCATGAAATTAAAAGACACTTGCTCCTTGGAAGAAAAGTTATGACCAACCCAGACAGCATATTAAAAAGCAGAGACATTACTTTGCCAACAAAGGTCTGTCTAGTCAAATTTATGGTTTTTCCAGTCATCATGTGTGGATGTCAGAGTTGGACTATAAAGAAAGTTGAACACTGAAGAATTGATGCTTTTTAACTGTGATGTTGGAGAAGACTTTTGAGAGTCCTTGGACAGCAAGGAGATCTACCCAGTTCATTCTGAAGGAAATCAGTCTTGAATATTCATTGAAAAGACTGATGTTGAAGCTGAAACTCCAATACTTTGGCCACCTGATGTGCAGAACTGACTCACTGGAGAAGACCCTGATGCTGGGAAAAATTGAAGGCAGAAGGGGATGACAGAGGATGAGACGGTTGGATGGTATCACTGACTCAAAGGACAGAAGTTTGAGTAAGCTTGGGTGTTGGTGATGGACAATGAAGCCTGGTATGCTGCAGTCCATAGGGTCACAAAGATTCAGACTGAGCGACTGAACTGAACTGAACTTTCAGTCTCCTCATTCATCAAATGGCTCTTCAGTTACTCTTTGCTTTCTTCATAAGGGTGATGTCATCTGCATTTCTGAGGTGATTTATATTTTTCCTGGCAATCTTGATTCCAGTTTGTGCTCTACTCAGTCTGGCATTTTGCATGATGTACTCTGCATATATGTTAAATAAGCAAGGTGACGATACACAACCTTGACTTATTCCTTTCCCAATTTGGAACCAATCTGTTGTTCCCTGTCCAGTTTTAACCATTACTTCTTGACCTCCATACAAATTTCTCAGCAGACAAGTAAGATGGACTGATATTCCCATCACTTTAAGATTTTTTTTTATTTTTTTAAATTTTATTTTATTTAACTTTACAATATTGAATTGGTTTTGCCATATATCAAAATGAATTTGCCACAGGTATACATGTGTTCCCCATCCTGAACCCTCCTCCCTCCTCCCTCCCTATACCATCCCTCTGGATCATCCCAGTGCAGCAGCCCCAAGCATCCAGTATCGTGCATCGAACCTGGACTGGTGACTCATTTCATATATGATATTATACATATTTCAATGCCATTCTCCCAAATCATCCCACCCGCTCCCTCTCCCAGAGTCCAAAATACTGTTTTATACATCAGTGTCACTTTAAGAATTTTTGACAGTTTATTTTAACCCACATATGTTATTGGAATTCAATTATTGAACTTTTCTTTTGTTGTGGGGTTGGTGATGATTATTTTCAATTTCTTTATATGTGGTCTGGAAACTGGACCTCCAGTTTCTATAATGGACTGTTAAATCTTCTATTATTGAAGAGAATCCCACATCAGTGTTCCAGAACTACACTGTCCAATATTGTAGCCACTGGCATCATGTGTCTACTGAGCCCTTGAATTTTGGTTACTATATATTTAAATGTGCTATAGTGTAAAATACAGGATTTGAAGATCTAGTTTAAAACAGAAGAATATAAAACATCTCAATGATAAGTTTACATTGATTATATGATAAAATTGTTATATATATATATATATATATATATATATGTTATATATATAAACATTGGAGAAGGCAATGGCACCCCACTCCAGTACTCTTGCCTGGAAAATCCCACGGATGGAGGAGCCTGGTAGGCTGCAGTCCATGGGGTCGCTAAGAGTCGGACATGACTGAGCGACTTCACTTTCTCTTTTCACTTTCATGCATTGGAGAAGGAAATGGCAGCACACTTCAGTGTTCTTGCCTGGAGAATCCCGGGGACAGGGAAGCCTGGTGGGCTGCCGTCTATGGAGTCACACAGAGTCGGACACGACTGAAGTGACTTAGCATAGCATATATGTAAACATTAACTTTCTTTTGATTTTTAAACATTGGCTTTCTTTTTATTTTTTACTATAAAACTTATTTGTAAATGTGGCTCACATTTTATGGTTCAAGATCCACTAAAAAATGAGAGGTTGCAGTGTATTATTGGCAAAATGGGAAAAGATTGCCTTCTTACCATTCTAAAGTTGATTGTAGTGTTCTGTTTAGAAAACAACGTGTGAAAAATTTATAATTGCAAAGTACACACATCAGCCAGAGGGCTTTATAAGAATAAAATTCATTGCCCACAAGTACACACAAATGAAGGTCATCACAAAGTGACCAATACTGATGAGAACCTGCTGCTTCTTAGGCAAAATGCCTGCAGATACACCAGCACATGCATCCATTTTGTTCCATTGTTATTTCCATTGTCCTAATAAGTCCAGGCTTCTAAAAGCTTAGTGAGCCCTACTTAAGGCCATTCTCTGAGATATATATATATATATAGATAGATATATATTGATATATAGATATAGATGACCGTCTGGACTGGCAACACCAAGAACATAATACAATAATTATATATGCTTTAGTGACAATGAGTCAAAAGCTACCTGTCAATGCTACATTTTCAAGTTCTAAATTGGATAACTCCAATGAAGTAGGGACCTTTACCATTCTAGTCATAATTTAGTACTTAGAAGGTAACATAACACATATTAGATGGTCAATAAATATTGAATACAGGAATGAATTAATAATTTTTTTCTTGTTGGGTTTATTTAGTTTCTAACTCCATGGACTCTCTTTCTTAGAATGGGAAGTAAGATGATCTCTATCACATGTTTATTTAAATTAAGATGGTTTTCAAACTAAAGTACACTTCAATTTTCAAATTATGATCTAAATTTACATATTTTTCTTGAGATTCAGCATTTTTTCATAGCCAATAAGATAGTGTTATTATTTAGGTTATTGGTAATCATGCAATAAATGGCCCTAAGAGGTTTACTGAAAGTAATATTAACCAATAAAAGTGATCCATATAAGTTTTCAAGTAATATTAGAGTACTATCAGAGAAATTGTGTTATGGTAACCAGTATACTCTAAGCACAGTGAAATATTCTTAATTAAACTATATTAAACAGAATTCAAGTCTTGCCAAGCTGAGCCATTAAATGTAGCCACTGTGGTCTGGTAATACACAAACAATTAATAACAAGATGTAGGGCAAATAATGACATAAACAAAGGTGGAAGAATAAAAGTGGGATAAGTCTGTAGCTGTTCTATTCAGTGATGTTATGTGGTGGTTATTAGATGCACTGAAAATGGTATTATTTTGAAAAATAGGGAATATTCTTTCTTTCTAGATCCCAAATATGCAATAAACTGGCGCTGTCCATGTGAAGTGAAATACTAACTCAAGGCTTAAGAAGCATAAGAATGAAAATTAACAGAGTTATGGGAGTCACACAGGAAAAAATTAAATTCTCAATCATGTGGTCTTTATCTCCTACATTCCCATTTAGCTTATATTTAGAATTGCCTTGGCCTTAGCTACTAATTCTTCTTTTATGCTTTATTGGCTTGTAGAGTTAATTCATCAGATCAAAGATTTTATTTTTCATTTTTATCATTTTAGTGCATTACTCATGAATCCCCACATTTTACCTTAATAATGAGTGTTGTCATCAAGTTTCATCCTCATATTATGTAAACAAGGATAAACTATTATACTTTTATTAAAGAAATAGTTCTTTGATTTTTCTTATTTTCCCTAGTTTGTGGTCATTTTTCCTGTAAATCAAATAACTTTGATTCTAATCAAGAGAATGATGTTCCTCAATCATTACTCCCTCCCTTATGCCATAAGAAAATTTCAGGCCTCCATACTTGAATTTATCAATCTTTTCATGGTGGACATGGTAAAACAAATTTGAGGATCTGAGACATTTATTGACTACACTCCTACCTGTAATTTATCAGTTTACTTTGTTTTGTCTGCCATCAAGATAGATGGCTGTAGAGAGAGAGCATCATAAAGGAAACAATTGTTGGAAAGATAAATGACCTGTGCGAGAACTATAAGTCTCTAGAATGTGGAGCAGAGGGCACAAAGTTACTTTGGCCAAAGCTTTTGTTTGTATTCATGTGTTCAGGCAGTGTTGGTACTCTGGGAATAGTATTTCTTAACTCATAGCTTCAACCACTTTTCAGCTTCATTCCTGTTTTCTTGGTCATGACTCTACAGAAGTGTTCCTGGCCTGAAACCAGGATTACTCTTACTCACTGGGGAAATTATGATACATTTTGAATTAAAGTAAGCTGTGTTTATTGAATACCAGCTTTATCTAGGAACTATCTAAGTCTTCACAGTGCTTCCTGGATTTAAGACTTAGTGGCAGAAAATGGTGGCAGAATATATATACATGAATAAAAGATACATTTGATAACCTGTCATATAGACAAATCTTCAATCAAGAAAACATAGGCAGAAAAGGAAGGAAGAAGGGAGGGAGGGAAGAAAGGAGAGGATTTGTCACTCTAAAATATGCCTCTTTGGCATAAAAACCATTTTAAGCTAATTATTTTTAAGAAGCAGCAGAGATAAGAAAACTCTGAAAACAAGGTAGACATGACCCTTCTAATATTTACATTTATTAAAAAAAAAAAAAACAACAACTCTCCATTTGTAAAGGTATCTCTCTCTATAGCAGGAAGAGGAGGATGACCAAATCTCTAGAAATTCTTACCAATGGAGAAATAACTGATTTAAATCTTCACAACAACCATGCCTTGTTCTTTTGTCTTCAGTTGATGATTGTATTTAAGATAGTGGCTTGGGTCATTTCTGAGAGTTGCTCAGTTTTTCAGGGTATCTCCCATATGTACAGGAGGTATACATGATGGGCTTCCCAGGTGGCATTAATGATAAAGAACCCGCCCGACAATGCAGGACCTAAGAGACATGGGTTCAGTCCCTAGGTTGGGAAAATCCCCTGGAGCAGGGGATGGCAACCCACTCCAGTTCTTGCCTTGATAGTCCCACAGACTGAGGAGCCTGGTGGGCTATAGTCCATAGGGTGGCAAAGAGTCAGACATGACTGAATGGCATGGCACATGTTATTAAACTTCTGTATTTCTCCTTTTACTATGTATTTTATTACAGTGTGATCTCAGCCAAGAACCCAGAAGGGTAAAGAGAAAATTATTTTTCCTCCCTACATTAGGAAAGAAGGATGGAGCAAAATAACAACTGAAAAAAATACACAACATACAAGCAGTGAATTTCAGTTATAGTGAGGATTATAGCCTGGGAGACAGTGTCTCAGATAGCTTTGAGGAACTGCTCCTCAGAGGTAGAGGAGTGTGTGTGTGTGTGTGTGTGTGTGTGTGTGTGTGTGTGTGAATTTTAAGGTTGGGAAATACATGTAGTCAAGCAAGAGATTACTGCTAACCAAACAGGACTGATACTTCAAGTTAATGATTTTAGTGCTTTGCTGTATATGGAAAAATACAAGAAACTGAAGTCATTGAAATTCTTCCTTAGATATGCATCTGAACTATCTATTGCCCCCAAAGCACAGAATGTTTCTTTTTTATTTTTGACCCTGAATTCCCTTAAGGGTACACTGTCCAGGATTGATTGCAATGGATTGAGCCTTAACTCTTTGTATAGCTGAATGATGAGCAACACTCTTTGCTCTGTTTTGTTTATGGAAGGAAGTAAGTTTGGATGGTTCAGAGGAGTGATGGCATCAGAAGACTGAGGAAAATATTTACATTATGTGTGATGTACTCTATAGAAAAAGTAATGATGAAAGATTGTATAATACCTGCAGAGTAGCCCTAAAAGACATTCAAGAGAGCATTGCCTCTGTTAAATATGAGAAACAGGGATAATGTGAATCATAGTAGTAATAGGCCTGACAAGCACTGGGGAGGAATAGGATGAAATACCAACTAGCTACATACATAAATACATAAATAAAAGGCAAAAGAAGATGGAAGCAAAGGATGAGATGGTTGGATTGCATCACTGACTCAATGTACATGAATTTGAGGAAACTCTGGGAGATAGTGAAGGACAGGGAAGCCTGGCATGTTGCAGGACATAGGGTCCCAAAGAGTTGGACATGACTTAGCAACTGAATGATAAAAGAAACAAACAGGTGAGTGTAACAGAAATGAAATGCACACTGAAATAAATAAAAGCAGAATTTCTCTGCAGAAAGTAGGTTGTGAATTAAAAGCTACCATTTAACAATACCCCCAAATCAGAGGATGTAAAGTAAATCAAAGAGATAGATCTGTAAGATACATCTTGGGGTTCATCTATAAATTATAGTTATTACATAAGGAGAAAACAAGGCAAGGAAAACAGAATAAATGTTTCAATATAAACAACAACAAAAAAAATCTTTCTGAGCTAAAATAAAAGTTGGGTTTGCCAGCCAGGGTTTCTTATCCTCGAAACCTACATGTGTGTGTGCTCAATCATGCCTGACTCTTTGCAACCCCATGGACTATAGCCTGCCAGTCTCCTCTGTCCATGGAATTTTCCAGGCAAGAATACTGGAGTGGGTTGCCATTCCCTTCTCCAGGGGCTTTTTCCAACCCAGGGATCAGGGATCAAACCCATGTCTCCTGCATTGGCAGGTGAATTCTTTAGCATGGATCCACTTGGGAAGCCTTGAAACTATATATAACCTGATTAATAAATATATTCTTTGAGTATTCATCATATTCAAAAATGATGAAAACTTCCACAAGCAGCTAAACTGGAAAAAAATCTTGAGTCACTTATTCCACCAAGAGTTATTGAGCATATTCTGTATCCTAGGTCCTGGAGAGAGTAATTAAGGAGGCAGTCGTGATCCCTACTATTCCAGGATTTCAAGCCTATTGTAGGAAAAATCAAGTTCTGAGAGAGTAGCACAGTAGTTGTGAATGTTAATTGAGCTCTTACTCTGGTCTAGCACTGTTCTATATGCTTCTGGTATTTAATCCTTATTATCTATTTTAAAATGACTACAGGCTCAAGTACAGAAAGGTTAAGAGTCTTGCCAATGTCAGAGATTTTAGGGTGAGAAGAGTTGGGATTTGAGTAGACTGGCTAGTTCCATCCTCCTGATTTTTTTTCTACACACCTTAGGGATGAAGGATTTTTAAACTGAGGCCAGCAAGTATGCAGTAGATGGCTGGGCAGAAGTAGGGGAAGGCAGGGAGTAGGTATTTTCCAAGTAGAGAAAAATTACTTGTTTCAGAGACCCTAAAGTGATGGGGAACTTGGGTTTTGGGGAATTTGGAAGAACACCCATCTGGTAAGTTTTATAAATTTAGAAATCAATGAGGTAAATTTTATTCAAACCATTACATTTTAGTGTATTTCATCTGTTCCATACTCCAGGCCTTATATACTGGGAATAGCCCCAGAATTCTTTCTCATTTCTCTTTTCTTAGACTATTTTTTTAAAGATTTTAACCTATTATTAGCGACCATATATATATTGACTTTACTTTTAAAAATTCTCTGAATATACTTTAAAAAGCTAGCTTTTCTTTCTTTCTCTCTCTCTCCGACTGCCCCCCTTCTCCCAATCTGCCTCTCTCTCTTTCCCTCTCTCTCTCACTTCCTCTTTCTCTTAAATATAAGTGTGATTGGTCAAGTGAATCCTGACCATTTTTATTTGCATATCCCACAGGTACCTCCTCATACCCCAAACTAAAATTATCCCCACACATACTTGATTTACTTTCAGTATCACTTATCATGTGAGTGAACAACTCAGGCTATCCACATCCCCAAGAAATAAATCTAAAAATCAAGCCCAATTATTCTTCATGACTTACCATAATTTTACATTACCAATCATCTAGTTCTATGCAGTCCATGTTTGTTTAACTTATATGCAGAGTACATCATGAGAAATGCTGGACTGGAAGAAACACAAGTTAGAATCAAGATTGCTGGGAGAAATATCAATAACCTCAGATATGCGGATGACACCACCCTTATGGCAGAAAGTGAAGAGGAACTCAAAAGCTTCTTGATGAAAGTGAAAGTGGAGAGTGAAAAGGTTGGCTTAAAGCTCAACATTCAGAAAACGAACATCATGGCATCTGGTCCCATCACTTCATGGGAAATAGATGGAGAAACAGTGGAAACAGTGTCAGACTTTATTTTTCTGGGCTCCAAAATCACTTCAGATGGTGACTGCAGCCATGAAATTAAAAGACGCTGACTCCTTGGAAGGAAAGTTATGACCAACCTAGATCGCATATTCAAAAGCAGAGACATCACTTTGCCAACAAAGGTTCGTCTAGTCAAGGCTATGGTCTTTCCTGTGGTCATGTATGGATGTGAGAGCTGGACTGTGAAGAAGGCTGAGCACTGAAGAATTGATGCCTTTGAACTGTGGTGTTGGAGAAGACTCTTGAGAGTCCTTTGGACAGCAAGGAGATCCAACCAGTCCATTCTAAAGGAGATCAGCCCTGGGATTTCTTTGGAAGGAATGATGCTAAAGCTGAAACTCCAGTATTTTGGCCACCTCATGCGAAGAGTTGACTCATTGGAGAAGACTCTGATGCTGGGAGGGATTGGGGGCAGGAGGAGAAGGGGACGAAAGAGGATGAGATGGCTGGATGGCATCACTGACTCGATGAATATGAGTCTGAGTGACCTCCGGGAGTTGGTGATGGACAGGGAGGCCTGGCGTGCTGCAGTTCATGGGGTCGCAAAGAGTCGGACACGACTGAGTGACTGATCTGATCTGATCTGATGCAATCTACTTCCTAGACAGCTGCCAAATTCATCCAGCATTCTCATAACCATTGTCAAAGACTAATTTTAACACTCACTATTACTCATGTGGATTACTTTTAGGAAAACCTCCATACTACTTAAACTCTGAATGATCACGTCCTTCCTTTTGTAGGATATGGAGCTGAGCTGGAGAAGCTGAGGTGCCAGGTGTCAGATAAAATAACAAGCCAAAATGAAAGTAACAATCAAAACTTTAGTCACATACTGTGATATATAAGCAACAGGCTACAGGAGAGAAAGCATTGATGCCCCCACTGTTGCATTTTTCTCAGGAGGTGGCACCAACAGAAAGTCAAATAGATCAGTACAGAGGTGGGGAACTGCCTCAATACTGATGAAGCCCAGAACAAAGTGCTTCTGCAGGTTTTATGAAACTACAGGCTGAGAGAGGGAAAGGAGGAATGATAGGAGGAGAAAAGTACTGAGCTATAAGTCATTTAGAAGAAGAGTACCTTCAAGATTTCTCCTCCCTTCCCCTCTCCTCCACTCTCCCCTTCTCTCCCCCCTCCCTTCCCCTCTCCTGATAAAGGCCCAGGAATGCCTCTACTCAGTCTCGGAATGTAGAATGCCTAAGAGGTTGGCCTACCAGGGGTCTTTTAGTTGGGCCTGAACAATCATCATGTATTTAAGCCAGACACTAGATTCCTCAGGGCTTCTGGGTGTTGCTAGTGGCAAAGAACCTGCCTGCCAACACAGGAGGTGTAAGGGAGGCAGGTTTGATCCCTGGGTCAGGAATATCTCCTGGAGGAAGGAGTGGCAAACCACTCCAGTATTCATTCGTAGGGAATCCCATGGACAAGAGGAGCCTGGAAAGCTACAAGTCCCTAGGGTTGCACAGAGTCAGACATGACTGAAACAACTGAACACACATAAGCAGACTCCTCATCTGCTGTATTCACTTCTCACTGCATTTTTCTTTGTACTACAGACACCTGCAGTGACCTATACTTTCACATTGACTTATTCTCCTGCTTCTGCTATGCTCACTCCATTAACCATTTTTTTTTTTTATATTTATCCTTTCCTTTCACATCATAGTACAGATACCAATCTCACCAGTAATCATCCTTGACTTGCTAATTAGATTTCTTCTAATACTTTGAACTAGGTCAGCCATGGTTCCTAACTCTGGGTGCATATCAAAAATTTCTTGTGATTATTTGTGTCCTAAAATTAATGTTACTAAATATTATTTCAAGGTTCATGCTTTCTAAATTTTGTTGAGTATTTACCTATGCCTTGAAAACAAAACACACTTTTTAAAAATAGCATAAATTTTCTCCAAATAAGAATTTCTGGAAGAAAGAGATATTATTCTGTCCTTGGTTGAACACACTTGTGACACAAGGATTCATTTTGGAACAATTCAGTTTAGTCAGTTCAGTTCAGTTCAGTCACTCAGTCGTGTCCGACCCTTTGTGACCCCATGAACTGCAGCACGCCAGGCCTCCCTGTCCATCACCAACTCCCAGAGTCCACCGAAACCCATGTCCATTGATGCTGTCCAACCATCTCATCCTCTGTCATCGCCTTCTTCTCCTGCCCTCAATGTCTCCCAGCATTAGAGTCTTTTCAAATGAGTCAGCTCTTCTCATCAGGTGGCCAAAGTATTTGAGTTTCAGCTTCAACATCAGTCCTACCAATGAACACCCAGGACTGATCTCCTTTAGGATGGACTGGTCGGATCTCCTTGCAGTCCAAGGGACTCTCAAGAGTCTTCTCCAACACCACAGTTCCAAAGCATCAATTATTCAACGCTCAGCTTTCTTCACAGTCCAACTCTCACATCCATACATGACCACTGGAAAAACCATAGCCTTGACTAGACGGACCTTTGTTGGCAAAGTAATGTCTCTGCTTTTGAACATGCTGTCTAGGTTGGTCATAACTATCCTTTCAAGGGGTAAGTGTCTTTTAATTTCATGGCTGAAGTCACCATCTACAGTGATTTTGGAGCCCAGAAAAATGAAGTCTGACACTGTTTCCCCATTTATTTGTCATGAAGTGATGGGACCTGATGTCATGATCTTAGTTTTCTGAATGTTGAGCTTCAAGCCACTTTTTCACTCTCCTCTTTCACTTTCATCAAGAGGCTCTTTAGTTCTTCCTCACTTTCTGCCATAAAGGTGGTGTCATCTGCATATCTGAGGTTACTGATATTTCTCCCAGCAATCTTGATTCCAGCTTGTACTTCATGCAGTCCAACATTTCTCATGATGTACTCTGCATGTAAGTTAAATAAGCAGGGTGACAATATACAGCCTTGACAGACTCCTTTTCCTATTTGGAACAATTGTAATTATTAAAAAATTGCTTCTTATATTGATTAGAAATCTATACACTTTTAACTTTCAGTATTTGTTCAACTTTTTGATACTTAATCTGCTTTTGTTTGTTTTCATTACAGGTATTTTCAAACAGATACCAGTACACTGGGACAAATATCAATAACCTCAGATATGCAGATGACACCACACTTATGGCAGAAAGTGAAGAGGAACTAAAAAGCCTCTTGATGAAAGTGAAAGAGGAGAGTGAAAAAGTTGGCTTAAAGCTCAATATTCAGAAAACGAAGATCATGACATCGGGTCCTATCATTTCATGGAAAATAGATGGGGAAACAGTGGAAACAGTGGCTGACTTTATCTTTTTGGATTCCAAAATCACTGCAGATGGTGATTTCAGCCATGAAGTAAAAAGATGCTTACTCCTTGGAAGAAAGTTATGACCAACCTAGACAGTATATTAAAAATCAGAGATACTACTTTTCCAACAAAGGTTCGTCTTGTCAAGGCTATGGTTTTTCCAGTGGTCACGTGTAGATGTGAGAATTGGACTGTGAAGAAAGCTGAGCGCTGAAGAATTTATGCTTTTGAACTGTGGTGTTGGAGAAGACTTTTTAGAGTCCCTTGGGCTGCAAGGAAATCCATCCAGTCCACCCTAAAGGAGATCAGTCCTGGATGTTCACTGGAAGGACTGATGCTAAAGCTGAAATTCTAATACTTTGGCTACCTGATGAGAAGATCTGACTCTCTGGAAAAGACCCTGATGCTGGGAGGGATTGGCGGCAGGAGAAGAAGGGGACAACAGAGGATGAGATGGCTGGATGGCATCACCGACTCAATGCACATGAGTTTGAATGAACTCTGGGAGTTGGTGATGGACAAGGAGGCCTGGAGTGCTGCAGTTCATGGGGTCGTAAAGAGTCAGACCCTACTGAGCGAGCGAACTGAACTGAACTGAACCAGTACACCTTCTTTAGCTCTTCTTTAAATTTGAAAGGTTTCTAGATCTTTTCCCACTCTGAACATTATCATTTTGCTGGCTCCTATCTCTAAATATTCCTATAAGATGTAATTCTGTGAATAAACAAAATAAAGCTGATGTCATCTTAATTTAATACACTGGAGCTATATTAATTCCTTGATTCTGTTATTGTAATTATCTGTTATTGTATTATAATAATTATTATTGTAATTATCAAGATTTAGTACATAGTCCTATAAGTTACATTTCAAATATCTGAAATCCACATATATTTTAATAACTTCTTTCCCCTTTAACATGCAGACAAGTGAGCTATTAAAATATGTGCATATTTGAAGATATAAACTAAAAGTTTTCCTTTGTCATTTTCAGCAAAATACTTAAACACTAAATCTTTTTATCTCTTCTACTTACATTGTTCTACTAATATTTACTTTTTGTCTCAGCTATAACTTTGTGGTGTTATCAGTAAAGCATATTTTGTGTGGAGTAATTATTGGCATCTCTTGTTACTAGGCTCTACAGAACTGAATGAATCCAGAGGAAAAGAAGAAAAGACATATTCCAGAAGCACAGAGTCATGTTATACAAGTGTCAAAAAATGCTTGTACAATCCCAGTGGATGTGGTTTTGCTAGGAACCATCTCTAATAAAAATAAAAAATAAAAATAATTAAAATACGGACATATTGGAAAATATATCTTTTACAAACTTTATTCTGAAAGGCCATGTCTCTAATTTTATGATGGAATTCATTGGGAAAGTGAATTTGTTTTACAGAAATTCTGTTAAATATATTGTGATGGAATCCAATAAAGGGAGAAATCAATATCATATGTATATATAAATATAAGTACATTTTTTATCCCATCCAGTCTACCTCTTGTCTATGAAATAGAGATCACGAGAAAATCAATTTGATCATTTCCAAGTAAGATTTAATAATCTGGTATGTCAAAAATATTTTATTAAGTCTAGCTATCGTTCATCTCTAGCAAAATTACACATGAAAATTGAAGACTTTCAGCTTGGAGAAGAGTTGTACAGTCATTTGCAAACTGATTTAAGGAGAAACAATGAGTCTCTGTTGATAGTGACATTTAAAAGATATATACTTACTGCAAAGCAAGGGTATGCAAGTAACTCAATGAATGAACAAATAATTTAAATAATAGTTTAGAGAAATAAATTTTTGTAATGTTGCTTATGCAAAGAAATAATTAGGGAACAGAGAGGCTCCTTTTGACCATAATTTTGTTCAAAACGTCTCTAGATCAGAGCTCAGGCTTCCCAACATAGTAGTAAAGGAAGATCCTAGACATAGACTACCTGGGTGCAAAACTTGGCTTCCTCTCTTGCTAGCTATGTTGCCTTTTCTCCTGTATCCTCAGTTGCTAAGTCATGTCTGACTCTTTGTGACCGCATGGACTGTAGCCTGCCAGGCACCTCAGTCCATGGAATTTTCTAGGCAAGAATACTTTCCCCTTTTTACAATGAAAATAACAATAGTACCTATCCAACACTGTGGTGTTGGAGAAGACTCTTGAGAGTCCCTTGGACTGCAAGGAGATCCAACCAGTCCATTCTGAAGGAGATCAGCCCTGGGATTTCTTTGGAAGGAATGATGCTAAAGCTGAAACTCCAGTATTTTGGCCACCTCATGCGAAGAGTTGACTCATTGGAGAAGACTCTGATGCTTGGAGGGATTGGGGGCAGGAGGAGAAGGGGACGACAGAGGATGAGATGGCTGGATGGCTTCACTGACTTGATGGATGTGAGTCTGGGTGACCTCCGGGAGTTGGTGATGGACAGGGGTCCTGGCGTGCTGTGATTCATGGGGTCGCAAAGAGTCGGACATGACTCAGCGACTGATCTGATCTGAAAGTGCAGGCGGCTGATGGTGGGCGCGCTAAAGCACCGCGGAGAGGAACCACCCCACATCCGACGTCAGGGTTAGTGGCCAAGAGTACCTGACTGCAACAGCGCAGGAACGGTTGAGAGGAGTTACCCCTCGTCTGAGTTCAGGGGCAGTGAGGAGATAAGTTACCCTCCCAACGAGGTCAGGGGCAGCGACGAGAGGAGTATAACATGACTCAAAGTGTTAGCATTGTGCGTGCACGCTCAGTTGTGTCTAACTCTTTTTGACCCTATGAACTGTAGCCCACCAGGCTACTCTGCATGGAATTTTCCAGGCAAGAAAACTGGGTGGATTGCCATTTCCTTCTCCAGGCAATCTTCCTGAGCCAGGGATTGAACCCATGTCTCTCACATGTCCTGCATTGCAGGCAGATTCTTTATTGCTGAGCCACCAGGGAAGCCTGCAGCAGCTTTTAAAATCCCTTTATCTAAAGTTAAATTCCATCTTAAGAGAAGAGAGCTGTAAATAGGATTAAGTATTCCTTGAGAGAAAAAGGATGCTGAGGCTTGAGATCAGGCAACACCTTAAGATTCTCAATAGCATTTATAATTGGATCTTAAAATATGCTTTATTTTTATAATAACTATAAGAATTTTGATATCTGGTTTTTATAATAGTGTTTTAACACTGCCTTGATGGAACAAGTTAAAGTTTCTTGTGTTGAGCATTTGTTCTTAATATCCATATATTCAGGAATCCTTTATATCCCTTCCCACTGAAACATTTGGAGATTTTACACAAGAATCCTGGCAAATGTCCACACTGCCCCAAATCCTTTCAAGTACAATTGATATTCTAGTAGAGAACACAATGATTTGGGGGATTTGGATATACTTATACTACTCAGGCTCTGTTGACTCTCTTAATCTCAGTCACTCACTTGCCAACACTGCAACAATTCATGGCATTTTCTTGCTATGTCTTCCATGATCATCTCTGGCACTGGAATTGTCTTAGTGTCTGGTGGTATGTAGCTGACATAAGTGATTTCAAATGTATTTTATGCTTTATCAGCAGCCCAGCCTTTGGTGGGATAGTGGTAAAGAATCTGCCTGTCAATGTAGGAGAAGCAAGAAACGTGGGTTCAATCCCTGGGTCAGGAAGACCCCTTGGAGTAGAAAATGGCAACCCACTCCAGTATTCTTGCCTGGAAAATTTCATGGACAGGGAAGCTTGGCAGGCTACAGCCCAGGGGATCACAAAGAGTTGGACACGACTGAGCAAGTGAACACACACACACATACATACCAGTCTTTTGTGGATCCTATTCCCAAGTGTATCTGCTCCAAACCTCTTCTCCTTTGCCAAGAAAAACTCAGATGTCTTAAGAAATTGTGAGTTTACAGAGGCAGAATTCAGCATCATTTCTAGCCTGCAATATTCTGAAAATTTTCTTAGATTTTCACAATCAGAAATACTTTAGTATGCTTCTGGTAACTTTGCTGAAAACTGAAGTCTGCAATCCCTGTATTGACAAGTCTGATTTTAAATGACTTCTATAGTTTCTCTCTGATGATGAGTTGAACAACTAGGGTATAATAAAGAGATAAAATTCTTATGTGAATAATATTTCACATATCTTTGCATTGAAATAAACACAGAAGGCATTGATAAGAAGGTAGATTTAACTGAAGCTTTCCTAAAAGTGTAAATTAGAGACTGCATTTCCTATCACATAACAAGTCTTCTTAATTATCCCTTTCTGCGTCTGCATGATCATTTGTCATCTGAACCTCATCATCTGTATCTTCAAACACATCATATCCTCTCTAGCCATTGCTCTTCCTTTTGTACTCAGAGCAATTTAGTGTTCTCTTGATTTTTCCTGATTAGCTTCTCAAGCTATTCCCCCATTTGATTAAAACATTTGCCTTTATTTTTTCATTCGTTTGTCAAATAGAGTAATATACTATAAAAACTAATAATAAAATTTTATTCTTGCAATAATTTGATAGCAAAATCTTTACCATTTTAAGTATATGATTGATAAAAGATCGCTTTTCCTTAAAATGTTGTCCCTCTTTTCCAACACAAAATAAGGTTCCATTTCTTGGGTTTCATATTAAGAACAGACTTTGAGTGAATTTACTTCTCAACTCAGCTCACCCTTTCTCTGTCAGTGAATCCAGACCTTGGCAAAGGTAATTGGATAAAATGCTAAGTCATTGCTGATGCCAAGACTTTATGAGGTCTGCATTTGCTTGACAGGCCCTCAATAGACATGAGAAAAAAAAAAAAAATCTTACACAGTTTTCTTCTTTTTATCTTCCCTCCAGATGTTATGTTTAAAAGACTGAAGGTTTGGAAAGGTATTCCCAATGTGGTTGTTCTTGATGATGTTTAATATAATCTTCTTCTCAGGAAAAAATACCAGGTTATGTAATTGCTTTTTTGTAATATGTCATGAATACATCTATATCATATACCTGAAATCTTTCAAGAAACAATGGCATTCTAGTGGATTTTGCACTCTAGAAATCCTTTCAAACACTTCAATACCTTAACACATTTTGACATTCTTACTTTGTAACTCCAGGATCAACATATACATAATTATTTACATAATCTGAGATTTTCGTATTTCCTAATTGCAAAGAATTTGGCAGATAAGTTTACAACAGATGTTTAGACAGATGCATATGATTTATCATCTTTAACATCAGAATCTGAACATATAATCTTTCAGGTTATGTGCATTGGTTGTTTAACATGATCGTGGAAGGCATAGTTTGTTTGTTTTTTTTTTTTTTTTTTCTTAATCTGATTATGCTTCTACCCTTGGAATAATGATTAAAGTGTGACTGAAATCTGAAAAATTACAAGGTAAAGCTAAAAAGCCTTATTTATTATTTCCTCCTGTCAGATTTCAGGCATAAATTACAGAGGCAGTCCAAACAGATAACTGATTTAAATTTACGAGCAGTCTTTTATATTTTTTTTTCCAAAACAAATTATCACACTTCTATAAGCATTTGACTATGTTTTGAAAGTAGATCAGGAAATATTTGTCATATACATATACTGCTCAAAAACATTTATTTATTACAAATACATATGTATATTTAAATAATTTACTTTATATTTGAATTTAATTGACTAACAGTGCTGTTAGTTCCACGTGTACAGCAAATTGATTTATTTATACATATATATTTACTCTCTTTCAGATTCTCTTTCCATTTAGGTTATTATAAAGTATTGAGTAGAGTTCCCTATGCTATATAGTGTGTTGATTATCTATTTTATTTATTTTGATTGGTCAGTTTAGTTGCTAAGTTGTACCTCTCTTGGGACCCCATGGACTGTAGCCTGCCAGGCACTTCTGTCCATAGGATTTCCCAGGGAATCTTCCTGACATAGGGATCAAAACAGGGTCTCCTGCATTGCAGGGGCTTGCCTGTTTTACTACTATTTAACATATAATGGTGTTTATATGTTAAACCCAACCTCCAAATTTATTCTTCCCTCTCCCTTTCCACTTTTGTAACCATAAGGTTCACTTCTAAGCCTGCGAGTCTGTTTCTGTTTTATATATAAGCTCATTTGTATATTTTTTTGGATTCTACATATAAATGATATCATATGGTAATTGTCTCCCTCTGTCTGACTTACTTCACTTAGTATGATAATGGCTAGGCCCATCAGTGTATGTGTACACAGTTGCTCAGCTGTATCTGACTCTTTGTGACCCCATGGACTGCAGCCCAGTTCCTCTGTCCATTGGATTATCCAGTCAAGAATACTGGAGCAGATTGTCATTTCCTATTCCAGGAGATCTTCTGAACCCAGTGATCATACCCACTTCTTTGGCATCTCCTGAACTGGCAGGTGGATTTTCTTTATTACTTTGAACATTTATGACAGGGTTTTAAAATCATTGTCTGCTATCCTAACATTTGAGTTATTATGGTGCCAGTTTCTACTGATCAATCCTTTTTTTCTTAATTATAGTTCTGTTATTTTATTTTTTTTTTGCTTCTTTCATATCTAATATATGTAATACATATATACTTAAATATTTTATGCTGGACTTTGTGGATATGCTATAGAGATTTTGATTATGTTGTCTCCCTTTAAAGACTATTGAATTCTGTTCTAAAGAAACACCCTCATCTCAAAATGTATCACTCTTCACAATTATCACTCATCCATTTCCATTTTTCAAAATATTTTACTATTATCTCTTTATTCAGCCTCTTTGTCCTACAATATATGCCATTTTGTGGCATTTATGTCATTTACATGAGATTTTGGCAGGGAATGAAAGGAGACACTTGTGTCCAACCTGTCATCTTTAAACAAATTTTAAGCTGAATTTTCTCACACTCTACTTTTTCAAACGCAAAACTTACTTTATCCACTGTGCTGACTGCATTCAATTTTCCAGCAGCCTCCAAGCTTTTAAGATTCAATGACTTAAAATACTCATTTCCCTTTGGCTCAAATGCATTTTCTCACTGTCACTCCCTTCTCTTCTTATTGACATGTTATTCTTACCTGACGGCTTGCTAAACTGTTTCTTTCTCTTTGAAATCTTTCCAATTCCTATCAAATTAGAATTAAAGAGCTTCCCAGAGCTGAAAGTATTTTTCTGTGACTTTACTTTGCACTTTATCATATTTTGCCTACATTATGCTTAATATTTACCCATCAGTCTCTGGAAGCACGCTGCAAACTCCCTTAAAGAGAGGAAATTTTTGAATTTCCACATTTTTTTCAGTCATACTGAATAAAAATTTTCAGATGTGTCATATTATTAAAGAAAAATTTATTCTGACACAATAAAATTGCAAATAACTCATTCAAACTATCACCCAACTTCCCTGTAAGTCCTATGGTAATCAGCTTCCTCTGCAGAGAGTGCTAGTTGGACATTTGATTGAGGAACTGAGAAACTAAGATAGTGCAGGTCGAGCAGAGCAAAGACTATTACCATAACGTTATTGTAAAAGGAAGAGCAACTGTGTTCAACTCTGAATACAAGAAATGCAGCTGGGGTTTCATAGCCAATATGAATGGTCAATGCATGGAAAGTTATCAAGAGAAGACATCAAGTGTAGCAGGATTCTTATTAAACTGACCTAAACAGGATTCTTGTTAAAGGCAGGCCAAGGATTTATACATTAAAGGTGAAGAGATGAGGAAATTGATCAGATATCAAAGGTGAGAGAATTCTTGACTTAGTAGGGTTGACTAAATTGACTTAGTACAGGGGCCAAAATCTAGGCCTAGTCAAAATCAAGGTTTAGAGGAGCCTAATTAAAGTTTGGTCAAAGAGAGAGTTTTTGTCAATATACTTTTACATTTACATTTCTTTGAACACTTTGAATCCTCTGCTTGAAATAGTTTTACTACCTCCACCCAGTACTTAGTACTTCCTCATGCCAGTATCCAAATATTATTTCATTAGTTTGTATCTTTCATTACCTATGTTGACTAAAAAAAAAAAAAAAAAAAAAGAGCAACCTAGAAGTTGAGAGTTAGGCTTTATTCAGTGGATACATTAGGACTCCAGCCAGGAGACAGTATCTCAGGTGGCCCTCAGAGAGCTGATTCCAAAGAGGCAAGGGAGGACCAGGCTACATATACATACATTTGTAGCAAAGAGTAGGTAATCTGAATAACAAAAGATTACTTTTAATTAAGAAAAAAACAGATATCTCACATGAAGAGATTTAGGGATCTTCTGCATATGGGAAGATGGAAGTATCTAGGCTTGCTGAAATCATTTCTTTCATATGCATCTAGTTATCTGGGGCCAATTCTGCTTCCTTGATTATGCACTTCCTAATTCCTTATTTATCTTAAAAGATGGTGGATATGACAGATAGCAGCCTCTTATATATTTCCAGCTCCTCAGTGCTTACCAGGGAGGAAGTAGCTGGTGGCTTGTAAATAGCTGGCTCTGTTTCACCTGGGCTTACGAATCTGCATTTCTAAAAGGCTTGTTTATTGGTAGAGCATGGAGCAGAAACATTTCATTTCACACCTTGTTGTTCAGTCTCCCACTCTTGTCCCAGTCTTTGCAACCCCATTGACTGCAGCACACTAGACTTCCCAATTTGAGCCCAGAATTGCTCAAACTCATGTCTACTGAGCCATTGAGTAGATGATACCATCCAACCACCTCATCTTCTGTCATCCCCCTCTCCTCCTGCCTTCAATCTTTCTCAGCATCAGGGTCTTTGCAAATGAATCAGCTCTTTGCATCAGGTGGCCGAAGTATCGAAGTATCGGAGTTTCAGCTTCAATCCTTCCATTCAATATTCAGGACTGATTTCCTTTAGGATTGACTGGTTTGATCTCCATGCAGTCCAAGGGACTCTCAAGAGTCTTCTCCAGCACCACAATTCAAAGGCGTCAATTCATTGGTGCTCAGACTTTTTTATTATCCAGCTCTTACATCCATACATAACTACTGGACAACCATAGCTTTAACTATATGGACCTTTGTCGGCAAAGTAATGTCTTTGCTTTTTAATACACTGTCAGTTTGTCACTGATTTTCTTCCAAGAGAAAAAAGCACTTATTGCAGAAATAATGAGATATAGCGTAGTCTTATATTCTCATAATAACTTTTGTTATTATGATAGTACTTGTGTTAGTTGCTCAGTCATGTCCTACTCTTTTGCAACCCTATGGACTGTAGTCTGCCAGGCTCTTCTGTCCATGGAATTCTCCAAGCAAGGATATTGGAGTAGGTAGCCATTCATTTCTCCAGTAGATCTTCCCCATCTAGACATCTAACTCAAGTCTCCTGCATTGCAGGCAGATTCTTTACGATCAGTGCCACTATGGAAGCCTGATAGTTCTTATAACAGGGTAATATTTTGCTTGGATTTTCTCCTGTAATAGACTCTAGCTATAAGCACAAGAAGGAAGACTAATTCAATATTTTAGTTCTCATGGTATAACAAAGTACACTAGACTGTTTTTTGAAATGGATTTCTTGACCTTTTACACCTGAAGAATACTAAAAAGTCATCTAGAATTTTGGGGTGTCACCCAGATGATTTGCGAAACTTGTCACTATCAGCTATAATTACACATTAATTTATAAGCACTTTTATTGAATTTAGGTGAAGGTTTTGGGCTAAATAAATGATAATCTTGATCAAGGGAAAGGTAAGGTCAGTTCCTATTTGAAGGATAATGAACCTTGATTGTCATTTAAACATGATGATAATATGTTGGTTTCCATTTATATATCATTCTTTAATTACACTTAATTTGGTTTTTATAAATATAGTTCAGTTCAATGACATTTTGAAAGAAATTTTCTTCAATAGAGTTTTGAATGTGAGCATATGTAATCATTTATAAAAACACCACATATTATGCATTGCTACTCAGGCTTTTCTATATTCCATGTATGCAATACATGGAATGTGCTGTGCTGAGTCACTCAGTTGCATCTGATGCTGAGACTCCATGGACTGTAGCCCACCAGGCTCCTCTTTCCATGGGATTCTCCAGGCAAGATTCCTCGAGTGAGTTACCATACACTCCTTTAGGGGATCTTCCCAACCCAGGGATCGAACCTAGGTCTCCCACGTTGTGCTCAAATTCTTTATCATCTAAGCCACCATGGAAGCTCTAATATATGGAATATAACAGTACTATTTGTTTGTGTTGAATTATTATTAATTATACCCATGGTTTCCCTTAACTTGCATATATGTTTCACAATAATGTATGGGATCTAAAGGATTCTGGACTTTACTACTTCTGAAGTGGGCTAGTTGCTAAAAGTAAGGATGATGGCACAGAAGTAAAACTTCACAGGAGATAGAAAATGATAGATTGCCCTCAAATAATGTTTAAAAAAAAAGGACATACTTCCTCTATTTTCTCACTATAATTTGCTTAAACGTGCTAAGTTTCCTAAAGGTGTCTTCCTTGCTCATAACTTGGCAAAGATATCTTAGATTTCATCAGAGCTGATGAAAGAGTTATGGAGGCAAAAGAATGATGCTTGTGACAGTTACAGAAGGAATACCAAAGGAAATAGAGAAGACAGTGCCACATAAAATTGGGGGTGGGGGGGAAGGGAGAAAAAGTTAAGTCAGTGTCAGGGAGCATTTATCAGGAGGCTTCCTGTGTGCTGTTTTGGATCTGTCAGGAATTCTCTGTTCCTTATTAATCCCTGAATATTCAGGAATTAAGAGGAGAGGCAAGCCTCTCCCGGGACTAAGGAATCCAGGCATTTCCTTTGTTAGTTTTTCTATACAGTGATAAGTACCCTCTTCCTTTTTATGAAACATATGGTAAAAATGCTTATTTACAACTCTCTTTTTCATATGGATGACCTCATGTTTTCTTGATAACTTGTAAGTTTTGATTTTATCTCTGCTGAAGTTAGCTATCTTGTAAAACAGTATAAATACCTACACAATGTTGAATAAAACACCTTTGCTCCATCAGAGGTCTGGTCCATGTGTCTTTCTCTCTCTTTCTTTCTTTCCCTGTCTCAGGCTATTTCTTTGGAGCACAGAGGCCCTCTGAGTTCACTTTCCTGCCCAGGCTTCTAAGACCCTCTCAAGAAGGTGCCCTGCACCTTCACCCCATCGAGAGGGCACCTGAGGCCTCCCTCCATAAACAGAGCAAGCCCCGTGCAGGGGCTTTATTGGCTTTCTGTGTAAACCAAGGAATACCAGCCTCTTTCTCTTCTTTACTTTCTTATCATCGACTCCAGACCACCAGGTTCCAGTCCATTAAAGGACCTCAACAAGTGAGTTGAATAAAATTTTATAGACCATTGGTTTGGGGGACACACTAGAGAACGATCTAAAGGGAAGAAATGCGTGAACAAGAAAAAAATAGCAAGAATTCTGTAGTCAGAATGTTTTTATAGGCCAGTAAGAGAAAGAGTTGAAGCTGACTTAACAACAGCAGAAAAGAGTCTGTCTGGAGTGGCAGGAATGGCAAGAAAAGGATAGATATTGTCTCATGAAACAGAGATCCATAACTTAAACCATGTTGGATCCAAATACTTAACTGAACTAGTCAAATCTATGTGAATCTCTTAGCCTGTCTTCATTCTTAGTCATACTCTCCTCATGGTGAGGTTGAAGATGGCTATCAGTTATTACAACCAATTAACTGAGTTACTAGAAACAGAATATATCTTTCTAGTAGACTTGAAAGTTTTGGGGGATCCTTTTCATTGACCAAAAGCACATCATAAACTCAATCTGAATTAAGAGTGTATGAGGAAAAGGCAAGTCTGGGTATTGGTATCTGAGAATGAGGAAATTAATTCTAGGTGATTTTCAACAAATAAGTAAACAATGTATACAGGAAGAAGGTAGCTTATAGAGTAACAGAAAGGCAAGGCTATTGGATGAAAACAAAAAGTGAAAAATGAGAATAATGGTAGTGGGGTAAAGAAAGTAAATATAAGACAGACATTAAAATTTTAAATAATCATTATCAGAAGATATATATATATATATATATATATATAAAATATATATATATATATCATATATATATGGCACGTGTGTAAATGTAATATGCATATATATACTAATGTCATGTGTATGTATTTATATAAAGTGTGCGTGTGAAAGGAGTATATCAAGGCTGTATATTGTCACCCTGCTTATTTAACTTCTATGCAGAGTACATCACGAGAAACGCTGTGCTAGAAGAAGCACAAGCTGGAATCAAGATTGCTAGGAGAAATATCAATAACCTCAGATATGCAGATGACACCACCCTTATGGCAGAAAGTGAAGAAGAACTAAAGAGCATCTTGATGAAAGTGAAAGAGGAGAGTGAAAAAGTTGGCTTATAGCTCAACATTCAGAAAACTATGATCATGGCATCTTGTCCCATCACTTCATCACAAATAGATGGGGAAACAGTGGAAACAGTGAGAGACTATTTTTGGGGGCTCCAAAATCACTGCAGATGGTGACTGCAGCCATGAAATTAAAAGACGCTTGCTCCTTGGAAGAAAAGTTATGACCAACCTAGACAACATATTCAAAAGCAGAGACATTACTTTGCCAACAAAGGTCCATCTAGTCAAGGCTATGGTTTTTCCAGTAATCACGTATGGATGTGAGAGTTGGACTATAAAGAAAGCTGCTGCTAAGTCGCTTCAGTCGTGTCCGACTCTGTGCGACCCCATAGACGGAAGCCCACCAGGCTTCCCCGTCCCTGGGATTCTCCAGGCAAGAACACTGGAGTGGGTTGCCATTTCCTTCTCCAATGCATGAAAGCGAAAAGTGAAAGTGAAGCCACTCAGTCGTGTCCGACTCTTAGCGACCCCATGGACTGCAGCCTACCAGGCTCCTCCATCCATGGGATTTTCCAGGCAAAAGTACTGGGATGGGGTGCCATTGCCTTCCCCGAAAGAAAGCTGAGTTTCGAATAATTAATGCTCTTGAACTATGGTGTTGGAGAAGACACTTGAGAGTCCCTTGGACTGCAAGGATATCCACCAGTCCATCTAAAGGAAATCAGTCCTGAATATTCATTGGAAGGACTGATGCTGAAGCTGAAACTCCAATAGTTTGGCCACCTGATGCAAAGAGCTGACTCATTTGAAAATAACATGATGCTGGGAAAGATTGAAGGTGGGAGGAGAAGGGGACCACAGAGGATGAGATAGTTGGATGACATCACCGACTCAATGGACATGAGTGTGAGTAAACTCTGGGAGTTGGTGATGGACAAGGAGGCCTGGTGTGCTGCAGTCCATGGGGTCACATATAGTCAGACATGACTGAGTGACTGAACTGAACTGATGTGTGTGTGTGTATACATTCTTATGTATATACAGATACAAGAAATTGATACATAGACTTATTTTTTAACCTAATGGTAAATTTATCATAGTAATTAATGTTTAGTAGTAGTGATTGAAAATCTAAATGCACCCTCCTCAAATTCTTTTTCATTACCAAGCTAGTTGGTTTGATTTTATGCTCATTCAGTCACGTCTAACTCTTCATGACCCCATGCACTGTAGCCAGCTAGGCTTCTCTGTCCAAGAGATTCTCCAGGGAGGGATACTGATGTGGGTTGCCATTTCCTCCTCCAGGGGATCTTCCTGACTCAGGGATCAAAATAGCATCTCCTGTGTCTCCTGCATTGGCAGGCAGATTCTTAACCACCGAGCCACCTAGGAAGCCTTTTTGGTTTGATTAGATGCTGCAGTAAATAAAACAGAAGGTAGCCTATTATTCCCTCTCAAACAAATGTTTACTCTCTCAGATCTGCTAGGAAAGATATATTCATTAAGTGCAAGAGGAGATATACACATATATTTTTTAAAGTAGATACATATAATAAAAATGCACTAATGTAGCTAAATTCTTGGCTTTAACCTTAGCTAATTTCAAAATTGGAAGCAGCAGTGCTAACAAAAATAACAGATTTGTGCATGGCTGCCTATGGTTGCTATTTTATTATATCTAAAACACTGCAAACCATTTTGAAACAGATGAGGGCTAAAGGTTGAGTGGTTGTAATGAAGCAGAATTGCAGGTTCCCAAGGGCAGGGTGGAAAAGCAAATGAACTGTGTTTTTAGTTCCTTAGAAATTACTTTGGCAATTAAGAGGTGTTCATATGTGTGGTTTGACTGCAATCAGGGCACCCAGTGGAATAACCAGACATTTCTTAATGTATGTTGGCCATTATTTCAGCAATTATAAAAGGGATATAAATGCTAACATGCACATTTCCAGGAATATGGCTTTCAGTCCCTATACCATCATTGTACAAAAGTATTATGTGGCTTCTTTAAACCCAGATTGCTCTGCAAGGTCAATACAACCAGCAATTCATTCCTTGCAGAGTAACCATTTTATTAGGTAGTGTGGAAGTCAGAGCTCCCTATTTCATTAAATGGCAATTAAGTAATTTAAAAATAATACTAAGCCTCTTAATCAGCTTGTTTTGCCATGTGTTCCACAAGGGACCTTGGCATTCTCTAACAATTAATAAGAAAAGTGCTTCATGAATACAACCGATGCCATTGAGCTTTGAATTTTCCTGCCAACCCAGAGGTTTTAAAAATATTTCTGTTATGAAAGTGGTTTTTTAAAATGCATTCTTTCTCAATAAGAGAAAAGCTTTTAATGAGTTAATGAGGTAATTATCTACTGTTAGGCGGAAGATATTTTATTTTACAGTAGTTTAGACAAAAAGCAGTCATATCCTAGATAAGTAGTTATGAACATGGGCTCACTCACAGGACTGGCAAGTTGGTGCTGACTTTCACCTGGCAGTTCAACCAGTGGTGTGGACCCTGGTTCCTCTCCATGGGGTCCTTGGGCTTCCTCAGAGTATGGCAGTCACATTCCAAGAGCAAGCACTCCATGAAAATCCAGTGGAACTGTGTTGTCTTTTTGGTCTTTGATAAGAAAACAGCAGAGCATCACATTTGCCAGACTCAAAGGGCTAAGACCCCAAGACCCCACCTCTTAACAGGAAAAATTTCAGTCACATTGGAAAAAAGTAGAATAGGAGATACTAAATATTGTAGATATTTTTGGAAAATTCTATCTGTCCCAATATTCATAGTAAGGATGGAAATAAACTTAAGACCACTTGATTAAAAAAAAAAAAAAATACACTCCTTTCACTCAGAGTAAGAAGAAAATAAAAAAAAATTTAGGTCTTAATTTGTTGGCCCTTGTTCTAATTCACCAGCTATTCAGTATAATACCTGCAAAGGGGAATGTGTGCTAGAGTTCAGCACTGTATTTTAAATCTTCTGATGACTAAATGGGAGACTCTGGAAATGCCACATATGTTCTCTGAGGACCTTGCTATTCATGATTAAAATTAAGTCTAATAACAACTATTTTGCTGAGATATTTGCAATACAGATTAAGTGAGGTAATGGTATAAAGAATTCTGCGTGAGTTATTGATTTCTGACTAGAGTAAATATATTAGCGATATCAGTTATTATCAAATACAATGAAGGCAATGATAATTTTGTATCAAACAAAGCAATATCAAAAATGATCCCAGTTCTCTATCTTAGCAACCTTGATAATATACAGAGGATGTGTCTACAAGTTACTCACATGGGGTTAGTTTTAAAGACTGAATTTCAACATACATGACTTCTAGCATCCTGCCTCCTGATACTTCAAGCACCTGACTCCTCATACTGCTGGAAAGAAAAGTACTGTAAACTAAACAATTCATTTTTTTTCCTAGAACATGAAGAAATAAAGTCATCTATCACAAAAATATGTTTAAATATTTTTGCTGTTGTTATTCCTGTTAATTCACAGTTAAAGTGGATTGGAATTGATCCATTATCCTGAATAATAAATAGCTCACTTAGTCTTCTTTTACTTATTTGCTAAACACCTACAGAACAGTTTATAAATATATCACTATCTAATTATAGATGCTGATACTCAATAAGTTATATTGTTGATCATATGCAAAAATCAAAATGCCCAAATCAATCTGGTTTTTCTTACATTAACATGTAAATTATCAAATTCTTAAGAGGCCTCATATTTAATCATAAATTTATATTTTCACACAACCCACTCCTCAGTTAAATACACAGAACCATATTAAAATTCAGAACAGAAAGTAAACATGGAAGTGATTTTCCATTTGTAACCTACCTGTATCTCCTAGAAATGCGACATCCAGATCTGTACTATGTATACACTTAATGCATTACTAAGCACTTTCTGTTTGGTTTTGACAGTGGAAAGAAACGTTCCAGTTTATAAAATTAAAAATTCTGTAAAGCATTAAGTGTACAAATATAGCATTAATATATAACTGTGTTTCCCCTGAAGTCTGCATGGAGAAATGACACTGTTTAAAACTATGAAAGCGATTAAACTCTCTATTGTTATGAAATTCAAATATCTTATTTTTCTTTGCTGACATAATCCATTTAAATATTCTTCTGTCAGTTCTAATTTTAAATTAAAAGATGGAGAATAGTCTGATTGAACACAGATACTGTTATTGAAACATGGTTGAGAAGTGGTGATTAGAAAAATTATACTAATATAGCACTTCCCTTGTGGCTCAGACCATAAAGCGTCTGTCTACAATGTAGGATACCTGGATTCGATCCCTGGGTTGGGAAGTTCCCCGGAGAAGGAAATGGCAACCCACTCCAGTACTCTTGCCTAGAAAATCCCATGGACAGAGGAGCCTGGTGTCCATGGGGTCAGAAAGAGTCGGACACAACTGAGTGACTTCACATACTAACATAGAATACAGAAAAGCAATTTTCTGAGAATAGGTACTATTTTCCTGTGGACTTACTGAAATAAGACTCACTAAGTTTATTTCTCTGGCTTCTAGCCAAGTTTGAACAATGAGAACTCAGAATAAAATTTCACTTTTTTTTTTTTTTTTTTTTTTTTTTTGGTAATTTTACTCTACTTAATTTACCTTACTTACTTTACTTGTAACTTTACTTTACTTAATAAAGTATGGAAATGTTTCATCAATCTAAGTAACACATTTGTAACCACAGCTATCTGATAAAGCTATAAGACATAACTTTGTTTGAAAAACCACTACAGCATAATGTGGGTTTCAGAGAACATCCATGTGTCTATTTCTCTTTTTCTTGTCCTATGGTAACTCCTTGAAGCCATCTAACTCGTTGAGATTAATCATTACAAATTGAGCTAATGAAATGTAAAGAGAAGAGTCACTTTTAGATAGAATGCTTTGAGATGTAGTGCATGCATTCTCAGTCAATTCAGTCATGTATGACTCTTTTTGACACCATGAATTGTAGCCCACCATGTTCCTTTGTCCATGGGATTTTCCCAGCAAGAATACTGGAGTGGGTTGCCATACCCTCCTCCAGGGGGATCTATTCAATCCAGGGATCAAACCTGCATCTCCTGCATTGCAGGTGGATTCTTTACCTGCCAAGCCACTGGGGAAGCCCAAGATGGGTAGTACATGATTCATCATATCTTTCTACCTCTCCCACGGAAATCTGATTCCCTGAGTGAAGAGGAGCAAAGATGTGTTCCCAAACAACTGAAGCTCACAATTACTCCGTATCTGAACAAGATATAATGCTTCACTTTAAACTGTGGAGTTTTGTGGATGTTTACCTCACCACAACCAAGCTCAGCTCAGTTTATACAGAGCCCCCCATACCTACTGAAAAGCTCATAGGGGTATTAAATTAGGTTACAAACCTGACAAGCACAACATTGTTGAAGTTGCCTCCATTGGTGTCCCCTTTGCAGGTACAGGAATTCAGTGTGACACAGAATATACTCAAGTCAGCTTTCAAGCTGCAGTCATAAATGCTGGCTTACCAAGTGAAATTTAGTCTTGACGTGATATTTTTTCAAAAGGTAAATTAATTAGATAAAGCTTTATATATATATTTTCAATTCTCAAAACACTTAAAGCTATAAATTGGAAACTAGGAAATAAGGAAATTTATGTTTGACAACAGAAGACAGAAACCTCAGCAAATTAACCCCCCACATTTTACGGATGTTATTTTGTGAAGAAAAACCTAGACTTGGCGATACTAACAATTGTAACAGGTAATAATTAATGTTTGCTAGCATGATTGTGGTACTTAAAAAACTTAAAATGGAATCATAACCTGCTGCTAAGTCACTTCAGTCATGTCCGACTCTGTGCGACCCCATAGACGGCAGCCTACCAGGCTCTGCCATCCCTGGGATTCTTCAGGCAAGAACACTGGAGTGGGTTGCCATTTCCTTCTCCAATGCATGAAAGTGAGAAGTGAAAGTGAAGTCGCTCAGTCGTGTCCGACTCTTAGCGACCCCATGGACTGCAGCGTACCAGGCTCCTCCACCCATGGAATATTCCAGGCAAGAGTACTGGAGTGGGTTGCCATTGCCTTCTTCGGGAATCATAACTACAATTGGTCAATTACATATTTTATACAAGGTGTTTCACAGGCATTGCTTATATCTTTCCAAGCACAACTCTGCTAGACAAATATCATCAAACTGTATATATATGCTTATATGAATTTATATATTCTTATATATATGAATATTCTTATATATGAATGTTCTCTATATATGAATGTTAATATGCATATATGTTCATATTATATGTATGAATAATGTTTTCTTCCCTAGCCCTAACTCCTTTTTGGCATTTTACCACCACTTTCCAGGCACTCTAGCCCATAATTAGCCAAGATAATAGAAAAAATTATTTGATATCACAGAGAAATTAAAGACTCTTTAAGGATATTAATACAATAAATTTCTATTACTCAAAAACAAAACCACCAAGACTCTAAATTTGTTTTAATCTGGAGCTGGACCAAAAAATAGTTTTCTTGCCTTTCTCCCTCTATACTCCAAGTTCCTTAAAAAAGAAAGAAAGAAAGAAAGAAACCCATTGTCTGCAACTTAAGCCAGAAATCAACATAAAGGAAAGGATCTCTGGAGGGAAGAAGAGGACCCAAATCTAAGGAAGCCAGATTAGTGAGAGGAGGAAGGAAGAAAACCAGAGAAAGACCCAGTGATGTCCACTGAAGGCAGACACAGCCTGCCTGTCTGATGGAAGGCAAAATACAGAACTGTTCTGAAATGCTGGAACCAGATTTCAAACTCAGAAAATATTTAATTTTAGAATACACATTGGCCCCCTAACCCAATATGTCTCATTTTATTCTAAGAAAAATGTATTACATTATGTTAGCTGATTTCTCTATAATATGACTCCATTCACAAATACCTGAAAGTATCTTATCCAGAAATGATGAAGTAATATTTCTGGAATGTTTTCTTATACAAATGCATACCACTGAAAACTAAAAGCAGTTTTATTACCAGAGCACTCTTAAATTCAAGCAAGATGTCATTTGAGAGCTATCTCTCAACACTGATACTATGTACCCCTAAATCTAGACACTCAGTCTTATGTTTAACATTGTTTGATCTCTAAGAAAAGGCTTATTTCCTTTTCTTTAACTAGTTCTAGGGCCAGAGAAAGTGAAAAGATTTGAGGACCAGATCAGTGCCAGTGTTGGAGTTGTCATAGGTTTAAAGTAAAGGAATGACTCATCAGCAAAAGTGCTTGCATATAAAAAATGAAGTATCAAAAATTTTCTTAAACAAGTGTTAGCTTAATGGACTTTTGCACAGGAAAGAATGATTTCTCAGCAGTGCTGTGTGTGTTTTCTTGCCTCTCTTTTTGTTCCGATTTGTAATTCTAGAGGTACTTACGAATTAGCATAGCACTGACATTAGATGAACATAGCAATTGAGAAACATTTCGAAAGAAATAATTGATATTCCTTTTAAACTTGTTTAAGACTAGATATATGGGCCTCCTGGTGACTCTGAGGTAAAGAACCTTCCTTTCAATTCAGGAGACACAGAAGATGTGGGTTCAATCCCTGGGTTGGAAAGACCACTTGGAGGAGGGCATGGCAACCTACTCCAGTATTCTTACTTAGGTAAACCCATGGATAGAGGAAACTTTCGGGCTACAGTCCTTGGGTTGCAAATAGTCAGATACGATTGAAGTAACTTCACATGGACACCACTAAGCTAGGTATACAAGAAGCATGATAACAATTTTTTAAATTCACAAAGTGTCATTTAGTGGTAGATTTTGCTATTAATTTTGTTTTTAAAAGATGATTGTAGTTTAACTTTTATCCAAATTATTTTTAGATTTATTTGAATGTTTGATTTAAATTTATGATATTTAATTATTATTTTAATAAGTTCAAATGTCTTAGAAAATTTTAATATATTAGAAAAGAAGTACTTCCTTTAGAAATGTGTTAAAAACTTTTTCCTTTTAGTTTTGTAATTATTTGTGATTACTTGATATGTAATATACTATGAATGCAGTCATCATTATTTATGCCATTTAGACTATTATTCAGAGTGAATAATAAAAATAAAAAAAATCATGTTAGAAATAGAAAACAATAATTCAATTTAAGAAAAATAAAAGTAAAAATATGAAAATCTTCAAAAAGCAGCCTGCTTAAATTATTAAAAACTGGAGACAATAAAAGTCAGCAAATTTCTGTCCAACATCATCCACACAAAATTTGCAGTCAGAGCATTACAAATTTATTGATTTAATTAAAATTTACTTGCTGATGAAAACAATGAAAATTAGCAAAAATATTATTCTAATCAAATTTCAATCTAAACAGGTCAGATAAAATTCCTACAACTACAGATTCTTTTTAAAAGGAAGGTTTACTTGTTGACCATGAAATATTGCTTGCTTACAAATGAAAGTGAAATTTGCTCCTTGTGTCTGACTCTGTGAGCCCACGAGCTGTAGCCTGCCAGCTCTTTTATCCATGGAATTCTCTAGGCAAGAATACTGGGGTGGGTAGCTGTTCCCTTCTTCAGGGGATCTTTCCAACCCAGGGATTGACCCTGGGTCTTCTGCATTTCAGGAAGATTCTTTACTGTCTGAGCCACCAACGAAAAGCAAGTAAGTGCATGCAATTTTACAATTTAAATAATGCTGACATAAATAAACTCCAAACAATTCACTGAATTGAACAGATAGAAGAGACAATCTCTACATAAGTGTAGAGATTATAATCATGATGTTCTTTACAAATAAAATGCTTCATTTTTGTTTACTTTTGGTATTAATACAGACAATATATTTGTAGAAAACAAGTATAAAAGTTAGGCTTAATAAAAACACTTTTGAAATTTGATACTAGAATGGCTGAACACGTAGAAGGAATATAAAAATAATGAAATAATTACTAATTAGAGTCTAAGCTAGCAAAGTGAAAATGATAAAAATTAGTTTATCAAGTAAAAGACCAAGGAGATCTTATGATGTGTAAGAAGCTGGCTTAAATCTAAATATTAAAAAAAAAAAAAAAAACACACACACACACACACACACACAACTTAGATCATAGACTCCATCCCCATTACTTCATGGCAAATAAAAGGGGAAAATGTAGAAGCAGAGGCAGGTCTCCTCTTCTTGGGCCCTAAAATCACCATGGATGGTGACCATAGCCATGAAATCAGAAGACAATTTCTTCTTGGCAGGAAAGTTATGAAAAACCTATACAGTGTGTTGAAAAAGCAAGACATCACTCTGCCAACAAGTCAAGGCTATGATCTTCCCAAATGTCATGTACAGTTGTGAGAGCTGGACCGTAAAGAAGGCAGAGCACCAAATAATTGATGGCTTTGAGCTGTGGTGCTGGAGAAGACTCCCGAGAGTCCCTTGGACAGCTAGGAGATAAAACCAGTCAATCTTAAACCAAATCAACCCTGAATACTCACTGGAGAAACTGAAGCTGAAGCTCCAGTGTTTTGGTCACCTAATGTGAAGAGCCAACTCATTGGAAAAGTCCCCCACGCTGAAAAAACTGAGGACAGGAGAAGAGGCCATCAGAGAATGAGATGGCTAGATGGCATTACCAGTACAATGGGCATGAACTTGGGCAAACTCTGGAAGATGGTGAGGGACAAGGGGGCCTGACATACTGCAGTCCATGGGGTCACAAAGAATCAGACATAACTAGGTGACTGAACAACAACACCACTAACAAAATTCGTACATATAAGGATAAATGTATTATTATTCATTTCAGTTAAATGATATCAGTGATAAAAAACTTATTAACATTTATTTTGTACATTATCAAATCATTAGAAGATGTTAAAGATATAGATATGGACTAAAGTGTTAAACACTCAGTCATATCCAACTCTTTGTGACTCCATGGACTACAGCCCACTAGTCTTCTATGTCCATGGATTTCTCCAGACAAGAATACTGGAGTGAGTACCCATTCCCTTCTCCAGGTGGATTCTTTATTTTATGAGCCACCAAGGAAGGCCTTTTGGCTAAAGCAAGAAACAAACAAGAACGATGAGTTTTTTAATTACTACAAAAATTTATTGCAGATAAGATTATTGTAATGTTACCATGGTGGTTGAGGTAGAAAAAAAAAAAAAAAAGAAATAAAAGAAAATTTTGGTCAAAAATCCAGAATATTATTTCATACTATGCAACCCCACATCCAAGGAGCGGTGGCTGCACAGGCCCAGGAGGGCTGAGAGGAGCTAGTCCACGTTCAAGGTCAGGAGGGGCGACTGTGAAGAGATAACCCTCGGCCAAGGTAAGGAGCAGCAGCTGCGCTTTGCTGAAGCAGCTGTTAAGAGATACCCCACGTCCAAGGTAAGAGAAATCCAAGTAAGATGGTAGGTGTTGCCAGAGGCATCAGAGGCCAGACACACAAACCATAATCACAGAAAACTAGTTAAACTAATCACACGGACCACAGCCTTGTCTAACTCAATGAAACTAAGCCGTGCCGTGTGGGGCCACCCAAGATGTGTGGGTCATGGTGGAGAGATCTGACAGAATGTGGTCCACTGGAGAAGGGAATGGCAAACCATTTTAGTATTCTTGCCTTGAGAACCCCATGAACAGTATGAAAAGGAAAAATGATAGGATACTGAAAGAGGAACTCCCCAGGTTGGCAGGTACCCAAAATGCTACTGGAGATCAGTGGAGAAATAATTCCAGAGAGAAAGAAGGGATGGAGCCAAAGAAAAAAACAATACCCAGTTGTGGATGT
This sequence comes from Tragelaphus eurycerus, assembly GCA_935064755.1. NCBI lineage: Eukaryota > Metazoa > Chordata > Mammalia > Artiodactyla > Bovidae > Tragelaphus > Tragelaphus eurycerus. The sequence continues at coordinate 11,662,552 of CAKXYN010000004.1, forward strand.
GACTGGTGATAGAAGCAAGATGCGATGCTGTAAAGAGCAATTTTGCATAGGAACCTGGAATGTTAGGTCCATCAATCAAGTTAAATTGGAAGTGGTCAAATAGGAGATGGGAAGAGTGAACCTCAACATTCTAGGAATTAGCGAACTCAAATGGACTGGAATGGGTAAATTTAACTCAGATAACCATTATATCTACTACTGCAGGCAGGAATTCCTTAGAAGAAATGGAATGGCCATCATGGTCAACAAAAGAGTCTGAAATACAGTACTTGGATGCAATCTCAAAAATGACAGAATGATCTCTGTTCATTTCCAAGGCAAACAATTCAATATCACAGTAATCCAAGTCTATGCCTCAACAGGTAACGCTGAAGAAGCTGAAGTTGAATGATTCTATGAAAACTTAAAGACCTTCTAGAACTAACACCCCCAAAACATGTCCTTTTCATTATAGGGGACTGGAATGTAAAAGTAGGAAGTCAAGAAACACTTGGGGTAACAGGCAAATTTGACCTTGGAGTAAGTAATGAAGCAGGGCAAAGGCTAATAGAGTTTTGCCAAGAGAACGCACTGGTCATAGCAAACAGCCTCTTCCGTCAACACAAGAGAAGACTCTACCCATGGACATCACCAAATGGTCAACACCAAAATCAGATTAATTATATTCTTTGCAGACAATGATGGAGAAACTCTATACAGTCAGCAAAAAACAAGACCAGGAGCTGACTGTGGCTCAGGTCATGAACTCCTTATTGCCAAATTCAGGCTTAAATTGAAGAAAGTAGGGAGAACCACTAGACCATTCAGGTATGACCTAAATCAAATTCCTTATGATTGTAAAGTGGAAGTGAGAAATAGATTAAATGGACTAGATCTGATAGACAGAGTGCCTGATGAACTATGGATGGATGTTTGTGACATTGTACAGGAGACAAGGAGCAAGACCATCCTCATGGAAAAGAAATACAAAAAAGCAAATGGCTGTCCAGGGAGGCCTTACAAATAGCTGTGAAAAGATGAGAAGTGAAAAGCAAAGGAGAAAAGGAGAGCTATAAGCATCTCAATGCAGAGTTCCAAAGAATAGCAAGGAGAGATAAAAAAGCCTTCCTCAGTGATCAATGAAAAGAAACAGAGGAAAACAACAGAATGGGAAAGACTAGAGATCTCTTCAAGAAAATTAGAGATACCAAAGGAACATTTCATGCAAAGATGGGTTCGATGAAGGATAGAAACGGTGTGGACCTAACAGAAGCAGAAGATATTAAGAGGAGGTGGCAAAAATACACAGAAGAACTGTACAAAAAAGAGCTTCATGACCCAGATAATCACAATGGTGTGATCACTCACCTAGAGCCAGACATCCTGAAATATGAAGTCAAGTGGGCCTTAGAAAGCATCACTACAAACAAAGCTAGTGGAGGTGATGGATTCCAGTTGAGTTATTTCAAACCCTGAAAGATGATGCTGTGAAAGTGCTGCACTCAATATGCCAGCAAATTTGGAAAACTGAGCAGTGGCCAAAGGACTGGAAAAGGTCAATTTTCATTCCAATCCCAAAGAAAGACAATGCCAAAGAATGTTCAAACTACCGCACAATTGCTCTCATCTCACACGCTAGTAAAGTAATGCTCAAAATTCTCCAAGCCAGGCTTCACCAATACCTGAACCGTGAACATCCCAATGTTCAACCTGGTTTTAGAAAAGGAAGAGGAACCAGAGATCAAATTGTCAACATCTGCTGGATCATGGAAAAAGCAAGAGAGTTCCAGAAAATCATCTATTTCTTCTTTATTGACTATGCCAAAGCCTTTGACTGTGTGGATCACAATTAACTGTGGAAATTTCTGAAAGAGATGGGAATACCAGATCACCTGACTTGCCTCCTGAGCAACCTATATGCAGGTCAGGAACAACAGTTAAAACTGGACATAGAAAAACAGACTGGTTGCAAATAGGAAAAGAAGTATGTCAAGGCTGTATATTGTCACCCTGTTTATTTAACCTATAGCAGAGTACATCATGAGAAACATTGGGCTAGAAGAAGCACAAGCTTGAATCTATCGATAACCTCAGATAGGCAGATGACACCACCCTTATGGCAGAAAATGAAGAGAAACTAAAAAGCCTCTTGATGAAAGTGTAAGAGGAGAGTGAAAAAGTTGGCTTAAAGCTCAACATTCAGAAAATGAAGATCATGGCATCCAGTCCCATCACTTCATGGGAAATAGATGGGGAAACACTGGAAACAGTGTCAGACTTAATTTTTCTGGGCTCCAAAATCACTGCAGATGGTGACTGCAGCCATGAAATTAAAAATGCTTACTCCTTGGAAGGAAAGTTATGACCAACCTAGATAGCATATTGAAAAGCAGACACATTACTTTGCCAACAAAGTTCCATCTAGTCAAGGCTATGGTTTTTCAAGTGGTCATGTATGGATGTGAGAGTTGGACTGTGAAGAAAGCTGAGCGCTGAAGAATTGATGCTTTTGAACTGTGGTGTTGGAGAAGACTCTTGAGAGTCCCTTGGACTGCAAGGAGATTCAATCAGTCCATTCTAAAGGACATCAATCCTGGGTGTTCTTTGGAAGGAATGATGCTATAGTTGAAACTCCAGTACTTTGGCCACCTCATGTGAAGAGTTGACTCATTGGAAAAGACCCTGATGCTGGGAGGTATTAGCGGCATGGGGGCAGGGACGACAGAGGATTAGATGGCTGGATGGCATCATCAACTCGATGCACATAGGTTTGGGTGAACTCTGGGAGTTGGTGATGTACAGGGAGGCCTGGTGTGCTGTGAATCATGGGGTTGCAAAGAGTCAGAGATGACTGAGTGACAGAACAGAACTGATGCTTAGTGATAATCACATCCTTGCAACATTCAATATTGTTTATAATTTTTGTTTCAATTGTTATCTCTGTGTTTAAAAATGAGATATCTTAATGGAACACATATTGTATTTGACATAATAATCACTTTTGGAAACATTATTCTCTTCTTGGCTCATATTCCATTAAAGAAAACAAATTTCATTTAGAAAAGATTTAAGGTGCACAGAAAAATTAATAATGGGAGTAGCACTAAAAGATCCTCAAAGAACGAATCCTGATTGTTGTCTCACCAAAAATTGAAACTAATATAATATTTTCTCTGTAGCTATTCTCAGTATGAACTATTGCTTCTTCTAAAATTTTTAACAACAGCTTATAAAAAATTCTAACCATCATAAGTTTGGCTATTTTGCATTCAATAGTTTTTTTTTTAATTTTTAAGAGAAAATTTATTTCAATGAACTCCATATGAAATATCAGCAAAAGTGACATTTCAGTTATACAAAACACTAAAACAAATAAAATATTTGTGTGGCTATGAATGAGAAAATTAATGAAAAATAGTCATTTTTCTTTCTACAATAAAACTTCTTTCTAGAATAGTTTCATTTTAGAAATCAATTATCAATATAAAAATCCAGCATTGAAAATTTTCAGAGGAGAACATATTGAAAATCATAGTACCTATGATAGCAACTTGTATGATTACATTAAAATGTTTTCTAATGATAACAATGACCATCTGTGTCAATACAATACATTTGTTTATACCAGTATGTTCTTCCACAGGATTATAAGAATAGAAATTAGTATATAACCTCAACTTTTACTTCAGAAAACACATGCAAATATTTTCCAGATAGTTTACTTTGATGACATTGCAGTGTCTACAAATATTAAGATATTTTGTCAGTTTATTGAATGATTCTCCCTAAACTATATAAAGTTCAGACTTCAATACAGTCTCCCTTCTCCCTCTCTTCTTTCTTTGTCTCTCTCTCAACATATATATGTATAGTGTGTTCAGTTCAGTTCGGTTCAGTCATGTCCGACTTTTTGCGACCCCATAAATCACAGGACACCAAGCCTCCCTGTCCATCACCAACTCCCAGAGTTCACCCAAACCCATGTCCATTGAGTCGGTGATGCCAAGCAGCCATCTCATCCTCTGTCGTCCCCCTTTCCTCCTGCCCCCAAGCCCTTCTAGCATCAGGGTCTTTTCCAATGAGTCAACTCTTCACATGAGGTGGCCAAAGTATTGGAGTTTCAGCTTTAGCATCAGTCTCTTCAAAGAACACCCAGGACTGATCTCCTTTGGATGGACTGGTTGGATCTCCTTACAGTCCAAGGGACTCTCAAGAGTCTTCTCCAACACCACAGTTCAAAAGCATCAATTCTTCAGCACTCAGCTTTCTTCACAGTCTAACTCTCACATCCATACATGACCACTGGAAAAATATAGCCTTGACTAGATGGACCTTTGTTGGCAAAGTAATGTGTCTGCTTTTCAATATGCTATCTATGTTGGTCATAACTTTCCTTCCAAGGAGTAAGCATCTTTTAATTTGATGGCTGCAGTCACCATCTGTAGTGATTTTGGAGCACAGAAAAATAAATTCAGCCACTGTTTCCATTGTTTCCCCCATCTATTTCCCATGAAGTGATAGGACCAGATATCATGATCTTCGTTTTCTGAATGTTGAGCTTTAAGCCAACTTTTTCACTCTCCTCTTTCACTTTCATGAGGAGGCATTTTAGTTCCTCTTCATTTTCTGCCATAAGAGTGGTGTCACCTGCATATCTGAGGTTATTGATATTTCTCCCAGCAATCTTGATTCCAGCTTGTGTTTCTTCCAGTCGAGCGTTTCTCATGATGTACTCTGCATATAAGTTAAATAAGCAGGGTGACAATATACAGCCTTAACATACTCCTTTTCCTATTTGGAACCAGTCTGTTGTTCCATGTCCAGTTATAACTGTTGTTCCTGACCTGCATATAGGTTTCTCAAGAGGCAGGTTAGGTGGTCTGGTATTCCCATCTCTTTCAGAATTTTCCACAGTTTATTGTGGTCCACACCGTCAAAGGCTTTAACATAGTCATATGTACAGGTATAAATATATACATTTATAAATAAACATAAGTGTACACAAATGTAAATAACATGCCTTTATGAATAGATATAAAATATGTAAAATATATGTATGTATTTGTTTCCTTGAACTCTCCTTTCTGAAACACAGAATGATTCATCCAAGGTGGTGATCTCTTTCAATAGTCTAACACCATAAGCTTTGCTAAATAAACAGGTTTATTTTATGTTAGTCTTCTAGATTATGCATTATTAAGAGCATTAATCATGGCATTTTAAAATGTTATTTAGGCTACCACATTATAATGTCTCATGAAGTGTAAAATTTATGCTTTATTTCATGCATTTAGAACTACTTTAGGAATTTTATAGAAGGTTTCAATTGCTATTGCCTCAACAGAGCAAAACTTTTACAAACTGAAATTAATAAAAAGCTATTTAAGTCTGTACAATGGTTATTAAAACATTTTTATAATTTCGTTGAACTAAAATAAAGAAAAAATAGATTTCATAGAATTTATTTTTTATTAAATATATACATTTAACACATTATTGAGTTATTAATAGAACCCTCTGGATTTGTACAACTATAATCATCTTCAAAAATCTTTGTTATTCCTTCCACTTTCACTTACATAAAATTATAAATTACATTTTTCAGTTTTGTTATGATGGACATTTGCTATTAGAATAAAGGATATGACATGCTTTATTTAGCAGTTTGAGGTGTCCATTTGCCCTTTTACCTGTTCCTCTCTGAAAACATGTGTGTTTATTTTGGTCCTTTTAGTGAAAACAAGCCAATTTTCTACAATCAGACTTTTCCTTATATGAATAATATAGTAATGGCAGATTATTGAAGTGTTTTTGTGGGTTGATGCTCTACTTTTTTTCAGGAGCTATCTTCTATTTGGATGAAGTATGGAAGATTTGACAGTAATTATTGACAGTTTTTAGTCAGCTTTGGACAACAGAGCTCCAAATGGACAAGGTCAGGTTGATGTTGGGGCAAAAGTATGTGTGACTACAATCACATGTTTACATTGACAGAACAATGATTGTATCTAAAATTTTAATGTTGAATTTTGAAAATACATTCTGCATATTTAACCATTTTGACATGGACTTTAAAAAAATGATCTACTTCTGGCAATTATGTACTATTTTCTACCTACAAATAATAGGAATTATCAGAAACTACCATTATGAACTTCTTTTGAATAATTACCCTTTTGGAGAATGAAAATATGCCCCAAACATACTTTTATTCATCAAAAACTTTTCCAAGTCAATATTTTTGGTCCCTTCTCAAATTTTGCATTTAATATCAATGTACAACCAAAAATAGGGGCTCTCTGATAATTATTCGTAAACCAAAATTATTGGTTTTGATAGATAGTCACAAAGAGTTGGATGCTACTGAGCAACTTTCACTTCACTTCACATAAGTACTGAAATCAGTATGTTTATATCAATTTTTTTTCATGTAGCAAGTCAATACATTCAACTATTTAAAGGAGCAGTTTGCTCATAATTAACCCTGGGCAGATACAATAAGAAACCAAATTGCTTATAATCAGATAATCCATGAGAAGTGTATTGATTCTTCCTCAGGATTGTAAAGACTACTGAAAATTTTCAAACTCAGCATTTCACCATCCACATTTTAGGTATAACATTTCTGATTATTCAACTGATATCTGCTCATAAGATAGAACAGGAGTAGGAATAATGCACAAAAGAGGAGAGTGTAAATCTGTATGTCTGCATGCGCTAATGCTGACAGTGCTCTGGAGAGAGTAGTCTATAAATATTTATTTAAATTTAATATTTAGTAAATTTAAATATTTTACATTAATGGATATAACCAACTTTTACATAGTTGTTTGGATGGTCTTTAATTTCAACAAGAGTTAATGAAATTCCTAAACTAAAATCTTATTTTGAAAGCAAAATATGCTGCATTCTACCAGCATTTAAGAATAAAAACAATACTAAAAACTAGTTTTTCAGAGGTCCAACCATGAGCTACTCCCCAATTCCTGTACCAAGTTAAATGAGAGAAATAGAATCTAGGGAAGACTTGAAATAAGATATATTAATTAGTCATCTATTGCTGTGTAACAAAACTTAGCAGCTTAAAACATTGGTTTTTGTGGGTCTGCAATGTGGCAGTAGCTTGGTGGTGTGGTTTTCTCTCAGCTGTGCTAACGAGATTGTCAAAATGTTGGCTGCAACTGCAGTCATCTGAAAGCTTATTTTAGGCTAAAAGATCCTCTTCCAAGGGTTGTTGGCAAAAGTCTCCAGTTTCTTGCCACATGGATCTCTCCACAGGGATGCTTGAGCGTACTTATGACATGACAGCTTGTTTCCACCAGAACAAATAATCCAAGAGAAAGAGAACATAGAAAAGTTGCAATGCCTTTTTAGCCTCATATCAGAAGCCACATATCATCAATTCTGCTGTATGTTATTGATCATACAGACCAAAACTGATACAATGGGTGAAGGAACTACTACACAATTCTGTGAATATCAGAAAAATTTTGTTAGTATTGAGACAATCCTGAAAGTGGGCTAAAACAAAATTCAATATGTAGTATCTCCTTCTGTGAATTTTATAAAGCTTAAGATCAAAACGAATAATGAGGATTCTGTATATTTGGGCCAAATTAGTTTATTGCTTATAAAACTGTCTTCATTGAATTATCTATGATTGTAAGTATCAAAGGTGGCAAGAATAAATACAAATATAAACTTGATTGTGCATTTTTGAGGACATTACTTATCTTAATGTTCTCTCATAAAGTATATTTCCAAGTCAGAAATGTGTAATTTAGCACTGAGAATTTTTTTTTTTCCCTGCAGACATTCTGAAGATCACTAGCTAAATGGGCAAAATGGTCACTGCGAAGAGTTGACTCATTGGAGAAGACTCTGATGCTGGGAGGGATTGGGGACAGGAAGAGAAGGGGACGGCAGAGGATGAGATGGCTGGATGGCATCACTGACTCAATGGACGTGAGTCTGAGTGAACTCCGGGAGTTGGTGATGGACAGGGAGGCCTGGCGTGCTGCGATTCATGGGGTCGCAAAGAGTCGGACACGACTGAGCGACTGATCTGATCTGAGACAAAGAGTAGAAGTCTACTACTGTATCATGATTTACTTTGTATCACTTCCAATAAGTTTTTGAAGGACACACAAAAGAAACTACATAATTACTGTAACTGCAAAGCCAGATAATATTAAGAATATTGTTTGATAACTTTCAGAGTTATATCTTCAAAACAAAAGCTATTCCATAAAGAATAGTTCATATACTACTTCCTAATATACATACAAGGTAATATTCATATTATATATAAAATTTAGTTACGCAAGCATTGGTAATCATATTTATGTGAACTATAATGTAAATATGATGTTTCCAAAAAAAAGGAAATAACATTTTCATAATGCTGGTGGATGTGCATCTCAAAATATGTGTATATAAAATATACCTGTTTCTATGCATATTCTTGTCCTGTATATTTGACAATTTTATACTAAGTGGGCTGGGAGCTAAAGCAATAGCCACTCTGGTTTAAGACTCTGTGTTTCCACTTCAGGGTACACAGATTCAATCCCTGGTCAGGAACTAACATCCCATAAATTGTGCATGAGGCATAAAAATAATAACAATCACTATTTCATAATTTTAAATTTCCTCTGGCAATATTAATTATCTTAATGAATAGGAAGCTGAATCTATGTGAGTAGCATCCAGGACACATAATTCACTTTCATGAGGTCCCAGGAGAACCATCACTTATATGCAATCAAATATCTTTTGTACAACATGGCCAAGACACTTAAGAGAAGTCAACCTAAAGTAATGAATATGATGGGGTCTCAACATTGATTTAATTTCCCTCTTTGATAATATGGCAACAATTATACCACACAAACACATCGATTTCATTCATATACTTCATTTATTCATTATTCACAGATACACTTCTCCTCAAATTGAGCACTGACGAGCAGTATCTTATGTGTTTTGGGTACTTCAGTGAACAAGCTCCCATCATCTTCACTCAGGGTAAATATTCCATTGTGTATGTGTAATAATTTCCCAGGAGATACTTAGGCACACCCAGCTTAAAGACATAATTTTGAGATATGCACTTTTGTCTCTCAGTTCAGTTCAGTCACTCAGTCGTGTTTGACTTTTTGCGACCCCATGGATCACAGCACTCCAGGCCTCCCTGTCCATCACCAACACCCAGAGTCTATTCAAACTCATGTCCATCGAGTTGGTGATGCCATCCAGCCCTCTCATCCTCTGTCATCCCCTTCTCCTCCTGCCCTCAATCCCTCCCAGCATCAGGGTCATTTCCAATGAGTCAACTCTTTGCATGAGGTGGCCAAAGTATTGGAGTTTCAGCCTCAGCATCAGTCCTTCCAATGAACACCCAAGACTGATCTCCTTTAGATGGACTGATTGGATCTCCTTGCAGTCCAAGGGACTCTTAAGAGTCTTCCCCAACACCACAGTTCAAAAGCATCCATTCTTCGGTGCTCAGCTTTCTTCACAGTCCAACTCTCACATCCATACACGACCACAGGAAAAACCATAGCCTTGACTAGATGGACCTTTGTTGGCAAAGTACTATCTCTGCTTTTTAATATGTTGTCTAGGTTGGTCATAACTTTCCTTCCAAGGAGTAAGCATCTTTTAATTTCATGGCTGCACTCAGCATCTGCAGTGATTTTGGAATGAAAATTGACCTTTTATAGTCTTGTGGCCACTGCTGAGTTTTCCAAATTTGCTGCCGTATTGAGTTCAGCACTTTTGTCTCTACTCTCTTCTAAAACTAATTCTCCTGAGGAAAACATCTGTGATTCCATCCTTTCCTATATCACCTTCAGTAGTTTTCATCTTCCAAATTCTAAAAAAATAAGTATATTTTTCACACATTCCCTAATATTAACAGACTACATTGCCCAGGGATGTCAAACCCCTGTATGCCAAAAATATAACAATTTGATATATTGGTATCAGTAGTGAGAAAGTGAATGACTTTAATGAGTGAGGAACCAATCACTATGTAAAGCAGGACATTTCCAACTCTTTGCTGTCAAGAAAATTGAAGGAGAACATATGTCAGCTAATAAATTATTAAAAATAATTTTTAATGATAGAACACTGTGACTTTTGGCATATAATTCACATTATAACCCAAATAATTGAGTTACATTGCTATAACAAAATTCCTTCAAATCCCATCTACTTTTGTCATCTGCATAAAACTTTCTCAGGACTTAAATCTATAAATTTAAAACAAAGTATAATAAAATTACTAACAGTGAATCCTTCCCTTAAAGGGTTTGTTTATGAGGGGAAATGAGATATTTGAGATAATACTGAGAATTTATGTGTTTGTCTTTTGCCTAGCACAGTGTAAATAAACAATATATACATTCTATTTACCTTTTGTTAAATTGAACTAAAATGGAATTCAGTGAGATATCACTACACACCAGTCAGAATGGCCATCATCAAAAAGCCTACAGACATTTAATGCTGGAGAGAGTGTGGTGAAAGGGATCACTCTTGCATTGTTGGTGGCGAAATTAATTTTGGTCATATGGTTATTTTATTTCTAGTTTTTTAAGGAATCTCCATACCATCTTCCATAGTGGCTGTATCAATTTACATTCCCACCAATAGTGCAAGAGTGTTCCTTTCCTCCACACCCTCTCCAGCATTTATTGTTTGCAGACTTTTTGATATTGGCCATTCTGACTGGTGTGAGGTCATATTTCATTGCAGTTTTGATTTTCATTTCTCTAATAATGAGTGCTGCACTCAGTATGCCAGCAAATTTGGAAAACTCAGCAGTGGCCACAGGAATGGAAAAGGTCAGTTTTCATTCCAATCCCAAAGAAAGGCAATGCCAAAGAATGCTCAAACTACTGCACAATTGGACTCATCTCACACGCTAGTAAAGTATTGCTCAAAATTCTCCAAGCCAGGCTGCAGCAGTATGTGAACTGTGAACAGCCAGATGTTCAAGCTGGTTTTAGAAAAGGCAGAGGAACCAGAGACCAAATTGCCAACATCCACTGGATCATGGAAAAAGCAAGAGAGTTCCAGAAAAACATCCATTTCTGTTTTATTGACTATGCCAAAGCCTTTGACTTTGTGGATCACAGTAAAATATGGAAAATTTTGAAAGAGATGGGAATACCAGACCACCTGACCTGCCTCTTGAGAAACCTATATGCAGGTCAGGAAGCAACAGTTAGAACTGGACATGGAACAACAGACTGGTTCCAAATAGGAAAACTAGTATGTCAAGGCTGTATATTGTCACCCTGCTTATTTAAATTATATGCAGAGTACATTGGGAGAAACACTGGGCTGGAAGAATCACAAGCTGGAATTAAGATTGCCAGGAGAAATATCAATAACCTCAGATATGCAGATGACAGCACCCTTATGGCAGAAAGTGAAGAGGAACTGACCCAAAAGCCTCTTGATGAAAGTGAAAGAGGAGAGTGAAAAAGTTGGCTTAAAACTCAACATTCAGAAAACTTAAGATCATGGCATCTGGTCCCATCACTTCATGGGAAATAGATGGGGAAACAGTGGAAACAGTGTTATACTTTATTTTGGGGGGCTCCAAAATCACTGCAGATGGTGAGTGCAGCCATGAAATTAAAAGATGCTTACTCCTTGGAAGGAAAGTTATGACCAACCTAGATAGTATATTGGAAAGGAGAGATATTACTTTACCAACAAAGGTCCGTCTAGTCAAGGCTATGGTTTTTTCAGTGGTCATGTGCGGATGTGAGAGTTGGACTGTGAAGAAAGCAGAGTGCTGAAGAATTGATGCTTTTGAACTGTGGTGTTGGAGAAGACTCTTGAGAGTCCCTTGGACTGCAAGAAGATCCAACCAGTCCATCCTAAAGGAGATCAGTCCTGGGTGTTCATTGGAAGGACTGATGCTGAGGCTGAAACTCCAATATTTTGGTCACCTCACGCGAAGAGTTGACTCATTGGAAAAGACCCTGATGCTGGGAGGGATTGGGGGCAGGAGGAAAAGGGGACGACAGAGGATGAGATGGCTGGATGGCATCACTGACTCGATGGACATGAGTTTGAGTGAACTCCGGGAGTTGGTAATGGATAGCGAGGCCTGGAGTGCTGTGATTCATGGGGTCGCAAAAAGTCAGACACGACTGAGCGACTAAACTGAATAATGAGTGATGTTGAGCATCTTTTCTTGTGTTTATTAGCCATCTGTACATATTCTTTGGAGATATGTCTGTTTGGGTCTTTTTCCCACTTTTTGATTGGGGTTTTTGTGTTTCTCGTATCGAGTTGTTTAAGCTGCTTTTATATTTTGCAAATTAATCCTTTGTCAGTTGTTTCATTTGCTATTAACCTCTCCCATCCTGAAGGTTTTCTTTTCAACTTGCTTATAGTCTTCTTTGCTGGGCAAAACCTTTTAAGTTTAATGAGGTCACACTTGTTTGCTTTGGTTTTTATTTCTGTTACTCTAGGAGGTGGGACATAGAGGATCTTGTTTGATTTGTCTTTAAGTGTTCAGCCTGTTTTCCTTTAAGAATTTTATAGGTTCTGGTCTTACATTTAGGTCTTGTATCCATTATGAGTTTATCTTAGTGTATGGTTTTAGGAAATATTCTAATTTCATTCTTTTACATGTTGTTGTCCAGTTTTCCCAGAACCATTTATTGAAGAGGCTGTCTTTATCCTATTGTATATATATCCTTGCCCCCTTTGTCAAAAATAAGGTACCCATAAGTGCATGGGTTTATTTCTGGGCTTTCTGTCTTGTTCCATTTGTCTATATTTCTGCTTTTGTGCCAGTACCATACTGTCTTTATGACTGTAGCTTTGTAGTATAATCTGAAGTTAAGAAGGTTGATTCCTCCATCTCCATTCTTCTTGCTCAGGGTCTTTTGTGTTTCCATATGAATAGTGAATTTTTTATTCTACTTCTGTCAAAAATGCCACTGGTTATTTGATAGGAATCACATTGAAGCTCTGGATGGTATTTGGTAGTATAGCCATTTTCAGATTTTTCATTCCTCCTACTCAGGAACATGGAATATCTCTCCATATGTTTATGTTGTCTTTGATTTCTTTCATCAGTGTCTTATAATTTTCTACAGTTCTTTTGTCTCCTTAAGTAAGTTTTTTTCCTATATAGTTGTTATTTTTGTTGCAACAATGAATGGGATTGATTCCTTAATTTCTCTTTCTAATTCTTCATTGTTAGTATGTAGAAATTCAAGTGATTTCTGTGTATTGATTTCATATCCTTCAACTTTGCCTAATTCACTGATTAGCTCTAGTAATTTTCTGACATTATCTGTAGGATTTTATATAGAGAGTATCATGTCATCTGGAAACAGTGAGAGATTTATTCTTTTCCAATTTGTATTCCTTTTATTTATGTTTCTTCTCTGATTGCTCTAGCTAGGACTTCCAAAATTATCTTAAATAATAGTGGTGAAAGTGGGCACCTTTGTCTTGTTCCTTATCATAAGGGGAATGCTTTCAGTTTTTCACCATTGAGAGCAATGTTTGCTGTAGGTTTATCATATATGACCTTTACTATGTTGAGGTAGGTTCCTTCTATGCCCATTTTTTGAAGAGTTTTAATCATAAGTGGGTGCTGAATTTTGTCAAAGGCCTTTTCTGAATCTATTGAGATTGTCATATGGTTTTTGTCTTTCAATTTGTTAATATAGTGTATCACATAGATTGATTTGCATATATTGAAGAAGTCTTGCATCCCTGGAATAAACCCAACTTGATCGTGGTGTATGAGCCTTTTGATGTGTTGCTGAATTCTGTTTGCTAAAGTTTTATTGAAGGTTTTTGCATCTATGTTCATCAGTGATATTGGACTGTAGGTTGTGTGTGTGTGTGTGTGTGTGTGTGTGTGTGTGTGCTATCTTTGTCTGGTTTTGGTATCAGGGTGATGGTGGCCTCATAGAATGAGTTTTGAAGTGTTCTTTCCTCTGCAATTTTTGGGAAGAGTTTTAGAAGGATAGGCATTAGCTCTTCTTTAAATATTTGATAGAATTCTCCTGTGACGCCATCTGGTCCTGGGCTTTTGGTTTGTGGGAGGTTTTTGATCACAGTTTCAATTTCTGTGCTTGTAATTCGGTGTTCACAATTTCTATTTCTTCCTGGTGAGTCTTGGAAGATTAACCTTTTCTAAGAATCTATTTTGTCCAGGTTGTCTATTTTATCGCCATATAGTTGTTCATAATAGTCTCATAATCCTTTGCATTTCTGCATTGTCTGTTGTGACCTCTCCTTTTAAATTTCTAATTTTGTTGATTTGATTCTTCTCTTTTTTTTTCATGATAAGTCAGGCTAAAGGTTTGTCAATTTTGTTTATCTGCTCAAAGAATCAACTTTTAGTTTTATTAATCTTTGCTATAGTTTCTTTCATTTCTTTTTCATTTACTTTTGCTCAGATCTTTATGATTTCTTTCCTTCTACTAATTTTGAGGGTTTTTTTCTGTTATTCTTTTTCCAGTTGTTTTAGGTGTAAAGTTAGGTTGTCTATCCGATGTTTTCCTTGTTTTTTGAGATAGGATTTTATTGCTATAAACTTCCATCTTAGAACTGCTTTTGCTACATCCCATAGGTTTTGAATTGTCGTGTTTTCATTGTCATTTGTTTCTAGAAATTTTGTGATTTCCTTTTTGATTTTTTCAGTAACCTGTTGGTTATTTAGGAATTTGTTGTTTAATCCCCATGTGTTTGTTTCTTATAGTTTTTTTTTTTTCTTGTCGTTGATGTCTAGTCTCATAATGTCGTGATCAGAGAAGATGCTTAATATGCTTTCAATTTTCTTAAATTTACTGATTTGTGACCCAAGATGTGGTCTATCCTGGAGAATGTTCCATGTGCACTTGAGAAGAAGGTATATTCTTCTGCATTTGAAAGGAATGTCCTGAAGATATCAATGAGATCCATCTCATCTAATGTATCATTTAAGACTTGTGTTTCCTTATTCATTTTCTGTTTTGATTATCTATCCATTGTTGTGAGTGGGTTATTAAAGTCTACTACTATTATCGTGTTCCCTTCAATTTCTCCTTTTATGTCTGTTAGTGTTTGTCTTATGTATTGAGGTGCTCCTATGCTGAGTGCATGTGCTGTGCTATTGCTCAGTTGCTTAGTCACTTAGTGGCTCAGTTGTATCCAACTCTTTGCCACCTCATGGACTGTAGCCTCCCAGGCTCCTCTGTCCATGAGATTCTCCAGGCAAGAATATTGGAGTGGGTTGCCATTTCCTTTTCCAGGTAATCTTCCCAACCCAGGAATCAAACCCAGGTCTCCTGCATTGCAGGCAGATTCTTTACCAATTAAGCTACAAGGGAAGCCCATGTTAGGTGAAGAGATATTCACAATGATTATGTCTTCCTCTTGGACTGATCTCTTGATCATTATGTAGTGTCCTTCATTATCTCTTGTAATATTCTTTAAGTTCTATTTTTTTGATATGAGGATTGCTATTCTACCTTTCTTTTGCTTTCTATTTGCATTGAATATAGTTTTCCATCCTGTCACTTTTAGTCTAAATGTGTTTTTAGGTCTGAAGTGGTTTTTTTTTTAGTAGATAGCATATATATGCTGTTAGTAGTCAGTAGACCCATATATCGGGGAAGGCAATGGCACCCCACCCCAGTACTTTTGCCTGGAAAATCCCATGGACGGAGGAGCCTGGTAGGCTCCAGTCCATGGGGTCGCTGAGAGTTGGACACGACTGAGCGACTTCACTTTCACTTTTCGCTTTCATGCATTGGAGAAGGAAATGGCAACCCACTCCAGTGTCCTTGCCTGGAGAATCCCAGGGACGCGGGAGCCTGGTGAGCTTCCGTCTATGGGGTTGCACAGAGTCAGACATGACTGAAGCGACTTAGCAGCAGCAGCAGCAGACCCATATATATGGATCTTGATTTATATCCATTCAGCCAGCCTGTGTCTTTTGTTTGGAGCATTTAACCCATGTACACTTAAAGTAATTATTGATACATATGTAAATATTGCCATTTTCTTAATTGTTTGGGGTTGATTTTGTTGACCTTTTTTCTTTTCTTGTATATTTATATCAGTATGATATATATCTACCAAGTAGTACCTATATGATTCAATTAAGTGAATTTGACATATTTAAAATGATTTTTTTTCAACAAATCTTTCAGTATTAAGAAAGGATTGTAATGAACAGAATTCAAAATTGATACTTTACATGAGGCACTAGTAAATATTCTCCAGACAAAGATAATCAATTTGGTGCATTTATAATGAGAGATGGAGAATGAAATGGCAACCCACGCCAATATTCTTCCCTGGGGAATTCCATGAAGAGAAGAGCCTGACAAGATATAGTCCATAGGGTTGCAAAGAGTCAGACATGACTAAAGTGACTTAGCAAATACCGAGAGAGGGCTTCCCTGCTGGGTCAGACGGTAAAGAATCTGCCTGCCATGCACGATACCCTGGTTTGATCCCTGGTTTGGAAGATCCCCTGGAGGAGGAAATGGCAACCCACTCTAGTTTTATTACCTGGAGAATTATATATATTATATATATGTATGTATGTATATATGTATATCTATATATCTATATATCTATATATATATATATATATATAGAGAGAGAGATTATTAAAAGGAATTGTTTCATGAGACTGTGAATGCATAATGGGTCCAATATGCCAGGGTCAGAGGTGGCATTCAATAGGCTCAAGACAGGCAGTTTGCTATAGAGCCAAAAGCTGATATTGCAAATGAAATTCAAAAGCAGTTTTCTCATAGAATTCCTATTTCCTTAGGAGGAGGTCAGACTTTTGCTTTATTGTCTTTCAACCGATTGAGTGAGGTTTACCCACATTATGGAGGGTAATATGCTTTACTCAAAGCTCACTGATTTAAATGTAACATTATCCAAAAATATACAAACAATATCCAGTGTAATAGTTCACCATATATTTGGGTGCCATGGCTCAACCACACTCACTATAAAATTATTTATCAATTAAGGCTATATTATATTATTCCTACAGCATTTACTTAAGGTAGATATAATAATATTCATTTTATAAGGAAACTGAGCTATAAAGCTTAAAAATACTTTCCCAGTGTCAAATGAAACCAAACGTCTTTGAATGTAAAGACTTCTCTACACTGAAATAATGATTTATAATGGAAGTAAATCCTTAAATAATGAACATGAGCAACTAAATTGTTTACAAATTGAAAAGGTTGAAGTTAAAAAAAAATCCTCTTGATTTTGTAATGAAACTCCATTTTAATTTGTTTGCTCATTTGTTGCTTAGAAGGAATCTTGTTTACTGATTCTTTGAATGGAAACAAATGCCAGGAATCATCATTCCATCCCTATACAATCCTTAATGTCACAAAGCTTCCCTTTGTAATAAACCAAAACTGTATTTTACTAGTCTTTTTCCTTTTACAACAATATAAAACAGTCAAACATTCTTTTTACACATGATTTCTTAAAAACTAAAGTAGTATGTATCCTTTGACAAGTTTCTTTGTTAGGTTAAACAGTTTGAGTTTTTCCAACCATTTCAGTGATATAGTTGATACCTTCTCTACCCACTCCACTCACAAAGTGTCCTAGCTTCCCCTCTTAATGTGGTTTGGTTACAGCTGGCATACATTCAGCTGTATAATTTACTATCAGCAAATCTACATGTTAGAATTCTTCTTAGATTACATGCATTGGTCGGCTTTTTGTTGCTATATCAAAGAGTGGCTTAAATAACAAATATTTATTTCTCACACTTCTGGAAGTCAGGAAGTCCATGTTCAAGGTGTCAACAAATTCTGTTGCTTCTGTGGACCTTCTTTCTGACTTGCACACTGCCAACTGCTTGCTATGTTCTCACATGGTGGTGAAAGATTGATCTTTCTTTGTCTTACACTTATAAAGAAACTTATAAAGCTACTCATCAAATCATGAAGCACCACTGCCATGATATCATCTAACACTAATTACTTCCCAATAGCCCCACTCCAAATACCATCAAATTGGAGGTTAGGTTTAAAGGAAATGATATTTATTTTGTGAAATTTCTCATTCCAATGTATTATAATTAGTACTTATTTTACTATCATTACTAATTTCATTGCCTTGGTTATTTGGGGGATAAAGTTTTAATTTCTCTTAAAAAACTAAAACTCTGGACCTTTAACAACTAATGTTTTAAAAGCTAAGTGTCATTCCCAAACACCTGCACTGAAGGTACTCTGAATTAATTCTTTAAGCCAGTCACAATCATACCGTCTGTATTAGTTTTATGCATTATACTGTGTATGGCTCCTATTCTTAGCGCAATTTAGAGTTGCTATGTCCTGAATGAGTTACAGATGCTCTCTTGGTATTGAATTTAAAAAAGTGTGGTTCTCTATTTCATTTCAAAAGATTTATTTTTTTTTCTATTTTAATAAAAGGTCACAGTATCTTATAACTTAGAGAAATAAGATGATATTGAAAGTGAAGAGAAGGGCAAAATGACATAAACTAGGGATAAAAACTGAGCCATAAATGATATTCCAATTCTTCAGGAAATTCAGTCCCAGACTGTGATAATCAAATACACCTATTCTAATTGTATTACAATTGTGCAGAGTTATATTAGCAGTAATTTGAAATACTCTAGTAAAATAAGTGATGAAAGACTACCCCATTAGAAAAGGAAATAATGACTAGATAAAAAATGTTAGCATATCTTTGAATGCCATAAAATATAGCACATTTTATTTTATTCTGTAGAAATAGCGACTCATTAGTGTGCACGGGTGTATTTTCTTTTCAAAAATAATGATGTTCTACATTCATTAAAATCCTCATTTAATGTACTGAAACCTAGCTGCACTTGTGACATCCATATTTAATACCATATATTGTTTGCTTAGGTTTATATTAAATAAAATAAAGATGTCAAACTGTGGTTATTGCACTGATGAAGAACAAAGCTTTATTGAAATAAGCAACACAAAGAGAACAGGGAGTTGTGAGTACTCAGTCTGATAGAATATAAGTTTTTGAGTTGGACCTTGATAAGTAAGGACATGATTTCCACTTATTGCCATGATTGAAAATTTATTAAACTCTCTTGATGTCATTTTATTCATCTCTTTCTGTATTCCTTCATCCAGTATTTATCATCAATCTTCTCTACAACATAAAATGTGTTGTTTCTTACCTTAAATATACCCAGTCAGAGAGACTGATATTAAAACAAAATTAGAATATAAATAGCATTGTAGAGATATTCCAAACACCTACATTTATTCATTCCTCCAAAACACATTTACTGAGCAACTATTATGTGGTACAGACATTCTTTTTGCTGAGGATATACAGTGATCAAAGAAAATAAATCTGTACTCATATAGCTTTTGTCTTAGTGAAGGATAGAGAAAATAAACTAATATGCTAGAAAGATATTCTAATAATTTAAGTAGCTTATAACCTCTCAACCCAATATTAAACCTCTTAGACCAAAATTTAAAAGGTAGTTTAAAAAGAGACATAGCATTTTTGTGAAACAAATATTGTATGCTAGAGAATTTCATGTATATATAAATAAAATAAACATGATTTTATGTATGAAATCTATAGTTTTATATAAATTTATATATATATTTATAAGATATATAATAGTTATGGAAAAAATAAACAGTAAAAGAAAGCAGAAAAAAGGAAAAAATAGAGTGTTAGGAAATGCATCTATAGAAAGATAGCCTTGAGCAATTGAGCAGGAATGAAGCAAGGAAGGGAGCCATGTGCATATCCATGGCAATGCATATGGCATTTTGAATCTCCAATGCAAACATCTTGAGACCAGAATATATCTGAGTGTATCCAAAATAACAGAGGCTAGCCATCTATGGGGTTGCACAGAGTCCAACACGACTGAAGCGACTTAGCAGCAGCAGCAGTATGACTGCAACAGAATGAGAAAGAGGGAAGTGTGATTGCTGCTGCTAAGTCGCTTCAGTCGTGTCCGACTCTGTGCGACCCCATAGACGGAAGCTCACCAGGCTCCCCTGTCCCTGGGATAGATATCCAACCTGACCTAATTACCCAACCCTTTACCTCCTGTTTTAGGGGCTTCAGAGTAGTTTCCCTGCCTCCTTTGTAGAAATCATCTTGTGATTTGAGTTTGAACCAAAGGAATATGAGTGAACATGATATGTATAATCCCAGGTGAAGCCCCAAAATACTTCCACTCAGTAACACCCACATACTCCTTCAGGCTTGATATAGAGGAATTAACAAGCTAAGTCACATGCTTGAAAAAGCCAGAGCACAAGATGGCAGAAGCTTGGTTATGAATCATCACTTGGAATAGAAATTCTCATTCATCAAGGATATCCGTTTTCAAATCTGGATGAGTAAGGAATAAGTCATATTGTGCTAATTCAATACAATTGGAAATTTCTCTATCAGAAGAGTTATCACTATCTGTGTTAACACAGATGAGGTTACTGATTAACCAGGAAATTGTGTAGAAAACTTGGGCCATTATAAAGATCTGGCTCTTTAATTGGAATAAGACAGACCATCGTCAAAATTGTTAATACAATTTATATTATGTTTTAAAGGGATTTCCTAGTTTTCAATCTATTAACTGTTATTTCATCATTTGAGTGGGTCCTGCTGCTGCTGCTGCTAAGTTGCTTCAGTCGTATCCTACCCTTACCGAAATTAAAATCTTCACTTTCTAATCCTTATTCAGATATCCTTCATCCTCCTGATACTGCTTTAAAATTCTTTTTCCACAGTGCTTTATCAGATTTCAAAATACGTTTTTATATTTATTTGTATTATCTGTCTTTCTTGAGCAGAATGTAAGCTCCACAGAAGTAGAAATCTATGTTTGTTTCACTGATATATCAAATCGCTGTTCATTACATATATAATCTATTCAGTAACACTAGAGGAAAACTGATTAAATGTAAGTTATTAAAAGTAATACACACAGAGGAGGAGCTAAGATGGCAGAGGAATAGGACAGGGAGAACACTTTCTCCCCCACAAATTCATTAATAGAACATTTAAACACTGAGTAAATTCCACAAAACAACTTCTGAATGCTGGCAGAGGACATCAGGCACCCAGAAAAGCAACCCATTGTCTTTGAAAGGAGGTAGGAAAAAATATAAAAGACAAAAAAGAGACAAAAGAGTGAGGGACGGAGCTCTGTCCTCGGAAGGGAGTCTTAAAAAGAGAGAAGTTTCGAAACACCAGGAAACATTCTAACTGCTGAGTCTGTGCTGAGCCTTGGAAGCACAGAGGGCAACATAACAGGGAGGAAAAATAAATAAACAATTAAAACCCACAGATCATGAGCCCTACGGTAATTCCCCCAGCAGAGAAACAGTGCTGATGCCTGCATCCGCCATTAACAAGCAGGGGCTGGGCAGGGAGGTGTGGCGTGGGCTGCATCTCTTAGAGTAAGGATCTGGCCTGAATACCCTGAGCGCTACCTGAGTGAAATAATTTGGGCTAGCAAACCAGACTGTGGGATATCTACCACGCGAAAAGTCAGCCCTAACCTAAGACACCACCAGGCCCGTGCATGGAACAAAGAACTGTACAGAGATAGCCAGCTGAAGACCTTCGCCCTCCAGTGATAGGCAGCCAGAGCCGGAGGTGGGCAATTGCAGCCCCAGAGAAACATTATCTACAAAACTGTAAGCAGGCTTCTTTGCTAACTAAAACTTCTTGGGGTTCTGGATGGTCAACATCCGCCTGAAAAGGTGCGCCGGTTGTACACCCAGATAACAGAGCGGCGGGGAGGCGATAAGTCACAGCAACCACGTTCGCCAAACAATTCATCACCTGCGCTGTTCGGACATGGGAAGGGCACAAAACGCAGGCCCAACCGAGTCTGTGCCTCTGAGGAATACCCGAGTACCTAAACCTGAGCAGCTTAGACCTGGGAGGTGCAAGCAGTGCAGGGCCAGCCGCAGATGGCTCCCGGTAGAGCAACCTAGAGCCTGAGCAGTGTGGGCAGGGAGGCTACACGTGCTGTGAGCGGTGGGGCAGGCCCGGTGGGGCTGAGGAACTGTGAGCACACACCAGTGTTATTTATTTGCAGCATCCCTCCCTCCCCACAGCACGACTGAACAAGCAAACCTTAAAAAAAAAAAAAAAAAAAAAAAGTGTCCACCACCACCCCCTTTGTATCAGGGTGGAAATCAGACACTGAAGAGACCAGCAAACAGAAGAAGCTATAATAGAGGGAAGCACCTTGGAAGTGACAGACAATAAACTAAAACCCCGTGGTCAGTACTGACTTCATAGGAAGGGGCCTATAGATCTTGAGAAATATAAGCTGGAACAAGAACTAGCTGAAAATGGACTGAACCCACAATACCCACAACAAAATTAGAGAAAGTCCTATACATAGTTTTACTATCTTTACGATCATTCTTTCTTTTTTTAAAATTTTTTTTAAAATTTTAAGTCCTCTATTACTCCTTTAATTTTCACTTTTATAACCTACTGCTGCTGCTGCTGCTGCTGCTAATAAGTCGCTTCAGTCGTATCTGACTCTGTGCGACCCCATAGATGGCAGCCTACCAGGCTCCCCAGTCCCTGGGATTCTCCAGGCAAGAACACTGGAGTGGGTTGCCATTTCCTTCTCCAATGCATGAAAGTGAAAAGTGAAAGTGAAGTCGCTCAGTCGTGTCCAACTCTTAGCAACCCCATGGACTGGAACCCACCAGGCTCCTCTGTCCATGGAATTTTCCAGGCAAAAGTACTGGGGTGGGATGCCATTGCTTTCCCCGTTTATAACTTACTATTACTTTGCAAAAAAAAAAAAAAAAAAAAGACCCTTTTTTTTATAAAAAAAAAGCAAACTTCATATATATATATTTTTTATAACTTTTGTGACCTTGTATTTTTTGTTTCTTTTTGTCTCTTTTTAAAAAAAAAATACCCTTTTTTTTTAAAAAAAAAGCAAACTTCATATATATATATTTTATATAACTTTTGTGACCTTGTTTTTTTTTTTTTTTCTTTTTGTATTTCTTTCTTTTTTTTTTTTTTCTTATTTTCTTTAACACTGTATTTTTGAAATTCCAAACTTTGCTCTAGATTTTTAATTTTAGCTTTTTGGTATTTGTTATCAATTTTGTACCTTTTTAAAAAAAATAGTTTTGTGACTTTTTTTCTCCCTATTTCTTTCTCTGCTTTTCTTTAACATTATATTCCTGAAATTCCAAACTCTACTCTAGATTCTTAATTCATGCTTTTTGGTATTTGTTAACAATTTTGTACATATATCTTCTTTATAATTTTCGTGACTTTGTTTGTTTTTGGTTTCTATTTTGTTATTTTGTTTTTTTCCCGCTCTTTCTTTTTCTTCTTCTTTTCTTTAACATTGTATTTTTGAAATTCCAAACTCTATTTTAGATTTTTAACTTTTGCTTTTTGGTATTTGTTATCAATTTTGTATTTATATTTTCTTTATAATTTTGTGAGTTTTTTTTTCTTTCTTTTCCTTCTTCTTTTCTTTAATATTATATTTTTGAAATTCCAAACACTACTCTAGATTTTTAATTTTTGCTTTTAGGTATTTGTTACCAATTTTGTACCTTTAAGAATCCAGTCTTCAGTACCCATTTTTTACTATGAAGCGAGATTACTGGCTTGACTGCTTTCTCCCCCTCCAGACTCTCCTTTGGCTCCACCAGGTTGCCTGTGTCTCCTCCCTAACCCGTCTCTACTCTACCCAACTCTGTGAATTTCTGTGTGCTCCAGACAGTGGAAAACACTTAGGGAACTGATTACTGGCTGGATCTGTCTCTCTCCTTTGCATTCCCTCCTTTTATCCTCCTGGCCACCTCTGTCTCCTTCCTCCCTCTTCTCTTCTCTGTATAACTCCCTGAACATCTCTGAGCAGTCCAGTTGTGGAGTGCACATAAGTAAGTGATTACTGGTTAGCACGCTCTCTCCTCTATTGATTCCACCTCATCTCATTCAGGTCACCTCTAACTCCCTCCTCCCTCTTCTCTTCTCCATGTAACACTGTGAACCTCTCTGGGTGACCCTCACTGTGGAGAAACTTTTCATCTTTAACCTAGAAGTTTTATCAATGGTGCTGTGTAGAAGGAGAAGTTTTGAGACTACTGTAAAAATAAGACCAATAACTGGAAGCAGGAAGCTTAAGTCCAAACCCTGACTCCAGGGAACATTAATTGACAGGAGCTCATCAAATGCCTCCATGCCTATACTGAAACCAAGCACCACACAAGGGCCAACAAGTTCCAGGGCAAGACATACCAAGAAAATTCTCCAGCAACACAGGACCACAGCCCTGAGCTCCAATATACAGGCCGTCCAAAGTCATCCCAAAACCATAACATCTCATAACTCATTACTGGACACTTCATTGCACTCCTTATAGAAGAAATCCAGCTCCACCCACCAGAACACCGACACAAACTTCCCTAACCAAGAAACCTTGACAAGCCACCTGTACAAACCCACACACAGTGAGGAAATGCCACAATAAAGAGAACTCCACAAACTGCCAGAATACAGTAAGGACACCCCAAACTCAGCAATTTAAACAAGATAAAGAGACAGAGGAATACCCAGCAGATAAAGGAACAGGATAAATGCCCACCAAACCAAACAAAAGAGGAAGAGATAGGGAATCTACCTGATAAAGAATTCTGAATAATGATAGTGAAATTAATCCAAAATCTTGAAATCAAAGTGGAATCACAGATAAATAGCCTGGAGACAAGGATTGAGGAGATGCAAGAAAGTTTTAACAAGGACCTAGAAGAAATAAAAAAGAGTCAATATATAATGAATAATGCAATAAATGAGATCAAAAACACTCTGGAGGCAACAAATAGTAGAATAACAGAGGCAGGATTAGTGAATTAGAAGACAGAATGGTAGAAATAAATGAATCAGAGGAGAAAAAAGAAAAACAAATTAAAAGAAATGAGGACAATCTCAGAGACCTCCAGGACAATATTAAACGCTACAATATTCAAATCATAGGAGTCCCAGAAGAAGAAGACAAAAAGAAAGAACATGAGAAAATACTTGAGGAGATAATAGTTGAAAACTTCCCTAAAGTCACCCCAAAACCATAGACATCTCATAACTCATTACTGGACACTTCATTGCATGTGGGGAAGGAAATCATCACTCAAGTCCAAGAAATCCAGAGAGTCCCAAACAGGATAAACCCAAGGCGAAACACCCCAAGACACATATTAATCAAATTAACAAAAATCAAACACAAAGAACAAATATTAAAAGCAGCAAGGGGAAAACAACAAATAACACATAAGGGAATTCCCATAAGGATAACAGCTGATCTTTCAATAGAAACTCTCCAAGCCAGGAGGGAATGGCAAGACATACTTAAAGTGATGAAAGAAAATGACCTACAGCCCAGATTATTGTACCCAGCAGGAATCTCATTCAAATGTGAAGGAGAAATCAAAAGCTTTACAGACAAGCAAAAGCTGAGAGAATTCAGCACCACCAAACCAGCTCTCCAACAAATACTAAAGGACATTCTCTAGACAGGAAACACAAAAAGGGTGTATAAATTCGAAGCCCAAACAATAAAGTAAATGGCAATGGGATCATACTTATCAATAATTACCTTAAACGTAAATGGGTTGAATGCCCCAACCAAAAGACAAATACTGGCTGTATGGATACAAAAACAAGACCCCTACATATGCTGTCTACAAGAGACCCACCTCAAAACAGGGGACACATACAGACTGAAACTGAAGGGCTGGGAAAAGATTTTCCATGCAAATAGGGACCAAAAGAAAGCAGGAGTAGCAATACTCATATCAGATAAAATAGACTTTAAAACAAAGGCTGTGAAAAGAGACAAAGAAGGTCACTATATAATGAACAAAGGATCAATCCAAGAAGAAGATATAACAATTATAAATATATATGCACCCAACATAAGAGCACTGCAATATGTAAGACAAATACTAACAAGTATGAAAGGAGTAATTAACAATAACACAATAATAGTGGGAGACTTTAATACCCCACTCACACCAATGGATAGATCAACTAAACAGAAAATTAACAAGGAAACACAAACTTTAAATGATACAATAGACCAGTTAAACCTAATTGATATCTATAGGACATTTCCTCCCAAAACAATGAATTTTACCTTTTTCTCAAGTGCACACGGAACCTTCTCCAGGATAGATCACATCCTGGGCCACAAATCTAGCCTTGGTAAATTCAGAAAAAATGAAATCATTCCAAGCATCTTTTCTGACTACAATGCAATAAGATTAGATCTCAACTTGTAGTTGAGAAAACTATTAAAGAGAAAAATTATTAAAAATTCCAACATATGGAGGCTGAACAACACGCTGCTGAATAACCAATAAATCACAGAAGAAATCAAAATTTGCATAGAAACAAATGAAAATGAAAACACAACAACTCAAAACCTGTGGGACACTGTAAAAGCAGTCCTAAGGGGAAAGTTCATAGCAATACAGGCACACCTCAAGAAACAAGAAAAAGTCAAATAAATATCCTAACTCTACACCTAAAGCAACTAGAAAAGGAAGAAATGAAGAAACCCAGGGTTAGTAGAAGGAAAGAAATCATAAAAATTAGGGCAGAAATAAATGCAAAAGAAACAAAAGAGACCATAGCAAAAATCAACAAAGCCAAAAGCTGGTTCTTTGAAAGGATAAATAAAATTGACAAACCATTAGCCAGACTCAACAACAAACAAAGTGAGAAAATCAAATCAATAAAATTAGAAATGAAAATGGAGAGATCACAACAGACAACACAGAAATACAAAGGATCATAAGAGACTACTATCAGCAATTATATACCAAAAAAAAAAAAAAAAAAAGGACAATGTGGAAGAAATTGACAAATTCTTAGAAAAGTACAACTTTCCAAAACTGGACCAGGAAGAAACAGAAAATCTTAACAAACCCATCAGAAGCACGGAAATTGAAACTGTAATCAGAAATCTTCCAGCAAAAAAAAAAAAAAAAAAAACCAGGTCCAGACGGTATCACAGCTGAATTCTACCAAAAATTTAGAGAAGAGCTAACATCTATCCTACTCAAAATCTTCCAGAAAATTGCAGAGGAAGGTAAACTTCCAAACTCATACTATGAGGCCATCATCACCCTAATACAAAAACCTGACAAAGATGCCACACAAAAGAAAATTACAGGCCAATATCACTGATGCACATAGATGCAAAAATCCTTAACAAAATTCAAGCAATCAGAATCCAAAAACACATTAAAAAGATCATACACCATGACCAAGTGGGCTTTATTCCAGGGATGCAAGGATTCTTCAATATCTGCAAATCGATCAATGTAATACACCACATTAACAAATTGAAAAATAACAACCATATGATTATCTCAATAGATGCAGAGAAAGCCTTTGACAAAATTCAACATCCATTTATGATAAAAACTCTCCAGAAAGCAGGAATAGAAGGAACATACCTCAACATAATAAAAGCTATATATTACAAATCCACAGCTAACAGTATCCTCAATGGTGAAAAATTGAAAGCATTTCTTCTAAAGTCAGCAACAAGACAAGGGTACCCACTTTCACCATTACTATTCAACATAGTTTTGGAAGTTTTGGCCACAGCAATTAGAGCAGAAAAAGAAATAAAAAGAATCCAAATTGGAAAAGAAGAAATAAAACTCTCATTGTTTGCAGATGACATGATCCTCTACATAGAAAACCCTAAAGACTCCAGCAGAAAATTACTAGGACTAATCAATGAATATAGTAAAGTTGCAGGATATAAAATCAACACACAGAATTCCCTTGCATTCCTGTACACTAATAATGAGAAAATAGAAAGAGAAATTAAGGAAACAATTCCATTCACTATTGCAATGAAAAGAATAAAATACTTAGGAATATATTTATCAAAAGAAACTTAAGACTTATATATACAGAAAACTGTAAAGCACTGGTGAAAGAAATCAAAGAGGACACTAATAGATGGAGAAATATACCATGCTCATGGATTGGAAGAATCAATATAGTGAAAATGAGTATACTACCCAAAGCAATTTATAGATTCAATGCAATCCCTATCAAGCTACCAACGATATTCTTCATAGAGCTAGAACAAATAATTTCACAATTTGTATGGAAATACAAAAAACCTCAAATAGCCAAAGCTATCTTGAGAAAAAATAATGCAACTGGAGGAATCAACCTGCCTGACTTCAGGCTCTACTACAAAACCACAGTCATCAAGACACTATGGTACTGGCACAAAGACAGAAATATAGATCAATGGAGCAATATAGAAAGCCCAGAGATAAGTCCACACACATATGGACACCTTATCTTTGACAAAGGAGGCAAAAATGTACAATGGATTAAAGACAATCTCTTTAACAAGTGATGCTGGGAAAACTGGTCAACCACTTGTAAAAGAATGAAACTAGAGCACTTTCTAACACCATACACAAAAACAAACTCAAAATGGATTAAAGAGCTAAACGTAAGACCAGAAACTATAAAACTCCTAGAGGAGAACATAGGCAAAACACTCTCTGACATACATCACAGGAGGATCCTCTATGACCCACCTCCCAGAATATTGGAAATAAAATCAAAAATAAACAAATGGGACCTAATTAAACTTAAAACCTTCTTCACAACAAAAGAAACTATAAGCAAGGTGAAAAGACAGCCTTCAGAATGGGAGAAAATAATAGCAAATGAAGCAACAAACAACTAATCTCAAAAATATACAAACAACTCCTACAGCTCAATTCCAGAAAAACAAATGACCCAATCAAAAAATGGGCCAAAGAACTAAATAGACATTTCTCCAAAGAAGACATACAGATGGCTAACAAACACATGAAAAGATGCTCAACGTCACTCATTATCAGAGAAATGCAGATCAAAACCACTATGAGGTACAATTTCATGCTAAATGTCTACAAGCAATAAATGCTGGAGAAGGGGTGGAGAAAAGGGAGCTCTCTTACACTATTGGTGGGAATGCAAACTAGTACAGCCACTATGGAGAACAGTGTGGAGATTCCTTAAAAAACTGGGAATGAAACTGCCTTATGATCCAGCAATCCCACTGCTGGGCATACACACTGAGGAAACCAGAATTGAAAGAGACATGTGTACCCCAATATTCATTGCAGCACTGTTTATAATAGCCAAGACATGGAAGCAACCTAGATATCCATCAGCAGATGAATGGATAAGAAAGCTATGATATATATACACAATGGAGTATTACTCAGCCATTAAAAAGAATACATTTGAATCAGTTCTAAGGAGGTGGATGAAACTGGAGCCTATTATACAGAGTGAAGTAAGCCAGAAAGAAAAACACCAATACAGTATACTAATGCATATATATGGAATTTAGAAAGATGGTAACAATAACCCTATATACGAGACAACAAAAGAGACACTGATGTATAGAACAGTTTTTTGGACTCTGGGAGAGGGAGAGGGTGGGATGATTTGGGAGAATGGCATTGAAAATGTAGAATATCAAATATGAAATGAGTTGCCAGTCCAGGTTCGATACACATTACTGGATGCTTGGGCCTGGTGCACTGGGACGACCCAGAGGGATGGTATGCGGAGGGAGGAGGGAGGAGGGTTCAGGATGGGGACCACATGTGTACCTGTGGCAGATTCATTTTGATATATGGCAAAGCCAATACAATATTGTAAAGTTAAATAAAATAAAATTTAAATAAAATAGACTAGGACAAATGTATCAAAAGATAAAAAAAATAAATAAATCAAAGTAATACACATTTATCTCAGTTTGGGATCAACATATATACTCTGCTATATATATAACACAGGTAAACATCAGAGACCTACATACAGTAGAACACAGGAAACTCTACTCATTACCTAGTAATAACATATAATGGAAAAGAATCTGAAAAAGTATATAAACATATATGTATATAATTGAAATGGTTTTAAATTTGCTATACACATCAATTAACATAACATTGTAAATAAACTATACCTCAATTTAAAAATATACTTTACTAAAATAAGGCATTTACTTCTCAGTTCAGTTCAGTTCAGTCGCTCAGTCATGTCCGACTCTTTGCCACCCCATGAATTGCAACATGCCAGGCCTCCCTGTCTATCACCAACTCCCAGAGTTCACTCAAACTCACGTCCATCGAGTCAGTGATGCCATCCAGCCATCTCATCCTCTGTCATCCCCTTCTCCTCTTGCCCCCAATCCCTCCCAGCATCAGAGTCTTTTCCAATGAGTCAACTCTTCTCATGAGGCGGCCAAAGTACTGGAGTTTCAGCCTTAGCATCATTCCTTCCAATGAACACCCAGGGCTGATCTCCTTTAGGATAGACTGGTTGGATCTCCTTGCAGTCCAAGGGACTCTCAAGAGTCTTCTCCAAACCACAGTTCAAAAGCATCAATTCTTCAGCATTGAGCTTTCTTCACAGTCCAACTCTCACATCCATACATGACCACGGGAAAAACCATATCCTTGACTAGACGGACTTTTTTGGCAAAGTAATGTCTTTGCTTTTGAATGTGCTTTCTAGGTTGGTCATAACTTTCCTTCCAAGGAGTAAACGTCTTTTAATTTCATGATTGCAATCACTATCTGCACTGATTTTGGAGCTCAAAACATAAAAAGTCTGACACTGTTTCCAGTGTTTCCCCATCTATTTCCCATGAAGTGATGGGATCAGATGCCATGATCTTAATTTTCTGAATGTTGAGCTTTAAGCCAACTTTTTCACTCTTCTCTTTCACTTTCATCAAGAAGCTCTTTAATTCCTCTTTACTTTCTGCCATAAGGGTGGTGTCATCTGCATATCTGAGGTTATTGATATTTCCCCTGGCAATCTTGATTTCAGCTTGTCCTTCTTCCAGCCCAGCATATCTCATGTTGTATTTTGCATATAAGTTAAGTAAGCAGGATGACAATTTACAGCCTTGACGTACTCCTTTTCCTATTTAGAACCATTCTGTTGTTCCATGTCCATTTCTAACTGTCACTTCCCGACCTGCATATAGGTTTCTCAAGAGGCAGGTCAGGTGGTCTGGTATTCCCATCCCTTTCAGAATTTTCCACAATTTATTGTGATCCACACAGTCAAAGGCTTTGGCATAGTCAATAAAGCAGAAATTAATTTTTTTCTGGAACTCTCTTGCTTCTTCAATGATCCAGCGGATGTTGACAGTTTGATTTCTGGTTCCTCTGCCTTTTCTAAAACCACCTTGAACATCTGAAAGTTCATGGTAGCAAACCAAAGTAAAACCAAAGTGAAAACAGAAACCATGCTGCCTTAAGCAGTGCTCTAATTTCACATCTTATGCAAATATATTAAAAACTTGATAGATGGTAAGAAAACATACAAAATATGTCCATTTATTTTTTGTAGAAAGTGGCTTTACTTTCTACATCAGGTAGACCTAGTACCTGTTCACAAAAAATTTTCACATCACAAATCACTAGAAATCAAATCATGCATATCTGCCCTTTCCTTTCTTGAGAAGATAATAAGTTCTTGAGTTATTGAAAATAAGTTCTTGAGTTAGCCCCATTATTTCTTATAGGGGCTTCCTAGGAGGAGCAGTGGGAAAATAATCCACCTGCTAATTCAGGAGATGCAAGAGACATGGGTTCGGTACCTGATTTGCAAAGATCCCTTGGAGAAGGAAATGGCAACCCATTCCAATATTCTTGCCTGGAAAATTCCATGGACAGAGGTCCCTGGTGGGCTACAATTCATGGGACTGCAAAGAATCAGACATGACTGATTTAATGTCTGTGCTCAAAGGAAAGACAGATATCCAAGTATTATTGAAATTTATGACTTAAATTCCAAACTCACTAGAATATATGTTTCTAAAATCATATATCTCAAGAATTTTAAATGTTGTCTTCTGCATTTTTGAAAAGAAATTTGGGGTAAGAGAGTGAAGAGAAATGTTGTAGTTTTCAAAATATTACCTATAGTTCAAGGAGGAAGAAGACAAGCAACCAATAATTGCAGTACATTTCCTAAAGATTGATCCAAACTTATGAAAGAGTTTCAGAAATAGAAAATATTATCTTAATAATATCTCTAAATTTTTACTTTCAATATTTTTTAAATGCCAGAATTTCCATGTCTTTGTCTTCTATCCATGTAATTTCATCCTCCTCAACATAGCTGTGATAAGAATAACAGGTTGTTATTTACATGAGGGAAACCAGTAATTTGGAACAAAGATTTAATCTAATTTGCATTGCACACTTAAGCAAGACTGGAGCCTACATCATTTAGCTCCCAGTCTGGGGTCCATCCTATTCCTTTATATGCCTAATTTCTATGACAAAAAGGCTAAGAAATTGGTTGTAAAAAGCAAGGTGTTTAATAGATATTTATGCTGGCACCTATATCAAAGATGTACAGAAAGAAAGATGGAGGAAGGAAGAATGAAGGCAGGAAAGAAGGGAGGAAAGAAAGGAAGGTGGAGAGAAAGGAAGGAAAAAGAAAGAAAATAAGCATGAAAAAGAAATTGAAAGAAAGCTAAAGAGAATAACATGGAGTCTAGTTAGTATCAAATCATAGAATTATCATAGCATCATAGTATTTCAGTCAATAAGAAAATAGAAGAGACCATAGTTTGTGATCTTTTGTTAGCAAATATAACTGGTTTTTTTGGTTTTACCATCTCATCACAATCTTTGCAATTTAAAATATATAAATCTAGAATACTATAATTATTCATAATTTAAAACTAAAATTTTAAGAGTGGGAATTCATAAATGATTTGGGTAATAGTATTCTCTTTAAAATAAGGTAACTAGTTTTCTATGTCATGAAGAAAAAATATGAATCTATTTCATGTGTGTACCATAGGGTAGCTGGAGAAACCTCAGATGGATAAAAAAAATGATGGAAATATATTATGATTTTAAGCAATGGTCTTTAA
Organism: Tragelaphus eurycerus; assembly: GCA_935064755.1. Classification (NCBI taxonomy): domain Eukaryota; kingdom Metazoa; phylum Chordata; class Mammalia; order Artiodactyla; family Bovidae; genus Tragelaphus; species Tragelaphus eurycerus. Next base: position 11,695,547 of record CAKXYN010000004.1, read on the forward strand.
TTGGTCAAAATGTGTATGTTAACAGTGCTCAGAAACCATGAACTTTAATCCATGTGCTGTGGATTCAAATCCAAGCGACTCTTTGAGACCCCATGGACTGCAGCCCACCAGGCTCCTTTGTCCATGGGCATTCTCTGGGCAAGAATACTGGAGTGAGTTGTCATGCCCTCCTCCAAGGGATATTCCCCAACCGGGGATCAAACCTAGGTCTCCCGCATTGCAAGCAGATTCTTTACCCTCTGAGTCACCAGGGAAGCCCAAGAATACTGGAGTGGGTAGCCTATCCTTGCTCCAAGGGAACTTCTTGACCCAGGAATCGAACCAAGCGTCTGCAAAATTGCAGGTGGATTCATTACGAACTGAGCTATCAGGAAAGCCCATCTTAATCCATAATATTTTCCTAAACACTTTCTTAGCAGAAATTTTTGTTGGCTTCCAAAAGAGAAGCCAGCATAGACTATTTGCCTTCTGAAATACCAATAATTATTTTCATATATTCAGCTACCAAAATGTTTCCTTTTGAAGTAAATTTGGGATTTAGGAACTAAGAGAACTGAGTTCTACTCCCAATTACCCCATAGGCTAGCCTGGAGATTCCAGCCCTTCACTTAACTCCTATAGACTTAGTTTCTCCAATGAGTAAAACAAATAAGTTATGTTAATTGCTATCTCTTGTTGCATGAGTTGACTAAGATAATAGATAGAAAACTCTGAATTATAATAAACTTTCAATAAATGCTATCTTCTGTTAATCAAACTGGACCTATCATCTTGAACGTAGTCAGTCACAGTTTATGCTTTTTACAAAAATAGGAAAGTAGCAATGAAAATTTAAGTGCCACTATTTAATAGTTTGTATTTTAAGTCCTAGTGAGTAGTTGGACATTCTTGTGTATAATTTCAAAAAAAATTGTTTAGTCTTTAGGAACTCACTAGAATGATTGTAGTCTAATGTCACTAGTCCCCCAAAGTAAGCTCAACCAAAAGTGGTCTTTAAAACTGATGTGTTAAAAAATAAAAACACCAGTATGACATCAAAAGTCTTTTACAATTCATTTTCTATTCTTATTTACTTACTTAAAATTTCAGGGCTTACAATTACTATAAAATTATGCTGCCCAGTAATTTTAATCTGTAAAATTATTTGCAAAGAGCTTCAAATGGTGCCTGGCCTACACAATACTTTCTTTGTGTGTCTCTTTTGCTCACATTTACACAAACACAATATACATAGCTTATATTATTTATCTAGCTATATACAATAGATGAGTTGATAGATAATGACAAACATACACATTTTTTTTTTTTCTTAAAGGGAATATTTACATAAGTACAAGAACCTGGATTGAGAGGTCTTGATTCTGGTCTCCCTAAGAATATAACAGTAGCTTATTTCCTGAGCTTGCTTTTGATCCTAGAAAAGGCAAATAAAAAGTTCCTTTTCAAGACAGCATATTTCTGTTTCTTGATCTATAAATGGAGACATACACAAATAAAATCATTGAAAAGCAATGAATTTTAGATAGTAAAACTTTTTACTGCCATTTTTTCTCTCATGAAGTAATATTTTCATTTTAATATATATTATATTTTAAAACTTTTTGTTCTCTTACAAAATAAGTTAAATATTTAACTTTTTTATAGCTTAAATAACATTATGGGAAAAATTTATGAATACTCAGAAAACAACATAAAATGAAAAGATGAAAAAAATATGCCCCCATCTATGAATTCCAGCTTTGTTAACATTTTCCCAATTAATGACACTAGAACACATCTATCTTTCATAATTATTGTTTAATTATGAACAGGATATTTTAACAGAAGTAGTAGGAAGAGCATAATCCTGAAAATTTTGCTTCATGAAATATTCACCAGAGAGTATTTTTGTTTTTCTTCCCATGCATCTAGCTTTTACCTAGCACTTGAGAATGACTGGCTTAACTTTTTTCTCCATTTTTAATACATAGCATAAAGGAAAATTTACCCTAGAAATAACAGAATCTTAATGAGTTCATAATTAAAGGAATGTAAATGAGAGTTATAGAATCTCAGCTAATGAAGATATATTACTAAAAATCTAATATTCTACTTGCCTCTTAAAACTACCATCAACAAGACTTTTTATCATTTCATTTTTCTTCAACAAAATCTAATGTCCACATTCATTTATTTACCCTACTTGTCTTCCTGTTACAATGAGTGATTTGACCCTGACACTCTCTCTAAGGCCAACATTTCCACTTGTCCTACAAAATTACCTTCTGTGTCCTGATTTGCAGTTGGCCACCTGTCCTGCAACATCGTTTTCTGTTGGATAGCTCCTATCTTTAGGTACAATAGTCTAGAGTTTTCTATCTTAAAAAAATAGTTATCTGAGGTGATGGAATTCCAGTGGAGCTATTCCAAGTCCTGAAAGATGATGCTGTGAAAGTGCTACACTCAATATGCCAGCAAATTTGGAAAACTCAGCAGTGGCCACAAGATTGGAAAAGGTCAGTTTTCATCCCAATCCCAAAGAAAGGCAATGCCAAGGAGTGCTCAAACTACCGAACAATTGCACTCATCTCACACGCTAGTAAAGTAATGCTCAAAATTCTCCAAGCCAGGCTTCAGCAATATGTGAACCGTGAACTTCCTGATGTTCAAGCTGGTTTTAGAAAAGGCAGAGGAACCAGAGATCAAATTGCCAACATCCGCTGGATCATGGAAAAAGCAAGAGAGTTCCAGAAAAACATCTATTTCTGCTTTATTGACTATGCCAAAGCCTTTGACTGTGTGGATCACAATAAACTGTGGAAAATTCTGAAAGAGATGGGAATACCAGACCACCTGATCTGCCTCTTAAAAAATCTGTATGCAGGTCAGGAAGCAACAGTTAGAACTGGTCATGGAACAACAGACTGGTTCCAAATAGGAAAAGGAGTACGTCAAGGCTGCATATTGTCACCATGTTTATTTAACTTATATGCAGAGTACATCATGAGAAATGCTGGACTGGAAGAAACACAAGTTGGAATCAAGATTGCCGGGAGAAATATCAATAACCTCCGATATGCAGATGACACCACTCTTATGGCAGAAAGTGAAGAGGGGCTAAAAAGCCTCTTGATGAAAGTGAAAGTGGAGAGTGAAAAGGTTGGCTTAAAGCTCAACATTCAGAAAACGAAGATCATGGCATCTGGTCCCATCACTGCATGGGAAATAGATGGGGAAACAGTGGAAACAGTGTCAGACTTTGTTTTTCTGGGCTCCAAAATCACTGCAGATGGTGACTGCAGCCATGAAATTAAAAGACGCTTGCTCCTTGGAAGGAAAGTTATGACCAACCTAGATAGCATATTCAAAAGCAAAGACATTACTTTACCAACAAAGGTTCACCTAGTCAAGGCTACGGTCTTTCCTGTGGTCATGTATGAATGTGAGAGCTGGACTGTGAAGAAGGCTGAGCACCGAAGAATTGATGCTTTTGAACTGTGGTGTTGGAGAAGACTCTTGAGAGTCCCTTGGACTGCAAGGAGATCCAACCAGTCCATTCTGAAGGAGATCAATCCTGGAATTTCTTTAGAAGGAATGATGCTAAAGCTGAAACTCCAGTATTTTGGCCACCTCATGCGAAGAGTTGACTCATTGGAGAAGACTCTGATGCTGGGAGGAATTGAGGGCAGGAGGAGAAGGGGACGACAGAGGATGAGATGGCTGGATGGCATCACTGAGTCGATGGATGCGAGTCTGAGTGACCTCCGGGAGCTGGTGATGGACAGGGAGGCCTGGCGTGCTGCGGTTCATGGGGTCGCGAAGAGTCGGACACGACTGAGCGACTGATCTGATCTGATCTGATCTTACTTCATAAACCTTCAAAATACAGGTGCTGTAGCAGCAGGACTTCACTCAAAAACTGTCTCCAATTCCTGCCAGTCTGCAAAGAAACTTCCCAAGGTCCTCATTGAATTATAATAAAGCTCAAATTACTTATGCAGTTAATTAGAGCCTAGTAGTCCCTATGGGTTGGCAAACTCATCTTGATGACTCCGGATCCCTGAGTCTATATTCACGAGTACTAATCTTCCAGGTTCTCAAGCAGGCTGACAGTTTTTCTTTATGGACCATTTGATTTGCTTTGCCCTTGTTCTAGAGTGTTCAGCCCTCAGACAACAGGATATCATTCAGGTCTCACTCCAACACGACTCTGCCCTGAGTCCTACAGTATTCAGCCAACTTCAGGAACATTCCCCAGTATATTCACTCCCATCACCTATTTTATTTTCTTCTTGCTACTACTGCTACTAAGTCACTTCAGTCATGTCTGACTCTGTGCGACCCCATAGACGGCAGCCCACGAGGCTACCCCGTCCCTGGGATTCTCAAGGCAAGAACACTAGAGTGGGTTGCCATTTCCTTCTCCAATGCATGAAAGTGAAAAGTGAAAGTGAAGTCACTCAGTCCTGTCTGACTCTTAGTGACCCCATGGACTACAGCCCACCAGGTCCTCCATCCATGGGATTTTCCAGGCAAGAGTACTGGAGTAGGGTGCCATTGTCTTCTCCAATTTTCTTCTTACCACTATCTGTAACTGACTTTGTCCTTTTTTATTAGGTTTCATTACCACTCTGATGACAAACACCATGAGAGTAGGGACAGGTTTGTTTTATTTACTGCTACATCTGGTGTACATAAAACAGTTTCTAGCATATAGTTGTAGACAATAGTATTTGCTCTTAATATATCCAAATGGTTAATTATGTATCAATGAATACTGCTCACATTCCAACACACTTATATTTTTAAAGTTGTATTAATTAGCCTCTGCAGTAGATTCTTGAGATGTGACTGCTTTGTAATTACTCTGATAAGAAATGCTACATAATTGCAAATATGATTCTTTGCAATTTTCAAATAATTAGAACTTTAAGAAATCATATTGTTTACTGTGACTTGAACTAAAATTAGAGAAATGAGAAAAAGTCTCTAATTTTTACTATGATCAATAGACATCAGATTAAAAATATATTCATAAACATTAACATATTTGAAAATTTAAGAGAAAATTTGGATTTTTTTATTGATAAGGGGTAATTTGTAAGATTTCTATTTTTTGAGATCAAGATTGTAGCAATAGCCATTTATAGTCTTTCAGGAGCTCTTCCATCACAGATATGCACACAGGCTTAGTGCTTAGTGGTAGGTGACTCTAAGATGGTCCACATAATTCCTGCCTCTTGGTTTTCAGGCCTCTTCTTATAGAGAGTATTAATAAAAAGGAAAGATAATAAGTCATTACTTTCATGGTTAGCCAGACCATATTGTTCTCAACATGCTTTAATAAGGAAAGCTGCCATGTTGTAGACACCTCCATGCCGATGCACTGAGGTAGACCTCTGGCTAAAAGCCAGAGGAAGTGAGGGGCTGAATCCTGCCCAAAGAGCTCAAAAGCAGACCCTTTTCAAGTTGTTTTGAGATGACTTCAACCCACACTATACCTATGGCAGCCTGTGAGACTTCCTGATGTAGAAGAGCCAGAATAGCTGTGCATGAATTCCTAACACAAAATAACTGTAAGATATTTTGACCTGCTAAATTATGAAACAATGACACAGCAATAGATAATTAAGACAGGCTCTTTTACATTGAGTACGTTTTACTTTTTTTTTTTAATCAAGAATCTCTTTTATTGATTATCAGAAACATTACAAACATCTAATATGAACAAATTGTAACATGACAGTGATTAGTTTGAACAATTAATACATTTCAGATATAAAATTATACATATTTCAATGCTATTCTCCCCAATCATCCCATCCTCTCCCGGTCCCAGAGTCCAAAAGTCTGGTCTATACATCAGTGTCTCTTTTGCTGTCTGGTAAATAGGGTTATTTTTACCATTTTTCTAAATTCCATATATATGCGTTAGTATACTGTATTTGTGTTTTTGTTTCTGGCTTACTTCACTCTGTATAATAGGCTCCAGTTTCATCCACCTCCTTAGAACTGATTCAAATGTATTCTTTTTAATGGCTGAGTAATACTCCATTGTATATATGTACCACAGCTTGTTTATCCATTCATCTGTGGATGGACATCAAGGTTGCTTTCACGTTCTGGCTATTGTAAACAGTGCTGCTATGAACATTGGGGTACACGTGTCTCTTTCAATTCTGGATTTCTCAGTGTATATGCCCAGCAGTGGGATTGCTGGATCATAAGGCAGTTCTATTCCCAGTTTTTTGAGGAATCTCCATACTGTTCTCCATAGTGGCTGTACCAGTTTGCATTCCCACCAACAGTGCAAGAGGGTTCCCTTCTCTCCGCACCCTCTCCAGCATTTATTGCTTATGGACTTTTGGATAGCAGCCATTCTGATTGGCGTGAAATGGTATCTCATAGTGGTTTTGATTTGCATTTCTCTGATAATGAGTGATGTTGAGCATCTTTTCATGTGTTTGTTAGCCATCTGTATGTCGTCTTTGGAGAAATGTCTATTAAGTTCTTTGGCCCATTTTTTGATTGGGTCATTTATTTTTCTGGAATTGAGCTGTAGAAGTTGCTTGTATATTTTTGAGATTAGTTGTTTGTCAGTTGCTTCATTTGCTATTATTTTCTCCCATTCTGAAGGCTGTCTTTTCACCTTGCTTATAGTTTCCTTTGTTGTGCAGAAGTTTTTAAGTTCGATTTGGTCCCATTTGTTCATTTTTGATTTTATTTCCGATATTCTGGGAGGTGGGTCATAGAGGATCCTGCTGTGATGTAAGACAGAGAGTGTTTTGCCTATGTTTTTCTCTAAGAGTTTTATGGTTTCTGGTCTTACATTTAGCTCTTTAATCCATTTTGAGTTTTTTTTTTGTTTGTATGGTGTTAGAAAGTGTTCTAGTTTCATTCTTTTACAAGTGTTTGGCCAGTTTTCCCAGCACTACTTGCTAAAGAGATTGTCTTTAATCCATTGTATGTTCTTGCCTCCTTTGTCAAAGATAAGGTGACCATATGTGCATTGATTTATCTCTGGGCTTTCTATTTTGTTCCATTGATCTATATTTCTGTCCTTGTGCCAGTACCATACTGTCTTGATGACTGTGGCTTTGTAGTAGAGCCTGAAGTCAGGAAGGTTGATAGCTTTGGCTATCCGAGGTTTTTTGTATTTCCATACAAATTGAGAAATTATTTGTTCTAGCTCTGTGAAGAATACTGTTGGTAGCTTGATGGGGATTGCACTGAATCTATAAATTGCTTTGGGTAGTATACTCATTTTCACTATATTGATTCTACCTATCCATGAACATGGTATATTTCTCCATCTATTAGTGTCCTCTTTGATTTCTTTCACCAGTGTTTTATAGTTTTCTATATATAGGTCTTTAGATTCTTTAAGAAGATATATTCCTAAGTATTTTATTGTTTTCATTGCAATGGTGAATGGAATTGTTTCCTTAATTTCTCTTTCTATTTTCTTGTTATTAGTGTACAGGAATGCAAGGGATTTCTGTGTGTTAATTTTATATCCTGCAACTTTACTACATTCATTGATCAGTTCTAGTAGTTTTCTGGTGGAATCTTTAGGGTTTTCTATGTAGAGGATCATGTCATCTGCAAACAGTGAGAGTTTTACTTCTTCTTTTCCAATTTGGATTCCTTTTATTTCTTTTTCTGCTCTGATTGCTGTGGCCAAAACTTCCAAAACTATGTTGAATAGTAATGGTGAAAGTGGGCATCCTTGTCTTGTTCCTGACTTTAGAGGAAATGCTTTCAATTTTTCACCATTGAGGATAATGTTTGCTGTGGGTTTGTCATATATAGCTTTTATTATGTTGAGGTATGTTCCTTCTATTCTTGCCTTCTGGAGAGTTTTTATCATAAATGGATGTTGAAATTTGTCAAAGGCTTTTCTGCATCTATTGATCATATGGTTTTTATTCTTCAGTTTGTTAATGTGGTGTATTATGTTGATTGATTTGCGGATATTGAAGAATCCTTGCATTCCTGGGATAAAGCCCACTTGGTCATGGTGTATGATCTTTTTAATGTGTTGTTGGATTCCGATTGCTAGAATTTTGTTAAGGATTTTTGCGTCTATGTTCATCAGTGATATTGGCCTGTAGTTTTCTTTTTTTGTGGGATCTTTGTCAGGTTTTGGTATTAGGGTGATGGTGGCCTCATAGAATGAGTTTGGAAGTTTGCCTTCCTCTGCAATTTTCTAGAACAGTTTGAGTAGGATAGGTGTTAGCTCTTCTCTAAATTTTTGGTAGAATTCAGCTATGAAGCCCTCTGGACCTGGGCTTTTGTTTGCTGGAAGATTTCTGATTACAGTTTCAATTTCCGTGCTTGTGATGGGTCTGTTAAGATTTTCTATTTCTTCCTGATCCAGTTTTGGGAAGTTGTACTTTTCTAAGAATTTGTCCATTTCTTCCACATTGTCCATTTTATTGCCATATAATTGCTGATAGTAGTCTCTTATGATCCTTTGTATTTCTGTGCTGTCTGTTGTCTCTCCATTTTCATTTCTAATTTTATTGATTTGATTTTTCTCCCTTTGTTTCTTGATGAGTCTGGCTAATGGTTTGTCAATTTTATTTACCCTTTCAAAGAACCAGCTTTCGGCTTTGTTGATTTTTGCTAAGTTTCTTTTGTTTCTTTTGCATTTATTTCTGCCCTAATTTTAGGATTTCTTTCCTTCTACTAACCTTGGGGTGCTTCATTTCTTCCTTTTCCAGTTGCTTTAGGTGTAGAGTTAGGTTATTTATTTGGCTCTTTTCTTGTTTCTTGAGGTATGCCTGTATTGCTATGAACTTTCCCATTAGGACTGCTTTTACAGTGTCCCACAGGTTTTGGGTTGTTGTGTTTTCATTTTCATTCGTTTCTATGCAGAATTTGATTTCTTTTTTGATTTCTTCTGTGATTTGTTGGTTATTCAGGAGTGTGTTGTTCAGCCTCCATATGTTGGACTTTTTAATAGTTTTTCTCCTGTTATTGAGATTTACTCTTACTGCATTGTGGTCAGAAAAAATGCTTGGAATGATTTCAATTTTTCTGAACTTACCAAGGCTAGATTTATGGCCCAGGATGTGGTCTACCCTGGAGAAGGTTTCGTGTGCGCTTGAGAAAAAGGTGAAATTCATTGTTTTGGGATGAAATGTCCTATAGATATCAATTAGTTCTAACTGGTCTATTGTATTGTTTAAAGTTTGTGTTTCCTTGTTAATTTTCTGTTTAGTTGATCTATCCATTGCTGTGAGTGGGGTATTAAACTTTCACTTTATTAAATGGTGCTCATTTTACATGAGTAAATTAAATGTTTTCCTCTGAAAGTTTGCTGTTGTTGTTGTGGTTGTTTTGCTTAAATTCTAAACACATGTTTTCTTCTTTTTATATCTGGTGAAATAATAGCCATTCTATTTAATAATATAATTTTCTGATAAATTTCAAGTTACTACAGGGAGAACCGAACATTATTGACCATCAAACCCTATATGTGCATCTATTGCTGAACTTTTTGAAATTATAGAAGCAGATGCTTGTTGGGGAATAGAGAGGAATCGCACACATTTCAGTGGCATATGGATTGAGGAGGAAGCAGAGCTCGGCATAAATAAGTTGTAACTTCTCAAGAGTTGGGAGAGTTTGTCAAAAATAGTTTTCCCTAATCGTTTATTTTGTTATGTTTCTGTCAGGCCATGCACACAGATATTTTTGAAATTGGATGATGCAATTTGAAATGATCACATCTAGTTGCAAGAGTTAGTGAAATGCAGATGAAAATCAATATAGGGCCTTAAATTCCTGACAACCAGTTACTTTAGGAAAATAACAGGTTTACTCTTTATAAGCATCTAATAAAGTTCAAGACATCTTTTGAGGAGGCACACGGTAGGCATTCACAAATTTTTGATGCTTAAATTGGCAAAAATGTTGAACTTCTATTTAAATGCTGTTGAGTTATATAGCAATACATGAACCGTGAACTTCCAGATGTTCAAGTTCATTTTAGGGAAGGCAGAGGAACCAGAGATCAAATTGCCAACATCCGCTGGATCATCAAAAAAGCAAGAGAGTTCCAGAAAAACATCTATTCCTGCTTTATTGACTATGCCAAAGCCGTTGACTGTATGGATCACAATAAACTGTGGAAAATTCTGAAAGAGATGGGAATACCAGACCACCTGACCTGCCTCTTGAGAAATTTGTATGCAGGTCAGGAAGCAAGAGTTAGAACTGGACATGGAACAACAGATGGGTTCCAAATAGGAAAGAGTACGTCAAGGCTGTATATTGTCACCCTGCTTATTCAACTTATATGCAGAGTACATCATGAGAGATGCTGGACTGAAGGAAGCACAAGCTGGAATCAAGATTGCCAGGAAAAATATCAATAACCTCAGATATGTAGATGACACCATCCTTATGGCAGAAAGTGAAGAAGAACTAAAGAGCCTCTTGATGAAGATGAAAGATGAGTGAAAAAGTTGGCTTAAAGCTCAACATTCAGAAAACGAAGATCATGGATCCAATACTATCACTTCATGGCAAAAAATGGGGAAACAATGGAAACAGTGGCTGACTTTATTTTGGGGGCTCTAATATCACTGCAGATGGTGATTGCAGCCATGAAATTAAAAGACGCTTACTCCTTGGAAGGAAAGTTATACCAACGTAGGTCATGCTAAAAAGCAGAGAAATTACTTTGCCAACAAAGATCCACCTAGTCAAGCCTATGGTTTTTCAAATAGTCATATATGAATGTGAGAGTTTGACTATAAAGAAAGCTGAGCGCCAAAGAATTCATGCTTTTGAACTGTGGTGTTGGAGAAGACTCTTGAGAGTCCCTTGAACTGCAAGGAGATCCAACTAGTCCATCCTAAAGGAGATCAGTCCTGGGTGTTCATTGGAAGGATTGAGGTTGAAGCTGAAACTCCAATACTTGGGCCACCTGATGTGAAGAGCTGATTCATTTGAAAAGACCCTTATGCTGTGAAAGATTGAGAACAGGAAGAGAAGGGGACTACAGAGGATGACATGGTTGGATGGCATCACTGACTCAATGGACATGGGTTTGAGTGAACTCCAGGAGTTGATGATGGACAAGGAGGCCAGGTGTGCTGCGGTTCATGGGTTGCAAAGAGTTGGACACAACTGAGAGACTGAGCTAAACTGAAGTGAGTTATACAGTGTGATAGTTACCATTCTAATTCAATGAAATTTATACTAAAATGTATTTATTTATTTATTTATGTCTATTTTTCTTGTAATGACAAGGACCATCTATTTTTTAAACACCATGTGTTTTTTATTAAAAAAAAGACAATATATATACAATGTAGTCAATACATAATTTTTAATTAAAAAGATAAAAATTCCATCACATTTTAATGTTTGTTCTCACATTTATTATTTTTTATATAATGTGAAATTATTTTGATTTTTCTTAGTACTCTTACTTGTGTTCAACTTTCATTCCATTCAATATCCAATCTCATGCTAGATTTCTGGTTTTGTTGCTTTCAATATTTGTGTGTATCTATGGATGGCATCACTGACTCGATGGATGTAAGTCTGAGTGACCTCCGAGAGCTGGTGATGGACAGGGAGGCCTGGCGTGCTGCAGTTCATGGGGTCGCAAAGAGTCGGACACAACTGAGCGACTGATCTGATCTGATCTGATCTGATGTGTTTAGATATGTGTCTCCAAAATCCAGTATAATCATGAACTTCAAGTATAATAAATCAATACTAGTCCATAAAATAAGACCTTAATACAGCATATAAGTTCTTGCTAGTACAGAGCACGAACATATTGCAGATTTGAAACAAGTTGTTCTGTGAGCGATGCCATGGGCTTTCATTTATCAAATATAAGTGGCATTGGAAACTGTATTTTCTTTATTCTCAATTTCACTATTCATCAAGGTGAAGATAAGATTTCATACCTTAATGTTTATTGAGATGACTGAATGAACTGACATTTGGGAAGAATATATTCAGTTATGTGATCTATAAAATCAGAGGGTAGTTGCTATCAACAACAACCTCCTTTCTTATTGACCTCACTTCCTTTTATCCCTTCAACCATGAGTTAAAGACATGCTAGGGTGTTTCACTTCACATAGTATTCTCAAGATCAATAAGTCTCTTTCTCCTATTTCCTCCCTGATAATTTCTAAATCTGTTTTTCAAAAGCATTTCAAAAAACATAACATATAGGTCATCTTCTCTACTATTCCTATAAACCTTACTGTTCTGTACATCTCTTTATTCAGTTTTTAAAGTGTCACTTTACATATGATTATTTTATTATTAATAAACTGTCAGAATTTCAAAACTATAAAAAAGTTATATTTTATTTTACATTCTCTGCATTTAGCACAGTTCAAAGTAGGCACTTTGAAGTAAGTAAATTTAATTACTCAGAACCTATTTCTAGTTACTGAATTTGTGTTGGACATTTACTGCAAATAACAGCAAAATAAATAATTCAACAGCAAAATAAACAATTCAATTTAAAAGTAAAAAGTGCAAAAAAATAAGTTGTTCACTTGCCATAAAATCAGTTATATAAACTAAGAGTAGCAGAAGAGTTACCCTTGGCACAGTGGATTATAGATAATTCTTCTTTAGAAGCCTAATTGTATACATTATTGACTTCTTATCACATAAAAGAAATATAGTCCTCTCTTCTCTGATGGTAAGTTTTGTGTTCTTCTCATGGCCTCTAATTTACCTTCAATTAAATAGTCAAAAGAACAGTTATATTTAAGGGATTTCTTTCTTGATTAGACTACTTGGCTCTCTCTATCCTTCCATTGGGAGCATTGATACAGTCTTAGATTACTTGGAAAAATTGATAATGAATTATGCTCCTCGAGGCTGTATTTAATTAAATTGGCTACCCTTTTGTCTTCAGCATGGCAGCTGGGGCACTGGACTACAGAGGACTAATGAATCCTACTTAAGGTAAGTCCTCAAGGGATTTGAATTCCTGCTGTCATGAAGGAATATGATTTAGATCACAAGGTTCTCCAATCTACTAAGTAGGTCAGGCCCTCTATGGCAGAATTTAAAGCAATTTGGGGTCTGTTAAAATCATAAACTGTACATTTATTCAGTTATTATATCCAAAAAACTTTTAAATATATCACATTGTGAAAAAGTGCTTAGGAAATCCTTTATGTTTAATAAGGAAACCTTTGGATCAAAGAACAGTTCTGTTGGAAGCCACATGTCTCAGGATTCAAGGACTTTTAGCAAAGGACATATGCCTAAACAGGTCATCAGCTTTATACTAAAACTTTTAAAGCACTAGTCAGACAGGTGATTAAAAATGCTGTCAGATCAGATCAGATCACTCACTCGGTCATGTCCAACTCTGCAACCCATGAATCACAGCACACCAGGCCTCCCTGTCCATCACCAACTCCGGGAGGTCACTCAGACTCACGTCCATCGAGTCAGTGATGCCATCCAGCCATGCCATCCTCTGTCATCCCCTTCTCCTCTTGCGCCCAATCCCTCCCAGCATTAGAGTCTTCTCCAATGAGTCAACTATTCTCATGAGGTGGCCAAAGTACTGGAGTTTCAGCTTTAGCATCATTCCTTCCAAAGAAATCCCAGGGCTGATCTCCTTCAGAATGGACTGGTTGGATCTCCTTGCAGTCCAAGGGACTCTCAAGAGTCTTCTCCAACACCACACTTCAAAAGCATCAATTCTTCGGCGCTCAGCCTTCTTCACAGTCCAACTCTCACATCCATACATGACCACAGGAAAAACCATAGCCTTGATTAGATGGACCTTTGTTGGCAAAGTAATGTCTCTGCTTTTGAATATGCTATCTAGGTTGGTCATAACTCTCCTTCCAAGGAGTAAGCATCTTTTAATTTCATGGCTGCAGTCACCATCTTCATTGATTTTGGAGCCCAGAAAATAAAGTCTGACACTGTTTCCAGTGTTTCCCCATCTATTTGCCATGAAGTGATGGGACTGGATGCCATGATCTTAGTTTTCTGCATGTTGAGCTTTAAGCCAACTTTTTCACTCTCCACTTTCACTTTCATTTAGAGGCTTTTTAGTTCCTCTTCACTTTCTGCCATAAGGGTGGTGTCATCTGCATATCTGAGGTTATTGATATTTCTCCCGGCAATCTTGAATCCAACTTGTGTTTCTTCCAGTCCAGCGTTTCTCATGATGTACTCTGCATATAAGTTAAATAAACAGGGTAACAATATACAGCCTTGACGAACTCCTTTTCCTACTTGGAACCAGTCTGTTGTTCCATGACCAGTTCTAACTGTTGCTTCCTGACCTGCATACAAATTTCTCAGGAGGCAGGTCAGGTGGTGTGGTATTCCCATCTCTTTCAGAATTTTCCACAGTTTATTGTGATCCACACAATCAAAGGCTTTGGTATAGTCAATAAAGCAGAAATAGATATTTTTCTGAAACTCTCTTGCTTTTTCCATGATCCAGTGGATGTTGGCAATTTAATCTCTTGTTCCTCTGCCTTTTCTAAAATCAGCTTGAACCTCAAGAAGTTCACAGTTCACATATTGCTGAAGCCTGGCTTGGAGAATTTTGAGCATTACTTTTCTAGCATGTGAGATGAGTGCAATTGTGTGGTAGTTTGAGCATTCTTTGGCATTGCTGTTCTTTGGGATTGTACCTGATAACAAATTACATTGGATTATGCATTTTTTAAATGCTGTATATGTTATATGTGCCTACCAATTTGGTGCTAAGAATAAATAAATATGCTGTGACTTTCTAATTGTTTCATTCATATTCAGTTGATAATTTTTTAGCATAACCTAAGAGCATAGAGCACAAGTAGGTATTTCCACATGTATTACTCACTTCAATGAGAAATAATATTGAACTATTCTAATGTAGATCAAACTAGAAGTGAAAATTTCCAATTATCAGTATTAATGATAATAATGAGTTATTAAGAGCTCTGAAATGGCAGACACTATAATAATCATTTGTTGATTAATTTATTAAATATTTACAAAAAAATATATTGTAGTTATTATTATTACTACCATTTTAAAAACAAATTTAAAAAAGAAAAACCCTGAGGCACAAAGGGAATAAGAAAGTTTCTCAAGGTTATGCAGCTAATCCACCATGAAGCAGATTTTCAAGTCCGTGGTTACAACAGTTCCCATCCCCTAATAGAAAAAGCAACATTGCCTCCTTTTGGCAATGAATTGAAAAGTATCACAGAGCGATGTATTTTTGATATGGTGGCATGTTAAATAAATATAATATAATAATTTTCTATTCAGTATGTACTATCAACCAGCAGCATCAGCATCATCTTGTAGATTGTAAGAAATGTAGAATCTTAGCCACAATCAGAAACTTAACCAGAATATATGTTTTGTCAAGATCCACAGATGCTTTCAGTACAATTTAAATTCAAAAATATGAGAAGCGCTGGTCAAGCACAGTGTACACAACCAAATGTGTATGCAAGTACAGTGTACACAGCCATATACTCATTTAGGGAGAAGACAATGGCACCCCACTCCAGTACTCTTGCCTTGAAAATCTCATGGATGGAGGAGCCTGGTAGGCTACAGTCCATGGGGTCGCAAACAGTCGGACACGACTGAACGACTTCATTTTCACTTTTCACTTTCATGCATTGGAGGAGGAAATGGCAACCCACTCCAGTGTTCTTGCCTGGAGAATCCCAGGGACGGCGCAGCCTGCTGGGCTGCTGTCTATGGGGTCGCACAGAGTCGGACATGACTGAAGTTACTAAACAGCAGCATACTCATTTAGAATTATCTGGGAAAGGATATATATAATTGATGTTGCCTAGAAGAGTCCAAATAGGAAAAGGAGTAAGTCAAGGCTGTATATTGTCACCTTGCTTATTTAACTTATATGCAGAGTACATCATGAGAAATGCTGGGCTGGAAGAAGCACAAGCTGGAATTACGATTGCCAGGAGAAATATCAATAACCTCAGATATGCAGATGACACCACCCTTACGGCAGAAAGTGAAGAGGAACTAAGAAGCCTCTTGATGAAGGTGAAAGAGAGAGTGAAAAAGTTGTCTTAAAACTCAACATTCAGAAAACGAAGATCATGGCATCTGGTCCCAACACTTCATGGGAAATAAATGGAGAAACAGTGGAAACAGTGTCAGACTTTATTTTTCTGGGCTCCAAAATCACTGCAGATGATGACTGCAGCCATGAAATTAAAAGATGCTTACTCCTTGGAAGGAAAGTTATAACCAACCTAGATAAAGCATATTAAAAAGCAAAGACATTACTTTGCCAACAAAGGTTTGTCTAGTCAAGGCTATGCTTTTTCCAGTGATCATGTATGGATGTGAGAGTTGAACTGTGAAGAAGGCTGAGGGCTGAAGAATTGATGCCTTTGAACTGTAGTGTTGGAGAAGACTCTTGAGAGTCCCTTGGACTTCAAGGAGATGCAACCAGTCCATTCTGAAGGAGATCAGCCCTGGGATTTCTTTGGAAGGAATGATGCTAAGGCTGAAACTCCAGTACTTTGGCCGCCTCATGAGAAGAGTTGACTCATTGGAAAAGACTCTAATGCTGGGAGGGATTGGGGGCAAGAGGAGAAGGGGACGACAGAGGATGAGATGGTTGGATGGCATCACTGACTCAATGGACGTGAGTCTGAGTGAACTCTGGAAGTTGGTGATGGACAGGGAGTCCTGGGGTGCCGCGATTCATGGGGTCGCAAATAGAGTCGGACCCACTTAGCGACTGAACTGAACTGAACTGAGAAGAGTCAGACAGGACTGAGCGACTTCACTTTCACTTTTCACTTTCATGCATTGGAGAAGGAAATGGCAACCCACTCCAGTGTTCTTGCCTGGAGAATCCCAGGGACAGGGGAGCCTGGTGGGCTGCCATCTATGGGGTCGCACAAAGTCTGACATGACTGAAGCAACTTAGCAGCAGCAGAAATGAAATGAAGAAGGGGTTGAAAGGCCAGACTGTAAATAAGGTGCACCTGGTTTAAAATTTACTTCTGTCACATATTAGTTTGTAAACCTGGGCAAGACACTTATATTTGACCTGCTTTAGAAATCTTCACACCTACACAATGAATTTAATAATGCCAGTTTCATAAAGAGTCATAGGATAAAACTAAATGCACATAAATACCAGAATATCATGTGATTGCTATCCTTACTTAATCCATTATTTTAGCCAATTACTGACCAGAATGGAATGGGAACTAAAGCCTCTTTAATTTTTCCTCTGTGTCCCAATTGCATCACCTAGTATTAAGCTGTATATTTCTAATTAATTTTATTTAGATAGATAGTACTAGTAAATAGAGGGAGCCAAACGTATGGTGAGAGAAATGAAGAGTTTGGATTTTTTTCTTATAAGGTTAATTACCCAAATGCTAATTACAGTTGAAAATCTTACTCACAGACATATCTTACATCTAATTGAAAAGTTTTATCTCTCTGGCTTTATAAATATAACAGTGGTCAATAGTCCTATTACCACAAATAGAAGAATATTAAAAGGACTCCATAAATAGTATGTTTACTGTTGTTCTCCTTAGCTTTCATTATAAAATTTGACTTTCACCTTAGGTTCCAGAGCTATTTTATAAGCTGGTTCCTGCATACCTCTTTTTTTAGGCCTCCTTCCTTTCCCTCATACACAATTTTCACCCAAGCTTAAAGAAAGAACTTGAAAATTCCTTATATCAAAAACTTGTTTGAGCTCTTTGGCTCCTTCACATTAATTTTCTACTGCACTTCCTGTTTTCCTTACTGATTCATTCTGTAAACCTGCAGCAGCCTATGTGATTACCTGGAATGGACTAAGCACTGCATTGTGTTGAGATATACGGTGTACTTTCTATATGCACAAGCTTTGAGGGAGGAGACCTTTATTATTTCTTACATTTCCAAAGCTTCTCCAAAGTTTGTTGTATTGTAAACACTGGATAAACATTTGCTTAATGGACAAGGTAACAATGTCCTCCAGAGTGGGATAAACACTTCAAAACCAAGACAACTGAAAATATACACGCATCATACTGATAGTGCAAATATGATTTTATATCTTGTTTAATGAATTCAGATTGACTAGAGTTTTCAAAAATGGAGCAGAAAACATTGAAATTTGTAAGTAAAATAAAACTTGAGGTAAATAGCAATGTACTCTGCTCTTAGAAAAGTGAACTATTTCAATCGAATATGAAAAATAAAACAATTTATTAATACATTTTTGAGGCCAGAACTTTAAGGTGAAATAGTCCCCATGAAAATCATTGGATATGAATAATGAGAATGGAAGATAGAGGAAGAAAAATGTGTCTTATACTAACAAACATGCTCTATCCTAAATGTGTTTAAAGTACATGAAATGAAAAAAAAAAAAAAAAAAAAAACACTTTAAAGGTATTTAAGTAACAGTTCAAATTCATTTTATTTAGAGGAACATTGCAATTAGGGCAGCCAACAAGGTTATGAGGCAAGAAACATTTTATGAAATTGCAGAGGAAGCTGTGAATCTTGCTGTGCCAAAATAAATGAACCACAAGATAAAAATAACGTGGAAGTAGAACAAGCAAAAGAAACGTCTCTAAGACCAACTTTGACAATTGCTTTCCCTCAGGTGAAGCAAGGAGACCATTTGCAAAAACATAATAGGACAAAAAGTAAATAAAGGAGAATATTAACACTAGCAACATAAATGCAATGTTAAAATATAAGTATGAATATGTTCATTCTATTTTTGATCATCAAAAGAAGTAGCTATAACATAGGAGAGCAATTATTGGACTATGAATTGGATGCCTAAAGTATAAATGCATCTCTGAACTTATTGGTTAGGTGACCTTGAACATGGTATTTAACTTCTGAATTTCAATCAATGAAAATCTCTAATCTGTGTGTGTGTGTTCACTGAACTAACAGACTTAAAATCCCAAACCCATTGTCTAAAATACAGAGTACACTTAATCTACTTCTGTATGTGGCATGCAGTTCAGTTCAGTTCAGTTGCTCAGTCATGTCTGACTCTTTGCAACCCCATGGACTGCAGCACACCAGGCCTCCCTCTCCTTCACCAACTCCAGGAGTTGAGTCAAGCTCACGGTATTCAAGTATGTAACAAAAATTTCTTCAAATCTCTTTAGTATTTATTTCAGAGATAAGAAACCCTTAAAAATGTAGCCCTTTAACAACAAAAAAAATTGCAAATATTAATAGCAGATGCCTGAAACTTTATATTTGAACTGTGGTGTTGGAGAAGACTCTTGAGAGTCCCTTGGACTACAAAGAGATCCAACCAGTTCATTCTAAAGGAGATCAGTCCTGGGTGTTCTTTGGAAGGACTGGTGCTAAAGCTGGAACTCCAATACTTTGACCATCTCATGCAAAGTGTTGACTCATTGGGAAACACTCTGATGCTGGGAGGGACTGGGGGCAGGAGGAGAAGGGGATGACAGAGGATGAAATGGCTGGATGGCATCACCGACTCAATGGACATGAGTTTGACTGAACTCTGGGAGTTGGTGATGGACAGGGAGGCCTGGCTTGCTGTGATTCATGGGGTCACAAAGAGTCAGACACAACTGAGTGAATGAACTGAACTGAACTGAAACTTTATCTAGTGAATGTCTCTTTAAATAGTACCCCTTTTTTACTTTTTTTTCTTGATAAATATCGACAGTACTGACAATCTTGTGCCACCAAATGAGAAAATTTGGCTTCTACTTCTTGGAAGCACCAAGGTCTGGCCTCTTACTGAATCTTAGATATTCGTTTTCAAGAGCAGTAATATCCTGACCTCTAGGGAAATGCAGTGGAGAAGGCAATGGCACCCCACTCCAGTACTCTTGCCTGGAAAATCCCATGGATGGAGGAGCCTGGTAGGCTGTAGTCCATGGGGTCGCTAAGAGTCAGACACGACTGAGCGACTTCACTTTCACTTTTCACTTTCACTTTTCACTTTCATGCATTGGAGAAGGAAATGGCAACCCACACCAGTGTTCTTGCTTGGAGAATCCCAGGGACAGGGGAGCCTGGTGGGCTTCCATCTATGGGGTTGCACAGAGTTGGACTGAAGTAACTTAGCAGCAGCAGCAGGGAAATGCAGAAGCAGCAATATTAAATGTAGTCATCCCCTTGGGGGAGGTGACATGAAAACCCATTCTCTAATTTTTTCAGCCCGTCTCTCTAGTTTTTACTGTGTGAGGTGGACATACCAAAGTCATCTTTTGCCATTGGTTAAAACAATTCAGAATCAGTTCTCAAATCTCTCACCTTTTGTCCACTCAGCATTTGTAACCAAGCAACCAAATTAAGCAAGGGATAGGAAGGGAGTTCATAAACTAAGCATCATCAACATTAACAATAATGAACATCAAAAAAAATTTGATAAGACTAAAACATTTTTAGATACACAGAAAATTATTATTATGTGAATTATTAAAGTAACCAAGCATTCAGCTATATGTATTCCTAACAATACTGAATCAACACAGGTACAAATTTAAAATTCAGGATGGGGAACACATGTACACCCATGGTACATTCATGTCAATGTATGACAAAACCAATACAATATTGTAAAGTAAAAAATTAATTAATTAATTAATTTAAAAACCTATAAAAATAAAATTTAAGTCTTTGGTCTTTGTGAAAAGATAAGATTATCTTAGAAATAATGGATAATTATTGTCTACGAACAGTTGGACATAGCCTTAATAAATGTAGAATATCATACTGAATTCATTATCAGTTCAGTTCAGTTCAGGCACTCAGTCATGTGCACCTCTTTGCGACTCCATGAACCGCAAAACGCCAGGTCTCCTTGTCCATCGCCAACTCCTGAAGTCCACCAAAACCCATGTCCATTGAGTAGGTGATGCCATCCAACCATCTCTTCGTCTGTGGTCCCCTTCTCCTCCCACCCTCAATCTTTCCTAGCATCAAGGTCTTTTCCAATGAGTCAGCTCTTTGCATCAGGTGGCCAAAGTATTGAAGTTTCAGCTTCAAAATCAGTCCTTCCAATGAACACCCATGACTGATTTCCTTTAGGATGGACTGGGTGGAGCTCCTTGCAGTCCAAGGGACTCTCAAGAGTCTTCTCCAACACCACAGTTCAAAAGCATTGATTCTTTGGTGCTCAACTTTCTATATAGTCCAACTCTCACATCCATACATGATCACTGGAAAAACCATAGCCTTGACCAGATGGACCTTTGTTGACAAAGTAATGTCTCTGCTTTTGAATAAGCTATCTAGGTTGGTCATAACCTTCCTTTCAAGGAGTAATCGTCTTTTAATTTAATTGCTGCAATCACCTTCTGCAGTGATTTTGCAGCCCCCCCAAAATAAAGTAAGCCACTGTCCACTGTTTCCCCATCTATTTGCCATGAAGTGATAGGACCGGATGCCATGATCTTCGTTTTCTGAATGTTGAGCTTTAAGACTACTTTTGCACTCTCCTCTTTCACTTTCATCAACAGGCTTTTTAGTTCTTCTTAACTTTCTGCCATAAGGGTGGTATCATCTGCATATCTGAGGTTATTGATATTTCTCCTGGCAATCTTGATTCCAGGTTCTATTTCTTCCAGTCCAGCATTTCTCATGATGTACTCTGTATATAAGTTAAATAAGCAGGATGACAATATACAGCCTTGACATACTCCGTTTCCTATTTGGAACCAGTCTGTTGTTCCATGTCCAGTTCTAACTGTTGCTTCCTGACTTCATAAACATATAATTTATGAACCTCCTACTACAATGATTTGCTATAAAAGTTTGGACACCCCATTTCTCAATTTAAGAAAATTCCATTTAATTAAACAGCATTAGACCTTGATACTGAATTCTGCCACTATTCCACCAGATGGTTATTTATTATTTGCTTTCCCTTCTCTGAAACCTTTTTGTTAATGTACTACTTTATGAGAAAAGAGTATTCTTTTATTCTTAGTACTTGTTCCTGGAATATATTATACACCTTTCCTATGTTATATTTGAAAAACTGAAAGAATAACTGTAATATTGCTTTCAGTACACAGCATTAGAATAATCTTAATTTGCTAATTTAATGAACATTTAATTAGCACTTGGGCCTCCTAGGTAGCTCAGTGGTAAGGAATCCACCTGACAATGCAGAAGCTACGAGAAATGTGGGTTTGATCTTGGAGTTGGGAAGATTCCCTGGAAGAGATAATGCCAATGCATCCCAGTATTTTTACCTGGAGGATCCCATGGACAGAGGAGCCTGATGGGCTACAGTCCATGGGGTCGCAAAGATTCTGACACAACTGAATGAACAGGAGCAGGAGGAGGAGGAATAAGCACCTACTATTATCTAGGAACTATTTTAGGAGTATAACTGTAAACGAAGTTTTTGGACTGAGAGAACTTGCATTGGGAAGGCATGCTTGGAGGGGTAGAGGAACAGTTTTTGTTACTGTTGTTCAGTTGCCCAGTTGTGTCCGAAGAAAAAATGAACAGGAAAAAAAAAAAAAAGCAAACATGTCATCAGTTTACTATCTGAGCCACCTGGGAAACCCCTGTCTTATGTTAGAAGATAATAAATGTGACAGAGCAGAAGAGAGTCAGAGGAGGAAAATAAGTGTCTGGTAGCAGGGTGGGATGCTCTTCACTGAAGCTGCATAATGAGGAGAGACCCAGGATAAATGAGACAGAAGCCACATTGCTTTCTAGGAAACAGTGTTTTAGATAAAGGAAACAGCAAGTGCAGAAACCTCAGAGTTACAGCCTGAAGCAGTGTGAATGGAGTGGACAAGATGGAGAGTGATAGGAGACAAGGAAAGATTGGTAAGAAAGGAACCCGAGTGAATAGGGACTTGCAGGCTGTTGCAAAGAACGTCGACTTTTCACTAAAATGAGAACCATTGGAGGGTCACAGAAGGATGGTATGATCTGACATTCATTTTAAAAGAATAGCTCTGTTTGCCTTAGCCTATTAGGAAGTTATGACCATCTGCTCGGCTTATTGGATGAGCAGAAGGAATGAGAACTAGTCAAACTAGTTTGTTGATGGTCTGATATGTCCTCTGCAGGAAAATGAGGAACCAAGGATGACTCAATGTCATGTTGATGACAAGAGTCAGTGGACTCTTTTCAGTCCATTGATGAAGTCAATGTTCACATTCCCCAGCCCCAGTGTAGTTCTTGCCTGCACAGTCCTAGAGAAACACAGTCAAACATATACTCTCTGCTTTTCTACTTGTATGCATGGAAAAGTTCCATTTCTGCTCCCCTCTGATCAGGAAGTCATCATGACTGAGGAAGAAAATCTATTGAGCACAAACCACATGCTCTGAATCACAATAAGCATGTTATGAGTGTGAATTAATTAACTTTCATAAAATTCCCACATGATAATTATAGATATATTTCTATGGAATTTATACTCACACTTTATAAAGGATACAAATTCCATAAAGGGACTATATGATTTACCCAGGGTCTTCAAAATGGATATATTAAAGCTTTGAGTTCAGATCTGTGTGCTTTCTGAAAAAGCCAACTAATCTCACTAATTGCATATTGCATGTATGTTTATTTTTTAAAGTGAATTACCAGAAGCTAGCTATATTTTCAATTATCTGAACATAACACATTGCAGAGTTCTTATATAATTGCCTATATTACTGATGATATGTTAACCTGGAACTACTTATACTAAGCTTTGTTAAGATCAGAACAGGTCTCAGGCACTGCAGTGAGAGTAAATCCACAGGTGTAGTTGAGGGAGTCCTACCTGGAGATTATGGGGGACTTAGGGCAAAGGGCAGGAGCTGGATGTGTGTGTCAGAGCTTGTGTGTTTGCATACACCTACATGTAAGACTTTGATTAAATGGTGGACTTGACAAATATCATGTTTCCATTGCTAATTTTGCTTAGTCTTGTATCTAGGCCAAGCTTCAACTTTTCCTGTGATTCCCAGTTAGGTTTCCAAATATATATGTTAGCTACAGATCTGTACCATTCCTCTGCATATTTATTTCAACTCTAACAATTTTGAATGATATTGCTGTAGCATTGCCTTTCAAAGACGTACATAATTAATATATCTTAATCTAGAGTGCCTTTGTTCTACTCTATAGCAGTCATATAGATTAAACACACCCTTAAAAGTGGGAAACAACTTAATATTAGACAACTGGAAGCAACAGTCAACTCCAAATGGAGACATATTTATTGTCTTCAACTTAACCTTGTAAGCATTTCATTTTTGCTATTTAAATTTAGCACTAGTTTAAGATATTACTCTCTAGTTTTGTATTTTATATGATAATTTATAATACTTCATTTGTATTTATAATCATGTTTAGGATCAGCTGTAAATTCATTATGCATACAAAGTTTAAATGAATAGTTAGAAAATTACCTGAACAAATCAGCAGAACAACCAGGCACTTTGTATTTTGCAATTAGCAGCAGATAAAGTTCTTAAAATCCAGTTTATTTTGCACAAGAAAAAAATGTATGTAATTATGAGAGCCCTTTCTAAGCTATCCAAATCACAACTGTGATTGGCAACTTAGTCTTTTGTATACAGTTTTATTTGGTTGATTTTGCATATTCTGTCAATTAAATGTGCAAGGAACTCCTCTCATAGGCACTTTAAATGAATAGCATTATAAAAGAAAACCTGGCCTTAAGCCTCAGGGCAAGAACACCAGATATACCACTTGCATCATGTTAATTATTGTGGTTCTTTGTTTGTTTGTTTGTTTGTTTTATTGGGGTGTAGTTGCCTTATAATGTTGCATTAGTTTCTGCTTTACAACAAAGTGAATCAGCCATATGTACACATGTATCACTACCCCTTGGACCTCCTTCCCACCTTCCCCATCCCACCCTTTGAAGTCATCACAGAGCACCAAGCTGAACTCCTGTGCTTTACAGCAGGTTCCCACTAGCTGTTTTATACATGGTGGGGTATATGTCAATCCCAGTCTCCCAATTCATCCCACTCCCTGTTTGCTCCCTCTTCAAGTCCACAAGTCCGTTCTCTACATCTGCATCTCTAGCCCTGCCCTGCAAATAGGTTTATCCATACCATCTTTCTAGATTCCACATATGTATTAATAGACTGTATTGCTTTTCTCTTTCTGACTTACTTCAGACAGACCCTAGGTCCATCCATGACTCTAAAAGTGACCCAATTTTGTATTTTACTTCAATTAGGGACTTAAATAGATTGGAGTTCTGTATTAAGTAGAATGTGCATATATTAGCTTACTGAGAAAAATATAATGGGACAGATATATCAATTCTGTTTATGGTTGGTCAGTGTCTGTTAGACATGCCTTACTTTGCCCACCCTACAATCTCTTCAGCAATCTGCCCTGAGGGCTTCTATATACAGAAAACTTCCAGGAGCAAATGTATGGCAGAAAGGGATCAAAAGTAAAAGAATTAAAATCCTTCAGGATTTGGAATAGCTCCACTGGAATTCCATCACCTCCACTAGCTTTGTTCTTAGTGATGCTTTCTAAGGCCCACTTGACTTCACATTCCAGGATGTCTGGCTCTAGGTCAGTGATCAGACCATCATGATTATATGGGTCGTGAAGCTCTTTTTTGTACAGTTCTTCTGTGTATTCTTGCCACCTCTTCTTAATATCTTCTGCTAGTGGAGGTGATGGAATTCCAGTGGAGCTATTCCAAATCCTGAAAGATGATGCTGTGAAAGTGCTACACTCAATATGCCAGCAAATTTGGAAAACTCAGCAGTGGCCACAAGATTGGAAAAGGTCAGTTTTCATCCCAATTCCAAAGAAAGGCAATGCCAAAGAGTGCTCAAACTACCGCACAATTGCGCTCATCTCACACGCTTGTAAAGTAAGGCTCAAAATTCTCCAGGCCAGGCTTCAGCAATATGTGAACCGTGAACTTCCTGATGTTCAAGCTGGCTTTAGAAAAGGCAGAGGAACCAGAGATCAAATTGCCAACATCTGCTGGATCATCGAAAAAGCAAGAGAGTTCCAGAAAAATATCTATTTCTGCTTTATTGACTATGCCAAAGCCTTTGATTGTGTAGATCACAATAAACTGTGGAAAATTCTGAAAGAGATGGGAATACCAGACCACCTGATCTGCCTCTTGAGAAATCCTTGTTGTCAGGAAGCAACAGTTAGAACTGGTCATGGAACAACAGACTGGTTCCAAATAGGAAAAGGAGTACGTCAAGACTGCATATTGTCACCATGTTTATTTAACTTATATGCAGAGTACATCATGAGAAATGCTGGACTGGAAGAAACACAAGCTGGAATCAAGATTGCCGGGAGAAATATCAATAACCTCAGATATGCAGATGATACCACCCTTATGG
Organism: Tragelaphus eurycerus; assembly: GCA_935064755.1. NCBI lineage: Eukaryota > Metazoa > Chordata > Mammalia > Artiodactyla > Bovidae > Tragelaphus > Tragelaphus eurycerus. The sequence continues at coordinate 11,721,877 of CAKXYN010000004.1, forward strand.
CAGAAAGTGAAGAGAACTAAAAAGCCTCTTGATGAAAGTGAAAGTGGAGAGTGAAAAGGTTGGCTTAAAGCTCAACATTCAGAAAACGAAGATCATGGCATCTGGTCCCATCACTACATGGGAAATAGATGGAGAAACAGTGGAAACAGTGTCAGACTTTCTTTTCTGGGCTCCAAAATCACTGCAGATGGTGACTGTAGCCATGAAATTAAAAGATGCTTACTCCTTGGAAGGAAAGTTATGACCAACCTAGATAGCATATTCAAAAGCAGAAACATCACTTTGCCAACAAAGGTTCACCTAGTCAAGGCTATGGTCTTTCCTGTGGTCATGTATGGATGTGAGAGCTGGACTGTGAAGAAGGCTGAGCACCGAAGAATTAATGCTTTTGAACTAAAAGCATTGGTGGTGTTGGAGAAGACTCTTGAGAGTCCCTTGGACTGCAAGGAGATCCAACCAGTCCATTCTGAAGGAGATCAGCCCTGGGATTTCTTTGGAAGGAATGATGCTCAAGCTGAAACTCCAGTATTTTGGCCACCTCATGCGAAGAGTTGACTCATTGGAGAAGACTCTGATGATGGGAGGGATTGGGGGCAGGAGGAGAAGGGGACGACAGAGGATGAGATGGCTGGATGGCATCACTGACTCGATGGATGTGGGTCTGAGTGACCTCCGAGAGCTGGTGATGGACAGGGAGGCCTGGCGTGCTGCAGTTCATGGGGTCGCAAAGAGTCGGACACGACTGAGCGACTGATCTGATCTGATCTGAACCTGTCTTACTTAACAATGATGATGTTACTAACAATGATGTTACTAACAATGATGATTTGTTACTAACAATGAATATTGTTACTAACAATGAAGATTGAACAATGATGTTACTAACAATGATGATGTTAGTAACAATGAAGATTGTTACTAACAATCTTCATGGCCAAATGCCTCCTCCATTTTAACAACCTTCCCATGAAGCCTATACTAGGTTTAGTTAGACTGGCAGTATTTGGTGCCTATGTGTCTAAGGGGGTTAACTACATCACATGCTGAAAGAAGATCTAAAGAAGAGTAACATGCTAGTCTGTTCTTTCTATTTTTAATCCCTGCTTAAAGGGAAAACTCTGAAACTGCGTGTGTGTATGATGGGTGTATACACATATAAATGTATACATATGAATCCAAATTATTCAAAGTGGAAGAAAAAGCTTTTGCATATTACAATGATATGAAAATTATATTTTAAATTTATATATGTATATAATGATTATATCCTTTTTAAAAAATCTCTATATTTTAAAAAGACACAAAGACTTTGACTGGAAGTTTTATATTAGTGCTGGGGACCTTACTTTCTGTTCTGATTTGACATCTACATCAATATCTATCTACCTATATACAGATAGAGACATAAATCATTTTAACCTTTAGGCTTCTCTGGTGGCTTAGACAGTAAAGAATCTGCCTACAATGCCGGAGACCCAGGTTCAGTTCCTAGGTTGGGAAGATTCCCTGGAGAACGGCATGGTAACTCACTCCAGTATTCTTGCCTAGAGTCCCATGGACAGAGGAACCTGGCCGGCTACAGTCCATGGGTTTGCAGAGTCAGACACAACTGAGTGACTAACACACTCACAGTAATATTAATTGTATATGAATCATCCAGGAAAGAGAAAAGTCCTGAATATATCTTGGGGGTGGGGAGAGCAGAATAGACATATTTTGAACAGTGACAGTATCAAACAATGAAAACTGAGTACCCAGAAGTACAAACATATTAGTGGTTCTGGGAATAGATCTGCTGCTGCTTCTGCTGTTAAGTTGCTTCAGTCGTGTCCGACTCTGTGCGACCCCATAGACGGCAGCCCACCAGGCTCCGCCGTTCCTGGGATTCTCCAGGCAAGAACATTGGAGTGGGTTGCCATTGCCTTCTCCATTGTGTCAAAGTGAAAAGTGAAAGTGAAGTTGCTCAGTTGCATCCGACTCATAGCGATCCCATGGACTGCAGCCTACCAGGCTCCTCCATCCATGGGATTTTCTAGGCAAGAGTACTGGAGTGGCTTGCCATTGCCTTCTCCGGGGAATAGATCTAGAGCAAGTAAAAATTCTAAGAGATATTTTAATAAGAAAGACAGGATGAATGCTGCATATTTTATATTGTATTAGGACAGATACAGTTATTTTGTGTTTGATGTAATAATATAGGCTCAAGGTTCAGATGGAGAAGGAAATGGCAACCCACTCCAGTAGTCTAGCCTGGAGAAGCCCAGGGACAGAGGAGCCTGGTGGTCTGCCGTCTATGGGGTCGCACAGAGTCAGACACAACTGAAGCAACTTAGTAGCAGCAGCAAGGTTCAGAAAACTGCATTATAATGTTGACAGTCTTATTTAACCATCAAACAGGCCATTAAGGTTAGAGTACAAGTCACAGCAACACAGAACTAGCACTTTATGTAAAAGTAGAATAGGGACTCATCAATCACAACAATACTATCAGATGAGTTTCTGAAATTTAATATGAGCTAATGGATTTTATTTACTTTATTTTATTTTATTTACTTTATTGTGTTATCTGTAGAGTGAGTGTCCATTTTATCTGTTCCTTTTTAAGTTGAGCTGACTCAGGCATAAGTCATGCTCCATATCAGCTATTTAAATAAATGTATAAATGCCAGCAGCTATTTCCAAAACTGAGCTGAATTTTCCTACTGCTTTCTATCTCACTCTCTTCTTAACCATTATGATTACAATCACACACACACACACACACACACACACACACACACACACACACACACACACACACACACACATTCTTGCTCTTGTCCCATTCATGTATTGCCTTGTTTTCTAGGCTGTAAAGCTGACTCTATAAATTAATTTTAATATTAATTTTACTTCCATTCAATTTCGATGATTTTCTACTTCCTATGTCCTCAAAGTTGATTGAACTTCTGAAATTATTATGATTTTGTTCCATCTTTGGTTTCTGTGTCCTGCATAGTACATGCATGCCTGCTAAGTCACTAAGTCATGTCTGACTCTTTGCAACACCATGGGTGGCAGCCTGCCAGACTCCCCTGTCTGTGGGATTTTCCAGGCAAGATTACTGGAGTGGTTTGTTATTTCCTCCTCCAGGTCCCCTGTAGTACTGTATGAAACAAAGTGAGTGTTAGTTGCTCAGTTGTGTTGGACCCTTTGTGGTACCAGACCGTGGCTTGTTAGGAACTGGGTTGCACAGCAGGAGGTGATCAGCAAACAAAACTAAAACCATCCCCCAGTGTCCTTATCTGTGGAAAAATTGTCTTCCACTAAACCAGTCCCTGGTGCCAAAAAAGTTGGGGACCACTACTATAGTTTATTAAGTGTGCAATAGCATTATGTTAAATAAAACAATGACATAACTTCTTTAAAAACACTCTATTGCTAAAAAATACTGTGATTTGTGTCTAAAGTGAATAATAATCTTTTCTTTTTTTTTTTTTTTCTGGTAGAGAATTTGAGATATTATGCAGATAACCACTGTGACACACAAACAGGAAATAAGCAAATGCTGTTGGAAGAAGGACCCAAACAAACTTGCTTGGCATAGGGTTCCTACAATCTTCAAGTTTTACAAAACTAAACCAAATGAGAAAACAACAAAAAATAACTGCTGCCCTCCCCCTCCCCACAAAAAAAGTCCAGTAATATCTGTGAAACACAATAAAGTGAAGTGCATTAAAACACAGTTGGTTTGGATGGATAGGGGAACAACACATGTGAGAACTTAGTGCATTTCAGGAGTAGCCAAGTGTGCTTAGAGCCAAATGAACAGGAAGAGTTTTCTGTGTTCGCCATTGAACAATCAGATGACTGTGCATATCATTTTTTTTCCTCTTTGGAAGCCTTTAGTTCTAGTCTTTGTGCTTCATGTGCTGAAGTTTCAAAGCAGGATAGTTTTCAATTCAAAAACATTTATCCAGTTATTGGGAAATTTGCTTTAAAACATATATATACAGTCAACTCTCAGTATCCTCAGAGTTTGGTTCCAGTATCCACAGGTATCAAAACCCGTAGTTGCTCAAGCCTCATACAGTTGTTACTGCATATCCACTCGCTCTGTATCCACAGATTCAACCAAACAGAATCCACCACAGCTGGTTGAATGCAGGGAAGGGGAGGCAGAACCTGCAAATGCTGAGGGCTGACTGTACTGCTTTTAAAGTCTCTTGACCATATACACACTACTATACATAAAATAGACAACCAACAAGCACCTTCTGTATAGCACAATAGGAACTATATCCAATATTTGGTTGGATCGTTGGATGGCATCACCGACTCAATAGAAATGAGTTTGAGCAGGTTCTGGGAGATAGTGAAAGACAGGAAAGCCTGGTGTGTTGCAGTCTATGGGGTCGCAAAGAGTCGGAACTGAGCGACTGAACACAAGAAAAAAACAATCTTTTGTAATACCTCTAAGAGAAAATAATCTGATAAAGAATATATATGTATATATACATAGATATATATAACTGAATCATTATGTTATATACCTGAAACTAATACAATATCATAAATCAACTATTACTTCAATTAAAAATCTAATATTATGCCCAATTTTATCTGAGTTATCTTTTTTATTCAATTCTTATTAGACAAAAGTTAAATCTCCAGTATTTATCCTTCAGTTTTCTTGTTTCTTATTTCCTGTTGTCCATGTTTTTGTATTTTTGTTTTAATTTTCTGCAAGAATATTTTTAACTTCCAATGTTCTACTCACTATTAGAACATTCTGATTGTATTATCACATACCAATTATACTTTCTTATTCTCATTTGCTTCCGTTCATAAAGCATTTCTTTCTTATTTCATTAGGGAAATAGTCTCCATCATCCCTCTGAAACAAAGTTTTTGGAAGTATTTCACCCCTATTTCAGTCTGGTATCTTATCTCTATTCCATTTTGTGACTGCTGTCCCCAATATCAGAGCCTCTTTTGTTCACATTTTCTTTGGAATAACCACCTAGTCTTTAGAGTTTGCAACTATATAGTCTCTGTTGCCACTATTCTGCTCCATCACTGTAGCATAATAGCAGCCATAGTGAAAGTGAAAGTCGGTCAGTTGTGTCTGACTCTTTGTGACCCCATGGACTATACAGTCCATGGAATTCTCCAGGCCAGAATACTGGAGTGGGTAGCCTTTCCCCTCTCCAGGGGATCTTCCCAACCCAGGGATCCAACCCAGGTCTCCCGCACTGCAGCCCTACATACCTGTAGATGTCTGAGTATGGCTATGTTCCAAAATGGAATTTATGTTATAAACACTGAGATTTAAGTTTCACATATATTTTTAACTGTAATTAAATTTTTCCAGCTATTAAAAATAATTAATAGCTTGTGGGTCACACAAAAACAAGCAACAAGCTGAATTTGACCCACAGGTCATAATAAATAATTGCCTACTGACACATAACTAGTTTGCTCCGGGGTTAAGCATAAATCCTTCACATCACAAAGGTAATTCTCCTTCCTTTTAATTTCTATATGGTCCTACTGAAACCAAACATTTCTTAACTCTCTTTGCAAATCTCTAATTTAGTCTTTTTTTCAAGAAGATACAAATGCCAATGTAGAAGAAGACAGAAAATATCTGAAACAGTTTTTATTCTTCTTTTGTTCCTTTTCAAAAGCAGTGTCAAGGGGTATCCAGATATTCCTCACATTTGACTGCCCTCTGTCTGAAGGTGGAATTCTTCAAACATCTGACTGTCCAAAAGCCAACAGCTGACACAGTTCACTGGTGTAGGAGTACAGGCTGATTTTCTAAGGTAAGAAAATCATTATTTTCTTTTATTAAAAGAGATTTGTAGATATTGTAGTTCTCTTTTGCTAAAAATAAACAGTCATAAGAGACACAATGACCTTGGCCTACTATGGTATTTATTACTGCTGTTTGTTAGATATATATACCTTCCTGTCATCTGATAGCGTGTTATCCCCAGTTCCCTTGTACTTTGATGGGACCATGTAATCATTTTAGTCAATGAGTTGTGAGGAGAAAGCTAAGTGTGCCACTTCTAGGTTAACATTTAATTGTTTCTATAACACCTTCTGTTATATAACCTTGATCAGAACAAGTGGATATATTTTAAACTGTTTCTTCTCCATCACTTTAGGTCCCACAGTGAAAATGATGACAACATGGAAAGATATTTGGAGTGAACAACACATAAAGCAAATAAGAAATGTCTTTGTTGTTTTAGGCAACTAAGGTTTGTCATTGCTGGGGATGGGGTGGGGTGGTATTCATGTATTACTGTCACATAAATTTCCCTTTCCTAACTGATGTACTTATTTGGCTAAGTATAAAATCTGTTAACCCCAGTAGCCTTTGTAAGAAAGACAACCATTTCATAAAGAAAATTATACTGAGGACATTTACTTCCACATGTTATTTTCCAAATGGATATGCACTATGCACAAGATTATATTTGGTCTACTATGATCTTCCAGGTCTATTTGATCTACTTTATCGTGGATTACCTAGTGGGATAGCCTCTGCTATAAGGAGCAAAGGAAAAGGCTTGAGCGTATGATTCTTGATTTCGACTTACAAGTTAAACTCAGGCAAAATTCTTTGTTGGTTTTTAACATTTATTAATACTTGCTTTTTAGAAAGTAGTTTTCTTTTCTTTCTTTTTTTGTACAAATTACAAAAAAAGTAAATATAAGGCAGACATCAGCTGAAATATTTTGTCTTTTGAGATTCAAATGGAAATGCCTCCCATCTCAAAAGTCATTGGGACATTCCTCACACTACTCAGGATGACAGATTACTGTGTTATTGTGACACAATGTGTCATTATTATGACATTTATATTGAAAATGGTATTTGATGTTACCAAGAAAGAATAGTGCTTTTTGTTGCTTTGTTTTTATTTTAAACATCTGTGTAAAAATCTATGTATGTATCAATTAAAGCAAATATCAACAAAGATGACCTGTTTAGATGATAATATGCTGTTAATAAAATCATAGAGTAGAAAAGAGCCACTGAATGGGGAATTCAAATTTGAAGAGATGCCAAAAAATATAGCTGACATGATTGCAATAAGAGAAAAGGAAGTGTGACTTAGACGCGCCTAAAGTATCACAACTAAGAATAGTGGATTTTCAAGTAGTGAATGGTTTACATTTTATTCATTTTTTTATTGTACAAATTAGGCTAGAAACTTTGTTTTTGCTGCTGAATATTTAAGACCCTAATGAAAGCATTTAGATTATGTAAAGTGACTAAATAGTTTATGCACATAAGATATCTTTTCATGCCAGAGTTAAATCCCCAAAGCCAGACATGACAGGTAGACTTATGAGATTCCAGTGGGAGAAATTGCACATGATTCTTTCAGAGGTGCATCTGTGAGGTAAGGCATTTACACATGAGAATACAACAAATTCAGTATTGAAATAAGGAAGGAAACCAGTAGACCAGCAGTGACATTAAGCAAACACTGGCTTAATAAATGTGAGATTATGGCACTATATATCATACAACTGTTCTTTAGATCTTTCTAGATTGTCATTTCCAAAATATTATTATACTCATTATTTTATTTATATTTTAAAACATTTAATACTTGTAATTATATATTTTGTCTTTTGTCACTGGGTTGTAGTTTTAGCATTGTGCTCATTCTCAGTCACTAAGTCATGTTCTACTTGTCTGTGACCCAATGGATTGTAACCTACCAGGCTCCTCTATCCATAGGGTTTTTCCAGCAAGAATACTGGAGTGGGTTGCCATTTCCTCCTCCTGGGAATCTTCCTGACCCAAGAATCTACCCGGCATCTCCTGATTCACTTGCATTGGCAGGTGGGTTCTTTACCACTAAGCCACCATAGTAATAGTAAATCCTTCTGTTTGCAGTTATAGAATTCCAGTCATAACATCTACTAACATCAAGAAAGCTTTTAGGGCTTCAAATCAATTTATTTGATTCAACTCAGATATCACACAAAATAAATCTATTATATGTGAATTGTGAGCCAGTTATAGCGAAAAACTTGTTAAAACATATGAAGTCTTAAGAATTGGTACTTAAAAGAAAAATAAAAAAGAATTCAAATGTATTAAAATAACAACGAAGGATGATATCATATTGCATAAGTGAGGAGTAAAAAAATCTACTGGTACCTTTTGAATAATATGCTTAACAGAAATAAACAGACCTTGTAAAGATATACTATTTTTTATATTTATGAAGCCTTGAAATGACTAAAGAGAAACTAAGGGAAAATCATAGATATTTTACATAAGATAATTATTATACTACACAGGTCATTTTAAAATAATAATATTGTCTTTGTTTCATAAAAAGTGACCCTTTACTGTCACAAAACCAATACATGAAATTTCACTTTTGTACCTGATTTGTGAACAAATTTGTCCCATAAAACTTCCCTTACCCATGAAGCTGATTTATGTTAATCCTAAATAAAAAGTCTTTTTCAATCCTAAAGAAAACAGTCATGATGCTTATCAAAATATTTTATAAGCAATTGAAGTATAAAAAATATACATTTAGATATGAAAAGATACATCTTTATTCTCTTCATATCCCCTTGCACACAGAACAATGGGTATTTTTAATGGTTCAGGGAGGAAAAGGAATATTGTTTTACCATTAACTCTACCCTAAAATGTCCATTTGAGGAATAAGGACAACAGATAATAAGGAAGAGCAGTAAGAACAAACTTACAGTCACCTTTAGTTTGATTTGAATTTAATAGAACATCAGTGAAGAAGCTGTGGAGCAAGTGGGAATAAAAACACTTTGAATACACAAACTTTATATGTGTGCAAGATAAACGTGTTTAAAATATGGCTGATTGAATGCATGTTAGTGAGCTTTCATATATTTGATGGAAGACTGAAATTGAAGCAAGAATTAAACTACAGCAGTAGCAACGATATCTGCCTTGGTTGGTTATAAATTCAAGAATACACACAAATTATTGGGTTAAAAATACCTTCTTTCTGTCCAAACATATTGTAAACCAAACTTGTCAGCTTCTTAGTCACTCAGGGAAATTTGTGAACATTGACGTTTTCTTTATATATTCATTAAAAGCAGTTATTGCTGTCACCTCCTCACCAAAATCAAAGAATCATACAAATTTATCCTTAATTACCAACAAATGTGTTCACTAATGTTATACTTCTTCTGCAAACTTTGTTAGCAACCTATGGTAGGAAATAAAATGTTTTTAAGAAACCATAATATTCGGTTTTCCTTCCAGAAGGTATTTATTATCCCGATCATCAGGTAGATGTAGAGTGAGGCAAATCCACTGTAAATATATATGTAAATAATGAAACCAGTCAAGAAAGAGTTGAGTAGATACTGACAATGAAATCTAATAATACTAAAAAGCTATTTTCCTTCAGATAATCATTATTGACGATCTACAAATACTAGACTTTCAGGCCAGTGTTACAATATGTCAGTGTTAGCTCCACAGAGCAGTGAAGAGCTACAGGGTCTGTAGCTCTTCATAACTACTAATTGTTCTTTAAAAGGAAAATCAAAGGTAGACACAAATGACCTCATTGGAAACCAGAATTTATTATGGACAGCTCATATCAAAGGAATGCTTTTCTAAGATTTTTATCAGATGCTTTAAGAAAAACAAGGCTTTTCATCTATTTTTTTAAAATGTCAAATATTTTAAATGATAATAATTCAATAATTTAAGTGTAATTTATTCAAATAAATGTTGATTATTTGTTTATGAAAATGTTGCCCATTGACACAAACATTCAATTAATTTTCAAGACTATAATTATCCAGTTTATAAATTAAGGATTTGAAAACTCTCAAGAATTTATTAAGAATCACATTCAAGCAAGCAGCTTTCTTACATTGGTCATTTGTTTTTCATTTGGGCTTCCAATTGGTTGAAGGAGTAGGTTAATATAAATATGGGAAACGGATTTATTTGATGAGGCTAAATTTTGTAGGAAAAATATGAAATTAAACAAATATTGCTCATATTTCCTGGCCTTAAGCTAAAATTGTAATACTTGAGAACCATCTTAAATCTTTTTCCTTCCCTTAAGTTAACCAGTTATACTATGTATGGGTGAAAAGATGACAAAATTCCATTTTGCATGCCTTATTGACGATAGCTCATTAGTGCAATGTTTAACAGAATACAAACTACTACTTGCGTTTTCACATGTTAAAGGAGTTTCCATATGTTAAAAATTATAACTATATAAAAAGAAACTCTTACATAAGTCAGAACAGCAGAGCGTCTGAGAGAGAGACATTTAACTTTGCTGGGGTATTAACATTCAGACACTTGGAAGGAGCAGTATGTGAAAGAACATAGGGGGTTAAGAGAGCATTTGGCAGTAAGGGACTATAATTTGGCAAAGTTGGAGCACAATTCTGCCTGAGCTTGGAGGGAATAGAGGCTGGTTCAAAAGACTGTCTTATGAAGAACATTCTCGATAACTATATTTAGCCCATTAAGTGATAATCCATAAATCACATTTTATCATCCTGCCTTACTCACCTTTCTAGGGCACCAGCCATGAATAGCTGGTAGAATTGTAACTGGGACAAAATGTCCTGCTATTGGAAAGCGTTCAGATCTTGTTTAGAAAGAATATACAGGAGGGGGGGACATGAAGCAAGGATTATCTCTTAGTCGATAGAATAGGGGCTCCCTTGTGAGAAGAGAAAATTTAGAATGTACACAGGTCAAATCTCATTCTAGTGACAACTAGTGAGGGTTATGCCCTCCTTGTATTTGTGTTAAGATACCCAACCAAGGTTTTGGCTGCCTTTTTATTTTTAACCGTAGGAAGATATGAAGAAAGACTGAGAAAGGAAAGAATTTTCTGTGCTGAATAACTTTTGACAATGATTTTCATTCTAAATGATGTTTAAAAGCAGTGTTATTCTTGGCCATTATCTAGGATCCTAAAATACTTTCAGTGTAGTGCACTATTCATTGTAATGATGTTCCTTTTGTAATGAATTTAGGACTTATTTGGTCAGAAATAGCACCAAATTGGATTGGATAAACACAAATTTTGCTGAAGTTATGAAAAAAGAATCATTATCTTAGAAGTTTCTAGGAGACAAAAAGTGTATCAAAGTGGCAACATAATAGCTTATATTGTTTGCTCCTTGGAAATGTCTCTGCTTTCAAAATTCAATTTAGAGTTTATATTGCCATAAGAAATATTCTGGATGGAATAGCACTTGAAGCAAATATTATTTTTCTAGTAATTGTAGAAGAATGGAGGTCCCAAAACCAACTCATAAATGAGGACATATAAATTCAGACCAGATCCTGTAAAATGTTGCAGTTTTATTACACATCTATGATAACTCATTAAAAATAAAAGAAATACATGTATTTGGGGCTTTCCATATAGAATTTCATTTTACCTCATTTTTACTTGCTATAATTTAATTTTTAGTGTAGCTTTCTTTTTGACTTTCTTTTTAAGGCAATTCTCCTTTTTTTATGTTTGCTCAAAATAATTGTTTTACAAAGAAAACATGTACCATACCATAATAATGCATAGAGATATGATCCTCTTGTCATTCACAGTGAAATTTGCTTATTGATGAACAATCTCCTTATGTAGAGCCCTTTTATTTTTTTAAATTTTATTTATTTATTTTTTTAATTTAAATGTATTCATTTTAATTGGAGGCTAATTACTTTACAATATTGTATTGGTTCTGCCACACATCAAAATTGTACTCGATAACTCAAACATTTGAATTTACTTTAAATGAAAATTTTTAACTTTAAAGACACTATACCTTAGTCTTACTATTTTGTCACATTTCTTTCCTTTTTAAAAAATTTTATTTCACAATATTCTTCTAAGTGATAGCAAGTTTATCTTCTAATTAGCTAAAAACATCATCTGTTGAATGATCTGTTTCATTCTTGTCTTTGAAAGATAAAAATTCTTTTTTTTCTTTTCAGACAGTAAAATTCTTACCAATAACCTGTTTTTATGGTGTTGGCTTAGTTAGTAATACACTGAAGTACTTTATAATACACTGGACCAGGTGTCCTGTCTGCCCTTAAAAGAAAATTTTAAGTAAGAAAAGAGCATATTGGGAGACAATTTTTCTCTTTACCACCATAATACATTTATCTTGTAAACTTTTTATTAAAAAGTATGCTATCTTATTTTACACATTCTGCTTTTAGAGCTTTCTACTACTTAGATTAGGTATCTTATTTAAATATATTTCATGTAAAACAAAAAGTTTAATATTCCAAGACTTATCTAGTTTTACACAGACTGCCTTCACATTCATCTCCTAAAATGGGAAGCTCCAGCTTGTTGACATTTCATAATTATTTTTTATTTTAAAGGAAACTTGAAAGTAAAATGCTTATTCTGCCCGAAAACAATTTTTTCAACTGATTTCCTCATTTTTTACCTGTCCTGTTGATATGTTTTTTAAAATCAAGTACCAAAGATTCTGGAAGCTAAATAACTTACTTCTACTTCTCTATTTTTAAAAGGCAGAGCTGAATTTGATGTTGACAGATCATTTTAGTTTCCTTTCATTGGATTTAACGTGACTGTAGAATACGAAGACTATATATACTACTTATGCTATGCTATGCTATGCTAAGTCACTTCAGTCGTGTCCGACTCTGTGTGACCCCATAGACGGCAGCCCACCAGGCTCCCCCGTCCCTGGGCTTCTCCAGGCAAGAACGCTGGAGTGGGTTGCCATTTCCTTCTCCAATGCATGAAAGTAAAAAGAGAAAGTGAAGTCGCTCAGTCATGTCTGACTCTTAGCGACCCCATGGACTGCAGCCTACCAGACTCCTTTGTCCGTGGGATTTTCCAGGCAAGAGTACTGGAGTGGAGTGCCATTGCCTTCTCCAATATACTACTTATACACAGTATATATAATACTACATATTGTAAGTCAGAAGCAAATATGTTAACACTTCAATCTCATTAAATATTTAATATTTTCAACAACTTAAAATCAGAAATAATTATCCAATATCTCTTCACTGTGAATCCCACATATTTAATGTGGGAATCAAGGTCATGGTTTGCATTTTCTTATTCCACAGGCAATAATGATTATTTTACACAGCACTAAGCTTCTGTCAGACTAGAAGCAGGTTATAAGAAATGAAATACTGTGGAAAACACTTTTTCAAAATTACTGGAGTTCAGTTAAAATCATTTTTTTCAAAATCACAGTTTCTATTTTTTACTGTTGAGCAGAAACTAGTATTGCACAGAATCAATTTAATGGACCTACAAAGCAATGTTAATGACTAGCTTTCTTCAAGAACAAAAAAATTGCTTTTCTTAAAACACAAGCAGGCACCAGTGACTTCCTAACAGAATTAATAAAAGATTTTTGGTGTACCAGTACAATTTCCATGTTTCAATTAATTGTTGTTTTGTTGTTATTTTTATGGCAAACACAGGAGAAAAACACTAATGAGCAAGTATTGTGATGTTTTCACAAAAGAAAAAGATGGAACTGAGTGAGTGGGCGAAGTCGCTCAGTCGTGTATGACTCTTTGCGACCCCATGGACTGTAGCCTACCAGGCTCCGCTGTCCATGGAATTTTCTAGGCAAGAGTACTGGAGTGGGCTGCCATTTCCTTTTCCAAGGGATCTTCCCGACCCAGGGATCGAACCCAAGTCTCTTGCATTGCAGGCAGACGCTTTACCATCTGAGCCACCAGGGAAGTCCAAAGATGGAACTAGCGCTATATAAAATGACTTCTATTACTGATTCTTATAAGAATGAGAAATTTTACAAGCTGTTTTTTTTAATAAAATTTCAAAATAAGAATTTGCCAATTTAGTTGTTAGTTTTAAATACATAAATTCTACACACAGTCTTATTTTGTCATAGATATTATATAATGTATATGAAATATATGCTAATATTTAAAATAGATTAGAAAATTATTTTAAATATTTTAATATTAAATTAAAATATTTTTCAAGTCCAAGAAACCCAGAGAGTCCCAAATAGGATAAACCCAAGACGAAACACCCCAAGACACATATTAATCAAATTAACAAAGATCAAACACAAAGAACAAATATTAAAAGCAGCAAGGGAAAAACAACAAATAACACACAAGGGAATTCCCATAAGGATAACAGCTGATCTTTCAATAGAAACTCTCCAAGCCAGGAGGGAATGGCAAGACATACTTAAAGTGATGAAAGAAAAGAACCTACAGCCCAGATTATTGTACCCAGCAAGGATCTCATTCAAATATGAAGGAGAAATCAAAACCTTTACAGACAAGCAAAAGCTGAGAGAATTCAGCACCACCAAACCAGCTCTCCAACAAATACTAAAGGACATTCTCTAGACAGGAAACACAAAAAGGATATATAAATGCAAACCCAAAACAACAAAGTAAATGGCAACGGGATCATATTTATCATTAATTACCTTAAATGTAAATGGGTTGATTGCCCCAACCAAAAGACAGAGACTGGCTGAATGGATACAAAAACAAGACCCCTCCATATGAATGAAACTAGAACACTTTCTAACACCATACACAAAAATAAACTCAAAATGGATTAAAGAGCTAAATGTAAGACCAGAAACCATAAAACTCCTAGAGGAAAACATAGGCAAAACACTCTCTGACTTACATCACAGCAAGATCCTCTATGACCCACCTCCCAGAATATTGGAAATAAAATCAAAAATGAACAAATGGGACCTAATCAAACTTAAAAAGCTTTTGCACAACAAAGGAAACTATAAGCAAGGTGAAAAGACAGCCTTCAGAATGGGAGAAAATAATAGCAAATGAAGCAACTGACAAACAACTAATCTCAAAAATATACAAGCAACTTCTACAGCTCAATTCCAGAAAAATAAATGACCCAATCAAAAAATGGGCCAAAGAACTCAATAGACATTTCTCCAAAGAAGACATACAGATGGCTAACAAACACATGAAAAGATGCTCAACATCACTCATTATCAGAGAAATGCAAATCAAAACCACTATGAGATACCATTTCACGCCAATCAGAATGGCTGCTATCCAAAAGTCCATAAGCAATAAATGCTGGAGAGGGTGTGGAGAGAAGGGAACCCTCTTGCACTGTTGGTGGGAATGCAAACTAGTACAGCCACTTTGGAGAACAGTATGGAGATTCCTCAAAAAACTGCGAATAGAACTGCCTTATGATCCAGCAATCCCACTGCTGGGCATATACACTGAGAAAACCAGAATTGAAAGAGACACCTGTACCCCAATGTTCATAACAGCACTGTTTGCAATAGCCAGAACGTGGAAGCAACCTAGATGTCCATCCACAGATGAATGGATAAGCAAGCTGTGGTACATATACACAATGGAATATTACTCAGCCATTAAAAAGAATACATTTGAATCAGTTCTAAGGAGGTGGATGGAACTGGAGCCTATTATACAGAGTGAAGTAAGCCAGAAACAAAAACACAAATACAGTATACTAACGCATATATATGGAATTTAGAAAGATGGTAAAAAATAACCCTATTTATGAGACAACAAAAGAGACACTGATGTATAGACCAGACTTTTGGACTCTGGGACCAGGAGAGGGTGAGATGATTGGGGAGAATAGCATTGAAATATGTATAATATTATATCTGAAATGTATTAATTGTTCAAACTGAACACTATCATGTTACAATTTGTTCATACTAGATGTTTGTAATGTTTCTGATAATCAATAAAAGAGATTCTTGATCAAAAAAAAAATTAAAATATTTTAAGATTTTATTTTTTAGAACATTTTAAATCACAGCAAAATTGAAGGGAAGGTTCAGAGATTTCACATATATTTCTGCCCCAATACATACAAATTCCTTATTTTTTTAATATCACTGACTCCCTGGTGGCTCAGAGGTTAAAGCATCTGCCTGCAATGCGGGAGAACTGGGTTCAATCCCTGGGTCGAGAAGATCCCCTGGAGAAGGAAATGGCAACCCACTCCAGTATTCTTGCCTGGAGAATCTCATGGATGGAGGAGCCTGGTGGGCTACAGTCTATGCAGTCGCAAAGAGTTGGACACGACTAAGCAACTTCACTTCACAGGAATGATATATTTCTTATCAAGAATGAACCTACACCATACACTGCAATCCACCAAAAGTGCATACATAGTTTTCCTTTGGATTTACTTTTTGTGCTGTTCACTGCATATTTTGATAAATGAATAATAATAACATGTGGGCTTTCCAGGTGGTGCCACTGGTAAAGAACTTGCCTGCCAATGCAGGAGATGTAAGAGATGAGAGTTTGATCCCTGGTTTGGGAAGATCTTCTGAAGGAAAGCATGGCAACCCACTCCAGTATTCTTGCCTGGAGAATCCCATGAAGAGGAGCCTGGTAGGCTATGTTCATAGGGTCACAGAGTCCAACGTGACTGAAGCAACTTAGCAGCAGCAGCATGTAGTTGAAATCATGCAGTATGTAATCTCTTTAGATCAGCTTCTTAGTAATATGTGATTAAGATCCCTCCATGTCTTCTCATGACTTAATAGCTCATTTCTTTTTCACGTGGAATAGCATTTTATAGTATGGATGTACCACTGTTTATTCATCCATTCACCCATTAAAATCCATTGTGGTTGCTTCCAAGTTTTGGTAATTATAAATAAAGTTGGTGATAAGCATCCAAGCTAAGAGTTTCACATGGATGTAAGTTTTCACAAGCCATGTATTTTAAATCTACTTGACAAAATAGTTTGTCATCAAAATACATAAATATTTTATTATTAACTTGTTTGTATAATCGGCTTAAATTTGGGTCAGAAAGGGCCAAGAAGAAATGTAAAGGAAATATAGAAATGATGAAATCATCATTCCTTAGAGAATATATGAAGCTACATGCTTATTTCAAAGAATAAGTAACAACCTGAAACTCATTTACCATTAATATGAGCTAACCATGTCCTATTAACTGAATTTTATTTGTTCTATTTTCAAAGCCCCTGAAGACACATTTTATACAAGTACATGTTTAGGTGATTGTCATGGTAATTAACAACAAAGAAAAAGAAAACTTTATTCTAGAGATGATAGTCTCATATAACTTTGCATTAGTTTTCCTGGATGTGTAAAAGTCTCTATGATTTGGCAGTTTAAAACAATACATATGTGTTATTTTACAGTTTCTGAGGGTCAGAAATACAGGCACAGATTAGCTAGTTAGTTCTGCTTAATGTTTCACAGGCTGCAGAGCCTCAGCCAAGGCTGATCTCTCATTTACAGGCAAGATTAGGAATCTAGCAACTCCAATTCTGAATACATGTCCAAAGAGCAGGAAAAGGGCTAATGAAGGGATGCATGTACCCCCAAGTGTACTAGAGCTTTAAGCTCTTTTCACAATAACTAAGACATGACAACAATCTAAGTGCCCAACAATGGATGAATAGAGAAAGATTGTGTGGTTTACATATATATAAAAAAACATATACACACAGTGGAATATTACTCAACTGCAAGAAAGGAAACCCTGCCATTTGTGACATGAATGGACCTAATGATGTTACACTAAGTGTGATGTCAGATCAGATCAGTCATTCAGTCGTGTCCGACTCTTTGTGACCCCATGAATCACGGCATGCCAGGCCTCCCTGTCCATCACCAACTCATGGAGTTCACTCAGACCCACGTCCATCGAGTCAGTGATGGATCCAGCCATCTCATCCTCTGTCGTCCCCTTCTCTTCTTGCCCTCAATCCCTCCCAGCAGCAGAGTCTTTTCCAATGAGTCAACTCTTCACATGAGATGGCCAAAGTAATGTAGTTTCAACTTTAGCATCATTCCTTCCAAAGAAATCCCAGGGCTGATCTCCTTCAGAATGGACTGGTTGGATCTCCTTGCAGTCCAAGGGACTCTCAAGAGTCTTCTCCAATACCACAATTCAAAAGCATCAATTCTTTGTCGCTCAGCCTTCTTCACAGTCCAACACTCACATCTATACATGACCACAGGAAAAACCACAGCCTTGACTAGATGAACCTTTGTTGTCAAAGTAATGTCTCTGCTTTTGAATATGCTATCTAGGTTGGTCATAACTTTCCTTCCAAGGAGTAAGCGTCTTTTAATTTCATGGCTGCAGTCACCATCTGCAGTGATTTTGGAGCCCAGAAAAACAAAGTCTGACACTGTTTCCACTGTTTCCCCATCTATTTCCCATGAAGTGATGGGACCAGATGCCATGATCTTCATTTTCTGAATGTTGAGCTTTAAGCCAACTTTTTCACTCTCCACTTTCACGTTCATCAAGAGGCTTTTGAGTTCCTCTTCACTTTCTGCCATAAGGGTGTTGTCATCTGCATATCTGAGTTTATTGATATTTCTCCCGGCAATCTTGATTCCAACTTGTGCTTCTTTCAGCCCAGCATTTCTCATGATGTACTCTGCATATAAGTTAAATAAGCAGGGTGACAATATCCAGCCTTGACGTACTCCTTTTCCTATTTGGAACCAGTCTGCTGTTCCATGTCTACTTCTAACTGTTGCTTCCTGTCCTGCATACAAATTTCTCAAGAGGCAAGTCAGATGGTCTGGTATTCCCATCTCTTTCAGAATTTTCCACAGTTTATTGTGGTTCACACAGTCAAAGGCTTTGGCATAGTCAATAAAGCAGAAATAGATGTTTTTCTGGAACTCTCTTGCTTTTTCCATGATCCAGCAGATACTGGCAATTTGATCTCTGGTTCCTCTGCCTTTTCTAAAACCAGCTTGAACATCAGGAAGTTCATGGTTCACATATTGCTGAAGCCTGGCTTGGAGAATTTTGAGCATTACTTTACTAGCATGTGAGATGAGTGAAATTGTGCAGTAGTTTGAGCGTTCTTTGGCCTTGCCTTTCTTTGGGACTGGAATGAAAACGGACCTTTTCCAGTCCTGTGGCCACTGCTGAGTTTTCCAAATTTGCTGGCATATTGAGTGCAGCACTTTCACAGCATCATCTTTCAGGATTTGGAATAGCTCCACTGGAATTCCATCACCTCCACTAGCTTTGTTCCTAGTGATGCTTTCTAAGGCCCACTTGACTTCACATTCCAGGATGTCTGGCTCTAGGTCAGTGATCACACCATCATGATTATCTGGGTTGTGAAGATCTTTTTGTACAGTTCTTCTGTGTATTCCTGCCATCTCTTCTTAGTATCTACTGCTTCTGTTAGATCCATACCATTTCTGTTCTTTATTGTGCCCATACATTTATGTCCTTTATTGTGTCCATTTTTGCATGAAATGTTCCTTTGGTATCTCTAATTTTCTTGAATAGACCTCTGCTGAGTCACTTCAGTCGTGTCCGACCCTGTGTGACCACATAGACGGCAGCCCACCAGGCTCCCTCGTCCCTGGGATTCTCTAGGGAAGAACACTGGAGTGGGTTGCCATTTCCTTCTCCAATGCATGATAGTGAAAAGTGAAAGTGTTCCCATTCTGTTGTTTTCCTCTATTTCTTTGCATTGATCACTGAAGAAGACTTTCTTATCTCTTCTTGCTATTCTTTGGAACTCTGCATTCAGATGTTTATATCTTTCCTTTGCTCCTTTGCTTTTCACTTCTCTTCTTTTCACAGCTATTTGTAAGGCTTCTCCAGACAGCCATTTTGCTTTTTTGCATTTTTTCTCCATGGGGATGGTCTTGATCCCTGTCTCCTGTACAATGTCACGAACTTCATTCCATAGTTCATCAGGCACTCTATCTGTCAGATCTAGGCCCTTAAATCTATTTCTCACTTCCACTGTATAATCATAAGGGATTTGATTTAGGTCATACCTGAATGGTCTAGTTGTTTTCCCTACTTTCTTCAATTTCAGTCTGAATTTGGCAATAAGGAGTTCATGGTCTGAGCCACAGTCAGCTCCTGGTCTTGCTTTTACTGATTGTATAGAGCTTCTCCATCTTTGGCTGCAAAGAATATAATCAATCTGATTTCGGTATTGACCATCTGGTGAAGTCCATGTATAGAGTCTTCTCTTGTGTTGTTGGAAGAGGGTGTTTGCTATGACCAGTGCTTTCTCTTGGCAAAACTCTATTAGTCTTTGACCTGCTTCATTCCGTATTCCAAGGCCAAATTTGGCTGTTTCTCCAGGTGTTTCTTGACTTCCTACTTTTGCATTCCAATCCCCTATCATGAAAAGGACATCTTTTTTGGGTGTTAGTTCTCAAAGGTCTTGTAGGTCTTCATAAAACCGTTCAACTTCATCTTCTTCAACATTACTTCTTGGGGCATAGACTTGGATTACTGTGATATTGAATGGTTTACCTTGGAAACAAACAGAGATCATTCTGTCATTTTTGAGATTGCATCCAAGTACTGCATTTCGGACTCTTTTGTTGACCATGATGGCTACTCCATTTCTTCTGAGTGATTCCTGCCTGCAGTAGTAGATATAATGGTCCTCTGAGTCAAATTCACCCATTCCAGTCCATTTGAGTTCGCTGAATATCAATGTTCACTCTTGCCATCTCCTGTTTGACCACTTCCAATTTGCCTTGATTCATGGACCTGACATTCCAGGTTTCTATGCAATATTGCATTACAATATATTATTAATATAGAACATTTCAATATATGAATGTACCAAATCAACATCTTTTCACGTTAAATTTACACAATATTATATCTCAAATACACTTCAACAGAGGTTGGGCAAGGGATGGATACACTTCCCTGGTCTTCGGTTTTATCCAGTTCCTTGTAATTAGATGATTCTTGGAAGCTTCTTATTAAAATCCAGATATGAAGGAGACAATCTCTAGATTGTGTCTGATGGCAAGACAGAATCTTACAAAACATAATGTAATAATGGGTATTATGTCTTGTTACCCTTGTGATATTTCACATTTAGAAGCAAGCCATAGGCCTTGACCACACTCAAGGAAATAACATAATACAGTGGGAAACACAAGCAGCTGGAGATCAAGGGAGTCCCTACATAAATTGCCTCCCATTCAGAGCCTAACTTAACCAAGAACTGGTAGGAAATGAACAAAACATAAACAGAAAGGCTAGCATTAAGTTTCCATCTTCTAGAAAAACATATACATAGTTGTTAACTTTAAAAGTCTGAATCTCATTATTTATTGACATAGAATGGAAGAAAAGTTATATGTCAAATCAAAGGCTATCTTTTGATGAATAATCATAAAAATGCAAGGTAAAAAAGTTGTTCAAATAGACTAAACTTCAAACACAGAAGTAATCTCTCACATATGTGAACAACATAAACGGTAAAATAAAATGAAATAAGTACAACTAACTAGTTTTTAAACACACCAACCAATTTAGCTTTCTTAATCCATATGCTATTTCCTTTTCTTTTTAAAGTATGGCTTATGCATGGAACAAGATATGAAAATAAATTTTAATAAAGAACCGGAACAGTGGCACACGTTATTTCAGAATAATAAATTTTAATAAAGAACTAGGACAATGGCAAAAAATATTTCATAATAATAAATTTTAAACAACTTCTTTCATAATTCTAAAATTGGACTCCAGAAATGCCTTTCTTTAACTTTCAAATAGAGTTATTGCCTTTATCCATATAAGCAAATTAGGTTTTTCTATTTTTATTTCAAAGGTCATAGCAGGTATTATATCTAAATTCATTGCTGAATGAAAAATATACTCAGTTAAGATCATCTTTTCTATCTCTTAAGTTGATTAACTTTGAAATTTTTTAAATGATTAAATATAAATCCTCTATTTGAAGAAAAAATAAAACACATAAACTTGTTTTCTATTAACTATCCTCTTCTATTGCTTCAAAAAAAAAAACAATCTTTTAAAAAATAAAACTAGGCAATTTTAGTTTTGAGGAAAAAAAAAAGACAAGTAGATCAGCCCTTTCTAATAAACTCATGCAGATTAATGAATAAAGATAACATGTAAGAATTTGTTTTGAGTAGCTCAATTCTGTCTAAAAGGCTAGCCTTGGCTTTCAACATCTGGTTTCATTCATGTGGCCTAGTTAAGCTGTCCCTTACCATATTTTATCTTCTTTTCTGTCTTATTGCTTCCCAACAGAGACTGCTTGGATTTCTTACCTTAGTTTCCTTAGATCTCTTAGTTTCCTTAGTACTTTCCTTAGTTTCTAAATATCCTCTCACTACCTAATGTTGCTCCTTTATTAATCAACTCCAGGCTATGTCTCACACTGATTAGTGGTTTTGAAGATGTTACCACTTAACCAATAAAGAAAGCACAGTTCTGGGTAAACTTCTTTCCATATAAAGGCAATGAGAAGTTCAACATGAGAATTTGGTGGAAGGAAAAACAATAATTCCTAAGGACAATAACTAAAGTCCTTAAATAGTTGCAAATTATATTTATCAGTCTATTAAAAATATAAAATATCATATTATCAGTCGATTAGGTGCTTCTCTTATGGATGCAGTGAAAGCTAACAAATTAGGACTAATAATCCATTATGCAAATGAAGAATAAATAATCCATTCTACAAAAGTGCTGGTTCAGTGATCTGAACCACATCAATCTGGCCAACAGTCAAATGGGGAAAATGGATATTTGATTAGTATTAAGAAAAACACATCATATTGCAAAGCAAGATTTTAAAGAGGATGAGTTGGTGAATACAGCTCAATAAAGGATAAATATATTCTAACAATCTTTATAAAGCTAATTCTTGAATCTTATATGTTTGGAATGCTTTAGGGATATAATTCTGACTTCAGACCAGAAGCAGAACCCTCTGCTCCATACAGCAACATAGTTGTAGGGATTCATTAAGAGCTTAATTCTGGAGCTGCCAGGTGCAGACCCAGATATTTATGTTCTTACTGGCTTACCAAAAGAAAAAGGAAAGTAAAAATTTCCCTCAAGATGGACAGTATCTTCCAATGTCCATTAAAGAAAGTCTGATTTGTAGTATCTGAGTCATTAAAATAGCAATCTCTTTCTCTCTTCAAAGGAGATAATAATGAGAGTAGAAAAAGAGGTAATAATTCTCCTCCTCTTCACTCCCCTGAGTTGTGCAGTGCATCCTCAGTTGTGTTGACTACTTTCTCACCAGGCTTCTCAGTCCATGGAATTTTCCAGGCAAGAAAACTGAAATGGGCTGCCATTTCCTCCTTCAGGGCAATCTTCCCAATCTAGGCATTAAACCCGTGTCTCTGACATCTCCTGAATTGACAGGCAAATTCTTTACCACTAGTGCTACCTGGGAAGAAGATAAAAGTTTAAGCAGAAATAACACCTTGCCCAGAGGTTGAGATATAAGGTAAAGGCAGAGAGTATTTCTTATTACCTATAATGCAAAACAATATTTTCCACCACTCTGGTCCAAGCGAGCAAGAGCAATGAATCTTGGCACTACTTTATAGATACAAGTCATCTCAATTTGAAATTACACATTTAGAACCAGATGACTCTAAAACAAAATGTATGGCACTTTAAGCTCTCTTTGTTTCTCAAACTTATTTAATTGAACACAGCTCCTGTCACACCAGGACAAATTTGTTGACATTGTGAGTGAGTGAGAGAAGTCGCTCAGTCATGTCTGACTCTTTGTGACCCTTTGGACTGTAGCCTACCAGGCTCCTCCATTCATGGGATTTTCCAGGCAAGAATACTGGAGTGGGTTGCCATGTTGACATTGTATCAGATTGCAAAAATAATTTTTATGTTGATGGCTTTCATGATAGCCTTGTATATATTTAGCATGTGTCAGTGAATACAGGGTGAATACATGGCTTAGATAAACATTTGAAAATTCATACGCTGAATAGTATGCATCTGTAAGCTCTGTGTGTTTTGTTGTGCTATTTACTTATTTATCTATAATTTCGCCTCATGGTGCTGAACATATGTGATTCTTACCTCTCTTTTCACTTTTGCCATGTATTAGATAAGAAAAGCTCAGTTGAAGATCCACTCTTCCAAGAGCTCTGAACTATACTAAAGCTCAATTTACTCAAAATGGTATTGTTCTATACTACTGCAAATTTTCCCCATAAATGCTTTCAATAAATTTATTGAGATGGCCCTTATTATTCTGATAACTTTTATAAACCTAAACTTTGATGCAGTGTAGTTTTTAACTGTTGTCTCATTTAATTTCACTTTCAGCACATGGTTACATTTCTGATGTAAAATTTTGCAGAGAATTTCAAAAGAATAAAAAGAGTCCAAATACATGCTTTAAATTCCCTTAAATATCACTTTTAGGAACAAATATTATATGTTCCTTAAAGAAAATTGCATTTTAATTTTTTTAAATTGTCATCAATACTTCAATTCAACTAAGAACATAAGAGAAAGTTTTATGAGATATATTTCTCATTAATTTTGACTAAGAAAATTATTAAAATCATTTTGTGTTTAAAGTTACTAGAAACATTTATTTTTTCCCTTAGTGGGCATATAAAAATTTGTTGATTAACCACTTGTATACATTTTTAATTGAGAAAAAAACATAGTTAAGCACTTCAAAGCTTATTAAATAATTAACAGTTTTCAACAACAGTAAACTCAGAGTAATTACCAATATTTTCCTCAGTGACCCTTGTACCCTTATTCTGAGAATCAAGGTCATTTACTTATTCTTCAGGCACTGATGATTACTTTTTATATAGCACTCAACTTCTTTCCTCGGATTAGAAACACATTGCAAAAGACAATGAGGTCTTCCCTGGTACCTCATCTGACAATAATTATGCCTGGAATGCAGAAGACCCCAGTTCAATTTCTGGGTTGGGAAAATCCCCTGAGGATAGGATAGGCTACCCATTTCAGTATTCTGGCCTGGATAATTCCATGAACTGTATAGTCCATGGGGTCACAAAGACAAAAGACAAGGAGGGAATTATTTTTACAATATGTAGTGATTGTACCAACACACACTTGAACGTTCTGATAAAAGGAAGATTTTTGTTAATCTATTTTCTTTATATTCTGACACTATATATATTTTTTATGTTCTAGAACTTATCAGAAATGTTGCTTTGGCATAGGTTTGTTATCCTAAAACAGGATTCTCTGAATAATAAGTTCTGATTTTATGAGAATACTGTATTTGATAAAATTTTTATGAGAACAATTATCCTTAGCATAGGTGTCCCTGGTGGCTCATATGGTAAAGAGTCCGCC
This sequence comes from Tragelaphus eurycerus, assembly GCA_935064755.1. Taxonomy (NCBI): domain Eukaryota; kingdom Metazoa; phylum Chordata; class Mammalia; order Artiodactyla; family Bovidae; genus Tragelaphus; species Tragelaphus eurycerus. The sequence continues at coordinate 11,747,052 of CAKXYN010000004.1, forward strand.
TGCAATGTGGGAGACCTGGGTTCTATCCCTGGGTTTGGAAGGCTCCATGGAGGATGGCATGGCAACACACTCTAGTATTCTTTCCTAGAGAATTCCCCATGGACAGAGGAGCATATGGAGTTACAACCATGGGGTCAGAAAGAGTGGTGCATGACTGAGCAACTAAGCACACACATAACATAGTTGTTTCTTATAGAAATTGTATATACATAAGAATATCAACTGTATTTTTCTCTTTATGGAAACTGACTATAAAATATTTGACTATGTTTTCAGTCAGAAAAATAAAAAGACTTTTTTTTTTTTTTTTGCTATGTAGAGCAACCTGAAAAGTATAACAGAAGGATAAAAAGAAATTGTGTGTGTTAAGTCGCTTCAGTCGGTTCCAATTTTTTATGACCTTGTGGACAGTATCCAACCAGGCTCCTCTGTCCATGGGATTCTCCAGTCAAGAATACTGGGGTTTGGGTGGGTGGGGGGGGGTGGGGTTTGTCATGCCCTTTTTCAGGGGATCTTCCCAACACAGGGATTGAACCTGTGTTTCTTAGATGTCTCCTGCATTGGCAGCTGGATTCTTTACCACTAGCACTACCTGGGAAGCCCCAAAAGAAATCAAATATAAATAATTATATTTCTAAAATTATGCTGTTTTATTAATAAGAAGAAATTAATTTACAATACAATTTGGTGGAGGGATTAACTCCCTTTTAAGAAGATCACTGTGATTATCTTCATAAAAATACATGCAAAGAAATTATGTACAGATTATCAGAGCATAAGTAAATTTCTTGGAAGTCCATCCAACCATTCAACTATTGATTCACTTGGAGTTAGTGGAAGTTGACCCAGGAAAGACCACTTCCTTTCTCAACACTTGAAATTCATTTTATTCCTCTGTTAGATAGGACACGTTTAGCTAAGTCCTTAACTCATTATTTAAACTACTTGGTTCTATTCATAATAAATGACAAGGTATGTAATTATCATATAAATTAATTATTTTAAAGTATTTTATAATGATTTTGAAACAATCTAGAAAGAATATATCAATAAGATATTTTGTCATGACTCTATATGCTGCATTGTTAAATCTAGAGACAATACTCTCCACTCAAAACTGTTAAACTTCTTTTTATTTCATAGATGTTATTTTTTCATGAGGATTTAACACTGTTTCTATCTCCTAAAAAAACTAGTACATAGTGCTAACTATTGAATATGAGAAGATAACAGAATGAGATTTAAATGTGTGTGTATGTGTGTGTGTGTGCATGTTCTGTCGAAGAATTTCAAGGAAGTGCAACCTCAGAATCAAAATCTGTTTGGAGGTAGCTGAACAGAGTTTGGATACTATAGAAAATTGAAGCATTGACATAGAAAACAAACTAGATGTACTCCTTGAAGAAGGAGAAAAGGTATGTGGCAGAGAACAAGCCTGACTCTGTATTGCTTCTATTCCTTTACCTTTAAAATTTGTGTTCTTTGCCTGTCCTTAGTCATGCTGACTCACCTGTGTTTCCCCAAATAGTAAAAGACCACTGCCTATACCCTGAAATATATATATAATAACCCTTTCTCATAGCTCTGCCTGCTAGGCTTGACCTTTAAAGCCACAATACTTTTCATTCATATAGAGATAAAAAGTTGCAGAACAGAAAATAACACTCATCTTGTTGAAAGTTTACAAGATCACTGTGATCAGAACTATATGGACAGCTGATAGAACAAAAGATTATCACATTGCCTCGAGGATCTGGCAGCACCAAGAATTCTGCAACAACCAGTCACACCTCCTCATATTTTAGTATAAAAGAAGGCTGAATTCTAACTTCAGATGGGTAAGATGGTTCTTTGGGAACCTAGATTGCCATCTTCCTAGTCTTCAGGCTTTTCAAATAAAGTTACTATTCCTTGCCCCAACACATTGTCCTTTGATTTATTGGTCTATCATGTGGCAAGTATTATGAGCTTAAAATAACAGTAGTACTCACTCGAAGAAGAGAAGGAAGAAGACTGTCATAAAGGATGATATACCATGATTCCATTTTAAGACATGCTCAGAAAGGCAAATCTATAGAAACATAGTAAATCTGTGGTTTCCTGGGGCCAGGAGTTTTGGATAATGAGGGTGAACAGTAAATGGATTCTCAGTTGGTCAATTTAGAAAGTGTTCTAAAACTGATTTATGGTAATGATTAAAGAACTTCATACATTTATGAAGTATCATTGAATTATATACATGAAATGGGTGAGCTATATGATATGTGAAATATGTCTCAAAGGACATAAAAAAAGAGAAAAGGAAATTTATAAGCAAATGAAAGTAATACAAATATGAAAGACGGAGAATGCTGATCTATGTTCAAATTTATTTTATTCTATATTTTTAAAATGTCTAAAAGATAATAAATAGTAATTGATAAAATAATAAAAGAAGAAAGCTAAGTTGAAAGTACATTTGTTAAGAGATCACTGAATACCTGAAAAATAAATTGTGGACGTTTGAATAAAAGAGAAAAAAAAATTCTGTTGATGTGTAGACAGGGAATAAAAGTAAATTTGGGCACAGAAAACAAAGTGGGACAAAAACTGGGCTAATTCTTTCTTCCAGTGTTAAAAAGACAGTTGGTTTGTGGTTTCAGAATTTTAAAAGAATTTATCATTCAGAAATAAAAAGCCTAATAATTTTCCATATGTGAAATTATTATTTCCTTTGAACATACTAAATTTCAGAAAATATACTACCAAGATATTTATTTTTTTAGAAATACTATATTTATTCTAGGTCACCATAAAAATTAAAATTAATAATGGGAAGTGATTTTTAAACAAATTTTCAAATTTTCTGCTGATTATTTTAGAGCCAGAACTCAAGAGTTAATTTTTTAGATAGTTTATGAGACAAAGATGCAGTATTATCCTCTACTGCTTCCCTTAATTCTCTTTTTTATGTAGGCATATCTTTTAATTTTTAGAAATTTATTTCTTATATAAGACCTGTCATCCTATTAATTAAATATTTTACTGCTGCTAAGTCATTTCAGTCGTGTCCGACTCTGTGTGACCCCAGAGACAGCAGCCCACCAGGCTCCCCCGTCCCTGGGATTCTCCAGGCAAGAACACTGGAGTGGGTTGCCATTTCCTCCTCCAATGCATGAAAGTGAAAAGTTAAAGTGAAGTTGCTCAGTCATGTCCAACTCCTAGCGACCCCATGGACTGCAGCCTACCAGGCTCCTCCATCCATGGGATTTTCCAGGCAAAAGTACTGGAGTGGGGTGCCATTGCCTTCTCTAAAATATTTTACTATGTTTCATTAAAACCTAGAAAAAATAATGACTACCATCTTTTTCCAAATTATTAAAATCAAATTATGTTTATGCCAGAAGAATCAATAAACAAAATAACTCAATCTCCCTTAGCATAAATATATTACATTGAGATGACTTTTTTGATGTGAAAAGACTTGAGTCACAATTTTTTGCCTTTTTAAGAGACATAAAATTACTTTTTTTTACTAAGTTGGAAAGCCCAATAAATTCACTAATGATTAATATCACATTCATATTATAAATTTTAGTCTTATAACATAGTTGTGTTATATATATATATATATATATATATATATATATATATATATATATATATATATATATATATATTCTGAGCTCAATTCTTATTGAATATTTATGTGGAAAGTATGTAAGGAAGTACATTCAAATGTTACAAGTAACCCTGCCTATATGTTAGAGTTATAGGTATTTAAATTGTTTTTGTGATATTCATATCTCCAATTGTCCAAATTAAGGTTGTCATGCTTAGCAAATAAAAATAAATATATTGAGTTAAATTTGTATTTCAGCTTTTTAAAAGCATATTTTCAGGAAGAATAAGATGATGGAGGAGTAGGTGGAAGTGGAGTACATCTGTCTCCATGGATTCATCAGGAATACACCTTCAGACACAGAAATGCATACAGAACACCAGCTGAGAGTGGACAGGAGTACATGACCAGCAGAAAAGAATATATAGATCCATGCAAAATTCGCTAGGAAGAAGGAACTAGAGGTGGGAAACAGAAGTTTTAGTAGAACTGGACCTGCCCTCAGCAGGTGGGAGAACTGAAGCAGGGGTCCAATCTCCACATCGGGGCAATTGTCAGTCAGATGAGAAACATTTAAGGCTGAGAGTGAAACAGATGATCTGTGGCAGCATAAATGGAGTAAGAATCAGACAGTCCTTGTCATATCCATATGTACCCTGGACAGGGACTCAGGACCCCTGGAAGGTGCAGCAGCTGTGAGCTAGAGTTTAGAGACTGTGGAGCAATCCCAGGGTGAAGACTGCTATTGACTGTAGAGAGATTGATTGTGGTGATGTGAGGGAGAAGACTGTGGTGGGAAATGCCTGTGGAGGAAATCTGGGCAGCCATGGAAGTAAGGTAATGCTGCTGAGTCACTCATAGGGTGTGGAGTCATCACCATAGCCTCTCTCCCCCCATACCAGCACTGGCAGCTGAACAGCAGAGAGGCTGGCTCATCAAATGCCTGACAGATTGAACTACAAGGTAAGACCCCAGCCAGGCGGTAAAGCGTCTGTCTACAATGTGGGAGACCTGGGTTTGATCCCTGGGTTGGGAAGATCCCCTGGAGAAGGAAATGGCAATCCACTCCAGTACTATTGCCTGGAAAATCCCATGGACAGAGGAGCCTGGTAGGCTACAGTCCATGGGGTCGCGAAGAGTCGGACATGACTGAGCAACTTCACTTTCACTTTCACTTTCACTTTCCAGTCTACAGAGTAGGGCCGGGGTGGCTCCTCTACCTGTCTGACACACCAAACAACAGAAAAGGACCCCAGGCAAGGGAATCCTCTAAGTGCCTGACCGGGTTGAACTACAGAGAAAAACTGGCCAAAGAGGCTTTCTGATCACCAGCTACAAGAGGCTCAGAAAAGGACTCTGATAGGGCCATACTCTTGTAGTGGAGGCAGTCCATGTCCCTGCACACTTGGTGGCACCAGGGTAGCCACAAGCCAAGCAACTGCTCCAACTTTATGCTCAACCTTCACTGGGGCAGAGCTGGCACAGCCAAAAAAAATGAACATATAAATATAATATAAATCCAGTCATTGACAGATAAGAGTACAACCTCACTCAGCCTTGCCCATCAGAGGAAAAACAAACAAACAAAAAACTCAGCACAAATATCACCCTTTATGAAGCTTACACAAACCACTGGACCATTCTTGGGAGGGCAGGAACCAAAAGGAAGAAAGAATTCAATCTTGAAGCCTGGAAAAAGGAGACCTCAAGCACAATTAGTTAAAACAACAACAACAACAACAAAAAAAAAAAACTAAAAGGCATAAAAATACTACACACATGAAGGAACAAACTGGAAACACAGAAGTCCAAACAAATGAAAAGGAAATAGGCAAATTATCTGCAAAAAAAAAAAAAAAATCAGAATAATGATAGTAAAGGTGATCAAAAACCTTGAAAACAAAATGAAGAAAATACAAGAATCAATTAACAAAGACCTAGAATTAAAGAATAAACACAGAGACAAACAACACAATTACTGAAATTAAAAATACTCTAGAAGGAATCAGTAGCAGAATATATGAAGCAGAAGAGTGAACTGGAAGATAAAATGGTGGAAAGAACTTCTGAAGAGCAGAATAAAGTAAAAATGAAAAGAACTGAGGATAGTCTCAGTGACTTCTAGGGCAATATCAAACACATAAACATTCCAAATATAAGGATCCCAGAAGAAGAAGAGAAAAAGAAAGGGTATGAAAAAAATTTTGGAGATTATAGTTGAAAATTTCCCCAAGAAGGAAAATAGTCAATCAAATTCAAGAGGCACAAAGAGTCCCATAAAGGATAAACCCAAGGAGAAACATGCCAAGACACATACTAATCAAACTAACAAAGACTAAATACAAAGAAAGAATATTAAAAGCAGAAAGGGAGAAGCAACAAGTAACATACAAGGGAAACCCCAAATGCTTAACAGCTGATCTCTCAGCAGAAACTGCAGGCCAGAAAGGAACAGCAGGATATATTTAAAGTGTTGAAAGGGAAAATTCTACAACCAAGATTACTGTACCCAAGAAAGAATCTCATTCAAAACTGAAGGAGAAATAAAAAGCTTTTCAGACAACAAAGCTTAAGAGGATTCAATACCACCAAACCAGCTTTACAACAAATGCCAAAGGGACTTACAGTCAAGAAATACAATAGAAGAAAAAACATCTACAAAATCAAACCCAAACAATTAATAAAATGGCAATAGGTATATATATATCAATAGTTACTTTAAATGTAAATAAATTAAATGCTCCAAACAAAAGACACAGACTGGCTGAATGAATACAAAACTATATATATATATATATATATATATATATATATATATATATATATATATAGTCTACTAGACAGCATATTAAAAAGCAGAGACATTACTTTGTCAGCAAAGGTCCATCCAGTCAAGGCTATGGTTTTTCAAGTAGTCATGTATGGATGTGAGAGTTGGACTATAAAGAAAGCTGAGCACTGAAGAACTGGTGCTTTTGAGCTGTGGTGTTGGAGAAGACTCTTGCAAGTCCTGTGGACTACAAGGAGATCCAACCAGTCCATCCTAAAGCAAGTCAGTCCTGGGTGTTTATTGGAAGGACTGATGTTGAAACTCCAATAGTTTGGCCACCTGATATGAAGAGCTGACTCATTTGAAAAGACCCTGATGTTGGGAAAGATTGAAGGCAGAAGGAGAAGTGGATGACAGAGGATGAGATGTTTAGATGGTATCACCGACTCAATGGACATGAGTTTGGGTAAACTCCAGGGGTTGGTGATGGACTGGGAGGCCTGGCGTGCTGTGGTTCATGGGGTCATAAAGAGTTGGACACGACTAAGCGACTGAACTGAAATGAACTGAACTGAACAAGAAACCCAATTCAGACCTAAAAACACATACAAACTGAAAGTGAGAGGATGGAAAAATATATAACATGCAAATGGGAAACAAAAGAAAGCTGGAGCAATAATCCTCATATCAGACCAAAATAGACCTTAAAGATTATAAGAGATAAGAAAGGAGACTACATAATGATCAAGGGATCAATCCAAGAGGAAGACATAACAAACGTAAATACCTATGCACTCAACATAGCAGCACCTCAGTACATAAGACAAACATTAAAAGACATAAAAGGAGAAATTTATAGGAACACAATAATAGTAAGAGACTTTAAAACCCTGATACCAAACCCAGACAAAGACAACACACACACAAAAAAAGACTGCAGACCAATATCACTGATGAACATAGACACAAATATTCTTAACAAAATTTTAGCAAACAAAATTCAGCAACACATCAATAAGCTCACACACTGTGATCAAGTTAGGTTTATTCCAGAGATGCAAGACTTCTTCAATATATGCAAATCAAAAATGTGATATGCCATATTAACAAATTGAAAGATAAAAATCATATGATCATCTCAATAGGTGCAGAAAAAGCCTTTGATGAAATTCAGCACACATTTATGATTAAAATTCTTCAAAAAATGGGCATAGAAGGAACCTACCTCAACATAGTAAAAGCCATATATGATAAGCCTACAGCAAACATAATCTCAATGTTGAAAAACTGAAAGCATTCTTCTTATGATCAGGAACAAGACAGATGTGTCCACTTTCACCACTATTATTCAGCATAATTCTGGAAGCCCTAGCTAGAGCAATCAGAGAAGAAAAAGAAAAAAAGGAATTCAGATCAGAAAAGAAGAAGTAAAGTTCTCAGTGTTAGCAGATGACATGATACTGTACATAGAAAACCCTAAAGTTCATATCAGAAAATTACTAGAGCTAATCAGTGAATTTAGAAAGGTGCAGGATATAAAATCAATACACAGAAATCACTTGCATTTCTATATACTAACAATGAAAAACCAGAAAGAGAATTAAGGAATAAATCCCATTCACCATTGCAACAAAAAAAATTAAATACCTAGGAATAAGCGTATCTAAGGAGACAAAAGAACTGTACACAGAAAATTATAAGACACTGATGAAAGAAATCAAAGATGACATAAACAGATGGAGAGATATTCTATGTTAATATGTAGGAAGAATTAAAAATGTGAAAATGACTGTACTACCAAATGTAATCTATAGATTCCGTGTGATCTTTATCAAATTACCAATGGCATTTTTCACAGAAATTTAACAAAAAATTTCACTATTCATATGGAAACACAAAAGACCCTGAATACCCAAAGCAGTCTTATGAAAGAAGAATGGAGCTGGAGGAAGCAACTTTCCTGACTTCAGATTATACTACAAAGCTACAGTACTCAAGATGGTATGGTACTGGCACAGAAACAGAAATATAGACCAATGGAACAAGATAGAAAGCCCAGAATAAACCCATGCACCTATGGGTAACTTAATTTTGACAAAGGAGGCAGGAATATACATTAGGGAAAAGACATCTTCTTCAATAAATGGTGCTGGGAAAACTGGACAGCAACATGTAAAACAATGAAATAAGAACACTTCCTAACACAATACACAAAGATAAACTCAAAATGGATAAAAGGCTTAAATGTAAGACTTGAAAATATAAACCTCTTAAAGGAAAACATAGGCAGAACACTCGATGACATAAATCAAAGCAAGATCCTAGAGTAACAGGAATAAAAACAAAAGTAAATAAGTGGGACATGATTAAACCTAAAAAGCTTTTGCATAGCAAAAGAAGTTTTAAGCAAAGTGAAAAGGCAACACTCAAAATGGGAGAAAATAATAGCAAATGAAACAACTGACAATGGATTAATTTCTGAAATATATAAGTATCTCATACAACTCAATGCCAGAAACACAAACAACCCAATCAAAAAGTGGGAAAAAGAAATAGAAATTTCTCCAAAGAATACAAACAGATGGCTAACAAACACATGAAAAGATACTCAACATCACTCATTATTAGAGAAATGCAAATCAAAATTACAATAATATATCACCTCACACCAGTCAGAATGGCCATGATCAAAATGTCTGCAAACAATAAATGCTGGAGAGGATGTGGATGGAAGGGAATGCTCTTGCACTGTTGGTGAGAATGTAAACTGATACAGCCACTATGGAAGAAGGTATGGACATTACTTAAAAACTAGAAACAAAACCACCATATGACCCAACAATTCCACACCTAGGCATGTACCTTGAGGAAAACAAAATTGGTAAATACACATGTATTACATTTTTCATTGCTACTGCTAAGTCACTTCAGTCGTGTCCGACTCTGTGTGACCCCATAGACATCATTTTTCATTGCAGCACTATTTACAATAGCTAGAATATGGTAGCCACCTAGATGGCTATCAACGATGAATGGATAAGGAAGTATGGTACATATACATAATGAAATATTACTCAGCCTTAAAAAGGAATGTATTTGAGTCAGTTCTGATGAGGTGAATGAACCTAGAACCTACTATACAAAATTAAGTAAGTTAGAAGGAGAAAGATAAATGTCATATTCTAATGCAAAGAAAAGCAAGGCCAAAGAATTCTCAAACTACCTCACAACTGCATTCATCTCACACACTAGTAAGCTAACGCTCAAAATTCCACAAGCCAGGCTTCAGCAATATGTGAACTGTGAACTTCCTGATGTTCAAGCTGGTTTTAGAAAAGGCAGAGGAACAAGAGATCAAATTGCCAACATTCACTGGATCATTGAAAAAGTAAGAGAGTTCCAGAGAAATATCTATTTCTGCTTTATTGACTATGTCAAAGCCTTTGACTGTGTGGATCACAATAAACTGGAAAATTTTGAAAGAGATGGGAATACGAGACCACCTGACCTGCTTCTTGAGAAACCTGTATGCAGGTCAGGAAGCAATAGTTAGAACTGGACATGAAACAACAGACTGGTTGCAAACAGGAAAAGGAGTATGTCAAGGCTGCATATTGTCACCCTGTTTATTTAACTTATATGCAGAGGACATCATGAGAAATGCTTGGCTGGAAGAAGCACAAACTAGAATCAAGATTGCCAGGAGAAATATCAATAACCTCAGATATGCAGATTTCACCACCCTTATGGCAGAAAGTGAAGAGAAACTAAAAAGCCTCTTGATGAAAGTGAAAGAGGAGAGTGAAAAAGTTGGCTTAAAGCTCAACATTCAGAAAACGAAGATCATGGCATCTGGTCCCATCACTGCATGGGAAATAGATGGGGAAACAGTGGAAACAGTGGCTGACTTTCTTTTTCTGGGCTCCAAAATCACTGCAGATGGTGATTGCAGCCATGAAATTAAAAGACGCTTACTCCTTGGAAAGAAAGTTATGACCAATCTAGATAGCATATTAAAAATCAGAGATATTATTTTGCCAACAAAGGTCCGTCTAGTCAAGGCTACGGTTTTTCCAGTGGTCATGTATGGATGTGAGAGTTGGACTGTGAAGAAAGCTGAGAGCCCAAGAATTGACGCTTTTGAACTGTGGTGTTGGAGAAGACTCTTGAGAGTTCTGTGGACTGCAAGGAGATCCAACCAATCCATTCTAAAGGAGATCAGTCCTGGATGTTCATTGGAAGGACTGATGCTAAAGCTGAAACTGCAATACTTTGACCACCTCATGTGAAGAGTTGACTCATTGGAAAAGACTCTGATGCTGGGAGAGATTGGGGGCAAGAGGGGAAGGGGACGACAGAGAACGAGATGGCTGGATGGCAATACCAACTCGATGGACATGAGTTTGAGTGAACTCTGAGAGTTGATGATGGACAGGGAGGCCTGGCGTGCTGCAATTCATGGGGTCTCAAAGAGTCAGACATGACTGAGCGACTGAACTGAACTGAATGCATTTATACAGAATCTAGAAAATTGTACTGAAGAATTACAGGGCAGCAGTGGAGAAACAGCCATAGAGAATGGACTTTTCGGTTTGGAAAGAGGGGAGGAGAAAGTGAGATGTATGGAGAGAGTAACATGGAAACTTACATTGCTGCTGCTGATAAGGCGCTTCAGTCGTGTCTGACTCTGTGCGACCCCATAGACGGCAGCCCACCAGGCTCCCCCTTCCCTGGAATTCTCCAGGCAAGAACACTGGAGTGGGTTGCCATTTCCTTCTCCAATGCATGAAAGTGAAAAGTGAAAGTGAAGTCGCTCAGTCGGGTCCGACTCTTAGCGACCCCATGGACAGCGGCTCACCAGGGACCTCTGTCCATGGGATTTTCCAGGCAAGAGTACGGGGGTGGGGTACCATTGCCTTCCCAAGGAAACTTACATATGTAACTTACATATGTAAACTTGCATATGTAAAATAGATGGCCAATGGAATTGGATGTATGGCTCAGGAAACTCAAACAGGGGCTGGCTGTGTATCAACCTAGAGAGTTGGGCTGGGGAAGAAGAGGAGATGGAGGTTCAAAGTGGAGTGAATCACTGCGGCCATGAAATTAAAAGACGCTTACTCCTTGGAAGGAAAGTTATGACCAACCTAGATAGCATATTCAAAAGCAGAGACATTACTTTGACAACAAATATTTGCCTAGTCAAGTCTATGGTCTTTCCTGTGGTCATGTATGGATGTGAGAGCTGGACTGTGAAGAAGGGGCTAAGTGCTGAATAATTGATGCTTTTGAACTGTGGTGTTGGAGAAGACTCTTGAGAGTCCCTTGGACGGCAAGGAGATCCAACCAGTCCATTCTGAAGGAGATCAGCCCTGGGATTTCTTTGGAAGGAATGATGCTAAAGCTGAAACTCCAGTATTTTGGCCACCACATGCGAATAGTTGACTCATTGGAGAAGACTCTGATGCTGGGAGGGATTGGGGCAGGAGGAGAAGGGGATGACAGCGGATGAGATGGCTGGATGGCATCATTGACTCAATGGATGTGAGTCTGAGTGACCTCTAGGAGTTGGTGATAGACAGGGAGGCCTGGCGTGCTGTGATTCATGGGGTCGCAAAGTCTCGGACAGGACTGAGCGACTGATCTGATCTAATCTGATGACTGATTCATGTTGAGGTTTGACAGAAAACAACAAAATTCTCTAAAGCAATTATCCTTCAATAAAAAAATAAATTAAAAAGAAAAAAATTGTATTTCATAAAATATGAATAAAAATTATAAGTGTGTCCTGAATATTGCAAAAGTCATACTTATGCTAAAGTTAAATTTGAATTTCATATATCAACAAATAACTTTTAGTGTATGTTACATTCAGTATTTGAAACATATTTATAATAATAAAAATCTCCATTGCTTGTTTTAAATGCAAATTTAACATAGTATCCTGTATTCTATCTGATAACTCTATTCACCATGAGAAACTACACTTAATTTTATTTAGAAAAATACCATTCAATTTAATGCACTTAGATTAATGGATTTGGAAGAAAATGAGCAAATATGGTATACCTATTTCCTTAAGTTCCAAGTTTTAAATGATGCAATATCATTTATTTTTGTAATGAAAAATATTTAGAAATAAATACTGAAAGGGATCACTAAAGAAATTAGAATATGAACATGAAAAGGCACAACTCAGATAAGACTTGAATCATGGTCTTTTCATTGCAATCAAACTCTTGGCCTCAGTACTTTTTAAAACTTGGGTTCATTATGTCTCATTGCAGAAAGAATTCAGTGAGTGACAAAGTGATAGTTTAGAAATGGATTTATTTATAAAGATACACATTCCACAGATAGAACGTGGCCCATCTCAAAAAGCAGAATGTCCTTTGGATAAACACACTCCACAGAGTGTGGGCCCTCGGAATGTGAGACTCTGAAATCTGGCCTGGTTATTTTTTATGGGCTTGGGTATTTCATAAGCTAATGAATGGTATAACTATTCCAACTATTTGGGGGAAAGGGGCAGGGATTTCTATGAATTGGGCCAGTGACTGTTTTTGGTCTTTTACAGTTGGCCTCTTGACTGTCACGGCACCTGTAATTGAGCATGCTAATGTATTACAGTGAACATATAATAAGGCTCAAAGTCTACTGGAAGTAAAATCTTCCATTTTAATGGGTCCAAGTAAAATCTTGGACCCATTAATAGTTGGTTCTAACCAGTCTTTATTATGTCCAATTGCTGGGTTTAAAAAAAGGCAGAGGGACTAGAAATCAAATTGCCATCATTCATTGGATCATGGAGAAAGCAAGGGAATTCCAGAAAAACATCTGCTTCATTGACTATCCTAAAGTCTTTGACTGTGTCAGTCACAAAAAACTATGGAAAACTCTTAAAGAGATGGAAGTGCCAGACCACCTTACCTGTCTCCTGAGAAACCTGTATGCAGATCAAGAAGCAATATTTGGAACAGTGGAACAGTGGACTGGTTCCAGATTGGGAAAGGATTATGACAAGGCTGTCTATTGTCACCCTGCTTATTTAACTTACATGCAAAGTACATCATGCAAAATGCCAAACTAGATGAATCACAGCCAGAATTAAAGTGGCCAGGGAAATATCAACAACCTCAGATATGTAGATGATACTAGTCTAATGGCAGAGAGTGAAGAGGAAAGAGATCTTGATGAGGGTGAGAGAGAGTGAAAAAGCTGGCTTAAACTCAGCATTAAAAAATAAAATAAAATTAAGATCATGGCATCTGGTCCCATCACTTCATGGCAAATAGAAGGGGAAAAAGTGGAAGCAGACAGGGACAGATTTTATTTTCTTTGGCTCCAAAATCACTGCAGACAGTGACTGCAGCCATGAAATTAAGAGACACTTGCTTCTTGGAAGAAAATCTCTGAACAACCTAGACAGTATATTAAAAAGCAGAGAAAACACTTTGTGACAAAAGTCCATATAATCAAAGCTATGGTTTTTCCAGTAGTCATATCAGGATATGTGAGTTAGACCATGAAGATCAAGAGCCAAAGAATTAATGCTTTTGAATTGTGGTGCCGGAGAAGACTCTTCAGAGTCTCTTAGACAGCAAGAAGATCAAACCAGTCAATCCTAAAGAAAATCAACCCTAAATATTCATTGTGAAGACTGGTACTAAAGCTGAAGCTCCAATACTTTGGCCAACTGATGCAAAGAGCCAACTGATTGGGAAAAAAACCCTGATGCTGTGGAAGATTGTGGGCAGGAGGAGAAGGGGACAACAGAGGATGAGTTGGTTAGATTTCATTGCCAACTCAATAGATATGAATTTAAGCAAACTCTTAGAGCTAGTGGAGGACAGAGGAGGCTAATGTGCTTTAATTCATGGGTTTGTGAAGACTTGGATATGACTTAGCAACTGAACAACAACATGGCTATATCATTCTTTCAGAGGATATGCCCTGTCCCTTTCCCTCTTATTTCAAACACACTAATAAACCACAAGTGAATAGAAGATGGCTAGGAAAAAATCAGCAGTGAAAATTTATCAGGCACAGATAGTTTCTAATTTTTCCTCTGTAAATCTTTTGATCTGGTCTTCACTTACATGATAATTTCCTGTTTGGATATATAGCTCCATAACAATAATAAGCAAAACTAAATTTTTAATGATGTCATTGTGAATGACTTAGAAGCATGTTTGGATCTAACAGAAGCAGAAGATATTAAGAAGAGATGGCAAGAATACACAGAAGAACTGTACAAAAAAGATTTTCATGACCCAGATAATCACAATGGTGTGATCACTGCCCTAGAGCCAGACATCCTGGAATGTGAAGTCAAGTGGGCCTTAGAAAGCATCACTATGAACAAAGCTAGTGGAGGTGATGGAATTCCAGTTGAGCTATTCCAAATCCTGAAAGATGTTGCTGTGAAAGTGATGTACTCAATATGCCAGCAAATTTGGAAAACTCAGCAGTGGCCACAGGACTGGAAAAGGTCAGTTTTCATTCCAATCTCAAAGAAAGGCAATGCCAAAGATTGCTCAAACTACTGCACAATTGCACTCATCTCACACACTCTAGTAAAGTAATGGTCAAAATTCTCCAAGCCAGCCTTCAGCAATATGTGAACCGTGAACTTCCTGATGTTCAAGCTGGTTTTAGAAAAGGCAGAAGAACCAGAGATCAAATTGCCAACATCCGCTGGATCATGGAAAAAGCAAGAGAGTTCCAGAAAAGCATCTATTTCTGCTTTATTGATTATGCCAAAGACTTTGACTGTGTGGATCATAATAAACTGTGGAAAATTCTGGAAGAGATAGGAATATCAGACCACCTGACTGGCCTCTTGAGAAATTTGCATGCAGGTCAGGAAGCAACAGTTAGAAGTAGACATGGAACCACAGACTGGTTCCAAATAGGAAAAGGAGTATGTCAAGGTTGTATATTGTCACCCTGTTTATTTAACTTATATGCAGAGTACATCATGAGAAATGCTGGACTAGAAGAAACACAAGCTGGAATCAAGATTGCCAGGAGAAATATCAATAACCTCAGATATGCAGATGACATCACCCTTATGGCAGAAAATGAAGGAGAACTCAAAGGCCTCTTGATGAAAGTGAAAGTGGAGAGTGAAAAAGTTGGCTTAAAGCTCAACTTTCAGAAAACGAAGATCATGGCATCTGGTCCCATCACTTCATGGGAAATAGATGGGGAAACAGTATCAGACTTTCTTTTTCTGGGCTCCAAAATCACTGCAGATGGTGACTGCAGCCATGAAATTTAAAGACGCTTACTCCTTGGAAGGAAAGTTATCACCAACCTATATAGCATATTCAAAAGCAGAGACATTATTTTGCCAACAAAGGTTCATCTAGTCAAGGCTATGGTTTTTCCTGTGATCATGTATGGATGTGAGAGTTGGACTGTGAAGAAGGCTGAGCACTGAAGAATGGATGCTTTTGAACTGTGGTGTTGGCGAAGACTCTTTAGAGTCCCTTGGACTGCAAGGAGATCCAACCAGTTCATTTTGAAGGAGATCAGCCCTGGGATTTCTTTGGAAGGAATGATGCTAAAGCTGAAACTCCAGTATTTTGGCCACCTCATGCGAAGAGTTGACTCATTGGAGAAGACTCTAATTCTGGGAGGGATTGAGGGCAAGAGGAGAAGGGGTAGACAGAGGATGAGATGGCTAGATGGCATCACTAACTCGATGGACATGAGTCTCAGTGAACTCTGGGAGTTGGTGATGGACAGGGAGGCCTGGCGTGCTGTGATTCATGGGGTCGCAAAGAGTCAAACACGACTGAGTGACTGATCTGATCTGATCTGATCATTAACTCACACTTAAATATACACATATACACAGCGTTCCTCAACTTTTTCTATGAAAAACTCTCAAAAATAGATTTTCGTGTGTTTTGTCTCTAAAAAGTTTGAATACCTAAGTGAGGATAGAAAGCATGTCTTAGATATATTTGATCGATTGAGCTCTTTATTTTTCTTTTTTTTGGCCTGACCTAACAGCTGGATTCGAGGAGTCTGACTGGCATCTCAAGGAGAATGAAATCTTCTAAGCATCACAGGTATATGGGTCAGTTTCCCAGGGGAGAAAAGACTAGTTTAAACATCACAGTTAAAAGCATTTTACAGAAAGACTACTGTTAAGAAACCCATTAAGTCTTGACAGTGTGGGTCTTGCACCAAGGTGATTCAAATTTGTGTACTCAAAAAACTTTCTTCTTCTTAAGTAAACCAGGGAAGTTCTGATCATCTCACTTCAGTGACTAGAGAGTGCAATGCTGAAATCTACCGGCATCTCTAACAAAGTGAAATGTATGTATCCTTGGCTAGTGCATATAATGCTACAAAAGCAAAGACATCTCAAAAAAAATGAAGTGAAGACTACATAAGTCTCTAGGATTATGAAGTAGTCAAATATATACAGCACAATATTTAAAATAAAAATTGAGCACAAATTTCCAATTAATAAGCACAGCAAAACTTCATTTTGGAAGTTATTAGCTACTAGAAGCAAAGTCTTTTTATTAAAAATGCTAGATAAATTTATCTGTGTGTTTAAGGATGATGTAAAAAGAAAATAATTTCTCATTTTAATGCCTAGTTAAGTGTTTTATTTTATAATTAAGAGTATAACATAATTCAGATAATAAAAGTTCTCCAATTTTCAGTTGGGAAAGATTGGGTAGCAGAAATAACTCATAATATAGGATAGGAAAAAATACATATAACTAGGTGATTTTATTTTAGAATAACTTGTTCACAAAATAATCTTTAAAAAGCTTACAATTTTGTTGGATAGGTACAATGCCAAAATATTGGAGTAAAAAACTTGTTTGATTTCAAGTTTTTTCACTTGCATCCTGGAAACAGCTTTTTTCTGTTCTTGTTAAATGAAGCTACATATCTGTTGCCTACTGTTACTCATAAAGGAAAATATCAGGAATACTTATATTCTATCATAAGGTTAAATTATGCTGCTGTTGTTTTCCCTATTGACTCATGCATTTAAATGATACATTATCCTTCACTACAAAAAGCATGAAGCAACAATTTTTTATGAAGGAGAATTTATTAAATGTTTATTT
Source organism: Tragelaphus eurycerus (assembly GCA_935064755.1). NCBI lineage: Eukaryota > Metazoa > Chordata > Mammalia > Artiodactyla > Bovidae > Tragelaphus > Tragelaphus eurycerus. Next base: position 11,764,528 of record CAKXYN010000004.1, read on the forward strand.
GAAAAATCATGCCAGACAAAACTATTTAATGAAAATTATTGTGAAAGAAATCATCTTTTATTGTCATCTTCATTGTAAGCAGAGAAGGAAAGACTGACTAATCTGAAAGGCACCTATAAAAAATTAACTTTGCTATTAAACAAGTAGGCTTTCCCCAGAAGGCAGATTCCCTTGTTTGAAGAAATACATGAAATACATTGTGCACAATACTGATACAAGAATTACTGCTGAATATAGCTGTTCCTCCTGTCAACAAACACTTACTGAATACTCAGAGCATGAATGACATGAAACTCCCTTCACTCAGAGCTTGGGAAGGACACAGTTGTTTCAAACTCCTCTTTGATCTGAAGGAGTCAATAGCCACACTTAACTAAAAATAATAATTTATAACCCATTATATTATTCTTTTCACTCTTTCTTGCCCCTAAATTGACTAGAAAGTCCACAAAAGAACTTATATCGAGTCTTGCCACAATAATGTTCTATTTCTTTTAAATGGGAGTTGTCTCTCATGTTCTATAATGGATAGAGTGGCCTTCATCTACATATTAAAAAGTGGGCTTATTGACAGTTTAGAAAAGCACTCTGGAAACTTTTACTCCATTATTGTAGGACCTTGGAAAAAGAGCCTAGCTACAGCAGAACAGATAGTGTCTTTCCACAAAAAGAAGAATCAATAGAGGCTACAAAAATGGAAAAAGGCAAAGTACTGTAGGTTCTTAAATGAAAATTGATTTGCACCATTGACCATGGAACAAGCTCATCAGTAACATCGCATTTAGAGGGAATCTAACTGTTTCTTCTTATGGTAGGATTTGAACTTGGAAGGGAAGTATAAGAGGGAAATCAATCCTCTGTTATCAAAAGTAGTTTAGTCACAGCATCCTGATTTGAGAATACGAAAATATACAATTGCTCAAGAGGCATTTGTAACCACTTAATGGATTGCTTCGGAAATCCAAGCTGCATTCCTCAGAAACATATGGGTTCAATTTTTAATTCTTTCTTTTTTCAAGACCATATCTAATCACTAGAGACACTCTGAATTCCTTTCAGTCACATAGTAAACTAAACACAAAAGAAAATGACTAGTGAAAATTCACTAGTAAAATCATGCAAATTGTAGGCCATATTGATGATTCACCTCCGTATGTAAGGGACAGCATGTTTTATTCACTTATCATGTAAAGCATAATAAGATTGCAGAACTGACCATGGTTCACAAATCCCTGGTTTTGTGAAGCTTACATTTTATTTTATATAGGAGTGAGAGAAGTGAAGTTGCTCAGTCGTGTCCTACTCTTTGCGACCCTGTGAACTGTAGCCCACCAGCCTCCTCCATCCATGAGATTCTCCAGGCAAGAATACTGGTGTGGGTTGCCATTTCCTTCTCCAGGGGATCTTCCCGACCCAGGAATTGAACCGAGGTCTCCCGCATTGCAGGCAGACCCTTTAACCTCTGAGCCACCAGGAAGCCCAGACGGTAAAGCATCACATGAGTGAGAGAGGAAGTAGATAAATAAAGAAGTTAAAAAAAAAAATGAATGAAGAAAATAATTTCCAATGAGGTAAATACTAAGACCTGACCTTGAAGGAGAGTACTACAGGCAAAGGGAATAGCGAAAAGTAGAAGTATGATTTCCATGTCAAGGAACCAAAAGAAGGAAGTCTTGTGTGGCTGATGTGAATAAGCTAGAATGGTATTACAAACTGGTATGTGAGAGGTATGCCTTCCCAGGTGGTGCTTGTGATAAAGAACTTGCCTGCCAATGCAGGAGATGTAAGAGACACAGGTTTGATCCCTGGGTCAAAAAGATCTCCTGAAGGAGGAAATGGCAACCCACTCCAGTATTCTTGCTTGGAGAATCCCAAGGATGGAGGAGACTGGCAGTCTATGGTCCACTGGATCACAAAGAGTCAGACATGACTGAAGGGACCTAGCACACAGGCACACATGGGAAGTTTATACAGAAGCATAACCATGCATGACTGATCTCATGTGGCCTCACCTGCAGCAGCTTGAATAAGATTTTGGTTTCAAGCCAGAGACAGGTTGGGCAGCAGCAGGGAGAGTGCTGAATCCTAGCCACTAGACCACCAGGGACAGTGGCCAGTGACAAAGCCCAGGTCTATCATCTGTGTAGAAATGAATTTTCACATAGAGACAGGACAGAGTGAAGTACATAAAGCATTTATTAGGAGGGAAAAGAATCCAGTACTTGTGGATAGACATATGGACAGGCTCACAGAAAGAGTTATGCCCTCGTCATAGTTTGAACCACTTTCATGGGGGATTTCTTCTGAGTTTCCTTTGACCAATTATCTTGCTTTGTCTGGTTCTGAGGCTCTATTTAGTATATCTCAAGGTCCTCCCTTCTGTGCATGCATATTTCTTAGCCAAGATGGATTCTAGTTAAGAAGCCTATGGGTAGTTGACATCACTTACTATGAGGTGACATTTACTATCTCTTGACCTCCAAAGAAGATTTCTATGCCTGTAGTCACAAAAGTCTCACTGACTTTGAGAATAAATCTATATCGTCTAGGTAGGGCCTAACCTCTTCCATCATCCTGTTTTTTTGGAGTCCTGATATTATGGTGTTTCTGTCCATGAGGGAGAAACTGTTCAATCTGCAACCCATCTATTTCCTGTCTCATGGCTATGGAGACCACGGTAAGCAGCTTTGGTCTCACTGAAAGTAAGTTTGGAAACTGGAAGGTTTGGAGGGGTGGAGGGGGATATTATTTAATTAACATTGTTTGAAAATTCATGCTGGCTTTGTTGTTCAGTTGCTAAGTTGTGTCCAACTCTTTGTGATCCCATGCAGCATATCAGGCTCCCTGTCCTTCACTATCTCCCAGAATTTGATCAAATCCATATCCATTGAATTGGTGATGCAATCGTACCATCTCATTCTCTGTCACCCTCTTCTCCTTCTGCCCTCAATCTTTCCCAGCATTAGGGGTTTTTCTAATGAGTCAGCTCTTTGCATCAGGTGGCCAAAGTATTGGAGCTTCAGCTTCAGCATCAATCCTTCCAATGAGAATTCAGGGCTGATTTTGTGCTGGCTGATACATGAATAAGCTGAGGAAGCATCAGCAATCAGTCCTTTACAATACTTCAGGGTAGGAACAACTGTGTCTTGGACTATGGTGATAAAAGCTTTTGTTAAAAGTCTCTTGTGTTTTCACTAAAAGCTTTTTTAAATTTAGCCGTCTCTGGCTAGGGCATTACATAGAAAATCACTGAATGCGGCTTAGTAAGAAGAAAAGTAGAGAGGGCTGTAAATACATCTTCAGAGAGGAATAAGCCACAGAATAGCAAACACCCAAAATAAGTAATCAAGCCTTTCAAAACATCTTGTAATCCATCTGATATGTATTGAATACTATGTTGATATACGTTCAAGTTCTTTTAATTACATAAGGACTACTATCAAGTTACTACCTGTTTCCCTGGCCAATCTCCTTCCCTCATCCTTCATTCAAATATAGTCCATTTGTATTTTGATTTTATTAGTATTAGTGTACAGCTATCATTAACATAGTCTCTTTTTGCACAGTGGAAATAGCATTGATTTAAAAGCAGATCGAGTCCAGCCCGATGCTTACTGACTGCCATGAATTTGGGAAGTCCTTAACCTTTCCAGATCCTAATCTATACTGTTAGGAGAATAGACCTATCCTATGTTTTATGTGCTTTAGATGTTTCAATTTAATCCACAAAATAATTCTATGAATTAGATGTTACTATTGTTGTTGCTATTATCATTCCCCTTTAATGAGTAAGAAAATTGAGCCATACAGACAAGGTGATCAACTTAATCAAGGTCACCAACTAGCAACTTGCAGAGCCTAAATTTGAATAGTCTTCATGAGCACAGAAACCACATTCTTAAATACATTACATGTTTAATGGGCTAACATATCATAGATATTTAATAAAAGTTTGTTACCTCTTGCATCTTTTTATACACTTCCTCACTCATTTCTGGAGAAGGAAATGGCAACCCACTCCAGTGTTCTTGCCTGGAGAATCCCAGGGATTGGGGAGCCTGGTGGGCTGCCGCCTATGGGGTCGCAGAGTCGGACATGACTGAAGCAACTTAGCAGGAGCAGCACTCATTTCAGCTTGTAGTAATTGTATGCTTAGTAACAGTTGTATCTATTAGAATTATGCACCTTTCAGAAACTTTGCCTAAATTTGTATCTTTCCCTCTGAATTTGTCTTCTTTTTCAGAAGTCCTGAATAAACTGTCACCTATTATAAAGAAATAAATGTTCATTTCATTTCTTTCTTTACAACTTCCATAGTCATATAACCAAGTTGGTAATGTTAATGGAATTCCAAATCTTTTAGATAATTCCAAATCTTTTCTTTTGAAAGAAAATAATATGTGTAATGTATTTTTAGGGTTCAGGGAAAATGATAAAATTTTCTGAATTTGATAAAGTGATTACAGTTAGGACTTTCTGCAGTCTCACTTTCAAGTAACAGTGAATAATTTTTGATAAACAGAAGAGAAAATATTAAGAATTAAAAAAGAATCTGAATAATCACACACCTTAAAAGTTAAGGAAAGTCACTTCTTATCCAGTAAAGGTGTATTACTATTGATAAACAGGCTAATGAATAATTGAAGTGGATTATCAGAAGAAAGTAGTAGATGAAGTATTGATACCAAATAGTATTGGGGATAGCATTGAGGATTTGTTTTCAGTTTCAAAAATAGTAATGATGCTCTTCATATACACCTCATGTTTGGTAACATACAACATTTATGTATATGAACAAACATCTTTTCTATGTCCGCTGGGTTCAAGAAAACCACCATGATTTGGTCAAACATTTTTCATATATAGTTTTTCATTTTACATTGCTTTTATAATAACCTGGGATTCCCTGGTGGCTTAGAAGTTAAATAATCCTCTTGCAATGTAGGAGACCCAGGTTCAATCCTTAGGTTGGGAATATACCCTGGAGAAGGGACTGCCTGTCCACTCTAGTATTGGGCTTCCCAAGTGGCACTAGTGGTAAAGAACCTACCTGCAAATGCAGAAGATGTCAGAGACAGTGGGTTTGATCCCTGGGTCAGGAAGATTCCCTGGAGGAGGGCATGGCAATCCACTCCAGTATTCTTGCTGGAGAATCCCATGGACAGAAAAGCCTGATGGGCTACAGTCCATGGAGTCACTCAGAGCTGGACACAACTAAATGACCAACACTATTATAATGTAGAAAAATAGGTAGTAGTGGTGGGGTGGGTTGTATCATCTGAATTGATAGTAGTAACAGTAGAACTATTTTATAGAAGTAGAAATTGAGAAAGAAAATTACAGTTAATAAGGGGTAGAACTGGATCATAAACTCACTTCCTTACATGCCAAATCTCTGGATTTTCCACTATAAAAAGGCTTTGAACCTAATTTCAGTTTTCATTAGAGTATGTAACTATTTCAGTAAGAAATTTTTATATTTGAAAAATACATTCATAATTTTGCATATATAATATGTACATTCTATTTTGGAAGGAAGTGTTTTAAATAGAATATTGTTCTTTAAATACCTAAGTGGAATAAAAATTATTGAGCATAATGAACTTAAAGAGTAAATACAGTGGAAATAAAATCCCTTTAATGTGTTTAATCTAAATTTATCTTCAATTGATTACATGATATTAAACACTAGTCTCTCTTTTTTTTTAAGAAAATAGATTTATTGAGGCCATGGAAGAGCTCTCAACAAAGTTAACAAAATCCATTAGTTATTCTAGTTTTACCTTGTCCATTGTTAACATAAATATCCTTATACAATGAAAATTGTGCTGGTCTCCAAATGTGTGCACAATTTTGCATTTATATATATATATATATATATATGTATATATATGTATATATATATATATATATACACACACACAGGAAGCAACAGTTAGAACTGGTCATGGAACAACGGACTGGTTCCAAATAGGAAAAGGAGTACGTCAAGGCTGTGTATTGTCACCATATTTATTTAACTTATATGCAGAGTACATCATGAGAAATGCTGGACTGGAAGAAACACAAGTTGGAATCAAGATTGCTGGGAGAAACATCAATAACCTCAGATATGCAGATGACACCACCCTTATGGCAGAAAGTGAACAGGGGCTAAAAAGCCTCTTGATGAAAGTGAAAGTGGAGAGTGAAAAGGTTGGCTTAAAGCTCAACATTCAGAAAATGAAGATCATGGCATCTGGTCCCATCACTACATGGGAAATAGATGGAGAAACAGTGGAAACAGTGTCAGACTTTGTTTTTCTGGGCTCCAAAATCACTGCAGATGGTGACTGCAGCCATGAAATTAAAAGACGCTTACTCCTTGGAAGGAAAGTTATGACCAACCTAGATAGCATATTCAAAAGCAGAGACATTACTTTGACAACAAAGGTTCACTTAGTCAAGGCTATGGTCTTTCCTGTGGTCGTGTATGGATGTGAGACTGTGAAGAAGGCTGAGCACCAAAGAATTGATGCTTTTGAACTGTGGTGTTCGAGAAGACTCTTGAGAGTCCCTTGAACTGCAAGGAGATCCAATCAGTCCATTCTGAAGGAGATCAGCCCTGGGATTTCTTTGGAAGGAATGATGCTAAAGCTGAAACTCCAGTATTTTGGCCACCTCATGCGAAGAGTGGACTCATTGGAGAAGACTCTGATGCTGGGAGGGATTGGGGGCAGGAGGAGAAGGGGACGACAGAGGATGAGATGGCTGGATGGCATCACTGACTCGATGGATGTGAGTCTGAGCTACCTCTGGGAGTTGGTGATGGACAGGGAGGCCTGGCATGCTGCACTTCATGGGGTCGCAAAGAGTCGGACACGATGAGTGACTGATCTCATCTGATCTGATCTGATCCACAGACATACATATATATGTATATATGTATGTAAATATATATATATATAATACATATAATATATATATAATCTTGAAAATTTTAAAGTTCACCAAAAAATCATCACTCAAACAAGAATGGAACTAAAAATATTTACTGGATAACCATAATGCCAAATAAGTGCTAATTGTTTTCACTGCAGCATCTCATTTAATCTTGACAAATCCCTTTCAAGGAATGATTGAAAAATTTTGTCAAAAGTGTAAACTTTAAATGAGAAAGATTAAATAATTTATCCAAGTCACATCACTAGTAAATTTCAGTTTATATTTGATGGTGCTGGTAGGGTTCGATCCCTGGGTTGGGAAGATCATTTGGAGAAGGGAAAGGTTACCCACTCCAGTATTCTGGCCTGAAGAATTCCATGAACTATATAGTCCATGGGGTTGCCAAGAGTCAGACACAACTGACGTGCTTTCACTTTCAACGTTTTTTAGATACCAGTTAATCCATAGCAGTAGCTGAAAAATTCTTTTTTAAACAAGAAAAAGAAAATTCATTGACACCAACCACATATTTATTATTATCAATGGTTTAATATTTATTTCTCAGGACAATTCACTGCTACCATGGCATCAGCTCATACAACTACCAAATAGTAACCACAAAGCAATGACTTCTGGGCTCAACAAGCCTACTCTTAATACTCCTTTGTCACTCTGAAGAGACAATAAATCCATATCTCATTACTTTGTCACCTGTACCCTTTTGTCTTCTTGTGATACTAACTGGGCACTGTTTCTTTATTTTCTATCAAGCTGTAATACTATATTTACTAGTTTTTACTACATTTCCATTTTAAGTACTTACAACTTCTCAAGATAAATATTTGAGCACTGCAGAAATGAGATAAGGTTTGCCAATTAGCACACAAGAAACTCTTGAACTGATATAAACAGACATTCAGTGTTTCTGAAATCTCTCATCTATTTTGATAGTAGAGTTCAATATAAGAGAAATAACAAAGGACATTTTTACCATTGATAACAACCCTAATCCTCTGTAGTGAATAAATATTACATATGTATTACTTAGGGTAACAATAACAAATAGATAAAAATTCAAACCTTTGTAAGCAAAGTTTTAGAAAGTTCATTACAATTACAGAAGTATTCCAGGTATTAAGAAAGTCATCTAGATTTTTGCCCATTTATTATTTTAACAGTAAGACACCAAAAATAAGTGGTCAAAATTAAAAAACTTTAGACACCACAGTTCCTACGGAGCCCTGAACTGGAAACAAAGGAGAGGAAATTCTGTATCCAAAATATGATTTTAAATATTAAACAATTTTATGTAATTGAGTAAAAATCACTGCAGATGGTGACTGCAGCCATGAAATTAAAAGACGCTTACTCCTTGGAAGGAAAGTTATGACCAACCTAGATAGCATATTCAAAAGCAGAGACATTACTTTACCAACAAAGGTTCATCTAGTCAAGGCTATGGTCTTTCCTGTGGTCATGTATGGATGTGAGAGCTGGACTGTGAAGAAGGCTGAGCGCCGAAGAATTGATGCTTTTGAACTGTGGTGTTGGAGAAGACTCTTGAGAGTTCCTTGGACTGCAAGAAGATCCAACCAGTCCATTCTGAAGGAGATCAGCCCTGGGATTTCTTTGGAAGGAATGATGCTCAAGCTGAAACTCCAGTATTTTGGCCACCTCATGCGAAGAGTTGACTCATTGGAGAAGACTCTGATGCTGGGAGGGATTGGGGGCAGGAGGAGAAGGGGACGACAGAGGATGAGATGGCTGGATGGCATCACTGACTTGATGGGTGTGAGTCTGGGTGACCTCCGGGAGCTGGTGATGGACAGGGAGGCCTGGCGTGCTGTGGTTCATGGGGTCGCAAAGAGTCGGACACGACTGAGCGACTGATCTGATTTGATCTGATGTAATTGAGTAATATCTTTCCCAAATGCAGCTTACAATTTAAAGTTACCTTTAATTGGTAACTTTTTACCAATTTTAATTGGTAACTCCAATTGATCCCTATTTGGAGAAGGAAATGGAAACCAACTCCAGTATTCTTGCTGGAGTGTCCCAGGGACAGAGGAGCCAGGCAGGCTATAGTCCACAGGTTTGCAAGAGCTGGACACAATTTACTGACTAAACCACCACCATGATCCCTATTATATTGATCAAAGTTCCACTATATTTTGACTATAAAGCAAAATTTTAAGTGAATGTCCTATAACTTCCATTTGCAATTACATTTGACTCCAGTATTAAAAATATTTTGGCAATTAAAAACTTTAATAATTATATGTTTGCATGCTAAGTCGCTTCACTTGTGTCTGACACTGTGTGACCCCATGGACTGTAGACCAGCAGACTCTTCTAACAGTGGGATTATCAAGACAAGAATTCTAGAGTGGATTGCCACGACTTCCTCCAGAGGATCTTCTCAGCATAGGGATAGAACCCATTTTTTCTGACATCTCCTGCATTGGCAGGTAGGTTCTTTACCACTAGTGCCACCAGGGAAGCCCAATACTAGAGTGGGTAGACATTTCCTTCTCCAGGTTATCCTCCCAACCCAGGGATTGAACCTGGATCTCCTGCATTGTGGGCAGATTCTTTATCATCTGAGTCACTGGGAAAGCTTTTTAAAAGCTAACTTCTTGTTATATCATTAACAGGTTATAATCAGTTGATTTAAGCACTTAGAACAATGAACAATGAGATGGAGCCAAAGCAAAAACAACACCCTGATGTGGATGTGACTGGTGATGGAAGTAAAGTCCAATGCTGTAAGAACAATATTTCATAAGAATCAGGAAATGTTAGGTCCATGAATCAAGGTAAATTGGAAATGATCAAACAGGAAATGGCAAGAGTGAACATCAATATTTTAGGAATCAGTAAATTATAATGGACCAGAATGAGTGACTTTAATTCAGATGACCGTTGTATCTACCACTATGGCCAAGAATTGCTTAGAAGAAATGAAATAGCCCTCATAGTCAACAAAAGAGTCAGAAAAGCAGTACATGGGTGTAATCTCAAAAATGACAAAATGATTTCTATTTCTAAGGAAAATCATTTAATATCAGGGTAATCCAAGCCTATGCTGCAATGACTAATGCCAAAGAAGCTGAAGTTAAATGATTCTATGATTACCTACCAGAATTTCTAGAACTAACACCAAAAAAAAAAAAAAAAAGATGTCCTTTTCATCACAGGGGACTGTAATTGAAAAGTTATGAAATAAAGAGATATCTGGATTAACAGGAAAGTTTGACCTTGCAGTGTAAAATGAAGCAGGGCAAAGGCTAACAGAGTTTTGAAAAGAGAACACACTGGTCATGGTAAACACCCTCTTCCAACAACACATGGACATCACCAGATGGTCAACACTGAAATCAGATTGATTATATTCTTTGCAGCCAAAATGGAGAAGCTCTATACAGTCTGCAAAAACAAGACCAGGAGCTGACTGTGGCTCATATCACGAATGCCTTATTGCACAATGCAGACTTAAATTGAAGAAAGTAGGGAAAACCACTAGAGTATTCAAGTATGACCTAAATAAAATCTCTTAAAATTATACATCAGGAGTGATGAATAGTCTCAAGGGATTAGATCTGATAGAATGCCTGAAGAACTATGGACAGAGGTTTTTTTTACATGGTACAGAAGGCAGTGATCAAGACCATCCAAAAGAAAAAGAAATGCAAAAATGCAAAATGGTTGTCTGAGGAGTCCTTACAAATAGCTGAGAAAAGAAGAGAGGATAAAGGCAAAGGAAAAAAGGCAGGATATACCCATCTGAATGCAGAATTCCAAAGAATAGCAAGAAGAGATAAGAAAGCCTTCCTCAGTGATCAATGCAAAGAAATAGAGGAAAACAATAGAATGGGAAAGACAAGAGATCTCTTTAAGAAAATAAGAGACACCAAGAGAACATTTCATGCAAAGAAGGGCACAATAAAGGACAGAAATGGTTTGAACCTAACAGAAGCAGAAGATATTAAGGAAAGGGGTCAAGCATACATAGAAGAACTATACAAAAAAGATCTTCATGACCCAGATAACCACACTGGTGTGATCACTCACCTAAAGCCAGACATCCCTGAATGTGAAGTCAAGTGGGCCTTAGAAAGCATCACTGTGAACAAAGCTAGTGGAGGTGATGAAATTCCAGATGAGCTATTTCAAGTGCTAAAATATGATGTTGTGAAAGTGTTGCACTCAATATACCAGCATATTTGGAAAACTCAGCAGTGGCCACAACTGGAAAAGGTCAGTTTTCATTCCAATGCCAAAGAATGTTCCAAGTACCACATAATTGCCCTCATCTCGCATGCTAGCAAAGTAATGCTCAAAAATCTCCAAGCCAGGCTTCAATAACACGTGAACCATGAACTTCCAGAAGTTCAATTTTGATTTAGAAAAGGCAGAGGAACCAGAGATCAAATTGCCAACATCCATTGGATCATCAAAAAAGCAAGAGTTCAAAAAATATCTACTTCTGCTTCACTGACTACACCAAAGTCTTTGACTACACCAGAGTCTTTGACTGTGTGTATCACAACAAACTGTGGAACATTCTTCAAGAGATGGGAATACCAGACCACCTGATCTGCCTCCTGAGGAATCTGTATGCAGGTTAAGAAGCAACAGTTGGAACAGGACATGGAACAGACGGGTTCCAAATTGGGAAAGGGGTATATCAAGGCTGTATATTGTCAACATGTTTATTTAACTTATATTCAGAGTATGTCACGTTAAATACCAGGCTGCATGAAGGACAGGTTGGAATCAAGATTACCAGGAGAAATATCAATAACCTCAGATATGCAGATGACACCGCATTTATGGCAGAAATTGAAGAGGAACTGAAGAGCCTCTTGATGAAAGTGAAAAAGGAGAGTGAAAAAGCTAACTCAACATTCAAGTAAACTAAGATAATGGTATCTGGTCCCATCACTTCATGGCAAATAGATGGGGAAACCATGGAGACAGTGACAGACTTTATTTTGGGGGGCTCCAAAATCACTGCAGATTATGACTGCAGCCATGAAATTAAAATCTCTTGCTCCTTGGAAGAAAAGCTATGACCAACACAGACAGCATATTAAAATCAGAGATATTACTTTGCTGTCAAATGTCCATGTTGTCAAAGCTATGGTTTTTCCAGTAGTCTTGTATGAAAGTGAGAATTGAATCATAAAGAAAGCTGAACACTGAAAAATTGATGTTCTTGAACTGTGGTGTTGGAGCAGACTCTTGAGAGTCCTTTGGACTGTGGTGTTGATGCTTTTGAACTGTGATATTGGAGAAGACTCTTGAAAGTCCTTTGGACTGCAAGGAGATCAATCCAGTCAATACTAAAGGAAATCAGCCCTGAATATTCATTGGAAGGACTGATACTGAAGTTGAAGCTGCAATGCTTTGGCCACATGATGCGAAGAAGTGACTCATTAGAAAAGACCCTGCTGCTTGGTTGAATTGAAGGTGGGAGGATAAGGGGACAACAAAGGATGAGATGGTTGGATGGCATCGCCAACTCAATGGACCTGAGTTTGAGCAATCTTCAGGAGTTGGTGATGCACAGGGAAGCCTGGTGTGCTGTAGTCCATGGGGTCACAAAGAGTTGGACACCACTGAACGACTGAACTAAACTGAACAATGAACCTCAGATCTTGTGATATGCTTTGTGGACTTACATGACAAATACAACTTCTGCCCAACATCAGTTTTGTAGGAGCATTAGTTTTCTTTTTTTTTTTTTTTTTTTTAGACTCAGCAAGTTTATAAAACTGGAACTATTTGACACAGCTATTTTTGTTTTTTTCCTGCAGGGGAAAATGGACAAAGGAAAGGATCAATGAGGGTGGGAGGGAAATGGGAAGAAAGAAGGGGGAGTGATGGTGGGGAGGAGTATATGTAATTTCTTAACTAATGGCTTTCTGTTTTTAATCACAAAGAACACTGTAAAAAAATCATGTTGAATTCATCCTATATTAGGAGGCTTGATCTGGAAATGAAAAGTTCAGGAAACTAAAAGTCCAGTTTGGGTGTCCACATCTTAGGCACATCTTGGTATTTTGTATTGGTAGGTCTATCTTTACCACAATATATTATTTAGGAGAGGATCACATTTGTCACTACTTCCTCCCTACTACCCAAAGTGGTATCAGATCCATAAAATAGTCAATAAACCTTTACAGAGTGAACAAATAAGTCTATTTTTTTTAACTCTCCTGAGTGAACTAAATTTTTTGAGGCTCACAAGTGAATACGTTTTCCTCTTTACTTTGTCTATTACAGCCAGATTGTATGAGTGGGGTATTAAAGTCTCCCACTATTATTGTATTGTTGCATATTTCTTATATCATATTAATTAATGTTTGTCTTAGATATATCAATGATCCAATGTTGGGTGCATGTATATTTATAATTGTTATAACTTCTTTTTGGATTGTTCCTTTAAGTCGTTATGTATAAGCTTGATTGTCTCCTTTTCAGGATCTTAAAAGTCAATTATATCTGATATGAGTATTGCTACTCCTGTTTTCTTTTGGTCCATATTTGCATAGAAAATCTTTTTCCAGCCCTTCATTTTCAGTCAGTATATATCCCCTGTTTTAAGGTGGTTCTCTTGTAGACAACATATATAGGGGTCTAGTTTTTGTATCCATTTGACCTATTTTAGTCTTTTGGTTGTCTCCTTTAGACAAGGTATGTAGGGGTCTTGTTTTTGTATTATTTGTATTCGGCCAGTCTTTGTCTGTTGATTAGGGCATTCAGCCCAGTATCATTTAAAGCAATTATTGATAAATAGGATTTACTTTATTGTTTTGGGTTCGAATTTATACACCCTTTTAGTGATTCCTATCTAGAGAATGTCCTTTAGTTTTTGTTGGAGAAATGCTTTAGTGGTGCTAAATTCTCTCAACTTTTGCTTATCTGTGAAGCTTTTGATTTCTCCTTCATATTTGAATGAGATCCTTGCTGGATACAATAATCTAGGCTGTAAGTTATTTTCTTTCATCACTTTAATTATGTCTTGCCATTCCCTCCTGGCTTGGAGAGTTTCTATTGAAAGATCAGCTGTTATCCTTATGGGAATTCCCTTGTGAGTTATTTGATGTTTTTCCCTTGCTGCTTTTAATATTTGTTCTTTATATTTAGTCTTTGTTAATTTGATCAATATATGTCTTGGGGTGTTTCACCTTGGGTTTATCCTGTTAGGGACTTTCTGGATCTCTTGAACTTGAGTGATAATTTCCTTCTCCATTTTAGGGAAGTTTTCAACTATTATCTCCTCAAGTATTTCCTCATGGCCTTTCTTTTTATCTTCTTCTGGAACTCCTATGATTCGAATGTTGTAGTGTTTAATGTTATCCTGGAGGTCTCTGAGATTGTCCTCATTTCTTTTGATTCGTTTTTCTTTTTTTCCTCTGACTCATTTATTTCTAGGATTCTATCTTCTAATTCACTAATCCTATCTACTACCTCTGTTATTCTACTATTTGTTGCCTCGAGGGTGTTTTGGATCTCATTTATTGCATTATTCATTATGTGTTGACTCTTTTTTATTTCTTCTAGGTCCTTGTTAAACCTTTCTTGCATCTTCTCAATCCTTGTCTCCAGACTCTTTAACTGTGATTCCATTTTGATTTCGAGATTTTGGATTAATTTCACTATCATTATTTGGAATCCTTTATCAGGTAGATTCCCTATCTCTTCCTCTTTGGTTTGGTTTGGTTTGGTGGGCATCTATCCTGTTCCTTTAGCTGCTGGGTATTCTTTTGTCTCTTCATTTTGTTAAAATTGCCAAGTTTAAAGTGCCCTTACTATATTCTGGTAGTTTGTTGAATTCTCTTTACTGAGACAGTTTACTGGTCTTTTCAATATCTGATCTCTGCCCTGTTACAGAGGGGGCGGAGATGAACACCCACCATCTTAGCTCCTCCTGAGCATTAGTTTCTGATTCTAAAGATGCCAAGGAAAATATGGATATGTATCACGCAATCTACCATCAAAATGAGGAAAAAATTGTAGCAAATTTCTACATTTTAAAAGCACAGTAATGGGGAGGAGCTAAGATGGCAGACGAGTAGAACAGGGAGAATACTTTCTCCTCCACAAATCCATTAAAAGAACATTTGAATGCTGAATAAATTCTACAGAACAACTTCTGAATGCCGGCAGAGGTCATCAGGCACTTAGAAAGACAATTCATTGTCTTCAAAACAAGAAAACGAGCCCTGCAGTAACTCCTTTTGCGAAGAAGTGGCGCGGACACCAGCATTTGCTATTGGCAAGCGGGGGCTGGGCTAGGAGGAGCGGCAGAGCCTGCATTGCTTTGAGAAAGGATTTGGCCTGGCTGTCTCGAGCACTGTCTTAGCAAAATAACCAGACTGTCGGTTATTTACTACATCAAAAGCCAGCCCTAACTTAAGACACCACCAGGACTACCTACGGAACAAAGGACTGCACAGAGATAGCCGGCTGCAGGCCATCCCACTCCGGTGACAGGCAGCCAGGGCCAGAGGCGGGCAATTACAGCCCTAGAGAGACACTGCCTACAGAACTGTAGGTAGGTTTCTGTGCTGACTCACGCTTCTTGGGGCTCTGGATGGTCAACATCTGCCTGAGAAAGTGCGCGGGTTGTATACCCAGAAAACTGAGCGGCGTGGAGGCGATAAGTCGCAGCAGGTGCGCTCGCTGAACATTTCATCACCTGCGCTACTTGGATCTGGGAAGGGCATAAAATGCAGACTCAACCGAGTCTGTGCTTCTGAGGATTATCCGAGTGCCTGAACCTGGCTGGCTTAGATTTGGGTGTTCATCTCTGCCCTCTCTGTAACAGGGCAGAGATCAGATATTGAAAAGACGAATAAACCGCCTCAAGAAAGAAAATTCAACAAACTACCAGAATATAGTAAGGACACTTTAAACTTGGCAATCTTAACAAGATGAAGAGACAAAAGAATACCCTGCAGCTAAAGGAACAGGATAGATGCCCACCAAATCAAACCAAAGAGGAAGAGATAGGGAATCTACCTGATAAAGAATTCCTAATAATGATAGTGAAATTAATCCAAAATCTCGAAATCAAAATGGAATCACAGTTAAAGAGTCTGGAGACAAGGATTGAGAAGATGCAAGAAAGGTTTAACAAGGACCTAGAAGAAATAAAAAAGAGTCAACACATAATGAATAATGCAATAAATGAGATCCAAAACACCCTGGAGGCAACAAATAGTAGAATAACAGAGGTAGTAGATAGGATTAGTGAATTAGAAGATAGAATCCTAGAAATAAATGAATCAGACGAGAAAAAAGAAAAAGGAATCAAAAGAAATGAGGACAATCTCAGAGACCTCCAGGATAACATTAAACGCTGCAATATTCGAATCATAGGAGTTCCAGAAGAAGAAGATAAAAAGAAAGGCCATGAGGAAGTACTTGAGGAGATAATAGTTGAAAACTTCCCTAAAATGGAGAAGGAAATTACCACTCAAGTTCAAGAGATCCAGAGAGTCCCTAACAGGATAAACCCAAGGTGAACCACCCCAAGACACATATTGATCAAATTAACAAAGACTAAATATAAAGAACAAATATTAAGAGCAGCAAGGGAAAAACATCAAATAACTCACAAGGGAATTCCCATAAGGATAACAGCTGATCTTTCAATAGAAACTCTCCAAGCCAGGAGGGAATGGCAAGACATAATTAAAGTGATGAAAGAAAATAACTTACAGCCTAGATTATTGTATCCAGCAAGGATCTCATTCAAATATGAAGGAGAAATCAAAAGCTTCACAGATAAGCAAAAGTTGAGAGAATTTTGTACCACTAAACCATTTCTCAAAAAAAACCTAAAGGACATTCTCTAGATAGGAATCACTAAAAGGGTGTATGAATTCGAACCCAAAACAATAAAGTAAATCCTATTTATCAATAATTGCTTTAAACGTTAATGGGCTCAATGCCCTAATCAACAGACAGGGACTGGCCAAATCAATACAAAAACAAGACACCTACATACCTTGTCTACAAGAGATAACCAAAAGTCTAAAATGCGTCAAATGGATACAAAAACTAGACCCCTACATATGTTGTCTACAAGAGAACCACCTTAAAATAGGGGATATATACTGACTGAAAATGAAGGGCTGGAAAAAGATTTTTTATGCAATTATGGACCAAAAGAAAACAGTAGTAGCAATACTCATATCAGATAAAATTGACTTTAAAGATCCTGAAAAGGAGACAATCAAGGTTATACATAACGACTTAAAGGAACAATCCAAAAAGAAGTTATAACAATTATAAATATACATGCACCAAACATTGGAGCATTGATACATATAAGACAAACATTAATTAATATTATAGAAGAAATATGCAACAATACAATAATAATTGGAGACTTTAACACCCCACTCATACAATCTGGCTGTAATAGACAAAGTAAAGAGGAAAACGTATTCACTTGTGAGCCTCAAAAAATTCAGTTCACTCAGGAGAGTTAATTGACTTATTTGTTAACTTTGTAAAGCTTTATTGACTATTTTATGGGACTGGTACCACTTTGGGTAGTAAGGAGGAAGAAGTGACAAATATGATCCTGTCCTAAATAATATATTGTGGTAAAGATAAACCTACCAATACAAAATACCAAGATGTGCCTAAGATGCGGACATCCAAACTGGATTTTTAGTTTCCTGAACTTTTCATTTCCAGATCAAACCTCCTAATATAGGATGAATTCTATACATGTTTTTTTTTTAAGTGTTCTTTGTGATTAAAAACAGAAAGCCATTAGTTAAGAAATTACATATACTCCTCCCCACCATCACTCCCCTTCTTTCTTCCCATTCCCTCCCACCCTCATTGATCCTTTCCTTTGTCCATTTTCCCCTGCAAAATAAAATAAAATCTCTGCAAAAAAAAAAAAAAAAAAAAAAGTAAATAAAATGATTCATTCTCAGAAATCTCACAGAAAGATCTGGATTACAAAA
Organism: Tragelaphus eurycerus; assembly: GCA_935064755.1. Classification (NCBI taxonomy): domain Eukaryota; kingdom Metazoa; phylum Chordata; class Mammalia; order Artiodactyla; family Bovidae; genus Tragelaphus; species Tragelaphus eurycerus. The sequence goes on from CAKXYN010000004.1 coordinate 11,782,449, forward strand.
GAAACTCAAAATTCTCAATCAAATCATTACTCAAATTTCTGGACTCAAATAGATGTTTATGTACCAATGTTCAAAGCAGCATTAACAATAGTCAGAAGGTGGAAAAAAAAAAAAAAAAAGCACAGTAATGATATGCTTGGTATCTGGGATCTAAATGTCAGATTCTTTGCAAAAAGAATTAAGATAGAAACATTCCAGTTTATAGCTGGCAAATCAGCAGGAAAGCCACAACTTTCCAGGATCTGTAATAAATGTAAATCTGGGATGAAACTGTAGTATCTAAAATGTGTAATATTGTAGATGCGTTTTTAAAGCAGGCAATTCTGATTATACAGCAAACAGAGTATACAGATTCAACATAATTTTAAAATGACCCATCTGTGATAAAACAAGATCTTAGGCAGAAACTAGGGATGCAAGATTCTATTCTTCTAACTAGCCAAAAGCAAATGACAAGCAACATATACAGTTAAGCACAATTAAAGAAAAATATTTTCGGTGTCATGACCCTTGCTTCCAAGAGCTGCCATACCCCCTGCCAGAATCCCAACAAGGAGAAATTCAGCTAGATACATATTCTTTGACTAGAATATCACCCCCAAATGCCTAATTATTCTCCTTAACTGGTAATATGCATCAGTGAATGCTAGCCAAGTGCCACTTTTAAACTGGGTCCAACTTGATGTCTGTATGATCTTCTCCATAAATCTTGTCTTTAAATAGCAAACATCTTTAAATCCCAAAATGAGAAATGAAAGTATTTCCTCACTTGTGAAATGGGGCCATCAATAAAACTTAAACCCTATTGAGGTTGTTTCTATGGCCTTGAGAACTGCATTTTGCCTTATACTCACAGGAGAACTCTCACAAGTGCCTTGAAGGGTATATCCTAAGGAGAAAACCTACGGGCTCTTCTCAGGACAAAGTTTTTGAATCTGATGGTGAGCTTCAAGCAGGCCACATCACATCACACTGAAAATGTATAAAATGTATTCAGTTTTTATAGATACATGCTTTTACTTGTGATAATCAAATTTAAAGACTTTGGGATCTGAAAAGATTAAAAGCTTCTGGTTAGAGATTAAGTAGTATATAAGGTAAGAAATAGATTTCTGGATGGAGACTGGAAGCTTCCCAGGTGGTTCAGATGGTAAAGAGTCTGCCTGCAGTGTGGGAGATCCAGGTTTGATCCCTGGGTTGGGAAGATCTTCTGGAGAAGGAAATAGCAAGCCACTCCAGTGTTCTTGCCTAGAAAATCCCATAGATGGAAGAACCTGGCAGGCTATAGTCCATGGGGTCACAAAGAGTCGGACAAGACTGAGCGACTTCAATTTGAAATACCTTAAGATTTTTTATTTTCGTTTAACTTATTCCCATCAGAATGTTTTCTCATACTGTATGTAATGGAAAATACTATGCATTGCAGAATTATGTGAAACTCTATTAAAAAAATTGCTATGAAATTGTGGAAATCCCACTTTTACAATAGGCTTCCTGGGTACTTAAAAAGGTAAAGAATCTGCCTACAGCGCAGGAGAACTGGGTTTGATCCCTGGGTTGGGAAGATTCCCTGAAAAAAAGAACGGCTACCCATTCCAATATTCTTGTCTGGAGAATTCAATGGAAAGAGTAGCCTGACAGGGCTATAGCACCTGGGGTCACAAAGAGATGGACACTATTGAGTGACTAACACTTTCATTTTTATCATACACACAAACACGTACACTGTTTCCTTCAGTTTATTTATTGAGTTGTTTAATTCTGCTATTGTTCTAAGTTGAATTTTCTGTCAGCTCTTAGTAGCATGGTAACTGAGTAACACCAGGACCATTGAAGAAGTGGAAAATCATAGTGTTATTCAGGTCTGGCCAGGCTGGGACACAGGACTCTACTAAGTTGCTGAAAATCTTATCTAATCTTTTTGGTGAAAAATGCCTGGCTGCATATGCCAAAAGACTTATGCTTTCTCCTCCCTCTTCCAAAAATTAAACAACAAAACGTACTCTCATCCTTCAGAACACATTATTTTGTGACTACACAAAGTTCTGAACCCAAATTTAAAAAAAAAAAAAAAAATCAGATGCTACACAATGTTACATACGATTTTTTCCAAGAGAAATATATGTGATCTAGATAGTGGACTGGTTTCAGAGTCTATGGCAGCCATATATATATATGTATACACACACACACACACACACACACACACACACACATAATGGGGATAATATAAATTTTAGCTTAGCACAATTGAAAGGTTGTTGTTGAATCACGCGAAGACACTGGGATTCTTGGCCCCCAGAGGAGAAGAATTCAATCCAGGGCCCCCAGAGGAGAAGAATTCAATCCAGAGGAGAAGAGTTCAATCAAGCCCCCAGAGACGAGGCTTGATCGCTCAGAGCTTTTGAGTAATAAAGCTTTATTATTATAAAGGAGATAGAGAAAGCTTCTGACATAGGCATCAGAAGGGGGCAGAAAGAGTACCTGCTTGCTAGTGTTAACAATGAAGTTATATAATCCAAACAATGTCTGGAGGTTGTAAAGACCTCATCAGACCTACTCCTATAATTTACACTTTAAGATAACACTGTCCTCAGGCAGGATACATCCTTGTAAAAACCAGGTCTACTCCCATAATTTACATTTTAAGATAACAGAAGGTTTAATCCAGAGACTGTCCTTAGGCAGGATACATTATTGTTATATAATCCTAAGGAATGTGGAGAAAGAAAAAAAGTTTGTCCTTTCTTTCTCCTTGAGAATTCCAGACCCCTCTCTCCTTGGGGACCCCTAGACTCCTTATCAACCTGCCTAGGAACTGACTCTCTCACAATGATGATGAGATAAAGTGAAAATGAGATGTCTTCCAGATCTTTGCTAGTCATGTAATAAATTAATGGCCCCCAAAGGACCATTGTTGCATATTATTTGTTCTACAGAGGCACCAGAAAGTCCTGCGTTTGGGGTTAAGGTCTTTGGCTCAGACTGTTGATGAGGCACCAATCTGAAGACCCCCGAAGCAACCTTATAATAAAGCAGTCATCATGACTCATCACTGAGGAAAATAACAAAAACAAGACATGATTTCCAGGATAAGAATTCTAAAGGATGAGAAAAGCACCAAGAGGCAGAATGTGAGATAGATTAAAATATGGATCACAGGCAATGAGATATAATTGATACCAGGATGTCTGTAGCTTATCCTATGCTAAGTTCTGACCAGTAATTGGTTCACAAGAATAAAGATACTGGGTTGAGCCAGGTATTATCAATAAATACAGATGACTATACTCTGTATTGTCAATAGTACCACCATATATCATGACTAACCTTCAGAAGGTTATTCAAAGTATGTGCCTTATCTCATTTACTTCATGAACTCGATGAGCCCCATATTATATGTGTAAATCTTGTTTAAGATGAGGAACCTCTATCCACACATTTAGGAAGTTATATATTCCAATGGATATCATTTTTTTTAAGACAATAACCTATGTAAAACAAGAATTTAGGAATAAAGAGGTTTATATTTGATGATTCTTTTCAATATGCAAGTAAGTTTTCCCTGGGACATTTGAGGTAAATTTATGCATTAACAACAACTATTGAACAAATACTTGGCAGACATGAATTAATTCACATTCTGTTCTGCATCATCTCAAAGTCTAATTCTTTAGCCAAGTCTAGGCTAAAATTCACAGTAATAATATGTTTTTTAAAGCTATTTTGGAGTAGTGAGGAAATATATACTAAGTGCCTGAGAGGTAAACTGTGTTATATATCATATCCTAAATATGCCAAGGACAAGTGATTTTAATTTGCTCACTTAGTAAACTCTTTGGAATTTCAAATGTATTTTAAACAAGTTGGTGATTGAGAATATGCATTGTATTAGTGTGATTAAATATGACATTTCATCTATTGCAGTTTCAGCCAATCCTAGCTTCATGACTCATCTGTAAGAAATGGAATAATTACATATACATATCATGTGCCCTAAACAATTTTTCATATATCTCATTGAAATTCTGTCACAATTTATCAGTATTTAAATACCATATGGTAGTGGTTCTCTAAGAGATGTCTTCAAAGAAAAATAAAAAATGGTCTTAACAGCATGTATTCATCCTTGGGGAGCTCCATATCTCTTTGATTCAAGAAAGAAATACATAAATTTATGGAATGGACTAAAAATTCCATAATTTAAATCATTGGTTACATCATGTGGAAATAAAGCCTAAAGGAATTAAGCTGCTCACAAATCATAGGTATATATTTTATATGGTCAGTCAATATGTTGGTAGTGAATCTTTACATGGAGAGGAATTGATGAGGTGGAAATTAAAAGAAGGCCAAAGATTTCTTGCTACTCTGCAAGTAGCTTTGAAATTATGAAAGACATATTCTTTTGAATATCACTTTTAAAAAGCATTTATTCACATCTAATCCACATTCTGAAAGCTATTATGGAATTTCTCAGAACAGTCTGGATTCTAGTGCCTTATCATTCCCATCTTTCACTGACGGTAGAGACTTTTGAATAGGAAAATCTGATTTTATTCATTAGTTAAATTTTTCCAGCATTAATTATTCAAGTAATACTAAGTACTAGAAAAAGAATAATTTATTTCTGTTTTAACAATTGAAATTATTTTACTGGAAAAAAAAGTTTTTAAACTATTGAAATAATTACTTAAATTCATAACCTTTTAATATGCAGAAATTTGAAAAACAAAAGTCATCAAATATGAAATACATTACCAATTTCCTATAATATATAATGTATTCTATAATGAACTATACAATGTGCTGTAACTTAATAAAAGAACATTTGGACTTAAGTGTTGATCTAAATGTTTAAAACCATAATTTCCCTTTACAAAATAGGATTACTGATAAAATGTGGATTTTTAAAGGCAACAAGTGTAACTTCTTAATGAGATCCAATATAATGAAATTACTCCCATAGCAGAGGAAAGACATTGTCTATATCTAGCATAAATACCTAAATGAAGGTGATGTGCAGTTTTGTCAATAAATGTTGCTCCATTTACAAGCTTATGTAAGAGTGAACACTCGTTTTTCTCTCTCACATATTCTTACAATAATAAAACCCTTTTATTTTCTGACAATGAGTATTTTCTCCACTTTTGATTGGATCTCACCACTTATCCCATTCTCAAAGTCTTCAAGTCTGTTAATCCTGCCTCTCTATATTACTATAATCATAGTGTCATTGGACTCTTCCTAGATTATCAATATCAGCATTAATCTATAATCTATTGTCCCAAATTAATCTCTTCTGTGAAAAATTTTGGATTTGGAAGGGATGGGGAGCATGATTTATATCACTGCTCCTTGTTTTCCTCCTATTTCTGTGAATTTGTCTGTGTTGCTTACTGCTCTTTCTGCACAAAGCCTCCACATATCTGGGTTCCCCTGGGTAACAACATGAGCTTACTTCTTTGATCCCTGAACATTCTAGCCAGTGATAAAAAAAGTTTCCCTGAATTTAGAGATCAACTATCTGCTGATGTTACCTTCATTAATTTATCCATCCCAGAGTCCTCATATTGATGCTTTCTTTGAATGTCTCCATGATCTTTCCAAAACGATCAATCTATTAGAAATTCTATTCATTTTATAGTCAAAATATTTGTGTCACTCATCCTTTGTTACCCCTTACATTCATAAATTTCATTCACACCTCTATCATCTTTTACCTAAATTCTACCAATAGCATCCAAACTTCTATCCCCAGCTCTCTTCATCTTATTTCCCAACTTTTTTTTTTCAATCTTACTTACCAACATTTCCCTCATTTCAGGCAGATTCTTTACCGTCTGAGCCACCAGGGAAACCCTGTACATACAGATTATCATTAGAACTAATAGTGTTAATCATTCAGTCGTGTCCGACTCTCTGCAACCCCACAGATTGTAATCTGCCAGGCTTCTCTTTTCATGGCGTTCTCCAGGCAAGAGTACTGGAGTGCGTTGCCATTCCCTTCTCTAGGGGGTCTTCCTGACCTAGGGATGAAAAATGGGTTTCCTGTATTGCACGCAGATTCTTTACCACCTGAGCTACAGGGAAATCCAACAATTTTTTATCCAGTTACAAAAGGAAACTTAAGATATATGAATAAATGAATGAAGTCGCTCAGTCGTGTATGACTCTTTGGGACCCAATGGACTGTAGCCTACCAGCCTCCTCTGTCCATGGGATTTTCCAGGCAATAGTACTGGAGTAGATGGCCATTTCCTTCTCCAGTGGATCTTCCCGACCCAGGGATCGAACCCCAGTCTTCCGCTTTGTAGACAGATGCTTTACCGTCTGACCCGCCAGGGAAATCCCTTAAGATATATATCTTAAGATATATATCTCACCATAATTTTTTTGCAGATTAAGTGTTTTAGTGATTTCCCATTATAGAGTCAAATCATATTACTTATTCTGGTCTGAAAATTCCTGCATAATTTCCCTATCATTCCAACTGTGCTTTAGGCACTGTAATGACTTTGGGTTCCTGAAATAAGCCAAGTTCTTTCAGCCTCAGGACACTTGCAAATGGTGCATACCATAGCTGGAATGTTCTCTTCATTCCATCATCAAATAGCTAGCATCTTCTAATTCACTTTTTGTCACACCTTATATTTTAACTCTTTGAAAAGCTTGCCATCACCTCTGTCTCTAAAATAGCAGTTCTTTCACCTTGATTATATTCTCTACTGAGTTTTGTTGTTGTTTTAGTTGCTAACTTGTGTCTGACTCTTTTTTTTATTTTTTGACCCGTAGGGACTTAGCCCACCAGGCTCCTCTGTCCATGGGAGCCATTTCCTTCCTGACCCAGGAATTGAACCTGTGTCTCTTGCACTGAAAGCAGATTCTTTAGCACTGACCCACCAGGGAAGCCTGCTGCTGCTGCTACTAAGTTGCTTCAGTCGTGTCCAACTCTGTGCGACCCCACGGAAGGCAGCCCACCAGGCTCCCCCATCCCTGAGATTCTCCAGGCAAGAATACTGGAGTGGGTTGCCATTTCCTTCTCCAATGCATAAAGTGAAAAGTCAAAGTGAAGTCACTCAGTTGTGTCCGACTGACTCTCAGCGACCCCATGGACTGCAGCCTACCAGGCTCCTCCGTCCATGGGATTTTCCAGGCAAGAGTACTGGAGTGGGGAGCCATCGCCTTCTCCACCAGGGAAGACTATATAAACATATTTATCCCCCACTGGACTGTAAGCTTTATTTTGCTGGGTACCAGATCTATTTTTGTTGGCTGTAAAAATCCCAGTCCCTAAGATAGAGAAAGCACAGTATTCTTAAAGTTATAGCTATTTCATTGAAACAGAAATTAAACTATACTTAGAATATCAGCATTTCTTATTATTTATTTACATTATTATTGTTATGTTTGTGAGTTCTCATGGATTATGTCAAAACAATAAGCACTTAATACATTACACATGCAAGCCTATACATGCATGTAGAAAGTATATGATTTTTAGGTATATAAGAATATGAGCTGTCATTTTTTAATAAATACACTTTATGTGTTACGAGTTTTGTTAGGATTTGATGTAAAAACATGTCATTGTATAACCTGTTTAGTTAGAAAAGGTATATAGTTTTAGTTATTCTCAAAAAGATATTCTATATTAACAAAAAATATTAACTAGGCTATTTTAAGAAGCAAAAGAATATTTTCGTCTTTATTTCTAGAGTTGCATTTGGATTTTGGAAAATTGTTGTTTCAAGAACTAATATTTTAATTTCTAGATTATATTAAATGTGCTGAGGTGATGAATTTTGACGCTTTAGAAAACTCCCCTATCTTTTAACCTCCCCACATATATTTTCATCTCTATCAATCTTGTACATCTAAATTTAAAACACTCTCATTTGGAATAACAATTTATGTGCAATATATATGCAGTATTATGTGCAATATAATTATTATGCACAATACAATATCATGTGTGTATTTTTGTTGTGTTTAGGATACAATAGACAAAGTAGTGATCCTTGTCTTTATGGATTTATAATCCTGGGGAAATCTGACAATAAGACACTAACTTTAGAAGTGAATTAGTTGCATACTATGTTAGAAGCTAAGTGTTATGAAAAAAAATGTATAGAGCCATGAAGAAATAGCCACATCCAAGGAAAGAGAAACCCAAGTAAGACGGCAGGCATTGAGAGAGGGTATCAGAGGGAAGACAGATGGAAACAACAATCACAGACAGCTAGCCAATCTGATCATGTGGACCGCAGCCTTGTCCAACTCTAAGAAACTAAGCCATGCCATGTGGGGCCACGTAAGATGGACAGGTCATGGTGGAGAGATCAGACAGTATGTGGTCCACTGGAGAAGGGAATGGCAAACCACTTCAGTATTCTTGCCTTGAGAATCCCATGAACAGTATGAAAAGGCAAAAAGATAGGACATTGAAAGATGAACTGCTCAGGTCAGTAGCTGCCCAATAAGCTACTGGAGATCAGTGGAGAAATGACTCCAGAAAGAATGAAGGGATGGAGCCAAAGCAAAAACAACACTGAGTTGTGGATGGGACTGGTGACAGAAGCAAGGTTCGATGCTATAAAGAGCAATATTGCATATAAACCTGGAATGTTAGGTCCATGAATCAAAGTAAATTGAAAGTAGTCAAATAGGAGATGACAAGAGTTAATGTTGACATTCTAGGAATCAGTGAACTAAGATGAACTGGAATGGGTGAATTTAACTCAGATGACCATTATATCTACTATTGTGGGCAGGAATCCCTTAGTAGAAATGGAGTAGCCATTATAGTCAACAAAAGAGTCCAAAATACAGTACTCGGATGCAATCCAAAAATGACAGAATGATCTCTGTTCATTTCCAAGGCAAACCATTCAATATCATGGTAATACAAGCCTATTCCCCGACCAATATTGCTGAAGAAGCTGAAGTTGAACAGTTCTATGAAGACCTACAAGACCTTCAAGAACTAACACCCAGAAAAGATATCCTTTTCATTATAGGGGACTGGAATGCAAAAGTAGGAAGTCAAGAAACACCTGGAGTAACGCGCAAATTTGGCCATGGAGTACAGAATGAAGCAGGGCAAAGGCTAATAGAGTTCTGCCAAGAGAATGCATTGGTCATAGCAAACACCCACTTCCAACAACACAAGAGAAGACTCTACACATGGACATCACAAGATGGTCAACACCGAAATAAGACTGATTATATTCTTTGCAGCCAAAGATGGATAAGCTCTATATAGTCAGCAAAAACAAGACCAGGAGCTGACTGTGGCTCATACCATGAACTCCTTATTGCCAAATTCAGACTGAAATTGAAGAAAGTGGACAAAACCACTAGACTATTCAGGTATGACCTAAACTCTTATGACTATACAATGGAAGTGAGAAATATATTTAAGGGACTAGATCTCATAGACAGAGCACCTGATGAACTATTGATGGAGGTTCATGACATTGTATAAGAGACAGGTAGCAAAACCATCCCCAAGAAAAAGAAATTCATAAAAGCAAAATGGCTGTCTGAGGAGGCCTTAAAAATAGCTGTGAAAATAAGAGAAGCAAAAAGCAAAGGAGAAAAGGAAAGATATACCCATTTGAATGTAGTGTTTCTAAGGATAGCAAGGAGAGATAAGAAAGCCTTCCTCAGTGATCAATCCAAAGAAATAAAGGAAAACAATAGAATGGGAAAGACTAGAGATATCTGCTGGGAGCAAGCTTCGCCCATGACAAAGGTCATGAGGAAGGAGGCTTGGCATACACAAAGCGGGATTGAGCCTCAAGAGCCCCTCTGGAAATTCTCGAGCATCTACCCCCAAAACCAGAGTCTGCCTACTCTGTGCTTTGTGCTTTCACCTACACCTCTGACTTTACAGGGGGCTGTCCCCCACTACCTCTCTCTGAAAAAAGAGTTAACTTACAGCTCCAGTTAATAATTCCTGGGTGTGACAGTGTTTCAACCTACAAACTCTTTTGGAAATCCTCTAGCCTGCCTGAATAGGATTTTCTGGCCACATGTGATTGTTCAGAGCCTCCCAACTGTGAGAGGCATGAGATGTTCTAAACTGTCTAAATACAGATTCCTTTGAGCAGTTAAAAGATTTATTAGAAATTGTATTGGTGAAGGGTTTTTCACTTGTTGGGCCAATGCTTGCTGCTAAGTCTCCAAGTCCCTTACCTATTGTATCCTTGGCAGTGTATTGATTGATATAATTGGTTTATAGAAATGTAATTAGTAGCCTCAATGTTTGTAACTTTGGACCCTTGAGTTAATTCTTTTCTTGATTGAGCCCACCTCACCTTTTGCCCTATAGGAATGCAACCTTATCTAATGCTTTCGGAGGGTGGTGCCTGACTTTAGAATAATCACCTTTAGAGAAAATAAGTTCCTTAAAATGTTAATAGGCCTCAGGGCCAGAAGATGACATAACTCACCTAAACTTTTGCATATGATAAGTTTGAAAGCTCAGGGACTGCTGACCCTGCATGACTCCACCCCCTTCCCCCATTATCCTCTATGCATAACTTAAGATAGAAAAACTGCTACTGCTGCTACTGCTACTGCTACTGCTAAGTCGCTTCAGTCGTGTCCGACTCTGTGCGACCCCATAGAAGGAAGCCCACCAGGCTCCCCCGTCCCTGGGATTCTCCAGGCAAGAACAGTGGAGTGGGTTGCCATTTCTTTCCCCAATGCATGAAAGTGAAAAATGAAAGTGAAGTCGCTCAGTCGTGTCCGACTCTTAGCGACCCCATGGACTGGAGCCTACCAGGATCCTCCGTCAATGGGATTTTCCAGGCAAAAGTACTGGGGTGGGGTGCCATCGCCTTCCCCGATAGAAAAACTACTTTGAACAATAAAGTGTGGGGACTTGTTCACCGAAAACTCAGTCTCCCCATGTCGTTCTTTCTCTTACCTTCTGGCTGAATTGTTCAGCCTCCTTTCTCCACTAAATTTTCCTACTGAGCTATCCTCATTCTATTATTCTTTACATCTTTAATTGATACTTAATTAAGCAATTATTTCCTGATCATCACCAATGCCGTCCCCGCTTCGAATTCCCTGGATCCACTGGGGCTGGACCCCTACAGATCTCTTCAAGAAAATTAGAGATACCAAGTGAACATTTCATACAAAGATGGGCTCAATAAGGACAGAAATGGTAAGGACCTAACAAAAGCAGAAGATATTAAGAAGTAGTGGCAAGAATACACAGAAGAACTGTACAAAAAAAAAAAAAAAAACACTTCATGTTCCTAATAATAACGATGGTGTGATCACTCACCTATAGCCAGACATGCTGGAATGTGATGTCAAGTGGGCCTTAGGAAGCATCACTATGTGCAAAGCCAGTGGGGGTGATGGAATTCCAGTTGAGCCATATCAAATCCTGGAAGATGATGCTGTGAATGTGCTGCACTCAATATGCCAGCAAATTTGGAAAACTCAGCAGTGACCACAGGACTGCAAAAGGTCAGTTTTCGTTCCAATCCCAAAGAAAGGCAATGCCAAAGAATGCTCAAACCACTGCACAGTTGCACTCATCTCACATGCTAGTAAAGTGAGGCTTAAAATTCTCCAAGCCAGGCTTCAGCAATACTTGATCTGTGAACGACTAGGTGTTCAATCTGATTTTAGAAAAGACAAAGGAACCACAGATCAAATTGCTAACATCTGCTGGATCATTGAAAAAGCAAGAGAGTTCTAAAAGAACATCTATTTCTGTTTTATTGACTATGCCAAAGCATTTGACTGTGTGAATCACAAAAAACGTGGAAAATTCTGAAAGAGATGGGAATACCAGACCACCTGACCTGCCTCTTGAGAAATTTGTATGCAGGTCAGGAAGCAACTGGACATAGAACAACAGACTGGTTCCAAATAGGAAAAGGAGTATGTCAAGGCTGTTTATTATCACCCTGCTTATTTAAATTTTATGCAGAGGACATCATGACAAATGCTGGGCTGGAAGAAGCACAAGCTGGAATCAAGATTGCCAGGAGAAATATCAATAACCTCAGATATGCAGATGACACCACCCTTATGGCAGAAAGTTAAGAAGAACTAAAGAGCCTCTTGAAGTTGAAAGAGGAGAGTGAAAAAGTTGTCTTAAAGCTCAACTTTCAGAAGACGAAGATCATGGCATCTGGTCCCATCACTTCATGGCAAATAGATGGGGAAATAGTGGAAACAGTGTCAGACTTTATTTTTCTGGGCTCCAAAATCACTGCAGATGGTGATTGCAGCCATGAAATTAAAAGACACTTACTCCTTGGAAGGAAAGTTATGACCAACTTAACATATTCAAAAGCAGAGACATTACTTCGTCAACAAAGGTCCGTCTAGTCAAGGCTATGGTTTTTCCAGTGCTCATGTATGACTGTGAGATTTGGACTATAAAACTGAGTGCAGAAGAATTGATGCTTTGAAACTGTGAAATTGGAGAAGACTCTTAAGAGTACCTTGGATTACAAGGAGATCCAACCATTCCATCATAAAGCAGATCAGTCCTGGGTGTTCATTGGAAGGACTGAGGTTGAAGCTAAAACTCCAATATTTTGGGCAGCTGATGTGAAGAGCTGACTCATTTGAAAAGAGCCTGATGCTGGGAAAGACTGAGGTCAGGAGGTGAAGAGGATGACAGAGGATGAGATGGTTTGATTTCATCACCGACTCAATGGACATGGGTTTGAGTGGACTCTGGGAGTTGGTGATGAACAGGGAGGCCTGAGGTTCTGCAGTTCATGGGATCACAAAGAGTCAGACAGGGCTGAGTGACTAAACTGAACTAAACTGATATGTACTACAGGATAAGAGGAATCTGGAGAACTAGGCTTGGAGAGAGAAGTGGGTTGATACTCTTATCTGTTGAGCATAGTAATCCACTTTGAGAATAAAGATGTACTTTGAACAAATACTTGAAGGAGATCTGATCAGATCAGATTAGATCAGTCAGTTGTTCAGTCCTGTCTGACTCTTCACGACCCCATGAATCACAGCACACCAGGCCTCCCTGTCCATCCCCAACTCCCAGAGCTCATTGAGACTCACATCCATCGAGTCAGTGATGCCATCCAGCCATCTCATCCTCTGTCGTCCCCTTCTCCTCCTGCCCTCAATCCCTACCAGCATCAGAGTCTTTTCCAATGAGTCAACTCTTCGCATGAGGTGGTCAAAGTACTGGAGTTTCAGCTTTAGTATCATTCCTTCCAAAGAAATCCCAGGGCTGATCTCCTTCAAAATGGACTGGTTGGATCTCCCTGTAGTCCAAGGGACTCTCAAGAGTCTTCTCCAACACCACAGTTCAAAAGCATCAATTCTTCAACACTCAGCCTTCTTCACAGTCCAACTCTCACATCCATACATGACCACAGGAAAAACCATAGCCTTGACTAGGCAAACCTTTGTTGGCAAAGTAATGTCTCTGCTTTTGAATATGCTATCTAGGTTGGTCATAACCTTCCTTCTAAGGAGCAAGCGTCTTTTAATTTCATGGCTGCAGTCACCATCTGTAGTGATTTTGGAGCCCAGAAAAATAAAGTCTGACATTGTTTCCCCATCTATTTCCCATGAAGTGATGGGACCAGATGCCATGATCTTCGTTTTCTGAATGTTGAGCTTTAAGCTAACTTTTTCACTCTCCACTTTCACTTTCATCAAGAGGCTATTGAGTTCCTCTTCACTCTCTGCCATAAGGGTGGTGTCATCTGCATATCTGAGGTTATTGATATTTCTCCTGGCAATCTTTATTCCAACTTGTGTTTCTTCCAGTCCAGCATTTCTCATGATGTACTCTGCATATAAGTTAAATAAACATGATGACAATATACAGCTTTGATGTACTCCTTTTCCTATTTGGAACCAGTCTGTTGTTCCATGTCCAGTTCTTTACTGTTGCTTCCTGACCTGCATACAAATTTCTCAAGAGGCAGGTCAGGTGGTCTGGTATTCCCATCTCTTCCAGAATTTTCCACAGTTTATTGTGATCCACACAAGGGATTTGACATAGTCAATAAAGCAGAAATAGATGTTTTTCTTGAACTCTCTTGCTTTTTCCATGATCCAGCGGATGTTGGCAATTTGATCTCTGGTTCCTCTGCCTTTTCTAAAACCAGCTTGAATATCAGGAAGTTCACAGTTCACATATTGCTGAAGGCTGGCTTGGAGAATTTTGACCATTACTTTACTAGCGTGTGAGATGAGTGCAATTGTGCAGTAGTTTGAGCATTCTTTGGCATTGCCTTTCTTTGGGATTGGAATGAAAACTGACCTTATCCAGTCCTGTGGCCACTGCTGAGTTTTCCAAATTTGCTAGCATATTGAGTGCAGCACTTTCACAGCATCATCTTTCAGGATTTGGAATAGCTTAACTTGAATTCCATCACCTCCACTAGCTTTGTTCGTAGTGATGCTTTCTAAGTCCCACTTGACTTCACATTCCAGGATGTCTGGCTCTAGGTCAGTGATCACACCATCATGATTATCTGGGTCGTGAAAATCTTTTTTTGTACAGTTCTTCTGTGTATTCTTGCCACCTCTTCTTAATATATTCTTAATTATACAATGGAAGTGAGAAATAGATTTAAGGGCCTAGATCTGATAGATAGAGTGCCTGATGAACTATGGAATGAGCTTCATGACATTGTACAGGAGACAGGGACCAAGACCATCCCCATGGAAAAGAAATACAAAAAAGCAAAATGGCTATCTGAGGAGTCCTTACAAATAGCTGTGAAAAGAAGAGAAGCAAAAAGCAAAGGAGAAAAGGAAAGATATAAACATCTGAATGCAGAGTTCCAAAGAATAGCAAGAAGAGACAAGAAAGCCTCTTCAGTGATCAATGCAAAGAAATAGAGGAAAACAACAGAATGGGAAAGACTAGGGATCTCTTCAAGAAAATCATAGATACCAAAGGAACATTTCATGCAAAGATGGGCTCGATAAAGGACAGAAATGGTATTGAAGGAGATAGGGAATTTAAACCTGGAAACATCTGTGGAAAGAGATGTTTATAGAGGTTAGGGAATAGCCAGATCAAGGCTGAAAGGTAAGAACTAGCTAGGCATAATGACAGAACATGAAGGCCTATGTGCTTGTGAGATGGGAATCTGAATTTCTTGTCCATGGAGCTGAAGAATGAAATCCAAAAACATGCAAATATTCTTGGTAGCAAGCAAATAAGATTTTTCAAAGAGCTGAAAAGTACAAAGCTCTCAGCATAGACATTGAGAGGGGATAAAGGGTCCCTGAAAGGTGGGGCTTACAGCACTTCTTATATCCTTCCTTAAATCAGGTTATCTTCCCTGGTGGCTCAGCTTCTAAAGAATCTGCCTGCAATGCAGGAGATCCTGGCTCAATTCTTGGGTCAGCACGATCCCCTGGAGAAGGGAAAGGCCACCCACTGCAGTATTCTGGTCTGGAGAATTACATGGACTGTATAGCCCATGGGGTCACAAAAAGTTGGACATGACTTTCATTTTCCCTTTAAATCAGGTTATTTCTAACCAATCAATTTAAAGGTCAAGATACTTAACATCTTTATGACTTTTCTTGATCCTTGGATTAAGTCACCACCCTTTTTCATATCCCCTGGTCATTATACCATGGACCAGATGTATGGGCTTAAGATTAATGATCACCAGTTGTTTTTCCCTCAGGCACATGGAACAGAAGCTAATTACTGCCCTTCCCTGGATCTGAGTGCTGAAAATTTATCAGACCAAGGACACATTCAAGTAAGTCAGGACAATGGAGGGGAATATTTACTGAAAACAAGACCCAGGTATCAGAGTTCTACACTGTCTAGTAATTTCTGCCTCACTTGGAATGCAGTGACTAAAAGAATTTTAGCAGGTAATTTCAGAGATAAGTTATAATCAAGGTTCTTAAACATTATTGTGGACTTTAGCTTTTACTCTGAGTAAATTTGAGAACTTTTCCAAAAATTTATTGGAGGAGTGACATGATTCTGTGCTGTGTGTGCTTAGTTGCTATCATGTCTGACTCTTTGTCATCCCATGCATCGTAGCTCACTAGGCCCCTATGGTCATGGGAATTCTCCAGGAAAGAATCCTGGAGTGGGTTGCCATGCCCTCCTCCAGGGGATTTTCCCAACCCAGGGACTGAACCCAGGTCTTCCACATTGCAGGCAGATTCTTTACCATCTAATAATGTTTTTAAAAATCACTGAACTGCCTGGTTGAGAATACAGTGGTTGGGGAAAATCAAATAGAATTGGCAGGCAAAATATAAAGTATAACTGTAATCCAGACAAGATAGAAATGTTTTTTACAATAGGGAGTTTATAGTGGATGTGAATAAAAGTACTCAGGTTCTGAATATATTTTGTAGTTGTAAAGAATAGATTTCACCAGTATTTTCTGATACTAGCATGTTTCCTAGTCTAGAATGTATAGTAACAGTGTATCAAGTTTTTTATCAAAGTTTTGATCTGAGTAAGTGGAAGACTAGATTTGCAATAAGTGAATTGTTATGGGAAAGGATGAACATGGAGTTTTTGTCTGCTTGTGTTGGCAGGGGGACTGACTTCATCTCATCTTTAGACATGTTGATTTGAGATGTCCTTTGAGATGTCCTATTTGACTGCAGGCATGAAATTAAATGATGCATGCTCCTTGGAAGAAAAGCGATGACAAACCTAGACAGTGTAATTAAAAGGAGAGACATCACTTTGCTGACAAAGGTCCGTATAGTCAAAGCTATGGTTTTTCTAGTAGTCACATATGGATATGAGAGTTGGACCATAAAGAAGCCTAAACATCAAAGAACTGATGCTTTCAAACTGTGGTGCTCAACTCTTGAGAGTCCTGAAACCTAAGCACCAAAGAATTGGTACTTTCAAACTGTGGTGCTCAACTCTTGAGAGTCCCTTGGACAGTAAAGATACCAAACCAGTCAATCCTAAAGGAAATTTACCCTGAATATTCATTGGGAGGACTGATGCTGAAGCTGAAGCTCCAATACTTTGCATCTGATATGGGGAGCTAACTCATTGGGAAAGATCCTGATTCTTGGAAAGAAAGAAGACAGGAGAAGGGGATCACAGAGGATGAGATGGTTGGATGGCATTGTTTATTCAATGGACATGAGTTTGGGCAAACTCCAGGATACAGTGAAGGCCATGGAAGCTTGATGTGCTGCAGTCCATGGGGTTGCAAAGAGTTGGACATGACTGAGCAACTGAACTGAGTGAGCATAAATCGATACCTGATATATAGTAAGCACTAAATAAATGTTTATTACTTTTAACTTGAATTATCAGTTTCTAAACAATGAATGTCAACTCACTATCAAATTGTTGCTGCTGTTCAGTTGCTCAGTCCAATTTAATTTGGAAATTTTCCAATTTGTTTTTGTTAGAATGAGAGCTATATCCTCCTGCCAATTTCTGTATCCTCTGCAGGAACCCTCTTTATTCTTAAAATATTGGATATTTTCCTAAATAAAGTTCTATTTAAAATTTTGCTTTTTTATTAGTTATCCATTATTCTGATTTTTTGTGTTTTGTTCTCCCCCACCTCTAACAAAGGGTACAGATGAAAAATATAGTCATCTTCATCTTTCTAAGCAAAGTCCACAAGTATTGCCTCAAGAGAAAAGAATATTGGAGTTATGAGTTTAACTTTCAGAAGAACTTATACCCAAAATGGGCAAAAGTGGTTACTTTGTGGAGTCCACTGAAATAATAGACTTTGTTTCACTTTTTATTTTTATTGTTTTGTAGTGCTTGATTCTTTTAACATTGTGTATTATTACGACATTAGACTGACCAGGGGATCAAATTGAAAGTGAAAAATAACAAGTTATGAGTGAGGTAAAGCTGAAGAATTGATGCTTTTGAACTGTGGTGTTGGAGAAGACTCTTGAGAGCCCCTTGGACTGCAAGGAGATCCAACCAGTCCATCCTAAAGGAGATCAGTCCTGGTATTCTCTGGAAGGACTGATGCTAAAGCTGAAACTCCAATATACTTTGGCCACATCATGCAAAGAGTTGACTCATTGGAAAAGACTCTGATGCTAGGAGGGATTGGGGGCAGGAGGAGAAAGGGATGACAGAGGATGAGATGGCATCACCGACTCGATGGATGTGAGTTTAAGTGAACTCCAGGAGCTGGTGATGGACAGGGAGACCTCGCGTGCTGTGATTCATGGGGTCGCAAAGAGTCGGACATGCCTGAGCAATTGAACTGAACTGAAAGCAAGGTCTGAGGATTTACAGAAAAAAGAGAACCTCTGAGTTTTCCCAGGGTTAAAATCCAATTAGCAGAGGCAACAAGATAGAGTGATATCAATAATCATGAAATAGAACTAAATAGCTTATTCAGGGATCAGGCAGAGAAAACTTCAAATAGGAACATGAGTTTAAAATGTACCATTTTATTATGTTTCTCATCTCTGTCTCCAATATAATACTGCATAATACTGTAAAAGCTATCTGCATAGTGCAGGTTTGGGCACAAGTATTTTAGCATAAACTAGGGGAAAAATTGTTGCTATTGATTTGTCATTTCATAATACTTATAACCTTAAAATACATGAATATTTTAACATATATATAAAATATGCTGACAATGATAATTATCTTTGTCTTTCACATCTGTATTGAAAATTATTACCATGAGCATGTTACTATAGATTTAAGTTGTTAGGCAGTACGATATACTGTGTGTCTATTGTATATTATAAGTAGTCATGCTGGATCAATTGACCTAAAGTACTTATGAATAATGAACATGTATAGGAATAACTGAATCACTCTACTGTACAACTGAAACTAACACAACATTGTTAATCATCTGTACACCAGTATAAAATAAAAAGTTAAAAAAAGAATAATAATGAATAAAGATATTGGTTTTTTCCATCAACAATTTTAAATAGTACTATAAGACACTAGAGGCAATTATTGTTTCAGCCTTGAACTAAATCAGTGATACATCTCTACTTTTTAATAAACCAGAAATTAGTGCAGCATCTATATAAATATTTTTTTTTTTTTTTATGATTACTTACACATTTAAGTCGGGGAAGGCAATGGCACCGCACCCCAGTACTTTTGCCTGGAGAGTCCCATGGATGGAGGAGCCTGGTAGGCTGCAGTCCATGGGGTCGCTAAGAGTCAGACATGACTGAGCGACTTCACTTTCACTTTTCACTTTCATGCATTGGAGAAGGAAATGGCAACCCACTCCAGTGTTCTTGCCTGGAGAATCCTAGGGACGGGGGAGCCTGGTGAGCTTCCGTCTATGGGGTCGCACAGAGTTGGACACGACTGAAGCAACTTAGCAGTAGCAGCAACACATTTAAGTAAGGGAAGGAACTATCAAACAACAAGCACAAATGTGATAGGTATTGCACACGAAATTGAAATAACCATCAAATAATGTATTATATTGCTGGGAGCCGGCGAGAGGACCTCCGCCCATGGCAAAGGTCATGAGGAAGGAGGCTCGACATACGCAAAAGCAAGGTTAAGCCTCAGGAGTCCCCCTGGAAATCATCAAACATATACCCCCATAACCAGAGTCTGCCTACTTTACTACTTTGTGCTCTCACCTACATCTCTGACTTTACGAAGGACTGTCCCTCACTACCTCTCTCTGAAAAAAGAGTTAACTTAGAGCTCCAGTTAATAAAAATTCCTGGGTGTGACAGAAGTGTTTTAACCTACAAACTCCTCTGAAGGTTCTCTAGCCTACCTGACAGGCTTGTCCGGCCACATGTGATTGTTTAGAGCCTCCCAACTGTGAGAGGCATGAGATGTTCTAAACTGTCTAAATACAGATTCATTTGAGCAGTTAAAAGATTGATTAGAAATTGTATTGGTGGAGAGTTTTTCACTTGTTGGCCCAATGCTTGCTGCTAAGTTTGCATGTCTCTTACCTACTGTGTCCTTGGCAGTGTATTGATTGATATAATTGGTTTATAGAAATGTAATTAGTAGCCTCAATGTTTGTAACTTTGGACCCTTGAGTTAATTCTTTTCTTGATTGAGCCCACCTCACCTTTTGCCCTGTAGGAATGCAACCTTATCTAATGCTTTCGGAGGGTGGTGCCTGACTTTAGAATAATCACCTTTAGAGAAAATAAGTTCCTTAAAATGTTAATAGGCCTCAGGGCCAGAAGATGATGTAACTCACCTAAACTTTTGCATATGACAGGTTTGAAAGCCTGGCTCAGGGACTGCTGACCCTGCATGACTCCACCCCTTCCCCCATTATCCTCTATGAATAACTTAAGGTAGAAAAACTACTTTGAAAAATAAAGTGTGGGGTCTTGTTCACTGAAGCTTGGTCTCTCCATGTCATTATTTCTCTTACCTTCTGGCTGAATTATTCAGCCTCCTCTCTCCACTAAATGTTCTCACTGAGCTATCCTCATTCTATTATCTAATTAAAACTATTGTGGACTTTTGGATCGCAGCCATTCTGACTGGCATGAAATGGTACCTCATAGTGGTTTTGATTTGGATTTCTCTGATAATGAGTGATATTGAACATCTTTTCATGTGTTTGTTAGCCATCTGTATGTCTTCTTTGGAGAAATGTCTATTTAGTTCTTTGGCCTATTTTTTGATTAGGTCATTTATTTTTCTGGAATTGAGCTGTAGGAGTTGCTTGTATATTTTTGAGATTAGTTGTTTGTCTGTTGCTTCATTTGTTATTATTTTCTCCCATTCTGAAGGCTGTCTTTTCACCTTGCTTATAGTTTCCTTTGTTGTGCAGAAGCTTTTAAGTTTGATTAGGTCCCATTTGCTTATTTTTGATTTTATTTCCGATATTCTGGGAGGTGGGTCATAGAGGATCCTGTTGTGATGTATGTCAGAGAGTGTTTTGCCTATGTTTTCCTCTAGGCGTTTTATGGTTTCTGGCCTTATATTTAGCTCTTTATCCATTTTGAGTTTATTTTTGTGTATGGTGTTAGAAAGTGTTCTAGTTTCATTCTTTTACAAGTGTTTGACCAGTTTTCCCAGCACCACTTGCTAAAGAGATTGTCTTTAATCCATTGTATGTTCTTGCCTCCTTTGTCGAAGATAAGGTGACCATATGTGCTTTGATTTATCTCTGGGCTTTCTATTTTGTTCCATTAATCTATATTTCTGTCTTTGTGCCAGTACCATACTGTCTTGATGACTGTGGCTTTGTAGTAGAGCCTGAAGTCAGGCAGGTTGATTCCTCTAGTTCCGTTCTTCTTTCTCAAGATAGCTTTGGCTATTCGAGGTTTTTTGTATTTCCATACAAATTGTGAAATTATTTGTTCTAGCTCTGTGAAGAATACCGTTGGTAGCTTGATGGGGATTGCATTGAATCTATAAATTGCTTTGGGTAGTATACTCATTTTCACTATATTGATTCTACCAATCCATGAACATGGTATATTTCTCCATCTATTAGTGTCCTCTTTGATTTCTTTCACCAGTATTTTATAGTTTTGTATATATAGGTCTTTAGTTTATTTAGGAAGATATATTCCTAAGTATTTTATTCTTTTCATTGCAATGGTGAATGGAATTGTTTCCTTAATTTCTCTTTCTATTTTCTCCTTATTAGTGTACAGGAATGCAAGGGATATCTGTGTGTTGATTTTATATCCTGCAACTTTACTAAATTCATTGATTAGTTCTATTAAATTTCTGGTGGAGTTTAGGGTTTTCTATATAGAGGATCATATCATCTGCAAACAGTGAGAGTTTTACTTCTTTTCCAATTTGGATTCCTTTTATTTCCTTTTCTGCTCTGATTGCTGTGGCCAAAACTTCCAAAACTATGTTGAATAGTAATGGTGAAAGTGGGCATCCTTGTCTTGTTCCTGACTTTAGAGGAAATGCTTTCAATTTGTCACCATTGAGGATAATGTTTGCTGTGGGTTTGTCATATATAGCTTTTATTATGTTGAGGTATGTTCCTTCTATTCCTGCTTTCTGGAGAGTTTTTATCATAAATGGATGTTGAAATTTGTCAAAGGCTTTCTCTGCATCTATTGAGATAATCATATGGTTTTTATTCTTCAGTTTGTTAATGTGGTGTATTACGTTGATTGATTTGCGGATATTGAAGAATCTTTGCATTCCTGGGATAAAGCCCACTTGGTCATGGTGTATGATCTTTTTAATGTGTTGTTGGATTCTGTTTGCTAGAATTTTGTTAAGGATTTTTGCATCTATGTTCATCAGTGATATTGGCCTGTAGTTTTCTTTTTTTGTGGGATCTTTGTCAGGTTTTGGTATTAGGGTGATGGTGGCCTCATAGAATGAGTTTGGAAGTTTGCCTTCCTCTGCAATTTTCTGGAACAGTTTGAGTAGGATAGGTGTTAGCGCTTCTCTAAATTTTTGGTAGAATTCAGCTGTGAAGCCGTCTGGGCCTGGGCTTTTGTTTGCTGGGAGATTTCTGATTACAGTTTCAATTTCCGTGCTTGTGATGGGTCTGTTAAGATTTTCTATTTCTTCCTGATCCAGTTTTGGAAAGTTGTACTTTTCTAAGAATTTGTCCATTTCTTCCACATTGTCCATTTTATTGCCATATAATTGCTGATAGTAGTCTCTTATGATCCTTTGTATTTCTGTGCTGTCTGTTGTGATCTCTCCATTTTCATTTCTAATTTTATTGATTTGATTTTCTCCCTTTGTTTCTTGATGAGTCTGGCTAGTGGTTTGTCAATTTTATTTACCCTTTCGAAGAACCAGCTTTTGGCTTTGTTGATTTTTGCTATGGTCTCTTTTGTTTCTTTTGCATTTATTTCTGCCCTAATTTTTAAGATTTCTTTCCTTCTACTAACCTTGGGGTGCTTCATTTCTTCCTTTTCTAGTTGCTTTAGGTGTAGAGTTAGGTTATTTATTTGGCTTTTTTCTTGTTTCTTGAGGTATGTCTGTATTGCTATGAACTTTCCCCTTAGGACTGCTTTTACAGTGTCCCACAGGTTTGGGGTTGTTGTGTTTTCATTTTCATTCGTTTCTATGCAGATTTTGATTTCTTTTTTGATTTCTTCTGTGATTTGTTGGTTATTCAGGAGTGTGTTGTTCAGACTCCATGTGTTGGAATTTTTAATAGTTTTTCTCCTGTTATTGAGATCTACTCTTACTGGATTGTGGTCAGAAAAGATGCTTGGAATGATTTCAATTTTTCTGAACTTACCAAGGCTAGATTTATGGCCCAGGATGTGGTCTACCCTGGAGAAGGTTCCGTGTGCGCTTGAGAAAAAGGTGAAATTCATTGTTTTGGGATGAAATGTCCTATAGATATCAATTAGGTCTAACTGGTCTATTGTATCGTTTAAAGTTTGTGTTTCTTTGCTAATTTTCTGTTTAGTTGATCTATCCATTGATGTGAGTGGGGTATTAAAGTCTCCCACTATTATTGTGTTATTGTTGATTTCTCCTTTCATACCTGTTAGTATTTGTCTTACATATTGCGGTGCTCCTATGCCAAATTCAGACTGAAATTGAAGAAAGTAGGGAAAACCACTAGACCATTCAGGTATGACCTAAATCAAATCCCTTATGATTATACAGTGGAAGTGAGAAATAGATTTAAGGGCCTAGATCTGATAGATAGAGTGCCTGATGAACTATGGAATGAGGTTCGTGACATTGTATAGGAGACAGGGATCAAGACCATCCCCATGGAAAAGAAATGCAAAAAAGCAAAATGGCTGTCTGGGGAGGCCTTACAAATAGCTATGAAAAGAAGAGAAGCGAAAAGCAAAGAAGAAAAAGAAAGATATAAACATCTGAATGCAGAGTTCCAAAGAATAGCAAGAAGAGATAAGAAAGCCTTCTTCAGCGATCAATGCAAAGAAATAGAGGAAAACAACAGAATGAGAAAGACTAGGGGTCTCTTCAAGAAAATCAGAGATACCAAAGGAACATTTCACACAAAGATGGGCTCGATAAAGGACAGAAATGGTATGGACCTAATAGAAGCAGAAGATATTAAGAAGAGGTGGCAAGAATACATAGAAGAACTGTACAAAAAAGAGTTTCATGACCGAGATAATCATGATGGTGTGATCACTGACCTAGAGCCAGACATCCTGGAATGTGAAGTCAAGTGGGCCCTAGAAAGCATCACTACGAACAAAGCTAGAGGAGGTGATGGAATTCCAGTGGAGCTATTCCAAATCTTGAAAGAGGATGCTGTGAAAGTGCTGCATTCAATATGCCAGCAAATCTGGAAAACTCAGCAGTGGACATGGGACTGGAAAAGGTCAGTTTTCATCCCAATCCAAAAGAAAGGCTATACCAAAGAATGCTCAAACTACCGCACAATTGCACTCATCTCACATGCTAGTAAAGTAATGCTCAAAATTCTCCAAGGCAGGCTTTAGCAATATGTGAACCGTGAACTTCCTGATGTTCAAGCTGGTTTTAGAAAAGGCAGAGGAACCAGAGATCAAATTGCCAACATCCGCTGGATCATGGAAAAAGCAAGAGAGTTCCAGAAAAACATATATTTCTGCTTTATTGACTATGCCAAAGCCTGTGACTGTGTAGATCACAATAAACTATGGAAAATTCTGAAAGAGATGGGAATATCAGACCACCTGATCTGCCTCTTGAGAAATCTGTATGCAGGTCAGGAGGAAACAGTTAGAATTGGTCATGGAACAACAGACTTGTTCCAAATAGGAAAAGGAGTACGTCAAGGCTGCATATTGTCACCATGTTTATTTAGCTTATATGCAGAGTACATCATGAGAAATGCTGGACTGGAAGAAACAGAAGTTGGAATCAAGATTGCTGGGAGAAATATCAATAACCTCAGATATGCAGATGATACCACCCTTATGGCAGAAAGTGAAGAGGGGCTAAAAAGCCTCTTGATGAAAGTGAAAGTGGAGAGTGAAAAGGTTGGCTTAAAGCTCAACATTCGGAAAACGAAGATCATGGCATCTGGTCCCATCACTACATGGGAAATAGATGGAGAAACAGTGGAAACAGTGTCAGACTTTATTTTTCTGGGCTCCAAAATCACTGCAGATGGTGACTTCAGCCATGAAATTAAAAGATGCTTACTCCTTGGAAGGAAAGTTATGATCAACCTAGATAACATATTCAAAAGCAGAGACATTACTTTGCCAACAAAGGTTCGCCTAGTCAACACTATGGTCTTTCCTGTGGTCATGTATGAATGTGAGAGCTGGACTGTGAAGAAGGCTGAATGTCGAAAAATTGATGCTTTTGAACTGTGGTGTTGGAGAAGATTCTTGAGAGTCCCTTGGACTGCAAGGAGATCCAACCGGTCCATTCTGAAGGAGATCAGCCCTGGGATTTCTTTGGAAGGAATGATGCTAAAGCTGAAACTCCAGTATTTTGGCCACCTCATGCGAAGTGTTGACTCATTGGAGAAGACTCTGATGCTGGGAGGGATTGGGGGCAGGAGGAGAAGGGGACGACAGAGGATGAGATGGCTGGATGGCATCACTGACTTGATGGATGTGAGTCTGATTGACCTCCGGGAGTTGGTGATGGACAGGGAGGCTTGGCATGCTGCGGTTCAGGGGGTCCCAAAGAGTCGGACACGACTGAGCGACTGATCTGATCTGATCTATGTTGGGTGCATATATATTTATAATTGTTATATCTTCTTGGATTGATCATTTGATCATTGTGTAGTGACCTTCTTTGTCTCTTTTCACAGCCTTTGTTTTAAAGTCTATTTTATCTGATATGAGTATTGCTACTCCTGCTTTCTTTTGGTCCTTATTTGCATGGAAAATCTTTTTCCAGCCCTTCACTTTCAGTCTGTATGTGTCCCCCGTTTTGAGGTGTGTCTCTTGCAGACAACATATGTAGGGGTCTTTTTTTTGTATCCATTCAGCCAGTCTCTGTCTTTTGGTTGGGGCATTCAACACATTTACATTTAAGGTAATTATTGATAAATATGATCTTGTTGCCAGAGAGGGTGCGGAGAAAAGGGAACACTCTTACACTGTTGGTGGGAGTGCAAACTAGTATAGCCACTATGGAGAATAGTCTGGAGATTCCTCAAAAACCTGGGACTAGAACTGCCTTATGATCCAGCAATCCCACTGCTGGGCATACACACTGAGAAAACCAGAATTGAAAAAGACACGTATACCCCAATGTTCATAGCAGCACTGTTTACAATAGCCAGGACTTGGAAGCACCCTAGATGTCCATCCACAGATGAATGGATAAGCAAGCTGTGGTACATATACACAATGGAGTATTACTCAGCCATTAAAAAGAATACATTTGAATCAGTTCTAAGGAGATGGATGGAACTGGAGCTTATTATACAGAGTGAAGTAATCCAGAAAGAAAAACACAAATACAGAATACTAACGCATATATATGGAATTTAGAAAGATGATAACAATAATCCTGTTTACGAGACAGCAAAAGAGACACTGATGTATAGAACAGACTTTTGGACTCTGGGTCCGGGAGAGGGCGGGATGATTTGGGAGAATAGCATTGAAATATTTATAGTCTCATATCTGAAACGAGTCGCCAGTCCAGGTACGATGCCCGATAACGGATGCCTGGTGCTGGTGCACTGGGACGACCTAGAGGGATGGTATGGGGAGGGAGGAGGGAGGAGGGTTCAGGATGGGGAGCACGTGTATACTGGTGGCGGATCCATCTCGATGTATGGTAAAAGCAATACAATATTGTAAAATTTAGCAAAATACAATTTAATTAAAAAAATTAAAAAAAATAAAGATAAACAACTGCCAAAAAAAAAAAAAAAGAACAAATAAATAAATAAAACATTGAATTGAAAAATAAATAAATAAATAAAAATAAAACTATTGTATCCTGATCCTCACCGGCGTTGTCTACACCTAGAACTCCCTGGATCCTCCAGGGCTGGACCTCAGCATTATATAGCAATTCTGCTGCTGCTGCTAAGTCGCTTCAGTTGGTGTCTGACTCTGTGAGACACTGTAGATGGCAGCCCACCAGGCTCCCCTGTCCCTGGGATTCTCCAGGCAAGAACACTGGAGTGGTTTTCCATTTCCTTCTCCAATGCATGAAAGTGAAAAGTGAAGTCACTCAGTCGTGTCCAACCCTCAGCGACCCCATGGACTGCAGCTTTCTAGGCTCCTCCTTCCATGGGATTTTCCAGGCAAGAGAACTGGAGTGGGGTGCCATTGCCTATTTATAACATTTTAGCATATACTAGAAACACTAATTCATCAATGTTGTACACTATTTGAGAGCTCTGACAGAGTCAGCAAATAATTAGAAAGCACATGTAGTCTTACTGGATGAAAATTGAGAATGTGATATTTATGTTAAAATAAAGTATAACAGTTTATACTGTCTAGTTGTATGTTCATAATTATAATAAAAGCTATTTGTTTGAGTCATTAGACTTCACATAAATTGGTTGCAACCTGGGGACCAAAATTTTATGACTTGCTTGAATTATTATTCTATAGTTAGTACTGACTGCTTAAATGAATCAGTGAATCATAAAAATGTAGGGCTGGGAGCCATCTCAAAGTCACCTTTGCCAACCGTGCAGAAGCAATCGAAACAAATGGAGTCTATCTGATGGCTATCTGTCTTGTCATTAAAAATTTCCCTTAAGAGAAATTTACCAATCTCCCTGGGTACATGGCTCTGAGGTCTGATTGGCCTGATTACCTTGAAACTAAGTCTGTTTTTTGACTAAAAAAATGTCAAAATATATTTAAAAGCTTTTTGGAAAGCTTGTTTCTTCACTCCTTTATATTCAGTATAACACTGAAAATAAAAAAGAGAATGGAGCATACAGGATGTTTAGGGCAATGAAAATACTCTGTAAGATACTGGAATCATGGGTGGATGTCATTCGAATTTTGTCCAAACCCACAGAATGTACAACACCAAGAATGAGCCTTAAGGTAAACTATAGATTGTAGGTGGTTAGGATGTCAGTGTAGGTTCATCAATTGTGACAAATATACTTCTCTGGTAAGTGATATTGATAACAGAGGAGGCTCTTCGTGTGTGGAGGCTGGGGGTACAGAAACCTCTGTAGCTTCTTTTAAAATTTGCCATGAACCTAAAACTGTTCTAAAAAAATGTATTTTTAAAAATGAGAGAGACTTTTTGTCTTTGCTTAAGGTCATCTCCATGTATATACACCATGCCCTCCATTCAATTCTTTCCTCCTTTCTCTCACATTGTATCTCTCCCCAAATTCCTTCCAACCACATTTTCTTCTCTGGCTATTTTATAGTCAAGTTTTTCTAGTCTCCAAAACAACCTTTCCTTAACCTATGGTAATCTTTAAAAGCTATAAGTCCTATCTATACTTTAGAGTTAATCACACCTTTATCTACTAAATTGTTCTAGAGATTGTTCGACTCTTGGCGGCCCCATAGACTGGAACCTGCCAGGCTATTCTACCCATGGGATTTCCCAGGAAAGAATACTGGAGTGGCCATTTCCTTCTCCAGGTGATCTTCCTGATCCAGGGATAAAACTGATGACTCTTGCATCTTCTGCATTGGCAGGCTGCATTCATTTCCCTAATATCCATCCTAATTCTTAATTCTTTCTTATTTGGATCATTATTCACTCATTAAACAATCCTTTCTGAATTCTATTATGTTCCAAAAACCAATGGTAGCTGGAAGAAAAATGAGATAGATAATCACAGGTGAGAGGTAGCAAAAGCAAGGTTTGTTGTCATGATTCTGTTACAATTTTTTTTCTTTAGAGATCATTAATAATAGTATAATTGTTATGTCTAGCAGGCTTTATTCAGTGCACTGACTTGGTCTTTTTGGAAGATGTGACCTAATTGACTCTTTCTTGACAATTTTTCCTGCATTGTTTCCATGAATGTAAGTCTTGCATGGACTGCAGGAAGCATTTTGGCACACTGCATGCATGAGACAAAAATAAAGTAGCTAATACAAAACACTTTGACTCAATTCCTTATCTGTACTGCTTTTGACATCTAGATTTTTTTTGCAAAATGACAACATCAGATGGTCTGTCTCTTGACACAACTCTACTGCCTAGACAAGCTCTCAACTTGAATCTCAAATGATTCCCTTTATATTTTTATGATACTTCACAATTTAAACTTGTCTGTCGTTCTTCGATCTTATGAATCTCTAGGACATATGGCCACAGAATTACCTTTAAAGACATTAGTGGTCATGTCATTTACTTGCCTAACATTTAAATATTTATCCAGTACCAAGAGGCTGTACTGTTGTCATTCTGTTCTGGATGACATACTGAGAGATGCCAGACAAGCTGAAACATTGACCCCACTATTGTGTAAAAACTGCATAATCTTCAATGCATACTTATATATTTTTATTCTTAATAACTTTAGAAGAATTTGTGAAGGCAAAAAGTAGTAAACAGAACCAGATTAAGAATGTGATTAATGAGCTCTTAATGAGAGGCCATAATAAAAACTTGCAAGTTAAACAGAAAAAAAAAAAAATGACTTTCTATATATAATTTTTCCCTTTCTGACTTAAAATTACATATTTTCACCTCTCTTCACACCCTCAGTAAACAGAGAGAATGTTGGTATGCACAAACATATACATGCTAACACACACAAACAATAGCTCAGTGACAACAAGGATAAAGTCTTGTTCACTCCTCTCTACCAAGATATAGCCCCATGGTTGGCATGTATTAAATTATTAATGGCTTTAGATTGCATGGATATATAAAGGAAACAAATGATGTCATTGCATATATCTTCTCAGTACTTTGACAAAAGTTGATAGTTTAGAAGAATGCTATCTATACAGCCCCTAGATTGTATAGAATATTGGATGATATCTATGCAACTGAGTACTATTAATGTTGCAGATATGCAGGTCCAAACTAGAAACAGAGCTCTTATTTAAATTCTCTTGGGCGAAGTAAAAATTGGACTCAAGATCAGACAATATTCCAATTATTCTGTTAAATGGCATGGATAAGTTTTATTTCTACATGAGATATCCACCATCTCCTTTCCAGTCAAATTATTAGTTGTGATTTCTTTGGTATTTTAAGTTCCAGCTCACATGTCCTCACTCAGTTGTCTATTTAGATCATTCCTATGGATTTTTTTTTTTTTTTTTTTTGCCTGTGCTATAGATAAATTAATAGCTGCTTGAATTTGCAAAGCCATTTTTTTTCTTAGCTTCATCACTTCTTGGTTGTGTTAATATAAAAAGTTTTTTTAAACCATATTTTTATCTGCAAATTTGAATATTTCCTTCTCTAGGTAAGAGTGATTGCAGGTGTTTTTGATTGACAGTCTGCATGTGGATGCTTCAGGTGCTGTGCAGGGGAGAAAACTGTGCCATGTGGTTTCCAGATTATTGTTAAAAATATATCTTCAAAATCTTTTCTTTCCCAAAACTATGAGAAATAGTATTGATAATGACATTCCTAAACTTCTGCAAGTACTGCAGCTTTGAACAATTTGACAAAGGAGGCAAGAATATACAATGAATTAAAGACAATCTCTTTAACAAGTGGTGCTGGGAAAACTGGTCAAACACTTGTAAAAGAATGAAACTAGAACACTTTCTAACATCATACACAAAAATAAACTCAAAATGGATTAAAGATCTAAATGTAAGACCAGAAACCATAAAACTCCTAGAGGAAAACATAGGCAAAACACTCTCTGACATACATCACAGCAGGATCCTCTATGACCCACCTCCCAGAATATCGGAAATAAAATCAAGAATAAACAAATGGGACCTAATCAAACTTAAAAGCTTCTGCACAACAAAGGAAACTATAAGCAAGGTGAAAAGACAGCCTTCAGAATGGGAGAAAATAATAGCAAATGAAGCAACACACAAACAACTAAGCTCAAAAATATGCAAGCAACTTCTACAGCTCAATCCCAGAAAAATAAATGACCCAATAAAAAAATGGGCCAAAGAACTAAATAGACATTCCTCCAAAGAAGGCATACAGATGGCTAACAAACACATGAAAAGATGCTCAACATCACTCATTATCAGAGAAATGCAAATCAAAACCACTATGAGGTACCATTTCACACCAGTCAGAATGGCTGCAATCCAAAAGTCCACAAGCAATTAATGCTGGAGAGGGTGTGGAGGAAAGGGAACCCTCTTACACTGTTGGTGGGAATGCAAACTAATACAGCCACTTTGGAGAACAGTATGGAGATTCCTCGAAAAACTGGGAATAGAACTGCCTTATGATCCAGCAATCCCACTGCTGGGCATACACACTGAGAAAACCAGAATTGAAAGAGACAGGTGTACCCCAGTGTTCATAGCAGCACTGTTTACAATAGCCAGGACTTGGAAGCAACCTAGATGTCCATCCACAGATGAATGGATAAGCAAGCTGTGGTACATATACACAATGGAGTATTACTCAGCCATTAAAAACAATGCATTTGAATCAGTTCTAATGAGGTGGATGGAACTGGAGCCTATTATACAGAGTGAAGTAATCCAGAAAGAAAAACACAAATACAGTATACTAACACATATATATGGAATTTAGAAAGATGGTAACAATAACCCTGTTTACGAGACAGCAAAAGAGACACTAATGTATATAACAAACTTTTGGACTCTGGGAGAGGGAGAGGGTGGGATGATTTGAGAGAATAGCATTGAAATATGTATAATATCATATCTGAAATGAGTCGCCAGTCCAGGTACGATGCCTGATAATGGATGCCTGAGGCTGGTGCACTGGGACAACCCAGAGGGATGGTATGGGGAGGGAGGAGGGAGGAGGGTTCAGGATGGGGAACACATGTATACTTGTGGCAGATCCATCTTGAGGTATGGCAAAAGCAATACAATATTGTAAAATTAAGCAAAATAAAATTTAATTTAAAAAAAATGTATGCAAATAGATTTTGGACAGAAAGGTCTATTTTGGGCATCTGCTCTCATCTCCAAGAGTTGACTGTTTTCACTGATAAGGATGCATCAGTAGAAAGCCTACACAATATCTTAACAATGGAAATTACATCAAACATGTACTTAAACTAAGTTTTTCCATTACCAAATTGTATCTTAAGAGTATGAATGAAAGAGATAAGAATCAAAGATGACTGCAAAAAAAGTTGAATAAATTCTTTTACTACATTTATGCTCTAGACTCCGTGATAGGGTATCTTTCCATGACTTCATATAATGTAGCACTTACATATCACATCAGAATAAGTTCCTTTCAAGTATACATTTGAAGAACAGATCATGGATTCAGCAACTTTTTTTTTTTTTTTTTGAGGATGTTGTGCACATCAATTTGAAGGCATTTCTAAAACAAGAAAACAGCTTTGAGCGCTTGCCTGCATGTTCAGTATGTCAGATCTACTTTCCAGCTAGGTGTTTGGACAGGTGTGCGTATGTGTGTGTTTGATATTATAATACAAGAGTATTATGTCAACATCTGAAAAGAGACTCAGAAGATTAAACAAAATGTTATATATATACACACACATATATATACATACATATGTATATGATATTATCAGTGAATGATGAAGGTACAGTTATTTTATAGTTGCTTTATTATTAAAATATTATAGTTTTAACTGAAAATTAATATGTATTCCATTTTAAAAAATAATTGGGATGATTTACAAATATTTCTTTGCAGTCTGGATTTTCAAACAGAAACTAAAAAGAAAACAAGAAAAGAATTAATAACAGAAGGGAACTTCCCAATCCAGGGACTGAACGTGGGTCTCCTGCATTGGAGGCTGATTCTTTACCATTTCAGCTACCAGGAAAGTCAACAGGAACAGACAAGAGGTAAAATTATGAAAGCAGAGAAGAATATTCTCTCACATTTTTACTGTTAACTTTAAGTTTTCTTTTATGTATTTCTGTAAACCCTGGCCTTTTCCCCAAAGACTATAATTTATTTCTCTAAATTTTCATGGTATTATTGTTAACCAAGTTAAAACATGAGGATTTATAAAGCAATTGTAAGCTTAAAGCTTTTGTGCTCTAAAAATTTAACTGCAAAAAATTTATGCATCAGAGCAAACACACATGCAATGCTATTTGTCCACATCTACTTAATTCCTTGTGAATCTTCCCAAGTGATTCTTTGAGGCAATAACTTGAAGAAGCCATGGGAGGGACTTCCCTGGTGTTCCAGAGGTTAAGAATCATGGAGTTTCAGCTTCAACATCAGTTCTTCCAATGAACACCAAGGACTGATTTCCTTTAGGATGGTTAGATCTCCTTGCAGTCCAAGTGACTCTGATGAGTCTTCTCTAGCACCACAGTTCAAAGCATCAATTCTTCGGTGCTCAGCTTTCTATATAGTCCAACTCTCACATCCATACATGACTACTGGAAAAAACCATAGCCTTTACTAGACGGACCTTTGTTGGCAAAGTAATGTCTCTGCTTTTTAATATGCTGTCTAGGTTTATTTTCCTATCTAGGCTTCCTTTCCTTTTAAGGAGTAAGTGTCTTCTAATTTCATGGCTGCAATCACCATCTGCAGTGATTTTGGAGCCCACAAAAAGAAAGTCAGCCACTGTTTCCACTATTTTCTCATTCACTTGCCATGAAGTGATGGGACCGGATGCCATGATCTTTATTTTTTGAAGGCTGAGCTTTAAGTCAATTTTTCATGCTCCTCTTTCACTGTCATCAAGAGGCTCTTTAGTTCCTCTTCACTTTCTGCCATAAGGGTGGCATCATCTGCATATCTGAGATTATTGATATTTCTTCAAGCAATCTTGATTCCACCTGGTGCTTCTTTCAGCCCCGCGTTTCTCATGATGTACTCTGCATAAAAGTTAAATAAGCAGAGTGACAATATACAGCTCTGATGGACTCCTTTTCCAATTTGAAACCAGTCTGTTGTTCCATGTCCAGTTCTAACTGTTGCTTCCTGTCCTTCATACAAATTTCTCAAGAGGCAAGTCAGGTGGTCTGGTATTCCCATCCGTTTCAGAATTTTCCACAGTTTATTGTGATCCACACAATCAAAGGCTTTGGCAAGTCAATGAAGCAGAAGTAGATTTTTTTTGGAACTCTCTTTTTTTTTCAATGATCTAGCAAATGTTGGCAATTTGTAGAATCTCTATTTTTTTCTAAAACCTTATCTGAAACATTTTAACTCTATTTAACTTTTCTTCAAGTTTTCCTTTTATCTTATCAAATTGGGTCTGTAATTTACATGCAGGCTCAGTTCACAAATAATTTTAATTTTTTCCACAATGAGCAAATACAAACAAAATCTAACCAGTCAAGAAATAAGGTTGTCATTTTGGGAGGTAAGTGGGTATGTGGTTATGAAATGTCAATATGAGGTATTCTTTGGGGATGGAAATGTTTAGTATCTTGAATGTATCAAAATCTATATACTAGTTGTGTTTTGTTCCAATACTTCTGCCAGATATTGTTTTGGGAGGACCTCCATAAAGTTTATAGGGATCTCTCCTTACTACTTAACACTGCAAGTGAATCTACAAGAATTTTAAAAGTTTCCAAAAAATAAAAATTAAAAAAAAAAAAGCTCCAATAATACTATGCTACTGTGACATCAGATCAGATCAGATCAGTCGCTCAGTCATGTCCGACTCTGCAACCACATGAATCACAGCACGCCAGGCCTCCCTGTCCACCACCAACTCCCGGAGGTCACTGAGACTCACATCCATTGAGTCAGTGATGCCATCCAGCCATCTCATCCTCTGTCATCCCCTTCCCCTCTTGCCCTCAATCCCTCTCAGCATCAGAGTCTGCTCCCATGAGTCAACACTTCGCATGAGGTGGTCAAAGTACTGGAGTTTCAGCTTTAGCATCATTCCTTCCAAAGAAATCCCAGGGCTGATCTCCCTCAGAATGGGTTGGTTGGATCTCCTTGCAGTCCAAGGGACTCTCAAAAGTCTTCTTCAACACCACAGTTCAAAAGCATCAATTCTTCTGTGCTCAGCCTTCTTCACAGTCCAGCTCTCACATCCATACATGAGCACAGGAAAAACCATAGCCTTGACTAGACGAACCTTTGTTGGCAAAGTAATGTCTCTGCTTTTGTATATGTGATCTAGGTTCCTTCCAAGGAGCAAGCGTATTTTAATTTCATGGCTGCAGTCACCATCTGCAGTGATTTTGGAGCCCAGAAAAATAAAGTCTGATGCTCTTTCCACTGTTTCCCCATCTATTTCCCATGTAGTGATGGGACTAGATGCCATGATCTTCATTTTCTGAATGTTGAGCTTTAAGCCAACTTTTTCACTCTCCACTTTCACCTTCATCAAGAGGCTATTGAATTCCTCTTCACTTTCTGCCATAAGGGTGGTGTCATCTGCATATCTGAGGTTATTGATATTTCTCCTGGCAATCTTGATTCCAGCTTGTGTTTCTTCCAGTCCAGCGTTTCTCATGATGTACTCCACATATAAGTTGAATAAACAGGGTGACAATATAGAGCCTTGACGTACTCCTTTTCCTATTTGGAACCAGTGTGTTGTTCCATGACCAGTTCTAACTGTTGCTTCCTGACCTGCATACAGATTTATCAAGAGGCAGATCAGGTGGTCTGGTATTCCCATCTCTTTCAGAAATGTCCACAGTTTATTGTGATCTCCACAGTCAAAGACTTTGGCATAGTCAATAAAGCAGAAATAGATGTTTTGCTGGAACTCTCTTGCTTTTTCCATGATCCAGCGGATGTTGGCAATTTGGCCTCTGGTTCCTCTGCCTTTTCTAAAACCAGCTTGAACATCAGGAAGTTCACGGTTCATATATTGCTGAAGCCTGGCTTGGAGAATTTTGAGCATTACTTTACTAGCGTGTGAGATGAGTGCAATTGTGCGGAAGTTTGAGCATTCTTTGGCATTGCCTTTCTTTGGGATTGGGATGAAAACTGACCTTTTCCAATCTTGTGGCCACTGCTGAGTTTTCCAAATTTGCTGGCATATTGAGTGTAGCACTTTCACAGCATCATCTTTCAGGACTTGGAATAGCTCCACTGGAATTCCATCACCTCCACTAGCTTTGTTCGTAGTGATGCTTTCTAAGGCCCACTTGACTTCACATTCCAGGATGTCTGGCTCTAGTTCAGTGATCACACCATCGTAATTATCTGGGTGGTGAAGATCTTTTTTATATAGTTCTTCTGTGTATTCTTTCCACCTCTTCTTAATATCTTCTGCTTCTGTTAGGTCTGTACCATTTCTGTCCTTTATTGAGCCCATCTTTGTGTGAAATGTTCCTTTGGTATCTCTGATTTTCTTGAAGAGATCCCCAGTCTTTCGCATTCTGTTGTTTTCCTCTATTTCTTTGCATTGATCGCTGAAGAAGGCTTTCTTAACTCTTCTTGCTAGTTTTTGGAGCTCTGTATTCAGATGCTTATATCTTTATATCTTTCCTTTTCTCCTTTGCTTTTCATTTCTCTTCTTTTCATAGCTATTTGTAAGGCCTCCCCAGACAGCCATTTTGCTTTTTTGCATTTCTTTTCCATGGAGATGGTCTTGATACCTGTCTCCTGTACAATGTCACAAACCTCATTCCATAGTTCATCAGGCACTCTATCTATCAGATCTAGGCCCTTAAATCTATTTCTCACTGTCACATAATACTCCTTAAAACATAATTGGTTTGCATCATTCATTAACTGAGTCATCTTCTCCTTACCATGTAGAAGCTAAATACATACTAGCATACACACATGCATTTATTTCTGGGTTTTCTAATTAACCCCAAAGATCTGCCTTTCTATCTTGTTGTTGATGTCATATTTAGTTTTTCATTACAACTACATATTGTGTTAAATATAGGAGTAATGGAACTTGTTTCCAACTTGAAATCTTTCTTGTTCTTAGTTATATAAATACTTAATCTTTTAAAAATTGTTATAGGAATATAGTTGATTTATAATATTGTGTTAGTTTCTGCTGTACAGCAAAGTGAGTCAGTTATGCATATATATATCCACTCTGTTAAAAATTCCATTCCCATATAGGACATTACAGAATATTGAATAGAATCCTCTATGCTATTCAGAAGGTTCTTATTAGTTATCTATTTTATATATAGTAGTGTGTTTATTTCAATCCCAATCTCCCACTTTATCCCTCCTCTCCTTTCCTCTTGGTAACCATAAGTTTGTTTTCTACATGTATACACTTCAATAACGACAACTAATATTTCTGATCCAGAACACCCATGCATATATTGTGAGTAAGGTTCAGTTCAGTTCAGTCACTCAGTAGTGTCCCACTCTTTATGACCCCATGAACTGCTGAGTAAGGTTAATAACAATAAATATTAATAAAAGCATTCATTCTATGTGCCTGCAAATGCATCTGGAATCTGGATCATAAACACCTTTCCTGGTTCTTTCTTTCCTTTAAAATTAGTGTTCCTTTTTCCTGTAATTGGACTTGTGTTGAGAGAATAAAAATCTAGAATGGTGCTGGGCACAAGTGATACAGAAATGATTGGGATGTGGTTTCTTTAAATAATTTAACATGTTCTAGTGCGAGACAGTCATGCTAACAAATAAGTGCCAAAAAGTTCCTCAGTCCCTGGTATTGATAGCAAGTATTTAGGAGGAAGTAAGAACACATGGAGGAGGAAGTAAGAACACATGGAGGTGGAAATAAAATTAGACTTAATCTTGATGGGGATGAAAAGGCCTTATACACCCATACACTGAACAAACATACTTTAACTTGTTCAGTATCATGCACTGTTTTAGCTTTTAGCAGTCTGCTTGATGAAAGGGTCAAAAAGTAGCTTTAACTAAGTGGTATGACAGGTTCCAAATAGGAAAAGGAGTACGTCAAGGCTGCATGTTGTCACCATGTTTATTTAACTTATATGCAGAGTACATCATGAGAAATGCTGGACTGGAAGAAACAGAAGTTGGAATCAAGATTGCCGGGAGAAATATCAATAACCTCAGATGTGCAGATGACACCACTCTTATGGCAGAAAGTGAAGAGGGGCTAAAAAGCCTCTTGATGAAAGTGAAAGTGGAGAGTGAAAGGGTTGGCTTAAAGCTCAACATTCAGAAAACATAGATCATGGCATCTGGTCCCATCACTGCATGGGAAATAGATGGAGAAACAGTGGAAACAGTGTCAGACTTTGTTTTTCTGGGCTCCAAAATCACTGCAGATGGTGACTGCAGCCATGAAATTAAAAGACGCTTACTCCTTGGAAGGAAAGTTATGACCAACCTAGATAGCATATTCAAAAGCAGAGACATTACTTTACCAACAAAGTTTCGCTTAGTCAAGGCTATGGTCTTTCCTGTGGTCATGTATGGATGTGAGAGCTGGACTGTGAGGAAGGCTGAACGCCGAAGAATTGATGCTTTTGAACTGTGGTGTTGGAGAAGACTCTTGAGAGTCCCTTGGACTGCAAGAAGATCCAACCAGTCCATTCTAAAGGAGATCAATCCTGGAATTTCTTTGGAAGGAATGATGCTAAAGCTGAAACTCCAGTATTTTGGCCACCTCATGCGAAGAGTTGACTCATTGGAGAAGACTGATGCTGGGAGGGATTGAGGGCAGGAGGAGAAGGGGACGACAGAGGATGAGATGGCTGGATGGCATCACTGACTTGATGGATGCGAGTCTGAGTGACCTCCGGGAGCTGGTGATGGACAGGGAGGCCTGGCGTGCTGCAGTTCATGGGGTCGCAAAGAGTCGGACACGACTGAGCGACTGATCTGATCTGATCTGATGACAGGAGCAGACACAAGGCTGTGTGTGAAAGATGGACAGATAAATATTTAGGAAGCAGAATTTTCAGGACTCAGTATCAGCTAGAATGATGGACATAGAGAAAAACAAGTTTAAGATGAGTATCTTTTCTGGTTTAGATGATTAGAAGAATGGAAAGGGTGCTAAGTTGCTGTCCGACTTAGTCGTATCCAACTTCTTTTTGATCATATAGACTGTAGCACACCAGGTTCCTCTGTCCATGGGATTCTCCAGGCAAGAATATTGGAGTGGATTGCCATTTCCTTTTCCAGGGGATCTTCCTGACCCAAGGATCAAACTCATGTCTCTTTTGTCTCCTGCATTGGCAGGCAGGTTCTTTAGCACAAGTGCCGTATGAATAGCAGTGTCATTTAAAAGAAAAATATACAAGTAATTGGCTTTAGGTTTAGAGCTCAGAAGAGAGATCAGGGCTTGTGATAAGGATTTTTCTAGCGTAACCATACAGATGTTTCCCCAAAGTCCCATATTTTCCCCTACTCCTTTTCTTTCACATTCAAGGCAGATATAAAGACATCAATTATTCCTACTGATCAGGAACATAGAATAAAAATCCTTAGTCTTAGCCCTCCAGATAACACTATGAAATTATTAAATTTGACAGATAAGATAAAACCAATTATTTTTCCCTTTTCAAGGTAAAGGAATGATTTTAATAACTGTTGGGCAAATATAACTAGTGGAAATGTCAGAGAACCTAAATCAAAATTTAAAGCATAGTAAAATTAGAATTGTGAGGTAAGGAAGAAGTACTATAGATCAAAAATAAGTAAAAGCACAGACTTGACTCATATTGTAATAATATGAATCATTATACACTGTAGTTAAAATCAAATCATGCACTCTTAGTATTATGAGAAAAAATATTAAGACAGGTGTCAGTACTGTTTTGTGACTATAGTCTTTTCAAAAGATTACATTCTACTTAAAAAACATGATGCTTTGTATATTGCAAAAATTAAGAACGTAATTTTTCTAGCAAAGAAGAATGCTTTTACTGAGCACCATGTAAATAACACTGTGTTAGTTAAGGCTCTTCAGAGAAACCGAACCTGTGACATCTACATCTACATCCGTGCATGCTGTCACTTCAGTCATGTGCAAATCTTTTCAACTCTATGGACTGTAACCTACCAGGCTCTTCTCTCCATGGGATTCTTCAGGCGAGAATACTGGAGTGTGTTGCCTTGCCCTCCTCCAAAGGGTCTTCTCGACCCAGGGATCAAACCCATTTCTCTTATGTCTCCCGAATTGGCAGGCAGGTTCTTTACCATTAGTGCCACCTGAGAAGCCCCATCTACATCCGTATCTGTGTCTATATGTACAATAAAGAGATCTGTTTCAAGGAATCAGGCGATTATGGAGAATGACAAAGGACAGGTCAGTAGATTGGAATCTTTTAGACAGGAGCTGATGCTGCAAACATAAGAAAGAATTTCTCTTCTTTCAAAACAGAAAACAAACAAAAAAGCAACTCAATTTTTACTTATAAAGCCTTTCAGCCAATTGGATGAAGCCCACTTACATTATCTAACCAGATACATGGTCCAAGGCAGACCAAATATAGCTCCCAGATGAAATGAGGATCAATACTCTCCTTGCCAGTTGAACCCTTTCTTCTGCAGAGTTGGAAAAAAGTCAGCAGTAAGAACTGGTTTGCTTTTCCCAAGCCCCTCATCAATTTCTACAGAGGGAAAATGGAAGAGCAGAGATGGAGCCATGTTTGAACTCAGAAGCACAAACTTTTAAAGATGTTTGGCTTTTTTCTAATGCCTCACAGACATAATCTGTTTGGGTTTTTTTTTTTCCTATTCTGATGGCTATTTCATTAAATATAAACACTGTTTTATTTCTTAAGGTGAAAAATACTGCTAAAATTGAGCACAAGTCAGTACAAAGACACAACATTTATCTGTGTTAAAGATTTTGAACTGTTTTAAGAGTATCCCAAAGGAAGATAGGAAACAAGAAGGGTAATAGAAAGAATGAATAAGGCAATGCAGAAAGAAAACTATATATTTCCAGCTAATTGATTTATTCAATTCTCTTTATAAATTTCAAAGCTATAATCAAAGAGCAAATGTTATGTGTTTTGGCATAGTGCTTAAGTTGTTAAGAATAGGCAAAAACTGCTTTTCATCTTGTTAATTGAGAAATTTATTGTTTAAATAATTCTCTCTCAGGATTAAAAAAATTATAAAATATTGTACATTAAGTAGGATAAAAGGAATAGA
Source organism: Tragelaphus eurycerus (assembly GCA_935064755.1). Classification (NCBI taxonomy): domain Eukaryota; kingdom Metazoa; phylum Chordata; class Mammalia; order Artiodactyla; family Bovidae; genus Tragelaphus; species Tragelaphus eurycerus. The sequence continues at coordinate 11,823,412 of CAKXYN010000004.1, forward strand.
TTAGAACAGGTGATAAGAAGGAAAAAGACTAAAAATGAAAACTGAGGCACTAATAATCATAATAAACATTTTAATTACTCTATCATGTTGAATAATTGAATATCTTAGCACACTTGGCACATTTTATATCAACAAAAGTGATATCACAAAAGTGATAAAATACATATTATCCATATTTCTAAGCATTCCATGGAACACCTTAAAGAAACTCCTCGCTAGGGAAGTTTGACGACCTACATGTTTGATACAAACAACAGAAAGCCTCCAAACAAAAACTGCTATGAAACTGACACCATTAGAAAGTCCATATTTGACTTATAAAACAGTATGAAGTATCTACCGGTTACTGTTTCTACATCATTTATGTAAGTTACTTAATAGAGTTTGAACCTATATAATAAACCATTCATAAATGGCAACCCACTCCAGTACTCTTGCCTGGAAAATTCCATAGTTGGAGGAGGCTCCTGGTAGGCTGCAGTCTATGGGGTCACTAAAAGTCGGACACGACTGAGCAACTTCACTTTCACTTTTCACTTTCATGAATTGGAGAAGGAAATGGTAACCCACTCCAGTGTTCTTGCCTGGAGAATCCCAGGGACGGGGGAGCCTGGTGGGCTGCCATCTATGGGGTTGCACAGATTCGAACACTACTGACGCGACTTAGCAGCAACAGCAGCAACATATATCAAGCAGGATGTAATAAATAATTGTTGAGGATTTTGAGGACAACTAAACCAACTATATTTTATAAAATTTTATAAAGCCAAAACAAACTACAGGGAAAACTTAATTTCTAGTTGGTTTTTACAAATTAACCCTTAAAATATAATTATTTTTGGTAGATTTCAGTATCACTTTGAGGATGATGTAAAATTAACACTTCGACAATATTGAAGAGAGAATATTTGCATTTTGTGCTAAAGAAATATACTTGAAGAAGACTTGCGATTCAAAATTTATATAATTCAAAGCTTATTTTTCTCCAGAGGAATGAAATATATGAGAGCATATGAATCCATATTCTTTCTGAATGCGTGTGGGAATTAAGTACCCCAGAGCACATGAATCCATACAATTTCTGTGCCGATAATGGTATGGACCTTGCATCCATATTACCAGTTTTTAAAACATTCTTGCCTGCTTACATATAGGTTTTAAAATTATAAGTATTTCTGCTGTAATGTCCTTTTTAAAAAATGTTGTATTACCTCAACATTTTGTAAAGTATCCAATTCCAAATTAACCTCAGAGTGCAGCACATTATTTACTTGAGCTTTTAAAAATTTTTGGCAGGATTTTGTCATATCTAATGATTTTAGGAATGATTTTTATTAGTGATGCTAACAATAATAAATAATGAATGCTTGGATAACATTAAGGAGGGATATGAAGATATTTTAAATTGCAAAAATTAGGTAAGAGTAAAATAATTTCACAATAGGCATGGAAAATTGCTAAAACAAACAAACAAAAAAAAAAAAAAAAAACAGTGCATTTAATAGAAAAATTGTAGTCAAGATACTGAAGTTGCTGTAGATATGTGTTTTCCTGGAATAAGTAGATCTGCCACCTGGACATGGCTAAAACAAAATTCTTTTTTCGTTGACTTTGAAGTTATGCAATTCTTGAATTTTTATAATTTGCATGTCTTATATTATTTCTTTAATTGTGCATTAAATGGAATTGTTAGGTAGTTAGAATAATAAAAAAGTTATGCAATTCTTGAATTTTTATAATTTGCATGTCTTATATTATTTCTTTAATTGTGCATTAAATGGAATTGTTAGGTAGTTAGAATAAGAATAAGCCAAAATAGCGGTGGCTAAAAGACAGAGAAAGGAAAAGCCTGCAAAAATAGAACAAAGGAAGGTCTGAAAACCAGATTGAGAACCTCAGGTGAAAAAAACAGCCCTCCTGGCTAGCCCAACTTACACAGGGCAGGCTCAAGGAGAGGAGAAAAAAACATATAAAAAGAGAAGCCAAAATTGGGCCTCTGGCCTCTCTTCTCTTTGGTTTCTTTTGTCGGCCTGCCTTCACACCTAAGGATGTATTTTCCTTTGCTTGACAAATAAAACTGTGCTGTAACATTTGTCCATCCATCGCTTCAAATTTTTGCTGTAGTGAGACAGAAGCAAGGAAATTACAAACTCCCTCGACATACATGGTGCTGTTTCTCGGATTTAACCTGGCTGAAACAACCTGGGCTCGGCCTCCATGAGGCAGAGGCCAAGCACAGCAGAAGTCCAACTGTGCAAAAGCTCCCGTGGTGGAAGATGAACGTGAGGAAAACCCGGCGCAGTGGAAGTGACAGGAAGCCCAGCGTGCTGGAAACCAAGACAGCAAAAACAAACTTGACAGAAAGTTCATGTGGCTCAGTTTCAGATACCAGAAGACATCTGGTTAAGGTTGGAGGTCCTCTCTTCTATGACTGGAAGGACATATGACTAACAAAATCTTAATTCCTTTACAATCTCTCATTTCTTGTTTCCTGAACTCCCAGCAAACAGGTTAGCAGCAGTGGGTGCAATTGAAGAACTCTGGCAAGGGCTACTTAGTAGCTGTTGCCCAAGCAGGAGGGGGTTCTTCTGTCCTTAATCTTCTTTGTGCCAATGATCAGGCCTACAAAAATGGTTAGCACAGGTCAGGTATTTAGCAGATTTTCTGGCAGGTTATGAAGGGGATTCCTGGGAATGCTTTCCCCATTGCTTTTTCCTCCCATCCTTCACCTTCTCTCTCCCAGACTTGAGCCTGGCCAAAACCCACAGTGCCTGACTTCAGGTCTAATGAAGCTCAGGCTTTTGATGTCTCATTGCAAAAATTCAATGAGAGACATAGCAATAGGTAGATCAGATCAGATCAGTCACTCAGTCGTGCCGATTCTTTGTGACCGCATGAACCGCAGCACGCCAGGCCTCCCTGTCCATCACCAACTCCCAGAGGTCACTCATACTCACATCCATCGAGTCAGTGAAGCAATCTAGCCATCTCATCCTCTGTCGTCCCCTGCTCCTATTGCCCCCAATCCCTCCCAGCATCAGAGCCTTCTCCAATGAGTCAACTCTTCGCATGAGGTGCCCAAAATACTGGAGTTTCAGCTTTAGCATCATTCCTTCCAAAGAAATCCCAGGATTGATCTCCTTCAGAATGGACTGGTTGGATCTTCTTGCAGTCCAAGGGACTCTCAAGAGTCTTCTCCAACACCACAGTTAAAAAGCATCAATTCTTCGGCGCTCAGCCTTCTTCACAGTCCAGCTCTCACATCCATACATGACCACGGGAAAGACCATAGCCTTGACTAGGCGAACCTTTGTTGGCAAAGTGATGTCTCTGCTTTTGAATATGCTATCTAGGTTGGTCATAACTTTCCTTCCAAGGAGTAAGCGTTTTTAATTACACGGCTGCAGTCACCATCGCAGTGACTTTGGAGCCCAGAAAAATAAAGTCTGACACTGTTTCCCAATCTATTTCCCATGTAGTGATGGGACCAGATGCCATGATCTTCGTTTTCTGAATGTTGAGCTTTAAACCTACCTTTTCACTCTCCACTTTCACTTCCATCAAGAGGCTATTTAGTTCCTCTTCACTTTCTGCCATAAGGGTGGTGTCATCTGCATATCTGAGGTTATTGATGTTTCTCCCGGCAATCTTGATTCCAGCTTGTGTTTCTTCCAGTCCAGCATTTCTCATGATGTACTCTGCATATAAGTTAAATAAACATGGTGACAATATGCAGCCTTGACGTACTCCTTATCCTATTTGGAACCAGTCTGTTGTTCCATGACCAGTTCTAACTGTTGCTTCCTGACCTGCATACAGATTTCTCAAGAGGCAGATCAGGTGGTCTGGTATTCCCATCTCTTTCAGAATTTTCCACGGTTCATTGTGATCTACACAGTCAAAGGCTTTGGCATAGTCAATAAAGCAGAAATAGATGGTTTTCTGGAACTCTCTTGCTTTTTCCATGATCCAGCAGATGTTGGCAATTTGATCTCTGGTTCCTCTGCCTTTTCTAAAACCAGCTTGAACATCAGAAAGTTCACAGTTCACATATTGCTGAAGCCTGACTTGGAGAATTTTGAGCATTACTTAACTAGTGTGTGAGATGAGTGCAATTGTGTGGTAGTTTGAGCACTCTTGGCATTGCCTTTCTTTGGGATTGGAATGAAAACTGACCTTTTCCAATCTTGTGGCCACTGCTGAGTTTTCCAAATTTGCTGGCATATTGAGTGTAGCACTTTCACAGCATCATCTTTCAGGATTTGGAATAGCTCCACTGGAATTCCATCACCTCCACTAGCTTTGTTCCTAGTGATGCTTTCTAAGGCCCACTTGACTTCACATTCCAGGATGTCTGGCTCTAGGTCAGTGATCACACCATCATGATTATCTGGGTCATGAAGCTCTTTTTGTACAGTTCTTCTGTGTATTCCTGCCACCTCTTCTTAATATCTTCTGCTTCTGTTAAGTCCATACCATTTCTGTCCTTTATCAGGCAGGAAATGTTCCTTTGGTATCTCTGATTTTCTTGAAGAGATCCCCAGTCTTTCCCATTCTGTTATTTTCCTCTATTTTTTTGCATTGATCGCTGAAGAAGGCTTTCTTATCTCTTCTTGCTATTCTTTGGAACTCTGCATTCAGATGTTTATATCTTTCCTTTTCTCCTTTGCTTTTCACTTCTCTTCTTTTCACAGCTCTTTGCAAGGCCTCCCCAGACAGCCATTTTGCTTTTTTGCATTTTTTTTCCATGGGGATGGTCTTGATCCCTGTCTCCTGTACAATGTCACGAACCTCATTCCATAGTTCATCAGGCACTCTATCTATCAGATCTAGGCCCTTAAATCTATTTCTCACTTCTACTGTATAATCATAAGGGATTTGATTTAGGTCATACCTGAATGGTCTAGTGGTTTTCCCTACTTTCTTCAATTTCAGTCTGAATTTGGCAATAAGGAATTCATGATCTGAGCCACAGTCAATTCCTGCTCTTGTTTTTGTTGATTGTATAGAGCTTCTCCATCTTTGGCTACAAAGAATATAATCGATCTGATTTTGGTGTTGACCATCTGGTGATGTCCATGCATAGAGTCTTCTCTTGTGTTGTTGGAAGAGGGTATTTGCTATGACCAGTCCATTTTCTTGGAAAAACTCTGTTAGTCTTTGCCCTGCTTCATTCCATAATCCAAGGCCAAATTTGCCTGTTACTCCAGGTGTTTCTTGACTTCCTACTTTTGCATTCCAGTCCCCCTATATTGAAAAGGACATCTTTTTTTGGTGTTCGTTCTAAAAGGTCTTGTAAGTCTTCATAGAACCATTCAACTTCAGCTTCTTCAGCGTTACTGGTTGGGGCATAGACTTGGATTACTGTAACATTGAACGGTTTGCCTTGGAAACGAACAGAGATCATTCTGTCGTTTTTGAGATTGCATCCAAGTACTGCATTTCGGACTCTTTTGTTGACCATGATGGCACTCCATTTCTTCTGAGGGATTCCTGCCCGCAGTAATAGATATAATGGTCCTCTGAGTTAAAGTCACCCATTCCAGTCCATTTTAGTTCATTAATTCCTAGAATGTCAACATTCACTCTTGCCATCTCCTGCTTGACCACTTTCAATTTGCCTTGATTCATGGACCTGACATTCCAGGTTCCTATGCAATATTGCTCTTTACAGCATTGGACTTTGCTTCCATCACCAGACACATCTACAGCTGGGTATTCTTTCTGCTTTGGTTCCATCCCTTCATTCTTTCTGAAGTTATTTCTCCACTGATCCCCAGTAGCATATTGGGCCCCTACTGACCTGGGGAGTTTCTCTTTCAGTACCCTATCATTTTGCCCCTTCATACCTTTCATGGGGTTCTCAAGGCAAGAATACTGAAGTGGTTTGCCATTCCCTTCTCCAGCGGACCACACCCCGTCAGATCTCTCCACCATGACCTGCCCAACCTGGGTTGGCCCACAGGCATGGCTTAATTTCATTGAGTTAGACAAGGCTGTGGTCCTGGTGTGATTAGATTGACTAGTTTTCTGTGAGTATGGTTTCAGTGTATTTGCCCTCTGATGCCCTCTTGCAAGACCGACCGTCTTACTTGGGTTTCTTTTACCTTGGGCGTGGGGTATCTCTTCCCGGCTGCTCTAGCAAAGCACAGCCATGGCACCATACCTTGGATGAGGGGTCTCTCCTCACCGCCACCCTTCCTGACCTCGGTCGTGGGGTAGCTCCTCTCGGCGGTGCTTAGTGCGCCGGTCCTCACCACCGTCCTTCCTTGGTCGTGGGGTAGCTCCTCTCTGCCGCGCTCTCAGTGTGCCGCCGTGCAGCCGGCGAGGCGCTCTCAGTGCGCTGCTCGTGTGTAGGCCAGGTGCTCTCAGTAATAGGTAAGAGGTGGATTTGTTTGGATTCAAAGAAAGGCACACTCCAAAAGAGTGTGGGCCATCACAGAGGGGAGTGCATGGGCCATGGAATGTGATGAGGTTAGTTTTCCCTAGCTGGGTAATTTCATATGCTAATGAGGAGGATCATTCCAACAACTGGGGAATCAGACACTCCACTTCTCAGTCTTTTGACAGTGCTTGAACTGTCCTTTCAGAATTTTCCATAGTTTATTGTGATCTACACAGTCAAAGGCTTTGGCATAGTCAATAAAGCAGAAATAGATATTTTTCTGGAACTCTCTTGCTTTTTCCATTATCCAGCGGATGTTGGCAATTTGATCTCTGGTTCCTCTGCCTTTTCTAAAACCAGCTTGAACATCAGGAAGTTCACAGTTCACATATTGTTGAAGCCTGGCTTGGAGAATTTTGAGCATTACTTTACTAGCGTGTGAGATGAGTGCAATTGTGAGGTACTTTGAGCATTCTTTGGCATTGCTTTTCTTTGGGATTGGGATGAAAACTGACCTTTTCCAATCTTGTGGCCACTGCTGAGATTTCCAAATTTGCTGGCTTATTGAGTGAAGCACTTTCACAGCATCATCTTTCAGGATTTGGAATAGCTCCACTGGAATTTCATCACCTCCACTAGCTTTGTTCATAGTGATGCTTTCTAAGGCGCACTTGACTTCACATTCCAGGATGTCTGGCTCTAGGTCAGTGATCACACCATCATGATTATCTGGGTCATGAAGCTCTTTTTTGTACAGTTCTTCTGTGTATTCTTTCCACCTCTTCTTAATATCTTCTGCTTCTGTTAGGTCCATACTATTTCTGTCCTTTATCGAGCCCAGCTTTGCATGAAATATTCCTTTGGTATCTCTGATTTTCTTGAAGAGATCCCTAGTCTTTCCCATTCTGTTGTTTTCCTCTATTTCTTTGCATTGATCACTGAAGAAGGCTTTCTTATCTCTTCTTGCTATTCTTTGGAACTCTGCATTTAGATGTTTATATCTTTCCTTTTCTCCTTTGCTTTTCACTTCTCTTCTTTTCACAGCTAAAGCCTTTGACTGTGTAGATCATAACAAACTATGGAAAATTCTGAAAGAGATGGGAATACCAGACCACCTGATCTGCCTCTTGAGAAATCTGTATGCAGGTCAGGAAGCAACAGTTAGAACTGGTCATGGAACAACAGACTGATTCCAAATAGGAAAAGGAGTACGTCAAGGCTGCATATTGTCACCATGTTTACTTAACTTATATGCAGAATACATCATGAGAAATGCTGGACTGGAAGAAACACAAGTTGGAATCAAGATTGCTGGGAGAAATATCAATAACCTCAGATATGCAGATGACACCACTCTTATGGCAGAAAGGAAGAGGAACTAAAAAGCCTCTTGATGAAAGTGAAAGTGGAGAGTGAAAAGGTTGGCTTAAAGCTCAATATTCAGAAAACGAAGATCATGGCATCTGGTCCCATCACTACATGGGAAATAGATGGAGAAACAGTGGAAACAGTGTCAGACTTTATTTTTCTGGGCTCCAAAATCACTGCAAATGGTGACCACAGCCATGAAATTAAAAGACGCTTACTCCTTGGAAGGAAAGTTATGACCAACCTAGATAGCATATTCAAAAGCAGAGACATTACTTTGACAACAAAAGTTCGCCTAGTCAAGGCTATAGTCTTTCCCGTGGTCATGTATGGATGTGAGAGCTGGACTGTGAAGAAGGCTGAGCACCGAAGAATTGATGCTTTTGAACTGTGGTGTTGGAGAAGACTCTTGAGAGTCCCTTGGACTGCAAGGAGATCCAACCAGTCCATTCTGAAGGAGATCAGCCCTGGAATTTCTTTGGAAGGAATGATGCTAAAGCTGAAACTCCAGTATTTTGGCCACCTCATGCGAAGAGTTGACTCATTGGAGAAGACTCTGATGCTGGGAGAGATTGAGGGCAGGAGGAGAAGGGGACGACAGAGGATGAGATGGCTGGATGGCATCACTGACTCGATGGATGCGAGTCTGAGTGACCTCCGGGAGCTGGTGATGGACAGGGAGGCCTGGCGTGCTGGGGTTCATGGGGTCGCAAAGAGTTGGACACGACTGAGCGACTGATTTGATCTGATCTGAACTGTCCTGGCTCCTCTAGGTGTGTCATTTAGCTTACAGATTAAGGATCAAGATTTAGTTGAATTTGACTTATCATCTTGGACCAATTTGATTTTAATCCTTTTATGTTATGCCCTTGGACAATGTCATTCTTTCAAAAGTTGTACCCAGCTCTCTTCCCTCCTGTTTCATGCTCTTTTCCTAAGCCTTATTGTGCCCACAGTGTTGCCTCTACAATCCTCCAGAGGGACAACCAGCAAATAGCTGGCCCTTGGGAGAGAAATACTGTAAAATATCAAATCTCTCTAGATATTCAGGCCTTCAACTTCCATGTTTCCTACAACTGTTCAATAACAGCATCTCTCAGTGAACCAGCTAGGGCAGGTGACAGGCACACAATGCTTGTTAGAAGTCCATCTGTTGGTGTCATCCCTTCAAGGGCAACTGGGCTTCCAGGGATAATATTTGCCACTTTGGGAGTTAGCCCTGCAGGCTGTTTGGGCCCAAAACCTTACCACGCTTCTAAAGTTACAAACATACCCCTGAATCAAATCATCACTCCACTTTTATGGAACATCTAGTATTTTGCCTCTTATCATGTTCTTAAGCCACTTTACTAACTCTTACAACCAGGACCCTGCCCCCTTGTAGGCAACATTGCTTTACCCCGCTTATGATTAAATAATAAGAGTATTATTAAAATACTCTTAATGCCTCTAACAGACTTCCCTAGTGGCTCAGACAGTAAAGCCTCTGTCTACAATGTGAGAGACCTGGGTTCTATCCCTGGGTTGGGAAGATCCCCTGGAGAAGGAAATGGCAACCCACTCCAGTACTCTTGCCTTGAAAATCCCTTGAATGGAGGACCTTGGTGCAGGCTACTGTCCATGGGGTCACAAAGAGTCAGGCACGACTGAGCGACTTCACTTTCTTTCACTTCACTAATGCCTCTAACAGGACCTGATAACCCACTCCTTTTTCATTACTTCTGCTATTAATGAAAGTGGGTCTATGACAATGAAATGTTTTCCATTGGAAACACCCTAAACTGCTCCTACGGAGGACCAGGAAAGGAAAATCAGTGACTTACATTCCTTCAGAGCAATAATAGGATAAGTCTTATGGCTGTTTCACCAGGTTCACAGTCTCAGGGCACAGACTTGGATTGCTTTACATCATGATATCTTCCCATCCATTGTAGACAAACCAACAATGAGTTAAGATTACAACCCCTTGATCCTACCCAGCGCTGGTCATTCTGGAGACCTTGAGGATGCCCAACTCCAGCCTGGGGGTCCTAGGAGGTCAACCTCCCTCAACTTGCCTAGGGATCTTGTCCCTAGGAGGTTGTCCCACCTCCATCTGCTCAGGGTTCTGCCAGTGTGGGGATCCCAGGAGGTCAACCTGCCTTGACCTGCCTAGGGATCTTGTCCTTGGAAGGTTGTCACACCTCAACATGCTTGAGGATCCACCAGTCCAGGGGTCCCAAGAGGTCAACATGTCTTGACCTGCCCAGGGACCAAATTCTTGGGAAATTGACCTGCCTTGACTCGCCTGGGGATTCAATCTCCAGGAGGCTGTCATGCCTCAGGCTGCCTGGGGATCTGCACCCTGACCCAGAGACACCCAGCTTTCAGGTTGCAACAGTACTGGGTAGAATAAGCTTCAGAAAGACTCATCCTTAAGAAGCCCACTCATAAAAATAGAAGGAAGCCTATTAGTTGTGGGACTATGCCCAGGTCTCAGCAAAACTTAGGGGCCCTACAAGAACCCCATTGCCTTTTAGGAAAGGCTAAAAGAGGCCTTCCAAAAGCTTATCAATCTGAACTTAGACTCTTATGAGGTGATTTTAAAGGACAAATTCTTGTCCCAATGTGCATTAGACATCAGGATAAAGTTACAACAGCTACAGCAGCAGGACTCTGCTGCCTCTTTAGATGAGATGGTCTAAACAGCCACCAATACCTTTTATAACAGAGAACAAGAGAGGGAAGCCAAGGCCCAGGAAAGGGAGAAAAGGTACAAGACAAGTCATGCCCCAAAGTTGGCCACCCTCCAGGGAAGCCCTATGGCAAACCCTGAGTCCTTGAAGGACAAGGTATGAGACAAAATGCCTAATCTGTAGACAGGTGAGGCATTGGGCTAAAGAGTGTCCAAACCATAACAAGTCTCCTAAAATGGCTTGCAACAAATGCTATCGATTGGGACATTTGGTGGCACTTTGCCCTGGGGACCTAAGAGCCTCAAGGTCAAGCACCAAACCTTCCCTTGGGATGGTTCAACAGAACTGGAGCGGCCCACTCCAGCCAGCCTGCCTGTCACGGGACTGGAGCCAAGGGTGCAATTGGATATGGCAGGTAGGTCCGAGAATTTCTTGGTTGACACAGGGGCTACTTACTCTGTACCGATCTCCCACTCTGGAGCCTTCTCCTCCCAAACCTGTACCATTTTGTGTGCTACAGGAAAAACAATTACAAAAAGATTCACCTGAGCACGTCTTTGTTGCTGGGATGGACAAATATTTTCCCACGTTTCTGGTGTTCCCTGAGGGTCCTACTCCCTTACTAGGAAGAGATATACCCACTAAACTGGTGACCACCTTTGTGATGGGAAGCTTTTCAGCCCTAGAGCCCTACAACTTCTGGTTACTGCTGAGGAACCCACTACACCTTCTCCAATTGGAAGGACCAAAAAGTATGGGAGGACAAAATTAACCCTCAGTTGTAGGACCAGGGAATCCTGGATGAGTCCACCAAGCTTACCGAGATCCCATTTGGTTTCCAAACTGGAAATAATACCCCCTCAGGAGAGAAGCTCTGGAAGTACTACAGCCTCTATTAAATAAATTCCTTGCTTGTGGGCTATTGGTCCCCACCAATTCGCCATGTAACACCCTAATTCTCCCTATAAAAAATAAGGACAGGACCTGGTGAATGGTTCAAGATCTCCAGATCATAAATGAATCTGTAGTTCCCCTCCATCCCACAGCAGCCAATCTCTATGTAATCTTGGGAGAAATCCCACCCAGTGGCAAATGGTTTACAGTCCTGGATCTCAAAAATGCATTCTTTTGCATACCACTGGTTAAAGAATCCCAATATTCACTTGTGAGGTTCTTAAACCAGCCATCCTCCTGCCTACCTCCAAGGGCTCTCTCCCCTTTCACTCTTGCCTAGAAACTTGGACCACTGGACAAAACCCTAAGAGAGATTGTCAGAAGATTCTATGACCAATCCTGAAGAAATCTGGTACACTGATGGAAACAGCTGTGTCTTGGATGGAAAAAGAAAAGATGGATATGCAGTAGTCTCCAATTTTGAGACCATAGAGGCTAAACTTTTGCCACCAGGTACTTCAGCCCAATTAGCTGAGCTCATAGCCCTGACTCGAGCTTTAGAGCTGGGAAAAGGGAAAAAGAGGAGCCATTAACACTGATTCCAACTATGTCTTTCTGGTGCCACATGCACATGCTTCTATTTGGAAACAGGCCAATTCACCACCTGCGGATCCCCAATCAAATATAGTGATCAAATCTTTAGGCTCTTGGAGGCAGTCTATCTGCCCACTGAGGTTTCAGTCTCCCATTGTAAAGGACACCAAAAAGGGAGCACAGAAGTGGCGCGAGGAAACCAAGCAGCTGTTCAGGCAGGTAAGAGAGCAGCATTACAGAACAATGACTTAATAGGGGTTGAGATCTTAGTTCCACATGCTAACTTGCCAGAAATTCCTTAAATGGCAATCCACTCTTGCTTGGAAAATCCAATGGACAGAGGAGCCTGGTAGGCAATAGTCCATGGGATCACAAAGAGTTAGACATGACTAAGTGAGTTCACTTTCTTTCTTTCCTTCATATACTGAAGATGATACTATTAAAGCTAAAAGTGAGGGCTTGCAAGATCATATAGGGGTGGTTCCAAAGGAGGAACTCCTTTTTCTGCCTGGGAACTTCATTGGAAGTTGGTTAACTTCCTACAGGCCTCCACTTATTTAGGGGAGAAAGCTCTCCAAAGATTACTAGAAAGGTGCTTCAGAGGAACAGGCCTCCAAATGACTATAAAGCAAGTGGTCTCCTCTTGTTCCACTTGTCAATTAAACAACACTCAAGGAGCTTGAAGACCCCAGCTGGCCCAGCCTGTCCAACGACATGGGACCTACCCAGGAGAGGAAAAACAGATGGAGTTCACCCAGATGCCAGTTTATCAAGGGTATAAATACCTTGAGATTTTATACTATATTTTCACTATATTTTAGTCATGATAGATATACTCACAGGATGGATTGAAGGCTTTCCCACTGGGACTGAGAAAGCTGAGGAGGTGATTTAAAAAATTGCTTCATAAATGATTCCAAGATTTGGCCTGCCCAGGTCACTACAAAGTGACAATGGGACATCATTTACTGCTAAGGTCACCAAGGGGTCTCTAAAGCATTCAGATCAGATAAGATCAGTCGCTCAGTCGTGTCCGACTCTTTGCAACCCCATGAATCGCAGCACGCCGTGCCTCCCTGTCCATCACCAACTCCCAGAGGTAATTCAGACTCACATCCATCGAGTCAGTGATGCCATCCAGCCTAAAGCATTGGGCATTACTTATTATCTCTATTGTGCCTGGAGACCTCAGTCTTCAGGAAAAATAGAAAAAGCCAACCAATTCTTAAAATCAGCAATAAATAAGATAACCCATGAAACCTCCCTGGGAAGGAAGCAGGCTTTACCAATATCTCTCCTCCTCACCCATATTGCCCCTAAGGAACAGGTTGGTCTTAGTCCTTATGAGATGATAAATGGGAGACTTTTTGTTTATGTCAATGATCTCTACTTAGATCCAGAGGCTCAGACCCTCTGGTCTTATACCATGGCCATTGGACAATTTCAACAAGACATATCTTGTGAGATGTCAACCAGGACTCAAACGATTCTAAAGAGGCACCACTATATGCTCCATATATTCAAGTCCTAATTAAAGTCTGGAAAGATGGGTCCCCAAAGGCTCAAGTCCAGCCCATATGGAAGGGCTCCTATTCGGTAATACTTTCTACCACCAGAGCAGTTGTAACAGGACACGACTCCTGGTTGCACTACTCATGAGTCAAGCCATGGAAGAAAACAAAAGAGGGCACCCAATACAACTGTGAACCCCTGGGAGGTCTCAGATACCTACTCAGGATTACAAATGAGTGCCATTCTAATGAACACCCCCAAAATTAAGTCTCTGGGGATAAGATTTCTCAGTACAGCTCTAAAGAGCCAACACAGTTTGGAAGTGGGGTGTACTCCAAAATTGACAGGAGATAGATCTCTTGGTCACTGAACAAGGAGGGACTAGAGACATCTTGAATGAGACATGTTGTTTCTGGGTAAATAGGTCCAGGCCTAGATCTGATAGTTAGTGCCTGATGAACTATGGACTGAGGTTGGTGACATTGTACAGAAGACAGGGATCAAGACAGTCCCCATGGAAAAGAAATGCAAAAAAGTAAAATGGCTGTCTGGGGAGGCCTTACAAATTGCTGTGAAAAGAAGAGAAGCAAAAAGCAAAGGAGAAAAGGAAAGATATAAGCATCTGAATGTACAGATCCAAAGAATAGCAAGGAGAGATAAGAAAGCCTTCCTCAGTGATCAATGCAAAGAAATCAAGGAAAACAACAGAATGGGAAAGACTAGACATCTCTTCAAGAAAATTGGAGATACCAAAGAAATATTTCATGCAGAGATGGGCTCGATAAAGGACAGAAATGGTATGGACCTAACAGAAGCAGAAGATATTAAGAAGAGGTGGCAAGAATACACACAAGAACTGTACAAAAAAGATCTTCACGACCCAGATAATCATGGTGGTGTGATCACTGACCTAGAGCCAGACATCCTGGAATGTGAAGTCAAGTGCGCCTTAGAAAGCATCACTACGAACAAAGCTGGTGGAGGTGATGCAATACCAGTTGAGCTATTTCAAGTTGTGAAAGATGATGCTGTGAAACTGCTGCACTCAATATGCCAGCAAATTTGGAAAACTCGGCAGTGGCCACAGGACTGGAAAAGGTCAGTTTTCATTCCAATCCCAAAGAAAGGCAATGCCAAAGATTGCTCAAACTACCACACAATTGCACTCATCTCACACACTATTAAAGTAATGCTCAAAATTCTCCAAGCCAGGCTTCAGCAATATGTGAACTGTGAACTTCCTGATGTTCAAGCTGGTTTTAGAAAAGGCAGAGGAACCACAGATCAAATTGCCAACATCCGCTGGATCATGGAAAAAGCAAGAGAGTTTCAGAAAAACATCTAGTTCTGCTTTTTTTGACTATGCCAAAGCCTTTGACTGTGTGGATCACAATAAACTGTGGAAAATTCTTCAAGAGATGGGAATACCAGACCACCTGACGTGCCTCTTGAGAGATCTGTATGCAGATCAGGAAGCAACAGTTAGAACTGGTCATGGAACCAAAAACTGGTTCCAAATAGGAAAATGAGTACGTCAAGGCTGCATATTGTCACCCTGTTTATTTAACTTATATGCAAAGTACATCATGAGAAACGCTGGACTGGAAGAAACACAAGCAGGAATCAAGGTTGCTGGGAGAAATATCAATAACCTCAGATATGCAGATGACACCACCCTTATGGCAGAAAGTGAAGAGGAACTAAAAAGCCTCTTGATAAAAGTGAAAGTGGAGAGTGAAAAGGTTGGCTTAAAGCTCAACATTCAGAAAACGAAGATCATGGCATCTGGTCCCATCACTTCATGGGAAATAGATGGGGAAACAGTGGAAACAGTGTCAGACTTTATTTTTCTGGGCTCCAACATCACTGCAGATGGTGACTTCAGCCATGAAATTAAAAGACGCTTACTCCTTGGAAGGAAAGTTATGACCAACCTAGATAGCATATTCAAAAGCAGAGACATTACTTTGCCAACAAATTTTCGTCTAGTCAAGGCTGTGGTTTTTCCTGTGGTCATGTATGGATGTGAAATTTGGACTATGCAGAAGGCTGAACGCTGAATAATTGATGCTTTTGAACTATGGTGTTGGAGAAGACTCTTGAAAGTCCCTTGGACTGCAAGGACATCCAACCAGTCCATTCTGAAGGAGATCAGCCCTGGGATTTCTTTGGAAGGAATGATGCTATAGCTGAAACTCCAGTACTTTGGCCACCTCATGTGAAGAGTTGACTCATTGGAAAAGACTCTGATGCTGGGAGGGATTGGGGGCAGGAGGAGAAGGGGTCGACAGAAGATGAGATGTCTGGATGGCATCACTGACTCGATGGATGTGAGTCTGAGTGACCTCCGAGAGTTGGTGATGGACAGGGAGGCCTGGTGTGCTGCGATTCATGGGATCGCAAAGAGTCGGACACGACTGAGCGACTGAACTGAACTAAACTGAAGTTAAAGGAAGTTCAGAGTCTTCAATAAATTCGTTCAGATCATACAGGATATCAAAGAATAAGTTGGGGCATTCTCGGGGTGTCTAAAATCTCTATTTGGAAGATCCTTCTCCTGGCTAGTGGGAATTTGGAGTTGGTTAACCCACATCTAAGAAGCGTTGGCTGCACGGGTGCAGGAGGGCTTAGAGGAGCCACTCCACATTCAAGGTCGGGGGGTTGGCAGTGAGGAGATATCCCTCGTCCAAAGTAAGGAGCAGCGGCTTTGCTTTGCTGGAACAGCCATGAAGAGATACTCCACGTGCAAGGAAAGACAAACCCAAGTAAGATGGTAAGTGTTGCGAGAGGGCATCAGAGGGCAGACACAGTGAAACCATACTCACAGAAAACTAGTCAATCTAATCACACACACCACTGCCTGGTCGAATTCACTGAAACTAAGCCATGCCTGCAGGGCAACCTAAGATGGGAGGTCATGGTGGAGAGGTCTGACAGAATGTGGTCCACTGGAGAAGGGAATAGCAAACCACTTCAGTATTCTTGCTTTGGGAATCCCATGAACAGTATGAAAAGGCAAAATGATACGATACTGAAAGAGGAACTCTGCAGGTCGGTAGTTGCCCAATATGCTACTGGAGATCAGTGGACAAATAACTCCAGAAAGAATGAAGAAATGGAGCCAAAGCAAAAACAATACCCAACTATGGATGTGACTGTGATAAAAACAGGGTCCGATGCTGTAAACAGTAATATTGCACAGGGACATGGAATGTTCAGTCCATGAATCAAGGCAAATTGGAAATGGTCAAACAGGAGATGGCAAGAGTGAACGTCAACATTCTAGGAATCAGAGAACTAAAATGTACTAGAATGTGTGAATTTAACTCAGATGACCATTATATCTACTACTGTGGACAGGAATCCCTCAGAAGAAAAGGAGTAACCATCATGGTCACCAAAAAATTCTGACGCAGCACTTGGATGCAATCTCAAAAATGACAGAATGATCTGTTTGTTTCCAAGGCAAACTATTAAACATCACAGTAATCCAAGTCTATGCCCCAACCAGTAACGCTGAAGGAGCTGAAGTTGAACGGGTCTTTGAAGACCTACAAGACCTTTTAGAACTAACACCCAAAAAAGATGTCTTTTTCATTATAGGGGACTGGAATGCAAAAGTAGGAAGCCAAGAAACACGTGGAGTAACAGACAAATTTAGCTTTGGAGTACAGAATGAAGCAGGGGAAAGGCTCATAGAATTTTGCCAAGAGAACTCACTGGTCATAACACACACCCTCTTCCAAGAACACAAGAGAAGACTCTATACATGGACATCACCAGATGGTCAACACCGAAATCAGATTGATTATATTCTTTGCAGCCAAAGATGGAAAAGCTCTATACAATCAGCAAAAATCAGATCATGAGCTCCTTATTGTCAAATTCAGACTGAAATTGAAGAAAGTAGGGAAAACCACTATACCATTAAGGTATGACCTAAATCACATCCCTTATGATTATACAGTGGAAGTGAGAAATAGATTTAAGGAACTAGATCTGATAGTTAGAGTGCCTGATGAACTATGGAGGGAGGTTCATGACATTGTACAGGAGACAGAAAACAAGATCATCCCCACAAAAAGAAATGAAAAAAAAAAAAAATTGGCTGTCTGGGGAAGCCTTACAACTAGCTATGAAAAGAAGAGAAGTGAAAAGCAAAAGAGAAAAGGAAAGATATAAACATCTGAATGTGCAGTTCCAAAGAGTAGCAAGGAGAGATAAGAAAGCCTTCCTCAGTGATCAATGCAAAGAAATCGAGGAAAACAACAGAATGGGAGAGACTAGGTTTTTCTTCAAGAAAATTAGAGATACCAAGGGAATATTTCATGCAAAGATGGACTCGAAAAAGGACAGAAATGGTATGGACCTAAGAGAAGCAGAAGATATTAAGAAGAGATGGCAAGAATACACAGAAGAACTGTACAAAAAAGATCTTCACAACCCAGATAATCATGATGGTATGATCACAGACCTAGAGTCAGACATCCTGGAATGTGAAGTCAAGTGGGCCTTAGAAAGCTTCACTATGAACAAAAACTAGTGAAGGTGATGCAATTCCAGTTGAGCTATTTCAAATCATGAAACATGATGCTGTGAAAATGCTTCACTCAATAGGCCAGCAACTTTTGAAAACTCAACAGTGAGGGGGATCCCGGCGGAGGAGGGAGCAGCACGCTGAGTTCCGCAGCGGTGCGCGGAGCCGAGCGCCCAGGGCTGCGCCTCCCGCTGGTGGGGCCCAGCACTTCGGGCTCCCATTTAAAAAAAAAAAAAGAAAAGAAAACTCAACAGTGGCCACAGGACTGGAAAAAGTCAGTTTTCATTCCAGTCCCAAAAAAGGCAATGCCAAAGAATGCTCAATCTATAACACAATTGCACTCATCTCAAACACTAGTAAAGTAATGCTCAAAATTCTCCAAGCCAGGCTTCAGCAATACATGAACTGTGAGCTTCAAGAAGTTCCAGCTGGTTTTAGAAAAGGTAGAGGAACCAGAGATCAAATTGCCAACATCTGCTGGATCACGGAAAAATCAAGAGAGCTCCAGAAAAATATCTATTCCTGCTTTATTGACTATGCCAAAGCCTTTGACTGTGTGGATCACAATAAACTGTGGAAAATTCTGAAAGAGATGGGAATACCAGATTATCTGACCTGCTTCTTGATAAATCTTTATGCAGGTCAGGAAGCACTAGTTAGAACTGGACATGGAACAACACACTGGTTCCAAATAGGAAAAGGAGTATGTCAAGGCTGTATATTGTCACTCTGCTTAATTAAATTCTATGCAGAGTACATCATGAGAAACTCTGGCTTGGAAGAAACACAAGCTGGAATCAGGATTGCCAGGAGAAATATCAATAACCTCAGATATGCAGATGACACCACCCTTATGGCAGAAAGTGAAGAAGAGCTAAGGAGCCTCTTTATGAAAGTGAAGGAAGAGTGAAAAAGTTGGCTTAAAACTCAACATTCAGAAAATGAAAATCATGGCATCTGGTCCCATCACTTCATGGGAAATAGATGGGGAAACAGTGGAAAGATTGTCAGACTTTATTTTTTGAAGCTCCAAAATCACTGCAGATGGTGACTGTAGCCATGAAATTAAAAGACACTTACCCCTTAGAAGGAAAGTTATGACCAACCTAGATAGCATATTCAAAAGCACACACATTACTTTGCCCACAAATGTCCATCTAGTCAAGGCTATGGTTTTTCCAGTGATCATGTATGGATGTGAAAGTTGGACTGTGAAGAAAGCTGAGCATCGAAGAACTGATGCTTTTGAACTGTGGTATCGGAGAAGACTCTTGAAAGTCCCTTCAACTGCAAGGAGATCCAACCAGTCTGTCCTAAAGGAGATCATTCCTGGGTGTTATTTGGAAGGACTGATGCAAAAACTGAAACTCCAGTACGTTGGCCACCTCTTTCGATGAGTTGACTTATTGGAAAAGACTCTAATGGTGGGAGGGATTGGGGCAGGAGGAGAAGGGGACGACAGAAGATAAGATGGCTGGGTGGCATCACCAACTCGTTGGACATGGAGTGTGAGTGAACTCCAGGAGTTGATGATGGACAGGGAGGCCTGGAGTGTTGCAATTCATGGGGTTGCAGAGAGTCGGACATGACTGAGCGACTGAACTGAACTGAACTGAATGCCCCAGCAAATTCTTATTATCACCATATTGATGCTGTTTCTGATTATTCCATATATTTTCAATTGTCTAACCCATTTTGTCTTTGCCAGGTAAACAAGCTACAACATGCAGTACCAGTTGAACAAGGATATATAAAAGTACCCCCAACCATGAAAAATATCACTCACCCTTCAGTCAGTTCACTTCAGTTCAGTCGCTCAGTAGTCCATCCAGTCAGTGATGCCACCCAGCCATCTCATCCTCTGTCGTCCCCTTCTCCTGCCCCCAATCCCTCCCAGCATCAGAGTCTTTTCCAATGAGTCAACACTTCACATAAGATGGCCAAAGTACTGGAGTTTCAGCTTTAGCATCATTCCTTCCTAAGGACACCCAGGACTGACCTACTTTAAAACAAACTGATTGGATCTCCTTGCAGTTTAAGGGAATCTCAAGAGTCTTCTCCAACACCACAGTTCAAAAGCATCAATTTTTCAGTGCTCAGCTTTCTTCACGGTCCAACTTTCACATCCATACATGACCACTGGAAAAACCATAACCTTGACTAGGCAGACCTTTGTAGGCAAAGTAATGTCTTTGCTTTTCAATATGCTATCTACATTGGTCATAACTTTCCTTCCAAGGAGTAAGCGTCTTTTAAGTTCATGGCTGCAGTCACCATCTGCAGTGATTTTGGAGCCCCCCAAAATAAAGTCTGACAAAGATGGACACTATTAGAAGGACTCTGAGTCTA
The DNA here is from genome assembly GCA_935064755.1 of Tragelaphus eurycerus. Taxonomy (NCBI): domain Eukaryota; kingdom Metazoa; phylum Chordata; class Mammalia; order Artiodactyla; family Bovidae; genus Tragelaphus; species Tragelaphus eurycerus. The sequence goes on from CAKXYN010000004.1 coordinate 11,843,726, forward strand.
GATAACTTATATGTAGAGTACATCATGAAAGACTCTGGGCTGGAGGAAGCACAAGCTGGAATCAAGATTGTAGGGAGAAATATCAATAACCTCAGATATACAGATGACACCACCCTTGTGGCAGAAAGTGAAGAGGAATTAAAAAGCCTCTTGATGAAAGTGAAAGTGGAGAGTGAAAAAGTTGGCTTAAAGTTCAACATTCAGAAAATGAAGATCATGGCATCTTGTCCCATCACTTCATGGCAAATAGATGGGGAAACAATGTAAACACTGTCAAACTTTATTTTGGGGGCCCCCAAATCACTGCAGATAGTGACTGCAGCCATGAAATTAAAAGATGCTGACTCCTTGGAAGAAAAGTTATGACAAACCTAGATAGCATATTGAAAAGCAGAAACATTACTTTCCCACAAAGGTCAATCTACTCAAGGCTATGGTTTTTCCAGTGGTCATGTATGGATGTGAGAGCTGGACTGTGAAGACGGCTGAGCACCAAAGAATTGATGCTTTTGAACTGTGGTGTTGGAGAAGACTCTTGAGAGTCCCTTGGACTGCAAGCAGATCCAACTAGTCCATTCTGAAGGAGATCAGTCCCGGGTGTTCTTTGAAAGGAATGATGCTGAAGCTGAAACTCCAGAACTTTGACCACCTCATGCGAAGAGTTGACTCATTGGAGAGGACTCTGATGCTGGGAGGGATTGAGGGCAAGAGGAGAAGGGGACGACATAGGATGAGATGGCTGGATGGCATCACTGACTCGATGAATGTGAGTCTGGGTGACCTCCGGGAGTTGGTGATGGACAGGGAGGCCTGACGTGCTGTCATTCATGGGATCACAGAGTCGGACACAACTGAGCGACTGAACTGAACTGTACTGATTCTAGATATTAGTAAAAGGGGGACCCAATGCCCCTCGCCCCCCTAGGTCAGCAGGAAGTAGCCAGAAACATCTTGATACCCATATTCCCAAAGAATATGGGCCTTCCATCTGTTGAGGGGGGAATGTTAGGTAGTTAGAATAGGAAAAAAAGAGTCCAAAATAGTGGTGGCTAAAAGACAAAGAAGGGAAAAGCCTGCAAAAATAGAACAAACGAAGTTTCAAGGACCAGATTGAGAACCTCAGGTGAAACAAACAGCCCTCCTGGCTAGGCCAATTTAAATAGGGCAGGCTCAGGGGGATGCGAAAACACAATAAACAAATGGGACCTAATTAAACTTAAAAGCTTCTGCACAACAAAGTAAACTATAAGCAAGGTGAAAAGACTTCCTTCAGAATGGGAGAAAATAATAGCAAATGAAGCAACACACAAACAACTAATCTCAAAAATATACAAGTAACTCGTACAGCTAAATTCCAGAAAAATAAATGACCCAATCAAAAAGTGCGCCAAAGAACTAAACAGACATTTCTCCAAAGAAGACATACAGATGGCTAACAAACACATGAAAAGATGCTCAACATCACTCATTATCAGATCAGATCAGTTGCTCAGTCGTGTCTGACTCTTTGTGACCCCATGAACTGCAGCACACCAGGCCTCCCTGTCCATCACCAACTCCCGGAGGTCACTCAGACTCACATCCATCGAGTCAGTGATGCCATCCAGCCATCTCATCCTCTGTCGTCCCTTTCTCCTCACATCCATCGAGTCAGTGATGCCATCCAGCCATCTCATCCTCTGTCGTCCCTTTCTCCTCACATCCATCGAGTCAGTGATGCAATCCAGCCATCTCATCCTCTGTCGTCCCCTTCTCCTCCTGCCCCCAATCCCTCCCAGCATCAGAGTCTTCTCCAATGAGTCAACACTTCGCATGAGGTGGCCAAAATACTGGAGTTTCAGCTTTAGCATCATTCCTTCCAAAGAAATCCCAGGGCTCATCTCCTTCAGAATGGACTGGTTGGATCTCCTTGCAGTTGAAGGGACTCTCAAGAGTCTTCTCCAACACCACAGTTCAAAAGCATCAATTCTTCAGCACTCAGCTTTCTTCACACTCCAGCTCTCACATCCATACATGATCACAGGAAAGACCATAGCCTTGACTAGGCGAACCTTTGTTGGCAAAGTAATGTCTCTGCTTTTGAATATGCTTTATCAGAGAAATGCAAATCAAAACCACTATGAGGTACCATTTCACGCCAGTCAGAACGGCTGTGATCCAAATGTCTACAAGCAATAAATGCTGGTAGGGTGTGGAGAAAAGGGAACCCTCTTACACTGTTGGTGGGAATGCAAACTAGTACAGCCACTATGGAGAATTGTGTGGAGATTCCTTAAAAAACTGGAAATAGAACTGCCTTATGATCCAGCAACCCCATTGTTAGGCATACTCACTAAGGAAACCAGAATTGAAAGGGACACGTGTACTCCAATGTTCATCGCAGCACTGTTTACAATAGCCAGGACATGGAAGCAACCTAGATGTCCATCAGCAGATGAATGGATAAGAGAGCTGTGGTACATATACGCAATGGAGTATTATTCAGCCATTAAAAAGAATGCATTTGAGTCAATTCTAATGAGGTGGATGAAACTGGAGCCTATTATACAGAGTGAAGTAAGCCAGAAAGAAAAACACCAATACAGTATACTAACGCATATACATGGAATTTAGAAAGATGGTAACAATAACCCTGTATACGAGACAGCAAAAGAGACACTGATGTATAGAACAGTCTTTTGGACTCTGTGAGAGAGGGAGACTGTGGGATGATTTGGGAGAATGACATTGAAATATGTTTAATATCATATATGAAACGAGTTGCCAGTCCAGGTTCGATGCACAATACTGGATGCTTGGGGCTGGTGCACTGGGACGACCCACAGGGATGGTATGGGGATGGAGGGGGGAGGAGGGTTCAGGATGGGGAACACGTGTATACCTGTGGCAGATTCATTTTGATATATGGCAAAACCAATACAATATTGTAAAGGTAAATAAAAAAAAAAAAAAGAGGAGCCAATATTGGCCCTCTGGCCTCTCTTCTCTTAGGGTCCTTTGGGTCAGCTGGCACTCATGCCTCAAGGATGTATTTTCCTTTGCTTGACAAATAAAACTGAGCTCTATCACTGATCCATCCATTGCTTCAAATTTTTGCTGTGGTGAGACTAAACTGAGAAAATTAAAAACTCCACTGATAGAATCTTTATTAATATTTTATCAAATTATATAAATTCTCCAAACTTTTAGACCTAGTTCTTAGAGACCTAAATTTTGTGTCTAGATTTTCATTAATTTAAAATTGCTGCAAATTACTAAAGTTATGTCATGATTGCATTTGTGCTCTAATGTTGGGCTCTGCTATTGTCTCAAGACACAAGTGCACCTCCTTTTAGTTTCCCAATGCTATTTACTTAAGGTTTCTGTTTAATAATTTTTTTTATGATTGGTTTAGGGTTGGATTTAAGTTGGGATAAATTATTTCTCAAGTACTCTCAATCCATTGGGCTTTTGACTGAGGAGAGATTCAGCAGACTGCAGGCAGCTTTTTCACAAAGCTGGGAAGTCATGCTTGCAAATGGAGATATGAAGGTGACTCAAGGACATGGGCCAAATGCAGACTGAATCCTTACAATGAATAATCAGCCTGAAAACACTTAACAAACACATGAATCAAATGGAAAAAATTGTGCAATATTAAATGGCCAGCATTAGAAATGCAAATTGTTTTTTTAATTGAATTATTTAAGAACTAAAGATAAAAATTCTTAGGCAATGATGCTTGCTCATTTAAATATAAGAAATATCAATTTTAAATAAGTTTTATTTCTCTCCAAGTTTTAATTTATGAATTTTCTCAAGTGATGTTTGTGTATAGATTATTCAGTTTTAATAAATTGTAAGAAAAATAAATAAATATTATTTTGCCTCTGCCTTTTCAAAGGTTTATATCTTTGAAATTAAACAGTAAGCTTGTGTTTATGTAACATACTTGTTATATACACAGATATTTAGTCAAAGACACCTGGACTACTAACTCTGTAACTTAGACATTTTGTAGCCTGGGACACATTACTTAGTTTCTCTGACACTCCATTTCCCTGTCAGAAAAACAAAAACAATACTTACCCCTCAGGATTGCTTTAGGGATTAAGTGATCAGATCAGATCAGTCGCTCAGTCGTGTCCGACTCTTTGCGACCCCATGAACCGCAGCACGCCAGGCCTCCCTGTCCATCACCAGCTCCCGGAGGTCACTCAGACTCGCATCCATCGAGTCAGTGATGCCATCCAGCCATCTCATCCTCTGTTGTCCCCTTCTCCTCCTGCCCTCAATCCCTCCCAGCATCAGAGTCTTCTCCAATGAGTCAACTCTTCGCATGAGGTGGCCAAAATACTGGAGTTTCAGCTTTAGCATCATTCCTTCCAAAGAAATTCCAGGATTGATCTCCTTCAGAATGGACTGGTTGGATCTTCTTGCAGTCCAAGGGACTGTGAAGTGAGATACATAAAAGTGTGCCATACCTAAAACATGGAAAGCATTTACAGCACCCTCAGTTCAGTTCAGTTTAGTCGCTCAGTCGTGTCTGACTCTTTGCAACCACATGAATTGCAGCACGCCAGGCTTCCCTGTCCATCATCAATTACTGGAGCTCACCCTAGCTAAGTTCAAATAATTTGAGTAATGTGGATTTGTAAACATGTTTCAATAAAATCATCTAAGATCTCTAAGTTTTCAGAAAAAATAGGATTTAGGCAAGTAAATGAAGATTTAACCACTAATAAAAACACAGTTTCTGAAGGCCCCCATCCCTTGCTAAAATAGTGTTACTAGATCTGATCTTTCCCAATGAACCTATAGTTAGCCAAAGAAGCCCCCATGTAATCATAAGCTCAAAGTTTTATAGATCACATCTCATGGAAATTCATTCCTTAGGTTTCAGAAGTTTGAACTGCTTTTAAGAAAACATTAGACATGCAGTCATCTCTAAAACAGAGTTTATCCAGAATTGAAAGAGACATGTGTACCCAAATGTTCATCACAGGACTGTTTATAATAGCCAGGACATGGAAGCAACCTAGATGTCCATCAGCAGAAGAATGGATAAGAAAGCTGTGGTACATATACACAACAGAGTATTACTCAGCCATTAAAAAGAATGCAGTTGAATCAGTTTTAATGAGGTGGATGAAACTGAAGCGTATTACACAGAGTGAAGTAAGCCAGAAAGAAAAACACCAATCAGATCAGATCAGTCGCTCAGTCGTGTCCGACTCTTTGCGACCCCATGAACTGCAGCACGCCAGGCCTCCCTGTCCATCACCAACTCCCGGAGGTCACTCAGACTCACATCCATCGAGTCAGTGATGCCATCCAGCCATCTCATCCTCTGTCGTCCCTTTCTCCTCACATCCATCGAGTCAGTGATGCAATCCAGCCATCTCATCCTCTGTCGTCCCCTGCTCCTCTTGCCCCCAATCCCTCCCAGCATCAGAGTCTTCCCCAATGAGTCAACTCTTCGCATGATGTGGCCAAAATACTGGAGTATCAGCTTTAGCATCATTCCTTCCAAAGAAATTCCAGGGTTGATCTCCTTCAGAATGGACTGGTTGGATCTTCTTGCAGTCCAAGGGACTCTCAAGAGTCTTCTCCAACACCACAGTTCAAAAGCATCAATCCTTCGGTGCTCAGCCTTCTTCACAGTCCAACTTTCACATCCATACATGACCACAGGAAAGACCATAGCCTTGACTAGGCGAAACTTTGTTGGCAAAGTGATGTCTCTGCTTTTGAATATGCTATCTAGGTTGGTCATAATTTTCCTTCCAAGGAGTAAGCGTCTTTTAATTCCATGGCTGCAATCACCATCTGCAGTGAAAAGACTGTTCTATACATCAGTGTCTCTTTTGCTGTCTCGTATACAGGGTTATGGTTACCATCTTTTAAATTCCATATATATGAGTATACTAATACTAATACATATATATATGGAATTTAAAAGATGGTAACCATAACCCTGTATGCTGCTGCTACTGCTGCTAAGTCACTTCAGTCGTGTCCGACTCTGTGTGACCCCATAGACGTCAGCCCACCAGGCTCTCCTGCCCCTGGAATTCTCCAGGCAAGAAAACTGAAGTGGGTTGCCATTTCCTTCTCCAATGCATGAAAGCGAAAAAGTGAAAGTGAAGTCGCTCAGTTGTGTCCGACTCTTAGTGACCCCATGGACTGCAGCCCACCAGGCTCCTCCATCCATGGGATTTTCCAGGCAAGAGTACTGGAGTGGGGTGTCATTGCCTTCTCTGATAACCCTGTATATGAGACAGCAAAAGAGACACTGATGTATAAAACAGTATTTTGGACTCTGTGGGAGAGGGAGAGGGTGGGATGATTTGGGAGAATGGCATTGAAACATGTATAATATCATATATGAAATGAGTCGCCAGTCCAGGTTCGATGCATGATACTGGATGCTTGGGGCTGGTGCTCTGGGATGACCCAGAGGGATGGTACAAGGAAGGAGGAGGGAGGAGGGTTCAGGATGGATAACACGTGTATACCTGTTGTAGATTCATGTTGATATATGGCCAAACCAATACAATATTGTAAAGTTAAAAAATAAAAAAGTAAAGCAGAGTTTCTTTCTGGAATGGGTTAGAGCCTATGCAAATGTGATCTTTCCTCATTTCCTATTTCAGGCAGTCTCAGCAAGTTGTCCGCTTCATGGATCACAGCCTTGTTGTGGCAAAGGGGCTTGTGTAACTTCAGTGAAGGCATGAGCCATGCCATGCAGGGCCACCCAAGATGGACAAGTCATAGTGGAGAGTTCTGACAAAACTTGGTCCACTGGAGAAGGAAATGGCAAATCATTCCAGTACTCTTGCTTCAAGAACCATACAAATAGTATGAAAAGGCAAAAAGTTATGACTTCCAGGTTGGAAAGTGTCCAAAATGTTACTGGAGAAGAGTAGAGGCCAATTCTCCAGAAAGAATGAAAAGGCTGGGTCAAAGTGGAACCAATGTTCTGTTGTGACTGTGTATGGTAGTGAAAGTAAAGTTTGATGCTGTAGAGAACAATATTGAACAGGAACCTGGAATGTTAGGTCTGTGAATCAAGGTAAATTGGACAGCGTCAAGCAGGAGATGGCAAAAGTGAACATCAACATCTTATGTATCAGTGAGCTAAAACGGATGGGAATGAGTGAATTTAATTCAGATAACCATTATATCTACTACTGTTGGCAAAAATCACTTAGAAGAAATGGCGTATCCCTCATAGTCAACAAAAGTCTGAAATTCAGTAGTTGGATGCTATCTCAAAAACAGCAGAATGATCTCAGGTTTGTTGACTGGTTTCCAAGGCAAACCATTCAACATCATAGTAATCAAAGTCTATGGCTTTTCCACTAATGCTGAAAAGGCTGAAGTTGAACAGTTCTATGAAGAACTGCAAGACCTTATAGAACTAACACACAAAAAAAGATGCCCTTTTCATCATAAGGAACTGAAATGCAGAAGTAGGAAGTCAAGAGATACCTGGAATAACAGGCAAGTTTAGCCTTGGAGTAAAAATTGAGCAGGGCAAAGGCTAACAGAGTTTTGTTAAGAGAACACACTGGTCATAGCAAATATCCTCTTCCAATAACATAAGAGATGTCTCTACACTTGGACATCACCAGATGGTCAATATTTAAATCAGATTGATTATATTTTTTGCAGCTGAAGATGGAAAAGCTCTATATAGTCAGCAAAAACAAGACCTGGAGCTGACTTGGCCTCCAAAATTACTGTGAATGGTGACTGTAGACATAAAATTAAAAGATTCCAGCTTCTTAGAAGGAGAGAAAGAAAAGAAAGTGAAGTCACTCAGTTGTGTCTGACTTTTTGCGACCCCATGAACTGTAGCCTACCAGGCTCCTCCATCCATGCAATTTTATAGGCAAGAGTACTGGAATGGGTTGCCATTTCCTTCTCCGGGGCATATTCCTGAGCCAGGAATCAAACCCAGGTCTCCCACATTGCAGGCAGATGCTTTACTGTCTGAGTCACCAGGGAATCCCTCTTGGAAAGGATGTTATGACAAACCTAGACAGTGAATTCAGAGAAGGCAATGGCACCCCACTCCAGTACTTTTGCCTAGAAAATCCCATGGACAGAGGAGCCTGGTGGGCTGCAGTCCATGGGGTCGCTAGAGTCAGACACGACTGAATGACTTTACTTTCAGTTTTCACTTTCATGCATTGGAGAAGGAAATGGCAACCCACTCCAGTGTTCTTGCTTGGAGAATCCCAGGGACGGGGAAGCCTGGTGGGCTGCCGTCTATGGGGTCACACAGAGTCGGACACGACTGAAGCAACTTAGCAGCAGCAGCAGACAGTGTATTAAAAAGCAGAGACATCACTTTGAAATGTCCACCAGTAAAAGCTATGTTTTTTCCAGTAGTCACATATGGATGTGAGAGTTGGTCTATAAAGAAGGCTGAGCATCAAAGAATCAATGTTTTTGAACTATATTGCTGGAGAAAACTCTTGAGACTCCCATGGACAGCAAGGAGATCAAACCAGTCAATCCTAAAGGAAATCAACCCTGAATATTCATTGGAAGGACTGATGCTGAAGCTGAAACTGCAATACTTTGGCAACCTGAGGTGAAGAGCCGACTCACTGGGAAAAAAAAATCTGATGCTGGGAAAGATTGTAGGCAGGAAAAGGAGATGGAGAGAATGTGATGGTTAGATAGCATCACTGACTCAATGGACATAAATTTTAGGAAACTCCAGGAGATAGAGAAAGACAAGGAAGCCTGGTGTACTGCAGTCCATAGGGTCACAAAGAGTCAGACATGACTTAGCAACTGAATAACAAAGTGAGTTGTAGCCACATAGCTTACACATTCCAGAGATAAGTAGTATCACCTATTTTATGCCTTGCTTTTAACTTATTTGTTAATCTCCCTAGACAAGTATAAACCTAAAGTCTAGCTTCCCATCGCCTCAGGATCTACTTTGAGAAATTAATTAAATTTCTAATGCCATAGTTCCCCATCAATAAAAATAATAATATTAAAATTTACCTAACAATTATGTTAATGATTAATACATGTAGGTAAACCCCTTAGAAGAAAAGCCTAACTTATAGTATCCTTCTAAAAGTACTTTATTTAAGCAATTTTTATAATTATTATTTCCTATTAAATTTCTAATTTGTTGATGGCATACAGCTCAGAAATCTTAATTGAATGTACTACATGTGTCATTCACATAAGCTAACTTTTTAGAGTGAATATTGATTTCAATATATCTTTAAAAAATTATTTGAGATTTACTGTGTATTAGCTCTTTAAATCAGACATTTTTGTCTATAGTATTATATACTGGTATTTTTGTATTAAAAACATTGGTCTAGGTTTTCCCAGTCTGTTGTAAACTCCTCAAGGTTTCTCTCTCCCAGGGTGTACTTTATAGAAATCATGTTTATCATACAACTTCAAATAGATTGCCTGTCACTGGCTCCTGCTAAGTCCAACTTATGAGAAAACCCAGAAGCTTTTTCCTCCTAACCTATGATAGGAATTCTGTCCATGGAATTCTCCTCTGTCCATGGAATTCTCCAGTCAAGAATACTAGAGTGGGTAGCCATTTCCTTCTGCAGGGGATCTTTCCTACCCAGGGATCAAACCCAGGTCTCCTGCATTGAAGGCAAATTGTTTACCATCTGAGACACCAGGGAAGCTCTTATATTCTATCTATCTTTGGCTTCTGCTAAGGCTGACTTTAGGAAAAGGAGTACGTCAAGGCTGTATATTGTCACCCTCCTTATTTAACTTATATGCAGAGTACATCATGAGAAACGCTGGGCTGGAAGAAGCACAAGCTGGAATTAAGATTGTCGGGAGAAATATCAATAACTTCAGATATGAAGATGACACCACCCTTATGGCAGAGGGTGAAGAGGAACTAAAAAGCCTCTTGATGAAAGTGAAAGAGGAGAGTGAAAAAGTTGTCTTGAAGCTCAACATTCAGAAAATGAAGATCATGGCATCTGGTCCCATCACTTCATGGGAAATAGATAGGGAAACAGTGGAAACAGTGTCAAACTTTATTTTTCTGGGCTCCAAAATCACGGCAGATGGTGATTGCAGCCATGAAAGTAAAAGAAGCTTACTCCTTGAAAGGGAAGTTATGATCAACCTAGGCGTATTCAAAAACAGAGACATTACTTTGCCAACAAAGGTTCGTCTAGTCAAGGCTGTGGTTTTTCCAGTGGTCATGTATGGATGTGAGAATTGGACTGGGAAGAAAACTGAGTGCCGAAGAATTGATGCTTTTGAACTCTGGTGTTGGAGAAGACTCTTGAGAGTCCCTTGGACTGCAAGGAGATCCAACCAGTCCATTTTGAAGGAAATCAATCCTGGGTGTTCTTTGGAAGGACCAATGCTAAAGCTGAAACTGCAATACTTTGGCCACCTCATACAAAGAGTTGACTCATTGGAAAAGATTCTGATGCTGAGAAGGATTGAGGGCAGGAGGAGAAGGGGACGACAGAGGATGAGATGGCTCGATGGCATCACCAACTCGATAGACATGAGTTTGAGTGAACTCCAGGAGTTGGTGATGGACAGGTAGGCCTGGCGTGCTGCGATTCATGGGGTCGCAAAGAGTCAGACACGACTGACTGAACTGAACTGAACTGAATGCTGATTTATGGCAAAACCCTGCAGTTTTTTCCTGCTAACCTATGAAGAGATCTGTCTCTGGAGTATATCTTTCCTAGCTTAATTAAATGATATAAATATTGGCAACCACCATACACAAAATACAGTGTTACTTGTTGCACCATTAAAACTAAAAGATCATGGAATTGCCATTACTTAACTTCCTCCAGTTGGTACTTTGGATGTTGCAAGTTCTGACAGCAGTCTCAGATGCTGAATATTAAAATGCTTTGCATGGAATAAGAAGCAGGTATCCTTTTCTTAGAAAGAATAATATTTCACTATTTCAATACAACTGTGCTAAGGTACAAGGGTTTGTATACCTTAATCTTGGGACGACAGAGGATGAGATGGCTGGATGGCATCACTGACTCGATGAATGTGAGTCTGAGTGACCTCCGAGAGCTGGTGATGGATAGGGAGGCCTGGCATACTGCGGTTCATGGGGTCGCAAAGAGTCGGACACGACTGAGCGACTGATCTGATCTGATCTGAAGGTACAAGGGTTTGTATACCTTGATCTTTTATAAAGTTCAATAAAATGCTAATAGCCACAAAGTATTGGAATCAGGGATTTAGGCTTCATTATAGTGGGACCAAAATGGCATGCAGGAAACCCTAACAGTCCTGTTCAGTATTGAAATACCTGGCATACCTTGCAGATGGTTTCCATGAACTCATGTAATAGAAAATTAAGGAAGAATACAGCAGAGAGCAAAGTAATAAGCATATTGAAATAGTTTTTTTTCTCAAAATTTTAAAAATATTCAAGTCTTCTTTAAGAATCTTTTGAAATTGTTGCCATAGAACTGAAATAGAATTGTTACCATATAACTGAAATAGTCAAGTCTTCTTTAATAGAACTGCCATAGAACTGAAACAAATCAACCCTTACCTAAGCTCTGTTATATTTAAATTTTTTCAAAGGAAAACATCAATAGAAGAATATAAGAATAACCTTGAAAATATTACAAATCTCCCTGTCTAGCAAATAATGAATTAATATTTTGAAGTCAAATTATTCAAGACCTAAAGCCAAGAATATCTAAATAAAACTTTAACAAAGTTCCCTATAGAATTTGTAAGGCATCAATATAAATATACCACAATCCCCTTGTGAGTCATAACTTTGATCAATATATCTTTGAGAGCATAAATATGTGTAAAGCTTGTATAGGATTATGAAATTAAAAGCTTGTGCTACTGGAATAAAATTGCCTCTGCTTCTCCCAAGAGAAGCCCAGGAATCCCCAGACCCATTTGATTTTATTTTCCTTGTGAACACTACTTAGAAGCTCTGGCTTAGCTGTAAAGAATCTGCCTACAATGTAGGAGACTACCTGCAATGCAGGAGACATGGGCTCGATCCCTGCATCAGGAGGATCCCTGAAGAAGGAAATGGCAACCCACACCAGTATTCTTGCCTGGAGAATCCCATGGATGGAGGAGCCTGGCAGTCCATGGGGTCACAGGAGTCAGACTTAACATAGCGGCTAAATCACCACCTTGACCCATATTGTTCATTAGAAATGTAATGTGAACTGTAAATGAAAAGCAAAATTATATGTTAAAATTTCTAATAACCACCTTAAAATTTTTAAAAATAAAATTGATTTTAAAATATATTTATACTTAGACCAACCTATCCAACAAAATAAACTATTGTTGTTGCTGCTAAGTCGCTTCAGTCGTGTCTGACTCTGTGAGATCCCATAGACAGCAGCCCACCAGGCTCCCTCGTTCCTGGGATTCTCCAGGCAAGAACACTGGAGTTGGTTGCCATTTCCTTCTCAAATGCATGAAAGTGAAAGTGAAGTCACTCAGTCGTGTCTGACTCGTAGCGAACACATGAACTGCAGCCTACCAGGTTCCTCCATCCATGGGATTTTCCAGGCAAGAGTACTGGAGTGGGTTGCCATTGCCTTCTCCGAAATAAACTATTAGGAAGATATTTTATATAACTTTCCATACTATTTGCTCAAAATCTGGTGTGCAATTACACTTACAGTGCAATCCAGTTTGGACTAACCACATATCAAGTAGCCACATTACTGTATCAGACAGCTAATTCTAAGTTTTTAGTTGCCAGCTTGATATGGCCACTTACATGAAGCATGGGCATCACAAACCAAACTGGTCTCAAACCTATGAGTATGCAATATACATAAAAGTGCATACACATATTCCTGTTCCTCCATTGGTTGTCAACATTATGATAAAGAGTTGTGCATTTCCAGGTTCCTCCTCCATGTCCTCTTTCTCCTGGTGTGATTCTGTCAATATCTGATACCAATGTGAAAAAGCAGGAGGAACCAGGGGAGAGTCAACGTGTCTATCATTCCCATAGCCACTGCGCCTTGGCAGGTTGCACTCTGACAGTGACTGAAGTCTACCTTAAAAATTGGTTCTTTCTTGGTTGCCTGTCTCATAGTTAGAGATTCAGTAGCACATCATCTTTCCTTACCCTTCAGGAAGGCAATAGGACTTTATGTGGTACTAGTCCCCAGGTGCTTTACCATCTCTTATCAGATTCCTTTACCTTGCCCACATCCCTGTAAATAGCTTCTTTAGTATACTCTCTGCAACTAATCTTTTGTATTTACCATCTCTTTCTTATTGTGACTCTAATTGAGATAATGGTGCAATAATTTATCTAATGTTATTTACGCTGTAAAAATAATAGTGTTTTTGCCTCCTTTCTGACAAATTAAGTAGGCTATTTGACCATTGGTGGCTTTCTCCTATTACTTTCCATATTTTCACCTTGGACCCAGTCACTTTCTAATATAATTGGTCAAAATCTTCTTTTATCTTTTTGTTTAGTTTAAAAACTGGATGGGTTTTTCCCTTAAGATACCACTTTTAACTATCTTTTTTTCATACTCATATAATAGGATCAGAGGCAAAGTCTACATTTTTATTTTTCATTTTCCACTTAATTTATCATTCTTAGATTTATTATTCCAGCTTTCATTTAACAAATATTTATCAACTACTAACTATATGTCTGGCAGAGTTTAAGAGCAAAGAAAAATCTATGACCAATGATGTAAAGTTATCTGCTCTTATGACCTTATATACTCTTAGGGAAGACACATAGTTAACAAGATAAATAATTATAGTATATTATGCTAAAAAGTGATACTGCCACTTACATATTATTTCTCTTCAACAATGCATGAACTTCCTCTTTTGAGGATAATACCATCTAAATGAGAACATATAACAATTTATGACAGTTTTACCCTATTCCTTTCCATGACAGTTTTGGCCTTGAACTCATAATCCTCATCTTTGTATTCCAATTATTATTCTCAGAGACTGAGTTCAATCCATGGGCCAGGAAGATCCCTTGGAGGAGGGAATGGCTACCACGCCAGTATTATTCCCTGGAGAATTCCGTGGACATAGGAACATAGTGGGCTATAGTCCATGGGGTTGCAAGGAGTAGGAAATGACTGAGTAACTAACACTTTCACATTGTCCATATTAATATGTAAAAGCCGACATACACTCCACACTCAGAGTTCTTTGACCTTCTTAAAATCCTGCTTCTTTAGATCAATTCCTCTATGACAATCAAACTCCATGGCTATACAGAGTTATGGCACAGAAGCACAAGTTCCGTGTCTGGTCTATTCATACAACCTAACACCCTCCTACCTAAACTCATTCTATGATACCAACAGCCTTATTGTCACTACATTTTTCTTTATAACCAAAACTCTAGAACATCTATATTCCTTTGGGCCATCAAACACGTACTGTTTTTAATTACTTCTCTGTCCAGCAAGGACTGTACATTTCCCTTTGCAAGCTTTCTAGCTGGCACTTTTAACTTTATCAACCCAGCACCACAGTGTAAACTTCTAAACCTTAATGAACCAAGATTAAATGCTTTCTTTGCCTGAACAGCCAGATTTATGCAGACACACAAATACAGATGTGCAAATACAAAATAGCAACCACAATCTTGCATATTCATTGTTAACCAAAATTTCATAAATGGAAACCTGGCTGAAATAAAGAGGGATCTATTTGAGGTTTATTAAAACTATAGACCAAGGGATACAGATTGAAGAAACACTTGAATTGTGTTCTACTGGGCTACAAAATGTGGGAAGCTTATAAAAGCAAAACCTGCAAGGCTGCAATTATATGGATTGCTTATCAAGAATTATAATTAGGGTACATAATAGGAGTAGGCAATTAAGAGGTACAGACAGGTATAAAATAAGCTATAAAGATATATTGTACCACACAGGAAATATAGCCAATATTTTATAGTTCCTATAACTGGAATATAATCTTTAAAATTGTGAATCACTTTACTGTGTATCTGTAACATATAATATTGTACATCAACCACACTTCAATGAAATAAATTCTAATTGAAGCTGACAAGAAGTAAGGGTGCTTGCTAAGCAAGGATTTTTGGAGTCCAAGATGGTTACACAGTTACGGGGGTGGAGGGAGCGACCTTGAAACCATAAGGTTGCAGCTAGCATATGTTGCTTTAAAAATAACTGGTATCTCTGGGTTTGATACAGTCACAGAAAGTTCAAGTTTTCAGTGTCTCAGCGGTACAGGGACATGCCTGAGACCAGATCCTCAATGGCCACCAGACCCCATTTTGCATGCCTGAACTATGATTATTACGATTTCAATCTGTCATCATTACAAATCACAAACTTAATACTGCCTGTTTGTTTCTCTACATGGTTTTAGTTGATGCATGAGTTAATCAAATAGTCTTGTCTTTTATCTCTCATAATCCTCCTTGCTCACCTCTAATAATGACTATCTACCCAATAGGAGCGGACACAAATATACATAAACTGCCTCACTTCTTCCCCATTGACTTACATGCCTTAGGCCTTTGCTTACCTTCTCGTCTCCTGTGTCTAAACAGTAGACAGCTCCATTGGCTACTTCATCATTGTGCATCTTAGATACCATTACTTCATTTCTTATCTTCTGCTTCAAGCCTTCCTTTTCCTTCAAATATCCATTTTCCCTCCTCTAATCTTCTAATGGACATTGTGCTAAGCATATTACAGAGTTCAATGTTGTTCCAATCAAACACACACAGGACACGAGCAAATAAGTCAAGTAAGAAAATGAAATAAACAACTTTTTATGTCTCATTTTTTTCTGTGCCATATTTCTGGAATTCATCAGTAACAAAAAAGAGGGGAGAGGAGTTTGAGGAGCCAATACAAGGTAGCAGTAGAAAACCTTCTTTTTCTATCATTGTCTAAATAAAAGTCTGGTTCCATATGAGTTATGAACAAATTCCAGGTCCATCACTCACAGTCGTGTAAAATTAGGGAGAATCTGCATAATTTCTCTAGACTTTCTTCTGGTCTTCTTATTGGAAAATGGGAAGAAAATGTAGCTAAATAATCATGATGATTATTCACTATATTAATGTGTAGGACAATATATATCATATCTTAACAATCAATGAATGTCATCTATCATCATTTTTACTTCACCCAGAGAATACTATTGAATATGATTATAGTATTTATAACATGTAAGAAAATAATCTGGAAGCTTCCCTCTTCCTGCTTTTTATAAATTAATATATTACATTAAATAACTACTTATGATTTAGTCCACAAATCTATCCAGTTTATACATTAATAACTCAATCTCATCTGCAACATTTTTATTAAAAAAAACACATTGGATATATTTTCTAAAATTAAATGCCATATTTTGTGTCAAAAATTGCCTAATGGCAAGTTTGTAATTATGTGTTTAGATTTGATAATCAGTGGTACTCAATCCCTGTGATTAAAAATGACAGAAAGACAGCTTTGATTTGCCTTGTAAGGATTTTTCATTCTGAGAGAATACTGCAAAAACATCTGAAATCAACACACTTATTTCCAGTGACTGATAGGTAAAACAATAGGTGATAGGAACTATCTTGAGGCACTAGTTTATCTAAAACATATCATTGCAGTTGGCATGACCTTGGAGGGTTGTGAACACTGTTTCCTTTAATCAACTAGAAAATAGGAGCCAAAAACAGTCTTTTAGTAAATGTCAATCCTGCCACACCTCTCTGATGAGTTTCACTTAAAGTGTCACAAGAAGACATGAAAAGCCCCTAAAAAGAGCCCTGCTGTGATCTTCTATTGATAATCAGATCAAATCAGATCAGTCGCTCAGTCGTGTCTGACTCTTTGCGACCCCATGAATCGCAGCACACCAGGCCTCCCTGTCCATCACCAACTCCCGGAGTTCACTCAGACTCACATCCATCGAGTCAGTAATGCCATCCAGCCATCTCATCCTCTGTCGTCCGCTTCTCCTCCTGGTCCCAATCCCTCCCAGCATCAGAGTCTTTTCCAATGAGTCAACTCTTCGCATGAGGTGGCCAAAGTACTGGAGTTTCAGTTTTAGCATCATTCCTTCCAAAGAAATCCCAGGGCTGATCTCCTTCAGAATGGACTGGTTGGATCTCCTTACAGTCCAAGGGACTGTCAAGAGTCTTCTCCAACACCACAGGTCAAAAGCATCAATCCTTCCGTGCTCAGCCCTCTTCACAGTCCAGCTCTCACATCCATACATGACCACTGGAAAAACCATAGCATTGACTAGACGGACCTTTGTTGGCAAAGTAATGTCTCTGCTTTTGAATATGCTATCTAGGTTGGTCATAACTTTCCTTCCAAGGAGTAAGCGTCTTTTAATTTCATGGCTGCAGTCACCATCTGCAGTGATTTTGGAGCCCAGTAAAATAAAGTCTGACACTGTTTCCACTGTTTCCCCATCTATTTCCCATGAAGTGATGGGACTGGATGCCATGATTTTCGTTTTCTGAATGTTGAGCTTTAAGCCAACTCATTCACTCTCCTCTTTCACCTTCATCAAGAGGCTTTTTATTTCCTCTTCACTTTCTGCCATAAGGGTGGTGTCATCTGCATATTTGAGGTTATTGATATTTCGCCAGGCAATCTTGATTCCACCTGGTGCTTCTTCCAGCCCAGCATTTCTCATGATGTACTCTGCATATAAGTTAAATAAACAGGGTGACAATATGCAGCCTTGACGTACTCATTTTCCTATTTGGAACCAGTCTGTGGTTCCATGTCCAGTTCTAACTGTTGCTTCCTGAACTGCATACAGATTTCTCAAGAGGCAGCTCAGGTGGTCTGGTATTCCCATGTCTTTCAGAATTTTCCACAGTTTATTGTGATCCACGCAGTCAAAGGCTTTGGCATAGTCAATAAAGCAGAACTAGATGTTTTTCTGAAACTCTCTTGCTTTTTCCATGATCCAGCGGATGTTGGCAATTTGGTCTCTGGTTCCTCTGCCTTTTCTAAAACCAGCTTGAACAACTAGAATTTCATGGTTCACATATTGCTAAAGCCTGGCTTGGAGAATTTTGAGCATTACTTTACTAGCGTGTGAGATGAGTGCAATTGTGTGGTAGTTTGAGCATTCTTTGGCATGCCTTTCTTTGGGATTGGAATGAAAACTGACCTTATCCAGTCCTGTGGCCACTGCTGAGTTTTCCAAATTTGCTGGCATACTGAATGCAGCACTTTCACAGCATCATCTTTCTGTATTTGAAATAGCTCCAGGGGAATTCTGTCACCTCCACTAGCTTTGTTCATAGTGATGCTTTCTAAGGCCCACTTGACTTCACATTACAGGATGTCTGTCTCTAGGTCAGTGATCACACCATCGTGATTATCTGGGTCGTGAAGATCTTTTTTGTACTGTTCTTCTGTGTATTCTTGCCACCTCTTCTTAATATCTTCTGCTTCTGTTACGTCCATACCATTTATGTCCTTTATCGAGCCCATCTTTGCATGAAATGTTCCCTTGGTATCTCTGATTTTCTTGAAGAGATCTCTAGTCTTTCCCATGCTATTATTTTCCTCTATTTCTTTGCATTGATCATTGAAGAAGGCTTTCTTATCTCTCCTTGCTATTCTTTGGAACTGTACATTCAGATGGAAATATCTTTCCTTTTCTCTTTTGCTTTTTGCTTCTCTTCTTTTATAGCTATTTATAAGGCCTCCCCAGACAGCCATTTTTCTCTTTTGCATTTCTTTTCCATGGCAATGGTCTTGATCCCTCTCTCCTGTACAGTGTTATGAACCTCAGTCCATAGTTCATCAAGCACTCTATCTATCAGATCTAGGCCCTTAAATCTATTTCTCACTTCCACTGTATAATCATGAGGGATTTGATTTAGGTCGTACCTGAATGGTACAGTGGTTTTCCCTACTTTCTTCAATTTAAGTCTGAATTTGGCAATAAGGAGTTCATGATCTGAGCACAGTCAGTTCCTGGTCTTGTTTTTGTTGACTGTATAGAGCTTCTCCATCTTTGGCTGCAAAGAATATAATCAATCTGATTTTGGTGTTGACCATCTGGTGATATCCATGTATAGAGTCTTCTCTTGTGTTGTTGGAATAGGGTGTTTGCTATGACCAGTGCATTTTCTTGACAAAACTCTATTATCCTTTTCCCTGCTTCATTCTGTACTCCAAGGCCAAATTTGTGTTACTCCAGGTGTTTCTTGACTTCCTACTTTTGCATTCCAGTCCCCTATAATGAAAAGAACATCTTTTTTGGGTGTTAGTTCTAATAGGTCTTGTAGGTCTTCATAGAACCATTCAACTTCAGCTTCTTCAGTGTTGCACGCCCGAGGCCAGGAGCAGCAGCTGGGAGGAGTAACCCCACCTCCAAGGAGATGTGGCTGTGGGGGCGCAGGAGGGCCTAGAGGAGCTTTCCACGTTCAAGGTCAGAATGGGTGGCGGTGAGGAGATACCCCTAGTCCAAGATAAGGAATAGTGGCTGTGTGTGCTGGAGCAGCCGTGAAGAGATATCTCATGTCCAAGGTAAGAGAAACCCAGGTAGATGGTAAGTGTTGCAAGAGGGCATCAGAGGGAAGACACACTGAAACCATAATCACAGAAAACTAGTCAATCTAATCACACTAGGACTACAGCCTTGTCTCAATGAAACTAAGCCATGCCCTGTGGGGCCACCCAGTACAGGCAGGTCATGGCAGAGAGGTCTGATAGAATGTGGTCCACTGGAGAAGGGAATGGCAACCCCTTCAGTATTCTTGCCTTTAGAACCCCATGAACAGTATGAAAAGGCAAAATGATAGGATATGGAGAGAGGAACTTCCCAGGTCAGTAGGTGCCCAATATGCTACTGGAGATCACTGGAGAAATAACTCCAGAAAGAATGAAGGGATGTAGCCAAAGCAAAAACAATACCCACTTATGGATGTGACTGGTGATAGAAACAAGGTTCGATGCTGTAAAGAGCAATATTGCATAGGAACCTGCAATGTCAGGTCCATGAATCAAGGCAAATTGGAAGTGGTCAAACAAGTGATGGCAAGAGTGAATGTTAACATTCTAGGAATCAGCGAACTGAAATGGACTGGAATGGGTGAATTTAACTCAGATGACCATTATATCTACTACTGCAGGCAGGAATCCCTCAGAAGAAATGGAGTAGCCATCATGGTCAACATGAGAGTCTGAAATGCAGTACTTGGATGAAATCTCAAAAATGACAGAATGATTTCTGTTCATTTCCAAGGCAAACCAATCTGCTTTCAGACTCATTCAAATTGTTGGCAGAATTCATTTCCTTTCAGGTAGCTGTGGACTGGAGGTTGGTCTCAGGTCCTTGAGGCCAACAATAGTTTCATGTCTTGTGGAATTTCTCAACATGGACACTTATTTTACCAAGCAAATAAAAATAATTTCATGTTCCAATCAGTTAACATGAAAGTTTATAGAACATAACATAATCCCGAGGACAATACCTCATCACTTTTCCTATATTCTACTGCTTTGAAGCCATAGCTTTTTGCCGACAGAGGGAGGGTATTATACCACATGTTGACAAAACATTCGTTAAGATTCCTTAGGCTGACTTTCTCTCAAGTGTCAACAAAATGATTCCCCATCGTGTTGTTTTTTTAATTGACAAAAATGCTTTTGAACTGTGGTGTTAGAGAAGCCTCTTGAGAGTCCCTTGAACTGCAAGGAGATCCAGCCAGTCCATCCTAAAGGAGATCAGTCCTGGGTTTTAAATGAAGGAATGATGTTGAAGCTGAAACTCCGATACTCTGGCCACCTGATGCAAATAGCTGACTCATTTGAAAAGACCCTGATGTTGGGAAAGATTGAGAGGAGGAGAAGGGGATGACAGAGGATGAGATGGTTGGATGGCATCACTGACTCGATGGACATGGGTTTGGGTGAACTCCGGGAGTTGGTGATGTACAGGGAGGCCTGGTGTGCGGCGATTCATAGGGTTGCAAAGAGTTGGACATGACTGAGCGACTGAACTGAACCGAACTGTTTAACTTATATTCCTCAATATTTCCATTAACAATTTTGATGTTAGATGAGTATATGTGTGTTCTTCAGTGTACAGTGGCAAAATAATGTGGTAGATATAGCTTGGATTATGAATTATTATGTGGATTACTGACTTGTCTATAGCTTCTTTTCATATTCTTATATACTATGAGTTAAACCTTTTTAAGTCTCTGAGCCTAAGTTTCTTCATTGGTATAATCAGGGTAATAATCAACAAGTAATGAAAAATTGTGTGTATGTGTGTCTATATGTATATATATACATATATATATGATATAAAACCATACATATGCATATATATAATGTATATACACATATCCTTTGTAAACTGTAAAGTTCTATGTGGATATTGATTCAAATAATATTTGTAATCATGATATTACATGTAAATGTTGTGTCAATTGCTAAAGTCTCAGGAAATTCTAAACAGACAAATTAGCAAAGTCCTTAGTTTCATTACTTTATTATTATTATTATTCTGTCTCATTACTTTTCAAAAAGATTCCATTCCATAATCATCTGTTTTATACAAATGTATTTCATCTAAACACAATGCCTCCTCTGAGTCTTTTGCCCAACGTCTTTTGGGTTTCTCTTATTTTCTCCTAAATATGCAGTAATATTAATGACCCCTATTCTCTCTAAATGGTAATTTACTTTAATAGAAATGGTTTATAGATACTCAAGTAAAAATATTTTTTCTTCTATCAGCCTTTCCGTTCAACCTTATCTTCAGTCTTTATGTGTTTTGTTTAATCATCAGTTATATTCTTTGTCTTAGAATAGATTTTGTGTGTGTGTGTGTGTGTGTTTAGCTCTTCAACTCAAACCCATTGTCTGGAGTTAAAATCTCTACAGGTATTTAGCTGATAGTACTATAGGTTTCAACTATCTTCAACTTTCCATTACTTTATTATAATTAAGATGATAACAATAGCTATACACAAATTAATAAACACATATTTTTATTTTTATTTTACAGAGTGCTATCTGAAAGAATTGCCACAGCAAAAACTGATTCCAGATGGCTTAAAATAAGATTTTTGTTGTCACACAGAATAAGTCAATTAATTTCCAATGAGTAAAAATTTAGGCCCCAAGAAAATGGAACTTTTCAGAAAGTAAAATGGTAGGTCTCAAGAGGTAGAGGTATTTTTATCCAAATTCATGGATTTTACAAAAGCAATACCTGAAGCAATTTTAAAACTTCATTTATAGACATGAATAGTTTATTTTATAATAAAATTAAAAACATGACTGTAGAGTTCTTATTTGTTTAATTGAAATATATAGTCAATTCCCTCTTAACGCCTTACTTCTGGCCTTCCTAAATATATAATTTCATTTCTGTGTTAATAAGAATTCTCATAATTTATTCTCATTTTTTTTTAGTATTCCAATTTTGTTATTTCTTTTCATTATTTAGACCAGAAATCTACTTAAAATATAAAATTTATATAAATAGCAGAATTAACATTACTTTCTCCCCTTATTTTTATTTTCTGATTTGAAAAATATCAAAGAAAAATATAGAATTTTGATACCTTTGCATATAAGTCATTGACCTCTCTATAAATTTCTAAGGAATAATGACAGAAAAAGTACTAGTAGATATTTAGATTCTGAACTCTTTCAACTCTAGATGTTAATATAAGTTTGTTTGTTTTTTTTTTAATAGAAATTGACAAGTGTTTTAAAATTATATGGCCCTTGTAAGATACTGTAATGATTACTGATGACTTTTGGGCCTCTTCAAATAGTGGGGAATTCTTCACATTAAAACTTTAATCTTAATATGTCAAATACTTTCTAAAACCTTTTTCTCTTGTTTAACATTTATGGGACACCTGTTACTTTCAGGCAGTTAAGAAATCAGTTCACTTGTAAGACAGGAAATAAATCAAAAGTTAAGACAGCTACAATGAAATGGTGGATTCAGAATAGAACTAGTAATAATCAGCTAATTTTTCCACTTATACTGTTACTTAATATTTATTAGCAGGTATTTGGAGAAGGCAATGGCACCCCACTCTAGTACTCTTGCCTGGAAAATCCCATGGACGGAGGAGCCTGGTGGGCTGCAGTCCATGGGGTCGCTAAGAGTCAGACGTGACTGAGCGACTTCACTTTCACTTTTCACTTTCATGCATTGGAGAAGGAAATGGCAACCCACTCCAGTGTTCTTGCCTGGAGAATCCCAGCGATGGCAGAGCCTGGTGGGCTGCCGTCTCTGAGGTCACAGAGAGTTGGACACGACTGAAGCGACTTAGCAGCAGCAGCAGCAGCAGGTATTTATCCCTTAGGTATTATCAACTAATTGTTCCACTTATATTTTTAACAATAAGATATCTTTTTGTCAATTTAGTATATTTGATTATAGAGTATGTCAAGTAGTAAACCAGTAAATATGTATTTATTCAATAAATATTTGAAGAGATGCAAATAATAACATCAGATTTAGAGATCACTTCATGGCAAATAGATGGGGAAACAGTGGAAACAGTAGCTGACTTTATTTTTCTGGGCTCCAAAATCATTGCAGATGGTGATTGCAGCCATGAAATTTAAAAACCACTTACTCCTTGGAAGGAAAGTTATGACCAACCAAGACAGCATATTAAAAAGCAGAGACATTACTTTGTCAACAAAGTTCCATCTAGTCAAGGCTATGGTTTTTCCAGTGGTCATGTATGCATGTGAGAGTTGGACTGTGAAGAAGGCTGAGTGCCGAAGAATTGATGCTTTTGAACTGAGGTGTTGGAGAACCAACCAGTCCATTCTAAAGGAGATCAGTCCTGGGTGTTCATTGAAAGGACTGATGTTGAAGTTGAAACTCCAATACTTTGGCCACCTGATAAGAAGAGCTGACTCATTTGAAAAGTCTCTGATGCTGGGAAAGATTGAGGGCAGGAGGAGAAGGGAAAGACAGAGGATGATGTGATTGGATGGCATCACCGACTCAATGGACAAGGGTTTGGGTAGACTCCGGGAGTTGGTGAAGGACAGGGAGGTCTGACGTGCTGTGGTTCATGGGGTCACAAAGAGTCAGACACAACTGAGAGACTGAACTGAACTGAACTGAAAGATGAATAATATCCAGTATATTCTCTTGAGGTATATGTAGCCTAGTTCTGAAGACATCTATGCATAACTACAATGAACATCAAAATACCATTAGTATGGTGGTGGTTGTGGTGGTTTAGTTGTTAAGTCATGTCTGACTCTTGGGAGCCCATGAACTGTAGCCTGCCAGGTTCCTCTGTCCATAGGATTTTCCACACAAAAATACTGGAGTGGGCTGCATTTCCTTCTCCAGGGGATCTTCCTGACCCAGGGATTGAACCCGGGTCTCCTGCATTGCAGGCAGATCCTGTATTGAGTGAGTAGAACTTACTAAAAAAATAAAACTAAATTGATATAAATAAAATCATGGTCATTTAAAAAGAGGGACAAAAAACGTGAGTTTTTTTGCCCAAAATCAGAGAAATCTTCTTGAGGAAGGTGGCATTCAGTTTTGCTTTGCATAGTAATAATTTTGTTCTTTTACACAAATGTCAAGTGTTGACGTGACCAGCTATAATGTCAGAGTTTGTGTAAAATAAGAAAAAGAGCTGATACTTACTGAGTATCTTCAATGCACCAAATGCTGTTTTGAGCTTTTTATTTGTTTTCTTTTTCTTATTTGATTATTGTGGTATAACTAATTATCACAAATGTAGTGTCCTGAAGCATTACAAATGTACTACCTCACAATTCTTTTGGTCAATAGTTTAACTTGGTGGCTGGGTTTCTCTTAGGATATCACAAGGCAGAAATCAAAGTGATAACTGGGCTGGGTTCTTATTTGTAGACTCTGTAAAGAATCTTGTAAGCTTATTCAGACAGGATATGGGCAAATCTGAAGTCCTTGTTTCTTTGCAGCAATCAGTCAGAGGCCACTTTCTGCTCTTCTGTACAGAGACCTTTCGTATTTCTTCTCATGTGGCCCCCTCCAAGTTCAAAGCAGAAACAGGGCACTGAATCCTCCTCATGCTTTAAATCTCTGACAGCCCTCTCCACTGTAACTGTCTTCCTTTTCTGTCTTAGTCTTCTGCCATAATCCAGAGAAATTTCTTTAATTAATAGCTTATGTGATTAATTTAGACACATCTGGAAAATTTCTGCTTTATTCAGATAAATGGTGCCATGTAACATAACATAATTATCACCTTTACAGGTACTGAGAATGAGGACTTGTCAGATTCCAATGTTCAGGTTTGAAATTCCACTTTCTATAAATTAGTCATGTTCAGGGATGTGAAAATTATGTACACCTCATACTTACCAAGTCAGAAACACTGTAGTTATTAAATAAACTGCTTCAAAAGAAAATTGTGTGTCTTAGCTCCAATTTAAAAGTATCTAATGATAACACAGTGAAGAAACTATCCAGAGAGAGACACATCAAATAGAAAATGGGCACTCAACAGTGTTCATGCTAGACCTACCAATGAAGCCTTCTGTTACCCAGAAAAACACAGGGGCACCCAAGATTCTCAGACCCATTGTTTTATCCACACAGGCGGTTACAGCATGAACATGATACCAGAAGACCTAGTTGATCACAATTTCAGGACCTTTGATAAGCGTAATGGCCCCAGAGAATCTTTAGTCAGGCCTTTATCAGCTTGGATGATTGCAGAATAAACTTGATACCACACGATCCAACTTGTCTCTCACCAAAAAGAATAAAATACTTAAGAATAAACTAAACTCCACTTAAAAGAAGTGAAAGATCTGTACAATGGAGACAATAAAATGTTGCTGAAATAAATTAGAGAAGGTACAATTAAGTGGAAAGATATCCCATGCTCATGGATTGGAAGACTTAATATTATTAAGATGTCAATACCACTCAAAGAAATATACAGATGTAATGCAATCCCCTTAAAAATCTCAATAGTGGTGTTTGTTTTTTTTTTCCCCAGAAATAGAAAACTCCATCTTAAAATTCTTGGACTCTCAGGAGACCCATAATAGCCAAAACAATCTGTAAAACAGCAAAGTTAAAATTATCATACTTCCTGATTTCAAAATTTAGTACAAAGCTCCAGTAGTCAGATAAAATTGTATTGGCATAAAGACAGGCACATAGAACAATGGGAAAAAATAGAGAGTCCAGATATATGCCCTCACATACATGGTCAAATAATTTTTGACAGAGGTACCAAGACAGTTCAATGGAAAAAACTATATCTTAAAAAAATAGTGTTGGGAAAACTGGATATCAATGTGCAAAAGTATGAATTGGATTCTTACTTTAATATATGTAATAAAAATTAACTCAAAATGAATTAAACACAAATATTACCTCTAAATCTATAAAATTCTTAGTAGAAAACATAAAAAATGTTTCATGACACTGACTTTGGCAATGATTTCTTAGTGATATGACCCAAAACACTTGTAACAAAGGTAAATATAAATGAGTTGGACTTCATTAAAATTAAAAGGATGCAATCAACAGAGCAAAAGGGCAACCAACATAATGGGAGAAAATATTTTCAGATTGTTGTATACAGGTTAATATCCATAATATATAAAGAACTCATATATCTCAACAAAAACAAAAACACAAATAACACAATTAAAAGGTCCATATAGTCAAAGCTATGGTTTTTTAGTAGTCATGTATGGATGTGAGAGATGGACCAAAAAGAAGGCTGAGCACCAAAGAATTGATGCTTTTGAACTGTGGTGCTAGAGCACACTCTTGAGAGCAAGAGGACAGCAAGAAGATTAAACCAGTCAATCCTAAAGGACATCGACCCTGAATATTCTCTGGAATGACTGATGTTGACCCTGAAGCTTCAATCCTTTGGCCACCTGATGCAAAGAGCCGACTCACTGGAAAATACCCTGATGCTGAAAAAGTTTGAGGGCATGAAAACAAGGGGGCAAAAGAGGATGAGATGGATGGATGGCATCATCAACTCAATGAACAAGAGTTTGAGCGAACTCTGGAAGACAGTGAAGTGTCCTCAGGAAGCCTGAGGTGCTGGGGTCATAAACATTTGGATTTGACTGGGTGAATGAACAACAAAAAGCTCTTGAGTAAATCTTTCTCCAAAGAAGATATAAAAATGGCCAAGAAACACATGAAAAGATGTTCCACTTCACTAACCATCAGAGAAATGCAAATGAAAACCAAAATGAAATACCATCACATACCCAATAAGATGGAAACTATTAAAAGAACAGAAATAAAGAGGGTTAGTGAGGATATGGAGAAATTGGAACACTTGTGCACTGTTGATAGAAATGAAAAGAAGTACAGTCATCATAAAAAGAGTACAGTGTTAATTCAAAAAATGAAAAGTAGAATTTCCATATGATCCAAAAATTCCATTTCTGTCTATATACACAAAAGAATTGAACATAGGAGCTTGAACAGATTTTTGCATATCCATAGACAGCAAAGAATGTGCCTGCAATGCAGGAGACTGTGGTTTGATTTCTAGGTTGGGAAGATCTTCTGGAGAAGAGATAGGCTAACCACGCCAGTATTCTTGGGCTTCCCTTGTGGTTCAGCTGGTAAAGTATCTGCCCACAATGTGGGAGACCTGGGTTCGATCCCTGGATTGGAGAGATTCCCTGCAGGAGAGAAAAGCTACCCACTCCAGTATTCTGGCTCAGAGAATTGCAAATAGTCAGACACGACTGAGCGACTTTCACTTTCATAGCAGCATTGTTCACAATAGCCAAAAGTTGGATACGACTTAAGTATTCATCAGCTAATGAATGGATACACAAAATGTGGCATATACATACAGTGGAATAGTATTCAGCCTTACCAAGGAAGGAAATTCTGCTACACATTAGAATATGGATGAAATTTGAGGAAAATTTCTATATAAGTAAGTCACAAATAAGGCAAATACTGTATGAATTTACCCAGAGTAGTGTGATTGATGGAGACAGAAAGTAGAAGGGTGGTTGTCAAGGGAGACGTGGATGAGGTATTTAATTGGTGCAGAGTTTCAGTTCCATAAGATGAATAGTATTCTGGAGATTGGTTATAAACAATGAAAATATAGTTAATACTACTAAACTGTATGTTTTAAAACTGGTTAAGATAATAAAACTTATGCATTTTGCCACAAATAAAAAATATATGTGATTGCAAAAGCAGTCCTTGAAGATTTTTAAGTAGAATGTATCCACTATTATTCTATTGTTTGAGGAAATGTGCACATACACACAGAAGAGTTGAATATGAAGTGTAAAAATCAAGGAGAAATCTATTCTTAGCTTATAAAAGTATCTGAAAATGTTTGAGTGAAAGTCAAAGTTAAATTCATTCAATATTGCTTTCATATAGGCTACCTATTAATTTATATAAACATTGTGCAAATGTTTACTCACGTGGTACCAAACACCTGAATATTTGAACGCATGCTACAGACATTTTTTTTTTTTCTCACTTTCCTTGGATTGATAGGTACACAAAGCACATTTCAATTTTCTCTGCAAGATTTTCCCAAACTGTAGTAGGAGACCTATATTCAGAGTATTTACATTGTATTTAAATGCAATGAACCTATTTCTTTTAATAAAAGGTTATTTATCCTTCAGATCAGATCAGATCAGTCACTCAGTCGTGTCCGACTCTTTGCGACCCCATGAACTGCAGCACGCCAGGCCTCCCTGTCCATCACCAGCTCTCGGAGGTCACTCAGACTCACACCCATCAAGTCAGTGATGCCATCCAGCCATCTCATCCTCTGTCGTCCCCTTCTCCTCCTGCCCCCAATCCTTCCCAGCATCAGAGTCTTCTCCAATGAGTCAACTCTTCACATGAGGTGGCCAAAATACTGGAGTTTCAGCTTTAGCATCATTCCTTCCAAAGAAATCCCAGGGCTGATCTCCTTCAGAATGGACTGGTTGGATCTTCTTGCAGTCCAAGGGACTCTCAAGAGTCTTCTCCAACACCACAGTTCAAAAGCATCAATTCTTCGGCGCTCAGCCTTCTTCACAGTCCAGCTCTCACATCCATACATGACCACAGGAAAGACCATAGCCTTGACTAGGCGAACCTTTGTTGGCAAAGTGATGTCTCTGCTTTTGAATATGCTATCCAGGTTGGTCATAACTTTCCTTCCAAGGAGTAAGCGTCTTTTAATTTCATGGCTGCAGTCACCATCTGCAGTGATTTTGGAGCCCAGAAAAATAAAGTCTGACATTAAGAAGATATAATTCTGAACCAAATTAATTTTAATTCAAGGACAGAATGGATGTGTACATAAGTTTTAGATGCATTAAATTATTTGAAAGGATACTGTAATTTATAATTATTTAACATTGATTATCTCAAGAGAAAGACACTGAAAATGTTGGATTGGGATAAATAAGGCATATATTATTCATGTTTTCATTATATACCTTTGTTATTATTATTAATGAGTATTAACATTTTAAAGAATCCATCACAATATGAAAAAATCTTATTCATCGTGTCCTTTCATCAACACTATACTTCTTTTTGATAACAATGTCAATATTTTCTGGAAGTAAAACTTGTCTTTAATTCAAATGCAGAAATCCCTCAACAAAATCTTTACAAGTAGAAGACTTACATAATTTTTATACTTTGGGTTATTCTTCTACAAATGAATTGGATCTGTTGCTATTGTAGTGGCCTTCAATTAACTATTTAATTTGAAACTCAAGAAAGCTCAAATGTATCAGTAAGTAGAAATTCTGAGAGTAGTTAACAACTGTTTGGGCCTCCCTAGTGGCTCAGTTGATAAGAATCTGCCTGCAATGCAGGACACCCGGGTTTGAACCCTGGGTCGAGAAGATCCCCTGGAGAAGGAAATGGAAACCCACTCTAGCACCCTTGTCTGGAGAATTCTATGGACAGTGGAGTCGAGCAGGCTACAGTCCATGGGATCCCAAAGTCGGACACGACTTTGTGAATAACTTTTGCTTTCAGTAATTGTGTGGCCTTAATTTTAGCAAGATTAAGGGCACCACAAATCTAGTCATTAATAACAACAACAGTATTGTATTTCTGAACCACTTTAAACTTTACAGAGTTTTTTTTACTGTGTGTATAAAATGATTCTTGTAGTTTCTGTCATCTGTGTCTCCATGATGAAAGAAATGATAATAAGATGTTGGATAATTTGCCAAAAATCAAAGCTAATGTGTGACAAGGTTGAGAAGAAACTCAGAGGTATCTGAAACTAATTTTAGTTTCTGTTACTTGTTTCTGTCATATTTCAAAACTGTATAGGTAGCCATTTGTTGAGTTCCTATAACAATCTCTAATTTGCCAGTCTTTCCTTGATACTCTCTCTGGCCCAGAAAAGGAAAGTTGCTCTTTTTTCTGACAAGGTGGCATGTTGCCATTACAACATCCTTTAATAAATAAACACATCTATTCAATGTCACAACAAATTAGAAAGTACTTATTTCTGTTCAGTGAGCTGGATTAAATCAATAATCACCAGGGAGTTGCCACTATAATTCATTAGAGCCATTCAATGGGCCTCAGTAATCAGCTCAGAGAATGGAGCCAAAGTCTTGATTCACTGGGGAGACAAGGTTAGGATCAAATGTCTCAGCTCAAGTGAAAAATAGTATCTAGTAATCATTGCATTACAGCCTTTTACACTTCAAAGAACTGAACTTCCTTCTCAATAAGGGAAGAAATGGTTTCAGAATCACCCATTAATTTTGAGAATGCAACATAGCATTTTAAAAAATAAGAAGTAATGTATAACCTCAGATATGCAGATGACATTACCCTTATGGCAGAAACTGAAAAGCCTCTTGATGAAAGTGAAAGTGGAGAGTGAAAAAGTTGGCTTAAATCTCAACATTCAGAAAATGAAGATCATAGCATCTGGTCCCATCACTTCATGGGAAATAGATGGGGAAACAGTGGAAACAGTGTCAGACTTTATTTTTGGGGGCTCCAAAATCACTGCAGATGGTGATTGCAGCCATCAAATTAAAAGACTCTTACTCCTTGGAAAGAAAGTTATGATCAACCTAAATAGCATATCCAAAAGCAGAGACATTACTTTGTCCACAAAGGTCCATCTAGCCAAGGCTATGGTTTTTCCAGTGGTCATGTATAGATGTGAGAATTGGACTGTGAAGAAGGTTGAGCACCGAAGAATTGATGTTTTTGAACTGTGGTGTTGGAGAACACTCTTGAGAGTCCCTTGGACTGCAAGGAGATCCAACCAGTCCATTCTAAAGGAAATCAGCCCTGAGTGTTCTTTGGAAGGAATGATGTTGAAGCTGAAACTCCAGTACTTTGGCCACCTCATGCGAATAGTCAAATCATTGCAAAAGACTCTGATGCTGGGAGGGATTGGGAACAGGAGAAGAAGGAGATGATAGAGGATGAGATGGCTGGATGGCATCACTGACTCTATGGACATGAGTTTGAGTGAACTCCAGGAGTTGGTGATGGACAGGGAGGCCTGGCGTGCTGTGATTCATGGGGTCGCAAAGAGTCGGACATGAGTGAGCAACTGAACTGAACAGAACTGACCTGAATGTAAGCCAAAATAAATCATTGCAGTGATTTTTGAGAAGTGTTATATGACATTCTGGTCTTTTTGGTTCCCCGAGGTCACATCAAAAACAAACAAACAAACAAACAACTCACCAGCTCCTCACTTGTGTATTTCATGACTTACTACAGTCAGTTTCCTGCCTCAAAGTCCCCCTTTCTCTTCTACCTCAATCTTGGAGACTGCAAGACACATTCCTTGATTATCTTGTCCTCTGTATATTAAAATTTAATTTTCTACTGATATTATTCAGTTTCCCAGCTTTAAATAACTTTCAAACCTCCAGGAACTCTGGATTTATGTGTTTACCCTAAATTGTTTGCTGAGCTCTTGACTCAGATATTCAATTTGACACAACAAATGAGCAACTCCATTTGGACATCTAAGAGACAATTTTTTAACTCTTCACATCTAGACCCGAATCCTTCATTTTCTTCCTAAAACCACTCTGTTTAACCCACCTCGTTTGACAGAAATTCGGTTCTTCAGTTGCTCCATCTCTGTAATTTGAAGTCATACTTCATTTCCCACATTTTCTTAGACCTGATCTCTATCCCAGGAAACCGTATAATCCTTTGAAAATAAAAATCAGATAGAGTACTCTGTTTAAAATCT
This sequence comes from Tragelaphus eurycerus, assembly GCA_935064755.1. Lineage (NCBI taxonomy): Eukaryota > Metazoa > Chordata > Mammalia > Artiodactyla > Bovidae > Tragelaphus > Tragelaphus eurycerus. Next base: position 11,875,941 of record CAKXYN010000004.1, read on the forward strand.
TGAAGTGTTTTACACAGGATAAAAACCAAGGTCCCAGAAATGATCTGCAAAGTCCTATAGGATTTGGCCCACATTTACCTTCTTATTCACTTTCCTCCACATCCTGGCCTGCACGAATGCACTGCAACTCCATGGCCACCTGCAACTCCATGAATGCACCAGGCCTCTTTCTGCCTTAGAGCCTCTGCCCTGGCTGCTCCCTCTGCTTGCTGTGTCCTTTCTCCTCCTATCTAGAAGGCTACCTCCTTCAAATTTTCATTCAACTCCCATATGCTCAGAGATCCTTTTTTAAATCACAGTTTGTTATCCAGCAAACTCCACTTTTTAGTTTTATTTTCCCCCATATTTTATATCATCTTCTCAGTCAATTCAGTTGAGTCATTCAGTCATGTCTGACTATTTGCGACCACATGGACTGCAGCACACCAGGCTTCCCTGTCCTTCACCAGCTCCTGGAGCTTGTTCAAACTCATGTCCATCAAGTTGGTGATGCCATCTAACAATCTCATCCTCTGTTATCCCCTTCTCCTTCCTCTTTCAATCTTTCCCAGCATTAGGGTCTTTTCCAGTGAGTCAGTTCTTCACATCAGGTGGCCAAAGTATTGGAGTTTCAGCTTCAGCATCAGTCCTTCCAATGAATATTCAGGACTGGTTTGCTTTAGGATGGACTGGTTGGATCTCCTTGAAGTCCAAGAGACTCTCAAGAGTCTTCTCCAACACCACAGTTTAAAAGCATCAATTCTTTGGTGTTCAGCTTTCTTTATAGCCCAACCCTCACAACCATACATGAATACTGGAAAAATCATAGCTTTGACTAGATGGACCTTTGTAGGCAAAGTAATGTCTCTGCTTTTTAATATGCTGTCTAGGTTGGCCATAGCTTTTCTTCCAAGGAGCAAGCGTCTTTTAATTTCATGGCTGCAGTCACCATCTGCAGCAATTTTGGAGCCCAAGAAAATAAAATCTGTCATTGTATCCATTGTTTCCCCATCTATTTGCCATGAAGTGATGGGACTGGATACCATAATCATAGATTTCTGCATGTTGAGTTTTAAGCCAACTTTTTCACTCTCCTCTTTCACTTTCATCAATAGGCTCTTTAGTTCTTTTTTGCCTTCTGTCATAAGGATACTGTCATCTATATATCTGAGGTTATTGATATTTCTCCTGGAAATCTTGATTCCAGCTTGTTCCTCATCCAGCATAGCATTTTGCATGATGTACTCTGTATATAATTTAAATGAGCAAAGTGACAATATACAGCCTTGTTGTATTCCTTTCCTGATTTGGAACCATCTGTTGCTCCATGTCCAGTTATAAATGTTGCTTTTTGACCTGCATATACAATTCTTAGGATGAAGGTCTGGTGGTCTGTTATTCCCATCTCTTTAAGAATTTTCCACAGTTTTTCATATCTTCTAATTTATTATAAAATCTACTTGATTATTGTTGTTCAGTCACTAAGACAAATCCAACTTTTGCAACTCCATAGACTGTATCATGCCAGGCTTCCCTGTCCTTCACCATCTCCTGGAGTTTACTCAAACTCATGCCCATTGAGCTGCTGATGCATCCAACCATCTCATCCTCTGTTGTCCCCTTCTCTTCCTGCCTTCCATCTTTCTCAGCATCAGGGTCTTTTCCAGTGATTCAGCTCTTCACATCAGCTATAACCATATTTGCCGTCTATCTTTTTCTGTTAGAATGCAAGCTCCAAGAGGGGCTGGATCATTACTTGGTTCACAGTTGTGTGGTAAAAGTGTCTGACAGATAGCAGACACTCAGCCATGTGGTAAATAAAGACTTTTTTTTTTTTTTTTTTTTTAATTTGGTTGAGCCAGGGTCTTTAGTTTCAGCATGAGCCCTCTTAGTTGCAGCATGTGGGATCTAGTTCTCTGATTTAGGATCAAACTCAGACCCCCTGCATTGGTATTGTGGAGTCTTAACCACTGGACCAACAGAGAAGTCCCAATAAATACTTTTTCTAAAGAAAGTATTCTCTTTAAATTGTCACAATAAGTGTTTATCTATATGTCCTGTAAAACATGTATGCATATATACATACAAATGAAATATATGTGTATGTTTACATTCTTTATTTCTAATATTTTAGAAATATATGATTTTGTCACCATCTTGAGTAAAATCAGTCAGTGACCAAAGCATATAGTAGTTCACAGAACTAACCCATCTCACATCATTCATCAGGTTCATTATTCAGTAACAGTGACAAAGGCTTTTGGTAAACAGAATAATGGCATCACCAATGTTTGCATTCTAATCTCAAAAACCTATGAATATGTTGCCGTACATGGAAAGGGGATATTACAGATATGAAAATATTTTTTTTCTCATAAACATGAACTTTATTAAACTACACATTACATAAAAGAACAAACATACAAATGGACCTTTAAATACATTAGTTCATCTTAGAATTTATATATAAACTTATTTACATTTCTGCATTATATATTTAAATTATTTTCCAAGCTTACTACCAATAAAAGGTAATAGAATGATCACCCGCTCACACAGATGCATACAAGTGGTCCACAGGGCTAAGCAAAATGCCACTTCTCAGGAAACTCAGCTTATTAGATTTCAAACCAACAACTCATTCTGAAGGGTCTTTCTTCTGAGCGAGCCTTTATGTGAGACCTCCACTGAGGAAATGCTGGAGTTTAGTTCTGGAAGCTGATCCCAGGGCAGAGGTGGGTTCTTGGCTGTTCATGATAGATATGAAAATATTAAAGGTCTGGTGATGAGGAGATAATCTAGATGTGATCATAAACTAAGTCCATGCACCACAACTATTGAGCCTATGCTCTAGAGCCCAGGAATTGCAACTATTGAGCCTGTGTGCACAATTACTGAAGAATGTGCACCCTAGAGCCAGTGCTCCACAGCAGGAGAAGCCACCACAACGGGAAGCTTGCACACTATAATGAGGAGTAGCCCATCTGGCCACAAATAGAGAAAAGACCTGCACAACATTGAAGACCCTGCATTGTCAAAATAAATAAAACTATTAAAAAATAAAGAAAAAAATACTTATTAAAAAAAAAAAAGAGAGAGTCTTATAGGAGGGAGACAGGAAGGTCAAAGTTACAGAAGGGAATGTGACACTGAAAGCAGAGATATTTTCATCCTACTCTCCAGAAGTTGTGAATGCCGGTGCCGAAAGGGAACTTTGGAAAGGTGATTATATTAAAGATCTTGAGATGAGAGATTATCCTGGGGGCCCAGGTGGGTCGAAGTAATCAAACGGGTTTTTATAACAGGGATTCAGGAGGAGTCAGAGGAGAAGCAGATGTGATGATGGGAGAAGAAACTGGAGTGACCCACTTTGAATATGGAGGAAGGGGCCACAAGGCAAGGATACAGGCAGCCTTTAGAAGTTGAAAAAGACAAGGAAAGATATTCATCCCTGAGACACTCTGGAAGGAACAAGACAATGCTTTAGTTCAACGAAACTGATTGTAAACGTCTGACCTCTAAAACTATAAAAATAAACTTGTGTTGTTTCAAGCCACTAAATGCACAATAATTTGTTACAGAAGCAATGGAAAATTAATATAATATGTACAGAAAGAAAAGCATTTGCCAAATCAAGAACTATGTAATAGGTGCCAGAGAATGTATGTATTTGTTCTTACACCAAATTCTTTTCTGCTACAGCAGTTGCAATGCAAGTCACCCACTCATAAAGTTTATAATTATCAATGGTTCATTTTTCTTCTACACAGGCCAAACTAGTGAGCTGAAGGGGCTTGTGGTAGTATGTGTGCTAAATCGCTTTAGTTGTGTCTGACTGTTCAACCCTATAGGCTGCAGCCTGCGAGGCTCCTCTGTCCATGGGCTTCTTCAGGCAAGAATATGGGAGTGGATGGCCATGCACTCCTCCAGGGGGTCTTCCTGATCCAGGGATTGAACCCATGTCTCCTGCATTGGGTTCTTTACTACCAGCGCCACTTGGGAAGCCTTTTTCTTACTATAAAAGCCCTTAATTCAAAGGTTAGGGAATCAAATGGGAAGATTTCACCAGTTGTTCACTATGTCCCTTTCAATTTTACATCTGGAACTGAGGAAAAAACCACAGAATATGTTCAGAGACCTACTGAGTACAGTAGGCTTAACTAGAGCCCAAATTCTGTTGGTCACCTGACCATCAGCCTCTACTCTAACTAGTAATCACTATTCTAACAGTGAGTTTGGGTCTCTAGGACTTAATTTCTTATCCAGCATTTTGCAATCTAAAATGTCAGATTATGCTCGCTTCCTTAATTCACAGTTATACTAGAAAATGGCTACAGTTCCCTTTAAAGAAGGCAGAGAGGAAAATTAACAGTATAAATTTTTGACAGTGTACCAGAATTTTTCCTCAAGAGGACCTAGGGTTACATTTCATTCAGGGAGCTCTAAGTCAGTAAATTGGTTCAGATGTGGGAATTATATGAATGAGGAGCCATTATTCTTTGACTGGTTACTCCAGTCACTCTGTTCACTAGACTTAAAGCTTTTCCATTTATACAAATCAGGTAAGACTGTAGTTTCTACTCATCTACTTCACTCTAGGGACACCAAAGACCAACCAGACAATACCATATCTCTGCAGGTCAGAACATTCAGATGACTGCTTTGGCTTTCCTGTTCATTGCAGTAACTATGAGCATTTTGTCTTTGGTTATTAAGTGCTGCCACTTGGCCCTGTACCCTGGGAGTTACATCATTCTATCATCCTCATTGAATTTAGGGAATCCCAGTTCCATGGTAGCAGTTCTCACTATGATGTCTGACCCCAGAGTAGAGTGACAACAGAGCTTTTCAGTGATGCTGAGGCTCTTTTCACAATTGAATTCTTACAGGTATGGTGAAAAACATATCCTCTGGGTTTCCATAAAGGCAGGTTGGGAAGTCTTGTGTAATAGATGCCCTCTAGCCATTTAACCTCCCTAAGCCTTCTGACACCTCAATCAATAGTACACCAAAGATGTTCTGGCATATTGGTTTTATTGGTGTAAGACATCTTTGTGATTGTATCTGTCTTTAGTGAGTGTAAGGCATATTTGGATCCTTATTTCAGTCAACCAACCAAGCAAACTATTAGAATCATTATTAACCTTCTCAAGTTAAAACATTGATTCTGAAGCACAGCTTCATATTTCTTAAGCCTATACCCTCTTCTCTTAAGCTTCATTGTTGTTTTTCAGTTGCTAAATCATGTCCAACTCTTTGTGACAAGATGGACTGCAGCCATCAGGATTCCCTATCCTTCACTATCTCCTGGAGTTTGCTCAAACTCATCTCCACATAGTTGATGTTGCTGTTCAACTATATCATCCCCTACTGTACCCTGATTCTCCTGCCCTCAATCTTTCCCTGTATCTTTTCCAGTGAGTCAGCTCTTTGCATCAGGTGGCCAAAGTATTGGAGTTTAAGCTTCAGCATCAGTTCTTCCAGAGAATATTCAGAATTGCTTTCCTTTAGGATTGACTGATTTGATCTCCTTGCTCTTCAAAGGACACTCAAGTGTCTTCTTCAGCACCACAATTCAAATGCATCAATTCTTCAGGGCTCAGCCTTCCTTATGGTCCAACTCTCATATCTGTACACACATACACGCAAGTGTGCTAAGTCGCTTCAGTCATGTCCAACTCTTTGTGACCCTATGGACTGTAGTCCACAAGGCTCTTCTGTCTATGAGATTCTCCAGGCAAGAATGCTGGAGTGGGTTGCCATGCTCTCCTCTACACAATATTTCAGGCACAGGGATCAAATGTGTATCTCCTGTGATTCTTGCATTGCAGGCGGATTCTTTCCAGGTGCATTGCAGCCATCAGGGAAGCCCCATAATTCCTGACTAAAGGAAAATCCATAGCTTTGACTATACAGACCTTTGTCAGCAAAGTGATGTCTCTGATTTTTAATATACTGTTTAGGTCTGTCATAGCTTTTGGTCCAAGGGGCAAGCATCTTTTAATTTTGTTGTTGCAGTTACCATCTGCAGTAATTTTGAAGCCCAAGAAAATGAAATCTGTCACTGTTTCAAGTTTTTCCCCATTTGTCATAAAATCATGGGAATGAATACCATGATGTTTGTTTTTTGAATGTTGTGTTTTAAGCCAGTTTTTTTGGTCCCCTCTTTCACCCTCATCTAGAGGTTCTTTAGTTCTTCTTTACTTTCTGCCATTAAAGTGGTATCATCTTCATATATGAAGTTGCTGATATTTATCCTGGCAATCTTGATTCTAGCTTGTGAGTCATCCAGCCCAGCATTCTGCATGATGTACTCTGCATGTAAGTTAAATAAGTTGGGTGAGTATATGTAGCCTTGTCATAGTCCTTTCCTAATTTTGAACTAGTCTATTGTTAAATGTCTGGTTCTAATTGTTGTTTCTTGTCCTGACTACAGGTTTCTCAGGAGACAGGTAAGGTGGTCTGGTGTTTTCATCTTTTTAAAAAATTTCCACAGTTTGTTGTGATCTATGCAGTCAAAGGTTTTAGTATAGTCAACAAAATTAGATAGTTTTTGGGATCCCTTTGCTTTTTCTATGATCCATCAGATGTTGGCAATTTGATCTCTGCTTCCTCAGCCTTTTGTAAATCTGGCAAGTTCTCAGTTCACATACTGTTGAAGCCTAGCTTAAAGGATTCTGAGCATTATCTTGCTAGCATGTGAGATGATTGCAGTTGATCGAGCATTCTTTGGCATTGCCTTTCTTTGAGATTGGAAGGAAAACTGACCTTTTTACACATATTCCCAAGGCTTCAGTTGATACATATTGGTAAAATTGTGCAATTATTTTAGTATGCCTCATTATTCCTTGTGGGCCACACTTTGTAACTCAGATCCTTTGAGGTCTGAAAGGACTTGAATCTGGGTATGAATCTGGACATGAGTATAGGTGATAAGGAAAGGCCCTGAGGAGGAATCATTAGTGTTTTACAAGGCAACTGCCTCACTGGAACAATTTATATCGAAGCGTTTTTTCAGGAAAGGGAGGCTAGTCCTCTCAGGCTGAGCTGATTCTACAGAAGACACAACATAATTTAGGTATTCAGGGTTTTCCACCTCACTGGAATCTGCTCATATGCCCTCATGCCAAATTTTACTATTGCATTCCTTCTGAACTGTTGTTCCAGCTTTATTGAAAGTGATCATGAGACATCAAGAATTCAACTTATGTTATTATTCAGTCATCTATAGGGTTAGACATTGAGTGTGGTTTTCAAAAATCCTGGTTCTGCAGATATGAAAGATATAGGCTTCCTTCAGGGGAATCAGAGAAGCTTTCAATTTCCTTGAACTGAGAATTTAAAGTGTTATCTTACTGTACTATTTTCTAAATTATTCAGTATGGTAAGGAGCAAAACAACTAACCCTATTTTACTCTTTTTATTGTCACTTAAATATTTATAGCAGTAAATAATGTGTTATTCAGTGCCTTACTTTTTATAGACAATTGATTATAGGAATCTAAAGGTGATAATCTGAGTGACCACTTGCCATACATGCCATAAATTACCCAGGCCTTACTTCACCACTAGAAATTTAAACAGTAATGCCTTTAAAGCAAATACAATCAGAGAGCCAGTTTCAAGAAACTCATTGGAGGAACTGATGCTGAATTTGAAGCTCCATTATTTAGATCTGATGTGAACCGCCAACTCATTGGAAAAGTCCTGGATACTGGGAAATATTGAGGGCAGAAGGAAAAGAGGGTGTCAGAGGATGAGATGTTTTGCATCACCTATTCAATGATCATGAACTTGGGCAAACTCCAGGAGATGGTGAGGGGCAGGGAGGCCTGGTGTGCTGCAGTCAATGGAGTTGCAAAGACTTGGACAAGATTGGGCAACTGAACAACAACAATTTGTATGTATAGTCCTGCATTGACAGACATTTTCTTTATATACATCTCAGAAAAATTTATTTAAAATATTACAATAATAAAATGTAAAATAATATATGTAAAAACATAACTATTTTAATATTATATAAAAATTTTTCATGACTGGTAATTGAATAGATGGAAATGCATCTTATTAAAATTTTTAGTGTTTATTTGACAATTGAAGCTCATAGTGGATATGCAGCAAAATAGCAACAATAAAATTTGTTTTGAATTAAACACCTAGATTAAAAACTTTGCTTCATTCTGTCAACTAAATTGTATGCATTCCTTCAGATAATTTTGTATTTATATGTCAATATGTCCACTTGAAGAAATTTTGTCGTATAGATAATAACAAGTTCAAATTCAGCCTTGCCTTTTCTCAAATTCTCACATTTCAGTTTTCAAAAATGGTCTGAATTAATGAGTCATTTTTATGATAAAACTCTGAAAGAAACATTAAAATGATGAATGTGTCACAAACTTAGGAGAGAAGGGGTGTCATAAAATGAACTTCATACTTCTAATAATAAATAATTCTCTCAACTGCTGAATTTTCAGTTCAATACCTTCTCAGGAAGATGTCAGAATGAAGCATTAAAGGTTTCTCTACTCCATCAGAATGGGAATAGAGTGGCAATATTGAGGAAAAAGGAACTGGAAGAATCAATAAAGCTCCACAGGATGACTCCACAGAGAGCTGAGTAGAATTAGTAGTATGAGCACTTAGGACAGACCAGATATTTTTAACTTATTTTTCATTTAGTTCTCACAATAAAACTAGGTATTTTTTAACATGAGGATAAAGGAGATATGGTTTAAAAAGCTTAAATGACTTTAAAAATAAGAATTACAATGTGCTGCTACTGCTAAGTCACTTCAGTCGTGTCCAACTCTGTGTGACCCCATAGACGGCAGCCCACCAGGCTCCCCCGTCCCTGGGTTTCTCCAGGCAAGAACAATGGAGTGGGTTGCCATTGCCTTCTCCACGATGTGCTACACCAAGATTAAAACCAAGATCTGTCAGAATAAGCTGCCAGGAGTGTGGTCCACGGAACAGCTGCATTAGTATTACCTGGGACTTTGTTGTAAGAGTCTACCTTGGCCCAATCTCAGATGTACTGAGTCAATCTGTAGGGGTGGCACACAGAAATTGGGTTAAACGACGTTTTGGGTGATTCAAATGTATTCAACGGTGTTAGAAAGTACTTCCCTATACCATACAGGGACTTGGAATCAGGCTTAATTTATCATATTTACATTATGTCCTTGTACAAACCACTGAACTCTATATAATTTCATCATCTTTGTAAAGGTGAAAAAAAAAAAAAAACAACTCTATGCTTTTCTTATAGAACCTTTACAAGAGAACAGTGTATCTTATAAAGCATTATAAAATATAAATATTGGAATGTATTTGCATCATCAAACATAATTTAGTATAGTTAATTTTATGTCACTCTGCATGAAATTTTTTTGTAAGTTAAAATTCTTTAAGAAAGAAGCCAAAATACCATCTCCCAATCTTATCACTTCATCTTTTGTCAAGAGTTCTTAGCAATTGCCCTTGACCACGAAAGTAACTGATGGCCTTGTAAGCATGATTATCTCATTTGAGGATCTACTTTCCCAACTTTAGAAATAATTAGCTTACTTAAATTATTAAACTCAAAATTGGAGTGGAACTGTTATTTATTTTTAGGAGAAAAAGTTTTTTTGGATCTTAAAACTGGCTTTGTACTATGTCAATTACTTGCAAGATTCAGTATCACTGTCAAGTTTCTATATACCATGGGCAATGTCCTTAGATCAGAAAAGGATTATATTCACTAGATTTTCAAACATTTCCCTGGGTGTTCTAGTTACTATCTAGGAGTAAATACGGAACAAAATGTGCTTTTAGACTTTCTCCTGAGGATGAAAATTTTCAAATTAGAGGTATCCCTATCATAAAAGATTTTCCTTGAAGATGGAAGAGGCATCCCTACCTTTGATTAAGATGCTTTCAAACTTACATTTCTTTGTTCGACTTGTTTCCATGAATTTTACAAGGTGAAAATAGGTGAAGTAAAATGTTTTTACTGCTGCACTTGCCTTGAAATTCTTGAAATAAGATGGAACAACGGGATGAAAACATATCTAGGATACAAAGATAAAATTCTGGAAATGCACTAAAACTGTGTGATCTGGCTGACAGAGCAGAAATATGAGACAGAGAGATGAAAAATTACTCAAGAGATAAGTTGAGGTCTTGACTTTTAAAAACTGACTGTGATAAAGTTGGTTGGATATTACATTTAGGTGACCCCTCCTCCTCCCCAACTCCATTGAAGGAGAGATTAATCCCTCAAAGAGAACATTGCTAACACTTCAAAAATCCAATTTATGAACAATGTTCAAGTGTCTGAGAATACACATTTATAATCTCAACAACCTCCTAGTCACTCAAAACTTGCAGGAAATGTCATTCATTTTCAAATATCAGAGGATGTTATACCCTGAGGAGAAAATTAACATCCAAATGAAAAAAAAATTGTGAAAAATTGAAGAAAGAACAGTAAAAGATATAGATATTTTTGTTCCCTTAACAATAATATTTAGCTGACTGGTACTTGGGCAAATATTTTGGGTTTAATATTTTGGTTGGAAGAATTAAAATGACCTTTTCACCTTATTTATTAAGTACTTAAGAATATGGAGAGATCTACTTCAAGGTAGACAAAAGTTGCAGGAGAAAAAGTCTCAAAAGAAAAATTATAATAATTATGTTTTAAGTGTAAAGTTTGAGTCTCACATACTAAAATCCATCTTCTCAAAACACAAAATTAAAATAACTCAACTTCATACACATTTAAAAATTATCATTAATGTCACTAAGTTTTCATTATTTCATTTGTAAAGTGAAAACAGTTATCATAGTTGCTGTGAAGATTAACAAAAAAAATCTCATAAAAGCTGTAGTAGCATTCATGGCACAGAACAGACACTTGTTAAATGTTAGTTATACTAGTACTGGCATTTCAAAGACCTTTTAAGTACTGTTGCTGTTGATCAGTCATTCAATTGTGTCCCACTCTTTGCAACGCACCAAGCTCCTGTGTCCTTGGGATTTCCCAGGCAAGAATAGTGAAGCAGGTTGCCATTTCCCTTCTTGAGGGGCTCTTACTCACCCAGGGATAACACCTCTGTCTTCTGCATTGCAGGTGAAGTCTTTACCACTGAGCCACCAGGGAAGCCTCTTTCAACTATTACCAACATTAACATCAATAATAATGATTTGTTGTTTTTAAATTTGTATTGGTCCTCAGTTTTTATACATCCTATTAATATGACATTCTGTTTGCTTGATTACTTGACCATAAGAACTTAAATATAAGATGGATGTTTAAAAATTATTTACTCTTGTTTCTCTTTAAATTTGCTATAATAATCTATATCACAAAGATTTCTCAAGATATGCATCAAACAACTAAAATTTAGGGGGAAATCCATTTTCTTTGATTAAAAAAGTAACAAAACACATAGTGACATTATTTGGCAAAATTATTTTCTGAAACCTGTGTTGGCATACAGACAGAAACAGTTGATACCAAAGGAAAAATTTTACCTATGTTATGAATGGTTTATTTTAGTAAAAGAAGTTTAAAAAGTTTGTTGTTGATATTGTAACATAAGGCACAAAGTGTTGTTACTTATTAATTTTGTTACTTTCCTGTATGGTTTCATTTGAGCATCCATTCTATGTAAGGCGCTTAGACACATATGCTGTATACATTTTGAAGGTCTGGTGAGAGGAATTGTGGTATACATTAAAAGAATAAAACTGTGCTTTAAAAAATATCCTCAAGTTAATAACTGGAGTTACCCTAAGCAAGAAAAGAACAAAAAAAAAAAAAAAGGAAGAATTAATGAAAGGATGGAAAAAAGGAACAATGGTTACTTGCCAGGGTTTGAAATCAAAAACTAAAAATTCAAAATGAATTTCCTCTCTTACAGTTGGTTCAGCGTTTCTCCAATATTTGCCTCAGTTCAAGGCTCTACATGGCATAGTTTCCCACTCTCATAGCTGAGAATGGCCACCCTGCTGTTCCTGCCTGAATTCACAATTTCTAATTCCAGCTCATACAGAAAGACTCAACAGTGTCCTTGAATCCCAATCTTGAATTCTCAGGGACAGAATATGATTGGCCCACCGTGAGGCAGCAGTTTATCCCTTCCGATTAATTGTGGCTGAAATGACAGTGTCACATAGAACAGTAATAGCTTTCAATCCCTGGAAGTCAGGGAGGCAAGTCTTAGGAATCAGAGGACATGTGAAATGGGAAAATCCCCTCCAGTGTATTGATAGTATCTAGTATTATTCTCAAGGCTGAATACTCAGTGGTTTGGCTTATACTGGCTACCTTTCAGAAACTCATGTTCATGCCAAACAACTTCCATTGTAAGATTCCCTCCAAAATGTGCCCTGTGACCACACTGCAGATAGTGACTTCACTTTTCTCCACAGTCCAATAACTGTTCGGGAATCTTTTGCCATGCTTCCAGAAGTATATTGAGGAAAGGCAAATTGAAAAACAAAGCTATATTTTCTCATTGCTATTTATTTCTACACTGTCATTTGTGAAGCATGGTTTATAAATGCTGATTAACAATGCTATTTATCTTTCACAGGCAAGATTCCAGTTATACTTGAAGCATACAAAAAGCCCCTGGTTAGCCTACAAAAGTCAGTTCAATAAGAAATACAAGAGTAGTCAGGTCAGTTGTATGCTATTATATATAAAGAGTAATAGAGGCAACAACAGCCACAGAAACTAGCTCATTGGTTGCCTGAATATTTTTCTTAAACAATAAATTGAAGTGGTGTAAAGACAAATACAGAATTAAATTTGGGGCATATCTTAGTTAAAATTCTGAGGTTTTCATCATGGTGACTGCCCTTTAGCTTTCATAATTCTCTGTGTATTTTTTTAAAGCCCTTCCTCTTTTTATGTGCACTATCTTCAATGTACCTTACCACTTATAAGAGTAAGTTGAATTATATTGGGTGGTCTGATGGTTTGAATATTAGTATGTCCCCTCAAGTAACTAAAACTGAGTTACATGAACTTGCCCCTCTCTTAAATGGAAAATATGAGTAATTGAGCAAGATAGACTCAAATCCACTTCAAGATACTAAACTGAGAAATTTTATGAAAAATAATACTTATGATTTTACACTAAATTTTAAGTACAGAAAAGAATAACATTCAAGATTTCTCCAGGAACCAGGGGAACGTTTTTTGCCTCTATGAATAGTAATGACTGCATAAAAGCTGCATATATATCTAAAGCTATAAGTAGCTGGCAAGAGTTAAACAGGAAAATACCCTTGGAGTATGTGCCTTCCCAAAGGGAAGAAGATGATTAACCCAAAGCTTTAAGTACTGTAAGTGAATGATATGTGATGGTGACCAGCCTATTAAGATTCGGACCTATGGGCTGCACCAGCTCATATGGAAAACTGGCACATGTGTCAAATGTTTACAAAGTAAAATTCCTCACTTATAAAAGTTATTTCTAGGTATTTTAAAAAGCAATCAATGTATTATGGCTTATTATTATTCCTCAGTTGTATCTAAGTTTGAATTGATTTTTAAAATAAAATGCTGTTCATCTTGCCTAATCAATCCAAAATGCATCTTTTGGGATGATTATGTTGAAGCCTAAAGTCAGACAGATAATTATGGTAGTTACTTTCACCCCTCTGCTTCTGAGACTCCAGAATTAGGAACTATTTTCTGATTTTTCGATTTAGAAGCTGTGACAATTATCAGTATATTTCCTCTCAGTTCTAAGTGCAGACTTTTTTGAGATGTTTTTTTGCAAAGATGATACTAGGACTGAATTCTGTAAACATTTCTCTTTGGCTAGCTAGAGCAACGTTAAGTCTTTTCATGGAGAATAGAGGAGGGTCATTGTGGCATCCATGTCTGTGCACGTTCAGTCCTGTATGAGTCTTTTGCAACCCCACAGACTGTAGCCCCCCAGACTCCTCTGTCCATGAAATTTCCCAGGCAAGAATACTGGAGTGAGTTGCCATTTCCTTCTCCGGGGATTCTTCTTGATCCAGGGATGGAAGTTGAGTCTCCTGCATGGCAGGCAAATGCTTTACTGCTGAGCCACCAGGGAAGCTGGGTCATTGTGAGACTATAGCAAAAGTAAGATGCCTTTATTCCTAGCTATGACATGTTATTGTTTTGTGGGTGTGCTTGCCAGCAATTGTGCCTGTTGGAGACCCAGTGGTGTTTATCTCTATGTCCTTGCAGACCATCCCTGGATTATCTGGACCCTTCAGCAAGTTTCTTGGCACCAGTGGATTACTATTACAAACCAGCTTTGGCTTGCCCATACTTACACTTTTTAATTTCTCCTGATCATTCACCCTTTCAGCCCTCATCTATTCTTTTTGTTAAGTTTCTCTGCCTCCGGTAGATTGTATGTTTCTGTGGCAGTCACACATTCTCCCATTAGTTCAGAACCTCAGGACTGATGAAAGTGGGCCAGAAGATGTCTCCATGAATTTTTAGTCTCTTCCTTGCTCACTTTTTATCAGTCCTAGAGGTAGTAGTTCCCCCTGCATTGACTTTTTCCATATTCCTAGAGTCTCAACTTACAACCCTTTTATAGTAGCTAACCTTTTTACTAGTTGATAATGATTTGCATTAAATGGTACCTGTTCAAGTTATTGACGTGGTTTTTACTTGGTGACTAATGGAAATGCATATTTGTATTTAATCACACTGAACAGTTTAAATTGTATTGGTGGTGAGTCTTTTATAAGAAAATATCACTAGATTTGAAAGAAACAGAATTAAAAATACTAAATCAAGGAGGTAGGTTTATTTATTTTAATATTTAGGTTTGAGACTTCAGATGAAAATGTAGGAAGGAATAGACAATATTTGCTAGTAAGAGGTAAATATATTCAGTTAACTATTTTACTCATTACTTGACTCAGTACAGAAATATCTTGTCCCTATGTGTTTCAAACACATAAGAAGCTCTGGGAATGTTTTTGTGGCTTTGAGGGTCTTCCAATGATATTCATTTCCATCATCTCTACTCATTTATGAAGAATTAGAGAACAGTAACTGAAGCAGATTAAAATAATTAATGGGATACTTTTTCCATGTAGACAAAATTCTCTCAGGAAAGCAGCCCATATCCTATTAGACACTCCTAAATCTTTTCTATTTGAGATTTTAGTTATATAACTTCCCGTATTATCATCATCATATTATACAATTACCTTAGGCAACTTTAAAGCACTGATATTTTCATGTGAAGAACACTTCAAGCCCAAAAGCATTGGAAAAGATGGTTTTGATGTTGTCTGGTAAAATCTACCTTCCTTCCCCAAAGTAAAAGATGCTGAAATTGAGACTTTCCTGGCAGTCCAGTGGTTAAGATTCCACACTTCCAGTTCAAGGGGCATATGTTTGATCCCTGGTTGGGGAACTAGAAGTCCACATGCCAAGAGGTACAGCCAAGATTTTTTTTTTTTTTTAAGGAAGAAAATATATTATTCAAAAGACACTGAAATCACGTCAAAGAAATCAGTGGAAAACCTAAAGACAGTGGAAGAAAAGATTCCTCAGGATTTATCTCCTCCCAGTCTCATCCCAAGGCCTATTAGTTCACTGTAGTGTTCACTAACTCACACTGTCTCACTATTTTCATCATCTTCATTGCTGCTGAAATAGGAAAATCTAAAATTTTCCACACCAGCTGTCTCTTTCATGCCCCATACACCTCAAGGTCAGAAAGTAGAGATGACATCATCACTGTTCTCTGATGCCTCTACTAGGTAGTCACTCTTCCAACTGTACAGGTCTTCCAGCTCCTGTGAATTAATCATATCTGACTATACAACTCTTTTTTCATTGCAACAGACTTCAAATTTCCCTATCAGAACTGTTAATCAATTAGTCATTAATCATTAATCATCAATCAATGAAGGCTTTAAATCTGTCCTTTCGAACCTAACCCTTGTCATTATTTTAACATATCAAAGTCCATGAAAACACATTTTCCAAAGAATACTAATAGATCAGTCTTCCTCTTTATAACAAATGACCTTATCCTTATCCTCATCCTTCTCAGATGCCTGATCTTATATTCTCTGCATGGCCTGAAACTATTTTATTTCCTAAAAGGTTAACTTCGGCATGTCATTCTCTGGCCACAATCTCTTCCCTCTTCAGTTTTCTGTTCTTAGTCATAATGCAGATCAACAGTATATGATGTAAAATCAGTGCCATCGCCCCTTTATTTTCTCCACGTCCAGTGAAAGTGTTAATCACTCTGTTGTGTCTGACTCTTTGTGCCTCCATAGGCTGTAGCCCACCAGGCTCTTCTGCCCATGGAATTCTGCAGACAAGAATACTGGAGTGGGTAGCCATTCCCTTCTCTAGGAGATCTTCCTGATCCAAGGGTCAAGCTAGGGTCTCCTGCATTGCATGTGGATTCTTTACAACCTGAGCCACAAGGGAAGCCCATATCCAGCTTTAATTACAAACAAAACCAAACAAACAAAAACCCCTCATTTCAATCACTATCTTGAAAATGTCCAGATCCCTGCACCACTGCTTTCACATTGCCACCTCATGGCAAATTTATATCCACAGTAAGTGCAATCTGAAGCTTTGTCCTTGACTACAACCAAGTAGCTGGATGTTTCTGGGAAATAAATCACATATTTGAGAAACTTATAATAATTTGTGACTTTTAGCCTCATAAGGGACTTCAGTATTTCCCAGAGATACCACAATGTTTCTCCAGTAAGTTAGTTCATCTTAAACCTCTGACCTCCTTATATTCCTTTGTGCAAAGAGTACTACTTTTCCTCTGCTGCACTGACAAAAAAAGAAATTTCTATCAGATGCAAACTCTGTCAACATTCTCTAATAAACAGAATGGCAGATACTATAAACATTCTGCTCTTGCCTTGATGCTATAATGTGGGGGGAAAGAAATGTCTTTTACTTAAGGTTTAGCTATTTATTTAAGCTTTAGTACTCTTGCCTGGAAAATCCCACGGATGGAGGAGCCTGGTAGGCTGCAGTCCATGGGGTCGCTAAGAGTCAGACATGACTGAACGACTTCACTTTCTCTTTTCACGTTCAAGCATTGAAGAAGGAAATGGCAACCCACTCCAGTGTTCTTGCCTGGAGAATCCCAGGGACGGGGGAAGCCTGGTGGGCTGCCGTCTATGGGGTCACACAGAGTCGGACACGACTGAAGTGACTTAGCATAGCATAGCATAGCACCACATCTTTTGGAATTCTTAGGACTCTTTCGCTATAGATTTTCTTTTCTACCTCTCAGAGACATTTTCAATTCACTAAATTCTTTTCATTAGAATTCAAATATGTTTTGTCAGTAGCTGTCATAATATGACTCTACACTACAATCATGTGACGTTCTTTTACAAATGCCAGGAGATTCTGGTTAATTGACCATTAGCAGGTCCTGTACATCTTTTTAAAAATATTCTTTGGATTATTTTAATGTACAAGATTGAAAAGCACTGTTATAATCTCTCATATAATTAAAACTGTACTGGAAAGAATATCCCAGTCCACCTATCTGTTCCAGACATTGTCTTCCCTTCAATGCAAAATATCTCAAAGAATAATTTACACTACTTGTCTAAATGGCCTTCTTCTCTGTTGAACTATCAACACTCTTTACAAAATCTTGCCAACCAAAAAAATGGGTACCATACAATTAAATCTAATATGTATGATCAGTCCTCATTTTACTTAACTTCACATCATTTGACATATAACTATTTGATATTCTTACACTTTCTTCTCTTAATTTTCTCTTCCAATTCCATCTACCATTCTGAAAATAGCCTTTGAAAATCTTTTTTCATTGTTTCTTTTGCATAAAATCATTAAATATTGTAATTCATAATTTATTGAGATTCCTCTAGGATACAAGGTATTAATTTTTTTTAATTTTATTTTTACTTTATTTAACTTTACAATATTGTATTGGTTTTGCCATGTATCAAAATGAATCTGCCACAAGTATACATGTGTTCCCCATCTTGAACCCTCCTCCCTCCTCCCTCCCCATACCATCCCTCTGGGTCATCCCAGTGCACCAGCCCCAGGTATCCATTATTAGGCATCGAACCTGGACTGGCGACTCGTTTCATATATGATATTATACTTATTTCAATGTCATTCTCCCAAATCATCCCACCCTCTCCCTCTCCCAGAGTCCAAAAGACCAAAGTCTTAAGGTATTAATTTTAGATCAGTAAAGTTTCTATCCAATGATCTTAAAATGTGGACTGAAGCATGTATCAATCAAGACAGGTTACTGCTAAGTCACCCCAGTCATGTCTGACTCCGTGCGACCCCATAGACGGCAGCCCACAAGGCTCCCTCATCCCTGGACTTCTCCAGGCAAGAACACTGGAGTGGGGTGCCATTTCCTTCTCCAATGCATGAAAGCGAAAAGTGAAAGTGAAGTCGTTCAGTCGTGTCTGACTCTTAGCGACCCCATGGACTGCGGCCTACCAGGCTCTTCCGTCCATGGGATTTTCCAGGCAAGAGTACTGGAGTGGGATGCCAATGCCTTCTCGGAAGACAGGTTAGATCTGACTAAAATGTAAAAAATATCCATGACTTGAAACCTGAAGACTCTGGTGGCTAAGGGGCTTCATCCCAGCTGAGAAGCGAAGAGCCGCAGGCGGCCGCCGACTTCACAGCCGCTCGGGGTTTTTAGAGCTTCAGCTATAAAAACGGGCAGGATTTTCTTTGATCATATTGGTGGTACCCGTCTGTTTTCCTGTGCAAACTGTGATACGATCCTGACCAACCGTTCACAACTCATCTCTACTCGGTTCACAGGCGCCACTGGCAGAACATTTCTTTTTAACAAGGTAGTTAACCTACAGTATAGTGAAGTTCAAGATCGGGTCATGCTCACTGGCCGCCACATGGTTCGAGATGTGAGCTGCAAAAACTGCAATAGCAAACTGGGATGGATCTATGAGTTTGCCACGGAAGACAGCCAGCGTTATAAGGAAGGTCGTGTGATCCTGGAACGCGCTCTAGTTCGAGAAAGTGAGGGCTTTGAGGAGCATGTACCATCTGATAACTCTTGAAGAAAAAGAGAGAAATCCATCTTTTCCCAGGTCTCCTTCACTGAAAACAAAAATCTACTTACATACACTGTCACCTTAGCATCAGAGTCGGATTCATGAACTGTGGAACAAGAGGTTGTGAGAATCTATGATGGAACCTTCCTTTCTTTCCTTTTTCTTTTAATTTTCTATTTTCCATCCAACAGCAGTGTGTAGAGAGAATATTATGCAGATGCCGTTTTTCCCTCCCCACCTGTGTTTACATCTTGAGGCAGAATAGTCTATCTGCAGCTACACGGTGGGCTATGTGAGGAAAAAAATCTGGGCTATTAAGAGTGAGAAGTATTTTATGTAAATTTGAAAGGAAAATGTGTCAAGAGCATGGTTTTTAAATTTATTTGGACTTCATTTTAAGACTTTTTTTAAAAAAACCCAGTTATTTCACTTGATTTGCTAGCTTCAGAGAAGAGATCCGAATTTGTGACCAGCACTAAAGGTTCAGTGTTAGTATTGCTTGTGCTGGCCATTGTACCATATTCTTGTTGGAGATGAACCATAGCATCAGAGCCCATTCTTCCTTGTCAGTCTTGACCCAAAGATGTCACCATTCCTAGTTATTTGTCACCACATAATTGGTGTTGATTGGAAACTTTTCCTGATATGGGGCAGAACTGCTTGGTTGTCTTTTCCATGTAACTTAAGCATAGTAATATAAATAAAGTAATAGTTGGAAACAAACAAAAAAAAATATCCATGACTTAAAGTAGTAAATGTTCATTTTTCATTCATAGTTCATAATCTGCATCAGGGACTGGCAAGGAAGAAATATCTGCTAATAGTACTCACTCATGAAATACACCTGGCAGATCAGCTATCATAATAAATGTTACCTATTACTGTACAAAAAAAAAGTCCCAGCCCCAAAGTGACAAGTATCACTTCTATCTTCAATTCAATGGCTAGAACTAATAGTCATATGCCCCTGCTAACCACAAAAGGTCCACAAAAAGCAATTCCACCATGGGCCAGAAATCAGAGAATTGCATAACAGTGAACAACACTAATGACTGCCGCCTGAGTAAAAAGACCTTTTTCACCCTATGGAGCTGCCAGACAAGACCATTTGGGAGAGAGCTCCAGTGCTTTATGTGTGATATGTAACAAGCATTCAAGAGATCTGTGTGCACACTAAAATTAGCATCCACTTCTCTGAGGGTTCCATAAAAAGACTTCAAGGAGGCTTAACAAACATGTAAAAAATTTGGTTAGTAAATGTACATAAGCAAGGTTATAATTATAATATATTATCCAAAGCAATGCACTTTTAACAGTGAAAGGTCCCTGATTAATATTTTACTAGGACACAGACATAAAGTAGGACTATCAAAGGAAACAATACAGAGAAACAGAAGATAAAAAATATTAACTAATTTCCCCCAAACCAGATGGCTCACATGTATTAAAAAAGAAAAAAAAAAATATGAAATGGTTTTCCTATTTCTAGTGATCATGCAGTTGCTTCAAAATCTAAATAAGATCCCTGTTCATCTTCATCGCAAATGTAGAATTTTCCATACCATTATATAGTTGGAATGGGTAATGACCACTTTCAAAAATAAAGGGATATTTTCTTTATAAATTCTACATTGCAAACTCCAATTTGGAATTATTTTTATCCTACTTATATCTTTAATTGCCTTATGTTTCTAACTTGAATTTTGAAAATGTAAATTTCTAGAAGTTAGAAAATAAACTCTTCAGATTTTTCCTAGCAACTGTAACTATCCTAATGATAAGAAGACTTTACTAAAACTTCAATGTAACCTTGATTTTTCTTTTCATGTGATGCATTAACATAGCTGAAATGTAATTCCCACTGATTCTAGATTATAAGCGAATGAAAGTTTATGCTTTCAGAGGATGATCTCAGTTTTTATAATCTTCATTTCTCCTATAACATGCTAATACCTGTTCTTTCAAGTAGATGTCCTTCACTTTATCTTAGTCATAATGATTCTTATTCTATCTTTGTGTCATGTGAGCTTTTGATAAAGAAATAAGTTGTAAGAAAAAGAATAACATAGAAAGCATTCTCTTGACAAAGGATAAATACACATATATACAGAGAATATATTTCAAATATATGCAAAGAACTCTTAAAACTCAATAGTAAGAAACAATCAATCCAATCAGAAATATAGGACAAAGGCCTGAACAGATACCTTGCCAAAGATTTACATATAGCAAATAAGCATATGAAAAAATGCACCACATCATATGTCTTTGGAGAAATAAACATTAAAACAACACTGCAATTTAAAACACATTGATAGAATAGCCAAAATATGGAACATTGACAACATTAAATGCTGATGAGAATGTGAAGCAATACGAACTCACATCCACTGCAAAAACTTTGGATGACAGTTTGATGGTTTCTTACAAAATGAAACATACACTTACCACAAAATCCTGCAGTCAAGTTTCTTGATATTTACCTAAAATAACCAAAAACTTATATCAATACAAACACCTGGGCATGGATGTTTATAGCAGCTTTATTTGTAACTGCCCCAAGCTTGGAAGCAAACAACATGTCCTTTAGTAGGCTAATGGCAAAATAAGCTATGGTACATCTAGGCTATGAAATATTATTCAGTGGAAAAAAAGAGCTCTGAAGCCATGAAAAAATAAGAAGGAATTGTAAATGAATATTACATGTAAAAAGAGTCAATTGGAAAATGTTCCATAGCAGTTGATTCCAGCTTATATGACATTTTTCAAAAGGTAAAGCTATGGAGACAGTAGAAAGATCAGTGGTTGCCAGGCTTAGAGGCGTGGGTGGGATGAATAACTGTAGCACAAAGGATTTTAGAGCTGTATGGCACTGTAACGAGGGATACTTGCTATTATACATTTGTCCAAACCCACAGAATGTATAATAGCAAGAGTAGAATTGTAACATAAACTATGGACTTTGATGATTATGATGTGCCTATGCATAAATCAGAAAAGGCAATGGCAACCCACTCCAATACTCTTGCCTGGAAAATCCCATGGGCGGAGGAGCCTGGTGGGCTGCAGTCTATGGGGTAGCGAAGAGTCAGAAAGGACTGAGCGACTTCACTTTCACTTTCATGCATTGGAGAAGGAAATGGCAACTCACTCCAGTGTTCTTGTCTGGAGAATCCCAGGGAAGGGCAAACATGGTGGGCTGCCGTCGCACAGAGATGGACACGACTGAAGCGACTTCACTTTCACTTTTCACTTTCATGTATTGGAGAAGGAAATGACAACCCACTCCAGTGTTCTTGCCTGGAGAATCCCAGGAACGGCGGAGCCTGGTGAGCTGCCGTCTATGAGGTCGCACAGAGTCGGACACGACTGAAGCGACTTAGCAGCAGCAGCAGCAGCATGCATAAATCATCAGTTGTAACAAAGGAACCACTTTTGATGAGGATGTCCATAATGAGGGAGGTTATACATGTGTGGAGGTAGGGGTATATGAGAAATCTCTATTCCTTCCCTTCGATTTTGCTGGGAATCTAAGACAACTGTAAAAAGTAAAGCATTTATAGAAAATTTACGTGTTCCATTTAGCTCAGTCCTAAGGCGAAACATTTAATATAACACATGAAATAAATACCCATACAATATACTATATAATATTCTTCCAAGCTTTCTGATAATAGTAAATTAGAATCACCCTAAAAGAATGAATATTCATAAACAAAATAGAAAAACACCCTCAATTTGGCAGTCTGTCACATGTGAGATGAAACTTCTGAAATAGGAAAATAATAGTTATTGAAGCACAAATATGACACCATCTATGCAAACTACAAATGACAGCTACTTAGTCATTTCATTGCTTATTTTTCTTATCATCTTTAAAGAAATTCACATGGAATATGCATTATATAGAAAGTTAAGCAATAAAGTGATTTTGTTAAAAGTCTTTAACATCATGAAACAAAACCTCTATCACATTTAAATAGCTTGATTAATATTTTAAAGTACAAATAAAAATAGGATTTATTATTTGAACTACTTACTACCTAACCTAATCTGGGGTATCTTTAGAGTTTTTTCTTATTTTTAAAATTCTTTCCAATTTGTTGTAAATTTAAGGTCACTTATGCACATTCACTTATACCAACTTTGCTTATTAATATACCAAATTTTACATGTGTACAGGCTGACTTAAGGTTGTCTTTAAACTGCCTGTCTCCTCTTCATCTCTCTTACCTCTCTCTTCCCTTCTGTGGAAACCAAATTAGTAATGGAATCTGCCTTAGTTCTATGTTTTTCTATATGTCTACTTAAATCTATATATTTGTGCTGCTGCTACTAAGTCACTAGAGTCGTGTACAACTCTGTGCGACCCCATAGACGGCAGCCCACCATCCCCGGTCCCTGGGATTCTCCAGGCAAGAACACTGGAGTGGGTTGCCATTTCCTGCTAAAATGCATGAAAGTGAAAGTGAAGTCGCTCAGTCCTGTCTGACCCTTAGCATGGACTGCAGCCTACCAGGCTCCTCCGTCCATGGGATTTTCCAGGCAAGAGTACTGGAGTGGGGTGCCATTGTCTTCTCCCTATATAATTATAAGAGAATCTAAATTCTTCGGGGGCATTATTCTTGCCCCAAAATACAAGCATGACATATTTATATGCACCTTATATTTCTTTTCAATTTACCTTTCATATAACTTTGAAAGTCAACTGTTAGAGCTTAAACTATTTTACTGATTACATATTAGCTCATGGTACATATATGGCATAACTTGATAGATCATCACAATGAATGATACGTTTGTATGTTGTTTCTACAAAATGTTGCAGAAAACTTTCTTATATGTTAATCTTTATGTTCCCATGCTTTACCATAGATTTGTATAATTCATTTTTCTAGAATGATACATCAGATCAGATCAGTGGCTCAGTCGTGTCAGACTCTTTGGGACCCCATGAATTGCAGCACGCCAGGCCTCCCTGTCCATCACCAACTCCAGGAGGTCACTGAGACTCACGTGAATCGAGTCAATGATGCCATCCAGCCATCGCATCCTCTGTCGTCCCCTTCTCCTCTTGTCCCTGATCCCTCCCAGCATTAGAGTCTTCTCCAATGAGTCAACTCTTCGCATGAGGTGGCCAAAGTACTGGAGTTTCAGCTTTAGCATCATTCCTTCCAAAGAAATCCCAGGGCTGATCTCTTTCAGAATGGACTGGTTGGATCTCCTTGCAGTCCAAGGGACTCTCAAGAGTCTTCTCCAACACCACAGTTCAAAAGCATCAATTCTTCGGCGCTCAGCTTTCTTCACAGTTCAACTCTCACATCCATACATGACCACAGGAAAAACCATAACCTTGAATAGGTGAAACTTTGTTGGCAAAGTAATGTCTCTGCTTTTGAATATGCTATCTAGGTTGGTCATAACTTTCCTTCCAAAGAGTAAGAGTCTTTTCATTTCATGGCTACAGTCACCATCTGCAGTGATTTTGGAGCCCAGAAAAATAGTCTGACACTATTTCCACTGTTTCCCCATCTATTTCCCATGAAGTGATGAGACCAGATGCCATGATCTTCATTTTCTGAATGTTGAGCTTTAAGCCAACTTTTTCACTCTCCACTTGCACTTTCATCAAGAGGCTTTTGAGTTCCTCTTCACTTTCTGTCATAAGGGTTGTATCATCTGCATATCTGAGGTTATTGATAATTCTCCTGGCAATCTTGATTCCAACTTGTGTTTCTTCAGTGCAACATTTCTCATGATGTACTCTGCATATAAGTTAAATAAACAGGGTGACAATATACAGCCTTGACGTACTCCTTTTCATATTTGGAACCAATCTGTGGTTCTATGTCCAGTTCTAACTGTTGCTTCCTGACCTGCATACAAATTTCTCAAGAGGCAGATCAGGTGATCTGGTATTCCCATCTCTCTCAGAATTTTCCACAGTTTATTGTGATCCACATATTCAAAGGCTTTGGCATATCAAGAAAGCAGAAATAGATGCTTTTCTAGAACTCTCTTGTTTTTCCATGATCCAGCGGATGTTGGCAATTTGATATCTCGTTCCTCTGCCTTTTTTAAAACCAGCTTGAACATCAAGAAGTTCACGGTTCACATATTGCTGAAGCCTGGCTTGGAGAATTTTGAGCATTACTTAACTAGCGTGTGAGATGAGTTCAATTGTGCGGTATTTTGAGCATTCTTTGGCATTGCCTTTCTTTGGGATTGGAATGAAAACTGACCTTTTCCAGTCCTGTAGCCACTGCTGAGTTTTCCAAATTTGCTGGCATATTGAGTGCAGCACTTTCACAGCATCATCTTTCAGGATCTGGAATAGCTCAACTACAATTCCATCACCTCCACTAGCTTTGTTCGTAGTGATGCTTTCTAAGGCCCACTTGACTTCACATTCCAGGATGTCTTGCTCTAGATCAGTGATCACACCATCGTGATTATCTGGGTCATGAAGATCTTTTTTGTACAGTTCTTCTGTGTATTCTTGCCACCTCTTCTTAATATCTTCTGCTTCTGTTAGGTCCATACCATTTCTGTCCTTTATCGAGCCCATCTTTGCATGAAATGTTCCTTTGGTATCTCTGATATTCTTGAAGAGAGCTCTAGTCTTTCCCATTCTGTTGTTTTCCTCTATTTCTTTGCATTGATCACTGAAGAAGGCTTTCTTAACTCTTCTTGCTATTCTTTGGAACTCTGCATTCAGATGTTTATATCTTTCCTTTTCTCCTTTGCTTTTCGCTTCTCTTCTTTTCACAGCTATTTGCAAGGCCTCCCCAGACAGCCATTTTGCTTTTTTGCATTTCTTTTCCATGGGGATGGTCTTGATCCCTGTCTCCTGTACAATGTCACGAACCTCATTCCATAGTTCATCAGGCACTCTATCTATCAGATCTAGGCCCTTAAATCTATTTCTAACTTCCACTGTATAATCATAATGGATTTGATTTAGGTCATACCTGAATGGTCTAGTGGTTTTCCCTACTTTCTTCAATTTCAGTCTGAATTTGGCAATAAGGAGTTCATGATCTGAGCCACCGTCAGCTCCTGGTCTTGTTTTTGCTGACTGTATAGAGCTTCTCCATTTTTGGCTGCATAGAATATAATCAATCTGATTTTGGTGTTGACCATCTGGTGATGTCCATGTGTAGAGTCTTCTCTTGTGTTGTTGGAAGAGGGTGTTTGCTATGACCAGTGCATTTTCTTGGCAAAACTCTACTAGTCTTTGCCCTGCTTCATTCCATATTCGAAGGCCAAATTTGCCTGTTACTCCAGGTGTTTCTTGACTTCCTACTTTTGCATTCCAGTCCCCAAAAAGCCTCTTGATGAAAGTGAAAGTGGAGAGTGAAAAGGTTGGCTTAAAGCTCAACATTCAGAAAACGAAGATCATGGCATCTGGTCCCATCACTACATGGGAAATAGATGGGGAAACAGTGGAAACAGTGTCAGACTTTGTTTTTCTGGGCTCCAAAATCACTGCAGATGGTGACTGCAGCCATGAAATTAAAAGACGCTTACTCCTTGGAAGGAAAGTTATGACCAACCTAGATAGCATATTCAAAAGCAGAGACATTACTTTACCAACAAAGGTTCGCCTAGTCAAGGCTATGGTCTTTCCTGTGGTCATGTATGGATGTGAGAGCTGGACTGTGAAGAAGGCTGAGCGCCGAAGAATTGATGCTTTTGAACTGTGGTGTTGGATAAGACTCTTGAGAGTCCCTGGACTGCAAGAAGATCCAACCAGTCCATTCTGAAGGAGATCAATCCTGGAATTTCTTTAGAAGGAATGATGCTAAAGCTGAAACTCCAGTATTTTGGCCACCTCATGCGAAGAGTTGACTCATTGGAGAAAACTCTGATGCTGGGAGGGATTGAGGGCAGGAGGAGAAGGGGACGACAGAGGATGAGATGGCTGAATGGCATCACTGACTCGATGGATGCGAGTCTGAGTGACCTCCGGGAGCTGGTGATGGACAGGGAGGCCTGGCGTGCTGCGGTTCATGGGGTCGCAAAGAGTCGGACACGACTGAGCGACTGATCTGATCTGATCTGATCATGAAAAGGACATCTTTTTTGGGTTTTAGTTCTAAAAGGTCTTGTAGGTCTTCATAGAACCATTCAACTTCAGCTTCTTCAGCGTTACTGGTTGGGGCATAGACTTGGATTCCTCTGATATTGCATGGTTTGCCTTGGAAACGAACAGAGATCATTCTGTCGTTTTTGAGATTGCATCCAAGTACTGCGTTTCGGACTCTTTTGTTAACCATGATGGCCACTCCGTTTCTTCTGAGGGATTCCTGCCCACAGTAGTAGATATAATGGTCCTCTGAGTCAAATTCACCCATTCCAGTCCATTTTAGTTCGCTGATTCCTAGAATGTTGACATTCACTCTTGCCATGTCTTGTTTGACCACTTCCAATTTGCCTTGATTCATGGACCTGACATTCCAGGTTCCTATGCAATATTGCTTTTTACAGCATCAGAACTTTCTTCTATCATCAGTCACATCCACAGCTGGGTATTCTTTTCGCTTTGCCTCCATCCCTTAATTCTTTCTGGAGTTATTTCTCCACTGATCTCCAGTAGCATATTGAGCACCTACTGACCTGGGGAGTTTCTCTTTCAGTATCCTATCATTTTGCCTTTTCATACTGTTCATGGGGTTCTCAAGGCAAGAATACTGAAGTGGTTTGCCATTCCCTAAATAATTTAAAATGTTAATATGTTTTTCCAGTTTACTGTTCAATGTATTTATAATTTTGCATTTTACAACTCTCAGTATATAAGAAGACCATTTTCCCACCCAGCTAGTTGGCAAAATCTTTTTGCATCTTTGAAATACTTTCCAGTCTGATGCATATAAAACTACTTCAAGTTATTAAAATTGGGATTTATCTTACCATTAGTGAATCAAATATTTTTTTTCATGTTTGTTAGTCATTTGAATATGTTATTCTCACAATTTCTTATTCAAAATCTTGGTTTAATTACTCATTGAGTTGCTTGCTTTTACTGTGTCAATTTGTAAGTGCTAAGAACTTTTTGTGTGTTCCAGAATCTAGACTCTTACCATTTGAGTAATTTTCTGAATTGAGGATGGTATAGATAAATAATTTCTCCAACTAGTACCCTTATATTTTATTTTATGTTTTCTAAAGTTCTACTTTTTGTAAAAAATTTTTTCATACCTTTAGATTGTAACTGGTGTAGATTTCGATTTTTCTAAGATATTTGTTGTTTTTTCACATGCATACTTTTATTGTCAAAAAAATCTTTCATCTATGTTATAAGACAGAGACAAAACTTCATTTTCTTCTAGATCTATCATTATTTAAGCCAGATTACTTAAGAAATAATATCAATACTTCTCTTTCCTACTGAATTGAAAGGTATTATACTTTTCATAGAATATATTCTTGTATACCGAACTGAAATCTATCTCTGTATATCAGGTTGTATGGTTCTACTCTATTCATCTACACCAATTGTTGGTACCAAAAATATTGATGTTATTATGGTTATGTTGATGGACAATATGATACTTGTTTTGAAAATGTAAAAGTAATTGGAGAATCCACAGCTGTAAGATACTACTTTCATAACCATGGATATTTGTGTTTTGCCATATGTTTAGATATTTTACATATTTCACCAAGATTTGTAATGTAATTTCTATATCATCTGTCTTCCCTGGTGGCTCAGACGGTAAAAGCATCTGCCTACAATGCGGGAAACCCGGGTTTGATCCCTGGGTTGGGAAGATCCCCTGGAGAAGGAAATGGCAACCCACTCCAGTATGCCTGCCTGGGAAATCCCATGGACAGAGAAGCCTGGTAGGCTACAGTCCATGGGGTTGTAAAGAGTCAAACACGACTGAGCGACTTCACTTTCATCTCTCTATATCATCCTAAAACACATTTCTAAATTTTTAGACTTTATGTTTATTGTGAATAATAATATTTCCCCAATTTTTACTACTGAAAGCATATTTATTACTGGAAGCTGGCATAAGTAATAATTAACTTTACATGCTAATATTGTATACAACTAAACTATCTCTTTTTTTCTTGGCAGTTTTTTACTAGATGCTCCTAGATTTTTGAGCAATTCAATAATAAGGAATTTGATGATAGTAAAGAAGCTAAACTTTCTTCTTATTTTCCAATGTTTATGTTGCTTATTTAGTTTTCTCATCCAATGCATCTGTTAGAAACTCTAAGACAATATTAAGCAAAAATAGGTGATATCCTTTAGCTGGTATCTTTTGCTAGTTCCCATTTTAGTGAAAGATTTTCACATTGGCATAGTATTTTTATTAAGTAAATTTAAGTAGTTTATATTATTTATATAGTTTTCTTCTATTATGTATGTTTAATGTTTGATTTATAATGGTAGTGAAATGTTATCAAGTGTTCTATGTTTTATTGAGCTTACCTTCATACTTTCCTGCCTTATGTGTTGATATAATTGATTATGTATGCATATATAATTCCATTGAAGCCACTCTTCCATTTCTGAAATTAAACTTATTTAGCCAGAATGGATTAATCTTCATGTATGATTGAACTATAATGCTAATTAATATTTAAAAAATTTTGCAACTATTTTCATTAGTGATAGAATCATGTTTATAAGGTAAACGAAATGTATCTAACAATTTCTTATTATATCGAATGCATAGGTCTTGAACTAATTTACCAAAATAAAATATTCTGACTTCAGTTTTACTGAGACCATGATAGCAAGCATTACTGAGACCATGATAACAAGCATTACAAAAATCATTGACGTAAGGAAAATTTGACATTCATTGATTCTGTATTTGGTGGTTTCTTAGCATATAATTCCAGCCCCAATTAATTTAGACCCACAGAAATCTAACTTTCTTAAACTTAAATAATAAAATAATGCCAAATTGTTCAGAGACAAATCAGCCAGTGAAATGCATGTAATTATACATTGAAAGTGAAAAGTGAAAATGAAAGTCACTCAGTCATGTCTGACTCTTTACGACCCCATGAGCTATACAGTTCATGGACTTTTCCAGGCCAGAATACTGCAGTGAGTAGTCTTTCATTCTTCTAGGAGATATTCCCAACCCAGGAATTGAACCCAGGTCTCCTACATTGCAGGCAGATTCTTGCAACATAATATAAGTATACATTCTTGCAATGTAATGTAATTATACATTATTTTCCATTAATGGGCTTCTCTGTTGGCTCAGACAGTAAAGAATCTGTTCATGTAAAGCTTTATCTTAATAGCTGATCCCAGAAAACAGCAGCTTGATTCTGATGTGATCTGAAAGGTGCAGGAAGCCCTTCCGTGCTCTAACTCTTGTTAATGTTTTGAAAATCTTGCATAGTTATAAACATACATTCTGAAAGTGTTTTAATAAGAAATGGTTAAGAGGGCATAAAGGCATTGAATATAGCTTTTAATATAAAAGAATACTCATAAGTCCAGGAGGCAACTGAGGTACATATGAAAGTGAAGGATTGAGTCAATATAAATTGATAGTAACTCATCCCTCAGAGTCGTTTTTGCTCACATCTGCATTGTTAAGTATACCCTTGATATCTTGACACTAGAAAATTCTTGAAAGGGACCATGTATCTTAAGCCATTGACTAAGGGAGACAATTCACCTATTTCACAGAAGGAAGAATCCCAAGGCAAGGAAGGTCCTTATACATGGCCATAATTAGATGATAAGGTTGAAATATTCTTCCTCTTCTATGGGAAAAAAAGATACACACAAACACACACACACACATATATAGCATCTTTCTAAGATATTCACTTTTATCCAGTTAAAATTAGTATATACATGGTTTGCACCTGCAAACATATATGTGTATGTGCGAGAGCAATTACTCAGTCATGTCTGACTCTTTGTGATCCCATGGACTGTAGCCAACCAGGTTTCACTGTTCAAGGAATTTTCCAGGCAGGAATACTGAAGTGGGTTGCCGTTTCCTCCTCCAGGGGATCTTCCCAACTTAGGGATTAAACCCAGGTCTCCTGTGTTGCAGGCAAACATACATATGTGCTAAGTTGCTTCAGCTATGTCCAACTCTTTGCAAGCCCATGGGCTGTAGCCCATCAGACTCCTCTGTCCATGGAATTTTTTTCTTTTTTTATATAAATTTATTTATTTTAATTGGAGGCTAATTACTTTATAATATTGTATTGGTTTTGCCATACATCAACATGAATCCGCCACAGTTGTATTCCCCATCCTGAACCCCCCTCCCACCTCCCTCCCCGTACCATCTCTCTGGGTCATCCCAGTGCACCAGCCCTAAGCAGCCTGTATTATGCATCGAACCTGGACTGGTCATTCAAGAATATTGGAGTGGGTTGTCATTTTCTTTTCTAGTTGACTTTTCCAACTGAAGGATCAAATCCATAGCTCTTACATCTACTGCACTGGATGTTCTGTTCTTAATTGCTCAGTTGTGTCTGATTCTTTGCCACTCCATGGACTGTCGCCTGCCAGACTCCTCTGTCCATAGGGATTCTCCAGGCAAGAATACTGGAGTAGGTTGCCATGCCCTACTCCAGGAGATCTTCCCAACCCAGGAATTAAACTGGAGTCTCCTAAATTGCAGGTGGTTCTTTCCCTCTAGCACCACCTCATTAAACAAAAAAAGAGTTTAGCTCTTAGTTGTCTTATTATCTGATAGTTTAATAAGAATTTTTAAAAAGATTACTTTCCTAAAAATTATCAGCTGTTGAGTTCATTTAACAATTCCAAAACTGAGATCATTCTAAAATAGAATACAGAGTCTATGCTATTGTTAATCCTAATTTAAACACTAATTTTCCATATAGAAAAGTACGGTTGGTTGACTGTGAAAGATTGAGACCATCAAGAAGTCTGAAGGAAATCTTATACTTTCTTTCCTCAGATAATTATCTGAGACACTGGCAAGGAGAAGGGAGTGTTACCTTGAGCTACATCACCTGTGTAAAATTCTAGAAGTATCCTAGATACAGAAAAGGTTCAGGAAGATCACAATGACCTGTCTAAAAGCCCTTTAACCTCAGGACGAGTAATCAGGATGGAAGAAAAAAACATGATATTAAGGAAAAGGGGGAAAAAACATGGCTGTTTTTCTTATTCCTTTAATTTGGGCCAAACTGCCAAACAAAAGATATGGATCTTCCTCAATCAACAATACTGAATCTTTGGCCTTTAAGGCCACAGCTCCCCACAAGTAAATAGATTTTTCAACAACGGAAGAGAGGCTGTGATCGATTAGAGCACTTCATCATGTCAAAGCATTTTTTGTTGTTGCAAAGAAGGACGGATAATGATCATTTGTCCCTAGTCCAGCCATTCCTCAGTAAGAGATGTTTTTATGAACAGTTGAGTTCCATCTTTAAGATGAAGGCTAGCATAAGCAACAGATTTTATATTAGAGAGAATTGAGAGGTAATCACTTAATCATGTTACTTGTTAAAATGTTTGGTTTTTCACTTTGTAAAGTGAATTGCATCACTTGGCATATATTCCACACAGTTTGCAAACAAATGTCAGTATTGATTTTATTATATCCTGGTACTGTATGAAATCAGTAGAACATACATATTTATAGGACACGGAAAACATAAAAATGTAAGACTATACATGAAAAGGACTTATTTTGTTTCTCCATTAGGGTGTTTATTAGAAAAATAACCAAAAGTCGTTTTCAGGAGTTTTAATGAGATCTAACTCCTTGGAAGGAAAGTTATGACCAACCTAGATAGCATATTCAAAAGCAGAGATATTACTTTGCCAATAAAGGTCCATCTAGTCAAGGCAAAGCAGAGATATTACTTTGCCAATAAAGGTCCATCTAGTCAAGGCTATGGTTTTTCCAGTGGTCATGTATGGATCTGAGAGTTGGACTGTGAAGAAAGCTGAGTGCCGAAAACCGATGCTTTTGAACTGTAGTGTTGGAGAAAATTCTGGAGAGTCCTTTGGACTGCAAGGAGATCCAACCAGGCCATCCTAAAGATCAGTCCTGGGTGTTCATTGAAAGGACTGATACTAACGCTGAAACTCCAATACTTTGGCCACCTCATGCGAAGAATTGACTCATTGGAAAAGACCTTGAGGCTTGGAGGGACTGGGGGCAGGAGGAGAAGGGGACGACAGAGGATGAGATGGCTGGATGGCATCACCGACTTGATGGACATGAGTTTGAGTGAACTCCGGGAGTTGGTGATGGACAGGGAGGCCTGGAGTGCTGTGATTCATGGGGTCACAAAGAGTCGGACACAACTGAGTGACTGAACTGAATTTTTCATTCCAGGTATCTCATGACTTCCTACTTTTGCAAGGCATCTGGTCCTATCATTTCATGGTAAATAGATGGGAAGACAATGGAAACAGTGATACAATTCATTTTCTTGGGCTCCAAAATCTCTGTAGATGGTGACTTCAGCCATGAAATTAAAAGAATTGCTCCTTGGAAGAAAAGCTATGACAAACCAAGACAGCATCAAAAGCAGAGACATTACTTTGCCAACAAAGGTCTGTCTCATCATAGCTATGGTTTTTCCAGTAGTTATGTATGGATGTGAGAGTTGGACCATAAAGAAGGCTGAGTGTTGAAGAATGGATGCTTTTGAACTGTGGTGTTGGAGAAGACTCTTGAGAGTCCCTTGGACTCCAAAATGATCAAACCAGTCAATCCTAAAGGAAATCAATCCAAAAATTTCATTGGAAGGACTGAAGCTGGAGCTGAAGCTCCAATACTTTGGCCACTTGATATGAAGAGCTGACTCATTAGAAAAGAATCTGAGGAGGAGAAGGGGACAACAGAGGACAAGATGGTTGGGGGTGGGGCATCACTGACTCAATGAACATGAGTTTAAGCAAGCTCTGGGAGATGAGGAAGGACAGGGAAGCCTGGAATGCTGCAGTCCATGGGGTTGAAAAGAGTCAGACATGACTGAGCAACTGAACAAATGAAATCTAAAGGACCAGGCATTTGAAGTACTAACCAGTGTGTCTTGGTTGGTGGAAGCAGTCCAGAGTTGCAGTGCTTGGCTGTGCTGCTTGGTTATCTTCCAATTTGATGTTTGTCTCCAACATCATCTTTACCTATTGGTGAAGCTAAATTGGTTTTAGACTTGCTTTCTGTGTGTGCTTAGTATTGAAGAAAAGACAGAACAAAGTGAATTGAGGATTTAGAGAATTTTCGTGAGGACCTTGCAAAATAAAAAAACTTAATATCCTAAAATCAGGATAAACTTTTTGATTCAGAGTTGTTGTTTTTTTTTTTCCAGAAAAGATAGTGTATAAGAATTAGATCTAAGAAAAATAGGCATATATGGATATATATATATATATACATACATATATATATACACACATATGTATGTATATATATGAACTTTTCAAATTGTTATCTTTAAACTCCTAGGTTTTTGAAACACATAAGAACACTGATAAATGATATATTATGACAATGGTCTTATCATACCATTATATCCTCTCCTTTCACTTGAACTAAACTAAATCATTTTTACACAATGCAGATACCTTTTAAAGAATTGGATGAACCCCAAAGTGGAAATTATAAGACTTCAAAAGATTATTTTGATTGCCCTTCAGCTAGGAAGGAAATTCTATGAAAAGCTCCTTTGTGACAGGCTGTCATGAGAGCCAGAGGAACCTTGAAATATTTGTATGGGGCTAGAGACAAGATACCAAATATAACTAAATAAATACTTAGAAAATTGACTACATCTATTAAAATATTGATATTTTTGAAAAAAAGTTAGCATTCAACTGAGAAACTAGATTAACAAAAAAAGAAAACTAGACAATCTAGAAATAAAATAAGAAAAAGTTTAATGAAATATTAAAGACAAACTAAAAGGACAATCCTTGAAACAACTAATAAAATTGGCACATGTCTAGCAAGGTAGATCAAAGAGAATAAAGTGATGTGGAAAATAGTACTAGCAATAAGACTTTTCAAACTATCATTGCATGATTTTATGAAAATACAGATGTTACTGTTATTGTTTAATAGCTCAGAAGTGTCTGACTCTGCAACCCCCTGGACTGTAGCCTACCAGGTATCTCTGTCCATGAGATTCTCCAGGCAAGAATACTGGAGTGGGTTGCCATTGCCCTCTCCAGGGGACAGATGCTATAAATTTGACAATAAGCAGAATGTACAGCTTTCTAGAGACATATCTTAACAAAAATTAGTATAAAATGTGAAACACATACTATTTTATAAGTATTAAGTAATCAAATAAATATTTAAAATTTTCCCTCAAGAAACATCTTCAAACTCAGCTATTTTTATCAGACTTTCAAGTAATAGATATCATCAATCTCATACAAACAATTGAGATAATAGAAAAAAATAGAATGTCTCTGGTTTCATTACATAAAGCAAGCACATCTTTGATGAAAAAGCAGGCATCAATCATATGATAAATTAAAATAACCATCCAATTTCACAAATTATCAAAAATATATTGTGACTAAAAAATATGAGCAAACTGAATGCAATAACATTTCATAAAATAAGTATACATCATGATCAAGTTTCAGTCTGCCTCAGAAATGTAAGTGTAGTTTATAATTAAAATAAACACATTTTATTAATATATTAACATTTTAAGGTTACAAATGTATTATCAATGCAAAATACAAAGACTCTTATTTCACTAGAACATCTCAACAACTTATCAAAAGAAGTGAGCTTCAATAACTTATAAAAAGATATAGCACAAAGTGATAGAAATGTATTTTAACTTTAGAAATTAAGAAAGGACTTCTACTGAGAGATAAAATGCAGATACTACATTTATTAAAACATAAAATTTTATGTTTGGAAAGAAAACAAAAAAGAGCAATTATTTTATTTATGCTCATTATTATTCTCACAATAATGTCAAGTAACTTTGTAGAGAATATTTACAATATGGAGATCATACAATA
The DNA here is from genome assembly GCA_935064755.1 of Tragelaphus eurycerus. NCBI lineage: Eukaryota > Metazoa > Chordata > Mammalia > Artiodactyla > Bovidae > Tragelaphus > Tragelaphus eurycerus. The sequence continues at coordinate 11,911,972 of CAKXYN010000004.1, forward strand.
TCTATATCCAAAATTTATTGTGCCTCCAACATCTAAAACGGAAATTATTTACATCTAATCCCAGGGACGGGGAAGCCTGGTGGGCTGCCATCTATGGGGTCGCAGAGTTGGACACGACTGAGGTGACTTAGCAGCAGCAGCAGTTTTCAAAGCAGAGAAGGCAATGGCACCCCACTCCAGTACTCTTGCCTGAAAAATCCCATGGATGGAGGAGCCTGGCAGGCTGCAGGCCATGGGGTCGCTAAGAGTCAGACACGACTGAGCGACTTCACTTTCACTTTTCACTTTCATTCATTGGAGAAGGAAATGGCAACCCCACTCCAGTGTTCTTGCCTGGAGAATCCCAGGGACATGGGAGCCTGGTGGGCTGCTGTCTATGGGGTCGCACAGAGTCGAACACAACTGAAGCGACTTAGCAGCAGCAGCAGCAGCAGCAGCATATCGTGTACAAGAGCAGAAAAAAAATTAAAATTTTAAAAGGTCTGACACAGAATTTTGATAAATGATATTGAAGAACTTTTCAGAGAAAGGTATGAAATATTCATCAAAAGACCTATAAGAAGATCTAAACAAATGTAGAAATATATGTTCTATACAATTTTATTTAAATCCTCAAATATTTTTTCATGAACTGACAAGCTAATTCTAAAAATTACTGAAAAAATAGTGGACCATTAAGAACAAAAATAAGTGGAAGAAATACTAGCTCTAAGGACTCATTTTTCCAAATACCTGTAGGCATCATTGCCCAATAGACCACTGTAAACAAAATCACCGATATAGGAAAGCAGGGTATAAGACAAAGGTCATTGTTGACCATGACAGACTTTTCAATAAGTAATGTTGTAAAAATTGTCTCAGTTCAGTTCAGTCGCTCAGTCTTGTCCAACTCTTTGCAACCCCATGAACTGCAGCATACCAGGCCTCCCTGTCCATCACCATATCCTGGAGTCTATCCAAACCCATGTCCATTGAGTCAGTGATGCCATCCAACCATCTCATCCTCTGTCGTCCCCTTCTCCTCCTGCCCCCAATCCCTCCCAGCATCAGGGTCTTTTCCAATGAGTCAACTCTTCGCATGAGGTGGCCAAAGTATTGGAGTTTCAGCTTCAACATCAGTCCTTCTAATGAACACCCAGGACTGATCTCCTTTAGGATGGACTGGTTGGATTTCCTTGCAGTCCAAGGGACTCTCAAGAGTCTTCTTCAACACCACAGTTCAAAAGCATCAATTCTTCAGGGCTCAGCTTTCTTTATAGTCCAACTCTCACATCCATACATTTGTATGTAAAAAAAGATAAAATAAAATCCCTAGCTTGGACAAATAAAACATGAAAAATGTAAGGATTAAGGGAATAAATATGAATAACAAAACTGTATAATTATTAAAATCAATATACGCTTTATTGCCTTAAACATAGTTTCTAAGTTATAAATTTGTATGTAGAGACCTTGTTTTCATTTTTTCCATTTGAAATAATTTAGCTGTTGTCTTCACGTAGTTGGCTTGTCCACAGACAGAGAATTGAACATTTAGAAGAACGTCATCAACAAACTCTTATTGCATATCTGGTGATGTTTTATTTTATAAAAAAGAGCTAGAAAGGATTGTATGCATTGTATGAATACACACTGTGAATTTGGCAAGTATTTCTGTGAAGAAATGATGATTGATGATTACTTTTCAGGCATAGATGGTATTGTTGTTATTGTAGTTCAGTGACTCATGGAATTTCCAGGGTAAGAATACTAGAGTGAGTTGCTGTTTCTTACTCCAGGGGATCTTCCTGACCTAGCAATTGAACTCAGGTCTCTGAAGTTTCCTACATTGGTAGGCAGATTCTTTTTAGTTAAAAGCCCCATGTTTGTGTCACAATAGTGTTTCTTCTATTGAGCTGATCATCTCAAAAGTAAATTTGCATGCAATGTATGGAGAATAAAGAGCAGCTATTAGGTCCCAAATGAACACTCAGAGTATATCTGCTCAAGCCTGCAATGCTATCTAAGTAAGAATTACACCATTTCTAAAGTAGCTTAAATTCGGGTACTGTATTAGGAGTCTCTGGAGAAACAGACCCAATAAGATAAAATAGATAGAGATAGAACTAGGTACCTGTATATACCTATGTATTTATATATTCTTATAGGAAATGGTTTATGCAATTACAGAGGCTGAGAAGTCCCACATCTGATGTTGTCTGGAGAACCAGAAAAGTGGGTGGTGTAATTCAGCCCAAGTCTAAAGGCCTGAAAACCAGGGAAGCCAGTAGTTTTTAAGTCTCAGTCCAGTCTAAAGGCCAGAGAACTAGGAGCACTCATGTCAGAGAAGATGATAGATGTCATCTCAGGCAAAGAGCACGTTTTCTCTTCCTCCATTTTTGTTCCATTCAAACCGTGAGGGCAATGGATGATGCCTACCCACCCTGAAGAGAGCAATCTTTATTCAGTCAGTCTATAGAATCAAATGCTAATCTCTTCTGAAAACACCCTTACAGATACACTTAGAAATAATGTTTTGCTAGTTATCTGGGCATCCCTTAGCCTTGTCATATTGACATATAAAATTAACCATCATAGGTACTATATTTCACCAAAACCTAGATTATCCTAAGGAATGCTACTTGTCATTTTCAGAACAGCAACTTGCAGTAACTCTTAACTGGAAGTTTTTTTTCAAAATCAAGATCATTTTTGTTCAATTCTGCTTGCCATATTTTAAGCACAGCATGGACTAACGAACATGCATTAAGATGCTTAACTGGATAGATAGCAAGCCTCAAATTAATAAGATATTGGAGAACTACTGACTACTCAACTTGAAGATAATGCTTACAGAGCTCACTACTCATTTACTCATTCATTAATTAATTTACATTTAACTTACTGATAGCATGTACATTTTAATTTAATTCTTTGCCCTGGAAGTTAAAAGATGATTTAAACAATGTTTCCACACTCAAAAGGCAGATGGCATTGTGGGTAGAAGATTAAATAACTACAATAAATTACAATAGAAATCTAAAGCATGCAGAGAACTACAACTTGGTAGAAGTAATGATTAACAGAGCCAGGGTTTGAGGTTTACAGAATTTTTAGATAGGCAGGTCTAGGTTTATTCTTGTAGGATACGTAAGAATTTAAGAAAAACAAGGCTTAGATGGGCTATTGAAAAGAAAAAGCAGTACATGAAAAGCATAAAATCATTCTCTTCCAATATTGTTAAGTGCTGTCACATGGAAGAGAGCACAGAGTTGTTTTGCTTTGATCAGAAATATCAGTAAGGGCATTTTCTGTGGGAGACTGAACAGGGGATGTGTAAAGGCAGTCATTTTCATGGTACTAAAACTGGACTTGATAGATGAACACAAAAGGCTTTGGGAAAAGACTGAAAACTCCAAAAGTGGTTTCCTAGATGACACCAACCAAGTCAAGCAGAAAAGTGAACATGGTCATTTATCAAAGGAGCCAGGCAAATGCTAAATATAGAGACATGTTTGTAGAACGAGAAGCTGAAGAGCAATTTATTTTAACAGAGGGATTGGTCTAGGTTAATTCTGTACAGTAAGTATCAGAGTGGCTTTGAAAAACCACCAGCTAGACTTGGGTAAACAATTGGTCCTAACAAGTGTGATGCATAAACAGATAATTTGTAGAGAGAACATTTTTTTTCAGTGTAGAACAGAACTTTTACTTTTTTAAATGATATTTCTATATTCTTGCAATAAATTCCTTCCTCTAAGAGGTTTAATTGTATCCCTCAAAAAAGATATGTTGGATCCCTAATTCCCAATCTCCTGATATCTTTGTAGAGAGAACATTTTTTTCAGTATAAAACAGAACTTTTACTTTTTTAAATGATATTTCTATATTCTTGCAATAAATTCCTTCCTCTAAGAGGTTTAATTGTATCCCTCAAAAAAGATATTTTGGAGCCCTAATTCCCAATCTCCTGATATCTTTGATTGTGACTTTATTTAAAGGAATTTTACAGAGGTAATCAAGTTAAAATGAAGTCATTAGTATTAGTCATTCAGTCATGTCTGACTCTTTAAGACCCCTGGGGTATAGCCAGCCAGGCTCCTCTGTCCATGGAATTTTCCAGGCAAGAATACTCGCATGGGTTGCCATGCCCTTCTCCAGGGGATCTTCCCAACCCAGGGATTAAAACTGGGTCCCAATATCTTTGATTATAGCTCTACTTAGAAAGACATTTACAGAGGTAATCAAGTTAAAATGAAGTCATTAGGCCTAAATTGGACCCTAAATTCAATATGACTGATATATCTTATAACATGCAGAAATTAGGACACAGGGCAGAGAGACACACCAGAGAGAACCATGTGAAGGCATGTGAAGATAAAGGCAGAGATTGGAGTGAAGCATCCACAAGCCAAAGAATGCTGAAGATTGACAGCAGTTCACTAGAAATTGAGAAGAGGTGTGAAAAAGATTCACCCTTACAGCCCTCAGACAGAACCAACCTTATCATTTTGACTTCAGACATCCAGATTTTCCAGATTTTGAAACAATAAATTTCTATTGTTTAAATAAGCCCAGTTCACAATATTTTTGTTATGGCAACCCTAGGAAACTAACATAATAATAATTTGTTGGAAATTTAACATATTATAGGACTTCCCTGGTGGCTCAGAGGTTAAAGCGTCTGCTCACAATGTGGGAGACATGGGTTCAATCCCTGGGTCGGGAAGATCCCCTGAGAAGGAAATGGCAACCCACTCCAGTATCCTTGCCTGGAGAATCCCATGGACGGAGGAGCCTGGTAGGCTACAGTCCACGGGATCCCAAAGAGTCGGACAAGACTGAGTGACTTCTCTTCACTTCACTTCACTTTAACACATTATATGCTTTATTGTTGTTTTCTCAGTGGCTCAGCAGTAAAGAATTCACCTGCAATGCAGGAGACATGAGATGTGGGTTCAGTTCCTGGATTGGGAAGATCCCCTGGAGAAGGTAATGACAATGAATTCCAGTATTTTTGCCCAGGAAATCCCATGAACAGACAAGCCTGGTGAGGTACAGTCCATGGGGTTGCAAAAGAGTTGGACACAACTTAGCAACTAAACAACAACAACAACACGTGCTGTTAGGCACTTTCCTATCATGTTATTGGTCATAACTTTATTAATGTATAATAAGGATAGTAATTAATGCGGCATCTATCAGTAAGCCATTTCTGTAATTTTCTTTCTCTTTCCTTTATTTTTTCAAATTTCCTTGTCAAATTTTACAATCAGGGTCATAATGGCTTCAAAAAAAAAATTGATCCATCAGCCCTCCTCCTTTATTTTCTGAAAATATTTATATTAAATGTGTGATATTTTTTCCTTAATTGTCTAATACAATACAACTGCAAAATCATCTGGACCTTAACAATTTTTGGAGATATTTTGATAACAAACTCAATTTCTTCAATAGATACAGAACTATTCAGATTTGGGGGGAAGAGGTTGTATCACTTTTGATGTTATCTTTTTCAAGAAATATGTCCATTTGTCTAAGTTATGAAATTTGTTGGTATAAAGTCATTCACAGTATTCAATTACTACATCTTAATTTCTAAAATATTTGTAATAGGCCCTTAATACTGGTCATTTTTGTTACCTCTTTTTCTCTTATTTAGTCTACCTAGGAATTTGTTGATGACATTGATCTTAACAACATATATCTTTTAGCTTTTCTAATTGTCTCTGTTGCCTATCTGTTTTCATTGCATTTATATATTTTCTTCTATTTATTATTTCTTTAGTTCTATTTACTTTGTGTTTTGCTTTTCTTTTTCTAACACATTAATTTTGAATCATCAATAATTTATTCTAAATCATTTTTCTTTCCTAACATAACAATTTTAAGCTATGAATGTCCCACAAAGTGTTTCTTTAGCTGATTCAAACAAATATTGATAAGCTGGATTTCAATTGTCATTCAATTTATTTTACAATTATCTTTCTTATTTCATTTATCACCCACCCAGGGATGTGTTGTTTGGCCCATAAATTGCGCAGATGTATTTTTTTAATTTTTAGATATTTGAGATAGAGTTCTACATCTTATTTTAATTTTATTTAATTTTTGTTAGAGAATAAAAGCTTTATGTTATTTCATTGTTTTAAATTTAGGGTATTATTTTAAGGTCCAGTGTATGGTCAATATAAATAGAACTTTTCTTATGGAAAACAATGTGCATTGAGTATACATCATTGAATATTTTAATGCAATACATAATATTTCTAGTGATGAATAGAGATATTAAGATCTTCTATATCTTTAATGATTTGTCATCTTTTTATTCTATCAGTTGTTGAGACAGGGATGTTAATATCTCCTATGTTTGTTGAATTGTCTCTCTGAAATTCATTCAATTTTTAATTTATATATTTTGAAACTATTTTATTAGTTTGAGGTGCATGTACATTTTGAATTATGTGCTATTGATTATTTCCCTCTTTTATCATTATAAAATGCTCTACTTTATTTCTGATAGTATTCTTTGTCTTGAAGTCTATTTTATCCAATATTAAGATAGCCACTCCGATTTTATTAAGCTTACTGTTTGTATGATAAAACTCATTCTATTCCTTTGCTTTCAATCTACTTGTGAATTTATATTTAAAATATTTTTCTTGTAGGCCACATATAGTAAAGTTGTACATTTTAATCCTCCTCTATCTCTGGTCCTTGGTGCTTAGGCGAATAACATTTAATATTATTATTATTATGGCTGGATATAGTCACATATGGTTGATATATGCTGTTCAGTTGTTAAGTTGTGTCCGTCTCTGTGATCCCATGGAGTTCAAGAGGCCAGGCTTTGCTGTTCTTCGCTATCTCCTGGAGTTTGCGCAAACTCATGTTCATTGAGTCAATGACGCCATCCAACCATTTCAAAATCTGTTGCCCCCTTATTCTCCTGCTCTCAATCTTTCCTAGCATCAGGATCTTTACCAACTAGTCAACTTTTTGCATCAGGTGACCAAAGGCTTGAAACTTCAACTTCAGCATCAGCCCTTCCATTGACTATTCAGCATTGATTTCCTTTAGGACTGACTGGTTTGATTTCCTTGCTGTCCAAGGGACTCTCAAGAGTGTTTTCCAGAACCACAGTTCAAAAGCATCAATTATTCAGTGCTCAGCCTTCTACATGGTCCAACTCTCACATCCATACATGACTATTGGAAAAACCATAGCTTTGACTATATGGACTTTTGTCAGCAAAGTGATTTCTCTGCTTTTGAATACTTTGTCTAGATTTGTCATAGCTTTTCATTCAAGCAGCAAGTGTCCTTTAATTTCATGGCTCTAGTCACCATCCACAGTGATTTTGGAGCCTGAGAAAGTGAAGTCTATCACTGTTTTCATTTTTCCCCATCTATTTTTAATGAGTTTCATTTGGCGGCAGAGCAGGTTCCCTGCTCTCTCCCAGCAGGAAAGATATTGAGGTGGGGTGGGTAAATGGAATATCTGGGGCATATCCACTCATGGCCTAGACACTGAGTGGGGCTCAGTTAAAAGACACTGAGAAATTCCTATCCATTCTCAAGATACTGGGTGAGGGGCTGATTGAATAAAAGCAAACAAACAGGTGATTATTAACCCAGTGGAAAGATGCTGGAGGAGGGGCATGATTGAAAAAAATCAAGGAATACCTGGGGCTCCGTTGAAAGGTGGCTCCCATATGGCTCCATTGTAGAAAGTCATAAGGAATGGAGCTCACACTTGCAAGCACCTAGTTAACTGAAGACATTAAATCTCACCGTAAATACTGAGGGGGATCTTTAATGCCTATGCAGTTAAAAATTAAAAGATGGCTTCGTAAAACTTTAAGCAAGGCTTTCTATAGGGAGGCTCAGATTTTTCTGTGTCTTTGGGATGACTCAGCTTCCTTAGTGGCTCAGACATTAAAAAATATGCCTGCAATGCAGGAGATTTGGATTCAATCCCTGGGTCAGAAAGACCCTTGGAGTAAGAAATGGCAGCCCACTCCAGTATTCTTGCCTGGAGAATTCCACGGACAGAGGAACCTGGTGGGCTATATCCCATGGGTCACAAAGAATCAGATTTGACTGAGCAACTAACATACATTTTCAATGAAGAGATGTGACTGGATGCAATGATCTTAATTGTTTGAATGTTGATTTCTAAGCCAGCTTTTTCACCCTCTTTCACATTTATCAAGAGGATCTTTAATTCCTCTTTGCTTTCTGCCATTAGAGTGGTATCATTTCATATCTGAGGTTGATTAATATAGTCTCATTTATCATTTGCTTTCTGTTTATCCCCTCTGATTTTTGTTGCTTTGTTTTACCTTTAGTCCCTTCTTTTGGATTATTTGATCATTCTATTTTAAGGTATCTATTAGATTTTTGACTATATCTCTTTGTAGAACTGTGTTACTCTATATTCAAATGTTCACAGCCATTTCAAAGTAAAGTTGCACTACTTCAATAAAATACAGAATGTTTGCTGCCATTTAGGTCACTTTATACCACCATAAGGATATGCAGATGACACCACCCTTATTGCAGAAAGTGAAGAGGAACTAAAAAGCCTCTTGATGAAAGTGAAAAAGGAAAGTGAAAAAGTTGGCTTAAAACTCAACATTCAGAAAATGAAGATCATGGCATCTGGTCCCATCACTACATGGGAAATAGATGGGGAAACAGTGGAAACAGTGTCAGACTTTATTTTGGGGGGCTCCAAAATCACTGAAGATGGTGACTGCAGCCATGAAATTAAAAGACGCTAACTCCTTGGAAGGAAAGTTATGACCAACCTAGATAGCATACTCAAAAGCAGAGACATTACTTTGCCAACAAAGGTCCGTCTAGTCAAGGCTATGGTCTTTCCTGTGGTCATGTATGGATGTGAGAGTTGGACTGTGAAGAAGGCTGAGTGCCAAAGAATTGATGCTTTTGAACTGTGGTGTTGGAGAAGACTCTTGAGAGTCCCTTGGACTGCAAGGAGATCCAAACAGTCCATTCTGAAGGAGATCAGCCCTGGGATTTCTTTGGAAGGAATGATGCTAAAGCTGAAACTCCAGTACTTTGGTCACCTCATGCAAAGAGTTAATTCATTGGAGAAGACTCTGATGCTGGGAGGGATTGGGGGCAGAATGAAAAGGGGATGACAAAGGATTAGATGGATGGATGGCATCACTGACTCGATGGACGTGAGTTTGTGTGAACTCCGGGAGTTGGTGATAGACAGGCAGGCCTGGCGTGCTGCAGTTCATGGGGTCACAAAGAGTCAGACATGACTGAGCAACTGAACTGAACCGAACTGAAGGTTTTTCTTATATTATTTTAGATTAATAGTTGCTAAATCTATTACATCTACATATGTTGAAAATCCCACTGGACATTGTTATACATTTTATTGTCAACATGTGTACTAACAACATTTGGGAAGCACCACAATATGATTATACTAGTTTACATTTATTATATATAATTGTCAGATAGGGGAAGCTGTATCTGGTGAGACTCAGGTGATCTGCAGCATGATCTCCATTTCCATGAGGAAGGTGTCACTGAGCATGTTCCCCAATGATCTTGAAGAAGAGATACCTACGCATTTCAAGCTGATAAAGTGCAGGCATGGGGGCACCACAGCAGTTTTTCAAAGATACCCAGTTGTTCCAGATACTTCTGCTTGATGTTGGTCTCAAGAATGACATAATCTTTCACAGTACCTCTTGAAAATTGGGCAGACCCTTGATAGCTGGGTTAAATGCACTGTGGCTTGCAGGCTTCCCAGCTTTGACTTACTCATCTACTTCATTTTGAGCACCAGCTCAGCTGGAATTCTGTCAAAGATGGAGTCAACCCCGGTGCTATGGACATTGCTCACATGGTTGTATAAACCTGTGGCCAGAAGAATGCCAACCTGCACAGAATCCAAACGGCTGGAGAAGGAGGCAATCACCAATGCACTGCACCCAGTCAAGAACAGAATAACCTGTTCCTCCAAGGTGAGGTCAGAGAAGTGAGAAAAGTACTTGGTCCATTCAAAAAGAGTGCAAAGCTGCTTACTGGCTTTTTTTTTCCCCCAACACAGCACATTTCTGTTGCCTTTAAAACATCACAAATATGAACCATCCAGCAGCTTGCCGTTTTTGTAGCTGGACAACTTGTCTTAATCATCAGTCTGCTGAACTTCCTTTTTTAGAAACATAAAAAACATCCAAAAATTATCTGATAACTGTGTCTTTAACTGCTAGGGCTTGCTGAATCAAAGCAGCTAGATTTGATACAAGTTCAGTGTTGTTACCTTCAGGAATTAACTTTTTTTTTTTTTTTTTCTGATGCTTGAGATACTGAACAAGAAACACCTGGCCTCTTCTGAACTCTGTGGATGTACTTTTCGCCCAAGAAATTTCAAATTTCAACAAGAGACCTATTCTTTTGAATAATGATGCCAATGGGGAAGTGAGTTATGCGCAGATCTCATCTTGAAACAGAAACCCAGCATAACACCTTTAATCATGTTCTGTGCGCGACTTCAGATAGTGCCAAAGGTAGCCAGTTCCTTTCTATTTCTCCACAGTTTGTCAGCTCAGAGCCCCTTCTTTTTCTTTTGAAGGAGACTTTTGTATTTTATCCAAAGATTTAGTTAGAAGCAAAAGACGCTGTAGTGACTTTATGCAGCCATAGCATATCTATAACTCTATATAAGCCAAGTAAGAGTGATGTGGGAATGCAGTGATGAAAGTGTGGGATTCTGATACACAAAAAAAGCAGGGGCTATTCAACATGGAAATCCTTACTGAGAAAAGTGAAACTTGTGACCCTAACTCACAGCATACATAGAAAATATTTCCACATTGTGTGTGTGCTTAATTGCTTAGTCTGATTTGACTCTTTGTGACCCTGTGGACTGAAGCCCACCGGGTTTCTCTGTCCATGGGATCTTTCTAGGCAAGAATACTGGAGTGGGTTGCCATGTCCTCCTCCAGGGAATTTTCCTGATTCAGGGATTGAACCATCTCCTGTGTCTCCTGCATTGCAAGCAGATTCTTTACCCACTGAGCCATTGGGGAAGCCGATAATACTGTAAGAAATAAAAAATTTTTAGATATATACGATCTTTATAATAATAAAATAAAATATTTTAAAGACGATGCAAAAGTACAAATTGTAAATGAGAAAAAACAATAAATTACTACATGATAAAAAAAAAGTATCTAACTTGAATTTATGAGCCATTGCCTCATTTGAACAGCATAGATGGACTTTACAACATAATACTGAACAAAAGAAACAAAACACTATCTAAGAAATAATTCTATTTATACAAAATTCAAAAACAGACAAAGTGATACAGTTTGTAAAAAGACAGGGAAGTGGTTATTTTTCAAAAAACATATTGACTTAAAGGGGAAATGACAAGCTTCTTGGGTGCTAGTAAAGTTCTGTTTCTCTATCTTAGAATTGTTATATTTTCATTTTTGTATTTGTTTTATTTTATTGTGTATGTGTGAAAATTCATCAAACTGGTCACTTATTTGTTGTTTCTTATCTGAACTTACACTTTGATAAATATTAAAATGAAAAGTGAGGAAATAATACACCCAAGTTTTGAGATAATTAAAATAAAAAGAGGCATTGGATGGTAATTAGAAGCACAAAAGATGATGCATTGCTATTGACAAAGTTCCAGTTAAGTTGGATTGAGGATTGAAGGATGTTCATCTTATTGTTTATTTTTACCATGTGGACATACATGTATCAACTATTTGTACAACTATTACAAAATAATGAATAATCATGTTATTGCATAAAAATGACATAATAAATAGGAGAAAGAACCCCATGATTAACACAGCCTACACTTTCAAAATATTTGTGAAATGACAAAACATGATTAATTCATTTCAATATGTCTTTTTACTGGCATGTTAATCATATATTATCATTGTATATTTTAATAAACACTGATATTACACTATTCATTTTACAACTTTTTGTTTGCCATTCCGCACTAAATTCTAAACATCTATTTTAAATCTTTTGTTATTGCTACAGGGAGCAATATGAGTGAGTCATATTTCATTTAATTTGCTTAAGAGGAAGAGCAAAATAATGATTCAATAAATTGAAAGCCTTCTATAATTGACCTAGAGGAACAGTGGTCTGAAATGCAGGAGTCCACTTGTATATAGATTTTTTTCATTAAATATGTACCACAGATCCTCAGTTGGTGTGGAGTTTGTTGCTCCCTAGTACAGTATTATTCAAGGGTCAATAGTATATAGATGCTTAGATTGTCCCATTCATGCAAATATACTCATGATATTAATTTCTAAGGATGAGAGTATGGTACAAAAAACCTCTAAAAATGTTTGCCTATTAATAAATGACTCAAAGTGTGTAGAAATTGAGTCCACATTTCACCAACAGCATATAAAGAGATTCCTTTTCTCCATGCCAACAATAATTTTGTGTTTACTATCTCTGCTCATTCATATAATATAGAGAAAGATAATTAGGATTATTATTTGTATAGAGAAAAACAGCTTTTTAATGTGAATTTTGGTGAATGTAATCATACATTTTGGCATAGAGAAATACAGATATACGACAGGTAGATAGATGGATACGGGCAGTATTTCTTAAAGTTTATTTTTAATTTTTTATTAGTGAGGTTGATCATTTGCTTTATAATTCATTTTCTTTTTTACTCTCATTTATTTGGGATGTTCCTTTTACCATTAATTTATTAGTGTTTCTTTTATGAAAAAAAAAATGTGACTATTATCTCTTTTATTCATAACACCTGACTTTGAATTTATGTTCCATGTTCCAGAATTTTTGTGATGATTTTGTTTCAACATAAGGCTCTTTTGAAATCTGTGTCATTTTTCTGCAATGAATATTCACTCATAATTTATTTAGTAACTGTCTTTTTTGTTTAAGATTTTGAGTCAGCCATAATTACTTATGATGTAGAGATAGGAATCCAGCTTAATTTTTTCTTCAAATGGCTAGCTAGCTAAAAATAAGAACTTAGTAAGACTTTAATTTTCACTAGTTTCAAAGGTTTGACATATATTAAAGGTGTATGTTTTATATTGAGAATCTTCATTTTGAGATAGTTTAAACATCTGAAGCAACTTAGCAGCAGCAGCAGCAAGCATATAATGATTATGCAATTCTTTTTTACTTTGTAGTTGTTACAAAATTTAAACCATTTTTAAAAAAAAAAAAAAAAATTAAAACTATTTTGAAAAGTATATGGTTGTATATCATTGCATTCAATGCATTCTTCCGTTTTTCCACCCTAAATCTTCCTGTACTTTGAAAGTCTTCACCTTTATATAAACAGTTTTGATGATAACACACAAACATTGAATGTTGGAAAGGGAACAACAGATTTATAATGAATTTTGTAGGTGCCCAGGACACATCATTTTTTTTTTTTCAGCCTTATTTTTAGGTTTACTTTTTATATGCAATATATCTGTGAAGGAAATAAAACTTTTCAGTAACAAATTCTTACATATGTTCTTTCATCTTATTCCAGAAAACAGTCTTGAACTCATTTCGTGGAATGTTTACATCAAATCTAGCGAACAACACATATTAACCAATGTAAAAATCATGCTAAAATCTTGTGTTCCTACTATGTAAAATTATTAGTTTCTTCTCATTTTCATGATAGTTTGAAACAAACTTGTATATTAGGAAACAGGGAAGGGAATGAAGATTGTACATTATGTATCAGTAAATGGGTTGAAAATGTTTTTTTGACTGAACCTTTCTTTATAAATATGATTTGGGATTTCAAAAAGAGCATATTGCAAATGCCACCCAGTACATTCAGCAAATGTTACCTTCTATCATAGAAGATAGGCTCCAAATGTGATTTGAGTAAAAATGAACATGAGGGAATAGCTTGTAAATGACACTTAAGCTTTTCAGTCTTGATTGATTTCAATACTGAATTTGAAAACAATATAGTTGCAGTTGTAAATAAAGTTTACTTCTACTTTTATATAACTGTTAAGTGTTTTCCTTCAACATTCAGGAAATTATTGCTTCTTCCACTAAAGTCTATATTTCACTTTGTCTGTAATAGATTTTAAAACTTTGGATAAACAGATTTGAAATCCTAACTGATCCTGTGAGTATTCCTTGCATTTCATAAAATTATTTTTCAAGTGAAACTTCTTCAAGAATACTTTAGCAGGTGATTTGCCCACCTTTTCTGGACCTATGTGCTTCTTAATATTGTTGTTACTGTCCTTGCCATCAAAGATACAGAGATAGTCTTTTACACTTGCTTTTCAGCTCCATTATAGAGTTTAATATTGACAAAGGATCATATCTACAAAATCTATTCAATAACAAAGTTTTAAAATGACAATTCATATAAAAATGGGAATTTGGAGAATAACAAAACCAAAATATTCTAAGCCATATTCTTTACACCCAGCGTAAAATCACATCCATCTCCACGGATCATCCTCATTTATGATTTTTCATTCACATTCTGCTATCACAGAACTCATTTAGAGAAAACAAAATGTGATTATTATTTTTTAATTGCACTAAGAATTAGGATAACTCATAAATTTTGGATTACTCTAACTTCTAGTAATGAATCAATGATAAAAGCCATCCAATGGAAATTAAATTAAGACCAATGTCTTGTTTAGTCACTAGTATTAATGGCTCAGTCATGTCTGACTCTTTGTGACCCCATGGACTGTACCCATCAGTTTCCTCTCTTCATGGGATTCTCTAGGCAAGAATACTGAAGTGGACTGCCATTCCTTTCTCCAGAGGGTCTTCCTGACCCAGGGATTGAATCTGGGTCTCCTGGATTGCAGGCATATTCTTTACCATCTGAGCTATAGGAGAGTTCACTTTAGTCACTAAGTTATCCAACTTTTTGTGATCTCATGGCATGTGGGCTCCTCTGTCCACAGGATTTCCCAAGCAAGAATACTGAAGTGGGTTCCCATTTCCTTCTCCAGGGGATCTTCCCTGACCCAGAGATTGAAACTGCATCTCCCGCATTGCAGGTGGATTCCTTACCATTGAACCACCCAGGAGACCCTAAGGACAACATTTCAAGAGTCACATCATGCAAGATGCTATATAACATAAGATTTGTTCGTGGCCTAAGAAAAAGAATACAAAAAAGCAAAATGGCTGTCTGAGGAGGCCTTACAACTAGCTGTTAAAAAAAGAGGAGCTAAAAGCAAAGGAAAACAGGACAGATATAAGCATCTGATGCAGAGTTCCAAAGAATAGCAAGGAGAGATAAGAAAGCCTTCCTCAGTGACCAATGCAAAGAAATAGAGGAAAACAACAGAATGGGAAAGACTAGGGATGTCTTCAACAAAATTAGAGATACCAAGGGAACATTTCATGCAAAGATGGGCTCAATAAAGGACAGAAATGGTATGGACCTAACAGAAGCAGAAGATATTAAGAAGAGGTGGCAAGAATACACAGAAGAACTGTACAAGAAACAGCTTCACGACCATCAGATAATCATGATGGTGTGATCACTGACCTAGAACCAGACATCCTGGAATGTGAAGTCAAGTGGGCCTTAGAAAGCATCACTGTGAACAAAGCTAGTGGAGGTGATGGAATTCCAGTTGAGCTATCTCAAATCCTGAAAGATGGTGCTGTGAAAGTGCTACACTCAATATGCCAGCAAATTTGAAAAACTCAGCAGTGGCCACAGGACTGGAAAAGGTAAGTTTTCATTCCAATCCCAAAGAAAGGCAATGCCAAAGAATGCTCAAACTACCACACAATTGCACTCATCTCACACGCTAGTAAAGTAATGCTCAAAATTCTCCAAGCCAGGCTTCAGCAATACATGAATCATGAATTTCCAGTTGTTCAAGCTGGTTTTAGAAAAGGCAGATGAACCAGAGATCAAATTGCCAACATCCGCTGGATCATGGAAAAAGCAAGAGAGTTCCAGAAAAACATCTATTTCTGCTTTATTGACTATGCCAAAGCCTTTGACTGTGTAGATCACAATAAACTGTGGAAAATTCTGAAAGAGATGGGAATACCAGACCACCTGATCTGCCTCTTGAGAAACCTGTATGAAGGTTAGGAAGCAGCACTTAGAACTGGACATGGAACAATAGACTGGTTCCAAATAGGAAAAGGAGTATGTCAAGGCTGTATATTGTCACCTTGTTTATTTAACTTATATGCAGATTACATCATGAGAAACACTGGGCTGGAAGAAACACAAGATGGAATCAAGATTGCCAGGAGAAATATCAATAACCTCAGATATGCAGATGACACCACCCTTATGGCAGAAAGTGAAGAAGGACAAAAAGCCTCTTGATGAAAGTGAAAGAAGAGAGTGCAAAAGTTGGCTTAAAGCTCAACATTCAGAAAACTAAGATCATGGCATCCAGTCCCATCACTTCATGGGAAATAGGGAAACAGTGGAAACAGTGGCTGACTTTATTTTTGGGGCTCCAAAATCACTGCAGATGGAAAACGCAGCCATGAGATTAAAAGATGCTTACTCCTTGGAAGGAAAGTTACGACCAACCTAGATAGCATATTCAAAAGCAGAGATATTACTTTGTCAACAAAGGTCCGTCTAGTCAAGGCTATGGTTTTTCCAGTGGTCATGTATAGATGGAGAGTTGGACTGTGAAGAAAGCTGAGCACCGAAGAAGTGATGCTTTTGAACTGTGGTGTTGGAGAAGACTCTTGAGAGTCCCTTGGACTGCAAGGAGATCCAACCAGTCCATCTTAAAGGAGATCAGCCCTGGGTGTTCATTGGAAAGACTGATGCTGAAGCTGAAATTTCAATACTTTGACCACTTCATGCAAAGAGTTGACTCATTGGAAAAGACCCTGATTCTGGGAGGGATTGGGGGAAGGAGGAGAAGGGCACGACAGAGGATGAGATGGCTGGATGACATCACTGACTGAATGGACATGAGTTTGAGTGAGATCCAGGCACTGGTGATGGACAGGGAGGCCCGGCGTGCTGTAGTTCATGGGTCGCAAAGAGTCGGACACAACTGAGTGACTGAACTTACTTAAGGATACCACTCAAGGGACACAACTGGGAAGCTTAATATGACACATCTCAGAAAAATCTTTAAGCATATTATATAACTAAACCACCATAATCCTATTTTTAGTAATTGATTACAATTGGTTAGGGGTTGTTTTCATGCCCTTGAGGCTGCTCTAGTCTCTAACAAATGGTCCCTTCTACCCTTAAAACCCTGGCAGAAGATCCAACCAGTCCATTCTGAAGGAGATCAATCCTGGAATTTCTTTGGAAGGAATGATGCTAAAGCTGAAACTCCAGTATTTTGGCCACCTCATGCGAAGAGTTGACTCATTGGAGAAGACTCTGATGCTGGGAGGGATTGAGGGCAGGAGGAGAAGGGGACGACAGAGGATGAGATGGCTGGATGGCATCACTGACTCGATGGATGCGAGTCTGAGTGACCTCCGGGAGCTTGTGATGGACAGGGAGGCCTGGCGTGCTGCGATTCATGGGGTCGCAAAGAGTCGGACACGACTGAGCGACTGATCTGATCTGATCTGACCTTTAAAACCAGGAAAGATGAGTGAAATCTTTCTTTTGTTGTTTTGTTTTGAGTATCTTTGACTTCCTATTTTTCTACTAGCTTAGAAGTATGTTTACTTCAAAAGTGTTCATATAGTTAGGTTATATCCACCAGGATTATTTGTATTTTGATTATCTTTGTGTCAACTGATCAGAAACCTGAACTACACCTGCAAAATCCATTTTACCATGTAATGATGTAATCATGGGCAAGACGTCTCTCTCTGTACTTATGGACATGGGGAGTAAAGAGAAATACACTGAGGGACAATTTTATAACTTGCCAACCATAGGAGTTGATTTTCTATCCCCTACCTATCACATTCAGAAAATGAAGATCATGGCATCTGGTCCCATCACTACATGGGAAATAGATGGAGAAACAGTGGAAACAGTGTCAAACTTTATTTTTCTGGGCTAAAAATCACTGCAGATGGTGACTGCAGCCATGAAATTAAAAGACGCTTACTACTTGGAAGGAAAGTTATGACCAACCTAGATAGCATATTCAAAAGCAGAGACATCACTTTGCCAACAAAGGTTCGCCTAGTCAAGGCTATGGTCTTTCCTGTGGTCATGTATGGATGTGAGAGCTGGACTGTGAAGAAGGCTGAGCGCCGAAGAATTGATGCTTTTGAACTGTGGTGTTGGAGAAGACTCTTGAGAGTCCCTTGGACTGCAAGGAGATCCACTCGGTCCATTCTGAAGGAGATCAGCCCTGGGATTTCTTTGGAAGGAATGCTGCTAAAGCTGAAACTCCAGTATTTTGGCCACCTCATGCGAAGAGTTGACTCATTGGAGAAGACTCTGATGCTGGGAGGGATTGAGGGCAGGAGGAGAAGGGGACAACAGAGGATGAGATGGCTGGATGGCATCACTGACTCGATGAATATGAGTCTGAGTGACCTCCGACAGCTGGTGATGGACAGGGAGGCCTGGCGTGCTGCAGTTCATGGGGTCGCAAAGAGTCGGACATGACTGAGCGACTGATCTGACCTGATCTGACCTATCATAAAGAGGCAATGCTCTAACTATACTACTAAAGTAATGTCAGTGTACCTAAACCAGGGATAGGTCTTCAATCCTCTATACAGCAGAAGTAAGCAATGTTCTAATTCACCTACTAGACTACTTTCATGAAAGCCTAGCAAGGAGCCACCTACTACAGTCAGTGGCAGTAATGCTTAACAAGGTGGTAGAAGGTGAGTTAGTTAGCATTCCACTTGCTATGTCTTTATATCAACAGGACCTAGTGAGGAGTTGAGGCTTCACTCCCATCTAACAAGACTGAATGAAGTGTATGAAGCAAGACTACTCAGCATTCTGGTCTTCCTCACCTCACCTTGGTGTTAATAAGAATCAGTGGGGAATGGAACCCTCACCCTCAGGTAACTATAATATATCCGAAATAGGACAACTGCTTGAACAAAAGATTATATAGAATCCAGAGTCTCATAACATAATACCCAAAATAGCCACAGGACAATAAAAAAATCTCTGTTTTGCAAATAATCTCTCTTTTAAAAATGAACAACTTGTATAAAGTGCAATCATAAAGAGACATCAATATTGAGAATATCAACTATATCAACACTGTAGTTACCTGAAAATGATTTTAAAGTAGTTGTCATTAAAATGCTTCAATGGCCAACTATGAACACTCTTGAAAGAAGTGAAAAAAAATATAAAATCTCTGTCAAAGGAATTGAGATAGCAAAAAGAATCAAAATAAATTATAGATCTGAAAAATACAGTAATGAGAGGGAGCTTGGGAAAGACATCTCAATGGATAGGCTCAATAACAAAATGAGATGACAGAGAAAAGAATTAGTGAATTCAAAGATACATCAATAGACATTACCTGTTCTGCACTATACCATTCAGCCATGACCTAAATCAAATATCTTATGATTATACAAGGGAAGGGACAAACATATTCAAGGGTTAGAGAAAAGGGAAGATATACCCATCTGAATGCAGAGTTCCAAAGAATAGCACAGAGAGATAAGAAAGACTTCCTCAGTGATCAGTACAAAGAAATAGAGGAAAACAATAGAACGGGAAAGACTAGAGATCTCTTCAAGAAAATTAGATACTAAGGGAGTATTTCATGCAAAGATGGGCACAATAAAGGACAGAAATGGTTTGGGCCTAACAGAAATACAAGATATTAACAAGAGGTGGCAAGAAAACACAGAAGAACTATACAAAGAAGATTTTTCATGACCCAGATAACCACTATGGTGTCATCACTCACCTAGAGACAGACATCCTGGAATGTGAAGTCAAGTGGGCCTTAGAAAACATCACTATCAATAAAACTAGTAGAGGTGATGGAATTCCAGTTGAGCTATTTCAAATCCTAAAAGATGATGCTAAAAAGTGCTGCACTCAAAATGCCAGCAAACTTGGGAAACTTAGCAGTGGCCACAGAATTGGAAAAGATCAGATTTCATTCCAACCCCCAAAAATGTTCACATTACTGCACAGTTGTACTCATCTCACACACTAGCAAAGTAATGCTCATAATTCTCCAAGCCAGGTTTCAACAGTACATGAACTGAGAACTTCGAGATCAAGCTGGATTTAGAAAAAGCAGAGGAACCAGAGATCAAATTGCCAACATCTTTTGGATCATTTTAAAAAGCAGGAGAGTTCTGGAAAAGCATCTACTTCTGCTTCATCGACTACACCAAAGCCTTTGACTGTGAGGATCACAACAGGGTGTGGAAAATTCTTCAAGAGAAGGGAATACCAGACCACCTGACCTGCCTCCTGAAAAATCTATGCAGGTCGAGAAGCAATAATTAGTACCAGAAATGGAAAAACAGATTGGTTCCCAATTGGGAAAGGAGTATGCCAAGGCTGTATATTGTCACCCTGTTTATTTAACTTATATGCAGATTGCATCATGTGAAATGCTGGGCTGGATGAAGCACAAGCTGGAATCAAGATTTCTGGGAGAAATATCACTAACTTTAGATATGCAGATGACAGAAAGCAACCAACTTTATGTCAGAAAGCAGAGAGGAACTGAAAAGCCTCTTGATGAAAGTGAAAGAGGAGAGTGAAAAAGCTGGCTTAAAAATCAAAATTCTAAAAACAAAGATCATGGCATCCAGTCCCATCACTTCATGGCAAATAGATGGGGAAACAATGGGAACAGTGACAGACTTTATTTTCTTGGGCTCCAAAATTGCAGCCAAGAAATTAAAAGATGCTTGCTCCATGGAAGAAAAGCTATGACCAACATAGACAGAATATTAAAAAGCAGAGATGTTACTTTGCCAACCAAGGTCCATCTAGTCAAAGTTATGGTTTTTCCAGTAGTTGTGCATGGTTGTTAGAGTTGGGCCATAAAGAAAGCTGAGCACTGAAAAATTGATGCTTTTGAACTGCGGTGTTGGAGAAGACTTTTGAGAGTCTCTTGGACTGTAAGGAGATCAAACCAGCTGATCCTAAAGGAGGTAAGTCCTGGGTGTTCATTGGAAGGACTGATGTTGAAGCTGAAACTCCAATATTTTGGCCACCTGATGCAAAGAGCTGACTCATTGGAATAGACCCTGATACTGGGAAAGATTGAGGGCAGGAGGAGAAGGGGACAACAGAAGTTGAGATTGTTGGATGGCATCACCAACTCAATGGACCTAATTTGAGCAAGCTCTGGGAGCTGGTGATGGACAGGGAAGCTTGGAGTGCTGCAGTCCTTGGGGTCACAAAGAGTCGGACACGACTGAGTGACTGAACTAATACTGATACTGATCTGAGTAACCTGGTAATAGAGAGATATTGATTTGAAAAAAAAAAAAAGAATGGAGTCTGAAAGACCCATAGAATATACAGGACTATGTATCTAGCATTCATATCATTGAAACCCTAGAGAAGAGAAAGAGTATGTGAGGGTCATACAAAAATTAGGGTAGATCTCAAGTGAGTTTCCCCAGTGTCTCAGCAATAAAGAATTTGCCTGCAATGCAGTGCACCTTGGTTCAATCCCTGAATGGGGAAAATACCCTGGAGGAAGGCACAGGAACCCACTCTGTTATTCTTGCCTGGAGAATCCTGTGTTACCTGGATGATACAGTCCAGGTGGTGGCAAAGAGTAAGAAATGACTGAAGGGAATGAATACACACAAGTAAGTGAATAAAAGCCAATCTCAGAAGGTTAGATATTGTATAATTCCATTTATTTGACATTGCTGTCTAGAGAAATTATACAGATAGACAATAGATTGATGGTTTACAAAGGTTGGGAATGGAAGTGGGAGAAACTGAGTCAGTCTAGGAAAGGTTAGTCTGATGGATCTTGTGGTGGTGTAACAGTTCTGTATCTTGAGTACAGTGGTAGTTACATGAATCCATACATGTGAAAAAAAGGCACAGCACTGCATATAAAACACACACATGCACACACACACATACACACAAACAAGGAATTCTGTGTAATATGCTGCTGCTGCTGCTAAGTCGCTTCAGTCGGGTCCGACTCTGTGCGACCCCACAGACAGAAGCCCACCAGGCTCCCCTGTCCCTGGGATTCTCCAGGCAAGAATACTGGAGTGGGTTGCCATTTCTTTCTCCAACGTATGAAAGTGAAAAACTAAAGTGAAGTCATTCAGTCGTGTCCAACTCTTAGCGACCCCATGGACTGGAGCCTACCAGGCTCCTCCGTCCATGGGATTTTCCAGGCAAAAGTACTGGGGTGGGGTGCCATTGCCTTCCCCGCTCTGTAATATATACCAATGTTAATCTCCTGGTTTTGATGTTATACTATGGTCTTTCATGATATTACCACTGGGGAAACCTGGGTGAAGAATCTCCTTGTGTCTTTTGTTTTCATTTTTTGTGACTTACAGTGAATCTAGTGAAAGTGTTAGTCTCTCACCTGTACTCATTTTTAAAAGGTTTAAAAAATTATTGAACAGATGCTTTTTCATAAAATTTCATCTACTCTGTCTCCCTCAGTTTCCCTGTTCTTTAAAATATTTTCATTTGGTCCAAATTATTTATAAGGACTTTCCTATAAAGCATCCTGAGAACCTACGTTGGCCATTTTCCTTAGACAGCTAACAATAAGATATTCTACTTTTGCAATTTTCTTCTTTTTTTTTTTTAATCTGGACATTATTTATTTACGTGTTATCTGACATCTTCACCCCAGCCCATTTCCAGGTTCCCCTTATTTTTTTTCTGTTTTTTTGTATTTGGCTTAACTTTACAATATTGTATTTGCTTTTACCATACATCGAGATAGATCCGCCACCAGTATACTCGTGCTCCCCATCCTGAACCCTCCTCCCTCCCCCTCCCCATACCTTCCTTCCGGATCGTCCCAGTGCTCCAGCCCCAGGCATCTGTTATCGGGCATCCTACCTGGACTGGCGACTCATTTCAGATATGATATTATACATATTTCAATGCTATTCCCCCAAATCATCCTGCCCTCTCCCGGTCCCAGAGTCCAAAAGTCTGTTCTATACATCAGTGTTTCTTTTGCTGTCTCGTAAACAGGGTTATTTTTACCATCTTTCTAAATTCCATATATATGCGTTAGTATACTGTATTTGTGTTTATCTTTCTGGCTTACTTCACTCTGTATAATAGGCTCCAGTTCCCTCCACCTCCTTAGAACTGATTCAAATGTATTCTTTTTAATGGCTGAGTAATACTCCATTGTGTATATGTACCACTGCTTGCTTATCCATTCATCTGTGGATGGACATCTAGGTTGCTTCCACGTCCTGGCTATTGTAAACAGTGCTGCTATGAACATTGGGGTACACGTGTCTCTTTCAATTCTGGTTTTCTCAGTGTGTATGCCCAGCAGTGGGATTGCTGGATCATAAGGCAGTTCTATTCCCAGTTTTTTGAGGAATCTCCATACTGTTCTCCATAGTGGCTGTACTAGGTTGCATTCCCACCAACAATGTAAGAGGGTTCCCTTGTCTCCACACCCTCTCCAGCATTTATTGCTTATGGACTTTTGGATCGCAGCCATTCTGACTGGGGTGAAATGGTACCTCATAGTGGTTTTGATTTGCATTTCTCTGATAATGAGTGATGTTGAGCATCTTTTCATGTGTTTGTTAGCCATCTGTATGTCTTCTTTGGAGAAATGTCTATTTAGTTCTTTGGCCCATTTTTTGATTGGGTCTTTTATTTTTCTGGAATTGAGCTGTAGAAGTTGCTTGTATATTTTTGAGATTAGTTGTTTGTCTGTTGCTTCATTTGCTATTATTTTCTCCCATTCTGAAGGCTGTCTTTTCACCTTGCTTATAGTTTCCTTTGTTGTGCAGAAGCTTTTAAGTTTGATTAGGTCCCATTTGTTCATTTTTGATTTTATTTCCGATATTCTGGGAGGTGGGTCATAGAGGATCCTGCTGTGATGTAAGTCAGAGAGTGTTTTGCCTTATGCATAACTAAATTTTTGTGTTTTCTCTCCATCTGCTTAATAATGAATAGGATAATAATAACTAGATTTAAAAAATGATGCTAGGAAAATACATTCCAGATGCCTGAGTCTACCTGTGTAACTACCTAAGCAGGACCCTGGATCTCTGGTCAAACAACATGGACCATTGCAATTGTCCCTAGATTTTAATAGGGCATTTGAGATTTCTAGAGTTGTCTCTTTATCCCATTGTTCATTTTTTAGTGATGCTTTCCTTACATTATAAAAATTTTGAAAAGATTAACTATCAAATGTCTAATTGCATTTTAAAAGTCTGTATTTAGTTTTCATAGCATGCTATAACAAAAAAAATAGGCAGGAATTAAAACTGACATTGTAAAATAGCTGAAGATTCTAATACCAAAGGAAATTAAAGGAGGAATATACATCAAAAGAAAAGTAATTATGATCATTTAGAAGAGAGGTTCAACTTAGTAATACAGAATCTATATTTAAGTTAAAAATCTGTAGTCTCAAGATAAAATAAATGACACAGACATGTTTGGGCTTCCCAGATGGCACTAGTGGTAAAGAGTCTGGCTGCCAAGGCAGAACTAAGAGACACAGGTCCCTGAGTTGGGAAGATCCCCAGGAGAAGGGCATGGCAAACCACTCTAGTATTTTTGCCTGGAGAATCCCGTGGACAGAGGAACCTGGTGGGCTACAGTCCACAGCATTGTACAGATTCAGACATGACTGAAGCAACTTAGCATGCACACAGCACAGACATGTTTAAGCAACTTTATAATCTAATTATAAAAATGCTCAGTAAACTTAGTCAATGCCTAAGTTTTAAATACTTAAAAAATAAGATTATGTTTAGAATAAAAATCTTTAACATTTTTTTTTATACTAACAAGAGGAAACCTAAGGTAGTTTGGCAGATGTTCTTTCTCAAGTTAATATCTCAAGTAAAGTGGACCAACACAACACAAAGAAGTAAATGTAAGAAGTAAATGTTAAATTGTTTGAGAGGTTTAAACATTCCCCTAGTAAATCGCCAAAGGATGTTAAAGGTTTTGTGACACATTCTGTTGTATTTCATGACTACATTTTTCCTTGTTTTAGGGTGAACATATTGGTGTCCTCAAGTTGTATTAATGAGAAAATTGCAACCTAGGAAATATTAATGCTTCAATACCACTTGACCTGAAACAAAGGCATGGGAACATCAGAGAAGAATGAAACTTTTTATAAAGCAATCAACTAACTACTCAATTAGAAAGAATTAAAAAATAGAAGTTAACCACGAATTACTACAGTGAAGAATAATTAAATTTTTGAATTTTCTGGTCAAATTATATATATAAAAGAATAATTTTTTAATTGTAGCCTATAAGAATATCACTGCATTTAAATTTGGTGGATATTTCATTATTCATCTTTTCATTGTTATGTTGAATCATAATTACCAACAACTGATTAATTAAATATCAAAATTAGATTACTTTTTAAATGATGCATTTTATTTATACCAGGTTTGGACACCTAAAGTATACCTTTCCAATCAGTTCTGATTGAGTAAATCCAATTCTTGATGAAAGTGAAAGTGGAGAGTGAAAAAGTTGGCTTAAAGCTCAACATTCAGAAAACTGAGATCATGGCATCTGGTCCCATCACTTTATGGGAAATAGATGGGGAAACAGTGGAAACAGTGGCAGACTTTATTTTTTTGGGCTCCAAAATCACTGCAGATAGTGACTGCAGCCATGAAATTAAAAGATGCTTACTCCTTGGAAGGAAAGTTATGACCAACCTAGATAGCATATTCAAAGGCAGAGATATTACTTTGCCAACAAAGGTCCGTCTAGTTAAGGCTATGGTCTTTCCTGTGGTCATGTATGGATGTGAGAGTTGGACGGTGAAGAAAGCTGAGCACCGAAGAATTGGTGCTTTTGAACTGTGGTGTTGGGGAAGACTCTTGAGAGTCCCTTGTACTGCAAGGAGATCCAACCAATCCATTCTGAAGGAGATCAGCCATGGGATTTCTTTGGAAGGAATGACACTAAAGCTGAAGCTCCAGTACTTTGGCCACCTCATGCGAAGAGCTGACTCATTGGAGAAGACTCTGATGCTGGGAGGGATTGGGGGCATGAGGAGAAGGGGATGACAGAGGATGAGATGGCTGGATGACATCACTGACTCGATGGATGTGAGTCTGGGTGAACTCCGGGAGTTGGTGATGGACATGGAGGCCTGGCATGCTGCGATTCATGGGGTCGCAAAAAGTTGGACACGACTGAGAGACTGAACTGAACTGAACTGAACCTTATACTTTAGTGAGTTTATAAATTCAAGAATCACCTGAACAAGTGTTCTGAGAAAGCACAGAAAGAAAACACCTGAGAGAAAAGGCTGTAAGGACAAAACAGGAAAAAAAAATCATCCAAACTGTCAGCGTCTAGAAAAATTGTTCAGTATTTTTGACAAGAAGGTCAGTGGTGAATACTCACCTTTTGCCTTTTGGACTTAAAAATATATACAGTCAGCAAGTTGGCAGTTCTTAGTGACTATGTAATTCAATGAGGTACCAGGAGAAATCCAGTTTCAATGAGGTACCAGGAGAAATCCAGTTTCTTGTCTGCTACACTGTGCTTTACAATTTCAAGAAATCTTGGGGCCCTTGAGCCTGACCTTCATATTCTCATTGTTATTGAACCAAGAAAAAAAGAAAAAAAAATTTTGTTTGCTTCTTAAAATAATTAATGATTTTACAGTTATTGAGTAGGGATAAAGGACTTGAAGAAATTCAGCTTATTCAGATATAGCATAATTTTTCTCTACATATAAATGTCTACTACCTTGAAATGCATTAGAAATATTAACCAAATATTTAACATAACAAATAAAAAAGCCCCCAAAATTGCAGGTTGCAATTTTGTAAAAAATATCCATACTCTGGCTATGCTGAAATCTCTACATATCTTTATTAATTAAGAAAAAAATCTCAGAGAAAAGGCAGGATGAAGTGAGATGAAATGTTCTATAGATATGCTGTATAATATGGTAGTCAAGAATTACTGAACAATTAAAATATAACTATATTTCAAAATAAGCTGTGCTTAGCTGTAAATACATGCTAGATTTTGAAAACAGTATGGAAAGAAGAATGTATAAATCTCATTAACATGTTTGTAGTAATTAAATGATGGAATAATATTTTGAACAAATTGAGTTAAATAAAATATATTATTAAAATTTATTTCACTTTCTATCAAGCAACTAGAAAATTTTAAACTACCTATGTTTAGATTTTGGAGTTCTTATTATGTTTCTATTAGGCTAGGATGCTCTGTAGAATACTCATAGTTCTTTCATTTACAGTCCCTTTTCTATAGTAAAACTCTATCTAACTTCAGTAATGAGCAGTCTTATCACCAGGGTGGGGCTGCCAACTGACCAGATAATTATTGCTCTCCCAGCTTTGAGGACAAATGCTATCAGGTGGTCCTAGTGGTAAAGAATCTGCCTGCCAATGCAGGAGACATAAGAGACATGGATTCAGTCCCTGACAGTGGAAGATCCCCTGGAGGAGAGCATGGAAACCCACTCCTGTATTTTTGCCTGGAGAATCCCATGGACAGAGGAACCTGGTGGGCTACACTCCACCAGGTTGCAGGGAGTTGAACATGACTGAAGCAACTTAACATACATGCCTAGCTAGCTCATGCTAATGGCATCTTCCCAATTACCATAACCTTGAAAAGAATAAGTCAGAATGTATGTTTTTATATTCCATTTTTGCTATTCTATAAAGCTTTATTTACTAACTTTACTTGCTTATTCATCTGTGTTTCCCCCTGTGAATTCCCGAGGATGAAGCATTTCTGTCTTTGCACTTTTTTGAGGTAAGATTTAAAAGAAGTGAGATTGTACTTGCATAGGATAGATGTGAAATAAATATCAATACACATTTAATGTCCCCAAATCCCATCTCTATTTTATTTGGGATGTTATATATTTATTTCCTTATTGGATTATCTCTGCCTCCCCTCACTAGAAAGTTCTCTAAATGCAAAAATTTGGTTTAGTTTAATAATTGTCATTATATATATCTACAGTTTAGAATATTGCCTGACAAAATGACATTCAAAAGTGTCTGATGGATGAATGAAAGCAGAGCCCTTGAGAAGGACCAGAGAGAGTAAAGAGTCAGTTCAAGCTGTCAAGGCAAACACCTTTTTTTTTTTTTCTTTTTTCACCCCTTTCTGCACATAATGAGATTTTACTTTACAAATTGTCATAGTTAAGGAAATAGCCCTCCAACTTATCCTTATTAATAAGAGGGTGTTTTTTTTTTCTTTCTTTTCCAACTGTCAGCTGTCTGACAGAACATCCTATTCCATATTTTTATATTTCAAGGAGTAGATTATAAATATCAGTTAAGGCAAAATACTTTCACAGATTATTTTGTTGTTCTTGTGTGAATAGAGTTTTCTCAACTTTGATCTACCTCTGCTCCATTTCAGGTCATTTTTTAAATTTCTTGAACAAAGAGAACTTCTTTTAAGGGACATTCATAATTATCAAACAAAGTATTCTTGAAAGTTTTCTTGGAAGTATTTTGAAACTGTCATTGGTATACTTAGGTGATTGAGAGGAAAAGCAAGGGAGCTAAACATTGTTTTTATCACCAGTAAGTGCATCTAGATCAAAATAAATAAGATATATTCATTTTCTAAATGTTTGTTAATGTATTTATTATAAATTTCTAATATTAAAAATCTCACATTAATGGAAAAAGAATTTTTATTAATTTTCATCATATCATAGATTCTCTGAATTAGAGATCAAAATCATTTTAAAAGAGGGCATAAAAATTAACAAAAGGAAAGTTCAATCCTATGGAACTAAGACAATGTCTTTATTTTAGAAAGTAAAATTTCTTTGAAGTCCTAAAAACTTCACGTTACCTATCAAACAAAGACAGAAATGTTCCCTAGTCACTTATATAAAGAAAGACAATCTCAGGCAGAAGATTAAACCATAATATATAAGACCAAGAAAATTTCTAACAAAAGTGTCAGATGCAAAGTATCAAATCTTTATTCAATTTGAATTGTCACTATGACTTACTCAAAATGCAGTGATTTAGAATCAGTATTAATATTACTGTCCTTTTCTGGTAGCTCAGATGGTAAAGAATTCATCTTCAACATCTAGGTTCGATCCCTGAATATAGAAGATCCCCTGAAGAAGGGAATGACAACCCACTCCAGTATTCTTGCCTGAAAAATTTCATGGACAGAGAAGCCTACAGGCTACAGTCCATGGGGATGCAAAGAGCCAGATATGACTGAATGACTAACACTTTCCTTTTCACTTTCTCACATCCAACATGACTCCTGGAAAAACCATAGCTTTGACTATACGGACCTTTGTTGGTAAAGTGATGTCTCTGCTTTTTATTACTTTGTCTAGGTTTCTCATAGCTTTTCTTCAAAGGGGCAAGCATCCTTTAATTTTGAGGCTGCAGTCACTGTCCACAGTGATTTTGGAGCCCAAGAAAATAAAATTTGTCCCTGTCTCCACTTTTTCCCCATGTATTTGCCATGAAGTGATGGGACTGGATGCCATGATCTTCGTTTTTTGAATGTTGAATTGCAAGCCAGTTTTTTTCACTCTCCTCTTTCACCCTCATCAAGAGGTTCTTTAGATCCTCTTCACTTTCTGCCATTAGAGTAGTATAATCTGCATATCCGAGGTTGTTGGTATTTCTCCCGGCTATCTGTATTCCAGCTTACAATTCATCCAACCTGGCATTTCGCAGGCTGTATCTTGCATAGAAATTTAATAAGCAGAAATAACAGTATATAGCCTTGTCATTCCTTTCCCAATTTTGAACCAGTCAGTTGTTCCATATCTGGTTCTAACTGTTGCTTCTTGACCAGCATATAGGTTTCTCAGGAGACAGATAAAGTGGTTTTGTAATCCCATCTCTTTAAGAATTTCCTGGTTTGTTGTAACCTACACACTCAAAAGTATCAGCATAAGCCATGAAGTGGAAGCAGATGTTTTTATGGGATTCTCTTGCTTCCTCTATGATCCAGTAAATGTTGGCAATTTCATCTCTGCTTCCTCCGCATCTTGGAAACCCAGCTTGTACTTTTGGAAGTTCTCAGTTCCAATACTACTGAGGCCTAACTTGAAACATTTTGAGCCTAACCTTGTTAGCAAGTGAAAGGAGCACAATTTTATGGTAGTTTGAACATTCTTTAACATTTTTCTTCTTTGGGATTGGAATAAAACTAACCTTTTCCAGTCCTGTGGCCTCTGCTGAGTTTTCCAAATTTGTTGGCATATTGAGTGCAGTACTTTAACAGCATCATCTTTTAGTATTTTAAATAACTCAGCTGGAATTCTATCACCTCCACTAGCTATTTTTCAGTAATGCTTCCCACTTGACCTCACAATCCAGAATATTTGACTCTACATAAGTAACCACACCATCATGGTTATTCACATCATTAAGACCACTTTTGTATAGTTCTGTGTATTCTTGTCACCTCTTGTTTATCTCTTCTGTTTCTGTCAGGTCCTTGCCATTTCTGCCCTTTTTCGTGCCCATCTTTTCATGAAATATTCTTTGATATCTTCAGTTTTCTTGAAGACATCTTTAGTCTTACCCTTTCTGTTGTTTTTCTCTATTTCATTATATTGTTCATATAAGAAGGCATTCTTATTTTTCTTTTCTATTTTCTGGAACACTGCATTCAGTCAGAGGACAAAATGGCAACTCACTCCAGTATTCTTGCCTGGAGAATCACATAAACAGTACGAAAAGGCAAAAAGCTATGACACCAGAAGATGAGCCCCTCCAGATCAGAAAGTGTTGAATATGCTACTGGGAAAGAGTAGATAGCAATTATGAACAGCTCTAGAAAGATTGAAGTGACTGAGCCAAAGTAGAAATGACACTCAGTTGTGGATGTGTCTGTTGGTGACAGTAAAGTCTAATGCTGCAAAGCACTATATTGTATAGGAATCTGGAATGTTAGGTCTATGAATTAAGGTATATTGGATGTGGTTAAGCAGGATATGGCAAGATTTAAAATCTATATTTTAGGCATCTGTGAACTAAAATGAACAGAAATGGGTGAATTAGTTCAGATGACCATTATATCTAATACTGTGGGCAAGAATCCCTTAAAAGGAAAATAGTAGTCCTCATAGTTAACAGAAGATTCTGAAATGCAGTACTTGGGTATTGCAGGAACTGCGGCAATTTCAACAATGACAAAGTGATCTCAGTTCATTTCCAAGACAAACCATTCAACATCACAGTGATCCAAGTCTATGCTCCAACTACTAATGCTGAATAAGCTGAAGTCGACCAGTTCTATGAGACCTACAATACTTTATATTGCGTGGCATTTCATGTGTGTATGTGTGTGAAAGTTGCTCAGTCACATCCGACTCTTTGTGACCCCATGGACTATAGAGTTCATGGAATTATCCAGGCCAGAATATAGGAGTGGATAGCTGTTCCCTTCTCCAGGGAATCTTCCCAACCCAGGGATAGAATCCAGGTCTCTCGCATTTCAGGCAGATTTTTTACCAGCTGAGCCACCAGAAAACCCACACCTTCTAACACAAAAGAAGATTTATTTTTCATGATATGCAATTGGAATACAAAAGTAGGAAATCAAAAGATACCGGGAGTAACAAGTAAGTTTGTCCTTGGAGTACAAAATGATGCAGAGCAAAGACTAACAGAGTTTTGTCAAGAGAACACACTGTTCATTGAACAGTGTTCACTGTTCAGAGCAAACTCCCTCTTCCAACAACATAAGACAAGCCTTTACACATGGACATCACCAAATTGTCAATACCGAAATCAAGTTGATTATGTTCTTTGCAGTCAAAGATGGAGAAGCTCTATAGAGTCAGTAAAAACAAGACCTGGAGCTGACTGTGGCTCAGATAATGAGATCATTATTGCAAAATTCAGGCTTAAATTAGAGAAAGTGGAGAAAACCATAGGCCACTAAGATATGACCTAAATCAAATCCCTTCCTATTATACAGCAGAGGTTACAGATTCAAAGGATTAGATCTGCTACACAGAGTGCCTGCAGAACTATCGACTGAGGTTTATAACATTGTACCAGAGGCAGTGACCAAAATCATCCCAAAGATAAAGAATTACAAGAAGGCAAAGTGGTTGTCTGAGGAGGCTTTACAAATAGCTGAGGAAAGAAGAGAAGTGAAAGGCAAGGGAGAAAAGGAAATATATACCCAACTGTATGATGACTTTTTAGAGAGAACTAATATGGCACAATCCATGAAAGAAATAACTGACAAACTGTATGTCATTAAAAGTAAAAACTTTTGCTCTTTCAAAGACAATGTCAAGAGAACAGGAAGACAAGCCACAGACAGAAATATTCATAAAAGACTCATCTTAAAGAGGAATATTTTCCAAAATATACAAAGAACTTTAAAACTCAACAGTAAGAAACAAACAATCCAATTAGAAAATGGTCCAAAGACCTTAAACAGATGTTTCAGCAAAAATATACAGATGGCAAATAAGCATATAAAAATATGCTTCATATCATTTCTCATCAGGAAAATGCTAACTTAAACAATAACAAAATGCCATTAGACACTTATTAGAATGGCCAAAATATGAAACATTGACAACACTAAATTCTGGGGAATATGTGAATTAATAGTAACTCTCATTTATTGCTGGCAGGAAAGCAAAATTTGGAGGACAATTTGATGGTTTCTTAACTAAACTTACATAATTTTACCATATGATCCAGCAATTAAATTCCTTGAATTGAATACTTATGTCCACACAAAAACCTACACTCAGACATTTATAGCAGCTTTATTCATAACTGCCAAAACTTATAAGCAACTAAGCTGTCATTCAGTATATGGATGAATAAACTGTGCTACATTGATATAATGGAATATCATCCCATGATATAAACAAATGAGCTATCAAGCCATGAAAGGACATGGACCAATCTTAAATGCATACTAGTAAATATAAAGAAACTAATCTGAAAGTTTTCATCTTGTATGATTCCAATTACATGACAATCTAGAAAAGGCAAATTATCATAATAGAAAAAAATAAAATTAGTAGTTTCTAAGGGTCAGGTTCAGGTCTTCCCTGGTAGCTTAGATGGTAAAGAATCCACCTGCAAAGCCGGAGACCTGGATTTGATCCCTGGGTCAGGAAGATGGTGACCACTCCAATATACTTGCCTAGAGAATCCCATGGACAGAGAAGCCTGGCGGGCTACAGTTCATAGGGTCACAAAGAGTTGGACATGACTGAGTGGCTGAGCACACAAGAGTTAAGGTCAGGGAGGGGTGACCAGGCAGAGCAAAAAGAATTTTTAGGGTAGTCAGACTATTGTGTTTGATACTAGAGTGCTGGTTCTTCCCTGGTGGCTTAGTTAGTAAAGACTCTGCCTGTAAGGCAGGAGACTTCAGGTTTGATCTGTAGATTGGGAAGATCCCCTGGAGAAGGTCAGGAAGATCCGCAGAAGTAGGAGAGTAGGAATGCTGACTTTTTACAACTAGAGTAAGTCCACAGAATTCAGATATTACAATGTAAGTGACTACAATTGGATTTTAATTTGAAATGGCTATACTGAGCCTGCCAATGCAGGATATATAAGAGAATCGGGTTCAGTCCCTGGGTGGAGAAGATCCCTGGAGAAGGGAATGGCAATCCACTTCAGTATTCTTGCCTGAAGAATTCCATGGACAGAGGAGCCTGGCGAGCTACAGCCCATGAAGTCACAAACAGTCGGATACAAATGAGGGACAAAGCACACACAGATGCTAGAATGTCAGTACATTTGTCCAAACACATAGAATACAACACCAGGAGTGAACTTAATTGTAAACCGTAAACTTTTAGTGATTCTAATGTTTAAATGTGTCCTTCAACTCTAATGTGTATACCACTCTAGCAGGGGATACTGATGTTTTAGGAAGCCATGTATATAAGGGGGAGGGAGTAAATGGAAATGCCTGTACTTTCCATTCAGTTTTGCTTTGAACGTAAAACTGCAAGTTTAAAAATCTCTTTTTAAACTATAGCAGCTATTCATTTTTAATATATAAAGGTTTCTTTTATTCACTTCAAACACATAGTTCTGAGAAAACTTGCTGATTAAAACCCTCAGCTGTGAGAAAGGTAACTGTCTGAAATTAAATCAGTGAGAATGAAACATTCTGCCTTTGCTTAAAGGATCTGAACTATTTGGGTCACTATTGAAGTAACCTTAATTTCCAACCTCAATTTTTCAGATTAGAATAAATTTTTTGGTTCACTATTTGTTTTTTGTTTTGTTTTGTTTTGTTTTTATAGCATTCCTCATTCATTCTAACTTTGTAGTTTCTGGAAAAACAAAAACCAAAGTCATCTTAGTATGACAGGTAATCAGACTATAGCATTTCTAACAGAAACTAAATGAATGTTTTCATCTAGACATGGCCAAGGCCACATAATCAAAGCAATTATGGCTTCCTGACCAATGATTTCCTCAGTCCTGCTTTTCCTGCCTCCTGAGTAAGACTGCTGTGATAAACATCTAGTAATGTTTCATGCTTCTTCCAGGTGCTCATTAGAAACAGGCATTAGGCATAAATGTGAGCCCTATTAAAAGTCCCTTCCCATTCCTTTTTAGCTATCTGCCCCATTTTTCCTCAAGGACAATGTTCACCAATACTGCAGAAAACTAAAATGAACCAAATTTTGTTTTATTGGTGTAAAATAAACCAAATTTTGTTTTACTGGTGTATTCCTAGTAGTATTTATCAGACAGGTTTTCTCAATATGAAAATGTGTAACTTAACACAGGTCGGTAGACATTTGCAGATTGATTCTTCAGTTCCAAATCTGCTTTGTCCATCAGCAGTTTTTGATCTTCCCATTCTTAGCTACATGACTCTAGTAGAATTGACTTCCTGAAACAAACCTCTCTGGCCACTGAAAATGAATTAAAATCAATGGGAAAAAGTAATTTCTAAGATTTCAAAAGATAGCAGAAGACAAACTCTAATTTCTCTTGGAATGTAAACCATAAAAATGTGCAAAAAGGTGCAGTCTGAATATGTGCTAGTGATCTTACTATCCTAACAGGAGAGTCTGGAACTCTAGTGTGGAAATTTACATCATCAAGCATATCAGAGAGACAGATGTGAAGTCCTATGGGAAACTGGATCCAATATTGCCTGCCTCTAGCCTATTGGATAAATAGGTCAATAAAATCCATTCTTTATTTAAGCTACACTGA
This sequence comes from Tragelaphus eurycerus, assembly GCA_935064755.1. Lineage (NCBI taxonomy): Eukaryota > Metazoa > Chordata > Mammalia > Artiodactyla > Bovidae > Tragelaphus > Tragelaphus eurycerus. The sequence goes on from CAKXYN010000004.1 coordinate 11,947,290, forward strand.
AGTTTGTTTGCTTGTTTGTTTTAAATGAACTTGAAAATACCCTCTTATAAATGACTCTGACCTAAAGACATAGAGAATATAGTGAAAGTTCAGAGGAGATACCAGTTTTGCTGACTCCACATACACCATGGCAGAAAAAAGCAAAGACTAGTCTATTTCCACTGTGCCTCAGATCAGCAGCTCCTCATAGCAAAATTCAGGCTTAAACTAAAGAAAGTGGGGAAAACCACTAGGACAGTCAGGTATGAGACTTAAAGCAAATCCCCTATGAATATACAGTGGAGGTGATGGATAGATTCATGGGATTAGATCTAGTAAACAGAGTGCTGAAGAACTATGGACAGAGGTCCATAATATTGTACATGAGGCAGCCAAGAAAAAGAAATGCAAGAAGGCAGAGTGGTTGTCTGAGAAGGCTTTTCAAATAGTAGAGGAAAGAGGACAAGCAGCAAGGGAGAAAGAGAAAGGTACGTTCAACTAAGTGCAAAGTTCCAGAAAACAGCATGGAGAGACAAGAAGGCCTTCTTCAATGAACAATGCAAACAAATAGAGGAAAACTACAGAAAGGGTAACACTAAAGATATCTTCAAGAAAACTGGAAATATCAAAGGAACATTTCATCTAAAGATGGGCAAAATAAAGGACAGAAGGGGTAAAGACCTAATAGAAACAGAAGGGATCAAGAAGAGATGGAAAACCTACACAAAAGAACTGTACAAAAAAGATCTTAATGACCTGGATAACCAAGATGGTATAGTCTCTCACTCAGAGCCAGACATTCTGGAGTGTGAAGTCAAATGGGCCTTAGGAAACAATGCTGCCAATAAAGCTAGTGGAGGTGATAAAATTCCAGTAGATCTATTTAAAATCCTAAAAGATGATGCTATTAAAGTGCTTGCACTATATCAGCAAATTTGGAAAACCCACTGGTGACCACAGGACTGGAAAAGGTCAATCTTCATTGCAATTCCCAAGAAGGGCATTCAATGTTCAAATCAATGGACAATTGCACTCATCTCCCATTGTAGTAAGATTATGCTGAAAATCCTCCACACTAGTCTTCAGCACGTGAACTGAAAACATGCAGATGTTCAAGCTGGGTTTAGAAAAGGCAGAGGAACCAGGGATCAAAATGCTAGCATTTTCTGGATCATAGAGAAAGCAAGAGAATTCCAGAAAAACATCTACCTCTGTTTCATTGACTATGCTAAAGCCTTTGACTGTGTGGATCATAACAAACTATGGAAAACTCTTAAAGAGATGGGAATACTAAACCATTTTGCCTGTCTCCTGAGAAATCTGTATGTGGGTCAAGAAGCAACTGTTAGAACCCTGTATGGAACAACTGACTGGTTTGAGATTTAGAAAGGAGTACAACAAGGCTGTTTATTGTCACCCTGTTTATTTATTTTATATGCAGAGTGCATAGTGCAAAATGCTAGGCTGGATGAGTTACAAGCTGAAATCAAGATTGCTGGGGCAAATATTAACAATCTCAGATATGTGGATGATACCACTCTAATGACAGAAAGCAAAGAGGAACTAAAGAACCTCTTGATGAAGGTGAAGGAGAGTGGGAAAAAAACCTGGCTTAAAACTAAATATTAAAAAAACTAAGATCGTGACATCTGGTCCTATCACTTCATGGTAAATAGAAGGGGAAAATGTGGAAGCAGTGACAGAGTTCCTCTTCTTGGGCTCTAAAATCATTGCAGATGGTGACTGCAGCCATGAAATCAGAAGATGATTACTTCTTGACAAGAAAGCTATGACAAACTTACCAGTGTGTTAAAAAGCAAAGACATCACTTTACTGACAAAGGTCTGTATAGTCAAGGTTATGGTCTTTCCAGTAGTCATGTACAAATGTGAAATCTGGACAACAAAGAAGGCGGAGTGCCAAAGAATTGATGCTCTCAAACTGTGATGCTGGGGAAAACTCTTGAGAGTTCCTTGGAGAAGATGGAGATCAAAATAGTCAATCTTAAAGGAAACCAACCCTGAATATTCATTGGAAGGACTGATGCTGAAGGTGAAGCTCCAATACTTTGGTCACCTGATGTGAACTGCTGACTTCTTGGAAAAGACCCTGATGCTATGAAAAACTGAAGGCAGAGAAGAGGGCTTTAGAGGATGAGATAGTTGGATGGCATCACTGATTCAATGTACATGAACTTGGGCAAACTGGAAGATGGTGAGGGACAGGGAAGTTTGGCATGCTGCAGTCCATGGGATCCCAAAGAGTCAGACATGACTTGGTGAATGAACAACAACAACTATTCCCACTAACAATGGCCCATGTACATGGCAAGGAAGTGGCACAGTACCTAGGAGTTGTTTGTTTGATGCTGCTGCTGCTAAGTCACTTCAGTCCTGTCTGACTTTGTGCGAACCATAGATGGAAGCCCACCAGGCTCTGCCGTCCCTGGGATTCTCCAGGCAAGAACACTGGAGTGGGTCGCCATTTCCTTCTCTGATGCAGGAAAGTGAAAAGTGAAAGTGAAGTCGCTCAGCCTGTCTGACTCTTAGTGACCCCATGAACTGCAGTCCACCAGGCTCCGCAGTCCTTGGGATTTTCTAGACAAGAGTACTGAAATGGGCTGCCATTGCCTTCTCCATGTTTGTTTGGTAGTGCTCTTTAATAACAGCAGAAGATGTCTTACACTCTTCATTAAGCCAGTATCTGATTGAGAGAGAAGAAAAAAAAAAAAAAGGCAACCTTGAGGGTATTAAAATCTTGGAGACTGTTTACTTATTTTGGAAAAGAGAGAATTGAATAGACTCTTAATTATTGCTTTTCAGCATTGAGACACTCTAAAAGAGTGAAAACAACCACTAACTATTCTCTGCCTTCAAAGAGAAAAACATTTGCAAGGTTTGCAAGTGCTATTCTTTGAAGGCAAGAAAAGCTAGGCTCAGAGACATAAGAGGTCATTCATAGCCTGTAACTCATGAAATAAGAACTAATAGTGAAAATAATAGCTACATTTTATAGCTTCATCATTCTTTTTTAGATTGTACATCGTTTATTCCTCTCTCTCTGAAGTATTATAATTATAGTCATTTCACTGTTTTGACAAGAAACAGGTGTAGAGAGCAACTTTTCCAATATTGCCCAAAAGCAGCTACAAAAGATAAACCTGGGATTTGAATCCATGTCTGTCACCCTCCAAGGAACACATACTTAACTACTCGCTGTGTTTCATTACTAGAATCCAGTTACTTTGATTCTCAGTCCAGAGAGCCAAAACATCTTTAAAGATGGGATCAAATTTATCAGTTTGCTTCTCAAGGAAATTATTAGTAAGAATTCAATAGAAACATGATGTCTTTGACAGATAATTATTTCTATAAATGGTATTTTAATAGCTACAACCTGTCTTCTTCTATTTGTGTATGTGAGGAGCCTGGGAGTCCTTTATTCAATAATAAATAGCAACTATTTACTCTTTTAATATTTGTGCTGATAATACAACTTCTCATGGAATTGACACTTTAGTGGGAAAAAAAAGATATTAAGCAAGTAAAATAGCAAATGCATAATGTTAGTAGCTACTTAAAAAAAGCAATCTGGAAGAAAGAACAGAGTAATATATTGTTAGACTAATGAGAGGATAGTCTGAAAATGTAAAAATCAAGGAAAGACAAGTGAAACAATTGAGAAAGTCATTTAAAAATCTGGAATAGCTCTTCAACTTAAGAAAGTAAGTACAAAACTATTTAGGTGAGAATACCTTGACAATTTGAAAGAATAGCATAATCCCAGTGGCTGAAGAGAAGGAAGCAGTTAGGTAGAGACAGGAGATGAAGTTGGAAAAGTTGGTAATTTCATCTGTGTTATGAGGACTAGAAACATGCATGACTTTGCAGGATATTTTAACATATTTAGTTTTTTTTTTTTTCAGAGTTTTATGGAAGGGGATTGGAGTTTTGGTTAAATGTGCCAATAAATTTCAATTTGATAATTAATAATCAATTTTTTTAAATGAATTGGCATTATAAGTATTTTAATATAAAATCACATCTTGAGTGTGAAAATGTTTTCCTAAAGCATATTTGCCATTTTCAAATATAACTACTTCTCCAAATCTTATTATGTTATCACATTAGTTCTTTGTTATATAAACAAATTTAAATAATCTAACCTTTATGCTTAAGAAAGCCAGAACCAAAAGTAAAACTATTTTCAGGAAATCACAGAAAGTTTTATTGTCTAAATATACTTTTGAGAAAGCTAAATGCAGTTCAAAGCAAGAATTTATAAATAAGATTACATCCTCTCTTGGCCAAAGTGTTCAGAACTGTAGACATAATATGGTTTTAACTTTTTGCATTCAATAGACATTATGCATTCATCTCAATGAAATATATTTCTCCTCTGGGTTTTACTAGTTCCAAGCAAAATCTTCTTTAGGAAAATAAAATTAATCTTCTATTTTGTGGTCTTTATACTGTTTTAGCACAATTGGACTTTAGCTCAATTGACATGGCAGACATCATAAGGACTAATTTTCCACTATCAGAAAAAAATATTCATCTGTTTTTTTATCTGGATTGTATCAGGATGTTCTCTTAACCAGTATATCTATCCTCTGGTTTCCAGTATATCCTATATAGAACCATAGCCATATCTGGACTTCTGAACTACATGCTGCTGCTGCTGCTGCTGCTGCTAAGTCGCTTCAGTCGTGTTCGACTCTGTGCGACCCCATAGATGGCAGCCCACCAGGCTCCCCCATCCCTGGGATTCTCCAGGCAAGAATACTGGAGTGGGTTGCCATTTCCTTCTCCAATGCATGAAAGTGAAAAGTGAAAGTGAAGTCGCTCATTTGTGCCCAACTCTTAGCAACCCCATGGACTGAAGCCTACCAGGCTCCTCTGTCCATGGGATTTTCCAGGCAAGAGTACTGGAGTGGGGTGCCATTGCCATCTCCATCTGAACTACATAGCTGTGTATTAAATATGCATATATGTTGCAATAACTTGATGTGATTTCACTCATGGCATAGAAAAAATAAGTGTCATTAGACTAAATCCCCCATTAATAACAGCTATAAAATCTGGCTAAAATACAAAAACAGTGTTTGAAGGCATTAAGAATTAAACATGATAGCCAACGTTTGAGAGAGAATACTTTGAAGGACAGGAAATACACAGATGTGAGTGCTAAATTTACACCTATTTCCAGGCTTGAAATTTTATTATTTGCTGTTTGGGATCAAAGAGCAAAAGCACACAGTGGTCCAGAGTTTGTGACAGTCTCACTGGGCTGAGCAGACAGAAACTGTCTGTCATTGAGGTCTAACAAATAAGGATGACTTTACGGGTCAAGATGCAGAGGAAAGGGAATCAGAATAAAGGAAGTCCAACATTTTGAATGCAATTTATTTTTATTTTTTGATGCCAAAGATTCTCATTCTTAGGGTAATATTTGTAAATGACAAATCTACAGCAGTTTCTAAAGCTAAGCAGATATTTCAACAGCCTTTTCACATTAAAGAGATGCAAGTTAGCATTTAAGGTTTTTTCCAGTATAAGGGGCCAAGTAAATATCTCAGCCTTTCAGTTCAACCTTACAAATATAATGCCCTGAGGGGGAAAAAAGCAAACTGGAAATTTATCAACATTGGCTAAGAGAGTGATATGCCCTTATCCTAATTACTGGAAGAAAATGAAATCCTTTCTGAAAGAGGATATTATTATTCAGAGTCTGTATTATGTTTAATACACAATATCCAGCATGTAGGCTAAAACTTACCTGTAACATAAAGAGACAAAATTCAAAATATCAAAATTATAAAAAGTAGAGATAGAGAAAATAATAGATAACAAATTTTAAATCCCAAGGATTAGCATGTTTATTAAAAGAGAATTTTAAATAAAAAAATCACAAAGTAAATCACAGAAGTAAAAACAAATAACAAAAGGTGACTCATACATATAAAAAATGCAATGGTTGAAATTAAAATTCAGTAGACAGACTTAACATCTGACTAGACTGAGCAGAAAAGATAATTGAAAAACCAAAATACAGGTCAGTAGAATGAACAGAGATTAAAGCACAAAGCAAAAAAAATGATGTTGAAAACAGGAAAAAAACCCATGATGAAAAGACATAATAAGTGTGTTTGGAGTTGTATGAAGAGATATGAGCAATAACAAAGCAGCAATAAAACTTGAGATGGTACTGCCCAAGAATTATCCAAAATTGACAAAATGCATTATGGTAGTCTGCCTCCAAACTGACTCACAGAGACCCCCACTCCTGATATCCATGCCTTTGTGTTGAGCGTTGGCTGGACCTAGGCTCTCACTTCTAACTGGTAGAATGAAGGAGAATTAATGATCTCTAACTCCAAGTCCACATGGCCACAAGAAATAGTGTGTCATCTTGTTCTCTCTTTTGATTACTTATTCTGGAAGAAGCCAACTACATGAAGAGGCCTTCAAAGGAAGGAACTGAAGCCCCTGCCAACTTCCATGGTTGTAAGTGTGAATGTCTATCTTTCACCTGTCAGATAACAGCTACTCCACTAACAGCTTAACTGCAACATCATGAAAGAGCTTGGGTCAGAAGCCGCTCTTGGGTTTCTGATATTCAAAACCTTTATGAAACAATAAACATTTGCTTTAAGTAACTAATTTGTGGACAGTTTGTTATTAAACAACAGATAGTTAATACAATCACACGGTCTAAAAATGAAACCAATGGTATGCCTAAAAAACATATTGTTAAAACCTTAGAAAGAGAAAAATAGCACCCAAAACGATTGTTTAGTCAGACAAAAGATCATTTAAAGTTTTTAAAAGTACAATTCTCTAAATAAATAATAGGCCTCCTAAGAAGTATAAGGACATTATTACTCAGGAGAATATGTCAGCAAACTGCTTGTTTTGAAGAAATCTACTGGTATTTTTATTTTTTGTTGTTGTCAAATGTGGTGACAAAAAAATATGCACAGGATATCTACAAAGATTTTCATATTCAGCAAAGTGCCAGCTTGAACTGAAAGAAATAGTACAAAATGAACAGAATCCTATAGACATCCAAAATTCTGACAGGAAATAGATTAAAAAAAAAAAAAAAAAGTATTTGGCTGTAAACACATGCTAACTTTCATGAAAAAGGAAATATGGTTCAGAAGGTGAATCAGGACCAAAGAGTAATTTCAAGAGACAGGAAAAGTTATTTCCAGGGATAAGTAAAAGTAAATTATAACCAAGGAATTTCCAACATAAGTCCTGCTTTCTAATTTGCCATCTATTTAAAAAACTCAATTAACTGATAAAAATTGTTTTCTGCTAATCTTCAAAAGACATTTTATCGCTTACAATAATGTATATCTTCATGGAGTTTTATAACCAATAGGAAATTTAGAGATCCACTAATCTAACATTTGTGTAGAAGTTAAGTCTTTGTACCTGCAGAGTCAGGATCATGACCCAGACTAATGTTGTCAGTAAAAATGTCAGTATAATTTCAATGAATGGCCTTTTGTCTTCACTATAGCTATATCTTTTAACCAAATATGCAATTTCATTAACTCATATTAAACACTTTTTTTTCAATTATATAAGGAGGATTTGGTGTGATCGCTTTGTTGTGACAATGAAAGTAAATGAAATATTTACTAAGTAAAATGAACTATTTAAAAGCTTAAAGTACCCATATGTTGCTCAAAGCATAGGTTTTCCTTCTTGTATTTGGAATATTTGAGATTCCTCCCTTTCACCTTTCCCAGTGTCGAAAGCAAAGAAGAGCAAAATAACAATGACCACAAAGAACAGCAACAACAAAAACCACAACCACACCATGAACGAAAATTTCTATTACCACAAAATAGAAATAAAGAAAAAAAAAAGCTGAAAGGTGTTCCATTGGGTCAGCTGAATTATTATCATACATATTTATACACTTAGGTCAGTTTTCATTCCAATCCCAAAGAAAGGCAATGCCAAAGAATGCACAAACTACCACACAATTGCACTCATCTCACACGCTAGTAAAGTAATGCTCAAAATTCTCCAAGCCAGACTTCAGCAATATGTGAACCGTGAACTTCCTGATGTTCAAGCTGGTTTTAGAAAAGGCAGAGGAACCAGAGATCAAATTGCCAGCATCCGCTGGATGATAGAAAAAGCAAGAGAGTTCCAGAAAAACATCAATTTCTGCTTTATTGACTATGCCAAAGCCTTTGACTGTGTGGGTCACATTAAACTGTGGAAAATTCTTAAAGAGATGGGAATACCAGACCACCTGATCTGCCTCTTGAGAAATCTGTATGCAGGTCAGGAAGCAACAGTTAGAACTGGACATGGAACAACAGACTGGTTCCAAATAGAAAAAAGGAATACATCAAGGCTGTATATTGTCACCTTGCTTATTTAACTTCTATGCAGACTACATCATGAGAAACGCTGGCCTGGAAGAAACACAAGCTGGAATCAAGATTGCTGGGAGAAATATCAATAACCTCAGATATGCACATGACACCACCCTTATGGCAGAAAGTGAAGAGGAACTAAAAAGCCTCTTGATGAAAGTGAAAGAGGAGAGTGAAAAAGTAGGCTTAAAGCTCAACATTCAGAAAATGAAGATCATGGCATCTGGTCCCATTACTTCATGGGAAATAGATGGGGAAACAGTGGAAACAGTGTCAGACTTTATTTTACTGGGCTCCAAAATCACTGCAGATGGTGACTGCAGCCATGAAATTAAAAGGTGCTTATTCCTTGGAAGAAAAATTATGACCAACCTAGATAGTGTATTCAAAAGCAGACACATTACTTTGCCAACAAAGGTCCGTCTAATCAAGGCTATGGTTTTTCCTGTGGTCATGTATGGATGTGAGAGCTGGACTGTGAAGAAGGCTGAGCACCAAAGAATTGATGCTTTTGAACTGTGGTGTTGGAGAAGACTCTTGAGAGTCCCTTGGACTGCAAGGAGATCCAACCAGTCCATTCTGAAGGAGATCAGCCCTGGGATTTCTTTGGAAGGAATGATGCTAAAGCTGAAACTCCAGTATTTTGGCCACCCCATGCAAAGAGTTGACTCATTGGAGAAGACTCTGATGCTGGGAGGGATTGGGTGCAGAAGGAGAAGGGGATGACAGAGGATGAGATGGCTGGATAGCATCACTGACTCGATGGACGAGAGTCTGAGTGAACTCCGGGAGTTGGTGATGGACAGGGAGGCCTGGCGTGCTGCGATTCATGGGGTCTCGAAGAGTCGGACATGACTGAGTGACTGAACTGAACTGAACTGAATGATATAAAAGTACACTAATATATATAAGTATTTTCCAGCATTTGAAACATCAAAACTGGAATGAATAAGCATTCATTAAAGAATATGAGGCTAATATGCTATAGGCTTCATCTTCAAAAGGCATAAATTATCAATTATAAATTGGCAGAAATGCCCACTGAGTTTTTAAAAACACCATTAAGAAAGATTTGCCCTTCTCTTGTTTACTTTTTTAATAGTGTCTTCCTACTTGCATTTAAAACTCAGCCCCTTATTTTGGTTGATTAAAATAGCTACAAAAAGGTGTCCTCCTCTTGAATGTTGGCAGGTCTGTGGTTGCTTTGACAAATAGCATACAGAGGAAATGATTCTATATCTGCTTTCAGATCCTTGCTTCAAGAGACTGACATTGTCTTCTTTCTCTCTCAGAATACTTGCTTCTGGAATTCTGAGCTGCCCAGGTAAGAAGTCTACCTATCATGAGGCTATGATTCTGAGGACACAAAGATAGAAAATGATGTAGAAAAAACAACAACAAAAAAGAAACCCTGAGATAATATGAAGAGATGTCTAGCCAGTCCCCAACTGTTCCAGCCTCCAGTTGTTTGACTTATCCCAACTGAGATGCTATATTTTGTGGAGTTGAAACAGGTCTTTCCCTGTGTGCTCTGCGTACATCTTGGATCCACAAGTATAAATAACAAAATAGATGCTGTTTTAAGCCTCTAAACTTGGTGATAGTTTATTATGCTATAATAAAGAACCAGAGCATTGACCATGATACAGTCTATGATTAGGTATTAGAGAAAATCAAGCACCTATTTGGGAAGTTTTCTTAATACCACTCAACCTCCAAATGGAAGAAAATGTATCCAAACTTCAAATATGTCAAATTGCAAATTAAAAATTTGTAATTAGGCCACAATTCCAATAGCAATGTTTGGAAAGCAAAGGTAAATTAACAAAAGTTACTACAAATAAGGGACTTCCCAGTGGCTCAGAGGTAAAGAATCTGCCTGCAATTCAGGAGCTGCAGGAGACATGGGTTCAATTCCTGTGTTGGGAAGATCCCCTGGAGGAGGGCATGACAACCCACTCCAGCATTCTTGCCTGTAGAATCCCATGGACAGAAGAGCCTGGCAGGTTATAGTCCATAGAGTCTTATTTAGCATGCACACACACACTACAAATAAGAGTTAATACTTTTGATGAGGAACAATTTAGTCAAAAAATAAATTTACTGACCATCTACAGTATGGCAGACCCCATTAAAGATATTGGAGAAAAAATGCAAAACTAGAAGAAAGAGTACATGACCTTGTGGAATTGTACACTTTAGTAGACAGACAAAAAGAAAAGGATGAAGAAAATACTTTTAGTATGAATAAGAGCTAATAAAACATTAGAAAGACAAGAGATCACCAAGGGAAAAACAACTTTAAATAAAGTAGTCAGGGAGAATATCTTTGAGCACATGTCATGTAAGATAAGACTTAAAAATGAAAAGGAAGCAACCAGATGAAGAGAAAAGTGTGGGGACATTTAATGGGGAACATGAGTACAATATGTACATCTGTGTGTGCTAAGTCACTCAGTCATGTCCAACTCTTGGCAACTGTATGGACCATAGACTGTCATGCTCCTCTGTCCATGGGATTCTCCAGGCAAGTATACTGAAGTGAGTTGCTGTGCCCTCCTCTAGGGGATCTCCCTGACCCACTGATTGAACCCATGTCTCTTATGTCTCCTGAAATGGCAGGTGGGATTTTATCACTAGTGTCACCTGGGAAGCCCCCCAACATGTACATCTCCACAAAAATAAATTAAAAATAGCTTTCAGAAGGGTACAACAGTAAAGTGAGTTTACTGATTCAACAAAGGTGAATCATGCCCAACTTCATAGATCACTGTAAGAGTGTGAATTTTTTTTTTTTATTTGAGAGCTTTGCAAAGCAAAACTTTTAAGTAGTAAAACAATGTGACCCAAGTCACATTTTAAAAGATCACCTTTACTGTCATATAGAAAAGAGGACTTCCCTGTAACTTCATCTAGGTTTGTCATAGCTTTTCTTCCAAGGAACAGATGTTTTTTAATTTTGTCCACAGTAATTTTGGAGTCCAAGAAAATAAAATATGTCACTGTTTCCACTTTTTCTCCTTATATGGAGCCATGAAGTGATGAATCAGGATGTTATAATCTTAGTTTTTTTGAATGTTTTGTTTTAAGCCAGCTTTTTCACTCTCCTCTTTCGCCTTCATTGAGAGGCTCTTTAGTTCCTCTTCACTTTCTGCCAGTAGAGTGGTATCATCTGCATATTTGAGCTTGTTGCTATTTCTCCCAGCAATCTTGATTCCAACTTGTGATTCATCCAACCTAACATTTTGCATGATGAATTGTGCATATAAATTAAATAAGCAGAGTGACAATATACAGCCTTGACATACTCCTTTCCCAGTTTTGAATCAATTCATTGTACCATGTCCAGTTCTAACAGTTGCTTCTTGACCTGCATGCAGGTTTTTCAGGAGACAGATAAGGTGGTCTGATATTCCCATCTCTTTAAGAATTTTCCAGTTTGTTGTGATGCAAACAGTCAAAAGCTTCAGTGTTGTCAATGAAGCAGAGGTAGATGTTTTTCTGGAATTCCCTTGCTTTCTCTATGATCCAGTGGAATTTGGCAATTTTACCTCTGGTTCTTCTGACTTTTCTAAATCCAGCTTGTATATCTGGAAATTCTTTGTTTGCATGCTGCTAAGCTTAGCTTGAAGGATTTTGAGCATTACCTTGCTAGCATGAGAAAGGAGCACAATTGTACAGTTGTTTGAACATTCTTTGGCATTGTCTTTCTTTGGGATTGGAATGAAAACTGACCTTTTCCAGTCCTGTGGCCACAGCTGAGATTTCCAAATTTGCTGACATACTGAGTGCAGCACTTTAACAGCATCATATTTTAGGATTTTAAATAGCTCAGGTGGAATTTCATTATCTTCACTAGCTTTGTTCATAGTAATGCTTCCTAGGGCTTCCCTGGTGACTCATATGGTAAAGAATACGCCTGAAGTGCAGAAGATCTGGGTACCATCCCTGGGTTGGGAGAATACCCTGGAAGAGAGCATGGCAACCCCCTCCAGTATTCAAGCCTGGAGAATACCCATGTACAGAGGAGCCTGGTGGACTGCAGTCAATGGGGTAGCAAAGAGTTGGAGATGACTGAGCAACTAGCAAACACATAAAAAATACTTCCTAAGGCCCACTTAACTTCACACTCTAGGATACCCATCTCTCAGAGTTTTGTGAAGAACAACTGTGATAATAATTGGAAACACTTTTGGCATATTCCAAAATCAGAAATAAGCAAGAAGTGTAATTTGCTTTAATTTTTATAATATAGTATAAGTTTTATGTATTAAAAATATAATAAATATATATGCATGTATATATTGAATATATAATATAAATATATAATAAATCCATTTATAAAATATACTAAATATATATTAATAAAGTGTATTTGTATACTTATATAAATATAAAATATATATGTGTTAGTTATATGTTCAATATATATATTTGCATCATACTATATTATAAAAAATAAAGAAAATTACACTTCTTGCATATTTCTGGTTTTGAAATGAGCCATGTACCTCCTATGAATGTAGTCTATGTTCCCCCTGAGGCACATCTTATATTACATTTGAACTATCAAATATGTCATTGTCTATGTTTGGTTTTTCTCATGTACCTGAAAATGGCAACAAAATTCAGACATTTAACTCATTTTCTCCTGAATGTTTGTATTGGCTACCAGATGTATTACTTAAATTTAAAAATCAAACCCACAATATCAGACATTTAACTCATTTTTTCACTGAGAAAGCAGAAGTTACCAGAAACCATTTCATTCAACATTCCACCTCCAAAACTACAGATTTGTCAATTCCACACCCCAAATTGCTCCTTCCTATCCTTTCCTTATCAAGTCCTATTGATATCTCTGAAAAATGTATTGATTACATATTTGAATTGTTTTAGAAATATCTGTCCATTTTTAGATTCCTTTACTATGTGATTGATCTTTATCTTAAGTTGCTGTTAGCTATTATTTGAATTACTAGCAATACCTCCTGTCCATTTACTTCAATGTCTTCTCTGTGTGTTAATTGCTCAGTCGTGTCCAACTCTTTGCGACCCCCTGAACTGTACCCCACCAGGCTTCTCTGTCAATGGAATTATCCAGGCAACAATATTAGAGTGGATTGCCATTCCCTTCTCCAGAAGATCTTCCTGACTGAGGGATTGAATGCTGATCTCCTGCATCACAGGCAGATTCTTTACCATTTGAGTTATGAAGTATTCAAAAGAAGATACATCACTTTGCCGACAAAAGTCTGTATAGTCAAAGCTATTGTTTTTCTAGTAGTCATGTATAGATGTGAGAGTTAGTAGTCATGTATAGATGTGAGAGTTGGGTCACAAAGTTGAGCACTGAAGAATTAACGCTTTCAAAATGTGGTGCTGGATAAGACTCTTGAGAGTCCCTTGGACAGCAAGGAGATCAAACCAATCAAGCTTAAAGGAAATCAACCCTGAATATTCATTGGAAGGATTGATGGTGAGGCTGAAGCTCCAATAATTTGGCTACCTGATGCAAAGAGCTGACTTACTGGAAAAGATCTGATCCTAGGAAAGACCGAGGGGAGGAGGAGAATCAGGTGACAGAGGATCAGATGGTTGAATGGAATCACTGACTCAATGACCAGGAGGTTAAGCAAACTCTGGGACATAGTGCAGGTTGGGTAAACCTGGCATGCTGCAGGTCATGGCATTGCACGAAATTGGACACGACTTAGCAACTGAACAACAACATATTGAACATATATGTCTTATATCTGAAGTACAGAAATCATCGGTCAAGTGTGTTAGGAAAAAAAAGTATATATATATATATATATATATAAAAAGTCTTCTACGTGGAAGTGATAATAAAGAGAAATGGAAAAATATTGCTCTATTGTCTTCCTACTTGCATCTGATAAGAAATCTGCTATCATCTCCATGTCTTTACTCCTCTGTACATATTTCAGAGCAATATGATTATTTTAAGATTTAAGGTAGTTTTCTTCATATTTTCTTGTTTGGAATTTGTTGAGATTTTTAAATCTGTAGATATATTATCTTCATAAAATTGGAAAAATTCTAGCCATCATTACTTCAATGTTTTCTGACCCTCCTTTTTCCACAGACTCCAATTAGGCAACTTGAAGTTCCATACATTTTCTCTGTTTCATTTTGGAAAGATACTTTAACTATCTTTTCAAGTTCACTAATCTTTTCTTTTGCATTATCTACTCTTCCATTCATTTCATGTGTGATAAATTGTTCTTTGTGTGTATGTTTGACTAAAAAGAATAGAAATTTTAAATTACAAGTTTTAATAATGTTGATAGTCAAATTCAGAAATTAACACATCCCTTAATAAAAGCCAAAAATGTCATGACTGACAACAATTTAATTCATTAATTAATTATATCCTTTCTTTGATTAAGCCATATTACAATAGGATTCTAAATTCTACTCTAAGGTGGGCTTAAAAAGTATGAGATGAGAAAAGTAAGGTCATCTTATTATAAACAATTGATTCATGTTTAAAGCTACATCTATATAGACAAATGATTAAAAGTTGATTTGTTTTGAAATTTTAAAAATAATTATATATGTTTTAACATACAATATGACAAAGATCCATTTGAAAAGAATAATGAAGAAAGAATGATGAAAAGAAAAGCAAGTTATAAAAGTGGAGAATAAAGCTAAGAAAATCATATCACTAATCCCTGATTAAAAAATACAGTCACAAACGGGAACTTGCTGGCATCTATAACAAAGAGGAAAGTGAACTGCATGCCATTTGTCTTATTTAGAAAATTACACTTAACATATGAATCTATACATAGAAGCCATAGAGAACAAAATAGATGATATACTTACAGAAGTTATATTTTTAAAAGCAGCTATTTCCTCATGCATATTGCTTTTACATCATCGCTTCATTGCGGCTGCTTCACAATGTAATCTCAGAAGAGCCACTGTCAGGGGATTTGTCTCCACGGTGAAATAAAATGTGAAGAAACATCAGTGTTCATTTGACATAGCCCTTAGACCTATTATTTTCTTTAACATTTTTGCTCTGTATCTAAGCACTCTAATGGAAAGATATAAATTATTGTTAATAATTTTGGCTCAATTTAATTACATGTGCTGCTGCTGCTGCTGCTAAGTCGCTTCAGTCCTGTCCAACTCTGTGCAACCCCATAGACGGCAGCCCACCAGGCTCCATCGTCCCTGGGATTCTCCAGGCAAGAACACTGGAGTGGGTTGCCATTTCCATGCTACTAAAAAAGTACAGTATCAGCCTTCTGAATGATCTTAGACCACCTATTTTCCATGTCAAGAGAAAAGTGTTTATCCAAAATATATGTTGAATACTTCATATCCAAGTAAGGAGGAAATGCAACTATGAAGCTCAGCTTAAAATTATAGAAGTTTACTTTGCTAGAAAGAAATTGCTAGCTCTTCTTTCCTAACCTATATATAAATAATCTCTGTTGGTGGAGCTCTAAATAAATAAGCACATGCTAGATCAATCACTACACAGATGGTATTGCCCTTATTTTCAACCAGTGTTTTTCTAAGTAAAAGAGGGTAACAAAGGCCCAGAATAACTAATTGGACCAGATATCTGCTTATTTTCTTCCACAGGATATTAGACCAAGAGCTTTGTAAAAGGAGAAGCTGGTGTGAATTTTGAGGGGAGAGTTGGGTCCAGTAGCTCTTCATTTTAGAGAACAAGTAAATATCTTTGAATATAAATACCTTTTACGTATCTTTGAGATAGACTGTACTTTGGGAACAACCTCTGCTATAATCATTTCTTTGATGTGTTTCTCTTTGAGATGTATTTGTTTGGGATACAAATTGAGGATAGAAGGTATACTTCTTTTTCCTTTAAAAGTAGGATAATCATCAAAGCTCAAGCATCTATTTGACATTTTAGTGAAATTTCTTTATTCACTTCTTGTTTCTATAGTAACTCATGTTGCTCCAATAAAATGACCCGGATTGGCATCACTGTTTTCAGGTGAGATTCTTGAGATTGAATTTCCAGGCTATTTAGCACTGAATAATTTCCAACTATAGTTGTAATCTGTTTAGACTTGTGAAATCTTAAATTACCATCCAGGTATAAATGAGCAAACATTTCATTAAAAAATGAAGAGCTTTATGACAATATCTTTCCTTGGAAAATGGAGCCACCTGAGCTTTTCTAATAGCTGGTGACATCCATTAGTGGTTTTCTCTGAAATTGAAAACATTTTCCATCTGTTCATACACACTCATTACAAAGTAGTTAAGAGCCTGTGGGATCACAAAGGCACATTTTGGCAAATTACAAAATATCAAAATGAGTTATTGAAGAGGCAGCAATGACTCTATAATAAGCTGCTCAAACTTGCAATTGTCAGGTTTTGTGTAAGAAAAGACATCTGTATGCTAAAATCTAGTTTACCTTTTACTAGTTGGGACCCTTCCATTTGATGGAATTCATTTCTGTGCCTATGACCCAGATTTTTTCTTCTAAGGGAATTTGTGTAATTTTGTGAATTTTCAAAAATAAATGCTTTATTTTTCAGTCTTTGGAGAACTGCTATTTAATCGATCCTATTCAGAGGAATACATGGCAGCAATGGGCTGAAATAAAGACAGTGCAGGATTCAGCTGAGCACCAAGAAGAATATTTTGGTTGTCGGTTGACTAAATAATGGAAAATAAGCAGAGCTGGTGATAGAGGTCCTTCATGTGGATGTCTTCAGGAATAGGCTACATGGTCTTTCCTGCTGGATCCTGAAGACATTCTCTTGTCCAATAGACAGTGAAAGTTTCAGATGATCTTTGGCAGATGTTTCAGTGATTTATTTTTCTGTCCTTACCCAATAATGTATTACCTATGAGCAAGCTGCTTATGTGTCACCTAGAAGTTATGATCTGAAGGACTGTGATATATGACAGGTAAAGTTTAACCTAAGGTGCAGAACCAAACATAGCAATCCCTGTAAGACAAGAAAAGTTATGCTTTGGATGGTGACAACATGAGATCTGAAAATGAAAAAGAGACAAAACATGACATAGCATCACAAAGAAAACCTTGCTTAGTTTGAAGTATTTCCCACGACTTGTCTGCAAGTATTTACATATAGATATTTTTTCTTTTAAAAATAACAAATAATTTTCTCTAATAGGATACTGTATAAAATACATATATAAATAATATCCATTTTTATAGCATTATATAGGATGAATATTAAAATCTGATAAATAAATGTTATTTCATGTTAAATCTTCCCTAGGCAATGTTATCAATGCAATTTATACTGCATGAATTATATATTAAGGACTGGAAAGAAAAAAAGAAAGGGAAAAAAAGAAGGAAGAAGGAAGGAAGGGGAACAATGAAAAATGGGAGAAGGAAGAAAAATTGGAAGGAGGGGAAAAAAGGAGGAACAAAAGAAAATACTTATTAAACTAATATGTGAAATTCTAATAGCACAATACCTGGCATTCACCATTTAACATTATACTCAAACAATTTTTCAGATGTTTCTAGAGATACAAATCAAAATGAAACTGGAAGAATCACAAAGGATTTTCAACACCACTTCTCAGTGTTTAATAGTTTTGGGCAATATGGCTGTTCCTAATCCAAGCCTCATTAATTATAATGAAGGCTTGGATTTATTTATTTATTATAATCATCTATTTATAATAATTATAAATGAATTATAAATAATTCATTTATAATAAATAATTCATTTATTATAATTAATTATAATAAAGATTAGTTTTAATACTTTTACATTTAAATTTTTGTTCACCAGCCAAATTGACTTTAATGACCTTTAATATTAGATTTAGTTCAAATTGTCTATTAGAGAGCTAATATGTCTGCTGTCTCCAAAAATATTCCCTAAGTACCAGAAAGTCAAAAGACTCCATAGTTAAACATGTAAGAACTCTCATTAGAAAGTATTTGGTAGTTTTGATGTGTACCAGGAGTGTCAGTTCATGAAAGTAGCAATATTTTTCTGTTTCTTTCAAGATTCCTTTCTTTTTCTACATTAAACATTCAATATTCCCTTCTACTTTCTATACCCTTTAACCCATAATACAGTATCTAATGTATTTTTCTACCACCTTGTTTTCCATACCACTCCTAACTATTGGGCTTCCCAAGTGGTACAGTAGTAAAGAATCAGCCTGCCAATGCAGGAGATGCAAGAGATGTAGGTTAAATCCTTGAATTGGGAAGATCCCCTGGAGTAGGAAATGGCTACCCAATCCAGTATTCTTGCCTGGAAAATTCCATGGACAGAGGAGCCTGCCGGGCTACAGTCTATCGGGTCTTGAAGAGTCAGACATGACTGAGAGATTGAAAACACACCCAAACTATTAATCAAAAGAAGAAATAAGAAGGAAACCAGTTGCTTGAGCATTCAAAATGTATCAGTGTTTGCATTACACATGCAGTCTAATGTAAATGGCACATTCTTGGAATGAGGCATCTTCCTCATTCATTTGAAAAGAGCTGTATGGCATACATACAACTGTGAATAAGGAATATTTTCTGATGAAATCTGCTTTGGATATTTGCAAGAAGATTAACCTTTAAAACTTGAGGAAGTTTGTATGGAAGCTCAAAATCATTAAACACCTAAGAATGTCTCTCAGACTCAAATTCAATGCAGAATAGAACCTTTGCCCAGTTTGTGGTAAATGCCTTATGAAGTTTTGTAGCACTAATATCAGCTCTTATTCAGTGAAAGACAACTCATTATCATTCAAGGTGGACAATGCCAAGTACTGTAAATTTGTATTTTGAGGCCATATTCTTCTATGTATTTTAAAGTAAGAAACAGATTTGACTTCATATTGAATTCAGTAGTAAAGCTGCAAAAATTGATATATAAATTCTGTCTTTATCAGCTGTGATGGCAAATGCAGTCTGTATGCTAATGGCTTAAATGAAATTGAGTTCAGCTTGATGGGAATAAGGCAGGGACCTAACAAGAATAAAGTAGCAAGCTCCAAAGAAATTCAAGCCACTTCTAAATTCACAGACTACTTGTTTGGTTTGCATCAAAATATGTTTGTAAATTCTCAGCATATTTGCTACAGGCAGATGCTAGTGTTGTTTTAGCTTATTAGAACAAGGAATAGTCAGAGGCATGGATTAAAGAGCGCTATTAATAAATAAGAGGCTTCCCTGGTGGCTCAGGCAGTAAAGAATCTGCCTGCAATATGGGAGACCCGGATTCAGTCCCTGAGTCTGGAAGATCCCCTGGAGAAGAGAATGGCAACCCACTCCAGTATTCTTGCCTGGAGAATCCCATGGGCAGAGGAGCCTGGCAGACTATAGTCCAAAGTCACAAAGAGTTAGACATGACTGAGCGACAAACACATTGATAAATAAGGGTGGGCTGAATACATTTTTAGCAAGCCAAGAACAAGAATGCAGACCCAGTGTTTCTGAGAATGGCTTTAAAGCTGCAGGGTGTATTTATCTATCAACACTCTTAAACAGAAGAGGGTAAATATTCAAGATAATTAAAGTGAATGACATCCATTAGCAGAATAAACATGAGCCAAATATTTCTGATGTTGGATATGCTCTTATCAATGCCATATAAGTATACATTAGAATATTTTATTTTTCTACAGTGAAATAGGTTCCTTAATAAAACCCAGATATCTTCAGGATTTTATGTTGGAACACCCAGGTTTTCCTTTCAGTATTCTTCAAGGCATGGTAACATTTTTGAAGTGTAGAGAAATAGATGAATGGATACAAACAACATTAATTAAGAATCAACAATAAATATTTACGGCTCAAATGAACATTTGTGAAGATCAAATGTAAAATGCTTTGCATTTGCAGTTAAAAGACCAGGTTTCAAGTCCAAGATTCATTACTTATAGTCTATGGAAATGCAGAATAGTAGATTAAACCTTTCAAATTAAAATTTGAGCATTATAATAATTATCACATACAGGGCTTGTGAAAATCATACAATCTCCAATTATTGCCTCAGTCACTAGTAATTGCTTGATTCAAAGGATTATAAATGTTGCCTAATATATCAGTATAAATAAAACATTTGTGATTGAAGATATTAGTTTATCTGATTTTTTTTCCTTAAGGCAAATAATAAAGTACAGTTAAAAATGCAAACTTTTAAAACCTACTGTTTGTGTAACACAGCAAAGAACATAATTTGAGCACAATGTTGTATAAGAATACAAAACAAATGATCTCTGTAAGGGCAACAGGCAAAAATAAAGCAATAAAGTTAGGAAAATAAAAGTTTTCATTGAAGTAGAAGGGAAGTATCAAGTATGAGGAAAAATAAATAGGTTCTTAGCTAATTAAAAAAATAAAAGTGATAAGTAGTGACACATTTTATTTTTTAGATAGCCAAAACATAGGGCCACAGATTTTGAACATCATTTCTACTTGTTTAAACTTATTTGTGGCAAGATGCATCAAGCAAACTAAGTCACTTCAATTGTGTCTGACTCTGGTGCCCCTATAGACTGTAGCCCACTGGGCTCCTTTGTCCATGGGATTTACCAGTAAAGAAAACTGAAGTGGGTTGCTGTGCTCTCCTCCAGGGGACACACATTATCAGTTCAGTTCAATCGCTCAGTCATGTCCGACTCTTTGTGACCCCATGAGTGGCAGCACACCAGGCCTCCCTGTCCATCACTCACTCTCAGAGTTCACCCAAACTCATGTCCACTGAGTCGGTGATGCCATCCAGCCATGTCATCCTCTGTCGTCCCCTTCTCCTCCTGCCCCAAATCCCTCCCAGCATCAGAGTCTTTTCCAAAGAGTCAGCTCTTCGCATGAGGTGGCCAAAGTACTGGAGTTTCAACTTTAGCATCATTCCTTCCAAAGAACACCCAGGACCCATCTCCTTCAGAATGGACTGATTGGATCTCCTTACAGTCCAAGAGACTCTCAAGAGTCTTCTCCAACACCACAGTTCAAAAGCATCAATTCTTTGGTATTCAGCTATCTTCACAGTCAAACTCTCACATCCATACATGACCACAGGAAAAACCATGGCCTTGACTAGACGGACCTTTGTTGGCAAAGTAATGTCTCTGCTTTTGAATATGCTATCTAGGTTGGTCATAACTTTCCTTCCAAGGAGTAAGCGTCTTTTAATTTCATGGCTGCAGTCACCATCTGCAGTGATTTTGGAGCCCAGAAAAATAAAGTCTGACACTGTTTCCACTGTTTCCCTATCTATTTCCCATGAAGTGATGGGACCAGATGCCATGATCTTCATTTTCTGAATGTTGAGCTTTAAGCCAACTTTTTCACTCTCCTCTTTCACTTTCATCAAGAGGCTTTTTAGTTCCTCTTCACTTTCTGCCATAAGGGTGGTGTCATCTGCATATCTGAGGTTATTGATATTTCTCCCGGCAATCTTGATTCCAGATTGTGTTGCCTCCAACCCAGCGTTTCTCATGATGTACTCTGCATATAAGCTAAATAAGCAGGGTGACAATATACAGCTTTGACATACTCCTTTTCCTATTTGGAACCAGTGTGTTGTTCCATGTCCAGTTCTAACTGTTGCTTCCTGACCTGCATATAGGTATCTCAAGAGGCAGATCAGGTGGTCTGGTATTCCCATCTCTTTCAGAATTTTCCACAGTTTATTGTGATCCATACTGTCAAAGGCTTTGGAATAGTCAATAAAGAAGAAATTGATGTTTTTCTGGAACTCTCTTGCTTTTTCCATCATCCAGCAGATGTTGTCAATTTGATCTCTGGTTCCTCTGCCTTTTCTAAAACCAGCTTGAACATCAGGAAGTTCATGGTTCACATATTGCTGAAGTCTGGCTTGGAGAATTTTGAGCATTACTTTACTAGCGTGTGAGATGAGTTCAATTGTGTGGTAGTCTGAGCATTCTTTGGCATTGCCTTTCTTTGAGATTAGAATGAAAACTGACCTTTTCCAGTCCTGTGGCCGCTGCTGAGCTTGCCCAATTTGCTGGCATATTGAGTGCAGCACTTTCACAGCATCATCTTTCAGGATCTGGAATAGCTCAACTGGAATTCCATCACCTCCACTAGCTTTGTTCCTAGTGATGCTTTCTAAAGCCCACTTGACTTCGCATTCCAGGATGTCTGGCTCTAGGTCAGTGATCACACCATTGTGATTATCTTGGTCGTGAAGATCTTTTTTGTACAGTTCTTCTGTGTATTCTTGCCACCTCTTCTTAATATCTTCTGCTTCTGTTAGGTCCATACCATTTCTGTCCTTTATCAAGACCATCTTTGCATGAAATTTTCCCTTGGTATCTCTGATTTTCTTGAAGAGATCTCTAGTCTTTCCCATTCTGTTGTTTTCCTCTATTTCTTTGCATTGATCACTGAAGAAGGCTTACTTATCTCTTCTTGCTATTCTTTGGAACTCTGCATTCAGATGCTTGTGTCTTTCTTTTCCTCCTTTGCTTTTCACTTCTTTCTTTTCACAGCTATTTGTAAGGCCTCCCCAGGCAGCCATTTTGCTTTTTTGCATTCCTTTTCCATGAAATGGTCTTGATCCCTGAACCCTGTACAATGTCACGAACCTCATTCCATAGTTCATCAAGCACTTCTGTCTATCAGATCTAGTCCCTTAAATCTATTTCTCACTTCCACTGTATAATCATAAGGGATTTGATTTAGGTCATACTTGAATGTGGTTTTCCCCACTTTCTTCAATTTAAATCTGAATTTGGCAATAAGGAGTTCATGATCTGAGCCACAGTCAGCTCCTGGTCTTGTTTTTGCTGACTGTATAGAGCTTCTCCATCTTTGGCTGCAAAGAATATAATCAATCTGATTTCAGTGTTGACCATCTGGTGATGTCCATGTGTAAAGTCTTCTTTTGTGTTATTGGAAGAGTGTGTTTGCTATGACCAGTTAAATATCTTGGCAAAACTCTATTAGCCTTTGCCCTGCTTCATTCTGTATTCCAAGGCCAAATTTGCCTGTTACTCCAGGTGTTTCTTGATTTCCTACTTTTGCATTCCAGTCCCCTATCATGAAAAGGACATCTTTTTTGGGTGTTAGTTCTGAAAGGTCTTGTAGGTCTTCATAGAACTGTTCAGCTTCTTCAGCGTTACTGGTTGGGGCATAGACTTGGATTACTGTTATATTGAATGGTTTGCCTTGGAAACGAACAGAGATCATTCTGTCGTTT
Source organism: Tragelaphus eurycerus (assembly GCA_935064755.1). NCBI lineage: Eukaryota > Metazoa > Chordata > Mammalia > Artiodactyla > Bovidae > Tragelaphus > Tragelaphus eurycerus. Next base: position 11,970,855 of record CAKXYN010000004.1, read on the forward strand.
TTGAGATTGCATTCAAGTACTGAATTTCAGACTCTTTTGTTGATCATAATGGCTACTCTATTTCTTCTAAAGGATTCCTACCCGCAATAGTAAATATAATGGTCATCTGAGTTAAATTCACCCATTCCAGTCCATTTGAGTTCACTGATTCCTAGAATGTCGATGTTCACTCTTGCCATCTCCTGTCTGACCACTTCCAATTTGTCTTGATTCATGAACCTAACATTCCATGTTCCTATGCAATATTACTCTTTATAGCATCAGACCTTTCTTCTATCACCAGTCACATCCACAGCTGGGTATTGTTTTGGCTTTGGCTCCATCCCTTAATTCTTTCTGGAGTTATTTCTCCACTGATCTCCAGTAGCATATTGGGCACCTACTGACCTGGGGAGTTCCTCTTTCAGTATCCTATCATTTTGCCTCTTCATACTGTTCATGGGGTTCTCAAGGCAAGAATACTGAAGTGGTTTGCCATTCCCTTCTCCAGTGGACCGCTTTCTGTCAGACCTCTCCACCATGACTCACCTGTCTTAGGTGGCCCCACACAGCATGGCTTAGTTTCATAGAGTTAGACAAGGCTGTGGTCCATGTGATTAGATTGACTAGTTTTCTGTGATTATGGTTTCAGTGTGTCTGCCCTATGATGCCCTCTCGCAACACCTACCATCTTATTTATGTTTCTCTTACCTTGGACGTGGAGTATCTCTTCATGGCTGCTCCAGCAAAGCACAGCCACTGCTCCTTACCTTGGATGAGGGGTTCTCCTCACTGCCATCCAGCCTGACCTTGAACATGGAGTAGCTCCTCTTGGCCCTCCTGTGCCCATGCAGCCAATTGGGTATTATCAAATGCAAGCAATTTTTCCCATTCTAGTTCCTTGTGAAAACATATATTCAAGTTTCAAGGAGGTTTTCCTCAAGGGTATCTCAAGAAAAACTTGAGTCTTTCTTTAGCAGAGCCAGTTAGCTGGAACATGAAGAGAGAGGGCTTGAAATGGAAGAAAGCTCTGCCTCTAAGATTCTTCCCCCATCAGGGTCTTCCTCTGGACAAGCCAACTCCAACTACGGAGCTAGTGAGGCCAAGCAGGTTTAAGGGATGGTTAGTGACTGGTGGACACATCATAGCTACCACCAAAAAGGAGATTTTATAATAATAATTTTTGTTATGTTTTTCTCTCAGCAGTAATAATAGTAGCAAATATCACCATATAATGATTGAATGGAGGCATTAAATGAACATCAGTGTTCTTCGGAAACTTACTTTATATACCCATTTTAAAAATCATGTATATAGCATACCAACTCTATGCAATAATTTTACCCTTTATTGTTTAGTCACTAAGTCTTCTGACTCTTTGCAACCCCATGGACTGTAGCCTACCAGGCTCTTCTGTCCATGGTATTTCCCAGGCAAGAATACTGGAGTGGGTTATCATTTGGATCTTTCTGACCCAAAGATTGAACCTGCATCTCTTGCATCTCCTGCTTTGGCAGGTGGATTCTTTACTGCTGAGCCACTGGGAAAGCCCACCCATGGAGTATTAGCTAACATAATTATGGAGACAGCAGAAAAAGTTATAAAACTACTCAATGGTAACATATATGAGAAAAGAATCTTAAAAAGAATGAATATATGTATACATATAGCTGTATCACTTTGTTTACACCTGAAACTAACACATCATAAACCAACTATACTCCAATAAAAATCATGGAAAAAAGACTATACAATAAAAAAAAATCTGCTAATTCTCTTCTTGTTAAACTAAGTATACTTGACCAAGTTCATTGAATGGTTCAGAGAAGCCCACAGACCATATGGCTTACAGAACTTTTTTTTTTTTTTTTTTTAAAGGAAATACATCACATTATAAATACTTTTGTGACACAACAAAGTGATTCTAAAAAAAAATTTAGGTTGCTTTTGCTCATTGATAACCATATATAGAATTGTATACTGCTTTTTTAATACCTTAATATGTCTAGCTAATATAACATAAAATTAATATTAGAGAATAAAAATATCAAATGTTGGGATATAACAATTTAAGGAAAAGAACAAGGATTTTGAGCTCAGCAGACTTGATTCCATTCTTAGTTTTATCTCTGTTAAAGAAAAAAAAAACTATTCTGGCACTTGTTAAAATGGTAAGGAAGACTTTATTCCAGACTATTGCAATAGGTGTCACAACTATGACAACAGAGCAGAATGACTGAACTCAACCTTGAACACAACAAAGGAAAGGGACCACAGCTGAAGAGCAGGTTGGAGAAGGTGTTGGTGGATGGAAAATTACCAAGAGGAGACATCAAGAGGTGGGAAGTTCTTACTATAGTGACTTGGTGTTTTTGCTGAAAGCAAGTCAAGGTGGAGGATGGGGGATTTGATCAGATATAGAGAGTGAAGGATTCTCTCTAAAATGGCTCAGCAGAATTCTTGCTAAAAATGGACTATGTGAGCTTAGAAGGGCTGGGACACAGTCTGATCTAGTTGAGAAGAAGGCTTAGAGGAGTCTGAATAAAGTTTGGTTAAAGAGTCTTTTAACCACTTATTAGCTCTATGACCTTTTAATTTGCCAAATCTTTTTTTTTTTTTTTTATGTCTCATTTTTTTTAAATTTATTTATTTTTTATTGAAGGATGATTTATTTACAGAATTTTGTTGTTTTCTATCACACCTCAACATGAATCAGCTAGGGCAATAATGGAGAAACAGACATAGAGAATAGACTTATGGACATGTGGAGAGGGTGAGATGTATGAAAAGAGTAACATGGAAACTTACATTGCCATATTTAAAATAGATAGTCAATGGGAATTTGCTGTATGGCTCAGGAAACTCAAACATGGGCTCTGTGTCAACTTAGAAGAGAGGGATGGGGAGAGAGATGGAAGAGAGGTTCAAAAGGGAGGGGATATATGTATACCTCACCAAAACTTCTTAAGCATCAAATTCCACAGCAGCAAAATCGGGACAATATTGATGATCTTAGGAAGCTGTTATGAGGCAGCATTCCTTTGGTACTTGCCTCACATGCTGGTCCAACTTTCAAACACCTGGCATCCTCAGGTTCTTAGGCTAGACTTCAGTCAAGAGAAGAAAGATTCTCCTAACCACATGGCCTTACTTCCATAAGAATTTCAATGAAACAGTTTTAACGCCCTAGCGTTAGCATTTAAAGTTGTTTATAAAAGTTGGCTTAAAGCTCAACATTCAGAAAGCAAAGATCATGGCATCTGGTCCCATCACTTCATGAGAAATACATGGGGAAACAGTGGAAACAGTTTCAGACTTTATTTTTGGGGGCTCCAAAATCACTGCAGATGGAAAAGATGCTACTCCTTGGAAGGAAAGTTATGACCAACCTAGATAGCATATTCAAAAGCAGAGACATTACTTTGCCAACAAAGGTCCATCTAGTCAAGGCTATGGTTTTTCCTGTGGTCGTGTATGGATGTGAGAGCTGGACTGTGAAGATAGCTGAGCACCAAAGAATTGATGCTTTTGAACTGTGGTGTTGGAGAAGACTCTTGAGAGTCCCTTGGACTGTAAGGAGATCCAACCAGTCCATTCTGAAGGAGATGGGTCCTGGGTGTTCTTTGGAAGGAATGGTGCTAAAGCTGAAACTCCAGTACGTTGACCACCTCATGCGAAGAGTTGACCCATTGGAAAAGACTCTGATGCTGGGAGGGATTGGGGGCAGGAGGAGAAGGGGACAACAGAGGATGACATGGCTGGATGGCATCACCGACTCTGTGGACATGAGTTTGAGTGAACTCCCGGAGTTGGTGATGGACAGGGAGGCCTGGCGTGCTGCAATTCATGGGGTCGCAAAAAGTTGGACACGACTGAGTGACTGAACTGACTGGTGCTTTTAAAAGATAGAAACCCAACATGACAGTTTAAACCCCAGAAACTTAGTGTATAGCTCCCAGTTGCCCAAAGATGATGGTAACTTAAATTTTAGTTTTCTAAAGAATGAGAAAAAAATAAGATTCCATTAGCAAACTTTTTTTCTTCTCTATCGCCTCTGAGCATTGAATTTCATCTCATCTTCATAAGTTTATAAATGATTTGAAACACTAAACGATGATGAAAGAAGTAAATATCCGGGATCAAGTAAAGTTTGTTGACATAGCCAATGTCAAGTCTCAATAAAGTAAAATTATGGGAGAAAGATGACAAGTACAGTCCTTCTGTGTCACTTCCTGGTCACCATTCATAGGAACTCTCATTTTTACCGGACTTTCTTTTTACCAGAGAAGATTCAGTGTGAAGCAAACTCAGCGTGCATGTGTGTATATGTTTTCATCCATCTGTTATATATTATATTTTAAAATGTCATTTTTCTGAAAATAAAGTCTGGGCTACTTGTTTCAAAGCTGATTTTGTAGAATGTGAAATAAAGACAAGTAGGACCCAAGGCATCCCATTTTTAAAGGGCAAAACTCTATATTATTTTCTATTCAAAGAAAGATTTTATTCTATATTGCTTTATTCTTATCCAGTAACAGACAAAAAATTAAATTTTATTTAAATGTGTATATCTAGTCTTTTTAATAATTTATGACATTTTGTGAATGAGTAAAAGAATTTATCCATGGAAAGTAAAGTTTGAGAATATTGTTTTTCTTTATTTTATATATCTTTTTCTTACTTAAATCATTTTGTTGGCATATGAACAATGATTAGTAAAATATTGGTTTTATGACTTTGCATGCTACTTTTACCTATAAGTAATTCATACCTAAAAGTGGAGAAATCTATAACACAAACTTTCAACAAAGATTTTATCAACATTCTCCGTCAGGTTGAGAGAAAAGGAAATTTTAGAAAGTAGAGAAATCTTTAAGATATATTCCAGATCCAATATTTTGCTCAAGGGAAAATGCTCCCTTTTCTTTTAAATTTCTACAGTATCATTCACATTTTAAATAACTTTTAAAAAGATTAATTTTCTAATTTCTGTGACTTTATGAAAGATAATAAGAACAATTACTACCCATGATTACTTACCATATTCTATCAGAGTATTGTACTTACAATATTCATTTTCCCATAAAGTATCTATATGATAGGTGTTATTTTTATATTACAGGTGTTGAAATTTCATCTTACTAGACATAAGAAACTTACCTAAGACTGTACAGCAGCCAGGTGGCAAAGTCATGATTTTAACACATGTCTACATCATTCTTGAGCTCTTTCTTTCCCTTATGTAAAACAGCTTTTATAGTTATAACCCTACAGTTAATTCAGTTTCCGCTGACCAAATTATTAACTGTCTGAGAAAACAAGTTATAATTTTACCCTTAAAAGTTTTTGTTTGCTTTTTGGTTCTTCTGAAGGGGCTAATTATTATGTGAAACAAGCAAATGGCTTCATGCAGAAGGAAGAAAAAATGATATCTTATTCCCAGGATCAAAATAAAAGTCCACACACTCCCTTTGTCAAAGCATGCTTCCCGTCCAGCTTTCTGACTCAGAAATAAAAAAATAATAAATGTGTTGAGTAAAATTCTAACCTGAGGTGATTATTCTGGCCTAATTAGGACTTTGGGTATTGCTTGTGTATTAAGAAAGGGATCTTGAATTTCTGATGAAGGGTTATAGTACCTGCAATGATGCTCAGTTAGCAGATAATTGATGTTTATCCAAAGAAAATAGAAGAATAGAAAAAGAAATGCATCAAAAAAAATAAAAAAAATAAAAATTCTCAGAGTAGCCAAGATAGCAGAGTAGAAAGACCCTGAGCATACCTCCTCCCACAAGCACACCAAAATTGCAACTATTTATAGAGGAACTATTGGTGAGAAAGACAGAAAAATTATTGGAAAATACTTTCTTCTACTAAAGATATAAAGAAGGAACCATAGTGAGAAGGGTAGGAGCGGCAAAGATGCTATACCCAAAACCCATATCCCTGGTTGGGAGACCCAAAAATGAGATTATAATAATTTCAGAGATTCTCTCTAGGGAGCAATAAGAGGTATTACCCCACATCAGGCTCTCCAGCCCAGGAGCCCTGCACCAGGATGAAGAGGCCCAGCATGTTTGATTATGAAGGCCAGTGAAGCTTACTTTCAGGAGACACAGAGGGCTGTGGGAAATAGAGATCCCACTCTTAAAGGGCACACACAAAACCTCACATGCTCCTGACCCACAGCAGAAACAGTAATTCAAAAAGGAGCCTGGCTGAGACCCACCTGCCGTTCTCAGAGAGATGCCTGGAGAGGCAAAAACTCATCATAGGGATATAGACACTGACAGCACCCATTTTGAGGAGCTCATTCAACCTCAATGACACTGGTGCTAGCAAGCACCATGTTGGAAAACTTGCTCTAGCTTATCAGTGTTGGGACCCAGCCCTGCTCACCAGCCTGTTGGCACCGGTATTGGGATGCCTCGGGCCAAGCAGAGAACCTCATGCACTTTGGTAGGAATGTGTACTAGTGTAGTCACTGTGAAAAACAGTATCAGATCAGTCTCTCAGTCGTGTCCGACTCTTTGCGACCCCATGAACTGCAGCACTCCAGGCCTCCCTATCCATCACCAGCTCCCGGAGATCACCCAGACTCATACCCATCGAGTCAGTGATGCCATCCAGCCATCTCATCCTCTGTTGTCCCCTTCTCCTCCTGCCCTCAATCCCTCCCAGCATCAGAGTCTTCTCCAATGAGTCAACTCTTCGCATGAGGTGGCCAAAATACTGGAGTTTCAGCTTTAGCATCATTCCTTCTAAAGAAATTCCAGGATTGATCTCCTTCAGAATGGACCGGTTGGATCTCCTTGCAGTCCAAGGGACTCTCAAGAGTCTTCTCCAACACCACAGTTCAAAAGCATCAATTCTTTGGCGCTCAGCCTTCTTCACAGTCCAGCTCTCACATCCATACATGACCACAGGAAAGACCATAGCCTTGACTAGGCGAACCTTTGTTGGTAAAGTAATGTCTCTGCTTTTGAATATGCTATCTAGGTTGGTCATAACTTTCCTTCCAAGGAGCAAGCGTCTTTTAATTTCATGGCTGCAGTCACCATCTGCAGTGATTTTGGAGCCCAGAAAAACAAAGTCTGACACTGTTTCCACTGTTTCCCCATCTATTTCCTATGTAGTGATGGGACCAGATGCCATGATCTTCGTTTTCTGAATGTTGAGCTTTAAGCCAACATTTTCACTCTCCACTTTCACTTTCATCAAGAGGCTTTTTAGCCCCTCTTCACTTTCTGCCATAAGAGTCGTGTCATCTGCATATCTGAAGTTATTGATATTTTTCCCAGCAATCTTGATTCAAACTTGTGTTTCTTCCAGTCCAGCATTTCTCACGATGTACTCTGCATATAAGTTAAATAAACATGGTGACAATATGCAGCCTTGATGTACTCCTTTTCCTATTTGGAACCAGTCTGTTGTTCCATGACCAGTTCTAACTGTTGCTTCCTGTCCTGCATACAGATTTCTTAAGAGGCAGATCAGGTGGTCTGGTATTCCCATCTCTTTCAGAATTTTCCATAGTTTATTGTGATCTACACAGTCAAAGGCTTTGGCATAGTCAATAAAGCAGAAATAGATGTTTTTCTGGAACTCTCTTGCTTTTTCCATGATCCAGCTGATGTTGGCAATTTGATCTCTGGTTCCTCTGCCTTTTCTAAAACCAGCTTGAACATCAGGAAGTTCACGGTTCACATATTGCTGAAGCCTGGCTTGGAGAATTTTGAGCATTGCTTTACTAGTGTGTGAGATGAGTGCAATTGTTCGGTAGTTTGAGCATTCTTTGGCATTGCCTTTCTTTGGGATTGGGATGAAAACTGACCTTTTCCAATCTTGTGGCCACTGCTGAGTTTTCCAAATTTGCTGGCATATTGAGTGCAGCACTTTCACAGCATCATCTTTCAGGACTTGGAATAGCTCCACTGGAATTCCATCACCTCCACTAGCTTTGTTCGTAGTGATGCTTTCTAAGGCCCATTTGACTTCACATTCCAAGATGTCTGGCTCTAGGTCAGTGATCACATCATCATGATTATCTGGGTCTTGAAGATCTTTTTTGTACAGTTCTTCTGTGTATTCCTGCCACCTCTTCTTAATATCTTCTGCTTCTGTTAGGTCCACACCATCTCTGTCCTTTATACCATCTTTGCATGAAATGTTCCTTTGGTATCTTTGATTTTCTTGAAGAGATCCCTAGTCTTTCCCAGGGTGTGGTCTGCTGGAGAAGGGAATGGCAAACCACTTCAGTATTCTTGCCTTGAGAACCCCATGAACAGTATGAAAAGACAAAATGATAGGATACTGAAAGAGAAACTCCCCAGGTCAATAGAGGCCCAATATGCTACTGGAGATCAGTGGAGAAATAACTCCAGAAAGAATGAAGGGATGGAGCCAAAACAAAAAGAATACCCAGCTGTGGATGTGTCTGGTGATAGAAGCAAAGTCCGATGCTATAAAGAGCAATACTGCATAGGAACCTGGAATGTCAGGTCCATGAATCAAGGCAAATTGGAAGTGGTCAAACAAGAGATGGCAAGAGTGAATGTTGACATTCTAGGAATTAGCAAACTAAAATGGACTGGAATGGGTGAATTTAACTCAGATGGAAAGCAGTATAAAGATTCCCAAAATATTTACAATAGACCTACTGTAGCAATTTCATCCCTGGATATCTATCTGAAGAAAATGAAAATACCAATTTGAAACTCCCTTGTGTTCACAGCAACATTATTTACAAGAGCTAAGATATAAAAACAACCTAAGTGGCCATCAGTAGATAAATGAAGATGTGGTATATATATACAGTGGAATATTACTTAGCCATAAAAACAAAATCCTGGCATTTGTGAAAACATTGATGGACCTAGATAGTATTATGCTAAGTGAAATAAATCATACAGGAGAAAGTCAAATACTAGGTGATTTCACTTATACGTGGAATCTAACAAACAAATAAACAAACATAAAAAAAGAAAACAGAGATATAGTTATACATTCAGAGAATAAACAGGTGGTAGCCTGAGGAAAGAGGATTAAGGAAAGCAAATAGATGAGGAAGACTAAGACGGACAAAATTCCAGCTTAAAAACAAAGGAGTCAAGAGTATAAAATGTACAGGGTAGGGGAAATAGTCAATAACTATGCAATATCTTGAGTGGTTGACTGTCTCCTGCAGAGATATGGGCCAGCGGTGTCCTGCTGCAGGGGCAGGGGCCCTGGGTACAGCAAACCTGGGTATGGCATAAGCCCTCTTGGAGGAGGTTGCCATAAACATCACCATAGAACCTGCACTTATAAAGGACTGGGGAAACAGACACTTGGAGTGAACAAACAAAAACTGTGTGCACCAGGACCCAGGAAAAAGGAGCAGTGATCCCACAAAAGACTGACCCAGAGTTGCCTGTGAGTGTCCAGGAGTCTCCAGTGAAGGTGTGGGTTGGCAGTGGCCTGGTGCAGGGTTGGGGGCACTGAGTTCAGCAGTGCATCCATGGACCTTTTGAAGAAGGTTGCCATTATCTTCACTACCTCCACCATAGTTTGGCCTCAGGTCAAACAAGATTTAGGGAACACAGCCCCACACATCAACAGAAAATTGGATTAAAGATTTACTGAACATGGCCCCACCCATCAGAACAAGACCTAGTTTACCCCTCAGTCAGTCTCTCACATCAGAAAACTTCCATATGCCTCTTATTCTTATTCATCAAGGGGAGACAGAATAAAAACCACAATCACAGAAAACTAATCAAACTGAACACATGGATCACAACCTTGTCTAACTCAGTGAACTATGAACCATGCCAGGTAGGATCGCCCAAGATGGATGAGTCATATTGGAGAGTTCTGACAAAATGTTGGCCACTGGAGAAGGAAATGGCAAACAACTTCAGTATTCTTGCATTGAGAACCCCATGAACAGTATGAAAAGGCAAAAAGATAGGTGACTGAAAGATAAATTCCCCAGGTCAGTAGGTGCCCAATATGGTACTGAAGAACAGTGGAGAAATAACTCCAGAAACAATGAAGAGATGAAGCCAAAGCAAAATCATCACCTAGTTATGGATGTGACTGGTGATGGAAGTAAAGTCCAATACTATAAAGAGCAATATCACATAGGATCCTGGAATGTTAGGTCCTAGAATCAAGGTGAATTGGAAGTTGTCAAACAGGAGATGACAAGAGTGTACATAAACATTTTAGGAATCAGCGAGCTAAAATGGACTGGAATGGGTGAATTTAACTCACATGACCATTATATATACTATTGTGGGTAAGAATCCTTTCAAAGAAATGAAGTAGCCTGCATTGTCAACAAACGAGTCTGAAATGCAGTACTTGCATGCAATCTCAGGAACAACAGAATGATCTCTGTTTTTATCCAAGCCGTACCATTCAACATCACACTAATCCAAGTCTATGCTCCAACAAGTAATGCTGAAGAAGTTAAAGTTGAATGGATCTATGAAGACCTACAAGACCCTCTAGGACTAAAGGCCAAAAAAGATGTCCTTTTCATTAAAGGGGACTGGAATGCAAAAGTAGAAAGTCAAGAGATACAGGCAAATTAGACCTTGGAGTACAAAATGAAGCAAGGCAAAGGCTAACAGAGTTTTGCCAAGAGAATGCATCATCATAGCAAACACCCTCTTTCAACAACACAAGAGAAGACTCTACACATGGACATTACTAGATAGTCAATAATGAAATCAGATTATTATAATCTTTGCAGCCAAAGATGGAGAAATTCTACACAGTCAGCAAAAACAAGACTGGGAGCTGACTGTGGTTCAGATCATGAATTCCTTCTTGCCAAATTCAGACTTCAATTGAAGAAAGTAGGGAAAACCACTAGACCATTAAGGTATGACTGAAATCAAATCCCTTACAATTTACAGTGGAAGTGAGAAATAGATTTAAGGGACTAGATCTGATATACAGAATGCCTGAAGAACTAAGGACAGAGGTTCATGACATTGTACGGGAGACAGGGATCAAGATCATCCCCAAGAAAAGGAAAAATGCTTGTCTGAGGAGGCCTTTAATAGCTGAGAAAAGAAGAAAAGTTAAAGGCAAAGGAGAAAAGGAAAGATATACCCATATGAATGCAGAATTCCAAAGAATAGCAAGGAGAGATAAGAAAGCCTTCCTCGGTGATCAATGCAAAGATATAGGGGAAAACAATAGTATGGGAAAAACGAGATCTCTTCAAGAAAATTAGAGATAATAAGGGAAAATTTCAGGCAAAGATGGGCACAATACAGGACAGAATGATTTGGACATAACAGAAGCAGAAGATATTAAAAAGAAGTGGTAAGAATACACATAAGATCTATACAAAAAACATCTTCATGACCCAGATAAGCAGGATTCTGTGATCACTCAACTAGAGCCAGACATCTTGGAATGTGAAGTCAAGTGGGTCTTAGGAAGCATCACTATGAACAAAGCTAGTGGAGGTGATGGAATTCCAGTTGAGCTATTGCAAATTCTAAAAGGTGATGCTGTGAAAGCGCTTCACTCAGTATGACAGCAAATTTGGAAAACTCAGCAGTGGCCACAGGACTGGAAAAGGGCAGTTTTCATTCCAATCCCAAAGAACAACAATGCCAAAAAATGTACAAGCTACTGCAAAATTGCACTCATCTCAAATGCTAGAAAAGTAATGCTCAAAATTCTCCAAGCCAGGCTTCAACAGTATGTGAACCATGAACTTCCAAATGTTCAAGCTGGTTTTAGAAAAGGCAGAGGAACCAGAGATCAAATTCCCAACATCTGTTTCATCATGGAAAAGGCAAGAGAGTTCCAGAAAAACATCTACTTCTGTTTATTGACTACACCAAAGCCTTTGACTGTTTGGATCAGAACACACTGTGGAAAATTCTGAAACAGATGGGAACCTGACCTGAATCCTGAGAAATCTATGTGCAGCTCAAGAAGCAACAGTTGAAACTGGATATGGAACAACAGACTATTTCCAAATTGGGAAAGGAGTACATCAAAGCTGTATATTGTCACCCTGCTTATTTAACTTCTATGTAGATTACATCATGCAAAATGCCAGGATGGATGAAGCACAAGCTGGCATCAGATTGCCAGGAGAATCAAACACCTCAGATATGCAGATGACACTACTCTTATGGCAGAAAGTGAAGAGGGACTACAAAGCCTCTTGATGAAAGTGAAAGAGGAGAGTGAAAAAGTTGGCTTAAAGCTCAACATTCAAATAACTAAGATCATGACATCTGGTCCCCTCACTACATGGCAAAGAGTTGGGGAAACAATAGAAACATTGACAGACTTTTATTTTGGGGGCTCCAAAATCACTGCAGATGGTGATTGCAGCCATGAAATTAAAAGACGCTTGCTCCTTGGAAGAAAAGTTATAACCAACCTAGACAGCATATTAAAAACAGAGATATTACCTTGCCAACAAAGGTCCATCTAGTCAAAGCTACCGCTTTCTAGTAGTCATATGGATGTGAGAGTTGGACTATAACAAAGAAAGCTAGGTGCCGAAGAATTGTTGCTCTTGAAACATGATGTTGGAAAAGACTCTTAAGAGTGTCTTGGACTGCAAGGAGATCCAACCAGTCCATCCTAAATGAAATTAGTTCTGAATATTCATTGGAATGACTGATGCTGAAGCTAAAACTCCAATACTTTGGCCACCTGAGGTGAAGAACTGACTCACTGGAAAAGACTGATACTGGGAATGATTGAAGGCAGGAGGAGAAGGGGACCACAGAGGATGAGATGGTTGGATGGCATCACTGACTTGATGGAGATAAGTTTAGTAAGCTTTGGGAGTTGGTGATGGGCAGGGAAATCTGGTTTGCTGCAGTCCATGGGGTCACAGAGTGGAACTTGACTGAGCAACTGAACTTAACTTATGTAATAACTTTGTATTGTGACATATCCTAACTGGACTTACCTTGATGATCATTTTGAAATGAATAGAAATATCAAATCACTATAGCATATACCAGGAACTTATGTACTTCAAAAACAAACAAACAAACAAAATCATAGAGAAATAGATAAGATTTGTGGCTACCAGAGGCAAAGAAAAGGAGGGTGAATTGCATGAAGGCAATCAAAATGTACAAACTTCCAATTATAAGACACATAAATACTATGGATTTTATGTACAACATTAATGCAATTAACACTGCTGTATGTTATTTATGAACATTATTAAGAGAGTAAATCCTGTACTGTCATCACAAGGAAATTTGTTTCTATTTCTTTAACTTTTTTTATCTACATGAGATAGTGGACATTCACTAATCTCACTATGATAATCATTTCATAATGTATGTAAGTCAAATCACACTGTACATTTTGAACTTAATATACTATAATTTTTTTTAAATGATTCCTACCACCTAGATAATGTAGTGGTGGTGCGGTGGTAAAGAATCTACCTGCAGTGCAGGAGATGCAAGAGACTCAGGTTCGATCCCTGGGTTGGGAAGATCCCCTGGAGTAGTAAATGGCAACCCACTCCAACATTCTTTCCTGTAAAATCCCATGGACAGAGAAGCCTGGCAGGCTTCAGTCCAAGGGGTCGCGAAGAGTCAGACATGCCTGAGCCACACGTACACACAGCATACACACGTACACACACAACATGTGTTCCACACAAGTCCAAGGCCCAAATGCATGTCATAAGGGACTGTTGTTTTGTTTTATTCAGTGCTGTATGCCAAGCACTTCAGTAGATTCCCAGTAAACATTTGTATAATAAATGGTCTAATATTCATTTGCAATAGCAATTTAAAGATGGAAGAGTTTGAAGAGGAAGAGGGCACTATAATTTTTTCCTGGTTTTCAACTGTCAATTTTATTGTAGAGAGATTTTATTCTAAAATTTTATTTGAATAATCTGAGAAGCAATGAAATTGAAGCCATGAAAATGTGTAAATCATGCTATTAAGGATACTGTTGTCATTTAGGTCTATGGGCTTTCTACTGTAGGCATTCTTAAAAAACATGGGAATTTGTGACATGGGAGACAGGAGCAGGGATCAGACACAGGAGCTCTTAGATGCAGGGATCATATCTAACTCAGCACTGGATTCCCAGTGTAGGCACAAATTTGAAATATAAAACTTCAGAAAAAATGAGGAAGGTCAGGGAAGGAGACAACTGAGTTTAGCATCATTCCTTGACAGAAAAACAGCTTCTGTACTGATCCCTGGGAGGACATGATATAAACTACTCACAGAAAAGTAGGTAAGCCTGAAAGAACAAGGTTACCTTGTGAGACCAAAAGAATATGAATCAGTTAGGGTATCCAACAGCAACTAAAGGGGCGACAGATAATTTTTACTAATAGCTATTATAGAATGTCTATTATGTTCCAGGTGCTTTGTATCCATTATTTCTAATCTACTACTAACCTTCCAAGGTCACATTTACGTTTCATATAAGAGGAAACTAAAACCTAGCTGGCGTAGTTACTTTCCCATAGCCACACAAAGATGGGATTAAAAATCTATGCCTGTCTGGTTTTAATACCTTTGTGCTTTACATTATACCATGATACCTGGGAAATATGTAACTCTTAGTGGAAACAATCCTAATTTATTGATTGCCCCAGATACTGGAGGGCATCTGCCCAAGGCTGAAAGGAATCTTACAGTACAAGGACTACTTAGTTTTTTCACACTGCCCTTTCTTTCAATAAATAGTATTTTAAGCATTCTATAACTCTGATAGTAGGCATTTTTCCTTAAATAAGTTGCCCTTGATATGGAGACACAAAAAAATAAGTTAGGAAGCATTTTGGTATCACAAGCAGCCATTTGTGAAGGCTGTTGGAATTGGAACTTCAATAGAGTATTAAAAAAAAAAAAAAGAATTTAAAGCTTCATTGATTTAAGTTGGGTACTTGATATTTTTTTCCTTATGTCTGTGTTAGCCTGTGGCAGTCAAAGTTTACATTAAATAGAGTCATCAGCTCTCTTTTCTCGATTCTCCTCTTCTGACTCTATAAATTCTATTGCATAAATCTCACTAAAGGAAATGTGAAAAACCTCCAGGCTTTGAAAAATGCCATTCAAGTATGCAATAAAGCATGTAATAAAGACCAGATGTAGATGCCATGGTTTAAAACACTACCAATGATGCATAACTCAAACATGAGGAATGCTATAAAAGGAAAAACAGGACATTGTATTTAAAACCTATTTCAAAAAAGCAGTGGAGCCCAGTTGATTAGTCCCTGCAGTAAGAGTTAAAATAACTCCAGATTTTATCCTATTCTTTTTTGAATGACTGAAAGCTTATCTTAGGATTTTACTTTTGTCCTAAATTTAGCTACCTTTCTCCCAAGGACATCTAAGTAATGTGTAGGCATAGAATAAAATGAACATATATCCTTATGCAGCCATATGATTTAAGAAAACCAATTATTTAACAAAAATTACATATTGCTTCATTATTCTGCCAAAAAAAAAGCTCACTCATTTGTAACAACATTAATGCATAAAAGAAATATGAGTTAGTTCTTTACTGCCACTTGACTTCTTATCAGGAACAAAAATCAAATATAGGCTCTCCTAAAATATTGCTGCAATTATATAGTGCATGCATGCATGCTCAGTTATTTCAGCCATGTCCAACTCTTTGTGACCCTATGAACAGTATCCGGGCAGGGTCTTCTGACCATGGAATTCTCCAAGCAAGAATGCTGGAGTGGGTTTCCAGGCCTTCCTTCCAGAGAATCTTCCCAACTCAGGGATCGAACCTCAGTCTCCCACATTGCAGGCAGATTCTTTGCCTATTGAGCCACCTCAGCTCAATTCAGTGCAGTTGCTCAGTTGCATCTGACTCTTTGCAACCCCATGGACTGCAGCAATAAAATATGGCAATAAAAATATTGTGTTTCAGTTGTATAATAAAAGGTTCATCCATATATATATATATATATATATATATATATATATATATATATATATATATATATATATCTCCCATTCCTTTTGGACTTCTCACCCTTCTAGGTTATCACAGAGCACCTAGCTGAGCTTCCTGTGCTTTATAGTCACTTCCCACTATCTATTTGACACATGGTAGCAAGGAGATCCAACCAGTCCATTCTGAAGGAGATCAGCCCTGGGATTTCTTTGGAAGGAATGATGCTAAAGCTGAAACTCCAGTACTTTGGCCACCTTATGCGAAGAGTTGACTCATTGGAAAAGATTGATGCTGGGAGTGATTGGGGTCAAGAGGAGAAGGGGAGGACAGAGGATGAGATGGCTGGATGGTATCACTGACTCGATGGATGTGAGTCTGAGTGAACTCTGAGAGTTGGTGATGGACAGGGAGGCCTGGTGTGCTGTGATTCATGGGGTCGCAAAGAGTCAGACACGACTGAGCGACTGAACTGAACTGAACCTGAACTGAGTGTGTTTATGTCAGTCTTAGTTTCTCAGTTCGACCCACTCTCTCCTTCCCCCCATGTCCACATGTCTCTTATCTTCGTCTGTGTTTCTATTCCTGCCTTGGAAGTGGGTTAACCTGTACCATTTCTAGATTCTATATATATGCATTAATACATGTTAATTGTTATTCTCTTTCTTACTTCACACTGTATGACAGATTCTAAATTCTAGGTCCATCCACATCTCTACAAATAACCCAGCTTCATTCCTGTTTATGACTGACTTAATATTCCATTGTATAAATGTATTGTGTCTTCCTTATCCATTCATCTGTCATTAGGCTTTTAGGTTGTTTCCATGTCCTGGCTATTGTAAACAGTGCTGCAATGAAATTTAGGGTACATATGTTCTTTCAAATTATGACTTTCTCAGCGTATGTCTGTACTTCAGTTCAGTTCAGTTTAGTCACTCAGTCATGTCCGACTCTTTGCAACCCCATGAACTGCAGCACGCCAGGCCTCCTTGTCCATCTCCAACTGTAATAAATGTAAAGCAATTATATTCCAGTTGTTAAAAAGGAGGACATAATAAAAAAAACACTATTTACAATGACTCATGATATTTTGTTTAATCACAGGATTATTTTATGTAGATGAAAATAGACTAATCCTGGCATAGTTTAGCAACTTTTCACTGATATACCAAATTATACAACAAAATACCAATTTCCATGTGTAACTTAATTCTAGAAATATATTCTCAACAAGTTTGACCCTGTTGCTGTCTTGAAAGATAGTTTAAAATTCTCTGGTTGTGAGAACATTGAAGTCTGAGATTTTCAGCTTCTAAGTGGTCCCAAACATGTTTCAAGAGAAGTGAATGACATTTATATTGCTTAGGAAAGAGCTACTCAGTCATCCTGACAATTAATCACCAAGTACAAAGGAGTAGACACTTTTAAAGAGAGAATAAGAAAGAATATGTGAAATGGGTCAAGAAGATTGATACTCCCTCATATGTTCTGCTTTAGGTAAAGGTAAAAATTTTAATAAGCATCACTGTGATTTGTAATTGCTTACTTTTTTTCATAATTGTATTCACCTACCAGAATAATTTGGTCTCCTAGTACATATCTATGAGAGGTTTTAAAGTCCTTGTTAGGTTCACTGGTATGGAATTTCTAACAAAAGTGTGAGAAGTTGAGTCTAACTTTTTAGTCATATCTACCCATGCTTTCTTTGCCTTCTCATTTTTTGAAATACATTGTTCACTCCTCAGAAATGTCTTATGGTATTTATTCTCTTAGACTTATATATGAGTCCATTCATTTCTTAAAGCTTTGCCTCTCTAGTCTGATATTCTTTAACCCTCTCATGAAAATCAATAATATATAGATTATGTGATAATATTTTGACTATTATTGATAATGATTGTGGTAGTTTTAGTCACTAAGTCATGTCCAACTCTTAAGACCCCATGGACTCTGTCCTGCCAGGCTCCTCTGTTCATAGGATTCTCCAGGCAAGAATGCCAGAGTGGGTTGCCATTTCCTTCCCCAGGGGATCCTCCCAATCCAGGAATCAAACTGAGGTCTCCAGCATTGCAAGCAGATTTTTTACCAACTGAGCTACAAGGGAAGCCCAATATTGATAATAGTATTAACTACTGATAACTCTATTAACTATTAGAACTATGAACCATCTTGTATGTTCAGTTATAAGTTAGGACATATCTGCTTGACTAGTTTGTATATTCAGCAAAAAGAAAATTCATGTTATATGTAACACCTAAAATGATGAATATAGTGAGCTCTGCAACTAGTTGATTAATAATATGATTCAATGAGGCATTGAAGCAAGTTATCTAAATAGAAATAATGAATTTACTTGAATTACAGAAACTAACAGGAAAAGGTTCAGTTCAGTTCAGTCACTCAGTCGTGTCTGACTCTTTGTGACCCCATGAACCCCAGCACGCCAGGCCCCCCTGTCCATGACCAAACCCCGGAGTTTACACAAACTCATGTCCATTGAGTCGCTGATGCCATCTAACCATCTCATCCTCTGTCATCCCCTTCTCCTCCAGCCTTCATTCTTTCCCAACACCAGGGTCTTTTCAAATGAGTCAGCTCTTCCCATCAGGTGGCCAAAGTACTGGAGTTTCAGCTTCAACATCAGTCCTACCAATGAACACCCAAGACTGATATGTTTTAGTTGGATCTGGTTGGATCTCCTTGCAGTCCAAGAGACTCTCAAAGGTCTTCTCCAACACCATAGTTCAAGAGCATCAGTTCTTCAGCACTTAGCTTTCTTTATAGTCCAACTCTCACATCCATACATGACCACTGGAAAAACCATAGCCCCAACTAGATGGACCTTTGTTGACAAAGTAATGTCTCTGCTTTTTAATATGCTGTCTAAGTTGGTCATAACTTTCCTTTCAAGGAGTAAGTGTCTTTTAATTTCATGGCTGTGGTCACCATCTGCAGTGATTTTGGAGCCCAAAAAAAACAAAGTCAGCCACTGTTTCCCCATCTATTGCCATGAAGTGATGGGACCAGATGCCATGATCTTCATTTTCTGAATGTTGAGCTTTTAATCAACTTTTTCACTCTCCTCTTTCACTTTCATCAAGATGCTCTTTAATTCTTCACTTTCTGCCATAAGGGTGGTGTCATCTGCATATATAAGGTTATTGATATTTCTCCCAGCAATCTTGATTTCAGCTTTTGCTTCATCCAGCCCAATGTTTCTCATGATGTACTCTGTGTCTAAGTTAAATTAGCAGGGTGATAATATATAGCCTTGACATACTTCTTTACCTATTTGGAACCAGTCTGTTGTTCCATGTCCAGTTCTAACTGTTGCTTCCTGACCTGCATACAGGTTTCTCAGGAGCGAGGTCAGGTGGTCTGGTATTCCCATCTCTTTCAGAATTTTCCACAGTTTATTGTGATCCATACAGTCAAAAGCTTTGGCATAGTCAATAAAGCAGAAATAATGTTTTTCTGGAACTCTCTTACTTTTTCGATGATGCAGCAAATGTTGGCAATTTGGTCTCTGGTTCCTCTGTCTTTTCTAAAACCAACTTGAACATCTGGAAGTTCACAGTTTACGTATTGCTGAAGCCTGGCTTGGAGACTTTTGAGCATTATTTTACTAGTGTGTGCGATGGGTGTAATTGTGCAATAATTTGAGCATTACTTGGCTTTGCCTTTCTTTGGGAAAAGAAATTACAAATTACCTTGAAAAAGTTAGGGTCGTTGTAAATATGTTTTTTTTTTTTCAACTTATAAAATTTAATCAAAGTCATATTATGGGTAAATCCTTCAAGTTGCAATATTCTTCCCCCGCTCCCCCCCCCCACCAATAACATCTAAATGAAGAAGGTAAAGCAGTTTTAATTAGGGGAAAGAAATTGTCAATTTATACTTATATAAATAACAGCAAAAAATGAAAACTATGTTTTTATAGTAAGCTGTATCTTTGAATCATCTCATTATTTTTCTCCCTATAGACAGAAATTCCCAGGTGTTTGCTTAAACAAATATTAGGTGAAAGGAAAGGCAAATTCAGTTATTTCAGTTGCTTATTTCAGCAACTGAAATTAGCATGATGGAAATGTTCAGGAAGAGATATAATTAGAAACAACAGATGTGTTTTTATATATCGAGTTGCCATATTGTAATCACAGAAATAATCACAATGTCTAAGAAAGTCATATCTTTATCCATTGGTGTTGATGTGAAAACAACAATACAGTATAGACATTTCAGTAATTGAAGTCTTTTCTCCCAAATATGCTATTTTAAAAATATAGGTATTTTTTTTACAAAGTCACCTTGCTTCCCATCAGATTATATTCTTCAAGAACATTCTTCCCACCATCACATGTAACAAGAAATCTCACTGATGCTGCTCTTTACAAAATCATACTTCTTTCAGCCTGTTGAGTGGGGTATGAGTTAGGTAAGGGCACTACCTTTCTATTTGGTTAAGTTGAATAATAAATTATATTAAACACTTTTATAAAAAAATAGTACCTGATCAAGAATACAGAATCCCTGCCAGTGATAATAAAATTGCTAACAATTGTACAGATCATTTATACACTGATTAAGAATATATTCTACAGTGAATAATTCAACTGTTTGAGATAATAAGGAAACATAAGAACTAGAATACATAAGAATTAATGATTATGATACTTGAAATGTTGGAAGTTTATACCACAGTTTCCATTCATATTTCTAAATCAACATTTCCCACCTGAGATATTACAACTCTATCATCACATATATTTATATCTCAAATGGTTTCTACCTAAAGATAGATCGTTCTTCTAGTAACAACTAATATTCTAACAAAACAAATTGTCAACAAAATCAAGCAAGATTTGCCAGTGATAATAATGACAATGAGAGCTAAATGTTATTTCCTCTAAGCAGTGCAACAAAATACTAATTTTACCTTGAAGACTTCTAAAATACTTAAGAAATCCTCATCACTGTAATGTTTTATGGTGTATGCTTCCTACTGAGTTGATTAATAGATGCTAGATAATAAGATTTGTTCTAAAATGCTCTTAGGATAAAGGAATGAGCAGAATGCACTGTTAGGAAGATGACTTCATTCTGTCTTTTTGAACTATATTCAGAAGTTTATAACTTGTACATTTCTTCTTTTAATTATGTAATCTATTGTAGTCAACTTTCTGTCAATAAAAAGTCTTTTTGCTTGGCTTCTATTGTTGTCGTTCAGTCACTAAGCCGTGTCTGATTCTTTGCAACCCCATGGACTGCAGGACGTCAAGCTTACCTGTCCTTCACCATCTCCCAGAATTTGCTCAAACTCATGTCCATTGAGTCAGTGATGCCATTCAACCACTTTATCCTGTTATCCCCTTCTCCTGCTGCCTTCAATCTTTCCCAGCATCAGGTGTTTTCCTGAGGAGTCAGCTGACTCATAAGGATGAGTCAGCTTTTGCATCAGATGGCCAAAGTTTGGAGCTTCAACTTCAGCATCAGTCCTTCCATTGTATATTCAGGATTGATTTCTTTTAGGATTGACTGGATTGATCTCCTTGCTATCCAAGGGACTCTCAAGAATTTCTATTAGAAGTCTATATATTTACTCACAAGTTCAATATCCAGAGCTGCACTATAAGAAAAGTAACTTTCAATTTTCAAGACTAAAATTGTAATATTTTTATAAACTTTTGATTTTAGGACAGCTTCTGATTTGTAGAAAAGTTCAAAGATAGCACAAAAAGTTTCCATATTGTCCACACCCAGTTTACCCTCTTGTCAATACTCTTGCCAATACTTTATATTAGTATGAAACAATACGGATACATTATTATTAATTAAAGTCCATATGTTACTCAAATTTCCTTAGTTTTTTACTAAAATTATTTTTCTGTCTCAAGATCTTATGTAGGATATCACATTACATTTTGTTATCTTTTCTCCTTAGGCTCCTCTTAACCGTGAGAGTTTCTCAAACTTGCCCTATTTCTTATGACTTCAACAATTTCAAGAAGTATTGTTCAAACATTTTGTAGAATATGCCTCAACTAGTATTTTTCTTATTATTATACCTACTGTTATGGGTTTGTAAGGAAGACCATGGAGGTCAAATGTCATCTTTATTGCATCATATCAAAAGTTCATACTGTTAACATGACTTAACACTGTTCATGTTAAACTTAACAACCTGTATTGAGATAGAATTTGTCAGATTTCTCTATTATACAGTTACTATTTTTTTCTTCTTTTCTCTACTGTAGTCTTCAGAACATGGCCATTATGTGCAGCCTACCTTAAAAAAGTGGGAAGTTATACTCCACCTCCTGGAGGCTGGATTATGTACATAAATTATTTGAAGGCTTTTTGCCCAGATGTGCTTATTTTCCTCATTTACATATTCATCATTGATATTCATTTTATATTTTGGGTTATGCTCCAATACTATTGTGTGTGAATGTGCACATGTAGCTCAAATTGTTTTATATTTGGCAACTTGAAACTGTTTCATTTGGTACCTATGTCCCTTTGATATACCTCTACAATTGCTTTTTTTTTTTTTCAATCGTAACTTTTAGAACTAACTCAATTTCAGGCACTGTGAAATGCTTCAGGCTCATCTTGTACATGCCCTGCCCCAGTATTTGTTAAATCAACTATTTCCCCAAGTACCCTTAGTTTCTTACATTTGAAAATGGTATTAGAAACCAATATATTAACACTCAGTGTATTATTTGTTGCTCAGAAATTATTGCCTATAGATGCTCTCACCTGATTTAACAAGGAAATTTATATGCATATAGTAAAGTAAAGTAAATGTTGCTCAGTCGTGTCTGACTCTTTGCGACCCCATGGACTGTAGCCTACCAGGTTCCTCCATCCATGGGATTTTCCAGGCAAGAATACTGGAGTGGGTTGCCATTTCCTTCTCCAGAAGATCTTCCCAACCCAGGGATCAAACCCAGGTCTCCCGCGTTGTAGGCAGATGCTTTACCGTCTGAGCCACTAGTATTAACTCATATATAAGGTTTTCAGGTGGTGCAGTGGTAGAGAATCCATCTGCCAATGCAGAACACACAAGAGACATGGGTTCCCTCCCGGGGTTGGAAAGATCCCCTGAAGGAGGAAATGGCAACCCACTCCAGTATCCTTGACTGGAAAATTCCATGGACAGAGGACCTGATGGACTTCAGTGCATGGGGTCACGAAGAGTCAGATACAACCGAGCAACTGAGCACACACACACACATGTATGTATACATATCTGTAATTATTTCTCTATGTAACATCTGTTTATGCAAAGGTAAATATGACTTGATCCTATTGTCTCCAGCTGAGTCCTTTAAGGCATGAATCATTCTAGCCTCCTTCTCTTGCTGAATGTACCCTTCCACTTTAACAGTGAGAAATCCTACCATTTATTTTCATAATTGCTAAATTTTAGGATACATTTAGAGTGTTTTCAGAATTGTAAATTTGCACTCCCGTGTAAAAAAATAAGTTCATGTACTACTATATAGAGTTATGTATACTTCCCTTTGCTTTTAGTCTCACAGATTCCACTTACCTCCAAAGTTACATAGGTCAGCAGCTTTTCCTTCCAACCCCAATACATGGCTGTTTCTTCTATCTGTAAGACAGTTATCCCTGGTAGCTCAGCTGGTAAACAATCTGCCTGCAATGCAGGAGACCCTGATTCAATTCCTGGGTTAGGAAGATCCCCTGGAGAAGGGAATGGCTACCCACTCCAGTATTCTGACCTGGAGAATTCCATAGACAAGGGAGCCTGGCAGACTAGAGTCCATGAGGTCAGAGTTGGACATGACTTAGCAACTTTCACTTATATTCTTTTGCCATGGACAGTATTCCATCATAAGACTCATGCCATCTTCTTCTTCTTTTTTTAATGTACCATAATATTTTGGAGAAGAAAATAGCAACCACTCCAGTATTCTTGCCTGGGAAATCCTGTGGACTGAGGAGCCTGGTGGGCTGCAGTCCATGGGATTGCAAGTGTTGGACACGACTTACTGACTAAACCACCAACACCACCATAGGGATTATTCTGAACTAAGTTCTGTGAGTATGCATGAGTTAGTCCTGTCCAACTCTATGTACTGTATGTGACCCAATGTACTGTAGACCGGGAGGCTCCTCTGTCCATGGAATTCTCCAGGCAAGAATACTGGAATGGATTGCCATGCCCTTTTCCAGGGGATCCTCTCAACCCAAGGATTGAACCCCCACCTCCTACATCTCTTGCATTGACAGGGATTTTCTTTACCACTAGTGCCACCTGGGCAGGGACTTTATGGGGTATAGCCAATTAACAGTGTTGTGACAGTTTTAAGTGAACAGTCAAGGGACTCAGCCATATATATACATCTCCCCCAAACATATATATGTTTCTCCCCCAAATACCCCTCCTATTCAGACTACCACATAACACTGAGCAGACTTCAATGTGCTACACAATAGGTTCTTGTTGGTTATCGATTTTAAATATAGCAGTGTGTACATATCCATCTCAAATTCCCTAACTATCCCTCCCCCACAGCAATAAACTTATCTCTGCAGTTTTTCCTTTTCCAGAATGTCATACAAATGGAATCAAGCAGTCTAGAATTTTCACACTGACTCCTCTTACTTTACAATATGGATTTAAAATTCATTCATGTCTTTGCACAGCTTGGTAGTGCATTGTTTTTGTTTTTTTTTTTTTTTTAATTGAGAGTATTCCATTGGAAAGTTGTATTATAGTTTGTTTGCATATTCACCTGAGTGACATCTTGGTTCCTTTGTTTTGAGTGATTATGAATAAAGATGTTATAATTATCTGAATGCCAGTTTTTTTGTGTGTGGAAATTGTTTCATATAACTTGGATAAATACCTAGAAGTGCAATGGTTGGATTGTATAGTGGAGCTTGGTTTAGCATTTTTAAAAACTGTCAAGTTGTCTTCCAAAGTGAATGTTGTGAATTACCATCGATAATGAATGAGAGTAGTAATCTTCAGTAGTAATTGGTTTTATCCATTTACTGAATTTTAGACATTCTACTGAAAGATGACACATGAGCAAGAGCTAAAATTGAGAAAGATGAGAAGAGCTGCACTGAATTTCTATGTACTGCTGCTGCTAAGTCACTTCAGTTGTGTCCGACTCTGTGCGACCCCATAGATGGCAGCCCACCAGGCTTCCCCGTCCCTGGGATTCTCCAGGCATCAAAATTGGAGTGGGTTGCCATTTCCTTCTCCTTTTCTATGTACTACTCAATCTCATTATTTCTCTACTTCTAGATCATGTATGGGCACTGGGATTGGGTAAAAGGCTTGTGTTAACATTTTAAACTGTGTTCTTTTAAAGTGTCTTGAGTATTCTTTCCTTAAGGGAAATTGTCACTGTGGTTTTCTTCAGTGCAGGCTTCAGTCATTTACCTTGTTCAAATAGCCCCTCTATCTCCGTCAGAATTCTCTCATTAATTTCCTTAGAATCCCTGATCTCAGTCTCCAAAGCCCTTTACTTTTTTCCAGAAAAGTTTTGGGTTTTGATCTGCCATTGCACTTCCAAGTCATACCCAGAGGGTTTCTTTACAACCAAACAAGTCCAAGGGGATTCAGAGAAAGCTCTTTTAGAGATCTTGTGGTTAATCTTTTACTTAATAATTTTGTTTTGTTTCATTTCTACCGCATATGGAGTCACACACATTACCCTGTAGGGCACTTACATATCCACCCAAATCTGTGACAGGCTTGGACCATCCTAAGACTTCTCAGTCTAGGGTGAAAGGAATTCTTAAGTGAGAGTGGGAAGTGCAGAGACTGAAATGGCTTTCTGGGAAAAGAAAGGGGAAACTGTTTGATCCATAGAAGGTGGTAATAAAATTTAGAATTGGCCATATTTACAAATAATGACTGCTCATTTTGTTGTTGATTTAATTGCTAAGTCTTGTCTGACTCTTGCAAGCCCATGGACTGTAGCCCAAAAAATCCCCTTTCCATAGGATTTCCCAGGCAGGGATACTGGAGTGGGTTGCCATTTCCTTCTCCAGAGGATCTTCCTGACCCAGGTATTGAACCCTGGTTTCCTGCATTGCAGGCGGATTCTTTACCAACTGAGCCATCAGCGATGGTGCTCCTGATTATTACATTACAGCTTCTTCAGGGAGTATCTGTGGCTCTGAACTTTTAGGAGATAAGTGTGCTTTCAGAGGCAGCTACAATAAGAGAGTACAAAGATGTATAATGAGCCCCCACAGTACTCTTGCCTGGAAAAGCCCATGGATGGAAGAACCTGGTAGGCTGCAGTCCATGGGGTCGCTAAGAGTCAGACATGACTGAGCGACTTCACTTTCACTTTTCACTTTCATGTATTGGAGAAGGAAATGGCAACCCACTTCAGTGTTCTTGCCTGGAGAATCCCAGGGATGGGGGACCCTGGTGGCTGGCATCTATGAGGTCACACAGAGTCGGACACAACTGAAGTGACTTAGCAGCATAGTATCTTTGGTTCTGAAAAATCTCTTATGCCAGTTATGCCCACTCTCATTTCCTTTGAGATTTCCATGAATGAGATCCAGACCTTCTTTGCAGGGGGTTCCTATGATAACAAAGTTAGTTATAGTGTCAGTTTATTTATTGATAAAATGGTTAATCCTCAAGGACAGCACTGACTACCCTTTATCTTTAAGGTGTTGTACATAGTTTGAGTATTAACAGATTATATACTTTGTAAGTATATTTCTCTATTATTTTTTAAAATCATAAAATTCCAGATATTTGATAAATAGCGTTAATTTAAAATATATGCAAATATGATTTTTTCTCACTTTTATTTGCTCTTGGTAACACTTTGTCTGTGTCTTTTTATTCTTGATTAACACCCCCATCTTTTTTCTTCTCCTTGACCCAGCTTTGAATGTAAAAATACTCCCTATCTGTAGGATATATGATTATCTGTGACCATTTTAAAAGGAAGAAAAATCACATAACATTCTTTTTTCCTCAATAGTAATTCTTATTTAGTGATAAATGGACATGCTTATAAATGAAAAAATTTCAAATATGGCAAGTTCATGGAAACTTTGCTTTTCCTTTTCTAATCATTCAATTCTGTCATATTGTCACCACTAAAAATTTTCATCTTTAGAACTTAATTACCAAGGTCAATTTCTATCAATTCCTTTACTCTTTCACTATGAAAAAAAGAGCCATTTGAGTAGAAACCCTGATTAAAAATGAAGCAGTCATATAAATTGAACAGGTGACATTCTTTTCAAGACTTATATTTCATTTTTATTAGCAGAAATTGTGTTTCATATAATTAATAGGAAGTTTTTACTGGATTAAGAAGGAGAAACAAAGAGTTTTAATTATAATGCATAGAAGTGAATGTTTATATTTGGCAAGAATTAATAACTTCTAACTTCTAAATTTGTTTCAATACCAGTATCAATCACATATCCTAGACTAAATCAGAGTTTTTCTGAAATTTTGTGGAAATTCAGACTTGCAGGGTGACTTATTTTCTATCTTCCTAATCACTTATCCTTCATTCTTAATTAAAAATATTTTCTATCCATTCATAGTTATCTGAAAGTTGAATTACATATTCTGTTTTCTTTAAATGCTTGACAGATGTCATGTAAATTTTATGTAAGCTTCATTCTCATGTTGTTTAAAAAATTTATGTCTGTAAAAAGCCTGAAAGTAAAATTATTTATAACTTTACAGGTAAGTATTGAAGAAGATAATATATAAGTTGTTTTTACTTATTCATCTTAGAGTTTTTAAACTGAAGTGGTATTGGGGAAGACTCTTGAGAGTCCCTTGGACTGCAAGGAGATCCAACCAGTCCATTCTGAAGATGATCAGCCCTGAGATTTCTTTGAAAGGAATGATGCTAAAGCTGAAACTCCAGTACTTGGGCCACCTCATGGGAAGAGTTGATTCATTGGAGAAGACTCTAATGCTGGGAGGGATTGGGGGCAGGAGAAGGGGATGAGAGAGGATGAGATGGCTGGATGGCATCACTGACTAGATGGACATGAGTCTCAGTGAACTCTGGGAGTTGGTGATAGACAGGGAGGCCTGGCGTGCTGCGATTCATAGGGTCGCAAAGAGTCGGACACGACTGAGCGACTGATCTGATCTGATCTGATCTGATAATGACATAAACATTATATTAATTCCTGGTGTGCAATGTAATGATTTGACATTTGTATATACTGCAAAATTATCACTGCAATAACCCCAGTTAATATCCATCACCATACAGAGGTCAATAGAACATGACTCACTCTTACCCTTACTGTTGCATGAGGAGTAGACAAGTTTGGTCCTACGTCATACCTCTCTATTCCAGTCCATAATCTTCTCTCATGTTGCTTCCTTTGAGTGAAATGGTCTTACTGACCTGACTTTGCTGGGCCAAGTCCTATTCCTTTAAGTTGCTACTTATATAGTAATGGCCATATTATGGCCAATGAATGGAATAATGGCCATTCAAAGAGAACAACAGACTGGTTCCAAATAGGAAAAGGAGTATGTCAAGGATATATATTGCCAGCCTGTTTATTTAACTTATATGCAGGGTACATCATGAGAAATGCTGGGCTGGATGAAGCAAAAGATGGAATCAAGATTGCCGGCAGAAATATCAATAATCAATAATCAGATATGCAGATGACACCACCCTTATGGTAGAAAGTGAAGAAGAACTAAAGAGCCTCTTGATAAAAGTGAAAGAGGTGCGTCAAAGAGTTGGCTTAAAGCTCAGAATTCAGAAAACTAAGATCACGGCATCCGGTCCCATCACTTCATGACAGATAGATGGGGAAACAATGGAAACAGTGTCAGACTTTATTTTGGGGGGCTCCAAAATCACTGCAGATGGTGATTGCAGTCATGAAATTAAAAGACACTTACTTTTTGGAAGAAAAGTTATGACCAACATAGCTGCTGCTGCTGCTGCTAAGTCACTTCAGTTGTGTCCGACTCTGTGCGACTCCATGGACTATAGCCCACCAGGCTCCCCTGTCCCTGGAATTCTCCAGGCAAGAACATAGACAGCATATTAAAAAGCAAAGACATTGTTTTACCAACAAAGATCCATCCAGTCAAGGCAATGTTTTTTCCAGTAGTCAGGTATGGACGTGAGAGTTGGACTGTAAAGAAAGCTGAGTGCTGAAGAATTGATGCTTTTGAACTATGGTGTTGGAGAAGACCCTTGAGAGTCCTTTGGACTGCAGGAGATCCAACCAGTCCATGCTAAAGGAAATCAATCCTGAATATTCATTGGAAGGACTGATGTTGAAGCTTAAGCTCCAATACTTTGGCCACCTGATGTGAATAACTCACTCATTTCAAAGGACCCTGATGCTGGGAAGGATTGAGGGCAGGCAGAGAAAGGGAAAACAGAGGATGAGATGGTTGGAGGGCATCACCGACTCAGTAGACATGAGTTTGGGTAGACTCTGGGAATTGGTGATGGACAGGGAGGCCTGGTGTGCTGCAGTCCATGAGGTTGCAAAGAGTCAGACACGACTGAGCAGCTAAACTGAACTGAACTGAAAGATGCCTAAATCCTAACCCTTAAACCCGTGACTATTAGATTACATGGTCAATGAGAACTAAAGTTGCAGATCGATATAAATTTGATAATCAGCTGATCTTGATATAGATAGACAATCCCAGATTATTTAGATATGTTCAATGGAATTTCATTCGCTTGTGGCTATGAGCTCAGAGTAGGAGCGCCTCGCCTTTCCCCGCGACCGGCGCACTGGGAGCACCTAACCTTTCCCCGCGACCGGCGCACTAGGAGCGCCTCGCCTTTCCCCGCGACTGGCGCATTGGGAGCGCCTCGCTTTTCCCCGCGACCGGCGCAATGGGAGCGCCTCGCCTTTCCCCGCAACCGGCGCACTGGGAGCGCCCCGCCCGCTGCGCGGCGCACTGGGAGCGCGGCCAAGAGAAGCTACCCCACGACCGAGGTCTGGAAGGGTGGCGGTGAGGAGATACCCCTCCTCCAAGGTCAGGAAGGGCAGCGGTGAGGAGAGACCCCTCGTCCAAGGTAAGGTGCGATGGCTGTGCTTTGCTGGAGCAGCCGGGAAGAGATGCCCCACGCCTGAGGTAAGAGAAACCCAAGTAGAACGGTAGGTCTTGCAAGAGGGCATGAGAGGACAAATACACTGAAACCATACTCACAGAAAACTAGTCAATCTAATCACACCAGGACCACAGCCTTGTCTAACTCAGTGAAATTAGGCCATGCCCCTGGGGCAACCCAGGATGGGCGGGTCATGGTGGAGAGATCTGACAGGGTATGGTCCGCTGGAGAAGGGAATGGCAAACCACTTCAGTATTCTTGCCTTGAGAACCCCATGAACAGTAAGAAAAGGCAAAATGATAGGATACTGAAAGAGAAACTCCCCAGGTCAGCAGGGGCCCAATATGCTACTGGAGATCAGTGGAGAAATAACTCCAGAAAGAATGAAGGGATGGAGCCAAAACAAAAAGAATACCCAGCTGTGGATGTGTCTGTTGATAGACGCAAGGTCCGATGCTGTAAAGAGCAATATTGCATAGGAACCTGGAATGTCAGGTCCATGAATCAAGGCAAACTGGAAGTGGTCAAACAAGAGATGGCAAGAGTGAATGTTGACATTCTAGGAATTAGCGAACTAAAATGGACTGGAATGGGTGAATTTAACTCAGATGACCATTATATCTACTACTTCGGGCAGGAATCCCTCAGAAGAAATGGAGTGGTCATCATGGTCAACAAGAGTCCGAAATGCAGTACTTGGATGCAATCTCAAAAATGACGGAATGATCTCTGTTCGTTTCCAAGGCAAACCATTCAATGTCACAGTAATCCAAGTCTATGCCCCAACCAGTAATGCTGAAGAAGCTGAAGTTGAATGGTTCTATGAAGACCTACAAGACCTTTTAGAAATAACACCCAAAAAAGATGTCCTTTTCATTATAGGGGACTGGAATGCAAAAGTAGGAAGTCAAGAAACACCTGGAGTAACAGGCAAATTTGGCCTTGGAATACGGAATGAAGCAGGGCAAAGACTAACAGAGTTTTGCCAAGAAAATGCACTGGTCATAGCAAATACCCTCTTCCAACAACACAAGAGAAGACTCTATACATGGACATCACCAGATGGTCAACACCGAAATCAGATCAATTATATGTTTTGCAGCCAAAGATGGAGAAGTTCTATACAGTCAGCAAAAACAAGACCAGGAGCTGACTGTGGCTCAGACCATGAACTCCTTATTGCCAAATTCAGACTTAAATTGAAGAAAGTAGGAAAAACCACTAGACCATTCAGGTATGACCTAAATCAAATCCCTTATGATTATACAGTGGAAGTGAGAAATAGATTTAAGGGCCTAGATCTGATAGATAGAGTGCCTGATGAACTATGGAATGAGGTTCGTGACATTGTACAGGAGACAGGGATCAAGACCATCCTCATGGAAAAGAAATGCAAAAAAAGCAAAATGGCTGTCTGGGGAGGCCTTGCAAATAGCTATGAAAAGAAGAGAAGTGAAAAGCAAAGGAGAAAAGGAAAGATATAAACATCTGAATGCAGAGTTCCAAAGAATAGCAAGAAGAGATAAGAAAGCCTTCTTCAGCGATCAATGCAAAGAAATAGAGGAAAACAACAGAATGGGAAAGACTAGGGATCTCTTCAAGAAAATCAGAGATACCAAAGGAACATTTCATGCAAAGATGGGCTCGATAAAGGACAGAAATGGCATGGACCTAACAGAAGCAGAAGATATTAAGAAGAGGTGGCAAGAATACACAGAAGAACTGTACAAAAAAGAGCTTCACGACCCAGATAATCATGATGGTGTGATCACTGACCTAGAGCCAGACATCCTGGAATGTGAAGTCAAGTGGGCCTTAGAAAGCATCACTACGAACAAAGTTAGTGGAGGTGATGGAATTCCAGTGGAGCTATTTCAAATCCTGAAAGAGGAGGCTGTGAAAGTGCTGCACACAATATGCCAGCAAATCTGAAAAACTCAGCAGTGGCCACAAGATTGGAAAAGGTCAGTTTTCATTCTAATCCCAAAGAAAGGCAGTGCCAAGGAGTGCTCAAACTACCACACAATTGAACTCATCTCACACGCGAGTAAAGCAATGCTCAAAATTCTCCAAGCCAGGCTTCAGCAATATGTGAACCGTGAACTTCCTGATGTTCAAGCTGGATTTAGAAAAGGCAGAGGAACCAGAGATCAAATTGCCAACATCCGCTGGATCATGGAAAAAGCAGGAGAGTTCCAGTAAAACATCTATTTCTGCTTTATTGACTATGCCAAAGCCTTTGACTGTGTAGATCACAATAAACTGTGGAAAATTCTGAAACAGATGGGAATACCAGACCACCTGATCTGCCTCTTGAGAAATCTGTATGCAGGTCAGGAAGCAACAGTTAGAACTGGTCATGGAACAACAGACTGGTTCCAAATAGGAAAAGGAGTACGTCAAGGCTGTATATTGTCACCATGTTTGTTTAACTTATATGCAGAGTACATCATGAGAAATGCTGGACTGGAAGAAACACAAGTTGGAATCAAGATTGCTGGGAGAAATATCAATAACCTCAGATATGCGGATGACACCACCCTTATAGCAGAAAGTGAAGAGGAACTAAAAAGCCTCTTGATGAAAGTGAAAGTGGAGAGTGAAAATGTTGGCTTAAAGCTCAACATTCAGAGAACGAAAATCATGGCATCTGGTCCCATCACTACATGGAAAATAGATGGAGAAACAGTGGAAACAGTGTCAGACTTTCTTTTTCTGGGGTCCAAAATCACTGCAGATGGTGACCACAGCCATGAAATTAAAAGACGCTTACTCCTTGGAAGGAAAGTTATGACCAACCTAGATAGCATATTCAAAAGCAGAGACATTACTTTACCAACAAAGGTTCGCCAAGTCAAGGCTATGGTTTTTCCTGTGGTCATGTATGGATGTGAGAGCTGGACTGTGAAGAAGGCTGAGCACCGAAGAATTGATGCTTTTGAACTGTGGTGTTGGAGAAGACTCTTGAGAGTCCCTTGGCCTGCAAGGAGATCCAACCAGTCCATTCTGAAGGAGATCAACCCTGGGCTTTCTTTGGAAGGAATGATGCTAAAGCTGAAACTCCAGTATTTTGGCCACCTCATGCGAAGAGTTGACTCATTGGAGAAGACTGTGATGCTGGGAGGGATTGGGGGCAGGAGGAGAAGGGGACGACAGAGGATGAGATGGCTGGATGACATCACTGACTCGATGAATATGAGTCTGAGTGACCTCTGGGAGTTGGTAATGGATAGGGAGACCTGGCGTGCTGCAGTTCATGGGGTCGCAAAGAGTCGGACACGACTGAGCCACTGATCTGATCTGATCTGAATGGAATTTCATGGCATTTAAAAATATGGAAGGGAGGCAGAAGAGAGCAAACCACAGTGATGGCAATATGAAAACAGTGTAAGAATCATAGTTTCTGCCTTTGAATATAGAGGAAGGAGACCACAAACAAAGGAATGTGGGTGATTTCTAGAGACTAAAAAAGGAAACAAACTGCCCCAAGATGAAGTGCAATCCTGAAAATCTTGACTTTAGCCCAGTGAGATCCATATTGGACTTCTGATTTCCAGAACTGTAAGATGATAAATTTGTGCTATCTCAAACTACTGAGTTCATGGCAATAGTAATCTAGTATAATAGCAAAAATGGTCTTTAATGGAACTTCCTTAAATATTTCTGCATATCTAGAATAGTTCCCTTTGTTCTACTTCATAATAGTTTTCTTAAATTTAATGAAATAAATATCCTTTAGTTAATGTTTGTTACCTGTTTGAGAATGTGAGCTCAATGAAGACAGGGATTATGTACATTGTATCCTAGGAATATTCTCAGTGCTTAACATAGGACTTGCATCAATCAGTGCTTCCTTGAGAGAGAGAGAGAGTGTGTGTGTGCATACATGTACCCATTTGTGTTCAACTCTTCATGACCCTATGGGCTATAGCCTGGAAGGCTCCCCTGCCCATGGGGTCTCCCAGGCAAGAATACTGGAGTGAGTTGCCATTTCCTCCTCCAGGGGATCTTCTGGACCCAGGGATCAATCTGCACTGAAGGAAGATTCTTTGCTTCTTGAGCATCAGAGAAGTCCCAATAAGTGCTTGATAAATACTTACTAGATAGAATTTTTCAATTTTAAATAAGAAATTAACTAAGATTTGTCCATCTATGATTATCAAGGACCAATCTAAGGAAAACTAATTTTAATTTTTTTTAATGTGGACAATGTTTGAAGTCTTTTTTTATAAGATTTTTTTATTTTATTTTTTAACTTTACAACATTGTATTGGTTTTGCCATGTATCAAAATGAATCCGCCACAGGTATACATGTGTTCCCCATCTTGAACCCTCCTCCCTCCTCCCTCCCCATACCATCCCTCTGGGTCGTCCCAGTGCACCATCCCCAGGCATCCAGTATTGTGCATCTAACCTGGACTGGCAACTCGTTTCATATATGATATTAAACATGTTTCAATGCCACTCTCCCAAATCATCCCACCCTCTCTCTCTCCCACAGAGTCCAAAAGACTGTTCTATACATCAGTGTCTCTTTTGCTGTCTCGTATACAGGATTATTGTTACCATCTTTCTAAATTCCATATATATGCATTAGTATACTGTATTGGTGTTTTTCTTTCTGGCTTGCTTCATTCTGTATAATAGGCTCCAGTTTCATCCACCTCATTAGAACTCATTCAAATTTATTCTTTTTAATGGATGAGTAATACTCCGTTGTGTATATGTACCACAGCTTTCTTATCCATTTGAATGAGTTACAACTTTGTTTCTGTTTTGTGTTTTAGTTTTTTGGCTCCAAGACATGTGGGATGTTATCTCCCCAACCAGGGTTGAGTCCACATCCCCTGAATTAGAAGATGAAGTCAGAACCACTGGACCCTTGGGGAAGTTCCAGGCCCCTGATTTATTTATGCAAATATTTTAAGAAAGGGATCTCAGGAGAATAAACATACTTTACCCAGGGGAGAACTTAACTAGTGCTAAAATGTCCTCCCTGTCTTCTGTATTTTGAAGGCAGAGTATTCTCTTTCAATCTGAATCTTAATCTACAGGACTATTTACATATGGTCATAAAAATAGATGGGGCCCTAATCCAGAAGAACTGGAACCTGATAGAACAGAATCTAATCCAGTAGCAGAGCAAGAGATGTCTGAGATCTCTCTTACCATGTGTGCACAGAAGAAAGACCATCTGAGGACAAGAGGGTGGCAATCCACAAGACATCATGAGGTCTCACTAGAAACCTATTTTGATGGCACCTCAATCTTTCTGCCCACAGAACTATGATCAATTTGTGCTTTCAAGCTACTCAAAAAAAAAAAAAAAGGGAAATATCAAGATATTCTTAATATAAATACAGACATTTATTTAAGAATTATCTGGTATAAATTATCTGATATAAAAATTAAAACCCAATAATTTTAAAATGTATAATATTTTCTACATCAGTGCTGCTTTAATGATAGTTCTATGTTCAAGGACTGAAAAGTAATACAAAATAAGAAAAAAGAAAAACTTCTTTCTTTACTAACACTTGAAAGTGAAAAGGAATTAGTTCTCGGGATGATTGGAAATACTGTCAGGTCACAGAGGGATACTTGGGAAGTATCCAGGCATTTTTAAAAAAGACATTATCAAATACCATAAATAATGTTTCCATGAAGCCCTGTCATAGTTCACACTGCCAATGCACTGGCATTTCTTGTGAAGAATTGGTTCCAAAGTTTCTCAGCATAACCAAATTCCTAGGAAGTATAAGTAAATATCCAAGAGAAGTGGCTGTTGGTGTTGGCAGATTTACTGGGACATCAACCAAATCAATTCAGCAAAGAAGGCTTAAACTTACTTACAGAAAGTAATCTTTGCATCTGTTTTTTAGAAAGCTCTATTCTGTTATTTTTGCTTATTGAAATTATTGTCAGTCTGTAGATTTCAGTAAATTATTTGGGTTGATTTCAAATAGAGCTTTTATTTATTAGTATCACCTATATTACAGTGACCTCTGCATGTGTGCATGCGTGCAGTTGCTTCAGTCCTGTACAACTCTTTGCAACCCTATGGATTGTAGCCTCCAAGGCTTTTCTGTCCATTGGATTCTCCAGGCAAGAATAATGGAGTGGGTTGCTGTGCCCTCCTCCAAGAAATATGCCCAATGCCGAATGAAACACATGTCTCTTACCTCTACGGCATTGGCAGGCGGGTTCTTTACCACTAGCACCACATGGGAAGCCCATAATGATCTCTAGCTAAAGTCAATTTACCAAAACCTATTATCTTTTATGTGAGAAAAGGCAGAAATATTAATTGCAGAATTCATACCATTTTATTCTACTTGAAACTCTCATTAGGCATTTAAAAAAATGACTTGTTACTCAAAAGTAAGATATCTTATTTGTTAATGAAGCCAGATATTAAGAGGATACCAAGAAAGTATGTTTTAATACTCTGAATTAATTAAATGAATAAATATGGCTAGGCATTTATTATGGATCATGTGTTCTACTGAAGTCTTAGTGGAACTGATGGTCAAATAAATTTGTGTGATATAGTAGAAACCATGATAAATGAATACAAATATATATAGTTCCTTAAGACACAGAAGAGAAATAATTCCCTAAGGAGAGAAGCATCTTAAAGAAGAAGAATTGAGCTAAGTCTTAAAAAATAGGTAGAAAAATGGCTGTCTTGTCTTTGATTTGAACACACCAGAAAAAGTGCTTTATTTACTTGTAGTGTTAATTACAAAACAAATATAAGATCCAATGGTCTAAAGATTTTTTACTAGCAAAACACCTCTACTGTATATATAGAATATACACATTGTACTGTGTTACTATAGTGCTTGCAAATGACATGGAAGAGAATATGGACCCCACATGTAGGGTCTTCCTTGGGCCTTGATCAAAGGTTAGGTAGTTGAGTGGAGAACTTCCTGTATCAGAGGGACAAGCTATGGGTACAGACAGCCTTCTGCATCATCATGAACCACCAATGTTGTAAGGAGATGATGGCCAAAGAGTCGTCCCACTGGGCCTGCTGCCCTAACTACAGCAGGGCTGAGAGGGCTTCCCAAAGGACGGAGTCTCCCATCCTCAGGCCCAGCCTCCCATCAAACCCATTGTTCCGTCTGTGGAGTGTACCCTCACAACAGCTACTGAGGCCATAACACTTGCCCCTTGCCCACTTCATCCAAGAGCCCATCCCTAAACCCTCTCTCCAAGCTAATCTCTTAGGGACTGCAGATCCCTGGAGTGGGGGCTTCTTCATCATCCTGTCCCCCACCCCAGCTGCAACTGAAGCCAGGCACCTACACCCTTCACCTTCCTCCAAAGTGTCCCAATGTTCTGAAGAAACTCACAGAGTGAGTGCTGACCCAATGCTCTGTTGACTCTACTCTCTCTCCCTCCAACTACCCCTGCAATCTTATTGGCCTCAGGCTGGCAGTGCTGTCCATGGCTCTACCCCCTCCTCTAGAAGCAACTTATACTCAACTCTGACCCTGGTGCCCTCTAATAAGCTCGTGTCTACAAGACACCAATTGTGAAAAAAACTATATACACATGTAAATTACTATATATGATTTTACACAGATATAAGAAATAAGTATTATATTTTAAAGTAAGAAAAGTTTCTACTAAAATGCACATGGCTTATAATAAGATTAAGGTTCTCATTAAGGTTAGAATGTAGAAATTAAATTTATAAGAAACCAGCACTCTCATCATGAACAAAATGAACAAGTCATGTAAGTATAAAATCTTTACAGAGTTTTGTTGTTGTTGTTGTTTTGTTTTGGTGGTGGCACTTTTTGTTTATTTGTTTTGCTTTGCTTTGTTTTCTTACCATACTAAGAAAACTTGTGGCAGGAAGTCTTTCAGATGTTCACTAATGATCCCCTGGTTCTTGGCATTCTCTGAATGTGAAATATTGGCCCTTTGAAGGTTGTGCATGGGTCAAGGAAGATAATAAAAATCCCTTTAGTCATTTCAGATTTTCATTGACTGCATTGCAACAGCATTCCAAGTCTGCATACCAGGTAGAGGGATAGTTCCAGTGTCCCAAAATCTAGGGAAAGGGCAGAAGAAATTCAACCAAATGATCAGAAGAAAACATCCCCAGAGAAAAAAGGCTGGCAGCCAGGAGCAAAGTGAGACCACTCATAATTGGGAAAACTAGAGGTAGTTTAGAAAAATACAAAGGGATGGCTAACATCTCTATTAATCTTAGAGTTAAAGCCTTGAAAAAAGAAAGTCTACACTGAACTCTAAAATATCTGATGATAATTATGAGCTGTCTAACTAAATTTATAGCCAAGCCAATGCATAGGTCAATTACAGAACACTCAATCACCACCCTCACACACACACTAATGGTCTTGTAGAAGGTAGGTTTGCCCTTTTCTGGAGGTAAGTATTATTTACTTTAGTCGATGGGCTTCCCTGGTGGCGTAGTAGTAAAGAATCCACCTGCAATGCAGTAGGCCCAGTTTAATCCCTAGGTTGAGAAGATCCCCTGGAGGAGGGTATGGAAACCCACTTCAGTATTCTTGCTTGGAGAATCCCATGGATGAAGGAGCCTTGCAGGCTAAAGTTCATGGGGTCTTAAAGATTTGGACACTCCTGATGAAAGTGAAAGAGGAGAGTGAAAAAGTAGGCTTAAAGCTCAACATTCAGAAAACGAAGATCTGGGCATCTGGTCCCATCACTTCATAGGAAATAGATGGGGAAACAGTGTCAGACTTTATTTTTCTGGGCTCCAAAATCACTGCAGATGGCGATTGCAGCCATGAAATTAAAAGACGCTTACTCCTTGGAAGGAAAGTTATGACCAACCTGGATAGCATATTAAAAAACAGAGACATTACTTTGACAACGAAAGTCCATTTAGTTAAGGCTATGGTTTTCCAGTAGTCATGTATGGATGTAAGAGCTGGACTGTGAAGAAAGCTAAGTGCCAAAGAATTGATGCTTTTGAACTGTGGTGTTGGAGAAGACTCTTGAGCGTCCCTTGGACTGCAAGGAGATCCAACCAGTCTATTCTGAAGCAGATCAGTCCTGGGTGTTCTTTCAGATCAAATCAGATCAGATCAGTTGCTCAGTCGTGTCCGATTCTTTGTGACCCCATGAATCGCAGCACGCCA
Organism: Tragelaphus eurycerus; assembly: GCA_935064755.1. Classification (NCBI taxonomy): domain Eukaryota; kingdom Metazoa; phylum Chordata; class Mammalia; order Artiodactyla; family Bovidae; genus Tragelaphus; species Tragelaphus eurycerus. The sequence continues at coordinate 12,010,007 of CAKXYN010000004.1, forward strand.
GGCCTCCCTGTCCATCACCAACTCCCAGAGTTCACTGACATTCACATCCATTGAATCAGTGATGCCATCCAGCCATCTCATCCTCTGTAATCCCCTTCTCCTCTTGCCCCCATCCCTCCCAGCATCAGAGTCTTCTCCAATGAGTCAACTCTTTGCATGAGGTGGCCAAAATACTGGAGTTTCAGCTTTAGCATCATTCCTTCCAAAGAACACCCAGGGCTGATCTTCAAAATGGACTGGTTGGATCTCCATGCAGTCCAAGGGACGCTCAAGAGTCTTCTCCAACACCACAGTTCAAAAGCATCAATTCTTCGGCGCTAAGCCTTCTTCACAGTCCAGCTCTCACATCCATATATGACCACAGGAAAACCCATAGCCTTGACTAAATGGACCTTTGTTGGCAAAGTAATGTCTCTGCTTTTGAATATGCTATTGAGTATGGTCATAACTTTCCTTCCAAGGAGTAAGCGTCTTTTAATTTCATCGCTGCAGTCACCATCTGCAGTAATTTTGGAGCCCATAAAAATAAAGTCTGACACTGTTTCCAATGTTTCCCCATCTATTTCCCATGAAGTGATGGGACCAGATGTCATGATCTTCGTTTTCTGAATGTTGAGCTTTAAGCCAACTTTTTCACTCTCCACTTTCACTTTCATCAAGAGGCTTTTTAGTTCCTCGTCACTTTCTGCCATAAGGGTGGTGTCATCTGCATATCTGAGGTTATTGATATTTCTCCCGGCAATCTTAATTCCAACTTGTGTTTCTTCCAGTCCAGCGTTTCTCATGATGTACTCTGCATATAAGTTAAATAAACAGGGTGACAATATACAGCCTTGACAAACTCCTTTTCCTATTTGGAACCAGTCTGTTGTTCCATGTTCAGTTCTAACTGTTGCTTCCTGACCTGCATACAGATTTCTCAATAGGCAGATCAGGTAGTCTGGTATTCCCATCTCTTTCAGAATTTTCCACAGTTTACTGTGATCCACAGAGTCAAAAGCTTTGGCATAGTCAATAAAGCAGATAGATGCTTTTCTGGAACTCTCTTCCTTTTTCGATGATCCAGCGGATGTTGGCAATTTGATCTCTGGTTCCTCTGCCTTTTCTAAAACAAGCTTGAACATCAGGAAGTTCACGATTCACATATTGCTGAAGCCTGGCTTGGAGAATTTTGAGCATTACTTTACTAGTCTGTGAGATGAGTGTAATTGTGCGGTATTGGAGCATTCTTTGGCATTGCGTTTCTTTGGGATTAGAATGAAAACTGACCTTTTCCAGACCTGTGGCCACTACTGAGCTTGCCCAATTTGATGGCATATTAAGTGCAGCACTTTCACAGCATCATCTTTCAGGATTTGGAATAGCTCAACTGGAATTCCATAACCTCCACTAGCTTTGTTCATAGTGATGCTTTCTAAGGCCCACTTGACTTCACATTCCAGGATGTCTGGCTCTAGGTCAGTGATCACACCATCGTGATTATCTAGGTCTTGAAGATCTTTTTTGTACAGTTCTTCTGTGTATTCTTGCCACCTCTTCTTAATATCTTCTGCTTCTGTTAGGTCCATACCATTTCTGTCCTTTATCGAGCCCATCTTTGCATGAAATGTTCCTTTGCTGCTAAGTCGCTTCAGTCACGTCTGACTCTGTGCGACCCCAGAGATGGCAGCCATCAGGCTCCACCATTCCTGGGATTCTCCAGGCAAGAAAGCTGGAATGGGTTGCCATTTCCTTCTCCAATGCATGAAAGTGAAAAGTGAAAGTGAAGTTGCTCAGTCGCCAACTCCTAGCGACCCCATGGACTGCAGCCTACCAGGCTCCTCTGTCCATGGGATTTTCCAGGCAAGAGTACTGGAGTGGGGTGCCAAGGCCTTCTCCGAAATGTTCCTTTGGTATCTCTGATTTTCTTGAAGAGATCTCTAGTCTTTCCCATTCTGTTGTTTTCCTCTATTTCTTTGCACTGATCACTGAAGAAGGCTTTCTTATCTCTTCTTGCTATCCTTTGGAACTCTGCATTCAGATGTTTATATTTTTCCTTTTCTCCTTTGCTTTTCACTTCTCTTCTTTTCACAGCTATTTGTAAGGCCTCTCCAGACAGCCATATTGCTTTTTTGCATTTCTTTTCCATGGGGATTGTCTTGGTTCCTGTCATGAACCTCATTCCATAGTTCATCAGGCACTCTATCTATCAGATCTAGGCCCTTAAATCTATTTCTCACTTCCACTATATAATCCTAAGGGATTTGATTTAGGTCATACCTGAATGGTCTAGTGGTTTTCCCTACTTTCTTCAATTTCAGTCTGAATTTGGCAATGAGGAGTTCATGGTCTGAGCCACAGTCAGCTCCTGGTCTTGTTTTTGCTGACTGTATAGAGCTTCTTCATCTTTGGCTGCAAAGAATATAATCGATCTGATTTCGGTGTTGACCATCTGGTGATGTCCATGTGTAGAGTCTTCTCGTGTTGTTGGAAGAGGGTGTTTGTTATGACCAGTGCATTTTCTTGGCAAAACTCTATTAGTCTTTGCCCTGCTTCATTCCGTATTCCAAGGCCAAATTTACCTGTTACTCCAGGTGTTTCTTGAATTCCTACTTTTGCATTCCAGTCCCCTATAATGAAAAGGACATCTTTTTTGGGTGTTAGTTCTAAAAGGTCTTGTAGATCTTCATAGAACCGTTCAACTTCAGCTTCTTCAGCATTACTGGTTAGGGCATAGACTTGGATTACTGTTTCTTTGGAAGGATGCTAAAGCTGAAACTCCAGTACGTGGCCACCCTATAAGAAGAGCTGACTCATTGGAAAAGACTCTGATGCTGGGAGGGATTGGGGGCAGGAGAAGGGGATGACAGAGGATGAGATGGCTGGATGGCATCACTGACACGATGGACGTGAGTCTGAGTGAACTCCTGGAGTTGATGACGGACAGAGAGGCCTGACGTGCTGCAATTTATGGGGTCGCAAAGAGTCGAACTGGACTGAGTGACTGCACTGAAATGAACTGAAGTGACTAAGCAACGCACGCACCCACTTCAGTTGATGCTTTATTTTTACATACAGTGAATGTCATACAACCAAAAATTATAATCTATTATCAATAATATATACAACAAGCAAAGCACATCATTCAGATATCTAATACTTCAGTGAAAGTGTTAGTAGCTCAGTCGTGCCCAACTCTTTGTAACCCCATGGACTGTAGCCTCTGTCACTGGAATTCTTGAGGCAAGAATACTGGAGTGGGTACCCATTTATTCCCTTTTCTAGAGGATCTTCCTGACCCAGGGATGGAACCCAGGTCTCCTACATTGCAGGCAAATTCTTTACCCTGTGAGCCAATAGAAAAGCCCAATAATTCAGTATTCTCTTTCAAATACAGATAAGTGTTATACCTATGGCTTTGAATAAATAAAGTCATACATATTTGGTATATTGAAATTCTCTCTGTTAATATAAAAGTACATTAATTATTACAACATTAAAAAATGTAGTATTTTTGACTTCCGGTTAAGATGGCGGAGGATTAGGACGGGGAATACACTTTCTCCTCCACAAATTCATCAAAGGGACATCTGGGCGCAGAGTAAATTCCACAAACAGCTTCGGAGTGCTGGCGGAGGACGTCGGACACCCAGAAAAGCAACTCACTGCCTTCTAAAGGAGGTAGGAAAGAATATAGAAGCCAGAGAGAGACAAAGAGGGAGGGGCGGACCTCTGTCCGGGGAAGAGAGTCTTAAAAAGAGAAGTTTCCAAACACCAGGAAACACTCTCCCTGCGGAAACTGCGCCGAACCTGGGAAACACGGAGACTATCATAACAGGGAGGAGAACAGTTGAGCAATTAGAACCCACAGACTGCGGGCCCTGCGGTAACTTCCGCAGCGGAGAAGCACCGCTGCAAACGCCCGCATCTGCCATTGGGGAGCCGGGGCTGGGCAGGGAGACGCCTTGGCCATTCCCACGCGGCACGCTCCCCTGCCGGCGCTCCCCCGAGGGACGCTCCCCCGCGGGACTCTCCCCCACTGGACGCTCCCCCCGCCGGCCACTCCCGCGCAGGCGTGCCCCCACCCGCTGTGCCGGCGGCTCCCACGAGGGCCACCCCATCCCCTCCCCCACCCGCCCGCCCGCCATTCCCGTCGCCGACCCCGCCCCCTCTGCGGGCCTCAGTGCAGACTTTGTTCGCCTGATTGTCTGGAGTGCTGCCTAACTGGAGCAGTTTGGGCCGGCAATCCAGATTGTGCAGCGCTGACCACACGAGTGGCCGGCCTTGGCCCAGAACACCGCCGAACCGTGCACAGAACAAAGGACTATACAGACCAACTACAGAGAAAGGGGCCTATAGATCTTGAGAAATTTAAGCCGGAACAAGGAACTAGCCGAAAATGAACTGAACCCACAACAATAATAGAGAAACTCTTATATATATTGTTACTATTTTTACCATCATTATTTCCTTTTTTTTTTCTTTTCTTTTTTTAATATATATATATTTTTTAAATTTGTATTATTTGTTAATTGGAAAAAGGAAAACAAAAATTTTTTTTTCCTTTTAATTTTTTTTGTTGTTGTTGTTTGTTTTGTTTTGTTTCTTTTATTTTTATTTTTTTTTTATCCTCTAGTACTTCTTTAATCTCCACGTTTAGATATAACTTTTGCGACCCTGGTTTTTTTTTTTTTTTTTTTTTTTTCCTTTTTGTCCTTTGCTTTTTTCCTTTCCTTTTTTCTTTTCTTTACTGATTACTGACTAGATCTGTCTCTCTCCTTCACACTCCCTCCTTTTATCCTCCTGACCACCTCTGTCTCCTTCCTCCCTTTTTCCTTCTCTGTATAATTCCGTGAACATCTCTGAGCGGTCCAGTTGTGGAATGCATTATAGAAGAAGAAGTTTTTGAGACTACTGTAAAAATAAGACCAATAACTGGAACCAGGAGGCTTAAGTCCATACCCTGATCCCACGAAACATTAATTGACAGGAGCTCATTAAAAGCCTCCATACCTACTCTGAAACCAAGCATCACACAAAGACCAGCAAGTTCCACAACAAGACATACCAAGCAAATTCTCCAGAAAAACAAGAACACAGCCTGAGCTCCAATACACAGGCTACACAAAGCGACCCCAAAATCATAGACATCTCATAATTCACTACTAGACACTCCACTGCACCCCAGAGAAAAGAAATCCAGCTCCACCCACCAGAACACCGATACAAGCTTCCATAAACAAGAAACCTTGACAAGCCACCGGTACAAACCCACATATAGTGCAGAAACGCCACAATAAAGAGAACTCCACAGACTACCAGAATACAGTAAAGACGCCCCAAACTTAGCAATTTAAACAAGATGAAAAGACAGAAGAATTCCCAGCAGGTAAAGGAACAGTATAATTGCCCACCAAACCAAACAAAAGAGGAAGAAATAGCGAACCTACCTGATAAAGAATTCCGAATAATGATAGTGAAATTAATCCAAAATCTGGAAAGCAAAATGGAATCATGGATAAGTAGCCTGGAGAAAAGCATTGAGAAGATGCAAGAAAGATTTAACAAGGACCTAGAAGAAATAAAAACGAGTCAATATATAATGAATAATGCAATAAATGAGATCCAAAACACTCTGGAGGCAACAAATAGTAGAATAACAGAGGCAGAAGATAGAATTAGCGAATTAGAAGATAGAATGGCAGAATTAAAGGAATCAGAGGAGAAAAAAGAAAAACGAATTAAAAGGAATGAGGACAATCTCAGAGACCTCCAGGACAATATTAAACGTTACAATATTCGAATCATAGGAGTCCCAGCAGAAGAAGACAAAAAGAAAGACCATGAGAAGATACTAGAGGAGATAATAGTTGAAAACTTCCCTAAAATGGGGAAGGAAATAATCACTCAAGTCCAAGAAACCCAGAGAGTCCCAAATAGGATAAACCCAAGACGAAACACCCCAAGACACATATTAATCAAATTAACAAAGATCAAACACAAAGAACAAATATTAAAAGCAGCAAGGGAAAAACAACAAATAACACACAAGGGAATTCCCATAAGGATAACAGCTGATCTTTCAATAGAAACTCTCCAAGCCAGGAGGGAATGGCAAGACATACTTAAAGTGATGAAAGAAAAGAACCTACAGCCCAGATTATTGTACCCAGCAAGGATCTCATTCAAATATGAAGGAGAAATCAAAACCTTTACAGACAAGCAAAAGCTGAGAGAATTCAGCACCACCAAACCAGCTCTCCAACAAATACTAAAGGACATTCTCTAGACAGGAAATACAAAAAGGATATATAAATTCAAACCCAAAACAACAAAGTAAATGGCAACGGGATCATATGTATCATTAATTACCTTAAATGTAAATGGGTTGAATGCCCCAACCAAAAGACAGAGACTGGCTGAATGGATACAAAAACAAGACCCCTCCATATGCTGTCTACAAGAAACCCACCTCAAAACAGGGGACACATACAGACTGCAAGTCAAGGGCTGGAAAAAGATTTTCCACGCAAATAGAGACCAAAAGAAAGCAGGAGTAGCAATACTCATATCAGATAAAATAGATTTTAAAACAAAGGATGTGAAAAGAGACAAAGAAGGTCACTACCTAATGATCAAAGGATCAATCCAAGAAGAAGATATAACAATTATAAATATATATGCACCCAACTTAGGAGCACCACAATATATAAGACAAATACTAACAAGTATGAAAGGAGAAATCAACAATAACACAATAATAGTGGGAGACTTTAATACCCCACTCACACCAATGGATAGATCAACTAAACAGAAAATTAACAAGGAAACACAAACTTTAAATGATACAATAGACCAGTTAGAACTAATTGATATCTATAGGACATTTCATCCCAAAACAATGAATTTCACCTTTTTCTCAAGTGCACACGGAACCTTCTCCAGGATAGACCACATCCTGGGCCATAAATCTAGCCTTGGTAAGTTCAGAAAAACTGAAATCATTCCAAGCATTTTTTCTGACCACAATGCAGTAAGAGTAAATCTCAATAACAGGAGAAAATCTATTAAAAAGACCAACATATGGAGGCTGAACAACACACTCCTGAATAACCAACAAATCACAGAAGAAATCAAAAAAGAAATCAAATTCTGCATAGAAACGAATGAAAATGAAAACACTACAACCCAAAACCTGTGGGACACTGTAAAAGCAGTCCTAAGGGGAAAGTTCATAGCAATACAGGCATACCTCAAGAAACAAGAAAAAAGCCAAATAAATAACCTAACTCTACACCTAAAGCAACTGGAAAAGGAAGAAATGAAGCACCCCAAGGTTAGTAGAAGGAAAGAAATCCTAAAAATTAGGGCAGAAATAAATGCAAAAGAAACAAAAGAAACCATAGCAAAAATCAACAAAGCCAAAAGCTGGTTCTTTGAAAGGGTAAATAAAATTGACAAACCACTAGCCAGACTCATCAAGAAACAAAGGGAGAAAAATCAAATCAATAAAATTAGAAATGAAAATGGAGAGATCACAACAGACAGCACAGAAATACAAAGGATCATAAGAGACTACTATCAGCAATTATATGGCAATAAAATGGACAATGTGGAAGAAATGGACAAATTCTTAGAGAAGTACAACTTCCCAAAACTGGATCAAGAAGAAATAGAAACTCTTAACAGACCCATCACAAGCACGGAAATTGAAACTGTAATCAGAAATCTTCCAGCAAACAAAAGCCCAGGTCCAGACGGCTTCACAGCTGAATTCTACCAAAAATTTAGAGAAGAGCTAACACCTATCCTACTCAAACTGTTCCAGAAAATTGCAGAAGAAGGCAAACTTCCAAACTCATTCTATGAGGCCACCATCACCCTAATACCAAAACCTGACAAAGATCCCACAAAAAAAGAAAACTACAGGCCAATATCACTGATGAACATAGATGCAAAAATCCTTAACAAAATTCTAGCAATCAGAATCCAACAACACATTAAAAAGATCATACACCATGACCAAGTGGGCTTTATCCCAGGAATGCAAGGATTCTTCAATATCCGCAAATCAATCAACATAATACACCACATTAACAAACTGAAGAATAAAAACCATATGATTATCTCAATAGATGCAGAGAAAGCCTTTGACAAAGTTCAACATCCATTTATGATAAAAACTCTCCAGAAAGCAGGAATAGAAGGAACATACCTCAACATAATAAAAGCTATATATGACAAGCCCACAGCAAACATTATCCTCAATGGTGAAAAATTGAAAGCATTTCCTCTAAAGTCAGGAACAAGACAAGGATGCCCACTTTCACCATTACTATTCAACATAGTTTTGGAAGTTTTGGCCACAGCAATCAGAGCAGAAAAAGAAATAAAAGGAATCCAAATTGGAAAAGAAGAAGTAAAACTCTCACTATTTGCAGATGACATGATCCTCTACGTAGAAAACCCTAAAGATTCCACCAGAAAATTACTAGAACTGATCAATGAATATGGTAAAGTTGCAGGATATAAAATTAACACACAGAAATCCCTTGCATTCCTGTACACTAATAACGAGAAAATAGAAAGAGAAATTAAGGAAACAATTCCATTCACCATTGCAATGAAAACAATAAAATACTTAGGAATATATCTTCCTAAAGAATCTAAAGACCTATATATAGAAAACTATAAAACACTGGTGAAAGAAATCAAAGAGGACACTAATAGATGGAGAAATATTCCATGTTCATGGATTGGTAGAATCAATATAGTGAAAATGAATATACTACCCAAAGCAATTTATAGATTCAATGCAATCCCCATCAAGCTACCAACGGTATTCTTCACAGAGCTAGAACAAATAATTTCTCAATTTGTATGGAAATACAAAAAACCTCTAATAGCCAAAGCTATCTTGAGAAAGAAGAACGGAACTGGAGGAATTAACCTGCCTGACTTCAGGCTCTACTACAAAGCCACAGTCATCAAGACAGTATGGTACTGGCACAAGGACAGAAATATAGATCAATGGAACAAAATAGAAAGCCCAGAGATAAATCCACGCACGTATGGTCACCTTATCTTTGACAAAGGAGGCAAGAATATACAATGGATTAAAGACAATCTCTTTAACAAGTGGTGCTGGGAAAACTGGTCAAACACTTGTAAAAGAATGAAACTAGAACACTTTCTAACACCATACACAAAAATAAACTCAAAATGGATTAAAGAGCTAAATGTAAGACCAGAAACCATAAAACTCCTAGAGGAAAACATAGGCAAAACACTCTCTGACTTACATCACAGCAGGATCCTCTATGACCCACCTCCCAGAATATCAGAAATAAAATCAAAAATGAACAAATGGGACCTAATCAAACTTAAAAAGCTTCTGCACAACAAAGGAAACTATAAGCAAGGTGAAAAGACAGCCTTCAGAATGGGAGAAAATAATAGCAAATGAAGCAACTGACAAACAACTAATCTCAAAAATATACAAGCAACTTCTACAGCTCAATTCCAGAAAAATAAATGACCCAATCAAAAAATGGGCCAAAGAACTCAATAGACATTTCTCCAAAGAAGACATACAGATGGCTAACAAACACATGAAAAGATGCTCAACATCACTCATTATCAGAGAAATGCAAATCAAAACCACTATGAGATACCATTTCACGCCAATCAGAATGGCTGCTATCCAAAAGTCTACAAGCAATAAATGCTGGAGAGGGTGCGGAGAGAAGGGAACCCTCTTGCACTGTTGGTGGGAATGCAAACTAGTACAGCCACTTTGGAGAACAGTATGGAGATTCCTCAAAAAACTGGGAATAGAACTGCCTTATGATCCAGCAATCCCACTGCTGGGCATATACACTGAGAAAACCAGAATTGAAAGAGACACGTGTACCCCAATGTTCATAGCAGCACTGTTTGCAATAGCCAGAACGTGGAAGCAACCTAGATGTCCATCCACAGATGAATGGATAAGCAAGCAGTGGTACATATACACAATGGAGTATTACTCAGCCATTAAAAAGAATACATTTGAATCAGTTCTAAGGAGGTGGATGGAACTGTAGCCTATTATACAGAGTGAAGTAAGCCAGAAACAAAAACACAAATACAGTATACTAACGCATATATATGGAATTTAGAAAGATGGTAAAAATAACCCTATTTACGAGACAACAAAAGAGACACTGATGTATAGACCAGACTTTTGGACTCTGGGACCGGGAGAGGGTGGGATGACTGGGGAGAATAGCATTGAAATATGTATAATATTATATCTGAAATGTATTAATTGTTCAAACTAAACACTATCATGTTACAATTTGTTCATACTAGATGTTTGTAATGTTTCTGATAATCAATAAAAGAGATTCTTGATCAAAAAAAATTTTTTTTGAGAAATATATTAAAAAAGGGGGATAAAAATTTGGTTTTTTTATAATATTTTTTTTTAATAAAAAAAATCAAAAAAAATGAGAGTACTATAATCTTTGCAGAAATTCTACAACAGAGGAGGGGAAAAAAATGAAAAAAAAAAATCCAAAAAAATCTATAGAACAAGTCAAAACATAATAATAATAAATGTTTTTCTTGAGTCAAAAATTAATAAAATAAAATAAATTTAATATTTAATGCCTTATTTCAACGGAGAAGGCAATGGCACCCCACTCCAGTACTCTTGCCTGGAAAATCCCATGGATGGAGGAGCCTGGAAGGCTGCAGTCCATGGGGTCGCTGAGGGTCGGCACGACTGAGCGACTTCACTTTCACATTTCACTTTCATGCATTGGAGAAGGAAATGGCAACCCACTCCAGTGTTCTTGCCTGGAGAATCCAAGGGACGGGGGAGCCTGGTGGGCAGCTGTCTATGGGGTCACACAGAGTTGGACAAGACTGAAGTGACTTAGCAGTAGCAGCCTCATTTCAAAAACTGAAAAAATCAATGCTCTTGTACTTCATTTAGATAGAATATAAAGCTATTTAGTGTAAAAAAAAATAAGAACATTAAAGAATTAGGAACACATTACAGAAAGACTCTTTTCTTCAACATAAACTGAAAGAGAAGAAATTATCAGTCCTTTACAATAATGTCAAACATTTAACAGTTCACTACAAATATTAAATAATACAACTTTAATAATAGGGATTATTATAATAAAACTTTAGATTAATCCCCCACTCTTAGGAATTTTTCTACAAAGGTGATAAGTAACTTTAGCCTGGGGTCTGGATAAATATTGATTTTAGTCAGAAACCGGTTGGTTTTCAGACAAATAATGGATTCATTAACCCTCTAAACTAGCAATCTTGTTTTATAAAACTTCAGGTTTGTTTTTTTTTTTTTTTTTTTCTGAAAAATGGAGACATTTTTTTCACTTCTGGAAATTAGCAAAGAGTGGCCCTCCTCATTCCTCTGGAGCCACTGGTGGCAGCTCCTGTCTTGCAGCTTCTCTGTGACACTCCCCCTTCCTTCTCCTTTTCCTGAACCAAGCCTGCCCTGCAGCTTACCTTGACTGATACTGATTTCTTCCATCCTGTAAATCCCTGGAAGATGCTACTTGCTGGCATTTGAAAAATAAACACACAACTAGGATATTAGCATACTTTTTTTTTCTAGTGTGATTTTTACAAGACTACATTTTAAAGAGCCTTTGTAAAAGCAATGCATGTGTCTAATTATTAGTAACAAATGCCATGCACTTAGCAAATTGAAAACGCTAATGAATTAACTGAGAAATCCAAAGCTGAGTTCCTTGTTACTCCTATATGTTTTATAGAACTCTATTATAGAGTACCAATCAATTGAGAAAGCAATTCAAGTCAGAAGTGCTAGCTTATTCATAGGAACATTATTAAATCAATTAACCTACTAATGACATCTGCCAGTTCATTTTCAAGAAAGGTTCAGTAGCAATAAAATTAAACTACAATTATAAATTTTTCTCTGGTTCAGGTATTGAAGGAAGAAAAATATTAAAAATGTTTTTTTAATTTTGTTTTTAACATTATTCAGATTGTTTCAAGAAGCTCAGAAATGAATTACACTATCAAATGAGAAATCTGTTTTGAAGTATTTCCCAGTAAGTGAAAATTATTTTTATGTAAACTTTTTTTAATTGCTGAAAGTGCAATTACCTTTACACATTACCTTCTGTTTAGGGAGAAAATGAAATAACTGATGCTGCTAACATTTTATATCATGGTTCTTCTGCCTGATTTTCCCTCACCAGCTTATCTCCAGTACTCTCAGTCAGTTCAGTTGCTCAGTCGTGTCCAACTCTTTGCGACCTCATAGACTGCATCACACCAGGCTTCCCTGTCCATCACCAGCTCCCAGAGCTTGCTCAAACTCATATCTATCTAGTACTCTAAATAGTCAAAATTACCGTCTCTTAGCAAGATGGGTCAGAATAGAGAGTGTTTGAAAGCAGTACATTAAGAATGGAAAAAACAAACATTCAGATGTATTTATTTAAGGTTTAGTGAGTCTGACACTGAACTAATTAGAAAATGTGAAAGATTTTGGAAACAGTCAAAACATAGTCTTCCCTTAGGAAAAATTGGCATTCTTTCTGATGAGTCATAGCATATATTAACATCATTAGGAAAATAATGCATTTTTGTTATATTTATATGGGAAAATATAGGTTCTCTGAATACCTAGAAAGCTAAAGAACAGTCCATAATGGACTACTAAATATAAGATAATTTCAAATGTTCACAAAATAACAAGGGAAGGAAAAGTAAAATCAATTGGTTAATGATGAGAAAAGTCAAGATTACATGGAAAGAATGTTTACTTCATGATGTCTGAAGTATATTCAAATAGCCTTTTTTTTAACTTAGAAGGAAATCAAAGGAGCAGCTTATGTTGTTGTTGTTTAAAGAATTTGTGGTGTGGGGAGGGGGGAGGGAGGAGGGTTCAGGATGGGGAACACATGTATACTGGTGGCGGATCCATCTCGATGTATACTAAAAGCAATACAATATTGTAAAGTTAAGCAAAATAAAAAATTAAAAAAAAAAAGAATTTGTGGTTTTTGTCTTTCTATCCATCTTTAGTGAAATTGCTTCCAGCAACATTGAACTAAAACTAAGAATAAAAATGTATATATTCCAGTTCAAAAATAGCTTGCATATAGAACTTTTTACCATGTTGGCAGTAGCAATAAATGAATAAAATGTAAAATTTGGACTTTTTCAGTCCATTTGTTGATAATATGGATGGCACTGCAAGTTAATAACATGTCAAAGATAAAAACTTCACATTTCACATTGCTATAAAATCTTATTTTATAGCTTCTTTTCCTAAAAGAAAAGAATGGGCTTCTTTTCCTAAAAATGTTTTTTAATGCTTATATGATCAAAAGAAAAACCACTAGGTCAACTGCTTTTGTTACATAATTAATAATTTATCTTCTTTTTCTAGAATTTTGTTGTCTTATAATTGAGCTTGCTACATTTTAGCTGTACCTATTACATGATATTAGACTTTTTAAAATATTATTGATTCAGATGTTATTCCAGATGAGGTTATGATTTATTAAATTGATAACACAGGAATATCTGAAATGATACTAAATTATAAAATAGCCCAGTCGTCTAGCTTTAATATTCTAGATGATCATGCTTGGGAGGTTTTGAATGTCATTGTTTGAGAAATTCCAAATTATTTGAAATGCTTCAGATGAGAGGTATAATAGCTTTGCAGCACTCATGTTCCCATGGCAATTTGTGAAAGAAAACCAAACTCTCTTCTTTCAGTTAAAGCCAATTTAATCCTTTGAATTAAAGAGCTATGTCCAACTTTATAGCTACTGAGAAGTTGGGAAACATGAGCTTTTGGAACTCTATCTCAGGATATAATTTTAAGAAGAAAAAGCTGATAAAATACCATTTGTGTAATTTATTTAATCTTCCACAACCATTTTTCAAGGGCATGCAAAAATGAAAATAGGAATTTCAGTGTTTATTGTCTGCTTCAAGCCCAGTGAAGACTATAAAGCAAAATTATTAAATACATTTCCTAAGAAACTGAATATTTTTCTCTAATCCCAGAAGTTGCATAAGGAATTTCTTTGTCAAAACTCAAAGCTTGGAAGATAGCGGAGGAGTAGATAGACATGGAGTACATCTCTCTCCACGAATATATCAGGAATATACCATCAGACCCAGAAGTGCATGCAGAACACCAGCTGAGAGGGCTCAGGAGTTCCTGACCAGCAGAAAAGAATATATAGACCCACACAAACTTGGTAGCAGGAAGGAACTAGGAGGAAAAACAAGTGTCAGTTGGCCTGGACCTGCCCTCGGTGGAGAAGCGGAGCTGAAGCAGGGGTCCGATCCCGACATCAGGGCAATTTTCTGATCAGAGGAGAAACAATTAAGGCTGAGAGTGAAACAGCTGATCTGTGGTGGCCTAAATGGAATGAGAATCACACAGTCCTTGTTGCAACCATACATACCCTGGACAGGACCACTGGTATCCTGGAAGGCACAGCAGCTGGAAGCTAGAGTTTAAGGATTGTGGAGCAATCCCAAGGCAAGGTCTGCTGTTGTCTGTGGAGATATAGATTGAGGGGATGTGAGGGAGATGATCGTGGTGGGAAATGTCAGTGGAAGAAAGCCAGGCAGCCATGGAAGCAAGGCGATGCTGCTGAGTCACGCATGGGGGTGGAGCCATCAACGTAGCCTCTCTCTTCCCACACTCCAACATTGGCAGCTGGAAAGTAGACAGGCTGGCCAATCAAACACCTGACGCATGAACTACAGAGTAGGATCCCATGTAAGGTGCCCCTTTAAGTGCCTGACACACTGATCTATAGAGTAGGACCCCAACCAGGGTGGCCCCTCTTATGTCCCTGATGCACTGAACAACAGAGAAGGACCCCAGGCCAGGAAGCCCTCTAAATAACTGAATCAATGGAGTTTTGAAGAAAGACTGGTCAAAGAGGCCTTCTGATTGCCAGGTACAAGAGGCTCAAAAAGAGACTCTTATAGGGCCATAACTCCTGTGGTGGAGGCAGTCCATGTCCCTGAACACTTGGCATCGCCAGGGTCCCCACAGGCCAAGCAGCTGCGCCAACTTTTCATTCAACTCTCACTGGGGCAGAACTGCCACAGGCAAAAGAAGTCTTGTGGCTATGCATGCAGGGTTGCTTTGGTAGTGTCTGACTCTGCAACCATGTAGCCTGTGGCCTACAAGGCTTTTCTGTCAGGGAGAGGGGTTTCTCCAGGCAAGAATACTGGAATGTATTGGCCAATACTGGTTGCTATACCCTTCTTAAGCTCTATATTTCCTGCTTCCCTAGCTGCTAACTCCGCTGAGTACCTGGTGCTGCCAGAACCCTGCAACCCAAGCAGCTGCACCACCACCACACCTGGCCCTCATAGGAGCAAACCCAAGTCCTCCAGGGCAGCCTCAGGAGCAAACTCCCGTGGACGACCCACATGCAGAGGTTGAAATAAAACCACAATTGAAACCCAGGGGCAGTATGACTAAAGAAAAAAAAAACCCAAAACATTCCTACCATGCTGGAGTTCAGCTCCAGTAGCCAGGGAATCAGCCTGAAGGGATGGGCAGTGTTGGTGGGTATCGATACAGCCTCTCATTCATATTTCTTGGACTGTATATTTATTTCAAGCTTAAGATTCTCTTTTATACTTTTACAAAAGCATTAGGCTAGAGGTTTTACATTTTCAGTTCCCCCTGACCCAAATTTGTTGTCTCCATAAATCACTGTTACCCCTCAAAAGGAGTTCCTGCCTCAGAGATTCTCTTATCTACTTCTTCTCATGTGTTCTTGTGAATACATCGTAACTCATGCTAATGACTGGGCTGCATACCACATTCCTCAGTTTATTTCTTATCTTTCTAAATCCTGTTGGCCCCTAGTATCCTGAGCTCACTTTCTCTAAAAAGGCTTCCAACCACTAATATCTCCAAAATTCCTAATCTCTATTAGCTATTGTAAAATATGCTAACATTACAACATTCCTTAAATCTTTAGCTTCTAACTATTCTAATTATCCCTAAGCTCTAAATTCAGCAAACTCCTTTGCCATAAGCATTTCCCTCACAAATAGGTTTCAGATAGCAATCCCTCCCATGGCCTCAAGCTACGGCCTACATGCTCATCATGCTCAACACTCTTTTGTAAAGTCCTTGAACAAATGTCAATGATTAACTTTATGAACTATTCTCTGAGCACAGCTGCAGAAGGCTTTGTGCCTTCTCAACCTCCTCTCAAGAACAATAAGCACCTTAATATTCTTTTCAGTCAACTCAGCCGAGGAGAGGAAAAAACAAGCCAGAATCACAAGACCTAATTCCTTCATCCCGGGTCTGTGCCTGTGGGACAAGGAGAGGGAGTTGGGGCCGTGCCTCCATTTTGTCAGTAATGCCTAACGCAGCTCCTGACACTACCAGCTGTTCAAGCTGTAGATTAAATCCACAGGATCAACTAGGCAGATTCTGTGTCTGTATCATTGAGAGCTCCCACAAGAGAAAATGCACTGGTTCTGATAGCTGTGGACATTGGAGGCAAGAACACAGAGTGGGACCAGATTAGAATCTGAGCTGCCCCCACAACAGGTCCAGAGATCAGCAGTGTTGGAGGGCATCCTAGGGAGGTGAGGTGGACTGTGACTCCCAGCAAGGGAAAGGTCTCTGACAGCAGTAACTCAAGAAAGGCATTTATTATTCTTATGTTTTGATTTGCTCTATAGATTCTTTTTTTTTTTTTTTTCTTTTTTTCCCACTTTTGTTGTAGTTGCTGGATTTATTGAGTCTATGAAATCTAATGAACCATTTAAGCTTTATTTTTTTCTTTTTTTCTAAGTCATGTTTTTTTTGTTGTTATAAACCTCTGCCCCGACGTTGGGCTTTTGCTGTTCTGGGAAGTTTTTCCTTTTTTTTTTTTTTTTTTTCTCCTGCTCTTTCTTTTTAATTTTAATTTTTTAAGCCTATTATTATTTTTTCTACATTTATTCCTTTGTTTGCTTTTCCTACTGTTCTTTTCTCCTTGCAGTTAATCTTTACTATATACAAATCTTCTTTATCTACCCTTATTTAACTTAGCATATCTATTCTTTCTCTTTTTTTCTTTATCTCCTTTTCTCTCAACATATTTGTTAGTTTTATTTTCATTGCTTTATTCCCCAATTGGAACCTTGCTTTAGTTTTGTTTTCTAGTTTTTGCTTTAGTTAGTTTTGTTTTGATAGACATAATTTTTGGTTTCCTTTGTTCACTAGATCAATCTATTGTACTTCATTTTCATTGGAATGTTTTGATTTTGCTTATGGGTGTATATGTGTACATTCAGTCACACTTTTTATTGTTATTATAACCTCTGCCTCTTTATTGGGCTTTTGCTGTACTGGTGAGTTTTCCTTTTTTTTTTTTTTTTTCCCCTCTCTTTCTCTTTCTTTTTAAATTTTAATTTTTTAAACCTACTATACTTTTTCTACATTTATTCCTTTGTTTGCCTTTCCTACTGCTCTTTTCCCCTTGCAATTAATCATTAATGTATATAAATCTCCTTCATCTACCTCTATTTAACTTTGCATATACATTCTTTCATTCTTTTCTTTCTATCCTTCCCTCTCAACATGTTTATTAGTTTTGTTTTCATTGCTTAATTCCCCCATTGGCACTTTGCTTCAGTCTTACTTTCCAGTCTGTGCTTTAGTTAGTTTTGTTCTGGTAGATATAATTTTTGGTTTCCTTTGTTCATCAGGTCAATCTCTTATACTTTATTTTGTTGTACTGTTTTGATTTTACTTATGGTGTATATGTGTATATTCAGTCACAATTTTTACTGTTGTTATAAACCTCTGCATCTACGTTGGGCTTTTGCAGTTTTGTGGAGTTTTCTTTTCTTCTTCTTCTTCTTCTTCTTCTTCTTTTTTCTTTATTCTTCTGTTTTTTTTATTCTTTCTTGTTTATAATTTTGCTTTTAATTTTTCAAACCTATTATATTTTCTCTATATTTATTTCTTTGTTTGCTTTTCCTACTGTTCTTTTCCCCGGGAGTCAATCTTTACTGTATATAAATCTTCATCTACCTCTATTTAACTTTGCAAATCTATTCTTTCTTTCTTTTCCCTTGAACATATTTGTTAGTTTTGTTTTTGTTGCTGTATTCCCCACTTGGCAACTTCCTTTAGTTTTGTTTTTCCATGTTGTGCCTTAGTCAATTTTGTTCTCAGCTGGAAAATATAATTTTTTATTTCCTTTGTTCATCAGGTCAATCTATTGTACTTTATTTTTGTTGGACTGTTTTCACTTTGCTCAAAGGTGTATATGTATCTGAGTATGTTTCATCATTTTAATTATTATTTGCCTGTTTTGTAACTGTCATTTGTCTGGGGTTCATCTTTGGTTTCTTGTTTTTGGATATTTATTTTAATCTCACGACTGAGTGACTGATCTGATCTGATCTGATGCTATGCTAAGTCACTTCAGTCGTGTCTGACTCTGTGTGACCCCGTACATGGCAGCCCACCAGGCTTCCCTGTCCCTAGGATTCTCCAGGCAAGAACACTGGAGTGGGTTGCCATTTCCTTCTTTAATGCATGAAAGTGAAAAGAGAAAGTGAAGTCGCTCAGTCGTGTCTGACTCTTAGCGACCCCATGGACTGCAGCCTACCAGGCTCCTCCATCCATGGGATTTTCCAGGCAAGAGTACTGGAGTGGGATGCCATTGCCTTCTCCGAATCTCACTTAATGTCATAGAAAGCCAATTGTGGAAACTTCACTCCCAACAAGAGTTTAAGACCTGAATCTTTGGAGTAGGGACCACTGACTCCAAGTCCCTAAATTACCATAGAACTAAGCCTCAGTTCAGTTCAGTTCAGTTCAGTGGCTCAGTTGTGTCCGACTCTTTGCGACCCCATGAATCGCAGCACGCCAGGCCTCTCTGTACATCACCAACTCCTGGAGTTCACTCAAATTCATGTCTATCGAGTCAGTGGTGCCATCCAGCCATCTTATTCTCTGTCGTCCCGTTTTCCTCCTGCCCCCAATCCCTCCCAGCATTAGTCTTTTCCAATGAGTCAACTCTTTGCATGAGGTGGCCAAAGTACTAGAGTTTCAGCTTTAGCATCATTCCTTCCAAAGAAATCCCAGGGCTGATCTCCTTCAGAATGGACTGGTTGGATCTCCTTGCAGTCCAAGGGACTCTCAAGAGTCTTCTCCAACACCACAGTTCAAAAGCATCAATTCTTTGGCACTCACCTTTCTTCACAGTCCAACTCTCACATCCATACATGACCACTGGAAAGACCATAGCCTTCACTAGGCGAACCTTTGTTGGCAAAGTAATGTCTCTGCTTTTGAATATGCTATCTAGGTTGGTCATAACTTTTCTTCCAAGGAGGAAGCGTCTTTTAATTTCATGGCAACAGTCCCTATCTGGAGTGATTTTGGAGCCCAAAAATAAAGTCTGACACTGTTTCCACTGTTTCTCCATCTATTTCCCATGAAATGATGGGACCAGATGCCATGATCTTCATTTTCTGAATGTTGAGCTTTAAGCCAACTTTTTCGCTCTCCACTTTCACTTTCATCAAGAGGCTTTTTAGTTCCTCTTCACTTTCTGCCATAAGGGTGGTATCATCTGCATAACTGAGGTTATTAATATTTCTCCCAGCAATCTTGATTCTAACTTGTGTTTCTTACAGTCCAGTGTTTCTCATGATGTACTCTGCATATAAGTTACAAAAGCAGGGTGACAATATGCAGCTTTGATGTACTCCTTTTCCTACTTGGAACCAGCCTTTTCTTCCATATCCAGTTTTAACTGTTGCTTCCTGACCTGAATATAGGTTTCTCAAGAGGCAGGTCAGGTGGTATATTATTCCCATCTCTCGAAGAATTTTCCACACTTTATTGTGATCCACACAGTCAAAGTCTTTGGAATAGTCAATAAAGTAGAAATAAATGTTTTTCTGGAACTCTCTTGCTTTTTCCATGATCCAGAGGATGTTGGAAATTTGATCTCTGGTTCTTCTGCCTTTTCTAAAACCCGCTTGAACATCTGGAAGTTCACGGTTCACATATTGCTGAAGCCTGGCTAGGAGAATTTTGAGCATTACTTTACTAGTTTAGGGAGTATCAAATAGTGAGAACTCACACGAAAGAAATCACTTGAATACAAGACCCAGCATCACTGAACCACCAATAGCACCCTGTGCAGGATGCCTCATGTAAACAACAAACAAAAAATACAAACAACAAACAAACAAAAAAATACAAACCCCATCATCAGCAGACAGGATTACTTCCTCACTCAGCCTTGCCCATCAGAGGAAAAACAAACAAACAAAAACTCAGCACAAGCATCAGCCAATACAAATCTTACACAAACCACTGCACCAAACTTAGAAGGGCAGAAACCAAAAGAAAGAAAGAATTCAAACTTGAAGCCTGGGAAAATGAGGTCTCAAACACAATAAGTTAAAAAAAGCAATGAAAAAGCAGAGAAATACTACACAAATGAAGGAAGAAACTAGAAACAAAGAAGTCCAAATAAATAGTAAATAGACAAACTCCCTAAAAAGGAATTCAAAATATGATGGTAAAGATGATCAAAAACCTTGAAAACAAAATGGAGAAAATGCAAGAATCAATTTAAAAAGACCTAGAAGAAATAAAGAATAAACATACGGAGACAAATAGCATAATTACTGCAGTTAAAAAATACTCTAGATGGAATCAATAGTAGAATATCTGAAGAAAAAGAACGAATCACTGAGCTGGATGATAAAAGATGGAAATAATTTCTGAAGAGCAGAATAAAGTAAAAAGAATGAAAAGAACTAAAGATAGTCTCAGAGACCTCTGGGACAATATCAAATGCACCAATATTTGAATTAGAGTGGTCCCAGAAGAAGAAGAGGAAAAAAAGTTTATAAGAAAATTTTTGAAGATATTATAGTTGAAATATGCTTAACTGCTGATCTTTCAGCAGAAACTCTGCAGGCCAGAAGGGAATGGCAGGTTACTTAAACAACTGAAAGGGAAAAATCCACAACCAAGAGTGCTGTAAACAACAAAGATATCACTCAAAATTGATGGAGAAATAAAAAGTGTTTCAGTCAAGCAAAAGTTAGGAGGATTCAGAACCACCAAACCAGCTTTACAACAAATTTTAAAGGGATTTATATAGTCAAGAAATACAATAGAAAAAGAAAGATCTACAAAATCAACCCCAAACAATTAAGAAAATGGCAATAGGTACATATATATCAATAATTATTTTACATGTAAATGGATTAAATGCTCCAACCAAAAGACACAGCCTGGCTGAATGGATACAAAAATAAGACCCGTATATATGCTGTCTACAAGAAACCCACTTTAGACCTAAAAAAGACATATATAGACTGAAAGCAGTGTGTGGAAATTGATGGAAAAATATATTCCATGCAAATGGGAAGCAAAAAAAAAAAGATGGAGTAGCAATCCTCATTTTAGACAAAATAGACCTTACATTAAAGAAGATTACATGAGACAAGGAAGGACGTTACATAAATATCAAGGGATCAATCCAAGAGGAAGACATAACAATTGTAAATATCCCAACACAGGAGCACCTCAATACATAGGACAAACACTAACAGACATATAAAAAGAAATTGACAGCAATGCAATAATAGTAAGAGACTTTAAAACCCCACTTACACTAATGAACATATCATCAAAACAGAATATTAATAAGGAAACACAAGTCTTATATGATACATTAGATGAGATGGATCTTACTGATATCTTCAGGACATTCCATTCAAAGGCAGAAGAATATACCTTCTCAAGTGTACATGGAACATTCTCCAAGATAGATCACATTGTGGGTCAAAAATCAAACCTCAGTAAATTTAAGAAAACTGAAATAGTATCAGACAACTTCTCTGAATACAACACTATGAGACTAGATATCAATTATAAGAAAAAAACCTGTAAGAAGCACAAACACATGAAGATTAAACAATACGTTTCTAAATAGCCAATAGGTTACTGAAGAAATCAAAAGAGAAATTTAAAAAATTTATAGAAACAAATGAGAATGAAACCACAAAATCTATGTAGCAAAAGCAGTTCTAAGAGGGAAGTTTACAACAATACAATCCTATTTTAAGATCAAATAGACAACCTAATTTTACACTTAACTGGAAAAAGAACACAAAAGCCACAAAGAGAGCAGAAGGAAAGAAATCATAGAGATATGAGCAGAAATAAATGAAAAGGAAATGAAAGGAACACAAGTAAAGATTAATAAAACTAAAAGCTCATTCTTTGAGAAGATAAAATTGAAAAACCTTTACCCAGATTCATGAAGATAAAAAGAGACAAGACTCAAATAAACAAAATTAGAAATGAAAAAGGAGAGGTTACAATAAAAAATATGCCTTGGATCATTGAAAAAGCAAGAGAGTTCCAGAAAAACATCTACTTTTGCATTATGGACTACCCCAAAGTCTTTGACTGTGTGGATTACAACAAACTGTGGAAAATTGTTCCAGACCTCCTGACCTGCCTCCTGAAAAATCTATATGCAGGCCAAGAAGCAACAGTTAGAACTGGACATGGAACAACAGACTGGTTCCAAATCAGGAAAGAATTACATCAAGGCTGTCAGATCAGATCAGTCGATCAGTCGTGTCCGACTCTTCGCGATCCCATGAATCGCAGCACGCCAGGCCTCCCTGTCCATCACCAGCTCCCGGAGATCACTCAGACTCACATTCATCGAGTCAGTGATGCCATCCAGCCATCTTATCCTCTGTCATCCCCTTTTCCTCTTGCCCCCAATCCCTCCCAGCATCAGAGTCTTCTCCAATGAGTCAACTCTTCGCATGAGGTGGCCAAAATATTGGAGTTTCAGCTTTAGCATCATTCCTTCCAAAGAAATCTCAGGGCTGATCTCCTTCAGAATGGACTGGTTGGATCTCCTTGCAGTCCAAGGGACTCTCAAGAGTCTTCTCCAACACCACAGTTCAAAAGCATCAAATCTTTGGCGTTCAACCTTCTTCACAGTCCAACTCTCACATCCATATATGACCACAGGAAAGACCACAGCCTTGACTAGGTGAACCTTTGTTGGCCAAGTAATGTCTCTGCTTTTGAATATGCTGTCTAGGTTGGTCATAACTTTCCTTCCAAGGAGTAAGCATCTTTTAATTTCATGGCTGCAGTCACCATCTGCAGTGATTTTGGAGCCCTGAAAAATAAAGTCTGACACTGTTTCCACTGTTCCCCCATCTATTTCCCATGTAATGATGGGACCAGATGCCATGATCTTCGTTTTCTGAATGTTGAGCTTTAAGCCAACCTTTTCACTCTCCACTTTCACTTTCATCAAGAGGCTTTTTAGTTCCTCTTCACTTTCTGCCATCAAGGCTGTAGAAAGCTGTAATTACCCTGATTATTTAATTTATATGAAGAGTACATCATGTGAAATGCTTGGCTGGATGACACACAAGCTGGAATTAAGATTTCCAGGAGAACTATCAATAACTTCAGATATGCAGATGATACCATCCTTATGGCAGAAAGCAAAGAACTAAAGAGCCTCATGATGAAAGTGAAAGAGGATGGTGAAAAAGTTGGCTTAAAATTCAACATTCAGAAAGCTAAGATCATGGCACCTGGTCAAATCACTCCATGGCAAATAAATTGGGAAACAATGGACATAGTGACAGACTTTATTTTGGGGGGCTCCAAAATCACTGCAGATGGTGGCTGCAGCCCTGAAATTAAAAGATACTTGCTCCTTGGAAGGAAAGTTATGACCAACCTAGACAGCATATTAAAAAGCAGTGACATTACTTTGCCAACAAAAGTCCATCTAGTCAAAGCTATGGTTTTTCCAGTTGTCATATACGGATATGAGCTTTGGACTACAAAGAAAGCTGATCACCAAAGAATTGACGCTTTTGAACTTAGTGTTGAAGAAGACCTTTGAGAGTCCCTTGGACTTCAAGGAGATCAATCAGTCCATCCTAAAGCAAATCAGTCCTGAATATTCATTGGAAGGACTGATGTTGAATCTGAAACTTCAATATTTTGGCCACCTGATGGAAAGAATTGACTCATTTGAAAAGACCCTGATGCTGGGAAAGATTGAAGGCAGGAGGAGAAGAAGATGACAGAGAATGAGGTGGTTCAATGGCATCACTGACTCTATGGACATGAGTTTGAGTAAGCTTTGGGAGTTTGTTATGGACAGGGAAACCTGGCATGTTGCAATCCAAGGGATCTCAAAGATTCAGACACAACTGAGAGACTGAACTGAACTGTACTGAAGGAGACTAAAGACCTGTACACAGAAAATTATAAGACACTAATGAAAGAAATCAAATATGACATAAACAAATGGAGAGATATTCCACGTTCCTGGGTAGGAAGAATCAATATTATGAAAATGACTATACTACCAAATGAAAACTACAGATTCAGTGAAATCTCTGTCAAATTCCCAATGGCATTTTTCACAGAACTAGAACAAAAAAATTTCACAATTCATATGGAAATACAAAAGACCCAAAAAGCCAAAGCAGTCTTGAGAAAGAAGAATGGACGTGATCAACCTCCCTGACTTCAGATTGTACTACAGTGGTACAGTCATCAAGACAGGAAGCATGTACTGGCACAAAAACAGAAATATAGACTAATGGAACAAGATAGAAAGCCCAGAAATAAACCCATACACCTATAGGTACCTTATTTTTTACAAAAGAAGAAAGAATATACAATAGGGCAAAGACAGACTCTTCAGTAGGTGGTGCTGCGGAAACTGGACAGCTATACGAAAAACAATGTAATTAGAACACTTCCTAACACCATACACAGAGATAAACTCAAAATGCATTAAAGACCTAAATGTAAGACCAGAACCTAGAAAACTCTTAGAGGAAAACATAGGCAGAACATTCGAGGACATAAATCAAAACTAAATCCTCTATGACCCACCTCCTAGAAAAAATGGAAATAAGAACAAAAGTAAACAAGTGGGACCTGATTAATCTTAAAAGCTTTTGCACATCAAAGGAAACTACAAGCAAGATGAAAAGACAACCTTCAGAATGGGAGAAAATAATAACAAATGAAACAACTGACAAAGGATTTATTTGCAAAATACACAAGCAGCTCACACAACTCAATGACAGAAAAACAAACAACCCAATCATAAAGTGGGGAAAAGACCTAAACAGACATTTCTCCAAAGAAGACATACAGATGGCTAATAAACACATGAAAAGATGCTCAGCATTGCTCATAATTAGAGAAATGCAAACCAAAACCACAATGAGATATCCCCTCACATGGGTCAGAATGGCAATCATCGAAAAGTCTGCAAACAATAAATGCTGGAGAGGATGTGGGAAAAAGGGAACGTTCTTTCACTGTTAGTGAAAATGTAAATTGATACAGATACTATGGAAGATGGTATGGAGAGTCCTTAAAAAATTAGGAATAAAACCACCATATGATCTAGCAATCCCAATCCTAGGCATCTATCCTGAGGGAACCAAAATTGAAAAAGACACATGTATCCCACTACTCATTGCACTAGCACCATTTACAATAGCTAGAACGTGGAAGCAGCCTAGATGTCCATCGACAGATGGATGGATAAAGAAGTTGTGGTACATATACACAATGGAATATTATTCAGTCATAGAAAGGAATGCATTTGAGTCAGTTCTAAAGAGGTGGATGACCCTAGAATATATTATATAGTGAAGTGATTCAGAAAGAGAAAGATAACTATTGTATTCTAATGCACATAAACAGAATCTAGAAAATTGGCACTGAAGAGTTTATTTACAGGACAGCAATAGAGAAACAGACATAGAAAATAGACTTATGGACATGGAGAGAGGGGAGAAAGGGTGACATGTATGGAAAGAGCAGCATGGAAACTTACATTATCCTATGTAAAATAGATAACCAATGGGAACTTGCTGTATGGCTCAGGAAACACAAACAGTGGCTCTGTATCAACCTAGAGGGGTGGAATGAGGAGGGAGATGGGAGGAAATTTCAAAAGGGAGGGGATATATGTATATCTATGACTGATTCATGTTGAGGTTTAACAGAAAACAGCAAAATTCTATAAAACAGTTATCCTTCAATAAAAAATAAACCAAAAATATTTTAAAAATAAAATAAATTATAAAGAAAAAAAAACCTCAAAGCTTCAAATTAACATATAGTTACTTAGAAAGCAGTGGTCCTTTCAAAATTTTGAAACTTGATAATGTCATATAATCTGGTATGCACTACTTTCTACCATTTGATAAGCTTAAACCCCGTCTAAGACAAATCTCAGTATATTTCTAGGGCTGCCTTTTATTTATGTATTCATATAGGCAGCTTCATTAAGAACCAATGGAACCTCAAGCATTGTGCTAGATTCTGGGGAAGATGAAAAAGAATAACTAAATATTGCCCATGATCTTAGAACTCAAGTCACTGGGTGGAGAGAGGCAGATGTGCAAATAGTACCGGCCCTTCTGTATGTAAAATCAAATATTGAAACATATTGTAGTACAAAGCAGTGATAAGTTCAGCATGTTTTGTGAATGCAAGAAACTAATTTTTTTAGATATAGTGATGGAAGCCTTAAAGTTAGAAGGGATATTTGAGCTGAATCTTGAGAGACAAATAGGATTTTATGAATCAGAAAAGAGACAAACATCACAAGCACCTAAATCTATTTACACAGACACAGAAGAACAAAAAGCATTTCTGGTTTGTAAAAGATCATCAGTAGTGTTAAAGTAGAGGTTGTATTTGAAGGAGTCTGACAGGCAGAAGTAGAAAAGCAGAAGGGTCATACAAAGAAAGAACACATATACCAAGTTAAGGGGGTTGTGGTTTATTTAATTCATAGTGACTAAGCAGAGGTTTTTTGCTTAAAGCTTGTATATTAAAATTTGTGTTTTAGAAAAATCATTCTCAGAAGAGCATAGAGACAAAACTAAGACAGCAAGAGATGGCTTATCAAGAGGGCAGGTAAAAAGTACCACTAAACAGTATATAAGATCTAAATGTTAGTATAATAAGGATAAAGAAAATAACCTGAATTCAAATGTTTCTTGGGAAACCAGATGGAGTATAACACTGAAAACAAAGAAGAAATATACAGAGACAGGAATAGTATAAAAAATGGAGAAGAGGAAGGATAGTGAAATTAGTTTTGGGTAGCTTAAGCTTAAATCATATTAGAGAGACATGAAAGTTATTCAGGGTATCAGAGGTAAGCAAACACTTTCTATAAAGGGCCAGACAGTAAAGATTTCTGTTTTTGTGAGCAATGTATAACTGGCATTCTGTCACGAAAGCAATCATTGAAGGTAAGTGTATGAATAGGTCAGCAAATTTGGAGAACTCAGCAGTGTCCACTAGACTAAAACAGGTCAGAATTCATTCCAGCCCCAAAGAAATATCAACAGCGTCACATATGCAAATGATACAACTCTAACGTCAGACAGTGAAGAGGGACTACAGAGACTTATGATGAGAGTGAAAGAGGAGAGTGAAACACCTGGCTTGAAATTCAACATTCAAAAAACTAAGATCATGGCATCCAGTTCCTTCACTTCATGGCAAATAGAAGGGGGAAAAGTGGAAGCAGTGACAAACTTGATTTTCTTGGGCTCCAAAATCAGTTCTAACAGTGACTGCAGCCAGGAAATTAAAAGATACTTGCTCTTATGAGGAAAAGCTATGCCAAATATAGACTGCTGCTGCTACTGCTAAGTTGCTTCAGTCATGTCCGACTCTGTGCGACCCCATAGATGGCAGCCCACCAGGATCCCCTGTCCCTGTGATTCTCCAGGCAAGAACGCTGGAGTGCGTTGCCATTTCCTTCTCCAATGCATGAAAGTGAAAGTGAAAGGGAAGTCACTCAGTCCTGTCCAACTCTTAGCAACCCAAAGGACTGCAACCTACCAGTATCCTCCATCCATGGGATTTTCCAGGCAAGAGTACTGGAGTAGGGTGCCATTGCCTTCTTCCCAAATATAGACAGTGTATTACAAAGGAGATGCATCACTTTGTTGACAAAGGTCCATATAGCCAAAGTTATAATTTTCCCAGTAGCAATGTACAGATGTGAAAGCTAGTCCATAAAAAAAGCTGAGTGCCAAAGAATTGATACTTTTGAATTGTGACACTGACGAAGACTTTTGAAAATCCCTTAGACTATGAGGAGATCAAACCAGTCAATTCTAAAGAAAAGTCAGCCCTTAGTAGGATTGATGCTGAAGCTGAAGCTCCAAAACTTTGGCCACCTGATGCAAAGAGCCAACTCATTGGAAAAGGCCCTCATGCCAGGAAAAATTGAAGGCAAAAGGAGAAGGGATCAGCAGAGGATGAGATGGGTAGATAGCATCACTGACTCAATGGAAATGAATTTGAGCAAACTCCAGCAGATAGTAAAGGACAGAGGAGCATGGTGTGGTTTCCCTTAAACATATGATAAGAAATAAATGCAGGCAGGGGGATTATTGAGGGATGCCCTTTAGGTGACAAATATAAAGAATTAAAGAATGTAGGCTTGAACTGAAGTAGAACTTGAACCTGAGGTGTGCAGGTAATGTGCAGGTAACAGTTTAACAAGTCCTACAGGAAAAAAAAAAAAAAAAAAATCCTTGATTTGTAGCATTTGCTGATATTTATGATGTATTTAATTCTTTCAAGCTATCGACATAAACACGGAACAGGACATTGGGAAGTGAAAGTGTTAGTCACTCAGTCATGTTCATGTCCAATTCTTTGCAATGGCATGGACTGTAGCCCACCAGGCCCTTCTGTCCATGGAATTCTGCAGGTAATCATTCCCTTCATCCAGGAGGTCAAATCCCTTCCTGACCCAGGGATCAAACCAGGGTCTCCTGCAATGCAGGTGATTTTTTACTGTTTGAGCTACTGGGGAATGATCCACAAAATGGCCTCTCAGCAGCTCTCTGGAGCTGGCTCCAGCACATCACTTAATTGAACTATAATGCAGGTCCAACAGAGGCCTCACCTAACCCCATATAACCTTCTGGAGCTCAGATTCTCTCAGGTTTGACCAAACTGAAACATGAGGGTTAGGTCTTTATATCACTATTATCTCTATAGTCATTGGAGATGAGCTGCCAAAGAAAAGTGAAGTGAAGTGAAGTGAAGGTGACTCAGTCGTGTCTGACTCTTTGCTATCCCATGGACTATACAATCCATGGAATTCTGCAGGCCAGAATACTGGAGTGGATAGCCTTTCCCTTCTCCAGGGGATCTTCCTAAACCAGGGATCGAACCCAGGTCTCTCATATTGCAGGTTGATTCTTTATCAGCTTAGCCACAAGGGAAATCCAAGCAAAGGGCTGAAAAAAAAAAATCCCTTTGATTTTTGAGAAGAGTAAACTGTGCAACTCAAGGATGAGGTGTATCAACTTCATGAAGATTTTCTGGATAGATACCACATCATTGGTAGTATGCCACCAGGTAGAAGACTATATTCACATGAAATTATACTTTATTCAAGATTTCACAATATTTAGCATCACAAGGAGTAATAACTATACTACAAGTTATACCTGTCATGAATCTGCTATTCCACAAAATATTTTCTTAATATATCCACTGACTCACTTTGATGATAAAATAATTAGGAAATAAATAACTGAAGCAATTCCTATACCATTTGTTATCATCAATGATGATGCCAAAATTAACAGTCTCAACCATCATAGCTTTCATCCTTTGCTTCATTCAGTATATTTCTTCTCATTAAGAGTCAGTCTTAATGAACTCCCCAAGTTGGTAGGTGCCCAATATGCTACTGGAGAACAGTGGAAAATAACTCCAGAAAGAATGAAAAGACAGAGACAAAGCAAAAATAAGAGCAAGTTGTGGATGTGACTGGTGATGGAAACAAGGTCCAATGCTGTAAAGAGCACTATTGCCTAGGAACCTAGAAGGTTAGGTCCATGAATCAAGGCAAATTGGAAGTTTTCAAACAGGAGATGACAAGAGTGAATGTCAACATTAAGGAATCAGCAAACTAAAATGGACTGGAATGGGTGAATTTAACTCAGATGACCATCAGATCTACTACTGTGGGCAAGAATCCTTTAGGAGAAATGGAGTAGCCTCATACTAAACAAAAGAGTCAGAAATGCAGTACTTGGATGCAATCTCAAAAACAACAGAATGATCTCTGTTCGTTTCCAAGGCAAAACATTCAATACCATGGTAATCCAAGTCTATATTCTGTCCAATAATGCTAAATAAACTGAAGTTGAATGGCTCTATGAAGACCTACAAGACTTTTGAGAACTAACACCCAAGAAGGATGTCTTTTTCATTATAGGGGACTGGAATGAAAAAGTAGGAAGTCAAGAAACACCTGGAGTAACAGGAAAATTTGGCGTTAGAGTACAGAATGAAGCAGGGCAAAAGCTAATAGAATTTTGACAAGAGAACACCCTCGTCATACCAAACACCCTCTTCCAACAACACAAGAGAAGACTCTACACCTAGACATCACCAGACGGTCAACACCAAAATCAGATTGATTATATTCTTTGCACCCAAAAATGAGAAGCTCTATACAGTTAGCAAAAACAAAACCAGGAGCTGAATGTGGCTCAGATCATCAATTCCTTCTTGCAAATTCAGACTGAAATTGAAGAAAGCAGGGAAAACCACTAGACCATTCAGGTATGACCTAAATCAAATCCCTTATCATTATACAGTGGAAGTGAGAAATAGATTTAAGGGACTAGATCTAATAGAGTGCCTGATGAACTCTGGATGGAGGTTTGTGACAATGTACAGGAGACAGGGATCAAGACCATCTCCACAGAAAAGAAATGCAAAAAAGCAAAATGGCTTTCTGAGGAGGCATTACAAATAGCTGAGAAAAGAAGAGAAGTGAAAAGCAAAGGAGAAAAGGAAATATATAACCATTTGAATGCAGAATTCCAAAGAATAGCAAGGAGAAATAAGAAAGCCTTCCTCAGTAATCAATGCAAAGAAATAGAGGAAAACAATAGGATGGGAAAGACTAGAGATCTGTTAAAGAAAATTAGAGATACCAAGGGAACATGCAAAGGTGGGCTTGATAAAGGACGGAAATGGTATGGACCTAACAGAAGCAGAAGATATTAAGAAGAGGTGGGAGGAACACACAGAAGAGGTATACAAAAAAGATTTTCATAATCACGTTGGTGTGATCACTAACCTAGAGCCAGACATCCTGGAATGTGACGTGAAATGGGCCTTAGGAAGCATCACTATGAACAAAGCTAGTGGAGGTGATGGAATTTCAGTTGAGCTATTTCAAAGCCTAAAAGATGATGCTGTGAAAGTGCTGCACTCAATATGCCAGCAAATTTGGAAAACTCAGCAGTGGCCACAGGACTGGAAAAGGTCAGTTTTCATTCCAATCCCAAAGAAAGGCGATGCCAAAGAATGCTCAAACTACCGCACAATTGTACTCATCTCACATGCTAGTAAAGTAATGCTCAAAATTTTCCAAGCCAGGCTTCAGCAATACGTGAACCATGAACCGCCAGATGTTCAAGCTGGTTTTAGAAAAGGCAAAGGAACCAGAGTTCAAATTTCAACATTTGCTGCTGCATTGAAAAAATTAGTCTTCCAGAAAAACATTTATTTCTGCTTTATTGACTATGCCAAAACCTTTGACTGTGCGGATCAAAATAAACTGTGGAAAATTCTTAAAGAGATGGGAATACCAGACTCCCTGACCTGCCTCTTGAGAAATTTGTATGCATGTCAGGAAGTAACAGTTAGATCTGGACATGGAACAACAGACTAGTTCCAAATAGGAAAAGGAGTATGTCAAGGCTGTATACGTCAAGTCCCAATATACAGCGATATACTGCTTTTTTAACTTATATGCAGTGTACATCATGCACAAAACATCCTCTTAATGAAAGTGAGAGATGAGACTGAAAAAGCTGGCTTAAAACTGAACATTAGAAAACTAGGATCACGGCATCTCGTCCCAACACTTCATGGCAAATAGATAGGGAAACAGTGGAAACAGTGACAGACTTTATTTCTTTGGGCTCCAAAATCACTGCAGATGGTGACTGCAGCCATGAAATTAAAAGACGCTTACTCCTTAGAAGGAAAATTATGACCAGCCTAGACAGCATATTAAAAAGCAGGGACATTACTTTGCCAACAAAGGTCCTTCTAGTCAAGGCTGTGGTTTTTCTAGTAATCATGTATGGATGTGAGAGTTGGACTATAAAGAAAGATGAGCGCTGAAGAACTGATGCTTTTGAACTGTGGTGTTGGAGAAGACCCTTGAGAGTACCTTGGACTACAAGGAGATCCAACCCGTCAATCCTAAAGAAAATTTGTCCTGAGTATTCATTGGAAAGGCTGATGTTGAAGCTGAAGCTCCAATATTTTGGCCACCTGATATGAAAAGCTGACTGATTTGAAATGACCCTGATGCTGGGAAAGATTGAAGGCAGGAGGAGAAGGGGATGATGGAAGATGAGATGGTTGGCTGACATCACCAACTCAAAGGACATGAGTTTGAGTAAACTCTAGGAATTTGTGATGAACAGGGAGGCCTGATGTGCTACAGTCCATAGGATCGCAAAGAGTCAGACAGGACTGAATGACTGAACTGAACTGAACTGAAGAGTCAATCTTAACTATAATAAGGTATGAGCACCTCAAGACAGACATACCCATATTTGAACAATTATTCAACATCTTATTTTAAAACTAACAAACATCTTAATCTTTCTGAAACTAATTTTCCAAATCTATATGTTTAAAAAGACATCTATTTTATTAATGCTTGATTTGATATTATATAATTTGTATTTTAAAACTTGCCTATTATCACTTTCCATGTGTTCAGTCTGCTCAGTCTGATAATAATAATAACATTTATGAATTATATCTCTTCCTCTATATACTGTCTTATTTCTGTCCCTTCTTTCATAGTCTACCTTCTCAAAACTGATGTCTAAAATCATTCCTTCTCAAATTTAAATATGCTTGGCAATCAACTGGATATCTTGTTAAAATGTGTATTTTAACCCAGTGGTTGTAGAGAGGCTCCTAAGTTTCTGTATTTTTGAAAAGCTCTTTGGTAGGGTCAATGCCATTGGTTCCTAAAACATTGCTTGCATAGCAAGGACCTATTTCTTACTCCTTTGACAAAAACTCAGTAACAGACCATAGAATAGAACAGCATTTACATCATTTGACTGCATAGCTCCAGTAATCACTTTGCAGTCAAACCTGATGCATATGTTTTAGTACCTAACTTTGTTGAACTCTCAGCCTTTGATATTCCCAACAATGTTGATGGTGCCATTATCAGTCCTAAGTGGATAAATGCTACCACATTCTCTAGATGCCACAGAATCTAGTGAAATCATGACCAGCTAGTCTCACTGCCATTTAGGAGATTTTTATCTTATCCTTATGAAATATTATAGCCATGTATATTCTTTCTTATCCCTTTACCTGGTTAATCTCTTCATCCTTTAGCACAAAATTCAGACTCAGTCCTTCTGGGAAATAGTTCACTTATAGGAAAATAGAGAAATTGTGAAATTAAAAGAGCAAATAGGTTGCTTTTCTGGGTGCCCTATAGACTCTGATGCTGGGAGGGATTGGGGGCAGGAGGAGAA
Organism: Tragelaphus eurycerus; assembly: GCA_935064755.1. Classification (NCBI taxonomy): domain Eukaryota; kingdom Metazoa; phylum Chordata; class Mammalia; order Artiodactyla; family Bovidae; genus Tragelaphus; species Tragelaphus eurycerus. The sequence goes on from CAKXYN010000004.1 coordinate 12,043,688, forward strand.
GGGGACGACAGAGGATGAGATGGCTGGATGGCATCACTGACTCGATGAATGTGAGTCTGAGTGACCTCCGGGAGTTGGTGATGGACAGGGAGGCCTGGCGTGCTGCGGTTCATGGGGTCGCAAAGAGTCGGACACGACTGAGCGACTGATCTGATCTGATCTGATCTGATTTGCTTTTCTAATTTCTGGTGCCCTGGGACGACCCAGAGGGATGGTATGGGGAGGCAGGAGGGAGGAGGGTTCAGGATGGGGAACACATGTATACCTGTGGCAGATTCATTTTGATATATGGCAAAACCAATACAATATTGTAAAGTTAATTCATAAAAAAATAAAATAAAATAAAAGCAAGAGTGTCTGGCTAGTTGGAAAAAAAAAGAGCAAATAAAAAAATCTTATGTTTTATACTAAAAAACAACATATTTGCTTTTTTATTCAAGCATATTTTTTGCTTCATTTTTTTTCCAGGAAAATGTGACTCATGACTTAGCTAGTGCAATGTTAAGTAATTCAAAACACTGACATATTCTATTATCTGAGCAGAGTGGTGCTCACACTGATCTTTATAAAAAAGGAAAAGACTTGTTACCCCATACCAGCAACTACAATTATTCTTCATCCTCAAATACTACACACACACATACACATACACACAACATCCATTATCCAGCTTAAAAGTTCCAAATATTTACATATTACCATGAAAACATTAGGAAATGGAAAAATAAGGGTAACACAAAACCCACACTATATAAGAAAACTAGTAGATCACTTATTTCAGTGTTGAAGAAAAAGACTAAAGTAGAATCAAAGTGAAATTTTCAAATGGGCTATGAAATGGTAAGAGTAAACTAAAGTTTAGGTTGAGTCTGTGATGCAATTAGACAAGTATACAGGATCTTGCTGGAACTGAAGTGAGTGAACATGGAATAGATAAATGCTACATCCAGACATAGCACCAGACACCAGATCCATTCTGTTTCAGGAAACTGAGGCATGAACAAGTTAAACAATGTACCCAGCATTACATAGCAAGTGATAATGCTAGATGCTCATTCATGCAATATAATTCTGTAGCCTGAACTTCTAATTCTCAAATTATATTCCAGGTACCACCGTTGGAATTAGGACCCTACAAGACATAGCAAAACATTTTATGAGTCTTTGCTCTCTCATGAAATTTGCAAAACTTTTATTTGGATGTGACCTTTTTTTCTGAGATTTGGAAAGAACTAAATTAAATATATAAAATAAAGTTGTTAGAACTATGAAGCTGAACACATTTTAGTGACATCTGTTTGTTGCAAATCCAAGGGCACATTGATGGAATTAGAAACTACCTGAATCTCCAGATTACAGTTTAAATGCCCTGTACACATACAGGGTTTCCCAGATGGTGCTAATGGCAAAGAATCCTCCTGCCAATGCAGGAGACACAGGAGATGTGGGTTCTATCCCTGGGCCAGGAAAATGCCTAGGAAATGGAAACTCACCCCAGTAATCTGGCCTGGAAAATTCCATGGACAGGGGAGCCTGGAGAACTACAGTCAATGGGACTTCAAAGAGTCAGACACGACTAAGTGACTAAGCATTTAACATACAGAACAAATATAAACATACTTTCATACAAATGCATGAAGTGATACATACTAAATAAGTAGAATTTCCTTCCCCAAATCATAAATATACAAAAAATATGTTTAAAAGGATTAATATTTAAAATGGCTACTCAGAAGCCATTAGTTGTAAGAATGACATTTATAAGATATTACTCTGAGCACTTCATTACTTTGGCCACATCCTGAAGCAATCTTTAATAATCTCTTTAATGGAATGAGAGGATCAGAACTGTAATGAACCTCTTCAACTTTTTTAATGGATATTTTATTAGATAAAATAGATATTTGTTCCCTGTGTTTAAACCTCTTATATAAATCCCATGTAAGTTACCTTCAATATTAAAATAATAATTAAAAAAAAACAGAAATCAGTTCTCTTTATTTTGATCAATTAGATCTAAATATATTTTTGGACCAATCAAATCTAACTATATTTTTGAGAACGCAATAGGCATAGAATGCAAAGCTAAAATAACTTCAAAATTCTAATATATTTTTTTTTTCTTCCACAAAGAGGCTGGAGTATCTATAATAATTATCAACATGTCAATCCCCTTTGGCTCTACCACATACCAAGTGAGACACAAGATCACCACTGGTGGATCAGGGGCAAAGCATGCATGGGTCATCACAGTGTCTTCATCCAAGAATAGGAATTCTGAGCCAACCCTTTCTTTAATTTCTTTAATTTCTTCTAGGAATTATTGAATTCACGCTTGTCAACCAGGTGATGCAGCATATTTATTGAGTCAGTAAATTAGACCCATAAGCCATGCAATAGACTTTTTATAGCCTAAAAACTATTGCAGAAAAATCAAACAAAAAGATTTATAGCAATTAGGCTGACATAGTCTTTGGTATAAGGTGAGAAAAAAATACTAATGAAGCTTCCAGATTGAAATTGTAAAATTGATAAGTAAGCAAGTCTTGAATTTAATTTTTTATAGATGCTCTTTGTTCAGTCACTAAGTTGTGTCCTACTCTGCAACCCCACAGACTGTAGCATGCCAGGCTCCTCTGTCCACTATCTCCCAAAATTTGCTCAAATTCATATCCATTGAGTCAATGATGCCATCTAATCATCTCATCCTCTGTCACCCCCTTCTCCTCCTACCTCAATTTTTCCCAGGATCAAGGTCTTTTCCATTGAGTTGGCTCATCACATTAGATGGCCAAAGTGTGGGAGCTTTAGCTTTAGCATCAGTCCTTCCATTTAATATTCAAGACTGATTTCCTTTGGGATTGACTAGTTTGATCCCCTTGCTGTCCAAGGGACTCTCAAGAGTCTTCTCCAAAACCACAATTTGAAAGCATCAATTCTTTGGTGCTAAGTCTTCCTTGTGGACCATTCTCACATCTGTACATGACTACTGGAAAAATCATACCTTTCACTATATGAAAGTGAAAGTCAGATGAAAGTCATTTGACATATGACCTATGTCAGCAAAGAGATGTCTTTGCTTTTTAACACACTGTCTTGTCACAATTTTTCTTCCAAAAAATAGGTGTCTTTTAATCTCATGGCTGCAGTCACTGTATGCAGTGATTTTGGAGCTTAAGAAAATACAATCTGCCACTTGCTTTCACTTCTTCCCCTTCTATTTGCCATGAAGTTTTGCAACTAGATGCCGTGATCTTAATCTTTCTACATGTTAAATTTCAAGCCAGCTTTATAACTCCTCTTTCACCCTCATCAGGAAGTTCTTTACTTCTCTTCACTTTCAAAAACAACTGCATATACACATGTACTTTGGTGTTTGTTCTTGAGTTGCTAAATCTTGTTCAACTCTTTTGTGATCCTATGGACTGGATTCAGGATCCAGGTCTAAGGACTAAGGATCAAGGATCTAGGACTAAGCCCTCCAGGTTCCTCTGTCCATGGGATTTCTCATTGAGTAGTTTGCCATTTCCTTCTTCAAGGGATCTTCCCAACCCAGGGATTGAACCCACATCTCCTGTATTGATAGGTGGATTCTTTGCCACTGAGCCACAGGAAAGACTACAAGTGTACTTATGTCTATCTGTGTACTTATATCTATAAATATATAGATATAAGCAAAATAAAATCAGACCATGTGATAAAAAATTATTATAGACACTTTTTTTTTACATGGCTATGTGTAAAAGTTTGTGAGCTTCCCTAGAGGCTCACAGTAAAGAATCTGCCTGCCAATACAGGAGAAGTGGGCTTGATCCTTGGGTTGGGAAGATTCTGTGGAGAAGGAAATGCCAACCCATTCCAGTATTCATGCCTGAGAAATCCCTTGGACAGAGGAGACTGATGGGCTACAGTCTATGGATTCACAAAGAGTGGGGCTCAATTTAGCAACTCAAAAACAACAACAACACGTAAATATGCAACATGTATTATATAAAGTTTCTTTTCTTTTTGCTTATTAAAATTTGAAAAGGGTAGTCAGAGAGGAAAGGAAAGAAAAGACATGCAGTTTCCCTTGTTAAAAACTGTTTACAAACCCAGCTTTTTTAAATGCAAAGACATTATCAAATACAACAGAGAATTGAAATGCAAAAAATGTCTGATAAGGACAATTCTCAGTTGATGGTTCAGTTTTAATGATGTGTTTTTACTATCCAGCATTTCAAATCCTTTTAGCAGAAAATGACATATAAGTGTAGAAGTAAATAAAAGAAACAGAAACACCATAACACTGATTCATATTCCTTATGTAAAGTAATACTGAATTCACTCCCTGAAAGAAAACAAACAAATCTCACGTGGCTAACTTCTACATCTTACTATTGAGTCTTAGCTGTCCCTGCCTCTGAGCACTCAACCTCCCAATATTATGCTTTCTGCCTCAGCAAGGCTTCCCTCACTATGCCAAAATATTGAATAACCTATAAGACACTGCATAACAAAAGTCCCTTTTGAAAGTAAAAGGGGAAATCTAGTAACAAATTCTATTACAACTTGAAGTAATAGTAAGAGAGTAAAAGTGCTAGACAAGCAGATGACACCACATTTAGGGCAGGAAGTGGAGAAGAACTAAAGAGCTTCTTGATGAAAGTGAAAGAGGAGAGTGAAAATGTTGGCTTCAAACTCAACATCCGGAAAACTAAGATCAAGGCATCCGGTCTAATCAATTCATGGCAAATAGACGGGGAAACAATAGAAACAGTGATAGACTTTATTTCTTTGAGCTCCAAAATCATTGCCAATGGTGACTGCAGCCCTGAAATCAAAAGACGCTTGCTCCTTGGAAGAAAAGTTATGACCAACCTAGACAGCATATTAACAAGCAGAGACATTTGAAAAGACCCTGATGCTGCGAAAGATTGAGGGCAGGAGGAGAAGGGGACAACAGAGGATGAGATGGCTGAATGGCATCACCAATTCAATGAACATGAGTTTGTAAACTCTAAGAGTTGGTGATGGACAGGGAGGGCTGGAGTGCTGTAGTCACTGGGGTCAAAAAAAGTCTGAGACGACTGAGTGACTGAACTGAAACTGAAACTGCCCACATGCAATTCCAATGCACTTTTAAAAACATTTGTTTCTTGAGTTTCTCCAAAGTATTTAATATAGATTTCATGACAATAGAAATTACTTTTGCACTCCTATTCCATTGGCTTAGGCAATAAGCAGTTCAATGATTCAATTTAGGGACTATCAACTGGCATCATTTCAGTTCAGTTCAGTCGCTCAGTCATGTCTGACTCTTTGCGACCCCATGAATCGCAGCACGCCAGGCCTCCCTGTCCATCACCAACTCCCAGAGTTCACTCAGACTTATGTCCATCAAGTCAGTGATGCTGTCAGCCATCTTATCCTCTGTCATCCCCTTTTCCTCCTGCCTCCAACCCCTCCCAGAATCAGTCTTTTCCAATGAGTCAACTCTTCCCATGAGGTAGCCAAAGTACTGGAGTTTCAGCTTTAGCATCATTCCTTCCGAAGAACACCCAGGGCTGATCTCCTTCAGAATGGACTGATTGGATCTCCTTGCAGTCCAAGAGACTCTCAAGAGTCTTCTCCAACACCACAGTTCAAAAGTATCAATTCTTTGGTGTTCAGCCTTCTTCACAGTCCAACTCTCACATCCAACTCTCACATCAACACAGTCCAACTCTCACATCTTCTATCAACTGGCATAGAAGAGAACAAACATGGCTGACTCTAGTGATGCTATGAACTCAAAGAACAGGATTCAGGAGTGGGTAGGGTCCTAGACAGGTTTCTACCACCACTGAGCCCTCTACCATGATTTCAATTGGAGATCAGTATGTAGACATCTGAGTACAGCTGCATTAAAACAAAACGTGTTCATTTTGAACTTGTCTACTAAATGTTGTTTTAAGCTGAACCTTGAGCAAATTAGTTTGTGTGATCATAAAAATAAGTGAGTGACTTTCAGTTTGCAGCTACAAAGACAAGTATTATTACTAGCTTAGTATATGACATTGATTTGAGCATTTGCACTGTTTTGGCAGTTCTAAAGTTTTGATGGACACTGACTGTGGAGACATTTTTTCTGTTACCAAGTCCTTTTGTTTTGAGGCTGTTGTCGTTCGTATTTCTCCTGTCCTTTGTATTTTTGTCTGTTTCCTTAAGCTTTTACTGGAAATGTGAATAAGCAATGAAATCACTTGTGTAACTTGCCAAGAATTGAACATTTCATAGTTTTAAATCTGTAATGAGCAATAAAAAAGAAAAAGCCCTAATATATGTATCTAAGAACATCTTAAGGACAGGTTTTTGGTGCTGATATTTTTATAATGAAGAATTTCTTTAAGTTTTTCCTCTCCCAGACTCCATAAAATCCTAATTTCTAAACAATTCAAATTCAGATTACCTAGCCTAGTACTCTTGCCTGGAAAATCCCATGGATGGAGGAGCCTGGTGGGCTGCAGTCCATGGGGTTGCGAAAGAGTCAGACACAACTGAGCAACTTCACTTTGACTTTACACATTCATGCATTGGAGAAGGAAATGACAACCCACTCCAGTATTCTTGCCTGGAGAATCCCAGAGACGGGGGAGCCTGGTGGGCTGCTGTCTATGGGGTCGCACAGAGTCGGACATGACTGAAGCGACTTAGCAGTAGCAGCAGCAGCCTATTTATTGGAGAAGGAAATGGCAACCCACTCCAGTATTCTTGCCTGGAGAATCCCAGGGATAGAGGAGCCTAGTGAGCTGCCGTCTATGGGGTTGCACAGAGTCCGACACGACTGAAGCAACTTAGCAGCAGCAGCAGCATATTTTTCAAAGGGAATAGAAAATGTTGGTTAAACCAATGAATCTGGAAAGTGCAGATAGTTTAGTAGGGCTTCCCGCATATTATTTATGATTAAGGTATAATGCTGCCTTGTGAGATATAAGGTCAGGGATGCAGCTGTGACTCAGAAGTCAGAGCCACTGACTCCAAGAAACACTGGAGGAAACCTAGGAAGTGCTGGTACAAGAGGAATGGCAAGAACACAGAGAGCATGTTTCTTAACACAAATGAAATTTTTGCACTTTCCAATTCACTTGGGAAAAAAAGACAAAGTTTTGAATTGTCCACCTGAGATAATTTTTCCCCAAAATTGGGAAATAAAAATATTTGAAAATAGTGCCCCAGGCACAGGGAAATCTTGAGACTTACAGGTTTAAAAGAACAAGCAAATAGAAGGGAAAGCAAGGCAAGATCTCACTGAAGTTATTAGTACATGTTGGAAATTTTTCCAGGTTAGTTTGAGTAAAATAAATAGCCATCAAAGAATTTTAAGCAAAGGTATGATTTTATTTCAGTTAATGTTTTTCAAAAGACCATCCTGGTTATAGTTTCTAAATGATTTCAGTAAAGAGTCTCATGACAAACAGAGATGGGTTAAGAGAATAAGGGTGAGAGCCAGAAATCTTTAAATATTTAAAGTAAAACAACTTTTCTAGGAAATATTACAGCAAAATGTACAGGTTTATATTTGTGCAACATACCTTATTTTTGTGGAACTGTAATCAGATCAAGGAAAGTAACTGAAATCATGACTTATTTTATTCTTTCGATGACCCTGAGAAGAGATGGCTTTTAATAGAGGCAGATAAAGTAATTGAGAACTTCCCTGGTGGCTCAGCTGATAAAGAGTCTACCTGCAATGTAAGAGACCAGGATTTGATCCCTGTGTTGGGAAAATATTCTGGAGAAGAGAATGGCTACCCACTCCAGTATTCTTACCTGGAAAAGTTCAGTGACAGAGGAACTTGGTGAACTATAGTCTATGGGGTCTCAAAGAGTTGGACATCACTGAGCAACTAACACATAAACACATAAAGGACTTACCCATCACAGGGTTTATTGGGGTCCTCCAGAGGCTATTGTCTTGGAAACTTATGAAAGTCTTGTTCTACTTTAATCAGTTTTCCCAAATATGTTGTGGCGCTATGCATGCCAGTCTTTAGCACTTTGCGTATTATGGATATTTGAGGACTGAATACAGAATTTTTCTTTAAGAAGATTTGGCCTTTTTAACACAAAAGCTGGTATCATCATCTCTCATTCTAATGTTATAAAGACTTTGGAGTCAAGAAGACCTAAATGTGACCTCTGAAACAATCCTTAAACATTCTGGGCTTTAACTTCTTCTTATATAAAATACGATATTATTATCTATGTCATACTTACTTGAGATACCTAGCTCCATACTTACTGAATAAAATTCATTCAATAAATGGCAATTGTACTTAATTCTGATACTAAGCTTCCATAGCAAAAATGGGAAACTTACTAGAGTAAATAATAACATGATGTGCAAAACTTTACTGTCTGACCCTCTATTATATTTAACCAATTTACAAATGAAAGCATGATGGAGAATAAAACTGCTCTCAGCACATAAAAGCAGGTCTGGGGTCAGCTCTAACCAAAGGACATAATGCTCAGACTGATTTTGAAGGATGGTAACTCAAGTAACCTCAAGAAAAATTTGGATGATTTTAATAATGCCTGTAGGGACTTTCATAGTGATCCAGTGGTTAAGAAGCTGGCTTGCAATTGCAGGGGCATGGATTCAATTCCTGGTTAGGGAACTAAGATCCCACTTTCTGCAGAGCAACTAAGCCCATGTGCCACAGTTACTTAAGCCCACACACTCTGGAGCCTGTGCTCCACAACTAGAAAGTCCAGTGAGCCTCAATGAAAGATCCTGTGTAACACAATGAAGACTTGAACCAGCAAATAAATAAATAAATATTACAAAATAATAATGCCAGTAGACCAAACTGGAAGAGAAAACCTATAAACAAAGTGAGACAACTCTAGAGACAAGCTACTCTCCTGTTCTGTCTGAAAACATGGGACATCTCTTCTCCATTTGCCTATTAATCTCCAAACACATCTAATTGTTTTTCTCAGCTTTCTCTGGATCTTCTGTTATTGTTGATTCTATTTCTACTGCAAATTAGCAAATTCTTCCTGTGTTTTTAATTCAGTTAGCTCTAAGTTCAAGCTGTTTCATACATTGATACAAGGGCCATATGCCACAGCAAAGTAGGTAATCATATGACTTAGGTACCTTGTTCCATGACCTCTCAACTGTCACCTAGCATTCATAATCATCTATGTTTTAAGGAAACTTTGTTTTTACAAAAAGAAGCATCATCCAGTGGGAGTCAATAGACCAAGTTCATTTTGATGTCTATGAACTAAAGCTAACTGGTATTGTCCATTATCAATTCTTTTCTAATAAGTATCATTAGTAATGGGCTTCCCTAGTGGCTCAGTTGGTAAGGAATCTGCCTGCAATGCAGGAGACCCAGATTCAATCCCTGGGTAGGGATGATCCCCCGGAGAAGGAAATGGCAACCCACTCCAGTACTCTTGCTGGAGAATTTCATGGACAGAAGATCCTGGCAGGCTACAGTCCATGGGATCCCAAAAGATTAGACATGACTGGGCAACTAATTTTCACTTTCACTTTCATTGTTAGTAATGCCTGAAACAGGATCACTATCAGTTTGTTTGTAATATAAAAACTTAATGAGCCAGTCACTCCAAAATATTAACACCTAGTGGAGAAAATTTAGCTCAGTTTTGGTTCAGTATGTGTGCTGTGTGTGTTCACTCAGTTGTGTCAGACTCTTGCAACCCCATGGACTGTAGTCCTCCAGGCTCCTACAAGGGATTTTTCAGGCAAGAATATTGAGTGGGCTCCCATTTCCTCTTCCAGGGAATCTTCCCCATCTAGAGATCAAACCCATGTATCCTGTTTCTCCTGCTTTGGCAGGCATATTCTTTACCACTGAGTCACCTGGGAAGCCCATGTGGACCGTAGCCTGCCAGATTCCTCTGTCCATGGGATTCTCCAGACAAAAATACTGGAGCAGGTTGACATGTCCTTCTCCAGGGGATCTCCTCCACGCAGGGACTGAACCTGAGTCTCTTACGTCTCCTGCATTGGCAGGCTCAGTATAGCTGTTTCAAATTAAAATACGATCGTAGTCACTTAAATTTTAATATTTGTATTCTGTGGACTTACCCTAGTTGTAAAAAGTCAGCATTTCTACTCTCCTCCAGTTTTACTTTCCTAAGTCTAACATATTCTTTAATAAATTCCAGAAAATCCCACAGGGCATCTCAAAAGTGTTCATGTAATACCTGTATTCCTACAGAAATTTCTACCTACATGTATTTCTCCTCAACAGCTGCCTTGCTGATATTTGTTGCCCTCAAATCTCTCCAGAGAGGGAGGTCACCTCTGATCTGCTTCTTGAGCATGTTCAGAAGTCACCTTGATGAGATGTTTCTCTCTGGTGTATCATAGAGTTGCAGAACACACAATGTGCCCCAACTATGCTGTGTTCCTTAACTATTTACATTTCATACACGTTTATTGAATCTGTACTGAGCTCTGGACATGTTGAAGCACTTAGGATATAGCAGTAAACAAGACACTTATGATACTTGCCTTGGGTTTATAATCTAGAGGAAAAGAAATTTTAAAGTCCTCTTATGTTTATGTTCAATGGAATGGCTATTGCAAAATATAAATAAATGACAAATGTTAGCAAGAATGTGCAGAAATTGCAATTTTTGTACAGTTGGCAAGAATGCAAAAAGCAATGCAGCCACTATAAAAATAATTATGGAGGTTCCTTAAAAAATTAAATGTAAAATTACTATACTATCCAAAAAATTCACTTCTAAATATATACTTTAAAGAATTGAGGCCGAGTCTCTAAGAGATATTTGACAAGTCATGCTTATAGCAGCATTATACACAATAATCAAAAAGGAAAAGCAATGCAAATGTTCATCAACAGGTTAACTGATAAACAAAATGTGGTATATACTTACAATGGAATGTTATTTAATTCCTTAAAAAGGAAGGAAATTCTGACATATATTACATAATAGATGAACTTTGATGACATTATGCTAAGTGAAATAAGCCAGTCACAAAAAATCAAATATTGTATGATTCCACTTGTGTGAGACACCACAGTTAAAAAACATCAATTCTTCAGCACTCAGCCTTCTTCACAGTCCAACTCTCACATCCATACATGACCACTGGAAAAAACATAGCCTTGACTAGACAGACCTTTGTTGTCAAAGTAATGTCTCTGTTTTTGAATATGCTATCTAGGTTGGTCATAACTTTCCTTCCAAGGAGTAAGCATCTTTTAATTTCATGGCTGCAGTTACCTTCTGCAGTAATTTTGGAGCTGCAAAAAAAATAAAGTGTGACACTGTTTCCACTGTTTCCCCGTCTATTTCCCATGAAGCGATGGGACCAGATGTCATGATCTTTGTCTTCTGAATACTGAGTTTTAAGCCAACTTTTTCACTCTCCACTTTCACTTTCATTAAGAGGCTTGTTAGTTCCTCTTCACTTTCTGTCATAAGGGTGGTGTCATCTGCATGTCTGAGGTTATTGGTATTTCTGTTGGCAATCTTGATTCCAGCCTGTGTTTCTTCCAGTCCAGCGTTTCTCACGATGTACTCTGCATATAAGTTAAATAAGCAGGGTGACAATATACAGCCTTGACGTACTCCTTTTCCTATTTGGAACCAGTCTGTTGTTCCATGTCCAGTTCTAACTGTTGCTTCCTGACCTGCATACTGGATGTGAGAGTTGGACTGTGAAGAAGGCTGAACGCCGAAGAATTGATGCTTTTGAACTGTGGTGTTGGAGAAGACTCTTGAGAGTCCCTTGGACTGCAGAGAGATCCAACCAGTCCATTCCGAAGGAGATCAGCCCCAGGATTTCTTTGGAAGGAATGATGCTAAAGCTGAAACTCCAGTACTTTGGCCACCTCATGGGAAGAGTTGACTCATTGGAAAAGACTCTGATGCTGGGAGGGATTGGGGGCAGGAGGAGAAGGGGACGACAGAGGATGAGATGGCTGGATGGCATCACTGACTTGATGGACGTGAGTCTGAGTGAACTCTGGGAGTTGGTGATGGACAGGGAGGCCTGGCGTGCTGCGATTCATGAGGTCGCAAGGAGTCGAACACGACTGAGCGACTGAACTGAACTGAACTGAACTGAGATATCTACAAGTAGTCAAATTCATAAGGACAGAATATAGAAGGGTGGTTGCCAGGGGCTGACAAGATAAGTGAATTAGGAGTTGTATAATGGGTTTAAAGTCTCAGTTTTGCATAATGAAAATAATTATGGAGATTTCACAATCATTTGAATGTAACTTCATAACTTTCAACTGTATACTTAAAAAATGGTTACTATGGCTAATTTTATGTTATGCATATTTTACTACAATTAATTTTAAAAAAAAATTCTCTGTTGTATTTCTGGAGCCTTAGAGCGTTCCTTATTGTGATAAGGGCAATATTATACAACCCCAACTGTAGCTTACACATTACCATCTGCCACATATGTCTCCAATCTCTAAAAAACCATCTCTAAATCTGCTTTTATCTGAAATCCTTTTAGAGAATTCAATCACCAAATCTGAGAGAAAAATAGATATCATATCAATAACACCATAGGTAATCTCCTTTTTCCTCTTTGCTTTGAATACCAGAAGAACCTCCCTTCTTTCAACTCCTAACCAAATTTCTGCTTCTGGGCCAGTCTTGCAAATGGATACCAGATAAGTCAGAAGGAAGGAAGAGTGTTGACAGCCTTGCATGCCTGACTGACTTCATCTGAATTGAGCCAAATGTGTTATACCATAAATGGCCCATTCTCTTCCTTCCACTTTGGCAAAACTCATCAATATAGAATTTCACATGAACAAGTGGGCTGCATCTAAAAAGCCATTGTTCTTATATTATATTCAGATCTTGAATAAATGTAATATGTCAATCCAAATTAAATTTTAAAATGCAATTAATTCATGACAGCACCAGAGCATATTAAAGCCAGTATTTACTAAGAATTTAGAAAGAGTTGAGCACTATCCTAAGTGGTTTAAATATATTTACTCCCTTAATCTTCACAACAATTGAATGAACTGATACTGTGGTCTGCATTGTGAAATTGAGGAAACAGAGACATTACAAATCTTGCCCAATAGTGCACATATATCAGTTCAGTTCAGTTCAGTCACTCAGTTGTGTCCGACTCTTTGCGACCCCGTGAATTGCAGCACACCGGGCCTCCCTGTCCATTACCAACTCCCAGAGTTCACTCAAACTCACGTCCATTGAGTCAGTGATGCCATCCAGCCATCTCATCCTGTTGACCCCTTCTCCTCCTGCCCCCAATCCCTCCCAGCATCAGGGTCTTTTCCAATGAGTCAACTCTTCGCATGAGGTGGCAAAGTATTGGAGTGTCAGCTTTAGCATCATTCCTTCCAAAGAACACCCAGGACTGATCTACTTTAGAATGGACTGGTTGGATCTCCTTGCAGTCCAAGGAACTCTCAAGAGTCTTCTCCAACACCACAGTTCAAAAGCATCAATTCTTCAGCACTCAACTTTCTTCACAGTCCAACTCTCACATCCATACATCAGATCAGATCAGATAAGTCGCTCAGTCGTGTCCAACTCTTTGCGACCCCATGAACCGCAGCACGCCAGGCCTCCCTGTCCATCACCAGCTCCCGGAGGTCACTCAGACTCACACCCATCAAGTCAGTGATGCCATCCAGCCATCTCATCCTCTGTCGTCCCCTTCTCCTCCTGCCCTCAATCTCTCCCAGCATCAGAGTCTTCTCCAATGAGTCAACTCTTCACATGAGGTGCCCAAAATGCTGGAGTTTCAGCTTTAGCATCATTCCTTCCAAAGAAATTCCAGGATTGATCTCCTTCAGAATGGACTGGTTGGATCTCCTTGCAGTCCAAGGGACTCTCAAGAGTCTTCTCCAACACCACAGTTCAAAAGCATCAATTCTTTGGCGCTCAGCCTTCTTCACAGTCCAGCTCTCACATCCATACATGACCACAGGAAAGACCATAGCCTTGACTAGGCGAACCTTTGTTGGCAAAGTGATGTCTCTGCTTTTGAATATGCTATCTAGGTTGGTCATAACTTTCCTTCCAAGGAGTAAGCGTCTTTTAATTTCATGGCTGCAGTCACCACCTGCAGTGATTTTGGAGCCCAGAAAATAAAGTCTGACACTGTTTCCACTGTTTTCCCATCTATTTCCCATGAAGTGATGGGACCAGATGCCATGATCTTCATTTTCTGAGTGTTGAGCTTTAAGCCAACTTTTTCACTCTCATGTATGTGCAGTGCACATGTGCATCTTTCACTCTCATGTATGTGCAGTGCACTTACATGGTGGACTGCAGTTTTCACTTCGGCAAATCTTTTCAAGAATGAGCAGTCTCAATCATTACTCACTACTGGTGGATGCAGAAAGTCCACAGAGGCAAAATGATTTCTTAAGATTTTACAATCACATAATAGAAAAGCCAGTTATTTTATTCCCAGTCCAATGATTTTCTTTACTTTTTCATATCAAACTGACCAAAGTAACAATTTTGTAATCTCTTGACTAAAAAGAAAAAGTAAAGTCCTATTTAATAGGTTATGAGAGTCTTTCCTGTTTGTCACAGTATAGAAAGTTAGAATTTAAAGAATGGAGCTTAGCAATAAGGCATTCCATTCCTTTGTCATATTATTCTATTCCTCTTTATGTTGGTAAAATTATCTCAAATTATAATACTTATTTATTAATTTTACCATAGTTAAATTAACAGTTTATAATTCAATGCAAACATCATGCATCTTTCATTTGTCCATAAATATTATGACTATTTAGACAAAGATCTTAAGTACTAGAGTTAAAGCACAGCTAAATTATAATTGCAATTTTAATATTTTCAATTTAAACAAATTTCTCTTAACATCATACATTAACTCTCTTCCTGCCTGTTAAATGGAGAATGCCATAATATATTTCTTGTGTGGTCCTGAGACTTGATTGGTGGTGATATTGTTTGCTCAGTTGCTCAGTCATGTCCAACTCTTTGATACCCCATGGACTGTAGCCAACCAGATGCCTCCGTCCATGGAATTTTTCAGGCAAGAGTACTGGAGTGAGTTTACCAGTTCCAATTCCAGGGGAATCTTCCTGATCCAGAGACCAAACTTGTGTTTCTTGCATCTCCTGAATTAGCAGGCAGATTCTTTACACTGTGCTACCTGGGAAGCTCAGTTGTGGTATTACTGACCTTTTAACTTTCTTTCCTTTTTTGTATGAGATGACATTTTGGGGTTGTTCTTTAGATTAGTAGCTACTAGGTTTGGTCACCTGATGTGAAGAATTGACTCATTGGAAAAGACCCTGATGCTGGGAAAGATTGAAGGCAGGAGGAGAAGGGGATGACAGAGGATGAGATGGTTGGATGGCATCACTGACTCAATGAACATGAGTTTGAACAAGCTCTGGGAGTCGGTGACGGACAGGGAAGCCTGGTGTGCTGCAGTCCATAGGGTCACAAAGAGGTGGACATGACTGAACGACTGAACTGAACTGAGGTTAAGTTTTGAAGAACAGGTTTACACAGACGTTTTTCTAGAATAACAGTAGTTGGGGGGAAATGACAGTATATTATTCATTCATCACTGTCATTTGGCTGGCACACCACCTTGATAGTTTGGCACCTTTCCTTCTTTTAGGAATTAAGAAAGTATTTGATCTTATCAAACAGAAGTATCACCAAAATGAGTGTAAGTCATATTTCTCTAAGCAAGTGCTGCTATCACTTCTGTTTGGAAAACAATTGTGGTTGTTGTTTACTATATGTAAACACATAAAGCAAACAAACAAAACAAATGAAAACCTTGATAAATACCTGGCTTTTATTTCCAAGTAAATAACTACCTTAAGTCACTTATAGTCAACCAAAACAAAATCAAAATTCTGCTATTTGAAATCAGGTAACACCTATATTTACATGTAGCAGTCCAATTTAATCAATAGCCAATCTATTCTGAAATAATTGTAACCATTAGAATTGTCTAAGCAATTCTTATTTTCTCTCAAATCAATCCATTTATTAACAGAGCAAAAGAAGAAAAAAAATTAAAGACTGCTTCAAGCTTTTTTTCCCAGCTATTATTCTCAAAGAATAGTACAAAGGTGAGGCAATGTAAGTTGGTCATAAAATGTTTCAACAAGGAAAAATGTCAGGGCATGAAGAAGATCATTTCTGTTGGCACTAAAGAGAATAATAGAAAGCTGTGTTCTCTCAGGGCTAGGGCCAAGGCTCCAATTCTATTGCTATTGGAGAAAATGCTGCAGGTGCAAGAGTCAAACTGTTTCTATTATAAAAGCAGTAGATTATTCTGTGATTAGTGTCTGAAACTGCTAAGCTTTACCTTCTCTTCTGTTTAGCAGTATTCTCATATAACCTAGAATCTGGCAACTCTTTCTGTATCTACCAGGATCTGTGCTAAGCTAAGTCACTTCAGTCTTGTCCGACTCTATGCGACCCCATAGACGGCAGCCCACCAGGCTCCCCCGTCCCTGGGATTCTCCAGGCAAGAACACTGGAGTGGGCTGCCATTTCCTTCTCCAACCAGGATCTGTAATGCTCTCTAATATTTTACATAAATGTATACATACAAGTGAGACACAGGTTGAGCAATCTGAGGTAACAAACTGATTCTATTTTGAAGTAGCAAACCTGAAGTTTGTAATTCCTATCAATTTGTTGCTCTCAGACTTTGAAGGTGATACAATTAAACACCATCAGAAGAATATACAACTTTTGAGTTTTTCTCTAGTGAAGATGACAGTTTAGTATCTTCCTATCAACTTGCTCTCACCCTTCTCTTTGAATACGAGACCATATGTACATTTTCAGGGTTCTTTGCCCTGCTTGGAAATTTCATCATGGCCACTGAACAAGTTGAAGTTAAGTAGTAGAAGGAAAAAAAAAAAAAAATCTCATGATTCTGACCAAAATAGACAGATGTTCCAATTAACAAATCTTGTCAGTTTCAGTCCCTGGTTTATGAGGGGGATCACTCACTAATATTGATATTAAAGAGTTCAAAATTAGCAGGGTAGCGTTAATGGGAAATAATAAAGATAATAACAATAACCTGCCAGAATCATCTAAAGAGAAATAGCATTAATATAGACTCCAGAAATGCTGAAGTGGGACTATGGCTGAGACTAGGGCAGGGCATACTCAAAACAGAATAATTAAGTAGGGAAATGTATCTCATGGATTGTAATATGTAAACTTTTTTTAATATGCACACACTCTGAGGCCACAATCAATATTGCTGGAACATGATGATTATTATTATAATTCACAGTTGATCAATGTTTCAGTGTTTAAGATGAATTCTAATTTTCTACCAAAGAAATAATATGTATCTTCTATATTTTTTCCAAAACAAGAAATTTTGAGAAAATAAATATACTAAGAAATTAAATATAATAAAGAAAAAAATATTCAGGGCTATTTTAATGAATCAATCCTGGAATTTCTTTAGAAGGAATGATGCTAAAGCTGAAACTCCAGTATTTTGGCCACCTCATGCAAAGAGTTGACTCATTGGAGAAGACTCTGATGCTGGGAGGGATTGAGGGCAGGAGGAGAAGGGGACAACAGAGGATGAGATGGCTGGATGGCACCACTGACTCGATGGGTATGCGTCTGGGTGACCTCCGGGAGCTGGTGATGGACAGGGAGGCCTGGCGTGCTGCGGTTCATGGGGTCGCAAAGAGTCAGACACGACTGAGCGACTGATCTGATCTGATCTGATTTTATTTTATTTTTTACATAGAAGACAGGATTGACAACTGTGGGGCTTTGTTTTTTCTATCCCTTAGATCACACTTCAGTGGTTATATCCATTTAGACCCTGACCTGATACTTAGTACATCAAAAGTATACAGCAAGGAAAGATTTGTAGAGAGAGTGAGGAAATGTCTTTTCTGTACATCAATTTCTTTATCTCTATAGCAAGAGCATTATGTCTTAATTCAGAAAAGTACTTTGAACATTCAATGAGATAATAAATGTAAATTACTGGGAAGAATTAAAATCAAAACTCAATAAGTGACAGCTGCTATTATCATAGTAATTTTCAGACATGTTAGCAACAAAAAGAGGGTTTCCCAGGTGGTACTAGCAGTAAAAAACCATGCTTGCCAATGCAGGAGACATAAAAGAGACTCAGGTTGGGAAAATCCCTGCGTTGGGAAGATCCCCTGGAGGAGGGCATGGCAACCCTCTCCAGTATTCTTGCCTTGAGAATTCCATGGACAGAGGAGCCTAGTGGGCTATGGCCCATAGGGTTGCAAAGACTTGGACACAACTGAAGTAACTGAGCATGAGAAATAAAAAGAATGGGTACCAAAGATGAGCTCTACTGATTCAGATTCTCAAAATTTTCTCCTGCTCATTTTCTTCTAGGTTATTTTAGACTGAAGTAACATTGCAGGTGAAGATACAATGCTGAACTCAACTAGGATCATCCCTACCTTCTTAAAAACTTTTGGTGCAAACTGGAATGAGTAGACATTTGTTGGAATTTTCTTTCTACAGAATACATTAATGAAAAAGATAAGTGAAAGCAAGAGTAAATTTATTTCTTTCCAGTGTAAACTTCCTGGAAGAACAAGCAGCAGGAGTCTGCAAATGCATGCCTATAATTGTATACTGTCCTGTCACTCCCTTCTGGAATCAGATGATGCTGTTTTTCGTATTCTGAAAGGAGCACCACAAGAGGTCAAGGCAGAAACAACTTCCCCACGTAAATCTTTTCTCTTTCACAAAGTTAATCAAAAAGAAATCTGGAGAACAGGCAGATTATCTGTGCATAGTTTACTCCATGGGCTATAAGTTTTTGTTTGTTTGTTTGTTTTAAATTACCTCTTCACAATTGCTGGCTCTCCAACACCCCTGCTGTCTGTCATGTCCTCCCCAAAATGTAAGTATATTCATCACTGCACAGGGTGTCTGCCAAATATTCCTTAGTAGGCAAAGCTTTTAAAACTATTTAGACTCTCTTACAAGATTTGACTGAAGTACATTTCCAATACCTTGATTTCCTGACTGGCTTGACTTTGTAATGCAATCCAGTATTGTAAGATAATTAATATTTCCACAGCTGCGCTTTGAATAATGGAGGTCTACTCAGATAAGATTTCAAAATAAGTCATGTTCTTATTCATCCAGACTAACATATTCAGAACAGAAAATGTAATAAAAGATAACCATGGAATGATTTGTACTTCCTATGGCATTTGGATCTCTCATATCTAAGCCACAGCATTAATAGACTTTCAGGAAAGCTTAACAACTTACTTGGTATACTATAAGAGTATCTTGAAAAGATGCAGACTTGATTTTCAAATTTCTTAATTAGGATAACAATTAGGGCAGTTAAAATATTTAAAGTATCAGGTTTCGTTTTTGTTTTTTAGGGCTGTCATGATAAAGAACCAATATTGTTTACAGTCTTTGCACTGGTGCTTCCTTCTGACTGAAATTGTTTCCAAGGATAGCTCCATGACTCACTCATTTTCCTCCTTAAGTTCTTACTTATTGTCGTTTTCTTAGTGAGACATCCCCTGATTTATATTTGGACACTGCTCCCCAAACCCTCTAATACACTTTCCTTCTCTAGTAGTCTCCAAGCACTTATTGTCTGCTAAATATATCTTAGTTAATTTTTAAATTGTTCCTCATTATCAACTAAACTTTAAGTTCTATAAGCATAAAGATATTTGTCCAATATATTTCCAATATATTCCAAATAACAGATTAATAGGTATTTGTTGAGTTAATGTTAGCTTCCTAAGTGTCATTCAGTTCAATTCAGTTGCTCAGTAGTGTCCGACTCTTTGCGATCCCATGAATCGCAGGACGCCAGGCCTCCCTGCCCAATACTAACTCCCAGAGTTCACTCAAACTCACATCCATCGATTCGGTGATGCCATCCAGCCATCTCATCCTCTGTCATCCCCTTCTCCTCCTGCCCCCAATCTCTCCCAGCATCAGAGTCTTTTCCAATGAGTCAACTCTTCCCATGAGGTGGCCAAAGTACTGGAGCTTCAGCTTTAGCATCATTCCTTCCAAAGAAATCCCAGCACTGATCTCCTTCAGAATGGACTAGTCGTATCTCCTTGCAGTCCAAGGGACTCTCAGGAGTCTTCTCCAACACCATAGTTCAAAAGCATCAATTCTTTGGCGCTCAGCCTTCTTCACAGTCCAACTCTCACATCCTTACATGACCACTTGCTATTAAATAACAATAAAGAATAATGTATTTTTAAAATTTAACCTCCTAACAACTTAATATTATCTGTATGATACTTTTGGAGGTATAAATGCATCTAAGCTTTGTATTTCCAGATTTCTCTAGCAAGCAAAGGACCTCTTACCAACATGGTATTAAAAATTCCAAGCACACTCATTTCAAACAGATACTGATTAAAAGTATCTCTTTAATAACTTGGAGTGTAGAAGAATGTGACAATAAAGGAAAAATTTGTGAACAGTGATATTGAGATCTAAAACTGAGGTCAGTGAGAAGCTGAATAAAGTTAATTTAGTTGAGATAAACTAATTCCAGATTAATGATTCAGGGTTAGGCTGTTTGATGTAAGATGATGCCATTCTAACTTATTGAATAAAATAATGGGGACTTCCCTAAGCACCCAGTGGTTTAGACCCCATGCTACCACTGCAGGGGATGCAGGTTCGATCCCTGATTGGTGACCTAGGATCCCACATGCATTATGGTGCAGCCAAAGCATCAAAAATAAAATAATATTTGAAACAAAAAAAAAGTAATTGCTTGCAAAATGAAAAGAATGAATATAATATAAACCCAACTCACAGTAATTTTCACATTAGGTGGCTTAGGAATTCTGTTGATTTGCACGGAAAGTACTGGAAAAATGAGAGGTTGGTCTATGCATAGTGGCTAGTACAGGATACTAGTACTCAGACTATATACTTTATACTTAATAATATGAAGGAGAAATTAACTTTCTTTCATACAAGTATGTATTTAAATGATAAATGTGATTGGATCATAGTTGATATGTGAGTTTAAATTGTAAATGAAATCCTTAGCTTCAAGGATAGATGAAAGAAGATAGGAGCCCTGAATTCTTGATTTAGTCCTATTACTACTAACTATATGATTAGATTTAAATTTGAAATAATCTTACTGGCTGTGTGGAGAATAGACTTACAGACATTTTGAGTATGTGAGTAGAAGCAGGAAAACCATAAAGAGCTCATTATAATAGTCTTGTTAAAAGTGAAATAATCTTGAAGCAAGTGATAGCAGGAAGCAGTTGTCTGTGGAGCAAATGGTGATAAGATGTGCTGATGAGTAGGGTGTGAAAAAAAAAAAAAAAAGAAAGAATTCAAGGATAAATGCAAGGCATCAAATACTGTGCTAGATGGTAGGGCTCAAGTGGTAAACAGTAGCAAAAATAAAATGGTTCCTATTTAAGTAGAATATTGATTTCCAGAGGCTCTTACTGGAATGTATTCCTTGTAGTTAACTCATCACATGGTCTTGTGGTTACAATACAAGAAGTAAAACTTAAAAGAAAGAAAGAAATTAATCAATCAAGCCTCAATATTGCTAAGTTTCTAGACTTTCTGGAATTATTTTATTTCCTGAAAATTTATCCTCCTCTTCAAAAAAGATTTTTTAATTATACATATTTCTTGGTTCATATTATTATATGAATTAATTAGGACTATATGAATTAATTAGGACTATATGAATTAATTAGGACTATAAGCTCTATATTAAATAGATCTTATATATTTAATATACCATAAATAACCATCATTTCAACTTAAATATTTCTATTTGTCTCCCTTCCTCATTTTTATGTGATGTTTATGATCTCTTTTTGCTATAGATAACATGTTAAACCAAACAATTTTAATCTGCATTTTTTGTGTGTTTGATTCTTTTTTCCAATTCTCAATATATTTCTGATATTATGTTTAGATAATATTAGATATTATTAAATCATATAATATTATGTATAGATCATCACTCCAATGTTCTCATCTTATGGTACCAAAGCACTAAATAATTTGATATTTTGCTTGAGATTTAACATGATAATTTAGGTAATTTTATTTATAAAGAAGATGTTTGTCAAATTTACTCCTCACCCCACCAAAAACAAACAAACAAAGCAATGAAAAAAACACAAAAGAGCCCCCTGCTTCCACACCATAACACAGTAAACTGTTTATGGTTAGTTTTTGCCATGGAAGATCCCAATTGTCCATTTTCCCTTGTCTCTGCTTTTGTCTCTCATAATAAACTTGAGATTGAAATTCTGTGACCTGGGTTTACCATAACATCCGTTCTAAAAATTTTAAAAATTTTCTTTAAAAACATCTTCAGATGGCATTCTTGAAGTCAAGTAATTTAGGAAAATATACATAATATTATCAAACTGTGTCAGTCACTCAGTCATGTCTGACTCTTGGTGACCCCATGGACTGTAGCTGGCCAGACTCCTCTGTCCATGAGATTCTCTAGACAAGCATACTGAAGTGGGTTTCCATGCCCTTATCCAGGAGACGCTTCTGACCCAAGAATCGAAACCATGTCTCTTATGTCTCCTACATTGGCAGGTGTGTTCTTTACCACTAGCATCACCTGGGAAGACCATCTACTTTTCTAATTATTCCCCAAAGGAGTGAAATCACATTTCTTGTTGTTTACTCACTAATCATGACCAAATCTTTTGTGACCCATGGACTATAGCCTGCCAGGCTCCTCTCTCTATGGGATTCTCCAGGCAAGAATACTGGAATGGGTTGCAATTTCCTTCTCCAGGAGATTTTCCTGACCCAAGGGTTCAGCCCACATCTCCTGCTTTGCAGATGGATTCTTTACCACTGAACCACCCAGGAAGACCTCATATTCCCTAGATCTTAGAATAAAACTCACACAATCAAGTAAAAAAAAAAAAAAAAAAAAGCACAAACATATAATCTATATAAACTCAAGTTTCATATATAAGCACAATTAGGGCAAAGGTTTACTATATAATTATCTTAAAGCAATATTAAAGAAAAAAGTTCAGGAAAACACTTACAACAATAATTATAGATTATAGATGGTTATATTCAATTTTCACAATAGAGCACTTTCCACACTATGTTCTTACCTCTCTGACCAATTACTTTCTACCTGTTAACAAAACTTCTTACTTTGTTAATGATAATGGCAACAACTTTCTTTGACCATCCCCTCCTACTCTTCAACACAACAACAACAAAAAAAAGAATAAATTTCTTTGCTGTATTCAATTACTTTTTTATTGAAATACAGTTGATTTACAATGTTGTATTCATTTCTGCTGTACAGCAAAGTAATTCAGTTATACATTCTTTTTCATATTCTTTTCCATTATGGTTTACTATAGGACATTGAATATAGTTTCCTGTGCTACACAATCGGACCTCATTTATCTATTTCATATACAATAGCTTACATCTGTTAACGTTAACATCTGTATAGAGAGTAGACTTACAGTTGCCAAGGGGGAAGGGTTGAGAGAGGGATGGAGTAGAGCAGGAGGTTAGAGTTAGCAAATACTACTTTTAAACAGGTTGTGCACTGTCCTTTACAAATATCCCTTTACAAGGTTTCTATTCAGTTAATTTCTTTCTCAGTCATTTAATCTTTCATTCAACAGATATTCATTAACTGTCTCAATTTGTATTTCATTAAAACTATCATGTTATTAATGGTAAATTATACTATATTACTTTATGCACAGATAAGAAAAATAATATACTGTTTAATTGGTCTATGATCTACTATGAACAGTAAAATGCATCCTAGTTATTCATATATTTTAAAAGTTTAAAAATGGGCATATTAGGCTAAATAAATCTGGTATGTATGAGAGATTGTTTTACATGCCCAGTATATATCAGTGGGAAAAAAAAAAAAAAAAAACAGATTATAGTTACTACCCAAACAGGAACTATGTTTCAGAAAAGAAAAAAAAAAAACACTATAATAGAAAATAGAAATAAATAAGTAAATTGTGTTATATGTTTATGTGCTGTGCTTAATTGCTCAGTCATGTCCAGCTCTTTGCAATCCCATGCACTATAGCCTGCCAGACCCCTCTGTCCATGGGAATTCTCCAGGCAAGAATATTGGAGTGAGAGAACAAGATGGCAGAGGAGTAGGTAGATGTGGAGTACATCTCCCTCCAAGGATACATCAGGAATACAGCTTAGGACACAGAAGTGCATGTAGAACACCAGCTGAGAGTGGACAGGAGTACCTGACCAGTGGAAAAAATTATATAGAACCACGCAAAACATGATAGGATGAAGGAACTATGGGGGAAACAGGAGTGTTAGTAGGATTGAACCTGTCCTTGGCAGGTGGGGAAACTGAAGCAGGGGTCCAATTCCCACATCAGGGCAACTGTCTGAGTCAGAGGAGAAACATTTAAGGCTGAAAGTGAAACAGCTGATCTGTGGTAGCCTAAATGGAATGAAAATCAGACAGTACTTGCCTCAGCCATACATACCCTGGGCAGGAACACTGGGCCTCCTGGAAGGCACAGTGGCTGGGGGCTGGAATTTAGGGATTGTGGAGCAATCCCAGGACAAGAGCTGCTGTTGACTGCAGATAGACGGACTGAGTGGGGTGTGAGGGAGGAGATAGTGGTGGGAAATGCTGGTGGAGGAAAGTCAGGTAGCCACAGAAGCAAGGTGATACTGCTGAATCACGCATATGGGGTGGAGCCATCACCATAGCCTCTCTTTCCCCACAGGCCGACATCGACAGCTGAAAAATAGAGGCAGGCCCATCAAATGCCTGACACACGGAACTAGAGAGTAGGAACCCACCCAGGGTGCTCCTTTAAGTGACTGACGCTCTGATCTACAGGGTAGGACCCCAGCAAAGGGGCTCCCCTCTATGTGCCTGATACGCAGAACAGCAGAGAAGGACCCCAGGCAAGGGAGCCCTCTAGCGCCTGAACAGGCAGAGCTGTGGAGAAAGACTGGCCAAAGAGGCTTTCTGGTCACCAGATAAAAGAAGCTTGAAGAAAGACTCTGATAGGGCCATAACTCCTGTGGTGGAGGCAGTCCATGTCCCTGAACACTTGGCACCACCAGGGTCCCTGCAAGCCAAGCAGCTGTGGCACCTTCATGCTCAGTTTTCACTGGGGCAGAGCTGCCACAGGCAAAAAAGTCTTGCTTCTATGCACCCAGGGCCACTTAGGTTGTCTCCAACTCTTTCCAACCCTGTAGACTGTGACGTGTCAGGCTTCTCTGTCAGGGGTAGGGGTTCTCCAGGCAAGAGTACTGGAGCGTATAGGCCAATACTAGCTGCCATACTCTTCTAGAGCACTATATTTCCTGCTTCCCTAGCCACTAACTCCCCTGAGTACCTGGTGCTGCCAGGAACCCTGCAACCCAAATAGCTGCACCACCTCCACACCTGGCCCTCACAGGGGCAAACCCAAGTCCTCCAGGACAGCCTTAGGAGCAAACCCCAGTGGATAACCCACATTTAGAGATGGAAATAAAATCACAATTGAAATCCAGGGGTAATGTGGCTAGGGAAGAAAACCCAAAACTTTCCCACCAGCTGTACAAGATGCAGATTAAATATACATGATCAATTAGGCAGACTCTGTGTCTATGAAATATATAAAAGGCCATTGAGAGCTCCCAGAAAAGAAAACGCACTAGTTATGATAGCTGTGGACATTGGAGGCAAGAACACACAGGAGTAGGACCAGATTATAATCTGAGCTGCAACCACAGCAGGTACAAAGGCTAACACAACGTTGGAGGACACCCTAGGGAGGTAAGGTGGACTGTGACTCCCAGTCAGGGAAAGGACTCTGACAGCACTGTTTCAAGAAAAACAATTATTATTCTTATTTTTTTACTTGTTCTGTAGATTTTTTTGTATTTTTTTTCCTTTTTTTCCCCCTTTTGTTGTAGTAGTCGATTTTATTGTCACTAAGAAATCAAATTAAGCTTTTGAGCTTTTTTCCCTCAGTCACATTTTTTATTGTTATAAAACTCTGCCTCTATGCTGGGCTTTTGCAGTTCTGTGGAGTTTTCCTTTTTTCTCTCTCTTTTATTTATTTTTAAGCCTATTATTATTTTTTTCTACATTTATTCCTTTGTTTTTCCTACTGTTCTTTTCCCCTTGCAGTTAATCTTTAACATATTTAAATCTTCTTTGCTGCGGCTAAGTCGCTTCAGTCATGTCCGACTCTTTGCGACCCCGTAGACAGCAGCCCACCAGGTTCCCCCGTCCCTGGGATTCTCCAGGCAAGAACACTGGAGTGTGTTGCCATGTCCTTCTCCAGTGCATGAAAGTGAAAGTGAAGTCGCTCAGTCGTGTCTGACTCCTAGCGACCCCATGGACTGCAGCCTACCAGGCTCATCCATCCCTGGGATTTTCCAGGCAAGAATACTGGAGTGGGGTGCCATTGCCTTCTCCATAAATTTTCTTTATTTAATTTTGCATTTCTATTCTTTCTTTCTTTTCTTTCTCTCTCTCCTCTCAACATATTTGTTAGTTTTTTTTTTTTTTTTTATTGCTTTATTCCTGAATTGGCACCTTGCTTTAGTTTTGTGTTCTAGTTTGTGCTTTACTTAGTTTTTTTCTTAACAGATATATACAATTTTTCATTTCCTTTGTTTTCTGGGTCAATATATTGTACTTTATTTTTGTTGGACTGTTTTGACTTTGCTCATAGTTGTATATGTATATGTATATACTTCTTTGTTTTAATTATTATTTGCCTGACTTTATAACTGTCATTTGTCTGTGATTCATTTTTGGTTTCTCATTTTCCAATATTTGTTTTAATCTCACTTAATGCCACAACAAAGCACTTGTGGAATCTTCATTCCTGACTAGAGATCAAGCAACTTTTCTGACTACAATGCTATGAGACTAGACATCCATTACAAGAAAATAGGGGGAACAGTAACAGACTTCATTTTGGGGGCTCCAAAATCACTGAAGATGGTGACTGCCGACATGAAATTAAAAGCCTCTTGTTCCTTGGAAGAAAAGTTACGATCAACCTAGACATCATTTTAAAAAGCAGAGACATTACTTTGCCAACAAAGGTCCATCTAGTCAAAGGTATGATTTTTCCAGTAATCACGTATGGATGTGAGAGTTGGACTATAAAGAAAGCTGAGAACTGAAGAATTTGTGGTTTTGAGCTGTGATGTTGGAGAAGACTTTTGATACTCCTTTGGACAGCTAGGAGATCCAACCAGTCCATCCTAAAGGAAATCATTCCAGAATATTCATTGGAAGGACTGATGCTGAAGCTGAAACTACAATACTTTGCCCATCTTATGTGAAGAACTGACTCATTGGGAAAGACCGTGATGCTGGGAAATATTGAAGGTGGGAGCAGGAGGGGACAATAGAGGAGGAGATTGTTGGATGGCATCATCGACTCAATGGACACGAGTTTGAGTAAACTCTGTGAGTTGGTGATGGACAGAGAGGCCTGGTGTGCTATCGTCCATGAGCTCACAAACAGTCAAACATGACTGAGCAACTGAACTGAACTGAACTGAATCAGTGAATTGTCAAAGTTGCAGGATACAAAATTAATACACAGAAATTACTTGCATTCCCATTTATTAACAATGAAAAATCAGAAACTAAGGAATAAATCCCATTCATAACAAAAAGAATTAACTATCTGGAAATACATTTACCTAAGGAGACAAAAGAACTGTACACAGATAATTATAAGACACTAGTAAGAAATCAAAGATGACATAAACAGATGAAGTGGTAGTCCATGTTCCTGGGTAGGAAGAATCAATATTGTGAAAATAACTATACTACCAAATGCAATCTACATTCAATGCCATCTTTGTGAAATTACCAGTGGCATTTTTTACAGAAAATTTTACAGTTCATATGGAAACACAAAAGACCCTGAATAACCAACGTAGTCTTGAGAAAAAAGAATGGAGCTGGAGGAATCAACCTTCCTGACTTCAGATTATACTATAAGGCTACAGTCATCAAGACGGTATAGTGCTGTCACAAAAACAGAAATATAGACCAATGGAACAGGATAGAAAGCCCAGAAATAAACCCATGCACCTTTGGGTTACCTTATTTTTGACAGTGGAGGCAAGAGTAAACAATGGGGCAAAGACAGCCTTTTCAATAAATGGTTTTTGGGAAAACTGGACAGTTATATGGAAAAGAATTAAATTAGAAGATTTCCTAATTCCATACACAAAGATAAACTCAAAATGGATTAAAGATCTAAATGTAAGATAAGAACCTATAAAACTCTTAGAGGAAAGCATAGGCAGAACACTCGATGACATAAATCAAAGCAAGATCCTCTATGACTCACCTCCTAGAGTAACAGAAATAAGAACAAAAGTAAACAAGTAAGACCTGATCAAACTTAAAAAGCTTTTGCACATCAAAGAAACTACAAGCAAGGTGAAAAGACAACTCATTATGGGAGAAAATAATAGCAACTGTAACAACTGACAAAGGATTAATTTTCAAAACCTACAAGCAGTTCATACAACTCAATACCAGAAAAACAACCCACTCAAAAAGTGGGAAAAGACCTAAACAGACATTTCTCCAAAGAAGACCTACAGATGGCTAACAAACACATGAAAAGATGCCCAACATCGCTCATTATTAGAGAAATGTAAATCACAACTACAATGAGATATCCCCTCACACCAGTCATAATAGCCACCATCAAAAGTCTGCAAACAATAAATGCTGGACAGGGTGTGGATAAAAGGGAACACTCTTTTGCACTGTTGGCAGAGATGTAAATTGATGGCACCACTATGGAAGATGGTATGGAGATTCCTTAAAACTAGGAATAAAACAATACAACCCAGCAATCCCACTCCTAGGCATATACCCTGAGTTGAAAAAGACACATGTATCCCATTGTTCATGCAGCACTATTTACAATAGGCAGAACATGGAAGCAACCTAGATGTCCATCGACAGATGAATGGATAAAGAAGTGGTGGTACATATACACAATGGAATATTACTCAGCTATAGAAGTAATGCATTAGCATCAGTTCTAATGAGGTGGATGAACCTAGAACTATTATACAGAGTGAACTGAGTCAGAAAGAGAAAGATGAATATTGTATTCTAATGCATATATATGTAATCTAGAAAAATGGTACTGAAGAATTTATTTACAGGGCAACAATGGAGAAACAGACATAAATAGACTTATGGACATGGAGAGAGGGGAGACAGGGTAAGATGTATGGGAAAAGTAGCATGGAAACTTATATTACCATGTGTAAAATAGATAGCCAATGTGAATTTGCTACATGGCTTAGGAAATACAAACAGGGGTCTGTATCAACCTAGAAGAGTGGGATGGGTAGGAGATGGTAGGGAGGTTCAAAAGAGAGGGGATATATGTTTACCAAAAACAGCAAAATTCTGTAAAGCAATTATCCTTCAATAAAGACTAAAAAAAAAAAAAACACACTGGAGTGGGTTGCCATGCCCTTCTCCAGGGCATCTCCTCAACTCAGGGGTGGAACCCAGGTCTCCCATATTGCAGATGGATTCTTTACCATCTGAGCAACAAGGGAAGCCCAAGAATACTTGAGTGGTTAGCCTATTCTTTCTCCAAGGGAACTTCCCAACCCAGGAATCAAATTGGGGTCTCCTGCATCGCAGGCTGATTCTTTACCAGCTGAGTTACCTGGGAAGCCATATATATTTTAGGTATGCTATTAAAAAATAGAAAATACAAGTGTGTTAAATATCACAGCAGGATCCTCTATGACCCACCTCCCAAAATATTGGAAATAAAAGCAAAAATAAACAAATGGGACCTAATTAAAATGAAAAGCTTCTGCACAACAAAGGAAACTATAAGCAAGGTGAAAAGACAGCCTTCAGAGTCGGAGAAAATAATAGCAAATGAAGCAACACAGAGACAACTAATCTCAAAAATATACAAGCAACTCCTACAGCTCAATTCCAGAAAAATAAATGACCCAGTCAAAAAATGGGCCAAAGAACTAGACATTTCTCCAAAGAAAACATACAGATGGCTAACAAACACATGAAAAGATGCTCAACATCACTCATTATCAGAGAAATTCAAATCAAAACCACAATGAGGTACCATTTCACGCCAGTCAGAATGTCTGCTATCCAAAAGTCTACAAGCAATAAATGCTGGAGAGGGTGTGGAGAAAAGGGAACCCTCTTACATTGTTGGTGGGAATGCAAACTAGTACAGCCACTATGCAGAACAGTGTGAAGATTCCTTAAAAAACTGGAAATAGAACTGCCTTATGATCCAACAATCCCACTGCTGGGCATACATACCGAGGAAATCAGAATTGAAAAAGACACATGTACCCCAATGTTCATCGCAGCACTGTTTATAATAGCCAGGACATAGAAGCAACCTAGATATCCAGCAGCAGATGAATGGATAAGAAAGCTGTGGTACATATACACAATGGAGTATTACTCAGGCATTAAAAAGAATACATTTGAATCAGTTTTAATGAGGTGGATGAAACTGGAGCCTATTATACAGAGTGAAGTAAGCCAGAAAGAAAAACACCAAAACAGTATACTAACGCATATCTATGGAATTTAGAAAGATGGTAATGATAATCCTGTATGCGAGACAGCAAAAGAGACACAGATATATAGAATAGTCATTTGGACTCTGTGGGAGAGGGAGAGGGTGGGATGATTTGGGAGAATGGCATTGAAACATGTATAATATCGTATAAGAAACGAATGACCATCCAGGTTAGATACAGGATATAGAATGCTTGGGGCTGGTGCACTGAGATGGCCTGGAGGGATGGTACAGGGAGGGAGGGGGGCGGGGGGTTCAGAATGGGGAATACGTGTACACCCATGGCAGATTCATGTTGATGTATGGCAAAACTAATACAATATTGTAAAGTAATTAGCCTCCAATTAAAATAAAATAAATTAAAAAAGAAAGAAAGAAAAATAAGAATGTAAAATATCTCACTTATAATTTCATAATATTGATTATATGTTGAGATGATAATGTTTTAGATATATGAATAAAAGAAAATATATCATTAAAAAATAGTATTGTTAAATATGGTGGACTCTGATGATGAAATCTAAGCAAAAATTAAAGAAAATGAGTGACTTCTCTATGTGTATATTTTGTGATCGATCATTCCAACCAAAAAGAAGAGCTAGTCCAAATGTCCTGAGGCAGGAATACTCCTGGAATATTTGAGGAAAAGCAGGGAAGCTAATGTGACTGGCAAAGTGTGAGCAAAAGAAAAGCATAAAGGAAAGAAGTGATAAAGATAAGTGGGAGCTGGATCCTATGGAATTTCATTGGCCATCAAAAGGGCTTCATACGCTGAGTAAAATGAGAATCTTCTGTAGTGTTTGGAATGGAATAACTTGATCTGATTTATGTTCTAACAGGATAATTCTTGCTGCAAATAAAACAGAAGGTTATTGTGGCTCAGGTATGAATAGTCGTCAGAAGGAGTCTGACTCTAGATATATTTTGGAAATAAACTCAACAGTGACTCCTAACAGACAGAATGCAGAGCTATGAGAGAAAGAGCAGAGTCAAAGAACATTTCAAACAATCTGGCCTGTGTAACTGAAAAGGTGTAGTTGTCCTCAAATGAGGTAAAGAAAGTTTGGCGAAGCCAGTTGTTCAGTTTTGGACATACTAATTCATGGTGTCTTGCAGATTCCAAATGGAGATATTAAATAGGTAGGTAGATGTATGAGACTAGAATTTAGAAAAAGTGGTCAAGGATTGAATATACAGATTTGTCAGTCCCTAGAATGCAAATAATTCTTAGCCATGACCCTGGGAGGTGTGATCCTGAAGGGAGAGTTTAAGTTTATAGAAAGAAAAAAGAAAGCCAAAGCCTGAGCACTTGATGCCAACATGAAGGGTCCAAGCAGAAACCAGCAAAGACATCTGAGAAGGACTGTCCAATAAAGTTAAGAGGAAAATCTAAAGTGCAAGTGTTCTGAAATCAGATTTAACCTCAGTAAGCTAACTATAGTGAGTGCTTAGTAATTGTTAAATGGGCAAGTTGTTTTTTATGCATTGGCTATTTGATGGCTTAGGGACAGCCTGTTCTCTCACCCAAGCATAGCATTGAATGACAATATCCATCCTTCTTCAATATATTCCTCCATCAATAAAACACAGAGTTCTGGAAGAAGATCCCTAACAAGCCCTTCACAGTCATCAATTAGGTATAAGAGGGTGATTTATACATAAATTCATAAAGGATAGACAAGAAAAGAGAGGAGATGGTGAAACATTCTGTCAAATGGTGATATTTATGGTCAGCTCTGTTAAATTTTTCTGAGTGACAAGTTGACATCATTGCTCAAAATGATGTCTGGAGATTATGAGTAGATTTAAATTATTTCTTAGTTCCTTTCACACTTTTCTTAGTAATGAGAACAGAAATATACTTATCCAGGCAAAATACTATTATAATTGTTTATGTGTTGTTTTTTTTTTTTTCCTTCTTCTTCTGGTCATATAAATTCTAGTTCTTGCTATGCCTGTGAAGAAGAATCCAGGCAGACTGGGTGAACATTTACTACCCTAATGACAAATGGTATTTTAAGTATAGCATTTCAATTTTGGTGCTGTGGATAGGAATGTAATAAATCAAATATTTACATGTTGTTCATTTTTGACAAAGCCTGTTCAGGAGGGACACAAAAAACCATGTATTTTATGAGAAAAAAAGACTAGACAAAAATCCCAGTCATATAATTTACTGCAGTTTAGAATTTACTACTGCTGTTAATGGGCACCTTCTAATAGATGGTATATTGAGATAGTATTAGACAGGTGACTAAAAGAGAAGGATTTATGAAATAAGCTAAGGAGAGATAGAACTAAGGTTACATGGAGACATATAAGTCAGAGAAAATGAGGAGGAAATAGAAACAGCATTACAAAATGCATCAAGGTCAAGCAATTCATACTGTGAATTGAGTGAATCAAGCCAGCTGACCTGTAACTGTCAGAGTATTCTAGAGATTATTTCAGTGATAGGTCAAAACAAATAACTCAAAATATATCTTGTATTTGTCTTATAAAATAATAAATTATATGCAAATATTGGTGTGGGAGTGTGGTTTGTGTGTTTTTATATACATATGTACATGATATGCAGATGACACCACTCTTATGGCAGAAAGTGAAGAGGGGCTAAAAAGCCTCTTGATGAAAGTGAAAGTGGAGAGTGAAAAGGTTGGCTTAAGGCTCAACATTCAGAAAACGAAGATCATGGCATCTGGTCCCATCACTACATGGGAAATAGATGGAGAAACAGTGGAAACAGTGTCAGACTTTATTTTTCTGGGCTCCAAAATCACTGCAGATGGTGATTGTAGCCATGAAATTAAAAGACGCTTACTCCTTGGAAGGAAAGTTATGACCAACCTAGATAGCATATTCAAAAGCAGAGACATTACTTTACCAACAAAGGTTCGCCTAGTCAAGGCTATGGTCTTTCCTGTGGTCATGTATGGATGTGAGAGCTGGACTGGGAAGAAGGCTGAGCGCCGAAGAATTGATGCTTTTGAACTGTGGTGTTGGAGAAGACTCTTGAGAGTCCCTTGGACTGCAAGAAGATCCAACCAGTCCATTCTGAAGGAGATCAATCCTGGAATTTCTTTGGAAGGAATGATGCTAAAGCTGAAACTCCAGTATTTTGGCCACCTCATGGGAAGAGTTGACTCATTGGAGAAGACTCTGATGCTGGGAGGGCTTGAGGGCAGGAGGAGAAGGGGACGACAGAGGATGAGATGGCTGGATGGCATCACTGACTTGATGGGTGTGAGTCTGAGTGACCTCCGGGAGCTGGTGATGGACAGGGAGGCCTGGCGTGCTGCGGTTCATGGGGTCGCAAAGAGTCAGACACGACTGAGCGACTGATCTGATCTGATGATGCAATCTAATTAAAATGATTTCAACTAAGAGGCTAAGACCAAGAGTGAAGCAGGGCAAAGACTAATAGAGTTTTCCCAAGAGGACACACTCAACATAGCAAACACTATCTTCCAACAATACCAGAGAAGACTCTACACAAGGACATCACCAGATGGCCAACACTGAAATCAGATTGAGTATATTCTTTGCAGCCAAAGATGGAGAAGCTCTATACAATCAGCAAGAACAAGACAGAGAGCAGACTGTGGTTCAGATCATGAACTCCTTATTGCCAAATTCAGACTTAATTTGAAGAAAATGGGGGAAACCACTAGACCATTCAGGTATGACCTAAATTAAATCCCTTATGATTATACAATGGAAGTGAGAAATAGATTTAAGGGACTAGATCTGATAGACAGAGTGGCTGACAAACTATGGACAGAAGTTTGTGACATTGTACAGGAGACAGGGATCAAGACCATCCCCATGGAAAAGAAATGCGAAAAAGCAAAACGGCTGTCTGAGGAGGCCTTACAAATAGCTGTGAAAAGAAGAGAAGCAAAAAGCAAAGGAGAAAAGGAAAGATATAAACATCTGAATGCAGAGTTCCAAAGAATAGCAAGAAGAGATAAGAAAGCCTTCTTCAGTGATCAATGCAAAGAAATAGAGGAAAACAACAGAATGGAAAAGACTAGAGATCTCTTCAAGAAAATTAGAGATAGATACCAAAGGAACATTTCATGCAAAGATGGGCTCGATAAAGGACAGAAATGGTATGGACCTAACAGAAGCAGAAGATATTAAGAAGAGGTGGCAAGAATACACAGAAGAACTGTACAAAAAAGATTCCACGACCCAGATAACCATGATGGTGTGATCACTGACCTAGAGCCAGACATCCTGGAATGTGAAGTCAAGTGGGCCTTAGAAAGCATCACTACAAACAAAGCTAGTGGAGATGATGGAATTCCAGTGGAGCTACTCCAAATCCTGAGAGATGATGCTGTGAAAGTGCTGCATTCAATATTCCAGCAAATTTGGAAAACTCAGTAGTGGACTCAGGACTGGAAAAGGTCAATTTTCATTTCAATCCCAAAGAAAGGCAATGCCAAAGAATGCTCAAACTACCGCACAATTGCACTCATTGCACACGTTAGCAAAGTAATGCTCAAAATTCTCCAAGCCAAGCTTCAGCAGTACATGAACCATGAACTTTCTGATGTTCAAGCTGATTTTAGAAAAGGCAGAGGAATCAGAGATCAAATTGCCAACATCTGGATCATGGAAAAAGCAAAAGAGTTCCAGAAAAACATCTATTTCTGCTTTATTGACTATGCCAAAGCCTTTGACTGTGTGGATCACAATAAACTGTGGAAAATTCTTCAAGAGATGGGAATACCAGACCACCTGACCTGCCTCTTGAGAAACGTGTATGCAGGTCAGGAAGCAACAGTTAGAACTGGGCATGGAACAACAGACTGGTTCCAAATAGGAAAAGGAGTATGTCAAGGCTGTATATTGTCACCCTGCTTATTTAACTTATATGCAGAGTACATCATGAGAAACACTGGGCTGGAAGAAGCACAAGCTGGAATCAAGATTCCCGGGAAAAATATCAATAACCTCAGATATGCAGATGACACCACCCTTATGGCAGAAAGTGAAGAGGAACTAAAAAGCCTCTTGTTGAAAGTGAAAAGTGAAGTGAAGTTGCTCAGTCGTGTCTGACTCTGCAATCTACCAGGCTTCTCTGTCCATGGGATTTTCCAGGCAAGAATACTGGAGTGGGTTGCCATTTCCTTCTCCAGGGGATCTTCCTGACCCAGGAATCAAACCCAAGTCTCCTGCATTGCAGGCAGACACTTTACCCTCTGAGCTGCCAGGGAAGCCCCAAGGTAGGCCCACTGCGTTGGCCGGGAATCGAACCCGGGTCAACTGCTTGGAAGGCAGCTATGCTCACCATTATACCACCAATGCTGAAAGTGAAAGAGGAGAGTGAAAAAGTTGACTTAAAGCTCAACATTCAGAAAAGATTATGGCATCTGGTCTCATCACTTCATGGGAACTAGATGGGGAAACAGTGGAAACAGTGCCAGGCTTTATTTTGTGGGGCTCCAAAATCACTGCAGATGATGATTGCAGCCATGAAATTAAAAGACTCTTACTCCTTGGAAGGAAAGTTATGGCCAACCTAGATAGCATATTCAAAAGCAGAGACATTACTTTGCCAACAAAGGTTCGTCTAGTCAAGGCTATGGTTTTTCCAGTGGTCATGTATGGATGTGAGAGTTGGACTGTGAAGAAAACTGAGTGCTGAAGAATTGATGCTTTTGTACTGTGGTGTTGGAGAAGACTCTTGAGAATCCCTTAGACTGCAAGGAGATCCAACCAGTCCATCCTAAAGAAGATCAGTCCTGGGTGTTCATTGGAAGGACTGATGCTTTATACTGGGAGGGATTGGGTGCAGGAGGAGAAGGGGATGACAGAGGATGAGATGGCTGGATGGCATCACCGACTCAGTGGACATGAGTTTGAGTGAACTCCGGGAGTTGATGATGGACAGGGAGTCCTGGTGTGCTGATATTCATGGGGTCTCAAAGAGTTGGACACAACTGAGCAACTGAACGGAACTGAACTTAACTGAAGAAGCTAAGAAATTCAGAGCAACTGCAAAGAATAACAACAGTAAAAGAATAGTTATCATTCTTATTAGGACAAAATGTTAATATTCTTTTATATTAGCAAGCAGTTATGAGGAGTTAGAGAGTTGGGGTCAAATAATTCAAAGATTTGTTTATAATAATCTTCCTAATGGTTGCCACATCTTTCAACTTCCTGCCCCTTCTACCTAATGAATGAATTTCATATAAAATATGGCTTTAATTATGGTATCTCTCTTTGCTATTAGTGCTGTTCAGAATCATTTAATAACTCCACACAAAGAAATCACAAATACTTGAGCATGGCATCAGAAGCTGACACCACCCATCTCCATTCTTCAGATGAATCACTTTTTTTCCTCAATAAGACTCCTTGGAGCTGGTAGATAGCTCAGAGCTGCTTTTCCAGTTACAGCCTCTTGGTATTCTTATCCCTTAATCTTCCAATGAACAGACTTGGCCTCCACTCCCCATGTTCCATCACTGCTCTCTTATTTCTTCTCATTCCAACTCAAATCCCACCTCCTTCTAATGGCTTTCCTAGTCACTGCCCATATGTAAATATATTATCTCCTATAATTGGATATAATTTTTTTCTAGGAATGTAATGTTTCTCTTATATTTAACAACCACAAGG
This sequence comes from Tragelaphus eurycerus, assembly GCA_935064755.1. NCBI lineage: Eukaryota > Metazoa > Chordata > Mammalia > Artiodactyla > Bovidae > Tragelaphus > Tragelaphus eurycerus. Next base: position 12,080,965 of record CAKXYN010000004.1, read on the forward strand.
CTAAGTACTGTTAGAACATGAAGAATGGGATAAATAATGCTGAATTTTTTTTGATACTAAGAAAATTGACCACAGTAGTTATCAATATTACCATAGATATTTAGCCAATCATTTGATTAAAATGGGAATAAAAAACCTATAACTACCATAAGCACATTATTTTAATGTACAGTAGAAGATCATCCATTCACCCATTATTTTTAACGTGAAGTTCTATACAGTCTTCCATGTATAAACTATCTCATATGTGAGTCTCAACTTGAATTTCTTCAAAGTGAACTGGAACTTAAGACATTTGCTAAGAAATGTGATATAGAATATTTCTAGATTTTTTTCATTTTCTCTCACTTTTTTTTTTTATAATTTTCTGCCTATGCATCTTTCAACAGATTTTCTTTTTCTTTCATTTTAATCAAGTCTATCCTAAGCATTCAATATCATTTTCATACAAGCATCAACACTTCATCATTCACACTCATGTATCATCTGAATGAGCATACTTAAAAATATAAGTGTAATGACAATGTTAACTGGAATAAATAGATTTAAGGAATAACACAAGTGATTCTTGGTAAAGATTCAATTCAAATGGTACAAACACACAGGCTTTTCAGCCAGGGCTTCAGTATGACATGGGCATCCATATGCATAATTTACAGAATTGATTAACCAAAGGTCAGCTAAGATTTTTTTATTATAAAACAAATGATCAACAAACATGAACTGAGCAGCTACAAAATGAACACTGTGACTGTATGTCAGCAGTTGTCAGAAAGAAGTGCATGTGGAAGGCAGAGATACAGGAATGAGTGAACGGCACTGGCATCTAAGACATTACAACTTCTCTAGGGCTTTATGAGATCTCGAAAAATAGCAACAGAAGCAAAATATAGTTGCTGGTCTTAAGGCCCGTGAAAAAGGCACACATGGTTTGAAACTGAGGACACTATTCCAAGACTTCCTTCTAGTCTCTTCTCAGGACAATTTCACTCTGTTCCATTTGGTTTCCAACAGTCATCCTTGCCAAAGCTGACTCCCAGTTCCATGCCTGCTTCCTGACCTCTTTTGGGGTCCAACCACTAGTTCTGCAAGGGCAATAGAACTAGTCTAAGTTACCAACTACTACAGCATTTCTGATCCTTCAAACAGGCTATACAGATCTGGGGGCAATAATCTTCAGTATTCTCCCAGTTCCAAAGTTCCTCACAGGCTGACATGTACAATAGGTGAAATGTACAGGCATGATACCACATGATCTGTTATCTATTCAATACAAGGATTTGAACAAACTTAGTATGACAAGCTACATGTAGATGTTATGTGAATACTCATGTTTCATAAGTTAATCTGTACATTTCTTAGGTGGCTCAGCAGTAAAGAATTTGTCTGCAATGCAGGAGATGCAGGAGAGGCTGGTTCAATCCCTGGATTGGGAAGACCCATTGGAGGAGGGCATGACAACCCACTCCAGTATTCTTGCCAGAAATTCCACGGACAGAGGAGCCTGGTTGGCTAAAGTCCACTAGGGGTCTCAAAGAGTCAGATACGACTGAAGCAACTGAGCATGCAAGGACACTTCTCAAACTTCTTCAAGTCCCTTCCCCCAGGATGGAATTGGCTGCCAGACCATAAATGACTCCCTGTAATTACACTTTACTTCCTTTGTGACTGTGAGTTTCCTCTTTTTCTCATCATAACATCTGGATGGGGAGAGAACTTCATCCCCTGAACAACTGGGACTTCTGCCTGTTCAGTTCTGCTGCCATGGACCCTCTAATCCATTTGATCCAGCCCAACTGTGTCCAAAGCTCAGTGACTTTTGTGGTCATTTTCTCTAATTTCCTCAAGGTGTCAGAGACCTGTGATTTGTGAATTCATAGACTTTATTTTATGTTTCTATAACATGATGGTTAAATTTCTGGGTCAACTTGACTGGGACAAAGGGTACTCAGATATTTAGGCAAACATTATTCTGATTGATTCTAAGAGGGTGTTTCTAGAAGAAACATTAAAATCGGAAACATTAAATTCAGTAGATGGAGTAAAGCAGACTTATCTCCATCATATGGATGTGCCACATCTAAAGTTGAAAGCCTGGCCAGCCCTCTCCTGAACATGGAGATTCCTTCCTGCCTGATGATCTTCAAAGTGGCTTTAGTCTCACTTTAAAACTTGAACTGAAACATCAGCTTTTTCTGGGTAAAGTCTGCTGGCCTTCGAGATGGAACTACACCATCTGCTCTCCTAGGTTTCTAGCTTGCCAAGTCAACCTACAGGTCTTGGGACTTGACAGCCTCCATAATCATGTGAGCTGATTCCTTAGAATACATCTCTCTGTCTCTTTATCCACACACACACATACACACACACATAAACACATACTCACATGTATAAATTCCTATTGCTCTGTTTTTCTGAAGAACTCTGGCTAACACAACTAAAAAGCCGTTTCTGTATTTCTCTTTTCAAAAGCAATATATTTTTCCTCTTAGTTCTTGCTCTGATTAATTCTGCTGAGCCAATAGGCTACCTGCTCCATTTCCTCTAAGATTTTTAGACCAAAGTCTAAATTAGACTGACTGCTTCACTTTGGTTTTCTTTTTATCCCTTTTATGACTCTCCAAATGCCTTGCCCAATTTTATGCACTGAAATTCATGAGCAGTTCTCATTCCGCACAGGTACTTAGTTTAGATTGCTGGATCAATACCTGTGCTGTGCTGTGCTAAGTTGCTTCAGTCATGTCTGACTCTTTGTGACCCTATGCACGGTAGCCCATCAGGCTCTTCTGTTCATGGGATTCTCCAGGCAAGAGCACTGGAGTGAGTTGCCATGCCCTCCTCCTGGGGATCTTCCCAATCTAGGGATCAAACCTGAGTCTCTTACATCTCCTGGATTGACAAGTGATTTCTTTACCACTAGTGCCACCTGGGAAGCCCACTGTATCAACACATCCTAGCCCTTATAAGCACCCAAACTTCTACTTATTTTGACTTTAAAGGATTATGTATGGCTTATTAGAAAAAGAAATCAAAAGAGATATATACTCCAAGAATATTTTCCTATCCTACAGAAACACACACACACTTATGAAACTTTTTAATGATTCAACATCAATTAAGCAAGATGTCTAAAATATTATACATGAATATTATGATATGTGAACCTATGAGTAAAGTCATTTTTGGAATTACTTGAAATGTTTAGAAATTTTTTAAAACCTCAGCATTTTATGCAACCACAGATGTGTGAGAAAAGGTAGCTTTTATACTTAAAAAAAAAAAAAAAAAAGACAATCTGTCTATAAAAAAATTCCTAAAGTAGCCACTTGACCACTTTAACATGTCAGGACATTGTATATTAGAAGGCACATTGTCTGACTCCAATAGTCAAAGCAAATGTGAATCAAAACCTTAATAGTTCACTGAAGTGATGATATGGGCCGCAGCTAATTAAGGTATAGGAGTCACAGTGAACTGGACAGTAATGAGAACCAGCACAGGCAAACCTTTGGGAAATACAGGAGTTTCTAACACAGACAGTTGCCCTCCCCAACCGCAATGAAGTAATTTTGCAACTCCATAGATTCTGAGAATCTAAACTAGAAACACAAGAAAAACAAACTTTAAAGCTCCCACTCCCTTTAAGACTGTAGTTGTGTATCTATCACCTACTTCTATATGGGGCCCTGGTTGATTTTTGGTCTCTAGTGTATGGTCACATCATTGAGAAGATTCACAATTCACAACTCCTTCATGGCACCTCTAACTTTGTCTTAGAGGAGGGAGTGAAATATCAAAATGCTCCTCTCCTGGTTAGCACTGACTGAATTCGCTGTACCTTCTCTTCTCTTCATGAAGATGATGGGCCTTCCTGAGCCAGTGAGACACGGAGCACCCTGTAGGAAAAAGCAAAGATTATATCATGGGGAAATAAAACAATATTTCCAGTATTTATAACTAAAAACAGATGAATTTAACATTTCAGAATTAGACATAGAACACAGCTTCTGAGAAACAGGAATGGCATCTCACAAATGCAGGATTTAGTTGAAATATCCAAGATCCATTTAAGCCCTAATTTCTCATAATGGCAGAACATCTTGCAAGCTCAAATTCTGCATCATCTTCAACATAAGAATTAGGAAATAGTCACTGAAAGTATACTATATGCTACAGTCTATATTAAGTATTGTGCATTTACAGATATATTAAGTACAGTATTAATCTTGGTAATGTTAAGAGCCTACAGTAGAGAGAGAGACCTGAAAAAAAAAATTTTATATACTGCAATATGCTCAAGTATAAGGTATTCAAGGCATTGTGGGAATAATGAGATTTGAAATATTTACTCAGGTGTGTCAATGATCACAACTCAGAGTCTAGAAGGATCAGTAGGAATTCCCTGGGAAACTAAAATCATGGCAAGCATTTCAGGCAAAAAAGATATTGTTTTAATTGTGCACGAGAACTTTTAACACTGTCTCCTATTCAGGTAAATACAAATAGTTCAGTGTGGACAAACTGACAGACATGATTTACAAAGACTGACAGACAACACAAGAAAATAGATGTCAGAACGTGAAGGGCTTTGTATTTCCCAGTAAGAAGGCTAGCTTTTTTCTTAGATGTATCATTTGAAGAATGCTAAGCAAAGGAGTCATAATGTGAATCAGATTTATGTTTTATGCTGGCTGTAACATTAGCTGTAATATGGAGAATGGATAGAAGAAGATTTAGGTAGGAAACACCTGTGCTTGATTAAGCAACACTATGCATTTTGCACTTAGCCACACTTCTTTACTAACAGGTCTTTAATCTTTTCCATTGGCCAGGCACTTTGTATATCTTACCTCATTCAATTCCCATAAAAGTTGTATGAGTTAATTATCATCAACTCATTCCTAGTAAGGAAACTGAAGTGTAGAAAGTTAAATGAGATGTTAAGAAAAACAGACAATTTTAACTTTGTATATTTTTGGTATTCATTTGTATTTTTTTACTCTCCCACAAGAATCATATAGGAAATATTCATGTTTATTAGCTTTTTATAAGTTGAAGTTTATAATTAATCCATCTCTGTAAGACCAAAAATAAAGCTTCTTTTTAAAATAACTATCAATTTATTACAAAGGTTGATTTAGACATCAGCAATGTTGACTTCCACCTGGACTCCTGGCTCAGTACTGATGGACAGGATCTGCTTGACAACCTCAGAGAGACCCTGCAGATCAATGAGTCACTTGTGGATCCATATGTGGAATCAACCCCAAGTCTTAGAACCTTCACCACAAGGAGTTTCCCTTGTAGTCATTCTCAGTTTTGGTAGGCATCCGAACAGATCCTTTCACTTTGAGATTCTTTTCCCTTGTGCTTCTGATCAGGTTAACATATACCTTCTCCAGGGACTTCACATTGGGGCTAGTGAGAGTGCTCCTAATCCAGTGAATGGCCACCTCTGGCTCTGCTGGAGTCTTGCTGGTATTTTTAAGGGCCAAGTCTGTGGGGCAGCTTCCTGACCTACTTGTTCCTGAGCAGAGCAAACAGCCATCAGTCAGGAGCAGGAGTAGGCAGCATTGGACCCCACTTCAGCAGTAATCACATTTTCCTCAAAGAGAGAAAAAGCTTCTTGATTTTACTTGGAATAGTTCAAAAAGAAAATATTTTTCTCTTGTAGAGTATTTTATCTTTAATAATTTCATAAAACTAATTAATTACCATGTTATGTAGCATATATAGTTAACATACATACATGTCTGCCTATATCTGTGGATATTATTTCTTTTTTTAATTATTTATTTTGTATTGGAGGATAGCTCATTAACAATGTTGTGATAGTTTCAGGTAGACAGCAGAGGGACTCAGTCATACATATATATGTATCCATTCTCCCCCAAACTTCTCTCCCATTCAAGCTACCACATATAACATTCAGCAGAGTTCCTCATGTCCTAGAGTAGGACCTTATTGGTTATCCATTTTAAATATAGCTGTGTGTACATGAGGATCCCAAACTCCTGAACTATCCCTTCTCCCCATCCTTCCTCCCTGGCAACTATAAGTTTGTTATTTAAGTCTGTGAGACATATATGTATATATAATTTGATAATATAACATTATATATGTATACATAATTCGTATACCTACATGTATGTACATATCTGTGAATATTATTTCTACAACGATTACCTCCACCACCACCAGAAAGTACCAGATTAACCTTGTCATGTTCCACAGACAAATAAAAATAATAAAGGCAGAAAAGTCTTTAAGAGGGACATTCAGCATCAGCTATTTTAATATGAGCATTATAAACCCTTTGACCTTTTGCCATGATTCTTGTTCAAAGTAAGCAATATTTTTTTTTAAACTTTGGATTATTAGAAACAAATTTTTATTTAAATATTGTGAATCACATTCTGCATCCCTACTTTGTGAAGCTGTTTTTGTCTTACTAAAATATCTGATTTAAAATGTTCTTATTCTTACCATTTTTAAACTCTTAATGCAAAACAAAATTCAAATATTGCCTTAAAAACTGATTTCTTTAAAAAATTAACATGAAATTGCTAAGCATGCCTGAATTAACACAAATCAGAGTGCATTACATGGCATTAGCAGCTAATTTATTGAAATCATTACGTCTGCTGTTAGAGAGCACCATATGCCAACTCCAGAAATAACAAGCATTCAGAATCAGGGTCATTGCCTTTATATTTGCATATGTGGTACATTAATTGATCTCATGTGCATATTAAAATTAAAACTGCATTTTTCTCCAATATTCCCTAAGAAGTTTGGTTAGCATTATGTTATTAAGGCAAATGTTTATATCTAGATTATTTCTTTTGCTTAGGTAAATTAACTTACACAAATCATTATTAGTTACGTTTCCTTATTTTCCATGGGCTTCCCAGGTGGCTCTGTGGTAAAGAATCCACCTGCCAGTGCAAGAGACCTGGTTTATTCTGTGCTATATTCTGTGATATTGAACTAAATTAATGAGATATGCAATTGTTAAAATGCAGGGCTTTCTGATCTTATACATTTCATTGACAGGAAATGTATTTGATTCATCACCCTCTGAATCAAATTGCAGGGTAACCTATAGAAAACCAATTTATAGTTCCTCCATTCCGAAAATGAACTAAACATTTCTAACTTGAAACATTACACTAGTAAGGCTACTTCAGAATGTATGTGTGTGGTTATGTACCTCTGTGTCTAACTGTTCTGGGGCTGCTTCATATGAAAATTACATGAGAAACTAGGGAACATCCTAATCAAATAGCTAAAAAGGAAAGAGATCCACTAACTTGAAGAAAGGTGAAACTAGTAGTAAAAAATCATCCTGACAATGCAAGAGACATAAAAGATATGGGTTCCATCCCTGGGTCAGGAAGATCCCCTGCAGGAGGAAATGGCATCCCACTCCAATATTCTTGCTGGGAAAATTCCATGGACAGAGAAGCCTGGAGGTCCCCAGTCCATGGGGTCAAAGAGTTGGACATAACTGAGCATCTGAGCACAACATGAAGGAATATTTCCCCTAATCATAGGAAATGAAATTTTGAAATAAACCTACATACTGGGGGAAAATCTTCAGCAATTCAATTTTTTTTTTTTTTTTAAGCCTAAGAGAATAGGTAAAACTTTTACTGAGCTTGAATTCAGAGATGAAAATAATTATCAGACATTATCTTATAAAGAAAACAAACAATCTTTAGAATACACACACAGTAGTAGATTGATTGACAGAAAGATAGACAAGTAGACTTTTTTTTAAATAAAGAAGCAATCTTAATTGTAGAGAGGCAGTTATAGATATTGGAAAGCATACAATCTTCCTGTATGTCAGGAAACCTGAATTCAAAGAGTTATTCATTTTCCAAGAGCATCAGCTTCATATGAAAGTATACAGTTGAAAACAGTCTCTAACATTCAAATGTTAATGAAATTAACATTTCTCTTCAACTTTTAAATTCTGTAAATAAAGCCCACTATATCCAAAATGCGGGGAAGGCAATGGCACCCCACCCCAGTACTCTTGCCTAGAAAATCCCATGGACGGAGGAGCGTGGTAAGCTCCAGTCCATGGGGTCGCTAAGAGTCGGACACGACTGAGCGACTTCACTTTCACTTTTCACTTTCATGCATTGGAGAAGGATATGGCAACCCACTCCAGTGTTCTTGCCTGGAGAATCCCAGGGACAGCCGTCTACGGGATCGCACAGAGTCGGACACGACCGAAGCGACTTAGCAGCAGCAGCATATCCAAAATGACAAGTGAAAACTCAGTGACTGGATTCTTAGGTGATCATGAGATATATAAATTTCAAATTGAATAAGTTATATAATAGAGCAAAGAATTGCCCTTTCCTTTCTCTCATCTATCCCCTTGTTTCATCCTCCTATTTAGCCATTTGTTAATCTAATAGGACAAAGTCTGATTCACTGATTGGGCCATGTTACTAAAAAGCAATCTTGTTTTTGATGTGGCCCCAATCTTCTGCTAATCTTCATATTTTAAGATGAAAATTGAGGCAGGGACCCTTGGGTAACATTTGACTTTTTCTTTTTCCTTTTTTTTTTTTTTTTTTTTTTAAGTACAATTAATTTACAATACTGTGCTAGCTTCAAATGTATAGCAAATTTATTCAGTTGTACATACATAGGTCCATTCATGTTGCTGCAAATGAGATTATTTCATTCTTTCTTAAAGCTGAGTAGTAAGTATTTCATTGTACATAATTCGCCGCATTTTCTTTATCCATTCACCTGTCAGTGGACATTTAAGTTGCTCCCATGTCTTGGCTATTGTAAATAGTGAACCTTTGAATATTGGGATGTGCATATCTTTTTTAATTAGAGTTTTCTCTAGACTTATGCCCAGGTGTGGAATTGCAAGATCATAAGGCGGCTCCATTTTTAGTTTTTAAGGGACCTGCATACTGGTCTCCATGGAAAAGGCAATGGTACCCCATTCCAGTACTCTTGCCTGGAAAATCCAATGGACGGAGGAGCCTGGTAGGCTGAGTCCATAGGGTTGCTGAGGGTTGGACATGACTGAGCGACTTCACGTTCACTTTTCACTTTCATGCATTGGAGAAGGAAATGGCAACCCACTCCAGTGTTCTTGCCTGGAGAATCCCAGGGACTGGGGAGCCTGGTGGGCTGTCGTCTACAGGGTCACACAGAGTCGGACACGACTGAAGTGACTTAGCAGCAGCAGCAGCAGCATACTGGTTTCCATAGTTGCTGTATCAATCTGTATTCCCACCAACAACCTAGGACAGTTCCTTTTTCTCCACACCCAAACCTTCACCAGTATTTATTAATGTAGATATTTTAATGTTGGCCTTTCCAATAGATGTGAGGTGATATCTCTATAAAGTTTTGATTTGCATTTCTCTAATAATTAGTGATACTGAGCATCTTTTCATGTGCCTGTTAACAATCTGTGTATCTTCTTTGGAGAAATGTCTGTTTAGATCTTCTGCCCATTTTTTGATTGAGTTCTTTTTATGATCTTACGCTGTATAAACTATATGTATATTTTGGAAATTAATCCCTTATTGTTAACAAATATTTTCCCCAAGTTCGTAGGTTGGCTTTTTGTTTTGTTTACAGTTTCCCTTGCTGTGAAAAAGCTTTTTAAGTTTAATTAGATCCCACTTGTTTCTTTCTGTTTTTATTTCCATTACTCTAGGAAATGAACCCAGAAAAATATTGTTGTGATTTATGTAAAAGAATGTTTTGCCTAAGTTTTCCTGTAGGACTTTTATAGTATTAGGTCTTACATTTAGGTCTATAATCCATTTTATTTTGATGTATGGCATTTATGCTTATGTATGGCATTAAAGGTTGGCTTAAAGCTCAACATTCAGAAAACGAAGATCATGGCATCTGGTCCCATCACTACATGAGAAATAGATGGAGAAACAGTGGAAACAGTGTCAGACTTTATTTTTCTGGGCTCCAAAATCACTGTAGATGGTGACTGCAGCCATGAAATTAAAAGACGCTTACTCCTTGGAAGGAAAGTTATGACCAACCTAGATAGCATATTCAAAAGCAGAGACATCACTTTGCCAACAAAGGTTTGCCTAGTCAAGGCTATGGTCTTTCCTGTGGTCATGTATGGATGTGAGAGCTGGACTGTGAAGAAGGCTGAGCACCGAAGAATTGATGCTTTTGAAGTGTGGTGTTGGAGAAGACTCTTAAGAGTCCCTTGGACTGCAAGGAGATCCAACAAGTCCATTCTGAAGGAGATCAGCCCTGGGATTTCTTCAGAAGGAATGATGCTAAAGCTGAAACTCCAGTATTTTGGCCACCTCATGCGAAGAATTGACTCATTGGAAGAGACTCTGAAGCTGGGAGGGATTAGAGGCAGGAGGAGAAAGGGACGACAGAGGATGAGATGGCTGGATGGCATCATCGACTCAATGGACATGAGTTTGGGTGAACTCCGGGAGTTGGTGATGGACAGGGAGGCCTAGTGTGTTGCAATTCATGGGGTCGCAAAGAGTCAGACACGAATGAGCGACTGATCTGAACTGAATATGTAATCGGTCGATTGCCTTAGGTAGTATGGTCTTTTCTTTTTTATTAAAGACCACGCAAGTACTTGGCAAATCTCATCATATGTGAATTTAATTAAAACTTCATAATGATATGGACCTAATATAAAATTCAATTTAATTAAAAATAAAAATTCATAAAAATTATTTTCCTTATTAGTATTTAGGTAATTCCACATGCTTCAATCTACATTTGTACATTAAACCCATGTAATGGTCAAAAGTGACCTTGCCACAAAAAGGAAGGGATATTTTGTTTTCCATTCATTATTTTTCCTGGAAGGTCAACATCCTCAAAATCCTTGTAGGTGGAAGATTATCAAGAAAGGACTTAAGAACATGTTGCCACACAGTTTTGTAATACCTGTCCTTTAAGAAAATCTCCTCTTAATTCATTATATATTTGTGTTGTTCTTGTTTCATCTGGTGAACATAATGTGTCTGTCTTCTTTGGTGACAGCCAATCCAGTCACTACTCCATGACCACAGGTCTTGGCATGGAAACCAGTTTGGTGCACTCAGTGCCCCTAGCCATATTTATCTGTTCATGGTAGGCGTGTATGACAAGATAGATCAGAGTTCTTCCCGACAGGCAGGAGCTCTCTCCTAGGGCTACAATATAAGATAGATTTAACTCTAAGAATTTAGGGCCACTAAATATGACAGATAATTCACTTTCTATAACAGACAAGACTCTATCCAAGCAGAGAGTTGAACATATGTGAATCACTCAGAGAGAGTAAATGTCTTAGAAGCACTGGGTCACTTAGAATCCCCAGAAGCCCACTGGGGCCTGTATCTGTATCACTTCTTTGGATTAACTAAACTATATTTATCGGAGAAGACAATGGCACCCCACTCCAGTACTCTTGCCTGGAAAATCCTATGGACGGAGGAGACTGGTAGACTGCAGTTCATGGGGTCGCTAAGAGTTGGGCACAACTGAGCTATTTCACTTTCACTTTCATGCATTGGAAAAGGAAATGGCAACCCACTCCAGTATTCTTGCCTGGCGAATCCCAGGGACAGAGGAGCCTAGTGGGCTGACGTCTATGGGGTCGCACAGAGTCAGACATGACTGAAGCAACTTAGCAGCCGTAGCAGCAAACTATATCAATATTCCTTTATCACACTTCCTTTTTTGCTTAAATTGGTTTAGATTGTATTTTTGGCACTTGCATCTAAAAAAAGTTATATCATTAAAAATTTTTAAATGTCCCTATAGTTTAAAGGTTTTTTTTTTTTTTTAGTAAAATTCTTATCAGCCACTTCATTTTTAATCCTATCCTTTCATATCCTATAGCATTTTCCCCAAGTTGTAATGTTTAACATTTTTTCTGGATTTAATAAATTATGAGTTTTTTAAGTATTTGGTATGCATTGCATAGTTATTTTCAACTATATGCACTGAAATCACATTTTCTCTGTCAATCTCTTTTTAACTTGTTTTTGAAAATAAATATTATAAAAACCATTTTGGTTTTCAAGTCTATAAAAGGATTTTTTCCTTGAATTCTTTCTTGTTCATTTAGTTTATCTTTGGAGATCTGTGTACAAATACTGTAGAAAGAAGGCTTTAATTTTTTTACAATAAATAACATATACATATATGGGAATATTTCTTTGGTATTGACTTTAAATAAGTGAATCACTTTTTTATGAAATAACATTTAGAAATTCTCTCAAGATACCTTGTTTCAGTTATTAGAGTCAGAAATTTTATTAAATTCTCCTGTATCTCAAAAATCCATGGAGTGTTCAGTGAAGAAATATGAAAGTGCATAAATCCATAAACCTTCTGAGACTGGCAGCAGAGAAACATCAGCAGTCAAAAGATTAGAATGAATTTTGGAAAGACAGAAGACTGATGGGAGCATCTTGATGGATATATTAGAATAAAAGGAGTTATTGCTCCATATATTCAACAGGAAAAGTTGCAGTGGAGCTAGGAGCAATTTTGCAGAGTGCTGCTCCTGAAAGTTAGGTGCAAAAGAAGAGAGGGTGTGGAAGAAAGGGCAGCAGTCACAATGATTGATGGAGAATCAATCTGAAAGACGTGCATGTCCAGGCCACCCCCATTTCTGTGCATTAGGAAGTACTGTTTGCCTCAGTGTCAGATATAGATTGAGAGATACACTGAGGAAGATCCATGGCTCCCAGACTGAGGGTTTGTTCACATTAGTCAGACTGGCCTTGTCTTGGTATTTGAATGTGTCTGGATTCTTAACAGAGTGCATGCTTCATATCATGCCCTGGAAATATCACAATAAATTCTCAAAAAACACATATATACACACACTGGAAACATCTCTTTTATTCAAGAAATAGGCTTATCTTATAACATCAGAGGAAACTTCTGCTAGCCACATACTTAAATGAACTCACCCTTTATTTTGTGCTCATCAGTGACCAATTAAGGAAAAATGGATATTTTAGAAATTTAGTACCTCAAAAGGAATGGGCAAAAATAAACAAATGAGACAAATAATACTTAAAAAAAAGAGCAGTATAATTCAGGTTACTGACCAGAGCATAAACAAACAATAAACTACTTTTAATTAACCTATTCAGAATTTACATAAGATATTGTTTCAGTGAAATATAAATGGCCTGTTATGAACTGGGGTTAATAATTTTTTGAATATAAAATTTAAAATATGATTACTAAAAACTGAATCCAGTGAAATATGCAGAATGGAAGATAAATTATTTCAGAACATAGAACTAAAAAGACAAACAGATGAAATTGGTAGAGAAAATATTGGCAATTCATATTTCCATATTCTTCCACAGGAATAATTGTTAAGTATTCAAATACCAGAAAGAATAGCAGGGGGGTGGGGAAGAGAGGAAGAAATTATTCAAAAAAAAAAAAAAAAAAACAGAAAGGAAAATTTCAGAGCTAAAGATACAGACATAGGCCCTTGATTAATTTTCCAGAGATTAAAAGCAAATCCTCTACCAGGAAATGAGAATAATTACAAACCAGATTTCTCACAGCTTCACTGGAAACTAAATGACAATATATTTCATCTATAGAAATTGAACAAATAAAATGCAGAAAGTTTGCCTCCCATATGTCCATTCTGAAGGAGTAAAAATAAAATCAACTAAGGAAGTGTCAAAAGAGAGCTACAGAAAGGAGTAGACAAGAAATACCCAGAATGGCAACCATCTAGCAGGATAAAGGAAGGGTCACCATTTGTTAATATTTGAGCATTCAAGAAACAATTAGAGATTGATTTTACTGATTTGAAGACAGCACATACCTCCTGGGACCAAAAAAACAGAAACAATAGAAAAACAACAACAACAACAACAAAATAAAAACAGAGAAAGGTAAGTAGAAAATCCAAGAGAAATATAGAGCTCTAAGTAAGATAGTATAAAGCAAACTAAAATACGAAATGACTTTAAAGATAAATAAAGTGTAAAAAAGAGAAAGTTTTGTCACCTTGGGGTTTTCCCTTTCTAGTTGCAAAACTGTGACATTGAGCCATGGCTTCTCTGATGTTCTACCTGTTTTGCAGATAAATAATATTGATATAACTTAATTATGACAAACACTATGCATCAGCCTGAAATTTTCAGAGTCAAGCTGTAGTCAAATCAAGGAAGTCTGCAATATTATGTGATCATGGAAGTCTGAGGTACACACATGATATAAATAGTTGAACACATAAATGAATGCAGACAGAAGTACAAAGTAGAGAAGGAAAGGAGGTAGGAAGAAAGTCAAGAGATTCTGAGATTGATGAATCAAGAAATAGAGTTTCAAGTACATTATCTAAAATTATATAAATCATCATTAAAACTAATACTATAAAACATGGAAAAGTGGGAGGGGGAGAGAAAGAAGTTTAATTGAAGTCAGTCTCCAATAAATGGAGTCAGATAACATTTATCAGTTCAGTTCAGTTCAGTTACTCAGTCATATCCAACTCTCTGTGACCCCATGGACTGCAGCACACCAGGCTTCCCTGTCCATCACCAACTCCTGAAGCTTACTCAGACTCATGTCCATTAAGTCAGTAATGTCATCCAACAATCTCATTCTCTGTAATCCCCTCCCCCTCCCACCTTCAATCTTTCCCAGCATGCAGGTCTTTTCCAATGAGTCAGTTTTTCCCATCAGGTGGCCAAAATTTGGAGTTTCAGCTTCAGCATCCGTTCTTCCAATGAACACTCAGGACTGATTTCCTTTAATGGACTGGTTTGATCTCCTTGCAATCCAAGGGACTCTCATCAGTCTTCTCCAACACCACAGTTTAAAAACACTACCTGTGGCAGATTCATTTTGATATACGGCAAAACCAATACAATATTGTAAAGTTAAATAAAATAAAATAAAATTAAAACAAATTAAAAAAAAAAAAATAAAGAACACCGAGGACTGGTCTCCTTAAAAAAAAATAAAAACACTAATTCTTTGGAGCTTAGCTTTCTTTATAGTCCAACTCTCATATCCATACATAACTACTGGAAAAAATATAGCTTTGACTAGATGGATTTTGTCAGCAAAGTAATGTCTCTGCTTTTCAATATGCTGTATAGGTTGGTCATAGCTTTTCTTAAAAGGAGCAAGCATCTTTTAATTTCATGATTGCAGTTACCATGTACAGTGATTTTGGAGTCAAAATAAAGTCTTTCACTGTTTCCATTGTTTACCCATGTTAGCCATGATGTGATGGGACCAGATACCATGATCTTAGTTTTCTGAATGTTGAGCTTTAAGCCAACTTTTTCACTCTCCTCTTTTGCTTTCATCTAGAGGCTCTTCAGTCCTTCACTTTCTGCCATAAGGGTGGTGTTATCTACATATCTTAGGTTATTGGTATTTATCCCAGCAATCCTGATTCCAGCTTGTGTTTCATCCAGCCCAGCATGTTGCATGATGTATACTGCATATAAGTTAAATAAGCAAGGTGATAGCATACAGCCCTGAAGTACTCTTTTCCAGTTTTGAACCAATTCATTGTTCCATGTCCAGTTCTAACTGTTGCTTCCTGACCTGCATACAGACGTCTCAGAAGGCAGGTTAGGTGGTCTAGTATTCCCAATTCTTGAAGAACTTTCCACACTTTGCTGTGTTCCACACAGTCAAAGGCTTTGGCATAGTCAATGAAACAGAAGTAGATGTTTGTCTGGAACTCTTGTGCTTTTACTATTATCCAACAAATATTGGCAATTTGATCTCTGGTTCCTCTGCCTTTTCTAAGTCCAACTTAACCATCTGTAAGTTCATAGTTCAAGTACTATTGAAGCCTGGCTTGAAGAATTTTGAGCATTCTTTGCTAGCAAGTGAGATGAGTTCAATTGTGTGGTGGTTTGAACATTTTTTCACATTGCCTTTTTTTGGGATTGGAATGAAAACTGACCTTCTCCAGTCCTGTGGCTACTGCTGTGTTTTCCAAATCTGCTCACATATTGAGTGCAACACTTTCATAGCATCATCTTTTAAGATTTGAAATAGCTCAACTAGAATTCCATCACCTCCACTAGCTTTGCTCTTAGTGATGCTTCCTAAAGCCCATTTGACTTTGCATTCCAGGATGTCTAACTCTAAGTGAGTGATCACACCATCATAGTTATCTGGGTCTTTTCTGTATAGTTCTTCTTTTATTCTTGCCACTTCTTTAATGTCTTCTTCTTCTATTAGGTCTATACTGTTTCTGTCCTTTATTGTTCCCATCTTTGCATGAAATGTTCCATTCAGTTCAGTTCAGTCATTCAGTCATGTCCGACTCTTTGTGGCCCCATGAACCCCAACACACCAGGCCTCCCTGTCCATCATTAACTCCTGGAGTCCATCCAAATCCATGTCCATTGAGTCAGTGATGTCATCCAACCATCTCATCCTCTGTCATCCCCTTCTCCTCCTGCCCCCAATCCCTCCCAGCATCCGGGTCTTTTCCAATGAGGCAGCTCTTTTCATCAGGTGGCCAAAGTACTGGAGTTTCAGCTTCAACACCAGTCCTTCCAATAAACACACAGGACTTATCTCCTTTAGGATGGACTGGTTGAATCTCTTTGCAGTCCAAGGGACTCTCAAGAGTCTTCTCTAACACCACAGTTCAAAAGCATCAATTCTTCAATGCTCAGCTTTCTTTATAGTCTAACTCTCACATACACACATGACCACTGAAAAAACCATAGCCTTGACTAGATGGACCTTTGTTGACAAAGTAATGTCTCTGCTTTTTAATATGCTGTCTAGGTTGGTTATAACTTTTCTGCCAAGGAGTAAGCGTCTTTTAATTTCATGGCTGCAGTCCACATCTGCAGTGATTTTGGAGCCCCAAAAATAAAGTCAGCCACTGTTTATTGTTTCCCAATCTATTTGCCATGAAGTGATGTGACTGGATGCCATGACCTTAGTTTTCTGAATGTTGAGCTTTAAGCCAACTTTTTCATTCTCCTCTTTCACTTTCATCAAGAGGCTCTTTAGTTCTTCTTCACTTTCTGCCATAAGGGTGGTGTCATCTGCATATCTGAGGTTATTGCTATTTCTCCCAGCAATCTTGATTCCAGCTTGTGTTTCATCCAGCCCAGCATTTCTCATGATGTACTCTGCATATAAGTTGGTGTAAAGTAAAATTTTAATTAAAAACTGCCTATGCATTAAAGCTACTCCCACAAATTAGAGTGTCTGAATAAGAGCCTTAGAAATGAAACTGAGTGCCATCTGATTTTGTGTAAAATCTGTTACACATTGGTAAAGTTTGATTCCTGACCTATTGATACTGGTTGTGAACTAATCTCACTGAGCCTCCACTCCATCTGTAAAATGAAGTTGAGCACATGGTGGCTCAGGCAGTAAAACATCCGTCTGCAATGCAGGAGACCCAGGTTCGATCTCTGAGTTGGAAAGATACCCTAGAGAAGAGAAAGGTGACCCACTCCAGTATTCTTGCCTGGAGAATCCCATGGATAGAGGAGACTGACAGGCTACAGTCCATGGGGTTGCAAAGAGTCAGACACAACTGAAAGACAAGCACATAAGCACATAGAGATAGAACCTCTATTGTGGCTATATTATGAGGAATGAACAGATGAAACATGAAAAGTCCTTGAAACTGACTCAGTTATTGTTTACTATAATTATTATCCACTCATTACAGAAACTCATACAAAGAGGATTCACCAAGTGTAACTGGATTCTGCAGCATTGTGTACTCAATTAGGAGCATGATCCCATGTGATCGTCCTAATTTCTACTCTCTCCACGGGGTTGAAAAAGCATGCAACTCAGATTGGGACCTGACCTCTCAGATTTTTAAATGAGATCACAGCTGGTCTCAAGACTTAATGATGCTCAGATTCTGGATGTCTCATCAAAGAATTGACTACTTTTCTGTGAGTATGGTCTCAGTGTGTTTGCCCTCTGATGTACTCTTGCAAGACCTACTGTCTTACTTGGGTTTCTCTTACCTTGGGCGTGGGGTATCTCTTCCCGGCTGCTCCAGCAAAGCACAGTCATCGCACCTTACCTTGGACTAGGGGTCTCTCCTCACCACAGCCCTTCCTGACCTTGGAGGAGGGGTATCTCCTCACCGCAGCCCTTCCTGACCTAGGTCGTGGGGTAGCTCCTCTCGGCCGCGCTTAGTGCGCCGGTGCAGCTGGCGAGGCGCTTTTAGTGCGCTGGTCACAGCCAGCGAGGAAACCATACTCACAGAAAACTAGGCAATCTAATCACACGAGGACCACAGCCTTGTCTAACTCAATGAAAATAAGCCATGCCCATGGGGCAACCCCGGGAGGGCGGTGGCACCCCACCCCAGTACTTTTGCCTGGAAAATCCCATGGACAGAGGAGCCTGGTAAGCTCCGGTCCGTGGGGTCGCTAGGAGTCGGACACGCTGAGCGACTTCACTTTGACTTTTCAGTTTCATGCATTGGAGAAGGAAATGGCAACCCACTCCAGTGTTCTTGCCTGGAGAATCCCAGGGACAGGGAAGCCTGGTGGGCTTCCGTCTATAGGGTCGCACAGAGTCGGACACGACTGAGGTGACTTAGCAGCAGCAGCAGCAGCATGGGGCAACCCAGGATGGGCGGGTCATGGTGGAGAGATCTGACAGGGTGTGGTCCGCTGGAGAAGGAATGGCAAACCACTTCAGTATTCTTGCCTTGAGAACCCCATGAACAGTATGAAGAGGCAAAATGATAGGATACTGAAAGAGAAACTCCCCAGGTCAGTAGGGGCCCAATATGCTACTGGAGATCAGTGGAGAAATAACTTCAGAAATAATGAAGGGATGGAGCCAAAGCAAAAAGAATACCCAGCTGTGGATGTGTCTGGTGATAGAAGCAAAGTGCGATGCTGTAAAGAGCAATATTGCATAGGAACCTGGAATGTCAGGTCCATGAATCAAGGCAAATTGAAAGTGGTCAAACAAGAAATGGCAAGAGTGAATGTTGACATTCTAGGAATTAGTGAACTAAAATGGACTGGAATGGGTGAATTTAACTCAGAGGACCATTATATCTACTACTTCGGGCAGGAATCCCTCAGAAGAAATGGAGTGGCCATCATGGTCAACAAAAGAGTCCGAAATGCAGTACTTGGATGCAATCTCAAAAATGACAGAATGATCTCTGTTCATTTCCAAGGCAAACCATTCAATGTCACAGTAATCCAAGTCTATGCCCCAACCAGTAACGCTGAAGAAGCTGAAGTTGAACGGTTCTATGAAGACCTACAAGACCTTTTAGAACTAACACCCAAAAAGGATGTCCTTTTCATTATAGGGGACTGGAATGCAAAAGTAGGAAGTCAAGAAACACCTGGAGTAACAGGCAAATTTGGCCTTGGAATACGGAATGAAGCAGGGCAAAGACTAATAGAGTTTTGCCAAGAAAATGCACTAGTAATAACAAACACCTTCTTCCAACAACACCAGAGAAGACTCTATACATGGACATCACCAGATGGTCAACACTGAAATCAGATTGATTATATTCTTTGCAGCCAAAGATGGAGAAGCTCTATACAATCAGCAAAAACAAGACCAGGAGCTGACTGTGGCTCAGACCATGAAATCCTTATTGCCAAATTCAGACTTAAATTGAAGAAAGTAGGGAAAACCACTAGACCAGGTACAACCTAAATCAAATCCCTTATGATTATACAGTGGAAGTGAGAAATAGATTTAAGGGCCTAGATCTGATAGATAGAGTCCTAATGAACAATGGAATAAGGTTCGTGACATTGTACAGGAGACAGGGATCAACACAATCCCCATGGAAAAGAAATGCAAAAAAGCAAAATGGCTGTCTGGGGAGGCCTTACAAATAGCTGTGAAAAGAAGAGAAGCGAAAAGCAAAGGAGAAAAGGAAAGATATAAACATCTGAATGCAGAGGTCCAACATATAGCAAGAAGAGATAAGAAAGCCTTCTTCAGTGATAAATGCAAAGAAATAGAGGAAAACAACAGAATGGGAAAGACTAGGGATCTCTTCAAGAAAATCAGAGATACCAAAGGAACATTTCATGCAAAGATGGGCTCGATAAAGGACAGAAATGGTACAGACCTAACAGAAGCAGAAGATATTAAGAAGACGTGGCAAGAATACACAGAAGAACTGTACAAAAAAGATCTTAATGCCCCAGATAATGATGATGGCATGATCACTGACCTAGAGCCAGACATCCTGGAATGTGAAGTCAAGTGGGCCTTAGAAAGCATCACTACGAACAAAGCTAGTGGAGGTGATGGAATTCCAGTGGAGCTATTCCAAGTCCTGAAAGATGATGCTGTGAAAGTGCTGCACTCAATATGCCAGCAAATTTGGAAAACTCAGCAGTGACCACAAGATTGGAAAAGGTCAATTTTCATCCCAATCCCAAAGAAAGGCAATGCCAAAGAATGCTCAAACTACTGCACAATTGCACTCATCTCACACGCTAGTAAACAATGCTCAAAATTCTCCAAGCCAGGCCTCAGCAATATGTGAACCGTGAACTTCCTGATGTTCAAGCTGGTTTTAGAAAAGGCAAAGGAACCAGAGATCAAATTGCCAACATGCGCTGGATCATGGATAAAGCAAGAGAGTTCCAGAAAAACATCTATTTCTGCTTTATTGACTATGCCAAAGCCTTTGACTGTGTAGATCACAATAAACTGTGGAAAATTCTGAAAGAGATGGGAATACCAGACCACCTGATCTGCCTCTTGAGAAATTTGTATGCATGTCAGGAAGCAACAGTTAGAACTGGACATGGAACAACAGACTGGTTCCAAATAGGAAAAAGAGTACGTCAAGGCTGTATATTGTCACCCTGTTTATTTAACTTACATGCAGAGTACATCATGAGAAACGCTGGACTGGAAGAAACACAAGTTGGAATCAAGATTGCTGGGAGAAACATCAATAACCTCAGATATGCAGATGACACCACCCTTATGGCAGAAAGTGAAGAGGAACTAAAAACCCTCTTGATGAAAGTGAAAAGGTTGGCTTAAAGCTCAACATTCAGAAAATGAAGATCATGGCATCCGGTCCCATCACTACATGGGAAATAGATGGAGAAACAGTGTCAGACTTTATTTTTCTGGGCTCCAAAATCACTGCAGTTGGAGACTGCAGCCATGAAATTAAAAGACGCTTACTCCTTGGAAGGGAAGTTATGACCAACCTAGATAGCATATTCAAAAGCAGAGACATTACTTTGCCAACAAAGGTTTGCCTAGTCAAGGCTATGGTCTTTCCTGTGGTCATGTATGGATGTGAGAGCTGGACTGTGAAGAAGGCTGAGCACAGAAGAATTGATGCTTTTGAAGTGTGGTGTTGGAGAAGACTCTTGAGAGTCCCTTGGACTGCAAGGAGATCCAACCAGTCCATTCTGAAGGAGATCAGCCCTGGGATTTCTTTGGAAGGAATGATGCTAAAGCTGAAAGTCCAGTATTTTGGCCACCTCATGCGAAGAGTTGACTCATTGGAGAAGACTCTGATGCTGGGAGGGATTGGAGGCAGGAGTAGAAAGGGGATGACAGAGGATGAGACGGCTGGATGTCATCACTGACTTGATGGATGTGAGTCTGAGTGACCTCCAGGAGTTGGTGATGGACAGGGAGGCCTGGCGTGCTGTGATTCACGGAGTCGCAAAGAGTCAGACACAACTGAGTGACTGATCTGATCTGATCATCAAAGAAAATTCAGAGAGAGACAAAATGGAAGTTAAGAAGTGGATTTATTTAGAGAGAAATACATTCTACAGACAGTGTGGGCCATCTCAGAAGGCAAGAGCAGTACTGAGGTATGGGGTTGTCAGGTTTAATGAGAGTGGTAATCCCATAAGTTATTGAGTGGGAGGAGTATTCTAGCTATTTTGGTGAAAGGATGGGGATTTCCAGGAATTGGGCCACCGCCCACTTCTTAATTGTTACTGTTTTGGAGTCCAAGCTTGCTCTGCTCACCACACAACAGGCTGATAAATCCCAAAGATAATTTGGAAAGCCAACTGGCCAAGAAGATTGAAGACTAATGTCTCAAAATAACTATTTTATGAGGTCTAGATGCCAGGTTCTTTTATAGATCAGAGATAGGAGCATAGGTGAGTAAACAAAGTAAAAGATCATTAATCTTGCAAATGTCTCTTAGAAAGGCAAGCCTCAGGTAGGAGATGTGTTAATTTCTTCCTTCCTGCTATCCGTGGCTGGACAGGGTCCTGCACAAAGGCACTTTAGTTTATTAGGCAGAGGGGAGGGTTCTCTGAGATAGGCCATTATGTATGACTAAATTAGCAAAAGCAATGAAAAACAAATCAAAGAAGTAGTTCCAACATGGAATCAAAATTGGCTTTTCCCTGCAATATTACAGTCAGCTTTGGAATTGTCATGGCGTCTGTGTGTGTCGTTCAGCTTTCTGATGTCTTACAGTGAACATAAACTGAGGCTCCAGGTCTAGTGAGCATCGATTCATCAGCCATCTTGGACCTACTTGGTTCTGATCAGTTTATGCCATGTCCTCGGGCCATGTCATTTTTTTTAAAGGTTGTGCCCTGCCCCCTTCTCTCCTATTTCAATTGGACATACAAGGAGTATACTGGAATACTACTTCATCATTGTCATAAATATATCATCTTTATTTCCCACTATTTTCTATCTAGAGGTCTCAAATGATTTTCATGATTTTTTTATCAATTTTTCCTTAAAAGTCATTAATGGAAGGATTGTGGAAAAAATAGGGCTAGTCTACAAGAATTGAAATGAGGTGAGGCTGAGTTCAAGGTTCATCCAGGCAGGGAATAACAAAGTCTATGCTAACCCCACCCACCTCCCTACTCCTCCCCCTCACAAGTACTTTCTCTCCCAGCTAGGATGATTTTCCTGGCCTGCCTACAACTTTTCTCTTAACTTTCTCTGATACTTTCATATCCAGAATTTTGACTGCATTATCAGTGGAGAGAAATGAGAAACAAGTTTTTCAAGTTGCCTGTTTTATTTTATTTCAGTTTTAGACTTTCTCTTCCTTTACACTTCATCAATTCTCTCGTACCTATAACTACACACACACATATGCATATATACATATACACTTCAAAAACACACATGAACATACAAATATATACACACACGGACTCATACCCAGAAATTCTAAGCCAATCTTATAGAAACCTCCTGTGTTAATTTCCTACTGCTACTGTAAAAATATATCACAAATAGGGATTCCTTGGTGGTCTAGTGGTTAGGATTTGGTGCTTTCATTGTGAAGGCTTAGGTTCAATCTCTAGCCAAAGAACTGAGATCCTATAAACTGTGTGGTACAGCCAGGTGGCACAGCTGGTAAAGAATCTGCTTGCCAATGCAGAAGATGCAAGAAACACAGGCTCCATCCCTGGGTTAGGAAGATCCCCTGAGAAGTGAAATGTGAAACCCAAGTTCTGTTTGCGGAGCCGAAAATTGAACTTTGCAAACACTAACACAGGCAGAGTTTATTTTAAAGGATAGAGATACAAAGCTTTAAGCATAGACCCTGAGAAGGGGTCAAGAGCCCTAAATGGCAGGAATAACAGTCCTTTATATCTTTATTAGAACTGTTTGGTTTCGGTTGGCTTGGGCCAAATGCATGTAAATTCTGAGCAATCAGTTTAAAAGTTATATAGTCTAGATGGTCAATTTTATGGCTATTTTGGGGGACCCAAACTAAGAAAATAGTTTCTTAGTTTCCCAAGACATTGTATTGCCATCCCTCGACCCTGTCTCAAGACTCCAGACCATTCGGGACCAAATGTATGTTTAAGAGTTAATGGTCCATTGTTGTGCAGAAGCTTTTAAGTTTGATTAGGTCCCATTTGTTCATTTTTTATTTTATTTCCGATATTCTGGGAGGTGGGTCATAGAGGATCCTGCTGTGATGTAAGTCAGAGAGTGTTTTGCCTATGTTTTCCTCTAGGAGTTTTATGGTTTCTGGTCTTAAAGTAAGCCAGAAAGAAAAACACAAATACAGTATACTAACGCATATATATGGAATTTAGAAAGATGGTAACAATCACCCTGCTTATGAGACAGCAAAAGAGACACTGATGTATAGAACAGACTTTTGGACTCGGGGACCGGGAGAGGGTGGGATGATTGGGGAGAATAGCATTGAAATATGTATAATATCATATCTGAAACGAGTCAGTCCAGGTACGATGCCCTATAACAGATGCCTGGGACTGGAGCACTGGGATGACCTGGAGGGATGGTGTGGGAAGCGGGGAGGGAGGAGGGTTCAGGATGGGGAACACGTGTACTCTGGTGGCGGATCCATCTCGATGTATAGTAAAAATAATACAATATTGTAAAGTTAAGCAAAAAAAAAAAAAAAAAAAAAAAAGAGTTAATGGTCCACCTAGAATTTTTCTTCTTGATAAACTAGACAGCAGTTAATGATTGTCTTGTTCTGGGTCTGAATGTTTTATGACCCTCCAGACTAGGGAGGCATTCCTTTGAATACCTAGAAACTGGAACAACAAATACAGTTTTAGACTAATGGAGCAAAATGTTTATGTGAGAGAATAAGTTGAAATTGAAATTAGAAAAAAAGAACCGAGGCCCTAATGCTACACTGACTACTTAACAATTTCTACCTCAGAAGGAAATGACAACCCACTCAAGTATTCTTGCCTAAAGAATCCCTCAGACAGAGGAGCCTGGCAGGGTACAGTCCATAGTGTCGTAAAGAGTTGGACTTGACTGAGCATGCATGCATGTCTTAAACCACCAGAAGTTTTCTCTTACTGCTCCAGAGACAAGTGAAAGTCACTCAGTCATGTCTGACTCTTTGTGATCCCATGGACTATACAGTCCATGGAGTTCTCTAGGCCAAAATACTGGAGTGGGTAGCCTTTCCCTTACCTTCTCCAGGGGATCTTCCCAATCCAGGGATCAAACCCAGATCTCCTGCATTGCAGGCAGATTCTTTACCAGCTGAGCCACAAGGGAAGCCCGCTCTAGAGACAAGAAGTCTAAAACCAGTTTCACTGGGCTGAAATCAATATATTGCCAGAGCTGCACTTTCTCAGGAAACTTCAGGTGAGAATACATGTATTGCCTTTTCCAGCTTCTGGCTTTCAGCTTCTGCTGGCATCCTTCGTTTATGGCCACCTCACTCCAGTCTCAGCCTCCATGGTCACATTGCCTTCTCCTCTTCTGTCTGAAATCTCCCTCCGCTTCCATCTGATAAAAACACTTGTGAGTGCACATAAGGTCTACCTGGATACTGCAGGATAACCTCCCCATTTCATGATCCTAATCTTAACCAGACCTGCAAGTTTAACATAATGTAACATTTACTGGTTCCAGAGATTTCACATTTCTTCCTTTTAGATCTTCTTGGTAGTAATAGCTGCACTGAAGAATTGATGCTTTTGAACTGTGGTGTTGGAGAAGACTCTTGAGAGTCCCTTGGACTGCAAGGAGATCCAACCAGTCCATTCTGAAGGAGATCAGCCCTGGGGTTTCTTTGGAAGGAATGATGCTAAAGCTGAAACACCGGTACTTTGGCCACCTCATGTGAAGAGTTGACTCATTGGAAAAGACTCTGATGCTGGGAGGGATTGGGGGCAGGAAAAGAAGGGGACGACAGAGGATGAGATGGCTGGATGGCATCACCGACTGGATGGACGTGAGTCTGAGTGAACTCTGGGAGTTGGTGATGGACAGGGAGGCCTGACGTGCTGCAATTCATGGGGTCGCAAAGAGTCAGACACAACTGAGCGACTGATCTGATCTGGTAGTAATGGCATTACTTTCTTTCCTGTCACATAAACTGGAAACTTCACTATAATCTTGAATTTCTCTTTCTCCTGTATCACTGGCAACCCTCCATATAACAATCCCTCTTCCCTCCCAATGGCATACCATTCTCTTCATGGTACACAGGTTGAATAGTACACTGCCATTATTGTCGAGATTTGAATTATTCTCCTCTGTATTATTTCAATAACCCAATTAATCTTCCTGCCTCCAAGCTCTTCCTTTTTTGTCCATCTTCCACATGGTTTCCAAAATTTTTGAAAAGAATACATAATTTTGTGTTTGCCCAATTAAAAAAAAAAAACTGTCAGTAGTTCTTCACCATTGGGGGACTATATCTAGATACATTAATTACCTTGACCTAGAGACTAGCAACTAGTTGCCATCCATTAACTGTTTGTCAAATGTGTGCTTGGTACTTTTGAACATGCCAGTTTTCTGCCATCCAGAAAGCCCTTCGCCTCTGTGCATTGAAATATTCTTCTTAACCTTTAGCATCCCTATTGTGTATCTCCAATATTTTCTGTGACTATTTTTCTGAATCACTTAGGTAATGTATTCCTCAAATATTCTTTTTCTCTTGGTTTCTAACTTTTAACAGTGCATTAACAATACTACTAATTGCAACTATTTGTTCATATTCTTTCTATACTATTAGATTACAGTATTTTACTAAATTTTGTTTTCCTATTGCCTAGCAGAATGTCACTGCAGAATGGGAACTCAATAGACATGTAAATCTATGATGACCTGCTAGGGTGGCTATATATCATAAGCCATATCCAACTCAGCACACTTTGAACTTCAGGGCAGATAAATAAACATAGCTGTCACTAACAAAAAGACTAGGTTATGTCATACTAAGTAACATAAATATTATGCAGATCAAATAACAAATTACCCTAAAATATAAGTGACTTCATTAAAAAACAAACAAAAACAAGCTTATGTCTTGTTAGTGCAAAGTTTTCTAAGGTTAAATAACTTTCCAGGGCCATTTTATAGTATCTTTAGAGAAATAGTTGATTTTTTTTTCCTTTTTTTTTTTTTAAAAGTCTTTATTTAATTTGTTACAATATTGCTTCTGTTTTATGTTTTGATTTTTTGGCCCAAAGGCATGTAGACTCTTGGGCCTCCCTGATAGCTCAGTTGGTAAAGAATCTGCCTGCAATGCAGGAGACCCTGGTTCGATTCCTGGGTCAGGAAGAGCCCTGGAGAAGGGATAGGCTACCGACTCCAGTATTCTTGGACTTCCCTTGTGGGTCAACTGGTAAAGAATCTGCCTGCAATAAAGGAGACCTTGGTTGGATTCCTGGATTGGGAAGATCCCCTGGAGAAAGAAAAGGCTACCCACTCCAGTATTCTGGCCTAGAGAATTCCATAGACTGTATAGGCCATGGGGTCACAAAGAGTCAGACACGACTGAGTAACTTTCACTTTTTCACTTTCATATAGGCTCTTAGCTCCTTGACCAGGGATGGAACCCACACCCTCTGTATTGGAAGGCAAAGTAAACCACTGGACTGCCAGAGAAGTCCCTGGTTTTCATATTGTGATTTCTTCATCACAACGTATGGCTTTCAGAATAACGGAGGTGGGGGGAAGGGGTGGGGGGAGAGAGAAGAGTCTGCAAAAGATTTTACACAGCCTTAGTCCCAGTGTGACACTGATGCCTGCCTTCCACTAATGTCAGTTGACCACAGTGACTCACATAATACACCTAACTATAAGTAAATTAGGAAGAATGGTCTTCCATGTGTCCAGACAGAAGAAGTCAACCAGATAAGACCATGAAGTCTACTATCTATTCTCTTTAACTAGCTTCTGAGTTCTAAATCAATATTCAGACTTCACCCTATATCTATTTCCTTCTTTTTCTTTTCCTCTTCAGAATAATTAGCCCACTATACACAGGGATTACAAATCAGTAACAAGTAGACCCATTACCAAAACAAATAGTGGAAAATAGTTATGGTTGGTAGCTCTTAATATAATCATTTTTCTTTTTCCTCTAGTAAAGCATTATGCAGTTTTGATGTATACTCAGTTATACATGTTTTAAACAAATGCTTACTCATGCAAACTGTCCTTTTATCAAGATTTTTGTTTCCTTATTTCTTGAAAATTATTCCTTTTGACTGTAACTTTTTTCCTTCTAATGAACATAAATGGATTTTTTTTTTTTTTGCTTGATGCTAAATGATTTAATTAATCATCAAACTCTCTAGAAGAATGTATTCAGCAAATCCCTTTGGTAATATAACTGAGAGAATCAACAACATTTTAATGGTGAATTTAATAAGATATGGAATTTCTGAGGCCTATGGATGTGACTCAGAGCAGCTCTATATCAGCAGTGCAGAACTTCAATTGTCAGAACTCTTGCTAAAGGATGTTGACATATTTTCCACAACCCTTAAGAAATCTTTGAAAAATAGAACATTTTCATTAAAATATTTAAGGGTACAAGACACAGAAAATATTTACTCTGTCCTTAACTAGAGTTTAATTCTTGTATTAGATAAATATCATAGAAATGAACAATACATATTAAATTAGACATATTAAATTAGACATATTTGATGTCAACAAAAAAAATTCTTCATGGATATGTTACAAGAGCAGAAAATTTAACTTGGTCTAAATGAATAAGCTACAAACTTTGATAATGGCAAATACAAAATAAACAACGAGAAAGTATCAATAGATGTAAAATAGCAACTAAACAAAATCCAGGGCCATAAACATTATTGTTTTTAAAAAGCAGTTTTCTACTGTTTATTTCACTAGAAAGTTTATTTCATTCATTGACACATATTTATTCAATAAAAATTTATTAAATGTTTAATCTATTTGAATTTCTTAAAATGTGTGATCTAAAAGTGAATGAGAAAAGTTCTTACTCTTAGGAGACTTGCAGATTCCAATATAGGAGAGAATACATTTTGAACGTTTGCCTGTATCTCTCTTCTGGGAGATAAGATACAGATGCATGAAAAAATACCTGAATATGTGTAGCGCTTAGAGACAATTTTAAAACAGGATGCTTGAGATGAATATACCAAATAAGTCTTATAATTAAACCACATCTGAGAGACAAGAGGTGTTGATTAAATTTCACATTAAGGTGTAAATATTCTAGTCACAGATTGTCAGATATGCAGAGAAGACCTGAGAGAAAATACTCGAAATAGAGTCAGTGGGCATGACGAGTAGAAGCAAAGGGAAGTAACACAAGGGAAAGTAACAGACAGAAGTTATATGTGATGGCAAGTACCCCCTACTTTACTCTTTGTTCTTGGGCAAGGACTAATGCAAATACTGAAGAAAAGATAAATTATAATATTGCATTATAAATATAATATTGACAAATCTTATTACAAAACAAACAGCAAGTTAGCAGATGCCCAAAAGGATACCTAACATATGAACTAGTCAAAATACAAAGTTGAGCAATAAATCAAAATCTTCAGGCTCTGTCTACAATCATGGAAGCACAGAGAAAAGACAGAGTAAATACTGGAGATCCTCATTATTTCACGGATAACTAACAATCCTAGAGAAAAATTTTTTGATAGTTACTGACCTGTGATAGTTTTCAACTTTTCATTTTTTTATTCCTTTCCTATTCTTTCTATTTCTCTTCCTTCATTAATCCATGTATTAGTGAAAGTTGCTCAGTTGTGTCCGACTCTACGACGCCATGGCCTATGCAGTCCATTGAATTCTCTAGGCCAGAATACTGAAGAGGGTAGCCTTTCCGTTCTCCAGAGGATCTTCCCAACCCAGACATTGAACTCAGGTCTCCAGGATTGCAGGTGAATTCTTTACCAACTGAGCTATCAGGGAAGCCCATAATCCATGTATTAATCCATTATTTATTGAGTCCCTACTAGGCATCAGGCACTCTTTTGAGCACAGACAATAAAAATATCAATGCCAAGTGTTGACAAGATTCTTCCCCTTGTTACCTGTGAATTTCATTCTAAGAAGGAGATAGACAATAAAGTATTACACAACCAATATACCTTGGCAGGTGGTAAGCACAATGAATGAAAGCAAAGCAGAAAAAAGGAGGGAGAATGAGTATAAGCTCTTTTAAGGGAATATACATTGAGAGGCTCTCAGGTTAGGTGACATTTACACAGATAACTAAGGGCTTCCCAGGTGGTATAGTGGTAAAGAATCCAACCTGCCAATGCAGGAGATGCAAGAGACTCGGTCTCAATCCCTGGGTCAGAAAGATCCCCTGATGAAGAAAATGGCAACCTACTTCAGTATTCTTGCCTGAAGAATCCCATGGACAGAGGAGCCTGGCAGGCTACAGTTAATGGAGTCACAAAGAATCAGACAGAACTGAGCGTGCAGATATGTGTGCATGCACACACACACACAGATAACTAAAGTAACTAGTGGAGCTTTTTGGTGAAGTCCCTGGAGGAAGAAGATCTATAAGAATTTTTTGCATTTTCTGTGTTTACTGAACTACACTATGAAAAGGACAGAATACCTGGAGTTAAAGGAGCAAGGGAGATGGGACTGAAGAGAATGAGAATGTTACTTTCACACGAGAATTACAGGGAGGGTTTTTGTAGATCTACACACTCCATTGAAAGTCTCCTAGTTTAAATCTTACTGAATTAGGGATCCACAGCAGAATTTTGAGCATAATAGTGATGTGACTGATAATGTGTGAGTGTGTATTATTTTTTTTAATCAGTTGTTTATGTGGAGTATAGACTGCAGGGGCAAGAGTGGAGGAATGGAGGAGACATGTTAGGAGGCAGCCACAATAATCCAGCTGAATGAGGAAGGTGGCTGAGAACAGTGGTGGCAGTGGAGGTATGGTTTCTGTTTTGTTTTTTTTTTTTTTAAGTATGGAACTCAGGAATTTCTGCTTAGAATGGCCATGGGATTTCTCATGTCCAGTATTTTTGCCATGAATTTATTTGCCATAAATATCTTTATTGTGTATCCAATTGTCCATTAAGCAATTTTGCCATGAAAGAAAAAATAACTGGTTGACAGTTTTTGTTTTGACAGTTTGATTCCAACCTGTTGAAATGCATTAGCATTTATGAAGCAGACAGATAACAATGATTCACCCCGAGAGTTGATTTCTTATTTTGAAACACAGTACTTTGCAAGAGAAAGAGGCTGAGGATCTTAAGGATACAGAGTTGCACATACATTTCCCATAGAACTTTGGAATGTCTCTTACGACATGTGACAAAATGCCAAGAACAAACAATAGTGTAAAAGATTTCACAATGCAACACAAAACTCAGTTACAAATATACATCCTAGTATTTAGAAAATTGATGGTTCTCTTAATGAAGGAAAACATTTTAGCACGAAAGAGAAGCTATGATGACAAAAGAGGCAAATAAACAAATCCAAAAAATGGATAAAATATCTCAAATGAAACATTTGGAAGGCAAGTCCTTAGGTAAAACTCACAAAATAAAGTCAGTTATTTTGCGAAACTTTCATGAATTTACTAGTCTTTACAGGTATGTGGCCTGTGTAGTAATTCTGTAATTGCCTGACTTTGTGACCTTAGCAAAATAACTAACCTTTCATACCTCATTTTCCCCATCTAGAGAAATGGAATAAGGATGATAACAGCACTCACCTCATAGACCTGTTGTGAGCCACAAGTGAGTTAACAAGTTTCCCTTTTAATAGTGTTCAGCAAATAATAATAATTCATTAAATACAAACTGCTGCTGCTGCTAAGTCGCTTCAGTCGTATCCGACTCTGTGCGACCCCATAGACGGCAGCCCACCAGGCTCCGCCATCCCTGGGATTCTCCAGGCAAGAACACTGGAGTGGGTTGCCATTGCCTTCTCCATTGTGTGAAAGTGAAAAGTGAAAGTGAAATTGCTCAGTCACGTCTGACTCGTAGCGACCCCATGGACTGCAGCCCACCAGGCTCCTCCATCCATGGGATTTTCTAGACAAAAGTACTGGAGTGGCTTGCCATTGCCTTCTCCAAAATACAAACTAGTTCTTATTAAATAAATTAAATATATTTATGTGTATATGTATACACACACACATACATATATGCTAAAGATTCATTCCAAGTTTCAATGATACACTCTGTGTATTAGCTTTATTTAGGTAAGAACTTATAATTCATTTTTTCAATATATGATAGGTACAACAAAATACTGTTTGTTTTCACTTATACAGAGTACTTGTAGTAGAGTCAGAATGTACATTGATCTATGCCAGTGGTGGGGGTGGGGGTGGTAAGGGAGAATGAGGAATTAGTATTTAATGGGGACAGAACTTCAGTTTTGGAAGGTGAAAAATTCAGGAGATGGGTGTTGGTGTGGGAGGTAAATGTACTTATTTAGCACCACTGAAATGTACAGTTAAATATGGTTCAAATACTATGCTTTATATTTTATGACTTACATCACAATATTTTTTTAAAAAGAACTTATAATACATTTTTATATGAATAAATAACCTAAAAGAAGCTTAATATCTAAAAATCTAAAATGAAACTTAATGGTATTACCATGATAATATTTGATGGAAAAAAAAAGTCATTCAAAATTCTTTGCAGAAATAAGTCAATATATATAGACCTAAACATAAGTATTGTACATCAGCTCTTCTCAAGCACCAGCTTAATTCCTATGAGTATAAATCTGGATCAAGAGCATAGCACTCATAAAACAGAGCGGAATTAGGATTTGAAGTAGACTTCTTATTCTTACTCTGTACTAAATTGTTGCTGTTTTGTACTACTTAAGGACAATGATTATATCTCCTCTTGAAAAAAAAAAAAAAAAAAGGATTCCACAGATCATGGCCCTATGATATCAGAGAGAAATATAACTGAAACTGAAGGCCAGTTTCTTGATCAATTGAGTATCACTATAAACTGTTGGAGAAGACTCTTGAGAGTCCCTTGGACTGCAAGGAGATCAAACCAGTCAATCCTAAAGGAAATCAGTCCTGAATATTCATTGGAAGGACTGATGCTGATGTGGAAGCTCCAGTACTTTGGCCACCTGATGCGAAGAACTAACTCACTGGAAAAGATCCTGACGCTGGGAAAGATTTAAGGCAGGAGGAGAAGGGGATGACCAAAGAACAGATGGTTGGATGGCCTCACCGACTCAATGGACATGAGTTTAAGCAAGCTCCAGGAGTTGGTGATGGACAGGGAAGCCTGGCGTGTTGCAGTCCATGGAGTCACAAAGAGTCAGACACAAATGACCAGCTGAACTGAACTGAACTGATAAACAGGCCTATATAAAAAACCTTCTGAATTGTTTTGCAGTACAGAATCAGTATTTCAGTGATTTGCAATTTAATTTTGAGAAACAACTCTCATAGTTAAGGAATATTGGTTTCTCTCTCATAATTAACTCTAAATATAAAAGTGTTCTAATTTAATGGTCTAGATTAAGGGGATTTTTTAAATCTTTTGAAGCCGAATCTGCCTTCTATTTATTTTGAGGCCCCTCAGATATCCTGACAATGTTCCTGATTGAAGAACTGGGTCAATTGTTTGCACCTGTATATAATTTGCACCTGCATCTCTGGCAGCTTCAGGAAAGGTGGCTTAAGTGGGAACCAGTTATCATAATTCTGGTGGTCTGGATACAGAAAAAAACACTACTGCTGGAATTTTTTCATTGTCCTTTGAAAATTGTTTTGACATTTTTACCCTTGAACAGTGTTCAATGTAGTTGCAAAAGTGTACAAGTTTATTTGTTTATAACATAAGAGATTTATCCTGTTTTAAAGGTGCTCATCAAAACATTGTCTTTGGCAACCAAAAATATGTCATGCAGAATTGCACTCTGTTATCAAATGACATTAATCAAAGATCTGAGGTTACCCTGAGGTAAGGAAATAAATTGAAATTGGAAGTGCTGAACATGGCACATAGAGTGATGTTCTACACCGAACTAAAAATAAATCTATTTGGGACACTGTTAGTCTTTCAAAATAATGAAGAATTTTATTGGCTTTGAAACAAGAGTCAGAGAATTCAGATTTTAATAACTTTGATGATTTGGGAGCAAGAAAAAGGTAGATTTTAAAATGGAAACATAAATAGATATTCTCTTCAAATTCTATACATTTAAAATATTTTATATTGTGAGAATCATGCACTACATCTTTCATAAATGACCAATTTTACAGAAAATCTAAGATTATAACAGTTATTTTGCCAAATCCAAATAACAATTATAATGGTTATAATACTTTTTCACTTGCTACATTTAAAACATATAGTATAATATATGTAAAATATATAATAAGAACTTATAACTAAGAATAACATGGATTTTTTGGTTTATTATATCAATATTTTCTACTAATAGTTAATGAAATATAAAGCACATTAAAAATAAGGTTGTTGAACAGATGGAAGAATATACCAATTTCTTGGATTAGAAGAATTAATAAAATGATCATACTACCCAAAGCAATTTACAGATTCAATCCAATCTCTGTAAAATTACCAGTGGCATTTTTCATGGAATGAGAACTAATAATTTTAAAATTTGTCATGGAAAAACAAAAGATCCTGAATAACCAAAACAAACTTGTGAAAGAAGAACAGAGCTAGAAGAATCACAGTGAAATACTACTCAGCCATTAAAAAAAATGTTGCCATCACAGCTACATGGATGGATTTAGATGGTATTATGCCAAATGAAATGAGTCTGACAGAGAAAAACAAATTCCACATCACTTTTTAGACATGTGGAATCTAAGAATACAAATTAATGAATATAACAAAAAAGACACATGTAGATATAGAGAATAAACTAGTGGTTACTAATGGCAAGAGGGAAAGAGAGGGGTAATAAAAGGGTGGGACAGTAAGACGTACACAATATGATGTATAAAATAAACTGCAAAGATATATTATACAATGCAAAGATTATAGCCAATATTTTATAATGACTGTAAATGAAATAAAAACTTTAAAAATTATAACTCATGAAATGGAAGAAACCTAGATTTCTATTTACAGATGAATGGATAAAAAGATGTGATACATATATACAATGGAATATTACTCATATTACTCATAAAATGGAACATATTTGAATCAGTGGTAGTGAGGTAGATGAACCTAGAGCCTATTTTGCAGAGTGAAGTAAGTTAGAAAGAAAAAAAAAAAACAGTGTGTATGCCCAGCAGTGGGATTGCTGGGTCATAAGGCAGTTCTATTCCCAGTTTTTTGAGGAATCTCCATACTGTTCTCCATAGTGGCTGTACTAGTTTGAGGGATGGTGTGGGAAGGGGGAGGGAGGAGGGTTCAGGATGGGGAACATGTGTATTCTGGTGGCGGATCCATCTCGATGTATAGTAAAAGTAATACAATATTGTAAAGTTAAGAAAAATAAAAAAAAATAATAATAATAATAAAATAAAAAATGTAAAAAAATAAATAAATAAAGGAATATAAATCCTGTAAAAAAAATAAAAATAAAAATTTATAAAAAAAAAAACCAAATATATATTAAAGCATATATATGGAATCTAGAAAAATGGTTCTGATGAACCTGTTTGCAGAGAAGGAATGGAGATGCAGATCAGTTCAGTTCAATTCAGTCGCTCAGTCATGTCCAACTCTGTGACCCCACGGACTGAAACACACCTGGCTTACCTGTGTATCACTAACTCCCGGAGCTTACTCAAACTCATGTCCATTGAGTCCGTGATGTCATTCAACCATCTCTTCCTTTGTCATCCCCTTCTCCTCCCACCTTCAATCTTTCCCAACATCAGGGTCTTTTTCAGTGAGTCAGCTCTTCCCATCAGGTGGCCAAATTATTGGAGTCTCAGCTTCAGCATCAGTCTTTTCAATGAATATTCAGGATTGATTTCCTTTAGGACTGACTGATTGGATCTCCTTGCAGTCCAAGGGACTCTCAAAAGTCTTCTCCAACACAACAGTTCAAAAACATCACTTCTTTGGCACTCAGCTTTCTTCACAGTCCAACTCTCACATCCATACATGACTACTGGAAAAACCATAGCTCTAACAACATAGACCTTTGTTGGCAAAGTAATGTCTGCTTTTTAATATGCTGTCTAGGTTGGTTATAGCTTTTCTTCCAAGGAGCAAGCATCTTTTAATTTCATGGCTGCAATCATAATCTGCAGTGATTTTGGAAACCAAGAAATTCAAGTCTTTCACTGTTTTCATTCAGTTCAGGTTCAGTTCAGTTCAGTTGCTCAGTCCTGTCCGACTCTTGCCACCCCATGAATCGCAGCATGCCAGGCCTCCCTGTCCATCACCAACTCCCAGAGGTCACTCAGACTCATGTCCATCGAGTCAGTGATGCCATCCAGCCATCTCATCCTCTGTCGTCCCCTTCTCCTCCTGCCCCCAATCCCTCCCAGCATCAGAGTCTTCTCCAATGAGTCAACTCTTCGCATGAGGTGGCCAAAGTATTGGAGTTTCAGCTTTAGCATCATTCCTTCCAAAGAAATCCCAGGGCTGATCTCCTTCAGAATGGACTGGTTGGATCTCCTTGCAGTCCAAGGGACTCTCAAGAGTCTTCTCCAACACCACAGTTCAAAAGCATCAGTTCTTTGGTGCTCAGCTTCCTTCACAGTCCAACTCTCACATCCATACATGACCACTGGAAAAACCATAGCCTTGACTAGGCGAACCTTTGTTGGCAAAGTAATGTCTCTGCTTTTGAATATGCTGTCTAGGTTGGTCATAACTTTGCTTCCAAGGAGTAAGCGTCTTTTAATTTCATGGTTGCAATCACCATCTGCAGTGATTTTGGAGCCCAAAAGAATAAAGTCGGACACTGTTTCCCCATCTATTTCCCATGAAGTGATGGGACCAGATGGCATGATCTTCGTTTTCTGAATGTTGAGTTTTAAGCCAACTTTTTCACTCTCCTTTTCACCTTCATCAAGAGGCTTTTTAGTTCCTCTTCACTTTCTGCCATAAGGGTGGTGTCATCTGCATATCTGAGGTTATTGATATTTCTCCTGGCAATCTTGATAACAGCTTGTGCTTCTTCCAGCCCAGCGTTTATCATGATATACTCTGCATATAAGTTAAATAAGCAGGGTGACAATATACAGCCTTGACGTACTCCTTTTCCTATTTGGAATCAATCTGTTGTTCCACGTCCAGTTCTAACTGTTGCTTCCTGACCTGCATACAGGTTTCTCAAGAGGCAGGTCAGGTGGTCTGGTATTCCCATCTCTTGAAGAATTTTCCACAGTTTATTGTGATCTACACAGTCAAAGGCTTTGGCATAGTCAATAAAGCAGAAATAGATGTTTTTCTGGAACTCTCTTGCTTTTTCCATGATCCAGCGCATGTTGGCAATTTGATCTCTGGTTCCTCTGCCTTTTCTAAAACCAGCTTGAACATCAGGAAGTTCACGGTTCACATATTGCTGAAGCCTGGCTTGGAGAATTTTGAGCATTACTTTACTCGCGTGTGAGATGAGTGCAATTGTGCGGTAGTTTGAGCACTCTTTGGCATTGCCTTTCTTTGGGATTGGAATGAAAACTGACCTTTTTCAGTCCTGTGGCCACTGCTGAGTTTTCCAAATTTGCTGGCATATTGAGTGCAGCACTTTCACAACATCATCTATGACCATATACACCCTTGATGTACTCCTTTCCCAATTTGGAACCAGTCCATTGTTCCATGTCCAGTTATAACTGTTGTTTCCTGATCTGCATACAGATTTCTCAGGAGGTAGGTCAGGTGGTCTGGTATTCCCATCTCTTGAAGAATTTTCCAGTTTTTTGTGATCCACACAGTCAAAGATATAAAGAACTAATTTATGGACACAGTGGAAGGAGAAAGAATGATGAATGGAAAAAGTAACATTCACATATATATACTACCATGTGTAAAACAGATAGCTGGTAGGAAATTGCTATATAACACAAGTAGCCCAACCTGGTGCTCCATGATAACATAGAGTGATGGGGTGAGGGGAGGGGAGGGAGATTGAAAAGGGAGGGGATATATGTATAACTATGAGTCATGTCCAATTCATGGAATCGCAAAGAGTCGGACATGACTGAGCAACTGAACTGAACTGAAAGACTGATCAAGTTGTTGTATGTGTGTGTGCGTTTAGTTGCTCAGTCATAACCTACTCTTTGCAACCCCATGAACTGTAGCCCACCAGGCTCCTTTGTCCATGGGGATGCTCCACCAAGAATACTAGAGTGGGTTGCCTTGTTCCCCCTCCCAGGGATTTTTCCAACCAGGGATCGAACCCAGGTCTCCCACATTGCCAGCAGATTCTTTATGATCTGAACCACCAGGGAAGCCTGAGTTCTTGTATGGAAGAAACCAATAAGTTCAGTTCAGTCGTGTCCCACTCTTTGTGACCCATTGGACTGCAGCACACCAGGCTTCCCTGCCCATCACCAATTCCCGGAGCTTGCTCAAACTCAGTTCCATCCAATTGGTAATGCCACCCAACCAGCTCATCCTCTGTCACCTCCTCCTCCTGCTTTCAATCTTCTCTAGCATCAGGGCCTTTTCCAATGAGTCAGTTGTTTGCATCAGGTGACCGAAGTATTGAGCTTTAGCTTCAGCATTAGTCCTTCCAATGAATATTCAGGACTGATTTCATTTAGGATTGATGGCTTGTTCTCCATGAAGTCCAAGGGACTCTCAAGAATATTCTCCACCACCACAGTTCAAAAGCATCAATTCTTCAGGGCTCAATTTTCTTTATGGTGCAACTCTCACATCCATCATACATGACTACTGAAAAAACCATAGCTTTGACTAGACTGACCTTTGTCAGCAAAGTAAGAGAAACCAATACAACATTGTCAAGCAATTTTCCTCCTTTAAAAAAAAAAAAAAAATATATATATATATATATATATCTCTCCAATTTGGGGGGAAATCCCTTGTGATCCAGTGATTAAGAATTTACCTTCCAAAGCAGGGGATATGGGTTCAATCCCTGATTAGGGAAATAAAATCCCACATGCCACAGGGCAGCTAAGCCAGTGTTCTCTCAAGCCATGCACGACAACTTAGAACCAACACAGTCAAATAAATAATTTTTTTTAAATTATGAATCAGTATGTTGTACTATGGTATACCTATAACTTATATAACACTGTAAATCAACTATACTTCAATTTTTAAAAGAAGCTTACTTAATTACAAAGAGTTGGTGGTATTTTTGAAAATTTGGTTCAGTCATCATTAAAATAAATTAGAAAATAATCTTAGACTCAAACCTTGAATTAAAAGTCACATCCTTCAGATTTACTACCTTTAATTTTAATTCCTTGAGTGTTTTCACTTGCTAGTTTGTGTTATTTAGTGATGCTTTGTTATGCTCATGTTTTCCTTAAGTACCATTTCTGAATTTCTAATTAGCTATGTTTGTTTAAAAGTAAAACTAATAAATGTAAAATGTATTAGCTTCATGTAGTTTCCTCCAGGCATCTTAATTAAAAACAGAATATAGATAGGTCAATGCTGAGGTCTTTACATATATTCACCTGAACAAGCAGGTTGTAGTATCATGCTGCTGCTGCTGCTGCTGCTAAGTCGCTTCAGTCATGTCCGATTCTGTGTGACACCATAGACAGCAGTCCACCAGGGTCCCCTGTCCCAGGGATTCTCCAAGCAAGAACACTGGAGTATAACTCTCCCTAAAATCTCGTATTACATTATTCAAATTCCATGGATTAAACAAAAGTCACTCACTAAGTGAGAAAAGGAACAGCTTACTACACTTACTCATGATTAGTGTATCAAAAATCAATTTCTAGAATTTCAACTTGCAAATTGGAATAAAGTCATGTTATTTAGAAGGAGGAAGATAGTGAAAACAGAAATCAAGAAATAAGAATGAATGGAGAAATTACTAGATAGATGACTCAAAACATTTTTAAATTAATTTTAAAATATTTAAATATGCATAGAATTACATATATATATATATACATATATATAAACTACATGCATAAGCTTGTGTATGCATGTATTGTTGTTGTTCTGTCGCCTAGTTGTGTCTGGTTCTTTGTGAAGGCATGAACTGCAGCAAACCAGGCCTCCCTGTCCCTCACCATTTCCCGAAGTTTGCCCAAGTTCATATCCATTGTATCGGTGATGCCATCCAGCCATCTCAGTCTCTGATGTCCCCTTCTTCTTCTGCCTTCAATCTTTCCCAGCATCAGGGACTTATCCAATGAGTGGGCATCAGTTGACCAAAAAACTGGAGCTTCAGCTTCAGCATCAGGCTTTCCTATGAGTATTCAGGGTTGATTTCCCTTAAGATTGACTGGTTTGATCTCCTCTGATGGGCAAAAAATAGATGCCTTTGATATGTGGTGCTGGAGAAGACTCCTGAAAATCCTGTGGACAGCAAAGAGATCAAACCAGTCAATGCATGTATGTGTTGTGTGTTAGCCATTTAGTCATGTCCAGGTCTTTGGGACCCCATGGAGTGTAGCCTGCCAGGTTCCTCTGTCCATAGGATTTTCCAGGCAAGAGTACCAGAGTGGGTTGCCCTTCCCTTTTCCAATGCATGTACATACCCTAACAAATCAATAGTATTTTAAGTTGCATAAATTAATTTCACTCCCAATATCTGATTTGAAAATAAACACACTATTTTTTTTACTTATATATTTAAATCTTAAATGACTTATCATTAGTTAGGCCTTATCAATTAAAAAAAAGATGTATTCATTAAATGCTTATTCAATGACCTAAACTATAAAATATCTTTCCTAACAATGAAAATAATTGAAAAAGGTAAGGGACTCATAAAACACAGACACACATACATTCTCTCTCTCTCATACACACACAACTTAATTTTAAATAACAAAAAATATAACAGTTTAAATTTGTATCTACATGTAATGAAGCCATTGGGTGATATTAGGCAATTAAGTGTCCTGTTATGAACTATTTTTAAAAAATAATTCTGGTTGCTTATATTTATATTTAGTAATCTGATTGTACTCTCATCTATCTTTTTATCAACTGTGTTTAATAGTTTACTTTGTATTTTCTATATTCCTTTTTCTGTCTCCAATACTATCACAAAATTTGTTTTTTATAATTTGTCTATGTCTTGGCCAGTGCAATGGATTTATGGAGGCACTAAATAATCTTTAAGAATCATGCTTGCTATATTTTCTAGGGATGATTTTTCCTACAGTGCCCCAAAATTGGCCTGGTCAGTAAGAAGGAACCAATCAGAACTAACTAATAATGTAAAAAAGTCAAAAATGAGCCTGTAATGCTAGATTTCAAAGTAATAAAAGGGCTGAGAGTGCACAGTGAAAGAGAGGTCTTAAGTAACCACACTTCAAAATTAAAAGAAAATAATCATAATAAATATGGCTTTGATTATATAACCTTTTATATCCTACAAAGAACTGTTGTGTTAACTCATTTTATCCTGGTAATCCTTTTATGAGATATTTTATCTCTATTTTAAAATCAGGGAAGGAAAGCAAAAAATGAGCTGTGACTGCCTTGGGTCACAAACTTTTAAATGACCGAGCAAAGCTTTAAACCTAGGTCATCTGATAACAACTTCAGAACTATTTCCATCACTCTACACAGTGTTCCACAGCCAAAACCTGGAAAATTAAATGTCTCAGATGGATGGGAGCCCTTAAAGAGCAATCTCAATGAGGGGTTGGGGGGAATTTTACTGGAATAACTTGTGAGATTTTTTTTTTAACCATTCGCACACACACACACAAACACACCGAATGATACGTTATGTATATTCTATGTCATCCCTAGATTGAGGTATTGTCATACTGAGCTATTGATATTGATGGGAATGACCCATCAGAGGGTATAAAAATATTTAAGAAACAGAAACAGTTGAGAATCAATGATTCAATAATTCCATTCTAAAAAATTATCTTGAGTAATTTTTAGCTGAAAGTAAGAAGAAAAGTAATGTAAAACAACAACAAAACTGCCAGTGTGGTCATTGAGTAGATCAGGTATAGAATAAGTTTATATAGAAAGTGAACAAAAGTTATATTTAAAAAAAACAGAAGCAACAAGATTTTGTGAATCTGCGAGAAGAGTGTCAGGAAGATTTAGACTCACAATATGTTGAGACACTAAAAAAAAAAAAAACAGAAAAAGAGATGCATATCAAAGAAATAAAACAATTTTCTATTACAAAAGAAAATATATTTATTATTTAGAACTTTAAAAATATAAAGAACTATAGAAAAAATTGAAAATTACCAAGACCCAAACAAACCAGAGATAACCACTACTAAAATTATAGAATATTTTCTTAATCACATGTATACACCAAATTTTAGCTATATTTATTGTTTCCAAGAAAGAATGAACATTTTCTATAAAGCCATCATAAACATGAAAACTTTAACAATAATAACTCATCCAGTGGATTTTCTCTTTACAAAAACATGTTAATAAGTGCTTTATGGACAGTATTTTATTTGGTTCTTTTTAAAAAATGAAGTATAATTGATATTTGATATATAACATTATGCAAGTTTAAGGTGTACAATGTTGATTTGCTATATTTATGTATTGCAATGTGATTTAACATTAGTTGGGGGAAGGAGGAGAAGGGGACGACAGAGGATGAGATGGCTGGATGGCATCACTGACTCGATGGAAATGAGTTTGAGTGAACTTCGGGGTTTAGTGATGGACAGGGAGGCCTGGCGTGCTGCGATTCATAGGGTCGCAAAGAGTAGGACACGACTGAGTGACTGAACTGAACACCTCTATCAAGTCATATAGTTATCATTTAATTCTTTTAAATGACTCTTTAGTGTTCTTTTCCCTACTTTTAGAATAATAGTGCTTCTTCAAAGTATTTCTCTGAGCTCTCTTTGTGTGTGTGTGCTCAGTCATGTCCAACTCTTTGCAACCCCATATACCATAGCCTGCCAGGCTCCTCTTTTCTATGAGATTTCCCAGGCAAGAATACTGGAGTGGGTTGTCATTTCCTCCTCCAGGGATCTAACCTACCCAGGGATTGAACCCAAGTCTCTTGTGTCTCCTGCATTGGCAGGTGGATTCTTTACCACTAGCCATACCTAGGAAGCCTCTTACTCTAACATATCCAAAGGAATTTTAATGTTAAGAAAAAGTACACAGAAGAGGTTCACACATGATTAATATTTAGGGAGGAATGTTAATATGATACAAACACATTGACTAAGAGGATAGATTTATTCTGTGAAACTTCAGGAAATTTATTGAATTTTGTTTAGGTAAAAAAATTTTATAAGCTGTCAGTCCAGTTCAGTTGCTCAGTCGTGTCCGACTCTTTGCCACCCCATGAATCGCAGCATGCCAGGCCTCCCTGTCCATCACCATCTCCCAGAGTTCACTCAGACTCATGTCCATCGAGTCAGTGATGCCATCCAGCCATCTCATCCTCTCTCGTCCCCTTCTCCTCCTGCCCCCAATCCCTCCCAGCATCAGAGTCTTTTCCAATGAGTCAACTCTTTGTGTGAGGTGGCCAAAGTACTGGAGTTTCAGCTTTAGCATCATTCCTTCCAAAGAAATCCCAGGGCTGATCTCCTTCAGAATGAACTGGTTGGGTCTCCTTGCAGTCCAAGGGACTCTCAAGAGTCTTCTCCAATACCACAGTTCAAAAGCATCAATTCTTTGGCGCTCAGCTTTCTTCACAGTTCAACTCTCACATGTATACATGACCACTGGAAAAACCATAGCCTTGACTAGACGGACCTTTGTTGGCAAAGTGATGTCT
This sequence comes from Tragelaphus eurycerus, assembly GCA_935064755.1. Classification (NCBI taxonomy): domain Eukaryota; kingdom Metazoa; phylum Chordata; class Mammalia; order Artiodactyla; family Bovidae; genus Tragelaphus; species Tragelaphus eurycerus. The sequence continues at coordinate 12,124,537 of CAKXYN010000004.1, forward strand.
CTGCTTTTGAATATGCTATCTAGGTTGTTCATAACTTTCCTTCCAAGGAGTAAGTGTCTTTTCATTTCATGGCTTCAATCACCATCTATAAAGTTTACTATAAAATTATAAAGCAATTGTTACTACTATTATTATAATATTTATCACTAACATTTAAAAGTCAGATTTTAGATTATTAAAATTAAAAAATTAACACAATTAGAGTGGTCTAGAATGAAACAGAATTAAAAATGACCTGGATGAATCCGATTCCATCATCGGACATGTCCAATCAGATATATCACAAAATGTAATGAGTGCTTATCCATGTATTTACATATATCTGTATTCAGGTGGTGGCGGTACCTATACTCATACCATGGGTTTGTCTATTCACTCAATTAACTTTTACACTTTCTTTGAAGTCAGCTATAGGTAAGATCCTGTGGCAGATACTATGTAGAAAACACTGATGAACAGCATTACTTTGTAGTCCAAAAAGGGTGATAAAATATATAAATATAAATTGTAATAGTAAGTATGAACTCAACTTGAGATAAAGAAATATTTCTGTTAGCACTCTCAAGTAAGATTCCATGAGTGAATTACTATTAGAACCATTGCTGGATGGGAATGTTTCAGACATGCTGGTAGGCAAGACAGTGGTAGTGCAGGTGGAAAAAAAGGAGGAAATTACATAAATTAAAACAGGTAATAATAAACACAGCAAGCTAAGTTTCAGAAACAGTCATGTGAAGAAAATAGGAAATCAAACCTCAACATAAGCCTGGTAAAGAACAGCATGTTTCAACTTAAGTTTAAGGAGTGAATATTTTATCATGAAATTAATACATTGTATTATTTGAAATGTTTATTCTTGAAAGAATAAAAAGAATATTGGAAAGAAAATTTTGAATTAGGAAACTCTAAGAGAGCATATTAAACTTATCCAAGTATGAGAGAATTTGTGTGTGGTAGCTCTGGAAACAGCCAGTGAGATGTGAGAGCCATTGCATGAATTGAAAATAGAACTGCAATTGAATGACTTAGAACTGCAATTGAATGACTATCTGGAGAGTGGTATGTAGAATAAGAAGTGATGATGCTGAGAATCTAAGTATGTTGATGCTATTAACAAAAACATACAATTAGAAAGAAGAGCAACTTGAGTGGGGAATATATTTAGTTTGATTTGGAACTTGTATAACCCAGATGTCAGCTGAAGTAGCCTGTCCTTATCTATTTCAATCAAAATGGCAAGAATATCTCACTGTATGCATCAAGAGCTTTGGAAAAGGAGTAGTGAGGTGTGTAGGCAACTTTTACCAATTGCACTTGGTTTTGTGTTTCAGCTTCTGTTGGAGTAATTCACAGAAAATATCTCCTTCTTATGCATGCTGATTATTCCTTACCATGTGAATACAATCATAAAATGTAATTCCATGCATATTAAAATGTGTGACACATTACTAACTACTGAAAGGAAACAGACATGAAAGATAGCTACCAAACATATATACATAGCATTTCAACAGAAGAATTATTTAATCACAAGTGGCCTAGTCTTATGATTAAGCATGTATCTGCTGTGTGTGTGAGAGAGAGAGTGACTTTTTTTTTTTTTTTGGCCATGGCACAAGACATGTGAGATCTTAGTTCCCGGGCCAGGGATTAAACCCCTGCCCCCTGCATTGGAAGTTCCATCTTAACCACTGAGTCCCCTGGGAAGTCCTAAGCATGTATTTTTGAATTTCTGGTTCACTCAAGCATAAACTAAAGCTAGACACCATCACAACTTCTTAGTTTTCCTCAACCAATATAAGAGGAGACACCAGTTTCTATCTATGGCCTGAGTTCATTAATAATTTACTCTGATTAACAGCAATGAGCATTAATTACCACACTTGTTTTAATTGGATATGGTAGGCGGTCTCTAAGGTGCCGATGATGATCCCTGCCTCCTAGTATACACATCCTTCCCTTTAGTGTAGACTGGCCATAGTGACACATTTCTAACACAAAACACACACACAAAAAAACTATATATATGATGTCCCTTCTGAAATTATCTTATATAGAGACTGTGAACTCCACATGATTGTTCTCTTTCTCTGAGGAAAGACAACCACCATGGTGTTATCTACCCTATGGAGATACCTCTAAACAAGAAACTAAGAAAGCCCAACATCAAAAACCAGTGAGGAACTGACACTTTTAGTCCAAGAACCCATGAGAAAACGAGTTTTTTCAAACATCACTGAGTGAACATATAAGTCAATCTTGTCTTATTTGTGCTTTCAGAATAGATCACAACCCCAACTGACATCTTAATTGCAACCTTGTAAGAGATCTTGAGGGCAAGGCACCTAGCTAAGGCAAGCCTGATTCCTGACCCACAGAAAATGTGAGACATTAAGTGTTTATTGTTTCAGATACTAGATATGGGGATAATGTGTTCACAGCAATAGATAACAAACACATTAGGAGATGTTTAGAGGTGAGCTTCTATTCTGTAAAAGAAATACTTCATAGACCAAGCACACAAATGTTTTACTGGCACTGAACAAAATAAGACATAGTAAGAATGATTATGTATAACTGAGTCACTTTGCTGTACAGAATAAATTGACACAACACTGTAAATCAACTATACTTCAATAGGATTAAATAAAGACATGAGCTTACCTCACATTTTCTTTGTAGCTACTTTTTGGAACTAATGTAAACTATCTGTTGGGATTGGAAAGAGTCAATTCTTGCTATATTTTATCAGCCAGCTATGGTTTATTAAGACCTTTTCTTTTGGAACTCTTAGCCTACATCATAGGACTGTCTAAGGATTTCTGAGCACAAACAGATTTTTCTGAAGATATGGAGATACAAAGCACATTTACACTGTAGAAATGTGAACAACATAGACACAAATACTATTCATTCTGACTTTTTAAACATTGCAGGTTGTCTTCACTGTTTCAGATTTCAGAGTCCTAGTATGTTACTTCAACTTCATTTTCCCATGCTGGCCCTCTCTTCTCATTTTTATGTTATTATCCATCCCAAAATCATTCTTCATTTATTTTTAGACCCAATTTGTTTTGATTGCTTTCTTCCAGCAAATTTATGCTTTCATTTTCTTGTTCTCCACCCACAGGTTTCCTATAAATGTATTTTACTAAACAAGGAAAATTTCTTCCAGATGACTAATTTAGTGACAAGTTGTTAAAATAATCCCCGCCCCTTTGCCCACCAGGAGCATTGGATTTGAGTGATCAGCTAGCAACTTAGTCATCATTAATGCTTTAGAAAAAATTGGTGACAAAGGATAAAGTCATCCTCTAGAGAGAAGCCATCAATTGTCAATAGAGGTTACTTATTTTATGTATGAATTGGCAAAAGGAGAACTACTGAAGGAAGGAATAAGATCCTAAAATCCAACTCATTTTATTTCAGAACATCATGATCATAGCCAATTAGGGTTTTTCCCTCTCCAATTTGACACTGAGAATAAGCTTAAAAAAAAACAACTTAGAATGTCATCTCACATCTCTCAAATTTGGCAAAATCACTTCCAAATTGACAATGTAAATTTTATTGCAAATGAGTTAGGAAGAAACCTTTTGGACCTATGTGAGCCGGAAGGATAAACACAGGCAAAGCTATTTTGGAAAATAAAAATATCTTTAAATAAATAACATTTAGCATTTCTAGTCAGGATGGAATAACAGATCAGTTTCTCCTTCTTCTGAAAATAACCTAAAATTGGACAAAATATATAAAACAATGGTATGTGAAATACTGTACATCAGGCAACAAAGGCAGTGATCATTGAGACAAGGAAACAAATAAGGAAATCCGTGTGATTGTTCTAGCTTACCTCATCGAAAGAGTTTCCAGCCAATGTACAGACATTGGGAATCCAAGTAAAGCCCAGTAGATTTGTTGAGTTAAACTGAAAGAGACAAGAAGCTGAGAAGTCAAGGTAACCAGGATTTGCAGGATAGAGTGCTGGAAAGGAAAATAAATAAATAAATAAAAGCACAGAGAGAAAATGCCAGAGATCTGTACAGAATTTCTCCTGAATATTTCTCTGAGAGTGAATCATTGCTGGTATTGTGGGGAAAAAAAAACACCTGGAAGGACTGGTGGTAACAGTGTTCACTGCACACATAAGGCCAGGGTTAGTGCCTGTTTCGACCAGTGAGAATGGACAGCCTATCCTCATGATTCATGAAACACTGAGCAGAGTACACAGAATGGGCTTTTATAGATAGTGGGGAATAAATAATCCTATACTCGGCATTTTGCTAGTCCTAACTGATAAATGCTAATAGGAGACTCAAATGGCTCGAGCTGTTTCTAGACAACTTCACTGTGTTGTAGGAATATGCTTGAGAATATAAAATACAAAAATATTTAGTACCCCCCAAATTAAAAATCTTCCATCCAATAGGAAAGTAGTGGATGTTACAAAGAATTAGGGGACTCTGATACAGTAAGAAAAAAAAGTCAATTTAAAACTAGATGATTAATAAAAATATTATAATTATTAGAAAAAGATATTAAAATAGCTATTTTAACTATGTTGCATATGTTCAAATACTAAGTAAACATATAAAATATGTTTTAAAAGTCATCCAAATAGAAATTCTAGACAAAAGCTACCATATTTGAGATAAAAGATACACAGCTCAGATACAAGGCAGAATAAATTGCAGAAGAAAAGGTAAGTGAATCTGAAGACTGAGCAATAGAGTGTAAAAATAAAATCTATAATCAAAGCAAAGTAAACATATTAAAAGAAAAGAAAAAAGCAGAGAACAAGTAAGTTGTGGGAAAATTGAAGCATCTTAATATTCACAAAAGATGGGTCCATAAAAAGAGGACATAGAAAGGGCAGGACAGAAAAAAATATTTGAAGGGAAAATGACTGAGTATTTTCCAAATTTGATCAACACTATAAGCTTCTTCCAGGCACGGCGGCCGGGAGGAGCTACCCCAAGTCTGAGGCCAGGGGCGGTGGCCGGGAGGACCAACCCCAGGTCCAAGGAGTGGTGGCTGCGTGGATGCAGGAGGGCCTAGAGGAACTATTCCACATTGAAGGTCAGGAAGGGCAGCGGTGAGGAGATACTCCTCGTCCAAGGCAAGGAGCAGATACTGCGCTTTGCTGGAACAGCCATGAAGAGATACCCGACACCCAAGGTAAGAGAAACCCAAGTAAGACGGTAGGTGTTGCAAGAGGGCATCAGAGGGCAGACACACCGAAACAATACTCACAGAAAACAAGTCAATCTAATCACACTAGGACCACAACCTTGTCGAACTCAATGAAACTAAGCCATGCCCGTGGGGCAACCCAAGACAGGCAGGTCATGGTGGAGAGATCTGACAGAATGTGGTTCACTGGGGAAGGGAATGGCAAACCACTTCAGTATTCTTGTCTTGAGAACCCCATGAACAGTATGAAAAGGCAAAATGATAGGATACTGAAAGAGGAACTCCCCAGGTCAGTAGGTGCCCAATATGCTACTGGAGATCAGTAGAGAAATAACTCCAGAAAGAATGAAGGGATGGAGCCAAAGCAAAAAGAATACCCAGCTGTGGATGTGACTGGTGATAGAAGCAAGTTTCGATGCTATAAAGAGTAATATTGCAAAGGAACCTGGAATGTCAGGTCCATGAATCAAGGCAAATTGGAAGTGGTAACAGGAGATGGCAAGAGTGAATGTTGACATTCTAGGAATCATCGAATTCAAATGGACTGGAGTGGGTGAATTTAACTCAGATGACCATAATATCGACTACTGTGGGGAGGAATCCCTCAGAAGAAATAGAGTAGCCTTCATGGTCAACAAAAGAGTCCAAAATGCAGTACTTGGATGCAATCTCAAAAACAACAAAATAATCTCTGTTCGTTTTCAAGGCAAACCATTCAATATCACAGGAATCCAGGTCTATGCCCCAACCAGTAACGCAGAAGAAGCTGAAGTTGAACGGTTCTATGAAGACCTACAAGACCTTTTAGAACTAACACCCCAAAAAGATGTCCTTTTCATTATAGGGGATTGGAATGCAAAAGTAGGAAGTCAAGAAACACCTGGAGTAACAGGCAAATTTGGCCTTGGATTATGGAATGAAGCAGGGCAAAGACTAACAGAGTTTTGCCAAGAAAATGCACTGGTCATAGCAAATACCCTCTTCCAACAACACGAGAAGACTCTAGACATGGACATCATCAGATAGTCAACACCAAAATCAGATTAATTATATTCTTTGCAGCCAAAGATGGAGAAGCTCTATACAGTCAACAAAAACAGGACAAGGAGCTGACTGTGGCTCAGATCATGAACTCCTTATTGCCAAATTCAGACTGAAATTGAAGAAAGTAGGGAAAACCACTAGACCATTCAGGTATGACCTAAATCAAATCCCTTATGATTATACAGTGGAAGTGAGAAATAGATTTAAGGGCCTAGATCTGATAGATAGAGTGCCTGATGAACTATGGACTGAGGTTCGTGACATTGTACAGGAGACAAGGATCAAGACCATCCCTGTGGGAAAGAAATAAAAAAAAGCAAAATGGCTGTCTGGGGAGGCCTTACAAATAGCTGTGAAAAGAAGAGAAGTGAAAAGCAAAGGAGAAAAGGAAAAATATAAGCATCTGAATGCAGAGTTCCAAAAAATAGCGAGAAGAGATAAGAAAGCCTTCTTCAGTGATCAATACAAAGAAATAGAGGAAAACAACAGAATGGGAAAGACTAGAGATCTCTTCAAGAAAATTAGAGATACCAAGGGAACATTTCATGCAAAGATGGTCTTGATAAAGGACAGAAATGGTAGGGACTTAACAGAAGCAGAAGATATTGAGAAGAGGTGGCAAGAATACACAGAAGAACTGTACAAAAAGATCTTCACGACCAAGATAATCATGATGGTGTGATCACTCACCTAGAGCCAGACATCCTGGAATGTGAAGTCAAGTGGACCTTAGAAAGCATCACTACAAACAAAGCTAGTGGAGGTGATGGAATTTCAGTTGAGCTCTTTTAAATCCTGAAAGAGGATGCTGTGAAAGTGCTGCATTCAATATGCCAGCAAATTTGGAAAACTCAGCAGTGGCCACAGGACTGGAAAAGATCAGTTTTCATTCTGATCCCAAAGAAAGGCAACGCCAAAGAATGCTCAAACTAATGCACAATTGCACTCATCTCACATGCTGGTAAAGTAATGCTCAAAATTCTGCAAACGAGGCTTCAGCAATACATGAACCATGAACTTTCTGACATTCAAGCTGCTTTTAGAAAAGGCAGAGGAACCAGAGACCAAATTGCCAACATCTGCTAGATCATGGAAAAAGCAAGACAGTTCCAGAAAAACATCTATTTCTGCTTTATAGACTATGCCAAAGCCTTTGACTGTGTGGATCACAATAAAGAGAGGAAAATTCTTCAAGAGATGGGAATACCAGACCACCTGACCTGCCTCTTGAGAAACCTGTATGCAGGTCATGAAGCAACAGTTAGAACTGGACATGGAACAACAGACTGGTTCCAAATAGGAAAAGGAGTACATCAAGGCTATATATTGTCACCCTGCTTATTTAACTTATAACGCAGAGTACATCATGAGAAACACTGAACTGGAAGAAACACAAGCTGGAATTAAGATTCCCGAGAGAAATATCAGTAACCTCAGATATGCAGATGACACCACCCTTATGGCAGAAAGTGAAGAGGAACTAAAAGCCTCTTGATGAAAGTAAAAGTGGACAGTGAAAAAGTTGGCTTAAAATTCAGAAAACGGAGATATGGCATCTGGTCCCATCACTTCATGGGAAATAGATGGGGAAACAGTGGAAACAGTGTCAAACTTTTTTTGGCGGGGGGACTCCAAAATCACTGCAGATGGTGACTGCAGCCATGAAATTAAAAGACGCTTACTCCTTGGAAGGAAAGTTATGACCAACCTAGACATCATATACAAAAGCAGAGACATTACTTTGCCAACAAAAGTTCGTCTAGTTAAGGCTATGGTTTTTCCTGTGGTCATGTATGGATGTGAGAGTTGGACTATGAAGAAGGCTGAGCACCAAAGAATTGATGCTTTTGAACAGTGGTGTTGGAGAAGACTCTTGAGAGTCCCTTGGACTGCAAGGAGATCCAACCAGTCCATTCTGAGGGAGATCAGCCCTGGGATTTCTTTGGAAGGAATGATGCTAAAGCTGAAACTCCAGTACTTTGGCCACATCATGTGAAGAGTTGACTCATTGGAAAAGACTCTGATGCTGGGAGAGATTGGGCAGGAGGAGAAGGGATGACAAAGGATGAGATTGCTGAATGGCATCACTGACAGGATGGACATTAGTCTGAGCGAACTCCGGGAGTTGGTGATGGACAGGGAAGCCTGGCGTGCTGCGATTCATGGGGTCTCAAAGAGTCGGACATGACTGAGTGACTGAACTGACCTGACTAATAAGCTTCTTCTATATCACTGAATTCCAAATATAAGAAAAATGCAGAAAACTACAAAACCAGTAGTAAAGATAAAAGCTTAAATTTACTTACTGTAAAAGACAAGAAGTAAGATATATGAAAGAAGTTTTCTCACTGAAAAAGTAATTCAAGTAATAGAATTGAGTCATATTTTTGGAGCACTGAAAAAAAAAAAAAAAACAAACTTCACTTAGAATCCTACACCCAGAGAAAATATTTTTGTAAAAGGAAGGTGAAATAAGGAATTTCCCACTCACATAAACTCAATTTATCATCACACTATAAGAAATATTAAAGAAGTGTATTCAAGCAAAGGAAAATTATACTAGATGGAGATGTAGATATGCACAAAATGTAAAAAGCACAAAATGTTAACTATGGGTAAATATGTAAGATTTTTTCTCACTATTTAAAGCTCTTTAAGATAGACTTGAATATTAAATATTAGAAACATAATACAGGGCTTATAAAAAGTATGAAAGTAAAATACATAGCAACAAAACAAAGATCACAAAGGAAGAAATGTACATTTATTACTGTAAGGCTATATACTATATACTTTTCACGAATGATATATCACTTGAAGTTACAACTGACTCATAGGAAAAGACCCTGATGCTGGGAAAGATTGAAGGCAGAAGAAGAAAAGGGAGACAGAGGATGAGATGGTTGGATGACATCACTGCTTCAGTGGACATGAACTTGGGCAAACTCCAGGAGATGGTGAGGGACAGGGAAGCCTGGTCTGCTGCAGTCCATGGGATCATAAAGAGTAAGGCACAACTTAGTGACTGAACAACAATGGAAGTTAAACTATGATAAGTAAAAAAAAAAAAAGTAACCACTAAAAGAGTCAAAGAGAGTTAAGCCACAAAGGAAATGAAATGAAATCATAAAAATAATTAATCCAAAATAAGACAGGAAAATAGGAAGAAAATAAAAGGAAAACAAATAGTAGATGATAGCTTTCAGTTTATTCATATAAACAATCAAAATAAATGTAAATGCCTAAATACAAAAACCAGAGATTGTCAGATTGATTAGAAAAGCAAGATCCAATATATATGCTGCCAACCAGTAAAGAACTTGAAGTATAAAACACAGGTTAAAAGTATGCAAAAACATAAATAAATAATATAACATAACATAACATGCTAATGCTATTCAAAAGAAATCTGGAGAGGCTATATTGTTATTAAACCAAATGGATTTTGGAACAAAGAATACTGCCAGGGATAAAGAACTTCATTTCAACAAGAAAACCTAACAATCCTAAGTGTTTATACACATAATAAAAGGACTTCAAAACAAAGCTTCAAAAACTTACAGAACTTCAAGGAGAAACAGACAAATCCACAACTATAGTTAGAAACTTCAATGCTCTTTTCTCAGTAATGAGCATAAGTAGACTGATTATCAGTAAGGACATATAAAATTTGGACAAATTCATCAACCAAATTGTTTTAATTGACATTAATAGAACATTTTTTTCAAAAACAGCAGAAACATTCTATTTTCACTCACAGACAGAATAGACTATATTCTGGGCCATAATATAAGTCTCAAAAATTTTAAAAAGTCCAAGCCATATGTTATGTTCTTGGGACACATGGAGTTAAATTAGGACTCAGTAAATAATGATCTCCAGAAATTTCTCAGGCACTTCTAAGTAGTCCATGGATTAAATAAGAAATCAGAGTGCAAGTTTAAAAGATTTTTAACTAAATAATAGTGAAGAAACATATATCAAAACTTCCTAGGATAACACAGATAACACAGGTTGCAGTGAAAACTTCTAATACTAAATGATCATATAGAAAAGAAGAAAGACATCAAAAGAATGACTTCAGCTTCAACCTTGAACTAGAAAAAGCAGAGCAGATTAGAGCCAAAGGAAATATATAAAAGTAAATATTTTAAAAACTGAAAGCCAGTGAAATAGAAAACAGTAAACAATATATAAAAATTAATAACCAAGATGTCATTCATAAAGCTGTTGCTCTTGTTTGGTGGCTAAATCATGTCAGACTATTTGCAAACACATGAACTGCAGCACATCAGGCATTCCTGTTCTTCTCTATCTCCTGGAGTTTGCTCAAATATATGTCCACTGAGTCAGTGGTACCATCAAACCATCTCCTCCTCTGTCTCCCCCTTCTCCATCTGCCCTCAATATTTCCCAGCTTCAGAGTCACTTCCAATGAGTCAGACCTTACCATCAGGAGATTAAAGTATTGGAGCTGCAGGTGCAGCATCTGTCCTTCTATTGAATATTCAGGGTTGATTTCCTTTAGAACTGATTGGTTTAATCTCTTTGCTGTCCAAGGGACTCTCAAGAGTCTTATCTAGCACCACAATTTGAAATCCTCAATTTTTCAACACTCAGCCTCCTTTAAGGTCCAAATCTCACATCTGTACATGATTACCGGAAAAATCAAAATTTTGATATAGGGACCTTTGTCAGAAAAGTGATGTCTCTGCTTTTTAATTCCCTGTCTTAAGTTTGTCATAGCTTTCCTTCCAAGGAGCAAGGATCTTTTACTTTCATGGCTGTAGTCACTGTCTGCAGTGATTTTGGAGCTCAAGGAAATAAAGTCTGTCACTGTTTTCACTTTTTCCCCATTTATTTGCCATAAAGTGATGGGGCCAGATGCCATGATTTGTATTTTTTGTGTTGTTTTAAGCCAGCTTTTTCACTTGCCTCTTTCACCCTCATGAAGAGTCTCTCTAGTTCCTCTTGGCTTTTTGCTATTAGAGTGGTATCATCTGCATATATCATGCTGTTGACATTTCTCCCAGCAATCTTGATGCCAACTTGTGATTCATCTAGCCTGGCATTTCTCATGATTTACACTGCATGTAAGTTAAATAAGCAGGGTGTCAATATACAGCCTTGACGTACTCCTTTCCTGTTTTTGAACCAGTCTGTTTTTCCAAGATCGATTCTAATTGTTGCTTCTTGACTTCCATACAAGTTTCTCAGGAGGGAGGTAAGTTAGTCTGGTACTCCCATTTCTTTAAAAATTTTTCAGTTTGTTGTGATCCACACAGTCAAATGCTTTACCATAGTCAATCAAACACAACTAGATGTTTTTTTGGAATTCTCTTGCTTTCTCTATGATCCAACAAATGTTGGTAATTTGATCTCTACCTTTTCTAAACCCAGCTTTTACATCTGGAACATTTAAGTTCATGTACTGTTGAAAGATTTTTAGCTTTACCTTGCTAGCATGTGAAATGAGTGCAATTTTACAGTAGTTTGAGTATTCTTTGGCATTGTCCTTCTTTGGTATCGAAGTGAAAACTGACCTTTTCCTGTGGCCACTGCTGAGTTTTCCAAATTTGCTGGTTCATTGAGTATAGCACTTTCACATCATCATCTTTTAGGATTTGGAATAGCTCAGCTGGAATTCCATCAGTCACCTCCACTAGTTTTGTTCATAGTGTGATGCTTCCTAAGACCCACTTGACTTCACAGTCCAGCATGTCTGGCTCTAGGTAAGTGACCACACCATCCTGGTTATCTGGGTCATTATGACATTTTATGCATAGTGCTTCTGTCTATTCTTGCCACCTCTTCTTAATATCTTCTGCTTCTGTTAGGTCCTTACTACAATCTGTCCTTTATCATGCCCATCTTTACATGAAATATTCCCTTTATATCTCCAATTTTCTTGAAGAACTCTTTAGTCTTTCCCATTCTATTGTTTTCCTCTACTTCTTTGCATTTTCACTTAAGAAAGCTTTCTTATCTATCCTTGTTATTCTCTCGAACTCTGCATTCAGTTAGGTATATCTTTCTCTTTCTCCATCATCTTTTACTTCTACTCTTTTCTCAGCTATTTATAAAGACTCCTCACTCAACCATTTCACCTTCTTGAATTTCTTTTTCTTTGAGATGGTTTGGTCACTGCCTCCTGTACAATGTTATGAACTTCCGTCCATAGTTCTACAGGTACTCTGTCCACCACAGCTAATCCCTTGAATCTATTGACCACCTCCACTGTCTAATCATAAAGGATTTAATTTAGGTCATACCTGAATGTCCTAGTGGCTTTCCCTACTTTCTTCAATGTAAGTCTAAATTTTGCAATAAGGAGCCAATGATGTGAGCCACAGCTCAGTTCCAGTTCTTGTTTTTGCTGAGCTTCTCCTTCTTAGCTGCAAAGACTGTAATCAGTCTGACTTCAGTATTGACCATCTGGTGATGTCCATATGTATAGTCATCTCTTGTGTTGTTGGAAGAGGGTGCTTGCAATGAATAGTGTGTTCTCTTGATAAAACTCTATTAGCCTTTGCCCTGCTGTTAGAGAAATTAGTCTTGTTCATGCTTCAGAGACAAAGAAAGCAGAGCACGCCTCTTACCTTATTTCTGACCCTGCCTGCACAGGGCCCTGAGTTCATGCTTGCTGAGAATGCAATCAGAGCGACACCATAGATGACATAGGGGACAGATCTTGAGATTGTTGAACCCCTGGTTGGGGGGATCTGGCCAGTCACACCCTGGTCTTAACAACATTCCAAGTTTTATAAGACAAAACAACATGAAACCAGAGCTGAAATTTGCTTGTGGACTGTTGATGATATCAGTTTGTGGCCTGGGATTATAAGTGGGAACCCCAGACTGCAGATTTGAAGTCTCACCCATGGAGCAGACCCGCTGCCCATGACCTTTTTCAAACTGGGACTTTGAACTTGCTGTGATATGGGACTTTCCAGCGCTGTTTGAGCCTAGATGTTTGTCAAAACCCAATTTATACTAACGCATATATATGGAATTTAGAAAGATGGTAACAATCACCCTGCTTATGAGACAGCAAAAGAGACACTGATGTATAGAATAGACTTTTGGACTCTGGGACTGGGAGAGGGTGGGACGATTGGGGAGAATAGCATTGAAATATGTATAATATCATATCTGAAACGAGTCAGTCCAGGTACGATGCCCTATAACAGATGCCTGGGACTGGAGCACTGGGATGACCTGGAGGGAGGGTGTGGGAGGGGGGAGGGAGGAGGGTTCAGGATGGGGAGCACGGGTATTCTGGTGGCGGATCCATCTCGATGTATAGTAAAAGTAATACAATATTGTAAAAAAAAATAAAATAAAATAAAAGTCAAAAAAAAAACAAAAACCAATTTAGCGATGTATCTGCTATTCCAATTTCCTTTTAATGTTTACTTATTAAATTAGATAATTCTCTAGTAAATACTTATTGGTATTATTTATTTGTATATATGTAACTTCTTTTGCTAACAAATTCTTTGAACCTGAGATGAAAGCTATAACTTCAGTAAAACACCTGCTTCATTTTGTACTCCAAGGCCAACCATGCCTATTACTCCAACTATTTTTTGAATTCCTACTTTTGCATTCCAATCCCCTACAATGAAAAGGACATCTTTCTTTTGATGTTAGTTCTAGAAGGTCTTGTAGGTTTTCATAGAACCAGTCAACTTCAACTTCTTCAGCATTAGTGGTTGGGGCATAGACTTGTATTAATGTGATGCTGAATGCTTTGCCTTGGAAATGAACTGAGATGATTACAATGTTCTGCATTTGATGCTGTTTACCTCACCTTGGGACTTGAACCCATGTGGCTGGGACTCAAATCCAGCTGAAACCTACGGTACCTGATTTCAGGACATAATTAAGCTCAGGTTCTTGAGGTCTCATCACACAAAGAATTTTAGTTCAGTTCAGTCACTCAGTCGTGTCTGACTCTTTGTGACCCCATGAATAGCAGCACTCCAGGCCTCCCTGTCCATCACCAACTCCTGGAGTTTACCCAAACTCATGTCCATCGAGTCAGTGATGCCATCCAGCCATCTCATCCTCTCTCGTCCCCTTCTCCTCCTGCCCCCAATCCCTCCCAGCATCAGGGTCTTTTCCAATGAGTCAACTCTTTGCATGAAGTGGCCAAACTATTGGAGTTTCAGCTTCAGCATCAGTCCTTCCAATGAACACCCAGGACTGATCTCCTTTAGGATGGACTGGTTGGATCTCCTTGCAGTCCAAGGGAGCCTCGAGAGTATTCTCCAATGCCACAGAAATAATTTAGTGAGAGACAAAGTGATAGGTAAGAAGTGGATTTATTCTGATTCATAAAGAAACACATTCCACAGACAGAGTTGTGGGCCATCGCAGAGGGTGAGTAGCACCTCAAAATGTGGAATCCTTAGCTTTCATGGGCTCGGTATTTTCATATATTAATAAGTGGGAAGATTATTCCAAATAATTTGGGAAGGGATAGAGATTTCCAGGAATTGGGCCACTGCCCACTTCTTAGTCTTTTGCTAATGCCTTAGAAATGTCATGGTGCCTCTGGGTGTATCATTTAGCCTGCTGACTGAGGATCAAGGTCGAAGCAAAATTTACTTGTCTGCCATCTTGGACCCATTTGATTCTAAGCAGTTTATGATGTGTCCTTGGGCTATGTCTTTCTTTCAAAAGTTGTGCCTTGCCCATTTCCCTTCTGTTACACTTTGGCCTAGCCTCTTCATTCTTTCTGGAACTAAAGAATTTCTCTGGTCTTCCTCAGTAGCATAACGGACACCTTCCAACCAGTGGAGGGGAGAGGTTCATCTTCCAGTGTAATATACTTTTGCTTTTCATACTGTTTCTGGGGTTTTTGTGGTAAGAGTACAGGAATGACTTGGCATTCTCTCCTCTCAGTTCAGTTCATTTGCTCAGTCATATCCAAATTTTTGTGACCTCATGGACTGCAACACGCCTGGCTTACCTGTGTATTACCAACTACCAGAGCTTACTGAAACTCATGTCCATGGAATTGGCGATATCATCCAACCATCGCATCCTCTGCCATTCCCTTGTCCTCCTGCCTTCAATTATTCCCAGCATCAGGGTTATTTTCAAATTAATGAGTCAATTCTTCACAACAGGTGGCCAAAGTATTGGAATTTCATCTTCAGCATCAGTCCTTCCAATAAATATTCAGGCCTGATTTCCTTTAGAATTGACTGATTGCATCTCCTTGCAGTTCAAGGGACTCTCAAGAGTCTTCTCCAACACCACAGTTCAAAAGTATCAGTTCTTCAGTGCTCAGCTTTCTTTATAGTCCAACTCTAACATCCATATATGACTACTGGGAAAACAATAGCTTTGACTAGACTGACCTTTGTTGTTAAAGTAATGTCTCTGCTTTTTAATTGCTGTCTATGTTGGTTATAGCTTTTGTTACAAGGAGCAAGCATCTTTTAATTTCATGGCTACAATCACCATCTGCAGTGATTTTGGAGCCACAATAAATAAAGTCTGCCACTGTTTCCATTGTTTCCCCATCTGTTCACCATGATGTGATGGGGCCAGATGCCATGATCTTAGTTTTCTGGATGTTGAGTTTTAAACCAATATTTTCACTCTCCTCTTGCACTTGTATCAAAAGGCTCTTTAGTTCTTTGCTTTCTACCATAAGGGTGGTGTCATCTGCATATCTGAAGTTATTGATATTTCTCCTTGCAATCTTGATTCCAGCTTCATCCAGCATGGCATTTAGGATAAAGTATTCTGCATATAAGTTACATAAGCAGGTTGACAATATATCGCTTTGATGTACACCTTTCCTGATTTGAAACCATCTGTTGTTCCATGTCCAGTTCTAACTGTTGCTTCCTGACCTGCATACAGATTCTCAGGGTCAGGTAAAGTGGTCTAGTATTCCCATCTTGTGAAGAATTGTCCACAGTTTATTGTGATCTACTCAGTCAAAGGCTTCAGTGTAGTCAATAAAGCAGAAATAGATGTTTTTCTGGAACTCTCTTGCTTTTTTCAACAATCGAACAAATGCTGGCAATTTGATTTCTGGTTCCTCTGTCTTTTCTAAATCCAACTTGAACATCTGGAAGTTCAAAGTTCACGTACTGTTGAAGCCTGGCTTGGAAAATTTTGAGCATTACTTTACTAGCCTGTGAGATGAGTGCAGTTGTGAGGAAGTTTGAACATTCTTTGGCATTGCCTTTCTTTGGGATTGGAATAAAAACGGACCTTTTCCAGTCCTGTAGCCACTGTTGAGTTTTCCAAATTTGCTGACATATTGAGTGCAGCACTTTCACAGCATCATCTTTTAGGATTTGAAATAGCTCAACTGGAATTCCATCACCTCGTAGTGATGCTTCCTAAGGCCCACCTGACTTCGCATTCCAGGATGTCTGGCTCTCGGTGAGTGATCACGCTATCATGGTTATCTGGGTCATGATTTTTTTGTATAGTTCTTCTGTATATTCCTATCACCTCTTCCACCTCTTCTTAATATCTTATGCTTCTGTTAGGTCCATAGCATTTCTGTCCTTTATTGTGCCCAACTTTGCATGAAATGTTCCTTTGGTATCTTTTATTTTCTTGAAGCATAGAAGGCAATGGCCCCTCTATCCAGTGTTCTGGAGAATCCCAGGGATGGGGGAGCCTGGTGGGTTGCCATCTATGGGGTCACACAGAGTCGGACATGACTGAAGTGACTTAGCATAGCATAGCGTTTTCTTGAAGAGATCTCTAATCATTCCCATTCTATAGTTTTCCTCTATTTCTTTGCACTAATCACTAAGGAAAGCTTTCTTATCTCTCCTTGTAATTCTTTGAAACTCTGCATTCAAATGAGCATGTCTTTCCTTTTCTCCTTTGCCTTTTGATTCTTTTCTTTTCTCAGCTATTTGTAAGGCCTCCTCAGATAACCATTTTGCCTTTCTGCATTTCTTTTTCTTGGGGATGATCTTGTACACTGTCATGAACCTCTGTCCATAGTTCTTCAGCTACTCTGTCTATAAAATCTAACCCCTTGAATCTATTTCTCACTTCTGCTGTATAATTTTAAGGAATTTGATTTAGGTCATACCTGAATGGTCTAGTGATTTTCCCTACTTTCTTCATTTTAAGTCTGAGTTTGGCAATAAGGAGTTCATGAGCTGAGCCACAGTCAAGTCCCTGTCTTGTTTTTCTGACTGTATAGAGCTTTTTCATTTATGGCTGCAAAGAATATAATCAATCTGATTTTGGTATTGACCATCTGGTGATGTCCAAGTGTAGAGTCATCTCTTGTGTTTTTGGAAGAGGGTGTTTGCTGTGACACCTTAGCATTCTCTTAGCATTCTATTAGCAAAATTCTGTTAGCCTTTGCCCTGCTTTATTTTGTATTCCAAGGCCAAATTTGCCTGTTACTCCAGGTGTTTCTTGTTTTCCTACCTTTGCATTCAAGTCCCCTAAAATGCAAAGGATATCAGTTTTGGGTGTTTGTTCTAGAATGTCTTGTAGGTGTCCACTGAATCATTCAACTTCAGCTTCTTCAGCATTACTGGTTGTGGCACAGACTTGGATTACTGAGATACTGAATGTCTTTCCTAGGAAACAAACAGAGATCATTCTGCGTTTTTGAGATTGCATCCAAGTACTGCATTTCAGAATCTTTTGTTGACTATGATGGCTACTCCATTTCTTCTAAGGGATTCTTACCCACAGTAGTAGATATAATGGTCATTGAGTTAAATTCACCCATTCTTATCCATTTTAGTTCACTGATTCCTAAAATGTTGATGTTCACTCTTGCCATCTCCTGTTGGACCACTTCCAATTTGCCTTGATCACTGGCACCCCACTCCAGTACTCTTGCCTGGGAAATCCCATGGACGGAGGAGCCTGGTAGGCTGCAGTTCATGGGGTCACGAAAAGTCGGACATGACTGAGCAACTTCACTTTCACTTTTCACTTTCATGCATTGGAGAAGGAAATGGCAACCTACTCCAGTATTCTTGCCTGGAGAATCCCAGGGACGGGAGCCTGGTAGACTGCCGTCTATGAGGTCACATAAATTCGGACACGACTGAAGTGACTTAGCAGCAGCATGGGCCTAATAATCCATGTTCCTATGCAATATTGTTCTTTACAGCATCGAACATTATTGCCATCACCAGACACATTTACAACTAGGTGCTCTTTTTGCTTTGGCTTCATCCCTTCATTCTTTCTGGAGTTATTTCTCCACTGATCTCCAGTAGCATATTGGGCACCTACCAACCTGGGGAGTTCATTTTTCAGTGTCCTATCTTTTTGTCTTTTCATACTGTTCATGGGGTTCTCATGGCAAGAAAACTTAAATGATTTGCCATTCCCTTCTCCAGTGGACCACATTTTGTCAGAGCTCTTCACCATGAGCTGCCCAATTTGGGTGGCCCTACACAGCATGGCTCAAAGTTTCATTGAGTTAGACAAGGCTGTGGTCCATGTGATCAGTTTGATTAGTTTTATGATTGTGGTTTTCATTCTGTCTGCTCTCTGATGGATAAGAAAGTGAAAGTGAAGTTGCTCAGTCATGTCCAACTCTTTGTGACCCTGTGGACTGTAGCCTACCAGGCTTCTCTGTCCAAGGGATTCTCTAGGCAAGAATACTGGAGTGGGTTGCCATTTTCTTCTCCATTTCCTATCCTGATGGTTAAGGATAAGAGGCTTATGGAAGCTTCCTAATGGGAGAGACTGACTTATGGGAAAACTGGTCTTGTTCTGATGTGCAGGGCCATGCTCAGTAAATCTTTAGTCCAATATTCTGTTGATGAATGAGACTGTGTTCCCTCCCTGTTGTTTGACCTGAGGCCAAACTATGGTGGAGGTAATGAAGATAATGGCAACCTCCTTCAAAATGTCCTGTGGAGACAATGCCACAGTCAGTGCCCCTGACCCTGCAGCAGGCCACCACCAACCCATGCCTCTGCCAGAGACTCTTGGACACTCATGGGCAAGTCTGGGTCAGTCACTTGTGGGGTCATTGCTCCTTTCTCCAGGGTCCTGGTTTGCAGAAGGTTTTGTTTGTGCCCTCGAAGAGTCTTCCCCATTCCTGTGTAACTGCCGGCTCTATGGTGGGGTTAATGGCGACCTCCCCAAGAGCGCTTATGCCATACCCAGGTCTGCTGTACCCAGAGCCGCTGCCCCTGTGGCAGGCAGGCCACTGGTGACCCGTACCTCCTCATGAGACACTCAAACACTGAAAGGCAGGTCTGGCTCATTCTCTGTGGGGTCTCCTGGTGTGCATAAGATTTTGTTTGAACTCTCTGAGCATCTCTGGTGGGAAGGGGTTTTATTATAAATGCCATTTTGCCTCTCTTACCATCTTTTGGGGCTTCTCCTTTGCCCTTGGACATGGGGTATCTTTTTTTGGTGGGATCCAACATTCTGCTGTTGGTAGAGCTATTGATGGAGCTGTTGTTCAGCAGCTAGTTGTAATTTTGGAGTTCTCTCTTGCAGGAGAAGATAAGCACACATCCTTCTACTCTGCCATCTTATAGTCTCTCCTCTGCTGCTGCTGCTGCTAAGTCGCTTCAGTCGTGTCCGACTCTGTGTGACCCCATAGACGGAAGCCCACCAGGCTCCCCCGTCCCTGGGATTCTCCAGGCAAGAACACTGGAGTGGGTTGCCATTTCCTTCTCCAATGCATGAAAGTGAAAAGTGAAAGTGAAGTCGTTCAGTCGTGTCCGACTCTTAGCGACCCCATGGACTGGAGCCCACCAGGGTCCTCTGTCCATGGGATTTTCCAGGCAAAAGTACTGGGGTGGGGTGCCATTTTGTCAGAACTTTCCACTATGACCCATCCATCTTGTATGACCCTGCATGGCATGGCTCATAGCTTCACTAAGTTGTGCAAGCCTTTTCACCATGACAAGGCTGTGATCCATCAAGGTGGTAAAGGTATTAATAAACATAATTAATAAACCTCTATAAAGACTGATAAGGAGAGAAAAGAAAAACACAAATTACAAATATAAGAATTAGAGAAGAGAATTTAATACAGATTTCTAGATATTGAAGGATAATAAAGCGATGTTAGGGACAAATTTATGTCAAAAAACTTGCAACATAAATGAAATGGATCAATTCTTTGAGATAGAAACTGCGAAAGTTTGATCAAGAAAGGTATATATTAATAATGAACTATCTTTACATCTCTTGAAAACATTGAATTTGTAGAGAACTGTCCAAAAGTGAAAACTCCAGGTTTCACTAGTTTCAGTAGTAAATTTTATCAAATAAGAATTTAAAATATATACTGATTCTATACCATCTATTCCAGAAACTCAAAAACAGAGAATATTTCAAAATCCATTCCATAAATCTAGAATTATTCTGATGTTAAATTAAACAGATAAAAATAAGAGAAATCTACAGAATGGTCCCTTTGAGCATAGATCCAAGGATACACACAAAAACACTGTGACCAAATGAAATATTAACTTTTGAATTCACATATTTTGCCACAATAAAAAAATTAAGGAAAAAACCAAAGACCTATCAGTAGAAATGGAAAACAAATTTAATAAATTTTAACATCTTGTCTTGACTAAAAAAATCTTAGTAAACTAAAAGAAATACTTACTCTGTTGAAAGGCATCTGTGAAGACCTATAACAAAAATCATATAATATAGTGAAATATTGAACTCTATCTTCTAGTAATTAGGAACAAGGAAAAAATGTATCCTCTCATCATTGCTATTCAGCAATTTACAGGAAGTTTTAGCCAGTACTTTAAAGCAATATAAGCAATAAAGTGAATAGTAAAAATAAAAGCTATATAAATTTGAAAAGAAAAGTAAAAATGTCTCTATTCACAGACAGCATGATTTTATGTGTAAAAAATCCAATGGAATATTTTTTTTAAAGTGCTACTGGGACTAACAAGTGAACTTATCAAAGTTGTAGCATCATACAATGTTGATATACAAAAATAAATTGCATTTTTATGTGCTAGTAATGAGCAATTGGAAAGCCAAATTTATATATATATATATATATATATATATACATATATATATATGTATATATATATATACCACTTACAATAGCATGAAAATATTTCCTATTAAGGGATAAGTATGCCACAGTATGCCAAAGTGCTCAACACTGAGAGCTGAAAACATTGATGAGATCATTTAAAAGACATATGAATAAATAATAAGATACACTTTGTTCATAGATTGAAAAATTCAATAGTGTCATAATGGCAATTATCCCTAAATTGATCTTTAAATTTACTACAGAACGCTTCTTTGCAATTAAAAAAGAATGAATTCTTCATATACACTAAAACATGGTGAATCTCAAAACAGTTATGAAATGTCCTGAATTGTTCTGCAGTTGTGAAAACGTTCCCTCACTCCCTTCAGTTCAGTTCAGTTCAGTTGCTCAGTCATGTCTGACTCTTTGCGACCCCATGAATAGCAGCACTCCAGGCCTCCCTGTCCATCACCAACTCCTGGAGTTTACCCAAACTCATGTCCATCGAGTCAGTGATGCCATCCATCCATCTCATCCTCTGTTGTTCCCTTCTCCTCCTGCCCCCCAATCCCTCCCAGCATCAGAGTCTTTTCCAATGAGTCAACTTTTCACATAAGGTGGCCTAACTATCGGAGTTTCAGCTTCAGCAACAGTCCTTTCAATGAACACCCAGGACTGATCTCCTTTAGGATGGACTGGTTGGATCTCCTTACAGTCCAAGGGACTCTCAAGAGTCTTCTCCAATACCACAGATCAAAAGCATCAATTCTTGGGCACCCACTCCCTACCCTGAACCAAATGGAGTAGCTACTTGATGATCATGAGCACATAGCCCCAGGGCACCTGGAGCCTAAGGACTGATAATGTTAAGTGACACCACCCTGCTGCCTCACCATCAACCAATCAGAGAATTGTACAAGCTTATCATGTACCCTCCTTGGCATAGTTGTGCAATAAACCTTTCTCTGCTCCAAACTCTGATGTTTCAGTTTGTTTGGCCTCACTGCGGGGGGTGACACATGAACATGTATTAACATAAAGAAGGACATAATCTATGATTCCAATTATAGAAAATTTATAGAAAATTTTTAAAAGTTCAAACTAATATATAGGAGATCCAACCAGTCCATTCTGAAGGAGATCAGCCCTGGGATTTCTTTGGAAGGAATGATGCTAAAGCTGAAACTCCAGTATTTTGGCCACCTCATGCGAAGAGTTGACTCGTTGGAGAAGACTCTGATGCTGGAAGGGATTGGGGGCAGGAGGAGAAGGGGACAACAGAGGATGAGATGGCTGGATGGCATCACTGACTCGATGGATGTGAGTCTGAGTGACCTCCAGGAGTTGGTGATGGACAGGGAGGCCTGGCGTGCTGCGATTCATGGGGTCGCAAAGAGTTGGACACAACTGAGGGACTGATCTGATCTGATCTGATTGTCTGTCAGTTATACTTAGATAAAACTTTTTTAATATCATTTTCCTATTTAGTTACAAGACAATATTTTTTCAAATGATTTCATATTAATGTATTATAGAAAAGAAAGTGAAGTTTCTCAGTAGTGTCTGACTCTTTGCAACCCCAAGGACTGTAGCCCACCAGGCCCTTCCATCCATAGAGTTTTCTAGGCAAGAGTATTGGAGTGGGTTGCCATTTCCTTCTCCAGGGGATCTTCTCAACCAGGGATTGAACCTGGGTCTCCTGCATCGCGGGCAGTCACTTTACTGCCTGAGCCACCAGGAAATCCCAGGGAATGTATTACAGAAAGTAACATTAAATCATAAGTACTACACAGTACGAAATAGAAACAAATGTATTGTAAACATACTAGAATAGTCGTATGTATACAGATATACTAGAACTCAGGGAAGTCTCTGGACCTTATAGATAATAAGTTAATACCTGAAAAAGAATTTTTTTAAAAATGATCATAAAATAAGCATTTATTAGAATAGTAGTATATATACAGATGTACTAGAATTCAGGGAAGTCTCTGGACCTTATAGATAATAAGTTAATACCTGAAAAAGAATTTTTAAAAAATGATCATAAAATAAGCATTTATTAAAGTGTTTATCGGAGAAGACACTGGCACCCCACTCCAGTATTCTTGCCTAGAAAATCCCATGGACGGAGGAGCCTGGTGGGCTGTGGTCCATGGGGTCGATAAGAGCCGGACACGACTGAGCAACTTCACTTTCACTTTTCACTTTCATGCATTGGAGAAGGAAATGGCAGTCCACTCCAGTGTTCCTGCCTGGAGAATCCCAGGGATGGTGGTGCCTGGTGGACTGTGGTCTATGGGGTCACACAGAGTTGGACATGACTGAAGCGACTTAGCAGCAGTAGCAGCAGCAGCAAAGTGTTTATATTATGTGTGTTATTGTTTTATTTTATATTGAATTATGAAGTTCTCAGATTTAAAAAAAAAATTATTGATACTTTATGACTTATCTTCAACTTGTGAGTCAAGTTTTCCCCTGGAGCAAATTTCTATGAAGATGACAGAAATAAAGACAAATCATTAAATGTGGTAGATCAAACATTGCCACTATAGTGTAACCCAGAATGGCAAGGCAACAACAATTTTAGAGACTTAAAAGAAACTCTGAACTTATTCTTCAGAAGCCATTACATTAGTGAAGTTTATCTCAGACTTGAAATTCACATAAATCATGCACTGAATTGAATTTACTACTTGGGCATCAGCATCAGCTTCTGCATGTCATCTTGTTCCTCTTCTAAATCACCTTATTCTACTCAAAGATAAAAGGCTGCTTTCATTTCTGTAGGGGACAGATTAAACATTAGCAGTCAGAAGCACTTGCTTTTCCCTTCAACATCACCTCTAGCCTTCTTACTTGCAACAACACCCTCTCCAGGGATTTCCTGCTTGCTGAAGAACGGGTGAATAATTTTTGTGCCTCAGAATAGCATCAGTTGACCTCATGCTGTAAAAGTGAGTTCTTTCAAGACAATGTGTGCATTCTTAGCAGGTGCGTTCAAAGCACTGAGCTTTGAGAAGCTCATAAATCTTGATCCAGATTTCCCAGAAATCTCTGCATGTTGCTTGGAATAACTCATAAGCTGTGTGTGTGTGCTCAGTCACTTAGTTGTGTCTGACTACTTGCAGCCTCATGAACTCCTCTGTCCGTGGATTTCTCCAAGCAAGAATATTGGAGTGAGTTGCCATTACCTTCTCCAGGGGATCTTCCTGGCCTAGGGATCAAACCTGCAACTCTTGCATCTCTTGCACTGGTAGGTGGATTCTTTACCAGTAGGGTCACCTGGGAAGTCCAGGCTGTAAGTACATACACCATTAAGACTGTTTCAGCAGTATCTGTACAGGGCATAAGTCCTGTAACCCTTGACCAAGAGAGAGTGAATGTTCCCCTCTGCTTAATCGATCTCTGCTTGACAGGTTTCTTCCTGACTGTAAACCCCTGATCTCCCTTTTCTTACTTTAGAAAACTTGCAACTGTAAAATTCTTTTTCTGCCCCTTTGAGATTTAAATATTCTCTCAGAAATGCAGTTCTCGGTAAACACAGGCTCCACCTCCCAGTCTCCATGGGAAGGTAGAAGCTCAACTTTGGGCTTCCCAGGTAGCTCAGTGGTAAAGAATCCTCCTGCCAAGCTGGAGACACAGGCCTCCTCCACAGGCCAGGAAGATCCCCTGGAGAAGGGAATGGCAACCCCCTGCCATATTATTGCTTGGAAATATCATAGACAGAAGAGTCTGGTGGGCTACAGTCCCTGGGATCACAAGAGTCAGACATGACTCAGCAACTGAGCACACAGGCACAATTAGCAAACACAGAGGATCCAATCACGTTGACTACACGTCTCCACTAATGTCCTCTAGTACTTTTCCACTCATGTCAGTGCTTAAAAACTAGTCTGACTTTTGTTTTAGTGGAGGCAAGCTCAACCTCTCACTCCTACTGTAACTGACTTAAATAAATTTTCCTTGCTTGTTTAACCTCATCTGGTGCAATTTTTCTTTGACATTCTCATGAGAAGCAATCCTTTCTTAGCATTCATTAGGGTGCAAAAGAGATGGGGTATAATTTTTAGCAAAATATCATGAGGATTCCTTAAATTTCAAAATTAAATTATAAATTGGTTAAAGTTTGAGTCATTCTGAATTGAGGGTGGTGTGGCTGCCTGTTAAGAAGTCTGCTTAGTTTGAAGGGTGCCAGAATTGTGATTTTCTTATTTGAGTTATTTTTCCAATGTGATTCTGAAGCCTGCACTTTTCATCTATCAAATAGAATTCCCCAAACCCATTTTATCTCAGAGTATTTAGTCATTTTGTTACTAGTTCAGTTCAGTAAGGTTCAGTCACTCAGCTGTGTACCACTCTTTGTGACCCTATGGATAGCAGCACACCAGGCTTCCCTGTCCATCACTAACTCCTGGAGCTTACTCAAACTCATGTCCATTGAGTCGGTGATACCATCCAACCATCTCATCCTCTGTCATCCCCTTCTCCTCTTGCCTTCAGTCTTTCCCAGCATCAGAGTCTTTTGCAATGAGTCAGTTCTTCACATTGGGTGGCCAAAGTATTGGAGTTTCAGCTTTAGCATCAGTCCTTCCAATGAATATTCAGGATTCATTTCCTTTAGGATGGACTAGTTGGATCTCCTTGCAGTCCAACAGATTCTCAAGAGTCTTCAACAGTTCAAAAGCATCAATTCTTTGACACTCAGCTTTCTTTATATTCCAAGTCTCACATCCATACATGACTGAAAAAACCATAGCTTTGACAAGACAGACATTTGTTGGCAAAGTAATGTCTCTGCTTTTTAATATGCTGTCTAGGTTGGTCATAACTTTTCTTCCAAGGACCAGGTGTCTTTTATTTTCATGGCTACAGTCACCATCTGCAGTGATTTTGGAGCCCAGAAAAATAAAGTCTGACACTGTTTCCACTGTTTCCCCATCTATTTCCCATGAAGTGATGGGACCAGATGCCATGATCTTCGTTTTCTGAATGTTGAGCTTTAAGCCAACCTTTTCACTCTCCACTTTCACTTTCATCAAGAGGCTTTTTAGTTCCTCTTCACTTTCTGCCATAAGGGTGGTGTCATCTGCATATCTGAGGTTATTGATATTTCTCCTGTAAATCTTGATTCCAGCTTGTACTTCATCCAGCCCAGCATTTCTCATGATGTACTCTCCATATAAGTTAAATAAGCAGGGTCACAATATACAGTTTTGACATACTCCTTTCCCAATTTGGAACTAGCCCATACTTCCATGGCCAGTTCTAACTGTTATTTCTTGACCTGCATACAGATTTCTCAAGAGGCAGGTCAGGTGGCATGGTATTCCCATTTCTTGAAAAATTTTCCACATTTTGCTGTGGTCCACATAGTAAAAGGGTTTGGCATAGTCAATAAAGCAGAAATAGATGTTTTTCTGGAACTCTCTCACTTTTTCAATTATCTAACTGCTGCTGCTAAGTCAATTCAGTCGTGTCTGACTCTGTGTTACCCCATAGACAGCAGCCCACCAAGCTTCCCGGTCCCTGGGATTCTCCAGGGAAGAACACTGGAGTGGGTTGCCATTTCCTTCTCCAATGCATGAAAGTGAAAAGTGAAAGTGAAGCCGCTCAGTCGTGTCTGACTCTAGTGACCCCATGGACTGCAGCCTACCAGGCTCCTCTGTCGATAGGATTTTCTGGGCAAAAGTACTGGAGTGGGGTGCCATTTGATCTCTGGTTCCTCTGCCTTATCTAAATCCAACTTGAACATCTGGAAGTTCACAGTTCATGTATTGTTGAAGCATGACTTGAAGAATTTTGAGCATTACTTTGCTAGTATGTGAGATGAGTGCAATTATGTGGTAGTTTGAGCATTTTTTTGGCATTGCCTTTCTTCGGGATTGGAATGAAACCTGACCTTTCTCAGTTCTGTGGCCACTGCTGAGTTTTCCAAATTTGCTGGCATATTGAGTTCAGCACTTTCACAGCATCATCTTTTAGGATTTGAAATAGCTCAATTGGAATTCCATCACCTCCACTACCTTTGTTCGTAGTGATGCTTTCTAAGGCCCACTTGACTTCACATTCCAGGATGTCTGGCTCTAGGTCAGTGATCACACCATTATGGTTATCTGAGTCATGAAGATCTTTTTTGTATAGTTTTTCTGTATATTCTTTCCCCCTCTTTTTAATGTCTTCTGCTTCTATTAAGTCCATACCATTTCTGTCCTTTATTGTGCCCATCTTTGCATGAAATGTTCCGTTGGTATCTCTAATTTTCTTGAAGAGATCTCTAGTCTTTCCCATTCTGTTGTTTTCCTCTATTTATTTGCATTGATCTCTGAGGAAGGCTTTCTTATCTCTCCTTGCTATTCTTTGGAATTCTGTATTCAAATGCGTATATCTTTCCTTTCTCCTTTGCTTTTTGCTTCTCTTCTTTTCACAGCTATTTGTAAGGCCTCCTCAGACAGCCATTTGGCCTTTTTGCATTTACTTTCTTGGAGATGATCTTGATCACTCTTTCCTATACAATGTCATGAACCTCTGTCCATTGTTCTTCAGGCACTCTATCAAATCAAATCCTTTGAATCTATTTGTCACTTCCACTGTTTAATCATAAGGGATTTGATTTAGTTCATTCCTGAATGGTCTAGTGGTTTTCCCTACTTTCTTCAATTTAAGTCTGAATTTGGCAATAAGGAGTTCATGAGCTGAGCCACAGTCAACTCCTAGTCTTGTTTTACTGACTTTAGAGATCTTCTCCATTTGCTGCAAAGAATATAATCAATCTGATTTTGGTATTGACCATCTGGTGATGTTCATGTGTAGAGTCTTCTCTTGTGTTGTTGAAAGAGTGGGGTTGCTATGACCAGTGTGTTCTCTTTGCAAAACTCTTTCAGCTTTTGCCCTGCTTTATTTTATACTCCATGGCCAAATATGCCTGTTACTACAGGTATTTCTGACTTCCTACTTTTGCATTTCAGTCCCCTAAAATGAAAATCTTTTAGGGGTGTTATTTCTATTAAGTTTTGTAGGTCTTCATAGAACCATTCAACTTTAGCTTCTTCAGCATTACTGGTCAGGGCATAGACTTGGATTACTGTGATATTGAATGGTTTGCCCTGGAGACGAGGAGAAATCATTCTGTCTTTTTTGAGATTGCATCCAAGTACTGCATTTCAGACTTTTTTGTTGACTATGATGGCTACTCCATTTCTTCTAAGGGATTCTTACCCACAGTAGTAGATATAATGATCATCTGAGTTAGATTCACCCATTCCCATCCATTTCAGTTCACTGATTCCTAAAATGTTGATATTCACTCTTGTCATCTCCTGTTACTAGATATCTCTGTAATTTTTATTTTCTCTGACAAGTTGATATGAAGATGAAGGTTGAAAGCCAAAGGAAATCCTGATCTCAGAGGCCTAGGTTTGCAGAGACTTGAAACAGGATTTTGATTCTCAGCCAGAGAGATGTCAGGCTGTGGCAGAAAGAGTGCTGAATCTTAGCTACTAAACCACCAGGGACCAGTGGCCAGTGACAAAGCGCTGGCCCATCAGCTGTGTAGAAGTTGATTTCTGCAGAGAGACAGGAAGTATTAAAACAGTTTATTAGGAGGAAAAAGAGTACATGTGGATAGACACAGGCACAGGCTCAGAGAGAGTCACACCCTTGTAGTAGTCTGAATCAATTTTGTCCTGGTTTCACTGGCCAGTCGTCTTGTTTTGCCTGGTTCTGAGTATATATTTGGTTTATCTCAGGGTTCTCCCATGTGTGTGTGCACATCTCTTAGCCAAGATGGTTTCCATGAAGATGTCTCTGGATAGGTTGACATCATTCCCTTTTAGATCTCTAAAGAGCTTTTCTGCACATGTATAGTTGAGAAGGTCTCCTTGACCTCAAGAATGAGATACATGTGCTCTCTTATCTGGGAAGGGTTTGGCTCCTCCTCCTCTTCTTGGGTATCTGTCTGCAGGGAACAAACTCCAGCTGCTCAGCATGTGGCACATCTATCTCCTGCCTCAGTCCCAATAGGAACCTATAAAAAACCTGAAATTTCTAGGGCTTATGATTCAAATACCCAAGTCTATAGGTAAATGAGAATTCTTAGTACTAATAATTCCAAGTTATTAGTCAAAAAAACAGACTTTTTTCTCCAGTTTTTCCTGGTCCTATTTTCTCTATTCTCCATCACAGAATATGAGGTTCCTGAATGTGGAGAGGGAATTGTAAATGGCAGAAGCTGCTGCCACACTGCAGTAAGATTAAACCTTTATACTGGTCTCCATTATAATCTTGTCCAGAGTGACCATTTTGTAACTTGGCCAGAGAAGTCCAAATTGGCTTATAAAAGTTCCAGATGAGCATATGATTTTGTAAAGTTATTCTAGGACACCAAAGGGCAATGGCTACAATGAAAGGTGGTTCTAGCTCTATAATAAAATCTACTGACTGTAAGACTTAAATTTCTAATTAATTAGCTAACATATAATAGGGATATTGATATCTGTATATACTTTTTGTCTTCAGTTACCATTTACTAATTTTTAGCCATATGTTCTATGTGATGGGCTGTTACAAACTTCTGTTTGAACACTATCTCTTCATATATGCTGTTGCTGATATTTTCAGGCTGCCTTTGTGCCTGAATTGTTAATATTATTAATGCTTATATTGTTATTTTATTTCTTTATCCTTCATGTCTTAGTAATGATAGGTTCCCTGTAATATGGCTGTGAGGTATACAGGTGCTAGAAGCATGTTTATACACAAAATTTTCTATAAAAAAACATGAAATCATTCTCAAGTATTCTTTCTTGCTTTCTATTAAAAAATTTTTACAGTTAGGAATAGTACCAAGAAAGCCTCCAACTTTAGGATTATCACTCACAGCTTTACTGTATTATAAATTTATGTGAGTTACAACAGGAGTAAATATGTACCTAAAAATATAAAAATTTATATTCCCACTCCTAGAAAAAAAAAATGATGTGTGTGGGATGATTGAAATGAGTACCTATAAATACTGATACTATTAATAATAATTATAATTAAAATGTTTATAAAGGCACCTCTTTTCGGTTCCTGATCACTAAATTCCAGTGTGGGGGACTGAAAGTATTCTTATGTCAGAAAACAATCCTCAGAAGTGACATCCCCCGACCTTTCAGATGCCAGTCACAAACCCAGGTTGTTACTTGTACTTCTGACCAACTGGTTACCAAGTAAAGGTTCCTACAAGGTTCTTTGCAGGTTCTTTTACTAAAGCAGTTCACAGAATTCAGAGAAACATTTTATCTACTGGATAACTGTATTATATTTATTATAAAAGGACATGATAAAAGATACAAATGAACATCCTGATGAAAGGACAACTGATCAGCCTCCAGCTCTTACCTTCTTCTAGGAAGCTGAGGTAGATGTGGAAAAGGTGGTAGGTTAGGAAGGGACTCAAAGTTCACACCCCCTAATCACAGGGTTGGTTCCCCTGACAAAAAACCTATATTCTTAACCTAAGGGCTTTCACCAAATCACTTCATTAGCATAACAAAACTGCACTCATTACTTAGGAAATTGGCACTAGTGGTAAAAACCTGCCTGCCAAATCAGGAGATGCAAGAGACTCAGGTTCCATCCCTGGATCATGAAGATCCCCTGGAGGAGGAAATGGCAACCCACTCCAGTATTCTTGCCTGGAGAATGCCATGGACAGAGTAGCCTGGCAGCTATGGTCCATAAGTTTACACAGAGTCGAACATGACTGAAGTGACTTAGCATGCATGCAGTCATGTGTCAGGAATGGCTGGAAGACCAAATATGCATCTCTTATCATGAATCACAATATTATATCATAGCATCTGGAAAACAACATCAGATTTGACATCTCTCACAGGCACAGTGGTAAAGAATCACCTTATCTACTTACAGGAGATTCAAGAGACATGAGTAGGACTCCAGGGTCAGGAAGATCCTCTGGAAGAGGAAATAGCAACCCACTCCAGCATTCCTGCCTGGAAAACTCCAGTGACGGAGGAGATTGGCAGGCTACAGTCCATGGGGTCTCAAAGAGTCAGACAGGACTGAGCACACATACACACACACACACACACACACACACACATATTCTGTGAAATGTATTCTATAGTACTAGGCCCAAGTGAACTAAATAAAGTGTTAGTTGCTCAGTTATGTCCAACTCTTTGCGACCCTAGGGACTGTAACCTGCCAGACGTCCCTGTCCATGGAATTCTCCAAGCAAGAATACTGGCATGGTTAGCAAGGGCACCCCATTCCAGTACTCTTGCCTGGAAAATCCCATGGACAGAGGAGCTTGGTAGGCTGCTGTCTATGGGGTCACACAGAGTCGGACATGACTGAAGTGACTTAGCAGTAGCAGCAGTAGCTATTCCCTTCCCCAGGGGATCTTCCCTACCCAGGGGTTGAACCCAGGTCTCCTGCATTGCAGGTAGATTTTTTACTACATGATCTGCAAGGGAAGTAAATAATAGAAATTATAGTTTTTGAGTTGTGCTATTCAATGGGAAAATAGAATAAGGGAATATGTTAATGTTCACATGTGTATTAACAACTGCTGCTGCTGCTGCTGCTGCTAAATCGCTTCAGTCGTATCTGACTCTGTGCGACCCCATAGATGGCAGCCTACCAGGCTCCCCAGTCCCTGGGATTCTCCAGGCAAGAACACTGGAGTGGGTTGCCATTTCCTTCTCCAATGCATGAAAGCGAAAAGTGAAAATGAAGTCTCTCAGTCGTGCTGGACTCTTAGTGACCCCATGGACTGGAACCTACCAGGCTCCTCTGTCCATGGGATTTTTCAGGCAAGAGCACTGGAGTGGGGTGCCATTGAGAACTACTATGCATTAATGTTTTGAGAGTCTTTAAAAACATTCTAACACTATCACCACATTTGGTTTCAAAGAAGCTTATAAAGGATATAGAACAGACAACTTTTATTGCTTATGACAAGGATTTAAAGCTTTAGAGAAAGTCAAAAGACTTGTCCAAAGTCAAAAGACTTGTCCAAAGTCACATGACTTAGAAATCCTCATTTTCTCTATTTTTCCTATGCTTTATACTTTTTTAGATATGTTTGATTTTATTTAAAAATTGAAGAGAATAAAAGAGGTTGATGAGTCTCTATAGGAAATATTCTCTTGAAAATCTGTAATCGTGCACTTACTTGCTTATTGGAAGGACTGATGCTGAAGCTCCAATACTTTGGCCACCTGATGCAAAGAGCCAATTCATTAGAAAAGGCACTGATGTTGGGAAAGATTGAAGGCATGAGGAGAAGGTGAAGACAGAGGATGAGATAGTTGGATGGCGTCACCAACTCAATGGACATGAGTCTGAGCAAGTTCTGGGAGATGATGAAGGACAGGGAATCCTGGTGTGCTATAGTCCATATGGTTGCAAAGAGTTGGACACGACTGAGCAACTGAACAACTTATACTCATGTTACTTGATCCTCAACAATTCAACTCTGTTCACTATTCCTTCGTCCCAGCATTACTGCGCCTGCTACCATGAAACTTTCTGGTGATTTTCCTCTACTTAACTGATCAGACCATCATGTTGTCCTTTTTATCTTCAGTCAGTTTCTGCAGGTTCATATCTTGTCAAGTCTCAATCTTCTCCTCTTCTTAGGTAATCGAACCTCTTAATATATAATACCATCTGCTAACAACTCTGAAATCTGTATTTCTTGACCAGATTTCTTCCCAGATCTTCCACACTTAGTGTATTATATACACTGTTTTAGTGTGAGACAGACTTTATGTGCTTTTCACTTTTCCATTTGCTGCTAAAGAATGCAAATAAATTTATTAACTTCTCTCTATCTTGGTAAATTCCCTTGTAAAGTGGGGAATATAATAAAACCACCTCAGAAGTTCAATTACATAAACTTACCAGAGCCCAGACACCTCCACTGGCATATCTTATAGATATAGATATCTCAGATTTAATCTAACCAAAATGATTGAATGTTGCTTTGTAAAGCGTATCCCACTTAGTCTTCTTAAATTAGAAATTGACAGGTCTTCCTGTTTCTATGTATATCTGAGAGTCACACTTAATTTTGTTCTTTCCTTTTCCTCATCCCAGATTCAATCTATTAAAAACACCTATCAGTTCTACATTCAAAATAAATTGTCAGCCTGTATAGTTTTCTCCACATCATTGCCACAGCCTGAGACCAGCCATCATTATCTCTTTCCTGAATTAGTGTTAATCGCCATGTCTACTTCCCTGGTGTTTTACTTTTGTGTTGCTCTCCTTCCATCCTTTATCCTCTAAACAGCAAACCCTTATTAAGAAATAATATCATGCCAATTGCCTGCTTAAAATTTTGCAGTAGTTTTTTAGTTGCTAAGAATAATATTAAAACCTCTTATAATTGCCTCGGAGAACCTCCTAACTACCTCTTTCTCATCTCCCCATCCTGATCTCAAGCCATTCCCTCCTTCCTTCATTGTGTCCCAGTCACAAAGGTCTTCCAACAGTTCCCAGAATTCAGCAAGCTCTTTGTGTAGTCACGCTTTCTTTCCCTCTTCCTTGAATGTGTTTCCCGGGTTTACACAAAGCAGCTCCCTTCTCATCATTTAAGTCTTAGTAATTATCTCAGAAAGATAGCCTTTGACAATTCTAGTCACCCTTCCATGGTGTTTTAAAATACAACACCATATGCTATTTTTTTCTTTCAGAGTATAACTATCTGTATTATTTTATTTATTTCCTTATTTTATTTAAAAATGTATCAAAATTTTTGAATGCCTTCTGTGTTTTTTGTTTTATTCCATGTTCTAAGGATACAGTTATACATGTCCTCATGGGTCTTACTTTATAGTAAGAGATTAAAATAAACAAGTAAATACTCTAAAGGAAAATATAGCAGAGTAAGAGAATATATAGTTGGGACAGTGTCTGACTGGTTGGTTAGATAAGAGGGAATATTTTGAAGAAACAATGACTAAGCTTAGACACAAATGGTATAAAAGACAGTTTTAGAAGGCATAAACAGTGAGTGTTTCATGTAATGGATTTAAAGTCCTATATATGTAAGACACCTATTAAAATCAGATGGAAATATCAACAGGCAGTTAGATACACTGTATGAATCTAGTGACCAGAGGAAGTTTGGGGGTAAGTATGTGACTCAGAATCATCAGCTTCTATAAAAGCTCTGAGACTGAATGAAGTCACTCAGGAGATGTGTTTGAACATGAGGGATAAGAGCTTCAAAGGACATTAACATGTAATGTTAATGTGAGTCAAAAAAAAAAAAAAGGGCAAGTCAAGAGTACTGGACAGGTAGAAAATAAGAAAATCTGGGAAGTCTAATGTTCCAGAAGTAATGGCAAAATGTCAAGTGCCTCTGAGCAGTTGAGGAATCTGAAGACTTCTCAACATAGTGGTAGTTGGTGATCCAGACAAGACCAGCTTAAAGACTGATGATGGTTGGAGAAAGGGGGAACAGAAAAACAGGAATTAGAGACAGAGAGCATAAATTCTTGGCAGAATTTTACCATAAAACTAGCAAATTATTGAAGAAATAGCTGGAGATCTATGTAGATGATTTTGAGATGGACGATATTATAGCATGTTTATATGCTGAGGTAATTGAGCAAATAGAAAGAGAAAACCAGAACATGGGAAACCAGAATGGGGAAAGGATGAGAGGGTGAAAGGTTAAGGTAAATAGAGCAGGATACCTGTGTAGCTTGCAATTTCTACTCATAAATAGAATAAATTCAGGCAGCAGGATTTTCTTTCATTTTTTTTTTTTTTTTCCTGTAACCATGCTAGCTACACAGAATCACCATACAAATGTAGTAGGTAAAGAGTTGTGTTGACCTATGGTTGAGGCTCTGCCAAGCAAGCACTCCAGAGAAAGAAGAATGGAGATGGATACAAAGGAGTGCCAATAATGGACCATGAAATCCAAGCTGGAGTAGAAGGAAGGGAAGACCAAAGGGGGCTGCTGCTGCTGCTGCTGCTAAGTTACTTCAGTCGTGTCTGACTCTGTGCGACCCCATAGACAGCAGCCCACCAGGCTTCTCTGTCTCTGGAATTCTCCAGGCAAAATTACTGGAGTAGTTGCCATTTCCTTCTCCAATGCATTCATGCATGCTAAGTCACTTAACTTGTGTCTGACTCTGTGCGACCTCACGGACAGCAGCCCACCAGGCTCCTCTGTCCACAGGATTCTCCAGGCAAGAATACTGGAGTGGGTTGCCATTTCCTTATCCCAAAAGGGGGCTAATGTATGGTAAAGATATGACAGAAAGAGTGCACTTTCGGTGGGGTCCAACAATTATCACACTATTCTTAATAGTATGGATATTCAATGGACTCAAAAGAAATAGTGTCTACTGTCCTACATTCAATGGAGGCTCCATCAGGTCAGGAAGAATGTTTGGCTTCTTGTTTGCTGTATTTTAAGTACTTAGCACAGCTCCTGAAATGTACTCATTGCTTAATAAATATTGGGGTAAATGAATGTTTATCACACATCAACTGTGTTCTCTATGTGTAATTTTAAACATCATCGATATGACTGTGAATGAGGCTAACATGCAAGCAATTATCAGACAGAAGAATGGGTGTTAGGATAGAAAAACATGGAACTGTGGAAAAGCCAAAGAGGATTATTTACTAAAGACTGGAGGGGCTCGGAGGCAGTAATCCCTAAAAGGAGATGCAGAGAATGAGTGCTAGTTAGCCAGGTACAGAAGCAGCATGGTCCCTGAAGATGAGTGAAACTTGTCTGAGATAAATTTCTAGTAAATTCAGGGAGGATTTGCAGGGAGAAACTCAGGTACGTTCTTTGTTTGTTTTATTTTTGTCTGTTTGTTCACTGAAGAAAGGTAAAGAACTACCAGTTAGGACTTTTTGTATTGATCAGTGACTTCCTTTGTGTTTTGATTTTTTTTTTTTTTTTTTTAATGTCTCTGGTACTTAGGATTCTGACTAAATGGAACCCCACAGTTAGTTGTATAATTTCCTAGGATAGATACCAAGAGATTTTTATTATGGTATTATCATTTGCTTTCCTCCCAAAGTGAATTATATCCTCTTGTCTTCCTTCTTACACTTATATAAGACTCTCCAGTCCCTGGTTCTGCTGAGCTTAATGCCAGGCATTTCACAAGGAAGATCTTTGTCTCAGAGTTACATATATGAATTTTTTATTACAGCTCTAAGAAGGTAATAAACATTAACCAATACTTTTACAGCTAAGATGTTGAGATGGAGATGAACATATTTTCACTGAAGTTGAATGTTGGGAAAAAATTTGCTATCTCAGGAATGTCTTATTGATGGGATCCTGCCAAACCTGTCAAACAACACTAGCCAAGACTATGCCATTTAAAACTATGTAGTATTTCTTAAAAACTTTGAAAAGAATCTAAAAATCCATAATGCAAGCAGTGACTTATTTATAAGTACACATTTGGGAAAATGCTACTGTAAAACTATCAAGTTATCTTGGCTCCATTTAACAAAATTAAATGAACAATTTTGCCAGTTCACACTATAACTCTAATTGTCATCTTAAAAAATTAGCCTCTAAAGCTATTTTAATTTGATAGATGGATGTATAGAAAGATTTTTATGATACTTAACTTTTTTTTCCTTTATGAAGCAGAAAGCATCAATAGTTTCCAATGCCATCACAACATTTCAAAAGAATAAGCAAGGGGCTTTGGGGATCTGGAGAAAACTAGAAGGGTAGAGTTTAAAGATAGATGCTTGCTCTGGCCATTGGACACTGTACTAGGTATTAGGCACACAACTGCAATTACCACATAGTCATTGTCAAAGTCATGTGTAGGCAGATGGTAGCAATGTTTGGGAAAGGAGATAACACTGAATTTTTAACAAGTGACAAAAGGATTGGCATGGTGCAAACAGAACACCACTGTACTTGGCTGACAGCCAGGCACCCCATGTGTTGTCATGCTGCCATTTCACAGAAGGCTTACGTGCTAAACAAGACA
Source organism: Tragelaphus eurycerus (assembly GCA_935064755.1). NCBI lineage: Eukaryota > Metazoa > Chordata > Mammalia > Artiodactyla > Bovidae > Tragelaphus > Tragelaphus eurycerus. Next base: position 12,161,785 of record CAKXYN010000004.1, read on the forward strand.
GTGTGGATTCTTTCTCTCAGTAGAAGACACAGACCCCCAGAAGAAAAAAAAAAGTCAGAAAATGGATAAATGATTGCTCTTTATATTCTAAATCTTGTTTGAATTTGGAGGTTTAATACAGTAGCCAAATATGATATTCTGCCCATGCCAGGTAGCAGTTATTCTGGTCTGGAGCTATCTAGTATCCTGATAGCATTCTGGTTACGAACAAGGGCTCCGGGGCCTGGTTCTAGTATACCAGCTCTCTTAAGTATTAGTTATGGATTTTGGTTACATATTTTATTCATCTGTACCTCCATCTGAGCATCTATAAAGTATGATTACCAATAGAACCTACCAATTTTAGTACAGTCATATAGAAGAAAAGCAGAGACAATGATTCTTGCGCAAATGACTTACTGAATGACTGCACTAAAGAAAAGAAGGAAAGTGGCACAGAGCTAGAGAAGAAGCTAAGCAAGTGTGTCGTCTCATTTGTGTTTGTTATCACTGCTGCAAATGATGCTCACCACTGTATCCTTCTCTGCAATTTTATTATCTCATGATTCTGGTGGATCAGAAATTTGGACAGAGTACAGTGCGGTGAAGTGGCTCAAATGACTGAAGGTGACAAGGTGAACACAACTGGAGACATAAGCTTCGGGTCTTCATTTCTTCCCCATGTTGCATCCACTGAGATTGAAATGTTCAAGGTAGTATATGACCCACGTGTCTGACACTTGGGCTGGGAGGGCTGGAATACCTGTAGCAACTCAGCATCTGCTCTGTCTCCATTCAGATTCTCTCCACTCAGCTCGTGCTCCTCACATCACAGCTCTCACAGGATAACCAGACTTTTAATTTTAATGTAGGAGCTTAACTTCCTCAGAAAAAACATTACAAAAGATAAATGGAGAAGCTTTAAAGATTCCTATAATCTAACCTCAGAGAACTGCAGTGTTGTGTTTGCCCCATTCTGTTGGTAATATTCTATTCTATTGGTTATACATCTTTTTGGGCTTTCCCAGATTCAGTATAGAAATGGGCCACATAAACAGATAAATACCAAGAGATATGGATTCATTGGGGAGCCATTATGGGGAGTAGACACCACAGTTGGAGCTTACTTCAACTAGAACCTATGGAGAAATCATGGAGTTGCTCCATTGTAAAGGCAAAAAAGTCTTTTATACCCTTGTTTGAGGACTGTGCCTAATCTCTCCAGTAAAGCAGTTCTGGTGAGAGGGAGGGCAACTCTCCAGATATGGGAACATCTTTGAGCACTCATAGCTGCTGAATGCACAGACAAGTAAAGGTGAGCAGAATAGGCCATGGATTTTGTCAACTCTGCTATTTCAGAGGGTTAGCATGACAGTTAAATGAATTCACTTATCTTAAAATGCTTAGAACAATAGCAGAAGACACATGTAGGCAGACACACACCTGGAAAAGGCTTCTTAGAAAAATGATGTTTGAGGATAGACTTCTGAGGAACTGAGCATCTGAAATACATGGAAGTTGAGTTCACGCTCTTCAGAGTGAGCTGACTGAATTCTTTTTGGTTGTGTAAAAGCAGGACAGAAGACTGCCTGCAGTAGAAGATACCCAATCCAGAGAAAGGAGGAAACTATATCTGAGACTATGAAACAACTTGGGTTCTCAGTGCAAAAAAAATCTAAAAACATTTGAGTGTAGCTAAAATTCTGGAACAACCTTGAACTGGCCAGGAGAATCTGTCTGATATTTATCATCATTTACCAAAGGGAGATATACAATTATTAAACAGGTATCTGATAGATAGATTGCCTGATGAACTAAGGAATGGGGTTCGTGACATTGTGCAGGAGACAGGGATCAAGACCATCCCCATGGAAAAGAAATGCAAAAAAGCAAAATGGCTGTCTGGGGAGGCCTGACAAATAGCTGTGAAAAGAAAGCAAAGGAGAAAAGGAAAGATATAAACATCTGAATGCAGAGTTCCAAAGAATAGCAAGAAGAGATAAGAAAGCAAGCCTTCTTCAGTGATCAATGTAAAGAAATAGAGGAAAACAACAGAATGGGAAAGACTAGGGATCTCTTGAAGAAAATCAGAGATACCAAAGGAACATTTAGTGCAAAGATGGGCTCGATAAAGGACAGAAATGGTATGGACCTAACAGAAGCAGAGGATATTAAGAAGAGGTGGCAAGAATACACAGAAGAACTGTACAAAAAAGATCTTCACGACCCAGGTAATCATGATGGCGTGATCACTGACCTAGAGGCAGATATCCTGGAATGTGAAGTCAAGTGGGCCTTAGAAAGCATCACTACTAACAAAGCTAGTGGAGGTGATGGAATTCCAGTGGAGATATTCCAAATCCTGAAAGATGATGCTGTGAAAGTGCTGCACTCAATATGCCAGCAAATCTGGAAAACTCAGCAGTGGCCACAAGATTGGAAAAGGTCAGTTTTCATCCCAATCCCAAAGAAAGGCAATGCCAAAGAATGCTCAAACTACCCCACAATTGCACTCATCCCACACGCTAGTAAAGTAATACTCAAAATTCTCCAAGCCAGACTTCAGGATTATGTGAACCATGAACTTCCTGCTGTTCAGGCTGGTTTTCCAAAAGGCAGAGGAACCAGAGATTAAATTGCCAACATCCGCTGGATCATGGAAAAAGCAAGAGAGTTCCAGAAAAACATCTATTTCTGCCTTGTTGACTATGCCAAAGCCTTTGACTGTGTGGATCACAATAAACTGTTGAAAATTCTGAAAGAGATGGGAATACCAGACCACTTGATCTGCCTCTTGAGAAATTTGTATGCAGGTCAGGAAGCAACAGTTAAGACTGGACAGGGAACAACAGACTGGTTCCAAATAGGAAAAGGAGTACGTCAAGGCTGTATGTTGTCACCCTGTTTATTTAACTTATACGCATAGTACATCATGAGAAATGCTGGACTGGAAGAAACACAAGTTGGAATCAAGATTGCTGGGAGAAATCTCAATAATTTCAGATATGCAGATGACACCAACCTTATGGCAGAAAGTGAAGAGGAACTCAAAAGCCTCTTGATGAAAGTGAAAGTGGAGAGTGAAAAGGTTGGCTTAAAGCTCAACATTCAGAAAACGAAGATCATGGCATCTGGTCCCATCACTTCATGGGAAATAGATGGGGAAACAGTGGAAACAGTGTCAGACTTTATTTTTCTGGGCTCCAAAATCACTGCAGATGGTGACTGCAGCCATGAAATCAAAAGACGCTCACTCCTTGGAAGGAAAGTTATGACCAACCTAGATAGCATATTCAAAAGCAGAGACATCACTTTGCCAACAAAGGTTCGCCTAGTCAAGGCTATGGTCTTTCCTGTGGTCATGTATGGATGTGAGAGCTGGACTGTGAAGAAGGCTGAGCACCAAAGAATTGATGCTTTTGAACTGTGGTGTTGGAGAAGACTCTTGAGAGCCCCTTGGACTGCAAGGAGATCCAACCAGTCCATTCTGAAGGAGATCAGCCCTGGGATTTCTTTGGAAGGAATGATGCTAAAGCTGAAACTCCAGTATTTTGGCCACCTCATGCCAAGAGTTGACTCATTGGAGAAGACTCTGATGCTTGGAGGGATTGGGGGCAGGTGGAAAAGGGGACGACAGAGGATGAGATGGCTGGATGGCATCACTGACTCGATGGATGTGAGTCTGAATGACCTCTGAGAGCTGGTGATGGATAGGGAGGCCTGGCGTGCTGCAGTTCATGGGGTCGCAAAGAGTCGGACACGACTGAGCGACTGATCTGATCTGATCTGATGTGTGCCTGCTCAGTCATATCCAACTCTTTGTGACCACCAAACTCTTCTGTTCATAGCATTTTTCAGGCAAGAATACTGCAGTAGATTGCCATTTCCTCCAACCCAAGGATCTAAGCCATGTCTTCTGCTTTGGCAGGGAGATGTTTTTTTTTATCACTACAGCACCAAGGAAGCCCCTCAGGTACTTAATCTTGTAGGGAGCTCTTGGCCAGATTCTCTCTACTTTGACCTAGAAATTCCAACGTTTCTTTGGTTAATACCTTAAGAGAGTCTGGCCAAGTGTCATGTCCTAAGAAATGTTGAAGAAGAGAAACAGTCAAGGAACAAACTGAACAATCTTTTTCAGCTGCATAATCTTTCTTCCTATGTATACTTTGAAGTTATTCTGTCACAAAACAGTTTTAAAGACTAAAAGTTGGTGATTTTCCTTATAAAATGATTCAGGATGTAATAACTGATTCTACTGGTTTCTAGCTCCAGTCTTCTAGTTCTTACTATGTATCAGATCAGATCAGACCAGATCAGTCACTCAATCGTGTCCGACTCTTTGCGACCCCATGAATCGCAGCACGCCAGGCCTCCCTGTCCATCACCAACTCCCGGACGTCACTCAGACTCACATCCATTGAGTCAGTGATGCCATCCAGCCATCTCATCCTCTGTCGTCCCCTTTTCCACCTGCCCCCAATCCCTCCAAGCATCAGAGTCTTCTCCAATGGTGATAAACAGAGTGTGGCTTTTGAATCTGAAAATCTGTTTTTGCAAAACAAATCTTGCTTATGATAAACATTGTTAGAAGTAGTTTTGTCCTTCAGGTCTCAGTAGAATTCATGACAACGTATCTAAACCTTTATCCAGTGACATTTATATACATACATGTATATATGCTATGCTAAGTCACTTCAGTCATGTCTGACTCTGTGCTACCCCATAGATGGCAGCCCACCAGGCTCCCCCATCCCTGGGATTCTCCAGGCAAGAACACTGGAGTGGGTTGCCATTTCCTTCTCCAATGCATGAAAGTGAAAAGTGAAAGTGAAGTCGCTCAGTCATATCCGACTCCTAGCGACCCCATGGACTGCAGCCTAACAGGCTCCTCCGTCCATGGGATTTTCCAAGCAAGAGTACTGGAGTGGGGTGCCATTGCCTTCTCCGACATATATATATGAAAATATAAGTTAATCTAATTTTGTGTGTGTGTATGCTATGCTATGCTATGCTAAGTCGCTTCAGTCATGTCCGAATCTGTGTGACCCATAGACGGCAGCCCACCAGGCTCTGCCATCCCTGGGATTCTCCAGGCAAGAACACTGGAGTGGGGTGCCATTGCTTTCTCTGTGTGTCTGATAACATCTTATATCTTTTACCTTTGATTTAAAGACAATAAATATTTTAGGAATATTTTACAAAGATTAGATTAATTTAAAAAGACGCTTACTCCTTGGAAGAATAGTTATGACCAACCTAGATAGCATATTCAAAAGCAGAGACATCACTTTGCCAACAAAGGTTCGCCTAGTCAAGGCTATGGTCTTTCCTGTGGTCATGTATGGATGTGAGAGCTGGACTGTGAAGAAGGCTGAGCGCCGAAGAATTGATGCTTTTAAACTGTGGTGTTGGAGAAGACTCTTGAGAGTCCCTTGGACTGCAAGGAGATCCAACCAGTCCATTCTGAAGGAGATCAGCCCTGGGATTTCTCTGGAAGGAATGATGCTAAAGCTGAAACTCCAGTATTTTGGCCACCTCATGCGAAGAGTTGGAGAAGACTCTGATGCTGGGAGGGATTGGGGGCAGGTGGAGAAGGGGACGAGAGAGGATGAGATGGCTGGATGACATCACTGACTTGATGGGTGTGAGTCTGAGTGACCTCCAGGAGTTGGTGATGGACAGGGAGCCCTGGCGTGCTGCGGTTCATGGGGTCGCAAAGAGTCGGACACGACTGAGCGACTGATCTGATCTGATCTGATCTGATATGTACATAGGGAAGGCAATGGCAGCCCACCCCAGTACTTTTGCCTGGAAAATCCCATGGACGGAGGAACCTGGTAGGCTCCAGTCCATGGGGTCGCTAAGAGTCGGACACGACTGAGCGACTTCACTTTCACTTTTCACTTTCATGCATTGGAGAAGGAAATGGCAACCCACTCCAGTGTTCTTGCCTGGAGAATCCCAGGGTCGGGGGAGCCTGGTGAGCTTCCATCTATGGGGTCGCACAGAGTCGGACACAACTGAAGCGACTTAGCAGCAGCAGCAGCATATATGTACATATGTATATAAATGTCACTGGATAAAGGTTTAGATATATATACATAAAACATTTGTATATATATATATATATGTGTATTACAAATAGCTGTGAAAAGAAGAGAAGCGAAAAGCAAAGGAGAAAAGGAAAGATATAAACATCTAAATGCAGAGTTCCAAAGAAAAGCAAGAAGAGATAAGAAAGCCTTCTTCAGTGATCAATGCAAAGAAATAGAGGAAAACAACAGAATGGGAAAGACTAGGGATCTCTTCAAGAAAATCAGAGATACCAAAGGAACATTTCATGCAAAGATGGGCACGATAAAGGACAGAGATGGTGTGGACCTAATAGAGGCAGAGGATATTAAGAGGAGGTGGCAAGAATACACAGAAGAACTGTACAAAAAAGAGCTTCAAGACCCAGATAATCATGATGATGTGATCACTGACCTAGAGCCAGACATCTTGGAATGTGAAGTCAAATGGGCCTTAGAAAGCATCACTACAAACAAAGCTAGTGGAGGTGATGGAATTCCAGTGGAGCTATTCCAAGTCCTGAATGATGATGCTGTGAAAGTGCTACACTCAATATGCCAGCAAATTTGGAAAACTCAGCAGTGGCCACAAGATTGGAAAAGGTCAGTTTTCATCCCAATCCCAAAGAAAGGCAATGCCAAGGAGTGCTCAAACTACCGAACAATTGCACTCATCTCACACGCTAGTAAAGTAATGCTCAAAATTCTCCAAGCCAGGCTTCAGCAATATGTGAACCGTGAACTTCCTGATGTTCAAGCTGGTTTTAGAAAAGGCAGAGGAACCAGAGATCAAATTGCCAACATCCGCTGGATCATGGAAAAAGCAAGAGAGTTCCAGAAAAACATCTATTTCTGCTTTATTGACTATGCCAAAGCCTTTGACTGTGTGGATCACAATAAACTATGGAAAATTCTGAAAGAGATGGGAATACCAGACCACCTGATCTGCCTCTTAAGAAATCTGTATGCAGGTCAGGAAGCAACAGTTAGAACTGGTCATGGAACAACAGACTGGTTCCAAATAGGAAAAGGAGTACGTCAAGGCTGCATATTGTCACCATGTTTATTTAACTTATATGCAGAGTACATCATGAGAAATGCTGGACTGGAAGAAACAGAAGTTGGAATCAAGATTGCCGGGAGAAATATCAATAACCTCAGATATGCAGATGACACCACTCTTATGGCAGAAAGTGAAGAGGGGCTAAAAAGCCTCTTGATGAAAGTGAAAATGGAGAGTGAAAAGGTTGGCTTAAAGCTCAACATTCAGAAAACGAAGATCATGGCATCTGGTCCCATTACTGCATGGGAAATAGATGGGGAAACAGTGGAAACAGTGTCAGACTTTGTTTTTCTGGGCTCCAAAATCACTGCAGATGGTGACTGCAGCCAAGAAATTAAAAGACGCTTGCTCCTTGGAAGGAAAGTTATGACCAACCTAGATAGCACATTCAAAAGCAGAGACATTACTTTGCCAACAAAGGTTCGCCTAGTGAAGGCTATGGTCTTTCCTGTGGTCATGTATGGATGTGAGAGCTGGACTGTGAAGAAGGCTGAGCGCCGAAGAATTGATGCTTTTGAACTGTGGTGTTGGAGAAGACTCTTGAGAGTCCCTTGGACTGCAAGAAGATCCAACCGGTCCATTCTGAAGGAGATCAATCCTGGAATTTCTTTAGAAGGAATGATGCTAAAGCTGAAACTCCAGTATTTTGGCCACCTCATGCGAAGAGCTGACTCATTGGAGAATACTCTGATGCTGGGAGGGATTGAGGGCAGGAGGAGAAGGGGACGACAGAGGATGAGATGGCTGGATGGCATCACTGACTCGATGGATGCGAGTCTGAGTGACCTCCGGGAGCTGGTGATGGACAGGGAGGCCTGGCGTGCTGCGGTTCATGGGGTCGCAAAGAGTCGGACACGACTGAGCGACTGATCTGATCTGATCTGATGTGTGTATATATATGTGTGTGTATATATATACACACAAATGTTTTATATATGTATACATCTAAACCTTTATCTGGAGAAGGCAGTGGCACTCCACTCCAGTACTCTTGCCTGGAAAATCCCATGCACAGAGAAACCTGGTAGGCTGCAGTCCATGGGGTCGCAAAGAGTCAGACATGACTGAGCGACTTCACTTCCACTTTTCACTTTCATGCACTGGAGAAGGAATTGGCAACCCACTCCAGTGTTCTTGCCTGGAGAATCCCAGGGATGGGGGAGCCTGGTGGGCTGACGTCTATGGGGTCGCACAGAGTCAGACACGACTGAAGCGACTTACCTTACCTTACCTTACCTTAAACCTTTATCCAGTGACATTTATATACATATGTACATATATATATATAAATTAATCTAATCTTTGTAAAATATTCCTAAAATATTCATTGTCTTTAAATCAAAGCTAAAAGATATAAGATGTTATCAGACATTTATTTATGCCAGATAGCTGTATTTATTGAGCATTCACTATATAGAAAAAGGAAGAACATTCTGTGAATATGTGGAAAAGATAAATGAAAAACATTTCCCATCTGTCACAATGTTACTATTTGTTTAGTTATTTAAAACACATTTCTGATAAACTTGGAAGAAACTACAAAGTAATAAAATACAACTAAAAAAAATAGCACATAGTGTATGTAACATTGTATATAAAAATCTTCCAACAAGGAAATAGAGGGAGGTAGGTTTAACTGATGGATGCCTCCTTTTAGAAGTAAGTTTGAGAATTGAAATAGAAGTTTTGACCAACCTAGATAGCATATTCAAAAGCAGAGACATTACTTTGCCAACAAAGGTCCATCTAGTCAAGGCTATGGTTTTTCCAGTGGTCATGTATGGATGTGAGAGTTGGACTGTGAAGAAAGCTGAGTGCCAAAGAATTGATGCTTTTGAACTGTGGTGTTGGAGAAGACTCTTGAGAGTCCCTTGGACTCAAGGAGATCCAACCAGTCCATTCTGAAAGAGATCAGCCCTGGGTTTCTTTGGAGGGAATGATGCTAAAGCTGAAACTCCAGTACTTTGGCCACCTCATGTGAAGAGTTGACTTATTGGAAAAGACTCTGATGCTAGGAGGGACTGGGGGCAGGAGGAGAAGGGGACGACAGAGGATGAGATGGCTGGATGGCATTACTGGCTCAATGGACGTGAGTCTGAGTGAACTTCGGGAGTTGGTGATGGACAGGGAGGCCTGGTGTGCTGCGATTCATGGGGTCGCAAAGAGCTGGACACGACTGAGCAACTGAACTGAACTGATTTAACTGATAGAAGTGAATGAAGTAGTCTGAAAAAAAGATAAGGTGTGTACCTAGCTACCTTAGTTGGTAAAGCCACAAATATGAATAAGTATATGCAAAGAGCCACTAATGAGAAAAGACCCTGATGCTGGGAAAGATTGAAGGTGGGAGCAGAGGGGACGACAGAGGACAAGATGGTTGTATGGCATCACTGACTCAATGGACATGAGCCTGAGCAAGCTCCAGGAGATGGTGAAGAACGGGGAAGCTTGGTGTGCTGCAGTCCAGGGGGGTCTCAAAGAGTTGGACATGACTGAGCGACTGAACAACAACAACCAATGAATAAGTAAATAAGGTGTGGACAAGAATGTATGCTTCATTCATGCATCCTGTCTCACCAGAGAAAGAAGTGAAAAAGGCCCATTTCTACTACTGATTCAGAGATTGGTCATACTTTCTACTCCTGGGGGAAGTTAACTAAGATGGTAGGAAAAGGTCAACATCAAAAAGGTCATGCTAATGCAAGTCCCCAATCATAGCAATAAACCATTTCCCTCCTTGAACACACACAAAATGTCTAGAAGGAGAATATAAGTGTTCTTGAGTAAGTCTAGCTTTAATCCAAAATAGAAAAAGTTCCTCTTCTCTCTAGGGCCAGCCTACATTTAATTTGGACTCTAAACAGGGGAGCATTGTCAAAGGTACTTTTTGTCTCCACTACAAACACAATCTGGAGTTTACAAAAAATAAAAAATGTTGGCCAGTAGAGGGCATCTATTTGAGAAGATGGAAAGACTTCATGAGTCGTACCAGAGTTTAAAGTTTCCTCTTTACCTCATTTAAACACAAGATTTAATAAAATTAATTAAGTCTTACTATTCGTTGTGCATTGGAAAGTGAAAACAGTAGCTGACATTCACACTTGCAGAGGGAATGGCAGTTGATGGAACAGCAGCAGCTTGGAAAGCTTCATGACGTGGAGGCAGGAAGTAACCTATAGGATATTAAAATACTCAAAAGAAGGAGAATAAGTACAGGTGAGAAGTAACTACCATTTTTCCTTATAAATTTCCAAAAGCTTATTAGAAAAAAAAAGGAATTGGAATATATAAACTCCTTAAGGCTTTCAGCATAAGGCTTTGACCCACTCCAGTACTCTTGCCTGGAAAATCCCATGGATGGAGGAGCCTGGTAGGCTGCAGTCCATGGGGTCTCTAAGAGTCGGGCACGACTGAGCGACTTCACTTTCACTTTTCACTTTCATGCATTGGAGAAGGAAATGGAAACCCACTCCAGTGTTCTTGCCTAGAGAATCCCAGGGATGGGGGAGCCTGGTGGCTGGCATCTATGAGGTCACACAGAGTTGGACACAACTGAAGCAACTTAGCAGCAGCAGCAACTTTGAGAAAGATGGCAGAGTTTTGGATTGTGAAATTTCTGAGTTCTAGACATATAAACAATTTCCAATTATAAAAATATTTTTTCTGAGAATATGCTTATAAACCAATTGAAATTCATGATACATTTTTGCATAAAAATCATTTTAAACATTGTTTGAATTTAAAGTAGTCCACAAAGCATCTCTAATTTAATATGTATGATTCCTAGTGCCCATGATACCTCAATCACACTGTTAAACATCTTTGACATATGATCTCTTTAAATTTTCATAACAACTCTATGAAGTGGGTATTGTTATACTACTAATCTGTTGATGGAGTCACTGGCTTAAGTATCAGTTTTCAACGTAGTCATTACTCCACATGTTCTTATCAATCAGTCCCCAGCATTGCTCATCAACAGCTAAGCTACTGAATGCTTATGCACAAGTACAGATGTTAAAGATGGCATCTTGATACAACGTCACACAGCTAACAAGTGGTTCTTATGGGCTACAGACCCAAAGTAACAGAAGTAAAATTTGCATTCTTAGATATTACATTGTATGGTTTGCCTTGAAACGAACAGAGATCATTCTGTAATTTTTGAGATTGCATCAGTACTGCATTTTGGACTATTTTGTTGACTATGATGGCTACTCCACTTCTTCTAAGGGAATCTTGCCCTTAGAAGTAGGTATAATGGTCATCTGAGTTAAATTCACCCACTACAGTCCATTTTAGTTTGCTGATTCCTAAAATGTTGATGTTCACTCCTGCCATCTCCTATTGGACCACTTCTAATTTTCCTTGATTCATGGACCTAACATTTCAGGTTCCTATGAAATATTGCTCTTTACAGCACTGGACCTTGCTTCTATCCCCAGTCACATCCACAATTGGATGTTGTTTTTACTTTGGCTCTATCTCTTCATTCTTTCTGGAGTTATTTCTCCACTGATCTCCAGTAGCATATTGGGTACCTACCAACCTGAGGAGTCCATCTTTCAGTGTCTTATCTTTTTTCCTTTCCATACTGTTCATGGGGTTCACAAGGCAAAAATACTGAAGTGGTTTGCCATTTCCTTCAACAGTGGACCACATTTTGATCCTGGAATGTGAAGTCAAGTGGACTTTAGGAAGCATCACTATGAACAAAGCTAGTGGAGGTGATGGAATTCCAGTTGAGCTATTTCAAATCCTAAAAGATGACGCTGTGAAAGTGTTGCACTCAATATGCCAGCAAATTTGGAAAACTCAGCAGTGGCCACAAGATTGGAAAAGGTCAGTTTTCATTCCAATCCAAAGAAAGGCAATGCCAAAGAATGTTCAAACTACCACACAATGGCACTCATCTCACACGCCAGTAAAGTAATGCTCAAAATTCTCCAAGCCAGGCTTCAGCAATACATGAACTGTGAACTTTCAGATGTTCAAGCTGGTTTTAGAAAAGACAGAGGAACATAGATCAAATTGCCAACATCCTTTGATCATCAAAAAAGCAAAAGAGTTCCAAAAAAAACCATCTGTTTCTGCTTTATTTACTATACCAAAGCCTTTTACTCTGTGGATCATAATAAACTATGGAAAATTCTGAAAGAGATGGGAATACCAGATCACCTGACCTGCCTCTTGAGAAACCTGTATGCAGGTCAGGAGGCAACAGTTAGAACTGGACATGGAACAACAGACTGGTTCCAAATAGGAAAAGGAGTACATTGAGGCTGTATATTGTCACCCTGCTTATTTAACTTCTATGCAGAGTACATCATGAGAAACGCTGGGCTGAAAGAAGCACAAGCTAGAATCAAGATTTCTAAGAGAAATCAATAACCTCAGATATGCAGATGACAACATCCTTATGGCAGAAAGTGAAGAACTAAGGAGCCTGTTGATGAAAGTGAAAGAGGAGAGTGAAAAAGTTGGCTTAAATCTCAACATTCAGAAAACTAAGATCATGGCATCCGGTCCCATCACTTCATGGGAAATAGATGGAGAAACAGTGAAAACGAGGCTGACTTTATTTTGGGGGGCTCCAAAATCACTGCAGATGGTGATGCATCCCTGAAATTAAAAGATACTTGCTCCTTGGCATTAAAGTTATGACCAACATAGACAGCATATTAAAAAAGCAGAGAAATTACTTTGCCAACAAAGGTCCATCTAGTCAAGGCTATGGTTTTTCCAGTAGTCATGTATGAATGTGAGAGTTGGACTATAAAGAAATCTGAGCACCAAAAAATTGATGTTTTTGAACTATGATGTTGAGAGCCCCATGGATTGCAGGGAGATACAACCAGTCCATCCTAAAGAGAGCAGTCCTGAATGTTCATTGGGAGGACTGATGTTGAAGCTGAAACTCCAATACATTGGCCAACTGATGCAAAGAGCTGATTCATTTGAAAAGACCATGATGCTGGGAAAGATTGAGGGCAGGAGGAGAAGGGGATGACAGAGGATGAGATGGTTGGATGACATCACCAACTCGATGGACATGGGTTTGGGTGGACTCCGGGAGTTGGTGATGGCAGGGAGGCCTGGCATGCTGTGTTCCTTGGGGTCACAAAGAGTCGGACATGACTGAGTGACTGAACTGAACTTGAACTATTACATATTATAACACAATATGCTAGCATTATTAAGCCAAATAATTTTTTGTGCACATGGGTGTGTGTGAGAGAGAGAGAGACAGAGAGGGAGGGAGATGAATGGAGAGGGCAAAATTCCAGGAACATACACTCCCAACAACAATAAAAGTATCACCTTTCAAATACACTGCAGTGACAGTGACATGTCCCCTAACTAAATGGTCACTACTACATTTATTTAAGACAGAAATTCTAGAGGGTGGGTATTCCTATAATCAGTTCAGTTCAGTCACTCAGTCATGTCCAATTCTGTGACCACATGAATTGCAGCACACCAGTCCTCCCGGTCCATCACCAACACCCTAAATTCACTCAAACTCAGGTCCATCAAGTCGGTGATGCCATCCAGCTATCTCATCCTCTGCCGTCCCCTTCTCCTCCTGCCCCCAATCCCTCCCAGCATCAGTCTTTTCCAATGAGTCAACTCTTCACATGAGGTGGCCAAAGTATTGGAGTTTCAGCTTTAGCATCAGTCCTTCCAATTCCTATAATAGTGTTAACTGAATTGAGGTTAAAGAAGATTTTAAGTCTGGGAGGAAGGTTGCTAGTGCCTCTAGGATACAGCAAATAATCAGAAAGTTAATTGAATGAATGAAGAAGTAAACAGGAAAACCCCCAGAGGCAGGGAGAAGTATTGATCTTCCAATAATTCTTCATGAAGAAAATGATTTAGGTTAAGTAGAATTTTTATATTCACCTAACAATCACATTAAACTGTGGAAAATTCTGAAAGAGATGGGAATACCAGACCACCTGACCTGCCTCTTGAGTAACCCATATGCAGGTCAGGAAGCAACAGTTAGAACTGGACGTGGAACAACAGACTGGTTCCAAATAGGAAAAGGAGTATGTCAAGGCTATATATTGTCACACTGCTTATTTAACTTCTATGCAGAGTACATCATGAGAAACGCTGGACTGGAAGAAGCACAAGCTGGAATCAAGACTGCCAGGAGAAATATCAATAACCTCAGATATGCAGATGACACCACCCTTATGGCAGAAAGTGAAGAGGAACTAAAAGTCTCTTGATGAAAGTGAAAGTGGAGAGTGAAAAAGTTGGCTTAAAGCTCAACATTCAGAAAACGAAGATCATGGCATCTGGTCCCATCACTTCATGGCAAATAGATGGGGAAACAGTGGAAACAGTGTCAGACTTTATTTTTCTGGGCTCCAAAATCACTGCAGATGGTGACTGCAGCCATGAAATTAAAAGAGGCTTACTCCTTAGAAGGAAAGTTATGACCAACCTAGATAGCATATTCAAAAGCAGAGACATTACTTTGCCAACAAAGGTTTGTCTAGTCAAGGCTATGGTTTTGCCAGTGGTCATGTATGGATGTGAAAGTTGGACTGTGAAGAAAGCTGAGCACCGAAGAATTGATGCTTTTGAACTGTGGTGTTGGCGAAGACTCTTGAGAGCCCCTTGGACTGCAAGGAAATGCATGCAGTCCATTCTAAAGGAGATCAGTCCTGGGTGTTCTTTGGAAGGAATGATGCTAAAGCTGAAACTCCCATACTCTGGCCACCTCATGAGAACAGTTGACTCACTGGAAAAGACTCTGATGATGGGAGGGATTGGGGGCAGGAGGAGAAGGGGACGACAGAGGATGAGATGGCTGGAATGCATCACCGACTCAATGGACATGAGTTTGAGTGAACTCTGGGAGTTGGTGATGGACAGGGAGGCCTGGCGTGCTGCAGTTCATGGGGTCGCAAAAATTTGAACATGACTGAGCAACTGAACTGAATTGAACTACTAAACAATAATAATATATACATGAAACTATGTCAGTGGATCCATGCCACAAGTAGGGAAAAAGTAGAGAAACCAGGATCATTATAGAGTGGAAGAAGTAACAAATGAAACAACAGAAAGGATAACAAGCAAATAAGCACAAAAGGAGGTATTATCTTAGAAGTCATGCATTTCATGGTTTCTGAAAATGCTACTTGTTCATTCTGTTCAGTGAATAGTTATAGAAAAGCCTTGTTTTACTTTATATCTTATTGAAACAACATTTCATTATTATTCATTTTAACTGCATATATTGCTGTGTAGTGGTGTGATATGATTTCAAATCCATTTAATTTCTGATCAGAGAAATGTGTCGCTTTGTTCTAAGAATGAAGCTATTTACAGGGAAGAAGCTGTACCAGGGCATCACTATCAATGTCTGGATTTGTCCATAAGCACTCAGTAGCTTAATGGGCTTCCCTGGTGGCTCAGATGGTAAAGAATCCACCTGCAATGCAGGAGACCCTAGTTTGATCCCTGTGTCGGGAAGATCCCCTGGAGAAGGGAATGGTTACCCACTCCAGTATTCTTGCCTGGATAATTCCATGGACAGAGGAGCCTGGCGGGCTACAGTCCATGGTGTCTCAAAAGAGTTGAACATGACTGAGCAACTAATTCACTCACTCAGTAGCTTAGCTGTTGATGAGCACTGTGGGGGACTGATTGATAAAAACGTGTAGAGGAATTGACTATGGCCAGGGGACATTTAAGGATTAAATACCAAGAGGTTTGAGAGGCAACTGAACAGTGTTCCATCTGGGCAAATTTACTCTTTCCTGATCTAAATAGCTCTCTGAAGAACTTGGGGCTCCTGCCTGTGCAAAGATGACTCTTTGCCAGAGTTGGGAAAAAGCATGCAGAGGTCCCATGAAATAACCTTGCCCACCAATGCCAGTGTCTTTGCTCCCAGCAAGGTGCTCTTGCTAGGGACTTCCACTTTTGTACCAGTAGTTGGACATCAGCTTGGTGGCTGGCTAAGATGACTCTTCTAAGGGCCAACTCAGAAATGTCCACCTCAACTAAATTTGTATCTTATTCTTTTCATCTCCCTCTTGTCTGGAATAATCATATAGTTAACCTATTATTGGTTTGCTGCTGCTGCTAAGTCGCTTCAGTCATGTCCGACTCTGCAACCCCAGAGACGGCAGCCCACCAGGCTCCCCCGTCCCTGGGATTCTCCAGGCAAGAACACTGAAGTGAGTTGCCATTACCTTCTCCAATTATTGGTTTAGAGTATGTTATTTTTTTATTGGCTTATTAAGAGACATTACGCTATACACTATTGGCTTGTGAAATTATTATATTCCTACAGTGAATCTTTGTTAAGTAAATTATTGGCAAAGACGATCTCAGTCTCTGACCATAATTTGCGGTTAGAGACCAGACAAAACACATATAACATTCTTTCCAGGTATTGAAATGAAGTATATCACCAGGGATGTTTCACAGGCAAATTTTGAACAAATTTGAAAATTTTCCAGTGTATTAATTTTGGTTTGCTTATGTTTGAATGGCTTCCCGATTAAATATTAGTGAAAGAAAGCACTCTCTGAAGTTTCATAAAGCCTGAGGAAAACATAAACATAAAACCAGTCATATTTTTCAAAATTTCTAAACCTTTTAATAGAGCTTACAGGCTCAAAGAGTAATATTATTCTAAAGATTACTTAAAATGAAATTTAGATTGGTTTGAGACAGTGGTTAACAAAAGAAATACAAGTGATCAGATCAGATCAGTCACTCAGTTGTGTCTGACTCTTTGTGACCCCATGAACTGCAGCACGCCAGGCCTCCCTGTCCATCACCAACTCCCGGAGGTCACTCACACTCACATCCATTGAGTCAGTGATGCCATCCAGCCATCTCATCCTCTGTCATCCCCTTCTCCTCCTGCCCCCAATCCCACGCAACATCAGAGTCTTCTCCAATGAGTCAACTCTTCACATGAGGTGGCCAAAATACTGGAGTTTCAGCTTTAGCATCATTCCTTCCAGAGAAATCCCAGGGCTGATCTCCTTCAGAATGGACTGGTTGGATCTCCTTGCAGTCCAAGGGACTCTCAAGAGTCTTCTCCAACACCACAGTTCAAAAGCATCAATTCTTCGGCGCTCAGCCTTCTTCACAGTCCAGCTCTCACATCCATACATGACCACAGGAAAGACCATAGCCTTCACTAGGCGAACTTTTGTTGGCAAAGTGATATCTCTGCTTTTGAATATGCTATCTAGATTGGTCATAACCTTCCTTCCAAGGAGTAAGCGTCTTTTAATTTCATGGCTGCAGTCACCATCTGCAGTGATTTTGGAGCCCAGAAAAATAAAGTCTGACACTGTTTCCACTGTTTCCCCATCTATTTCCCATGTAGTGATGGAACCAGACGCCATGATCTTCATTTTCTGAATGTTGAGCTTTAAGCCAACCTTTTCACTCTCCACTTTCACTTTCATCAAGAGGCTTTTGAGTTCCTCTTCACTTTCTGCCATAAGGGTGGTGTCATCTGCATATCTGAGGTTATTGATATTTCTCCCAGCAATCTTGATTCCAACTTGTGTTTCTTCCAGTCCAGCATTTCTCATGATGTACTCTGCATATAAGTTAAATAAACATGGTGACAATATACAGCCTTGACGTACTCCTTTTCCTATTTGGAACCAGTCTGTTGTTTTATGACCAGTTCTAACTGTTGCTTCCTGACCTGCATACAAATTTCTCAAGAGGCAGATCAGGTGGTCTGGTATTCCCATCTCTCTCAGAATTTTCCACAGTTTATTGTGATCTACACAGTCAAAGGCTTTGGCATAGTCAATAAAGCAGAAATAGATGTTTTTCTGGAACTCTCTTGCTTTTTCCATGATCCAGCGGATGTTGGCAATTTGATCTCTGGTTCCTCTGCCTTTTCTAAAACCAGCTTGAACATCAAGAAGTTCACGGTTCACATATTGCTGAAGCCTGGCTTGGAGAATTTTGAGCATTACTTTACTAGCGTGTGAGATGAGTGAAATTGTGCAGGAGTTTGAGTACTCTTTGGCATTGCCTTTCTTTGTGATTGGGATGAAAACTGACCTTTTCCAATCTTGTGACCACTGCTGAGTGAAGAGAAGCTCAAATAATTTGATACATCCATGACGTGTCTCTGCTAACATTTACTCTGTGATAAATAAATGCAGGTTCTATAAATTATTTGGTCCCAGAGTCTGATTTTGAAGTTACAGAATGCTAACTTTTAGAAGAACAGTGAAACAATCCTTCTCATTTCTTTGCTATTGTACATTTTCCCTTGAATACATTTCAAAAGGATTTGTTCATACTTCAAAAATGCCCAAATCAAAGCTGAGTTTGCATGTTACTTAGGAAAAATGTAATTTGGTTTCTATAATAACTTGGCTCCTGAAAATCACCTCTAAGTCAAAGTATTCATAATGCAATTATTTAAAATGCAGAAAGGAATCCCACAATTAAAAAGACAAATCAACAGTGGATTATTTTGCAAAGTAAATAGCTCTTCCTTTAAATGCTAGTCATTGTATAAAGTAAGTTTTCTGAATATGTGTTTTCTTAATATACACACTCACACATGCACATGCAGAAGACATTTCTTCTTATGTAGAATTTTATATCATCAGCTTTGATATTAGAATTCTATACTAGTTCTTAAAATAGAAAATACAGAAGTCACAATCTCAGAAAAATTATCATAAAAGCCTAACTGTCATGAAGATAATAAAAAACTAAGGGACCTATTTAAGATTGAATCATTTTTAAATCACAAATGGGAAAATGCACAGATGAATTGCTTCAGGTGAAGGAATGAACAGAATATGAGTGGCTACAGGGATAATCACTAAGGCTGACTTGCCCCTTGCCCTTGAAGTTAGGCTCTGGCACATGACCTGCTTTGGCCAATGAGCTGCCCAGTGTGTCACACTTGGGCAGAAACATTTAATGGCAGATAGTCAGCCTTTCCTGTTCTTCTTCCATCTTGACAAATGCAGAAGTGCATATTGATTTGGAGGCATGACACCGAGATATCCTATGGAGCACAGCTGACCCAGAGAGGCCTTCAGACATTCAGGGACTCTGAATTTTAGTGAGAAATAAGCCTCTGTTGTTTTAGAGCAGAGGTCAACAAAACTTTTCTGTAAAGAGTAAAATTGTAACTATTTTCAGATTTGTGAATCAAACACTGTCTCAATAACTCATTCTTCCCATTCCAGTGTGAAAGCAGCAATAAATGATATGTAAATAAATGGCTATGTCTTGATAAAACTTTATTTACAAAAACATGTGGATGGCTTGATTTAATCTTGCTTTAAGCCATTGAGGTTTGCCAGTTGATTCTTGTTGCAACAAAACCTACAATAATTTCATACAAACATCTTTTACTGTTTGTTGTTACCCTACTCCTTTCCAAGATAACTGTCTTCACTATCCTCAGTTTATAGGTGTTGACCAGGACCAACACTGATTTTTTCAAGTAATAGTAATTTTTTAAATTATTGAGATATAATTCACATACAATACAATTCACTGTTGTTTGAGTATATTCAAAGAGTTTTCATTATTCCCTAAGAAACTCCTTACCCATTAGTAGTTGGGGGCTCCCAGGTGGCCCAGTAGTAAAGAACTCATCTGCCAGTGTAGGAGAAGCAAGAGATATGTGTTCAATCATTGGGTCCAGAAGATCCCCTGAAATAGGAAATAGCAACCCACTCTACTATTCTTGCCTGGAGAGTTCAATGGACAGAAGGAGGCTGGTGGGCCACATTCCATGGAGCCACAAAGAGTTGGACATGACTGAGTGACTGAAAACACACGCACACATTAGCAGTTACTTCCGATTCTCTCCTTCCCCCAGGGCCCAGCAGTCACTCATCTATGTTCTGTGTTGGTAAATATTGCTTTTCTGTACAATTCATATAAATGAAATGATAAAAGACATATGTTTCTCTAACTGGCTTCTTTCACTTAGCATAATGTTTCTAAGATTTATTTATGTTGTAGCATGTTCCAGTACTTCATTCCTTTTTATTGCTGAATAACCTTCCATTCTATAGATATACCACATTTTGCTTATTCATTAATTACTAAATAGATATGTTTGGTTTGCACTTTTTATTATTATGAATAATGCTATGAAATTTGAGTTCAAATTTTTGCCTAAAAATGCATTTTCTTTTCTCTTGAGTACATATCCAGAAGTAGAAATCCTGGTACATGTTTAACATTTTGAGGAACTGCCAAACTGTTTTCCAAAGTGGATAAATCATTTTGCATTCTCGTCAGCAATCAATTTCTCCAAACCATCATCAAAACTTATTATTTTTTTCTTTTTTAGCCATCTTAGTGTGGATGAATACTACCTGTTTGTGGTGCTGACTAGCATTTCCCTAATGACTAATGATGTTGAGCATCTTTTCATGTGCTTTTTGAATATTTTTATACCTTTTTTTGAGAAGCATCTATTCAAATAATTTGTCCATTTTTATTAGATTATTCATCTTTCTACTATTGAGTTTTACAAATTATATGTATATTCTAGTTATGAGACTCTTATCAGATACATAATTTGCAAATATTTTTTTCCTATTCTGTAGGTTTCCTTTTCTTGGTGGTATTAGTATGCACAAGATGTTTAATTTTTATAAAGTCCAATTTATCTATTGATTTTTCTTTTCTTGCTTATGATTTTTGTGTCCTTTCTAAGAATCTCTTACCAAATCTAAGATCATTAAGAAGTATTCCTATATTATCTTCTAAAAGTTTTATAGTTTTAGGTCTTAAATATAAATGTTGGTACTGTAAGACCTGACAGTTGGATTTTCTGTTTTGTAATGCAATTGCCTGACTTGAACTTTGCTAGTTGAGGTCTTCACCTCAAAGATGGGTAATCTTACATGAAGTGAACACATTGACAGCCACATGACTAAAGAGAGATAAAGAAACAAGCTACCACCAACCCTCTACTCACCCTGGCCTCCCCAGAACTCTTTATTTTAGAAACTGATTTCCATTCCTGACCATTTGGGCATCTTGTTTTTTCTCTTCCTGTGCTTTAAACTCCTTTATATATAGGGCTTGCTTGGTGGTTCAGACAATAAACAATCTGCCTGCCCTGTGGGAGACCCAGTTTTGATTCCTGGGTTAGGAAGATTCCCTGGAGAAAAGAATGGCTACCTACTCAGGTATTCTTGCCTGCAGAATTACATGGACAGAGGAGCCTGGTGGGCTTCAGTGTGTGTGTGTGTGTTTCTGAAAAGCTGTATTGTCAACACTAAATCAGTCTTGTTTCCAAGAGAAAGGGGAGTTACAGTGTACATGCCAGGGAGGAGGGATAATATACTTACTGTCTCTTCAATAAGCTTTTTGGTGAAGCTGAACTGAGGAATGATGAAAGCGTGAACATGCAAAGATCATGAGAAGTGAGTAAAATGTCAGGAACTCAGAATGAGTAAAGGCGGGACCTTAGAGACTGATTATTCCATTGTGGAACAATTTCACTGATATTTAAATGTAAGTAATCGACTGGAGAAATGTCTAAGAAATATACAATTTTATTAAAGTGTGACTCATTCCCAAAATTATACTTGCTCTGACTTTCTTGTAATTTTCTGACTGCAAAAAAGTGAAATACAATAGGAAAAATGAATTCAATTTAAGCTATTGGTCTTGTTAATAGGACAACATCCCACAATTCTACAGCTAGTAAGCTGTTATAGGAGTTCATGTTTTATATTAGTAATTACAGTATAATTCATGTTAATTCTAAAGCATATTATGCTGATAATATTACCAGCAACTTATGTCAATGTTATATAGGAGAAGAATTTTGCTAATTATTTAATAATTCACTGACTGCAAAAAATAAGGTTAGAATTCAAAGCTCCAAGTCTTGGAATCTTTTAGAAAATCTCATTCACTTTTGAATTAGCTTATGAAAACTTTAGTGATATTTACCATGCTAAGGAACAAATGCATACAGACAGTGGTTAAATTAACCTCTCAAATATATTAAATACAACTTAAAAGTCCTAATACAAATGTGGATTGAGATACCAATTTCTAGACATCATTAAGATAGATACTGTTGGGATCCCACCCAGATCCCCTTCTTGGGGCTGGAGCCCTCATGTGCTGTGTGTGGGGCGGTTATGTGCACAACTTTCCCTTTTCCAGAGAATTCCCACTGGCTTAACATGAGCCACCTTATCCCATAGAGAAAGCACACTGCTACCCATCCTCATCCTCCACTTGTAGCTCCAGTGACTGGTCATAATGGACATGGAGATAAAAATGGCTGCTCTTTTGGCCTCCAGGAGCAACTCTCAGGTACAACTGGTGCTCCAGAGTTCCCATGTACTCAAGCTAAGGTTCAACTCACATCCTTGCTTGTCGTCTTCCCTTAATCTTCTATTTACTTCAGTTGCTTCTCCTAAAGAACCATCTCAATCACTTGCACCTAAGTCCCAACCTTGGGCTTTCCTCCTAGGGGATCAGACCTAGGACAATTCATATCCTGATGAAACATGATGGAAGAGGTCTTAGATTTTGAACACCTACAAAATCCTACTCTACGTAGATGGTACTGTTCTCATTTTATGTTGAAGAAAGCAATCAGAAACTAAATCCCATACTATAAGCAAAACTTGAAAGCATCAAATTTATAGGCTTCCCTGGTGGCTCAGTGATAATGAATATTCCTGAGAAGGCTGGAGAAACAGGTTCAATCTCTGATCCAGGAAGATCCCACATATTGCAGAGCAGCTAAGTCTATGGGTCACAACCATTGAGCCTGTGCTCTAGGGCCCAGGAATCACAATTATTGAGCTCATATGCCACAACTACCAAAGCCCATAGGCCCTAGAGCCCATGCAGCAAGAGAAGTGACCGCAATGAGGAACTTGTACACTGCAACAGAATAGCCCCAGCTCACCACAAATAGAGCAAGCCTGCACAGCAAAGAAGACCCAGCACAGCCAAATATAAATAAATAAATAAATAGAATTATTTTTTAAAAAATCAAAATGTAAAATTTATGATATAAAATACATGTTTAAACCTGCTCTGACTATGATACCCAACTCATTCATAAAAGCAAACAGGGAACAAATAAATATTAATAGTGTTGCAGCACAGAGGTTAAGAGATACATTCTGAAGTCAGACTGCTAAACTTTCAAACTTGGCTCTGTCAGTTACTATCTCTGTGACTGCATGAAAGTGAAATAACTTCTTGGTACTTTTGTTTCCACATTTGTAAAACAAGGATGATTATAGTATTGCCCTTCATTTATTTTCAAAATTCATGAGTCTATAAATGAGTCCAGAAGACTGATGACCTTTTGGGGAAATATAAAAATCTGCTATAGTTAGAAGGATGGAAGGTAAAAAATTTTTCAAAAAGACAAAACATAGAAAATCAAAAAAATTCTATACTTGGTAATTGATGATGTCCTTGATAGTGAATTCTCTGTCCTAAAAGCTATGTTGCATTTTTTGCATTTATTTGCTAGACAAAGGCAGAGAGCTCTGAAATTACATCTTAACATATCTAAAACCATTTTAGTGTCCTAAGTAATATGAAGACTTTACACTATGAACTCATAGAGTTACTTGAAACAAGCAATTTTTTTCCCTTTTCCTTTCTGAATATCTGGGGAAAGATCTGAAATTAAACTTTGTGTTTTTTTCAAAGGAAACTTTTTGTTTGTTCACAGAAAATCAGTTGCCTAGTAGTCTTAGTTACTTGTGAAATCTGATCCCATATAGATGAAAAAGAAACTAAACGTAACTATACTAAAGAGATACTGCCAACATTTAATTTAAATAATTGTTGATCAAAAAATTCAATAAATTTAAAATAATCTAGTGTTCTTTCAGGAAAAATTTCCTACACTACGCCATCTCATTTGCTTGCTTTTAATAACATATTGAGGGTAAAAATATTTGCAGCTTCCCTTACTTATCAATCAAAACTACTTATATACAAAGGGATGTTAAGTTTGAGCAAAATCATAAAACTCAGATCAGCAAGTTCCTAGATGACTATCTTTCTGGGAAATACCACATATTAATTGTATTCAATAGCAATTTTTAAAAGCTGATGGATCTCATGTTTCTAGAAATTAGACTGGTTCCTTTCATGATTACTTAAGTACTTCATTAATTACTTCATTCAGCCAGGCTATCACAGATGAAGCAGGTATTGAAGAAAATCATCCATGTGTATGGCCCTCCCCTCTGTACTGGGAGTGGCAGACAAGGCTTTTGTTTCCTGGAGTTCACATTCCTAGTGTGGGAAATTTATATTAAACTAATAAATGATCAAGCAGGATAATTACATTTTGTGATTATTTTTATGAAGAAAGTGAACTATGTATTGGTATAGAAGTAATTAGATAGTTTGAGCAGTTCTGGAAGGCTACTTTAGAGAGCTGAAGTTTGGAGATTAAAGATAAGCCAGCCAGGAAGAGTAGGGAGAAAAGCAGGTGCAAAGTCTCTGAGTAGGGAAAGATGTGGAGTGTTTAAGGAAATGATGGAAGAGCATCATGGTTCTTGAAACATAGTGAGCAAGTGGCAATACATGAGGCTTGAAAGGAGTACAGGATCTGGGTCGTGCTGGTTCATGTAGTCTGGTAAGGGATTTTAATTTTATTAAAAGATCAATTGGCAGCCACTGAGGGTTTAAGTGGGGAGTGACATGATTTAATTTAAAAATTAAAATTTTTAAAAATTGACTGCATTACATCTAAAATGGATTGGAAAATATTAAGAATAATATGAGGGAGATAAGTAGGAGGCTGGCACTCGAAGCAAAAGATGATGCAGCTTGGAAGTCTAGTGGAAACCACAGAGAGAAGTGGACAGATGCAGGATGTTTTGGAAGCTAAATTGAAAGGTTTGTTGATGTTTCAAAAATAGGTGGGAAGACTTTTAGCTTAAGAATTGATGATAGTGAAGCCACTTCAGAAATGGGAAAGCCTCAGTTGGTAAATAAAATCCACCTACAATGCAGAAGGCCTAAGTTCGATCTCTGAGTTGGGAAGATCCCTGGGAGAAGGGCATGGCAACCCCATTCCAGTGTTCTTGCTTGGAGAATCCCCACGGACAGAGGAGCCTTGGTGGGCTGCAGTCCATAGGGTTGCAAAGATTCGAACAGGATTGAGCAACTAAGCACAGCACAGCATAGAGGAGGCAGAGGGATGGAGATAAAGAAATTTCAAGCTCCATTTTGGTCATATAAAAGTTGAGATGGTTCCACCTGACATTCAAGTAGAGACATTAAGTAGGCATTTGGGAGTAAAAATGTGATGCTCAGGAGATAATTCCTAACTGAAGATACATCAGCATATGGATGGTGATAAGATTTTCAAGCTTTGACACAGGACAAGATCATCTAAGAAAAGAAGTATAAATATATATAAAGAAGCCAAGTGAAGAGAGTGTATCAAGGAGGAGTGACTTAAATGCTCTAAGAGCAACTCCAGTTAGAGAAGGATGCTGAGGTGTTCATTATATTTGGAAAATAGAGAGGTTCAGGGATCCCTGAAAGGAGCACACTCAGAGATACAGAGATGAAGACCAAGAAGGGGTAGATTAAGTACAAGATAAAACTGAGGAAATAAAATACATAGCCATGAAATAACATACTTGAACAATTTTGCTGAGAAGAGATGCAGAGAAATAGGTTTGTGATTGAAGGAGGATACAGAGTAACTCAATGATTTTTTTCAAGATGAGAAATACTGGTATATATTATATGCTAATAGAAATTAAAGAGTCTATAGATAGAGACTATTGATTCTGAAGAAAAATACAGGAAATTATAAAGGAGCACAGACTTTTAAAGGAAGGGAGTTAAAGCTTGGGAAACATAAAAAATGGGGTTTCAAGTTAATTGAACAGGGTTATTTCTTTCATTTGACAAGATTGTGAAGGGCTGGTTCATTTAAAAAGACCCTGATGCTGGGAAAGATTGAGGGCAGGAGAAGGGGACGACAGAGGATGAGATGGTTGGATGGCATCACCGACTCAATGGACATGGTTTTGGGTAGACTCCAGCAGTTGACGATGGAGGGAGGCCTGGCATGCTGCGGTTCATGGGGTCGCAAATAGTTGGACACGACTGAGTGACTGAACTGAACTGAACTGAACGCAGAAAACAAGTAA
Organism: Tragelaphus eurycerus; assembly: GCA_935064755.1. Lineage (NCBI taxonomy): Eukaryota > Metazoa > Chordata > Mammalia > Artiodactyla > Bovidae > Tragelaphus > Tragelaphus eurycerus. Next base: position 12,188,067 of record CAKXYN010000004.1, read on the forward strand.
ATATAGAGGTGGGGTTTGACTCTTGGAGATGAGCAACATCACCTCTGATAGCTGGAAGTCATACAAGTTAGAATGAGGAAATTCTTGATAAGCAAAGATACTTTCTTTAAAGGAGTAAGTTGGGGTTGGTTAGAGAATGAGATTGTAGTAGTTATAAAATAACAAGGAAACTGAATGGCCCAGAAAGGCATAAAATACTTTAACTGGCCTCATTACTTCATTTTTGGTATTTTTCAAAAGGGGCAGCACTAAAGATAATGTAAAGAACTTGAAGCTTTTTAAGGACAGTAGAAACATAAAGACCCTGGGCTCCTTTTGAAAAGTCTAAAATTTTAATTTGTTATGATGCACTAACTCAATTTTCTTTTCAGTTTAAATGAGAAAGCAACTTGCCTCAAAATCTCTGTAAAATCCACTTTATCAAATTTAAAATTCAACCTACCAGCAAAATTCTTTATTGTTAAGTGTTCCCTTCTGCTTGAAGGCTTGAAATTTAAAAACTACTGTATGCAGGTCAGGAAGCAACAGTTAGAACTGGTCATGGACCAACAGACTGGTTCCAAATAGGAAAAGGAGTATGTCAAGGCTGTATATTGTCACCATGTTTATTTAACTTATATGCAGAGTACATCATGAGAAATGCTGGACTGGAAGAAACACAGCTGGAATCAAGATTGCCGGGAGAAATATCAATAACCTCAGATATGCAGATGACACCACCCTTATGGCAGAAAGTGAAGAGGAACTCAAAAGCCTCTTGATGAAAGTGAAAGTGGAGAGTGAAAAGGTTGGCTTAAAGCTCAACATTCAGAAAACGAAGATCATGGGATCTGGTCCCATCACTAGATGGGAAATAGATGGAGAAACAGTGGAAACAGTGTCAGACTTTCTTTTTCTGGGCTCCAAAATCACTGCAGATGGTGACTGCAGCCATGAAATTAAGAGACGCTTACTCCTTGGAAGGAAAGTTATGACCAACCTAGATAGCATATTCAAAAGCAGAGACATCACTTTGCCAACAAAGGTTCGCCTAGTGAAGGCTATGGTCTTTCCTGTGGTCATGTATGGATGTGAGAGCTGGACTGTGAAGAAGGCTGAGCGCCGAAGAATTGATGCTTTTGAACTGTGGTGTTGGATAAGACTCTTGAGAGTCCCTTGGACTGCCAGGAGATCCAACCGGTCCATTCTGAAGGAGATCAGCCCTGGGATTTCTTTGGAAGGAATGATGCTAAAGCTGAAACTCCAGTATTTTGGCCACCTCATGTGAAGAGTTGACTCATTGGAGAAGACTCTGATGCTGGGAGGGATTGGGGGCAGGAGAAGAAGGGGACGACAGAGGATGAGATGGCTGGATGGCATCACCGACTCGATGGATGTGAGTCTGAGTGACCTCTGGGAGGTGGTGATGGACAGGGAGGCCTGGCGTGCTGCAGTTCATGGGGTCACAAAGAGTCAGACATGACTGAGTGACTGATCTGATCTGATCTAAATTAATTAAAAGCATTAATACACAATTTAAGTTCCCAATAAAATTTTGTAACATCGTATGTACTAGAATCGGCAATACTTGACATTCTGGGTCAGAAGTTTTCAGTTCAGTAAATATCATAATGTACTCCCTTGTCTCAAAGGTATCTTTGAGAATTTTTAAATTCTGTTAATCAGTGACCTTTTAGAATAAAATAACTTTTTTCTGAATATGCTTTGGTAATAAAATGTCATGAAGTAAAGAGTCTAGATACATCCCAAATATCCTATATCATCATTATAAACGTCTAGGCAGATATCATCTCATATTGCCTCAGAAGAAGCTCACAATGTTATGACACAGGAGTGCATGACTTTTAGGTCTAAACAGCATACCACGTGCATATGTCAGGCTTCGGGCTAGAATCACCCTGAAGAAGTAGATGGCATAAATCCAATCCTTCCAATTTCTATACTCATTTGTCAGGAATCACAAAGAAATACATTGATTAAAAAGAGAAGAAAAATATAAAAAATACCAAAGGCAAACCTGTAAGGTATAGTTGTGTGCAATGCTAAACTTTATTACGATGGTTCCAAATCCAAGGAGGGTAGCATGCCCCTTTGGGTGCATCTGGAGGTCATATGGGGAAGTTGTGATTTTGTGAGTGTGTATGAATGATGCTAAAGCTGAAACTCCAGTACTTTGGCCACCTCATGCGAAGAGCTGACTCATTGGAGACGACTCTGATGCTGGGAGGGATTGGGGGCAGGAGGAGAAGGGGACGACAGAGGATGAGATGGCTGGATGGCATCACTGACTCGATGGATGTGAGTCTCAGTGAATTCCAGCAGTTGGTGATGGACAGGGAGGCCTGGCGTGCTGCGATTCATGGGGTCGCAAAGAGTCGGACACGACTGAGCGACTGATCTGATCTGATCTGATCTGATTTTACCAGAATTTCAGTTCCATTGTATTTAGTGCAAATAAGATAACTTCTACTTGTTTTTAAATTTTTATAAAACATAATATGCATTTATAAAAATGTAACTATAGCATTTATGTATACATTTAAACATATAACTAATTATTGTAATATGAACACTTATATAGCCAAAAATTGGGCAAGAGAAGAAAAATATGGTCAGATCCTCGAATGCCTCTTCCTGTTGACAACACACCTTCCTTCCCCAGAGTTAACCTAACACTTTTATATTTTAATGGTGTATTCCTAGGCTATGTGCTTTGTTCTGCCTGTTTTGAACTTTATATGAATGAAATAAAAATTATGTGTTTTATATTTAGATTATTTTGTTCAAAGCTGTGGTTTTTAATACCCATCCATGGTGCATGCATGCCTGCTAAGTTGCTTTAGTCGTGTCCGGCTCTTTGTGACACAATGGACTGTAGCCCATCAGGTTCCTCTGTCCATGGAATTCTCCAGGAAAGAATACTGTAGTGGGTTGCCATGCCCTCCTCCAGAGGATCTTCCAGACCTGGAGATCAAATCCGTGTCTCTCAGATCTCCTGCATTTGCAGGTGAGTTCTTTAACACTAGAGTTGGAGAAGGAAATGGCAACCCACTCCAGTATTCTTGCCTGGAGAATTCCATGGACAGAGGAGATTTGGGGGCTACAGTCCTTGGGATTGCAAAAAGCTGGACATGACTGAGTGACTAACACACACCTGGAAAGCACAAATGTATCCATAGTTAACATATTTTATATGGTACTCTTCCTTGATAGATCATCTGGTAAAGAATCTGCCTGCAGTGTGGGAGACCTGGGTTCAATTCCTGGGTTGGGATGATCCCCTGGAGAAAGGAACGGCTACCCACTCCAGTATTCTGGCCTGGAGAATTCCATGGACTGTGTAGTCCATGGGGTCTCAAAGGGTCAGACATGACTGAGTGACTTTCAGTCTCTTTTATCTGAAGTACCAGAATACAAGACATTTCAAGTTTGGGGTCATTATGGGAAAAGATGCTATAAGCATACTCATACACACATACACACATTATGGTGGAACTAAGCACTCATCTTGGTAATGTGCAAATTCAGTAAAACTTCTAGGTCAAAGGGTAGAAATACAGATATCTTTAATTTCAGTAATAATTTTAACATGAGACTGATTTCAAACTTATTGACTGACAATTCCACCAGCACTTTTAATCAGAATTTCTATTGTTTAACACTTGATATTCTTGCCAGTGCTTGATAATATCTAACTTTTTCATTTTAACCAAACCTGTTGTGTGTATAACAGCATCACCCCACTTTAAAACTTGTATTTCCCTTATTATTTCTAAAGTGGGTGTGTAGGGTGGAGAATCCCATGGACAGAGGAGCCTGGTAGGCTGCAGTCCATGGCATTGCAAAGATTCGGACACGACTGAGTGACTTCACTTTCACTTTTCACTTTCATGCATTGGATAAGGAAATGGCAACCCACTCCAGTGTTCTTGCCTGGAGAATCCCAGAGATGACAGAGCCTGGTGGGAGGCCATCTATGGGGTTGCACAGAGTCGGACACCACTGAAGCAACTTAGCAGCAGTAGCAGCAGCAGGGTTGGGGAAGACAGGGATGATTGCTAATGGCACCTAGTTGGTAGAGGACAGAGATGCTGCTTAAAACACTGTAATACACAAGATAGTCCCCACAACAATTATCTAGTCCCAAATGTCAATAGCACTGAGGTTGAAAAATATGACCTAGAGGACACCTCAAAATTTATAAACTATTAGACTCTTACTCTAAAATTTCTAAGCTATCAGAAGCTATACACATGAATGGCATTGAGTTTGTGCTATTTTGGTTTAGAAAGAAAATTCATTGATCAAAGAAAATGAAACGTCAGAGCTGGCAGGAATTTCAAAAGTTATCTAAGTCAGCGTTCTTATTTGATGGTTGAAGAAACATGAAGCTTAAAAAGATTAAGTTATCTGTGCACTTAGAAATGTGTTTCCTTCCTTATGATAATGCTTTCCATTTCTAGAGCTATGTTAGCATCTTGTGTCATCACAGTTCAATTTACTAGATGGTTTTCTGCTTCAAAAAATGAAAAAAGACTGCTTCTTTTCTACATAATAAAATTCTCATTGGAAATCAAGACAAAACAAATACTTAGTTGGTCTTCAGCAAATGTTGCCTGATAATTATGGAAATGAACCCTCACCATTGAGTAAAACAAATCCCCTTACATTCTTACTCACCAAGTTTGCAATGAAGTACAAAAAGCAGGCTAAAATAAACTTTGACCTCAGAAGTCAATTACACACATATGAATAATCTAGCTTTATTTTATGACTACCAGAAAGAATTCATTCTCAGTTTAAACTTAATCACCTTTGTTCATTTTAAATATTCTCAAAGGGCTTCAAATTTTATTTCTATGGGTTGACTAGATACTAACACATAACCTAATTTAATGTTTATTAGAAATATAAAGTAGAAAATTTAAAAAAAAAGTCTATCCTTGAGACATTGCTACATAATTATTGATAACCTCAAATGGAAACCTTTTGGGGAAGAACACCCCCATTACTCAATGGATTTTAGATTTTGTTTTGCTTTTTTTTTTTAAATAAGTTTTCTGGTTCTGTGAGGTCCATCCCCATTAATGACTTTTAAGTAGTAATTGAAATTCCCATTAAAACACAGAATGGAATGAGAAAGTTCCATCTGACCCTAGATAAAACACATTTTTTCCATTCTGACCTTGTTTGGGGCAATTTTTCAACTAAACCTGACTGAATCATAAGCTCCTGACTCAGCTTAGAGTCCTTGCATCCTGATATTTTGGGGCAACATTATATTTATCTCATTGTGCTTTCATTGTTTTTTCTAAGTGGTGGAAAGTAATATGACCTCCAAAATACTTTCTTAATGGCTAAGTCAAAATTACATACAGTTTAAATGACTGAACCTACATTTGCTTCATTTTTCCACATAACATTGACCTTAAATACAGAATTCTATTTGAAAGTGGTTATCTAGTTTAAATGTACACTGACTACAACCCACCCTAAGGGTTTGCTCATTTTAATCAGTGTGATCAGTAGCCCTCTCTCACTGTCTGCCCGGAGAGCAGCTTGCAGTTATTACTTCCACCACTGAGATCTGACACCGTATATCCTTTAAATGGGACAGATGGAGCTTGTCTAAGATTGTGTTTCATCAGCCATATCCTTGGCAAGCCTCCCATAGACATCAGAGTACAGCAGACTGATGCTCGATCTGTTATTTATAAAAAATGATTTAATATTAAATTACAAAATGCTATTGACACAATTATAGAAAAGAAACTAATAGTGTCAGATTCAGTAATTTGGAAGTTTCTCCGACATCAAAAAATCATCAACCATTTTATCAGCATCTAACAAGCAAAAATTATGAGAGAGACACTCTTATTTGAGAAGGTAACCGTGGTAGTGTTTTTTTCTTGACTCTTTCTTGAAAGAGCAAGACCAGGTTTGAAAATGATGACTTCACAGCAGATAAGACAATGTTCAGTAAGTAGATTCATTAGGTCTTGAGTATTAAATCTCAAAGCAACTGAAAGCTAGAGATGAATAGTGACAATGGCCGTTCTATTTTATAGGGATGTTTTATTAGGTCAAGTTTTCTGCTCCCAATTTTTCATGGAATGTGTTTTCAACTTCAGTGTGAAAATTAAAAGGTCATAGGATTTTTCAAAGATTAAGTTACAAAGAATGTTGTGTAAAGCAATTGTTCCTGGTATGGGAAGGATATGAAAGCCACCTTTAGTTTTCTGAAGGTCTTCCACTGTTTTGCACTAAAGATGCCTACGTATTAAGTGAACAGTCTGCACATCATCCCCGCTTCCCAGTTTATTGTATGTGCCATTGCTCATACTTCTTCATTCTCCCAAATTCCATGTTACTGATTTGCTGCATTTGGCATTTAGATTCTGTTTAGAGTAATTCTGGAGTTTTTCTGGAATATATATATTTACCTCTCCAAAGAATAACAAATTCCCCTGGGGTAAATACTTTAATACTATGCGGTCTCTAAAACACTAAGCAGAGAAATGAGCACATTGGTAGCTCTTCAAAAATGCCTATAAAAACAATGAAAACTGAATGAGTAAATTGCTTAAGAACAGTGCTCAAATGTTTAGAATGCAACATATTAATAGATGTTAGTGTTATAAAATAAAAATTCAAAATAAAGAGAAGTTCATATATCTACCACACTCCCTTTTACTCTTCCATTCTGTTTACTTTAGATTGAGAAGCAAAAGCCAAAGGAGTTCTGAAAAGGAAAGTAGGAGAGAACAAGTAAAAATAAATAGAAACAGTATCGGAGTGTGACAAATACAAAGGTAATGGTATACACCAGGCACAAGATTGGCACAGAGGGTTCATTGATCAATTTTCTTAGATGAATAAGAGAAGAAATACTTGATCTGGGACTTGGGGTATGAGCAGAAATTCAATCACTATGTAGAAGAAAGAATCTGAGTGTGAAAATTTTTCTGGCTCTATGTACTACAATAGATATTAAGATAGAGAAGACATTAATGGTAACAGGAAATTTAATAAGAATTTTTAAGAAGTAGACATGAACCAAACTCAGAAGGAAGTGTAGAATTTAAGTACAGAGGTAAAAATAGATATGGCTCTAAGGAATAATAAGCTTGTTTATAAATTAGGTTAATTGTGGCTAGTGCTCATAGAGTAAAGAAAGGCAACTCAAAAGAGCTTGTACAGCACTGTCTAAATCCTGACTCCAATTCACATCTATCATCAAACAATCATGAGGCTCAAAATACTCTCCCCTTGATATATTCATTTGATTTTTACATGTTTTGAACTACCTGGCAATACTCATTTCACATAGATGGAATAAATGAAAATATTTCACTAAAAATGTTTCTGTAGTATTTATTGAATTTGACAAGATTTAATCTACTGAAAAACTTGAAGTCAAACAGATAAGATAGATTTATCAATATACTAATATGTGCTAAAAGAATTTATCTTTAATATTAGGTTATATCATGCAAGAACAACTTTCAGAAACATTTATTCTGTAAGGAAGCACCTAAGAAGCTTAAATTGGAATCCATTTCTAGACAAACATAGTTGAGCTTATATGAACTGCAATGAATCAGCAATAGTAATATATATATATAATCCACAAAAGATTTATTGGCATAATCTCCTATGGTACATCTGGTGCCTTTAGATAGCTAATAGAACCGATTTACCAGGAATGACATGTCAAAGCCTTAAGAGAAAATGACTCCTGCCAGATGCCACCTATAATCACTTTCCACTGGTTCTAATATCCATCGCTCTGGATGGCCTCAATCCATTCTGGCAGATACAGCACAGAGAACAATGTCAGTAGACATTAGAAATGAATGGGAAGTGTAAATGAAAATACTGCAGTGGAGTAAGTCACACTGAAAACTCTATACATAGAAATTTAAAAGCAGTAACAATTTGATTCCATTTCATTTAAATGTCATCTCAACTGTTTAAAGTATTTCATAATAAAAATGACTTTATAAAAAGAAACTTTTAAATCCCATATTCAGGCTTAGACTTTGTGGCTTTCAGAGCTAAGGAGACACTTTGTCCTTGCCTTTTATCACTCTTATCCTTTTAAATATTGTTATAACAGGTAGTTATTGCATTCCATAACCTCTATGTGTCTACCACTTTACTAGCACATGTGAAGTGTACAAAGATAAGGACACTCACCCCCTGGAGCTTGGCTTAAGTTAATACAAATATACCCACAAAGATGGGAAGAACACCAACAGTCACCAGTCATAAAGAATTCTTTCTAGAAAACATTCAAATTGTGTATATAACTACAGTGGGAATGCTCGGGCAAAGGTTTCATTTCCTGAGAGAGCTATTTAATTTTCTTCAAGTGTTCTAATTTCTGATTTCCATTTCTATTTTCTTAAAATACTTTGAAAAACTCTTCAAATATCACCATTAGCAATGAGGGCCATTTCTCAAAATTAAAAGGACAATAAATCCCAGACCTTGGAGATGCATCTGTATTTGAGTATATTGTCTTAATCATGATGTTTTTGCTTTCCTCTAGACACTCTTTCTCATGTTTATTTTTTGACATCTACCCTGATAAAATTCATTAGAGTAGAAGCTCCAAGTGTAATATTTTGAAGAAATTTATTAAGCAAAATATAATTAAACCCCAAAGGAAAAAACCTTTTACATGTATAGCAAAGGAACTCTTTTTTATGCATTATTCATTCATCAGCCCCCAATCATCAATGTGCATGGAAAGATAAGCTCATGGTACAATAAACACTATTTCAGCTCTGGGGCATTCAACAACTAGTTCACACTTAACTCTCCCCAGGCACCAACTGGTCTACCTTAATAAGGCTTAAAAAAATAAACACATCATATATATTCCCCCGGGTTAAACTATATTCTTTTCAGATTCAGTTGTAACAATGCTGGCACCTGTTGATTGATGGGATGTTCTCTTTCTGACACCAGAAGTCTCAAGTTGGACATAGTTTTGCCTTAAAATAAGATTTATTAGGTAGTTCCAAAAGATTCTATTATAAGGAGGGCTATCAAAGAGATAGGTAGTTCTCAAAATGACTAATTTATAGGATGATAATGACTCAATGTTTCTTTCTCATATGAGTTCAGAAGCAGAGTGCTTTTATGAGTACTAACAAGGGCCTTGTATTTCAGTCTTCAGCATTATACATCTCTGTCCTTTGCTTTTACTATCCTTCTCGTGATTGTTCTGCTGACTAGGATGAGAATCAGGAAAATATATATACCATCTAATCACTGCCATAATTACTCTGTTTTCATTTTATTATTATTTTAACTTTAATGCTTCTTCTTTCTTGGTTACACAATGTACAATTATCATCAGTGAAATTTCCCATCTTTTAGGACTTCTTCTTAGGGCAATGCCAAGCCCAGCAGGCCTGTCAATGTGAATTGTGAGGACAAGCTGAGGTCAGACATAGAGCTGACTGTCTAGGGAGAGGAACATATGACAAGTATAATGAGATTGTATTCATTTACATCAGAGATACTGCTTTTCATAAGCTTGTAGATAATCTTATCATATTTCTTATATCCAAGACTGCATAAATCAAAATGATTTTTGATAATAATAATAATGTAGTGCTTTGGTAGGCCCATTCTGGAAAATAGCACATCTGGATATTCCAAAAAGAAAGTCATTTGAAGGTTACAATAGAATCCTTGGGTATAAGGAAGTCACTGTAAAGTTAGAGTTTTTATTATTATCATCATTTAACTACCACTTAGGTATGCCTTTTAGTGATTTACACTATTTTAGTTTTACATAATAGATTCAAATAAAGCACAAATAACTCCACATGGCAGTTTTAGTTTTGAATTCATTCTGTGGTTGTACAGTACAGCAAGCATACTTTGGGGTCTGACAGGCCTGACTAGTTTCAACTCCTTAAATCAGTAGCTACAGAATCTTAAGGAAAGCATCATCTTATTGATGGGCTGTACTCGTCCCTACCTGAAATGGAGTTGACCACTAAATAAGGGAACATACATTAAACTCTAAGCATTGTGCCTAAACAGATTCACAAAATAAGAGAATGCCCATGCTTGCACGTATGTTTGCAGGTGTATCTGTGCACATGTACAATTGCACTCATTTCACATGCTAGCAAGGTAACGTTCAAAGTTCTTCAAGGTACACTTCAGCAGTATGTGAACCGAGAACTTCCAGATGTACAAGCTGGGTTTAGAAAAGGCAGAGGAGCCAGAGATCAAATTGCCAACATCTGTTGGATCATAGAAAAAGCAAAGGAATTCCAGAAAAACATCTACTTCTGCTTCATTGACTATGCTAAAGCCTTTGACTGTGTTATTGTTCTTCAGTTGCTAAGTCATATCCAACTCTTTGTGACCCCGTGGTCTGCAGCACACCAAGCTTCTCAGCCCTTTGCTATCTCCTGGAGTTTGCTCAAACTCATGTCCATTGAGTCAGTGATGCCATCTAATCATCTTATCCTCTGTCGCTGCCTTCTCCTATTGCCCTCAATCTTTCTCTCCTAAAGAAAATCAATGCTAAATATTCATTGGAAGCTCGGAGGCTGAAGCTCCAATACTTAGACCAGCTGATGTGAAGAGTCGACTTATTGGAAAAGTCCCTGATTCTGGGAAAGATTGAGAACAGGAGAAGGGGGCAACAGAGGATGAGATGGTTAGATAATATTACTGACTCAACATACATGAGTTTGAGTAAACTCTGGGATATAGTAAAGGACAGGGAAGCCTGGTGTGCTGTAGGCCATGGGGTCGCAAAGAGCAGGACACGACTTTACAACTGAACAATAACAACCTCTGCATAGGTTGAGGTCAGAAACTTAGTTAAAAATACTGTATTTTCAAACCTAAAAAAAGTAATTAATGCAAGCAGTCTCCAACTTACTGATTGGATATGTTCTATAAATTGTTTGTTTAAAAAGACATATTACAATAAATTTGGTGGCTTAAACCAATATAAAAGCATTGCCTTATAGTTCTGGAGGCCAAAAGTCAGAAATGGGCTAAAATCAAGGTGTTGGAAAGGGCTGTGTTCTTCTCTGGAGGCTCTATGGGAGAATCTGTTTCCTCGTCTCCTGTGGTTTTTAGATACCACCCACAGTCTTTAGCTTGTGGTGTGGGTCCCTAATGTACCCTCAAACCAAGAACATTTCATCTTTTTTTTTTTTTTTTTTTCTGGCCATGCCACTTTGCATGTAGGATCGTAGATTTCCCACCAGGGATTGTACTCAGGCCCCCTGAATTTTAAGTGTGCAGTCTTAATGACTGGCCTCTCAGGAAAGTCCCACATTCCATCTGTTTAACATTTTTCCATTATCATATCTTCCTCTGACCACAGCCTCTGACTAGGCTGGGAAAAGCTTTTCACTTCCAGAGACTTTTTATTAGATTTACATGCTAAAGGAGCCCCTCTTATGTCTGACCCTGCAACTCCATGGACTGTAGCCCACCAGGCTCCTCTGTCCATGGGGATTCTCCAGGCAAGAATGCTAGAGTGGGTTGCCATTTCTGCCTCCATGGGATCTTCCCAAAAAAGGGTTCAAATCCATTTGTCTCTGTCTTCTGTATTGGCGGTTGCTACTGATAGCACCACCTGGGAAGTCTTATCACATTTACAAAGTCCTTTTAGTTACATGAAAGAATATATTTATAGATTAGGGGAATTATGCTGCAGACATCATGGGAGATCATTACTCTGCCTATTTAGCTGTATATGATATTTCACTGGAATTCAGAATGTGTGTCTCCACAGAAATAGTGTTATACATGCTAGCTATACCCACAGATTAATTCACAAATATTTAAATAATAATGCATCTCAACTATAAAAAGGCAGTATGTGAACAAACAGGCAAAATATAGTGCCAAAACATATTTTCTGAATTTAACTTAAAGAATTGGTACAGCATTCACCAATTCAAAACTCTTGAGCTGAAAGATCAGAAATAGCGTAAAGAGAATGGAGTAAAGATGGAATTTAGGAACTAAGGCATAAGAAGTTATGAAAATTAACTTTATGTGTCAACTTGATTAGACTAAGGGAATGTCCAGATGGCTAGTAAAACATTATTTCTGAATGTGTCTGTTTGGGAAGAAGTTAGCATTTGAGTTAATTGACTAAATAAATAAGATCCTTATCATCTAATCCCTTGAGGGCCTGCATAGAACAAAGTGAAAGTGAAGTCGCTCAGTCGTGTCCGACTCTTTGCAACCCCATGGACTGTAGCCTACCAGGCTCCTCTGTCCATGGGATTTTCCAGGCAGTAGTACTGGAGTGGATTGCCATTTCCTTCTCCAGGGGATCTTCCAGACCCAGGGATCGAATCCAGGTCCCCTGCATTGCAGACAGACATTTTACCATCTGAGCCACCAGGGAAGTCACAAAAAGGCAGAAGAAAGCAAGTTATTTTTCTCTCTCTTCTTTAGCTGGGGTAGCCACTTTCTTCTGAGCTTGAATCTAAAATCAGACCTCCTGTTTCTAGGGCCTTTGGACTGTGGAACACCAGTGCCAGCACCTCACCTGGTTCTCAGGCCTTGAATTCAGAGTGAATTATGCTATCAGCTTTCCTGATTCTATTGTTTGCAGATTGTAGATAGTGGGACCTTTCAGCCTCCATAATCATATGAGCCAATTCCCTTAATACATTTGCTCTTATAGCTCTCTATACATCCCACTGGTTCCATTTCTCTGAAGAACTCTGAGTACCATAGAAACTGCCTCCTTGCCAATACCAAGCTCATTATTAGGCCATCACAAGTCTTTATTGAGGAGCAAACTTTGTCACCCCAAAATGTATCTCGCTCATTACTTTTAAGAAACAGAAGATTCAAGAAGTCTTTCTTTTTACTTTTCCCTTAACTGCTTAAAAGTATTTAGATAGCAGGCTTGCTCCAGGAAGAGCACTATCACCAGAGGTATCTATTAATACAAAAAATATGGACCAGGTATTGTAAGGTGATTCAGAAGAGCCTGGAGGCTGAAGTTGGCTTTGCTTCCCATTATCTCTGCATAGCATTCCAAAATTTGTATCAAACATTTGCTTTTCCATCTCCATACAAATAGCCTTTCACCATTATGAAGCCCCAAACCCATACTCCTTTGTCCTTTTCTCAGACCGCATATAAACCCCAACTGCCTAATTTGTTCTTGGTCCCCTATATAGACATAATTAAGTGTGACCTTTTCCTGTTAATTTGTCTCACATCAATCCAATTCTTAGACCAACCAGAATAGCCTAGAAAGGGTAGCAATGAGCTGCTAATATTTAGCATTACTAATGATTTTTTTGGTGACCTGCCTTTGCATAAAAAATGACTATAATTTTTGAAATAGTAGACTGTACCTGTGACATTTTTGCAAGCAATACAAGCTAGAAAAAAATAACCCAAAATTTCATCAACAGAATATTTAATGTAGGAACATCTTGATAGAGTTCACATTTGCTCTGAGCCATCCCCTGGATGATTCTGGTCTCTTCCCTTAAAGAACAGCTTCCCTGGTAGCTCAGACAGTAAAGAATCCTCCTGCAATGTAGGAGACCTGGGTTCAATCCCTACGTTGAGAAGATCCTCTGAAGGAAGGCATGGCAACCCACTCCAGTATTCTTGCCTGGAGAATCCCCATGGACAGAGGACCCTGATGGGCTACAGTCCACGGGGTCATAAGGAGTCAGACATGACTGAGTAACTAACCACAGCACATAATCTCCTGCTGCTGCTACCATGGACACTTAAAATCCTAGAGCAGCTTCACAATCATTCCCTGCTGCTTAGAATCCATACTGAATACTAATAAAACAGATAAAAGTTTCTGCCTTACCTTGACTCACATATCACTACTCAGTGCAGGGTTCCGATGACGAAAGTAACTCAAGGGTCCTTGGGGACTGCTGCTGCTAAGTCGCTTCAGTTGTGGCCAACCCTGTGCGACCCCATTGATGGCAACCCACCAGCCTCCCCTGTCCCTGGGATTCTCCAGGCAAGAACACTGGAGTGGGTTGCCATTTCCTTCTCCATCCTTGGGGACAAGACCTTCCAATTTCCACTTAGAGTTATTCTCTCCAGAGGGTTAAAATCTAGGGACAAACTTCTCCACTGAGCTCTCAAATGCCTCCTCCTTAGATATGCGTAAGCCTTTCTTTGAAATATCCTCACATGAATTTGATTCCTGTCAAGACATGTCTTAATGTGCTGAGGACAGCTTTGATCAAAGCTAAAATTCCAAATAATTAAATAGTATATCAGATAGAATAAGGACAACATCCTGGAAGTGTTTCCTGGCTTTATTGGAAGTAGATGTATCACACCATTAAATAATACAAAGTGTTGTCATATTTAGGATGGTAGTGGCAGCCTTTGTGGTGATAAGGGTTGGCACTGTTTATCACCAATTTGGTTTCCATTTTGTTGGGACTTATATATCACTAAAATAATTTGGTTAATTTGAACAATGAAGGTTCTTTGAGCATCGTTGTTATATCCTGATGCTTTTTATAGGCTGTAATATAATCCTCCTGATACTTGATTGCATTCACTTACACTCAAATAAATGTTTACTAGTAACAAGAATATGAAATACATACTCTTGAGAACCTTAGAAATCAAAAATTTTAAAAAGCATATAATACCTGCCTTCAAGAAGTTCATAATTTCACAAGAAACTACATTCATAAAACATACTAAATTTAAACTACTTTAAAGATGTCTGTGTTTAGTTAAATGCACTGACAGAAATTAAAATTTAAGATGATTTTACAAATATGTTGTTAGATGAACAAAATGAGCCTTTTTAAACAAATGATGTTGAGGAATACTCTTTTCAAAGAGAAATAAATGTAGGAGAAGAAGTTAACAGTTAACTAGAAATTTAACTTTAGACTCCTGAAGACAAGTGCAGACTTGTGTACAAGTTCAGGTGTGTTGACAAGTATAGGCTTGATTTCAAATACAGACCTGCATACAAGTCTGTGGATTTATTTATAAAAGGATCCGGCTGTGTAGTGAAGAATTAACTTCTCCCAACGAGCAGTCTGACATTTGCCTTAGGCTACTGAGAGTTTCTGATGCAGTGGTAAAAAATCCACCTACCAATGCAAGAAGCAGAGTTTGACCACTGGGTGGGGAAGATCCCCTGGAGAAGGGAAAGGCAACCCATTCTGGTATTCTTGCTAGAGAAATTCTCTGAACAGAAAAGCCTGGCAGGTGGGCTACTGTCCATGGGGTTGAAAAGAGTTGAATGTGACTGAGCGACTGAGCACATGCACACTGAGAGGGGAACTCTAGTAGCATGCCCTTTCTAATAAAAACAATAATAATATAATAATTTATATTATTTTATAAAATTTTATTCATATAATTAAATTGTATTTATATAATAAAATAAACTATATAAAATAAAATTTATATAATAAAATTCTATATTTAATATATATTTATATAATAAAATTCATAATAAATATTTTATAAATCATATTTATAAAATATAAAATTTTATAATAATGAAAATGTCTATGTTTGCCTAAGTGCTTTGGCCAATAGAATACTCTTGAGAATCTCTTGGACTGCAAGGAGATCAAACCAGTCAATCCTAAAGGAAATCAACCCTGGATATTCATTGGAAGGACTGATGCTGAAACTGAAGCTCCAATACTTTGACTAGTTGATGGGAAGAACTGACTCATTAGAAAAGATTTTGATGATGGGAAATATTGAAAGCAACAGGAGAAGGGGGCAGCAGAGGATAAGATGATTAGATAGCATCACTGACTCAAAGGACATGAATCTGAGCAACCTCTGGGAGGAATCTGGTGTGTTACAGTCCATCAGGCTGCAAAGAATCGGAGATGACCTATCAATTGAACAACAAAAACAAGATGAGAAAATTAGTCTTCCTATTATTATTGTGACGTTTCATTCATTTACTCTAAGGTACTCCTGGTAATTAAAATTAAGATTTGAGGAGACTAACTCCAAGTCCTTATTAAATATTTTAAGTCTTCCAAAGAGTCAATCTGAAAAATTATGACTAGAGTAATCAGCAAAGTGAAGGCCTCTTATTTACAATAGTACTATTTCACCAATGCCAATTACAGTACTATATATGACAGATAACTGCCTTTAGAAGAAAATTTTCTAAATAATTTTGTTTCTTCATTAGAATTTAAACAATCATGCCTGGGAGATCTATGTTCATGGAATTCTCTCTAAAGAAATCTCCAAATATAAAAATCCCCTTTAACTAGTCCATTTTAAGCTATAGATTTTAGATTACAAAAAGAGAGAAAAACAGAAAAAAGAGAGAGAGAGAGAGGAATTTAATGGCTCTTAATTTGTATCCCAATGTTCCTATTTCAAGACTTTGACTAAGTGATAGTGAGTTGTATTGGGTACATATGGGTAATATAAAGAACAAAAATGATGAGACCTTCTGCTATCCTCATTTTACCCCAACCACTTTCAAACCTATATATCTTCAAAGACATTGTATTTCAGATTTCCTCTTTACCCAGTGGAGTACAGACCTATCAACTTAGTTACTGCAGTCTGGTAGTTGCATACAGACTGACACTTGAATTTTTATCTTCTTGGGTCACCATTTGGGCTATCTGAGCATGATGATGTGATCACTGACCTAGAGCCAGACATCTTGGAATGTGAAGTCAAATGGGCCTTAGAAAGCATCACTACAAACAAAGCTAGTGGAGGTGATGGAATTCCAGTGGAGCTATTCCAAATCCTGAATGATGATGCTGTGAAAGTGCTACACTCAATATGCCAGCAAATTTGGAAAACTCAGCAGTGGCCACAAGATTGGAAAAGGTCAGTTTTCATCCCAATCCCAAAGAAAGGCAATGCCAAGGAGTGCTCAAACTACCGCACAATTGCACTCATCTCACACGCTAGTAAAGTAATGCTCAAAATTCTCCAAGCCAGGCTTCAGCAATATGTGAACCGTGAACTTCCTGATGTTCAAGCTGGTTTTAGAAAAGGCAGAGGAACCAGAGATCAAATTGCCAACATCCGCTGGATCATGGAAAAAGCAAGAGAGTTCCAGAAAAACATCTATTTCTGCTTTATTGACTATGCCAAAGCCTTTGACTGTGTGGATCACAATAAACTATGGAAAATTCTGAAAGAGATGGGAATACCAGACCACCTGATCTGCCTCTTAAGAAATCTGTATGCAGGTCAGGAAGCAACAGTTAGAACTGGTCATGGAACAACAGACTGGTTCCAAATAGGAAAAGGAGTACGTCAAGGCTGTATATTGTCACCATGTTTATTTAACTTATATGCAGAGTACATCATGAGAAATGCTGGACTGGAAGAAACACAAGTTGGAATCAAGATTGCCGGGAGAAATATCAATAACCTCAGATACGCAGATGACACCACCCTTATGGCAGAAAGTGAAGAGGGGCTAAAAAGCCTCTTGATGAAAGTGAAAGTGGAGAGTAAAAAGGTTGGCTTAAAGCTCAACATTCAGAAAACGAAGATCATGGCATCTGGTCCCATCACTGCATGGGAAATAGATGGGGAAACAGTGGAAACAGTGTCAGACTTTGTTTTTCTGGGCTCCAAGATCACTGCAGATGGTGACTGCAGCCATGAAATTAAAAGACGCTTACTCCTTGGAAGGAAAGTTATGACCAACCTAGATAGCATATTCAAAAGCAGAGACATTACTTTGCCAACAAAGGTTCGCCTAGTCAAGGCTATGGTCTTTCCTGTGGTCATGTATGGATGTGAGAGCTGGACTGTGAAGAAGGCTGAGCGCCGAAGAATTGATGCTTTTGAACTGTGGTGTTGGAGAAGACTCTTGAGAGTCCCTTGGACTGCAAGAAGATCCAACCAGTCCATTCTGAAGGAAATCAATCCTGGAATTTCTTTGGAAGGAATGATGCTAAAGCTGAAACTCCAGTATTTTGGCCACCTCATGCGAAGAGTTGACTCATTGGAGAAGACTCTGATGCTGGGAGGGATTGAGGGCAGGAGGAGAAGGGGACGACAGAGGATGAGATGGCTGGATGGCATCACTGACTCGATGGATGCGGGTCTGAGTGACCTCCGGAAGCTGGTGATGGACAGGGAGGCCTGGCGTGCTGCGGTTCATGGGGTCGCAAAGAGTCGGACACGACTGAGCGACTGATCTGATCTGATCTGAGTAGATAGTTTCCAGGAACAGTGGAGAAACGGGGTACAGGACTTACACTAGGAGGAGATGGGTGTGTATCCAGAACTACGGTGCAGATCACTCACATCAGGGCTGAACAAAATTCATTGTAAAAAACATTCAAGGAGTCTCCAATCCCAACTGGAGATTAAATTAAATTTGCTGAGCCAGACAATGCCTCAGGATTATCATCAAGCCAAAAGACCAGAAGAGGAGGAGGCTTCAGCTACAGTGCCCAGACTACTGCCCAGCCATAAATTGGGCAAGAAACCTCTCCTGGAGATCAGAGGAGGGAGGGGTCACTCCACCCAGTGACTCATCTCTTCCATGCTACAATCACCCAACCCCATACAGGACTTCAAAAAGGCAGATGTTGTCACAGCATACCTATGAAAAATGTTAGAGGATGATATTATCTGAAAATGTGTATGAGTGCTCAGTTGCTTCAGTTGTGTCCCACTCCTTGTGATTCCATGGACTGTAGCCCATCAGGCTCCTCTGTCCATGGAATTCTCCAGGCAATAATACTGGAGTGGGTTGCCATGCTCTCCTCCAGAGAATCTTCTCGACTCAGGACTGAACTTGAATTTCCTCTGTCTCCTGCATCATAGGCAGATTCTTTACCACTGAGCCACCAGGGAAACCCTTTACCTGAAGATACTATTTAAATTATTGGATTGGGCTAAGGCTTACACAGGATAGGAAATTTTGATTTTTCTTTTATGTTTAATGAATGAGAGGGACTTAGAAAAGGGAGAGCAGATTTTTATATCCCAAAGTTATATTTTTTCTATAATACTGTATTGCAGCTTCAGTTCAATTTTATAACCCACCTAATGAATGAATGATAAATTTTGCATCTCCAGGTGTCTTTGGGATATATATCCATACCCCATATACACATACAAATTTCTCAGAGAGGAAAAGACAGATGATGGATGGCTAGATAAATAGGCATAAAAGTAAGGACTGGTAAAAATTTTATAAGAATTAAATTGTTCTAGATGCCTCTCCTTAACTGGTTTTAAAGCCTAAGAAACTGACAGCTGTCTCTTCAATTCACCATAGAGGATTTATCTGTAACTGACATGTTCCATATGCCCAACCAACAAAGTTTAACTGCAACAAGTATAGCTTTGGTATTGGCAAATGGATGCCAGTCAGGACTTCAAATTTACCGACAATGGGTAGCACCATCCTGTCACACTAGAATCAGCACATTATAGCATTGTGAGAATCACACAGAAGCAGACATGTGTCACTGGTACATCATAGCTTAGACACCATTTTATACCATATACATGTACCAGTTTAAATATTAATCTAATCTATCAAATGAGCACTCTTCTATTCAGTCATTTTTCCTAGGAATATAAATGCAATCTAGAAATCCTAGTATCTGACCACAAACAAAATACTACTGCTTACTTTCACAAGTTGATTGAATCACCTGCTATAGATAAAGATGAACTAATTTCATATCCACAGGGTCACAGTGAAAGACCTCTACAACTGTCAGCTATTCCTCACAATCTCAAGTTTGTGATGTTGGCAGTCTAGTACAAACCTGAGTGAAGGTTCTTGGGTCTTTAATGTCTATGGTGGTGGTGGTTTAGTCACTAAATCATGTCCGACTCTTTGCGACCCCATGGACTACAGACCACCGGGCTCTTTTGTCTATGAGATTTTCTGGACAAGGATACAGGAATGAGTTACTATTTCCTTCTCCAAGGGATCTTCCCCACCCAGGGGTTGAACCTGGGTCTCCTGCATTGCAGGTGGATTCTTTACCAACTGAGCCAGCAGGGAATATAATAAAATGTATTACTTTTCATAGTTCCTGAACCATGAGGTCACAGTCTCTGTTAGCAGCCCACTGACCCATGTTTCCAAATCCATCTTACTTAATGGGCCTAAAATTGCAAGCTATTTACAGAAATGCATAATTCCTACATGTGGAACTTTTAACTTCAAGTACATGTTTAATCTGATCATTTCTGTAGATTCAGAGTTCAAGTATTAAAGGACTCAAAGGCATGTCTGAAGAAAACAACCCAAACCAGCTCTTAAGGCAGCCGTAGGTGGGATACAGGGATTAATATATAAGAAAACCCAATGCCTCTCCATTCATTCAGAGTGAGAATTTATCAGAAGTAACTTGGAAGACATCCCTAATATATACCAAATTGTTGGGTTACAGATGAAATTTTGTTTAAGTTTTTCTGATAATCCATGAGGAGAATTTTGAGGTCATTTGACATAAAAGTAGAAAACTATGTTATAATTTTATACATAGAAACAAATCTTTTACTCTTATCATTTCTCTATAATACACACTTACTGGACAGTAGATGGTTCAGAAATGCAGCTCTCAGACATTAATTTCAAATTTCCTCCATGTGTGACCCCAGAATGCTCAGAAGAAATGAAACAGAATACAAATTCTGTTGTGTTTCTCGCACCTCCCCCCGGCCATAAACAACCCATTTCAGGTGGACTTGCAAATGAAAGGTGAAAAATGTCACCTACATAAAAAAAGAACAGCTCTGAGGAAGAACTAGTAATTTGTGAGTCCATGTTTTATCCCTGGAAAGAAATTATAGTGGATGCCTGAGTAAATATTTCATGAGAAGCTTAAGCTCTGAGTAAAAGTAGCTTTCCTTCCTGGCTTTACCTGCAATCACCCACTGGTATCTCATTCACAGAATAAAATATAACTCTCTTAAGGGCAAACTTCAAATTTCTTTGATCACTGATGGATCTTATACTGCCAGTTTGACACCAGTGAAAAGTACCTTTTCCTAAAATTCACTTTGCAACTGTACAACTTTACAATCAAATATTTTATTTATTTTTTTTGCAAGTTTAAATTACTTTTATTTTTTTCTCTTTATTTTATTTTTACTTTACAATATTGTATTGGTTTTGCCATACATCAACATGCATCCACCATGGGTGTACATGTGTTTCCCATCCTGAACCCCCCTCCCACCTCTCTCCCCATACCATCCCTCTAGGTCATCCCAGTGCACCAGCCCCAAGCTTCCTGTATCCTGCATTGAACCTGGACTGGCGATTCGTTTCTTATATGATATTATACATGTTTCAATGCTATTCTCCCAAATCATCCCCCACCTCCCTCTCCCACAGAGTCCAAAAGACTGTTCTATACATCTGTGTCTCTTTTGCTGTCTCACATACAGGGTTGTCATTACCATCTTTCTAAATTCCATATATATGCGTTAGTATACCGTATTGGTGTTTTAAATAAAAATATGTACTGACTGTTTCTGCTATATTAAGAGCTTATGTGCATGATCTCATTTAATTCTCATAATAGCAGATAGGTACTATGATTATCTGTGTGCACAGTTAAGGAAACCAAAGTTTAGAAATGTTAAGTGCTTATCTCCCCACTATAGCTCCCCACTATAGCAGGACTAGGGTAGGGTGTGTGTGACCCCATTCAACCACTGCTCTAAAGATTTTTCACAAAGAAACAATTGGTAAACTACACTATAATAATCATTTAAAAAATTTATTTACCAAAGAAAGAGAGAGAGAGCAGCAGCAAGGAAAAAGAAATAAAAAAATTTACTGGAAAATTAAAAAAAAAAAAACTCTTAAACCAGTGTTTTTCATGATTTGGTTACAGTATGGTTGGTGGCCTCCCAACACCCTGATTAGCAAGAGTTGAGTCATTTTAAATCTGAGCTGTCTCTTCTTATCCTTTCTTTCTTGTGAACTTATAATAATAGCACATCATGCACATATTAGACACTTACACACAACAACTGAAAACCACACAAAACAAAGCAAGAAACAAGAAAGTATTGTAAATCAAAAACTAATTTTTGTTGCAGTCAGTAAAATATTCAACTGTGATCAGAACTGACACTTTAATTTTTATTTCAAATATCCATTTGTGGGCTCTAATACGTTAACACATTTAACCTGCCCATTTACTACCCCAGAATCTTCTAGTAATAAGGAAATGCCTGGCATATACAAGTCATTTCATAACTTTGGGTTAAGCAAATAGCATTTGAAATGGATTAATTATATATGTGTATTAATAGACCACTAAAGAGTTGTTTTCCCTTAAATGTAAAAACAACCCTTTGTTGGTCTAGTAATATATTTTGATTAAAAGAGACATATACCTTTCCCTCCAGATGCAGTTCTTTGCATTGCATTAACCTGAAATGTCTTTAGGACTCACAGACATTTACAATGAAAACTATCCAGACTAAATACCTGTTCTAAGTTCTTTGCCTGGAAATGGTTTCATTATCAGTATATTGCTTCTTCAGTATTTAAATGCTGCACTATTTTAGCAAAGCATGACAGAATTAGCTGTGGATGTTGAATAGTTCAAACTTTTTCATGTGATAAGCGTCTGCTTTCAATGTTTCCTGAAAGGTTATTGTGCTTCTTGTTGCCTCATAAGAGATGAAACTATATATAAAGTCAAAAATGTGTCTGTCCTCTGAATTTCACAGCAAAATAAATCACACAGGATAAATCATTCTTGATAATGAAAATGATGTTCTCCAAGGAACTCTTACATAATACAGAGTAAGGATAGTAAACATTTTAATTTTTCATTTGGATCTGTTGCTTCAGGCCATTAACAAAGATCATTATGGCCCTACAGAAAAATCAAACTAATGTTGCATTGTCACCTTTCAAAAGAGCAGGAGCCATTTGTCATGTTCAGAAACAGAAAGGGATGATTCTTTAATCAAACAGGCATGAATAAATTCATAATCTATGATATGAGTTAGAAAGGGTGCTCTTTCAAGAGAAAAATAGCTCTGAGAGTCAATTGAATGGTTTTATTCTTTCCTAAAGATTTTTTATTTTTTTGCTTTTTCTTCCTTAGTGGATATTAGCAGCATTTATATAAACTTAAATCAGAAATACTTTGCAATAATGATAATAGCAAAAGAAAACAAAAATCTTTCCACTGAGACAAGGCTGTCCTAAATGTTTTACATACATAATTCATTCAAAATAAGTATACTTATAAAGAAATGCCAATCCAAATGTCATTTGGTTGATAAACTTTCGGGAAAAAAATTCTGCTAGTAATTCCTCTAATCTAAGGAAAACAGAAAGACTATGAGTCAAGAGAACATAACTCTCTACTTTAAATATGCATCATTATTTTTTCATTCATTTAACAAATGAGAGGCCCTGGGGATATAAAATTTAGAATCTGCCTTCAAAGAGCACACAAGCTAGTAGAAAGATTGGTATTCAAATGGGCTTTCCTTGTTTTCAGAAGCTGAGATATACTTAAACAAATTCAGAAAGTGTTGAAATCTTCATAACAAAAATAAGGATAATTATAGATTCTTATTATAAAGTTATAAAAATATTATGTAATAAGTCTTTACTTGAGTTCAGTTCAGTTCAGTCGCTCAGTCGTGTCTGACCCTTCGCGACCCCCTGAATCGCAGCACACCAGGCCTCCCTGTCCATCACCAACTCCCAGAGTTAACTCAGACTCACATCCATCCAGTCAGTGATGCCATCCAGCCATCTCATCCTCTGTCATCCCCTTCTCCTGCCCCCAATCCCTCCCAGCATCAGAGTCTTTTCCAATGAGTCAACTCTTTGCATGAGGTGGCCATCAGATCAGATCAGATCAGTCGCTCAGTCGTGTCCGACCCTTTGCGACCCCATGAACTGCAGCACGCCAGGCCTCCCTGTCCATCACCAGCTCCCAGAGGTCACTCAGACCCACACCCATCAAGTCAGTGATGCCATCCAGCCATCTCATCCTCTGTCATCCCCTTCTCCTCCTGCCCTCAATCCCTCCCAGCATCAGAGTCTTCTCCAATGAGTCAACTCTTCACATGAGGTGCCCAAAATACTGGAGTTTCAGCTTTAGCATCATTCCTTCCAAAGAAATTCCAGGATTGATCTCCTTCAGAATGGACTGGTTGGATCTTCTTGCAGTCCAAGGGACTCTTAAGAGTCTTCTCCAACACCACAGTTCAAAAGCATCCATTCTTCGGTGCTCAGCCTTCTTCACAGTCCAGCTCTCACATCCATACATGACCACAGGAAAGACCATAGCCTTGACTAGGTGAACCTTTGTTGGCAAAGTAATGTCTCTGCTTTTGAATATGCTATCTAGGCTGGCCATAACCTTCCTTCCAAGGAGTAAGCGTCTTTTAATTTCATGGCTGCAGTCACCATCTGCAGTGATCTTGGAGCCCAGAAAAACAAAGTCTGACACTGTTTCCACTGTTTCTCCATCTATTTCCCATGTAGTGATGGGACCAGATGCCATGATCTTCGTTTTCTGAATGTTGAGCTTTAAGCCAACCTTTTCACTCTCCACTTTCACTTTCATCAAGAGGCTTTTTAGCCCCTCTTCACTTTCTGCCATAAGAGTGGTGTCATCTGCATATCTGAGGTTATTGATATTTCTCCTGTCAATCTTGATTCCAATTTCTGTTTCTTCCAGTCCAGCATTTCTCATGATGTACTCTGCACATAAGTTAAATAAACATGGTGACAATATGCAGCCTTGACGTACTCCTTTTCCTATTTGGAACCAGTCTGTTGTTCCATGACCAGTTCTAACTGTTGCTTCCTGACCTGCATACAGATTTCTCAAGAGGCAGATCAGGTGGTCTGGTATTCCCATCTCTTTCAGAATTTTCCATAGTTTATTGTGATCTACACAGTCAAAGGCTTTGGCATAGTCAATAAAGCAGAAATAGATGTTTTTCTGGAACTCTCTTGCTTTTTCCATGATCCAGCGGATGTTGGCAATTTGATCTCTGGTTCCTCTGCCTTTTCTAAAACCAGCTTGAACATCAGGAAGTTCACGGTTCACATATTGCTGAAGCCTGGCTTGGAGAATTTTGAGCATTACTTTACTAGCGTGTGAGATGAGTGCAATTGTGCGGTAGTTTGAGCATTCTTTGGCATTGCCTTTCTTTGGGATTGGGATGAAAACTGACCTTTTCCAATCTTGTGGCCACTGCTGAGTTTTCCAAATTTGCTGGCATATTGAGTGCAGCACTTTCACAGCATCATCTTTCAGGATTTGGAATAGCTCCACTGGAATTCCATCACCTCCACTAGCTTTGTTCGTAGTGATGCTTTCTGAGGTGGCCAAAGGCAATACTTAATAAACAGCAGTTCAAAGTCAACAAGCAATGAAATATTATTCTTCTCAGAAGCTTAGAAAACTTGTAAGAATTTTAGTGTTGTGGATTTGAACAGAAGAATATCTAGAGACTAATATAAGTAAGAAACTGACAGACATAGAATCTAAAAAGTAATAATAAAAACATTTATTTCACTGTTTTTTCATTCTAAAGATTAAACATGTTCACAGATAGTGTTTTACTTGAGAAAAATCTCTCAGTCCTCTACTAATATTATAGTAGTAGAAAACTGTCTTAGATATATCTCACTTTTTCATTTTATTAGGTTTGAAGAACACGTGTTCACTTTGTGCAAAACAGTAATGTGTCCCAAATCAGGACAGTAAAAATTCCTGATGGATCTTCAAGCCTTACCTGTGAGGCTTCCACACCACTTGAAATCACTGCTCATCTTTTTCTAACATAGCATCTCCATCACCTGCTGAATTCTGAAAGGAGAGAAGCAAGTCTAAGTCCTCTGTTCCTTAAGAAACTTTGATGCTAGAATTACCCTTCCCAATTTCTCCAGTTACTCTGTATTTTGTGTTTGTTTCCTGAAGTCTTCAGAAAAATGGAGTTCTTTTTTTCTAAAATATCAGAGATAATATAGCATGCTTCTTCTCCTGGTTTATATATGTTTTCTAACATGTTCTTTCTTTCTAAACTTTGAAAATAGATTGCAGAAGCAAAAAGTCAAAACATAACATAGGATCAAGCTTCAGAGTTAAGAAAAAGTTAAACAATTTACAGGAATGTATGAAAAAATAGCAAACTCAAAACTAAAGGAAAAAATATAAACAGAAGTAAAAGCAGAAAGACAATGAGAAGTTGGTAATCATCACTCACCAAATGGCAGGGGAGCCAGAACATCATCAAGGATGATGTATGAACTTCAGATAATTGCATGGCTGAGTTTTAAATTTAAGACAATGAAATTTGAGGGACTGAATTTTGCAAGAGTTTGGGCATTTAAGCAAACAGATTATTTATGACTGTTAAAAAAACATTTTGGGCCATTTGTTACTAAGACAGGAAAACATGAATAATTTAATAACATATCCATAATTCAAGCAAGATTTGAGCAAAATATCTCTGCAACATATGGAGACACTTTAAATACCCCTTGGTCAAGAGTCATAGAATTAAAAGCATAATTTTTGATCAGTGAAGTGTAATAGAAACATATTTAAGAAAATGAGATTTTAAGTGATATACTGTTCACCACATCCAAGGCCTCTGTACATGCTGTGTTTTTAAAATATTTACCTTTGAGATGGAAGTGTGGGCAGAAAGCAAAAGAAAAGTTTTTTTCTCTCTCCCTTTTTTCTTTCCATTTAAGGAGCTTGTCTTTTAATGCAATGCATGATTATGTCAAACTTTACATTAGTTAATATCAGAAGTTATTCCTCCAACTTTAACTCTCCATAAATTAATGGTGTGCTTATTTAACTTATATGCAGAGTAAATCATGAGAAACACTGGACTGGAAGAAACACAAGCTGGAATCAAGATTGCCGGGAGAAATATCAATAACCTCAGATATGCAGATGACACCACTCTTATGGCAGAAAGTGAAGAGGAACTCAAAAGCCTCTTGATGAAACTGAAAGTGGAGAGTGTAAAAGTTGGCTTAAAGCTCAACATTCAGAAAACTAAGATCATGGCATCTGGTCCCATAACTTCCTGGGAAATAGATGGGGAAACAGTGGAAACAGTGTCAGACTTTATTTTGGGGGGCTCCAAAATCACTGCAGATGGTGACTGCAGCCATGAAATTAAAAGACGCTTACTCCTTGGAAGGAAAGTTACGACCAATCTAGATAGCATATTCAAAAGCAGAGACATTACTTTGCCAACAAAGGTTCATCTAGTCAAGGCTATGGTTTTTCCTGTGGTCACGTATGGATGTGAGATTTGGACTGTGAAGAAGGCTGAGCACCGAAGAATTGATGCTTTTGAACTGTGGTGTTGGAGAAGACTCTTGAGAGTCCCTTGGACTGCAAGGAGATCCAACCAGTCCATTCTGAAGGAGATCAGCCCTGGGATTTCTTTGGAAGGAATGATGCTAAAGCTGAAGCTCCAGTACTTTGGCCACCTCATGCGAAGAGTTGACTCATTGGAGAAGACTCTGATGCTGGGAGGGATTGGGGGCAGGAGGAGAACGGGAGGACAGAGGATGAGATGGCTGGATGGCATCACTGACTCGATGGATGTGAGTCTGAGTGACCTCCAGGAGTTGGTGATGGACAGGGAGGCCTGGCGTGCTTTGATTCATGGGGTCACAAAGAGTCGGACATGACTGAGCGACTGATCTGATCTGATCTGATCTGAGTGCTTAGTCAGGTCTAAACTCTGTGATCCCATGGACTGTAGCCCACCAGACTCCTCAGTCCATGAAATTTTCCAGGCAAGAATACTGGAGTGGGTTGCCATTTCCAACTCCAGACAATTTAATGGAGTCAGTAATAAATATTCCCACATCCAACTTTGTTAGAAACCCTTGGTTGTAAAGACAAGTTTTAAGGGCAATGAAATACTCCATATGATAGTACAACAGTGGATACAAGGCATTGTGCATTTGTTCAAGTTCATAGAATGTACAAAACCAAGAGCGAACCCTAATGTAAACTTTGGATTTGGGGAGATAATGATGTATCAATCCAGGTTTATCAATTATAACAGATGCACTACTGTGGTGGGGGATGTTGATAATGGTGTAGTCTCTGCAAGTATAAAGCAGAGGGTTCATGGGAAATTTCTCTACTGTCTGCTCAACTTTGCTGTCAAACTAAACCTGTTCTAAAAATTAAGATCTCTTTCTTAAAAAAAACCTAAATCCAATTGATTTACACCAATTGGGAGAGTTCTTATAAAGTGTGTATAGACACATTAAAGGTAAACAGTCTCCAAGACACCAAGAACAAGCGACTAGAGTGCTAGTGAGTTCCCCTCTTGTCTCTCTCCTCCATTGCTTTCCCTCACCTCCCTCCCCAACACCTGCACACACTCTCTCTTGGTTTTCTTTGATGAAGCCAATGGAGAAAACTGTTGCAGCACAGCCGTCCCACTACTAGGCATCAGGTGGGAATTCATTTCTCTATTCTTAGTTCAAGACTTCCAACACATGCCTCTGAAAATCCTAGCTGGTTTGAATATCCATTTTCATTGAAATTTATTATTTTCAGGATCCCAGGGCCATATGGGAACACAGAAATCCCACTCAAACAAACCTGGAGCAGGAGAAACAGTTCTTCCTAGGAAATGTGGGAATGAATTCCAAATATACCAGCAATCCTTTTGCATATGGCTCTATTTTCTATTCCATTGCAAAGGAAAATAGCAGAATCTCTATTACAAAGTGATCATTGTAGGTATACATTTGGCCCTGTTGTTTGTAGTGGTTCCATGACCTAGTCTTTTTGGTCACCTTCCTGTCTAGTGTTAAGAATGTAATTGGGCATGAAGCCATAGATAGGAGGAAAGCTCCAGCAGGGTTTCTGTGTAGATCATTAGTTTTTCAACTGCTGAAATATACTCTAAATGCTTGGTAAAAGGTGTTTAAGTGATGAATAATACTGAGAGTCAGCTTATAATTTGCACTGCTTTTCTTTAGGTCAAGAATCAAAGGGAGAAATTAGCATCATATGTTGTTTCTTTTTTTAACAAATTTTTCTTATTAAAGAGCAGAAGATTTGAGTGGTTTGAAATCTCCTTTACCAACTCAAAGGGAAGAAAATTCTTTTCCTTTCAATTTCTCAAATAGAGTGAATGATGCTACTATTTATGTCTAATGCAGAATTTCTCTAAATGTGATTGTGAGCCACCTGCAATAGAAGTACTGGTATTTCTTATTGAATCTATTGAATTGAACCTTTATAGGTTGGCCTCAGTAAACATGAACTTTTAAGAAATGTCTCAAGTGATTCTTGTTGTAGAAACATGAATGCGTTTGTGCTCAGTCGCTTCAGTTATGTCCGACCCTTTGCAACCCCACGGACTATAGCTTACCAGGCTCCTCTGTCCATGGGATTCTCCAGGGAAGAATACTGGAGTGTGTTGTCATGCCTTCCTCAAGGGATCTTCTCGACCCAGGGATGGAACCCGCGTCTCCTGTGTCTCCTCCACTGTAGGCAGACTCTTTCCGACTGAGCCACCAGGAAGTTTATTATTCAAAGTATTATACAAAATATCTTATTTAAGGATTAAAAAACATTGAAAGTGTGAATTTTCTGTATATTTCAAATCAACACCACTTTCATGTAACTGTCTGGTCAATTCCCATCAGTACTTTTCAGTGCCACTTTATTCAGGACACGACTCTTGAGTGACTACTATGGGTTGTGTAGTGTGCTGCTTCCTTTCTTCCAAATCAATTTTAGCCAACTGGGAATCCAAGATGATTTGATCATTCATTTGCTCATTTATGTGTTTATTCTGCCACTCAATAAATATAAAGCACTTATTTTATGTCATGTATTTGACAGGTACTGTGTATACAAATGAATTAAGCATAATCACTGCCTAGGTTCACAATACAGGAGCAAT
Organism: Tragelaphus eurycerus; assembly: GCA_935064755.1. Taxonomy (NCBI): domain Eukaryota; kingdom Metazoa; phylum Chordata; class Mammalia; order Artiodactyla; family Bovidae; genus Tragelaphus; species Tragelaphus eurycerus. Next base: position 12,217,992 of record CAKXYN010000004.1, read on the forward strand.
CACAGACACCGGAACTTTGCTGCAGAGGGATGCATGATCTAATTCACAAGATGCTATGAAGGCAAAAGGAACAAATAACAGAAAACCATTGCAATGTTTCTTTTTTTCGTCCTTGCCACACAGCTTGTAGGATATTACTTCCCCAATCAGGAATTGAACTTGGGCCCTTGGTAGTGAAAGCATGGAGTCTTAACCACTGGACCCTTAGAGAATTCCCACAACCAAGTGGGAATCAATGAAGGATTTCTTGAAAGCATATACCTACTTCAGATATCATAATGATTTTGATTGATTTTTCTAAAGTTATCTATTGAAATTATTGCTTTAATCAATCCATAAGATTTATCTGAACACCTGTCTGTACAGAGAAATATTCTAAAAGTCCTCATGGGAAAACACAAAATCAAGAGATTTGCTTTTAAATTCACTGAGGTTTTTAATGAGATAACACACCATTAAACAGAAAGGTACTTAAACATCCTATAATCTCTTATTCAGTGACTTAAGTCTAAAATATTCACAAGTAACTTCAAAGCCCTTTGCTAGAGCACAACTTTCTGGACAATCTTAATTCCCTTAATGCTTATTTCCTGAGTTTAAAATTATCTGTCTTTTCCCTCTGAGCTTCCCTTTGTATTGACATTAGAAGGGTAGTCCCTGAACACCCACTAATTTGAACCAACTCAATGCCAAATTTGTTTGCCTCAGAAATCTAAAGAACAAGTTAAAAGAAACCACATCATTGTGTATCTAAATTTGTGTCTTGTTTTATTTGCCTGTCCTAAGCTGGTCTCTTGAGATGATTCTTCTTTCTTCCAGGGATGTTCTTCACCTCAATCCTTATCTGACAAACTTAACTCATTCTTCAACTTTCAGTTTAGATGCCTCAGCCTTAATCTTTTTAATCCTCTTCTCCAAACCCAGCCAGATTCCCTGTTATACTATCTCTGGAGGCTGGACTTCCTCTTCAGACCACATGCAAAAAGTTGTATTGTGCATCAGTATACATGTTCATGAATCTCTATCCTTCTGTAAAATGTAATTTTGTGAGGGTCAGAGCAATACATTTTAGTCACTATTATGCATGCAGCACTTAAGCTCTTGGCTGGTTTACTGTAGGTATATAAAAATTGATTGAGCGTAGATGAATTACAAAAACAAATTTTAAAATTGTATTATGGACGACTCTCAGTATATGAATGAATCATTGAAAACTTTGTATATCGTATCTTAAGTAAAATTGCACCTATTATCTTCATCACTTTTTGGCAGTAAAGAAGGTGAATACATATTAACTTAAATTGTTATGCAGCTATTCATTGAGCTTGTGTGTTGTATTTGGGATTAAAATATAAAACACCTAAGGTTAAAGGATTTTGCCTTATGCATCCTCTGCACTGCTCAGAGTATTTAGGATGACACTGAGCACATTGTAGGTTCTTGATACTGCTTAGCAAATCAAATTGAGCTGAATTGAATTGCAATGAATCAAAGAGGAAACTTCATAACATTTTGCCTTCTGGGTTTGGCAGATAGAATATTGAAGTGCTAGTTAGAATTACTGTACTTAGCTCTCAACTAGCTAGTGATTTTGGAGCCATTTGAAAGCCTTCCAATTCTCCATATACAGAATGAGGATAATGCCTGTCATCTTCAGGAGGATGGTATGAAGACTATATACTATCTTTACATGAAAAAAACTTAAGAAATATGAAGCATTGTCATTCAGTACCTGAGCAGGTTAAGCACAGGGCTGCAAGTGGTATGTTTAAGGTCTGATTCATATAGGTAGAAATCTGTTAGGATAGAGAAAGATATTGAGAAAAAGTTGTAAGATCACATTTTTGTGATTTGATAACACACCTATTTAGCTTATAATTCTGAGATGCCTTTGTATCCCGACCTGTTTTTAGATATTGGAAGAGTATAAGACTTGCACTAATTATCATGTAAAACTTCTCCACTGCTGAAGAAAGTTTATTGTTGATATTATTTTTATTCAGTTCAATCACATAGACTCCAAATAACAAAGGCAGTGGGACAGTATTTCTAATGGTCCTCTGGCATGCTTTTGTCTACTGAGCAATCATTCTATTGGGGGAATTGTTCCTCTCCCACAGTATGAGACTATTGAACATATTCCCACATTGACCACAATCCCCATCTTAAGGTTGGGCATATAAGTGTATAAATGACCCAAGGAGGACCAATAAGAAACATGTCAGGAGAATCAATAAGAATATTACATGGAAGAAGGATTCCTTCAATTAAATATTGCAAGTCCCTTGAATATTATTAGCCTGGATTTACTAGAGGGTCTCTTTGCTGCTACATATAGAGAGGCTGCCTGAAAACAGAAAGAACTAAGAAGTAGAACGAGACAACAGCAGATTATTGATGAAAGGTTGAAAGAATGAAGACATGTATTCCTGTAATCACTATCCACCATTAGACTTCTCCATAGCTATATATAAACTGTTTGTATCTTAACCAAAACTTTGGTTGGTTGGGTCTTGTGATCTGCATTTCAATAACCCCCTACCTTCCCACCCCCATAAATGCCATTTGCTATAGAATAGAAATTTCCTGTCCCATCTTAATTTTCCTCACTTCATATCAATGAATATAATATCAATCTTTATAATTTGGAAGCATTGTGGGTATAATTATTTTGAAAACTCTGAAATAATAAGTGTCATGTGTAAGTGGGAAGCTTTGAGAACAGGATTTCATGTTAATTGTGTTTATCCTAATCTTGTATGCATGCATGCTCAGTTGTGTTTGACTCTTTGTGACCCTATGGGCCATAGCCTGCCAGGCTCCTGTGTCCATGGGATTCTCCAAGCAAGAATACTGGAGTGGGTGGCCATTTCCTCCTCCAAGGAATCTTCCTGAGCCAGGGATGGAACTGGCATCTACCGCATCCCTTGTATCAGCAGGAGGGTCCTTCACTACTGTGTCACCTGGGAAGCCCATCCTTATCTTACTCATAAAGAGAAAAAAAAAAAGTTTGATTATTTTATCATCAGAACATTTCTTTTGCATTGTAACTGACTAAACTGTCCTCAAATAAAGAAACTAAAGTCAAGATATATTAATGTTACAGAGAGAGAGTCTTGGAATAGAACTTCAGTCAGTGCTTAAATTTCCAAGCAAGTGGCCATCTGGTACACATGATCCCTCTAGTAACAAAAACGGAAACAGAAACATGAGTCCTGAGGAATTAATTCCATTTGAGGGCAGTTCTGTTTGACAGAAAGTTTTCTTTATAGTGATCTGAAATCTGGATGCTTTGATTTTGTTTTGGCTGATGGTGCTTATCCTTTCATTCTGCAATCCCAAATAAACCAAGGACCACTTCTCTTTTGCTCATCACTTCATATGATTACACAGTACGTATATAGACTATTTACTATATGTGCCAATGAATGTGCTAAGTCACTTCAGTAGTGTCTGACTCTTTGCGACCCTATGAACTGTAGCCTGTCTGTCAGGCTCCTCTGTCCATGGGGATTCTCCAGGCAAGAATACTGGAGGCGTTCGCCATCCTTCCTCCAGGGGATCTTCCTGACCCAGGGATTGAACCCGTGTCTCCTGTGGCTCCTGCATTACAGGCAGATTCTTTACCACTGAGTCACTGAGGAAGCCCTGTGCAATAAATGTTTCTGAATTTACGAGACAGCAAAAGAGACACTGATGTATAGAACAGACTTTTGGACTCTGGGATTGGGAGAGGGTGGGATGATTGGGGAGAATAGCATTGAAATATGTATAATATTATATCTGAAATGTATTAATTGTTCAACTAATCACTGTCATGTTACAATTTGTTCATATTAGATGTTTGTAATGTTTCTGATAATCAATAAAAGAGATTCTTGATTAAAAAAAACAAAAAAAATAAAATCATAAACTAACACATGAATAAATAAACTGATGGGTAGATAATCTCTGTAACCATGTAAAATATTTCCAACATTGAAAAAACAACTGTTGGAACTAAGCCTTCAGTTTTTCAAGCTGAACAGGTCCTTATTTCAAAATGTTACTTAAGCTCTTCACTATCTATTTGTTATTCCAAGGATTCATTCCAGTCTGTTAAAGCCTCTTTATAGAAGCATATTCTTCTATAATTCTATGATTTCATCCTAAAGTCCTACTAATTTTTGCTTTTGTATTTTTAGCTGTTTGTTTGCAAATCAGTTCATCATGCTGTCAACTCAAAATGAATATGGAATAAACTAACATCCTAAGATGTTTCAAATTTTGTACTTGTATGGGTTTTCACATTTTCTCATATCATGATTTCTACTGCTAGATTGGATCCATTTAACAAATCTTCCAAAGCGATTTTTAATATCAACTGTGTTGTCCAATAAAATTCTCCTTTAGTTCAGTGAATTTGGTAAACTTTTAACTACTGTGATGTTCATATAACAATATATTGAATAGAAGAAGCACTTTCTAAGTATTTTTGAATAAATGAAATCAGTGAATCTAAGGAAATCAGTGAGGCATTCATTGCAGTTCTAACTTAAGGATGAGCAAGAAATTGAGCTTTTGGGAATCATAGATTTGGTTCTAATCATTAATGAAAACTTTCTGTACATTCTGCATATCATTTTCTGCATTCAGCATTGAAACATGCTAATAAGAATATAGATATTCTAGGTAAGATGTATCAGAAGACTTGGACTTCTCATATTTGAGCTTTGTCACATTTAGTGGGCCTTTGTTTTACCTGATGTGTTGCCAATTTAGTGTTTGCCTGAATGCAATAAATTTTCTTTGACGTGTACTTAATATGAGCTTTTAGACATACACTGGATCTGGAAGAAAAAAATAGGAAGAATTGCTGTTGCTTTGGTCTTCCATTTAATGGACAGAATTTAGGAAAAGGAGCAAGAAACATACAAGAGAAGCATATTCATAATGGAAAGAAGTAGGTTTTGAAAATATCCAAGGGAAGTCCATGCCCCTGAACGACTAATTAGTGTCTTCATTAGTGCTTCACAACAAGAAATATGAGCATGGAGGGAGGGAACTCCTAGACTTCTCCAGAGAGACTATAAAACAAAGTACTCCTTGATCTGATCTCATCTGTTCTTCTCTTTTGTCTTTACAGACAAAGAGGAGACATAAATAAGCTCCCACCTTCTGCTAAGGGCTGTACTGCTTGCCAATTATTTAAATGATGAAGGAGGAAAGATGGCTATTGGGAAGTGCACTTAAAAGGAGAGAAAGAGGCCAAAATACCTATATCATGATAATAGATTCATTCTCCCTTTACTCCATATTTGTGCACAATTCAGATGGAAACTAAAAGGCCCTGAGCTGTAAATTCCAGTCCCTTGCCTTTGCATAGGCTTTTCTAGGTAAGCATTTAGCAATACAGCTACCTCAAAACAGCACTGAATTAAGTCAGTGCTTAATTCCCTTAAAAGGGAGGGAAATTCTGGCAAGCTTCTCTGAAACAGTGGTTGTTCCCTCAGAATCAACAATGTCTTGAAAGAATAAGGTAATATTTTATAAAAAATCATATTGCTAGACTGCTAAAAGATAACAAAATTTAATTCTAATCCCAAAACATCTCACTAATAATAGTAATAGCTGAAAGTGTAATATCTGCAATATGCCAGGCAATTTTCTGAGTGGTGCTTCATGTGTATTAATTCATACACACAGGAAGAAACTGAGAATAAACTATTTGCCCAAGCTGACTTAGCTGATAAGTGTTGGAGCTGGGATTGGAATCCCTGCCCAGATTCTTAACCATCAACTAAACTGTCTCTACAGTGATCAACTTGTTTTAGATATATGCCAAACACAGACCACAATCTAAACCACAAATATGAAATTGAATTACAAAGCAAAATTACTACGTAAAGCTTCGTTTTACTCATCCATCACGAAGACTCTCTGACAAATACATATTGCCAATGGCATCAAGCATATCAAGATTTAAATATTTAATCAAGCCTTTTCATATCTATTGATTTACATATTGCTGCTAAGTTACTTCAGTCATGTCCGACTCTGCGTGACCCCATAGACATCAGCCCACCAGCCTCTCCTGCCCCTGGGATTCTCCAGGCAAGAATACTGGAGTGAATTGCCATTTTCTTCTCTAATGCATGAAAGTGAAAAAGTGAAAGTGAAGTCACTCAGTCATGTCCGACTCTTAGCGACCCCATGGACTGCAGCCCACCAGGCTCCTCCATCCATGGGATTTTCCAGGCAAGAGTACTGGAGTGGGGTGCCATTGCCTTCTCCAGATTTACATATTAAGAACACCTAATAAAATTTTTTCTTCCACTCTTTTATTCTCACTTTTTTAGCATGATAAGACGCACATAAAATAAAAATTTGCCATACTAGTCATCTTAAATATGCACTTGAGGGGCATTAAGTATATTCACACTGCTGTACAACCATCATGACCATCCATCTCCAGAACTTTTCATCACAAAACCAAAACTCTGTTCAACAACTCCCTATTTTCCCCCTCCTTCAGCCTCAGGCAATTACCATTCTATTTTCTCTGTGAATTTGACTATTCTAGGCACCTTGTATAAGTGGAATCATACAGTATTTGTCTTTATGTGATGGATTTATGTCATTTAACACAACATTCTCAAGATTCACCCACATTGTATCATATGTTAAAACTGTCTTCCTTTGTAAAGTCAGATATTATTCTATTGCATGTATATACCTCACTTTGCTCATTCATTCATCTGTTGATGAACACTTGGATTGCACCAACCTTTTAGGTATTGTCAAAAAAGCTTCTATGAGCATAGATGTACTTCCCCACTCTTTATGTACAAAAAGAATCTGCAAAAATCATCCTACATATTTTAGTTAACTAAAAATAACTATTTTAACTACAATTTTGAATTAGTAATAAAATTATAAAACTATGATACCTTCTGATTATCCAAAATAGTTTTCAACTTAAATACACATTTGTACCATTTGGAATAGTATAAGCTTAAAATTGTTCATTCCACAAGCACTAAGGAATGCTTGTTTTGTCCATTGGACTTACAGGGATTCAGTGATGATTAAGAGATGACTCCTACTCAAATGGGACCTGAAAGTTAATCTTTAGTTTAAATTTAAATAAATTTAAATCAGTAAGGTAACTATTATATTAATATGTATTATAAATATATACAATAAAATACTCATGAAATATTTAGCTTCATTCATTAAAGATAGGTTGTAATCTAGTAAATAATTAACATCTGAGAATGAATTATCTCTGTCAAATATAGTCAGAGTAAGATGGTACCTGCAGTCACAGGAATATAAAACTATGTTAGTACAAATGAAATTGACTGCTATATATTACCACTCCAAAATTCAATGGCAATCTAGCTGAATTCTAGCTGGGCAGTTCTGCCTCAGGCTTTAGCAACTGAGTGGCTCTGCTTCTCACAACAGATGCCGGGACTGCCTTGCAGCCATGGCATACTATATTCATAGCAATGCATATTTGCAAGAGAGCACCTGCACACACACACACACACACACACACACACACACACACACACAAATGTCTCTTAGGCCTAGGCTCAGAAATGATACCCTGTCACATCTACCTCATCCCACTGGCCAAAACAAGCTTTACAGCAATCTCAAAGTCAAGACAGATGAAAATAGACTTGACTCCAAACCAAAACTGCCAAGTTACATGGTAAAAATCAAGGATACAGGTGGAGGAAAACTGGCACCAGTGAGGCAAACTACCACAGCAGAAGAAAATAAATGTAAATTCTGACTAGAAGATTAACAGTTGGCTTGCAGAAGATAAGTTATTTTAGCAGGAAACCAGAATAATAAAGGTTATATGAAATAAAAATTGTTGTCAAGGTATTAGATGTGCCTTATTGCAGCCATGAAATTAAAAGATGCTTACTCCTTGGAAGGAAAGTTATGACCAATCTAGATAGCATATTCAAAAGCAGAGACATTACTTTGCCAACAAAGGTCCGTCTAGTCAAGGCTATGGTCTTTCCTGTGGTCATGTATGGATGTGAGAGTTGGACTGTGAAGAAGGCTAAGCACCGAAGAATTGATGCTTTTGAACTGTGGTGTTGGAGAAGACTCTTGAGAGTCCCTTGGATTGCAAGGAGATCTGACCAGTCCATTCTAAAGAAGATCGGTTCAGGGATTTCTTTGGAAGGAATGATGCTAAAGCTGAAACTCCAGTACTTTCGGCACCTCATGCGAAGAGTTGACTCATTGGAAAAGACTCTGATGCTGGGAAGGATTGGGGGCAGGAAGAGAAGGGGACGACAGAGGATAAGACGTCTGGAAGGCATCACCGACTCAATGGACGTGAGTCTGAGTGAACTCTGGGAGTTGGTGATGGACAGGGAGGCCTGGCATGCTGCAATTCATGGGGTCGCAAAAAGAGTCGGATACGACTGAGCGACTGAACTGAACTGAAAATAAATACTCATTGCAAACTGTGATTAGACATTGCTCAGTTTTCAGTGTAGCAGAATGTTGTCTGAGTTTGTGTATCTTAATTCCTTTAAAAATTGAAAATGACTGTTACTGGGAATGTGTGGAATAAATGAAGTATGCCTGACATGAGCCAATGTGGAAGAAAAGGCAACTAGGGAATGATCAGTTGTATAACAAACAATTTGTCAAAGGCAATAGTAAGGATAATGGGAGATACAGTATAGAGTTTTACTTTTTTTTTTTTTAATGATTTTGTTTTTACTCGGTGGGCTCTGTGGAAACTCATAGATTTTTTAACAAATATTTAAAACAACTAAAATAGTAAAGTGAAAGGAAACAAATCTGACTGGGTACACGAAATTGAGAAGAATGGAAGTATCTAGAAGGCAGGATTCTAGGCAGAAGGGTTCTAGATACAATGATTGAAGATATGGCCCTCGACTGGGTGTGAAGTATAGAAACGAAGGAAGGAGGTAAAATGAGAGCACATGGGATGCAATGGGATTGAGAAGTTGTAAAGAGGCAGAGAATTCAAAGATTTCAACTTTGAGTTTGGGTGACTGCTGCTGCTGCTGCTAAGTCGCTTCAGTCGTGTCCGACTCTGTGAGACCCCACAGACAGAAGCCCACCAGGCTCCCCTGTCCCTGGGATTCTCCAGGCAAGAATACTGGAGTGGGTTGCCATTTCCTTCTCCAACGTATGAAAGTAAAAAGCGAAAGTGAAGTCCCTCAGTCGTGTCCGACTCTTAGCGACCGCATGGACTGCAGCCCACCAGGCTCCTCCATCCATGGGATTTTCCAGGCAAGAGTACGGGAGTGGGGTGTTAGGAACTCTTCATTGTGACACATGGAATCTAGTTCTCAGACCAGTGATCAGACCTGGGCCCTGAGCATTAGGAGTGCAGCATCTCAGCCACTGGACCACCAGGGAAGCCGTTTAATATGCTTCTACTACACTGTCAGGGAACCCTCCATTGGAAAGTCATTTCCAAAGCAAAACGGGAAGAGAGTCAATGATGAGGATAGTATATTTTTGTTATGTTCTGTGTTGTGTTTAAAACCATCAGAGGGCTTTAAGAATAATGTATTGTTCCATGTATGTTTCTTGGCTTTAACTAGTACTTTGTACCAGCGGGAGCCATTCAGGTTTTTGTGATATCATTTTCTCAATAGGTTTGCTGTCATTTTTATCATTTATCATTTATAACAGACCCTAGGCCCTCTGAGCTAGGCTTATGCTTTGGGGTTTTCATTCTAGCATACCACATAGTATTTGCTAGTACAGGCTTCCCATAGTTCCTTCTGCTCTGGGCCACCAATACATTCTTTGAATTTTATCTTGAATTACTTTTAAACAGAGTCAACATTTTAATTTATAATTCAACGCATCTTTAAGAGAAAGAAGGCAAACAAGCAAATATAATGTGAAATAGGATTAGAAAAATCTTTCAATGTATGGATATTCTATCAGAATAAAATAAAGCAGTGCAAGTATAGGTAAGCCTGCATTGGCTGAAATCCTGCATTTCTGAAACACTTATATCGATCAGCTGCTAGTGTTAATAATGAGTTATGAAGAATTAGACAATACTATTAGAGAATATAACTTCTCATTCATTGTATAACATTTTTGGAGCATACATCCATATTAAGCTAGATTACAAATGACTTTTTGGATGGATGGGACTGGGAGAGTGGGAAGAATTACCTTGTGAATCCTTTTTTGATTAGCTTGGGAGACTCATCAAAATAATGGATTTTATAATTTTTTTAACTCATTCCCAAAACAATAGAATTCTCCCTCCCCCCCACCCCTGCCTTATACAAATTTTGACATTTACTTTTCAACTTGAGATTAATAGGTAAATTCCATCAACTTCTTTTTTGTGTGTTTACTCATTTATAATGAAATTGAAAATTCTACATGGACTTAGTGTGTTAACTATCAATCATCCTAATGGTCCTGATATGAGAAATCTCAGGCAGGAGTTAGGTACCTGCCAATAGGTTCCATTTCAGGTTCATTGCATCTTGGGTTTTATGCAAAGTCCACAGTTGTTATTTTTCTAAAATACCATGGTGATTCTGTTTCTGAGAGTTCAGTTCTACAATGGCATCTACATGTTTCCTCAAAAATATTGTATTAGAAGTAATTATCAAGAACAAATATTAAATATCCTAAATTTGAATTTCATATCTTATCATCTACAAAGCTTCTTTTTCAGCTTATCAACATTTCCTACAGTTTTTTTAGATGACTTTTCATTTAATTATATTTAAGAAGTTTAAGAAATTATCACCCCTCACTAAGAAACTGTCATTCAAATTTAATCATTCTTTAATACTATTAATAATCAATATTACTTGTTTTCTCTGTATAAGATACAGTGCATTGAACCAAATATTCTGCATGCATTGCTTCTAATTCTTATATGTGTGCTGTGAGTTAAATATGACTCTATTCCCTCCTTTGTTTCACATACTGCATAACTGAGGGTGAGTGAGGCTTAGGAACGTTATCACTTTACTAATTTTATTCAAGTACAGTTTCTGTGTAAGACCTTAAGGTTTCATTGAGTGCTTAGGATATAGTACTGCAAACAGACATGAAAGTGTGCCATCATTCAAAGATCTGGGTCTCTTTTGTTCCACTGTTCTGAAAGAGAGCCTAAGATGATTTAATTTTCAACTTTGTTACTTCCAAATGTCTAGACTGTCTACTTTGGAAACTATCAGCATTCTTTCATCTATAGGTAACAGAAACCCAGTTCAATCTAGTCTGAAGCAGAAAGAAAATAAAACAAATGTAATTGAGTAACTTTTGAAGGATACTGAAAATATTCATGTATAGGAAGAGCTTCAGAAACCTAAGGAATTGTGGGGCCAGGAGGCTATAGATAGGCAAGAAGTAAGGTTTAAACCAACACACAGAAATCAGTATTTAAGGGTCTTAGCTGAGAAACCATGGTACTTTCTGAACTCAGATATAACTCTGGGTCCACCAGTCTTTTTCCTTGCAAAATTAAATGCACTCAAAGAGAAATGATTACACATAATTTATGTATATAACATGGAAAATTACTGTATCTCAAAAAATTAATGAAATGATCACTCAGGCAGAATATCACGTCGCCTACAAAGGGGGAAAGTACATATTAACCTTAGACTTCTGTACAGCAGCACTGACAAGCTAAACTGTGCCAGTTACTATATCTACAAAAACCTTCAGAAGAAGAAAGTGTGGTAACATTTAACAAAAGATAAAAATTAAAATCTCGTTAAATGCAGTCATTCTATTATAAATCAACTTATCAGGACTAAGATGAAATACGTCATATAAATAACAGTGAATGAACTAAATTTTGTGATTAAAAGGAAGTTATTTTAGGCCCATATCTCAGTGAAAATCTCAACTTGATGTCATTTGTAAGAGAAATATTATGAAATGAACTCAGAGCCACCTCCAGTATTCTTGCCTGGAGAATCCCATCAACAGAGGTGCTTGGTGGATTGCAAGGGTTGGACACCACTTAGCGACTAAACTGCCACCCCCAAGAAACAACAAAAGTAAAGAATAGTGACCATTTTGATATAAGAGAAGTTTATTTCTCACATAAATTTAATGTACATAACTAAGAAAGATTAAAGTTGAAAAATGGATAATCCAAACTTAATATTATATACATGTGCACAGTGTTTATAATATCAAAATTTGTAGAAAAATTTATTAACTGATTAAAAAAATTCTAGATAAAGTAATTCTTGAGAGCCTATAAATTCTCATTCAAACAATTTTTACCTTACTTTTGCCTTAAGTTGATGACCAGGTGCATTGGATCAGCTTTACTCTTTGGGGATAATTCTCTCCAACATTTTCAAGAATATCCCTAATTGTGTCTGTAATCCATTCACATACATTTTGGGTTCGTGACCATATACTGAGCTGACTCAAGTGTAAAATAAGCTCAGTTTTTTCCCTCCTCATTCAGCTGCTTCATTATAACATTCTCTTATAACTAAGTACAAGTCCAAAGAAGGATACTTGTCAGGCAGCTTACTTATACCTTCTTGTCTTGCTCAGGCTCATTGCCAGATGTATTATTTCTATTTTATGAAGAACTACTACTGAGCAAACCCAGCACTGTGGTTTCCAAGTCAAATGGAATGCAGTTTATAATGGTAGCTGTAGGCATATGGTCATATTTTGTCTTATGGTCATGCATTCCATTTCTACTAAGACTCATTAACATGTCAAGAACAGTTTCTCAAAGGCTGTATGAATCCCTATTGGAGATGTTATGGTCTTGTTCCAGAATCCCATGGCCCTGCATTATGATATTCCCACTGGGGCTTGCCACAGCTCCATATGGTGTCTTTCCCACAACTTGACACTGCCAACATCATAGTGTCTGTTGGATAGTATGACTCAAACAATAATGCCTCTTGTACCACATCCTAAATTTGTTGCAGAATCCTTTCTTTCTGGGACTCACTCAAAGCTGCGGCCTTCCTTGTAACCACATATATGGGTGGGTTTATCTATGGATATGAATTGTGTTACTTCCATAAGCCAAAGAATGCTATACTTCCTTCATTGTGGTAAGACATTGATGACACAGAAGTTTGTCTTTTATTTTGACATAGCACCTGATAAGTGGACCTCTAAAAGCTTTACAAAAGTTACAGGTCTTAAGTATTTATATGATTTATCCCCCTTTGAAGTGTGTATATCTCACCAAAGTCTTTAGCATACTAGCCACCTCTTGCTCGCTTTATCAATAAGTATAACATCATTGATGAAATGATTCAGTGTGTCATTTTCTTAAATATTCAGATGGGTGAGATCTCTTCAGACTATAGTATAACACAGGACAGGAGACTTAAGAAGCCCTGATGCAAAACCTAAGAAATACTATGAATGAATTCCATCTTCTAATTTCAGTGAAAATGAATGCATTCACTAAATCAATAATCTTATTAATCTTCTCTATAATGATAATACAACTAGTATAGCAGCTATGATCAGGGCTGAGGTAGTCTGCAGTCATTTTCCAGGGTCCATTCTGTTTCTTTAGGGGTCAGATTGGTGAATTGAATGGACACAAGGGAGGAACAGGGCTTCCCAAGTGGTAAAGAATCTGCCTGCAGTGCAGGAGATATAAGGAGACACAAGCTCAATCCCTGGTTCAGGAAAATCCTATGGTGGAGGGCATGGCAACCCACTTCAGTATTCTTGCATAGAGAATCCCACAACAGAGGAGCATGGTGGGCTACAGTCCATAAGGTTGCAAAAAGTCAGACACAACTGAAACGCCTTAGCACACATGCACAGTAGGGACTGTTCCTCTTGTTTTTCAGTCCTTAATCACATCACTAGTCTGCTGTTTCTTCAGCCTGTGATATTGTGTTTGAATTGTTTATTTTGGGCAAAGTGGGAGATTCAGTTTCAAAGATTTTCTCTTGAACTTTCCTGCTATGATAGCTCTTACTCCATAGGCCAAGAACTTGTTATGGGTGTTACTTCAATTGCCAAATTTATTGACTCCAATTATACACAAGATCTGAGGAAATGATCACTGTTATGGGTCTGAAGACATAACGGACCACTGGGAGCTAGACTCTATCCAGAACGTCATTCATTATTACCTGACCCCATATGTTACCATTGTAAAAGAAGGGCTATTATAAACAGTGCTGCGATGAACATTCAAGCTAGATGTCCATCAGCAGATGAATGGATAAAGCTGTGGTACATATATACAATAGAGTATTATTCAACCATTAAAAAGAATACATTTGAATCAGTTCTAATGAGGTGGATGAAACTGGAGCCTATTATACAGAGTGAAGTAAGCCAGAAAGAAAAACACCAAAACAGTATACTAACACATATATATGGAATTTTGAAAGATGGTAATGATAACCCTGTATGCAAGACAGCAAAAGAGACACAGATGTATAAAACAGTCTTTTGGACTCTGTGGGAGAAGGTGGGGAGTGATTTAGGAGAATAGCATTGAAACATGTATAATATCATATAAGAAACAAATCACCAGTCCAGGTTCAATGCAGGATACAGGTAGCTTGGGGCTGGTACACTGGGATGACCCAGAGGGATGGTATGGGGAGGAAGATGGGAGGTGGGTTCAGGATTGGGAACATGTGTACACGCGTGGTGGATTCATGTTGATGTATGGCAAAACCAACACAATAATGTAAAGTAATTAGCCTCTAATTAAAATAAATAAATTTAAATTAAAAAAAAAGAAGGGCTATGATATTATGTATACCAACTCAGCCCATTTTAGAGTGTGTTATTGTGAGCTAGTCCCAGATATCTATCTAACAGCCTATTTTCTCTGACCACTCTGGGTACACTGTGATAGTGTGAACCCTCTGAAAAGTGGACACCAAAATGGGACTAGACATACAAGAGATTTGCTAGGAGAAATACCTGTGAAACAGAATGGGAAATGAATCAAGGAAACTGATAGATCCATGAGTCTGTCTTCCATGCCTGAGCCTTACAGAGGAGAGAAGGAAGGAAAAATATGGGGGAAGATGAGTCTTAGATTTCAGTACAGTTCTAAAGAAGTTCAGCAAGGCCTGTAGGGGTTTTCTGGCAAGAATGCTGGAGCCGGTTGCCATTTCTTCCTCCAGGGGATCTTCCTGTCCCAGAGTTTGGACCCCCATCTCTTGTGCTTCCTGCATTGGCAGACAAATTCTTTACCACTGCACCATCTGGGAAGCTCCCAAAGTCATTTTATTCGCCTTTATTTGTTGCAGGCCTGCATGCTGCGGTCTGGAGCAAAAGCTGTGTTGGTTTTGAGAATGTAGCAACTAGGGCTATCAGTTAACTAGGCTCCTGAAGTCAGAGATAAGACAGATGCATTTTCATATCTGGCACAGTGCTGGCATGTGTATACATTCACACAGATATGTACATTCTCCCATATAAACAAACACTGAATAATTACATTTCTGAAACTTTCTTTATTAAAATATAAATTACCCAGTCGTGTGTTATTATGATTTAATATTATAATGTACCATATTATAATGCAGCATTAGTAAAGTAGCTCCTAACAGGCACACAATTGTGTTTCTATGTTTAAGATATATGTTAATCATTCACCATGGCAATTCAAGACAAAAATCATCTGATTGATAGAAATGCTAAACATCAGTTCAGTTCAGTTCAGTTGCTCAGTCATGTCCGACTCTTTGCGACCCCATGAATCGCAGCATGCCAGGCTTCCCTGTCCATCACCAACTCCTGGAGTTCACTAAAATTTTTCTTTAGTTTTTTTCAGATTAAAAAATTTTAGGGAGGGAGGAGCTAAGATGGCGGAGGAATAGGACGGGGAGAACACTTTCTCCTTCACAAATTCATCAAAAGAACATTTAAACGCCTAGTAAATTCCACAAAACAACTTCTGAATGCCGGCAGAGGACATCAGACACCCAGAAAAGCAACTCATTGCCTTCTAAAGGAGGTAGGAAAAAATATAAAAGACAAAAAAGAGACAGAGAGGGACGGACCTCGGTCCGGGGAAGGGAGTCTTAAAAAGAGAGAAGTTTCCAAACACCAGGAAACATTCTCACTGCCGAGTCTGTGCCAAGCCTGGGATGCACGGAGGGCAACATAACAGGAAGGAAAAATAAATAAACAATTAAAACCCACAGATTACGAGCCCTACGATAACTTCCCCAGTGGAGAAGCAGCACAAACGCCTGCATCCGCCATTAGCAAGCAGGGGCTGGGCAGGGAGGCGCGTTGCAGGCTTCACGTTGCAGGCTGCATCGCTTAGAGTAGGACTGGCCTGAATATCCCGAGCGCTACCTGAGCGAAATAATTTGGGCTAGCAAACCAGACTGTGGGATATCTACCACACGGAAAGCCAGCCCTAACCTAAGACACCGCCAGGCCTGCGCACAGAACAAAGGACTGTACAGAGATAGCCAGCTGCAGACCATTCCCCTCCGGTGACAGGCAGCCAGAGCTGGAGGGAGGCAATCGCAGCCCCAGAGAGACATTATCCACAAAACTGTAAGCAGGCTTCTTTGCTAACTAAGACTTCTTGGGGCTCTAGTCGGCCAACGTCTGCCTGAGAAGGTGCGCCAGTTGTACGCCTAGAAAACCGAGTGGCGGGGAGGCAATAAGTCGCAGAAGCCACGCTTGCAAAACACCTCATTACCTGAGTGGCTGGAATCTGCGAAGGGCACAAAACGCAGGCCCAACGTAGCCTGGGCCTCTGAGGACTACCCAAGTGCCTGAACTTGAGCGGCTTAGACCTGGGAGGGGCAAGCAGCCCAGGGCCAGCTGCGGATGGTTCCCGCGGGGAAACAGAGAGCCTGAGCAGAGTGGGCAGGGCAGCTACATGCGCTGTGAGCAGGGGCAGGCCCAGTGTGGCTGAGGCACTGCGAGCACACGCCAGTGTTATTTATTTGCAGTGTCCCTCCCTCCCCACAGCGCGACTGAACAAGTGAGCCTTAAAAAAAAAAAAAAAGAGTGTCCACCACCGCCCCCATTGTATCAGGGCGGAAATCAGACACTGAAGAGACCAGCAAACAGAAGAAGCTATAACAGAGGGAACTGCGTGGAAGCGACAGGCAATAAACTAAAACCCCGTGGTTAGTACCAACTACATAGAAAGGGACCTATACATCTTGAGAAATCTAAGCCGGAACAAGGAACTAGCTGAAAATGAACTGAACCCACAATACCCACAACAATATCAGAGAAAGTCCTATATATATTTATACTATTTTTACCATCATTTTTTATTTCTTTTTTTTATTAAAAAAATTTTTTTATCCTCTAGTACTCCTTTAATTTTCACTTTTATAACCTACTATTTGTAAAAAATAAAAATAAATAAATAAATAAATAAATAAAAGAACCTTTTTTTAAAAAAAAAAACCTTCATATATATATTTTTTATAACTTTTGTGACCCTTTTTTTTTCTTTCTTTTTTTTTTCTTTTTTTCTTTATTTTTTTCTTTTCTTTAACACTGTATTCTTGAAACTCCAAACTCTGCTCTAGATTTTTAAGTTTAGCTTATTGGCAATTGTTATCAATTTTGTACCTATTTTTTTTTTAATAACTTGTGACTTTTTTTTTTCCTCCCTTTTCCTATCTCTTCATCTTTTCTTTGACATTGTATTCCTGAAATTCCAAACTCTAATCTAGATCTTTAATTTAGGCTTTCTGGTATTTGCAATCAATTTGTGCCTATATCTTCTTTATACTTTTTGTGACTTTGTTTGGTTTTGGTTTTGTTTTAATTTTCTTTCCTTTTTTTCTTTCTATCTTTCTTTTTCTTCTTCTTTTCTTTAACATTGTATTTTTGAAACTCCAAACTCGCCTCTAGATTTTTAACTTTTGCTTTTTGATATTGATTATCATTTTGTACCTATATTTTCTTTATAACTTTTGTAACTCTTTTTTTTTCTTTTTCTTTTTCTATCTTTCTTTTCCTTCTTCTTTTCTTTAACACTGTACTTTTGAAACTCCAAACTCTACTCTAGATTTTTAATTTTTGCTTTTAGGTATCTGTTACCAATTCTGTACCTTTAAGAACCTAATCTTTAGTACCCACTTTTTACTAGGGAGTGAGATTACTGGTTTGACTGTTCTCTCCACCTCCGGACTCTCCTTTTTCTCCACCAGTTTGCCTGTGTCTCCTCCCTAACCCCTCTCTACTCTATCCAACTCTGTGAATTTCTATGTGTTCCAAATAAAGGAAAGCACTTAGGGAACTGATTACTGACTGGATCTGTCTCTCTCCTTTTCATTCACTCCTTTTATCCTCCTGACCACCTTTGTCTCCTTTCTCCCTCTCTCTTCTCTGTATAACCCCATGAACATCTCTGAGCGATCCAGTATAGAAGGAGAAGTTTTGAGACTACTGTAAAAATAAGACCGATAACTGGAAGCAGGAGGCTTCAGTCCAAACCCTGACTCCAGGGAACATTAATTGACAGGAGCTAATCAAATGCCTCCATACCTACATTGAAACCAAGCATCACACAAGGGCCAACAAGTTCCATGGCAAGACGTACCAAGCAAATTCTCCAGCAACACAGGAACACAGCCCTGAGCTTCAATATACAGGCTACCCAAAGTCACCCCAAAATCATAGACATCTCATAACTCATTACTAGATACTCCGTTGCACTCCAGAGAGAAGAAATCCAGCTCCATCCACCAGAACACCAACAAAAGCCTCCCTAACCAAGAAACCTTGACATGCCACCTGTACAAACCCACACACAGTGAGGAAACGCCACAATAAAGAGAACTCCACAAACTGCCAGAATACAGTAAGGACACCCCAAACTCAGCAATTTAAACAAGATGAAGAGATAGAAGAATACCCAGCAGGTAAAGGAACAGGATAAATGCCCACCAAACCAAACAAAAGAGGAAGAAATAGCGAATCTACCTGATAAAGAATTCCGAATAATGATACTGAAATTAACCCAAAATCTGGAAATCAAAATGGAATCACAGATAAATAGCCTGGAGAAAAGCATTGAGAAGATGCAAGAAGGGTTTAACAAGGACAATGAAGAAATAAATGAGTCAATATATAAAGAATAATGCAATAAATGAGATCCAAAACACTCTGGAGGCAACAAATAGTAGAAAAACAGAGGCAGAAGATAGAATTAGTGAATTAGAAGATAGAAAGGTAGAAATAAATGAATCGGAGGAGAAAAAGGAAAAACGAATTAAAAGAAATGAGGGCAATCTCAGAGACCTCCAGGACAATATTAAACGTTACAACATTCAAATCATAGGAGTCCCAGAAGAAGAAGACAAAAAGAAAGACCATGAGAAAATACTAGAGGAGATAATAGTTGAAAACTTCCCAAAAATGGGGAAGGAAATAATCACTCAAGTCCAAGAAACCCAGAGAGTCCCAAACAGGATAAACCCAAGACGAAACACCCCAAGACACATATTAATCAAATTAGCAAAGTTCAAACACAAAGAACAAATATTAAAAGCAGCAAGGGAAAAACAACAAATAACACACAAGGGAATTTCCATAAGGATAACAGCTGATCTTTCAATAGAAACTCTCCAAGCCAGGAGGGAATGGCAAGACATACTTAAAGTGATGAAAGAAAATAACCTACAGCCCAGATTATTGTACCCAGCAAGGATCTCATTCAAATATGAAGGAGAAATCAAAAGCTTTACAGACAATCAAAAGCTGAGAGAATTCAGCACCACCAAACCAGCTCTCCAACAAATACTAAAGGACATTGTCTAGACAGGAAACACAAAAAGGGTATATAAATTCGAACCCCAAACAATAAAGTAAATGGCAACGGGATCATACTTATCAATAATTACCTTAAATGTAAATGGGTTGAATGCCCCAACCAAAAGACAGAGACTGGCCAAATGGATACAAAAACAAGACCCCTACATATGTTGTCTACAAAAAACCCACCTCAAAACAGGGGACACATACAGACTGAAAGTGAAGGGCTGGGAAAAGACTTTCCATGGAAATAGGGACCAAAAGAAAGCAGGAGTAGCAATACTCATATCAGATAAAATAGACTTTAAAACAAAGGCTGTGAAAAGAGATAAAGAAGATCACTAGATAATGATCAAAGGATCAATCCAAGAAGATGATATAACAATTATAAATATATATGCACCCAACATAGGAGCACCGCAATATGTAAGACAAATACTAACAAGTATGAAAGGAGAAATCAACAATAACACAATAATAGTGGGAGACTTTAATACCCCACTCACACCAATGGATAGATCAACTAAACAGAAAATTAACAAGGAAACACAAACTTTAAACGATACAATAGACCAATTAGACCTAATTGATATCCATAGGACATTTCATCCCCAAACAATGAATTTCACCTTTTTCTCAAGCACACACAGAACCTTCTCCAGGATAGATCACATCCTGGGCCATAAATTTAGCCTTGATAAGTTCAGAAAAATTGAAATCATTCCAAGCATCTTTTCTGACCACAATGCAGGAAGATTAGATCTCAATAACAGGAGAAAAACGATTAAAAATTTCAACATATGGAGGCTGAACAACACGCTGCTGAATAAACAACAAATCACAGAAGAAATCAAAAAAGAAATCAAAATCTGCATAG
This sequence comes from Tragelaphus eurycerus, assembly GCA_935064755.1. Classification (NCBI taxonomy): domain Eukaryota; kingdom Metazoa; phylum Chordata; class Mammalia; order Artiodactyla; family Bovidae; genus Tragelaphus; species Tragelaphus eurycerus. Next base: position 12,238,627 of record CAKXYN010000004.1, read on the forward strand.
AAAAGAATGAAAATGAAAACACAACAACCCAAAACCTGTGGGACACTGTAAAAGCAGTCCTAAGGGGAAGGTTCATAGCAATACAGGCATAACTCAAGAAACAAGAAAAAAGCCAAATAAATAACTTAACTCTACACCTAAAGCAACTATAAAAGGAAGAAATGAAGCACCCCAAGATTAGTAGAAGGAAAGAAATCTTAAAAATTAGGGCAGAAATAAATGCAAAAGAAACAAAAGAGACCATAGCAAAAATCAACAAAGCCAAAAGCTGGTTCTTTGAAAGGGTAAATAAAATTGACAAACCATTAGCCAGACTCATCAAGAAACAAAGGGAGAAAAATCAAATCAATAAAATTAGAAATGAAAATGGAGAGATCACAACAGACAACACAGAAATACAAAGGATCATAAGAGACTACTATCAGCAATTATATGGCAATACAATGGACAACGTGGAAGAAATGGACAAATTCTTAGAAAAGTACAACTTTCCAAAACTGTATCAGGAAGAAATAGAAAATCTTAACAGACCCATCACAAGCACGGAAATTGAAACTGTAATCAGAAATCTTCCAGCATACAAAAACCCAGGTCCAGATGGCTTCACAGCTGAATTCTACCAAAAATTTAGAGAAGAGCTAACACCTATCCTACTCAAACTGTTCCAGAAAATTGCAGAGGAAGGCAAACTTCTAAACTCATTCTATGAGGCCACCATCACCCTAATACCAAAACCGGACAAAGATACCACAAAAAAAGAAAACTACAGGACAATATCACTGATGAACATAGACGCAAAAATCCTTAACAAAATTCTAGCAATCAGAATCCAACAACACATTAAAAAGATCATACACCATGACCAAGTGGGCTTTATCACAGGAATGCAAGGATTCTTCAATATCCGCAAATCAATCAACGTAATACACCACATTAACCAATTTAAAAATAAAAACCATATGATTATCTCAATAGATGCAGAGAAAGCCTTTGACAAAGTTCAACATCCATTTATGATAAAAACTCTCCAGAAAGCAGGAATAGAAGGATCATACCTCAACATAATAAAAGCTATATATGACAAACCCACAGCAAACATTATCCTCAATGGTGAAAAATTGAAAGCATTTCCTCTGAAGTCAGGAACAAGACGAGGATGCCCACTTTCACCATTACTATTCAACATAGTTTTGGAAGTTTTGGCCACAGCAATCAGAGCAGAAAAAGAAATAAAAGGAATCCAAATTGGAAAAGAAGTAAAACTCTCACTGTTTGCAGATGAAATGATCCTCTACATAGAAAACTCTAAAGACTCCATCAGAAAATTACTAGAACTAATCAATGAATATAGTAAAGTTGCAGGATATAAAGTCAACACACAGAAATCCCTTGCATTCCTGTACACTAATAATGAGAAAATAGAGAAATTAAGGAAAAAATTCCATTCACCATTGCAATGAAAACAGTAAAATACATAGGAATATATCTATCTAAAGAAACTAAAGACCTATATATAGAAAACTATAAAACACTGGTGGAAGAAATCAAAGAGGACACTAATAGATGGAGAAATATACTATGTTCATGGATTGGTAGAATCAATATAGTAAAATGAGTATACTACCCAAAGCAATCTATAGATTCAATGCAATCCCCATCAAGCTACCAATGGTATTCTTCACAGAGCTAGAACAAATAATTTCTCAATTTGTATGGAAATACAGAAAACCTCGAATAGCCAAAGCTATCTTGAGAAAGAAGAATGGAACTGGAGGAATCAACCTGCCTGACTTCAGGCTCTACTACAAAGCTGCAGTCATCAAGACAGTATGATACTGGCACAAAGACAGAAATATAGATCAATGGAACAAAATAGAAAGCCCAGAGATAAACCCACGCACATATGGACACCTTATTTGGACAAAGGAGGCAATAATATACAATGGATTAAAGACAATATCTTTAACAAGTGCTGCTGGGAAAACTGATCAAAATATGTATAATATCATATCTGAAATGAGTCGCCAGTCCAGGTATGATGCCTGATAACGGATGCCTGGGGCTGGTGCACTGGGACGACCCAGAGGGATGGTGTGGGGAGGGAGGAGGGAGGAGGGTTCGGGATGGGGAACACATGTATGCTTGGGGTGGATCCGTCTTGGTGTATGGCAAAAGCAATACAATATTGTAAAGTTAAGCAAAATAGTGAACCGTGAACTTCCTGATGTTCAAGCTGGATTTAGAAAAGGGAGAGGAACGAGAGATCAAATTGCCAACATCCGCTGGATTATCGAAAAAGCAAGAGAGTTCCAGAAAAACATCTATTTCTGCTTTATTGACTATGCCAAAGCCTTTGACTGTGTAGATCACAATAAACTGTGGAAAATTCTGAGAGAGATGGGAATACCAGACCACCTGATCTGCCTCTTGAGAAATCTGTATGCAGGTCAGGAAGCAACAGTTAGAACTGGTCATGGACCAACAGACTGGTTCCAAATAGGAAAAGGAGTACGTCAAGGCTGTATATTGTCACCATGTTTATTTAACTTATATGCAGAGTACATCATGAGAAATGCTGGTCTGGAGGAAACACAAGCTGGAATCAAGATTGCCAGGAGAAATATCAATAACCTCAGATATGCAGATGACACCACCCTTATGGCAGAAAGTGAAGAGGAACTCAAAAGCCTCTAGATGAAAGTGAAAGTGGAGAGTGAAAAGGTTGGCTTAAAACTCAACATTCAGAAAACGAAGATCATGGCATCTGGTCCCATCACTACATGGGAAATAGATGGAGAAACAGTGGAAACAGTGTCAGACTTTATTTTTCTGGGCTCCAAAATCACTGCAGATGGTGACTGTAGCCATGAAATTAAAAGACGCTTACTCCTTGGAAGGAAGGTCATGACCAACCTAGATAGCATATTCAAAAGCAGAGACATCACTTTGCCAACAAAGGTTCGCCTAGTCAAGGCTATGGTCTTTCCTGTGGTCATGTATGGATGTGAGAGCTGGACTGTGAAGAAGGCTGAGCGCCGAAGAATGGATGCTTTTGAACTGTGGTGTTGGAGAAGACTCTTGAGAGTCCCTTGGACTGCAAGGAGATCCAACCGGTCCATTCTGAAGGAGATCAGACCTGGGATTTCTTTGGAGGGAATGATGCTCAAGCTGAAACTCCAGTATTTTGGCCACCTCATGCGAAGAGTTGACTCATTGGAGAAGACTCTGATGCTGGGAGGGATTGAGGGCAGGAGGAGAAGGGGACGACAGAGGATGAGATGGCTGGATGGCATCACTGACTCGATGAATGTGAGTCTGAGTGACCTCCGAGAGCTGGTGATGGATAGGGAGGCCTGGCGTGCTGCGGTTCATGGGGTCGCAAAAGGTCGGACACGACTGAGTGACTGATCTCATCTGATCTGAAGCAAAATAAAATTTAATTAAAAAAAAAAAGAATGAAACTAGAGCACTTTCTAACACCATACACAAAAATAAACTCAAAATGGATTAAAGATCTAAATGTAAGACCAGAAACCATAAAACTCCTAGAGGAAAACATAGGCAAAACACTCTCTGACATACATCACAGCAGAATCCTCTATGACCCACCTCCCAGAATATTGGAAATAAAATCAAAAATAAACAAATGGGACCTAATTAAACTTAAAAACTTCTGCACAACAAAGGAAACTATAAGCAAAGTGAAAAGACAGCCTTCAGAATGGGAGAAAATAATAGCAAATGAAGCAACAGACAAACAACTAATCTCAAAAATATACAAGCAACTCCTACAGCTCAATTCCAGAAAAATAAATGACCCAATCAAAAACTGGGCCAAAGAACTAAATAGACATTTCTCCAAAGAAGACATACAGATGGCTAACAAACACATAAAAAGATGCTCAACATCACTCATTATCAGAGAAATGCAAATCAAAACCACTATGAGGTACCATTTCACGCCAGTCAGAATGGCTGCGATCCAAATGTCCACAAGCAATAAATGCTGGAGAGGGTGTGGAGAAAAGGGAACCCTCTTGCACTGTTCGTGGGAATGCAAACTAGTACAGCCACTATGGAGAACAGTGTGGAGATTCCTCAAAAAACTGGGAATAGAACTACCTTATGATCCAGCAATCCCACTGCTGGGCATACACACTGTGAAAACCAGAATTGAAAGAGACACGTGTACCCCAATGTTCATAGCAGCACTGTTTACAATAGCCAGGACTTGGAAACAACCTAGATGTCCATCTGCAGATGACTGGATAAGAAAGCTGTGGTACATATACACAATGGAGTATTACTCAGCCATTAAAAAGAATGCATTTGAATAAGTTCTAATGAGGTGGATGGAATTGAAGCCTATTATACGGAGTGAAGTAAGCCAGAAAGAAAAACACAAGTACAGTATACTAATGCATATATATGGAATTTAGAAAGATGGTAACAATAACCCTGTTTATGAGACAGCAAAAGAGACACTGATGTATACAATAGTCTTTTGGACTCTGGGAGAGGGAGAGGGTGGGATGATTTGGGAGAATAGCATTGAAATATGTATAATATCATATTTGAAACGAGTCGCCAGTCCAGGTTTGATGCCTGATAACGGATGCCTGGGGCTGGTGCACTGGGAAGACCCAGAAGGATGGTGTGAGGAGGGAGGAGGGAGGAGGGTTCAGGATGGGGAACACATGTATACTTGTGGCAGATTCATTTTGATGTATGGCAAAAGCAATACAATATTGTAAAGTTAAGCAAAATAAAATTAAAAAATAAAAGAACTATAACAACAAAAAAAAAGAAAAGAAACTCAGGGCTTGAAATAAAGGGGAAGTTGTAAATTTTGGTACCATAAAATAAAATAAAATAAAATTAGTCTATAGCTGAAAAAAAAATTAGTAAAATGAGGATATATGGATTGTTTTTTAATGTGAGTGTGTGTATATATATATATGTTTATTTAGCATTATGTCTTGTAATGAAATACCAGAATTTCACAGTCAAGACTGAGTAAGGATATTTAGTTTTAGTTAATTAATTTAAAATTGTTTTAGTTTATAGTGGTGCAATTAGTTGTGAAAAAATAAGATATTAATAGAAAAAATATTTATCATTGCGGATGACATAATTGTACAACTCAAGTAAGTGAAATGGAATGTTATTATGACTAATAAGAACAGTAAGTAATGTAGCCACAGCCAATATTTAATATGAAAGTATTTATCTTTCTATACAACAACAAATCCAACGAGGAAATATAATGAAGGAAAATCTCTCATTTACAGTTGGCAAAAATATAAATAGTACTTGCAAATAAGCTTAACAAAATGTATGCAAGACCTACATGAAAACATGTTATAAAGCTACCTAAAGTTATAAAATAGAGTTTTAAAAAATAACATAGTCTATTATTAGATTGAGCAGTTAACTATAGATGTGTCACTTTTCTCAAAAAAATTATTAATTTAATAAGATATAGTCCAAATGTTGATTTAAAAAATAATCAGATTATCTTTTAAATTCTTATAGACAAAAAACCTTGCCTAAATAACAGAAAAATAAATCTGAAACTCGTGAATAAAACAGACAATCCTCAATAGACCTTATACCTTGTCCATGATCTGATTAGCATAACTCCCAGTGACAAGACTGACCCATGTTCCATTTTCACAGTTACAAGGTCAGCCAAACAGCATGAACACAAGATGTTGAGAGTGATGGATAAAGAGTTGTTTCCAAAGTATAGTGTGTGCTTTTTTTCCAGAAACCTTTCCGTTCAGGATACAGCACTTCTTTATTGAACTCTTACTCTATGCCAAGCTCAGTTTTTGATGCTGGGGATAAAACAATGAATGAGACAGACAATTACTGCCCTCATGCCTTATTTGTGCTAGTGGGGATCATACAGTACATTGTGTAAATGTAAGGTGAAGTAGTGCCCCAGCCAGTGACAGGGGTCCCCAACATGTGTTCAGGCAGGACTCTAGTGCTAATGCCTCTTGCATGGAAGTCTGTACCTGAAGGGATAGTTGAGCTTTCTAAGGTTCTAATTTGGCCTTCCCTGACTCATATTTCATACTGTTTATGGGGTTCTCAAGGCAAGAATATGCTACTGGAGATCAGTGGAGAAATAACTCCAGAAAGAATGAAGGGATGGAGCCAAAGCAAAAAGAATACCCAGCTGTGGATGTGTCTGGTGATAGAAGCAAAATCCGATGCTGTAAAGAGCAATATTGCATAGGAACCTGGAATGTCAGATCCATGAATCAAGGCTAATTGGAAGTCGTCAAACAAGAGATGGCCAGAGTGAATGTTGACATTCTAGGAATTAGCGAACTAAAATGGACTGGTTTGGGTGAATTTAACTCAGACGACCATTATATCTACTACTGCGGGCAGGAATCCCTCAGAAGAAATGGAGTGGCCATCAAGGTAAACAAAAGAGTCTGAAATGCAGTACTTGGATGCAATCTCAAAAATGACAGAATGATCTCTGTTCGTTTCCAAGGCAAACCATTCAATGTCACAGTAATCCAAGTCTATGCCCCAACCAGTAACGCTGAAGAGGCTGAAGTTGAACGGTTCTATGAAGACCTATAAGACCTTTGAGAACTAACACCCAAAAAAAGATGTCCTTCTCATTATAGGGGACTGGAATGCAAAAGTAGGAAGTCAAGAAACACCTGGAGTAACAGGCAAATTTGGCCTTGGAATATGGAATGAAGCAGGGCAAAGACTAATAGAGTTTTGCCAAGAAAATGCACTGGTCATAGCAAATACCTTCTTCCAACAACACAAGAGAAGACTCTATACATGGACATCACCTGATGGTCAACACCGAAATCAGATCGATTATATTCTTTGCAGCCAAAGATGGAGAAGCTCTATACAATCAGCAAAAACAAGACCAGGAGCTGACTGTGGCTCGGACCATGAACTCCTTATTACCAAATTCAGACTTAAATTGAAGAAAGTAGGGAAAACCTCTAGACCATTCAGGTATGACCTAAATCAAATCCCTTATGATTACAGTGGCAGTGAGAAATAGATTTAAGGGCCTAGATCTGATAGATAGAGGGCCTGATGAACTATCAGGCACAGGAGACAGGGATCAAAACCATCCTCATGGAAAAGAAATGCAAAAAAGCAAAATGGCTGTCTGGGAAGGCCTTGCAAATAGCTGTGAAAAGAAGAGAAGCAAAAAGCAAAGGAGAAAAGGAAAGATATAAACATCTGAATGCAGAGTTCCAAAGAATAGCAAGAAGAGATAAGAAAGCCTTCTTCAGCGATCAATGCAAAGAAATAGAGGAAAACAACAGAACGGGAAAGACTAAGGATCTCTTCAAGAAAATCAGAGATACCAAAGGAACATTTCATGCAAAGATGGGCTCGATAAAGGACAGAAATGGCATGGACCTAACAGAAGCAGAAGATATTAAGAAGAGGTGGCAAGAATAAACAGATCAGATCAGATCAGATCAGTCGCTCAGTCGTGTCTGACTCTTTGCGACCCCATGAACTGCAGCACGCCTGGCCTCCCTGTCCATCACCAACTCCCGGAGGTCACTCAGACTCATATTCATTGAGTCAGTGATGCCATCCAGCCATCTCATCCTCTGTCGTCCCCTTCTCCTCCTGCCCCAAATCCGTCCCACCATCAGAGTCTTCTCCAATGAGTCAACTCTTCGCATGAAGTGGCCAAAATACTGGAGTTTCAGCTTCAGCATCATTCCTTCCAAAGAAATCCCAGGGTTGATCTCCTTCAGAATGGACTGGTTGGATCTCCTTGCAGTAAAAGGGACGCTCAAGAGTCTTCTCCAACATCACAGGTCAAAAGCATCAATTCTTCGGCGCTCAGCCTTCTACACAGTCCAGTTCTCATATCCATACATGACCACAGGAAAGACCATAGCCTTGACTAGGCGAACCTTTGTTGGCAAAGTGATGTCTTGAATATGCTATCTAGGTTGGTCATAACTTTCCTTCCAAGGAGCAAGGGTCTTTTAATTTGATTGCTGCAGTCACCATCTGCAGTGATTTTGGAGCCCAGAAAAACAAAGTCTGACACTGTTTCCACTGTTTCTCCATCTATTTCCCATGTAGTGATGGGACCAGATGCCATGATCTTCATTTTCTGAATGTTGAGCTTTAAGCCAACCTTTTCACTCTCCACTTTCACTTTCATCAAGAGGCTTTTTAGTTCCTCTTCACTTTCTGCCATAAGACATCCTGGAATGTGAAGTCAAGTGGGCCTTAGAAAGCATCACTATGAACAAAGCTAGTGGAGGTGATGGAATTCCAGTGGAGCTATTCCAAATCCTGAAAGATGATGCTGTGAAAGTGCTGCACTCAATATGCCAGCAAATTTGGAAAACTCAGCAGTGGCCACAAGATTGTTAAAGGTCAGTTTTCATCCCAATCCCAAAGAAAGGCAATGCCAAAGAGTGCTCAAACTACTGCACAATTGCACTCATCTCACACACTAGTAAAGTAATGCTCAAAATTCCCCAAGCCAGGCTTCAGCAATATGTGAACCGTGAACTTCCTGATGTACAAGCTGGTTTTAGAAAAGGCAGAGGAACCAGAGATCAAATTGCCAACATCTGCTGGATCATGGAAAAAGCAAGAGAGTTCCAGAAAAACGTCTATTTCTGCTTTATTGACTATGCCAAAGCCTTTGACTGTGTAGATCACAATAAACTATGGAAAATTCTGAGAGAGATGGGAATCCCAGACCACCTGATCTGCCTCTTGAGAAATCTGTATGCAGGTCAGGAAGCAACAGTTAGAACTGGTCATGGAACAACAGACTGGTTCCAAATAGAAAAAGGAGTACGTCAAGGCTGTATATTGTCACCCTGTTTATTTAACTTATATGCAGAGTACATCATGAGAAACGCTGGACTGGAAGAAACACAAGCTGGAATCAAGATTGCCAGGACAAATATCAATAACCTCAGATATGCAGATGATACCACCCTTATGGCAGAAAGTGAAGAGGGGCTAAAAACCTCTTGTTGAAAGTGAAAGTGGAGAGTGAAAAAGTTGGCTTAAAACTCAACATTCAGAAAACGAAGATCATGGCATCTGGTCCCATCACTGCATGGGAAATAGATGGAGAAACAGTGGAAACAGTGTCAGACTTTCTTTTTCTGGGCTCCAAGATCACTGCAGATGGTGACTGCAGCCATGAAATTAAAAGACGCTTACTCCTTGGAAGGAAAGTTATGACCAATCTAGATAGCATATTCAAAAGCAGAGGCATCACTTTGCCAACAAAGGTTCGCCTAGTCAAGGCTATGCTCTTTCCTGTGGTCCTGTATGGATGTGAGAGCTGGACTATGAAAAAGGCTGAGCGCAGAAGAATTGATGCTTTTGAACTGTGATGTTGGAGAAGACTCTTGAGAGTCCCTTGGACTGAAAGGAGATCCAACCAGTCCATTCTGAAGGAGATCAGCCCTGGGATTTCTTTGGAAGGAATGATGCTAAAACTGAAACTCCAGTATTTTGGCCACCTCATGTGAAGAGTTGACTCATTGGAGAAGACTCTGATGCTGGGAGGGATTTGGGGCAGGAGGAGAAGGGGACGACAGAGGATGAGATGGCTGGATGGCATCACTGACTCGATGGATGTGAGTCTGAGTGACCTCCGGGGTTGGTGATGGACAGGGAGGCCTGGCGTGCTGTGATTCATGGGGTCGCAAAGAGTTGGACACGACTGAGCGACTGATCTGATCTGACTCATATTTAAGATCTACAACCGTGTATCTGTTCTGGGGACATAAAAGTTTCATCCTTTGTCCAACACTGTAGAATATGTCTGCCCCTGAGCTCTTTACCAATCTTTAGTCAAATCTGTTTAATTTACCCAGATGGAGCCTTTGTCTTGACCCCTACTTTAAACTAAACTTAACTACCAGCATTTTTCAATTAAATGATTTGTGCAGAAAGCTATTGTTATTAAATGTTAAAATAAATTTTAAAGTTAAAATACTTGAAATATTATAACTGCTTTCAAAATAACAAGCCATATTAATGGAACACCATAGAGGTCATAAATTATCCAAATACATTACGTGCTTGTGCTCAGTTGCTAAGTTGTGACCAACTGTGCATCCCCATGAACTGTAGCCCACCAGACTCCTCTGTCCATGGGATTTCCCAGGCAAGAAAACCAGAGGGGGTTGCCATTTCCTTCTCCAGGGGATCAAACCTATGTCACTTACATTAGCAGGTGGGTCCTTTACCACTGAGCCAACAGGGAAGGCCAATCATCCAGAGAAACGTGAAGATGAATATTTGATGTGAGTGGTATTGATTAAAGTGGAATTGATTTAGTTAGTGTTGTTGAAAACATTGAAATCGTCACAGGAAAACAATAAAATGTCGTTTCCCTTCCCACTCTTAATCATTATCCCACATAAATTTTCAATAAACTAGGTATCTGTTTATCATTATAGTAAGGACATGCAATGTGAGATCTACCCTCTTAAGTTTTAATTGCACGATACTCTACTGTTGACTATAGGAATGATATTATAGAGCAGATCTCTAGACCTTATTCATCTTACTTAACTGAAACTTTATGCCTATTGATTGATAGCACCCCAACTTTCCCCTCCCGTCAAACCCTGGCAGCCATCATTCTATTCTTTGATTTTATGAACCTGAATACTTCACAGAAGTGATATCATTCAGTACTTGTGACCAGTTTCTTTCACTTTGCATAAATTCCTCAAAGTCTATCCATTTTGTTGAGTATTGTAGAATTTCCTCTTTTTTAAGGCTGAATATTATTCCATTATATGTATATACCACATTTTCTTTATCCATATATCTGTAGATGGGCATTTTTGTTGTTTCCATATCTTAGTTATTGTGAATAGTGCTATGTTGAACAAGAGAGTGCTAATATTCCGTTATGATCCTAATTTCAATTCTTTTGGATGTATAATCTGAAGTGGGATTGCTAGGTGGTTCTAGTTTTAACTTTTTGAGGAACCCCTGTGTTATTTTCAATAGCAACTGCAGTATTTTGCATCTCTAATAACAGTGTACAATGGTCCCACTTTCTTCACATTCTTCCCAACACTTTATTGTTGTTGTAGCTGTTTTGATAATAACTATCCTGACAAAATCACTGCAAATGTTGATGGCAGCCATGAAATTAAAAGACTCTTGCTCCTTGGAAGAAAAGCTATGATCAACCTAGACAGCATATTAAAAAGCAGAGACATTACTTTGTCAACAAAGGTCCATCTGGTCAAAGCTACGGTTTTTCCAGTAGTCATGTGTGGATATGAGAGTTGGGCTATAAAGAAAGCTGAGCACTGAAGAATTGATGCTTTTGAACTGTGGTGTTGCAGAAGACTCTTGAGAGTCCCTTGGACTGCAAGGAGATCCAACCAGTCCATCCTAAAGGAAATCAATCCTGAATATTCACTGGAAGGACTGATGTTGGGGCTGAAACTCCAATACTTTGGCCACCTGATGCGAAAAACTGACTCATTTTGGAAAGACCCTGATGCTGGGAAAGATTGTAGGAGAAAGGAGAAGGGGACGACAGAGGATGAGATGATTGGATGGCATCATTGACTTGATGGACATGAGTTTGAGTAAGCTCTGGGAGTTGGTGATGGACAGGGAAGCCTGGTGTGCTGCATTCCATGTGGTTGCAAAGAGTTGGACACAACTGAGCAATTGAACTGAACTGAAATGAAGTGACCCTGACAAATATGAAGTGATATCTCATTGTGGTTTTGATTTGAATTTCCCTGATAATTAGTGAAGAAGAGTATCATAATATAAATAGGAGCCATTAATGTACAAGAAAGAAACACTGGGGAATTTAATTGCACTTATTTCTAAGCATTGAAAAATATCCAGAAGCAACAGTAGGGATAATTGTTGATCTGAACTGCATTGCAAAATTTCTTCATAGGAAAAAAAAATCCTTGAATAAAGTAAAAATATAAGCAAAACTTCATAACCAAAATATTTGCAATATATATAATAAAAAAGAAAATAAGACTTGGTGATTGCTACCCTTGCTTTCTGTTGTTACTCTCTGTTTTTAATTGTTACCCTTTGAAGAACTTAAGTGTATTTTACTATTATTTGTACCTAGATAGCATATTCAAAAGCAGAGACATTACTTTGCCAACAAAGGTTCATCTAGTCAAGGCTATGGTTTTTCCTGTGGTCATGTATGGATGTGAGAGTTGGACTGTGAAGAAAGCTCAGCACCAAAGAATTGATGCTTTTGAACTGTGGTGTTGGGGAAGACTCTTGAGAGTCCCTGGACTGTAAGGAGATCCAACCAGTCCATTCTGAAGGAGATGAGCCCTGGGATTTCTTTGGAAGGAATGATGCTAAAGCTGAAACTCCAGTACTTTGACCACCTCATGCAAAGAGTTGACTCATTGGAGAAGACTCTGATGCTGGGAGGGATTGGGGGCAAGAGGAGAAGGGGACGAGAGAGGATGAGATGGCTGGATGGCATCACTGACTTCATGGATGTGAGTCTGCGTGACCTCTGGGAGTTGGTGATGGACAGAGAAGCCTGGCGTGCTACAGTTCATGGGGTTGCAAAGAGTTGGACACGACTGAGCGACTGATCTGATCTGATCATTTAGAATAGTTTCACTAGCCTAAAAATCCTCTATGCCTCACCCATTCATTCCTTGCTTCCTCTGCTCTCCAAACCATGGCAACCATTGATCTTTTTCTTGTCTTTAGTTCTTCCACTTCCTAAATATCATATTGGGGAAGGCAATGGCACCCCACCCCAGTACTTTTGCCTGGAAAATCCCATGGACGGAGGATCCTGGTGGGCTCCAGTCCATAGGGTCGCTAAGAGTCGGACACGACTGAGGGACTTCACTTTCGCTTTTCACTTTCATACGTTGGAGAAGGAAATGGCAACCCACTCCAGTATTCTTGCCTGGAGAATCCCAGGGACAGGGGAGCCTGGTGGGCTTCTGTCTGTGGGGTCGCACAGAGTCGGACACGACTGAAGCGACTTAGCAGCAGCAGCAGCAGTCACCCAAACTCAAAGTTGAAATCTTTGAATTCTCTGCCTCTTTACAACTTCTCAATCCCATTGCATCCCATGTGCTCTCATTTTACCTCCTTCCTTCGTTTCTATACTTCACACCCAGTCGAGGGCCATATCTTCAATCATTGTATCTAGAACCCTTCTGCCTAGAATCCTGCCTTCTAGATACTTCCATTCTTCTCAATTTCGTGTACCCAGTCAGGTTTGTTTCCTTTCACTTTACTATTTTAGTTGTTTTAAATATTTGTTAAAAAATCTATGAGTTTCCACAGAGCCCACCGAGTAAAAACAAAATCATTAAAAAAAAAAAAAAGTAAAACTCTATACTGTATCTCCCATTATCCTTACTATTGCCTTTGACAAATTGTTTGTTATACAACTGATCATTCCCTAGTTGCCTTTTCTTCCACATTGGCTCATGTCAGGCATACTTCATTTATTCCACACATTCCCAGTAACAGTCATTTTCAATTTCAATCATGGACATTTCTAATCAGTTTCCAAGTAGTTAATGGTATTGCTGTGGATGTCTATTTTAATTTGTAAAACAGGGATTATGCTGTTTTCCCCTTACTATTCATAAAAAAAAAAAAAAAAAAAAAGCATACTCACTCTATTTTAGTTATCTTGTTTACACAGAAGGCATGTTGACATAATTCCTATCATGACATGTTTATGGTAAAAGACTGTGTATACTGTATATAATTGATTTAATTAGTAATTTCCTTTCCTACATCAACTCAGGCACTTGATTGATTTTTAAAAAATATTGATCATATCGTGATTCTCTTGTGCTTAAAACTTCCTCCAGTTGTTCACAAAGTTTCAAATTCTTAACCTGACTTACAAACTTTGCTATATACATTCTGCTTATTTTTCCAGTCATAGTGATTAACACTTTTTTATTCTCTCACTACCTAAATTCAAATTCTCTCACTTTCTAAATTCAAATTATATTGATCTTCATCTTCTTCTATTTTTGGTTTTGTTTTTTAATTTCTTGAGCTAGCCACAGACTCTCACCTCAGGATATATGTGCATTCTGTGAAGAATTCTCACTAAAATGAACCCTACTCTTGATTTTTGTTAAGTAACTATATTTTCATCTGTCTAGGCACCCCACCCCAGTACTTTTGCCTGGAAAATCCCATGGACGGAGGAGCCTGGTGTACAGGAATGCAAGGGATTTCTGTGTGTTGACTTTATATCCTGCAACTTTACTATATTCATTGATTAGTTCTAGTAATTTTCTGATGGAGTCTTTAGAGTTTTCTATGTAGAGGATCATTTCATCTGCAAACAGTGAGAGTTTTACTTCTTTTCCAATTTGGATTCCTTTTATTTCTTTTTCTGCTCTGATTGCTGTGGCCAAAACTTCCAAAACTATGTTGAATAGTAATGGTGAAAGTGGGCATCCTCGTCTTGTTCCTGACTTCAGAGGAAATGCTTTCAATTTTTCACCATTGAGGATAATGTTTGCTGTGGGTTTGTCATATATAGCTTTTATTATGTTGAGGTATGATCCTTCTATTCCTGCTTTCTGGAGAGTTTTTATCATAAATGGATGTTGAACTTTGTCAAAGGCTTTCTCTGCATCTATTGAGATAATCATATGGTTTTTATTTTTAAATTGGTTAATGTGGTGTATTACGTTGATTGATTTGCGGATATTGAAGAATCCTTGCATTCCTGTGATAAAGCCCACTTGGTCATGGTGTATGATCTTTTTAATGTGTTGTTGGATTCTGATTGCTAGAATTTTGTTAAGGATTTTTGCGTCTATGTTCATCAGTGATATTGTCCTGTAGTTTTCTTTTTTTGTGGTATCTTTGTCCGGTTTTGGTATTAGGGTGATGGTGGCCTCATAGAATGAGTTTAGAAGTTTGCCTTCCTCTGCAATTTTCTGGAACAGTTTGAGTAGGATAGGTGTTAGCTCTTCTCTAAATTTTTGGTAGAATTCAGCTGTGAAGCCATCTGGACCTGGGTTTTTGTATGCTGGAAGATTTCTGATTACAGTTTCAATTTCCGTGCTTGTGATGGGTCTGTTAAGATTTTCTATTTCTTCCTGATACAGTTTTGGAAAGTTGTACTTTTCTAAGAATTTGTCCATTTCTTCCACGTTGTCCATTGTATTGCCATATAATTGCTGATAGTAGTCTCTTATGATCCTTTGTATTTCTGTGTTGTCTGTTGTGATCTCTCCATTTTCATTTCTAATTTTATTGATTTGATTTTTCTCCCTTTGTTTCTTGATGAGTCTGGCTAATGGTTTGTCAATTTTATTTACCCTTTCAAAGAACCAGCTTTTGGCTTTGTTGATTTTTGCTATGGTCTCTTTTGTTTCTTTTGCATTTATTTCTGCCCTAATTTTTAAGATTTCTTTCCTTCTACTAATCTTGGGGTGCTTCATTTCTTCCTTTTATAGTTGCTTTAGGTGTAGAGTTAAGTTATTTATTTGGCTTTTTTCTTGTTTCTTGAGTTATGCCTGTATTGCTATGAACCTTCCCCTTAGGACTGCTTTTACAGTGTCCCACAGGTTTTGGGTTGTTGTGTTTTCATTTTCATTCTTTTCTATGCAGATTTTGATTTCTTTTTTGATTTCTTCTGTGATTTGTTGTTTATTCAGCAGCGTGTTGTTCAGCCTCCATATGTTGAAATTTTTAATCGTTTTTCTCCTGTTATTGAGATCTAATCTTCCTGCATTGTGGTCAGAAAAGATGCTTGGAATGATTTCAATTTTTCTGAACTTATCAAGGCTAAATTTATGGCCCAGGATGTGATCTATCCTGGAGAAGGTTCTGTGTGTGCTTGAGAAAAAGGTGAAATTCATTGTTTGGGGATGAAATGTCCTATGGATATCAATTAGGTCTAATTGGTCTATTGTATCGTTTAAAGTTTGTGTTTCCTTGTTAATTTTCTGTTTAGTTGATCTATCCATTGGTGTGAGTGGGGTATTAAAGTCTCCCACTATTATTGTGTTATTGTTGATTTCTCCTTTCATACTTGTTAGTATTTGTCTTACATATTGCGGTGCTCCTATGTTGGGTGCATATATATTTATAATTGTTATATCATCTTCTTGGATTGATCCTTTGATCATTATCTAGTGATCTTCTTTATCTCTTTTCACAGCCTTTGTTTTAAAGTCTATTTTATCTGATATGAGTATTGCTACTCCTGCTTTCTTTTGGTCCCTATTTCCATGGAAAGTCTTTTCCCAGCCCTTCACTTTCAGTCTGTATGTGTCCCCTGTTTTGAGGTGGGTTTTTTGTAGACAACATATGTAGGGGTCTTGTTTTTGTATCCATTTGGCCAGTCTCTGTCTTTTGGTTGGGGCATTCAACCCATTTACATTTAAGGTAATTATTGATAAGTATGATCCCGTTGCCATTTACTTTATTGTTTGGGGTTCGAATTTATATACCCTTTTTGTGTTTCCTGTCTAGACAATGTCCTTTAGTATTTGTTGGAGAGCTGGTTTGGTGGTGCTGAATTCTCTCAGCTTTTGATTGTCTGTAAAGCTTTTGATTTCTCCTTCATATTTGAATGAGATCCTTGCTGGGTACAATAATCTGGGCTGTAGGTTATTTTCTTTCATCACTTTAAGTATGTCTTGCCATTCCCTCCTGGCTTGGAGAGTTTCTATTGAAAGATCAGCTGTTATCCTTATGGAAATTCCCTTGTGTGTTATTTGTTGTTTTTCCCTTGCTGCTTTTAATATTTGTTCTTTGTGTTTGAACTTTGCTAATTTGATTAATATGTGTCTTGGGGTGTTTCGTCTTGGGTTTATCCTGTTTGGGACTCTCTGGGTTTCTTGGACTTGAGTGATTATTTCCTTCCCCATTTTTGGGAAGTTTTCAACTATTATCTCCTCTAGTATTTTCTCATGGTCTTTCTTTTTGTCTTCTTCTTCTGGGACTCCTATGATTTGAATGTTGTAACGTTTAATATTGTCCTGGAGGTCTCTGAGATTGCCCTCATTTCTTTTAATTCGTTTTTCCTTTTTCTCCTCCGATTCATTTATTTCTACCTTTCTATCTTCTAATTCACTAATTCTATCTTCTGCCTCTGTTTTTCTACTATTTGTTGCCTCCAGAGTGTTTTGGATCTCATTTATTGCATTATTCTTTATATATTGACTCATTTATTTCTTCATTGTCCTTGTTAAACCCTTCTTGCATCTTCTCAATGCTTTTCTCCAGGCTATTTATCTGTGATTCCATTTTGATTTCCAGATTTTGGGTTAATTTCAGTATCATTATTCGGAATTCTTTATCAGGTAGATTCGCTATTTCTTCCTCTTTTGTTTGGTTTGGTGGGCATTTATCCTGTTCCTTTACCTGCTGGGTATTCTTCTATCTCTTCATCTTGTTTAAATTGCTGAGTTTGGGGTGTCCTTACTGTATTCTGGCAGTTTGTGGAGTTCTCTTTATTGTGGCGTTTCCTCACTGTGTGTGGGTTTGTACAGGTGGCATGTCAAGGTTTCTTGGTTAGGGAGGCTTTTGTTGGTGTTCTGGTGGATGGAGCTGGATTTCTTCTCTCTGGAGTGCAACGGAGTATCTAGTAATGAGTTATGAGATGTCTATGATTTTGGGGTGACTTTGGGTAGCCTGTATATTGAAGCTCAGGGCTGTGTTCCTGTGTTGCTGGAGAATTTGCTTGGTACGTCTTGCCATGGAACTTGTTGGCCCTTGTGTGATGCTTGGTTTCAATGTAGGTATGGAGGCATTTGATTAGCTCCTGTCAATTAATGTTCCCTGGAGTCAGGGTTTGGACTGAAGCCTCCTGCTTCCAGTTATCGGTCTTATTTTTACAGTAGTCTCAAAACTTCTCCTTCTATACTGGATCGCTCAGAGATGTTCATGGGGTTATACAGAGAAGAGAGAGGGAGAAAGGAGACAAAGGTGGTCAGGAGGATAAAAGGAGTGAATGAAAAGGAGAGAGACAGATCCAGTCAGTAATCAGTTCCCTAAGTGCTTTCCTTTATTTGGAACACATAGAAATTCACAGAGTTGGATAGAGTAGAGAGGGGTTAGGGAGGAGACACAGGCAAACTGGTGGAGAAAAAGGAGAGTCCGGAGGTGGAGAGAACAGTCAAACCAGTAATCTCACTCCCTAGTAAAAAGTGGGTACTAAAGATTAGGTTCTTAAAGGTACAGAATTGGTAACAGATACCTAAAAGCAAAAATTAAAAATCTAGAGTAGAGTTTGGAGTTTCAAAAGTACAGTGTTAAAGAAAAGAAGAAGGAAAAGAAAGATAGAAAAAGAAAAAGAAAAAAAAAGAGTTACAAAAGTTATAAAGAAAATATAGGTACAAAATGATAATCAATATCAAAAAGCAAAAGTTAAAAATCTAGAGGCGAGTTTGGAGTTTCAAAAATACAATGTTAAAGAAAAGAAGAAGAAAAAGAAAGATAGAAAGAAAAAAAGGAAAGAAAATTAAAACAAAACCAAAACCAAACAAAGTCACAAAAAGTATAAAGAAGATATAGGCACAAATTGATTGCAAATACCAGAAAGCCTAAATTAAAGATCTAGATTAGAGTTTGGAATTTCAGGAATACAATGTCAAAGAAAAGATGAAGAGATAGGAAAAGGAGGAAAAAAAAAGTCACAAGTTATTAAAAAAAAAATAGGTACAAAATTGATAACAATTGCCAATAAGCTAAACTTAAAAATCTAGAGCAGAGTTTGGAGTTTCAAGAATACAGTGTTAAAGAAAAGAAAAAAATAAAGAAAAAAAGAAAAAAAAAAAGAAAGAAAAAAAAGGGTCACAAAAGTTATAAAAAATATATATATGAAGGTTTTTTTTTTTTAAAAAAAGGTTCTTTTATTTATTTATTTATTTATTTATTTTTATTTTTTACAAATAGTAGGTTATAAAAGTGAAAATTAAAGGAGTACTAGAGGATAAAAAAATTTTTTTAATAAAAAAAAGAAATAAAAAATGATGGTAAAAATAGTATAAATATATATAGGACTTTCTCTGATATTGTTGTGGGTATTGTGGGTTCAGTTCATTTTCAGCTAGTTCCTTGTTCCGGCTTAGATTTCTCAAGATGTATAGGTCCCTTTCTATGTAGTTGGTACTAACCACGGGGTTTTAGTTTATTGCCTGTCGCTTCCACGCAGTTCCCTCTGTTATAGCTTCTTCTGTTTGCTGGTCTCTTCAGTGTCTGATTTCCGCCCTGATACAATGGGGGCGGTGGTGGACACTTTTTTTTTTTTTTTTAAGGCTCACTTGTTCAGTCGCGCTGTGGGGAGGGAGGGACACTGCAAATAAATAACACTGGCGTGTGCTCGCAGTGCCTCAGCCACACTGGGCCTGCCCCTGCTCACAGCGCATGTAGCTGCCCTGCCCACTCTGCTCAGGCTCTCTGTTTCCCCGCGGGAACCATCCGCAGCTGGCCCTGGGCTGCTTGCCCCTCCCAGGTCTAAGCCGCTCAAGTTCAGGCACTTGGGTAGTCCTCAGAGGCCCAGGCTACGTTGGGCCTGCGTTTTGTGCCCTTCGCAGATTCCAGCCACTCAGGTAATGAGGTGTTTTGCAAGCGTGGCTTCTGCGACTTATTGCCTCCCCGCCACTCGGTTTTCTAGGCGTACAACTGGCGCACCTTCTCAGGCAGACGTTGGCCGACTAGAGCCCCAAGAAGTCTTAGTTAGCAAAGAAGCCTGCTTACAGTTTTGTGGATAATGTCTCTCTGGGGCTGCGATTGCCTCCCTCCAGCTCTGGCTGCCTGTCACCGGAGGGGAATGGTCTGCAGCTGGCTATCTCTGTACAGTCCTTTGTTCTGTGCGCAGGCCTGGCGGTGTCTTAGGTTAGGGCTGGCTTTCCGTGTGGTAGATATCCCACAGTCTGGTTTGCTAGCCCAAATTATTTCGCTCAGGTAGCGCTCGGGATATTCAGGCCAGTCCTACTCTAAGCGATGCAGCCTGCAACGTGAAGCCTGCAACGCGCCTCCCTGCCCAGCCCCTGCTTGCTAATGGCGGATGCAGGCGTTTGTGCTGCTTCTCCACTGGGGAAGTTATCGTAGGGCTCGTAATCTGTGGGTTTTAATTGTTTATTTATTTTTCCTTCCTGTTATGTTGCCCTCCGTGCATCCCAGGCTTGGCACAGACTCGGCAGTGAGAATGTTTCCTGGTGTTTGGAAACTTCTCTCTTTTTAAGACTCCCTTCCCCGGACCGAGGTCCGTCCCTCTCTGTCTCTTTTTTGTCTTTTATATTTTTTCCTACCTCCTTTAGAAGGCAATGAGTTGCTTTTCTGGGTGTCTGATGTCCTCTGCCGGCATTCAGAAGTTGTTTTGTGGAATTTACTAGGCGTTTAAATGTTCTTTTGATGAATTTGTGAAGGAGAAAGTGTTCTCCCCGTCCTATTCCTCCGCCATCTTAGCTCCTCCCTCCCTAAAATTTTTTAATCTGAAAAAAACTAAAGAAAAATTTTAGTGAACTCCAGGAGTTGGTGATGGACAGGGAAGCCTGGCATGCTGCGATTCATGGGGTCGCAAAGAGTCGGACATGACTGAGCAACTGAACTGAACTGAACTGATGTTTAGCATTTCTATCAATCAGATGATTTTTGTCTTGAATTGCCATGGTGAATGATTAACATATATCTTAAACATAGAAACACAATTGTGTGCCTGTTAGGAGCTACTTTACTAATGCTGCATTATAATATGGTACATTATAATATTAAATCATAATAACACACGACTGGGTAATTTATATTTTAATAAAGAAAGTTTCAGAAATGTAATTATTCAGTGTTTGTTTATATGGGAGAATGTACATATCTGTGTGAATGTATACACATGCCAGCACTGTGCCAGATATGAAAATGCATCTGTCTTATCTCTGACTTCAGGAGCCTAGTTAACTGATAGCCCTAGTTGCTACATTCTCAAAACCAACACAGCTTTTGCTCCAGACCGCAGCATGCAGGCCTGCAACAAATAAAGGCGAATAAAATGACTTTGGGAGCTTCCCAGATGGTGCAGTGGTAAAGAATTTGTCTGCCAATGCAGGAAGCACAAGAGATGGGGGTCCAAACTCTGGGACAGGAAGATCCCCTGGAGGAAGAAATGGCAACCGGCTCCAGCATTCTTGCCAGAAAACCCCTACAGGCCTTGCTGAACTTCTTTAGAACTGTACTGAAATCTAAGACTCATCTTCCCCCATATTTTTCCTTCCTTCTCTCCTCTGTAAGGCTCAGGCATGGAAGACAGACTCATGGATCTATCAGTTTCCTTGATTCATTTCCCATTCTGTTTCACAGGTATTTCTCCTAGCAAATCTCTTGTATGTCTAGTCCCATTTTGGTGTCCACTTTTCAGAGGGTTCACACTATCACAGTGTACCCAGAGTGGTCAGAGAAAATAGGCTGTTAGATAGATATCTGGGACTAGCTCACAATAACACACTCTAAAATGGGCTGAGTTGGTATACATAATATCATAGCCCTTCTTTTTTTTTAATTTAAATTTATTTATTTTAATTAGAGGCTAATTACTTTACATTATTGTGTTGGTTTTGCCATACATCAACATGAATCCACCACGCGTGTACACATGTTCCCAATCCTGAACCCACCTCCCATCTTCCTCCCCATACCATCCCTCTGGGTCATCCCAGTGTACCAGCCCCAAGCTACCTGTATCCTGCATTGAACCTGGACTGGTGATTTGTTTCTTATATGATATTATACATGTTTCAATGCTATTCTCCTAAATCACTCCCCACCTTCTCCCACAGAGTCCAAAAGACTGTTTTATACATCTGTGTCTCTTTTGCTGTCTTGCATACAGGGTTATCATTACCATCTTTCAAAATTCCATATATATGTGTTAGTATACTGTTTTGGTGTTTTTCTTTCTGGCTTACTTCACTCTGTATAATAGGCTCCAGTTTCATCCACCTCATTAGAACTGATTCAAATGTATTCTTTTTAATGGTTGAATAATACTCTATTGTATATATGTACCACAGCTTTATCCATTCATCTGCTGATGGACATCTAGCTTGAATGTTCATCGCAGCACTGTTTATAATAGCCCTTCTTTTACAATGGTAACATATGGGGTCAGGTAATAATGAATGACGTTCTGGATAGAGTCTAGCTCCCAGTGGTCCGTTATGTCTTCAGACCCATAACAGTGATCATTTCCTCAGATCTTGTGTATAATTGGAGTCAATAAATTTGGCAATTGAAGTAACACCCATAACAAGTTCTTGGCCTATGGAGTAAGAGCTATCATAGCAGGAAAGTTCAAGAGAAAATCTTTGAAACTGAATCTCCCACTTTGCCCAAAATAAACAATTCAAACACAATATCACAGGCTGAAGAAACAGCAGACTAGTGATGTGATTAAGGACTGAAAAACAAGAGGAACAGTCCCTACTGTGCATGTGTGCTAAGGCGTTTCAGTTGTGTCTGACTTTTTGCAACCTTATGGACTGTAGCCCACCATGCTCCTCTGTTGTGGGATTCTCTATGCAAGAATACTGAAGTGGGTTGCCATGCCCTCCACCATAGGATTTTCCTGAACCAGGGATTGAGCTTGTGTCTCCTTATATCTCCTGCACTGCAGGCAGATTCTTTACCACTTGGGAAGCCCTGTTCCTCCCTTGTGTCCATTCAATTCACCAATCTGACCCCTAAAGAAACAGAATGGACCCTGGAAAATGACTGCAGACTACCTCAGCCCTGATCATAGCTGCTATACTAGTTGTATTATCATTATAGAGAAGATTAATAAGATTATTGATTTAGTGAATGCATTCATTTTCACTGAAATTAGAAGATGGAATTCATTCATAGTATTTCTTAGGTTTTGCATCAGGGCTTCTTAAGTCTCCTGTCCTGTGTTATACTATAGTCTGAAGAGATCTCACCCATCTGAATATTTAAGAAAATGACACACTGAATCATTTCATCAATGATGTTATACTTATTGATAAAGCGAGCAAGAGGTGGCTAGTATGCTAAAGACTTTGGTGAGATATACACACTTCAAAGGGGGATAAATCATATAAATACTTAAGACCTGTAACTTTTGTAAAGCTTTTAGAGGTCCACTTATCAGGTGCTATGTCAAAATAAAAGACAAACTTCTGTGTCATCAATGTCTTACCACAATGAAGGAAGTATAGCATTCTTTGGCTTATGGAAGTAACACAATTCATATCCATAGATAAACCCACCCATATATGTGGTTACAAGGAAGGCCGCAGCTTTGAGTGAGTCCCAGAAAGAAAGGATTCTGCAACAAATTTAGGATGTGGTACAAGAGGCATTATTGTTTGAGTCATACTATCCAACAGACACTATGATGTTGGCAGTGTCAAGTTGTGGGAAAGACACCATATGGAGCTGTGGCAAGCCCCAGTGGGAATATCATAATGCAGGGCCATGGGATTCTGGAACAAGACCATAACATCTCCAATAGGGATTCATACAGCCTTTGAGAAACTGTTCTTGACATGTTAATGAGTCTTAGTAGAAATGGAATGCATGACCATAAGACAAAATATGACCATATGCCTACAGCTACCATTATAAACTGCATTCCATTTGACTTGGAAACCACAGTGCTGGGTTTGCTCAGTAGTAGTTCTTCATAAAATAGAAATAATACATCTGGCAATGAGCCTGAGCAAGACAAGAAGGTATAAGTAAGCTGCCTGACAAGTATCCTTCTTTGGACTTGTACTTAGTTATAAGAGAATGTTATAATGAAGCAGCTGAATGAGGAGGGAAAAAACTGAGCTTATTTTACACTTGAGTCAGCTCAGTATATGGTCACGAACCCAAAATGTATGTGAATGGATTACAGACACAATTAGGGATATTCTTGAAAATGTTGGAGAGAATTATCCCCAAAGAGTAAAGCTGATCCAATGCACCTGGTCATCAACTTAAGGCAAAAGTAAGGTAAAAATTGTTTGAATGAGAATTTATAGGCTCTCAAGAATTACTTTATCTAGAATTTTTTAATCAGTTAATAAATTTTTCTACAAATTTTGATATTATAAACACTGTGCACATGTATATAATATTAAGTTTGGATTATCCATTTTTCAACTTTAATCTTTCTTAGTTATGTACATTAAATTTATGTGAGAAATAAACTTCTCTTATATCAAAATGGTCACTATTCTTTACTTTTGTTGTTTCTTGGGGGTGGCAGTTTAGTCGCTAAGTGGTGTCCAACCCTTGCAATCCACCAAGCACCTCTGTTGATGGGATTCTCCAGGCAAGAATACTGGAGGTGGCTCTGAGTTCATTTCATAATATTTCTCTTACAAATGACATCAAGTTGAGATTTTCACTGAGATATGGGCCTAAAATAACTTCCTTTTAATCACAAAATTTAGTTCATTCACTGTTATTTATATGACGTATTTCATCTTAGTCCTGATAAGTTGATTTATAATAGAATGACTGCATTTAACGAGATTTTAATTTTTATCTTTTGTTAAATGTTACCACACTTTCTTCTTCTGAAGGTTTTTGTAGATATAGTAACTGGCACAGTTTAGCTTGTCAGTGCTGCTGTACAGAAGTCTAAGGTTAATATGTACTTTCCCCCTTTGTAGGCGACGTGATATTCTGCCTGAGTGATCATTTCATTAATTTTTTGAGATACAGTAATTTTCCATGTTATATACATAAATTATGTGTAATCATTTCTCTTTGAGTGCATTTAATTTTGCAAGGAAAAAGACTGGTGGACCCAGAGTTATATCTGAGTTCAGAAAGTACCATGGTTTCTCAGCTAAGACCCTTAAATACTGATTTCTGTGTGTTGGTTTAAACCTTACTTCTTGCCTATCTATAGCCTCCTGGCCCCACAATTCCTTAGGTTTCTGAAGCTCTTCCTATACATGAATATTTTCAGTATCCTTCAAAAGTTACTCAATTACATTTGTTTTATTTTCTTTCTGCTTCAGACTAGATTGAACTGGGTTTCTGTTACCTATAGATGAAAGAATGCTGATAGTTTCCAAAGTAGACAGTCTAGACATTTGGAAGTAACAAAGTTGAAAATTAAATCATCTTAGGCTCTCTTTCAGAACAGTGGAACAAAAGAGACCCAGATCTTTGAATGATGGCACACTTTCATGTCTGTTTGCAGTACTATATCCTAAGCACTCAATGAAACCTTAAGGTCTTACACAGAAACTGTACTTGAATAAAATTAGTAAAGTGATAACGTTCCTAAGCCTCACTCACCCTCAGTTATGCAGTATGTGAAACAAAGGAGGGAATAGAGTCATATTTAACTCACAGCACACATATAAGAATTAGAAGCAATGCATGCAGAATATTTGGTTCAATGCACTGTATCTTATACAGAGAAAACAAGTAATATTGATTATTAATAGTATTAAAGAATGATTAAATTTGAATGACAGTTTCTTAGTGAGGGGTGATAATTTCTTAAACTTCTTAAATATAATTAAATGAAAAGTCATCTAAAAAAACTGTAGGAAATGTTGATAAGCTGAAAAAGAAGCTTTGTAGATGATAAGATATGAAATTCAAATTTAGGATATTTAATATTTGTTCTTGATAATTACTTCTAATACAATATTTTTGAGGAAACATGTAGATGCCATTGTAGAACTGAACTCTCAGAAACAGAATCACCATGGTATTTTAGAAAAATAACAACTGTGGACTTTGCATAAAACCCAAGATGCAATGAACCTGAAATGGAACCTATTGGCAGGTACCTAACTCCTGCCTGAGATTTCTCATATCAGGACCATTAGGATGATTGATAGTTAACACACTAAGTCCATGTAGAATTTTCAATTTCATTATAAATGAGTAAACACACAAAAAAGAAGTTGATGGAATTTACCTATTAATCTCAAGTTGAAAAGTAAATGTCAAAATTTGTATAAGGCAGGGGTGGGGGGAGGGAGAATTCTATTGTTTTGGGAATGAGTTAAAAAAATTATAAAATCCATTATTTTGATGAGTCTCCCAAGCTAATCAAAAAAGGATTCACAAGGTAATTCTTCCCACTCTCCCAGTCCCATCCATCCAAAAAGTCATTTGTAATCTAGCTTAATATGGATGTATGCTCCAAAAATGTTATACAATGAATGAGAAGTTATATTCTCTAATAGTATTGTCTAATTCTTCATAACTCATTATTAACACTAGCAGCTGATCGATATAAGTGTTTCAGAAATGCAGGATTTCAGCCAATGCAGGCTTACCTATACTTGCACTGCTTTATTTTATTCTGATAGAATATCCATACATTGAAAGATTTTTCTAATCCTATTTCACATTATATTTGCTTGTTTGCCTTCTTTCTCTTAAAGATGCGTTGAATTATAAATTAAAATGTTGACTCTGTTTAAAAGTAATTCAAGATAAAATTCAAAGAATGTATTGGTGGCCCAGAGCAGAAGGAACTATGGGAAGCCTGTACTAGCAAATACTATGTGGTATGCTAGAATGAAAACCCCAAAGCATAAGCCTAGCTCAGAGGGCCTAGGGTCTGTTATAAATGATAAATGATAAAAATGACAGCAAACCTATTGAGAAAATGATATCACAAAAACCTGAATGGCTCCCGCTGGTACAAAGTACTAGTTAAAGCCAAGAAACATACATGGAACAATACATTATTCTTAAAGCCCTCTGATGGTTTTAAACACAACACAGAACATAACAAAAATATACTATCCTCATCATTGACTCTCTTCCCGTTTTGCTTTGGAAATGACTTTCCAATGGAGGGTTCCCTGACAGTGTAGTAGAAGCATATTAAACGGCTTCCCTGGTGGTCCAGTGGCTGAGATGCTGCACTCCTAATGCTCAGGGCCCAGGTCTGATCACTGGTCTGAGAACTAGATTCCATGTGTCACAATGAAGAGTTCCTAACACCCCACTCCCGTACTCTTGCCTGGAAAATCCCATGGATGGAGGAGCCTGGTGGGCTGCAGTCCATGCGGTCGCTAAGAGTCCGACACAACTGAACGACTTCACTTTCACTTTTTCGCTTTCATGCATTGGAGAAGGAAATGGCAACCCACTCCAGTTTTCTTGCCTGGAGAATCCCAGGGGCAGGAGAGCCTGGTGGGCTGACGTCTATGGGGTCACGCGGCGTCGGACACGACTGAAGTGACTTAGCAGCAGCAGCAGCAGCAGAAGCTGTAACTAAGAGTTCAGATGGCTCAATTAAAACCCGGAGCAGCAAAACAAATTATTTCTTTATAAAGAAGCTTGTTTAACCATGAATAGAAGACCAAACTACTCATTGTTAGTTTTAATTCTTGGTCTTTTTCTGAAAGAATGGGTCAATCAACAACTAAGATATATTATTATTAATTGCAATCATTAAAATGTATCTTTCACATTCACTGCCTAAATATATAAATTTAAAAGATGAAACACTTTTTATTGGAATAAACGTTTTTTTTGAAATTTCTCTTTTTAGGTTCAGTTCAGTTCAGTCTCTCAGTTGTGTCCAACTCTGCGACCCAATGAACCACAGCACGCCAGGTCTCCCTGTCCATCACCAACTCCCGGAGTTCACCTAAACGCATGTCCATGGAGTTGGTGATGCCATCCAACCATCTCATCCTCTGTCGTCCCATTCTACTACTGTCCTCAATCTTTTCCAGTATCAGGGTCTTTTCTAATGAGTCAGCTCTTCACATCAGGTGGCCAAAGTATTAGAGTTTCAGCTTCAATATCAGTCCTTCCAATGAACACCCAGGAATGATCTCCTTTAGGATGGACTGGTTGGATCTCCTTGCAGTCCAAGGGACTATCAAAGAGTCTTCTCCAACACCACAGTTCAAAAGCATCAATTCTTCGGTGCTCAGCTTTCTTTAGAGTCAAAATCTCACATCCATATGTGACCACTGGAAAAACCATAGCCTTGACTAGATGGATTTTGTTGGCAAAGTGATGTCTCTGCTTTTTAATATGCTGTCTAGGTTGGTCATAACTTTCCTTCCAAGGATTAAGCATCTTTTAATTTCATGGCTTCAGTCATCAACTGCAGTGATTTTGGAACCCAGAAAAATAAAGCCAGCCACTGTCTCCACTGTTTCCCCAAATCTGTTGTTCTATGTCCAGTTCTAATTTTGCTTCCTGACCTGGATACAGGTTTCTCAATAGGTAGGTTAGGTGGTCTGTTATTCCCATTTCTTTCAGAATTTTCCACAGTTTATTGTGATCCACACAGTCAAAGGTTTTGGCATAGTCAATAACACAGAAATATATGTTTTTCTAGAACTCTCTTGCTTTTTTGATGATCCAGCGGATGTTGGCAATTTGATCTCTGGTTCCTCTGCCTTTTCTAAAAGCAACTTGAACATCTGAAAGTTTACAGTTCATTTATTGCTGAAGCCTGGCTTGGAGAAATTTGAGTATTACTTTACTAGTGTGTGAAATGAGTGCAATTGTGCAGTAGTTTGAGCATTCTTCGGCATTGCCTTTCTTTGGGATTGGAATGAAAACTGACCTTTTGTAGTCCTGTTTATATATTAACTTTTACCAACAAATGATTATCCATCAGTTGGTGGACCTTGTATTCTCAAAATATTTCTAATTCAAATTTCTTGTTATTATTTTATTCAGAAAATTTTAAAATATATAATGGCTCATGGACATAATTCTTGAAATAATGATAAATCATATTGTTAATAAAGAAGCAATGCAGTATAAACAATATATAATGAAAAACTACAGTAAATGCACATTTCATAAGAATGAATAATTCGTTTACAAAGTAATCCAGACCCCCATCTTGTTTGCCGTTATCTAGTGCGTGTATGTCTATATATGTGCGTTGCGTGGTAAGGCACTTCAGTCATGTCCAGCTTTTTGCTACCTATGGACCATAGCCCACCAGGTTCCTCTGTCCATGGGATACTCCAGGCAAGAATACTAGAGTGAGTCACCTTGCCCTCCTTCCGGGGATCTTCCTGACCCAGGGATTGAACCCACATCTCCTGTGACTCCTGCATTGAAGACAGGATTATTATTGCTGAGCAACTGTGGAAGCCCATGTCTGTCTATCTATCTGTCTATCTGTGTGTCTATGTATGTGACACATATGGGTGTTCCAGGTAGCTCAGATGATAAAGAATCTACCTTCATTGCTGGAGAACCATGTTTGATCCCTGGGTCAGGAAGATCCCCTGGAGAAGGGAATGGTAACCCACTCCAGTATTCTTGCCTGTAGAATTTCATGGACAGAAGAACCTGGCAGGCTACAGTCCATGGGGTCACAAATAGCTGGACAGGACTGAATGACTAACACACACACAAGTATGCATGTATGTATTTATGTATGTATGTATAGGCTTCCCTGGTGGCTCAGTGGTAAAGAATTGGCCTGCAATGCAAGAGACATGGGCAACGTAGGAAACAAGGGTTTGATTCCCAGGTTGGTAAGATATCCCAGAAAAGGAAGTGGCAACCTATTCCAATCTTCTTGTTTGGGAAATCCAATGAATAGAGGAGCCTGGTAGGCTACAGTCCATGGTGTCGAAAAAGAGTCAGACATAACTTAGCAACTAAACAACAACTATACACACACACACACACACGTGTGTGTGTGTGTGTATATATGTGTGTATATCTATGTATATACACACATACACATGCATATATATATATATATTTATGTGTGTGCTCTGTCACTTCAGTTGTGTCTGACTCTCTGCAACCCTAAGGCCTGAAGCCCACCAGGCTCCTCTGTCATAGGATTCTCCAGGCAAGAATACTGAAGTGGGTTGCCAGGCCCTCCTCCAGGGCATCTTCCCAACACAGGGACTGAACCCGCATCCATTGTGTCTCTTGCATCACAGGCATATTCTTTAACACTGAGCCACTGGAGATATATATATATATATATAGAAAGAGAGAGAGAGAGTTTTAATTTACTACATTATTTTACTACACACAATATTTTCCTTCTTTATTAAAATAATGTAAAATCTGTAGCAGATATAAGAATATTTTTCATCAACATGAATATTTTCCTAAATTGTGGCTACACAAATAAGTTATAAAACATTGAGAACATTAAATATTTAATTTTATATATGTTCAGAAAGAAAAATATGTAAATTCAAAATGAGGAAATATGTGCAAAATTTAATACATACCTCAACATACAATAAAATTATTACTATGATATTTCACACACACACACACACATACACAAAGTAGCTTTCCTAAATCATAATGATCCCTGGTGGCTCAGTTGGTAAAGAATCTGCCTGCAATGCTGGATACCTGGGTTTGATCCCTGGGTCAGGAAGATCCCCTGGAGATGGAAATGGTAACCAACTCCAGTATTCTTGCCTGAAGAATCCAAGGCAAAAATGGAGAAACTTGTTGGGCTACATACAGTCTATGGGGTCACAAGAGTCAGACATGACTCAGTGACTAAATCAACAAAGCACAGCAAGACCAGTTTGAGATCATCAGATCAGTTCAGTCACTCGGTCGTGTCCAGTTCTTTGTGACCTCATGGACTGCAGCATGCCAGGCCTCCCTGTCCATCATCAACTCCCTGAGCTTACTCAAACTCATGTCTATTGAGTCAGTGATGCCATCCAACCATCTCATCCTCTGTCATCCCCTTCTCCTGCCTTCCCAGCATCATTCCCAGCATCAGGGTCTTTTCAAATGAGTCAGTTCTTCACATCAGGTGGCCAAAGTATTGGAGTTTCAGCTTCAGCATCAGTCCTTCCAATGAATATTCAGGATTGATTTCCTTTAAGATGGACAGGTTAGATCTCCTTGCAGTCCAAGGAACTCTCAAGAGTCTTCTCCAACACCACAGTTCAAAAGCATCAATTCATCGGTGCTCAAACTTATTTATAGTCCAGCTCTCGCATCCATACATGACTACTGTAAAAAAAAACCAAAGTTTTGACTAGGCGGACCTTTGAGATCATACGCCTCAATCAATTATATATAGTATAACATAGATGTACTTATCTATGAGATTAAAATATAAATTTTCACATTTTATTGTGATAATTATATCTCCTCAGGAAAGAGTTACCTTTATTGAAATTCATACAATAATAACACATATTTAGATATACAGATCTATACATGTATAGATTTATATTAAGCTTGTAGATTTTATTTATAGATAACTATCTTATAGAGATGCTGACTTAATCAAATAAGAGCCATAAAGTAGCTAGCATACTACAAGTTCTCAAAAAAAATTTTGAATTCTACAACCTTCTGTCATATAAATTTGTTTTGTTATGTAAAAGTTTTTAAACTAAAATTATGATTTTATTCAAATATAATATACAGTTTCATTTTTTCAGTTTCATTCTCATTATGTTTTATGTCTCCTTTCTCAGTAAGTAAAACAAATAACAATTGAGAAAAAAATAAATGTCAAGAATAGAACATAAAATTGTGTGAACAACAGGGGAAAGATTTTTTTTTAAATTGTAGCTAAGCAAGAGATAAAAAATAAACTCCCAGTTAAGAAATGTGTTTTATGTCTAATGAGTATGCAGATTTGACAGGTTCTTCCATTTAATCATGAAGTAATCTGTCAACAGATTTCCTCAAAGACTTCTAGTTTGTATCATTAAGATTGAATTATAAGAAAAAGGGGGAGAGGATCAGTGTATTCTATAAAAATCCTGAACTGTTTCTTTACATGATGCTAATTTCATCATTGTTGCCTCACATACAGAATTTGTTCTTTGTAACAATTCAAGACAAGTATATAGAATAGCCAAATAATAGGAACTAATGTACTAGGGAAGATACGTAACAGAACACAGGATTGCATGCCAAGAAGGCATGACAGCAAGGACCCTAAGTAGTTTCTGTGTGGGTTGCTGACTTGGGATGATGTGGGTGGTCACGGAACATGTGCTAAGGAGATGTCAACACATGATCTGGATGTCAACACGCAAACTGGATTTTCATGACAGTAAGTGTTTTCTCATCATGCTCTCACCTTTGGCTTAGCTAGAAGCCTGTGTGAATATTTGTTTCACAGCTCTTTAGTAAGAATTACAGAATATGTATCAAAGTAGAGGAAATAAAAATATCAGCTAAGCATCAGATCCTCACTTAAGATCTTAAATAATCAAACAGAAAACTTCTCTGATCACTCTGCTGGCAAAATTTAATACCTTGTATCTAATGCCACTTCCCTTTTTCCCTTTCATGAAGTTATTCCCTGAATCCTTTGCTGCTTTGTAAAATGATATATCTTGTATTCATTCCTGCCCCTGCAGTTTTACTAATCCCAGTCCTATCCAGACCATCACTATATCAGACGTAAAGACCTACTCACCTTCCTTCTCATTGTAGCCACCCCTCCTCAATCCCAAATCCAGTGCTACCAGTTCCTAAGTCTTTGGAGAATTATTTTTGAAAACCACTTCATTTTTCAGCTTTTCCCACTTATTCAAAAATTGCCTTGGGGCACTCAGTTATTGTGCATTCAGTAACTTACCAGCTACCAAAAATAGCCTGCTATTGTCTTATTTCCTTCTCTTCCCTTCTAATTATTCATTCACCATATACTTATTTTGTACATATTATTTTCAAAACATTATTCACATACAGTTCTTAGTGTTAAAGTGTTAACTCATGTAAAGAAGTTAAGGAAGTCATATAAATCACTTTGATTCAAATTTTAGAAGTGATATCAACCTGATACTGTTTACAGAAAAAAAAATGTACTAAATGAATTTAAAATAGGGAAATGACTTCTGGTGGAGGGCATCAGGGAAAATTTTGCAGAAAATGTGGTATTTGAGCTGGACCATAAAATCGGATAGGATTCATATCTGCTCTCGTCTACCTGCCTCCATGGAACTTGCATATGGCATCTGAAACCCTTTGTAAGAGCATAATAGATATGGACACATTTTTCCTTTTTGGACCAAACCCACATAGTTTCAAATTCTACCTCTGTTACTAGATAATGATCACAGACATATCACCTAATCTCTCAGTGCCTGCATTTCTTTTCCTGTAAACTGAAGATAAAGTATATTTACCTGACAGTATTACTATATGTATTAGAGTAGTTGAACTGAAGTAAACTGAAGTCTCTCAGTCCTGTCTGACTTTGCGACCCTATGTAGCCTACTGGGCTCCTCTGTCCATGGGATTTTCCAGGCAAGAATACTGGAGTAGGTTGCCATTTCCTTCTCCAGAAGTTCTCCCCAACCCAGGGATCATACCCAGGTCTCCCGCATTGTAGGCAGACACTTTACCATCTGAGCCACAAAGGAAGCCCTATTAGAGTGGTTAATATACATAAAAGTACTTAGAATAAGGCCTGATGTATAGTTAGCTGTCATTACAACACTAGATATCATTTGCATTCAAAATTCTGTGACCTACTGCATTTCATTCTTGGTTCTTTTTCAAAGCTTCTATCTCTAACTCAACACTCTTCCTTATTTCTGATATAATCTGGCCATGTCATCCTTCTTAGCCACTTCTCCCCTTGCTTTTCCCACAGTTTTAGGCTCCAGAAATATTTGCAGCCACAAGCACTATTCTGTGTCGCTCACTGTTTTCGCGGTCCTGCTACTCCCTGGGCCTGAAATGGCTTTCTGTCTGAGCCTGAAATGGCTTTCTGTCTTTGCAGTCTGTCAGTGGCTCTCAAGGATGCACACCACAATCTGGTTTAATGCTTATTCAATAATAAAGCTGTTTTCTTTTTCTACTACCTTTGTGGAGAGGTTCTCTGGGTTGGGAGAAGAGTTTAAGTTCATTTCCCCAACAGTATCTCTATGTTCAATTTTCTTCTTTTCATATGGACATATAGGATTAGGGCCCATTCTAACCACAAGTACCTTAATTTGAATTTTCAATGACCTGATTTCCAAGTAAGGTCACATTGTGAGATAATGGGTAGTAGAGCCTCAACATAAGATGTGGGTAGGGGAAGGGGAATATAATTCAATCCACAACAAAGAGAATAATTAATTTGTCCCAGGTACAACTGTGTGTTAGTCACTCAGTCGTGTCTGACTCTTTGCGGCCCCACAGACTGTAGCCCACCAAGGCTTCTTTGTCCATGGAATTCTCCAGGCAAGAATACTGGAGTGGATTGCCATTCCCTTCTCCAGAGAACTTCCCAACCCAGGGATTGAACCCTGGTCTCCTGCCTCGCAAGCAGCCAGGTCTCCTTCTTACAGGCAGATTCTTTACCATTTGAGCTACAGGGAAGTCTCAAGTGCAATTAATAAGTGAAAAAAATCAGAGTATATGAACCATGTACGTCTCATGCTTTTAACCACCATGCATACTTATTCCAAGTGCTTCTCCACTCTTTAGAAATCCAAAAGCAAAATGACTACATCTCACATAATGGCAGACTCACTCAAAACAAACTGCAACTCCAGGCTTAAGCATCCCTAATTGGTATTTTGCTTAAGAATAAGTGTTATTCTTCTCTCATTCTTTTACTCTCAGATCCAGAAAGAGCTCTATCATCAATAGAAGCAGCTTCAAACACAAAAAGATTTTTAGATCTTTAACATGAATTTAAAATGACATCACATGAAAGTATTTTTAAAAACAGAAAATAAGTTTTTTCTTTTCTTTTCATAAAAATAACTACCTGGTAAATCGTATATGAGCCCATAATCATGTGATTATAAATACAATTGTTACTAGACTCTAATAGGAGGAAGGAAACAAAGCCAGTGAGCTTCTGCTTCTCAGTCACAGCCTCTGTTTCAAGTCCCATGATCTGTTTTCTCTTCTTCAATTTTTAAAAATTCTGCATACTCTTTCATTATAGCATCTCTGCCCTATGAAACCATCTGAACATGAATTATTTCTTATTCTTAATAGGACTTCCAAATGAAAAAATGTGTTTATGGCTTTTATTGTTGCATTTCATCTATTCTCAGGCCAAATTTCACTGCTGGCTTCTTCTTTATTGGTGCAAGAGAAGTTTATTGAATAATTCATAGCCCATTAATGATCTGGCAACCGACAAAACTCTTAAGGCTCTGCAAAAATAGCCATGTCCACTGAAAAGAGAGATGAACTGCACATGGATGCTGTGAATAACTGGTCAGGGCATCAGGTAGATCTAGGAGGGACATGCTTAAGCCAAGAAACTGAATTTGCAATCCCATCGTTGTTCAGAGAGAATTTTCTCTTATTTCCTCACTTAGAGCCATACAAGAAGCATTAATATTCCTCATGTATTACATAAGCACAGAAATATTTACTTGATTATTAACAAATCGTTGTTTAGGCAAAAACATGAACTTTCTATTTCTGTCTTTGGAAATAAAGTAATGAGTATGCTCCAATTAATTCTGTGATTGGATAGAGTATTATATATGATATGGCATCAGTAAAGCCCATCTGCTGTTTCATATATTTTTTCCTATCCAGTGATCAAATAGCTTCATGAGGCAGACTTTATATGTTTCAATTTTTAGTCGTTTCTTATGGGCCCTCCTAAGTATTTCATTTTTCATAGAAATGAATATAATGATTCTGCTGGCTTTCAATAATATTCTTCCTACCTGAGCAAGTTTATCCTGGTTTAGAAGATACTGCCTGCATGAACTATTGGACAATCAGTCTCAGATCACACTCTGTACCACCAGTTCTTACCCTGTTTCTGCAGTAATTTTCTCCAGCTGTGTTGTGATACAGGTAATACAGCAAGCATTTATAAAATATTTGAAATCTTTCTTTTTTAGTCAAAGTCATGTTCAGAGTTTTCTCCAAGTCAAGTCTGGGGACCTTTGACACACTGTGTACTTTCTAAAATAACATGAAAGTTCTAGGGCTTTTAAAAAGTAAGTTGGAGAACTTCAATAGAAAAAGAAAGAAAGAAAGAAAGCTGATAGTCTCAATTACATTCAGACACTTATATAAGCCATATATACAAGGCTTGAAAATAAAAAAGTCATGAAATAATGTCTGAAACAATTTTTTTTTTTCTAAGTGGGAGCAAGACTTTTACCTATAAGTAACCTTTCTCTTTCATATCTTTAGTTTTACTTTGTCAGTAGCTTCCTTCTCCATGTCTGTCATGAAAGCATTATATGCATCTGATCTTCCCAGTTGGCACTGGTGGTAAAGAATCTATCTACCAATGCAGGAGACATAAGAGATGCAGGTTTGATTCCCTAGGCCGGGAAGATTTCCTTTGGGTAGGGCATGGTAATCCACTTTAGTATTCTTGCCTGGAGAATCCCATAGACAAAGGAGCCTAGCGGGCTACAATCCATAGTGTCACAAGTAGTCAGACATGATCTGAAGAAACTTAGGTTGCACACATGTCCCTATATTACTTCTCAAGGCTTATGTCACACATTTCAGTTCAAGAAGCTTGTATCTATGCCCCCAAGGAGATGTGGTACATGTACACAATGGAATATCTGTCATCAAAAAAAAAAAAAAAGTAATGCCATTTGCCACAACATGGATGGACCTAGAGATTGGCAACCTGAGTGAAGTATATCAGAAAAAGAAAGACAAATATCACATGATATCACTAACACAGAGAAATAAATAGACAGACAAAAAAGATACAAACAAACTCATTTTCAAAACAGAAACAGACTCACAGACATAGAGAACTAACATGGTTATCAGGGGATAAGAATGAGGGTAAGGAATAGTTCGGGAGTTTGTGAATAACATGTACACACTGCTATATTTAAAATGGATAACCAAGGACCTACTGTATAGCACAGGGAACTCTGATCATTATTATATAACAATCTAAATGGGAAAGGTATTTTACAAAAAAGATATATGTATATGTATAACTGATTCACCCTGCTGTACACCTGAAAATAACACAACATTATTAATCAACTATAATCTATATTTAGGCTTCCCTGGTGACTCAGATGGTAAAGAATCTGCCTGCAATGCAGGAGACCAGGTTTGATCCCTGGGTCAGGAAGATACTCTAAGAAGGGAAAGGCTACCCACTCCAGTATTCCTGCCTAGAGAATCCTATGGACAGAGGACCCTGGCAGGCTGCAGTCCACGGGGTTGCAAAAAAACTCAGACATGACTGAGCAACTAAGCACAACTATAATCCAATAGAGAATAAAAAATTAAAAATTAATAATAACTGCTTGGAAACACCTGAGTTATCTTTTGTGGTACATAACACAATGGAATATTTTTCTTTGATAAAAAGAAATGGAATGTCAACTCATGAACAGACATGTAAGAAACTTAAATGTGTATTTCTAAGTGGACGTAAGCAGTCTATAAAGGCTACTTTATGATTTCAACTATATGATATTTGCTGCTGCTGCTG
Source organism: Tragelaphus eurycerus (assembly GCA_935064755.1). Classification (NCBI taxonomy): domain Eukaryota; kingdom Metazoa; phylum Chordata; class Mammalia; order Artiodactyla; family Bovidae; genus Tragelaphus; species Tragelaphus eurycerus. Next base: position 12,275,990 of record CAKXYN010000004.1, read on the forward strand.
CTGCTAAGTCGCTTCAGTCCTGTCCGACTCTTTGCGATCCCATAGACGGAAGCTCACCAGGCTCCCCCGTCCCTGAGATTCTCCAGGCAAGAACACTGGAGTGGGTTGCCATTTCCTTCTCCAATGCATGAAAGTGAAAAGTGAAAGTGAAGTCGCTCAGTCGTGTCCGACTCTTAGCGACCCTATGGACTGGAGCCCACCAGGATCCTCCGTCCATGGGATTTTCCAGGCAAAAGTACTGGGGTGGGGTGCCATTGCCTTCCCCGATATGATATTTAGGAAGTGGAAAAACTAAAGACAAGAAAAAGATCAATGGTTGCCATGGTTTGGAGAGCAGAGGAAGCAAGGAATGAATGGGTGAGGCATAGAGGATTTTTAGGCTAGTGAAACTATTCTAAATGATCCTATAGTGGTGAACACATGACAGGGTGCATTTGTCAAACCCATAGAATAGTGAGACACAAAGAGTGAATTGTAATATAAGCTATGGCCGTTATTAATAATGATATGTCAATATTGGTTCATCAATCATAACAAAAGTACTATGCTAATGCAAGATATTAATGATAGGAATTGTATATGTGTGGGAGGGGTATATGGAAACTGTATCATCTGCTCAATTTTTCTATAAACCTTGTTGTTGTTCAGTTGCTAAGTCATGTCCAACTCTTTGCAATGCCATGAAATACATCATGCCAAGTTTCCCTGCCCTTCACAATCTCCTGGAGTTGGTTCTAACTCACGTTCATAGAGTTGGTGATGCCATTCAACTGTCTCATCCTTTGTTTCCCCCTTGTCCTCCTGCCCTCAGTTTTTCCCAGCAAAAGAGTTTTCTCCAATGAGCTGGTTCTTCAAATCATGTGGCCAAAGGATTGGAGATTCAGCTTCAGTTTTAGTCCTTTGATCTCCTTGCTGTCCAAGGGATTCTCAAGAGTCTTTGGTGCTGGCACCACGGTTTGAAAGCATCAATTCTTTGGCATTCAGCATTCTTTATGGTCCAACTCTCACATCCATAAGTAACTACTGGAAAAACCATAATTTTGACTATATGGACCTTTGTTAGCAAAGTGATGTCTCTGGTTTTTAATACACTGTCTAAGTTTGTCATAGCTTTTCTTCCCAGAAGGGCTTTCCTGGTGGCTCAGATGGTAAAGCGTCTGTCTGTAATGTGGGAGGCTTGGGTTCGATCCCAGGTCATATCCAGAAGGATATGACAACTCACTCCAGTACTCTTGCCTGGAAATTCCATGGATGGAGGAGCCTATAGTCCATGAGGTCACAAAAAGTAGGACATGGCTAAGCGACTTCACTTTTACTTTTCTTCCAAGAAGTAAGTGTCTTTTAATTTCATGACTACAGTCACTGTCCGCAGTGATTTTGGAGCCCAAGAATATAAAATGTTTCCACATTTTCCCAATCTATTTGCCATGAAGTGATCGGACTGGATGCCATGATCTTTATATTTTGAATGCTGAGTTTCAAGACAGCTTTTTCTCTCACCTCTTTTACCCTCATCAAGAGGCTCTTTAGTTCCTCTTTGCTCTCTTCCATCAGAGTGGTGTCATCTGCATATGTGAGGTTGTTGATATTTCTCCTCACAATCTTGATTCCAGTTTGTGGTTCATCCAGCCCAGTATTTTGTATGATGTACTCTGCATATATGTTAAATAAGCAAGGTGACAGTAGACAGCCTTGACACACTCCTTTCCTGATTTTGAACCAGTCCATTGTTCTATGTCTGGTTCTAATTGTTGTTTCTTGACCTGCATACAGGTTCCTCAGGAGACAAGTAAGGTGGCCTGCTATTCCCATCTCTTTAAGAATTTTGGGGAGTTTGTTGTGGTCCACACAGTCAAAGCCTTTAGCACAGTCAATGAAGCAGAAGTAGCTGTTTTTCTGGAATTCCCTTGATTCTGTAACCCAAAACTATCTTAAAAAGTAAATTCTATTCATTAAAAAAAGCAATGATAAAATAGAAGTCTGTATCCATAGCAGTTTAATTTCCTTATATCACCTAAATAGAGACTGTTTATCGTTTTCCTTCAGCTATTTATTGTAGGAATCTACCTGTCAACCTGCTGTTGCTGCTGTTTAGTCACTAAGTTGTGTCTGACTCTTTTGCGACCAAGAGGACTATAGTTCAGGCTCTTCTGCTTATGGGATTTCCCAGACAAGAATACTGGATTGGGTTGCCATTTCCTTCACAAGGGGACCTTCCCAACCCAGAGATCAAACCTGTGTCTCCTGTTTGGCAGGTGGATTCTTTAGGTAGCCCTAACTACCACATAGAATCTCTTCCTTTTGCTTGATAAACTTTTAAATCCTTTAGTACTTAAATAGAGTATCATCTTCTCCACATCAATAGATTCCTTCTCTGTATTCCTACAGAATAGATTGTAACATAGGAGGAACTCTGGTGGATACCATAGGACACTACCCTCATTTTTATTTGAAAAGATTCTGAGCTGTTTCCCTGACTCATTCTTTTGACTCATAATTTTAAAAAGCTTCCAAATCCCTTGAGAATCCTTCAGCAAAAAAATAAAAGCAATATTTGTAATTATACTGTTAACTCTTAAAAGTCAAAAAGTAGTACTTATGCTGCTTTTATATGGAATACTCATTGGAAGGACTGATGCTGAAACTCAAGCTCCAGTATTTTGGTCATCTGATGCAAACAGCTGACTCATTAGAAAAGTCCGTGATGCTGGGAAAGATTGAGGATAGAAGGAGAAGAGGGCATCAGAAAGTGGGATGGCTGGATGACATCACTGAGGCAATGGACATGAACTTGGGCAAATTTGGGGAGATGGTGAGGGACAGGGAGGTCTGGTGTTGCAAGAGTCAGACACAACTTAGTGACAAAAAAACAATAACCCCTTATATTCATAGGGGCTAAATTTTAGAAGCATCTTAATAATGAGCCATTTTCCATGTTTGCCAATTGCCCTGGAACCAAATTTATGGATTTTCACAATCTTTCCCTTTGATTGCAATTAATTACCTATGATATATTATACAGATTGCTAATGGGCCCACTATCTTGCTCCTCTTGTATGATTGCATGCCAAGGTGAAAGCAAGCAGAGTACTGATTCATTCTGAGCAACTTATCCCTGACAGGGGTAGGCTATTGGAAAGTTTCATAGTTCAGAAGAGGTTAAATGTAAGTACTTCAGAATCTAGACCTGGTGTAAATCTTGGTTCCGGAGTTTACTTACACAACCAGACACTTCACTCTCTCATCATGTATTCTCCAAGTCATTTAGCTGAAATAATGATAGCAAACTCCAGGGTTGTTATGAAGATTAAATGATATCATAGAAATTGTTCAATTAGTTTACTGGCATAATCAGAATATTTGTTCAATAAATACGGGGTATTCTGTTTTCTACTGAGAGAATAAAGAAGCCAATACTGCACGTTGAAACAAAAATAGCAAAGGTGAATACCTTTAGCTAGTGGAGGACAAATCAAGTCACAATACAACCATAGAAGTAGATATAGAGGTGTACACAGTACAAATTTCCATTAAAACTGGAAGCTACACAACATACAGTTTAGAAATACTTCATGATTAGGTTTAAAAAATTCTTGAGTATAGTTTGATATAATGATTTCTTGATTCATTTTTTATAATCACACAGAATAACAAACAATCACACTGTACAACATAAAGACTATTTCAGTTCAGTTCAGTTAAGTCACTCAGTCATGTCTGACTCTTTGTGACCCCATGAATCACAGCACGTCAGGCCTCCCTGTCCATCACCAACTCCCGAAGTTCACCCAAATTCATGTGCATAGAGTTGGTGATGCCATCCAGCCATCTCATCCTCTGTCGTCCCCTTCTCCTCCCACCCCCAATCCCTCTCAGCATCAGAGTCTTTTCCAATGAGTCAACTCTTCGCATGAGGTGGCCAAAATACTGGAGCTTCAGCTTCAGCATCATTCCTTCCAAAGAAATCCCAGGGCTGATCTCCTTCAGAATGGACTGGTTGGATCTCCTTACAGTCCAAGGGACTCTCAAGAGTCTTCTCTAACACCACAGTTCAAAAGCATCAGTTCCTCAGTGCTCAGCTTTCTTCACAGTCCAACTCTCACATCCATACATGACCACAGGAAAAACCATAGCCTTGACTAGACGAACCTTTGTTGGCAAAGTAATGTCTCTGCTTTTTAATACGCTATCTATGTTTGTCATAACTTTCCTTCCAAGGAATAAGCGTCTTTTAATTTCATGGCTGTAATCACCGTCTGCAGTGATTTTGGAGCCCAAAAACATAAAGTCTGACACTGTTTCCACTGTTTCCCCATCTATTTCCCAGGAAGTGATGGGACCAGATGCCATAATCTTCGTTTTCTGAATGTTGAGCTTTAAGCCAACTTTTTCACTCTCCTCTTTCAATTTCATCAAGAGGCTTCTTAGTTTCTCTTCACTTTCTGCCATAAAGGTGGTGTCATCTGCATATCTGAGGTTATTGATATTTCTCCCGGCAATCTTGATTCCAGCCTGTGTTTCTTCCAGCCCAGCATTTCTCATGATGTACTCTGCATATAAGTTAAATAAGCAGGGTGACAATATACAGCCTTGAACTACTCCTTTTCCTATTTGGAACCAATACAACCTAAAACCTAAGACTGTTAGAGCCTGTTTTCTCACCATAATTTCAGTTTCTTTTTTCAGGAGTCTAAGGTGACAACAGACAGCCCCATGATTAGGGCAAATAGAATTATGTGTGTATATGTTCTAATAATTGTATGCTTACATATTTTTAAAGTAAAAGTGTTGACTTGCTGATATCATCAGTTTAAGAAGCTACATGAGTTTAACCGAAACCAAAACATATTACAAGTAAACATGCCCTTAGGTAAGAATTCTCTAATCAACTCTTTTTGGAAGGAATAGGTAGAAAGGAATAGCAGATTTCATATAAGAGTTTTCTTTTATACTCAGCCAAGTATTTAGTAAACCTGAGATAATCTATAATGAACAATGACTGTATAGTTTATGATAGGTATATTTAGCACATAAGTGATAGAATATGCCCAGTATCATCAAGAACCTTAAAAACATATGCGACAAATACATTAAAATGTGCTGTTGTGCCTTTAAATCATATTCTTCATGCCACTGAGATGATCATAGAAACACTGAAATAGATTCACAGCTGCAGGACTGCTTAAAAACCCTGGAGGGATTATGCTAAGTCACTTCAGTCATGTTCGACTATTGTGACCCCATGGACCATAAAAGTCCATGGAAACCGCTAGGCTCCACTGTCCATGGGATCAGGCAACAATACTGGAGTGGGTTGCCATTTCCTTCTCCAGGGGATCTTCCCAACCCAGGAATAGAACCCAAATCTCCTGCATTGCAAGCAGACTTATACATTACAGGCAGATTCTCTACTGACTGAGCTACAGGGAAGGCCCACTAACTCTATTCTTATGCAAATAGATGGAAAACTTTCACCCTGCATCATGTTAACATGCAACCTATAAGAACCATTATTACAATTAAAAATGAAACACTAAAGTGATACTATCATGATTATATACCATTTTCTATAATTTCTCATCAGTACTGTAGTATATGAAATGCAAATAATATAAATCAACAAAATGTAAAAGGATGCAAGAATTATCAGGCAAATTAATCAAAGAGTACAGTCTTCCAAGGGCTCCCCAGATGGCACTAGTGGTAAAGAACTCAATTACCAATGCAGGAGATACAAGAGAGGCTGGTTCAGTCTGTGGGTCGTAAAGATTCCCCTGGAGAAGGCATGGCAACCCACTCCAGTATTCTTGCCTGGAGAATCCCATGGACAGAGGAGTCTGGTGGGCTACAGTTCAAAGGGAGTTAAAGTTAACTCGAAGTTCACAAGAGTTGAACACAACGTAGTGACTAAACCACCACCAAGTGCTAGCTGTTATTGTTTTATTACACACAAATACACACATAATCACATCCAAAAGAAAAACGTGATAGTATTGTGAAGTAATAAATACGAATAAATAAATAAAGAGCGGAGACATGGTAAAGCTGGCAATGTGACTGAATAGGTCCAACAAAAGTTCCTCTTACTATGCTAGGGCTTCAGATGTGGCTCTACACTCTCAGTCAATCCATAAAAGAAACATTCCTTACACAATTCCTACTACTCACAAGATAAAAATTAAAAGTTGCTCTGATGTAGCCTTATTTTTTAACCGAAAATTAATCAGGGATTTCTGCCTTGAACATACATTCTGTGCCGTAAACCCTTACATCTACCTTCATTTTAACATCAGGCTCCTCACATATACCCTCTCTGTTAAACAGTGATTATGAGGTACTTTTCATCGAACGACAAAGTTATTTTTCCTGGTGGAGTCAAGTGTTTTCCATTTATATTGCTTTCACTTTTTCTCCATCAGCCCTGCTGATCCACCACAGGGAACCAGCAGAGCAACTCATTGAACTTGGTGTAAAGTCCAATCCCTGTGCCTGGCACAGGAAACCCGACTTGCAGTTCTTTTTCTCCATTGTGACAGCATCCTATGTGTGGACCATTAAGAACTGCTGACCATCCTCCTGATATTTTATATGCACTTCCTGTTTGGTACCTTTACAAATGCTTTAAAAATATGTTTTTGTTTTTGTTTTGTTATCAGAAATGTATCTGCTCCCTGATCCAACGAGCTCTGTCATATTCATCCCTCAGAAATCAAGTTCCTTCCTCTGAAAGGTCTTCTGACTTCTTCCAGCTGAGGAAGACATGGCTTTTCTCCCTCCTACAGTCCCTCTATAGACAGCTTTTACCCTGCAGGTGGTACATAGTCATCACTTATGTGACACTCCAACAATACTATGTGCTCTGTGTAGGTTAATTTCTGTGTTTTATTTATCACTGCTTTGAAGCCCACATGGCCAGCCTACTCAATATTTGTCAAAGTAATTACTGAGTGAGTAATTGAGTCTGTGAGAGCCTGGAAGGTGAATGAAAGATGGTGTGTGAACAAATGAATGCACTTCTCTTCCTGATTTGCCCCCAGTAAATTCTCTATTATTTGATAGATAGTCTGTATTGCCATTGTATATTTGGAGTTCATTGCTGGTGGCTCAGACACTTGGCTCAGTTAGGTGGCTTCAGAATTTGTCTGCAATGAAGGACACCTGGGTTCAATCCCTGGGTTGGGAAGATGCCCTAGAAAAGGAAATGGTAATCCACTCCAGTGTTCTTGCTTGGAGAATTCCATGGACAGAGGAGCCTGGTGGGCTACAATCCATGAGGTTGCAAAGAGTTGGACATGACTTAGTGACTAATACTTACAATTTCATTTGGAGGTCAAGTAAATTTTCTTTAAATTTTAAGGACACTTGAGTACAACAGGTAAAAAATCTAGGAAAAAAGTCCCCCCTCACTACTTTAAATGAGCTAATGGTGGGGATATTTAATGGTGAGGCATTTGAGATAATGGGATTTTAAAGAGTCAGTTCTATAGTGCTTAATTTGAACAATGTAATTATTTTTGAATGTTGGAAAGTAAATTATGAAGAAAACATTTTATTAGTCATGAATAAATTGCAAATCATTTCTTTGTTGCTTAAAAATTTACTAAAAACCCCTAGATATTTTTGAAATATGGAATTTGATTTAACTGCCAGACATTAATGAGATTAAATAATTCACTAAAAGTGGCAGCTTTTAATTGGCACAATTTCATTTCAGTAATGCCAATGTTTTCTCTAAATTATTTAATAATGGACTTTAATTCCCACTGAACAGCTTCTACTTAAATGAATTTGAAACACTACCATTTTGATAGATGAAAATGTTAACTTTTTATACAAAACTATATACCTGGCCATGCAAAGATGGGCACAATAAAGGACAGAGATGGTGTGGATCTAACAGAAGCAGAAGATATCAAGAAGAGGTGGCAAGAATACACAGAAGAACTGTACAAAAAAGAGCTTCAAGACCCAGATAATCATGATGATGTGATCACTGACCTAGAGCCAGACATCTTGGAATGTGAAGTCAAATGGGCCTTAGAAAGCATCACTACAAACAAAGCTAGTGGAGGTGATGGAATTCCAGTGGAGCTATTCCAAATCCTGAATGATGATGCTGTGAAAGTGCTACACTCAATATGCCAGCAAATTTGGAAAACTCAGCAGTGGCCACAAGATTGGAAAAGGTCAGTTTTCATCCCAATCCCAAAGAAAGGCAATGCCAAGGAGTGCTCAAACTACCGAACAATTGCACTCATCTCACACGCTAGTAAAGTAATGCTCAAAATTCTCCAAGCCAGGCTTCAGCAATATGTGAACCGTGAACTTCCTGATGTTCAAGCTGGTTTTAGAAAAGGCAGAGGAACCAGAGATCAAATTGCCAACATCCGCTGGATCATGGAAAAAGCAAGAGAGTTCCAGAAAAACATCTATTTCTGCTTTATTGACTATGCCAAAGCCTTTGACTGTGTGGATCACAATAAACTATGGAAAATTCTGAAAGAGATGGGAATACCAGACCACCTGATCTGCCTCTTAAGAAATCTGTATGCAGGTCAGGAAGCAACAGTTAGAACTGGACATGGAACAACAGACTGGTTCCAAATAGGAAAAGGAGTACGTCAAGGCTGTATATTGTCACCATGTTTATTTAACTTATATGCAGAGTACATCATGAGAAATGCTGGACTGGAAGAAACACAAGTCGGAATCAAGATTGCCGGGAGAAATATCAATAACCTCAGATATGCAGATGACACCACCCTTATGGCAGAAAGTGAAGAGGGGCTAAAAAGCCTCTTGATGAAAGTGAAAGTGGAGAGTGAAAAGGTTGGCTTAAAGCTCAACATTCAGAAAACGAAGATCATGGCATCTGGTCCCATCACTGCATGGGAAATAGATGGGGAAACAGTGGAAACAGTGTCAGACTTTGTTTTTCTGGGCTCCAAGATCACTGCAGATGGTGACTGCAGCCATGAAATTAAAAGACGCTTACTCCTTGGAAGGAAAGTTATGACCAACCTAGATAGCATATTCAAAAGCAGAGACATTACTTTACCAACAAAGGTTCGCCTAGTCAAGGCTATGGTCTTTCCTGTGGTCATGTATGGATGTGAGAGCTGGACTGTGAAGAAGGCTGAGCGCCGAAGAATTGATGCTTTTGAACTGTGGTGTTGGAGAAGACTCTTGAGAGTCCCTTGGACTGCAAGAAGATCCAACCAGTCCATTCTGAAGGAGATCAATCCTGGAATTTCTTTAGAAGGAATGATGCTAAAGCTGAAACTCCAGTATTTTGGCCACCTCATGCGAAGAGTTGACTCATTGGAGAAGACTCTGATGCTGGGAGGGATTGAGGGCAGGAGGAGAAGGGGACGACAGAGGATGAGATGGCTGGATGGCATCACTGACTCGATGGATGCGAGTCTGAGTGACCTCCGGGAGCTGGTGATGGACAGGGAGGCCTGGCGTGCTGCGGTTCATGGGGTCGCAAAGAGTCGGACACGACTGAGCGACTGATCTGATCTGATCTGATATACCTGGCCAATTGAATTATTATACTTATACATTAGAGCAAGGTCCATGATGATTTCCTACATTCATTTAGAAAAATAACTACTGGATATCCAAATAGTGTGCATCTTACTCCTCAGTTTAGATGAAAGGCAAGTATTTAGTAATTTTAAGTTCATTTAGATACTAAAGGTAGGACTGGTGCTGAAAAAATGTTGATACTTTGATTGGATACATCAGAAGAGCAATCAAAATGATAGAAAAGAAACAAACAGTAAACACTTTTTGGACTAGTAGTAAATAATTGGTAAAAACTATGTTTACAGCTATTAGATTTGGACAGATTGAAAAGTCTGGGTGAAAGCTATCTTTATATAGTGTAATCACCTAAAACCCCTATGTAAATAGTTACTTAGTATACTTCCCTCATCTTTTGAGATATACCTATTTCAAAAATTCTCTTTCCCCATAAACATTAATATTATAACAACTGTGTGGTCACAATAAACTGTGGAAAATTCTGAAAGAGATGGGAATACCAGACCACCTGATCTGCCTCATGAGAAATTTGTATGCAGGTCAGGAAGGAACAGTTAGAACTGGATGTAGAACAACAGACTGGTTTCAAATAGGAAAAGGAGTTCATCAAGGCTGTATATTGTCACCCTGCTTATTTAACTTCTATGCAGAGTACATCATGAGAAACACTGGACTGGAAGAAACACAAGTTGGAATCAAGATTGCTGGGAGAAATATCAATAACCTCAGATATGCAGATGACACCACCCTTATGGCAGAAAGTGAAGAGGAACTAAAAAGCCTCTTGATGAAAGTGAAAGTGGAGACTGAAAAAGTTGGCTCAAAGCTCAACATTCAAAAAACGAAGATCACGGCATCTGGTCCCATCACTTCATGGAAAATAGATGGGGAAACAGTGGAAACAGTGTCAGACTTTATTTTTCTGGGCTCCAAAATCACTACAGATGGTGACTGCAGCCACGAAATTAAAAGACGCTTACTCCTTGGAAGGAAAGTTATGACAAACCTAGATAGCATATTAAAAAGCAGAGACATTACTTTGCCAAAACAAAGGTTCATCTAGTCAAGGCTACGGTTTTTCCTGTGGTCATGTATGGATGTGAGAGCTGGACTGTGAAGAAGGCTGAGCACCGAAGAATTGATGCTTTTGAACTGTGGTGTTGGAGAAGACTCTTGAGAGTCCTTTGGACTGCAAGGAGATCCAAGCAGTCCATTCTGTAGGAGATCAGCCCTGGGATTTCTTTGGAAGGAATGATGCTAAAGCTGAAACTCTAGTACTTTGGCCACTTCATGCGAAGAGTTGACTCATTGGAGAAGACTCTGATGCTGGGAGGGATTGAGGGCAAGAGAAGAGGGGGATGACAGAGGATGAGATGGCTGTATGGCATCACTGACTCAATGGATGTGAGTCTCAGTGAACTTCCGGAGTTGGTGATGGACAGGGAGGCCTGGCGTGCTGCGATTCATGGGGTCGCAAAGAGTCAGACTCGACTGAGCGACTGATCTGATCTGATCTGATCAGAAAATGAATCTCAAATTTGAATACAGATAATTCATTTTTGCCATTAATTCACTCTTTCCTCCAAATGCATTTCAATTTGTTAGTATCTAAGTCACTTTATTGACTCAGCAGCAGCAGCAGACGTTATTTGGAGAAGGCAATGGCACCCCACTCCAGTACTCTTGCCTGGAAATTCCCATGGGTGGAGGAGCCTGGAAGGCTGCAGTCCATGGGGTTGCTGAGGGTCGGACATGACTGAGAGACTTCACTTTCATTTTCAATTCACTTTATATCATCTCTTGAAGCTATCGACTTCTCTCCAACCCAAGTTAGACCTGCCAACCTGAGTCATCAACTCTCCTGCAAAGCACCCTTTAACAGTTTCTTATATTTATTCTTGAGCTTCTCTAACACACTGTCTACCAAAAAAACAGAGAAACTTAAAAAATATTTAAATAAGTGAATGCCACTTATCTGCTCAATAACTTTACTGAATTTTCACTGCTTTTAGGGGAATATCCAAAATCTTTTTCATACCCTCCAAGACCTGAGTATTCTGACATTTACCTACATCTCCCACCTCAATTAGATGCCACGTTCCCCCTCATATCTGTTGCCCCAGCAACGTTTCCTCAGTTCCTTAAGATCTTATGAGTTTTCCTATCAAAGAGTTTTGCCTGTTTTTGCCTAGAATTTTCTTCCCACTCTGTCCTTTACTTGCTAACTCATTAACTTTCAGGTCTCACCTTAAATGTCATTTCTTCAGAGATTTCCAGTCTCTTCATATATCTATATTTTGCATTTCTTTTTTACCAATGCATCTCACTTTAACAACTTCTTACTTATCTGTCTCCTGCATGAGATGCAAAAGTATGTGATGACAGAAGTCACGTCTATCTTGTTCAGCATTTTATCTCTTCTCTATAATTAGGCCCTAACAAAATACAGAGTGGGCATACTCAGCTTTATCTTTGAGCAGGACTGGATCAAACATCAGCTCACTGACAGCATTGAAATAGTTTGCACTGGAATATGATTGTGCTGAACCTAAATCCAAGGTCAAGTCAAGCAGAGGAGGCCAGAAGTTTAAGTTAGTGGGTGCCTCACAGGAGTCAGTCTAAAACAGACAAAGGCATTAATGATTCACATGTCCCAACAGCTTCAGTTAAAAAAAAAAAAAAAAAGAGAATAAAATAATTTTAAGATAAAAATAATTCAGGATAAAGTGGAAATCAAAATTTCATGTGTTGAAGTACAAAAAGAAAAACTTAGATGTTACCTGACACAACTTCCCCTGCAAATAAGGAAACATTCTATCCCATTTACCTCCCTTTTTATGCTTCTAATGATGTTTGACCTTCTTAAAAATCTGTGTTGATAAAACCTCTGGGTACTGGGCCTCATGAAGACACAGGAGTCCCTGGACACTTGGAGAAAATGACAGAGGCTAGTGGGACATAAGTCTTTCTGGGCCAGTACTCCCTGGCAAGGTCAATTGCAAACCTCATTTCTTGTTCATCTCCATATTTTACTCTCCCATTTCTTGTCACTTTCATCTTATTTCCCCTCTCATTATGCATTGCTCCTGCCTACTTCACCATCTCTCTTCTTTATCTCTATATTGTCCTTTTCCATTAGGTTGAATTTTCTTTAATCAAAGTAAGTTCTTTAATAGAGAAGTGGCTTTTATTTACATCTTACAAGGTTTCGAAACAAACAAGATACAGGAGAAAAAATAGTGAATTAAGGGCAGAAAAATATGCAGAAGAAATCTGATCCTGTGAACTCTCCCATATCCCTTTGTAAATTAGATTCTAGGAAAGAATGGTGATGGGTGAGTGGCAGACAGCACAGCCAGAAGGGGATCTGGAAGTGAAATATACCTAAACAGCTTCTTTGTATTCTAGTACTATAGACTATCACCGATCACACTGAACACACTGAATGAAAGACAGAAAAAGGAATTGAGAGGTAATCTATAATTGCAGACATCATAAGATAACATATTTCTTATTATAAGCATTTAATTTGAAATCTGAATACACCACTTAAGAGAAGTCAGATTTTTCCTGTAAACAAATTGCATTTGAATAGCATGAATAGCTAGTTATTGTTTTTAACATTCCACACTCTGTATCTGGCATTCATACTCCCAGAGAACTCAAGGACTGAAGACTCTTTACTGATCAGCAGAGAAAATTGCTTCACCCATCACAGAGGTGGCATCTCTGGGAAAGGAGCTGGCAGCTTTTTAACAATGCATAATATTTCATGGCATTTTAGAAGGGGTTTGAAAGCTGAGTTCTGACTGAGCTGTGGCATACTCTCCAAGCTTTCTTACATCACACTCAACTTCTACCATATGGAATTTCTGTGTCTCAGAACATAACTTCTTATAAATAAGGCAGCTTGTTACTCTACCCTTTTGTCAGGTGTCAGAGGCTTTGCTGTTTTATGTTTTGGAAGTATATTCACCTGACTCTCCCTTACAAGATGCAAGAAAAATAGAAAAAGAATTTATTATGAAGAAGGGTCTCTGGACTTGGTTCTATGTTTTTAACATGCAATCTCTTCCAAATTCCTTAAGCTCCATCTCAGGTTAGTTAAAATTAGATATTACTGTTTTTATCTACTGGTGATTATCTAGGTACTCATACTAAAATCAGTGCATGTTACTTATGCATTGAGAAAAACCTTTTATTCAACAGATTTTCACTAATGGAGCCATAATATTCCAAGAATTGAGAAAACAGCTGTGAACAGAATTATATGCTTGTCCTCCTAGAGTCTATATTAAAGTGAGGACAGACAGAAAATAAAGCAAACAAATAAGGTATCAGAATAAGAGAATAAATAAGGAGTTTATATAAAGTGGTCCAGGTTGTATCTCTGCCAAAATGATGTTTTAGCTGAAACCTAAAGGCAATTAAAACTGTAGTCAGGTTAGTAACTAGGGAAAATGTGTTCAGTGTAAGGAATAGAAAGGAGAAATGGCAACCCACTCCAATATTCTTGCCAGGAGAATCCCATGGGCGGAGGAACCTGATGGGCTACAGTCCATGGGGTCACAAAGAGTTGGATATGACTGAGCGACTTCACTTTCACTTTCCAAAGTGAAGGGACCTTTCCAGCCCAGAGATAGAATCCACTTCTCATGTCTCCTGTATTGACAGAAAGGCTCTTTACCAACTGCGCCACCTGGTTCAGTTCAGTTCAGCTCAGTAGCTCAGCTGAGTCGTATCCAACTCTTTGCAACCCCATGGACCGCAGCACGCCAGGGATCCGTGTCCATGACCAACTCCTGGACTTTACTCAAACTCATGTCCATTGAGTCAGTGATGATATCCAACCAGCTCATCCTCTGTCGTCACCTTCTCCTCATGCCTTCAATCTTTCCCAGCATCAGGGTCTTTTCAAATGAGTCAGCTCTTCAAATCAGGTGGCCAAAGTACTGGAGTTTCAGCTTCAACAATCAGTCCCTCCAATGAATATTTAGGACTGATCTCCTTTAAGACTGACTGATTAGATCTCTTTTCAATCCAAGGGACTCTCAAGAGTCTTCTCCAACAACACAGTTCAAAAGTATCAAATTTTCGGTACTCAGCTCTCTTTATAGTCCAGCTCTCACATCCATAGATGACCACTGGAAAACCATAGCCTTGACTATATGGACCTTTGTTGGAAAAATAATGTCTCTGCTTTTTAATATGCTCTCTAGGTTGGTCATAACTTTCCTTCCAAGGAGGGAGCGTCTTTGAATTTCATGCCTGCAGTCACCATCTGCAGTGATTTTGGAGTTCAGAAAATAAAGCCAGCCACTGTTTCCATTGTTTCCCCATCTATTTCCCATGAAATGATGGGACCAGATGCCATGATCTTCGTTTTCTGAATGTTGAGCTTTAAGCCAACTTTTTCTCTCTCCTCTTTCACTTTTATCAAGGTGCCCTTTAGTTCTTCTTCACTTTCTGCCATAAGGGTGGAATTATCTGCATATCTGAGGTTATTGATATTTCTCCTGGCAATCTTGATTCCAGCCTGTGCTTCTTCCAGCCCAGCATTTCTCATGATGTACTCTGCATATAAGTTAAATAAGCAGGGTGACAATATTCAGCCTTGAAACACTTCTTTCCATATTTGGAACCAGTCTGTAGCTCCATATCCAATTCTAGCTGTTGCTTCCTGACCTGCATACAGATTTATCAAGAGGCAGGTCAGGTGGTCTGGTATTCCCATCTCTTTCAGAATTTTCCACAGTTTATTGTGATCCACACAGTCAAAGGCTTTGGCATAGTCAATAAAGCAGAAATAGATGTTTTTTCTGGAACTCTCTTGCTTTTTAAATTATCCAACAGATGTTGGCAATTTGATCTCTGGTTCCTCTGCCTTTTCTAAAACCAGATTGAACATCTGGAAGTTCATGGTTCACATATTGCTGAAGCCTGGCTTGGAGAATTTTGAGCATTACTTTACTAGCGTGTGAGATGAGTGCAATTGTGCGGTAGTTTGAGCATTCTTTGGCGTTGCCTTTCTTTGGGATTGGGATGAAAACTGACCTTTTCCAATCTGTGGCCACTGCTGAGTTTTCCAAATTTGCTGGCATATTGAGTGTAGCACTTTCACAGCATCATCTTTCAGGATTTGGAGTAGCTCCACTGGAATTCCATCACCTCCACTGGCTTTGTACGTATTGATGCTTTCTAAGGCCCACTTGACTTCACATTCCAGGATGTCTGGCTCTAGGTTAGTGATCACACCTTCATGTTTATCTGGGTCATGAAGATTTTTTTTTTTTAGTATTAGTTTTCTTCTTTTATTTTTATTTTTTTTTATTTTGCTTAACTTTACAATATTCTATTGCTTTTACTATACATCGAGATGGATCCGCCACCAGTATACACGTGTTCCCCATCCTGAAACCCCCCTCCCTCCCCCCTCCCCACACCATCCCTCCAGGTCGTCCCAGTGCTCCAGCCCCAGGCATCTGCCATCGGGCATCATACCTGGACTGACGACTCGTTTCAGATATGATCTTATACATATTTCAATGCTATTCTCCCCAATCATCCCACCCTCTCCCGGTCCCAGAGTCCAAAAGTCTGGTCTATACATCAGTGTCTCTTTTGCTGTCTCGAAAATAGGGTTATTTTTACCATCTTTCTAAATTCCATAAATATGCGTTAGTATACTGTATTTGTGTTTTTGTTTCTGGCTTACTTCACTCTGTATAATAGGCTCCAGTTCCATCCACCTCCTTAGAACTGATTCAAATGTATTCTTTTTAATGGCTGAGTAATACTCCATTGTGTATATGTACCACAGCTTGCTTATCCATTCATCTGCGGATGGACATCTAGGTTGCTTCCACGTCCCGGCTATTGTAAACAGTGCTGCTATGAACATTGGGGTACAGGTGTCTCTTTCAATTCTGGTTTTCTCAGTGTGTATGCCCAGTAGTTGGATTGCTGGATCATAAGGCAGTTCTATTCCCAGTTTTTTGAGGAATCTCCATACTGTTCTCCATAGTGGCTGTACTAGTTTGCATTCCCACCAACAGTGTAAGAGGGTTCCCTTCTCTCCGCACCCTCTCCAGCATTTGTTGCTTGTGGACTTTTGGATCGCAGCCATTCTGACTGGCGTGAAATGGTACCTCATAGTGGTTTTGATTTGCATTTCTCTGATAATGTGTGATGTTGAGCATCTTTTCATGTGTTTCTTAGCCATCTGCATGTCTTCTTTGGAGAAATGTCTATTTAGTTCTTTGGCCCATTTTTTGATTGGGTCGTTTATTTTTCTGGAATTGAGCTGTAGAAGTTGCTTGTATATTTTTGAGATTAGTTGTTTGTCTGTTGCTTCATTTGCTATTATTTTCTCCCATTCTGAAGGCTGTCTTCTCACCTTGCTTATAGTTTCCTTTGTTGTGCAGAAGCTTTTTAAGTTTGATTAAGTCCCATTTGTTCATTTTTGATTTTATTTCTGATATTCTGGGAGGTGGGTCATAGAGGATCCTGCTGTGATGTAAGTCAGAGAGAGTTTTGCCTGTGTTTTCCTCTAGGAGTTTTATGGTTTCTGGTATTACATTTAGATATTTAATCCATTTTGAGTTTATTTTTGTGTATGGTGTTAGAAAGTGTTCTATTTTCATTCTTTTACAAGTGTTCAACCAGTTTTCCCAGCACCACTTGTTAAAAAGATTGTCTTTAATCCATTGTATATTCTTGCCTCCTTTGTCAAAGATAAGGTGACCATATGTGCATGGATTTATCTCTGGGCTTTCTATTTTGTTCCATTGATCTATATTTCTGTCTTTGTGCCAGTACCATACTGTCTTGATGACTGTGGCTTTGTAGTAGAGCCTGAAGTCAGGCAGGTTGATTCTTCCAATTCCGTTCTTCTTTCTCAAGATAGCTTTGGCTATTCGAGGTTTTTTGTATTTCCATACAAATTGAGAAATTATTTGTTCTAGCTCAGTGAAGAATACCGTTGGTAGCTTGATGGGGATTGCATTGAATCTATAAATTGCTTTGAGTAGCAGGAACAAGACAAGGATACCCACTTTCACCACTACTATTCAACATGGTTTTGGAAATTTTGGCCACAGCAATCAGAGCAGAAAAAGAAATAAAAGGAATCCAAATTGGAAAAGAAGAAGTAAAACTCTCACTGTTTGCAGATGACATGATCCTCTACGTAGAAAACCCTAAAGATTCCACCAGAAAATTACTAGAACTGATCAATGAATATAGTAAAGTTGCAGGATATAAAATTAACACACAGAAATCCCTTGCATTCCTGTACACTAATAACGAGAAAATAGAAAGAGAAATTAAGGAAACAATTCCATTCACCATCGCAATGAAAACAATAAAATACTTAGGAATATATCTTCCTAAAGAATCTAAAGACCTATATATAGAAAACTATAAAACACTGTTGAAAGAAATCAAAGAGGACACTAATAGATGGAGAAATATACCATGTTCATGGATTGGCAGAATCAATATAGTGAAAATGAGTATACTACTCATGAAGATCTTTTTTGTACAGTTCTTCTATGTATTCTTGCCACTTCTTAATATCTTCTTTTTCTGTTAGGTCCCTACCATTTCTGCCCTTTATTGTGCCCATCTTTGCATAAAATGTTCCCTTGGTATCTCTAATTTTCTTGACGAGATCTCTAGCCTTTCCCATTCTATTGTTTTCCTCTATTTCTTTGCACTGATCACTGAGGAAGGCTTTCTTATCTCCCCTTGCTATTCTTTGGAACTCTGCATTCAGATGCTTATATGTTTCCTTTTCTCCTTTGCTTTTTGCTTCTCTCTTTTCACAGCTATTTGCAAGACCTCCTCAGAAAGCCATTTTGCTTCTTTGCATTTCTTTTTCTTGGGCATGGTCTTGTTTCCTGTCTCCTGTACAATGTCAGGATCCTCCATCCATAGTTCATCAGGCACTCTGTTTGTCACATCTAGTCCCTTAAATGTATTTCTCACTTCCACTGTATAATCATGAGTGATTTGATTTAGGTCATACCTGAATGGTCTAGTGGTTTTCCCTCCTTACTTCAATTTAAGTATGAATTTGGGAATAAGGAGTTTATGAGCTGAGCCACAGTCAGTTTCCAGTCTTGCTTTTGCTGACTTTACAGAGCTTCTCCATCTTTGGCTGCGAAGAATATAATCAATCTGATTTCAGTGTTGTCCATCTGGTGATTTCCATGTGTAGAGTCTTCTCTTGTCTTGTTGGAAGAGGGTGTTTGCTATGACAAGTATGTTCTCTTGGCAAAACTCTATTAGCCTTTGCCCTGCTTCATTCTGTACTCCAGGTGTTTCTTGACTTCCTACTTTTGCATTCCAGTCCCCTATAATGGGTGGGAGTACCTGGTAGGAGTGATTTTTATGTCTAAGGACTTTTGGTGCACATCAAGCCTGCCTATGAAGTAATGTACACAGATTGTTTTTCTAAAAAATCCTGAATGGATCCAACATAAAATAGAATCAAAACACTGAACAAGCAGGACTAATGGGATCCAATACCAAAGGAACATTTTTTTTCCTGGTCTTTTACCTTTGTTTGGAAAATCTCTCTTTTCCTATCCTTGGTAAAATTACTTAGTGCTGAAATTTTACCAATACAAAGCAGGAATGTACAGATTTGATTCACTTCTTATCATATACAGACTAATAACCTAAATTTCCTTCAAAATTATAACTAAATTGCTCCCTGCTAAGACCTACATAAAATAGAAAAATAATAAGCCAAATAAGAAAGTATATTCAGCTTATTTTTTTTCTCCTTCTGTACCTCCACTATATTGCTAACCACGTCTCTAAATCCTCTGAAACTGAAGCATAAGGAGGGAGAGGTGTTAATTTGAGAAGGGAACATTTGTACTCGTTACTGTCATAGCTGGTTCTATATTCTCTGGTCCTGGCTTTTTGTCATGTGACACATTGCTTGGTGTTGCCCCAGTTGCTACCGACCTCTCACCTGAAGTATTCTTGATTTAGACCATGTATCTCTTCCTTCTTTCTCAGCCCATCAGAGTCCAGCAATTCATGTCCAACTTTTCTATGTGGAGTTTATTTTCTCCTCTAGGCAACCCACTTAGGTCAGGACCTGAAATAATTTTACTCAAGTTTGATCTCACCATTGTCCACACCATGTTTAAGTGACACAGTCACTTGTCTTTAGCCCTCACATGCTCAGGTAATGTAAGACCATCCTCACCAGCCTCACCCATTTAGGTATCTCAGGTGGATGCAGATACTAATCCTGGTATTCTCTGGTCCTGCTCCTCCAATGCACAGGGCACTTGTCATGTTCTACCTCTATATACTTGTATTAAAGGAGGGGCCAATGGTGGAGCCTTTCCAAAGTAGTTCTTTCTCAATGTCCAATAATCTGACACTTTATAATACGAGTTTTGGTAAAAGATCATGTAATGGATTTTCAAATATTTCCATAAAATTTTTGCGTTTTGTTCTGGCTCTTCATTTTGGAATATCATCTTTATTTGGTGTGATTAGCTCAATTAAATGTTCTACTTTAATAACATTTTAAAATATTATTTGTTATTTTTAAATGATTTTCTCATTTTTTATCCAATAAGATATACAATTCTAATAAAATGAAGTCAAAAAACGTATGATTCTATGAATCACAGTTCTTACATATCAATTTTGGTTACAGTGACCATTTACTCTAAAATTGTTCAGCAAGAATGACTACACATATGAGTAATAGTTTCATATTTTCTTTTTTGTGGATATATTAGTAGCTGCTCCATGGAGTTAGCCTTTCTCTGGAATATGTTTGTGTGCTGCTTTCTGCCAAGTCACAATAGAGAGTCCATGAATAAGTATACATTATCCATTTCATCCTGCTAACTTTGAATGAAATTTTGCTGCATGTGACTACTGTTCCTCACCTACTGCATATCCCGATACCCAGAATTAGTCCAGACAACCTTTCCATTGACTTTGCTTATTCTAACCCTCTTATCTCTCCACCTTAGCTCCTGGCAATAACTTAGTTCAAAAGACTTTTTGAAGGAGCTCCTCTGACTCGCAGTGTTATGGATATGTCCTTGGACCTCCAACGACCCACCCAGGCACCCCTGGAGCACTCTTGAAACTCTCCTCAGTGCCTAGGCCCATCAGTGAAGAGTGATTCAACATAAAAGGCTAACTCTTGTCATCTAATGGTGGTGTTATGCATACCTGTTTCAATGACAGTATTAATTGCTACCACAAGACAAGGATCTCTTACAAATTAGCCATTTATTTGATAGTGTCCATTTGATTAAGAGATATTTATTTTTATCTTGAAAGCAGAGTGCAATTTTTAAAGTGAATCTGCCTCTTTGCTCTCTGGCTAAAATAGGGAATGATTTCTTTCTTCCCATTCCATCAATCAAAGCATCACAAACAAAGCTCTGATGGATGGCCAGCCATGATGGATTAGAATTATGTCATTATTAGAAAATGTCCAATCATCACTTTTTCAAGTGTCTATAAATTATGGAGCCTTTGAATTTAGATATATGTCACCAGGAAAACATCTTCCTTTCTATACCCCTCATGTAGTACCTTTTACAGTTAACTCTTTCTTTGCTTTGTCCTTAATTGTTCTGATCTTAATACTATTGTATCAACCTATATAATAGTTTTCACTTCTTCTAAAGACACTCATTCTGGCAATCTTATTAGTCATACTGCTGGATTCCTCCAGCATTTCCTAACACAGAGCAACCAAGCACAACTGAAGTGAAGAGAACACTTCACCCCAGATTCAAACAATTGTCATTCACAAAAGTTGACATTTTGACTCTCATTTTACTGCTTGAGGAATAAGTCATGCATTCACTATACACAGTCTTATAATACTTTACCAAAATGTTTCTAGTCTGCAAGATACAATAAAATTCCTTGGTATTATTCCTGCCAATATTTCCCCTAGTTACAAAGCAAGGTAATAAATGAACCCACTCATTGCAAAATACCCTAGTGAAAAGTAAATGAGTTGTAGAATCAAAGAGGATTGAGGAATGCCCTGTTAGTCCTGTGGTTAGGACTTCACTCTTGCTGCACCTGCTGCAGGAGGCACAGTTTCAAACCCTAAAACTTGGAACTAAGGTCCCACAGGCAGTGTGAATGTCCCTTCTCAAAAAAAAAAAAAAAAAATCAAAGAGAATTGTTAACTTGAATGCCTTTGATGCCTTCTCTTTTGCAAGTTCTCACTCAAGGTATATTTTTTTCTATTTTACTTTTCATATTTTTTATATCTGAAAATTAATATACCAGATATATATGAATGCCTAGTATGGCAGAGAAATTAGATTTAGCCCACTGTAGTTAATGTTAAGGAAATAAATGTTTTTTTTCTTACAGAACTCAGTATTAATATATCCAATATTTTTAAATGTTTTCAAGCTAGAAAGTATGCACATTGTATTCCCTTTGTAAAGAGAAATGGAATGCAAATTATTGGTCTTTCTTCAGTGCCTAGAGGAAATTACAACAGAAACAAAGAAAGTTATATCCAAAGTTCGATTAAAGTGGAAATTTATATTGGAAAGAGCACACTTTTGATCTATTTTGATAGAATTTTATTTTAAAATATTAGAAGTCTTATTTCAGAATAAGGAAGTACAGAAATTATAAAATAGAGTAGGCATAGAATATATTGCTTTTTATCACAATTGCAGAGGACAATTCAATCATCTCAATGTTGTATTCTCTGTTCAAAAGTGAAAAACTAAGCCTCATTTGGAGACATAATATCTTTCATTTTTATTACTATTTTCAATTTTTTATTTTAAAATTAAGTTTGATTCTGTATTCATGTGGAATTCTCAATCAATTTTGAAAGCAAATATCCAGTTTCATAATTGCTGAGTAATAAACAGAAGGGAAGAGAACTTATTTAATATTTTCAGTTAGTGAAATTCACTGGAAGAAACATTCTATTAAAGATGGACAGGAAGGAATGGACAGGACTATATTTTAGCTATGGGTTTTTTATGAAACTATTTCCTTGTGAAAAAAAAGGGAAAAATATATATAAATGCTGTGAAAAGTGTAAAATGCAACCCAAATATAAAACATCTTTATGCCAGAGCTCATTTTAGTCTTTCTGGATTTTTCTAACTTTGATGATATTCATCAGAACAGTTTAGGCATTTATATTTATTAGCAAAAGTAAAGAAAATTAGGGGACAGGTGAAATTCAAAAGGAGATACATTCAGGCCACATGGGTCTTCTCTCACCATGACAACACTATTGCATTAGCTGGTGTGGCAGACTGACTCCAGGGCAGCTGCTCTTAATCTTTTCTTCCTAGTTTACACATTCTTGTGTAACCTTTTCTCCCTGAGCATGTGTGGGACTTGTCATTCCTTCCTAGCCAATAGAACCTGCAAAGGTGATGAGATGCTGATTTCTACGACTGCTTTACTATCTTAAAGGCTCTGTCTTGCTCACAAACTCTTTTGAAAGACTATTTGTAGGCTTGATGTAGTAAGGAGTCATGTTGGAAATGCCAATGGCAAGGAACTGTGGGTGGTCTCTGAATTGTGAGCAACTTCTAGGAGCTGAGCACAGCCTCCAACAGACAGCTAGCAAAAAGCCAGGTCAAGTGGTATATAGCTATATATATTTATAGCTATATAAAGTTAATTCTCTCAATAGTCTTGGTGAGCTTAGTAGTGGATTCTTCCTCACTCATTTCAGACAGGAATGCAGCCTGATCACATATTGATTGTAGTTTTCTAAAGGTCTCAGCTACTCTGTCACTAGACTCCCAACTCCTCACCTAAAGAAGCTGTGAAATAATAAATGCGGGCTGTTTCAAGCTGCTAAGTTTGTGATGATTTATTAATCAGTAATTGAAAACTAATGTAGTTGGTAAAGGATTCATGATTAACCTGACCTAGCCAGTGATAACTATCAGAATAGGATGTCAACTGACTCTTTGATAAATCACAGCCTGGTATTGATCCTCATCCCCTTGAGATAGTGATCGTAAGTTTAATACTTTCCACATTTGCAATGAATCAGCTGGTTATATCCTAAAAACTTTTAAATCTAAATCAAAAGATTAATGGTCTTTAATAGTTATTTCCATGTTGCTTCTCACTCTGTCAGAAAAATCAAACAATGCTGGATCCAAAGATATGTAAAAAAGCAACAAATGCTTGTATATAATATCTAGTTCTTTTATTACAACTGTTTGCTTCATCACCAAAAAGGCCTAGAATATCAGACTCTTTCATAGCTGAAACAATGAGTTTGTGCACACGTGCTGTAAACAGAGTGTACTTATTAAGAGCCGCTCAAAAGTTCTATTTTCTAATAGCAAAAGGCACCAACAATTTTATTTACATTACCCCATTCTATCTATTATTTATTCAGCATTGGAGTCTCTTCTAAATCTCTGATTTAAATGTTCCAAAGTGCAGAATGCAATAATCAGTTACCTAACACCAATGGTTATTTTCCTTGCCCAGTGGACTCTAAAGTACTGAAAGGAAATCTGTTAGGTCTTCTCTCTTTATGTGAGGATTCTATGAGATTAAATTCTTAGCTCTAGCATTAAATGTATTAGCAAAATATATGCTTCCAATACACAGCTTCCCAAACCAGGTGAGTGAATTCCCTTCTTTTCCCAACAGGGAGACGCTGAAAGGACTTTGGATCACTCAACTGGAATGTTTCTATTTAAGTATATGTGATATAGTGAGCACAAAATATCTTTTTCTCTAAAAGTTAGACCTCCTACCTACCAAGACATGTGGTGCTTTCCTGAGTCACTTCTCCCTATTCTAGAGGGAACATAAACTATTTTTATATCAGAGTAAGTGTTAGAAATTGTTCAACTACTGTTTTCTACTGTTTCCCGCCCCCCTCCCACCCCAGCTTTGTGTAGTTTTATCTTTATAAGAACTACACTATAGTCCATGGAATTCTCCAGGCCAGAATACTGGAGTGGGTAGCTTTTCCTTTCTCCAGGGGATCTTCCCAACCCAGGGATTGAACCCAGTTCTTCTGCATTGCAGGCAGATTCTTTACCAGCTGAACCACAAGGGAAGCCCAAGAATACTGGAGTGGGTAGCCTATCCCTTCTCCAGAGGATCTTCCCAACTCAGGAATCTTACCGGGGTCTCCTGCATTGCAGGCAGATTCTTTACAAACTGAGCTATCAGGGAAGGCCAGTTTTATCTCATGAATGTCCAAATAAGTACACAGTAGAAGGCTAGAGGATCACATATCCTCTATGCAAATCTCCAGCTCTCTTTCTACCTTCTCTCCTGTTGGATACCCTATGTGTTCAAGTCAGCCTGCCGTTTGTCACTCTGATTTCTATGTTCTCAATTCAGGGAGACTGTGAAGCTCTGTTAAGGATCTTGCACCTTCTCCACCTCTCTCTGTAGCAGTCAGGAAACTACTTTGGGGTATTAAGGTAAATCAATCATAGATTAACCTCATTTTTTTTATCACTTTCTTGTAGAACATTGCCTGTGATCTAATGTTGAAAAACAGTTGTTTCACATAGTAAGGTCAGTTTTTTTGTTGTATCAAAGAAGTGCAATTCTAAACTAATTTTTTCGGGCCAAAAGTAGAAGTCCTCATACCTTTTTTACTCTATCCTTCACAAAATGCAGGATATCATGTGTCACTTGGTGTTTTTATAGACAGCACCCATGCCACACAAGTGAACCCTAAAGAAGTAATGAGCTGGAGTGAGAAATTTTAACTCTGGGGAAAACAATTTGGAAGCTCAGTAGAGACGAGCACACATCCTGGGTTTACATTCTGGCTCACTACCTATTAGCTATGTGGCCTTTT
Organism: Tragelaphus eurycerus; assembly: GCA_935064755.1. NCBI lineage: Eukaryota > Metazoa > Chordata > Mammalia > Artiodactyla > Bovidae > Tragelaphus > Tragelaphus eurycerus. The sequence continues at coordinate 12,301,383 of CAKXYN010000004.1, forward strand.
GCAAATTATTAAATGTTCTCTGCCACACTTTTCTCACATGTCAAACATTGATAGTGATAACACATCACATAGGAGTGTTGGGAAGATTAAATTATTTGATACCTGCAAAGTTCTTAAAGACTGACTAGCGTATACTATTCCCTGTTCGCTCAATGGTAAAGAATCCACCTGCCAATGTAGGAAACACAGATTCAATCCCTGGGTAGGAAAGATCTCCAGGAGAAGGAAATGCCAACCTACTTACCCTGGCATTCTTGCCTGGAGCACCCCATGAACAGAGGAGGCTGGAGGGTTACAGTTCATGGGGTCACAAAAGAGTTGGACATGACTTAGCAACTAAAACAACAACAACAAGACTATAATAATTACTACTATTACTATTATCGCTTTTAAGAGCTTCCCTGGTGGCTCAGATGGTAAAGCGTCTGCCTGCAATGCAGGAGACCCGGGTTCGATTCCTGGGTTGGGAAGATCCCTTGGAGAAGGAAATGGCAATCCACTCCAGCACTCTTACCTGGAAAATCCTGTGGATGGAGGAGCCTGATAGGCTACAGTCCATGGGGTCGCAAAGAGTCGGACACAACTGAGCGACTTCACTTTCACTATTATAGCTTGAGGAGATGAGAAAAAAAGGTGTTGAGAAAAATGGGTGATATGACTATTTGATTGCAGAGTAAAAAGAGTATTGTTAATACTCCTCAATACATGTGAGCTATTATATCACCAAGGATGGGCTCTGTGATCCTATGCTAAGGCTAAAGTTCAAGAAATTGTCCAGAAAGTATGCACAATTACAACTAGAGAAGAAAAACATTTCTTGATAGAAAACACAGTTAAACACAAAGTCAGAAAATTTTGTGAAATGCTCTTCTCTTTAAAACAAGGAAGATCCAGGATCATCAGCATACACCGGTAAAGCTCTACTCTGACCTGAGAGCAGAGGGTGCCCATTCACCCCTGTATTTGTTTCTTCATTCAGCAAGGGTGGTTAGCATCTGTTGCAACTTCTGTTTGAGGTCTTATCTGATACAAAAGTGAAGTATGTGGTTCCTACCCTAGACAAGATAATGAAGAAGTAAGGAAGATCTAAAACACATAATTTTGAGGCAACACAAATAGACGTCTAATCAGAGTGTAATGAAAGAACCAAAAATAATTGTCTAAGAGTACTTGTAGCCTGAATTTGAGATTAAAAGATACAGTGTTGCTGGTTTATTTTAAAACATTAACTCATATTATTTTCCTACAGAAATCTCAACCAATTAATTTTTTAAATAGAGAGGATGTTTTGATTCAATAATAGTGAATGACTAGTCATTATATGCCAAGAAACGTATTTAACAATCAACTAAAATTATTAAGTACAATAAAGGTATTTAATAATCAGCTAAATTCCCCAAATAAAGATTAAAAGCAAAGATAAATGATGTTGCACCCCACTATGAACTTCCTTTGTAGATATTACTAAACTCTATGATTCAAAAAATGAATGAGTAACTCGCTGTGATGATACTCTTCAGAAAATCCATCTTATTTCATTTGATCTAATGAGGGACTGAAGGCAGGTATGTGCGTGTAATAGAGAATAATAAAAATGATAGCTACTGTTTTAAAATATTATCATATGCCAGCAGTTCCTCTAAGTACTTAAGAACATTGCCTGTATTTAATTTTAAGAGTTTATCTGAAGTTCCTGCTACTATTTTCCCTTTTAAGTAATAATAAAACTGAGTTTCAAGGATGATAAATAAATATAGGTTATGTGGTTCACAAGTGGTAGAGCTGGCATTTCAAACCAGAGCCATGTGTCTCTAAATCCTTAGCTCTTAACACAGCATATGTTACCTCCAAACCTTAATGGCAAATTTTGCCTAAATTGCTGCGCTAAGCATTGAGAAGCACGGCCCTCATATGGATTCCTTCCTGTTCCCAAGGTATTAAGATACAGGTATAATGGAGTGGTTCAGAACAACAATTCTTTATGAGTTTCATTTAAATATCCCATAAAAGTGAGTTTCTTCCACTTTATTTTCCTTTATCCTTTTTCTCCACTAAGAAGATTTAGCATTCTTTTAGAAGAAAAAAAAAATCAAATTACTTCAATAGACAAGATTGATGGGACCTTGGAAAAAAATAATGATTGAAATTCTCAGCTGCTCTCCAAGGTGATTAAATCCTAATTGAGGAAAGGGCCTTGTGTGAAACCCGCAGGCTATACCAAGACGGTTCTGTGGGCTCCGAAGGAGATGCAGTTGGATCTATTGCATTCAGCGATTGCTTTAGGCAGTTACATATCGAGTGGTTACAATTCAATAATAGGAAGGGCTGACATTATAATGATTTCTACTCTCCCTAATTACTCTGTGATGTTTGTTGACGTGCATAAGTGATGATTCTGAAGCACTATTTAAGAGGGCACAGAGGCTCTCTCATTTAGGTGAACGAGCTCAATTTTAGGTGAGGTGACATTCTATTTTCCTCTTAATATGTATTGTACGCCCATCCTTTGAGCTTAATACCCTCAGGTTGTTATCATTACTTATCAATAGAATATGACTATTCAGGGAAGGAATGACAAAGTTCTATTAATATTTAAGCAATAACATATCATTTGGATCCTCTCCAGAGACAAAATCTTGGGGTGGGGGAGAAATGTTCACAGGTTTTCAGAAAAAGTGTCTTCCCATTTTGCAGACTAGGAAAATGAGGTTTGAAGATATTAAATGCCTTGTCAAATACAACATAAGATATAAAGAACTAAGCTATGTGTGCTTTGTTTTGTTAGTGCACTTGTGCTTTATTGATTTTTAAGAGCGTATTCTTCTCTCTTTGAGGAAAATTCATTAGCAACTTTTCCATGTAATGAGTAATGAAAAGATGCTATATTCATAATTCATTTAATAGATCTTTTTGAATGCCCACCACATACCAGTGGTACAGAAAACAAATGCTATTTCTGGGAGCTTATCATTGAGTGGTGAACAAAAACACTGAACAGGTAACTGTAACTAAGATTTAAGAAATCGATTTAATTCATATATAATATGGAGAGAAATTGAGAGAGAAACATATCTTTGTCTTTTATTAGATGCTTTTGAGTTTGGAGATGCAGAAAGAAAAAGAGAAAATACTTGGTAGACAATCAGAAAATATTGCAAACCAAAGGTTTAATTAAAGATCAACTTATGTATTAAAGAGTCTGACTCCATTTTTGATGCTTGGCTTCTGACAGTTTTCAGAACTCATACTTTCTTTATCCCTTCTTGCCCTGTATAAGAAAGTCTTGTATTTCTTCCTATGGTATCCATCAGATCAGATCAGTTGCTCAGTCATGTCCAACTCTTTGTGACCCCATGAATCGCAGCACTCCAGGCCTCCCTGTCCATCACCAATTCTCGGAGGTCACTGAGACTCACATCCATCGAGTCAGTGATGCCATCCAGCCATCTCATCCTCTGTCGTCCCCTTCTTCTCCTGCCCTCAATCCCTCCCAGCATCAGAGTATTCTCCAATGAGTCGACTCTTCGCATGAGATGGCCAAAGTACTGGAGTTTCAGCTTTAGCATCATTCCTTCCAAAGAAATCCCAGGGCTGATCTCCTTCAGAATGGACTGTTTGCATCTCCTTGCAGTCCAAGGGACTCTCAAGAGTCTTCTCCAACACCATAGTTCAAAAGCATCAATTCTTCTGCACTCAGTCTTCTTCACAGTTCAGCTCTCACATCCATACATGACCACAGGAAAGACCATAGCCTTGACTAGGCGAACCTTTGTTGGCAAAATCATGTCTCTGCTTTTGAATATGTGATCTAGGTTGGTCATAATTTTCCTTTCAAGGAGTAAGCATCTTTGAATTTCATGGCTGCAGTCACCATCTGCAATGATTTTGGAGCCCAGAAAAATAAAGTCTGACACTGTTTCCACTGTTTCCCCATCTATTTCCCATGAAGTGATGGGACCAGATGCCATGATCTTCGTTTTCTGAATGTTGAGCTTTAAGCCAACTTTTTTACTCTCCACTTTCACTTTCATCAAGAGGCTTTTTAGTTCCTCTTCACTTTCTGCCATAAGGGTGGTGTCATCTGCATATCTGAGGTTATTGATATTTCTCCCAGCAATCTTGATTCAAACTTGTGTTTCTTCCAGTCCAGTGTTTCTCATGATGTACTCTGCATATAAGTTAAATAAACAGGGTGACAATATACAGCCTTGACGTACTCCTTTTCCTATTTGGAACCAGTACACTGTTCCAAGTCCGGTTCTAACTGTGGCTTCCTGACCTGCATATAAATTTCTCAAGAGGCAGATCAGGTGGTCTGGTATTCCCATCTCTTGAAGAATTTTCCACAGTTGATTGTGATCCACACAATCAAAGACTTTGGCATAGTCAAAGCAGAAGAGCAATAATAGCAAGAAGAGATAAGAAAGCCTTCTTCAGTGATCAATGCAAAGAAAGAGGAAAACAACAGAATGGGAAAGACTAGGGATCTCTTCAAGAAACTCAGAGATACCAAAGGGACATTTCATGCAAAGATGGGCTAGATAAAGGACAGAAATATTATGGACCTAACAGAAGCAGAAGATATTAAGAAGAGGTGGCAAGAATACACAGAATAACTGTACAAAAAAGAGCTTCACGACCCAGATAATCATGATGGTGTGATCACTGACCTAGATCCAGACATCCTGGAATGTGAAGTCAAGTGGTCCTTAGAAAGCATCATTACGAACAAAGCTAGTGGAGGTGATGGAATTCCAGATGAGCTATTCCAAATCCTGAAAGATGATGCTGTAAAAGTGCTGCACTCAATATGCCAGCAAATTTGGAAAACTCAGCAGTGGCCACAGGACTGGAAAAGGTCAGTTTTCATTCCAATCCCAAAGAAAGGCAGTGGCAAAGAATGCTCAAACTACCGCACAATTGCACTCATCTCACACGCTAGTAAAGTAATGCTCAAAATTCTCCAAGTCAGGCTTCAGAAATATGTGAACTGAACTTCCTGATGTGCAAGCTGGTTTTAGAAAAGGCAGAGGAACCAGAGATCAAATTGCCAACATCCACTGGATCATGGAAAAAGCAAGAGAGTTCCAGTAAAACATCTATTTCTGCTTTATTGACTATGGTACCCATAGGTAAGATCAAATCATGCAAATCCTCATCCACATGTGAGAATGTACCACCAGCTCCATCTCTTAACCACAATGCAAACAAAAGCCATTACCTCTCATGCAGCTCAAGGCACTCCAGACAAATGTGTGCACTTGCTCTTTCCTATTTTGTGTAAAATAAGCCTTTTCATCTCCTTCTTGTGCATGTGTGACATGATCTGCCTTGGTATCTGAGGAAAGTTGTGGGAAGAATATTTGATTCCACTCTCCACAGTGCTGCAAGAGCAGAATAGTCAAGGAATGATCACCATTGCCCTATCTTCTCTCCTTTGACTTGCAAACTAGATCCTAGTAAGCATGCCCTTGGCGTAGCTGCCTGCTGGCTAGCCTGTACTTGGTGCCATGCTGCTGCCTGCTGGTAAAACTTGGCTTTGAGCTGTGCTGTGGTGCTTTTACAAAGTCCTACCAAGTTTCTGTTTCAGGTTTATGAACCCAAGTTGCAAGTTTAAAAAACTGATGACAGGAATATGAGATTGAGATTTTTTCTAAAGATGGAGCTGGGTTGTGTGTCTCAGCCTATGCTTTGTGTCTTAGATACCTTGTGCTTTTATTCCAGCATAAGCCATGATTATCATACACTCAGGAGAATGACCCTCATTCTCTAACAACTGGTTGTTTATATCAGGTTTTGCTCTCCATTCTGTGAAACTCTTGGGAGATAGACCCATCCTCTGTGCCATATACGAGCCCATCAGGTATTCATTCATGTGAAAAAAGAAGTTCATAGTTCCCAAAACAAATATCCTAACTTGCATCCTAGGAAGCCCCACATATATCTATCACTGTTGCCCATGCCTCTGTCACCAAAAAACACCCTGATCTTTAATGCTATAGGAGAAAAGACCTATGACACTCCATGACATGACTGTTTTATCCCTATCACTGTTAGAGAACTGGAAGACATCATACCCTAACAGATATCTGTAAAATAAACCAACAAAGGCCCTGGGTTCAGCTGAGCACCATGGCTTATCAACATGTCAAGAGGTAAATTCCAACCCTAGGGCACCACAGTCTCAATAAGACAACAAACACCATGAGGAAGGACCCTAATCCTGACAGTATTTATTTGGGACACTCTAGAGAAAGAAATGCACCTACTCATATGAGCAGGGTAGATGGGACCTCCTGAAATATAGCTAGTAACCATATGCATGAGCACACACACCCATATGCACACACACACACACACACACAGAGTTCCAAAGACCTTGATACCAGGAGAGGAAACAAAAATTGAAAGAGATCTGCTATTTGATCCAATCAGAAATCCAAAGTTTACTCTATAAAATGGAGGAAAATTCCTTTGAAACCACATGCCTAGCTCACTGGGATCTCAAGTCCATGTTACAGGGAACCTTATTCTATTAACACATTGGGAATGCAACCTCAGAGATTCTGGGCTTTATAGTTCTCACTCTAGAGCAAAGTGTCATTGAGTCCATGTGCCATAGTTTAATCCACTGCTTGCTTACATGGAAATTTTTTGATTCCATTCAGTTTGCATATATGAGTTCCCATTTTCTTCATTTTGTCCATTCAAATAGAACTTAGCTAGGCATTTTTTTTTCACATTTCATATATGGTTTGAGAGGCAATTTTAACTTGGGCTTTTTTCCTAAAATATAAAATGTTTGTAAAAAATTGCCTCTGCTTTGGATATGGCTTATGCTGCAAGTAAGACAAAGTATTCATTCATTCTCTAATGTGTATTTATTCTCTGTCTGTAGGTACTAAGCATATATATAACTATGAAAGACAAAGCCTGTGTGTTCAGGAGTTTATAATTAGCTGTATTTAAAGTAGTTATTGGTTCAGTTCAGTTGTGTCCAACTCTTTGCAACCCCGTGGACAGCAGGACGCCAGGCTTCCCTGTCCATGACCATCTTCTGGATCTTGCTCAAACTCATGTCCATCGAGTTGGTGGTGTTATCCAACCATCTCATCCCCTGTCATCCCCTTCTTCTCCTGCCTTAAATCTTTCCTAGCATCAGAATTTTTCCTAGTGACTCAGTTCTTTGCATCAGGTGGTCAAAGTGTTGGAGCTTCAGCTTTGATATCAGTCCTTCCAATGATATTCAGGACTGATTTCCTTTAGGATGGACTGATTTGATCTCCTTGCTCTCCAAGGGACTCTCAAGAGTCTTGTCCAACACCACAGTTCAAAAGCATCAATTCTTCAGCACTCAGCTTTCTTTCAGCACTCAATTCTCACATCCATACATGAATACTGGAAAAACCATAGCTTTGACTATATGCTGTCTAGTTTGGTCATAGCTTTTCTTCCAAGGAGCAAGTGTCTTTTAATTTCATGGCTGCAATCACCATCTGCAGTGATTTTGAAGTCCAAAAAATAAAGTCTGTCACTGTTTCCACTGTTTCCCCATCTATTTGGCATGAAATAATGGGACCAGATGCCATGATCTTAATTTTCTGAATGTCTAGCTTTAAGCCGGCTTTTTCACACTCCTCTTGGACTTTCATCAAGAGGCTCTTTAGTTCCTCTTCACTTACAGCTATAAGGGTGATGTCATCTGCATATCTGAGGTTATTGATATTTCTCCCTGCAATCTTGATTCCAGCTTGTGCTTCATCCATCCATATAGTAAAGTAGCTATATCCGATGTGTTATTCCTCCCTTAGATGTGATTAGGGCAACAAGGTTGGTTCTACCAAGTTCACCCAACTGATCCTATTTCTGCAGAGTATGCAACCCTCATAAGTTGCATCTGTGACAATCCTGTCTCTGAGTTTTGGAGTTACAATCCATGCATTCATACACATTTTTCGGTACAAATATTAATTGCTTTAAATGGAGTGGGAGTATAAAAGAAGAAATTACATTTGCCTAGTCTGTCAGAAGGGACTTCATGGAGAATTGCATAGGAGGTAGACGAGTTTATCAGAAAGCAATGTTACTGGAATATTATGCTGAAATGAGAGAGGAGGAGAAATTTGTCTGTGGTTAGATTTTCAGTGAGTATATAATTTATTCTTTAGCATGAAAGAATGGGAACCACTGAATAATTTTGAGAAAGTAGGTAACATAGTTTGATTTGCATATGCAAAAGAACATTTTGGTGGCATATGTGGAGAATTAATTAAAAAGCAACAAAGACACTGTGATAGTCAAGCATTCCTGGAATATTTTATGTGTAGCACTCTCTATACTTATTTGTGTATATCACAGTATTAGAAGAGAAAATAGAGGCTGTAGTGATAAGTTGATACAAAAATAGTAGCATTAAATTAAAACAAGGTAAATTATTTATTCAAATTTGGATGTAATTGGATTATATCTGTCTATAGATATCCTTTTAATACACCAAACATTTCTTTAGAAAATAACAATTCTATAAGCTAGCTATTTTCTCTCCATTTTATGGATGAAGAAACTGAGACTAAAGCAGTTAAGTCATGTAATAAATAACAAAGCTGACACTTGAAGTTGGCTTTATCAGATATGGTTAACATTAAATTTCTTGGTTGAGCTTTTGACAGCTCACTTGATTCAGGCCTGCATTATACTCTGCTGCTGGTCAAATACTGCCACACACATGAAATTTCATATCTAGATATGAAAGCTTTTAGATCAGGTTACTAATGGCTTAGCTGACAGGTTTGATGGATTGATAGACTTAATAAAAAGGATAAATGGTAAAAAAAAAAAAAAAAAAAAGCACACATAATTACCACCCATTGTTCAGAAATTCATTGATTATTGTGCATGATTTATTTTCTTTTTGAGATAAGAACAATTAAATGTATAGAGAATATAGAAATAAGGGCTATAAATAAATCTATGTTTGGTTATATGAATTTTGTTAAAAATTAAAAAAAAACAATCACACTAGAAATACAGAAAAAAACAATCAATACACACAAATGATAGAACTATCATTTACATGAATGCTTTCACTAAGAAAATTCAGTGTCTTAGCCACACTGACACATTATTGCTGCAGAAAGATTTCCACCCCTTTGATTACTCAAAACATCCAGTATCTGGAAAAGTAGCAAAGCAATGATTGAGTGAAGTCTCTCAGTCGTGTCTGACTCTGCAACTCCGTGGACTGTAGCCTAAGAGGTTCCTGTATCCAAGAATTTTCCAGGCAAGAGTACTGGAGTGGGTTGCCATTTCCTTCTCCAGGGGATCTTCCTGACCCAGGGAATGAACCCTGGTCTCCCACGTTGCAAACAGACGCTTTTACAGTCTGAGACACCAGGGAAGCCACATGAAAGCAAGAGCCCGGTCTAAATTCATAAGAATATTTTCTAAGAAAGGAGAATGAAGGCAATTGAGTCCCTCATCCAGGAAATGTGGAATAAAATTCACAAGAATTGTATGCCCCAGGGATTCCCTGGAAGACCAGTGGTTAAAACACTATGCTTTCTCTGCTGAGGGTATGGGTTCAATCCCCGGTCAGGGAACTAAGATCCCACAAACCACATGGTACAGTCAAAACATAAATAGATAAAAAATAAAATTAAAAGAATTACATACCCTAGAGCAATGACATATACTTTGAGATATCTCAAAATCACCTGCAATGCTTACTAAATATATACATTCTCCTTTTATATATACTATTTACGAAGAATCAGAATGCATCCATTCTATTCACTAGCTATGTGGTAGGTCCCCAATACTGGTCTGAGCCAAGGTCCCAGTGTGAACCAAAGTTTAAGAACCATTAGCTTTGATCAAGCAAGCTATTCCCTGAGGCCCAAGTCTGACCCAGTACCTGATTTTGTAAAGTTTTATTAAAATACAGCCACATTCACTCATTTACATGTTATTTATGGTTGCTTTTACATTACTATGGCAGAAGTTGAGTAGCTGTGAAAGAAAATATAGAACCCACAAAGCCTATTTACTATCTGGCCCTTTACAGAAAAAGTTTGCCAACTCTTGGCTTAGTGCATGGTATAGAAATGAATTTATCACATACATGATTGTGTTATCTTTTACCAGCCCAGACAAAAGGAAATGGAATAATTTTCAGAATGTCTAGTTACATTAATTTTAAGAAAGTTACATACCATGAAGAGCTTCTTGCAAAAACAAACCAACAAACAAGACAAACAAATGAGAAGAATACCTAGTAAATCTAGTTCTCTGCGTTTGTCAAGGGAATGAAGAATAAAAGCTTAATAGGACGTCACATACAGCACTATGTTCTTAGCTGTTGTTTTTTAATTTCTAGCATACAGTAGCTATAGTTTTCAATAATAAATCAGTGACAATTGAAATCAAATAGTATGAGAATAATGGGCATTAGCTTTTAAGATTTTAATTGGACAGGAGTCTGATTGAAGCTAGAAGTTAACAACATAGTGAACTATTTTCAAAAATTACACTGACTCCATCCAAAAGTCCAAACTGGCTAATTTCAAAAAATTGCTTCATGTAACATTTCCAGCATTGTCTCCTACTTGGATGAATGTAGGAAGCGGCTCTGGAAGATAAAATAACCACCCTTGTCCCTCTATATGCTCCACACATTTCACATGAACCTGAACACTGCTTGGAAAGCCAGAATTCTATGAGAGAAAGTATTGATTTTTATCAACCTGGAAAGTGAAACGAGAGAGAGAATGACTGCCAGCCATAGGGAGCTTTGTTCAGGTCAACAACCCCTAAGTTTTACGGGAATTGTTCAGAAATTACAAATGTTGCAGTGCTAAAGGACTCTGACATAAGGCTGGAAAACACATTTTAACACTGGGTAGAGCTCAGCCTCTGTTCTGACAGGGTCACTGAAATCCAGAGCATATTAAGTACACCATAAAGGTTCAAATGAGGCTGCTTTGGAGGATAGTTTTTGGCCTAGATGGAGCAAACATTCACATGCGGAGTTAAAATCAATGTTGAAAAGTACTGTGTAAATCAGCTGGCTTGCTGCTGCTCTATTTCTACTTGTGCTTGTCCACATTAGGACATAATGTGACAGGTCCCCTCCAGATGAAAATGTCAATCAGTGAAGCACGGGAAATAGCTTCATAAGTAACCTTTTTATGTTCTTGTCTCATTAAATCCTTTGGTTTCTTATTTTGCTTGAATTAAACCTAATTTTATTGGGGAAATGAGTAAGCTATGTTTTAGTTCTATTTGCCTACATTTTTTTCTTCTATAATTATAAGTCAGCATCTGCAAGTGGTGACACAGAAGTAAGTAACTATTGAGATGTATTATTTTTACTCTTTTCACTTTTGTATTTTTTTTTCCTTCTTCTTCTTCTTGTGCAGTGCCCTAGCATTGTTAGAATGTCTTACACATCCGTTCACAAGCCTGTACTGGAGGAAATGAGAATGAACCCCTCCGTCTAGAAAAACTTTTCATTCTAATGGTCTTGTAGGGTGTCATAGGGGCTAATGGGCTCTCTTGCTCCCTTAGTATCCTCTAATGCATGTGCTACCATCCCTGCACATGGACAGACTTTCTTATCTATTAAGAACCCCATTCACTTATCAAACCCTATTGAGTTGACGAGTTGAGATTTATAAAAATACATAAATTAAAATGTAATAAATGAAGACAAAAATAGTCAATATGTTTTGAAATTCTCTCTTAAAGGACAGAATTCTCAAATTTCCTAACCAATGAAGAATTTATCTGAGTAAAAGTAAGTCATTATGTTAATAGAATATAAAACACACTGGTTAAATCAAAGAGGTCCGAGAGAAACCTTATACTTGTCCAGTAGAAAGGTAACATTAGTTAGTCATTAGAACTGGGATGAAAAATTGCTTTTTTAAAAAATTCTAAGACCACCCTTACCCAAAGGATGTCAATGTCAAAAATACTGTGTGGCTGATTTCAGGGGTTTTGAGGATGCTCTAAAACCTGATGAGGTTAACAGCCCTTCCTGTGCCTCATAACATCACATAGTGCATAGTATATTAGCATATTAGATAGTAAATTAAGCCAAGTATACTATGATAACAATTTTTTTTTAAGTACAGTCTCATTAGGTGGTAGTAATCCATCCAACTTGGGAAAGAAGTATAGATAACAAGCTATACACAAGCAGTTGCTGATATGCACTATAAGATAAGTGAAATGTCTTTAGAGTACTAATGAGATTTTTGATGGAAAATATTACATAATTGCTTGAGTTGTTATTTTATATTTTACTGTATCATTACACTTTGAGGGGGTGACTAGAATAATGTGACTTCAAGAGTTAGATCACAAAACTGAGAATTTATTTTTTCCTTTATATTAGTATTTTGGAGGCTTCAAAGGAAGATGCTATCTGAAATTACTGGAACAATTATTTTTATTTTGTTAATGTAACTAGAATTATAAGCTCTTAATTGTATGAAATTTTCCTTAAAGATGAACTTTAGACTTGCGAGGTTTTTTTCAAGATCAGTAAAAGTTTTCCACAAGAGAAGATAGCACACTGAAGCAGATACATGAGTAAATGACAAATAGATTAAAAGTAGGCACATAAAATGTGTCATGCGAAAAGAAAACTCAGCAAATAAATTAATTGTTTGGCTTACTTATTGTAAGGATAAAGGCTTTTTCAGATGAAGTAATTCCAGGCTAAGCCATTTATTATAATTTTCATTATGAAAAGCATTTAGTGACTCTGAGACACTCATTAATTGACTCATTTAATCGTTTAACAAATATTAACTGAAACCTATTTGTGCCAGATACCATCGTAGATGGTGAGGACAAGAAGATTAATAAGACAAAGTGGCTTCCCCAAAGAGCCCAAATTCCAGCCCAGAAGACAGGCATGTAGACAAATTATTTAATTCAGTCAAGTGAAATGATTGAGACAGGTTCCACACATGCAGAGACCCCTTCTGGGCAGAGTTGATTTACTCAAGACATGACAGGTTAGGGAATGGAAAGGTTTCGACCAGGACTTCACAGAGGAATCTCTGATGAGAAAAAGGAAAACTGATATTTTCATACACTTGTGAAAATCTAAGCCTAGCCTATCTAATTGACAGGCCCAAAATATTGAATATATTTAATATTACCTTGTTGCCAACGAAAATAATTCAGCAAAAAATTGAAATATAAATATGATTTGTTTTCACTATTTCCTAATAGTTTCATTTTTCACTGTGAAACATCTCATGAATGTCAATCTTTTGCAACATAAATTTCAGTTCAAAAACCACAGTTTAAAGTCTATTATACATGAAGCATGGAGTCAAGTGTCAATGTCTCTGTAAAAGTAAATTAGTCATTCATGAGCTTAGGCAACCTGTTTGTTTCTTGAATGTGTTCTAAGTGCCAGGCATTGGGCAAAGCATTTGGGGTAGAAGGGAAAGCAAAGTAAATACAATCCCTGTCAACAGAGTTATATCTTCCTGGGAAAAGGCTGGCATTAATCAAATAATCAGAAAAATCTATAATTATAAGCTGATATGCATGCATGCTAAGTTGTTTCAGTAAGTTCCACTCTTTGCAACCCTGTGGACTGAAGCCTGCCAGGTTCCTTTGTCCATGGGATTCTCCAGGCAAGAATACTGGAATGAGTTGCCATGCCCTCCTCCAGGGGATCTTCCCCATCCAGGAATCAAACTCGTGAGTTCTTTACCACTAGCGCCACCTGGGAAGCCCTAAAAGGAGTATCTAGGGAATATAAGTGTGAATTAATCTAATTTTAGGATCAGGAAATCTTTCCCCAATAAAATGGTATTTAAAGAGAAAGCAGAAGGATGAATTCAAGTTAACAAGGAGAAGAAATGTGCATGTCAATGTTTGAGGGGAGGCCAGAGTAGGAGCAGAGTGTGAGAGGCCATTCCAAACAGAGCAGTATCTCCAAAGGCCTCAAGAAAAGAGACCATATGGTTTACTCAGAGCCTTGTACATCTGTATGTCTTCTTTGGAGAAATGTCTATTTAGTTATTTGGCCTACTTTTTGATTGGGTCATTTACTTTTCTGGAATTGAGCTGTAGGTGTTGCTTGTATATTTTTGAGATTAGTTGTTTGTCAGTTGCTTCATTTGCTATTATTTTCTCCCATTCTGAAGGCTGTCTTTTCACCTTGCTTATAGTTTCCTTTGTTGTGCAGAAGCTTTTAAGTTTAATTAGGTCCCATTTGTTTATTTTTGATTTTATTTCCAATATTCTGGGAGGTGGGTCATAGAGGATCCTGCTGTGATGTATGTCAGAGAGTGTTTTGTCTATGTTCTCCTCTAGGAGTTTTATAGTTTCTGGTCTTACATTTAGATCTTTAATCCATTTTGAGTTTATTTTTGTGTATGGTGTTAGAAAGTGTTCTAGTTTCATTCTTTTACAAGTGGTTGACCAGTTTTCCCAGCACCACTTGTTAAAGAGATTGTCTTTAATCCATTGTATATTCTTGCCTCCTTTGTCAAAGATAAGGTGTCCCTATGTGCATGGACTTATCTCTGGGCTTTCTATTTTGTTCCATTGATCTATATTTCTGTCTTTGTGCCAGTACCATACTGTCTTGATGACTGTGGCTTTGTAATAGAGCCTGAAGTCAGGCAGGTTGATTCCTCCAGTTCCATTCTTCTTTCCCAAGATTGCTTTGGCTATTCGAGGTTTATTGTATTTCCATACAAATTGTGAAATTATTTGTTCCAGCTCTGTGAAGAATACCATTAGTAGCTTGTTAGGGATTGCATTGAATCTATAAATTGCTTTGGGTAGTATCCTCATTTTCACTATATTGATTCTTCCAATCCATGAACATGGTATATTTCTCCATCTATTAGTGTCCTCTTTGATTTCTTTCACCAGTGTTTTATAGTTTTCTATATATAGGTCTTTAGTTTCTTTAGGTAGATATATTCCTATACAGTATACTAACGCATACATATGGAATTTATAAAGATGGTAACAATAACCCTGTATATGAGACAGCAAAAAAGACACTGATGTATAGAACAGTCTTTTGGACTCTGTGGGAGAGGGAGAGGGTGGGATGATTTGGGAGAATGGCATTGAAACATGTATAATATCATATATGAAATGAGTTGCCAGTCCAGGTTCGATGCACGATACTGGATGCTTGGGGCTGGTGCACTGGGATGACCCAGAGGGATGGTATAGGGAGGGAGGAGGGAGGAGGCTTCAGGATGGGGAACACATGTATACCTGTGGCGGATTCATGTTGATGTATGGCAAAACCAATACAATACTGTAAAATAAAATAAAATAAAGAAAAAAAAAGAGCCTTGTACATCATTTTAAGCATTTCACCATCCATCCTCGAAAAAGTAAGAAGTCATTGAGGAGTTGGAAGAAGAAAACATAGCCTCTGCCTAATGAAACTCAGAATATGGCAGGAGGAATTTAACAGATAATAAAATCAAGTTGATGATATGGAGCGGTTTTCACTAGGACTTAAGAGCAAAAAATGGGACATTTACCTTGTCAACCTTGTCAGTTCTAAGAAGCAATGATAAATCAAAGCATTCACTGGGATCAAACAATTGCAATTCAGGGTACAGAGATTTGGGTAGCTACCCAAACAGTGTCCTTTTAAGGAGCAAAATTCAGGGGTTCTCAAGACTGAATGCTTAATTTGTTCGCAAAGAATTTTGATGGGTGTTGGGAGCAGAAAGCTGCTGCTGCTTCTGCTAAGTCACTTCAGTCGTGTCCGACTCTGTGAGACCCCATAGACGGAAGCCCACCAGGCTCCACCGTCCCTGGGATTCTCCAGGCAAGAACACTGGAGTGGGTTGCCATTTCCTTCTCCAATGCATGAAAGAGAAAAGTGAAAGGGAAGTTGCTCAGTCATGTCTGACTCCTAGCGACCCCATGGACTGCAGCCTACCAGGCTCCTCCGTCCATGGGATTTGCCAGGCAAGAGTACTAGAGTGGGATGCCATTGCCTTCTCCGAGCAGAAAGCTAGTCTTAGTTAAACGTGATCGACTGCTAAGTCTATCACTAAGCAAAAGACCCTTAATACTGCAAGTTGTAGGGGGTTCTTGTAGACTTCTTGACATCTTGGGATATTTGCAGTCTGATCCAGTTCAACAGTTCATGCTTCTATGCAGTGAGGATATACATGACACACCTACTCAATGGCCTCCTCCTTTTAAAAACACACCTTGACATCAGTGACTCCATTTTATTTCACAAGTTCAACCTGAGGATCCTGAAATGCTCTCTGAGGAATAAAATGTCTGAATTGCATCCTTAAGCAATAAAAATTATCAAGAGAAAGGAAGATAGATAGGCATTCCAAGGAAAGAAATAATCTGTATAAAGGAATGAAAATATGAAATAAATACACTACATGAAACACATGGACGGGGGGTGATAGGCAAGATGTTGGGTGGGAAGACTGGAGATTTTCACATGTGGGACCATGATATAAAATCATGATAGGATTTAGTAATTCATTCTACATGCAAGTTATTAAAGGGTGTCTAGTAGGTGATTGTAATGATTCACATCTTATACAGGTTGTTCTGAATTGGGTAAAAAAGATAGATTTAAGATGGTCAAGAATGAGAGCATGGAGATTATTTAGAGTACCATTCTAATACTGCATGAGAGAGGAGATGAGTCTTAAGAATGGTAAACAGTGGGACTACAGAAGTATAGAGAGATCGGAAGCATATCTAGGAGATGAGATGAGATAAGCAGGAATTACTGATTAACTAGATATAGAGATGAAGGAAACAGAGAAATCTAGGAAAATTTAACCAGCTATCTAAGTGTACAGCAGATTCATTTAGTGATATTAATAACAGAATATCAGATTTTTGGATAAAATATAAAGAATGAAGAAATGGGACTTCTAGAATTGCAATGTGGAGGAAATTTGGAGAAGCTGGAGGAAATTTCTCCTTCAGAGAGATAGCTATTAAACTGTTCTAAATTAGCAACAACAGATTGATCAAAGGGTTTACAACAATTTGAGAAACATTAATACAACATAATCTATGAAGCTTAGTGAAAAAACTGGGTGGGGTGGGGGTGGTTCCTGACAGAATAGCTAAAGATGGCATCCATACCCCTGCCCCTTTGTGCTGCTAAAGACTGTTCCAGTAGTTCCCACCTCCCTCAGATCCCTGGAGTGGTAGACCTATTCCTACTGGATTCAACAGCCAGTGAACATCAGCAGACCCTGCTTCCCAGAGTACCATGCTGTGGAAGGCTTATACCAAGCAGGTGATGGGCCAAGGCAGTGTGACCACTCCTCTAGTCCCCATTCCTGTGACACAGAGAGGAAATGGCTTCATCAATACATGAAAAGTACATGTAGTCTCCTATTTCCTTAAAACTCTGTATTAAAGGAAAACTCTTACTGTGGGCTCAGCAGCCAAAATGCAAATTCTAATTTCTCAGCTTTCTGGAGTGGAAATCTATCCTAGTAGATCTGACAGCCAGTAAATGTTGGCAAATCCCATCTTCCCAAGCTGGGCTATACAAGATCTACACAGTGTGGGAGCAGCATCCAGCCTGCAGCATCCATTTGTGCTGTCTCCCATCCTTCCACAAACACACACCCACACACCACCATACACAAGGAGGCTGCGGGTGGGGAAGCTGGTGAGGATTGAGTTCCCAGGCTCCTCAGGTCTTGCTCTGTAGTGCAGCAGTGTGGTACCACACTACATCCATCCAGTGAAATTGTGGAGCAAGCCCAAAAGACTGGCAACACCCTACTCCTTCCAAAGGGCATACTTCTACTTGGCTCAGACTGTTAGAAATCACAGGACTTCCCAGGTAGCACAGTGGTAAAGAATCCACCTGCCAATGCAGGAGACATAGGTTTGATCCCTGGGTGTGGGAGTAGGAAATGGCAACTCACTCCAGTATTCTTACCTGGAAAATTTCCATGGGCAGAGAAGCCTTGTGAGCTATAGTCAAGGAGGTTGCAGAGTTGGACATGACTGAACACGCACACACATGTTACAAAGTATAAACCATGACAATGTTGAAAACAATAGATTAATCAGTTAAAAAATAAATTAATCTAATAGCTAGATGTGACACTGGTAAAACAGAACATTCAGAAGCTAAATGAGAAGACCAGGAGAAGAGACTATCAAAGATGGTTTTGATAAAACCAAAGTCATCCTGGTGGCAGAAATACTAGGTGCATGTCATCTGAGGAGCAAGCAGAAGGAAATCCTTGGCTGCATGAACCCTGAACAAACAGTAGGAAACCTTGTGAACTCCCTGAACAGTGAAAACAGTCTGTAAGCCAACTACCTCTATGTTGATAAAATGATACATGTCTTTTATAGTACACACAAAAGACAAATTCACAAAGAAGATTTTGCGATTATATGTAAAATAAACACAAACATGGATCTGTGATTACTGCACTCAGGTATTTTAGAGTCACCTGTTGTAGCAGCTGGTGCTGTTTAGCACCTTTTCCTTTGAGACTATAGCAAAGGAGTGCAGCTACATTCAGATACAAGTCAATTTGGGGCAGAACAGTGAAGTAACTGATACTTAACTGTTTTATTTTGATGTAGGAACTAGGAAAGTAAAGGCATCTGCTGACAGACTGTGGGCAAGTGCAGGGATAGTGCAATTGCTATGAAGAACAGAAGTAAGGAACCAAGAACAAGTAAAATAATTGTGAAAGGTTGGGGTACCATCTGAGGTTGGAGATGATTTTTGGAGCTGCATCAGTCTTGAAGGATGATTTGTTTTATTCAAATTCCCTTAGCCCCAGGAAATCAGTGGCATAAACCCAGGGTTGGAGTTTTGCTGGGAGGATGAAACAGAGGCAGAAATGCAACATAGTCGATAGTATTAACCAGGGACCATAAAACATACACTGAGAGCAACAGGAGTAGCCAAAAGAAAGCTGAATTACTGAGAGCATCAAGGAACTAGGTGTGGCTATGAATGCATGCTAAGTCGTTTCAGTAGTGTT
The DNA here is from genome assembly GCA_935064755.1 of Tragelaphus eurycerus. Classification (NCBI taxonomy): domain Eukaryota; kingdom Metazoa; phylum Chordata; class Mammalia; order Artiodactyla; family Bovidae; genus Tragelaphus; species Tragelaphus eurycerus. The sequence goes on from CAKXYN010000004.1 coordinate 12,320,405, forward strand.
CAACTCTTTGGGGCAATATGGACTGTAGCCCACCAGGCTCCTCTGTCCTTGGGATTCTCCAGGCAAGAGTGGATTGCCATGCCCTCCTCCAGGGATCTACCTGACCCAAGAACTGAACCTAGGTCTCCTGCATTGCAGGTGGATTCTGTATTGTTGAGCCACCTGGGAAGCCCCACATACTATTGAAGACTAGCTTGGAGAATTTTGACTTTGCTATCATGTGAGAAGACGGGAATTGTGCAGTAGTTTAAACATTCTTTGGCATTGCCTTTCTTTGGGACTGGAATGAAAACTGATCTTCTCCAGTCCTGGGGCCACTACTGAGTTTTCCAAATTTGCTGGCATATTAAGTGCAGCACTTTCATAGCATCATCTTTCAGGATTTGAAATAGCTCAACTGGAATTCCATCACCTCACTAGCTTTGTTCATAGTGATGCTTTCTAAGGCCCACTTGACTTCACATTCTAGGATGTCTGGCTCTAGGTGAGTGATCACACCATCGTGATTATCTGGGTCATGAAGATCTTTTTTGTACCGTTCTTCTGTGTATTCTTGCCACCTCTTCTTAATATCTTCTGCTTCTGTTAGGCCCATACCATTTCTGTACTTTATTGTGCCCATCTTTGCATGAAATGTTCTCTTGGTATCTCTAAATTCTTTGAAGAGATCTCTAGTCTTTCCCATTCTATTGCTTTCCTCTGTTTCTTTGCACTGATTGCTGAGGAAGGCTTTCTTATCTCTCCTTGCTATTCTTTGGAACTCTGCATTCAGATGGATATATCTTTCCTTTTCTCCTTTGCCTTTCACTTCTCTTATTTTCTCAGCTATTTGTAAGGCCTCCTCAGACAACCATTTTGCCTTTTTGCATTTTTTTTTTCTTGGTGATGGTTTTGATCACTGCCTCCTATAGAATGTTACAGGGAAATAACATTTGGAAAAGGCAATGAAGACTTTGGAAAAGGCAATGAAGAGGTAGAAGAAAGCTAATCTTACTTTCAGGCTTTCAGTCATGTTCCTGGATGTGACATAAAGTATTCTTCTGTGCACAATAATAGCAATGATAATAATAATACCATCAGTGTATCAACAAGTCTTTATTTAAGGCAGGAGGTAGCTGGATAGCTCAATGAAGAGGTTGAAGATTTAGTAAAGCTGCTTATCATGAAAGTAGGTGCTGGTGTCACAAATGAAAAGTTTCAGTATTTAAAGGACAGGATAATGTAGAAATGTGCACAAAGAAGGTGAAGGATGATTGAAGAGTACTGTTTCAGATAGTTGCTGAGGGGAAAGAACATGAGACAAGGAGTGTGTAGGTGGCCACAGTCATCTAAATTTAATGCTGGTTCCCAACTGTGGTACCACAGCAAGGAGAGTCCACAGAAGTGGGGGCAGGAGTGAAGATGACCTCAGTATGAATCAGCTCAGCACTGTCATATTGCAAAGACATGGCCAGGAAACCTGTCAGGGTGCCTTCCAGGCTCAGATTCACAGTAGTTTATGTAATTAATATACTATTGTAACATTCACTAAATAGATAGCTTGTAAAATTTCTCCCTGACTACAAGTGTTAGGGGAAATTTTCTATTGAAGTAATCATTTCAAGAAGAGAAACAGGATTGTGAGGGGTAGGTGGAGACAGAGAGTGAGGGATAAAGGAGTGAACTCAAAATCAAGGAGGAAGAAAAGAGATAGCAAATCAAACCATTCTATCAGTAGTTGCACGCAATCAGTCAGGGGACCAGAACCAACTTGCAGAAGGGATTATTCTTTGTTTTACTGTGAATATTGATAGTCTCTGAAAATAAAAGTTAAGAATGCAAGTGTCCTATTCAAATATTTTCCTGGTGGCTGTGAAGAGAAACTTGGATTAGAAATTCCCCAAGTATCTGTCTTACTAATATTAAGTGAATCAATATAGTATAAATCAGGATGCTTATGACTTTGTTATAATGTAAAGTCCTCATGGGTAAAAGTCATCTCTCTTCCTATTTAGGAAAGTGTTGTGTATAAAAACATACATAAAAATACCTTCAATAAATGTATTTTGTAGCTTGATGACAGTAGTTACACTTTAATATCTTTTCATTCTCTAATTTACTATTTTCTAGGGAAATCAATATTTAATCCTAGACTAGAATATGAGGAATCTTCCTTCTGCTGCCCTAGAGTAATATATCACTCAACAGCACACTCACATACTCTATACAACAACACACATACATACATGCTCATATAACCACACAGGGAACTATGCCCAGGTAACTATATATGTAGGAGTACATATACATATAAGCCATGCTTCTGCAGTTAAACTAGAAATTTCCATGTGTTCCTTTATAGATATTGTTTTATACTCAATGAAATGCAAAGTCACTATATTAGAGCCTGATTTCTGTTTGCTTTCTGTAGAGCACTCTTTTTTTTTAATCCCAAATAAAGCTACAGTTTCATTTTAAGATAATTAAGAAGGGTGATATATCTGCCCCAGAAGTTTACAAAGCAACATTAAAAAGTTATGTATATTTTAATATGGAGAAAAAATTATTAATATTAAACTAGATTCTATGAGATTAAAATTTCATTTTAGTTATAGTTTTGGTACTCTGGTAGGTACATTAATTCCTTAAGATAATGTTATGTATTCTTCAACTGTTTCAGACTGAAGCATATTTATATAACTATTACTTATGTCCAATATAATCATTTTTTTGTCTTCTGAAAAGTTGCTGATTTCTCCTCACTCTTATGGCAAACATGTAGTAATTATTGATAAGACATTCAACTAAAGAAAAACATTGCTAAAAATATTATCATGATTCATAATTGAAAATCTCTTTCTGGGTATCCTAGTCAATAATTCAAATTCCCTGCAGCATTTGTTTCTGCCATTGCTATTTTTAAGACTTACAGAAGCCTGTTGATCAAGACATAGATTTACATATTTTGCTTTTAATGTATTATTGCTTCATTTCTCTTATATTCTATACCTTTGTGTACAAACATCCATGTTGAGAAAACTCTCCTTATGCAGTGTAGAAGTTGGAAACAATTCTTTTAATTATCTTTTGTGCTTAATATTTGTAGCTGAATATCATTTTGTGTGAATATCCACAAGCCATTTGCATCAGACTAGAAACTCTTCAATTAAGTGACTCTCCAGAGAATATATGCTATTTTGTATTATAAATGTGAGATGACAAGAAAGCAAAGAGAGGGAACAGAGTTCTCCACATCCCTGCAAGTGACTTGAATGAATTCTTACAGGTAGTGGCTTATTCAGGTTCCCTGGAAGCCAACTCCATGACAGAAATTTGAGTGGGGATGTTTACTGAGGAATGGAGAAGAATGCTTGAAACAGGAAGCAAGACTGAGATGAGGGTAACATTGAACTGTGATGTGATTTTATTTTATTATTTTTTAATATAAATTTATTTATATTAATATTAATTGGAGGCTAATTACTTTACAATATTGTGTTGGTTTTGCCACACATCAACATGAGTCTGCCACGGGTGTACACATGTTCCCCATCCTGAACCCCCATCCCACCTCCCTCCCCGTACCATCCCTCTGGGTTATCCCAGTGTACCAGCCCCGAGCATCCTGTATCCTGCATCAAACCTGGACTGGCGATTCATTTCATATGTGATATTATACATGTTTCAATGCCATTCTCCCAAATCATCCCACCCTCGCCCTCTCCCACACTCATGGGGAAGTCGGGGTCAGTCTCTTGTGGGGTCCCTGCTTCTTTCTCCTGTGTCCTGGTGTGTACAATGTTTTGTCTGTCCTGTGTAATTTCTGGGGGCTCTGTGGTGGGTTTAATGTCAACCTCCTCCAAGAGGGCTTATGCCATACCCAGGTCTGCTGCACCCAGAGCCCCTGCCCCCGTGGCAGGCAATTGTTGACCCGTATCTCTGCAGGAGACACTCAGACATTCCAAAGCATGTCTGGATCAGTCTCTGTGGGGACTCCTGGTGTGCAGAAGGTTTTGTTTGAGCCCTCCAAGCATCTCTGCAGGTATGGGGTGTGATTCTAAATGTGATTTCACCCCTCCTACCATCTTGCTGGGGCTTTTCCTTTGCCCTTGGATGGGGGGTATCTTTTCGTAGTGAGATCCAACATTCTCCTGTCAACGCTTGTTCAGCAATGAGTTACAACTTTGGAGAAGATGAGTGCACATCCTTCTATTCCACCATCTTCCATCTTCTTACTTCTACTGACCTATTTTCAAGCTCACTGTTTTGTTTTGTTTTTTCTTCTCCTTCTTCTATTGTGTCAAGTCTACTGATCCTTCGTGGCTCAGATAGTAAAGAATCTGCCTGCAGTAAGGTAGACTCAGGTTTGATCCCTCGGTTAGGAATATCAGATGGAAAAGGGAAGATCCCCTGGAAAAGAGAATGGCTATCCATTCCAGTGTTACTGGGGTTTCCTTGGTGGCTGAGATAATAAAGAATATGCCTGCAATGAGAGAGACCCAGGTTCAATCCCTAGAGGAGGGCATGACAACCCACTCCATTATTCTAGCCTGGAGAATTCCATGAACAGAGGAGCTTAGCGGGCTACATTTTGTGGGGTCACAAAGAGTTGGACACGACTGAGTAACTAACAATTAGATTTTCCTTTCTGCTTAAAATACCCATTTGTCCTTGCTATTATCTACATCTCCAATTAGATCCCTCAACATAATAATTATTAATTTTAATTTTATGTCTGATAATTGCAATATGTTCATCATCCCTAAGTAATTTCTGATTCTGGCTCAGATTATATTTTATCTTCCCTTTGTCTGGTCTTATAATAATTTTTGAAAGCCATATATTTTACATTGGGCAATAGGGACTGAGACAAATAGGAATTAGTGTAAGTATTTATCCTGGAGAAGGGAATGGCTACCCACTCTAGTATTCTTGCCTGGAGAATTTCATGAACTGAGGAGCCTGGCAGGCTACAGTCCATAGGGTTGCGAAGAGTCAGACATGACTTAGCAACTGAGCACTGTCTATATTTGTCAATACTACTTTCTCAATTCGTTTCACCCTCTCCTTCTCCTACTGTGTCCGACAACAACAGTAATCCAATCTACAGAAATTCACTAAAATTACCACTCAATTGTTCGACCAGTTTCTGGTTTCAGTGCTTCACCTCCAGGTAAACAAATGCTGGCTGCAGATCTAGATGCTTCTGTCTCTCGAGACTTCAAGAAAACAGTTTGTCCTTCAATCTCAGTTCTCTGCTGCGTCCAAGAGACATCATTATTTTCAGTTTGCTTAGCTTTTTCTTATTTTAACCATGAGAGTTTTGACTTCCAAGCCCCATTTTATCTCTGAGCTCAAAGGAGATATCTCAGATAATTCTTAATTAGGAGCTTTCAAAATATATGCGATCAAGTTTAGGTGATAGTGGCTTTGCTTTCCTTGGATAAAAATATTTAAAATAAAAAATGTATGTTAGAAACATTGTAGAGATGGTGCATATATTAGATATGAAATTGGTATACATAATATTTAGAGGTTTTGCCAACCCTGAGATTCCATGATTCTCTAAACTGGGATGAGATGGAGTAAGCTAATACAAATGAACAAATTCCCCCAATGGATTGTTTATCAACATGGGAACACCTTAGAGCAGGTTTTTTTTTTAGCTGCAAATCTTTAAATTGAATTCAAGGTATTTATAAACTTCCTGAAGATATGTGGAAATTTGTGTATGCAAGTGTCTTCTTTTTGTTTTGTTGAGAGAGTCTTCACTTTCAACAGATTCTAAAAGAGATTCATAACTTTTGTAAAATACTAAAAATTTAAGATTTTGAGATTGTAGCCTGTGTTGAGCTCTGTGCAATAGAACAGAAGATGTGAGTGGTATAGAGATTTTAGTGCTTCATATTAAATTATGTTCAATTCAGAAATGAAATATTAGGTATCATATATCAGGCATTAATGACTATATGTAATAGATCTTGCCCTAGTGAGGAAAAAACTTGAGTTAACAGGTGATTATACATTCTTAGTAGAATGCTGAATGCATTCAAAAGTCCAGAGATGACAGAATAGGTCATATGTTCAGGGAACTACAGAGAATTCAATGTGCTGAGACAACATAGGTACTCATTTTGTGAATGAAAAGAGATTTGGGTAGAAGTTTAGGTAGAAGTTAATTCATGAAAAGCTTATTTGCTGTGCTAAGGATTTTAAACACTCTAAAATCTATGGAGAGTCATTGGAAAGTATTTTTAGCTAAGAATAGGCATTGTCTACTTTCATTATAGAGAATGCACCCTGGTACTTTTTATGAAGAATATATAAGGTGGTAGGGTAGAATAGTCAAGCTAGTCAAGTCAAGTCAAAACTAGATTCAATAAAACAAGTCAGATGTACGTGTATTTTTCGGGACAATTAAAAATGTGCACTGAACTACGGATATGACAATAAGATGAAATAATATGGATTCTGGAGGCATGAGAGTACTAGATATGGTATTTCAATACTAACTTCTCCTGTTCCTGGCTTGCACAAATTGCACTCCCATTCTTAATTTTAAAAATGTTTCACAGACTGTATTCAAAGTTGTGTCAAATGAGATATCAGGTATATACTTATGTGTACATCAGTGGCTTGTTTTTGTTGTTTGGTGTGGATTTACTGATGCAAATATTAATGGTGCCCCTGGAGCATTTTTGTACCTTTCGGCTAGACTGTTCTTTTAAGCATGGTTTAAGGTAAACACTTGGAAAATACTAAATCTTTATCATTATACAGTTTTTAAAAGAGACCTGTTTTCCTCTAGTTGTTGCTTCTCTACATTATTCAAAGTGATGGCTAAATCACTGAATATGCTGTTCAGTGGTGCCTTGTTGTGAAATATTGATGATGTATCACTGCGAAGCAATTTAGAGCACTGACATGAAAGGTGCTACTCAAATTGAAGTTAGAATTTGTTTTTAGGCAACATATGGCAAAGTTTACTAGCTTCTGTGAACAGCTCAAGTTCAATTATACTTAAACTGAAAGAAAGATACCTACTTTTACCATCAGAGGCCAAAGGAAAAAGAAAGAAAGAAAGAAAAAGGTCACTGTACTGCCTAATGAAATATCAAACATAAAAGACTCAGAGTTTGAGTTTATCAGCTTGTAGCACATTTGCAACACAGGTTCCTGTAAGCAATGGAACCTGTAAGGGCAACTTCCAGAGCATAAGATATGGGCTGAGGCAATGACAAATGCAAGGTAAAATTTTTCTGAACAAATGACTCATCAGCATCTATTTGTTCTTCCCTGAGTTGTCAGGTTCAGGCTGCAGTATCTTTTGTAACCATCAGGTGTTTGGTTACCTATATAAACCAAAACTGGTAGAGATAAAACTGAAGAGAATGCAGAAGGCTTTTTATTACTTTCCAATGCTGTGTGGTGTGCTGTGCTTAGTTGCTCGATTGTGTCTGACTCTTTGCAGCCCTTTGGTAGCCTGCCAGGATCCTCTGTCCATGGAATTCTCCAGGCAAGCATACTGGAGTGAGTTGCCATTTACTTCTCCAGGAGGTCTTCCTGACCCAGGGATTGAACCCACATCTCCTGTGTCTCCTGCATTGCAGGCAAATTCTTTAACCACTAGGCCATTTTCAATGCTGGACTTGCAAAACTAATAGTTCAGTAAGCAGTGAAGATGAGATCCATTCTCCCTTTCTGGTCTTGAAGGTAAATTGTTAAAAATGCCACAAAAGGAGTCTACTTTCTGGAACTAAATTATTAGAGCGTCTTAGAAAACATCTCTGTGGATCCAGCTAAAGGGGAAGCCCAAGAAGGAAGGGGATGCTGCAGAGAGTTAATACTAAAACAGACCTAACTTCTAGAAAGCGGGCATGATGGAGGTGTTATACACACATGATAATAACCACACCCCATTTTCTCATCCTAACACACCACAAAATCTGCCATATTTTTTCCTAATTGCTCATATTAATCAGTGTTTGCCTCTTCAAAAATTTCAGATAGAACCTATTAAGATGCAAAGCATGACTTGCTCTAGGCCATATCTTCAGTAGCCCACAGAGCAAGGAGAATTCTTGAATCTAAATGAGTTGTAATATAGGAAAGAATAGTGGTCCTACAGAAGCTATTGTCCTTCTAATTTCTTCATCACCTCTGTAGTATCCAGTATCCTATAACCTGAGGATATCCTGCTTCCTTTGTCTTCCCTCTACCTTCATTTGGTAGCAGTCCATTCCTCAAAATATGTCACAACACAATATCTCAGAAACCTTAGTTCTTTGTAATTAAGACTTAAGCAGGCCACCTTCTCAACAGATGACAAGGGCCTAGACTTCAAAGAATTCTACCTCCATGGAAGCCTATGAATCCTATTTGCATACATGATGAAATGGAGTTATATGTCCCAAAGACTGTGATATATGTTTCTTCTCTTCCCCAAAATTCCTTGATTTAAATCCATGTAGAAATATTAGGTAATTTGTTTAAGAAATTTGATCCTCTAGTCAAATTCAACTTATTCCAACAAAAAATGTTTTAATACCTACTGCGTGCCATGTGCTGTTCTAAGCAAACCATACACAAATAAGATACAATCTGTATCCTCAAAGCCAAAAACAGATAGGTATTGCACAACACTCTGGTATGTTCAATAACAAAGGAAAGCACCAAAACCTCACCCTACACAAATAAAGTAGAGCTTTCTGTGCTTTGGGAAGATAATACAAGTGGCATTTAAGCTTTATTTTGAAGACAATATTCATCAGACCAAAAAAAAAAAAAAAAAAAAAGCCAAAAGAAAGGATACAAAGATGGTATAAGATGATATGTGCAAAGGTCCCTGACAAGAAAGAGTAGCAGCAAGTTTAAGGACCTTAAATTAGGACAGTGTATGAGGTACCTCGCACACTAGGCACATGCCTACTAGGTGATAGGATTAGCAGGTTTGTATCTAGATAATGATGGGTTTTATATGCCAAGGAAAGAGTAGAGGTTTAATCTGGAAGGTAGCTTTTTTGTTTGTTTGTTTGTTTGTTTATCAAGAATCTCTTTTATTGATTATCAGAAACATTACAAACATCTAATATGAACAAATTGTAACATGACAGTGTTTAGTTTGAACAATTAATACATTTCAGATATAATATTATACATATTTCAATGTTATTCTCCCCAATCATCCCACCCTCTCCCGGTCCCAGAGTCCAAAAGTCTGGTCTATACATCAGTGTCTCTTTTGCTGTCTCGTAAATAGGGTTATTTTTACCATCTTTCTAAATTCCATATATATGCGTTAGTATACTGTATTTGTGTTTTTGTTTCTGGCTTACTTCACTCTGTATAATAGGCTCCAGTTCCATCCACCTCCTTAGAACTGATTCAAATGTATTCTTTTTAATGGCTGAGTAATACTCCATTGTGTATATGTACCACAGCTTGCTTATCCATTCATCTGTGGATGGACATCTAGGTTGCTTCCACGTTCTGGCTATTGCAAACAGTGCTGCTATGAACATTGGGGTACACGTGTCTCTTTCAATTCTGGTTTTCTCAGTGTGTATGCCCAGCAGTGGGATTGCTGGATCATAAGGCAGTTCTATTCCCAGTTTTTTGAGGAATCTCCAGACTGTTCTCCATAGTGGCTGTACCAGTTTGCATTCCCACCAACAGTGCAAGAGGGTTCCCTTCTCTCCGCACCCTCTCCAGCATTTATTGCTTGTGGATGGAAGGTAGCTTTTAAGCATGGAGTGGTAACGCCAGAAACTTAACAGACATACAAGAAGACTGACTGAATAGAAAATATGTTGAAAAAAGAGAAACCATAATAATCTTTCCCAGCTAAAACTGAACCTTCAATTCCCAAAATAAAAATAAATAAATTAATAAACACATAAGAGATGAAAAAATTGATTAATATTTCATTGTAACAAAATTGCAATATTAGGCATGAATTTTAGTGTTTAATGTCATAGCTATAAGAACAAACCAAAGAAACTGAGCTTCTTGTTCATATAAAGTGATCATTGAAGTATTTATTTCATTACCTCAAAAATGTAATTCTGTTTTTAAAAGCATTGCAGAGCAATGCAGGATTTTACTGAATTTCCTTGCAAAGCTGGCAGAGGGTTAGGAAGAAGGGTGAGGAGCTAAACTGCATGAAACTTCCTAAAAATCCTCTAAAGATATTTCTCTTCTGAGAAATCCGCTTATCATAGCAGTTGTTTACAAATTTATCTCTTCTCCATTTCTACTGCCCCACCCCACTATCCACTATTTCACCCACCCATTCATTCAGTCTTTTCAATATTTTGTTTTCCATAAAGCACTCTATCCCTTTTCTAGTGGAGAGGTTAGTTAGCTCTCTTATCTAGTTTCTTTCAGGTTTCCTATGACATTGTTAACACTATCAGCACACACCTGGGAGAGTATCAGCACAAGAAATATTACATCTTTAGGAGACAGGAGATGAGGGCTGCATTATGAATTATTTGAATTTCATATTTTATCCTGTCATTAAAGAACAACAAGTTTTGAGTCCTCTGCTACAAACTGGACCTGCAAGGAGAATATGGATGCACAAGCACTCATTCACACTGCTCTTAGTACACTTTTATGAAGTATTCTCACCTGGAGAATCCCATGGACAGAGAAGCCCAGTGGGCTACAATCCACAGGGTTGCAAAGAATCGGACATGACTGAAGTGACACAGCAAGAAGGCAGGCATGAAAGATAGGAGAATTCAATTTCTGTTGCTCTTAAAATTTTGTTATTTTAGTTATCTGGGCCACAATTTCTTCATCTATAACTTGAGGGCCATTGTAGAATATTTATGAATGTTTCTTCATGGCAAAGCTGCATTTTAAGCATTGACTTTGGGGTTGAAATATCTAGTTTGGAGCTCCTTCTCTACCATTAGTAGGTAGCTATGTGACACTGAGCAGGTTCTATAATTACCCAGGGTGTATCTTCTCCACTGGAATATGGAGAATCAAGCATCCATCTCAAAAAGAAAACAAAATAATGATGTAAAGTTCCACCTAAGCAACACAGGCTGCTATTCTAGGAATACGTTCTCTAGGATTCCAATTATTAAAAAAAAAAAAAAAAAAAACCTGACAATAGGTTTGAATTCACTCTTCTAGTTACATACAGACTTAAAATGTTCTTGACAGATGAATAATCATCCCTGCTGCTGCTAAGTCACTTCAGTCGTGTCCGACTCTGTGTGACCCCATAGACGGCAGCCCACCAGGCTCTCCCGTCCCTTGGATTCTCCAGGCAAGAACAATGGAGTGGGTTGCCTTTTCCTTCTCCAATGCATGAAAGAGAAAAGTGAAAGCAAAGTCGCTCAGTCATGTCCAACTCCTAGCAACCCCATGGACTGCAGCCTACCAGGCTCCTCTGTCCATGGGATTTTCCAGGCAAGAGTACTGGAGTGGGGTGCCATTGCCTTACTTATGTTAAAGTCTACTGGTAAAATATCACTCTCTTTCAATAAAATAACCTACTATTATTTAAATCCAGATCCTCTTTTTCTGTGCCTTCTTGTGGTTAGGGAACAACCAGTCATCATTCTCTATATAATAACCTTTCATAGATGTGTTCTATATAAATTGCTTTTATATTATTATTACCAAGCTGCTGCTGTTACAGTAATAGTACTTAAAACAAGTTATCTGCAATTTTTTTATCGCTCTGCATAGAGTCCATTTACTGCCTTGCCTCCTTCACTGATTACTTCAAGAGAGCATAGGGAGGCTATGTTCCTTGTTAAGATTAAATAATTAATTGAGTAAAGAAAACCAAGATCAGGAAGAAAGGAATCAACTTCTCCTTACAAATGTTTACTTGGTTTGCCTTGATGCCCATGGGCGATGGTTCTTTATCAAAACCTGGATACTGTTTATGAGACAGTGAGATATTAAGTTGTGAAAGAAAAACAAAGAAGCGAACAAAACACTGATCTCATTAGCCTTGCTTAGTGAGAGACCATTTTTCAACATCCTCTGCTGACCACACACAAATATAATTTGAAAGATTTTCTGAACTCCCCTCCTGATTTCAGTATCATTTGTACAATTTCATATGCTATGCCTGTTTGTTGTATATTACTCATGTCTTTTCCCTGATTATTTACACCTAACTGTTTTCAAAAGACTTATCAGAAAATTCTATTATTCCAGTTTACACTGACCTCTGCCTTCTAGCAATTTTCATCATGCTTAACAACTTAGCACCTGTTTACATAATATAGCTCATTGCCCTTTATCAGACACACATATGTAAATTTTGTTTCTTTAACTTTACCTAAAAATTCTTTATTTAGAAAAACAGATCTAATACTTGTTTTTGCATCTCCAAAGGCATGGGAAACCTAGCCCAGAATTGGCTATATAACTGATGCTCTACAAATCTATTTATGTGTTGCTTTCAACCAGGATACTCTATGGCCCAACTTCAAGGGATGTTATTCATATAGCATTCAGTGTGAAAGCTATTAGCACTATGAAGACAGGAATGGTCAACAAGATCAACTGTGATAAAAGAAAATATTGATAGCAACCCTGGAGTTGTTCAATGCTGACATTCATGTATAGACTACATTAAGCATTCTTTTAATGTATAGATATATGATAAAGAAATAATCATGGTTTAAAAAATTGACAATACAGCAATTTTTAAAATACAGTAACTCTGGCATCATTCAAAATTTCCAGAAATTTAAAGTATCTACATTTACGAAATGAGACCCAACTCAAAATTCAATTAATCTAGGAACACATCCCTAAGATCCTCTCAATAGCAAAATCAATGGGTTGTTTCTCTAGTCCCTTAACATTTCTATACACTTCCCCTGTTGTATTTTATCATCTCCCATTCTAAATTGTATTTGTCTACTTCAGTTAGAACTAAAGCTTGTCACAATCCCAGTATGCTCAAACCCACTGGGAACTCAGCAGCACAACCTGGTTAAAAAAAAAAAAAACAGCAGTAAAGCAGGGTCTCATCCAATCAAGTCTGACTAGAATCATATCTAACCTCTAACAGGGAAATCAGCAAACACGGAGCAATGGCTAGGGATACTCAGGCTTGGTTCCAACGTGCAGCAATGTGCTAGAAAGTACCATTTCAGTTCAATACAGCAGCAGATAGAGGCACTGCGGTTAGTAGTCATAGGATATTATGTAGAGGAGGTGCATCTAACCAAAATTTAGAGTTAAACAAAAGAATTAATCAAGAATTTGAGGAAGAGGTGGTACCTATACAATTCTGAAAGGGGTAAGGCAGGCTCACGAAGCACAGATAGCATTTTAGACAGCGTGCGTGCTCAGTTACTCATTCATATCCAGTCTTTATGACCTCATGGACTGTAGCCCACCAGGGTCCTCTGTCCATGGAATTTTCCAGGCAGGAATAATGGAGTGGCTTGCCATTTCCTCCTCCAGGAGACCTTCCCAACCCAGGGATCGAATTTGTATCTTCTGCATTGGCAGGTGTTTTCTTTATCACTTCACCACCTGGGAAGCTCCAGCATTTTAGATAGGCCACACCATAAAAACAAAACAAGCAGGAATCAACAGGTATAGAAGGAGATGCAAGAACTCAAGAACGATGAAGAATACATTTTGCATTATTAACTACTGGGGAAAAAAAGCTACAGAATAGGTAGAGGACAGATTATCATGGGCTATGCGTGCCATATTAAGAGCCTCAAATACTATCTTGTAGCTAAAGGAAATCATCCAAGCAGAAAAAGAGTGACCATATGCCTGGCTTCTCCAAGGGCTTCAGGGGGGAAATGATGAGTTTACTGCATTATGTACAGATTTAATTGTCCAGCAGGAAGAAAGATATTGAAGACAAGGGATTAAAGACAGAGTGAAAGGGGAGAGATATTTTGCTAGGGAATATGGAGTCGCAAAGAATAGGACACAACTGCGCAACTGAACTGAACTGAACTGATACATTTGTAATATCACTTTATAGTGGTAGGCCTTTTGAAACAATATGAGACAATTAGAAAATTGTGCAGCAGTGGTTCTCATACTATACTATATTTGAAAATTGTCATGGGAGTCTTAAGACACACATTTCTAGATATGCGTATTATCCCAAACCTTGCTATTCTAATTTAGTCTTTGGGGTGGGGCCATAATATATGTAGTCTAAAAATATCTTCAGTTAATTCTGCTGTACAAAAAGAAAAATTCTGAACTAATTTTAAAGGTTGAATGAAAAAGAGGAATCTGCCAAAAAAATATACCACAGAGTCCAAAGTCAATGGAAAAGTAAGAGAGTGTAGTAGCCTTAAAGACAAAGCAGTACAGAGTTTAAGGAGATCTAGGTTTAGCTCTGACTTGGCCACTTACTAACAATGTGACAGCCATTTACATATTTCTGATTGAAATCTTATCAGCAAAATGAGGGTAATAATAGTAACTCTCTCAAAGAGACACTGTGGAGGGAGATTGAAGGAGATAATGAATGAAAAATGCATAATCAAGTCATATCAGAACATGCCAATAAATATTAGTTCTCATTAATATGAATATTATCATGGATACGGCTGGATGGCATCACTGACTTGATGAATGTGAGTCTGAGTGACCTCCGAGAGCTGGTGATGGATAGGGAGGCCTGGCGTGCTGCAGTTCATGGGGTCGCAAAGAGTCGGACACGACTGAGCGACTGATCTGATCTGATCTGATCATGGATACTGTGATTATTTCTCAAATATTATAGTTGGCCTTTGGGCTTGCCAGTTAGTAAATAATTGGTGATTCAGGCAAGAATAATTTTTGCAATGTTTTAAGAACAAAAACCAAATTATAGGAGACTGAAGGGTAAATAAAAGGATAGAAATGAGTGCTAAAACCAATTTTTCCAAGAAGGTTAGGTGACACAGGCAAAAGAGAATCTAAGATGGTAACTTAAAAGGAATAGATGACATAAGTAGGGATCTTTTGATCCTGGAGATTATGATTCTAGACAAGATAAGTCAAGAGCGATTAGACAGAAAAGATATATGAGACAGAAGTAATATTTTGTTTCTGGCCCTAGAAGTTGCTGGATTTAAGAATTCAAGAATCTCAAGTCTGCAGTATCTAAAACCAAAGAAAGAGATAAATGATGAAAGTGGCCATATTTATGGATATGAGGAAGAATATGGACATGTAGGAGACACATCTGAAAACATTTTTAAAAAGCATTTTATTCTACTAATTTTCATACTTTTTATTTATCTTTTTTAAATTGGTCTTGTATGCTATATAAAACATGCACATTAACTATGAATTTGTTTTTGCCCCTCAACAGTAAATTGAATATCTTGGTTATTGGTGCTAGACCCACCTAAGGAATTCCAGCCACATTAAATGAAAGATTATCTTGTAAAGCATGACTGAAGATTGTGGTATCATGTGGTAATAATGATTGTGGTAATCATGACTGAAGATTAGTATCATTACTAAGAAAAGAAGCAAAAAGCCTGGCCAGTCCAGTAAAAATTACAGACTGATCAGTGCTTGGGTCCAGATAAAGCTGAAGGACATGAATATTTAGTGGCAACAGCATTCAAAATACTGGGATTTTCTTTTCTTTTCTTTCTTTTTTTTTTTTTTTTTGGCAACAAAAATCCAAATGCAGAAACAAGCAAATAACAACAACAACAAAAATAGAGAATTACAGGACTGACTGAGCACTGAGATTTCTCTGACTAGTTCAGAAGGAAAACTAGGGGGATACATGAGTTGAAGATGCTGGAAGAGTGTAGTTCAACAGATTAACCATTAAGTTTAGAATAGACCAGGAAAGAAGAGAATGCAACACACAAGTGATAGATTTGGTAAGTATATCATGCAAACCACTGAAACCAAGGAGTTGATATAGGGAAAGCAATAAGTAGGACAATGTTGAAAGTGAAAAAAGAAAAGTAAAAGGGTTTGGTTGCTGTAGCCCACAAGGCTCCTCAGTCCATGGAATTCTCCAGGCAAGAATACTGAAGAGGGTAGCCATTCCCTTCTCCAGGGAATTTTCCCAATCCAGGGGTTGAACTTGGGTCTCCTGCATTGCAGGCAGATTCTTTACCCATCTGAGCCACCAGGGAAGCCAATGTTAGTATTTAATATTTTATGAACAGATGCATTAGATATCATGTCTAAAATAACAAGACGAATTACATTCCTATGGACTGCTGAAATAAAGGTGTAACCTAAAGGATGTTTCACTCTTTCATTGTAGACTCTGGTTTCCCCAAGGTGACCTCACGAGGCACAGGTGACGTGAGGCTTCTCCAATCCACTTTATTTCATGTGGGAACAATTCTTTCTATTTAGAAGATCAGAGTTCCGGAATGTTTATGTCTGAACTACTTCCATTAACATGACTTATAAGCTTTAAACATCACGGTGAATTTTAGAATTTAGAAGATTATTACTTAATTACAAAACAAACAAAAGAACAGAAAAAAGCCCCCCGCCTCAGTAAAAACTTGGAGAAATTTCGAACTTCTTGCTCAAAGCTATCTTAAACCCAATGAAACATTAAAGATTTAAAATTCTTTTGGTGTAGTAAAATAACCAAGTGCATATATATTTATTTCTCCAATAGTTGAAGGGACTTTTACCTCAATCATTAATCCTCTTGTAAGAGAATAAAATGGAATAATAAATCACCAGTACAGATATGTTGGATTTGATCAATGTTTCTCTTCAGAAGGCATAAATAATAGAGAAACACCCACTCTGCAAAATCTACATATCACAGCATTCTGTCACCCAAGCAAGGGGATTGATATGAATTGGTGAGAGGAAGCAAGACCTTCTTTCCCCTACAGAACTGCTAAAGCAACAAGTCATCTTTTACAGGGCAAATAACACCGCACTTCAGAGCAGTGCAATACTTTCTCAGGAGAGAACTGCCCTCATCCTCAACCTCTTCCTCCCTTAAGGAAACTAATAGCAGCTTATTTCATTAATCATTCTAACTGGCAGGATAAAAGAATAGCATTTGGAGAGAAACTACTCTATATTGAGTGTTTCATATATTTTCTGTTATAATTCTTTAAACACCATTATGAAAGTTTTGGGCTTCCCTAGTGGCTCAGCTGGTAAAGAATCTGTCTGCACTGCAGGAGACCTGGGTTCAAACCCTGGGTTGGGAAGATTCCCTGGAGGAGGACTTGCCACCCACTCCAGTATTCTTGCCTGGAGATTCCCCATGATCAGAGGAGCTTGGAAGGCTGCAGTCCAGGGGATCACAAAGAGCTGGACATGACTGAGTGACTAAGCACAGCACATGAAAATATAACACCCATGAGAGAAACACTCCAGTTGTAGAAGCTTGGTGAAAATTCTAATGCCAGACACAAATCAAGCTAGGTTGGAATGCTGATTCTACTACTGAATTCTTAGTCCCAAAGTCCACTGATCTGCTGTCTGCTACATTATGTTTTTATTTTGTTTTGGTTTGGTTTATGGGGTTTGTGGGGGTGGGCAGGCAGCATGGCATGTATCTTAGTTCCCCAACCAGGGACTGAACCAGCACCCCTGCTTTGGAAGTGTGGAGTCTTAACCACTGGACCACCAGAGAAGTCCCACTAAGTTTTGGGGCTTAATTTTTTATTTTGTATTGGGGTATAGCCAATTAACAAAAAAACATCGTGATAGTTTCAGCTGAACAGTGAAGGGACTCAACAATACAGATACACATATCCATTCTCCCCCAAACTCCCCTCCCATCCAGGCTGCCCCATAACATCGAGCAGAATTCCATGTACTTTATAGTAGGTCCTTGTTGGTTGTCCATTTTAAATATATTATTGTGTACATATCCATCCCAAACTTTCTATTGCACTATGTTTTTTATTAGAAAGAAACATTTGATTCAAAACCTCTTATTCCAAAATCATGCAGAACTGGCTATGCTTAGTAAGTGCTTCTTTAGACAAAATACTCATGACTAGTAGAGGTGGACCATAAAGAAAGTTGATGGCTGAAGAATTGATGCTTTCAAACTATGGTGTTGGAGAAGACTCTTGAGAGTCCCTGGGACAGCAAGGAGATCAAACCAGTCAACCCTAAAGGAAATCAATCCTGAATATTCATTGGTAGGACTAATACTAAAGCTGAAGCTTCAATCATTCTGCCACCTGATGCAAAGAAACAATTCACTGGAAAATACCCTGATGCTGGGAAAGTTTGAAGGCTGGAGGAGAAGTGGGCAACAGAGGATGAAGTGGTTGGACAGTATTATCGACTCAATGGACGTGAGTTTGAGCAAACTCTGGGAGACAATGAAGGACAGGGAAGCCTGAAGTGCTACAGTCTATGGGGTCACAAAGAGTGGGACAGGACTGAGTGACTTAACAGCAACAAGTGGTCATAAAGCACTACTGAATGAAAATGTTTATGGTTGTGCACCCTTCAAGAGAATGTCAGAACTTTCAGGAAATGGTATGTCTATGAGAAGATTCAGAGATAAGGTGTATGTATTTTGTAAAGTCACTAGAATAACCACAGGATTGTGATTTTGTTAGTGTTCTTCCTTCCTCTCCAGACCATACTAGCCAAAAAAAAAAAAAAATTCACTCTTCAAGTGAGGTAGGTGAAGTATTGCTAAAATGGTTGTTCCCTCTCCAAGCAGGGTGGCAAGTGAAGTAAGACTTCATTTCATAATGAGGCTAAGTTGAAACAAGATGTGAGATGTAGAACACTGAGCTTGCAGGAGTTGAATAGCGTGTTAAGGTACAAGATCAACAAAAATGAAGTTAACATCACTGTAAACATAAGACCAGCAAGACATATCTTATTCTTCCCAGACCTCAGTCTCCTAATTTATTATTTATAAATAAGAAATAGAATGAGATGACTGAAAAGCCCATTCCACCTGATAATAACCCTTGAGGAAGACTGCCAGAGTTTTCTATGGTGTAACAAGTTAGGAAATACTGCTTGCAGAGTAGCATCTTAAAGTCCCATTCCAAGATCCATTCCTTTATGCTTGGGCTTCCCTTGTGGTTCAGCCAGTAAAGAATCTGCCTGCACTGCAGGAGACCTGGGTTCAATCCCTGGGTTGGGAAGACCCCCCTGGAGGAAGAAATGGTAACCGACTCCAGTATTCTTGCCTGGAGAATCCCCATGGACAGACGAGCCTGGTGGGCTACAGTCCATGGGTCACAAAGAGTCAGACATGACTGAGTGACTAAGAACAAGAACAGCATGCTTAGCTTCATTTTTCCCAGGTATATTTATTTTGTCTGATCTACAGTAACAACCACTAATTAATTTCTAAAAGAATAAATTATCTGCATGACATAGTTTGGAAAGACTAGCTTAAGAAAAAAAAAAAATAGATGTAACATGGTTTGGGTCAAAGTTTGAAATTCAAATGCCTACAAGGCCTGTGCACCTAAAAGAAACAGAGCAAAATATAAGATGGTAAATAGAAACAGACTGTTCCCATAAGACACAGAAAAGGAATATGGAATAGCACAGACTTCAGAGAAGTGGATGAGGCAATGCTTCATTTAAGAAGAGAGTTACTGCTAGTCTCAAATATCTGTTGGCATATAGGAATATACATGCTCTTTTACCAGTGTTCTAATTTCAAAGAAAAGCTGGAAATTTTTATTTTTAATTAAAAATTCCTACAATTTTTATACTAGACAGTAATTGAAGTTAAAAACAAATGTACTTTCCATTGCTTTGAAGACTAGGAGACACGTCTTCAGGTCATCTCTGGCCCTTGAGCCACCTGCCTGTGGTGACTGCATGAACATTCAAAGAAGTGCACTGAGCACTTGCCCTGTAAATTGGAGTGAACAAGCACAGCAGGAGAAGAAACAATCTTTACTGCAGAGTCTATTGTAGGATGATCCTAATTGCTTAAAAAAAAAAAAAAAGAGACAGAGAGAGAGAGAGAGAGGCTGCAACTAAGTTTACTGAAAACATTATAGAAAAGTCTGAGAATGCAGAGTTTTATCACAGGTTCCACACAAAACTCAATGGGAGAAGCCTGTAGCAAGATTGAGAGGCAGTAATGGTTGCAATGAAATTGACTGGAAGAGAATAAAATTTGAGATAAAGAATCCACAGAAGAGGAAACATCAAACTATCCTTCATTAATAAGCATGCAGAGCACTCTGCAGGTGAGTGGTTTACCAGAGGTCATAGACCTTGTAGTGGAAGAGTTAGGGGTGGTACTCAAGGCTTCTAAACCCCAGTCAAGTCCCTTTCTGTCAAACCATGATGCTTTTATTATGTAAAAACTATATTTTTACCCTAAATTTATGATAGATATATTTAAACAAAGTACTCTTTGTCACCTTTTTTCAGACTATAAAAATGATATAATAGAGTGTCCTTTAAAGCTAACCACAGGCAGCCACTACTATACAAGATAGGATATTAAAATGAGATCCATCAAGTAATTAAATTTTTCTCTCAACACAGTTAATGTAGTTTGAATCAAGATACAATAAAGAATATAATAAAGCATGACATGAGAAGTCCAGTTAACTCTACTCAGGATTTTTAAAAACTTATTCCAGATGTATTAGTACATCACAGAATAGATGCAAAACCAAACACAGGTTGAAGAATTCTCACATATATTCCAGGACAGACATTTCCAAATGTGATTACATAAGAATCTCATGTGGACCTTTTATTAAAAATTGACTATGGGAACTAACTCCACATATTTTAACTTATATGGATGGATTCTAGAAATATATATTAATAAAACTGCATTTTAAAAATCGAGGTAAAAATAAATAGCAAAATTTACCATATTAACCATTTTCAAGTGCACAGTTCATTGACATTGTATATATTCACACTGCCATGCAAAGTCTACCACCATCATCTCCAGAACTTTTCATTTTCTCCAAATGAAATAACATACACATTAAACAATAACTCCCTATTTCCCACTACTCACCATGGGCAACCAACATTCCAATTTCTGTTTCTATGAATTTCACTACTCTAGGTGCCACATATAAGTAGAATCATTTAATGTGTGTTGTTATTTCTGGTTTGTGTTTTTGGCTTGTGGTTTTGTTCTTTCTAATTGACTTATTTCAGTTAGTATTATGTCTTCAGGATTCATCCATGTTCTAGCATGTGTCAGAATTTCCTTCCTTTTCAAGACCAAATAATATTCCATTGCATGTATATACTAGATTTAGTTTACCACTCACCCACCAAAAGACATTTATTGTTTCTATCTTTTGGTTATTATTAGTAGCATTGCTGTGACCATTGATATGAATCCCTGCTTTCAATTCTTTGGGATATACATCCAGAAGTGAAATTTCTGGATCACATGGTAATACTGGATTTAGTGTTTTGAGGAACCACCGTATTATTTTCCTGTTTCTCTATCACCCATAAGTTCTACATTGAGTGAGTGAGTGAGTGAAGTCACTCAGTCATGTCCAACTCTTTGCGACCCCATGCACACTGCCATGTGTCCAACCTATGTTGATAATTTTTATTGACAAACATTCTAATTTCTTCTTTGGGTTGCTCTAATCACCAGGCGCCTCAGTCCATGGAATTTTCGAGGCAAGAGTACTGGAGTGGGTTGCCATTTCCTTCTCCAAAGTTCTACATTAGCACACTTTAAATTGGACTGTCTATTTTGGTTTTCTATCTTGGTAGGATTTTATGACTATAGACAGCTGCTGCTAAGTCGCTTCAGTCGCGTCCGACTCTGTGCGACCCCATAGATGGCAGCCCACCAGGCTCCCCCATCCTTGGGATTCTCCAGGCAAGAACACTGGAGTGCGTTGCCATTTCCTTCTCCAATGCATGAAAGTGAAAAGTGAAAGTGAAGTCGTTCTGTTGTGTCCGACTCTAGCGACCCCATGGACTGCAGCCTACCAGGCTGCTCCATCAGTGGGATTTTCCAGGCAAAAGTACTGGAGTGGGGTGCCATTGCCTTCTCTGATGACTACAGACTATATCTTGGCAAAAAGTCCCTTAGTTCCTTATCTTAAGAGATGTTATTTCCTGTTCCTGATGTCAATGAGAAAAAAGATGTTTCATGGTATTACAAATATTTTCTTAAAATAAACTGAACCACATGTGGTTTGTCAGGCATTAAATGCTCTTCTCCTAGAGACTGAGTTTATATATGTTTATTGATAACATTTGATATATATATGCATCAAAATTTTCTCTATAAAAGAACAAAATCTTGATGTTTCTGTTATTGAAAAAATTAGTTGGTGAGATTTTAGAGTAGTCGTAAAGATTGCTTTGCACCAGCAAATATCCACACAATATTTTTTTCATTTCTCTATTTTTCTTTGCATGTTTTCTTCAATTTTTTCAACAAATAATTATCTATTGTTTACTATATATTAGATATTATACTATATATTAAAGACAAATTAATCATACAGCCCCTTCTTTTAAGCAGCTGAAAGTCAAGTTGAGGAAATACATAAAAAAAAAAATATCAGAACACATAGATAGATGAAACAGAAATAGTGGTTTGAGAAGGAAAATTAACCAGTACGATCCGATAATATAATTAAAAATATACACAAATCACAAAGCTGCTATGTCAGGATAAATCCTAGAGGTAAATAACTATTTGATACTTGAATATCCTCTACAATCTCTTTGCTGAGAAACAGTCAAACCTATGTTGATAATTTTTATTGACAAACATTCTAATTTCTTCTTTGGGTTCCTCTAATCCCGATGGTGTGATCACTGACTTAGAGCCAGACATCCTGGAATGTGAAGTCAAGTGGGCCTTAGAAAGCATCACTACGAACAAAGCTAGTGCAGGTGATGGAATTCCAGTGGAGCTATTCCAAATCCTGAAAGATGATGCTGTGAAAATGCTGCACTCAATATGCCAGCAAATTTGGAAAACAGCAGTGGCCACAGGACTGGAAAAAGTCAGTTTTCATTCCAATCCCAGAGAAAGGCAATGCCAAAGAATGCTCAAACTACTGCACAATTGCACTCATCTCACACGCTAGTAAATTAATGGTCAAAATTCTCCAAGCCAGGCTTCAGCAATATGTGAACCATGAACTTCCTGATGTTCAAGCTGATTTTAGAAAAGGCAGAGGAACTAGAGATCAAATTGCCAACATCCACTGGATCATCGAAAAAGCCAGAGAGTTCCAGAAAAACATCTATTTCTGCTTTATTTACCATGCCAAAGCCTTTGACTGTGTAGATCACAATAAACTGTGGAAAATTCTGAAAGAGATGGGAATACCAGACCACCTGATCTGCCTCTTGAGAAATCTGTATGCAGGTCAGGAAGCAACAGTTAGAACTGGACATGGAACAACAGACTGGTTCCAAATAGGAAAAGGAGTACGTCAAGGCTGTATATCGTCACCCTGTTTATTTAACTTGTATGCAGAGTACATCATGAGAAATGCTGGACTGGAAGAAACACAAGCTGGAGTCAAGATTGCTGGGAGAAATATCAATAATCTCAGATATGCAGATGACACCACCCTTATGGCAGAAAGTGAAGAGGAACTCAAAAGCCTCTTGATAAAAGTGAAAGTGGAGAGTGAAAAGGTTGGCTTAAAGCTCAACATTCAGAAAATGAAGATCATGGCATCTGGTCACATCACTTCATGGGAAATAGATGGGGAAACAGTGAAAACAGTGTCAGACTTTATTTTTCTGGGCTCCAAAGTCACTACAGATGGTGACTGCAGCCATGAAATTAAAAGACGCTTACTCCTTGGAAGGAAAGTTATGACCAACCTAGATAGCATATTCAAAAGCAGAGACATTACTTTGCCAACAAAGATCCATCTAGTCAAGGCTATGGTTTTTCCAGTGGTCATGTATGGATGTGAGAGCTGGAATGTGAAGAAAGCTGAGCGCCGAAGAATTGATGCTTTTGAACTGTGGTGTTGGAGAAGACTCTTGAGAGTCCCTTGGACTGCAAGAAGATCCAACCAGTCCATTCTGAAGGAGATCAGCCCTGGGATTTCTTTGGAAGGAATGATGCTAAAGCTGAAACTCCAGTACTTTGGCCACCTCATGCGAAGTGTTGACTCATTGGAGAAGACTCTGATGCTGGGAGGGATTGAGGGCAAGAGGGGAAGGGGACAACAGAGGATGAGATGGCTGGATGGCATCACTGACTCGATGGATATGAGTCTGAGTGACCTCTGAGAGTTGGTAATAGACAGGGAGGCCTGGCGTGCTGCAGTTCATGGGGTCTCAAAGAGTTGGACACCACTGAATAACTGATCTGATCTGAATGTCAAACTGAAAAGAAAAAAAAAACGAAAAAACTGAAAAGAAAAAAAATATTAAGATGAACTCTGTTCTTTCAAAGTTGATGCTCTGGTCCTGTTTAATTCTCAATAGAAAACTGAAAGTCAATTTCTATGCTCAATAAAAAATTGTAGGAGAGGAAATATATATGAGAGAATACTTGCCTAATTGAAACATATAAAGAATAAATGTGCAATGAGAAAATAATAAAATTAAACTAATGAGATTATAAAATAAGACAAAGAATTTTCAAAGAACTGGTCAATCAAAGATGATATATAATAGTAAATATACCTACAGACCCAACCAGTCCATTCTAAAGGAGATCAGGCCTGGGTGTTTTTTGGAAGGAATGATGCTAAAGCTGAAACTCCAGTATTTTTGGCCACCTCATGCGAAGTGTTGACTCCTTGGAGAAGACTCTGATGCTGGGAGGGATTGGGGGCAAGAGGAGAAGGGGACGACAGAGGATGAGATGGCTGGATGACATCACTGACTCGGTAGACGTGAGTCTGAGTGAACTCCGGGAGATGGTGATGGACAGGGAGGCCTGGCGTGCTGCGGTTCATGGGGTTGCAAAGAGCTGGACATGACTGAGCGACTGAACTGAACTGAACTGATACCTACAGAAAAAAGCTAGTTCTCACTTGTTAAATGGAGTAATGATAAAAAAAAAAAAAAAAAAATAGGCAACCATTCTACAAGTGCTAAACTAAGAAATTTTTCTTGTGTACACTGCTATACTTTGAAATGATAATTCCCAGTGCTGATGTGGTTAAATAATAAATACTAGGTGAGATTTTAAAATAAATTGGTATTTTAAAATATTTGTGCTTTGAAATTTGTATATGATAGCTCATACAAATTTCATATAAACTCAATAAAATAGGTGTTTTCCTTCATGCTACCATTATTTTATAGATGGGATGAAGTTTCTTAAGGTCATACCTATTGTAAGTGATAGAACTAGGACTGATATCCAAAGCTAACATTAATTCACTTCTGACTATATGCCACAGAAGGAAAAACAGAAGTAGTCAAACAAAAAGATAGCAGTCACGATATTATAAACAATAAATAACCAAAAAAGTAAACAACTATATAAAAATGAGAAAGTATGTACATACAAAAGTGTATTTAGGGGATAACACAGAAATCATTAGTCAAGAATTTTTAAAGATTTCAAATGGTATGTACATCGATTACAACAATATAAATGTATGTTGGCTGGTG
This sequence comes from Tragelaphus eurycerus, assembly GCA_935064755.1. Taxonomy (NCBI): domain Eukaryota; kingdom Metazoa; phylum Chordata; class Mammalia; order Artiodactyla; family Bovidae; genus Tragelaphus; species Tragelaphus eurycerus. The sequence continues at coordinate 12,345,899 of CAKXYN010000004.1, forward strand.
GGAAAAAAAAGAAGTTTATTTTGAAGGTGGTGGTATGGAGCAGTAAAATGGTAAGAAAACACATCCCTGATATCAAGAGAGTTACAATCTTCTTGGAGAAAAAAAGACAATAAAATATTACAGTACAATGAAATATTGTACTGTATTGAAAACATCAAAGGAAAAATGAAAGTGGGTTTGTCAGGAGGAGTTACCATCTGAGATGGGCATTTGACATCTCAGGTCCACAGCTGGTTGGACCTGGAGTCTGGTGCCCAAGCCAAAGGATAATCATGAAGAGGACAGATCTGCGGGACAACAGCAAACTCTGAGGAGGTGAGCTGTGACAAAACCTTCATTTTCAGAGCTTTCAATACGAAGTCTTGATAGAGGATGACAGACATGGAAGCAGCAGGAAAAACTACTATCAGAGAAGAGATGAATGACAGTCATAGAAGAGATATCCACAGAGGTGACATTGAACACTTCCTTCCGAGATAATGACCATGGGGAAATCGAAAGGGCAGTGATTCTCAAAATGGGATGCACATTCAAATCACTCAGGGAACTTTTCAAAATTCCAGTGTCAAGACTGAACTCTCACCCAGGATCTCTAGGGTTTTGAAGTCTTATTGGTTGTACAAAAGCTGCTTAGGTGATTTTCCAAAGCACAGCCAATGTTGTTCAGTTCAGCTCAGCCACACAGTCATGTCCAACTCTTTGTGACCCCATGGACTGCAGCATGCCAAGCTTCCCTGTCCATCATCAACTCCCACAGTTTACCCAAACTCACGTCCATTGAGTTGGTGATGCCATCCAACCATCTTATCCTCCGTCGTCCCCTTCTCCTCCCACTCTCAATCTTTCCCAGCATCAGGGTCTTTTCAAGTGAGTCAGCTCTTCACACCAGGTGGCAAAGTATTGGAGTTTCAGCTTCAACATCACTCTTTCCAATGAATATGCAGGACTGAACTCCTTTAGGATGGGCTGGTTGGATCTCCAATGTTGAGAGTCATTTATATTAGATACCCTGTCAGTTAGTAAATAAGCTGCTGAATTCTAGAAAACAAGAAATCATTGCTCTAGCTCTCCTTGAGGCTTGGTTAGGGAACTGTGAATGGGTTGATTAAGTAACCTTATATGAAGATTCTCAAATTTTAGCTCTCATCAGAATCACCTGGAGAACCTGTCAGAAATGCAGACATCTAGGTCCCTTCCTCAGAATTTTATATTTAGTAGGCCCAGGGACAGGGCCTGAAAATCTGTATTTCTGAGAATTTCTCAAGTGATATTAATGCTGCTGATACATGGACCACATTTTTAGAACCTATATTATATTCTATACATTAAGAGATTGGAGTAAAGTAAAAAAAAAAAAAAAAAAAGAGAGAGAGAGAGGGAAGTAAGAGAAACAGCTTCTAGGTTTTGGAAATAATCTGAATAAATATAAATGTGTGAAATATGACAGTATGTCCATAGGATGCAACAATTTGCCATGACTACAGTGAAGGAAACAGTGGGAAGGGCAAGAAATGAGACTGGTAGAAAGGGCTGTGAAAAACACACCAAGAGTGCAAATTTCACTCTGTAACATATGGAATGGTGATTATTCTGACCAAGGGAGGGAATCAGAATGGTAATTCTAGCCATGTTAGTATTTTAGTAGTTAATACAAGAAGCAGATTTTTACCTTTAAAAATAAAATATAAAACAGACATTCTTTAAGCAATTTTTCACAGGATTCTGGAAACAAGGTAAAAGATAACATGTTTACTGTTTTCAGGGCTTCCCCGGTGGCTCAGACAGTAAAGATTCTGCCTGCAATGCAGGAGGCCTGGGTCTGATCCCTGGGTCAAGAAGATCCCCTGGAGAAGGGAAGGGCTACCCATTCTAGTATTCTCTGGAGAATTCCATGGCCAGAGGAGCCTGGTGGGCTATAGTCCATGGGGTCACAAAGAGTCAGACATGACTGAGGTAATAACAGTTACTAGCTTATACTGTTTTCAAATGTACTTTTAAAATGAGTGCTTGTGAAACAGCAAATCTACAAAAAGATTTAGATAGAACACAATGCTAAGTTACTTTTCAAGGTAATTAAAATTTCTGCTTCCAACTATTACAAAACTATTTATTAATGATGTTTTAAAAATAAAATTTCTCTTCTTTAATTTTTTTGAGAATATGTATACATGCCACTCAAACCATCAAACTGACATGCAACTTCTAGTGCTGAAATTTTGGTCTATAGTAGGTTCATCTAGTCAAGGCTATGGTCTTTCCCGTGGTCATGCGTGGATGTGAGAGTTGGACTGTGAAGAAGGCTGAGTGCCAAAGAATTGATGCTTTTGAACTGTGGTGTTGGAGAAGACTCTTGAGAGTCCCTTGGACTGCAAGAAGATCCAACCAGTCCATTCTGAAGGAGATCAGCCCTGGGATTTCTTTGGAAGGAATGATGCTAAAGCTGAAACTCCAGTATTTTGGCCACATCATGCGAAGAGTTGACTCATTGGAGAAGACTCTGATAATGGGAGGGATTGGGGGCAGGAGGAGAAGGGGACGACAGAGGATGAGATGGCTGGATGGCATCACTGACTCGATGGATGTGAGTCTGAGTGACCTCCGGGAGTTGGTGATGGACAGGGAGGCCTGGTGTGCTGCAGTTCATGGGGTCGCAGAGAGTAGGACACGACTGAGAGACTGATCTGATCTGATCTGATCATTTTCCAAGAACCAGGGCTTCTCCAAGTTAAAAGCTCACCACATGTCTAAAGCAGAGATGATCCAAGTTGAATTTGGAAGCAGAAGATATTAAGAAGGGGTGGCAAGAATACACAGAAGAACTATACAAAAAAGATCATCATGACCCAGATAACCACAATGGTGCGATCACTCACCTAGAGCCAGACATCCTGGAATGCAAGATCAAGTGGGCCTTAGGAACCATTACTATGAACAAAGCTAGTGCAGGTGATGGAAGCCCAGTTGAGTTATTTCAAATCCTAAGAGATGATGCTGCTAAGGTATAGTAACTCAAACATCCAAAAATGTTTGACTTACACTACTGTTATGTCTATACTACTATTATGACATTCACTTTTGAAGATAATTTTTTTAAATTTTCATCAATTTTCCCAGAAAAACTTTTACCCTAAAATAAACAGTAATTCAGGAACTAGGCAATCTTTTGTTTATCTCCTTCTTTGAAAATAATGGATAAATTAGTTAATTACATTGATTACAATCATAAAGTAAATCAGTCCTGAATATTCATTGAAATGACTGATGCTGAAGCTGAAACTCCAATACTTTTGCTACCTGATGGGAAGAACACTCATTGGAAAAGACCCTGATGCTGGGAAAGACTAAAGGCAGGAGGAGCAGGGGGAGACAGTGGATGAGATAGTTAGATGGCATCACCAATTCAATGGACATGAGTTTGAGCAAGCTCCAGGAGTTGGTGATGGACAGGGAAGTCTGGCATGGTGTAGTCCATGGGGTTGCAGAATCAAACATCACTGAGTGGCTGAACTGAACTGTTGGAAGGAAATGCTCAAAGATGAAATAGGTCATGCAGTGAGGACATGGGAGTCAGGGAGCCAAATTGAAGAGGTTTAAATGGGACAAAAGTGTAACAATTTAGGTATCAAAAAAGAAATTTATAGTTTTGTGAATTGAACCTATAAAAAGCCTTGAGTTTATAATGACACTAAAAACTAAATCCTCATAAAGTACACAGTATCTTTTTGCCAAAAATATTTTATTTACTTTAATGAGGCCCTTATTTTTGAATTTTAATTTAAGGAAACTCCAGGAATTATAAGGGAAGAATAATCACTACAAGGATGACCAGCTAAATATGGAAGATGGAGATGAAACATTTTCTAAAACAATCAATATTCTTCAGCTCAAGGGGGTTTCTTTACAGGAAGGTTCTACTGAAGGAAAAAAAAAAATCAAAGGGACATAAAAGTTGTGATCAGTAGATCTTAGTTAAGACAGATAATCAGGAAAGAATATATAAAGGTAATTAGGAAAATTTTATGATGCATCAAATATTAGTTAATTTTAATACCCTTCATTAAGTGTTACATTATTGTTTCTGTTTTTAAAGAAGATATTCTTATTTTTAGAGAAGCATTCTGAAATATTCAGAGGTGATATGTTTCTTGGTAAGGGCTTCTTGGGTGGGCTCAGTGGGATAAGAATCCACCTGCAATACAGGAGACACAGCTTCCATTCCTAGGTCAAGAATAGCCCCTGGAGGAGGGCATGGCAACCCATTTCATAATTCTTTCCTGGAGAATCCCATGGACAAGAGGAGCCTGGTGGGCTACAGTCAATAGTGTCTCAAAGAATTGGACACAACTGAAGTGACTAAGCATGCTTGCATGTTATTTGGTCTGTAATTAATATTAAAACAATAGAATAGGAAAGACTAGAGATCTCTGACAAAATTAGAGAAGAGATACCAAGGGAATATTTCTTGCAAAGATGGGCACAATAAAGGACAGAAATGGTATGGATCTAACAGAAGCTAAAGACATTAAAAAGACGTGGCAACAATACACAGAAGAACTATACAAAAAAGAGATCTTCATGACCCAAATAACCACTATTGTATGATCATTCACCTAGAGCCAGACATCTTGGAGTGCAAAGTCAAGTGGGCATTAGGAAGCAATACTACAAGCAAAGCTAGAGGAGGTGATGGAATTCCAGATGACAATTTCAAATCCTAAAAGATGTTGCTGTTAAAGTGCTGCACTTGATATGCCAGCAAATATGGAAAACTCAGCAGTGGCCACAGAACTGGAAAAGGCCAGTTTTCATTCCAACCCCAAAGAAGGGCAATGTAAAACAACGTTCAGACTACCGCAAAATTGCACTCATCTCACACACTGGCAAAGTAATGCTCAAAATTCTCCAAGTCAGGCTTCAACAGTACATGAACTGAGAACTTCCAGATGTTCAAAATGGATTTAGAAAAGGCAGAGTAACCAGAGATCAAATTGCCAACTCCATTGGATCATAGAAAAAGCAAGAGAATTCCAGAAAAAGCATCTGCTTCACTGACTACGCTAAAGCCTTTGACCACGTGGATCACAACAAACTGTTGAAAATTCTTCAAGAGATGGGAATACCAGATGACCTTAACGGTCTCCTGAGAAATCTGTTTGCAGGTCAAGAAGCAACAGTTAGAACTGGACATGGGACAAAAACAGACTGGTTCCAAATAGGAAAAGGAGTACATCCAGGCTTCATATTGTCACCCTTCTTATTTAACTTATATGCCAAATACATCATGATAAATATGAGCTGGATGAAGCATGAGCTGGAACCAAGATTTCCAGGAGAAATATCAATTACCTAGGATATGCAGATAACACTACCCTTATGGCAGAAAGCAAAGAAGAACAAAAGAGCCTCTTGATGAAAGTGAAAGAGGAAAGTGAAAAAGTTGGCTTAAAACTCAACATTCAAAAAACAAAAATTATGGCATCCAGTCCTATCACTTCATGGCAAATAGATGGGGGAAAATGGAAGCAAACTTTATTTTGGGGGATTCTAAAATCAGTGCACATGACTTCAGCCATTAAATTATGATTCTTGCTCCTTGGAAGAAAAGCTATGACAAACCTAGAAAGCATATTAAAAACAGAGACATTTCTTTGCCAACAAAGGTCCATCTAGTCAAGACTGGTTTTTCCAGTAGTCATGCATGGATGTGAGAGTTGGACTATAAAGAAAGCTAAGTGCCAAAGAATTGATGCTTTTGAACCATGGTGTTGGATAAGACTCTCGAGAGTCCCTTGGATAGCAAAGAGATCAAACCAATCCATTCTAAAGGAAATCAACCCTGAGTATTCAATGGAAGGACTGATGTTGAAACCGAAGCTCCAATACCCTGGCCACCTAATGCAAAGAGTCGACTCATTAGAAAAGACCCTAATGCTGGGAAGATTGAAGGCATGAGGAGAAGCAGATAACAGAGGATGAGATGGTTGGATGGCATCACTGACTCAATGGACATGAGTTTGAGAAAGCTCTAGGAGATGGTCAAGGACAGGGAAGCCTGGTGCACTGCAGTTCATGGGGTTGCAGAGTCAGACATGACTGAGAAAATGAGTAACACAAGATAGTTTAGACAGCGAGATATATGTGTTAACTTTAATCTATCCCAAACGGTGATCAATTTGCACTAATTTAGACTGCAGACTCCAAGGACTAACTCCGAGTCAACTGATGATAGCATTCCAATTATCTTTGGAATAGTTAGGCATGATCAAATAATAAAATTGGATTTTAAAGTTAAATTATTGGCTGTTAATAAACATAATGGATATTAGAGATGGGTTTTCATTAGTGAACTGGTAGTTTTCAAGATGCAGGAATTTCAGTAAAAGTATTTTAGAGATGTCCCTGCCTTTGAAAAAATAAGTCATAAAACTCAAGGAAGCAGAGCACTCTTGTCCTTAGAAATTCTACTCTCAGCTTGATTCATAAATGGTCCTATGTATATCTACTTTAGAGAATTTTTGCTTTCCAACATAATGAGAGCTGAATCTTTTCAACACATGATTATCACAGCTGAGTCATCAAAAGTAAAACCGGGGCTTTAATGAAGCCATAATGCACTTTGTCTGAGGACTTGGTGTCTTCTTATACTTATGTCATAATTATATTCTAGACTTGTTTTTGTAAGAACCTGTTGTGAAGTGAACCCTCAAATATCATCTATATTGAAGGCTACTTATTGTTCAGTTGCTAATTCATGTCTAACTCTTAGCAACCCCATGGATTGCAGCACTCCAGACCTCACTGTCCTTCAATATCTTGTGCAGTTTTTTTCAGATTCATGTCCATTGATTCAGTGATGCTATCTAACAATCTCACCCACTGCTGTCCTCTTCTCTTTTTGAATTCCATATTTCCCAGCTTCAGGGTCTTTTTCAATGAATCGACTCTTCCCATCAGGTAGCCAAAGGATTGGAGCTTCAGTTCAACATCAGTCCTTCCAATGAATATTAAGGACTGATTTCCTTTAGGATTGACTGGTTTAATCTCCGTGTGGCCCAAGGGATTCTCAAGAGTCTTCAACACCATGGTTTAAAAGCAACAGTTCTTCAGTGCTCAGTTTTCTTTATGGTCCAACTTTCACATCCACACATGACTACTTGAAAAACCATAGCTTTGACTAGACGGACCTTTGTCTGCAAAGTAATGTCTCTGCTTTTTAATATGCTGTCTAGGTTTGTCATAATTTTTCTTCTAAGGAGCAAGTATCTTTTAATTTCATGGCTGCAGTCACCATCCACAGTGATTTTGGAGACCAAGAAACAAATGTTTACCAAAGGGAATCTAATAGTTGCACATGATTAAATTGGTTTAGTTCAGTTTGCAACAGCATTCTTCTTGGCCCAATGATAGTGAAAATGTAATCTAAATTAGGGTGGTAAGATTGAACTATGGAAGTTTTGAAGAAATGATTTAAAAAGTGCTACTTATCAAAGACACTAGAAATACACTAGAAGTGCCAAGTTGGTTGAAGAGAATCTTGAAGTTGCTTAGGACCATTTTGGTGACTGCATGAAAATGAATCCAAAGTCAAAAAAACAACAACAACAACAAGATTTAGAGGCAGAGAGGTTCTTGACATTTGAACATCTGGATCCAGAAATCAGTTCAGTTCAGTCACCCAGTCGTATCCGACTCTTTGCTACCCCATGAACTGCACCCATGAAAAGCACACCAGGCTTCCCTGTCCATCACCAACTCCCAGAGTTTACCCAAACTCATGTCCACTGAGTCAGTGATGTCATCCACCCATCTCATCCTCTGTCATCCCCCTCTCCTCCTGCCCTCAATCTTTCCCAGAATCAGGGTCTTTTCAAATGAGTCAGCTCTTTGCATCAGGTGACCGTAAGTATTGGAGTTTCAGCTTCAACATCAGTCCTTCCAATAAACACCCAGGACTAATATCCTTTAGGATGGACTGGTTGGATCTCCTTGCAGTCTAAGGAACTCTCAAGAGTCTTCTCCAACACCACAATTCAGAAGCATCAATTCTTTGGTGCTCAGCTTTATTTATAGTCCAACTCTCACATCCATACATGACTACTGGAAAAACCATAGCCTTGACTATATGGACCTTTGTTGGAAAAATAATGTCTCTGCTTTTGAATATGCTATCTAAATATCAGAATTTAATTCTAACCACAAAATTTTCAATTATACAAATGTCAAAATCATCCTCAATGATTAGGATTACATTTTTACCATTGCAAGTAGTACAGATGTTTATAAAACAAAAGGTATATATATTTTTGAAAGTAATAGATTATTAAAAAGGATATCTAATGTTTGTTTTTTTCTCACATATATTGGCTGTTTTCTTTTCTCAGTTGTCTCTGGGTTGAATGAAGCTCAAGAAGTTTTGTTCAAAGTTTATGTTAGGTGTAGGCTCCTGGCATATCCTCAGCAACACTAACACAGATTGATTGATCAATGTAAGTGATAGGAAACAGATATATGAAGTTTTTGAATTGTGGTGCTGCAGAAGACTCTTGAGAGTCCCTTGGACAGCAAGGAAATCACACAGGTCAATCCCAAAGTAAATCAACTCTGAATATTCCTTGGAAAGACTGATGCTGAAGCTGAAGCTCTGATCCTTTGGCCACCTGATGCAAAGAGCCATCTCCTTGGAAAAGAACCTGATGTTGGGAAAGACTGAAGGCAGGAACAAAGGGCAGGGAGACAGTGGATGAGATGGTTGGATAGCATCACCGACCCAATGGACCTAAGTTTGAGCAAACCTCAGGAGATAGTGAAGGAGAGGGAAGACTGGTGTGCTGCGGTCCATGGGTCCCAAAGAGTCAGACACAACTTAGCAACTGAACAACAACAGATATATAACAAGAGCTTTGCTTATTTACAGAATCTATTTGAAATAACTTGATCAATAAAGTTTCTTGATTTTACTTGTTTGATATCTGGACTATCTTTTTTGACTTGGTAATTTGTTTTGACTCACATTGTCTGTGTACTAGTAGGACAGTGAAAGAATATAGATTAAGATTAGCAGAAGAGTGTTAAAAGTGTTAGAATACTATAGCTAAGCTGAAATGGGAATAAACTTACTGAAGAGATGGCTGTTAGATTGAAGATAGATACAGGAACCAATCGACTGCTTTTGTAATGTCAAAGAACTATTGTCTCAGTCGCTGCTGACTGAGAGGGTAGGAAGTACAGGAGTCTACCAGAGTAAATACATGACAAACTTTTTTGTGGGGAGGGGCTATTTTATGTATTTATTTATTTTTGGCCAAGCTGTGTGGCATGCCAGACATCAGATCAGATCAGATCAGATCAGATCAGTCGCTCAGTCGTGTCCGACTCTTTGCGACCCCATGAACCGCAGCACACCAGGCCTCCCTGTCCATCACCAGATCACGGAGGTCACTCAGACTCACATCCATCAAGTCAGTGATGCCATCCAGCCATCTCATCCTCTGTCGTCCCCTTCTCCTCCTGCCCTCAATCCCTCCCAGCATCAGAGTCTTCTCCAATGAGTCAACTCTTCGCATGAGGTGGCCAAAATACTGGAGTTTCAGCCCTAGCATCATTCCTTCCAAAGAAATTCCAGGATTGATCTCCTTCAGAATGGACTGGTTGGATCTTCTTGCAGCCCAAGGGACTCTCAAGAGTCTTCTCCAACACCACAGTTCAAAAGCATCAATTCTTCGGCGCTCAGCCTTCTTCACAGTCCAGCTCTCACATCCATACATGACAACAGGAAAGACCATAGCCTTGACTAGGCGAACCTTTGTCGGTAAAGTAATGTCTCTGCTTTTGAATATGCTATCTAGGTTGGTCTTAGTGCGCGACGCAGCTGGCGGGGCGTTCTTACTGCGCGACGGCTGCGTCGCGCACTAAGAGCACTGCCTAGAGGAGCTATCCCATGATCGAGGAAGGACGGCGGTGAGGGCCAGCGCACTAAGCGCGGCCGAGAAGAGCTACCCCACGACCGAGGTCAGGAAGGGCGGCCGTGAGGAGAGACCCCTCGTCCAAGGTAAGGTGTGATAGCTGTGCTTCACTGGCCAGGAGCAGCCGGGAGCAGCCGGGCCGAAATACCCGACGCCCAAGGTAAGAGAAACCCAAGTAAGACAGTCGGTCTTGAAAGAGGGCATCAGAGGGCAAATACACTAAAACCGTTCTCACAGAAAACTAGTCAATCTAATCACACAAGGACCACACCCTTGTCTAACACAATGAAATTAAGCCATGCCCGAGGGGCAACCTGGGATGGGAGGGTCATGGTGGAGAGAGATGACAGGGTGGGGTCCGCTGGAGAAGGGAATGGCAAACCACTTCAGTATTCTTGCCTTGAGAACCCCATGAACAGTATGAAAAGACAAAATGATAGGATACTGAAAGAGAAACTCCCCAGGTCAGTAGAGGCCCAATATGCTACTGGAGATCAGTGGAGAAATAACTCCAGAAAGAATGAAGGGATGGAGCCAAAGCAAAAAGAATACCCAGCTGTGGATGTGTCTGGTAATGGAAGCAAAGTCCGATGCTGTAAAGAGCAATATTGCATAGGAACCTGGAATGTCAGGTCCATGAATCAAGGCAAATTGGAAGTGGTCAAACAAGAGATGGCAAGAGTGAATGTCGACATTCTAGGAATTAGCGAACTAAAATGGACTGGAATGGGTGAATTTAACTCAGATGACCATTATATCTACTACTGTGGGCAGGAATCCCTCAGAAGAAATGAGTGGCCATCATGGTCAACAAAAGAGTCCGAAATGCAGTACTTGGATGCAACCTCAAAAATGACAGAATGATCTCTGTTCGTTTCCAAGGCAAACCATTCAATGTCACAGTAATCCAAATCTATGTCCTAACGAGTAATGCCGAAGAAGCTGAAGTTGAACGGTTCTATGAAGACCTACAAGACCTTTTAGAACTAACACCCAAAAAAGATGTCCTTTTCATTATAGGGGACTGGAATGCAAAAGTAGGAAGTCAAGAAACACCTGGAGTAACAGGCAAATTTGGCCTTGGAACACGGAATGAAGCAGGGCAAAGACTAACAGAGTTTTGCCAAGAAGATGCACTGGTCATAGCAAATACCCTCTTCCAACAACACAAGAGAAGACTCTATACATGCACATCACCAGATGGTCAACACCAAAATCAGATCGATTATATTCTTTGCAGCCAAAGATGGAGAAGCTCTATACAGTCAGCAAAAACAAGACCAGGAGCTGACTGTGGCTCGGACCATGAACTCCTTATTGCCAAAATCAGACTGAAATTGAAGAGAGTAGGGAAAACCTCTAGACCATTCAGGTATGACCTAAATCAAATCAATTATGATTACAGTGGAAGTGAGAAATAGATTTAAGGGCCTAGATCTGATAGATAGAGTGCCTGATGAACTATGGAATGAGGTTCGTGACATTGTACAGGAGACAGGGATTAAGACCATCCCCATGGAAAAGAAATGCAAAAAAGCAAAATGGGTGTCTGGGGAGGCCTTACAAATAGCTGTGAAAAGAAGAGAAGTGAAAAGCAAAGGAGAAAAGGAAAGATATAAACATCTAAATGCAGAGTTCCAAAGAATAGCAAGAAGAGATAAGAAAGCCTTCTTCAGTGATCAATGCAAAGAAATAGAGGAAAACAACAGAATGGGAAAGACTAGGGATCTCTTCAAGAAAATCAGAGATACCAAAGGAACATTTCATGCAAAGATGGGCACGATAAAGGACAGAGATGGTGTGGACCTAACAGAAGCAGAAGATATTAAGAAGAGGTGGCAAGAATACACAGAAGAACTGTACAAAAATGAGTTTCAAGACCCAGATAATCATGATGATGTGATCACTGACCTAGAGCCAGACATCTTGGAATGTGAAGTCAAATGGGCCTTAGAAAACATCACTAGGAACAAAGCTAGTGGAGGTGATGGAATTCCAGTGGAGCTATTCCAAGTCCTGAAAGGTGATGCTGTGAAAGTGCTGCACTCAATATGCCAGCAAATTTGGAAAACTCAGCAGTGGCCACAAGATTGGAAAAGGTCAGTTTTCATCCCAATCCCAAAGAAAGGCAATGCCAAAGAGTGCTCAAACTACCGCACAATTGCACTCATCTCACATGCTAGTAAAATAATGCTCCAAATTCTCCAAGCCAGGCTTCAGGGTGTGGTCCACTGGAGAAGGGAATGGCAAACCACTTCAGTATTCTTGCCTTGAGAACCCCATGAACAGTATGAAAAGACAAAATGATAGGATACTGAAAGAGAAACTCCCCAGGTCAGTAGGGGCCCAATATGCTACTGGAGATCAGTGGAGAAATAACTCCAGAAAGAATAAAAGGATGGAACCAAAACAAAAAGAATACCCAGCTGTAGATGTGTCTGGTGATAGAAGCAAAGTCCGATGCTGTAAAGAGCAATATTGCATAGGAACCTGGAATGTCAGGTCCATGAATCAAGGCAAATTGGAAGTGGTCAAACAAGAGATGGCAAGAGTGAATGTTGACATTCTAGGAATTAGCGAACTAAAATGGACTGGAATGGGTGAATTTAACTCGGATGACCATTATATCTACTACTGTGGGCAGGAATCCCTCAGAAGAAATGGAGTGGCCATCATGGTCAACAAAAGAGTCCGAAATGCAGTACTTGGATGCAATCTCAAAAATGACAGAATGATCTCTGTTTGTTTCCAAGGCAAACCATTCAATGTCACAGTAATCCAAATCTATGCCCCAACCAGTAACGCTGAAGAAGCTGAAGTTGAACGGTTCTATGAAGACCTACAAGACCTTTTAGAACTAACACCCAAAAAAGATGTCCTTTTCATTATAGGGGACTGGAATGCAAAAGTAGGAAGTCAAGAAACACCTGGAGTAACAGGCAAATTTGGCCTTGGAATACGGAATGAAGCAGGGCAAAGACTAATAGAGTTTTGCCAAGAAAATGCACTGGAGAGTGAAAAGGTTGGCTTAAAGCTCAACATTCAGAAAACGAAGATCATGGCATCTGGTCCCATCACTACATGGGAAATAGATGGGGAAACAGTGGAAACAGTGTCAGACTTTGTTTTTCTGGGCTCCAAAATCACTGCAGATGGTGACTGTAGCCATGAAATTAAAAGACGCTTACTCCTTGGAAGGAAAGTTATGACCAACCTAGATAGCATATTCAAAAGCAGAGACATTACCAACAAAGGTTCGCCTAGTCAAGGCTATGGTCTTTCCTGTGGTCATGTATGGATGTGAGAGCTGGACTGTGAAGAAGGCTGAGCGCCGAAGAATTGATGCTTTTGAACTGTGGTGTTGGAGAAGACTCTTGAGAGTCCCTTGGACTGCAGGAAGATCCAACCAGTCCATTCTGAAGGAGATCAATCCTGGAATTTCTTTAGAAGGAATGATGCTAAAGCTGAAACTCCAGTATTTTGGCCACCTCATGCGAAGAGTTGACTCATTGGAGAAGACTCTGATGCTGGGAGGGATTGAGGGCAGGAGGAGAAGGGGACGACAGAGGATGAGATGGCTGGATGGCATCACTGACTCGATGGGTATGAGTCTGGGTGACCTCCGTGAGCTGGTGATGGACAGGGAGGCCTGGCGTGCTGCGGTTCATGGGGTCACAAAGAGTCAGACACGACTGAGTGACTGATCTGATCTGATCTAGATTGGTCATAACTTTCCTTCCAAGGAGTAAGCGTCTTTTAATTTCATGGCTGCAGTCACCATCTGCAGTGATTTTGGAGCCCAGAAAATAAATTCTTACACTGTTTCCACTTTTTCCCCATCTATTTCCCATGTAGTGATGGGACCAGATGCCATGATCTTCGTTTTCTGAATGTTGAGCTTCAAGCCAACCTTTTCACTCTCCACTTTCACTTTCATCAAGAGGCTTTTTAGCCCCTCTTCACTTTCTGCCATAAGAGTGGTGTCATCTGCATATCTGAGGTTATTGATATTTCTCCCATCAATGTTGATTCCAACTTGTGTTTCTTCCAGTCCAGCATTTCTCATGATGTACTCTGCATATAAGTTAAATAAACATGGTGACAATATACAGCCTTGACGTACTCCTTTTCCTATTTGGAACCAGTCTGTTGTTCCATGACCAGTTCTAACTGTTGCTTCCTGACCTGCATACAGATTTCTCAAGAGGCAGATCAGGTGGTCTGGTATTCCCATCTCTTTCAGAATTTTCCCATAGTTTATTGTGATCCACACAGTCAAAGGCTTTGGCATAGTCAATAAAGCAGAAATAGATGTTTTTCTGTAATTCTCTTGCTTTTTCCATGATCCAGCGGATGTTGGCAATTTGATCTCTGGTTCCTCTGCCTTTTCTAAAACCAGGTTGAACATCAGGAAGTTCACGGGTCACATATTGCTGAAGCCTGGCTTGGAGAATTTTCAGCATTATTTTACTAGCGTGTGAGATGAGTGCAATTGTGCGGTAGTTTGAGCACTCTTTGGCATTGCCTTTCTTTGGGATTGGGATGAAAAGTGACCTTTTCCAATCTTGTGGCCACTGCTGAGTTTTCCAAATTTGCTGGCATATTGAGTGCAACACTTTCACAGCATCATCTTTCAGGATTTGGAATAGCTCCACTGGAATTCCATCACCTCCACTAGCTTTGTTCCTAGTGATGCTTTCCAAGGCCCACTTGACTTCACATTCCAAGATGTCTGGCTCTAGGTCAGTGATCACATCATCATGATTATCTGGATCGTGAAGCCCTTGTTCCCCATCAAATCCATGACCATTGCATTGGGAGCTCTGGATTGCCAGGGAAGTCTTTAGGACAACTTTTATATGTAGCTTCTATTATCACTCTGAATTTTGACTGATAACAATACATTCATGACTTTATTCTTTTTTCTACCATCACAATAAAAAAAATAATTCAATTATTTAGATTTTCATACTTCCAACAAGATTTATATTATTCTGTATTATAATTCTAAAATGCAACCTATACCTTTCATATAAATTGAGATAAATCTAGCCACACTGACATTTAATAAATACTTTATTCCCTTCTATGACTTTATTTTGTTGTGGAAAAGAAAAAAAAAACTGTAAAAACATATAATCATGAAGATAGTTGCAAATCATAATCAAAAAGATCATTGAGCTTTTCAATACCCAGTTAACTCTAAGAATAGCTAGAAGGACAAGGGCTTTAAATCAAGTATTTCACTCAAACTCCATTCATGTGGCCTCCTTTTGTATAACTGATATATCTATTAAGATTAATAAAATTGGCAGACTGTACCTGAATTTTTATTCTATATACAAAAGGTGTATAATGTATCTCATGAGCCTTATCGTTGATAAATAATAAAGATGTGCTTTCTTCTCCAAAGGCTAGTCATTAGGTCAGTTATTTCATTATTTGATAAGAATCCTTAAAATGTCAGTAAACAAAACATTAGGAACATTAATGTGTGGATAAATTAATCAACTCAAATAAAAATTTATTAATTTACTTGTTACTAATGAATAGTAGGGTCAGTTTATAGCCTATCAATACCCTTTACCTACTGACAGCTATCTACAAAGAGACTGAGAGGGTCAAGGACTCTGAGTGGATTGCCATCAGTAGGTGCAATTTGTTCATTCCCCAAACAGTCTATCATGCCTCTAGATTTAAACTAAGTATATGGAAAACTGGTACATGGAAATTGGATTAATTCTAGACTTTTGAATAATGTGATTCCATTAGAAAATGTTTGGACTTAATTCCAAAACATTCTGAAAATTTGTTGATGTGTATATTGCTCAGTCTGTTACATATGATACATACTTACATATGAGAACCCTCAAAAGAAATTCATATCTGATTTTAGGACTTATTGTAGTTGTACCTTTCCTAAGATATTGACTAGCTCCTAAATTTGTGCAGAGAGTGAATTATGTGACTTTCTAGATATCCTTCTTTATATTGTCTAGAAGAATCAGATTTGCCACCTATAGCTATCATGAAACTAGATATTTATGAAATATTTTTCATAACCTTATTTGGTTAAGTTTATCTGCTTTTAAATTGTTTGTTACAATTACTTCTCATTTATATTTGAGCTTTTACATCTGTTCAGATCCAATAGATAACTAATTTTTATTTTGAAAGGAGATACTTAAATAATTGATCAAGCAATTAATTATAAAAGTATTCATATAAACATGATTCCCATCATTCTTCACTAATTGTTTCTATCAATACCTCATATTCTTTGATCAAACTTAAATCAGATTAGCTAGAAATTCCAAGTGATTTATACAAATTTGCTTGTACTGTCCAATTTTTGCTATTTTAAATACTGGGAATCCTGGATTTCCCTGTAGCAGCAGTTGTTTCATTTTTGTAGTAATTGTCTGTTGAAGACAATTAAGAGTGATGGGGCTTTATTAGTTAATTAGAAAGGCCTGAGAAACAGTGCTCCTGAGGAACAGTGCTCCACCAGTTTAATTAAATCCCTTTAAAAATACACAATATAAACTATAGTTGGCTATGAATGATCTCTATCAGTTCTAGTTTTTCCCTTAAGTCTTTTCTTTTAAACTTTTGTTCTTCTAGCTATTTCCTCAAAACAAAGTGAAACAGCTGCTAAGATACAGTAACTCAAATATCCAAAACACATTCAATACCTTCATATTTCCTATTGTTTATATTGTTATTATGACATTCATTCTTGAAGATAATTTTTTTTATTCTTACCATTTTTCCAAGTAAAACTTTTACCCCAAGATAATGAGTAATTCAGGAAATGAGGCAATCTTTTATGTCCTTCTTTTAAAAGAATGGATAAATTAGTTAATTATATCTATTATAATCCTAAAGGAAATCAGTCCTGAATATTCATTGGAAGGACTAGTGCTGAAGCTGAAACTCCAATACTTTTGCCACCGGATGGGAAGAACTGACTCATTGAAAAAGACCCTGATGCTGGGAAAGATTGAAGGCAGGAGGAGAAGGAGACAACAAGGGTAAGATGATTGGATGGCATCACCTACTTGATGGACATGAGTTTGAGCAAGCTCCAGGAGTTGGTGATGGACAGGGAAGCCTGGTGTGCTGCAATCCATGGGGTCGAAAAGAGTTGGACATGACTGAGCGACTGAACTGAACTGATATTGATTACAAAGTATTTTTCTGATTCATAATTATTTGATCAGTTAAATATAAACCTTCCTTATCCTTTGGCTATTAATTTAAATTTAACTTAAATAGACTTTTTCATTTGTATTTATCATTTTGTATTGGTTTCTTTTTCTTTTGTTTACCTTTCTCCTATATACACAAGGTGCCTTTTATGTGAGTTGTGAGCTAATGGCCAAGTGGTAAAAAATTCACCTGCCAATGCAGGAGACATGGGTTTGATCCATCCATCATTTTGGGAAGATCCCCTGGAGAATGAAATGGTAACTCACTCCAGTATTCTTGCCTGGGCAATCCAACGGACAGAAGAGCTTGGTGGGCTACAGTCCTTAGGGATCACAAAGAGTCAGACATGACTTAGAAATTGAGCCCTCCTCTTATGTACCTACCCTGACATTTTGGTTTGTCTTTGATTCTTGCCTAGAGAGAGGAGCCTGGTGGGATATAGCCCATAGGGTCACAAAGCGTTGGATATAACCGAAGTAAGTGAGCTCATGCAGAAATAAACATAACACCCTTGAACCAAAAAGAGAGTTGTGAACAAAAGAGAATGGCCATGTTCCTGTTTATAAAATTATGATGAGCTTGAAGGTAAGTGAAAGAGGGTTTAGAGAGGAGAAAAAAGATAGGCATCCCGACTATGGGATAGGAATCCTTTGATAGAGGGCAAAATCATTTAACAACCAGATAATACTAAATAATCACTCCAGTTGCCCTATGTCTTATAGTTCTTATGAGGAGTGTCAAAGACAGGTAGTTGCTCACTAAATAGCCATTGTACATATTTTCCCACAAATATAACCTTAAATACATATTGCTACAATTCTAATGTATACAACTGAAAACTCCCTTCCTTAGCCTGGCTTTCAAGTGGATGGAAGTGGCCATGTGATTAAGCACTGGCCAGTAAGCTATTAGAAAAAGGTTTAAAAATGCCTTCCTTTGAAAGGCAGAGACTGGGAAATATGTCTTCCATTTTCCCTTTCTTTTGCCTAGAAGGTAGATGTGATGGCTAGAGATTTAGCAGCTTTTTTGTGACCAAGTAATATATTTCTTCACTGCCACATTCTGTTCTAGAACAGTGGCTAATATGGGACTCAGAAATATTTGTCAAATGAATGACTCAATCAGAAAGTCAATACATGAAGCAGAAAGATATCTATCTCTTCCTCAGCAGCTGCCTTGTTTTCATCTCTTACTGAGATTTCTTCTGTTAGACTTGAAGATTGACATTTTTAAGACCAAGTTTTTTAATTGTTGTCTATATTTATTAGCTACATGCCCTTTAGCAAGTCATTTAGTCTTCATAAACTGATTTTATCAAATGTGAACTGAGATATATCTACTTGCATGGTTGTTATAAGAACCAAAGACAGCTTATTAAATCCTTAACTTCTTTCCTGCATATTATAGATTCTAAATAACTTGCCCACAAATGTCATCATTTATATTTCTCTAATAAATTCTCTGGTGAATATAATGAGGAATGAATAAACTTTTATTGAATTCATACTGAGTAATATTTTATGTTAGACACACAGAATTTCCTATCTACCCTCTTCATTTAAGCTACTTATTTCATCGTTATTTTACAAACACTTATTTCAGAATGTCATTACATAGCTTTTCAAAATACAGCGTAAAAATATAAAATGGAAAATCTTCATTCTTTACTCTTACATTGTTTTCTATTGACAAGATAGAAGTAGTAAAACATAGTTTCATGTTAAGGATGGGACATTCAAGGGGACTTTCTATAATAGAGAAGAAAAACAAAATATATGGTAAATATGCATTTTATCAGAGAGAAAATAAAAACACATAAGGAATCCAAGGGAGGGAGAGATTTCTTTGGCTGAGCACACCTGAAAAGTTTTCAGAAGAGTGGCATAACAGTAGCCAGAGTCTGACAGATAGAATAAGATGGGAAAAGGGGCATAGTAGCTGATTCAACAGCATGAGAAAAGACCTAGAAACAGAATGCATGTTCAAATAGCAATCAATGAGTCGGTTTGGCTGGAAGGTAAGAAATGTAAAAAGAATTTTTAGAATAAAAATCTTGAAAGATAACAAGATGTGAGCTTAGTTGGGTAAATAATAGTTAACCATTTCTGAAAAGAAAGATGTACATACAACTATGCTCACAATCTTCACTTAGTAGGAAGATGAGTTTCTGGAAATGAGAGGGAACACTGAATCAGGACTATTACAAGGCATTATGATGCTATTTCTGTGGTGATGCTATCTTAGTGTCTTTCATTGACATATTCATCCTTTCTTCAATCACCTGAATTCATGACAGACTCCAACTACTTGTTTGATATCTAGCAGCCCAGGATACAGAGATATTTCTGTTGCCTTTTGCAGTGTTTCTAGAAATCCCTGTTCTCTTTACATTCTTGTCCACTTCTGGACAAATGTGCCTCCAACCATGATTAAAGGGCTATTTAACATCTCACTTGATATACTTATTTTGATTCTTTGTAAGTCTAATCCTATCATTTAGACATTTTATGGCAGATATTATGGGTCAAACAGTTCACCAGGCCATGTCAGATTCAATAACAGATACTGCAGAATGCATGCAACAGGCAGGGCACATTAGCTGAGAGAGCATTAGTGGAGCCAAACAAAACAAACATAAAAGAAAACCTGATTTCAAGATACTAATTTTTTTAATCTATATATGTATATATAGACATACATATACTTTTTCCTTTCCAAACCATTTTTCCACATTTTATAAAGTGAAATCTTGCCTTACCCAAGGAAATGTCTATTTGTTTGTGACTTTTAATTATTCTTAAAGGGGAAACAAGGAAAGAAAAGAAAGGCACGACATAAACTTGTGGCCACACAGCTCCTCCAATTCTCTTTTGGTAATGCATCTAATAACTAGAATAATACATGTGGAAATACTATTCCAACACTCAAGTCTGCTTCTTTGTCAACTTCAGTAGTAAGGTTCACTGAATGGTTTGATTGTCTACAAGCAACTCCGAGCTCCTTTCAACTAGACAGTCAGGCTGGGAGAATCAGTAGACATTTGGCCTTTTATCACAGGATGGATCCATGGACTGACATACCAATTAAACTGGGTAGAGTTGGAGGAATGGCATGACTTGAACAAATCTCATAGGTTAATGACACTCCAGCCTTCAACTGTTCCACAGTTTCTGAAATATCAAAGACTGAGAAATCCTTTTTGAGTATCTCCTTTACTGGTGGCATCAGGTAGCCTCAAACATGATGCAAATTACTCCTGGGCCGTGGCTTGGAGAAGTCTACCCCCTGCTATCCATACATTTTGTGGGACTAGTTGATCAAACCACCAGACACATAGGAGAGAGTCAATTCTTCAGGGAAGATTTGAAAAGTAAAAATTAGAAACAATTATGGAAAAAAATGCACTGGAATTTTAAATCTGCCTCAGATACAAGCAGCAACATCGAAGGATAATCTTCCACACACCTGAGTCAGTTGTGAGGATCCAAAGTCTGAGAGATTCAGATTATTTGCAACTAAAAGATTGGTTCATAGATTGGTGAATATTGAAGGTTAACAAAGCTCTAATTAAAAGTATTTTCTTGATGTGATGAGCAGTGCATTTTTTCATGAAACAAATATAGAATACTTTGAAATGTTTTCTCTGCCTCTGCCTTTTTGTGTTTTGTTGTTGTTTTTTCCTCCTTTATCACCCTCTTTCCCCCCTGGGTGCTACTATAAATGCATAATCTCTCTTGTGCTAATATGTTGCCCTCCTACCAGAACTTTTTCTGTGAAAAATCTCTTTTAAATTACTGAGGTTAGATTGCTAAATTCTCAATTAGCAAACATATTAAATGTTGTTAGTTGAATCTGTAGCTAAATCTACCTCCTCTGTTTTCTAATATCAATAAATAACTGAATTTACCTAAATATCTGTGGGCTTTTTCTTTGTTTGTGTGGTGGCATTACTTTCACCAGAAATATAGAAAAGGGATGTTTGTCTTCAAGGAAAGCAGTACCTCTTCCTGGAAGTATTTGATTCCTTTTTTTTTTTTTTTTTTTTGTCTTAATTTTAATGGGTGATGGAAAAGATATTCTAAATAGCAGTAAAAACAGAATAATGTAATCATTAGCTACAAAAACGTTGATGACATCCAAACATGGGTTTAAACCTTGGTTTCACCGTGTACTACTTGTAGAATTTTGGGTGAGTTATGTATCTTCCTTGGGTCTCAGTTTCCTCATCTGTGACTTCCCTGATGGCTCAGCAGGTAAGGATTCACCTGCAATGCAGGAGACACAGGACACATGGGTTTGATGTCTGGGTAGGGAAGATCCTCTGGAGGAGGGAAATGGCAACTCACTCCAGAATTCTTGCCTGAAATATCCTATAGACAGAACAACCTGGCAGACTACAGCCCATGGGATCACAAAGAGTGAGACACAACTGAGCAACTAAGCACATTACATGGCATCCCTCATCTCCAGAAAGGTATTACCTGCATTATAGAATTGTAAGAATTTGAAAAGATAGTATATTTAATGGTTTTCATGCCATGACATATACACATGTAGGTGATCAACAAGAGATAGAACACACTAAATAAATCATTGCCAGTCCTCTTTCTGTCTATAGAGTTATAAAAGCATCAGATTGCTCACAATCAAATTCTGACACTGTAGTCTTTACAAATCAACAGAAACCATCCCCATTCAATCATTTATGACAAACTTTCTCCTGCATTGAGCCACACAAAGAAAGTCCTAAGACATGCTCATGTCCCAAAAGCTCAGACTTTGACTTAATAGATCCAAAGAGAATCTAAAGATATTGAGTTTCTAAAACTGGTGAATGAGGAGTTTAACAAAACAGAAGCTTAAATGTTTGGCAAGAAAGTACCATGACAAACCCTGCCTTCCCATACACTGACCCCTTTCAACTTAAATATGACCTCTATTTTATGAATTACGTATACTGAAGCTGAGGGAAGAAATGTGAAAAGCCATTTAAAGAAGACAGTACTAGACAATAAAGACAACCTATTTTCTTTGTTACTTTCAACCGAATGCTGCCAAATGAAAGTTATGAGATTCCATTAATGAGTTTTGGAAACCCATGCCTGCAGTACAGTAGAGGAAGACACTGGTATGCTCTAGTGCTGTTCTTCTTTGACTTGATACTAAAATCAATGATTCCTCCCTTTTAGGTCCTACAGAAGTTTCCCTTTTCTAATATCCCACCTCAATGATTTTATCCAGTGTTTGTTTGTTTTTTTTTTCCTTCCAGTCACATTGAGATAGAAATGACATAGAGCACAAGTTTAAGGTGTACAGCACAATTATTTGATTTTGTCAATAAATGATGATCACAATAAGTTTAGTAAACATCCATTATCTCATATAGATAAAGAATTAAACAAACACACACACACATACATTCATATATATATATATATCAGATCAGATCAGTCGCTCAGTCGTGTCCAACTCTTTGCGACCCCATGAACTGCAGCACGCCAGGTCTCCCTGTCCATCACCAACTCCCGGAGGTCACCCAGACTCACACCCATCAAGTCAGTGATGCCATCCAGCCATCTCATCCTCTGTATATATACCCCACATCATCTTTAACCATTCGTCTATTGATGGACACTTGGGTTGCTTCCATATCTTGGCTATTGCAAATAATGCCGAAATAAATATAGGGGTGCATATATCTTTTCAAATTAGTGGGTTTTTTTCTTTGGATTTAAATTGCTATATCATATGACAGTTCTATTTTTAGTTTTTTGAGGAATCTTCATCCTGTTTTCCATGGTGGCTGCACCAATTTACACCAATAGTGCATACACGGTGGTTCCTTTTCTCTATATCCTACTAATACTTGTGGTTTATTGTATTTCAGAGAATTGTCATTCTAACAGATGTGAAGTGATATCTTATTGTGGTTTTTATTTGCATTTCCCTTATGATTAATGATCTTGACTATTAGTGATGTCACGTACATTTTCACGTGTCTGTTGGCCATCTGTTGGCAGCTGTTTTTCAATGTACATATTTGTATCTTTTACTAACAAAGTTTAGCATATAAAGGGCACTAGCCCTTATGGTTTATGACAGTGTCATCACACACAAAGTTGTTTCTAACTTTCAGAATAGCTTATTGAGGAAGGCTTACTTTTCTCCCTTTTACCTCTGAAATACTGGTTGGAAACACTTGGATAGTAGTTATAGTAGTAGTAGTAGTAGTTGGATGTTAATCTGGAACTTCTGACTCCAAAAACCAAAATTATATGCTCTCTCCCTATGATAAATCATAATACTGAGGTTAACACCCTACTTAATGTTCTCTCAGAAATTTACAAAAGACTATGTCTCTTAAAACATTTCTATACTAATGCCTTGCAGTGGAACCTAAACTCTCCACATTACTAATTTCCTGCAGAAAACCTTAGAAGGATCTGTGGATGCAAAAGTACCAGAAAAAGTGGTAAGATATCAACATAGTTTCAGATCATCTTCAGTTATTAGCAACCAAGTTTGACTGAATTTGCAATAAGTTGGCAGATTATCAATGTGAAAAAGAAAGTTTGCAGGAAAAAATGTTGCAGGTCTAGCTCCTTGAGGAAAGCAGATGTAGAGTGCATAATGAATGATCAAGTCCCTGAATGATGAAATGCTAGGGTCAAGTAGCACGAATGGGATTTGTACCAGAATGACAGTGAGGCTTGCTTGAATGTCACTCCTGATCCCATGGTTTGAGTCAAACTCCATGATCTTCCCAGATACACTAAAATAATTGCATAAATTCTCTTCCTATTTAAGCCAATTGTAACAGACACTGCTGGATGCTTACTGAACATTCAATTATTCTCTTTAACAGAAAAATATAGTAGGGCTTTTTGAGTGGCAAGGTGTCAGTTTAAAAAGAAACAGCCCACATGTCCCACCCTTTCTCACATCCACAGGTTGCCAATGAGGTTCATGCAGAGTCTCTTAGAGACTTCTGGTACTGTCCTTCCTTCTCATTCCATACTTATTCTTCCTGTCTAAAAATTGGATGGAAATATGTAAACTGGGTAAATTCTTTGAGATTATGAGAAAATCAAGAGTTTTAAACTACAGGCTGTGCACAAGGGGGCAGAAAGATAGTAGGAGACTGAAATATTGATATTTTAAACCTACTATATCATCTCTATATCACTTGTCTTAAGTTTTTATTTAAGAAAAATAACTTTTATGTGGTTAAACCACTATAGTCAAACTTTTGATCATTGCAGATTTGTTGTGTTGTTGTCCAGTTGCTAAGTCATGTCTGACTCTTTGTGACCACACAGACTGCAGCACGCCAGGTTACCTGTCCTTCACTATCTCCCAGAGTTTGCTCAAACTCATGCCCTTTGAATGGGTGATGCCATCCAACCATCTCATCTTTTGTCTTCCCCTTCTCCTCCTGCCTTCAATCTTTCCCAACATCAGGTTCTTTTCCAAGTAGTTGACTCTTCACATCAGGTGGCCAAAGGATTGGAGCTTCAGCTTCAGCATCAGTCCTTCCATAGAAAATTCAAGGTTGATTTCTTTTAGGACTGACTGGTTTGATCTCTTTGCTGTCCAAGGGACTCTCAAGAATCTTTTCCAGCACCACAGCTCAAAAGGGTCAATTCTTTGGTGCACAGCCTTCTTTATGGTTCAACTCTCACATTCATACATGACTACTAGAAAAACCATAGAAACTTTTGTCAGCACAGTGATGTCTTTGCTTAACATGCTGTCTAGGTTTGTCATAGCTTTCATTCAGATGTCACATGCGTGTTCAGTTGTATCCGACTCTTTGCAATCCCATGGACTGTATCCCACGAGGTTCTTCTGTCTGTGGAATTTTATCCAAGAATACTGGAATGGGTTGCCATTTCCTACTCCAGAGGGTCTTCCCACCCCAGAGACTGAACCTATGTCTCCTGCTCCAAGGAGCAAGCAACTTTTAACTTCATGGCTGCACTCAAACTCTGCAGAGATTTTGGAGCCCAAGAAAATAAAATCTGCCATTACTTTCACTGTTTTCCCTTCTATCTGCCATAAAGTGATGGGACCTTATGCCACAATCTTAGTTTTTTTAATGTTGAGTTTATAGCCAACACTATCCAAAAAGTTTTTTTTTTCCCCTAAATAGGAATTCTTTACAATCCATATATAACGATTTAAAATATAAGTGTATAGAAGTTATTGATTCTAACCTGTGTTCCACCACTCTTTGACCTAGGACAAATATGAGTTTTTTCCACTTAAAGTTCTAGAATTTCATGAAATGTCCAAATATACTTGAAAAATAAGTATTCTTTTACTTGTAACTGCTCTGTAAATTGAATCAGTTATCAGATCAGATCAGTCGCTCAGTCGTGTCCGACTCTTTGCGACCCCATGAACCGCAGCACGCCAGGCCTCCCTGTCCATCACCAGCTCCCGGAGGTCACTCAGACTTGCATCCATCGAGTCAGTGATGCCATCCAGCCATCTCATCCTCTGTCGTCCCCTTCTCCTCCTGCCCTCAATCCCTCCCAGCATCAGAGTCTTCTCCAATGAGTCAACTCTTTGCATGAGGTGGCCAAAATACTGGAGTTTCAGCTTTAGCATCATTCCTTCCAAAGAAATTCCAGGATTGATCTCCCTCAGAATGGACTGGTTGGATCTTCTTGCAGTCCAAGGGACTCTCAAGAGTCTTCTCCAACACCACAGTTCAAAAGCATCAATTCTTCGGCGTTCAGCCTTCCTCACAGTCCAGCTCTCACATCCATACATGACCACAGGAAAGACCATAGCCTTGACTAGGCGAACCTTTGTTGGTAAAGTAATGTCTCTGCTTTTGAATATGCTATCTAGGTTGGTCATAACTTTCCTTCCAAGGAGCAAGCGTCTTTTAATTTCATGGCTGCAGTCACCATCTGCAGTGATTTTGGAGCCCAGAAAAACAAAGTCTGACACTGTTTCCACTGTTTCCCCATCTATTTCCCATGCAGTGATGGGACCCGATGCCATGATCTTCGTTTTCTGAATGTTGAGCTTTAAGCCAACCTTTTCACTCTCCACTTTCACTTTCATCAAGAGGCTTTTTAGCCCCTCTTCACTTTCTGCCATAAGAGTGGTGTCATCTGCATATCTGAGGTTATTGATATTTCTCCCGGCAATCTTGATTCCAACTTATAGCTGAGTGAAAAGACAGAAAATATTTTACAGAGATTACCAAGGATTTGATCTTGTATAAAATGGATGTATTTGGGATGAGAACTCATACACTCAACATCTGGAGGCCAAGTGGAACATCTATCTGATAACAATATACAAAAATATTACTTTTAAATGTGTTTAAGATAAAGAAAAAAGTAGGACAGAGTTCTGTAAGATAATAACAGTTATGACAGGTTTACCATACAAAGGAAAGAAGCAGGACATCAGAAAAACTTCTTTCATGTGAAACTGAAGTCACTATCCTGTCACAATGCGGTAGAGGATACTAATTCCTACTTCAAATATCTTTCATTGGGGAAATGTTTACTGAAAATGTATTACACGCAAATCACTGTGGAAAATACAATGGCACGTAGAGAGAAATAGCATCACATTAAGAAAGCTTTCAGCTAACCAAAACCAGATAAGGAATCATCATTAATAATCATAAATTAGCATGAAATGGTATAAGAGACATAAAAGCAGAGTGACCATGCATTTGGTTTCCCTAGGACAATCCTAGATTAATTCTGTTGCTCTGGTTTAATTATTGACATTGTTCCATTTCATACTCAAAAGCACCATACAATGCTTACACAGATTTGAAATTAAAATTTTATGTATTTAACAACCCGAAGTGTTGACTTTTATCTTCATTGATTTTGCAACAATATAAAAAATTTAAGTTTCCAAATTTACCCGTATGCTCATTAATTTATTAATACCACTAACTTGCTTCCTTTTCATTCCACCTAATCATGCGCAACATAAGGAATCTGAACACAATCTGAAAAAGCAGTATGTTCAAGGATAATGACATAAATGGTCCATTATAGCACCTTTAGAAAATATACTGAACAAGACTAAATTAAAATTTGAAGAGTAAATTCAAAGGACAAAATGGAACTGTAGGGCATACATGAGAATTATTAATAGATTGTATATTAAGAATCTCCCTTTTGCCTAAGAGGCTGTTAATGCAGTTTCTGATGGTAAAAGATAAAACTTTGCTCCCATTTATAAGTGCCACTTACTGAATGATCTTGTAACATTCTATTTTACATTATTAGTTGTGGTACTAGTTCTTTCCAGCCAAAGATGATGTCCCGAAGACTTTATCCAGAGATGTTGATGAAAATATAGCTACATTAAAGGTATACATCATAGCACTGAAAGAGTAGCACACAGTGGGAGGTAACCAACTGATCTGTGGTTCTGGGACTTATTCTTCCACACAGGAAACTGTGCTTAGGTCATCTTTGGACTTTTATTATTGGTTTTAGCATTCTCCTTTTCCGCTTCTGTTAAAGAAAGAATAAAAATGCTTTTCATATCCTTGGCACCCACTAGAGGAATAATATTCTTCTCAAATAATAATGGGAAGTGTGGTAGTTAGAAGCACAGAGATTTATTTCTTCCCAGTAATTTGACTTCAGGCACTCTATCTATCAGATCTAGACCCTTAAATCTATTTCTCACTTCCACTGTATAATCATAAGGGATTTGATTTAGGTCATACCTGAATGGTCTAGTAGTTTTCCCTACTTTCTTCAATTTCAGTCTGAATTTGGCAATAAGGAGTTCATGGTCCGAGCCACAGTCAGCTCCTGGTCTTGTTTTTGTTGATTGTATAGAGCTTCTCCATCTTTGGCTGCAAAGAATGTAATCAATCTGATTTCAGTGTTGACCATCTGGTGATGTCCATGTATAGAGTCTTCTCTTGTGTTGTTGGAAGAGGGTATTTGCTATGACCAGTGCATTTTCTTGGCAAAACTCTGTTAGTCTTTGCCCTGCTTCATTCCGTGTTCCAAGGCCAAATTTGCCTGTTACTCCAGGTGTTTCTTGACTTCCTACTTTTGCATTCCAGTCCCCTATAATGAAAAGGATATCTTTTTTGGGTGTTAGTTCTAAAAGGTCTTGTAGGTCTTCATAGAACCTTTCAACTTCAGCTTCTTCAGCGTTACTGGTTGGGGCATAGATTTGGATTACTGTGACACTGAATGGTTTGCCTTGGAAACAAACAGAGATCATTCTGTCATTTTTGAGATTGCATCCAAGTACTGCATTTCGGACTCTTTTGTTGACCATGATGGCCTCTCCATTTCTTCTGAGGGATTCCTGCCCACAGTAGTAGATATAATGGTCATCTGAGTTAAATTCACCCATTCCAGTCCATTTTAGTTCGCTAATTCCTAGAATGTCGACATTCACTCTTGCCATCTCTTGTTTGACCACTTCCAATTTGCCTTGATTCATGGACCTGACATTCCAGGTTCCTATGCAATATTGCTCTTTACAGCATCGCACTTTGCTTCTATCACCAGACACATCCACAGCTGGGTATTCTTTTTGCTTTGGCTCCATCCCTTCATTCTTTCTGGAGTTATTTCTCCACTGATCTCCAGTAGCATATTGGGCCTCTACTGACCTGGGGAGTTTCTCTTTCAGTATCCTATCATTTTGTCTTTTCATACTGTTCATGGGGTTCTCAAGGCAAGAATACTGAAGTGGTTTGCCATTCCCTTCTCCAGTGGACCACACCCTGTCATCTCTCTCCACCATGACCCACCCATCCCAGGTTGCCCCTCGGGCATGGCTTAATTTCATTGAGTTAGACAAGGGTGTGGTCCTTGTGTGATTAGATTGGCTAGTTTTCTGTGAGAACGGTTTTAGTGTATTTGCCCTCTGATGCCCTCTTTCAAGACCTACTGTCTTACTTGGATTTCTCTTACCTTGGGCGTGGGGTATCTCGTCCCGGCTGCTCCCGGCTGCTCCCGGCCAGTGAAGCACAGCCATCGCACCTTACCTTGGACGAGGGGTCTCTCCTCACCGCCGCCCTTCCTGACCTCGGTCGTGGGGTAGCTCTTCTCGGCTGTGCTTAGTGCGCTGGCCCTCACCGCCGTCCTTCCTCGGTCGTGGGGTAGCTCCTCTAGGCCGCGCTCTTAGTGCGCGACGCAGCCGGCGGGAGCGCTCTTAATTGTGTGCCGGTTGCGGGAAGGCGAGGTCGCTCTTAATTGTGCACCTATGGAATGTGCGCCTATGGAAATGTGCGCCTATGGAATGAGGTTCGTGACATTGTACAGGAGACAGGGATCAAGACCATCCCCATGGAAAAGAAATGCAAAAAAGCAACATGGCTGTCTGGGGAAGCCTTGCAAATAGCTGTGAAAAGAAGAGAAGCGAAAAGCAAAGGAGAAAAGGAAAGATATAAACATCTAAATGCAGAGTTCCAAAGAATAGCAAGAAGAGATAAGAAAGCCTTCTTCAGTGATCAATGCAAAGAAATAGAGGAAAACAACAGAATGGGAAAGACTAGGGATCTCTTCAAGAAAATCAGAGATACCAAAGGAATATTTCATGCAAAGATGGGCACGATAAAGGACAGAGATGGTGTGGACCTAACAGAAGCAGAAGATATTAAGAAGAGGTGGCAAGAATACACAGAAGAACTGTACAAAAAAGAGCTTCAAGACCCAGATAATCATGATGATGTGATCACTGACCTAGAGCCAGACATCTTGGAATGTGAAGTCAAATGGGCCTTAGAAAGCATCACTACGAACAAAGCTAGTGGAGGTGATGGAATTCCAGTGGAGCTATTCCAAGTCCTGAAAGGTGATGCTGTGAAAGTGCTGCACTCAATATGCCAGCAAATTTGGAAAACTCAGCAGTGGCCACAAGATTGGAAACGGTCAGTTTTCATCCCAATCCCAAAGAAAGGCAATGCCAAAGAATGCTCAAACTACCGCACAATTGCACTCATCTCACACGCTAGCAAAGTAATGCTTAAAATTCTCCAAGCCAGGCTTCAGCAATATGTGAACCGTGAACTTCCTGATGTTCAAGCTGATTTTAGAAAAGGCAGAGGAACCAGAGATCAAATTGCCAACATCCGCTGGATCATGGAAAAAGCAAGAGAGTTCCAGAAAAACATCTATTTCTGCTTTATTGACTATGCCAAAGCCTTTGACTGTGTAGATCACAATAAACTGTGGAAAATTCTGAAAGAGATGGGAATACCAGACCACCTGATCTGCCTCTTAAGAAATCTGTATGCAGGTCAGGAAGCAACAGTTAGAACTGGTCGTGGAACAACAGACTGGTTCCAAATAGGAAAAGGAGTACATCAAGGCTGCATATTGTCACCATATTTATTTAACTTATATGCAGAGTACACCATGAGAAATCCTGGACTGGAAGAAGCACAAGTTGGAATCAAGATTGCTGGGAGAAATATCAATAACCTCAGATATGCAGATGACACGACTCTTATGGCAGAAAGTGAAGAGGGGCTAAAAAGCCTCTTGATGAAAGTGAAAGTGGAGAGTGAAAAGGTTGGCTTGAAGCTCAACATTCAGAAAACGAACATCATGGCATCTGGTCCCATCACTACATGGGAAATAGATGGGGAAACAGTGGAAACAGTGTCAGACTTTGTTTTTCTGGGCTCCAAAATCACTGCAGATGGTGACTGCAGCCATGAAATTAAAAGACGCTTACTCCTTGGAAGGAAAGTTATGACCAACCTAGATAGCATATTCAAAAGCAGAGACATTACTTTACCAACAAAGGTTCGCCTAGTCAAGGCTATGGTCTTTCCTGTGGTCATGTATGGATGTGAGAGCTGGACTGTGAAGAAGGCTGAGTGCCGAAGAATTGATGCTTTTGAACTGTGGTGTTGGAGAAGACTCTTGAGAG
Source organism: Tragelaphus eurycerus (assembly GCA_935064755.1). Taxonomy (NCBI): domain Eukaryota; kingdom Metazoa; phylum Chordata; class Mammalia; order Artiodactyla; family Bovidae; genus Tragelaphus; species Tragelaphus eurycerus. The sequence continues at coordinate 12,376,975 of CAKXYN010000004.1, forward strand.
TCCCTTGGACTGCAAGAAGATCCAACCAGTCCATTCTGAAGGAGATCAATCCTGGAATTTCTTTGGAAGGAATGATGCTAAAGCTGAAACTCCAGTATTTTGGCCACCTCATGTGAAGAGTTGACTCATTGGAGAAGACTCTGATGCTGGGAGGGATTGAGGGCAGGAGGAGAAGGGGACGACAGAGGATGAGATGGCTGGATGGCATCACTGACTTGATGGGTGTGAGTCTGGGTGACCTCTGGGAGCTGGTGATGGACAGGGAGGCCTGGCGTGCTGCGGTTCATGGGGTCGCAAAGAGTCGGACACGACTGAGCGACTGATCTGATCTGATCTGAATTTGACTTAGTATAAATCCACTATAGTAAAATCATTTATCTACACTTTCTTGAGCCATAATTATAAACAAACTTTAAAATGACAGCTTTGGTTAATAATGCAGCACTGTAAATTGAGCAGAATTAATCCATTCCATTATTCTGTACTACAAAATAAAGGAGGAGGGGCAAGACAACAGATAAAAGTGATTTCCCAATTTTCCACTGAAGTAAGCCATCCTGCTTTAATCACTGTTACCCAACGTGAACTAAATAGACTTAAAAATCACTTATTAGTGCTGAAAAGAAAAGGAAGAAAGGTTCCCAGGTTTAGACAAAACTTATTAAAAGATTACCAAAAATGTGTAATTTTATGGTTTAATGAAAGATTAACTGGGAGCAGAAATTTGACTGAAAGTAAAGGTTGGTTAAAAACAAACCATAAACAAAACTCTTCTTCATCTATTCCGGAGCTTCTTGTCTCTAAATACTTGGAGAAGATTTCAAATTTCCAAAGCTGGCATCTAAAAGTGTAGAGTGAGAATGTGTATCCTTATCTTAATGATGAGATTCATCCTCTTCTTTCCCAACCCTTCCATTTTAGGACTATTTCAATTTTCACATGGTTAGATGGCTAACTTAATCAATGTCCTAATATCACTGTTTGTTGAGCTATGGAATCCTTTACTATAAGGAAAGACTTTTAGGACCTCATATTAACATTCTCGGTCACTTGGAAGTTCTTCACCTTTGGAATCTCGACCTTCCAATTTCCACTTTCTGGCTATATCCTTCTCTTCTTTTACATCCTCTATGGCTATCACCAAAAGCACTAATTATTCAATAACATTTAATTACCTTTTCTCTTGATCCTACTCTGTCTTATTCTTTAAAATCCCTGTCTGTTTTATCTGCTCTCTTCACTCTATCTAGAACACTGGTTAATGGTTTCAGATAAATCATGATTCTTTGTTGTTGCCATTCAGTCATTCAGTCATATCCCACTCTTTGCGACTCAATGTACACAAACACGCCAGGCTTCCCTGTCCTTTACCATCTCCCAGAACTTGCTCAAACTCATGTCCGTTGAGTTGGTGATGCAACCATCTCATCATCTGTCATCCCCTTTTCCTCCTACCTTCAATCTTTCCAAGCATCTTTAGGGTCTTTTCTAATGAGTTGGCCCTTTGTATCAGGTGACCAAAGTATTGGAGCTTCAACTTCAGCATCAGTCCTTCTGATGAATGTTCAAGATTGATTTCCTTTAGAATTGACTGCTTTGATATCCTTGCAGTCCAAGGGACTCTCAAGGATCTTATCCAACACCACAGTTTAAAATCATCAATTCTTTGGTGTTCAGCCCTCTGTATGGTCCAGCTCTCACATTCATACATGACTACTGCAAAATCCATACTTTGGACTAGACAGAACTTTGTCAGCAAAGTAATGTCTGCTTTTTACTACATTGTCTAGGTTTATCATAGCTTTTCTTCCAAGAAGCAAGCGCCTTTTAGCTTCATGGTTGCAGTTGCCATCTATAGTAATTTTGGAGCCTAAAAAATAGTCTGTCACTATTTCCACTGTTTCCCCATCTATTTGCCATGAAGTGGTGTGACCAGGTGTCATGATCTTTGTTTTCTGCATGTTGCGTTTTAAGCCAGCTTTTTCACTCCTGTTTCAGTTTCAAGAGACTCTTTAGTTCCTCTTTGCTTTCTGCCACAAGGCTGGTGTTGTTTGCAATATCGAAGGTTATTGATATTTCTCCTGGCAATTTTTATTCAAGCTTGTGCTTCATCCAGCCCAGCATTTCAAATGATGTACTCTGCATATAGTTAAATAAGCAGGGTGAAAATATATAGCCTTGATGTACTCCTTTCCCAATTTTGAATCAGTCTGTTGTTCCATGTCCAATTCTAACTGTTGCTTCTTGACCTACATACAGATTTCTCAGGAGGCAGGTCAGATGGTCTAGTATTCCCATCTCTTGAAGAATTTTCTACAGTTTGTTGTTATCCATACAGTCAAAAGTTTTGGTGTAGTCATTAAAGCATAAGTAGATGCTTTTCTGGAATTTTCTTGCTATTTCTATGATCCAACGAATGTTGGCAATTTGATCTCTGGTTCCTCAGTCTTTTAAAATCCAGCTTGTAATTAGCCTTCAATTAAAATAAATAAATTTAAATTTTAAAAAAATTTAAAAAAAAATCCAGCCTGAGCATCTGGGAGTTCGCAGTTTATGTACTCCTGAAGCCTGGCTTACAGAATTTTGAGCATTACTGTGCTAGCATGTGAAATGAGTACAATTGTGCAGTAGTTTTAACATGCTTTGACATTGCCCTTCTTTGGGACTAGAATGAAAAGTATCTTTTTCCAGTCCTGTGGCCAATGCTGAAATTTCCATATTTTCTGCCATATTAACTGCAGCAGTTTCACAGCATTATCTTATAGGATTTGAAACAGCTCAGTTGGAATTCCATCACCTCCGCTATCTTTGCTCATAGCAATGCTTCCTAAGGCCCACTTGACTTTGCACTCCAAGACGTCTGGCTCTAAGTGAGTGATCACACCATCATGGTTATCTGGGCCATTAATTTTTTTTTTTTTTTTTAATTTATTCTGTGTGTTGCTGCCACCTCTTTTTAATGTCTTCTCCTTCTGTTAAGTCCATACCATTTCTGTCCTTTATTGTGCCCACCTTTGCTTGAAATGTTCCCTTGCTATCTCTAATTTTCTTGACAAGATCTCTAATCTTCCCCATTCTATTGTTTTCTTCTATTTCTTTGCACTAATCACTTAGGAAGGTTTTCATTTCTCTCCTTGCTATTCTTTGGAACTCTGCATTCAGATGGATATATATATTTCCTTTTCTCCTCTGCCTTTCAGGTCTCTTCTCAGCTATTTGTAAGGCCTCCTCAGACAGCCATTTTGCCTTTATGTATTTCTTTGTCTTGGGGTTGGTTTTGATCACTGCCTCCTATACAGTTTCATGAACCTCCTTCCATAGTTCCTCAGGCACTCTATCAGAGCTAATCCCTTGCATCTATTCTTACCTAGCATAATTTGGTTGAAAGTGTAAGGCGAGTGCAGACAAAAAGTGAGTGAGCCAGGCAGTCAGGCAAGAAAAGGAAATTTATTAGAGGGAAAAGAGAGGGTGACTGGCTCTTAAGGAGAACCAGCACTCTCCCTTTCTGACAGAGTCCTTCTTAATGAAAAATTCTCTGAAGGGATGGTCACGTAGCCAGAGGTCTGGAATCTGGTGGTCTAACAGTTTTGAGAATATAGACACCAGTGAGGTAACAGGATGTCATTTGGGCAGTGTGGTCAGTCTCACAGATCACTTTGATTTATTTTTTGTTTGCGAGGTCAACATAATGAGTCATCTTATCAATGAGACCCCATATGGGGCCTATCAGAAAGGACACTGATTATAAAATAAGACATATACAGGTTAAAATCCTGTTTCTGATATTGGAGCTTGTGATCTCCTCTGATGCACTATTTCTCTACTTTAGATTCTTCTTCTGTAAAATGGAAATAATATAAATATATACTTCTGAACATTTTGTGATGATTAAAGGAGACAATGTGTATAAAGTTGACTAATACATATAGAGGCTAACTAAAGATTAATTCCCCCCTTCCTTTCTTTGCTTTCTTTGTCCTTATGAAGACTTCATACTGCTTATTCCTATCACAAGACCTCGTCGACTAACAGCTATGCTTCTGCAAGTATATTAAACTTGTTGTGATGAAAACATATTTGGCCTCAACCAAACAATTCCAGTAAAGCTTGAAATTCCCTTTACTGCTTTCTAGGCTGCTCCCTTTAGTGTCCCTTCTTTTAGTTATTCTAAGTCCTTATTATATTTTTACAACCCTATCTCAGTCTGCTACTCTCAGTCTCATACATTATCTTGCCTCATACTCCTCTGAGAATCTAATAGGCTATGAAACAAACTCTATCAATTTCCCTCCTACCAGAATTCAAACTCATCTATCTACTATCTACCAACCTACTATCTTTCTCCACACCAGTTTTTTTTTATTCTTTCCATTATGTCTCAAAATAGGAGTCCTACCTCATCTGCAAGACAGACAGCTTTATCTATGTTAATAATCTCATTCCCCACTGGGACCCTGCTTGACTGATGACACCTCCTTTCTGTTGGACTTCACACTTTTCTTCTAAGCATAGGGAACATGTTTATACTTTTCCATTTAAAGATACTTCCTCAGTTGTATATTCCAGAGATCCTTGCTCTGTGATTCACCTTACTGTCCAACTCCTTAAAAGAACAGATGACATTCATTTTCTGCACTTTTTCACTTACCATTCCCTTCTTACTCCAGAGATCACTTCTGATTTTATTATTTAATAAAATTATTTTAATATTATAGCTCAATAATATTTAAATTCAAAAGCTGGTGGGCATTTTAAATTTACTATTTTGCTTGATCTCTCAGAGGTATTTGACACTGTTAACGGCTTAAGAATTTTTTTCTCCCCTCTTTAGCTCAGAATATCATTCTCTTCTTAACTCTATTACCAACTCTCTCTTTTTCTTTCATTTTACCCTACCTCTTTACTCAGTCTTAAAACATTTTGTTTCCTAATTTCTATCTTTGACTTTCTCTTATTCTATACACTTTCCTCTCAAGGTCAAATTTATTCTCACACATTCAATGGTCAAATAAAACTTGAGAATACTCATACTTTCATTTTGCTCTTTCCTAATTCTTGAGCTAGCAGGTAAAAATGTAATTGGTACTAGACATCTACAAGTAGATATTCTCTTATAAATTAAAGTATCTCCATTAATCCACTGATCCAATATAATTATTGCCATAACTCTCTTCAAGTAGACAGGTGTGTAATTATCCATGTTAAAGTTTGAATCCAGAGTTTTAATTGTTGAAGCTAGACATCAATGGTCCTATCTTGATAGTCTAGAGGAAAAACATAGTGAGCCTAGGGCCAAATGAATATCCTAAGTCAAAGCAAAGAAAATAGAATAAAATAAAACCCTTGTGGCAAATATACTTAGAAAGTTCCTGGGTAATAACTGATAATAGTATGAAAATGTTCATGGCTTATGTTTGATACTAAACTGTTCACAGGTAAATCATGTTGACCTAAAAGTAGACTCTCAACAGTGGTCCATGATTCCTCTCTTCCTAATATCTTTATATAAAACCAATCTAATTACCAAATCCACTTATTCCTACCACCTAACCATGCTGCTACTGCTAAGTCGCTTCAGTCGTGTCCGACTCTGTGCGACCCCATAGACAGAAGCCCACCAGGCTCCCCCGTCCCTGGGATTCTCCAGGCAAGAATACTGGAGTGGGTTGCCATTTCCTTCTCCAATGAATGAAGGTGAAAAGTGAAAGTGAAGTCGCTCAGTCGTGTCCGACTCTTAGCGACCCCATGGACTGGAGCCCACCAGGCTCCTCCATCCATGGGATTCTCCAGGCAAAAGTACTGGGGTGGGGTGCCATATCTCAGACCAATTCTCCTCTCTCTATTCCATTGTCACTGCTTCAGTTTAGGCCATCACCATTTGTCAGATTCACTATGGTAATAGTCAGCCTAATCAGTGTCTCTTGGACTTTTTGCTACTAATCTATTTCAAATCTAAAAATCCTCCACTCTATCTTCAGAGTAATAATACAAACCTGGTCAAGTCCCTCCACTACTGAAAAGTCCTCCGCTGAAAAGTTAAGATCTATATACCTTAGCCTGCCAAATAATATTCACAAACTACCTCCTGTCTATTTTTCTAGGCTTAGTTCCAATTGCTTTTGTCAAGTGTTCCTTTTTTTCTAATTGTGACATTCATTCACACCTCTGTATTCCCTGTTGGTTCTAACTATTATGTCTTAAAATCCTCATTTAATCCAGTGAAATGACAGTAATCCTTTAAATTTTAACTGAAATGTTATGCCATTGTCATGGTTATATGTAATGTGTTACAAGTGACATGAATTAATATTGCCATAATTAATTAATTATCATATCCCTAAGATTCTGTGATCTACTTGAAGTCATTTATATTTGCATGCCCCATATTTAGCACTCAGATACTCAATCATGTCCAACTCTTTGTGACCCCATGGACTATAGCACACCAGATTCCTCTATCCATGGAATTCTCCCAGCAAGAATACTAGAGAGGGATTCCCATTTCCTCCTCCAGGGGATCTTCCTGACCCAGATTGAACTGAGTCTCTTACGTCTCCCACATTGGCAGGCAGGTTCTTTACCACTGAGCCACCTGGGAAGCCTTATTTAAATGTGCGTGTGTATGTGTGTGCTCATCCATGTCCAACTTTTGCTACCCATGGACTGTAGCCTGCCAGACTCCTCTGTCCATGCAATTTTATAGGCAAGAATACTGAAGTGGGTTGCCATTTCCTTCTCCAGGGAATCTTCCTGATCCAAGGATTGAACCCACATCTCTTCTATCTCCAGTATTGGCAGTCAGATTCTTTAGCACTGTACCACCTCAGAAGTCCCCATACAGATGTGTGCCTAATACCAAAAATGCTCAAAAAATTTTGGTAGATGGACTGTTTGGATGGATGGCTAGGTTGATAGATGGATGGATGGATAGTAGATAGATGAGTGACAGGTTATTGTAAAAATTACAATGTCCCATATAAATTCTAAGCTGTTTTGAGCATATTCTACTAAGGGAAAAATACTCTTAGTAGTTTTGAAAGAACATATACAATTAATCAAACAGAGAGAAAAGGACAGCCAGCCCCAAAGGAAAAGCCTTTCTTTCAGATACCAGATGACAAGATCATTGATTGCTTCTTACAGTCGCTATTTTAAAAAAATCAAATGATATTTAAAAATTACTACTTCTCCAAGTAATTACAGCTTTGGAATTGATTTAATACAGACTCAGGGATAAATTAGTATCTGGAATTTAATCAGTACTTATGAAAGGAGTGAAACTCTGATCAGTGATCACCCCTACACTTCTTAGTCCTCAATCATTATTGATGCCTTTCCCCTACCAGCCTCAGCACCACTTACTGCTCAAGGAAGTTCATGTGTGATGTGTTCAGGCTCAGAAGTTATCATCTGGCACAATCTAGAAGTGACAGGGAAGCCCTCATCCTACTTTACTGGTTCATTCTAGGTTGTTAGTCAGGTTTCAGTTTTTTGCTCAACCCTCCCCCACCCCCGTATACAGGTTTGCTCAGTGAGGCCTGAGACCTCACCTATCTTTGACCAGCTTTCTTCCACTTTGGCCTAATGGATGGATCTCTCAAATTAAATCACTCTTGCCTTCTCCAATGGCTCCAATACTACTTGCCACCTGAATTATCTCAGTGTTTTATTACAATGTTTCCTTAAAACAAGCTTGTGTTTGCATCTTGTCTTTGGACATTCTATATTTGAAGCTGGATACTCCACTAAAGTGCCAGTTCTAGAATCTAGATTGTTTTAAATTCCCTGTTGACCTTAAATCAGTTTAAAGTGTTTTGTTTTGTTTTTAAAATTTATTTATTTAGCTGCACCAGGTCTTAGCCACAGCAGGCAAGATCTTCAATCTTCACTGCGGCATGTGGGATCTTTAGTTGTGGCATGAGGGATCTAGTTCCCTGACCAGGCATTGTACCCAGGCCCCCTGAATTGGAAACACAGAATTTTAGCCACTGGACCACCAGTGGAGTTTCTACAGTGTTTCTTGATGAAGGGACAGTGGGCGTATTGTCTCCATGGGACATCTGACAATATCCAGAGATATTTTTCCATGGTCATATTGGGGGATGCTTCCAGCATCTAGTGGGACCAGAGATGCTGCTAAACATCCTATAATGCATAGGACAGCCTCCAGCTCAACCCTCCTCCAGAGAATTATCCAGCCCACAGTGCCAGTAGTGCTGAGATTGATAAATTTTGCGTCCACAATTTCCTCTTCCTTGTACACCATGGTTGCTTAAAGTACCAGTATGCCACATGGATGTACTGACCTCAGTTATAAAACCAGGACAGGAAGCATAAAAGTTTGCCAGATTTTGATTCTATAATCTAGTCACTTATACTCTTTTTTGCCCAAGTTTCCCATCTTGATGAAATAACAGCTGACCATTCCTCTTCTGCAGAGGGCCCTGGAGGTTTAATAAATCCATTTTAATGAGGAACTTTGCCATCCTCAGGTGAAAAATGCTTTCACAAGTGTTATTTCCATCACAAGAAAGAGCAAGGATTGCTTTGCAGATTGGCACATGAAGTTCATTCCTGCAATGCTCTTCCATCCCATAGCTCCAAAAAGTACAAAATTTGCTCATAAAAAATAGATGTGGACTGACAATTTCAGCATTTTTTTTTACCGCTTTCAGTAGAAGTGGAGTCACTGAAGAATCAGCTGTCAGCTGGCCACATCTCTAAATTATCCAGTGCATCAACTACCACTGTTATTAAATTCTTTGCTTGGTTTATAGAATCCCCTAATGCATAAAGCATGCAGTAGATGGAGATTACATTGATCTCACAAAAAGAGGGATTAAAAAGTCTTTAATGTACCCACCAAAAGTATCAGTCTGGTAAATGTGGCAAATGTAAAGCTATAAGAAAATTGGAAAGGAAAAGATTAAGGACTTTGTCTTCTTAGAGTTCAGAAAAAGACAGCTTCCCCCATCTGAAATGATTTAAATGCTTTTCTGTCCCTGGGAAGCTGCCTATATATGGTAGTCTTGATGGATTTAGTTAACTTTCTATTCCAAACAAACCTATGAGTAAACGAGGCTTTAAGAAGCTAAATTTATTTTTTTTATAATTTTTTATTTTAACTAAAACATTACTAATTTCCCTTTTTTACATTACTTAACTTTTAAAATGTTTTAACATGATTGAAAATAGTCAATTTTCATTTTATATTAATTGCCTTATCATTTTAGTAAGTTAAAGTATTCAGTTCATTCATCTGTTTATTCATTCATTGTTCCTTTCAAGTAAATATTTATGAGTGCATTTTCTAAGCCAGAATTACATTGAATTAGCTTCCCAAGTGGTGCTAGTGGTAAAGAACCTGCCTGCCAATGCAAGAGACTTAAGAGACATGGGTTCAATCCCAGGATTGAGAAGACACCTTGGAGAAGGGCATAGAAACACACTCCAGTATTCTTGCCTGGAGAATCCCATGGACAGAGGAGCCTGATGGCCTATAGTCCATGGGGTTTCAAAGAGTCAGACATGACTTAGTGACTAAAACACACACACATCATCATCATCATCATCATCTTGGAAAAGCTGATACTGAAGCTAAAACTCCAATACTGTGGCCAACTGAGGCAAAAAGACCCTGATTCCCAGAAAGGCAAAAGGAAAATAGAGTGGCAAAGGATGAGATGGTAAGATGGCATTACTGACTCAATGGACATAAGTTTGAACAAATTCTGGGAGACAGTGAAGGACAAGGAAGTCTGTCATGAGAAAGTCCATAGGGTTACAAGGAGTCAGACACTACTTGAGACTGAACAACAAGAACAACCGTTTCCATTAATACCACTGTGCCCAAACCACTAACTCTCTTGCTTGGACTACTTTGAGAATCCTTCATTTTCAGTTTAGAGAATGAGTTTGCATGTTGGAAAATAAGAGTGACTTAAATAAAACATAAAAAAAAATTTTCTTATATGATGCTAGAAGTTATAATGCTATGGTCCAGGTCTTATGCAACAGTCCTCAGTCCTGACCCATACTGTCTCTCAGATATCCTTGATTACAGAGTCCACCCTCCAGATCTCCTTACAGTTGCTATTTGGTCCCTTTATCTCCGTGTCCTGGGGAATAAGAAGTAGCAGGAGAAGGAAAAGCAGCTGGTGGCAGAGTTAGCTCCGTGTATAGAACTCTTCCTCAAAGTCCTACCAAAAGATTTTGGCTGATCTCGTATTGGCCATGGCAATTACACAACCATTCACATTGCCAGCATGTCCATACTCAGTCACCCAGTCGTGTCCAACTCTCTATAACCCCATGGACTGTAGCCCACCAGGCTCATCAGTCCATGGGATTTATCAGGCAAGAATACTAGAATGGGTTGCCCTTTCCTTCTCCAGAGTATCTTCTTGACTCAGGGATAGAACCTGTGACTTCTGCATTGGCAGGTGGATTCTTTACCATTCTGCCACCTGGGGAGGTTGAGAAATAGAATTTTTACCCATATGTATGACAACCTGAAGAAAATTGGGGTTATGCCAGTAAAGAAAAATAGGGAAGGGATATTGTATAGGCAATTAACTGTCTCTTCTATATCGTGTTTTCACTCTTGTTCTCCTAAAGTCCCTTCCCCAGAAACAAAGAAGTCTTTTTACAACACAAAGTCAAGTTATTTCCTGATTTAAAGCCATGACATGTAGAATAAAATCTAAGTTCTTTTCCATGGCCTTACCTGCCACAATATAGTTGCACATCATTTCCTACTATTTTCCCTTGTTTCCTGTTACAAATACACTATCTGCTCTTCAAACAGCTCTAGTTCATTTCAACCCCCAATCCTGTATAGAGATCCTCTGCCCAGTACCTTCTTCCACAGGAGCTTTTATGCCTTGATCCTTATTATGATTCAGTAAGCATGCTTAGTGAAATTGTCAGTTATCATTCAGCAGAGAGATGAATTCTGAGTTTGTACTTCCTAGACACAAATCTTGGCTCCTACATAAGTTAGTTGTGTGGATTAGGCAGTTACTCATCTCTTCTGTCTCAAGTTCCTCATCAGTAAAATGGGTTTATTTTCACACAGAATGGTTACTTGAATTCAGTGAGCTAATAAGTGTAAATTGTAAAAAACATTGTCTAGCAAATTTCAGTTGTTTGATAAATATTGGTAATTTTTATAAACGTTACTTCCCCATTTTCCAAGTTTTGAACCAGTCCATGGAGCAATGATTGGTTCAAAATTGGGAAAGGTATATGTCAAGGCTGTATATTGTCATCTGCTTATTTAATTTATATGCAGAGTGCATCATGTGAAATGCTGGGCTGGATGAAGCACAAGCTAGAATCAAGATTGCTGGGAGAAATATCAATAACCTCAGATATGCAGATGACACCACCCTTCTGACAGAAAGCAAAGAGGAACTAAAGAGCCCCTTGATGAATGTGAAAGAGGAGAGTGAAAAAGCTGGCTTAAAACTCAACATTCAAAAAACGAAGACCATGGCATCTGGTCCAATCACTTCATGGCAAATAGATGGGGAAACAATGGAAACAGTGAGAGACTATTTTCTTGGACTCCAAAATCACTGCAATCATGAATTAAAAGACACTTTTTCCCTGGAAGAAAATCTATGATAAACCTAGACAGCATATTAAAAAGCAGAGACAATACTTTGCCAACAAAGGTCTGAATAGTCAAAGCTATGGTTTTTCCAGTAGTCATGTATGAATGTGAGAGTTGAACCACTAAGAAGGCTGAGTGCTGAAGAATGGATGCCTCTGAACTGTGGTATTAGATAAGACTCTTGAGAGTCCCTTGGACTGCAAGGAGATCAAACCAGTCAATCATAAAGGAAATCAGTCCTGAATATTCATTGGAGGGAATGATGCCGAAGCTGAAGCTCCAATCTTTTGGTCACATGTTGCAAAGAGTTGACTCATTGGAAAAGACCTTGATACTAGGAAAGATTGAAGGCAAGAAGAGAAGGGGAACGACAGAGGATGAGATGGTTGGATGGCATCACCAACTCAAGGGACATGAGTTTGAGCAAGCTCCAAGAGATGGTGAAGGACAGGGAAGCCTCGCATGCTGGAGTCCATGGGTTGCAAGGAGTTGCATATGACTCAGTAACTGAACAACAACAACAACACTTACCTATTAAATGGATCCTCAGCTGACATGGTAAATTAGCTGAGGAAATCAGAGAACTACATGATCCACAGTTGGATTACAGATGTTAAAAATTATTTTCTTGAGTTTTCTAAGTAAAAGTGGAATTAGTATAATTATGAATATATGTCTAAAATTATATTATATATGAGACATTACTTTTGTATTTGAATCTTTCAATGGTTAGCCAATAGTATATTATAAGTCACTTCACCTTTTTGGCCCTGTTATTGTTGTTTAGTTACTCAGTCATGTCTGACTTTTTTGCAACCCCATGGACTGTAGCTCACCAGGCTCCTTTGTCCATGGGATTCCCCAGGCAAGAATACTAGAGTGGGTTGCCATTTCCTTCTCCAGGGGATCTTTCCAACTCAGGGATCAAACCCATGTCTCCTGCATTACAGCCATTTTCTTTACTTCTGAGTCACCCAGGAAACCCTTTTGGCCCTTAGTTTACTGTTTTCTTTTGTTTTTAATTAAGGAGAGGAAATGGATAGCCTTTGATATATTTTTGGACACTAAGCATCTGTGGTTTTATGAAACATCTATGAACTTTTTTCTAAATCAAATTTTTTATCTTCTTAAAGATAAGTTCTGAAATCTATTAAACATCATAGTTAATGATCTGAATGAAAAAATATTTATTGAGTGTCTGTGTGTCAGATACCATAATTTCTAACATCAATGCAAAGTCCAACCAGACAAGGGCTCACACATAATCCCAGGGAGTATTTAAGAAAGCTTTGTTTTGCAGGTTACCTGTATAATATATCCTGACATCAACAAACTTACAGGAACGCTATTAAGCAATGATTTGGGTAAAAGTAATTACTTTTATATAATGTATCAAAATTAATGGCCAAGCTAACTAAATGATTCCTAACATACTTAAAATGTTATAATGGGAGGAAATGTTAAATTTTGAAATTTATTGCAAAAATGCATATTCATAGATTGATTCAGAGTTTTTTTTCATATTTCCTTCAATTTAAGAAATGAAATTGTCATTTATTCTCAAGACAGAGACTTAAAACATACAACACAGCCCAGTGTTGCCTTGTTTTCAAAGGGTGAAAAGTGACATTATAACCACACAAAAGCTTTAAAAAATCATCCTGATTTCATGGACATTTAACACATGCACCTGCCATTCTGTTGAACTGGCAGGTGGCTAACAATTTTTTACCACTGTGAACCTTTTAACTTAATGCCTGCTTGTGGTTTCATGTCATTTTCTGTCCTGAGGAGAAGAATGTGCCTGCTGTTTAATCTGCCTAACTATCCTGCCTGATGAGTTTGCCATTTTAGCTATAGTTTCATGACACAGTCTAGATTTTCCCTGTTTCCAAAACTGTCTATTCTTAAGGCCATAATGTGATTCCACAGTGCAATTCAAATGAGAAGATTAGCATGAATATCAGCAGGTCCCTAGAGAGACAGAAGTCACACCTTCACATGGTCACCACTTTCCAAGGGTGACTTTTCCTTTAGCTTTGCTAGTCCAGAAACCTAATTTCATCATGTCATCAAGAACTGATCGGGTTATGGGGAATCCAGTGAATATGTAAGTAACCAAACACAGAAGAGAATGATGATTCATGAAGAATAGAGTTCTGGGGTCTCATAAACCTCTCTACATTGGTGCTGTGCTGTGCTCAGTCACTCAGTTGTGTCTGACTGTGCAACACCATGGACTATAACCCAGCAGGATCCTCTGCCCATGGGATTCTCCAGGCAAGACTACTGGGGTGGGGTGCCATGCTCTCCTCCAGGGGATCTTCCCATCCAAGGGATTGAACCCAGGTCTCCCACATTGCAGGCAAATTCTTTACCATCTGAGCCACCAGGAAAACCCATGAATACTGGAGTTGATAGCCTATCCATTTTCCAGGGGATCTTCCTGACCCAGGAATGGAACTAGGGTCTCCTACATTGCAGGCAGATTCTTTACCAGCTGAGCTACCAGGGAAGTTACACTGGTATCTCCATCCATAGCACGCATTGTCGGAATCAATATTTAGAAGGCAGAATTCATTATTTAAGTGTAACTTGATGGGGCTTGAACCAGTATAAAGTTGGACATTTTTTAAAGAAGTTTTATCTCTTAGAAAAAATTTGAGGAAATAACACGTTTTCTAACAGTGCAATATACTTCTCTTGAAAAAAAAAATCATATTTATTAAGGTTTACTCTGTGTTAGTTATAATTTTATGCATGTACATAATTTTATTTATTTGCACAACAACATTTGCATCCAAAGTTGGTGAGGTTGTTATTTGCACTTACTAGGAACACATTTGAAGTCCAGAGAACCTCTCACTACTTTTGAGAGTGGAATCAGGATGCATATTCAGGTTGTTTGACATCAAAGTCCAACCTAGAAACTTCCTATTCCCTGCTCTACTCTTAACCTCTCCACTTCAATTGCAATGCCCCTCTTGAATGCAGGATGCCAAGTAAAAGCCGACCAAGAAATTTTTATCTTTCCTTTCCTAAACTCAATATAAACCTCACTCTCCTCTGGTTGACACTTTATTCCCTTTAGACACATGTACAAACTATAAGTTTCTTTATCTTCATTCTTATCCTGAGGCTTCTTTGTTCATCTTGATTGGACTTGGGTATTTCCAACCCTCTATAAACACTTTCATAAAGTGAAATGATGTTACTTGGATATAACTAGTCCTTGGTGAACGTTTGTTGCCTTCCAGTGCTCATTATTTTCATTCACATAAACTGGATTTTTTTTTAAAAGAAAGCTCAACTTGGTGGTATAAAAATATAGAGCAGTTTATTTTTCTTTAATCACCACCTTCCAAAATGTTCTGTTGAATTTCTGTCCCCATTGAGAAACAGATTCTTTCATGACCATCTTAGGAAATTTCCAGACATCGGACAGTGGAATGTATAGTTAGTCCGACTCAGTTTAAAATTTTCATGTTAGATAATCTATTTAAATCTTTCCTCATCCCCATTATTGGATACAATTATGGCTTTAGGAATATTAATTGGAAAGGAGTCATGTCTACTTTTTTAGTCTTTCCTTTCTTTTCCACTTCTGGGAAATAGCTATTCTAATAGTGACATAAGAAGAAAGAATGTGAAATGGTGAACATCAGCGTACTTAACTGGTACAGCTAAAATTCTCTATGTAATGGTTATTGCTGCTTTTCTGGCCAACAGCAATAGATGGTCTCTGCTTGTCAAGTGTGCATTTCCCATGAGGCACTCCTGCCTCAGAGTATACCAACCCTCCACAGGTATTTCTACTTCACGGTTCCTGGGTATGGTAGTTCAAGCTCACCCTCTTCACCACAATCCTCCCAGCTTCCTTCTGTAGTTGTTTGCTTTATGTAAAGACATCTTTCTCAGCCATCAGCTCTCCTGGGTTGGTTCTCCAAGGGTGGTTAAAAATCAGTTATCTTTCCCACTGTTCACCAGACATAGAGGAAATTCACACATCCATAGCACACCAGTGACCATGCAGATCGCTGCACACCCACCTCAGTCTGCCTTGCTCCTCTCTCTAGTTCTTTTCCTCTGCTCAGAAAGGCAGAAAGACAGTCAGATATCCACTGCCCAAGTGCATATTCAGCATCATGGACCCCATGGGAAGTGAATTGTGGCTGGTGAGAAACTGTATATTCAACTGAGGGAGAGAACACCAGTCTCTTTCATTGTAGGGCAAGTAGATGAGTGATTTTCTTAGAGTGTCCCCATTGTTTGAATGGGTGGAAGAATGCTTAACTTTCTTTCTCATGGTGGAAATGCTTCTCACCAACAGAGTTCACTCCAACGAGGCCGATGATGCTGACAACACTCCCTTTATCTCTTCTCTATTCTTCTTAGATGTATTGAGCAGAAAGTAAGGTTGAGGTTGTCAGTGATAAGGACTGATTCCAAGGGTACCTAGTAGGGGCTGGCAAGAAAAGCATGGCACCAACTTTTGTTAGTTACATTTAGAATGGAATGTGTTTAGTGACTTTTTCTTTGGTTTTAGCCTAACATGAATTGTTAAGGACTAGGAAACAGAAAAAATCCTATCTTTTTCTTGCTACACATTTATTTTTAATATATTATTTTAAAAAATCCACTACTGAATGCCTTCCATATGACAGCCATTGCAGTGAATGCTGATATAGGTGATAGATGAAATATAATTACTTCCCTCACAGTAACAGCCAGGTGCACACGTTCGTTCACACCCTGTCTTTGGTCACAATACT
This sequence comes from Tragelaphus eurycerus, assembly GCA_935064755.1. Taxonomy (NCBI): domain Eukaryota; kingdom Metazoa; phylum Chordata; class Mammalia; order Artiodactyla; family Bovidae; genus Tragelaphus; species Tragelaphus eurycerus. The sequence continues at coordinate 12,393,364 of CAKXYN010000004.1, forward strand.
CAAAGCTGCCCACTAACTTTAATTTGAACCCTTTCTCACTGTAATGATAGTATTTATTGTGAGATGGGAGCACCTACAGGGGTGAAAATGGTTCTTCATGGGAGGGAGAAGTCAGGGAAAGCGTCATAGCTGAAAAAAATTTTCCTACTTACTCTTAAAGAACAAGTAGGAATTAGCCAGCTAAAAAGACAAAGCGGGCATTCAAGAAAGAAACAGCTTGTGCAAAAGCATGAAGACACAAAAGAAACAGAAAATTGCCAAGTAATCAAGCATGGCTTAAACAGAGTCCATCATAATAGCAGAAGGATAAGCAAGGCTATCATATTCAATGACTTTTATTGCATTTTTTAATCTCTACAATGGCACCCCACTCCAGTACTCCTGCTGGAGAGTCCCATGGACAGAGGAGCCTGGTGAGCTGCAGTCCATGGGGTCGCTAAGAGTCAGACACAACTGAGCGACTTTACTTTCACTTTTCACTTTCTTGCATTGGAGAAGGAAATGGCAACCCACTCCAGTGTTCTTGCCTGGAGAATCCCAGGGATGGGGGAGCCTGGTAGGCTACAGTCTATGGGGTCACACAGAGTCGGACACGACTGAAGTGACTTAGCATAGCATAGTATACTACTGATTCCTAAATGTTGTCATAAGAATTTCACAGAGTTCTTGCTCAAATGCAAATCCCTATCAGAGGTTTCATAGCCCCACTAGAAATTCCTAATCAGTATTTGTGAAGTATGGCCCAGTATTCTGCACTTTTAAAGACAAAGCAGGGGAGTCTAAACATGTAACTTATGTAGCTCACTATCATAGACTCTGGAAAGTTTTCAAAAGGTTTTTAGAAGGGAGGTAAAACAATACCCAGCTGTGGATGTGACTGGTAATATAAGCAAGGTCCAATGTTGTTAAGAGCAATATTACATAGGAACCTGGAATGTTAGGTCCATGAATCAAGGCAAATTGGAAGTAGTCAAACAGGAGATGGCAAGAGTGAATGTCGACATTCTAGGAATCATTGAACTAAAATGGACTGAAATGGGTGAGTTTAACTCAGATGACCATTATATCTACTACTGTAGGCAGGAATCCCTTAGAAGAAATGGAGTAGCCATCATGGTCAACAAAAGAGTCCAAAATGCAGTACTTGAATGCAATCTCAAAACTGACAGGATGATCTCTTTTCATTTCGAAGGCAAACCATTCAATATCACAGTAATCCAAATCTATGTCCCAACCGGTAACGCTGAAGAAGCTGAAGTTCAATGGCTCCATGAAAACCTACAAGACCTTTTAGAAATAACATCCAAAAAAGATGTCCTTTTCATTATAGGGGACTGGAATGCAAAAGTAGGAAGTCAAGAAACACGTGGGGAAATGGACAAATTTAGCCTTGGAATAGGGAATGAAGCAGGACAAAGGCTCATAGAGTTTGGCCAAGAGAATGCACTGGTCATAGCAAACACCCTCTTCCAACAAAAGAAGACTCTACACCTGAACATCACCATATGGTCAACACCGAAATCAGATCGATTATATTCTTTGCAGCCAAAGATGGAGAAGCTCTATACAGTCAGCAAAAATGAGACAATGAGCTGACTGTGGCCCAGATCATTAACTCCTTATTGCCAAATTCAGACTTAAATTGAATAAAATAGGGAAAACCACTAGACCATTCAGATATGACATATATCAAATTCCTTATGATTATACAGTGGAAGTGAGAAATAGATTTAAGAGACTAGATCTGATACATAGAGTGCCTGATGAGGTTTGTGACATTGATCAGGAGACAGGGATCAAGACCATCTCCATGGAAAAGAAATGCAAAAAAGCAAAATGGCTGTCTGGGGAGGACTTACAAATAGCTGTGAAAAGAAGAGAAGCAAAAAGCAAAAGATAAAAGGAAAGATATAAACATCTGAATGCAGAGTTACAAAGAATAGCAAGGAGAGATAAAGAATGGGCCAAAGAACTTAATAGACATTTCTCCAAAGAAGACATACAGATGGCTAACAAACACATGAAAAGATGCTCAACATCACTCATTATCAGAGAAATGCAAATCAAAACCACTATGAGATACCATTACATGCCAGTCAGAACGGCTGCGATCCAAAAATCCACAAGCAATAAATGCTGGAGAGGGTGCGGAGAGAAGGGAACCCTCTTACACTGTTGGTGGGAATGCAAACTAGTACAGCCACTATGGAGAACAGTATGGAGATTCCTCAAAAAACTGGGAATAGAACTGCCTTATGACCCAGCAATCCCACTGCTGGGCATACACACTGAGAAAACCAGAATTGAAAGAGGCACGTGTACCCCAATGTTCATAGCAGCACTGTTTACAATAGCCAGGACATGGAAGCAACCTAGATGTCCATCCACAGATGAATGGATAAGCAAGCTGTGGTACATATACACGATGGAGTATTACTCAGCCATTAAAAAGAATACATTTGAATCAGTTCTAATAAGGTGGATGGAACTGGAGCCTATTATACAGAGTGAAGTAAGCCAGAAAGAAAAACACAAATACAGTATACTAACGCATATATATGCAATTTAGAAAGATGGTAACAATCACCCTGCTTATGAGACAGCAAAAGAGACACTGATGTATAGAACAGACTTTTGGACTCTGGGACTGGGAGAGGGTGGGACGATTGGGGAGAATAGCATTGAAATATGTATAATATCATATCTGAAACGAGTCAGTCCAGGTACGATGCCCTATAACAGATGCCTGGGACTGGAGCACTGGGAGGACCTGGAGGGATGGTGTGGGAAGGGGGAGGGAGGAGGGTTCAGGATGGGGAACACGTGTATTCTGGTGGCGGATCCATCTCGATGTATAGTAAAAGTAATACAATATTGTAAAGTTAAGAAAAATTAAAAAAATAATAATAATAATAAAATAAAAAAAATTAAAAAAAAAAGAAAGCCTTCTTTAGCAATCACTGCAAAGAAATAGAGGAAAACAACAGAATGGGAAAGACTAGAGATCTCTTCAAGAAAATTAGAGATATCAAGAGAACATTTTATGCAAAGATGGGCTCAATAAAGGACAGAAATGGTATGGACCTAACGGAAGCAGAAGATATTAAGAAGATATGGCAAGAATACACAGAAGAACTGTACAAAAAAATCTTCATGACCCAGATAATCATGATAGTGTGATCAATGACCTAGAGCCAGACATCCTGGAATGTGAAGTCAAGTGGGCCTTAGAAAGCATCACTATGAACAAAGCTAGTGGAGGTGATGGAATTCTAATTGAGCTATTTCAAATTCTGGAAGAGGATGCTGTGAAAGTGCTGCACTCGATATGCCAGCAAATTTGGAAAACTCAGCAGTGGACACAGGACTGGAAAAGGTCAGTTTTCATTCCAATCCCAAAGAAAGGCAATGCCAAAGAATGCTCAAACACAATTGCACTCCTTTCACATGCTAGTAAAGTAATGCTCAAAATTCTCCAAGTCAGGCTTCAGCAATACGGGATCTGTGAACTTCCAGATGTTCAAGCTGGTTTTAGAAAAGGCAGAGGAACCAGAGATCAAATTGCCAACATCCGCTGGATCATGGAAAAAGCAAGAGAGTTCCAGAAAAACATCTATTTCTGCTTTATTGACTATGCCAAAGCCTTTGACTGTGTGGATCACAATAAACTATGGAAAATTCTGAAAGAGATGGGAATACCAGACCACCTGATCTGCCTCTTGAGAAACCTATATGCAGGTCAGGAAGCAACAGTTAGAACTGGTCATGGAACAACAGACTGGTTCCAAATAGGAAAAGGAGTAAGTCAAGGCTGTGTATTGTCACCCTGCTTATTTAACTTCTATGCAGAGTACATCCTGAGACACACTGGGCTGGAAGAAACACAAGCTGGAATCAAGATTGCCAGGAGAAATATCAATAACCTCAGATATGCAGATGACAGCACCCTTATGGCAGAAAGTGAAGAGGTACTAAAAAGCCTCTTGATGAAAATGAAAGAGGAGAGTGGAAAAGTTGGCTTAAAACTCAACATTCAGAAAACAAAGATCATGGCATCTGGTCCCATCACTTCCTGGGAAACAGATGGGGAAAAACTGGAAACAGTGTCAGACTTTATTTTGGGGGGCTCCAAAATCACTGCAGATGGTGACTGCAGCCATGAAATTAAAAGACACTTACTCCTTGGAAGTAAAGTTATGACCAACCTAGATAGCATATTGAAAAGCAGAGATATTACTTTGCCAACAAAGGTTTGTCTAGTCAAGGATGTGGTTTTTCCAGTGGTCATGTATGGATGTGAAAGTTGTACTGTGAAGAGGGCTGAGTGCCGAAGAATTGATGCTTTTGAACTGTGGTGTTTGAGAAGACTCTTGAGAGTCCCTTGGACTGCAAGGAGATCCAATCAGTCCATTCTAAAGGAGATCAGTCCTGGGTGTTCCTTGGAAGGACTGATGCTAAAGCTGAAGCTCCAGTACTTTGGCCACCTCATGCGAAGAGTTGACTCATTGGAAAACACTCTGATGCTGGGAGGGATTGGGGGCAGGAGGAGAAGGGGACAACAGAGGATGAGATGGCTGGATGGCATCACTGACTCTATGCACATGAGTTTGGGTGAACTCCGGGAGTTGGTGATGGACAGGGAGGCCTGATGCTGCAATTCATGGAGTCACTCGGACACGACTGAGTGACTGAACTGTACTGAACTGAACTGAATGTAAGGCAAGACCAGAGGTAGGAGACTAATTAGATTGCTATTACAGTGGTCCAAGTAAGACATGATGGTGAACCAAACTATTAGATTATAGGATGAACCAATTAAGCAAATGCCTGAGGTACCAACATCAAAATGTGCTAAAATAATCACTGGATAAAACTGAAAATATGATACAAGTTAAATAGGAAATATATATTAGTAAAACAATTCATAAAATGGCAAAATGCATATTGATCATGCTTCTTTTGAATTAGAGAGCAGTTTTCAATGACTCCTGTCTCTGTACAGTGTTTGTTTTTAGGTCAGATGTTCAAGTTGGAAGGGTACAACTATAGGTCAAACCACCAGCCCTGGAACCTTGAGTCAGAAATTGCAGTTAACAGAAATTTAGGTTGCATAGTACAAATTGAAAGATTTGTTTCATTATCTAAATTAAGCCCTTTGACTCACCTTCCAAAGAAATTGTGTATATAAGGAAATTACCAAAGAACATGGAAGAGAAACCAAAACCTACAGTATTTGGTCTTTTTATTTCATTATGAGCAAGTTTTTGTTGCCCTGCTTTTCTGTAGATTTTGGTTTTAAGGCCTCTAAGGCCAGGCAACTCTCTTTGTAGAGAGCCTTAGAGGGTGAACATTCTAGGACAGCAATTAGCCACTAGTAAAATGGAAGAACTCCTCTTTGATTTACCTGTGCAATAGAAGAACACTGCATAACCAGTTATATACAAGAGTCATGGGAGCACATCTAATGACATGGAAGTTCAGGGTCTTAGAGGTGGTCTCAGGAATCCAGAGATGGATCAGGAATGGAGCCTCTCTATTCCATAATGGCTTGGTGTCTTTCCAATCCAGTTTCTCCACTCATGCAAGACATGGGCCATAAGGAAAAGAGATAGAAATGCCCACTCATGATGGAAATGTGGAGGTATAGGGACTTGGTCACCTGATCGAGTGCTCCCCTCTTTTTCCAGGATTCTTTACAGCAAAATTTAAACGGAGTTAATGAGGCCTGGGGTGATATCTCAGACTAAGAAGATCAGAGAGTTGGTGGAATATGAAAAGAAAATATTCAGGTGAGTGATAATGCCTTTGTCTGCTTAACTCCTAAAATTTCTACATGGTTGACTTAAAACCACAGAAAGTTGTTTATCTTCAAGGGGAATTCTGCTTGCCTGTGACTGGCTCTCTGAAGAAGGATAACAGAAGAGGTCCAAGACTGGGAGGAGAGAGGACAGAGGATCTTATGGGAGATTTTATCCGCTGCTGAGGAATCTACTGGACCCTACTGGACTTCCAAAACCTGGCAGTTACTTTCTAAGACAAGAAGTCATATCTGATCTTCTTGGACAGCTCTGAGAAAAAAAAAAAAAAGAATCTAGATGAAAAAACTTGATGACTATATAACAACTTACTGAAAGAGAATGTATTTGAAATAATATTCTAAGATATAATCTATGGACACTTTGTGCATTCTAAGTCACTTCATTGTGTCTGATTCTTCACGACCCTATGGACTGTATGTAGCCCACCAGGCTCTTCTGTCCATAATATTCTCCAGGCAAGAATACTGAATGGGTTGCCATGCCCTCCTCAAAGGGACCTTCCAGACCCAGGGACCGAACCCACACCTCCTGTAGCTCCTGCACTGCAGGTGGATTCTTTACCACTGAGCCTCCGGGGAAGCCATGTAGACACTTTGCTCCTCCTTTTTCCTATTCATTTTATTGAAACTCAGTTTGTAGCAGTGTCTGAGAACTTAATATATTCTATCCCTCTTTTGTCACTATGACATGACCCTGCAATGGCAAGAACTCATGGAAGGCCCACGGTTTTTTATCAGTCAAGCACCATCCAAGGGTTCGAAAGCAAAAAATTAAATGAAAGACTTGAAAACATTAAATCTCACATTTTAGACTCTTAATCAAGATTCATTCATCCTAGCAGGTTGTAATTTTCTTATTTTGAAACTCAAAAAGATTTATGTCTTTAGTAAATAGAAAATTAATTATTCTTATCTAGTCAAGTAAATGTTAAACAAAAGATTATCAGTTCAAAGTTGCCTGTCCAAGTGACTACACACTCCAGCCTCAGGCCTACATCTGAACTTGGGAAAGCAAAGAAAAATTTAAGAGATTCTTAGAAGAAGAATCAACTTCTGCCCTTTGATCTTTGATTCAGTGTTCCCTTTCAATGGTTATTATGTGATTTTCCCTCCTCCATGTCTTATATTACGATGAACTATGTATATGAAGCTCCTTGAAGACAGAAAATGTGTATACACTCCTTCATAGTGCAGTTCATATAGTAGGCACAAAAGAAATATTTGCTGAATGATTGGATGAGAAGAAACTTAAAAGTGTCATATAAATACAAGATATTGTTTTGTTCTAAGCTAAAAATTGCAAACATACCACATCTAAGAAGTAATCTGCCTTCTTTGATTGAACAATGAAACAATACAAAGGGCTTAGATATGTAATTTCAGATTTCTATTGTATCTGTGACCTTGGTTATAACTTTGGGTAACTGGCTTAACCACAGTTTCCATCTATTTCCATATCCTTCAATTCCTCTATTCATAGAATCACAGCAACAAAGATAATTCTTACTGACCTCATATAATGGTGGTAAGAAATAAACAATCAAAGTTATGGTTAAGTACTTTATGACTGAAACATAAGTGCCTTTCTAAATGCTTGTGGAGACAGCTAAGCTGACCTTTCAGCAGACAATTAATTATTCAGATTCCACTGTCATTCTGGAGCAGTCCAGATAGTAATAATATCCCTTTGACATTGATATAAGCACAGTATATGTGATTGCATAAATGAAATAATTTCATATAATATTTATCATATCCCAATTATTAAAAAGCTCTACAAAACAACCCCAAAGATAACATTAATATAAAAAAAACTGTAATCTATTCTCAATAGATTAACTGAAATGTGAACAGTGGTAGAAAATATCAGTTTTCAAGCTAGGTTTCTGGGAGCTACTGTACTTGACTATTCACAATGAGGCTTAAAGATCTAGTTGAAATATGATAATTTAGATAAACATCTAACCTAGTTCCTAAATTCAAAGCTTCATTTTCAGGCAGAGGGCCATCCAGAATACATGTAGGACCATGCTTCTGGGAGACAGTTTAATTTAGAAGTATAGTTAAGATTGTTTCATTCAGGATCTTAATTGTATTACTCCTTTTTGCCTCCATCCCAAACACTCAATAAAAGAAATGAGAGAAGTAGTAAACCCTTTCATGCTTTTCATGAAATGAAAAATATTGTGATTATCTAAAAAACCAGTATGAAATTCTTCCAGAGCTTAATGATGGTAACATTAGCCTTGCTCTGCTGAAAGGATGATCAAGGGTGGAATGAAAGACAACACAACCTTACATTAGTCAGGTTATAAAAGGGATACCATCAAGAGATGAAGTCTCTAAAGTATAACATTGAAATGTTATAACTTGCGGAGGATTCTGTGTCATTTTTTTCCTGCAAAGGTATTAAAGTGTCACAACATCATAGGAAAGGAGAGTTTATTATTACTAAGATGTAATAATGTTTTGTGGGTTTAGGTACATGATATATATAGATAAATAGATAGATATAGATATATATATTCATGTAAGTGCTTTAAACCACTGTTTTTTCTGTCAAACTAAAAACACTGAGAATGACTGGAAATCACCGTTATCTGTAATTTGTGAGTCTTAAACCACATGAGACAAATTCACCACACTTGTGAGCCACTTGGCACTATTTTCTGATTATTTCTAGGGCTGAGGTGAACTTGATTCTCCTTGAATTGCAAGAAAATTCAATCAGATCAGCCCAGCACTTTTATTTACTGAAGTAAGAAATTAAGATTCTAACAATTCTAGTAATTCACAAAAGCAGTAGTAAAGGCTTCCTATAGAATGTTTCCATTGTTGGTAAAGGAGTGGATATACAGAATTCCTACCATACAACAAAAACAGCAGATTAGAACACTCCTAATATAGTTTCAGACTATCTGCCATCTCTATGACCCACACTGTTTAGACAAAGCAAAACAAATCTAGCTTAAAGAGCATGCATCAAACAATATGAGCAAAGCACTGTAATTTGTGCTAAAAGGGAAACAAATGACGTGTGTGTGTGCGCGCGCATTTGTATAGGAAGCTCAAAACTCTAAAAAACAAAGTTTAAAACCTAAAAGTTTGTAGATTTGTTTAATACTAAAAAATCAAAAATCTCCTTAGGAAATGAATCAGATCAGATCAGATCAGTTGCTCAGTCGTGTCGACCCCATGAATTGCAGCATGCCAGGCCTCCCTGTCCATCACCAACTCCCGGAGGTCACTCAGACTCACATCCATCAAATCAGTGATGCCATCCAGCCATCTCATCCTCTGTCGTCCCCTTCTCCTCTTGCCCTCAATCCCTCCCAGCATCAGAGTCTTCTCCAATGAGTCAACTCTTCACATGAGGTGGCCAAAGTACTGGAGTTTCAGCTTTAGCATCATTCCTTCCAAAGAAATCCCAGGGCTGATCTCCTTCAGAATGGACTGGTTGGATCTCCTTGCAGTCCAAGGGACTCTCAAGAGTTCGTAGCAGCACTGTTTACAATAGCCAGGACGTGGAAGCAACCTAGATGCCCATCCACAGATGAATGGATAAGCAAGCTGTGGTACATATACACGATGGAGTATTACTCAGCCATTAAAAAGAATACATTTGAATCAGTTCTAATGAGGTGGATGGAACTGGAGCCTATTATACAGAGTGAAGTAAGCCAGAAAGAAAAACATAAATACAGTATACTAACGCATATATATGGAATTTAGAAAGATGGTAACAATAACCCTGTTTACGAGACAGCAAAAGAGACACTGATGTATAAAACAGACTTTTGGACTGGGACCGAGAGAGGGCGGGATGATTTGGGAGAATAGCATTGAAATATGTATAATATCATATCTGAAACGAGTCGCCAGTCCAGGTACGATGCCGGATAACGGATGCCTGGGGCTGGTGCACAGGGACGACCCGGGGGGATGGTATGGGGAGTGGGGAGGGAGGAGGGTTCAGGATGGGGAGCACATGTATACTGGTGGTGGATCCATCTCGATGTACGGTAAAAGCAATACAATATTGTAAAGTTAAGCAAAATAAAATTTAATTAAAAAGAAAAAAAAAAGAGTCTTCTCCAACACCACAGTTCAAAAGCATCAATTCTTCGGTGCTCAGCCTTCTTCACAGTCCAGCTCTCACATCCATACACAGGAAAAACCATAGCCTGGACTAGGCGGATATACATCTCTAAATTAGTCCAGCACAGCGAGAGAAGGAATTACCTGGTAGGAAGTATCTCCTTACCACTGGAATAGTATTTGGGAACATTCTTACAATATGAAAAATATGCTACATCCTTCCAAACTAGGACCCTATCAGTCCCTAACTCAGCAAGATACTGCCACCAAAAGCCCATGGGAACTGAGCTGAGGCTCATATGGAGAACTTAAAATCTATGACTTTCAACTCATGCTTTCTTTGAAAAGGATGACAGGGAGAGCGAGATTCAACAGTACTTTTGAAATTCTGAGCACATATATTGATAACTAACTTAAAAGAATCTGCAACAAAACTACACTTGATTTGTAATAAAACCAAAGCAGAGATCCAAACCAATCTCCTTTAGATTTTGCAGAAATGAGCCTCCTGTATACAGGTAATAAGGAAGCATTTCAGGTAAGCTTTGACCTTTTAGGAGGACAATGATATGTTAAGAAATGAATTAGAAAAAAAAATATTTCCAAAGATAGAGACATGTAAAAGGGCAAGTCTTGGAAATATGGAAGATACTGAATTCAGTGAAGTTCTACTTTATACTAAACCACACATTTCTGAAAGACCTTGATTTCCATGCTAACGAGTTTGAATTTATTCTGCAATTAGTAGAAAACTGGAAGATTTTTGAAATCAGAAAATGTCATTATCAACCAACCTGTGATTTAGAAAGAAAATGTTAGTGATACAATGGAGGGTGAAATTGATGGCAAGAAATTAAAAGTAAGAAGTAAAGTGCAGGTCAAAAGAAATAGAAGTACTAAGGGAAAAGATGAGGAAAGACACAGAATGTATTTTTTGAGGTAAAATCATGATTTAAAGACTAATCAGATAAAGGAGAACAGGAAAAAGATATTGTATCCTAGGCAACTGGAAGATTGATGTCACTACTACTAAAAATAAGGACAATAAAAAAGAGTAAATTATACCATCAGGGATGAGAATGAGAGTGGGTAGAGAAAATTAATCTCATTTCAAATGTATCATGTTTAAGGAATCCAAGTATATGCAAGCAAACGTATTCGTTAGGCTCTTACCAATTCATTGTCAACAAAGAGAATGCTTAGGACTGAAGATGATTTGAGAGCTATCTAAATGTGATGATCACTAAAGCAGTAAATTCAAATGTAAAAGATGTAGCCAGAGTATGTGAGGGGAGAATGGTTTATTCAACCCACTTAACTCATAAGATGATCAATATATCATATGACTCAGAATTTGAAATCTAAGGATAATGCAAGTAAAAGGAAGATATTACTGATGGTAGAAGGAAGGTGGCTAACCATGTTATTTTCAAATGCCTTCCTAAATAATGCAAAGTATTTCCTGTATAATTAAAGCTTTGAGGAAGCAAAGTATGTGGGTCCCAAGGAAGTGCTTTCAGAAAACAAAGGGGTAGAAAGCCAATATGAAGCCATTTTCAAAATGGGGTGCAAAAGGCCTTACAAATATATATCTCTCAAGAAAATTTATTTCATAAACATTTTATTTTGATAAACACTGCTATCTAAAAATTTTACAGCTCAATAGAGCATTAAAGGAATTGTTTTAAAGTAGAATATATAGCATGTTTGTATTAAAAGTACAGCAATCACTGGAGTCTTTGTGGGAATTTTTGTCATAAAATCAGATACAAGCAAAGAAACTGAATAAAAATATGCAAATGAAGAGTAACCTCACCTAAATACAAGCTTCTTTCAGGAAACCTTGACTTATATGGTCTTATTCAAAACCTTTATAAAGAATTACAAAATAAAAAGTATCTAATAAAGTTGTTTTTAAACACAGGATTTCTTCATTATTTATCTTAACAATCTTCCTTTAACAGCAATAATATAGCTGCTAATATCTCTTAAGAAACTGAAATTCCGAATCTGCAACAAATGAGATTAATCTCATATATAAATGTGTATCATGTCCTCAGTCTTTTTCCTCTAAAATGATTTTATATCTTACAATGAGTATAGAAGAAAAGATGCTAAATTCTAAGGGTCGATACTTGACAGACCATAGCCTCTGACCCTTTATTTCTCTTGCTTGCCAATCTCCCAAGACATTTAGCAGGCTGCAAAAGAAGATTTTGTCTTTGGCTCTTGGTCTTCCCTGATACATTACCTTGCAAAGGTATGCTTTGTTCCTGAACTGTTTTATAGGATTGGGAAAATCAGGAAAGAGAGACCTCTAGGAAAGAGGAGGCCGGTATTCAAACACCTATTCAGAAGCCAAAAAACACTGTTTTGCCTCCATTCCAGTTGGATGGTGTATGTCTTATAAAGGTAGTTAAATACATTAAATATCAACCCCAAGAGAAAGTAGAACAAGGTTTCTCAAACTCTGAAGGACCAGTTTTTTCCCCAATTTATCAAAGGCATGCTAAGTTGCTTCAGTCACATCCAACTCTTTGTGATCCTATTGACTGTAGCCTGCCAGACTCCTCTGTCCATGGGATTTCTTCCCAGGCTAGAATACTGGAGTGGGCTGACATCCCCTCCTCCAGAAGATCTTCCCGACCCAGGAATTGAACCAGACTTCCAATTTATCACAGGGCAATATAGTAGATGGGGAAACAATGAAAACAGTGACAGATTTTATTTTCTTAGGCTCCAAAATCACTGCAGATGGTAACTGCAGCCATGAAATTAAAAGATGCTTGTTCCCTGGAAGAAAAACTATGACAAATCCAGACAGTATGTTAAAAACTAAAGACATTACTTGACTGACAAATGTCCATATAGTCTAAACTATGGTTCTTCCAGTAGTGTATGTGTAGATGTGAGAGCTGAACCATAAAGAAGGCTGAACGCTGAAGAATTGATGTTTTTGAACTGTGGTGTTGGAGAAGACTCTTGAGAGTCCCTTGGATTGCAAGGAGATCAAACCAGTCAATCCTAAAGGAAAGCAACCCTGAATATTCATTGGAAAGGCTGATGCTGAAGCTAAAGCTCCAATACTTTGGCCACCTGATTGAAGAGCTAACTTACTAGAAAAGACCCTGATGGTAGGAAAGATTGAAGGCAGGAGGAGAAGGGGACTACAAAGGATGAGATGGTTGGATGGCATCACCCTCTCAAAGGACAAAAGTTTGAGCAAGCTCCAGGAGTAGGTGAAGGACAGGAAAGCCAGGCCAGATGCAGTCTATGGGGTTGCAAAGAGTCAGACATGACTGAGCGACTGAACAACAATAATAAATATAAAAGAATAAAACTATTTATTTATTGTATTTTTAAAACAATAAAAATAAAGTAGTATAAAATGAAATTAAGAAGTACAAAAATCAAGCCCATGTTTTGTTACTAGATGCATCACACAAAACAACTCTATCAAAGTGCTTCCTCTGAGATTTCAGTGATTTTCTCACTGTTGCAACATATGTATCTAGAATCAGCATGAATCTGCACACTGCTCTGAGAAATGCTCTGCATAGGAAGTTATTATATTGAAGAAGGAAGGGGAAAAAAAAAAAAAACATAGATCCAAGTAAGTGACAGGAGGTGTGAAAGTCAAGAGTATGTCAGCCTCAATGTGGGATGTACGTTTGGTGAGGAAGGAAAAATAGGGCTTGCAGAGAAGCTTCAAGGGCATCTACTATGGAAAACAATTTTCAGAACTACTGCTTTGTTTAAAATCAGGATTGGCATTCTTCGAGAAATATTGAGTAAAGAATGGATATTCTTTTAATAATTTTGGTTGTTGATTTCTTTATTAAATTTAATACTGGAAGAGACATATGAAAATTCAGTTTGGGGTTCAGTAGAGGAAAGACTCAGCTCTATTTAATCAAAGAAGAAGAATGCTTCTCCTGAATTTGGGATAAGGGAGGGTTTTCCAGAAGGAGAATCCTATGCTCTGAGACTTGAAAAATAAATAAATGTCACTGAAGAGGAAATGGTGGGGAGAAATGGGTTCTATGCTAAATAAATGAATTAATTATTAATAAATAAATGAGTGAATGGATGAATGCCTGGTCACCAACTAGAAAGTAAGAAAGAACACTTTGTAGTCAAGAGAGTTTAATGTGGCTAAAAAATAACAAAGGAAGTAAATGATAGCACTATTTTTAAAAGCAACCCATTAACTACATACTGGTATGTTTTTAGTTTCAAATTTTCTGAAATATAGAATGACAATTTTCCATCCAGGATCTTGTTCTAGCTTTTAATGTCTTAAAATGTATTTATTTTTTATTTATGTTGGTTTCTTCTTTTTCCAGTATTCTTTTCTCTGTAATTTTATTAACATTCTATTAACTAAAAATTTTAAAGTAAATGAGAAAGGCAATACTGCTAACTATCTGCTAAAAATGGTTCATCCCTTTTTGAGCCCACAGCTAGGCAACACATAGCAGCCTCCCTTGCAATGAGTGGACTTCTCTTCTGGCTTGGATGGAAAAGAAACTGTCTGCAATTCAGGAAACCCAGGTTCGATCTCTGGGTCAAGAAGATCCCTTGGAGAAGGGAATGACAACCCACTTCAGTATTCTTACCTAGAGAATTTCATGGACAGAGGCACCAGCCATGCTAGAGTCCATGGGGTCACAGAGAGTGGGACACGACTGAGCGACAGGACACAACTGAGCGACTAACACTTTCACACTCACTAGCAATGAGTAAATTCTATTCATGGAATGTCATGGAAATGGTATGTGCCACTGCCAGAGCCAATCCATAAATTCTTCCCTCACAGGCTCTTCCATGGTCTACTTTCTGTGACTTTCTCGTGAAAGTCAAGTATGGAATACCAGAGAGCTTCCATCAGGATGCAAATAAATAACTAGAAGGAGGAGAGCTAACCTGCAGACCTTACTATCTACTCAAAACTAAGCAAGAAACACAATTACAGAGTTAGTGGACATTTGGTCTTGTCCAAAACATCCATAGGATATTTGGTTCATGCCAAAAGACCCTTAAAATGTGGTCCTATCCAAAATATCTATAAGCATACTTGGTCCACACTAATGGTTTTGGAAAGGATCAAGTATAAACCAAATGTCTTATGGACCTTTTGGACAGGATCAGATGTCCTTCAAGGACTTACAAGTTAGGTCTCAGAAATGTTGAGATGTTATTTGTTACTTGTGTGTTAGTCGCTCAGTTGTGTCCGACTCTTTGTGACCTCATGGACTGGGGTCACATCAGGCTCGTCTGTCCATGGAATTCTCCAGATAAGAATACTGGAGTGGGTTGCCATTCCCTTCTCCAGGGTATCTTCTAGAGCTTCACCTACATTACTCTAATTAATTCATCAGCAATATATTCTGGTTAAGGCCATCTCTGTGAGAGTCAGCTTCCAATTTGGAGAAGAAGGAATATAATCATACCTACCTCACTGAAGGGTTATGAGAATTAAATTACATAAAAAGAAAATCAAGAGGTTATGCTATGCTATGCTATGCTAAGTCACTTCAGTCGTGTCCGACTCTGTGTGATCCCATAGACGACAGCCCACCTGGCTTCCCTGTCCCTGGGATTCTCCAGGCAAGAACACTGGAGTGGGTTGCCATTTCCTTCTTCAATGCATAAAAGTGAAAAGAGAAAGTGAAGTCGCTCAGTCATGTCCGACTCTTAGCGACCCCATGGTCTGCAGCCTACCAGGCGCCTCTGTCCGTTCGATTTTCCAGGCAAGAGTACTGGAGTGGGGTGCCATTGCCTTCTCCAATTAAGAGGTTATTTCTCTCAAAAAGGGAGAGAGTTTATTTGTCTCAAAAAGTCATAGTAAGGACTTTATTCATATTTTAGCTGCCCTCGTTTAACTATCAGATCAGATCAGGTCAGGTCACTCAGTCGTGTCTGACTCTTTGTGATCCCATGAATCGCAGCACGCCAGGCCTCCCTGTCCATCACCAACTCCCGCAGTTCACTGAGACTCACATTCATCGAGTCAGTGATGCCATCCAGCCATCTCATCCTCTGTCGTCCCCTTCTCCTGCCCTCAATCCCTCCCAGCATCAGAGTCTTCTCCAATGAGTCAACTCTTCACATGAGGTGGCCAAAGTACTGGAGTTTCAGCTTTACCATCATTCCTTCCAAAGAAATCCCAGGGCTGATCTCCTTCAGAATGGACCAGTTGGATCTCCTTACAGTCCAAGGGACTCTCAAGAGTCTTCTCCAACACCAGAGTTCAAAAGCATCAATTCTTTGGCGCTCAGTCTTCTTCACAGTCCAGCTCTCACATCCATACATGACCACTGGAAAAACCATAGCCTTGACTAGACAAACCTTTGTTGGCAAAGTAATGTCTCTGCTTTTGAATATGCTATCTAGGTTGGTCATAACTTTCCTTCCAAGATTTTTCTAATATTTATATAAAATTTTCACAGCTTTTTTATCTTTTTTATATCATTTGGTTAATTATAACTTACTATCTTCAAGATGCTTGTCTATAACATTTTCTCTATAACAAACTACCTGGATTTTATCTACTTAAAGTTAAAAACTCAAAAAAATAAAATTCATTGGAATTGCTTAGAAAATTACAGTATCATATTGACTGTGGATTAAGATCTAAAGTTTGTTTCACATGAGTGAAACATATGAACTTCTAAAGTTGAATGTTTGGATATTTCTTTTATCTATTTGGAGATGTATCTCTTAAAATGTGATCTCTGTAACAATTCTCTTAGTTGCAAACAACAGAAATACAACTCAGTTTTATTTTTAACTCAAATTTGATTAGGTCAAAGAGAATTTATTGACTCACACTATAGAGAATATCAGAAATACTCTGAGTTTAAATAAAGATTGCAAAAATACTGCCAGGCTTCCTGTCTTTCCTCCCTTCCTCCTTCCCTTCGTTTCTCCCTTATTTCCTTCCTTTCTTTTATTTTCTCTTTTCCCTCTCTCTCTTTCACCCATCATTTTTCTCCACTTCTCAGTTCTGATTGCTTGTTTTGCTTCCGCATTCAAATAAACTTTCTCCACATTTGTAAAAGTAGTCACCACCAGCTTAACTAACAGCACTTAAAAAAAAGTGCTCTTGTGCTGCAAAAGTTTTGAGATGGGAACATCTTGGCCTGGTTTGGTTGTATACCTGTCCTTGAACTAACCTCCACGTTACTCTGATAGTCAGCTCTGTGCCTCCTGCTTTCCCTGAACTCATAGGGTGAGTCAGTCTCCCTTGAGCTACAAAGTTTAAAAATGGAGGAATCATAGCTTCACACAGTTATCGTGGTCACTGTGTCCACTACATTTCAAACCTTGACTATGATACATGCAAACTTGTCTTCTCACACATTTTAAAGTTCTAGCTTCAATTTAACTCTACTATTGCAACTTCAATTAAAAGTAAAAACACTACATATACAGAGGTAAGTAATCCAAGGTTTTATCTAATTATTGCCTCTAGCTCTAAGACTAATACCTGTAAGTGATGTCTATTTCACCAAAACACATTTACAGAAAGCCATGAGCGACTGAACTGAACCAAACTGAATTCAAAGTATGGCAATTTTAGGGGCTTAAAATACAGACCTTGAAAGACATGTTATCTAAAACAGGTAGCAGTTTGATAACAACTCCAACTATATATATAAAATACCCTAACACTGCAGCCTTGGGAAGACAATCTCCATTGTCATTCAATCTATCTCTATTTAGCACATCCCACATTTTAGGGCCTGTTACTTGTAAACTACAAGCCCATTTCCTATTTCTACCATGGGTCCTGTTTCCTATGTTTGCAAATGTTATTAAATCTAAAATTTAGGGTACTAGTGGCTAGAGGGGTTGGTGAACTCAATGGGAAATCTAAACAAGTCACCTGAGCATCTCTTTCCATCATTCTATTTTTCCCATGTTGGCTTATTTGTGGACAAATTATTTCTATGAGATGGCAAAGATGGTCTCTGGGAACTCCAGGATCAAATTTGGGGAGAGATAATATTCATAATTCCAGGAAATAAAGGGCTATTATTTTACAAAATTTCTAACAAAATCCTCTACATGGGAATCTTAGCAACGTTGTTTGAGTCGTGTGATCCTGAACCCATCTCTGACCTGCTATGACTGCACAGACCTTGCAAGGGATATTTTCTTAGGAGATGAGATCAATCCCACATTACACACATAGCCTAAGAACAAAGTGGGGACATTTCCCTAAAGAGATGCTTGATAGAAAACTATATATTCAAGGCATCTGGAGTCTATATATCAATATATAACATTGCCAGAGAGGAGACTTACTAATAAGTGAGGTGCTTGATGTTACATGTAATAAGCTCTGATTTCTTGATTTCTTTCAATGGTCTTTTGCACATTGACTTTGGTCAATTTTTTCCAAATTTCACCATTTTTTCTCTGTTCTCTCCTGCTGCTGCTACTGCTGCTGTGTCACTTCTGCAATTTTATTCCACAGTCATACACTGAATATCTGTTCTTTGCTTTGAATAAATACAAATATACCCTTTAATTAGTGGTAGTGTAGTAGAAGAGAAGATAATATAAAAATGGCTCACTCTGCTGTATGACAAAAATGAATAAGTACTACAGAAGAATTTAATTGGGTTGATTTACTGGATTAGGATTATGACACTTTTCCAAATTACACATCCTGTGTCTGTGAATCAGCTTTTACTCCCAGGAATTTAGTAATGTTCTTCAGTAGTAATGGAAGATCTCTGTTTACCCATATTTTACTGGCCTCTTAAAATAGATGTTATGTATCAATATGCTAATCTCAAGCCAACTGCACAATTTAGATATGCTATAAATATTATTTTTAGATAAGCCACCTGGAGTCACACCTTACCACTCACATTGATGTATATTATTCAGATATATAAAAAATGATTTCTTATGTAATGGAGTCAAAATATGTAAGTCTTCTTAGGAGATAAGGACTAGGAAATGTGACTTCTAAATGTATATAGCATCTTATAAATTTAAAGATACTACTATAGGGCTGACATTGATTCATACATAGGAGTCATGGCAATTAACAGTTATAGGAGTTTAAATTTCACAAGGAATGTAGATTTATCACTTGTATAAATTATTGGAATATTTTCCTTTATAAATATTTTTTGACATAACCTGGACTTTCCAAGATTGTCATTTTGGCATAAATTCTCTCAGATTACATCTGGGATAACTAAGCACATGAGACTTATGTTTTTTGTAGGGAAAAGCAGATGTTTATTTCTTTACCTCATTGTTAATGATACGGATTATAAGGCAAGGCACAAGTAACTCAAATGATGAAATAAGAAGTTAGGTTTTATGGTATTCTGGGGCAGGAGGAGAAGGGGACGACAGAAGATGAGATGGCTGGATGGCATCACTGACTCGATGGACATGAGTCTGACTGAACTCCGGGAGTTGTTGATGGACAGGGAGGCCTGGCGTGCTGCGATTCATGAGGTCGAAAGAGTCGGACACGACTGAGCGATTGAACTGAACTGAACTTAACTGAACTGAATACAGATACTGCTTACAGATTTAGTTTCAGAATTGTAATCTACCAGCAAAAACTGTATATCTAAGAAACAAGTTTAATTTGATAATGTTTCAGCTATGCATGGTTGCCTATATAACTAAAAATGATCAACATATACTCAGAAAACAACTCTAAGACAGGAACCATTCTTCAGGATAAACTGAGCCAGTTTCATTTCCTATTTATTCGTATGAGAATGAGCAAACAATTTTCCAAATGTTTAACACAAAAACGTTGCCATGTAACTTAAGAAATGGAGAATTAAGAAACAGAAGTGATGGAACAGATTTCTTGACTTATGTTTCGTTATAGTCTCTGGATTGAGAACCCTTTAACAAGATGATTGGATGGAGAAAACAGAAATGTAATATGATGATGCATTATCATTTTTATTATCATTATATAATTGCATTGTCAAAGGATACCCAGTAGAAGCTACAACCATCAGTTAGCAAAATAGCATTTTAGCTTTCAACATTTCTCCCTCAGATGTCACATAGAAACAGGGATAACAGAGAAGATGGAAGGAAAAAAAAAAAAAAAAAGAGGTTCTATGGTAGAAAGGATATTTGGAAATTTTATGTTAAAAAATAACTTAGTTGAAACTTTTATTCATAGCTTGCATATCTCCAATGTTGGTGTTGTTGTTGTTTAGTTGTGAAGTTGTGTCCAACTCTTTTGCGATCCCCTGGACTATAGCCCATTAGGCTCTTCTGTCCATGGGATTTCCCAGGCAAGAATAGTGAAGGTGGCTTGTCATTTCCTTCTTCAGGGAATCTTCCAGACCCAGGGATCAAACGCATGTCTCATGCATTGGCAGGAAGATTCTTTACCACTGAGCCATCAGGGAAGCCCATATTTCCAATAATTAACATTTAAAAATAAATAAAAGCTGGTGTTAGGATTTAAGAAAAAAGAAGAATCTATAATTCTTTAATTTCCTGTACTTTAATTGAGGGGGAGATAGTATTTTTGTCAACACACTTGAATAATAACATGAGAATGGATGCTGTTTTATTTACATATGTAATTTCAGAGTTCCTGGAGAAGATGGGTAAATGGGATGCTTCATCATTAATACCTTCTACAGTAGGGTATAGAGATTGTAAACATTTGGTTGGAAAACTGTTGATAATCAAAAGTTAATCTCCACGATGCCATCTCAATAAGACTAGCAGAGGGACAGACCCATTTAAGTCAGTTGAAAGTGAAAATGAAAGTAGCTCCGTCATGTCCACTCTTTGCAACCCCATGCACTATACAGTCCATGGAATTTTCCAGGCCAGAATACTGGAGTGCATAGCCTTTCCCTTCTCCAGGGCATCTTCCCAACCCAGGGATTGAACCGAGGTCCCCCACATTGCAGGCACAATCTTTACCAGTTGAGCCACCAGGGAAGCCTGTACATTCAAACATAGCCCATATTTAAGTCAGTTAAATATAGCTATGTCTGTCCATAGCTTCAAGGTTAGGATTATGAGGATCAAATTAGACTACAGAGTCTGAAATAATATTTAAAGTATGCAGGATTTCCTACCTAAAACTCTTTCTGTCACTGATTGCAGAATCCCACTTACCATGTAATGTAACATGGTCACAGGTTCTGGACTTCTGGATTGGCATCTTTACAGAGCAGTTTTATTCTGCTACTACAATCCCCTTTTAAAGTACTAATTCTCAAAGAAAGAAATACTTTCAATCAATCTATCTAAACTGAACACAGCAAAGAATGCTTCACACACAGATTCCATAATATGAATTTTTGTATCTAGTCTACAAAATATATTTATTGACTAGAAATTTACTATGCTTTTGTCAATCAAAGTACTTTATTACTAACAATTAGACCATTTGATTATCAGGAGGTAGCCACTGTTATTAAAATGAGTTGATACCAAGCAGAAACATCATATTTGCCTTCATCTAACTTATCTTTATTTCAAGTTGCTCAGATTAGACTTTTTGGAACACACTGGATTTTCTGGATTCGTGCTAAAATGTTCTTGAATAAATCTAAATTTTATTAATGTATTCAATTATGAATTTGAATCACAAAATATCCTGATGATAAAGAAATGAGGCATTTTGACTCCTATGTATCTTTTATTAGCAAAACCATCCTAATTGCTCTCCAGCAGACTTCCTCTCAGGTCCCATTGTGAAAGTGAAAGCAAAAGTGAAGCCGCTCAGTCATGTCTGACTCTTTGCAACCCCATAGACTGTAGCCTACTAGGCTCCTCCAGCCATGGGATTTTCCAGGCAAGAATACTGGACTGGGTTGCCATTTCCTTCTCCAGGAGATCTTCCCAACACAGGGACTAAACCCAGGTCTCCCGCATTGTAGGCAGACGCTTTACCATCTGAGCCACCAGGAAAGTCCCATTGGACCCATTGCCTCTATTGAGGCAGATCAGTTCTATCAATAAAGAGGAAGAAAGGAAGTGGGTGTTGGGCAACAACTAGCACCACAGTAGTGGTGTTGACAGCTTAATAACAAAGTCTGTAATTTGCACTGGCTAAACAAATAGCTGGGCTCTACTTCTGATGTTTGGTTGCAGATAGATTTTTAAACCCAACCTCTCTGCCCCACATGTGGTTAAGCTGATAGAAAATAATCCCAGGCACTCCCACATTTGGCACCATGGGCCCTCACTCTGGCTCCATTCCATAACTGCCATTAAAACTTCAAACTAGTCTCCCTCCCATTTCCCTTTCCCTGCTTTCTCAAGCCATTTTTTAACCACCTTGGAAGTCCCTTTTGCTCAGCCCAGAAAATCTCCTTTAAGTGAATCATAAATCTTTTTTATACCCTCTTGGTGTGTACACAGTAATATCAGTCTTGACATCCAAACCAAATTTTGATGAGGGTTCATCCTTTTTCCGAGGGAAGACTTAAACAAATTCCTAACTTTTATAAAATGTTTTTAAATGTATCAACTCTTTTGAATTTTACAATAATCCTTTCAGGTGGTTTTAATTATCTAAGTGGTTGCAGATCTGTAGACTGGGATTCTAGGAAATGAGTGACTTCCTCAAAGACAGATGGTAAATGAAAAACCCATGTCTCAAAAACTCTAACCAGCATTATTACTTCTGTGCTATAGTACCTCTGATACATTTTTCAAATATGGTTTGGTAAAATGCCATTATATCAAGAGTAATTTAAAATTAATGTTAGAGTACATGAAACTTGCTAAAATTTCTGCACTAGCAAAACAGCCACAGAAACAAAAAACACTTATAAGTAAAATAGTTATGTGATAAAGATTATAAATATTGGCATTTAAATTTTTAAAAATGCACCGTTTCAAGACCACTAGAAGTTTCAATGACATATAATCAAAAGTTAATCTGTATAGGTTAGGATTGTATATATGTATGTTATGTCTAATTATGTAGGTGTATATTTGTGCGCACTTCATGCAAGTTTTCCAGTACTATTGCCTGGAAAATCCCATGGACGGAGGAGCCTGGTAGGCTGCAGTCCATGGGGTTGCTGAGTTGGACATGACTGAGCGACTTCACTTTCTCTTTTCACTTTCATGCATTTGAGAAGGAAATGGCAATCCACTCCAGTGTTCTCGCCTAGAGAATCCCAGAGACGGGGGAGCCTGGTGGGCTGCCGCCTATGGATTGGCATCTTTACATCTTTACCCCTGTGGGGTCACACAGAGTCGGACACGACTGAAGTGACTTAGCATAGCATAGCATAACATATGCACGTTTTGAGACCTTCCTCTTAGTGCTCAATGCTTTACATATTCCATCCCATTTGATCCTCACATAGGAGATTGATATTTTTCCTGTTTCACAAATGAAAAACCAGAGACTTAGAAAGTTCTTATAATTTGTTCAAGATTATAGACCTGGAATGTAGGAAACCAGGGATTTGAAAATAGACTACCAGAATCCAAATTAAAATTTAGTCTGTAATCTTAATAAGCATGTCACACTATCTTCCTGGTAATTATTCTTCTAGAAATTATAGTGTTTTTGGAGACTATTAATCAGTATATTTGAAATATTTTAAATGTATTTATTGTTAAAAATTCAATATTTAAACATGTCACTAATGTGGACTCACCAATAACTTTAAGGTAACGGTTATCAAATATTATTTTCCATAGCCTAGGAAATAGCCAGAATTTTCAAACCATATTGCATCTTTAGAAATTATTATTTAAAATATGAAAATATATTAATAATTGACTTTATATGCTCATTATTCATTTTATCCTTGCATTTCTATAGTTATTTTTACAGTTCTAAAGTGGTTTCACATTCTTATTTACTCCTCATAAACAACCCATCAAGGTAAGACGAAAGAGCATTATTATTCCTATTTTATAGCCACAGCTACCACAGAGAAAGTTTATATATAATGTTTCAGAGTCTGATGTAATGTTTTTGATTTGAGAATGAACAAAAGTGTTAAAAATACAACAGTTCCTCAAAAAATTTTTATATTTTAAAAAAGCCATTTAATCTATCATTGCATGCTCCACTGTAAGAAATTATTAAAAAAGATGCTTCTAGTTGAAAAATTTGTGGAGTTCCAAAAATTTCTTAAAACCTTATGCATATTAAACATGTAATATATTCAGGGGGCTATGGAACTTGATGGGCTTCCCTGGTGGCTCAGAGGTTAAAGCGTCTGCCTAAACGAAGATCATGGCATCTGGTCCCATCACTGCATGGGAAATAGATGGGGAAACAGTGGAAACAGTGTCAGACTTTGTTTTTCTGGGCTCCAAAATCACTGCAGATGGTGACTGCAGCCATGAAATTAAAAGACGCTTGCTCCTTGGAAGGAAAGTTATGACCAACCTAGATAGCATATTCAAAAGCAGAGACATTACTTTACCAACAAAGGTTCGCCTAGTCAAGGCTATGGTCTTTCCTGTGGTCATGTATGGATGTGAGAGCTGGACTGTGAAGAAGGCTGAGCGCCGAAGAATTGATGCTTTTGAACTGTGGTGTTGGAGAAGACTCTTGAGAGTCCCTTGGACTGCAAGAAGATCCAACCAGTCCATTCTGAAGGAGATCAATCCTGGGATTTCTTTGGAAGGAATGATGCTAAAGCTGAAACTCCAGTATTTTGGCCACCTCATGCGAAGAGTTGACTCATTGGAGAACACTCTGATGCTGGGAGGGATTGGGGGCAGGAGGAGAAGGGGACGACAGAGGATGAGATGGCTGGATGGCATCACTGACTCGATGGATGCGAGTCTGGGTGACCTCCGGGAGCTGGTGATGGACAGGGAGGCCTGGCGTGCTGCAGTTCATGGGGTCGCAAAGAGTCGGACACGACTGAGCGACTGATCTGATCTGATCTGAACAATGCCGGAGACCTGGGTTCAATCCCTGGGTCAGGAAGATTCCCCTGGAGAAGGAAATGGCAACCCACTCCAGTATTCTTGCCTAGAGAATCCCATGGACGGAGGAACCTGGTGGGCTACAGTCCAAGGGGTCGCAAAGAGTTGGACATGACTGAGCAACTTCACTTTCACTTTCATGGAACTTGAAAAGTATCAAATGAGCAACAAGAGACAAAAGAAGTCTTTAAAATATTATTTAATTTACTTTAATTACTTTTAATGTTGCTTTTTCAATAAGATGACACATTTAAAATTAGGATCCTAAAGAATAAACTTTATTCGTTCACTTGCTCATTCATTCAACAACTTACTGAGCACTGACCTAGATGGCTTCAATGTTCTCCTCAACTAGCCTCAACACAAGTGTCTTATTGACTCTACACCCTTGAATTCCCTTTACTTAGAAAATTTACTTTCAAAAACTTTCAATTATAGATTTCTCTAACCCTCTGATTTGTAATTTGTTTAAAAACTCTTTCTAATTTTACAACCCAAGAATACCTTTCTCAAGGACCTATAAGCCATCCTTTTGACATGCAATCACCAAGCAACGTAGAATCCCTATTTCTCAGTTTCTTTGGGAAGGTAGAAGCTTAACATATTCCAAGCTGTAAAACTACCCTCTGTCATGAAGACAGAAAAAAAGTTTACCTACAATATTTCCACCCAGTTTTCCAATCTTAAAAACTCTCCCACCTGAGTTGACCTCAGACTGAGTTTTGGCCTCTCTCCTCTATTGCAGTTGCTTCAAATAAAGTCTTCCTTGCCCATCTGGGTGCAATTTTTGCTTTGGCAGTATTAATTATTTGTTAAGCACTTTGAGGATAACCATAGATGAGTAGCATGGTTACCACACTCTCAAGGAGTTTGGATCAGAGTCAGGAGCAGGGGAAGTACAAGCATGCAGATAAAGAGGTCATTACAATCTGTCCCAGAAGTATTATGAAGTTGGTACACAGAATGATAAATAATTTTTAAAACAAGCAAACAAGGTAGTTAAACACGTAAGTCCAGCAATACTTTTCAGAATAAAATTTGAGATAAATCTTAAAGATAAGGGAACTAGTAAATTTTAGGGTTACCATAATAAGGAAGGGCTTGTTACTAATAAGAGTTACAAATTAAGCTAGCACAATCCTGGCTGAATAATTACCATATATTTACCCTGTCCTGATCATATTTTTTGTGCAATACTTTTGAAAGTCACCATGCAAGGCTTAGAGGATGTAAATATAAGTAAGGTATTAAACCTGTACTCGAAGAACTCATACTCTGTATTATGCCTCAAAATGTAAATAACAATTTGAACTTGATAAGATTGCAAAGTAGTGTAATCTGTCATTGACTCCACTTTCCACTATCACTACATACGTCTGGGCACCCAAGATACAATAAAACCCCAGAGTCATCCTGGCCTCCAGTTACTCAAAACTTATACACTGTATTAATCTGTCTGGCTATCTTTCTGTGCTTTTTCCTGTTAATTAAGTATAATGTCCATAATATATATGTGATTGTCTCAGAGTCCAATCACTACCCATCCATTTTACCAGTAACAAATTTTGTCAATAAATTGGTTCTAATGAAGTAAAAGTTGTTAAATTCAAGTCCTTACTACTGGCATTGTTAAAAGATAAACTAAGTTATATTAAAATGTTTAAGACTTTTTTTGTTGAGCAAGAATCAATTCCAAGCAGGCAGCACCAAACTTAGAGCAGTACTCCACTGATAGGGAATAGGAGGGACACTTTTACAGAGTAAAGGAAGAAGTAAAACAAGTAAATTATTTGATTGGCTATCTCTTAAGCTTTTGCTTTATTTGGAAAAGTTTAACTGGTTGTGATTGGTTGTCCTTATGCTTTGATATCTTAACTGTGAGGCATTTACAGGTTTAGGTTTGGGTATTATTATAAAGGCTACTAAGGGTATTAGAGTCACCTTATCTAATGGCCTTCTTATTTAACTAATAACAGCATATATCAGGAAGTGTGTGATGAAGGAACCTTATAAATTATATAGGTCAATCACTTGAAACTTGAAACAGGTTCAGGAAACTGAAATACCATAATCAAAATCCTGCCTCCTCCACTCAATTTTGGGTGACTTGGGCAAGTGTGTTTCCCCTTCCAGCTTTCATTTCTCTGAGCTGTCAAATGAAAAATTAACTGCTCCTTCCTATATAGTTTTGGAAAATTAGTTGTCCCTGACCAATAATGAGAGCTCCACAGATGTTAGTCATAAGTAATTTCTTTTTATTCAATCATTCCGTAATATTTCTTTGTGGCTAATGTGTGCCACATGTTGTTTTGGGAACAGGTGGCAAAACAATGAACGATATTATATGCATTCTCCCAGCTGGTCATTAAGCTTCTATTTGAAGACCTCTAGTGAAAGGAGAAGGCAATGGCACCCCACTCCAGTGCTCTTGCCTGGAAAATCCCATGGACAGAGGACCCTGGTGGGCTGCAGTCCACGGGGTCGCGAAGAGTTGGACACGACTGAACGACTTCCCTTTCACTTTTCACTTTCATGCATTGGGGAAGGAAATGGCAACCCACTCCAGTGTTCTTGCCTGGAGAATCCCAGGGACGGGGGAGCCTGGCGGGCTGCTGTCTATGGGGTCGCACAGAGTAGGACACGAATGAAGTGACTTAGCAGCAGCAACAGCAGCAGCAGCAGCAGTGAAAGGAAACCTACTAACTCCTGAAGCAGCTCATTCAGGCAATTGTGACCATGAAAAATACTGTCTTAAATTAAGTAAAAAAGTGAGCTGCTTTTCAATTTCTATCCATTAACACTATTTTCACAGGACCAGAGCTCCTACTGAGTAGGATGGGTTGACTTTTCAGCACAAAGGCTTTTAAATATAGAAAGTAGTCTGAAAGAGGCCTGACTCCTTAAGGGCCTGCAAAGCTCTCTGTCTCTGGACTGGTCATTTTCTCCAAATTGACAGTTTGTTTGTTTTGCTGTGTCTCTTTGAAAGAATCATATGCAGAACTACCCCGGTACTTCCTTTTTTGAGACAGTGTGCCCAAAGTCCAAGCTCAAGGTAGGTTAACCAACAGCAACACAACAATAACAATTTCTATTGAGCCTTGGGTCATCTGAAAGCTCACAGGTCTAAGTCTCATATTCCTTAATTTTATACTTGTAAAGTTCTGTGTTTTCTTTAAAAAAACTTCAGAATGGTCTATATTGTATCTTTTTATATTTAATTTATCACAGCAATACATTGGCATCAATTTGCCTCTAGTTTTCTTAACCATGCAATATTTTACTGTCCCTCACAATTTTGTGTCATTTGCAACTTTGAACATGTCCCATCTCTCTCCATATAGGCCCCTGCTATAAAATGTAGGCCACTACTTGTTGAGAGGCAAACTCATTGTTTCTGCATTAAAATTCTCCCTCTAGTTTAGTATCAAGCTATTCATCATGACTATTAGTATACAATCAATCCTTTATATATCTAATAATACTATTTTCTCTAGACCCATATTCCTATGGTGAAAATTCAAATTATAATTTCCAATATCCTCTTTCAGCATTTATTTTACTCTTTATAATAATAATTATTATTATTATTATTGCTGCACATGAAGCTTATGGGACCTTAATTCCCCTGCCATGGACTAAGGATCAACTTGGGCCCTGGCTATGAAACACTGAGTTCTAACCACTGAACGGCCAGAGAATTCCAAGTCTTCAAAATGCTTAAAAGCCACTCTCTCATATTCCTTCTACAAGTTCTTTCATAGAATAGAATCTAATCCTAGAATTAAAGAAATATAAAAAATTACTTTTAGAATCCCATCATTCCTTTACAATCTCTTCATCCTTTGAGGGTGTTTATTCCTTTGACTGTGTGGATCACAATAAACTGTGGAAAATTCTGAAAGAGATGGGAATACCAGACCACCTGATCTGCCTCTTGAGAAATTTGTATGCAGGTCAGGAAGCAACAGTTAGAACTGGACATGGAACAACAGACTGGTTCCAAATAGGAAAAGGAGTACGTCAAGGCTGTATATTGTCACCCTGTTTATTTAACTTATATGCAGAGTACATCATGAGAAATGCTGGACTGGAAGAAGCACAAGATAAAATCAAGATTGCTGGGAGAAATATCAATAACCTCAGATATGCAGATGATACCACCCTTATGTCAGAAAGTGAAGAGGAACTCAAAAGCCTCTTGATGAAAGGGAAAGTGGAGAGTGAAAAAGTTGGCTTAAAGCTCAACATTCAGAAAGCGAAGGTCATGGCATCTGGTCCCATCACTTCATGGGAAATAGATGGGGAAACAGTGGAAACACTGTCAGACTTTATTTTGGGGGGCTCCAAAATCACTGCAGATGGTGATTGCAGCCATGAAATTCAAAGATGCTTACTCCTTGGAAGGAAAGTTATGACCAACCTAGATAGCATATTCAAAAGCAGAGACATTACTTTGCCAACAAAGGTTCATCTAGTCAAGGCTATGGTCTTTCCTGTGGTCATGTATGGATGTGAGAGTTGGACTGTGAAGAAGGCTGAGCGCCAAAGAATTGATGCTTTTGAACTGTGGTGTTGGAGAAGACTCTTGAGAGTCCCTTAGACTGCAAGGAGATCCAACTGGTCCATTCTGAAGGAGATCAGCCCTGGGATTTCTTTGGAAGGAATGACGCTAAAGCTGAAACTCCAGTACTTTGGCCACCTCATGCGAAGAGTTGACTCATTGGAGAAGACTCTGATGCTGGGAGGGACTGGGGACAAGAGGAGAAGGGGACGACAGAGGATGAGATGGCTGGATGGCATCACTGACTCGACGGACCTGAGTCTGAGTGAACTCCGGGAGTTGGTGATGGACAGGGAGGCCTGGCATGCTGCAATTCATGGGGTCGCAAAGAGTCAGGCAAGACTGAGCAACTGATCTGATCTGATTCCTTTTTATTCCTTTCTAGACATTTGCCTTGAGTGAGAGGACAACTTGAGCAGTTATCATCTTTTCATATCTTTCTCAGGTAGACTTACACCTCTAAACCCAAGAAGCCGGCTGCGTTCCTTCTTTCCCTCTTGCCTCCCTCTCTCCCTACCTCCCTTCCCCTTCTTCCTCCCTCTGCCTGGGCTTACTTCTCCTTTTACCACACACACTGCCCTCACTGTCACCTGCTTTTCTTTCTCTGGAAATAATTATAAAATCAACTTTTGTTATCAAGAAGAAGTATAAAATTTAAAAAGCATAAATTTTTGGTGGAACAAATAATTCTCTATAATTTGGGCATGTGCTTAATCTCTTTAAACCTACTTCATAAGTTTTTATGAGCAATAATTGAGCAGATGTAAAAGACAGAGCATCTTTAAAGCATAATAGGTGTTAAGTGCTAACATAGCATGATTTTAAAGTTCAGTTCAGTTCAGTCACTCAGTCATGTCCGACTCTTTACAACCCCATGAGTTACAGCACACCAGGCCTCCCTGTC
The DNA here is from genome assembly GCA_935064755.1 of Tragelaphus eurycerus. Classification (NCBI taxonomy): domain Eukaryota; kingdom Metazoa; phylum Chordata; class Mammalia; order Artiodactyla; family Bovidae; genus Tragelaphus; species Tragelaphus eurycerus. The sequence continues at coordinate 12,423,685 of CAKXYN010000004.1, forward strand.
CATTACCAACTCCCGGAGGTCACTCAGACTCACATCCATCGAGTCAGTGACGCCATCCAGCCATCTCATCCTCTGTCGTCCCCTTCTCCTCCTGCCCTCAATCCCTCCCAGCATCAGAGTCTTCTCCAATGAGTCAACTCTTCGCATGAGGTGAGGTGGCCAAAGTACTGGAGTTTCAGCTTTACCATCATTCCTTCCAAAGAAATCCCAGGGCTGATCTCCGTCAGAATGGACTGGTTGGATCTCCTTATAGTCCAAGGGACTCTCAAGAGTCTTCTCCAACACCACAGTTCAAAAGCATCAATTCTTTGGCGCTCAGCCTTCTTCACAGTCCAGCTCTCACATCCATACATGACCACAGGAAAGACCATAGACTTGACTAGGCGAACCTTTGTTGGTAAAGTAATGTCTCTGCTTTTGAATATGCTATCTAGGTTGGTCATAACTTTCCTTCCAAGGAGTAAGCGTCTTTTAATTTCATGGCTGCAGTTACCATCTGCAGTGATTTTGGAGCCCCCCAAAATAAAAAATCTGATACTGTTTCCACAGTTTCCCCATCTATTTCCCATGAAGCAATGGGACCGGATGCCATGATCTTCGTTTTCTGAATGTTGAGCTTTAAGCCAACTTTTTCACTCTCCACTTTCACTTTTATCAAGAAGCTTTTGAGTTCCTCTTTGGTGGCACCATCTGCATATCTGAGGTTATTGATATTTCTCCCAGCAATCTTGATTCCAGCTTGTGCTTCTTCCAGTCCTGCGTTTCTCATGATGTACTCTGCATATAAGTCAAATAAGCAAGGTGACAATATACAGCCTTGACGTACTCTTTTTCCTATTTGGAACCAGTCTGGTGTTCCATGTCCAGTTCTAACTGTTGCTTCCTGACTTGCATACAAATTTCTCAAGAGGCAGATCAGGTGGTCTGGTATTCCCATCTCTTTCAGAATTTTCCACATGGCTAAAATATGTAATTTGTGTTTTTTACTGGAAATAGATCCCATCTCTACTACAGATTCACAATTCTCACTCAATAGTGGGTAAAATGGTAGCAATGTGATGAGACCTTCAACTTGGCACTAAAGCCATTTTAGTCTGACTCCGTTTTAAAACAGTGGTTTGTGGATGTTTGTTGTTGTTTGGGCAATACACAGTAAACTAAAAAAAAAAAAAAAAAAAACTAAATATCTTATCCAAGTAGATTTTCCTGCTTCTTCAAGAAAACTAGTCTCTTCATTTCCATAGTGCTCTTGGGCAAAATTCCCATCACAGTCACTCTTCATCTGGCCCCATATACAAATCACAGCACCTTCTCCTTCAGCTCTTTATCTGGTGGAAAGTTTACTTTCATCATATCTTAAATCCTAATAAGACTTAAAATAAAATCCTATGATTTGAATCCCTGAGACAGGCTTTTGAAATGTTAAAGGGAGTATTTGGAACACACTATCTTTAGTCAAATTAGAAAAGAATCTCACCTTCCTCAAGTTGAAAGAAGTGAAAGGAATTTTTTCATTTTTAATAATAACAGTGATAAGAAAGCATAAAGTCATTCAGCACAACTTCTACAAATCAAAATCTGAAAATAATAACATATATTTGATTTTTTAATTATAATTATTTAAAAGTTAAGGTCACTAGGATAAAATTCATTGTTAAAAGAGTTATCCACCTTGGTTTCATGGAAATGAAAATTTTTATTACAGTTTCCATGCATACTTGCTCCCATATTTGTTTTTTATACTAAAAAATAAATTTGATTCCTGGGACAGTGTGGATCAAGTCATTTTTAATATCTTTAATGAGAAACTTCTTCCTTCATCGACAAAATTATAATAAAACAAGGACTTTAAAAGTATTTTAAAAGATGTACAGCAAACTTGTATCCATATATATCAGATCAGATCAGATCAGATCAGTCGCTCAGTCGTGTCCGACTCTTTGCGACCCCATGAACCGCAGCACGCCAGGCCTCCCTGTCCATCACCAGCTCCCGGAGGTCACTCAGACTCGCATCCATCGAGTCAGTGATGCCATCCAGCCATCTCATCCTCTGTCGTCCCCTTCTCCTCCTGCCCTCAATCCCTCCCAGCATCAGAGTCTTCTCCAATGAGTCAACTCTTCCCATGAGGTGGCCAAAATACTGGAGTTTCAGCTTTTGCATCATTCCTTCTAAAGAAATTCCAGGATTGATCTCCTTCAAAATGGACTGGTTGGATCTTCTTGCAGTCCAAGGGACTCTCAAGAGTCTTCTCCAACACCACACTTCAAAAGCATCAATTCTTCGGCGCTCAGCCTTCTTCACAGTCCAGCTCTCACATCCATACATGACCACAGGAAAGACCATAGCCTTGACTAGGCGAACCTTTGTTGGTAATGTCTCTGCTTTTGAATATGCTATCTAGGTTGGTCATAACTTTCCTTCCAAGGAGTAAGCGTCTTTTAATTTCATGGCTGCAGTCACCATCTGCAGTGATTTTGGAGCCCAGAAAAACAAAGTCTGACACTGTTTCCACTGTTTCCCCATCTATTTCCCATGCAGTGATGGGACCAGATGCCATGATCTTCGTTTTCTGAATGTTGAGCTTTAAGCCAACCTTTTCACTCTCCACTTTCACTTTCATCAAGAGGCTTTTTAGCCCCTCTTCACTTTCTGCCATAAGAGTGGTGTCATCTGCATATCTGAGGTTATTGATATTTCTCCCGGCAATCTTGATTCCAACTTCTGTTTCTTCCAGTCCAGCATTCCTCATGATGTACTCTGCATATAAGTTAAATAAACATGGTGACAATATGAAGCCTTGACGTACTCCTTTTTCTATTTGGAACCAGTCTGTTGTTCCATGACCAGTTCTAACTGTTGCTTCCTGACCTGCATACAGATTTCTTAAGAGGCAGATCAGGTGGTCTGGTATTCCCATCTCTTTCAGAATTTTCCATAGTTTATTGTGATCCACACAGTCAAAGGCTTTGGCATAGTCAATAAAGCAGAAATAGATGTTTTTCTGGAACTCTCTTGCTTTTTCCATGATCCAGCAGATGTTGGCAATTTGATCTCTGGTTCCTCTGCCTTTTCTAAATCCAGCTTGAACATCAGGAAGTTCACGGTTCACATATTGCTGAAGTCTGGCTTGGAGAATTTTGAGCATTACTTTACTAGCGTGTGAGATGAGTGCAATTGTTCGGTAGTTTGAGCACTCCTTGGCATTGCCTTTCTTTGGGATTGGGATGAAAACTGACCTTTTCCAATCTTGTGGCCACTGCTGAGTTTTCCAAACTTGCTGGCATATTGAGTGCAGCACTTTCACAGCATCATCATTCAGGACTTGGAATAGCTCCACTGGAATTCCATCACCTCCACTAGCTTTGTTCGTAGTGATGCTTTCTAAGGCCCATTTGACTTCACATTCCAAGATGTCTGGCTCTAGGTCAGTGATCACATCATCATGATTATCTAGGTCTTGAAGCTCTTTTTTGTACAGTTCTTCTGTGTATTCTTGCCACCTCTTCTTAATATCTTCTGCTTCTGTTAGGTCCACACCATCTCTGTCCTTTATCGTGCCCATCTTTGCATGAAATGTTCCTTTGGTATCTCTGATTTTCTTGAAGAGATCCCTAGTCTTTCCCATTCTGTTGTTTTCCTCTATTTCTTTGCATTGATCACTGAAGAAGGCTTTCTTATCTCTTCTTGCTATTCTTTGGAACTCTGCATTTAGATGTTTATATCTTTCCTTTTCTCCTTTGCTTTTCGCTTCTCTTCTTTTCACAGCTCTTTGTAAGGCCTCCCCAGACAGCCATTTTGCTTTTTTGCATTTCTTTTCCATGGGGATGGTCTTGATCCCTGTCTCCTGTACAATGTCACGAACCTCATTCCATAGTTCATCAGGCACTCTATCTATCAGATCTAGGCCCTTAAATCTAGTTCTCACTTCCATTGTATAATCATAAGGGATTTGATTTAGGTCATACCTGAATGGTCTAGTAGTTTTCTCTACTTTCTTCAATTTCAGTCTGAATTTGGCAATAAGGAGTTCATGGTCCGAGCCACAGTCAGCTCCTGGTCTTGTTTTTGCTGATTGTATAGAGCTTCTCCATCTTTGGCTGCAAAGAATATAATCGATCTGATTTCGGTGTTGACCATCTGGTGATGTCCATGTATAGAGTCTTCTCTTGTGTTGTTGGAAGAGGGTATTTGCTATGACCAGTGCATTTTCTTGGCAAAACTTTATTAGTCTTTGGCAAAAACTCTATATATCCATATATTAGTTTTTGGCAAAAACTCTATATATCCATATATATAGCAAGACTATAAAGAAAATTGTACTAGGTTTTATAAAGTTTAAGAATTTTAGTTCTTTAAGAATAGAGGTCTCATCAATAGCACATTTCTTACTATGGTCATCAGTCAATTTTATTGGTAAATATATAATGCTACTTTAAACATACAAAATCTAATTCTTTCAACAGAGTAAGCCTTCTATAATGGAGAAATTGTATTTGACATGAAAAATTGATTTTCAGATTATATCACAGATGTGCTGATTATGAGGCTGACACACAAAATGAGTCTTCTTTATACTTTTTCCACAGTGTTTTGAATTGGAGAAAATGGCGTCAGTAATGGTAGTGAATAACTTATTCGGCATTATTAATATTTTCATAAATATCAACAATTTGTTTTCTTCAAAGAATTTCATAATCTCTTCAGTAACTTCAGAAACTTTATCTAATACACTGATTTTTGTTCACACATCATTTGTCTATAAAATTAATTTCACTTAAAATGTTATTAGTGCAAACCAATCAAATGTTTAAAGCAAATTTTAAAAATATATCTGCTTTTCTTTACAGAATCTAGATCTTTATAAATACAGCAACAATTTCTAAAAGACCATTGGAAGAGTATCCTCTGATGAGTATTCTGTAGCACAAAGGCATCAAGTCAACTTTCTGATTGCTGTTTTGACAATGGCTGCAAACTTATGCAGACAAATATATATTTTAGGATACTTTAATATATGTTCTTTTTCACTGAACAGTATCTAACTAATTCAAAATGATAAGAAGGCAGGTGCACAAAAGAGAAGGAGAGAGGCCAGGGAAAAGTCACTGCCCCACACGGGCAGATTCTATCTGAACTTGTCTGACTTGCTCACTGAAGTTCATTTTCAGATACTTCTTTGTTTCCATACTTATGAATATATCACTTCCTCAGACACGTAAAGGAAGTGATATATTTTATACACGTGCATGCACACTGATACTCACACACCCAGAGGTGATCTACAACCCTTTATCACAATCTGAAAATCCAAAAAGCCTCAACACTGTAGATCTTTATTTGGGAGCAAAACCTGAACCTAAACTGACTTGAAGCTATTTATAGTCTTTATTTTCCTCACCGACTGTGAATACTCACACGTTTCATTCTAAGATCTGAATGAAACTGAGATCTTCAGTAGAGGATAGAAGGTAATTCAGTAGAATTTTCAGATATGGGATTGTGGATTTGCATATAAAGTGTACTAAATAATAATGATGACCCTGAAATAACATCTTTTACTTCAAAAGCAAGTGTTAAAGTCTACACAAGGACTTCCCTGGCAGTCCAGGGGTTAAGACTCTGCACTTCCACCGCAGGAGGCACAGGTCTGATCCCTGGTCAGGGAACTAAGATCCCACATGCGGCTTGCTGCTGCTGCTGCTGCTAAGTCGCTTCAGCCGTGTCCAACTCTGTGCGACCCCATAGTCGGCAGCCCACCAGGCTCCCCCGTCCCTGGGATTCTCCAGGCAAGAACAGCAAAAGCACAGAATCCTAACACTGGATGGCCACGGGATTCCCATACTGAGCCTCTTTAAATGGTATCTTTTGAGCGGGGTGGGAGGGGTGGGTTGGAAGAGATACATACTCTTGCTGTCAAAGCAGAGACCTTGTCATTTTTCCCTGCTGTATTCTGAGCACCTCAAAAGTGCTTGGTACCCAGTAGGTGCCAAATAAATGCTTGATGGGTGAATGAATGAATTGGGGGTGATCTTAACAAACATCTCTTGAAGCTCATTTCCAGTAAAGGTAAGTTTTCTATTCTGATGCAGATCGTCTGTACTTGCCTTTTATTTCTCAGACATGATTGATCAAGTTGTACCCTACATGGTGAAAGATACTGTCAGATATGAAGAATTTTGTACAGCTCATCCTTGGCCCGGGGAAGGCAATGGCACCCCACCCCAGTACTCTTGCCTGGAAAATCTCATGGATGGAGGAGCCTGGTGGGCCGCAGTCCATGGGGTCGCTAAGAGTCAGACACGACTGAGCGACTTCACTTTCACTTTTCACTTTTATGCATTGGAGAAGGCAATGGCAACCCACTCCAGTGTTCTTGCCTGGAAAATCCCAGGGATGGGGGAGCCTGGTGGGCTGCCGTCCATGGGGTCGCACAGAGTCGGACACGACTGAAGCGACTTAGCAGTAGCAGTAGCAATATATGTTCACCCTAAAAAGTATTTTAGATGCTTCAGAATCAATATAGAATTTACCTTACCAGATTTAGACAATGCACAGAGCAAGAAGTGTAAAATATATTTAAATATTTTGTGTGTCTCCTATACGTTCTCTTTTCCAAGTATATGTGCAGTGTTATTGTATCTCTTATACCTCAATTTTTTATGTCTAAATTTAGGTTGTTCATTTCTTTCTTTAAAAATTCTTCCAAAAATATGTATGATTGTTCTTTGACTATGTCTTTTGCTAGATTAAAAATCAAATAAAACAAAATGAAGAACCTCAAAACATGTATTTTTATATACTTTCTGCAATAGCAAAATATCCCATGACAGATAATAGAGTTTCTTGGTTTATCCACTGAGCACTAGCTATTGGCTTGGCAAAATCTAATATAATTCACTCAACAAAATATTGCCCATATTTTCTTATGTTCATTGTTAATCTCTGTTTAGAAAGCTTCAATAGTTTATCAAATTTCAATTTTGAACACAACTTTATTCACTTTCATTTTTTTTTCAAGACTATTTGATAAATGTTGTCTATATTGTACCCCTTTTCATTCTTCAGTTGAACATTTTACACCCCTACCTAATTTGCAAGATAGAAAAAAACATATAGAATCCTTTGGTTTTTAATGAAGTAATAAATATCTAGTATAATTTTAGCAGTTTGGAAGAACTCAATGCTTCTGAGCTCTGTTATGTCATTTGGCAATCTTCAAATTTTCTGTTGTTTAATATGCAAATTATATCATCAAGTATCCAGATCTCCAGAAAACATATTTTGTTTAATGAATCTTCATATACATTTTATCCCAGCTTTTCTTGAAATTTATCAATTCTGGTTGACATGGAGGTAGAAGCTAAATTCATATGCTTCTTCATTAATGACATATTAGTACTACACTATACTAAGACTCGGGAGAAGGCAATGGCACCCTGCTCCAGTACTTTTGCCTGGAAAATCCCATGGAAGGAGGAGCCTGGTAGGCTGCAGTCCATGGGGTCGCTAGAGTCAGACACGACTGAGCGACTTCACTTTCACTTTTCACTTTCATGCATTGGAGACGGAAATGGCAACCCACTCCAGTATTCTTGCCTGGAGAATCCCAGGGACGGCAGAGCCTGGTGGGCTGCGGTCTATGGGGTCACACAGAGTCGGACACAACTGAAGCGACTTAGCAGCAGCAGCAGCATACTAAGACTTGGAGAAGGCAATGGCACCCCACTCCAGTACTCTTGCCTGGAAAATCCCATGGACAGAGGAGCCTGATGGGCTGCAGTCCCTGGGGTTGTGAAGAGTCGAACACAACTGAGCGACTTTACTTTCACTTTTCACTTTCATGCATTGGAGAAGGAAATGGCAACCCACTCCAGTGTTCTTGCCTGGAGAATCCCAGGGATGGGGAACCTAGCGGGCTGCCATCTATGTGGTTGCATAGAGTCAGGCACGACTGAAGCGACTTAGCATCAGCAGCAGCATACTAAGACTAATAGCTCTAAAGTCTTCTCCTTTTTATAGCATTATGTCTATTTTCTCTAAAAATGTATCTAAATAATGCAAAATATTTTCTTTTATTTATATCCTCGATGGCTTTCCATTTTGTTTTCTAAAACCTACATTTTTATCCTGATATGTGGGAAAAATAATAGCAAAATAACTTAGAAATTATTTTTAAATGTGCAAGTTTGAAATAATATGAGTGTGATAAACCCATAAAATTTTAACAGTAGATAATTTTTACACTGACAAAATTTTCATGACATTACAACATTTGCCCAAAAATAATTGGCCAATTAGCTGATGATTTATAAGTACTTATAATTTGTATCTATGCAATGTTTATTTTGTGATTTAAGTATATTCGTCAGGGTTCACCAAAGAAATGGAAGCAAAGAATATACACAAAAAGACTTACTATAACATATTGGTTCATGTAATGATGAAGCTGAGGAGTCCTATGATGTGCAGCCTCCAAACTGGAGACCCAGGAAGGTCAATGACATAGTTAGTAGGCCTGAGAGCTGGAGAGCCAATCGTGTAGTTTTCAGTCCAAGTCTGAAGGCCTGAGAACAAGAAATGCCAAGAGCAGGATATAATGAATGCCCAATCTCAGCAATCAGGTAGAGAATAAAAGAAAGAGAGAGCCAGAGAGAGACAGACATCCTTTCCTCCATCTTTCTGTTCCCTTCAGGCCCTCAACCCACTGGATGAAGCCTGGGTTATTTGTACCCACTCAGTCCACTAATCCAAATGCTTAACCTCTTCTGGAAACACCCACACAGACACACCCAGAAGTAACAATATATCTGACATTCCATGAGCCAGTTAAACTGATACATAAACTATCACATGCGAAGACTTGACTCATTGGAGAAGACTCTGATGCTGGGAGGGATTGGGGACAAGAGGAGAAGGGGACAAGAGAGGATGAGATGGCTGGATGGCATCATTGACTCGATGGATGTGAGTCTGGGTGACCTCCGGGAGTTGGTGATGGACAAGGAGGCCTGGCGTGCTGTGATTCATGGGGTCGCAAAGAGTCGGACACGTCTGAGCGACTGATCTGACCTGATCTGATCTGAAACTATCACAATAAATGATAATTAGTTATTGCAGAGTGGTTCATGAAATAATGAAGATCAGATCAGATCAGATCAGTCCCTCAGTCGTGTCCGACTCTTTGCGACCCCATGAATTGCAGCATGCCAGGCCTCCCTGTCCATCACTATCTCCCGGAGTTCACCCAGACTCACGTCCATTGAGTCAGTGATGCCATTCAGCCATCTCATCCTCTGGCGTCCCCTTCTCCTCCTGCCCCCAATCCCTCCCAGCATCACAGTCTTTTCCAATGAGTCAACTCTTCGCATGAGGTGAGGTGGCCAAAGTACTGGAGTTTCAGCTTTACCATCGTTCCTTCCAAAGAAATCCCAGGGCTGATCTCCTTCAATGGACCGGTTGGATCTCCTTACAGTCCAAGGGACTCTCAAGAGTCTTCTCCAACACCACAGTTCAAAAGCATCAATTCTTCGGCACTCAACCTTCTTCACCCTCCAACTCTCACATCCATACATGACCACAGGAAAAACCATAGCCTTGACTAGACGAACCTTTGTTGGCAAAGTAAGGTCTCTGCTTCTGAATATGCTATCTAGGTTGGTCATAATTTTCCTTCCAAGGAGCAAGCGTCTTTTATTTTCATGGCTGCAGTCACCATCTGCAGTGATTTTGGAGCCCCCAAAATAAAGTTTGACACTGTTTCCACTGTTTCCCCATCTATTTTCCATGAAGTGATGGGACCAGATGCCATGATCTTCATTTTCTGAATGTTGAGCTTTAAGCCAACCTTTTCACTCTCCACTTTCACTCTCATCAAGAGGCTTTTTAGCCCCTCTTCACTTTCTGCCATAAGAGTGGTGTCATCTGCATATCTGAGGTTATTGATTTTTCTCCCGGCAATCTTGATTCCAGCTTGTGTTTCTTCCAGTCCAGGGTTTCTCATGATGTACTCTGCATATTAGTTAAATAAACAGGGTGACAATATACAGCCTTGACGTACTCCTTTTCCTATTTGGAACCAGTCTGTTGTTCCATGTCCAGTTCTAACTGTTGCTTCCTGACCTGCATACAAATTTCTCAAGAGGCAGATCAGGTGGTCTGGTATTCCCATTTCTTTCAGAATTTTCCACAGTTTATTGTGATCCACACATTCAAAGGCCTTGGCATAGTCAATAAAGCAGAAATATATGTTTTTCTGGAACTCTCTTGCTTTTTCCATGATCCAGCAGATGTTGGCAATTTGATCTCTGGTTCCTCTGCCTAAAGATCTTCACGACCCAGATAATCACGATGGTGTGATCACTGACCTAGAGCTAGACATCCTGGAATGTGAAATCAAGTAGGCCTTAGAAAGCAGTACATGAACAAAGCTAGTGGAGGTGATGGAATTCCAGTTGAGCTATTCCAAATCCTGAAAGATGATGCTGTGAAAGTGCTGCACTCAATATGCTGGCAAATTTGGAAAACTCAGCAGTGGCCACAGGACTGGAAAAGGTCAGTTTTCATTCCAATCCCAAAGAAAAGTAATGCCAAAGAATGCTCAAATAATGAAGATACTTATACATTTATATTGTGAATTCAGCTGTATTATCTTTGTTCTACAAATATATGGCAGATGATATAAGGGAAAATACTATATATCAGCTTAACTAATCCACTTACAATGCAGGATCTTTTTTCTTTTAATATCAAAAAATAAGATTGCCATGTAGAAACAAAGTTAATTTTAAATTCTTCTGGGTCAACATGCTCTTTCAGTTATCAAACTCATTCCTCTTTAATAAATCAAAAGAGAATGATACATTAATACATAAATTCTGCACCCCGCTCACTGTTACCTGCTTTTCTTTCTCTAGAAATAATTATAAAATCAACTTTTGTTATCAAGAAGCAGTATAAAATTAAAGAGCAAATTTCTGCAAAAATAAAACACTTTACTTCCATCTTTGGGAAAGTTATTGTAAAACAATGATCAGTTGACTGTCAGAAATGTTATTAGAGGTGCCTGTTTAAATCAGAATAACTAGAGTTTGTCTATTTCTTTACTTTTCACAGATTGAACTCCTGCTTCTATTGCTGCTTTTCTGTCCAGATTATTGCCCAGATATTTCCACTTCTTCTCAAATGACTACCCAGAAGCTCTTGATATATCTCTACCCTATAGGGGCCACAGTGTAAACCGGTTAACTGCTAACTGTTTCCCCTATCAGGATACACATAAGACCCCTCACCAAGTGAAACTCTCACAGTTGTTGCCCATAGTGCTTTCTTTTCTGTTGTCACCTCTGATGACAACTTGGCTTAGGATAAACAATTGGGTGTATCCTCACTTTAACTAATGTGCACCTTCTGTAGCCTTGTGATGAATGTCTATTTCCAAAGGTAAGGAAAAATCTGCCAAATCTTTCATAAATCTTTTGTCCCTTCCTAAAAATGCCTCTTTAGAGGCATGAGATCCACCCAACAAGCTATATTATTCTGATGATGGCAGTTGCCTATTCGATTCGGTTCCTAATACAAGTTTTATCTCTGCAAACTTCCCAGGCATCAGTCTATGAATCTCTGCTACTGCTAAGTCACTTCAGTCGTGTCTGACTCTGTGTGACCCCACAGACGACAGCCCACCAGGATCCCCCGTCCCTGGGATTCTCCAGGCAAGAACACTGAAGTGGGTTGCCATTGCCTTCTCCAATGCATGAAAGTGAAAAGTGAAAGTAAAGTTGCTCAGTCATGTCTGACTATTAGCGACCCCATGGACTGCACAGCCCACCAGGCTCCTCCATCCATGGGATTTTTCAGGCAAGAATACTGAATCCCTAATGGGTCCTTAAAATACAGGTTTAATTCAATCTTTGCATTTTACTCTGTATGAACGGGTCTCAATAGAATTCAATAAATTTATCCAATTTGCAAAGGCATGTAGTAGTTAAACTGTTCTAGAATATTCAGTTGGCCTCACACTTCTTGTTATGGTGAAATTATGAACTTGTATCTCATAATTATCAGCATTATTGATATTTGTAAAGAAGCCCATTTTGTTTGAACCAGACTACTATGTATCTGAAAGATGAGTTAATTTCCAACTTATCCAATTCTCCCCAGAATCCTAAAATGTCTTCTCTAAAATTCTAGACTTTCCTCTCAATATTATTCCTAATGGTCTGTTACTTTTTAAAAGTATGCCAGTGGCCTTAACACATTACTACTGAGTCATCCAAGCTCCCTTCCTAGAGATAGGTTTGACTATATAAAATCTTCTGGACAAAAAATAAAACATTCTTATTTTTAAAATGCTAGCAGCATAAAAAGTTATGTCATAAATGAAAGAAATATAGTATTTAATGTATGATAATGAATTAAGACAATTCTACCATGTGGCATAAATTCTACTGCTGAGTTCTTATTTCCTATTTTGCTTTCACATTATGTTCTGAGTAAGATGCATCAGATTTCACTTTTCAAAATCTTCCATCGTAATAAAAATGTATTAAAAAGCCCCAATACTTTCAGGCTTGTTAGCACATTTTCGAAGATAACATTAGATGTACAGCCCCGAGTGGGAATATTAAAACAACATACATATCAAGCTATTGGGCTTGGGAGGAAAATAAGTTTGTGGTATGTTTTTATTTGCCCTGATTTACAGTTAGAACATAACTTTCAGTCATGCATTATTAACTGGAGACAGGACAGGAAAACGGTTTTATTGTCCCAAGATTAATTAATGGCTCTTCTTCAGTAAACATTTGCCTCAGAGGCAGAGTTAGCTAGAATAATTTCCTCTCCTATTTGGGGGAGCTTGCTACTCAATACCTGAAAACTCGACTTCATAGAATTCTAATACTTTAAGGAAAAGGAAAAAATACCCAAAACAAAGCTGAAACAGAACACAAGCCAGTGTTTAACTCAAAGGAGCAGTCTGTTTGTTGGCCTTTGGTCTGATGGGAAAGCCTCTCATAGTTCAGGCTCCTTTTGAATCTTAAAAGTGCAGATATACACTTCCTCACTCTGTCCCCAAATAACTAGTTACATGGAGCAAACTTACCTATGACTTCTTCTTCAAAAGCATTTGCCTGAATTTTGGTAGTAAGAGACAGTAATTTTGGTAGACAGAGACTCATAAATTAATATACATGTATTAAGGGCCTACCCTATGTCAAGAACTGTTTAAGTGCTAGGGGAAAATGAAAATGAACAAAATGCTAATCCTGGTGAGCTTACATTATCTCAGCATCTCCTCACAACCTTGAGAAAAGAAAGAAATAACAGGTCCCTGCCTGTGTTATAGAATAAGAAGAGCATCTGGAAGATCATTTTTATTAAAAATACTTCCTGGATCCAGGTTGCACCTTATTAGTAGAGATTAGTCACTTGAGTTAATCCTGTCTCTTTTAAATATATTCAATATTTTATTAAATTAAGGGGATTCCCTGGTGGCTGAGATGGTAAAGAATCTAGCTACAATGCAGGAGATCTAGGTTCAATCCCTGGGTTGGGAAGATCCGCTGGAGAACGGAAAGTCAACCCAACCTAGGATTCTCACTTGGAGAATTACAAGGATAGAGGAGTCTGGTGGGCTATGAATGACATATTAAGTCACAAAAGCTTTCCAGTGAATCTACCTGGCAGATGCCTTTCTTTGAGTTTGAAGAGTAGTGATATTTGGAGTACGAAAGAGTGCTTAAGGACACAAAAAGCTACACAGATAGAGGACAAAATAAAGAAGCATTCCCCACTTCAAAATTTCACTTCAGGCATTAACACATGTCATGATAGGTTTGCATTTAGATGTACAAAACATTAAGGAAAAACCTTATCAAAAGTTACAATTTTACCCTAGTATATTTAGATAATGAGCTCATTTTCCAAACATTACACTACAGAACTTCCTTGGCTTAGGGTGGGGTTATGTCCCAATAAGCCCATCATAAGTTGAAAACATCATTGTCAAAAATGCATTTAATACACCTAACCTACTGAACATCATAGTTGAGCATAGCCTACCGTGAACGTGCTCGGAACACTTGCATTAGCTCTACATTAGCCTATAACTGGGCAAAATCACCTAACACAAAGCCTATCCTATAGTAAAGTGCTGAACGCCTCATCTAATTTATGGAATACAGTACTGATAGTTTGAAACAGAATGGTTGTATGAGTACAGAATGCTTTAAGCATGCCAGTCGTTTACCCTCATGATCCCATAGCTGATTGGGAGCTGAAGTTTGCTGTCACTGCCTACTTCATGAGAGAATATCATACTGTACATTTCTAGCTCCTGGAAAAGATAAAATTTCAAAATTCTTAGTACGGTTTCTACTGAACTCTATCACTTTCTCACTACTGTAAAGTAGTGAATCAAACTATTACCGAGTAGGGGAATGTTCTCTGTCAAATAAGATATTGAATCTCTAACTTCATTGATGCAGCTCAATTCTGTCCTGATACCACCTACTGTATGACTGATAAACTTCACATAACCTTTTCTCAACATGTGAAACAAATACTCTTGAAACTTAGTTCAACGAAATGTTTCTCCCCTTCTCCATCACTGCCTTGGAATTGCTGGAATTGTTAAATCCAGTAGGTAAAGAGATTATACACGTAAATAATGGGGTGTGATATCAGATCAGATCAGATCAGATCAGTTGCTCAGTCATGTCCGACTCTTTGCAACCCCATGAACTGCAGCACGCCAGGCCTCCCTGTCCATCACCAGCTCTCGGAGGTCACTCAGACTCACATTCATCGAGTCAGTGATGCCATCCAGCCATCTCATCCTCTGTCGTCCCCTTCTCCTCTTGTCCCCAATCCCTCCCAGCATCAGAGTCTTCTCCAATGAGTCAACTCTTCGCATGAGGTGGCCAAAATACTGGAGTTTCAGCTTTAGCATCATTCCTTCCAAAGAAATCCCAGGGCTGATCTCCTTCAGAATGGACTGGTTGGATCTCCTTGCAGTCCAAGGGACTCTCAAGAGTCTTCTCCAACACCACACTTCAAAAGCATCAATTCTTTGGTGCTCAGCCTTCTTCACAGTCCAGCTCTCACATCCATACATGACCACAGGAAAGACCATAGCCTTGACTAGGCGAACCTTTGTTGGCAAAGTGATGTCTCTGCTTTTGAATATGCTATCTAGGTTGGTCATAACTTTCCTTCCAAGGAGTAAGTGTCTTTTAATTTCATGGCTGCAGTCACCATCTGCAGTGATTTTGGAGCCCTCCAAAATAAAGTCTGACACTGTTTCCACTGTTTCCCCATCTATTTCCCATGCAGTGATGGGACCAGATGCCATGATCTTCATTTTCTGAATGTTGAGCTTTAAGCCAACCTTTTCACTCTCCACTTTCACTTTCATCAAGAGGCTTTTTAGCCCTTCTTCACTTTCTGCCATAAGGGTGGTGTCATCTGCATATCTGAGGTTATTGATATTTCTCCCGGCAATCTTGATTCCAGCTTGTGTTTCCTCCAGTCCAGCATTTCTCATGATGTACTCTGCATATAAGTTAAATAAACATGGTGACAATATACAGCCTTGACGTACTCCTTTTCCTATTTGGAACCAGTCTGTTGGTCCATGTCCAGTTCTAACTGATGCTTCCTGACCTGCATACAGATTTCTCAAGAGGCAGATCAGGTGGTCTGGCATTCCCATCTCTCTCAGAATTTTTCACAGTTTATTGTGATCTACACAGTCAAAGGCTTTGGCATAGTCAATAAAGCAGAAATAGATGTTTTTCTGGAACTCTCTTGCTTTTTCGATGATCCAGCGGATGTTGGCAATTTGATCTCTGGTTCCTCTGCCTTTTCTAAAACCAGCTTGAAGATCAGGAAGTTCACGGTTCACATATTGCTGAAGCCTGGCTTGGAGAATTTTGAGCATTACTTTACTAGTGTGTGAGATGAGCGCAATTGTGCGGTAGTTTGAGCATTCTTTGGCATTGCCTTTCTTTGGGATTGGAATGAAAACTGACCTTTTCCAATGTTGTGGCCACTGCTGACTTTTCCAGATTTGCTGGCATATTGAGTGCAGCACTTTCACAGCATCATCTTTCAGGATTTGGAATAGCTCCACTGGAATTCCATCGCCTCCACTAGCTTTGTTCCTAGTGATGCTTTCTAAGGCCCACTTGACTTCACATTCCAAGATGTCTGGCTCTAGGTCAGTGATCACACCATCATGATTATCTGGGTCGTGAAGCTCTTTTTTGTACAGTTCTGTGTATTCTTGCCACCTCTTCTTAATATCTTCTGCTTCCGTTAGATCCATACCATTTCTGTCCTTTATCGAGCCCATCTTTGCATGAAATGTTCCTTTGGTATCTCTGATTTTCTTGAATAGATCCTTAGTCTTTCCCATTCTGTTGTTTTCCTCTATTTCTTTGCATTGATCGCTGAAGAAGGCTTTCTTATCTCTTCTTGCTATTCTTTGGAACTCTGCATTCAGATGTTTATATCTTTCCTTTTCTCCTTTGCTTTTCGCTTCTCTTCTTTTCGCAGCTATTTGCAAGGCCTCCCCAGACAGCCATTTTGCTTTTTTGCATTTCTTTTCCATGGGGATGGTCTTGATCCCTGTCTCCTGTACAATGTCACGAACCTCATTCCATAGTTCATCAGGCACTCTGTCTATCAGATCTAGGCCCTTAAATCTATTTCTCACTTCCACTGTATAATCATAAGGGATTTGATTTAGGTCATACCTGAATGGTCTAGTGGTTTTCCCTACTTTCTTCAATTTAAGTCTGAATTTGGCAATAAGGAGTTCATGGTCCGAGCCACAGTCAGCTCCTGGTCTTGTTTTTGCTGATTGTATAGAGCTTCTCCATCTTTGGCTGCAAAGAATATAATTGATCTGATTTCGGTGTTGACCATCTGGTGATGTCCATGTATAGCGTCTTCTCTTTGTTGTTGGAAGAGGATATTTGCTATGACCAGTGCATTTTCTTGGCAAAACTCTACTTGTCTTTGCCCTGCTTCATTCCGTATTCCAAGACCAAATTTGCCTGTTACTCCAGGTGTTTCTTGAATTCCTACTTTTGCATTCCAGTCCCCTATAATGAAAAGGACATCTTTTTTGGGTGTTAGTTCTAAAAGGTCTTGTAGGTCTTCATAGAACCGTTCAACTTCAGCTTCTTCAGCGTTACTGGTTGGGGCATAGACTTGGATTACTGTGACATTGCATGGTTTGCCTTGGAAACGAACAGAGATCATTCTGTCGTTTTTGAGATTGCATCCAAGTACTGCATTTTGGACTCTTTTGTTGACCATGATGGCCACTCCGTTTCTTCTGAGGGATTCCTGCCCACAGTAGTAGAAATAATGGTCCTCTGAGTTAAATTCACCCATTCCAGTTCATTTTAGTTCGCTAATTCCTAGAATGTCAACATTCACTCTTGCCATCTCTTGTTTGACCACTTCCAATTTGCCTTGATTCATGGACCTGACATTCCAGGTTCCTATGCAATATTGTTCTTTACAGCATCGGACTTTGCTTCTATCACCAGACATATCTACAGCTGGGTATTCTTTTTGCTTTGGTTCCATCCCTTCATTCTTTCTGGAGTTATTTCTCCACTGATCTCCAGTAGCATACTGGGCCCCTACTGACCTGGGGAGTTTCTCTTTCAGTATCCTATCATTTTGCCTTTTCATACTGTTCATGGGGTTCTCAAGGCAAGAATACTGAAGTGGTTTGCCATTCCCTTCTCCAGCGGACCACACCCTGTCAGATCTCTCCACCATGACCCGCCCATTCTGGGTTGCCCCATGGGCATGTCTTAATTTCTTTGAGTTAGACAAGGCTGTGGTCCTGGTGTGATTAGATTGACTAGTTTTCTGTGAGTATGGTTTCAGTGCATTTGCCCTCTGATGCCCTCTTGCAAGACCTACCGTCTTACTTGGGTTTCTCTTACCTTGGGCGTGGGGTATCTCTTCCCGGCTGTTCCAGCAAAGCACAGCCATCGCACCTTACCTTGGATGAGGGGTCTCTCCTCACCGCTGCCCTTCCTGACCTCGGTCGTGGGGTAGCTCCTCTTGGCCGTGCTTAGTGCGTCAGTCCTCACCACCGTCCTTCCTCGGTCGTTGGGTAGCTCCTCTCAGGCGTGCTCTCAGTGCGCCGGCCAGGGGCTCTCAGTGCGCCGCCAGGGGCTCTCAGTGCGCCGCTCGCGGGTAGGCCGGAGTGTGATATGGAATACTTCAAATCTGGGGCTTCCCAGTGTGTGCTAGTAGCAAAGATCCCATCTGCTAATGCAGGAGACGAATAAAAACACAGGGGTATGCAGGTTCCATCCCTGGGTTGGGAAGATTCCCCAAAGCAGGAAATGGCAACCCATTCTAGTATTCTTGCCTAGAGAATTTCATGGACAGAGCAGCCTGGTGGGCTATAGTCCATGTGGTCACAAAGAGTGGGACATGACTGAGTAACTGAGCACCATTAAATTTGTTGTTTCCCTCCTGTTTCTGTCAGAGGAAATGGTATGAAAAAACTGTATTGTCTCTTATGGGCAGTCAGAGCCCTAGGCTAGGATTTTTATTCAAATTTAAAGAGCCCACAAAAAAATAAATAAATAAAGAGCCCACAAAGCTATTCAAAGCCGTTCTCAGAAACTGAATGTTTCATATAAAAATTTCAAAGTAGTATTTATATTAAGTGAGCTTGTATTCTTAATTATTAAATCTCTTATCTTCCTAATGGGAAAATATAATAACCATTATTTCTTTGAATTTGCTGAATTTTACATACTTACGTATTTATCATCTCTCCCATTCATTATGATAAAAATTACAGTGAATACTGTAAATACTGAAAATTAATCATTTCTACCTGAACTGATTAAACAATGTCTAAACTTCTGTTAGCTATATATGTATAGAGATTAATAGAAATTTTAGCCTCTAAGGCTTAAATCTTATTTAGTCCACAGCCTTCATTTTACAGAAGAGAAAACTGAAACCTACAAAGGTTATGGAAATCCACTGCTAACACAGAAGAACAATTCAAGTGTACTGTCCCTTGAAGATGGGTCAGCATTGTCAGCCTATATAGATACCTACTAAGCACACTGCTTTTAAATCAAACAATTAGATTGCATTTTAACTTCAGATCTAAATGGAATGAATGGGTTTTGAATTAGTTCTAAAGATAGATATCAAATAAAAATAAACAAGGGTCAAATCTATTTTTTGACATACTGGTTAAAATTTCCACTGAGTATAGTTAATTGCACTCATCATGTAGGGGCAGTAGCCCAACCAAGCCATTACTAAGGGAAGCAAATCGTTTATTTGTTAAGTAAAGGAAGCAAATATTTTTATTCTGTTTTGAAAATGAATTTATTTCTGTTCAATTAGTTATCCTGAATTGGGGGGTGGGAGTGCAGTTGGTGAAAACTAATTCAGGGCTTGTTTATCTATTCAAAAGGATACATTCTCATTCTGCCTGCACTGCAGAAATGTGAAGAAACTCAGGTCCAAGGCATTAATGCTGAAACTTTAAATCTGTTCATTGACTCCTTACAGGATTAACTTTCTAAGTATGCTTAAGTTCTGAGGCATTTGTTTGCCATGGAAGTCAGACTCCTTAAGCCTAATCAGGAGCTGTTGCTGCAGTTTATTTATAGTTCAGAAGGTCAAACTGATTCATTTAATTGGAAAACACTGCTTCCTAGCCTATGTGCCTATTGATGTACTGTACATTTGAAGCGATTACTTACCAGGGTGAGATTCTAATATGACCTTTGTTAATAAGGTCCATTCTCCATAATGGGCTGTTTGCAGTTTCTAAGAGCAGTTTACATGATGTGCTTGGTAATCAGTTATACAGTGCAACTCCCATGGTAGAGAGAAAGATCCACTTTAATTGGAATAGTGCAGAAGACTCAATCTGAGAAAATTTTTGTAGGCTGAGGTTGATTTCTTACAGAGCTCCACATATGCTTTTAAAATGGAAAAGGCATGCTTCTACAACTAGCCTGACATCATGCACTTTCCATTTGGAAAGTTGCAGTAAAGGATATGAAAACAACATGAGGGAAAGAGTACATGGTGACAGAATGGAAAATTATTTGCCCATTTAGACAAATACTGCTCATACATTGCATAACATTGCAGCACATTCCCTCTGCAGCACAGAACACGTGTGTGTGTGCACACACACACACGTAATAGTGCTACTTTATGAGTTTGTTCTTAGAATTTCTATTTAAAAGAGAACTACCATCAAATCATCTGACTAAACTGATTCTTAAGAATACCATTTGTGGATTTTCTCATGGGGAATAGAAGACCAGAGTGTCCATTTTAAAGAAAAACAACAAAGTACACTCTTCCAAGTGAGCAGCACATTACAGAGTTCCTTGGAATTGACCCAGGCAGCCTGAAATCTGTGCTGAATTTACCACCTATTTGCTGTGTGACTTCGTTCAAGTTAATTAGCCTCTTTGAGGCTCTGTTCATTTATCTATGAAATGAAAAAAAAAAGGTCTCTCATAGGCGTATGAGTATTAAATAAACTAGTACACAGCTTTCTCTGCTATAGCATGTTTCTCAGAGAACTCAAATCAAAATACTCATATAATAGTTTTATTATATTTATTTTATAATAAAACTAGTTTAAAAAGAAAGTTAAGGACAAGGGAACTTTGGACCAGAAGAAATGTGATTTTTACAGCAATAGTTAAAATATAAAAATGCTTTTATGACCACAAAAGCTGTAAACACTAAACATCAGATCTGAAAGCTATATCACCCAAATGGCTCAGAGTTTAAAGCCTGCAATGCAGGAGACCCAGGTTCAATCCCTGGATCAGGTAGATTCCCTGGAGAAGGAAATGGCAACCCACTCCAGTATTATTGCCTGGAGAATCCCATGGAGGAGGAACCTGGTAGGCTAAAGTCTACAGGATTCAAAGAGTCGGACATGACTGAGCGACTTCACTTTTCACTTTCACTTTTTCATTTGCTCAAGAGCAATAGCTGCTCTTTTCTCACTACCAGAGTGCTTCTTCAGTTCAATTCAGTCACTCAGTTATGTCCGACTCTTTGCAACCCCATGGACTGCATCATGCCAGGCTTCTCTGTCCATCAACTCCCAGAGCCTGCTCAAACTCAAGTCCATTGCATTGGTGATGCCATCCAATCATCTCATCCTCTGTCATCCCCTTTTCCTTCCTCCTTCAATCTTTCCCAGCATCAGGGCCTTTTCCAATGAGTCGGTTCCTTGCATCAGGTAGTCAAAGTACTGGAGTTCCAGCTTCAGCATCAGTCCTTCCTTCATCAGTCCTGAGATCGACTGATTGGACCTCCTTGCCCTCCAAGGGACTTTCAAGAGTCTTCTCCAATACCACAGTTCAAAGGCATCAATTCTTTGATGCTTAGCTTTCTTTATAGTCCAAACTTACATACATAAATGACTACTGGAAAAATAATAGCTTTGACTAGATGGGCCTTTATTGCTAAAGTAATGTCTCTGCTTTTTAATATGCTGTCTAGGTTGGTCATAACCCCCAGTCATATTCCAATAAACACAAAGTCATTAAAACAAAATATCTCTGCTGCAAAACACTACCATATTTTTTCCTAATCCAGTTACTATCAAAAGTGGCCTGTTTAGTGCAGATGTTCCCACACCTGCATGATTACAAGAATCAGTTGGTAAGATTCTTAAGAATCTAGATTTCAGAGCCCATAACAGACTTCCTGCATCAGCTCCTCTCTTATGGGGCCAGAGAATCTGCATCTCAATACATATGTCTTTGTTTAATGCAAAAGAAAAGCCTCCAGCAACAATCATACTTAAGAAGCAAATCTGAATCATGTTGACATTGCCTATGAATTTTAAGCTTTATCTTGAGAACTTGAGTTTCCCAGTTGGTGCAGTAGTAAAGAATCTGCCTGCCAATTCAGGAGACGTGAGAAATGTGGGTTCAAATCCCTGGGTTGGGAAGATCCCCTGGAGCAGGAAATGGAAGCCCACTCCAGTATTCTGGAAAATTCCATAGCTAGAAAATTCCATGGACAGAGAAGCCTGGTGAGCTACAATGCATGGGGTTGCACAGAGTTTAACAGGACTGAGCCACAGAACAGTCACACAAATCCTGAAAATTAATGATGGCATAAGAGTTGGATAAGATTTTAGAATCTTAGAATTTTTAAAACAAAACTGTAAGAGGAAATTTCAGTTACTTGGGCATAACTGATAATTCATCTTAGTAATGGTGTGGCAAAAATATGCAATGAAATAGGTGGAAGTCTCACAAGTTCTCTGTGCTATTACCTGCAGATACAGAACTTGATGTGATTTCTAGGCTCTTTTTTTTCCAGGTTTTCACACTCATCTCACAAAACCTTTTTTTTAAGATGTTGTATTTGTCACTTTATTTGATAGACTAACAGATGCTTCATGCGTCATGTTTCCTCACTCTCTGTGCTAAGTGTATATTGCTTCTACCTCTATTTTTTTTTTTTATCATGTATAATACTAAAACATTTCTTTATGTGGAAAACTAAATTATAAGCCAACTTTGGTAAAAATTGTTTGGTTTTGGTTTTTTCACAGAATCTGTAGAGCAAGACACCTCTACATTTTTCTTAAATTGAACATTCACGTTTTCAGAATGGAGCACACAGATTTCAAGTTTTGAGAGCAGAGCCCCACTGACATATATTAATAGTTGGCCAAGTACCAGAAAAAAAGCAGAGACACTACTTTGTCAACAAAGGTCTGTCTAGTTAAGGCTATGGTTTTTCCAGTGGTCATGTATGGATGTGAGAGTTGGACTATGAAGAAAGCTGAGCATGGAAGAACTAATGTTTTTGAACTATGGTGTTGGAAAAGACTCTTGAGAGTCCCTTGGACTGCAAGGAGATCCAGTAAGTCCATTCTAAAGGAGATCAGTCCTGGGTGTTCATTGGAAGGACTGATGTTGAAGTGGAAACTCCAATACTTTGGCCACTTGATGCAAAGAGCTGACTCATTTGAAAAGACCCTGATGCTGGAAAAAATAGAGGGCAGGAGGAGAAGGGGACAACAGAGGATGAGATGGTTGGATGGCATCTCTGACTCAAGGGACATGGGTTTGGGCGGACTCTGGGAGTTGGTGATGGACAGGGAGGCCTGGTGTGCTGCAGTTCATGGGGTCACAAAGAATCGGACACGACTGAGCAACTGAACTGACTGAACTGAAGTGCCTCTGTATGAGTGAAAGCATCAGCCACTGCACACACACTGGAGCTGGCACTATTACTCTGGTAGCACAGTAAGAGAAAGGATGTATATGTCTTGGTGACCGAATAGAGATGGAAAGTTTTGGTAATCAACCTTCTGTGAAATTTCTGTAACTTCCTTGTGAAAGATCTCTACAATTAACCTATCAGAATGAGACACTGAAGTTACAAAAGTGGATATAATAATGTGGTAGGATTACAGAAAAAAAGACAGTCTTTAAAATCAGGGTACATGATTTAGTTTCATCCATGTTACTTATATGGAGAAGGCAGTGGCACCCCACTCCAGTACTCTTGCCTGGAAAATCCCATGGACAGAGGGGCCTGGTGGGCTGCAGTCCATGAGGTCTCTAGGAGTCGGACACAACTGAGCGACTTCACTTTATTTTTTCACTTTCATGCATTGGAGAAGGAAATGGCAACCCACTCCAGTGTTCTTGCCTGGAGAATCCCAGGGACGAGGAGCCTCGTGGGCTGCCATCTTTGGGGTTGCACAGAGTCGGACACAACTGAAGCGACTTAGCAGCAGCAGCAGCAGCAGCAGCAGCAGCATGTTACTTATTAAATGGTGATCATAAAGAGTGATGTGGTTTTTCTGGATCTTTTTGTTCTTAGCTTTAAATTGAAAACCATAGCAGAGTTAACCATACTGGGTGCGAGGAATGTGCAAGATAAAATATGTGAGAAGAAATCAATAAGTAGTCCTAGTTTCCAGTATAAAAAGCTCAGAAATAAACCCATGTGTATATGATTGATTAATTTACCACAAAAGAGTCAAGAATATACAATGGAGAAAGGACAGTTTCTTCAGTAAGTGGTGGTAGGAAAATTGGGCAGGCAAAATGTTCACAGGCAAAAGAATGAAACTGGACTGTTTACTTACACCATACACAAAAATTAATTCAAACTAGTTTAATAATTTGAAAGTAAAATCTGATACCATAAAACTCTTAGAAGAAAATATAGAAAGGAAGCTCCTGCACATGTCTTAGCAATATTTTTTTAATCTGACAGTATATGCAAAAGCAACAAAAGCAAAAATAAAATGTGGATCTATATCATGCTTAAAAGCTTCTGCACAGCAAAGGAAACTGTCAATAAAATGAAAAGGCAACTTACTGAATGGGAGCCTCTGTAAGCCAGCTGTTGGACTATAGTACTGTACATTTTTTATTTGACCTTAATTTCATTGAAGCAGCTTCAAATTCTTTCTCTACTCATAAAGACTTATTATAAAAGGTTTCATTCTTCTTATATAAAGACCTGGCAATTCATATAATGGTCCTCTGTTGATTTGGAAGCAAAGGCAGCTTTACCCTGTAGACTGTTCATCAGATAGTATATGTTTTAACAGAAAGGAAATGCATTACTTTTCTTATTGGAATTATTTTTCCTGTTTGAGGGGTTTTGTCCACTTTTTTCCAGACTCTGAATTTCTTCCAAATCTACACTGACCCAATCACATGTTTAGTGCAACAATCACACATTTCTTCTGAGGTGCATTCTCTGATGAGAAAGTTCAGTTCCAACTGGAGAAAGTTACCTGAGTTCAAGGCTTTTCAGCCAAATATTACATCTATTGCCTAGAAAAACAAATCAAATACCCAAGAACCCCTCTTTTGTCAAAGGAAAAAGCTACTTATGCTTTTACAAAAAACAGAGCTATAAGAATATGAAACGCCATAAACTCAGATGGAGCTGCATAAAGCATTTTCACTTCTTTTTCCTAGGAGAGGGGAGCAATATGGAAATTTTCTTCATTTTTTTCTCCACTCTTCTATGTTCATAGCTGAGGCAGGTCACACTGTAAGGTCTATCACATCCTCTGAACAGAAAATCCACTTCTGCCACTTTTCTTTCAGCCTTAGCAGCATGTAAAACCAAGTCTCAAGTGCACAAAAAAGAATGAATTTGTAATACTGTAGGTCTCTCATGCTATGGAGGTGAAGAGGGTTCCATCACTGGAGTCAAAACTGCTGTTTCCTTTTACCAGTATTTCACTAAACCCAAACATGCATTCATAGGCTTAGCATCTGCACAATGTGGTCATTCCTTAGATGAATGAAAAAACATTTAAAAATACCAAATATCCAAAGATTTCTGAGAATGAATTCAACCACAGCCTCCTTCTTCAGGAGAAAAATTCCTCTTATCATCCCACACTGTGGACTTACATATGTAAAAATAGGTATTTATATGTTTGTGATGGTTTATTCACATATGAAAGTAACATTGTGATATCTTATCTTTTTGCTTCTTTATCACATCAAAGGTTTTATTGCAAAAAGGGACCCTTGTTCTTATCTAGTAAATCCATGTCAAAGAATGAGCCAGGATTCAGATACATATGTAATTTTTAAAGCATCTCTTTAACTTCAAATTAGAACATATATCTGGAATTCACTGCTTCAAGTCTCAACTGTGCTTATCATGATAGTGGTTAAAGCTGGAAGATATTAAAAAAACAAAACAAAAAAAAAAACCCTGATGTCATACTGATATCTGCTATGTATATTTAGTCTTCTTGTGTGGAACAAAAGGTAAAGAATTCACAAATATCACCATCAAAGCAACTGTTTCAAATCAGACATCAGCCTTCAGCTTTTGAAATAGTTTCTTTGGGATTAAGCAAATAGCAGTTGAAGATACATGTCAGTTGCTTCTTTCTTCCCATGGAAGTTGGCAGGATGACTGCACCCCAGGAGCTTCTCTGTGTTGAATTTGAGTGGTGGAACAAAAGAAAAGCACCCTTTTCCAATCCAAATCATGGAGGTAAAGTGTCGAGAAAAGATATACACATTTCAAGAATAGGGAAAGTAACCAGATAGAAGAAGTAGGACTACCCCACTCCAAGAGACAACACAGAAATACTTGCCAAATCCCACGTTCAGCATTTTGTTTTCTTTTCAAGATAATTATAAAAGCACCTAAATGGCAAGGAATCTGTTCTTCCTCACAAATGGTCCAGTAGAAGCACTTCAGCCCCTGGGGGCCAGCCTGTCCCCTGGCCCAAAGGCCAGATAGCCTCAACGTGCCTCACTCTGCCCTCTTTGCTCCTTGTACTACTGTGCTTTTCAAGGTACTGTATTGTAAGATTAAAAACGTCTTCTTTATTTTTTTGTGTTCATCTTTTGATGTATTATTTGTGTGAAAAGTATTATAAACCTATTACAGTAAAGTACTATATAGGAGACTGTGTTGAGTACCTATGCTAATTTTATTGGATGTATGAACAAACTGGACTTATGAATGCACTCTCAGAATGAAACTCATTTGTATGTAAGCAACTTACTGTATAGCATTTCCTCAAAAAATTAGAAATAGAACCTCTATATTATCCAGCAATTCCACTTGTAGGTATTTATCCAAAGAAAATAAAAATACTAACTTGAAAAGATATATCTACCCTCATGCTCACTGCAGCATTATTTGCAATAGCCAAGAGAAGGAAACAACTAATGTCCATGGATGAATTAATAGATTAATGGATAAAAAAATGCATATGTATATAAAATTTGGATAAATCTTAAGGGCATTATTCTCAGTGGAATAAATCAGATAGAGAAAGACAAATATATATAATCTCTCCTAATATGTGAAATCTAAAAGCAAAACATAAAACAAAAGCCTTCTCATAGATTCAGAGAATAGATTGGTAGTCTCAAGAAAAAGGGGCAGGGGTGGGAGAAATCGGTGAACTGCTTTTGTAAGTTTTTGTTGTTGTTGTTGTTTAGAGAAATTAAAAGCTTAAAAATGAAAATATTAAAAGTTAAAATAAAATTATTTGGAAATCTTTGACTATCTGTTTAATATACTGCACTCCATATTATATTCACGCTATAGTTCTTTCTGGGAACACATATTTTTGTTTGTTAACTTATTCAAGATAAAAATTTTTAGTGATTTGGCACCTCTATGCAACTAATTTTTCAGGTTATATTTTTTTGTCATAGAAATTGTTAGAGGTTTTGCCAATAGACATTTTCTGCTGCTTCTTACTTGGCATTTTTTTGAGATTGCATAGTGACCAGCGCTAAGGGATAATCATAATTGATTTAAGCCAGTCATTATAACCCTGTCCTTTTTTTATAGATACTAATTCTTCTAGCCTCTTACTCATAACAAGAAATGACCCAACCCTTGTTTTGTCTGATTAAATAAAAGTAAATATACAGTGACGTGGCTTCCCGGGTGGTGCAGTAGTAAAGAATTCACCTGCCAGTGCAGGAGACACAAGAGACACGGGTTTAATCCCTGGGTCTGGAAGACCCCTTGGAGAAGGAAATGGCAACCTATTCCATTCTCACCTGGATAATCCCATGGACAGAGGATCCTGGCAGGTTACAGTCTTCAGGGTCACAAAGAGCTGGACATGACTGAGCACACAAGCACATGCTGTGGTGTAGGAAAGTGCTGGTCCCTTCCTACAAATAACAGATTGAAGTAACAGATACATAAGGAGAGTTTATTCAAATCACTCCTTCTCCTGCTTCCTACCTTGATAATGTTGTGAGAATATGATGCTTGGAGGTGAGAAGCCATCTTGTGACCATGAAAAGAAAGCCAAGTGAAATGAAAACTAAATCCAACAACAAACAGCTCATGTTTGCTTTCATACATGATAAGAAATATATAGCCTGCATTTAATCTACTATTAACAGAGCCAAAATTGACCCTATACATTTATTCTAGATCTAAGAAAATATAGACAAAAATTTGTATATTATAGGAAACCTAGAGGAGCTATGAAGGAGAAGGCAATGGCAACCCACTCCAGGACTATTGCCTGGAGAAGCCCAGGGACAGGGGAGGCTGGAAGGCTGCAGTCCATGGAGCTCCTAAGAGTCGGACACAACTCAGCCATTTCATTTTCGCTTTTCACTTTCATGCATTGGAGAAGGAAATGGCAACCCACTCCAGTGTTCTTGCCTGGAGAATCCCAGGGACAGGGGAGCCTGGTGGACTGCTGTCTATGGGGTCACGTAGAGTCAGACACGACTGAAGCGACTTAGCAGCAGCAGCAGCAGAGGAGCTATGAATATGTGTCTGGGCTATTTATCTTTTCTTCTCTGGCTTCTTATCTTTTCTTTTCTTTCTTCATCTCAATTCCCATTACCACATATGTCTAAATTTGCACTGTATCCCATGTACTGTTATCATTTTTGATTGATGGTTAAGTTGTTTTCCATGAAAGCAGAGTCTTGCCTAATATAACAAGACCTTTGGCCAACATTAGCAATTCCCTTTCTTCATGACAATTTCCAGTCTCATTTTGTTTTGAACTTTTCAGACTTTATTGATTTATATTGATTTATATTCTTCAAATCCAAGTCTCATTTTTAAGGTAAAAATTTTGGATAGGTAAATTGAGATTTTATCCAACAATATCTTCATTCATTCACATTAATAAGATTCATTATATATGCAAAACCAAATATTGTATATACTCATACACACATTTTGAAAATAGATTTAATGAATTATAGCAATCATAATTCCAACACTGGCAATGTTTCTTATCAGGTCTTTTACCATTGAAGTCTCATGATACTTGTTCTTCCTGAAAGTATGTATCTATGTCTACTTCCACAATTGGCTCATTCTGCTGCACATGAGGAACAGCTATAAAACTGCTCTAAAAATTACCTTGCTATAGGAAACTGTCAATTAAAACATAATAAAGAAAGAATAAAGAAACCTCAACTTGTTAAAAAGAAGTGGATGGGGGACTTTGGAGGTTATTTATATGTAACAGTTTCAATTGACATGTCAGACCCAAAACCCAGTATCTAATTTGTCCTAAATTACAAAGCTTAATGCCTTGACAGCAAAATTAATCTTTAAACCAAGCATTCAACAACATAGAAGTTGTGATGTGATTGTGCATATGCTTGTTTAAACAGAATAATTATCTCCCTTATTCTAAATGTCAATTCTTCTCCATTTGTATCATTTTAATCAAAACTCCTGTCAAATAAGATAGTGCTACATAAATGTATATCATATATATGGAAATATACTGTCCATATAATTGCAAGATATTTTTAAAGACTATTTTGAGTTTCACCTAAAGGAACCTAATCTCTTTAAGGTTGGGACTTCTCTAAACCGATTGTGGAGGAAGTGCATTCTGACATGCAGCAGTGTGGGAAATTTTCCCAGAAGGAAAGAGGCAGTAAATAATTAGAGATATAAAATACAGGGCACATTTTGGAATTATACAGTTAAGCTAAAGTATCAAGGACATGGGCTGGAGTAATATAAGACAAACTGCAAAGAGAAATAGATCCCAAACCATGTAAGGTCTTGAATGACATTAGAAATTCAGTACTGATAGCCAATATGGATGCTGTTGA
This sequence comes from Tragelaphus eurycerus, assembly GCA_935064755.1. NCBI lineage: Eukaryota > Metazoa > Chordata > Mammalia > Artiodactyla > Bovidae > Tragelaphus > Tragelaphus eurycerus. The sequence continues at coordinate 12,453,324 of CAKXYN010000004.1, forward strand.
AGTTTTTTGTTTTTTTTTTTTTTAATATTTATTCGTTTCTTAAGCTTGACATAAGAAATAGATCAGCTTACTTATTTCATTCCCTTGGCTACCTCATGCATTTGTGAATTTTCTTGCATCCAATTATCAGTCTCCAAATACTGGCCCACTATACATCATGTTTTAAGTTGCTTCCAAACCATCAAGACTTTTACAAGTGAGTTCTTCAATAGATGGTATAAGAAAAGGGTTTTTCTTAACCCACTTCACTTCAACTAAAAAAATTCTGCTTTCTCATGTACATTGTTTGCAACAGTGCATTCCAAAGTGCAGGGATGTAATTAATCTTAGGAAGAAGTAAGGGCTTAGTCATACCCATCATGTGCAGGGTCAAGAAATAAGATAAAATGATTACTGGTAACTTCTTTTCTGCCAGATAAAGATATCATTTTTGTACCACCATAAAAGTATTACCATACACAAGTCATACCAGTAAATGCATACTGATGGATGCATAAAAAATGAGTGATCTTATTGTTTTGTAACACCCCTTCATAGATGAGACCTAATAAAAGCTACTGAGGATATATACTCACAGCAATTTTGCCATATTTGCCAGATTTAAGTTTTTCTCTTGTAATCTATTTTATGTCATTTTGTTGTATGCTGCAAGATGAAGTTTTGGTATTATAGACCAAAGATTAGGACTAAGACCGAACATAATTGGGAAATCTAGGTCTTTCACCTAGAATAACATGTGCGAGAGGTAGATACTCAAAATGTATAATTTATGGGATTTATTAATCTATATTACAAAACTGATCCTTCAAAAAAACATTGGCAGTGGCAAAGTTCAGTGGTGCCTATCAGTAACTACTATCTTTGGATTCATATATGATGCTAATAATAGTTTTCTATGTTAATACGAAGTGTTTCAAAGTACCTATTCTGTCTTCAAAATCATTCAAGTTCTTAGCAATCCATTAACTTAACAGAAGAAGGTATGATGAATCATAAGAGGTCTAGTTTCATTTGCAGAAAATCTGCCTATCTATGGCTACCAATATGCTTCTGTAACACTTGAGACAGAAAATACGCTCCAGCCATGCCATTTCTTGATATCTTGGCTCCCAAAGGATATTAATGTAAATTTTCAGGCATACTTAAAGCAGAGTTTAAAGCAATATTTCTAATAAATGTGATTTTCAAATTTATTAGGTAAATAAAAGATGTGCTTTATAATCCCTAACTCAGCAAGAATATACCTATTTACGTAGACCTAACCACAATAGGCTATTATAGTTATTAGAGTAATGATTCTATATAAAAATTATAGCTTTTAATTTTATCCTAGCCAGTAAAGATGAGGATATATACAGTAGGTAAAGAAAGGAGGAAAACAGACCAGAACAAGACAAAAATTGCAAACTACCTTCTGCAGCTATAACATAATAGGGATCTTGGAAATTGAAATTTTCAAGGTTTTATAATAATACTGACAAAAGGATTTGTTTGTATGTGTCAATAATGCTGAGGAAATGTTCTTTAAGATACACTTTTCAAAGAACTACAAAGAGGTTCATCTTGTAGAAATACACAACATGTGTTTGGAAACAGTTGGAAAAGATTGTGAAAACAAAAAATAATGGAATTCTATGGCTTCAAGATGGTGTCAATGTGTAAAAATAAAATATGCACATATATTATATGTCACAAACTATATTTTTGAAGTTGTTTTTGAAAACAGTAAGCCAAAATCAAGAGAGTATTTAATGAGAAACTTTGACATTTTTCATAATCAAGAAATTAATAAAAATATATTATTTTCATAAGCATTGTTGAAAATATAAACTACCGAAATACTCAATACCTTTGTTTTTAAAATAAAGGTGTTATTAGAAGGGTATGTACATACCAGTTACCATTAAAACACAATGAATAAAGAACATTCAGCTTATGAGGTTAAGGTCCCTTATACACAAATATATATACCCTATCTTATCATAATGAAATAGAATTTGGGTTATTTTATTTCCTGAAAGATAAAAGCTCTCCTGTAGTATTCTACTTTTGTTAATTCTTCTTTATTATTTTTTATTTCATACAGTTTTTTTTTTTTACTACAGTTTTTTCTACAATTCTTAAATGGAAAATTTTATTTGCTTACTACATTTTTAATAGAAAATTCAATTTGTTAGAAACATTAATAGGAAATGACATATATGTACCTAAATTTTTTATATACATACAAACAATATGCTAATTAACTCACTATCTGTTCTCTACCTAAATTTAGTCCATAATTCCACTGTTTGGTAGTCAAAAAGGCTTATGATCTTTTGACTGTTTTCTTGTTTGAGTCTTGCTTATGAAAAAGAACTGTCATACTAACAAATTCTTTTCTGACAAAAATATGCAACTCATTTCTTCTACCATACTGTTAAAAATCCAATTTAGATTCAGGATCAAGGATATGAGGCCAATATATGAAAACAGTGGCAGTTGCTTGAATGCCTAACATCTAAAGAAAGAATCTAGAAGATAGATAATAAAGAAGAGAGACAGGGATGAAACCATGTTAAGATCTAATCACTCATTTTAAATGCTGTGGATATAAAGCTGGGTGGAGACAACAGATTGAAAACAAGAACATTCAATCTGGGTGACAAAACTGTTCTTCACTCCTCTTTCAGATTTCCAGAAAGTTTGTCTTTCTCTTTTACAAGATGATTATTTCATACCTTAATTGATCTCCATAAATTTCCCAAAACCCATGAGTTTAGTGCATTGACTGTCTCATACTAAGAGAAATCATTAGGCAAGAACATCATTTTCTTTCAACTACAAATCTACACAACAATTTGCATCTGCCGCCATATTTTGGGCTTCCCTCAAGAATCTGCCTGCAATGCAGGAGACCTGGGTTCAATTTCTGGGTCAAAAAGATCCCCTGGAGAAGGAAATGGCAACCTACTCCAGTATTCTTGCCTGGATAATCCCATGGGCAGAGGAACCTGGCAGGCTACGGTCCACAGGGTCGCAAGAGTCCGACTGGACTTTGCAACTAAACCACCACCGCCGCCGCTGTATGTTTCTTCCTCCTATTACAACAGACCTAATCTTTTTTTGAGAGAGCCAATTTTTGTACAAGTGTTTTGGACTCTGTCCTTCATCATCTTTTAAAGGAACACTTTATTTATTCAGTCAAAATATCTTTACTAAGCCTTATTCTTTGTTACACACCATGGAAGATCCTGGAAATAAAACAATGGCCACAGAGAGGCATAATCTCTCTACTCATAGAGCTTCCAGTATGCTGGGAGACCAAGACATTAATCAAATAATCACACTGCTGCTGCTGCTGCTGCTAAGTCGCTTCAGTCATGTTCGCCTCTGTGCGACCCCATAGACAGAAGCCCACCAGGCTCCCCCATCCCTGGGATTCTCCAGGCAAGAACACTGGAGTGGGTTGCCATTTCCTTCTCCAATGCATGAAAGTGAAAAAGTGAAAGTGAAGTCGCTCACTCGTGTCGGACTGTTAGCGACCCCATGGACTGCAGCCTACCAGGCTCCTCCATCCATGAGATTTTCCAGGCAAGAGTACTGGAGTGGGGTGTCATTGCCTTCTCTGAATAATCACACAAACAAACATTAACTTCTAAACGTTCTATTATAAAATAACCAAATAATGCAATAAAAGTTCTTTAGAGAAATCAGAGGAGAAGATCTTGAAGAAGTAGGATTTTGGTTGACATATGGATAATCTGTACATATTAACTGGACCAAGCGAGAAGAGAAGTAAGGTCTAGAAAGGAAAACAGAAAAATTATTCTAAGGTGCTGAAAATGACCAGTGTTACTAGAGCAAAGATATTAAGAGGAAAAACAAAATAAATTAGGTTAAGAAGTAAGAAGACACTAGATAATACAGAATTTTGTGAGACATGTTTAGGAAATTTGTATATATCCTAAAGTAAATGAGAAATTATTGGAGGGTTTTAAATGGGTAGGTGGCAAAATCACTCCATCAGCAGTGTGAGTTCATAATCCAGGGAGAATAATAGATTATGTGGAGATCACTAACAAATAACGTCTGCAGTATTCTAGACAAAACATTCCTTTAATGAATCACAGCCCTGTCATGGTGAAGGAGCTTGCATGACTCAATGAAGCTATGAGCTATGCCATGCAGAGCCACCCAAGACGGATGAGTCAAAATGAAGAGTTCTGACAAAATGTGGTCCACTGGAGGAGGGAACAGCCAAAAAAACCTCCAGTATTCTTGCTGCAAGAACCCCATGAACAGTATAAAAAGGCAAAAAAAATATGACACTGGAAGATGAGCCCCTCCAGGTCTGAAGGTGTTCAATATGCTACTGGGGAAGATCAGATCAGATCAGATCAGTCGCTCAGTCATGTCCAAAGAGCAGAGGGCAATTGCAAAAGCTCCAGAAAAAATGAAGAGGCTGGGCCAAAGCAGAAATGACTCTCAGTTGTGTATCTGTCTGCTAGTGAAAGTAATGTCTGATGCTGTAAAGAGCAATCTTGCATAGGAACCTGGAATGTTAGGTCCATGAATCAACTGGACGTGGTCAATCAGGAGATGGCAAAAGTGAATATCAACATCTTAGGAATCAGTGAACTAAAATGGATGGAAATGGGTGAATTTAATTCAGATGACCATTATATCTACTACTGAAAAGGAAAAGTTAAAATTTTACATAACCTCATGCTCCTTCTACCTCTGTAACTCAGCTTGCTCCTTGCAAAGTCTGGATCATGTAGGTCACATGGTCTCAGAAAGTGAGGATTCACAATATTAGGAACTGGAGCTTATCTCACTCACCCTTGTCCTGCTCTTTGCAATCGCCCAGCCCCTGCAAACCTGCTTAGTCATGTATAAAAACATGATGTCCATGTTTTTATACATGTCCTGCCTGTCCTGCTTGCTTGCCTGTCCTGCCTGTCTATGTATAAAAACTCTGTAACCCCTTTGTTCAGGGCTCAGAGCTTGGAGTGTTAACTCCTCTGGGCCCACTGGCATAATAAACATGAGTTCTCCAACTTTCCAATTGTGGTGCTTGTTTTCTCGAAAATTGGTTTCTGCAACACTACTGTGAGCAAGAATCCCTTAGAAGAAATGTAGTAGACCTCATAGTCAACAAAAGAGTCAGAAATGCAGTTCTTGGGTGCAATCTCATAAATGACAGAATGATCTTGATTCATTTTCAAGGCAAACCATTCCACATCACAGAAATTCAAATCTATACCCTAACCACTAAGGCCAAAGAAGCTGGAGTTGACCGGTTCCATGAAGATCTATAAGACCTTCTAGAACCAACTCCAAAACAAAACAAAACAAAACAGACAAAGAACAACAACAACAACAGAAAAAAAAAAAACTGTCCTTTTCATCATAGGGGACTAAAATACAAAAGTAGGAAGTTAAGAGATACTTGGAGTAACAGGCCAAGTTTGTCCTTGGAGTACAAAATGAAACAGGGGAAAGACAACAAGGTTTTGTCAAGAAAACACTCTGGTCATAGCAAATCACCTTTTCCAACAGCACAAGTGATGTTGCTACAAGTGGTTAATACCAAAATCAGATTGATAATATTCTTTGCAGCCAAAGATGGAAAAGCTCTATACAGTCAGAAGAAAACAAGACCTGGAGCTGATTGCGGCTCAGATAATAAAGAAAGCTGAGCACTGAAGAACTAATACTTTTGAATTGTGGTGCTGGATAAGGCTCTTGAGAGTCCCTTGGACTATAAGGAGATCAAATCAGTCAATCCTAAAGGAAATAACCTATAAGGAGATCAAATCAGTCAATCCTAAAGGAAATCAACCCTAAATATTCATTGGAAGGACTGATGCTGAAGCTGAAGCTCCAATACTTTGGCCACCTAATCAAAGAGTCAACTTATTGGAAAAGACCCTGACTGGGAAAGATTAAAGACAAAAGGAGAAGTGGGTAACCAAGGATGCTATGCTATGCTATGCTAAGTCACTTCAGTCGTGTCCAACTCTGTGCGACCCCATAGACGGCAGCCCACCAGGCTCCCCCATCCCTGGGATTCTCCAGACAAGAACACTGGAGTGGGTTGCCATTTCCTTCTCCAATGCATGAAAGTGAAAAGAGAAAGTGAAGTCGCTCAGTCATGTCCGACTCTTAGCGACCTCATGGACTGCAGCCTACCAGGCTCTTCCGTCCGTGGGATTTTCCAAGCAAGAGTACTGGAGTGGGGTGCCATTGCCTTCTCCGAACCAAGGATGAGATGGTCATGTATCATCACCGACTCAATGGACATAAATTTGAGCAAATTCTGGGAAATAGTGGAGGACAGAGGAGCCTGGTGTGCTGCAGTCTATGGGGTCACAAAGAGTTGGACACGACTTAGGGAATGAAAAATAACAAGAGGCAAAACATTGTAAGAGTTTGATACACGTTTGGGGGAAAGTTTAAGAATTTTGTTCTTTTATCTCATCACTCTGTTTATATATTTTTCTTTCTTTCTTTTTTTTTAGGTTGGAAATAATGTTTACTTTCTCATACGAAGTTCATGTGCAAGAGGAATTAACAATTCTGGTGTGGTTTGATATATTAGCTACAGGCATTCATTAAAATTTTCTAGTTCAGAATCCAAATTCTGCTAGTGAGCTTCTGCTAATGGTCCCAAAAATTAAGAACATTTTTGGAGAAAACAAAAAAGAACATTTTGGAATTTATTATTAGCTCTGTTTTGATCAGTCTACTTTCTATAGACCAATAGAATTGAATGTAAACCTGTGAAAATTTTGTACTTTTATCTTTCTCTTTTTGCCTTTAAACAAACTTTAAAAAAAAAAAATTGGAGTCTAATTACTATACAATATTGTAGTGGTTGTTGCCATACATTGACATGAATCAGCCATGGGTGTATATGTGTTCCCCATCCTGAGCCCCCTTCCACCTCCCTCCCCATCCCATCCCTCTGGGTCATCCCAGTGCACCAGCCCTGAGCACCCTGTCTCATGCATCGAACCTGGACTGGCATATCTGTTTCACATATGATAATATACATGTTTAAATGCTATTCTCTCAGATCATCCCACTCTCACCTTCTCCCACAGAGTCCAAAAGACTGTTCTATATGTCTGTGTTTCATTTGCTGTCTCGCATGCCACAAAAAAGAAAACTACAGGCCAATATCACTGATGAATATATATATTGTTCTAATTTGACTCCAAATGATATTCAGGGTTGATTTCCTTTAGTTTGACTGGTTTCATCTCCTTGCAGTCCAAGGGACTCTCGAGACAACTAGGTACATCTCATAAAGAGCATTCCATAAATAGGCGACATTCATTCTAGCAAAGATCATTTGGTTTATTTGACAGTTTGTCATCAGTTTGTATGCAAGGTGATTAGACCCAATCTCTTGCCTTCTCCCCTTCTCCAACTCAGAAGTGTACTGATTGCCTCCCAAGCCACTTGCCACAAGTTAGTGAATCAATCACATCATGTTGCTTAAACATTTTATGTCTCAATAATAAGGGAGTTGGGGATAGGCATGGCTTCACTTAGATATTACCAATAAAGTGAATTTAAAAAATCATACTTCTGACTATTTTTATACTTTTTTGTTTTTCCATCATCTAAAGATAAAATAGCAACTCCAGAATGTAACATCAATGTTCCTCTAGAATCTGTTGATAACCATTCTATGGTGTGCGTAGCTGCTCAGCCATGTCTGACCCTTGTGACCCCAAGGACTATAGCCTGCCAGGTTCCTCTGTCCATGGGGATTCTCCTGGCAAGAATACTGGAGTGGGTTGCCATGCCCTCCTCCAGGTAACCACTCTGCTGCTGCTGCTGCGGCTAAGTCGCTTCAGTCGTGTCCGACTCTGTGCGACCCCATAGACGGCAGCCCACCAGGCTCCCCCGTCCCTGGGATTCTCCAGGCAAGAACACTGGAGTGGGTTGCCATTTCCTTCTCCAATGCATGAAAGTGAAAAATGAAAGTAAAGTCGCTCAGTCCTGTCCGACTCTTAGCGACCCCATGGACTATACAGCCTCAATTTCTGCTTCTTTCAAGCACATTATGATTTTGCTATTCTGAACTCCTATTCAAAGCCCAGCAAGTCCTTTCATGTAGTTTCTCTTGTTTTCTGTCTTGTCATGACATAGTAGGCCCTCAGTAATGGCTGACCACCTTGAGTCTGGCTGCTTATCTACAAAAGGCGAGCTTCCCTCATGGCTCAGATGGTAAAGAATCTGCCAGCAATGCAGGAAACCGTGGTTCAGTCCTTGGGTTGGGAAGATCCCCTGGAGAAGGGGAATGGCTAGTATTCTTGCCTACAGAATTCCACCAACAGAGCCTGGTGGGCTACAGTCCATGCGGTGCAAAGAGTCTGACATGACTGAGCAACTAACACTTTCACTACAATAAGGCAAGAAATACATTTACATTTAGTAAACCAGAGGAATAAAACTATATCTTAAAGAGTTACAGGGAACAAGAATACACTGTTAACAAGCCTGAAATATTATCAAATTTACCTTGCTAGTAACTGGAAGAAAAGTGAATTAAGCTGATCACTTTAATTGAAAATGAAACCAGACCAAACCTAATTATACCGTGTTACAACACAGACCCTCTACACAATGAAAACATTTGTCCTACTGTTGCAGACCTTGTAAACATTGCCAGTGCATTGGTAATGCCTCATTTCCCTCAGGCTTTTTCAAATACAGCACAATTTATCGATGCATCCAATGAGGTCAGGTAATGAATTTTCAAGGTCATTTTGCAAATAGGAGTAAACAGTTGCTTTGGAGTCCTCCTAGATGTCGCTTCATAATGGGTTGCTTCTACTGAATTCACTAATTTTCTCACTATGCTGTAAATCAACTAATTTTTCTGCCTACCCTTATTACAATCTACATTTACATAACCCATATTCAGTGTTCAAAACACTCTTAAGAATATTGCTTCACTAATCCATAAAACAACTTTTTGAAGAAAATAGAGCTGTCACATTTCCCTGTTTATCCTTGAGGATGAAGAGGTGTGGATAAGTTTGCTTCAGTTCTATAAAATAAATTAAGGACCCCAGTTCCTGAAATAGAGTTAGCTACTCCTTTACAGGGGTCTAGAATTTTACATAAACCCTTACAAAATATTTTCCCTTTCCCTTACCATGGGAACTGCTAGCTTAAAAGACAAAAATAAAAGAATAACCACATTGTATGCACCACATGTAAAGCCATCAGAATGACATTGTGAAGACAAGTGTTGCCTTTGATATCCAATCTTTCCAGGCAAGTTTGCAGAGAGAGGTTGTAGCAGATCCTGAGTCTGTGTTCTAGTGCAGAGTCCAAAATTTATTTTAGGAACATTAACAAGTCTTTGCAGAGTTTAGAAGATAGATTCTATAATTAAAATTCGGTGGTGATGTGAAGGAGTGGCTGAAAGAATGGAAGAACATGAAAATCAAGGAGTTCACAGAGAATGTTACTAAAATGGCCTCAGTGAGAAACAGAGAATGCTCAATAATACATAATAACATTAAAAGCATAGTCTGAGACACAGCTCAAAGAGAAGGCTAGCTATCATCTTCCTCATCTTGGTTGCTGTCTCCATTGCCTTCCTCCAAAACCAAAGAAAAATATTATTATGGACAAGTTACTGTGTGATCTCACTTATTTTTCCAATTGTCTTCAGAAAATATTCCTTAATAACCAAAATCAGACAGAATAAAATTTGGATAAGATATTCCCCATAATACTTCAGAAAATCTTAATAAAACAAAACATAATTTTAAAACTTTTTACAGGAAGAAATGTTAAAACAACCATAGACACAGACCTCTCAAAAGTGTTTGCACTGTATACTCATCTTTCTCAGGTTTTAAAGCTGAGATATCTTTACTTTTTTTTTTCTTCAAGTCTGTTTCAAGTTTCAAAATATTATAACTATAAATAACCCAAATACTTGTTTACAACCCTAAGCAATCCTCGAATTTAAAACAATGATATTAATTAGAAGTGACCATTTTTAGCAATAGAATACTCTGAATACACATTAAAAATCCAGAATCAATACCCAAGAGCTAAAAATAAATCTTTATATAATAGTGACTGTAAAATATTGATGTTATTCAAAGTATTGACTATGCTGTGTAAAGTGCATTCTTGTTTGATTTTATATCAACCACATACAGAAAATTGCACAGATTAAGAATGCCATTCTTAGCCTCAAAGAGAATAGATTTGGCCTCAAATGTAAGCTCTGGCTTACCTTGCCTCATCAAAAAGATTGGAGCTTAAAGGTTTTGCTCAATTAGCAGCCTTTTTGTCTATTTAAAATACAATGTCTAGAATTTGAGCTTCAGGTTAACCAAATAATCATGTGTTAAAAAAACTGTCAGCACAAAAATGTTAAAAATTCCTGCTTCACTTTCAAAGTTTTCTAGAAATTAATAGTCTTCTGGTGCTTGTGACTGTATTTGAGTTTGGTTCATTAACATTCCTTTGAAAAGTCAACACAAAAACATTCAGTTCAGTTCAGTTCATTCTCTCAGTCGTATCTGATTCTTTGCAACCCATGGACTGCAGCACACCAGGCCTCCCTGTCCATCACCAACTCCCAGAGTTTACCCAAACTCATGTCCATTGAGTCGGTGATGCCATCCAACCATCACATCCTCTGTCATCCCCTTCTCCTCCTGCTCTCTATCTTTCCCTGCATCAGGGTCTTTTCCAATGAGTCAGCTCTTCACATCAGGTGGCCAAAGTATTGGAGTTTCAGCTTCAACATCAGTCCTTCCAAGGAACACCCAGGACTAATCTCCTTCAGGATGGACTGGTTGGATCTCCTTGCAGTCCAAAGGACTCTCAAGAGTCTTCTCCAACACCACAGTCCAAAAATAGCAACTCTTCGGTGCTCAGCTTTCTTTACAGTCCAACTCTCCCATCCATACATGACTACTGGAAAAACCACAGCCTTGACTAGATGGATCTTTTTTGGCAAAGTAATGTCTCTGCTTTTTAATATGCTGTCTAGGTTGGACAGGAGTAATACGCTTACTCCTTCCAAGGAGTAAGCATCTTTTAATTTCATGGCTGCAGTCACCATCTGCAGTGATTTTGGAGCCCCAAAAAATAAAGTCTGCCACTGTTTCTACTGTTTCCCATTTATTTGCCGTGAAGTGATGGGACTGGATGCCATGATCTTAGTTTTCTGAATGTTGAGCTTTAAGCCAACTTTTTCACTCTCCTCTTTCACTTTCATCAAGAGGCTCTTTAGTTCTTCACTTTGGGTGGTGTCATCTGTATATCTGAGTTGCTTGATATTTCTCCTGGCAATCTTGATTCCAGCTTGCTTCCTCCAGCCCAGCATTTCTCATGATGTACTCTGCATATAAGTTAAATAAGCCCAAGGTGACAATATACAGCCTTGACATACTGCTTTTCCTATTTGGAACCAGTCTGTTGTTCTATGTCCAGTTCTAATTGTTGCTTCCTGAACTGCATACATATTTCAAAAACATTAACATAGTCCATTTTCTAAACTCTTGCTCTCCCAGACCACACATTACCCACACATTACCCCTTTCTCTTCCTCTCTCCTCTTCACTTTGTTCTAGCCACATGGGTTCCCATCTTATTTTCAAACATACAGACACGTTGCCATTTATGACACTTTGTCCTTGCTGTCCTCTTTGATGTTGATGGATCTTCTCCCATTTGTGTATGGCTTGTCCTTAAGCTCTTCCAGGTCTTTTCTCAAATGACGCCTTTCCATTGATAGCTTCTCCAGTCACCCTCATTAAAAACTGAAACCCATCCTCAGCTATCTTGACTCTTGCTCTATCTTTCTTAGTAGAAAGTGTCAACATCTATTATACCATATAGATTATATTTCTCAGCTTATTGTGTGAATCCCTTTTCTGTAATATAAACTCTATAAAGGTAGGAATTTGGGTTGTTTGTGCTTCCTGAATCTTCAGTACCCATGATAGTGTCTGGTACACTGCAAGCACTCAATAAACACATGCATTAAATGAATGGAAGAATTTCTGTGGATTCCTTTTTTCTGAATTCACTTTTACCCTAGCAGACACAAGCTAAAGTTGCCTTCAAGTCTAAACCAAAGCAATGAGTATTGTAAATCGCCTACATACGAACAAGCTCCATGTCAAGAGAGCATCTGTAAGTCCAATCTGTTCTTAGGTCCAACAAAGTTAGCCTAGGTACCCAATTAACACAGTCACCTATATAGTACTGTACTGTAATAGGTTTGTAATAATTTTCACACAAATAATACATAACAAACAAACACAAAAAAATAAAGAAAACATTTTTAATCTTATAGTCCCTTGAAAAGGACAGTGGTCCAATACAACAGCTGGCATACAGGGGTTGACATCAAGTGAACAGGCAAGAAGAGTTACTTACTGGAGGATGGAGAAGAGGCAGAAGATGGTAGAGCTGAAGGGTCATCACCAATAGAATACAGAGGGCAAGCTGCAATTTCACCCACATCTGACATTGATGGCATAGGTTCTGGCTCTTTGCTGGGTTCAGTTCTATCTACACTCTTGAAAAAGGGAACCAGTGATGTTTGGGTAGAAGCTCTTTTTTTGTCATCATAGATGACACAGTAGCACTGGAATGTGTTTTGAACAGCTGCTGCAAATTGTGTGTGTCGTTCTACATTCAGTTTCTGTTCCACAAAAATTAACAGTGCCTCTTCAAATAAAGGAAGTACCCTTGTCATTTCCACATAGTGAATCTCTTTGCTTCTTCAGTTTCTTTTTCTTCCTTTTGCCCTCATTTATCTTCTCTCTGGGCCTCTAATGCCATCCTTATCACTTGGTGCTTCTTAGCAGTACCAGCTCATCACCACTGCTTTAACACTTGCTTCCAGACATGCTGGCTTGGAATAAAGATACTATACAACTGTACTCTATACAGTAAAGTACACAAAAGCACAGCCACTTGTAGAGGATGGACACATGTGACAATGCACACCAGACATGTTAACTAACTTATGTGGATTGGACATGAAAACCATTGTTGAATCTTTGTAGGTTCGCAACTTGAAGACTCATATGTAGGGGACTTATTGTACTAAAGTCACAGAGCCAAATGACTTTACTTTGAAACCAAGTATCATAGTTATCAGTTGGACTCTGTAAGTTATTTTATTTATGCCCTTACAATGACTTTAATATATTACCAGAAAAATTGTAAAATTACAATTAACATGTCATAGACTTTCTTGATCAGCTCAAGCCACCATAATACAATACTAGACATGGGATTACTTTAATAACAGGAGCTTACTTTCTCACGGTTCTAGAGGCTAGAAGTCTAAGATCAAGGTGCCAGAATAATCAGGTGCTAGTAAGAGCTCTCTGGAAAAGGCTATGGAACCCCACTCCAGTACTCTTGCCTGGAAAATCCCAGGGACTGAGGAGCCTGGTAGGCTGCAGTCCATGGGGTCGCTAAGAGTTGGACACGACTGAGCAACTTCACTTTTCACTTTCATGCATTGGAGAAGGAAATGGCAACCCCCTTCAGTGTTCTTGCCTGGAGAAGCCCAGGGACAGGGGAGCCTGGTGGGCTGCTGTCTGAGGTCACACAGAGTCGGACACTACTGAAGTGACTTAGCAGCAGCAGCAGTGATAGCTCTCCCTGGCTTACAGATAGCCACCTTCTTGCTGTGTCCTCACATGGTAGGTAGACCGCAAGCTCTCTGGTGTCTCTGCTTATAAGTACACTGATACCATCATGAGTTTCTGACCATCCTGATGTAATCTAAACCCTTAAAGATCCCATTACCAAACACCATCACTTTCTGGGCTTCAACAAATGAATTTTGAGGAGGTACACAACTCAGTCTCCAGCATTTACACACACAGAGTATAGAAGATGGTGCAAAACACTTCCTAAATTCTTTCGTCAAAAGTTGGCTTCAGACGAGTGTCCCTTTCCTCTTCACCTCCCAATTTTGTTGTCTTCTCCATTCCCCAGGTGCAACGCAAAGTTACTTTGTTTTTGTTTTCTAATCAACTATCCTGTTCCCATCCACTTTGGATTCTTTCTCTAAAGTCAAGATTATAAAGATCTTTATGGTTTCATCTATTTATTTATGGTGACATGAATCCATACACTGCTTAGATTTTCACTATCTTTGCAGTGAAAGACCCTTAATAAAAACAAAGGGGCTCATGTTGACCACTTCTAACAGCTGAACATAATGAATTATCATGCCAAATTGATAACCATATTTTAGTCAATTTATTTTACAAATTTTACTTATCTAGTTAAGGGAGAATGAATGTGGGAGACTAGGGGACAGAAGAATTTATCTTGATGAATGGGTTTAATTCCGTATTTATAGACCTTAAATCAAAAAGTAAGAACATAGAAAATGTAATTTGAGTCACTAAAAATAAGAATCTATGAAGGAAAAAAGAAATGAGGACAAGTTAGGAAACCTCTATGTCAACAGCAAGAGTACTAACATTCACATTGTAGATGTCCCAGAAGAAGAGAGAAAGGGTCAGAGAACATATTTGAAAATACAATATCTAAAAACTTACCTTATCTGGGAAAGCAAATAGACATATAGGTACAAGAAGCATAGAGAGTCCAAATAAAATCAACCCAAAGAGTAACCACAAAAAAAGATACTATAATTAAAATAGGAAAAGGTTTAAAATAAAGAGAGAATAGTTAAAGCAACAAGGGAAAAATGACAAGGAAACTCCTATGAGGTTAACAGGTGCCTTTTTTTTTAGCAGAAAACCTGCAGATCAAATGGGAGAGGCATGATAATTTAAAGAGACAAAAGGAAAAATCCTACCACCAATAATACTCTTCCTGACAAGGCTTTCATTTAATGGAGGGATCAAAAGATTTACAGACAAGCAAAAGCTAAAAGAATTCAGCACCACCATCCAGCTTTACAAGAAATGCTAAAAGGGACTTCTCTAAGAGGTCAGGACTAGAAACATGAAAATTACAGAAAGAAAAATCATGAACATGTAGAGCTAAAGAATATGCCTCTAAACAAACAATAGATCCCTGGAAAAACCAAATATGGAATAAAAATAACTGGAGACAACTGAAAACATCAACGTAATGATCCAAAATATATGGAATGCCACAAAGTAGTCCTAGGAGGGAAGTTTATAGCAATACAAGCCAACTCAGGAAACAAAACAAAACAAAATCTCAGATAAACAACCTACCCTAACACCTAAAGGAACTAGAAAAAAAAGAAAAAAAGAAGAAAATTCAACGTTAGTAGAAGGAAAGAAATTATAAAGAACGGAGTAGAAATCAATGAAATAGAGATTAACAAAGTAATAAAAGAAATCAATGAATCTAAGAAGTGCTTCTTTGAAAAATAAAATAAACATTTAGCAAGCTTCATCAAGAAAAAAGGCTCAAATTAATAAAATCAGAAATGAAATAGGAGTAGTTACAACCGATGTCACGGAAATAGAAAGGGTCATAAAAGATTACCAGCTATATGCCAATAAAATGGAAAACCTAGAAGAAATAAACAATTCTTACAAGAAATTAACAATTTCTAGAAAAGGACAATCTCCTGACTCAACCAGAAAAAAATAAAGATTAAAAAAACAAGAAATATAAACAGACCAATTATCAGTAATGAAATTGAATTGGTAATTAAAAAAAAAAAAACTCCCAGCAAATGAAACTGGAGGGCCAGATGGCTTTGTGTATGAATTCTACCATACATTTAGAGAAGAGTGAACAATTATCCAAGTACTATTCCAAAACACTGAACAGGAAGTAACCAATAAGAATTGATTTTATAAGTCCACCATCACCCTGATGCTAAAGCCAATTAAAGATATCACACACACACACACAAAACGTTACAGGCAGTATTACTAATGAATATCAATGGTACTGACACCGACACATAAGTAAATGGAACAGAATAGACAGCCCAGAAATAAAACTACACTTCTATAGGCAATTAATTTACAACAAAAGAGGCAAGAATATACAGAGGAAAAGATAGCCTCTAAATAATGGTATTGGAAAACACTGAACACCTACATGCAAAAGAATTAAGTTGGAATTTTCTCTCGCACCATACACAAAAATAAACACAAAATGGATTGAGACATAAATGTAAGGTCAGAAACCATATGTCTTAGAAGAAAACCTAGGCAGTATGTTCTTTGACATCACCCTTAGTAATATTTTTTGTATGTCTCCTCATGCAAAGGAAAAACCAAAATCAGCATATGGGACTATATCAAATTAAAAAATTTGGTCCAGAAAAGCATATTATCAACAAAACAAAAAAGATCACCTATCGAATAGGAGAAGCTGTTTACAAATGATACATTTTTGATAAGGAGTTATTATCTAAAATATACAAAGAACTTCTACATCTCAATATGAATTTTTTTTTTTAAATGGGCAGTGGAGCTGAATAAATGTTTTCCAAAGAAGACACAATTGGCCAATAGACACATGAGAAGATGCTCAGCATCATTAATCATCAGAGAAATGCAAATCAAAACAGCAGAAAGATTTTATCTCATACCTGTCAGAATAGCTATTATCAAAAACATAATAATCTTTTGTTGTTTTTCTAACAGATGTTGGAGAGGATATGGGAAAATAGGGAAAACTCATGCACTGTTGAGGAAATGTATTTTGGTATAGCCACTAAGGGAAGGACAACTGTATGGATATTTCTCAAAAAATTAAAAATAGAACTACTGTACAATTCAGCAATTCTAATCCTTGATATTTGCCTGAAGAAAATGAAAACACTAGTTATAAAAGGATATACATCCCTATATGCACTAAAGCATTATTTCAATAGCTAAGATAATGAAAGCAACCGAAGAGCCCATCAATAAATGAATGGATAAAGAAAATGTATATATAAATGAATCTTAGCTATAAAAAATGAGTGAAATTTTGCCATTTGCAACAATATATATTGACCAAGAGTATTATCTTAAATGCAATAAATAAGACAGTGAAACACAAATATTATGAGACTTCACTTACATATGAAATCCACAATACAAAATCAGATCAGATCAGATCAGTCGCTCAGTCGTGTCCAACTCTTCGCGACCCCATGAACCGCAGCACGCCAGGCCTCCCTATCCATCACCAGCTCTCGGAGGTCACCCAGACTCACATCCATCGAGTCAGTGACGCCATCCAGCCATCTCATCCTCTGTCGTCCCCTTCTCCTCCTGCCCTCAATCCCTCCCAGCATCAGAGTCTTCTCCAATGAGTCAACTCTTCGCATGAGGTGGCCAAAATACTGGAGTTTCAGCTTTAGCATCATTCCTTCCAAAGAAATCCCAGGGCTGATCTCCTTCAGAATGGACCGGTTGGATCTCCTTGCAGTCCAAGGGACTCTCAAGAGTCTTCTCCAACACCACAGTTCAAAAGCATCAATTCTTCAGCGCTCAGCCTTCTTCACAGTCCAGCTCTCACATCCATACATGACCACAGGAAAGACCATAGCCTTGATTAGGCGAACCTTTGTTGGCAAAGTGATGTCTCTGCTTTTGAATATGCTATCTAGGTTGGCCATAACCTTCCTTCCAAGGAGTAAGCGTCTTTTAATTTCATGGCTGCAGTCACCATCTGCAGTGATTTTGGAGCCCAGAAAAATAAAGTCTGACACAGTTTCCACTGTTTCTCCATCTATTTCCCATGTAGTGATGGGACCAGATGCCATGATCTTCGTTTTCTGAATGTTGAGCTTTAAGCCAAACTTTTCACTCTCCACTTTCACTTTCATCAAGAGGCTTTTTAGTTCCTCTTCATTTTCTGCCATAAGGGTGGTGTCATCTGCATATCTGAGGTTATTGATATTTCTCCCAGCAATCTTGATTCCAGCTTGTGTTTCCTCCAGTCCAGCATTTCTCATGATGTACTCTGCATATAAGTTAAATAAACATGGTGACAATATACAGCCTTGACGTACTCCTTTTCCTATTTGGAACCAGTCTGTTGGTCCATGACCAGTTCTAACTGTTGCTTCCTGACCTGCATACAGATTTCTCAAGAGGCAGATCAGGTGGTCTGGTATTCCCATCTCTCTCAGAATTTTCCACAGTTTATTGTGATCTACACAGTCAAAGGCTTTGGCATAGTCAATAAAGCAGAAATAGATGTTTTTCTGGAACTCTCTTGCTTTTTCCATGATCCAGCGGATGTTGGCAATTTGATCTCTGGTTCCTCTGCCTTTTCTAAATCCAGCTTGAACATCAGGAAGTTCACGGTTCACATATTGCTGAAGCCTGGCTTGGAGAATTTTGAGCATTACTTTACTACCGTGTGAGATGAGTGCAATTGTGCGGTAGTTTGAGCACTCTTTGGCATTGCCTTTCTTTGGGATTGGGATGAAAACTGACCTTTTCCAATCTTGTGGCCACTGCTGAGTTTTCCAAATTTGCTGGCATATTGAGTGCAGCACTTTCACAGCATCATCTTTCAGGATTTGGAACAGCTCCACTGGAATTCCGTCACCTCCACTAGCTTTGTTCCTAGTAATGCTTTCTAAGACCCACTTGACTTCACATTCCAGGATGTCTGGCTCTAGGTCAGTGATCACACCATCATGATTATCTGGGTCGTGAAGCTCTTTTTTGTACAGTTCTTCTGTGTATTCTTGCCACCTCTTCTTAATATCTTCTGCTTCCGTTAGGTCCACACCATTCCTGTCCTTTATCGAGCCCATCTTTGCATGAAATGTTCCTTTGGTATCTCTGATTTTCTTGAATAGATCCTTAGTCTTTCCCATTCTGCTGTTTTCCTCTATTTCTTTGCATTGATCGCTGAAGAAGGCTTTCTTATCTCTTCTTGCTATTCTTTGGAACTCTGCATTTAGATGTTTATATCTTTCCTTTTCTCCTTTGCTTTTCGCTTCTCTTCTTTTTGCAGCTGGAGACAGGGATCAAGACCATCCCCATGGAAAGAAATGCAAAAAAAAAAAAAAAAAAAAACAATACAAAATAAGTGAACAAACAAAGCAAAACGGAAACAGAGTTACAGGTACAGAGAGTTTAAGGTCTGAGGGGAGAGGAGTAGGGGAAGAGGCAGGTGAGGAAGATTAAGAAATACAAACTTCCAATTGCAGAATAAAAGAAGGGCCAGTGTGAAATGTAAAATGAGGAAAACATAGCAATAATTATGTACTATCTCTGTATGGTGAGATATTGTAACTAGACTTCTTGAAGTGATCATTTTTAAATGCATAGAATATTGAACACTTCGTTGTGTTATAGGACTAACCTAGTATTGTACACCAAACATATTACAAAAACAAATAAACTCATAGAAAAGGAGATCGTATTTGTGGTTACCAGAAGTTGGGGCTGGGGAGAGGGGGAGTTGGATAAAGTCAGCCAAAAAGGTATAAATTTCCATTTATAAGATAAGTAATACGGATGTAATGTATAACATGCTAAAAATAATTAACACTAACACTACTATATGTTATATATGAAAGTTGTTAAAAGAGTAAATCCTAAGAGTTCTTACAAGGAAAATAATTTTTTTCTCTTTCTTTAACTTTGTATCTATATGAGATGAACATTCACTAAACTTATAATGAGAATTATTCAATGATGTATGTAAGCCAAGTCATTATGCTGTACACCTGAAACTTACATAGTGCTCTATGTCAATTATACCTCAATAAAGCTGGAAGAAAAACAAATAAGAATCCATGGCCCCAGTTCTATTTACCCAATCTCTCTAAAGAAATCTATAAAATCGTATATAGTAATTTAGCTTTCTTTCCCTGCTCTCCATTTCTACCTTGGCAAGATACAATCATAAACTTCACATTATTTTATAACAATGGACCTGTTCCAAGAATTGGAAAAAGTAACAATAAGTTGGAAGACTATTATGTGACTTTGAATTTTCAGGCTCTTATCAGTTTTGCTTATCTAAGATAGAAAGAGGTTTTTTGTGTTTTTTTTTGCTATCAGACTCATGAAACAAGTAATTCAGTTTTTACAAAATTTAACTATTGCTTCTATGTATTCATTAAGCAGTGATTATAGGAAAAAAGAAAAAGACCATCAGATAATTTATTGTGTTTCCTAAGAAACCTTTGTTGGCAAAGTAATGTCTCTGCTTTTTAATATGCTACCTAGGTTGATCATAACTTTTCTTCCAAGGAGTAAGTGTCTTTTAATTTACGGGCTGCAGTCACCATCTGCAGTGATTTTGGAGCCCCCCAAAATAAAGTCTGACACTGTTTCTATATTTGCCCATCTATTTCCCATGAAGTGATGGGCCAGATGCCATCATCTTAGTTTTCTGAATGTTGAGCTTTAAGCCAATTTTTTTCACTCTCCTTTCACTTTCATCAAGAGGCTCTTTAGTTCTTCACTTTCTGCAATAAGGGTGGTGTCATCTGCCTGTCTGAGTTTCTTGATATTTCTCCCGGCAATCTTGATTACAGCGTGTACTTCATCCAGCTCAGGGTTTCTCATGGTGTACTCTGCATAGAAATTAAATAAGCAAGGTGACATTATACAGCCTTGATGTACTCCTTTTCCTATTTGGAACCAGTCTGTTGTTTCATGTTCAGTTCTAACTGTTGCTTCCTGACCTGCATACAGATTTCTCAAGAAGCAGGTCAGGTGGTCTGGTATTCCCATCTCTTTCAGAATTTTCCACAGTCTGTGGTGATCCACACAGTCAAAGGCTTTGGTATAGTCAATAAAGAAGAAATAGATGTTTTCCTGGAACTCTCTTGCTTTTTCCATGATCCAGCAGATGTTGGAAGTTTGATCTCTGGTTCCTCTTCCTTTTCTAAAACCAGCTTGAACATCTGGAAGTTCATGGTTCATGTATTGTTGAAGCCTGGCTTGGAGAATTTTGACCATTCATTTACTAGCGTGTGAGATGAATGCAATTGTGCGGTAGTTTGAGCATTCTTTGGCATTGCCTTTCTTTGGGATTGGAATGAAAACTGACCTTTTTCCAGTCCTGTGGCAATTGCTGAGTTTTCCAAATTTGCTGGCATATTGAGTGCAGCACTTTCACAGCATCCTCTTTTAGGATTTGAAATAGCTCAACTGGAATTCCATCACCTCCTCTAGCTTTGTTAGTAGTGATGCCTCCTAAGGCCCCCTTGACTTCACATTCCAGGATATCTAGATCTAGGTGAGTGATCACACATGATTAACTGGGTCATGAAGATCTGTTTTGCACAGTTCTTCTGTGTATTCTTGCCACCTCTTCTTAATATCTTCTGCTTCTGTTAGGTCCGTATGGTTTCTGTCTTTTATTGAGCCCATCTTTGCATGAAATGTTCCCTTGGTATCTCTAATTTTCTTGAAGTGATCTCTAGTCTTTCCCATTCTATTGTTTTGCTCTATTTCTTTGCACTGATATTTATTTGGGGGGGGGCACTGACAAAAATCTAAATGTTAAATAATTTAAAATGCTGCTTGAAACTTTCAGCATCTTTATTTATTATAGGTTTTAATTGCAATTCAAGAAGCATTCTAAGATTGATGAAAAGGGGTAAATGGCTGAATGTACAGTAAATGTCATTGAGTTTATTCCATTTGGGGGTTTTAAGGTAATTAATCTTACATGGTTAACATCCACAGAGGAGTTGGATTGGTGAGTTTGGAGCTAGATGGGTAATGGAAGATGCAAAGATTTGGGAATCCAAAGGATAATTTGTTATGAAAATCACAATTTATCAAAAGTATTTGATTTGTTCCTAAAGCAACAAATGTGAACGTGAAGTCGCTCAGTCGTGTCCGACTCCTGGCGACCCCGTGGACTGTAGCCTACCAGGCTCTTCTGTCCATGGGATTTTCCAGGCAATAGTACTGGAGTGGATTGCCATTTCCTTCTCCAAGGGATCTTCCCAACCCGGGGATCGAACCCGGGTCTCCCACATCGTAGACAGACGCTTTACCGTCTGAAGCAACAAAGCTCAATGGAATTCTTTTTTATAGATGATTTCTTTTTTACTCCTCTTTTCATTCTTTGAGTTTCTTGTGTTAGCCCATAATTAAATGTGCCTAAAATAATCATAAAGGAAAACATGACAGCATAACACAATAAGAAATGCCTGTGAGAGCAGTGCAAGAAATAACAGAGTTGATAATTTCTGCCCTGCGAACAGGAGTGGTAGGAATATGCTCTGTACTACACGTAGAGTCATAAGCTGCCAGAGTATACCAATCTCTCCCTCTGCTTATTGCTGTCCTAATTACTAGGTAATCTCCTAATTACTAGGCAATCTCCTAATTACCTAGTTACTTCTTAATGTATTGATGCCTTTGGTACTTACTCTATGATTTCCCCCTCTTTTACCCATACTTATAATACTTTTTTTTTTTGCAACAATATAGATACATCCCTGCCCTCTCAATTTCTGGATATCCTTGCCATCATCTCTGGTACTCACTTCCTTTGGAAAAAACTTACTCTTGCCACCACCACCAACTGCACCATTTCTGAAATCTCTATTCCAAGATTTTCTTCCTGCTTATTAACTGTATAAGTCTGACTACACACATACACACACACACTCACACACACAAAGCTAGCCTTATTAGACTCTCCAATCCATTGATTCCATCATATTTTTTTTTCACCAATAAGAAGAATTTTAAATGTCAGAAGTTGACAGAGTAATAAAGTTCAGGCTAATGGACTCATAAGTTATAAATTCTGGAAAATAAGAAGTTAAATGACAAAAGAGTAGAGAAGGAGGTAGAATATTTAAAAATACATGCTTCTTAATTGCATTCTAGGGAATAGCAATCCCTAACTGGTACTTCTGAAAACATCTGAACAACATCAAAGAAAGTCTGATCATATAAATCTCATTTTAAATAGAGAAAACTACTTTCAGATGCAATCTTGGAAGATGTAAAGGGATTTTATGAATAAAAAATAAAATAAGAATTAATGAAATATGTGGAGCTTACTTCAATTTCAGTTTCTTATTAAGATACAGGGGCAGTTTAGCTATCAATATTATCCTACTAAAATCTGTTCTGATTAGCAGAAGAATAATTTTTGCAATCATAGCCACTTGTATCTACTTTATAAATTATCACCCAACTGTAAGATTCACAATCCTTTGAATCTCTGTCAGACAAAATTAACAGCTCTTTTGTTCAATCCATTGTTAAATAGTTTGAAACTATTCTCATCATTTGGGGTGGAACAGCAGTTAATTGTACTAATGGGAAGCAAGAAGTGATGAATAATATAAGAAGTCATTGGTCATCCTAAGTGCTAATTCCAAGGGTTGTAAATCTAGGTTCATTACAAATATTTTAGACAGATTAAGGCACTTTGATGAGCATTTAGCAGTATCAAGTCACAGAATGCAATGCCTGGGAACCTCTGTATTCAAACTATGAAGCTGTGCCATGAGACAAGCATTAAATCTAATGAAGCGCTACCTACTGAGGCTCTAGTTTGGATAGTCTTATATTTTATAGTTTACTGACTTGGCTCTGGGATTCCTTGCCATAGTGATTGGGTCACATTAATGACAGTTAACATTAATGACAGGACAAAAGCTATTATTATCACCCTTCAAGAGAAAATGTTAATGAACTTGAAGAGAAATCATTGCACTGGAGAACTAATATCAAGTTGAAGAAAATTTAAACCACTTTTTTAATAAAATCACTTGGTCTCTATTTTTATAGTTTTGCCTTTTGTGAAAATTAAAAGCTGAAATTCATTTGGCAGATCAATAATTATTAAAAAGCAAACGTAGGCATGTCAAAGATTTTCTAGCCTCTATCACAGAGAATTTAGACTAAGTACACATAGAAATGTTTCTCTCTTGACCCTAAAATATAGATTAGTTACTACAAATTTGTGCACATTAGAAACCTAAGGGCTGGTCAATAGTTCATTGAGAATCTCCAAGTCATAATCTTGAAAGTGTAGTCATGTTGAAATAGAATACTTCCCTATGGTTTTCTGACCTATAAATACATGTTGTTCAATTGAATTTAAGCAGATCAAGCACTGTATTTGTAGGAAGTGGCAAAAGCATTAGAAATACATTCCACATTTTGTCCTCTATGAATTCATGCTACCAAAAAGAAAAAGGTAAAATAAAAATAGGTAAGAGATTTAGATAGAAAAATTTTGATATTTATTTTGAACAATAAAACCATATACTTTTTAAAGAAACAAAATACTGTTCCTTTACTGCATCTACTACAAAATTTACCAAATGGGGGTTCATTTTAAATTTCTTCTTTCTGTATGTAAGAAATTCAAGAGTCTTAATTCAGTGTAGTAGAAAGCTTCTAACATGGCCTCTTATGATACCCACCTCCTTGTATTCACAGATTTATGTCACCCTTTCCTGTTGAATATAAGCAATACTTAATAATTCTCTTCCTTATTTTTATTTTTTAAATTTATTGTTATTATTTACTTTACAATATTGTATTGGTTTTGCCATACATCAACATGAATCTGCCATGGGTGTACACGTGTTCCCCATCCTGAACCCCCCTCCCACCTCCCTCCCCATACCATCCCTCTGTGTCATCCCAGTGCACCAGCCCCAAGCTTCCTTTACCCTGCATCGAACCTGGACTGGTGATTCATTTCTTATATGATATTATACATGTTTTAATGCCATTCTCCCAAATCATCCCACCCTCCCTCTCCCACAGAGTCCAAAAGACTGTTCTATACATCTGTGTCCCTTTTGCTGTCTCCCATACAGGGTTATCGTTACCATCTTTCTAAATTCCATATATATGCATTAGTATACTGTATTCGGTAGTTTGAGCACTCCTTGGCATTGCCTTTCTTTGGGATTGGGATGAAAACTGACCTTTTCCAATCTTGTGGCCACTGCTGAGTTTTCCAAATTTGCTGGCATATTGAGTGTAGCACTTTCACAGCATCATCATTCAGGACTTGGAATAGCTCCACTGGAATTCCATCACCTCCACTAGCTTTGTTCGTAGTGATGCTTTCTAAGGCCCATTTGACTTCACATTCCAAGATGTCTGGCTCTAGGTCAGTGATCACATCATCATGACTATCTAGGTCTTGAAGCTCTTTTTTGTACAGTTCTTCTGTGTATTCTTGCCACCTCTTCTTAATATCTTCTGCTTCTGTTAGGTCCACACCATCTCTGTCCTTTATCGTGCCCATCTTTGCATGAAATGTTCCTTTGGTATTTCTGATTTTCTTGAAGAGATCCCTAGTCTTTCCCATTCTGTTGTTTTCCTCTATTTCTTTGCACTGATCACTGAAGAAGGCTTTCTTATCTCTTCTTGCTATTCTTTGGAACTCTGCATTTAGATGTTTATATCTTTCCTTTTCTCCTTTGCTTTTCGCTTCTCTTCTTTTCACAGCTATTTGTAAGGCCTCCCCAGACAGCCATTTTGCTTTTTTGCATTTCTTTTCCATGGGGATGGTCTTGATCCCTGTCTCCTGTACAATGTCACGAACCTCATTCCATAGCTCATCAGGCACTCTATCTATCAGATCTAGGCCCTTAAATCTATTTCTCACTTCCACTGTATAATCATAAGGGATTTGATTTAGGTCATAAAGTAATGCTCAAAATTCTCCAAGCCAGGCTTCAGCAATATGTGAACCGTGAACTTCCTGATGTTCAAGCTGGATTTAGAAAAGGCAGAGGAACCAGAGATCAAATTGCCAACATTCACTGGATCATGGAAAAAGCAAGAGAGTTCCAGAAAAACATCTATTTCTGCTTTATTGACTATGCCAAAGCCTTTGACTGTGTGGATCACAATAAACTATGGAAAATTCTGAAAGAGATGGGAATACCAGACCACCTGATCTGCCTCTTAAGAAATCTGTATGCAGGTCAGGGAGCAACAGTTAGAACTGGTCATGGAACAACAGACTGGTTCCAAATAGGAAAAGGAGTACGTCAAGGCTGCATATTGTCACCATGTTTATTTAACTTATATGCAGAGTACATCATGAGAAATGCTGGACTGGAAGAAACACAAGTTGGAATCAAGATTGCTGGGAGAAATATCAATAACCTCAGATATGCAGATGACACGACTCTTATGGCAGAAAGTGAAGAGGGGCTAAAAAGCCTCTTGATGAAAGTGAAAGTGGAGAGTGAAAAGGTTGGCTTAAAGCTCAACATTCAGAAAACGAAGATCATGGCATCTGGTCCCATCACTACATGGGAAATAGATGGGGAAACAGTGGAAACAGTGTCAGACTTTGTTTTTCTGGGCTCCAAAATCACTGCAGATGGTGACTGCAGCCATGAAATTAAAAGACGCTTGCTCCTTGGAAGGAAAGTTATGACCAACCTAGATAGCACATTCAAAAGCAGAGACATTACTTTACCAACAAAGGTTCGCCTAGTCAAGGCTATGGTCTTTCCTGTGGTCATGTATGGATGTGAGAGCTGGACTGTGAAGAAGGCTGAGCGCCGAAGAATTGATGCTTTTGAACTGTGGTGTTGGAGAAGACTCTTGAGAGTCCCTTGGACTGCAAGAAGATCCAACCAGTCCATTCTGAAGGAGATCAGCCCTGGAATTTCTTTAGAAGGAATGATGCTAAAGCTGAAACTCCAGTATTTTGGCCACCTCATGCGAAGAGTTGACTCATTGGAGAAGACTCTGATGCTGGGAGGAATTGAGGGCAGGAGGAGAAGGGGACGACACAGGATGAGATGGCTGGATGGCATCACTGACTCGATGGATGCGAGTCTGAGTGACCTCCGGGAGCTGGTGATGGACAGGGAGGCCTGGCGTGCTGCGGTTCATGGGGTCGCAAGGAGTCGGACACGACTGAGCGACTGATCTGATCTGATACTGTATTCGCAGGGAAGGCAATGGCACCCCCACCCCAGGACTCTTGCCTGGAAAATCCCATGGACGGAGGAGCTTGGTAGGCTCCAGTCCATGGGGTCGCTAAGAGTCGGACACTTACTGAGCGACTTCGCTTTCACTTTTCACTTTCATGCATTGGAGAAGGAAATGGCAACCCACTTCAGTTTTCTTGCCTGGAGAATCCCATGGATGGAGCCTAGTGGGCTGCCATCTATGGGATCCCACAGAGTCGGACACGACTGAAGCGATGCAGCAGCAGCAGCAGCAGGAGCATACTGTATTGGTGTTTTTCTTTCTGGCTAACTTCACTCTGTATAATCAGCTCCAATTTCATCCACCTCATTAGAACTGATTCAAATATATTCTTTTTAATGGCTGAGTAATACTCCATTGTGTATATGTACCACGGCTTTCTTTATCCATTCATCTGCTGATGGACATCTAGGTTGCTTCCATGTCCTGGCTATTGTAAACAGTGCTGCGATGAACAGTGTTGTATATGTGTCTCTTTAAATTCTGGTTTCCTTGGTGTGTATGCCCAGCAGTGGGATTGCTGGGTCGTATGGCAGTTCTATTTCCAGATTTTTAAGGAATCTCCACACTGTTCTCCATAGTGGCTGTACTAGTTTGCATTCCCACTAACAGTGTAAGAGGGTTCCCTTTTCTTCACACCCTCTCCAGCATTTATTGCTTGTAGACTTTTGGATTGCAGCCATTCTGACTGACGTGAAATGGTACCTCATTGTGGTTTTGATTTGCATTTCTCTGATAATGAATGATGTTGAGTATCTTTTCATGTGTTTGTTAGCCATCTGTATGTCTTCTTTGGAGAAATGTCTATTTAGTTCTTTGGCCCATTTTTTGATTGGGTTGTTTATTTTTCTGGAATTGAGCTGTAGGAGTTGCTTGTATATTTTTGAGATTAGTTGTTGGTCAGTTGCTTTATTTGCTATTATTTTCTCCCATTCTGAAGGCTGTCTTTTCACCTTGCTTATAGTTTCTTTTGTTGTGCAGAAGCTTTTAATGTTAATTAGATCCCATTTGTTTATTTTTGCTTTTATTTCCAATATTCTGGGAGGTGGGTCATGGAGGATCCTGCTGTGATGTATGTTGGAGAGTGTTTTGCCTATGTTCTTGAAAATGAGTATACTACCCAAAGCAATCTATAGATTCATTGCCATCCCTATCAAGCTACCAAAGGTATTTTTCACAGAGCTAGAACAAATAATTTCACAATTTGTATGGAAATACAAAATCCTCGAATAGCTAAAGCAATCTTGAGAAAGAAGAATGGAACTAGAGGAATCAACCTACCTGACTTCAGGCTCTACTACAAAGCCACAGTTATCAAGACAGTATGGTACTGGCACAAAGACAGAAATATAGATCAGTGGAACAAAATAGAAAGCCCAGAGATAAACCCACACACCTATGGACACCTTATCTTTGACAAAGGAGGCAAGAATATACAATGGAGAAAAGACAATCTCTTTAACAAGTGGTGCTGGGAAAACTGGTCAACCACTTGTAAAAGAATGAAACTAAAACACTTTCTAACACCATACACAAAAATAAACTCAAAATGGATTAAAGTTCCTTATTTTTTTAATTAATTAATTATTTATTTGACCATGTCAAGTCTCAGTTGTTTCATGAGGGATCATTCATTGAGGTACACAGACTCTCTTGTTGTGTCACACAGGCTTAGTTGCCCCTCGGCATGTGGGATCTTAGTTCTCAGACCAGGATGGGACCTGCATCCCTTGCATTGCAAGGGAAATTCTTAACCAATGGACCACCAGGGAGGTCCAAGTAATTCTCTTCTAATGAATAAGATATAGCAAACTGATGGGATGTCACTTCCATGAAGAGGTTATAAAATGATAGTGGCTTCCATTTTGCATTCCTCTCTTACTTTCTTCTTTATTTGTTTTGATGGAGGTTACCTGTTGTATTATAAGCTCACCTATAGGGAGACCCATGTAGCAAGGGCCTTTGAAAGCTCTCTAGCCCACAGCAAGCGGCAATAGAGGCCCTCGGCCAAATAATCCTACATGAGGAACTAAATCCTTCCAACTACCACATGAAGGAGCTTAAATATAGATTTTTATCTCAGCCAGTCACTCAGATGAGAGCACAGATCCGTCAACAACTGAATTATCGGACTCTGAACCAGAAGTACTCAGCTAAACTGTACTCAGATTCCTAATGCACAGATCAGATCAGTCGCTCAGTCATGTCCGACTCTTTGCGACCCCATGAATCGCAGCACGCCAGGCCTCCCTGTCCATCACCAACTCTCGGAGTTCACTCAGACTCATGTCCATAGAGTCAGTGATGGCACCCAGCCATCTCATCCTCTCTCGTCCCCTTCTCCTCCTGCCCTCAATCCCTCTCAGCATCAGAGTCTTCTCCAATGAGTCAACTCTTCACATGAGGTGGCCAAAGTACTGGAGTTTCAGCT
This sequence comes from Tragelaphus eurycerus, assembly GCA_935064755.1. Classification (NCBI taxonomy): domain Eukaryota; kingdom Metazoa; phylum Chordata; class Mammalia; order Artiodactyla; family Bovidae; genus Tragelaphus; species Tragelaphus eurycerus. Next base: position 12,482,646 of record CAKXYN010000004.1, read on the forward strand.
TTAGCATCATTCCTTCCAAAGAAATCCCAGGGCTGATCTCCTTCAGAATGGACTGGTTGGATCTCCTTGCAGTCCAAGGGACTCTCAAGAGTCTTCTCCAACACCACACTTCAAAAGCATCAATTCTTCGGTGTTCAGCCTTCTTCACAGTCCAACTCTCACATCCATACATGACCACAGGAAAGACCATAGCCTTGACTAGGTGAACCTTTGTTGGCAAAATAATGTCTCTGCTTTTGAATATGCTATCTAGGTTGGTCATAACTTTCCTTCCAAGGAGTAAGTGTCTTTTAATTTCATGGCTGCAGAAACTATGAAATAATAATCTGATGTTTTGGGCCTTTAAATTTGGAGTAATTTGTTATATGACAACAAATGACTAACAGAACAAACAAACAAAACTCTACGTGAAAGACATTGTCTTTTGTCCCAAGATTTAGAATTTGATTTAAGCTACATGTTAAAGTAAATTGAAATGTTTAAAATAAAACACGAAATGCTTTCCAAATTCCTTGAAAATAACGTTAGAAAATGAATACCCATTAAAAATTCATCTTTAGTTAGTTAAACAGAATAATTCATAAAGGATTATAACAATATAAGAAATCATGTCCTTATAGTATTAAATTATATCTCTCACATCTTTAATCGGATTTGATAGGATTGCTTGAAGCCCAAGGATGTCTCTGAAAAACAAGCAAAGATGTTTGCAATTTTTTTTGAAATATTACTTTGATTTTAACTTGTAAATGTTGAATTTGCCATTTTTATTACTGTGATATAGTATTCTGTAATACTTTTGCAAATACACAGTTATCATTTATGTATATTAATAAAGGTCCATCTAGTCAAAGCTATGGTTTTTCCAGTAGTCACGTATGGATGCTCCCATACGTGGACTATAAAGAAAGCTTAGCACTGAAGAATTGATGCTTTTGAACTCTGGTGTTGGAGAAGACTCTTGAGAGTTCCTTGGACTGCAAGGAGATCCAATCAGTCCATCCTAAAGGAGATGAGTCCTGAATATTCATTGAAAGGACTGATACCAAAGCTGAAACTCCAGTACTTTGGCCACCTGATGAGAAGAACTAACTCATTTGAAAAGCCCCTGATGCTGGGAAAGATTGAGGGCAGAAGGAGAAGGGGACGACAGAGGATGAGATGCTTGGATGGCATCACCTACTCAACCGACATGAGTTTGGGTAGGGAGTTGGTGATGGACAGGGAGACCTGACGTGCTGCAGTCTGTGGCATTGCAAAGAGTCAGACACGAATGGAGCCACTGAACTGAACTGAGCCATCTATTCCACAAGCATGAAAATTATCTCAAATATATATTTAAGCTCTTTATAATAGATTTTTTAGAGGTTAAAAAGTAACGATTCTGAGATTAATTCCTTACTTTACATTCCATATCTATTACCTAGTGCTAGAATTTTACATTTAAAAAGAGACTGATTCAGTAGATTTTAATTATTACATTTTAACATGCTATTTTTTAAATTACATACTACTATATTTTTATGTAAAAATCTAATTCATATCAACATTTCTGGAAACCTGAAAACTATAAACCATTTAAATTTATAGAATTGTATTAAAACTGGCAATTTCTTGAAAGTAAAAAGAAAAATGTTTCCCTCAAATAATGATGAGGCACAAAAACATTTTATAACTTTTCCCCTAATGATGATGAACTGATAATAAAGAACACCAAAAAGAATGTAAGTAACAGAAGATGACATGTTAAAAATCATAGAATCAAAAAACATTTTTAGAGCATCTTTAGATAAAATTTGTCCTAACAGTCTTACATATTTCAAGTATTTCAAAGTATATTGCCATTGATATATGCAGAAATGTAATTGGTAAGAGCTGTGTATCATAGCTGCATAGTAGAAGATATATTTCACATGCTCTTTATTTCCATTTGAAAGTACACATTTTGTGAGCACCTGAGAGATAGACTGACTTAAGCTGATCATCTAGAGCCTTTACATGGTTGACAGGATCTGTCTCTCCACATGAGTGAATCCAACTGCTATGTGACATTTCATAATGGAGTGAAATGGTTCAACTCATTCAAGGGATAAACGGAGTTACCCAAAGTAGAATTAAAAGGTCCAGTAACTGGACTACTTCCTATGGTGATATCTCTTATGACTTAAAAGATAAAAGAATATATAATAATGCTATGTGCGTATGACAAATGGGTCACAGTGCTAAATAGTAATAAAATCACTAGTTCTTTAAAAATATTTCTCAGGACTATAGAGGTGTCCATCTCCTCTATTAGCACATTTTGATTTAGTCTTCCAAAGGCAAATTATCATGCTTTCTAATAAAAACATCTTTTGCATCTGCTGCCAAAAGTAGAGTGCTAAGTTAGAACGATGTCTTCAAGTTCAGATGAAAAGTGAGAGTGACGTCATTCAGCCGTGTCTGACTCTTTGCCACCCCATGATATATAGCCTACCAGGTTCCTCCATCCATGGGATTTTCCAGATAGGAATAATGGACTAGGTTGCCACTTCCTTCTCCAGGTGATCTTCCCGACCCAGGTATTGAACCCAGGTCTCCTGCATTATGGGCAGACTCTTTACTGTCTGAGCCACCAGGCAATCACTAAGTTCAGATAAGTAAACACTGAAAATTATAAGAAAAAATAATACAGCTTATATAAATCCTAATAGATTATATCAACCAGTCTCTAAGTGTGATTCTGGAGTTCCCAGAGGACCCCAAGACAACTTAGAGAATTTATAAGGTTAATAGTTCTAAAGGTAAATATAATCCAAAAGTCTATAAGCAATGAATGCTGGAGAGGAGGTGGAAAAAAGGAAACCTCTTACACTGTTGGTGGGAATGCAAACTAGTATAGCATGGAGAACAGTGTGGAGATTCCTTAAAAATCTGGAAATAGAACTGCCATATGACCCAGCAATCCCACTGCTGGGCATACACACCAAGGAAACCGGAATTGAAAGAGACACGTGTACCCCACTCTTCATCACAGCACAGTTTATAATAGCCAGGACATGGAAGCAACCTAGATGTCCATCAGCAGATTAATGGATAAGAAAGCAGTGGATAAGAAATATACATGGATAAGAAATGGATAAGAAATATACATACATTTCTTATATGTATATAAGAAATACATATACACAATGGAGTATTACTCAGCCATTAAAAAGAATACATTTGAATCAGTTCTAATGAGGTGGATGAAATTGGAGCTGATTATACAGAGTGAAGTAAGCCAGGAAGAAAAACACCAATACAGTATAGTAATATATATATATGGAATTTAGAAACATGGTAACGATAACCCTATATGGGAGACAGAAAAAGGGACACAGATGTATAGAACAGTCTTTTGGACTCTGTGGGAGAGGGATGGCATTAAAACATGTATATCATATAAGAAACAAATCGCCAGTCCAAGTTTGATGCAGGATACAGAAAGCTTGGGGCTGGTGCACTGGGATGACCCAGAGGGATGGTATGAGGAGGGAGTTGGGAGGAGAGTTCAGGATTGGGAACACGTGTATACCCATGGCAGATTCATGTTGATGTATGGCAAAACCAATATAATATTGTAAAGTAATTAGCCTCTAATTAAAATAAATAAATTTAATTTAAAAAATAAATAAAAATGACCCAAAAAAGTAAATATAAAAATGCATATTTCTTATTTTTAGTCACTCTAAGTGTAGTGGATTATTTTTGTGTAAACAAATAGTAACTATATACTGAATATTTTAAGAATTCATACAACTAAAATGTGTGAATAAAATGTATATTTGGTTTCCTATTATGCACATAATTTTTAAGAAATAAATGTTATTTTAAAAACTTTTAAAAATCTCACAAAAAGTGAGAGGAAGGAATAGAGAGCAAATGGTTGTAAGGTGCTTAGATTACATGTGAAGCGGTATTATCATTTGAAGATACATTACAATCAGTTACATTTCTATTGTACACTTTAGAGCAATTACTAAAATGAAAACACAACTTTTTAAGAGAAGTACAAATTAAAAAAAAATAGTAGACCTAAACCTGAATCATAAGGAATACTTAAATAATCCAACAGCAAGCAAGAAAAAAATTCAAGATGAGAGGAACAAATAACAAACAAAACAAATAGCAACTAGAAAAAAGAATGTAGACTTTAATCCAACTATATCAATATTTACATTAAATATAAATACTCTGAACATGTCAATTAAAGACAGACTGGATAAAAAGTAAGACAAGTATCTGTGATCTATTAAGAATCTCATTTTAAATAGAAAGCAATAAAAACATTAAAAGGATGAAAAGAAATATATCATGAAAACAGTAGTCAAAAAGAAAATCTAGGTGGTTATATTAACATCAAAGTAAACTTCAAGAAGGATGGCATCACTGAGTCAATGGACATGAATTTGGGTGAACTCTGGGAGATGGTGAGAGACAGGAAGGCCAGGTGTGAGTCCATAGGGTTGCAAAGAGTCAGGTACAACTTAGCGATTGAACAACAACAACAAATTTCTTTTTTTTTTTAATTAAATTTTATTTTGCTTAACTTTACAATATTGTATTGCTTTTCAAAAAAAACACATTATTGGAAACAAAAGGAGACATTTTATAATGGTAAAGTGGTAATATACCAAAAAGCCATAATAATCCTAAACGTATATGTATAAAACAATAGAATTTAAAAATACATAAAACAAAAACTGATAGAACTAAAAATAGAAATGGACATGTCTACAATTATGGTTGGAGATTTTAACACTTCTTTCTCAGTAATAGGTAAAACAAATAGAAAATCAATACAACATGAGGGCCAGGCCAACATTATCAATCTATTTTTCTGATACTTATTGACATGTGTAGAATAATTCACATAACAACAATAGAATATATTATCTTTTCAGGTTCACATGGAATATTCACCAAGATAAACTGTAATCTGTACAATAAATCAATCTACATTAAAAAATAAGTCAGTATATTTCTCCATGTAATAGAAGAAAGAAGAAAATCATATAAAAATGTCCTAAAGAAAAGTTTAACCAAATTCAACTTACAAGCAGAATAACAATTCTCAGGAAAATCAGGATTGGAAAAGAATTTTCTTAACTGTGAAAAGTGAAAGTGAAAGTGAAGTCGCTCAGTCGTGTCCGACTCTTTGCGACCCCGTCGACCGTAGCCCACCAGGCTCCTCTGCCCACGGGATTCTCCAGGCAAGATATACTGGAGTGGGTTGCCATTTCCTTCTCCAGGGGATCTTCCCGACCCAGGGATCGAACCCAGGTCTCCTGCATTGTAGGCAGATGCTTTAACCTCTGAGCCACCAGGGAAGCCCTATGTTAAAGGGCATCTACAAAAAGATCCTACAGTAATATCGTACATGGTAAGAGAATGAACGCTCTCTTTTTAAGTTCAGGAATAAAGCCAGAAAGTTCACTCTCACTACGCCTATTGAACAAAGACTGGAGGCTCTAGCCAGTACAAGACAATAACACTTTTAAAAGATATGTCAGGTCTGGGGGGGGGGGGGGGGGCGGGGAAGGTAGATAAAATTGAGTCTGTTTGCAAGATAATTATCCAAGTAGAAAAAACTTCAAATGTAAGAAGGAACTGTGAGTAAAAACATGGATGGATTGCATGCTTTTCATTTCTTATTCCTAATGCTTAGTATGCTGCTGCTGCTGCTGCTGCTAAGTCGCTTCAGTCCTGTCCGACTCTGTGCGACCCCATAGACAGCAGCCCACCAGGCTCCCCCCGTCCCTGGGATTCTCCAGGCAAGAACACTGGAGTGGGTTGCCATTTCCTTCTCCAATGCATGAAAGTGAAAAGTGAAAGTGAAGTCGCTCAGTTGTGTCCGACTCTTAGCGACCCCATGGACTGGAGCCTACCAGGCTCCTCTGTCCATGGAATTTTCCAGGCAAAAGTAGCAGCATGACACAGAAAATGAGAAATTAGTAGAATGGACAGTTAGCTGGATTCAAAGATTGTAAACAACCCTAAAGTGTGAGGCTGAAAAATAGAGATAAAACACTAAAAGAATCATAATTTTAAAGCCTAATGAAAGTTTATGAGTTAAAAATAATATTAGGATTTTCACTTCACTTTGTGGTGAGAGGAAACTATTGATTAACTTTTGTTGCTGTTGTTCAGTTGCTAAGTTGTGTGTGACTCTTTGTGACCCCATGGAGCATTGCAGGCTCCTCTGTCCTCCTCTGTCTCCTGGAGTTTGAGACTTTGATAAATAATTAAATATTTATGGTAAAATTTCAAGAGTAGTAATAAAGATTATAATAAGAGGGTACATAGATTTTAATCTAGCTGAGGGAAACATATAAGAATAAAAATAATCTATCCTATAAAAAGAGGGAAGAAAACAAATATAGATAAATGATATACATAGAGAGCATTAAACAATATGGTAAAAATGATCCATATATGTAATATAGATAGGTAAAATTCACCAGTTAAAATAAAAAGATTTCCAGATAGAATATTTGTGTGTTGCAGGCATGCATGCTAAGGCACGTCAGTCATGTCTGACTCTGCGAACCTATGGACTTTTACCCACCAGGATCCTCTGTCCATGGGATTCTCCAGGCAAGAATACTGGAATGGGTTTCCACACTCTCCTCCAGGGGATCGTCCCAACCCAGGAATCAAACCCAGGTCTCTTACACTGCAGGAAGATTCTTTACCAACTGGGCCACCAAGGAAATATTTATCCCTGATATGGCTTTCAAGTGGAGAAGTCAATGGCACCCCACTCCAGTACTCTTGCCTGGAAAATCCCACGGATGGAGGAGCCTGGTAGGCTGCAGTCCATGAGGTCACTAAGAGTCGGACACAACTGAGCGACTTCACTTTCACTTTTCACTTTCATGCATTGGAGAAGGAAATGGCAACCCACTCCAGTGTTCTTGCCTGGAGAATCCCAGGGACAGGGGAGCCTGATGGGTTGCCATCTATGGGGTAGCACAGAGTCGAACATGACTGAAGCAATTCAGCAGCAGCAGCATGGCTTTCAAGAGACAAGTGAAATATAAGAAACTAAAACAGTTGAAACCAAAAGACTAGAAAAAGCAAACTAACTGAACAACCAAGAGATATATCAATATTTTGAGAGAACAGTTTGCTACTACAAACATTTTAACAAAAGTAGTTGTTGATAGAAACAAAACTTTTTAAAAAAATTTGATTTCAACTTTACAAAGCAACATTTTTTGAAATCATTATACATGCTCAATTTAACAGAAAAAATAATCTTTATCCTTTTGAGCATAGAGCTTTGCACAGATTCAACTTTATGCTAAGAATAAAAATTTGACTTATATTTTGTAATCATAGCTATGTAAAAATATTTGTCTATTTAACAAGATGAAAATTTCCCCACTGTTTGGCTTTTGAAAACACCTGTGTTAACAGAATCCCTTTCTAGCAAGTCTCTTCTTCAGTTGTGATTGACACCTGTTTTTACTTCTGCTCAATTTTCTGTTTACTGCTAAATTGAAACATTTGTTTTAGCCTCCCCACCCCACACTGGTCATCTTGCCAAAATAAATTATTTTCAAAGTGTATCTTTGTGTAATTAAACAGGTTACAATTCTTTATGGAATTATGGGATATGCTATAATCAAGTTCCTGGTCATTTCAGGTACAAATAATTATTTTGTTCATTTTTACAAGTAATTGATTTTTATCAATAATTTTCATATTCTTGCCTGGGGAATCCCATGGAAAGAGGAGCAATTTAATAAATCCTTCAATAAAGTCATGCTTAGTTCACAATTTAAATTCATGGCCCATGTATGCAGATCATGCAGTTGAACCAGAATTACTTCAAAATATTTACATAAAAGACAAAAGGAAGAGAGATCCAAACACAGCTGTATTTTATTACACTCTTTGAGATCAGGAAAACATTCTAACATCCTTATTTTCATAAGTCTAATAAGACAGAATTATACATAGCAATCAGTCACCAAGGGCCTAGTCCATGATACTGATATGTAGGCCAAACTGATTCCTATTTAAAGTCAGAGTCTGAGCCAAAGAAAGCCATATTCTGTACAACATGTTTAAAAGTGCGAGCATGAACATGGTCAAGAGAGGAATTGCACTGGCTGAAATCTATTTCCATTATGCAAAATATTCTGTGTGAAGGTATTATTTTATAGTTTTACAAATAGAGTATAAGACCACTAGTAAAAATAAACATTTATTTATTATAGGGGAAATAGAAGCAAACTTTCCTTACCACTGTAATCTGTAAAAGTCAAGGACTTTAAATTTGATGGGAATGTTTATAAATCCAAAAAATTAGAATCAAAGAGAAACAAGCAGCAAAGTCTTTTGATTAAGAAGACAGTAATTATTTACATAATGATTTATTGAGTATTGAACATGTCCTATGACAGGTCCTTCATGAGCATTTTTTTAAATCTTCACTACAAACTAGTGAGGTGAGAATTGTTATTCTCTTGCTGCTGATGAAGATTGTGCCTCCAAAAGCTTAAGTATCTTGCCAAAAATTCACCTGGTTGATAGAGACAGAATTCAAGCATGCCAGATGTTAAAGCCAGTATTAGCTCCTCTAAACTACACTCTCTATATACCTACCACTACTATGGATGATGATGGTCACCACCATCACCACCACAATAATAACCAATCTTCAAAGACCACATGTTATTAACTACCATCCTGAATTTTTAAATGTACAATTCTAGTAATGCCTAACAATTTTATTGGCCCCTCAAAAATGCCAAACAGATCACTTCAGTTCAAAGCAGTTCAAAGATTCTAATTCCTAGAGTAGTCATCTCCAAACGATTTGGCTGCAAAACCATCCCATCTTCAAACAACTTTTAAGCATGCTCCCAACATGGTAAATTTGTTTACATATAAGTCAGACAGTTAGAACTGGACATGGAACCACAGACTGGTTCCAAATAGGAAAAGGAGTATGTAAAGGCTGTATATTGTCACCCTGCTTATTTAACTTACATGCAGAGTACATCAGGAGAAATGCTGGGCTGGAGGAAGCACAAGCTAAAATCAAGACTGCTGGGAGAAATATCAATAACCTCAGATATGCAGATGACACCATCCTTATGGCAGAAAAAGAAGAGGACCTAAAGAGCCTCTAGATGAAAGTGAAAGAGGAGAGTGAAAAAGTTGGCTTAAAGCTCAACATTCAGAAAACGAAGATCATGGCATATGGTCCCATTGCTTCATGGCAAATAGATGGGGAAACAGTGGCTGACTTTATTTTTCTGGGCTCCAAAATCACCAGAGACGGTGACTGCAGCCATGAAATTCAAAGACGCTTACTCCTTGGAAGGAAAGTTATGACCAACCTAGATAGCATATTCAAAAGCAGAGACATTACTTTGCCAACAAAGGTCCATCTAGTCAAAGCTATGGTTTTTCCAATAGTCATGTATGGATGTGAGAGTTGGACTGTGAAGAAAGCTGAGCGCCAAAGAATTGATGCTTTTGAACTGTGGTGTTGGAGAAGACTCTTGAGAGTCCTTTGGATTGCAAAGAGATCCAACCAGTCCATCCTAAAGGAGATCAGTCCTGGGTGTTCATTGGAAGGACTGATATTGAAGCTGAAACTCCAATACTTTGGCCACTTCATGCGAAGAGCTGACTCACTGGAAAAGACCCTGATGCTGGGAAAGATTGAAGACAGGAGACGACAGAGGATAAGATGGTTGGATTGCATCACCAACTCAACGGACATGGGTTTGGGTGGACTCCAGGAGTTGGTGATGGACAGGGAGGCCTGGCATGCTGTGGTTCATGGGGTCGCAAAGAGTCGGACACAACTGAGCGACTGAATTGAACTGAAGTCAGACATATATCTAATGAAGCATACTTTAAAATAAAAATTAATGGTGATAAGATATTATATAGCAGTTCTAATATAGTACAAATTATGATGGAATATTTTAAGCAACCCCCTGCATTCCCACACATGTGTGTTAGCAACTCAGTCATGTCTAACTTTGTAACCCCATTCTCTGAGCAATAATATTGAAGTGGGTTGCCATTTTCTTCTCCAATTCCCCCACATAAGAGACTTCTATTTTAGATGATCAAATCCAAATTCCTACAAGTGGGAGATACTCTGTACATTCCACTTGAACTGAATTATTGTAGTTTCCCAAATACATTCAGCAGCTTCACACCTAAGTTTACTGCTCACATATGTTGCTGTGCCCGGAATGGCTTTCTCACACATGACAAAAGTCCACTCATCTTTCAGCCCCTTACAGTATTACTGCATTTGCACTTATTTATGTGTCTGCCTCCTCCTGCTTCACTGAGAGCTCTCTGAGGGGGTAAATTGAAAGCAGGTCTCTTTGGGTCTCTAATATCCTGTGCAGTGCTTAGCATGTCATAAACAATCACTTGGGAATGAATGAGTGAATAAGATCCATTTAGTCTTTCACTGTGTAAACTCTGATTTTTTGATCATACTATATGTTCTTGTAAAATTAATAGACCAGGAAAAAATAAAAATGAAATCTAAAATTACCTCTCTCTCCATGGGCTGAGAATATATAAATACAGCTGATTTGTGCAGAACAGAAATAGAATCACAGGATCAAAGAATTTTACTCTTAAAAGGGGCTTCATCCAATTTAGAGTTGAGGTCAAAAACAGGTCAAGGAAGATAACGGAGTTAGACAGACCAAGAACAGAGAACTAGCTACATTGAACAAGAGAAGCAACTGAAAAGTATTTTGAGGCAGGTGTGTGTGTGTGTGTGTGTGTGTGTGTGTGTGTGTGTGTGTGTGTGAAAGAGAGAGAGAGAATGGTTTTCTTAAACCAAAAACAGAAAACTTAAATATGTCACCCATGAAAATCATTAAAACTATTCACTACTACTTAGTATTATTGGATAGTATTTGCATATTCTGTGTTTTCCTCTTAAATATCTGAAAGAGTATAAATGCTGTACACCAATTTCCCTCTATCATTCATTACACTTTACCCATTGTTATTTTTACCACAGTCTTCTCAGTATCACTGCAGTTTCTCAGAATGTTAAATTGGATATGCAAATAAAGGTCATGTGATTTATGAAGTACCTTTCAAAGGTTGTCTCAAGGAAACATTCAGTGTTTTTCTAATTGATTATAAAACATATTTCTAAAGGACCTCCTTTGAAGTTATTTGTCCTTCTAGAAAAAGAACTGAATAAAAAAGTATCTAGGGCTGATATCTAGAAACTGCTTTGAAATAACCTTCCCTTTTGAAATTAAAAAGTAAATTTTGTCCAGTGTATCTCATCCCTATGAGTATAAACAAAGTAATTGCATTTCTTATATATGTGCAAGTAGATGTATTTAAAGAAATCCTAATCATGGTACTTTGCAACTGGCAAAAAATGTTCTTTGTAATTGCAAAGAGATATTAAAAGATTATTTATTGACTCTAAACTTTCTCTTAATAAATAATTTAAGATTTTCATTTATTGAGTCAATATTTTTAATAGTGTATACTAAATATAGGTTTCTCATTACCTATGTGAAAGTAAATAATCAAACAAAAAAATAAGGATTCAAAGCAATTTCACTATCAATTTTGCATATTAGCTAACATAAATGATGCTTATAGAAGTTGAACTGAATACATTTCCTCACTTTGCTGTTCTTCCTACCACTAAGATAGTGTTATGTGAAACAGAATCTCAATGAAATCCTTCCTTATCTCTGCCTATTATATAATCCCTACTGCAGAGTTTAAGACACACCAGTTTATATAACTTTCAGAATTTTAACTGTTTTATATGTTTAATTAAAGTTCTAGTGAATTTTATGTACACAAAAAGTATATAAACCAAATCCCCATGTAAACATCAGGCCATAAAATAAGAAACAGAAGAATGTATTACATGGAATGTGCCAGCTGCATCCAGGGTGAAGGACAGTAGGCTAGAGGAAAGACTTTAGGGATGATACTGATAAATGGGGTTAACAGTTTCTCATTAGTCTGTGATATACAAAGAAAAATCATTCCCCTTGGTACAGGTATGATTACATTCATAGGAAACATGAAAATTTAGAACAGGAAAATGATCAAGAATCTTAGAAAACTCTTGATCTGAAAAATAAACTAATTACTAACATCAGGAAGGAACCAAAGGTGTTTCCTCTAAGGCTGAGTTACACCAAACTCCATAGAAGATACACACTTTCTCACAGCATCTTTCCCAAGCAAGTACATAAACCATGATATGAATTCATCTTTCATTTAAGCTAAAAACCAATTAACAGTAACTAATAGTTAGTCATTTGGTGCTCTTTCAGCCATTCTCATTAATCACTGTAATCTTACCAGGTAGGTACTATTTTCATTTTTATTTTACAACTGAGTTAATACAGACATGGAGGAAATATAAATTGACGAAGTTTATATTGTCAGCAACTAAAGGAGCCAAGTTTTGACCAGTAGATACAAAATTTCTTCAAAAAAGAAATAAAAATTGTATTCTAATGATTTACCAAAGTTATTAGATAAATTAAAGATTTAGGCCATTTTTAGTCTTGTCCTTTAAATAATTAAAGGAAGCTATTTTCTATACCAATTCATGCAAATACACTTGTCCTGAATCCCACACATTCTTAATTGTTATAGTCCCTTTAAGAAGAGCATTTTAAACACAAAGAGAAAAGACTTGACTTAATCATATTTTGTAGTATCTGATATTTCTATCTAAAATTTAAAGTTCAATTATATCATATTTGAAAATATGTGTGCTAAATTTTAAGTTATACTATATTCTTAAGGAGTTCATGGTCCGAGCCACAGTCAGCTCCTGGTCTTGTTTTTGCTGATTGTATAGAGCTTCTCCATCTTTGGCTGCAAAGAATATAATCGATCTGATTTCGGTGTTGACCATCTGGTGATGTCCATGTATAGAGTCTTCTCTTGTGTTGTTGGAAGAGGGTATTTGCTATGACCAGTGCATTTTCTTGACAAAACTCTATTAGTCTTTGCCCTGCTTCATTCCGTGTTCCAAGGCCAAATTTGCCTGTTACTCCAGGTGTTTCTTGACTTCCTACTTTTGCATTCCAGTCCCCTATAATGAAAAGGACATCTTTTTTGGGTGTTAGTTCTAAAAGGTCTTGTAGGTCTTCATAGAACCTTTCAACTTCAGCTTCTTCGGCGTTACTGGTTGGGGCATAGATTTGGATTACTGTGACATTGAATGGTTTGCCTTGTAAACGAACAGAAATCATTCTGTCATTTTTGAGATTGCATCCAAGTACTGCATTTCGGACTCTTTTGTTGACTATGATGGCCACTCCATTTCTTCTGAGGGATTCCTGCCCACAGTAGTAGATATAATGGACCATTCAGGTATGACCTAAATCAAATCCCTTATGATTATACAGTGGAAGTGAGAAATAGATTTAAGGGCCTAGATCTGATAGATAGAGTGCCTGATGAACTATGTAATGAGGTTCGTGACATTGTACAGGAGACAGGGATCAAGACCATCCCCATGGAAAGGAAATGCAAAAAAGCAAAATGGCTGTCTGGGGAGGCCTTACAAATAGCTGTGAAAAGAAGAGAAGCGAAAAGCAAAGGAGAAAAGGAAAGATATAAACATCTAAATGCAGAGTTCCAAAGAATAGCAAGAAGAGATAAGAAAGCCTTCTTCAGCGATCAATGCAAAGAAATAGAGGAAAACAACAGAATGGGAAAGACTAGGGATCTCTTCAAGAAAATCAGAGATACCAAAGGAACATTTCATGCAAAGATGGGCACGATAAAGGACAGAGATGGTGTGGACCTAACAGAAGCAGAAGATATTAAGAAGAGGTGGCAAGAATACACAGAAGAACTGTACAAAAAAGAGCTTCAAGACCTAGATAATCATGATGATGTGATCACTGACCTAGAGCCAGACATCTTGGAATGTGAAGTCAAATGGGCCTTAGAAAGCATCACTACGAACAAAGCTAGTGGAGGTGATGGAATTCCAGTGGAGCTATTCCAAGTCCTGAATGATGATGCTGTGAAAGTGCTGCACTCAATATGCCAGCAAATTTGGAAAACTCAGCAGTGGCCACAAGATTGGAAAAGGTCAGTTTTCATCCCAATCCCAAAGAAAGGCAATGCCAAGGAGTGCTCAAACTACCGAACAATTGCACTCATCTCACACGCTAGTAAAGTAATGCTCAAAATTCTCCAAGCCAGGCTTCAGCAATATGTGAACCGTGAACTTCCTGATGTTCAAGCTGGTTTTAGAAAAGACAGAGGAACCAGAGATCAAATTGCCAACATCCGCTGGATCATGGAAAAAGCAAGAGAGTTCCAGAAAAACATCTATTTCTGCTTTATTGACTATGCCAAAGCCTTTGACTGTGTGGATCACAATAAACTATGGAAAATTCTGAAGGAGATGGGAATACCAGACCACCTGATCTGCCTCTTAAGAAATCTGTATGCAGGTCAGGAAGCAACAGTTAGAACTGGTCATGGAACAACAGACTGGTTCCAAATAGGAAAAGGAGTACGTCAAGGCTGCATATTGTCACCATGTTTATTTAACTTATATGCAGAGTACATCATGAGAAATGCTGGACTGGAAGAAACACAAGTTGGAATCAAGATTGCTGGGAGAAATATCAATAACCTCAGATATGCAGATGACACGACTCTTATGGCAGAAAGTGAAGAGGGGCTAAAAAGCCTCTTGATGAAAGTGAAAGTGGAGAGTGAAAAGGTTGGCTTAAAGCTCAACATTCAGAAAACGAAGATCATGGCATCTGGTCCCATCACTACATGGGAAATAGATGGGGAAACAGTGGAAACAGTGTCAGACTTTGTTTTTCTGGGCTCCAAAATCACTGCAGATGGTGACTGCAGCCATGAAATTAAAAGACGCCTACTCCTTGGAAGGAAAGTTATGACCAACCTAGATAGCATATTCAAAAGCAGAGACATTACTTTATCAACAAAGGTTAGCCTAGTCAAGGCTATGGTCTTTCCTGTGGTCATGTATGGATGTGAGAGCTGGACTGTGAAGAAGGCTGAGCGCCGAAGAATTGATGCTTTTGAACTGTGGTGTTGGAGAAGACTCTTGAGAGTCCCTTGGACTGCAAGAAGATCCAACCAGTCCATTCTGAAGGAGATCAATCCTGGAATTTCTTTAGAAGGAATGATGCTAAAGCTGAAACTCCAGTATTTTGACCACCTCATGCGAAGAGTTGACTCATTGGAGAAGACTCTGATGCTGGGAGGGATTGAGGGCAGGAGGAGAAGGGGACGACAGAGGATGAGATGGCTGGATGGCATCACTGACTCGATGGATGCGAGTCTGAGTGACCTCCGGGAGCTGGTGATGGACAGGGAGGCCTGGCGTGCTGCAATTCATGGAGTCGCAAAGAGTCGGACACGACTGAGCGACTGATCTGATCTGATCTGATCTGATATTCTTAAGGAGTGACTCCTTATGAAAATAGTCATTTTAATAATAATTAAAAGGATAATTTGTCATATACATATCTATCCTATAGTATTAAATAGCATTTAACTTATCAAATATAAACTCACACATACACACAATCACATACACATCCTGTTTTTTCATTTTATATTATCAGTGAATCCCAAACTAATAATAGTTAAATTAATATAATACATTTTTTAAAAATTCTGCCTACTATTAGCAACCAGCTAAGAGTATAGATCAAAAACAATTAATTCCTTTTTTTTCTCTCAAATTTTTTACTCCCTTAATTGGAGCAACAACTTCTCTTTGGTTCCAAAACTCTAGAAAGTTGACGTAAATGGGACTTGGAGGAAAAAAAAAAAAATCACAAAGTCACTTCAAAGGTATCAACAGACTCCAGAAAGCAAGTAAGTTTCTTTTCATATGACTCAAAGTATATTTCTACACAGAAGTCATTGAATTTAAGAGAGCTTGCAAAGAATTTTTACCACTCAGTGTTTTATCACGTGACATCTTGTGTCTCCAAAGAAAGCACTGCTAATGTCTATGCCACCCCATGAAGATATTCCGGAAAGATAAAATATTGGGAGGTTTTCTTTACATTCTTCTAAGCTTCTGCATCGGGGAAGGCAATGGCACCCCACCCCAGTACTGCCATTATCAAGAGTTTCTCTAAATTAACTTCAAGATGGCCCTGATATACTAATCAGAAAAAAAAGTCCCTATTAATACCTACATGAACAAAGCCAAATGAACTATCTCAAATTACCATTTCTTAGCAACTTCTTGGTATACATACCTTTAGGACTTCAAACGATGATAGTTTATTGTGTTCCTCTTATCTGTATTTCATTGTATATGCTCTTCTGTTCCCTGTCTCTATTTGCTTTGTTCCTTGCCCTTTAATCTTTGTCTTTTTTTTTTTTTTTTGGCTTGTATGTGTTTTATTCTTTGTTCCTTCTTTCTCATGTCAAACTTATGTCATCTTGCAATATAATATGTTTAGGAATAAGAATGAAAATAAATAAGAAATAAATAAACAAGCAAAAAAAAAGTCACTGAGGTAACCAACCATGAAGCAAAATGGAGAAGCTTCATGCCTTTCCTTTCAGATCCACTGGAAATTTATTAAGAACCTGAAGGCCTGAATCTGTGCAATACTTTCATATGTGGTAGTGCATTTCTATCTCTGGCTTGGAAATAATCAGAGTTAGAAAGACAGTTCGCAGAACATCTAAAAAGATGACTAGAAGCATATGCTTTGTCTTATTTTGAAATATTCACTGGAACATTTTTACTCCGGCAATTCTTTGGCCCAGTGATTAGAAAATAATTCAGTAGTGTTTAATTGCTCTTACTCAAACCTAAAAAACTAATATATTTAACACACAACCATTAAGAAAATATTTAGGGGAAATATTTTTAATCTTCCCTTTTCCAGAAGTCCTGCTCATGAAAAAGTCAAAGGCCCACATTGGTAAAATACAGTCTAAAAAAGATGGTAGTAAATATTTATCATTCACCAGAGGAGAAAATTCAAATGTACCATGAATATAGCAATGTCTATCTTTGTGGGTATATGTTGTCTATATTTTTAAAATATTATAAATATTTCTAAATGCACATCTTAAATAATGCCCAAGATGGTGTCTATGTATCTCCTAACTCAACATGGCTAAAGGGGAATTAGAAAGAAAAACTGTCCAATATTTGGGTCTGCTAAAGGGCAAGACAGAAAGCAGAGATACTTTGTTTCACCAGAATCATTAACAAGTCTATAGATATGAAAACATAGTCCCAAAGACAAGTTAGGAGAATTGAGCTAAGTAGGATGAGGGAAACTGGGCTGAAGGAGAGAAGCGCAGTTTTAAGCAATCTTGCCAAAGGTAAACACCAAAAACTAGAAAGGGGTGAAAGAGGGAACAGTAAGGAATGCAGCACAGTACAGCGTTGCTTTACAATAATCTACCAGGAAAACACAGCCATGAAAACCCCCAGTAGCAAACAGACAACGGCTTTTTAGAATAAGATAATTTGCAAAGATGCAACATAAAATCCCTTCTCATTGCTGCTGTTCAATTGCTCAGTCATGTCTGACTCTGCGACCCCATGGATTGCAGCATGCCAGTCTTCCCTGTCCTTCACCATCTTTCAGAGTGTGCTCAAACTCACGTCCATTAAGTCGGCGATGCCATCTAATCATCTCATCCTCAGGAAGAATCTGACTTTGAAGGTCAATGGGATTTGATTACAGAATTTCCACAGGACTGGGGAAACAAAGACTCTTGGAGGGCACAAACAAAATCTTGTATACACCAGGACTCAGGAGAATGGAGCAGTGACCCCATAAGAGACTGAGCTAGACTTGCCTGTGAGTGTTTGGGAGTCTAAGGTGGAGGCATGATTCAACAGTGGCCTGCTGCGGGGTCAGGGGCACTGACAGGAGTATTCCTGGGAGGTACAGCATATTGACATAAGTCCTCTTGGAGGATGTCATCATTAGGCCTAACACAGAAGCTATAGCCCTTGCATAGAGAACACAAGACTCCAAGACAGGGCTGCCTCAGGCCAAACTATAGAGAGGGAGCACAGCCCCATCCATCAGCAGAAAATTGGATTAAAGATTTACTGATCATGGCACTGCCCACAGAGTAAGACCCAACTTTCCCCACAGCCAGTCCCTCCCATTAGAAATCATACACAAACCTTTTATCTTCCTCCATCAGAGGGCAGACAGAAAGAAAACCACAATCACAGAAAACTAACCAAAATGAGCACATGGATCACAGCCTGTATGAGCCATGACACGTAGGGCCACCCAACACGGACAAGTCACAGTGGAGAGTTCTGACGAAGTGTTGTCCACTGTAGAGGGGAATGGCAAACCACATCAGCATTCTTGCCTTGAGAACCTCGTGAACAGTATGAAAAAACAAAAAAGATTTGACACTGAAAGATGAACCCTCCAGGTCAATAGGTATCCAATATGCTACTGGAGAAGAATGGAGAAATAGCTCCAGAAAGAATAAAGAGGCTGAGCCAAAGCAGAAATGATGCGCAGCTGTGGACGTATCTGGTGGTGAAAGTAAAGTCTGATGCTATAAAATCCTTGCACCCCACCCCAGTACTCTTGCCTGGAAAATCCGTGGACGGAGGACCCTGGTGGGCCGCAGTCCATGGGGTCGCTAAGAATCGGACACGACTGAGCGACTTCACTTTCACTTTTCACTTTTATGCATTGGAGAAGGAAATGGCAATCCACTCCAGTGTTCTTGCCTGGAGAATCCCAGGGACGGGGGAGCCTGGTGGGCTGCCGTCTATGGGGTCGCACAGAGTGGGACACGACTGAAGTGACTTAGCAGCAGCAGCAGCATTGCCCTAAAATCTCAGTAAAGCCTACTATATGTGGAAATTATTTATCTGGGTGGTTTGTGAAAAATTAAGGGTAAGAAATTACCTTAGGTATGGGGACAGTTTAGTGTGATACAAACAAGGGAACAGAATTGAAAATAAGAGGTCTTTATAAGTAGGAACTCAGAGGCAGAAGGAATCACAGGCTGTAATCCCCTAGAAACCCACAGAAACTTAGAGAAAGTCTGTGTTGTGTGCAGTCTGGGCATTCCTGGGTTTTGCTTAAATCTCAACCAACTGAGTGAATTCAGCTAACATCCAGTTTACAAAAAAAAAAATAAAACTAAAGAATTATCTTTTAAACAGAAGGGGTGTAAAGTTTAAAAGAAACCATGGAGATATAGTTTGAATGTCTACATGATTTTAAAAGTCAGTGTTCCCTGAAGGGACAGAGTTAACTGGAAACCACTTGCTCTCCTTTCCTAATCTCAAGCTCCAAAGAGAAAATTCAGCTGTTTCCAACTTGAATCAGAAAGGTTTTATTACGAATATCATTTGAAATATTTTCACAGGTCCTACAGCATTGAAACTTTTCATAAAAGTGGGAAATGTGAGCTCTGAGGACTGGAGTGTGAGTGCCTGATTTCCAAGGCCATGCAATGCCTCAGGTTTGAGAGCCTGCTAGTTGTCAGGAACCTAGTGCTAACACATCACAGGTAATAAAGTAAATATTACATGTTGCCACAGAAAACTGTTATGTGTCCCCACAAAACATAAAGGTGTCCAAAGCATGACTTTTGCTGTAGCTGTCACTGCTACTTTACTTTATTAGGACTCCAAAGAACCAGGTCAATATTAGAAGATTGGATATCAGCCCAATCATTACATTTTGTTGACAGCTTAGCTGTGCCAGAACTTGAATCTCAGTTCTTCACATTTAGCAGACAGAATGGATTTCTGTTTTCAATAAGCTCTTGACAAAAAGAATCTATGAAGTTTATGGAAGTCTCTGCAGTGTGAGGAGAAAAATATGAGAGTATCTGACAAACTGCAGACCCTCTGAACGTGTTCTACATGCTGGATTTCATTAAGCTTTCTGAATAAAGCAAGAATATGAAAGGTACACTATTTAGGAATACCGATGAAGAGTTACTCTTGCTGGAAATTTTAATTTTTAGATAGCATTTATGTTTCCAACTTAATACTTTTCTTTAAGAACTATATACGCTCTCAACCAAAGCATATATTATCAATGAATGTATTGACCTTATTGCAGAGATGCACTAAAATTTCTATAACTGCACACTGACCATATCTCAATATACTTCTTTATGAGACTAAATGAGAGGCATCACACAGCTGTATATCTTTAGAAGCATTTTTATGTTTTACAACTGAGGATAAATGAATTATGTACTAACAAAGTTCTGATTTAATGTTGCATCCTGAAAATATTTTATTCACTATTCTCTCCTGTTTATATTGCTTAAGCTTTTAACTCCCAGATTTCTATACTTACAGAGACGTCTTATGTATCAAAACATTACACTTTAGATGTGAGAGGTAACAGAAATGTCTTCTGAATTACACTATGTCTGCTTATCATCATTAAACTGATTTACCCAACCAAGTTCCACTTGGGATAGGAAATAAAATATGGGTTCCATTTTGAAAGACAGTCATCAGAAGCACTGGCTCCTTCATTTTATTCCTTTTTGGAGAGTAAAACAGAATTACATTCATACTTTAAAAGAATATTTACAAAATCTTTTCCCCATTGACTTTTTATCAAAATTTAATGTTTTCTAAAATAAGAGAGTGACATTCAAAGTGATATTCTTCTCCAAATGGTTTGGGCTTCTTAGAATATATGATCATAAATCTGAAATTTTATAAGACTGTGTTAGTTGAAAGAAATTCAGAGATTCTTAGAAATGGGATACAGACATAGGAAACTCTGAAGGATATGAAACATACAGTACCAATCTTAAACTGAGATTCTTCCTCACTTGGTTTTTGCTAAAGATCTCAAAGGGCAAGTACAAAATAATAGCAATAGTTCAAACTAGATTTGAGACACCATCTAAGCAAAACTTGTAAAGGAGACATATTATTTTTCTTGGGCCACCATAACAAAGTGCCACAAACTGGGAGGTTTAAACAATAAATAGAAACATTTTTTCACAGTTCTGGAAGCAAGTTTCCAAGAACAAGGTGCCGGCAGGATTGGTTTCTTCTGAGGTCATTCTCCTCAACTTGTTAACTGGTATATACAAAGAGCTCTTAAACTTTAATAATAAAAAGACAAACAATTCATTTAGAAAAATAAACATGTAAAGTCACTTTAGAAAAGACAAAAGTACATATATATAGGTATAGATATACCAAAAATATTAATACATGAGAGGATGTTCAACATTATTGGTTATCAGAGAAAAATGCAAATTAAAATCACAGTATAATACTAAATGGTTAAAATTAATTCTTAAAAATTAAAACTACTCTCCACCTGATCCAGACATTACAATCCTAGCTATTTAACTGAAAGATACAAAACATATGTCCACACAACAATTGCACAAAGCATTTACAGCAATTTAGTTGCAACAACCAAAAAATTGAAATCCATGAACAGAGGATTGGATATGCCCAATTCTATGGAACACTACTCAGCAATGGAAAACAACAACATGGAAAAATCTCAAAGTTTTATCATTATGTTGAATAAAATGAGTCATATTTTTTTGAGTGTATTACATTTATGTAAAATCATAAAACTAGAGTATAGATTCAAAAAAACAATTTGGTGATTGGCCAGAGCATGTGACAGAGGACTAGATGGATTGCAAAGGTGCATGAGTTACCTCGGATTGTAACGAAAATGCTCGTCACCTTAAGGATATGACATGCTGCTGCTGCTGCTAAGTCGCTTCAGTCATGTCCGACTCTGTGCGACCCCATAGATGGCAGCCCACCAGGCTCCCCCGTCCCTGGGATTCTCCAGGCAAGAACACTGGAGTGGATTGCCATTTCCTTCTCCAATGCATGAAAGTGAAAAGTGAAAGTGAAGTCGCTCAGTAGTGTTTGACTCTCAGCGACCCCATGGACTGCAGCCTACCAGGCTCCTCCATCCATGGGATTTTCCAAGCATAAGTACTGGAGTGGGGTGCCACTGCCTTCTCCAGGACATGAGGATGTGTATAAACTGATCAATTTGTATACTTTAAATATAAGATCAATTCTCGTTATTCATGAGAGCTGTGGTCTGTAATATTGTTGCACTCACTGAGAGAATATGTAACTGTTGCTCCTAGGGAAATGTACACTCATAGGTTCCTATGAGCCTCTCTGTTTAACAACATTTTCATCAATCAAAATGCCACTTGCATTAATACAAGTTAACTTGCCAACATTCTTGTAAAATAAGCCTGTCTCATCAGCACTGAAAACCTACTCTCTCACATAGCATGCTTCCTGTGTAAAACTTAGTGGATACTCTTAAAAATTCTTTTGCAGTCTCTTGATCTGCAGAACTTACAAACAAAGTTAACATTTTTCACATGTGTTTAAATATCTAGCCCCAAGATGGAGACACTCCTTCTCCTTGGTACCACATCAGCAAATTGAAACTTGAATTTCATTTCCCTGTTAATGCTCCTTCTTTAGGCCAGAAACTCAGTATCAACAGTCAGTCAGTTGGCAAACAACCAAGCCTACTTGAGGCTCTATACTTACTTTCTTGTTCCTGAATCTATGCAAATAAGGTCAGATATGAAACCCAAGTGAATTCATTGAACCCCAATACTTTTCTGATTTCTGCTTGTGTTACCGCAGAACCAGTCCAAATCTGATCCTATCCTGTTTATAACAAGATACCAATTGTTTTATAGAGACCACAGAACAAACTCACAAACCACGTAGCCCAAGCATGCTCAGAGAAGAAAACCTTGATTTCTAATATCCTGAACCAAAGTTTCTTCCCTGCCACAAAGCCAACGGACTGGAAGGTGTCCTGAACGTGACCAGAACCTGAATACCAGAAATCTTTCTTAAAGCGAAGGTTCCATTGTCCAGGATGATCAGGTGCTGAAGCCCTTTTATCACAGCTTACCATAGATGGGGGCTTCCCAGGTGTCTCAGATGGTAAAGAATCTGCCTGCAGTGCAGGAGACCTGGGTTGGATCCCTGGGTCTGGTGGATGCCTGGAAGGGCATGGCAACCCACTCCCATATTCTTGCCTGGAGAATTCTATGGACAGAGAAGCCTGGCTGGCTACAGTGTATGGGGTCGCAAAGAGTCAAAACAACTGAAAGACTAATACTTTCTTCTCTTCTTGCTAACCAACCTTGCGAGAAAAAAAGCTCTTTTCTCAAAAGCCAGTGCCATAGTCCTGGCTTCTATGCACATCCTCCCATGAGGAATATAACACTTGCCTCTTTCTAGAAAAGCTTGCACCCTTTCCCCTTACTGTGCAGTTCTCTGAACTCTTCAGAGTGGAAACTGCTGCTTCATGAAGTGATAAAATTTGTACCACCTAAGTTGTCGTCTTTAATCATTTAAACACACGATCTGATCACATCACATCAGATCAGTCGCTCAGTCGTGTCCGACTCTTTGCGACCCCATGAACGGCAAACTTTTAAACATGGGAGTGGGCCAGCACTAATTCAGTTCAGTTCATTTCAGTTGCTCAGTCATGTCCCTTTGCGACCCCATGAATCACAGCACACCAGGCCTCCCTGTCCATCACCAACTCCCAGAGATCACCCAGACTCACATCCATCGAGTCAGTGATGCCATCCAGCCATCTCATCCTCTGTCGTCCCCTTCTCCTCTTGCTCCCAATCCCTCCCAGCATCAGAGTCTTCTCCAATGAGTCAACTCTTCACATGAGGTGGCCAAAGTACTGGAGTTTCAGCTTTAGCATCATTCCTTCCAAAGAAATCCCAGGGCTGATCTCCTTTAGAATGGACTGGTTGGATCTCCTTGCAGTCCAAGGGACTCTCAAGAGTCTTCTCCAACACCACAGTTCAAAAACATCAATTCTTTGGTACTCAGACTTGTTCACAGTGTAACTCTCACATCCATACATGACCACTGGAAAGACCATAGCCTTGACTAGAGGAAACTTTGTTGGCAAAGTAGTGTCTCTGCTTTTGAATATGCTATCTAGGTTGGTCATAACTTTTCTTCCAAGGAGTAAGTACCTTTTAATTTCATGGCTGCAGTCACCATCTGCAGTGATTTTGGAGCCCAAAAAAAACAAAGTCTGACACTGTTTCCACTGTTTCCCCATCTATTTGCCATGAAGTGATGGGAACAGATGCCATGATCTTCATTTTCTGAATGTTGAGCTTTAAGCCAACCTTTTCACTCTCCACTTGCACTTTCATCAAGAGGCTTTTGAGTTCCTCTTCACTTTCTGCCATAAGGGTGGACATAGAACAACAGACTGGTTCCAAATAGGAAAAGGAGTACGTCAAGGCTGTATATTGTCACCCTGTTTATTTAACTTATATGCAGAGTACATCATGAGAAACTCTGGGTTGGGGAAAGCACACGCTGGAATCAAGATTGCCAGGAGAAATATCAATAACCTCAGATACGCAGATGACACCATCCTTATGGCAGAAAATGAAGAGGAACTAAAGAGCCTCTTGATGAAAGTGAAAGAGGAGAGTGAAAAAGTTGGCTCTAAGCTCAACATTCAGAAACTAAGATCATGGCATCCGGTCCCATACTTGATGGGAAATAGATGGGGAAATGGTGGAAACAGTGTCAGACTTTATTTTTCTGGGCTCCAAAATCACTGCAGATGGTGACTGCAGCCATGAAATTAAAAGACGCTTACTCCTTGGAAGGAAAGTTATGACCAACCTAGATAGCATATTCAAAAGCAGAGACATTACTTTGCCAATAAAGGTCCATCTAGTCAAGGCTATTGTTTTTCCAGTGGTCATGTATGGATGTGAGAGTTGGACTATAAAGATAGCTGAGTGCTGAAGAATTGATGCTTTTAAACTGTGGTGTTGGAGAAGACTCTTGAGAGTCCCTTGGACTGCAAGGAGATCCAACCAGTCCATCCTAAAGGAAATCAGTCCTGGGTATTCATTGGAAGGACTGATGTTGAAGCTGAAACTCCAATACTATGGCCATCTGATGGGAAGAGCTGACCATTTGAAAAGACCCTGGTATTGAGAAAGATTGAAGACAGGAGGAGAAGGGGATAACAGAGGATGAGATGGTTGGATGGCATCACCAACTCAATGTACATGAGTTTGGGTGGACTCTGGGAGTTGGTGATGGACAGGAAGGCCTGGTGCACTGTGGTTCATGGGGTCACAAAGAGTCGGACACAGCTGAGGGACTGAACTGAACTGAAACCACATCGCTTCCTCATTAGGCATATCATAGTCTTTTTATACTTATGAATACCAGTTGGCACTTTAGCACTAGGCTGGGGAGACTGTTTAAAACAGCAAAATTGAAAGTGTCAGTCACTTCAGTCATGTCCACCTCTTTGCAACCCATGGACTGTAGCTCACTAGGCTCTTCTGTCCATAGGATTCTCCAGGCAAGGATACTGTAGTGGGTTGCCGTTCCTTCCTCTGGGGGATCTTCCTGACCCAGGTATCGAACCAAGGTCTCTTGCTTTGCAGGCAGATTCTTTACCATCTGAGCCACCAAGGAAGCCAGATCACCAACAAAAAGCTCAGAAAGAATATGAACAATGTCCCACTGTCTGCATCACCAAAAGGGCACTTGTTTACAATCTGAGAAGTAAAATGGGAAGGCAGGGCAAATTTTTAATGTTTTGCTATTCTGCACATGTAAAGAATCTGTGTGCAATACAAGAGATCAGGGTTCAATCCCTGGATTGGGAATATCCCCTGGAGAAGCAAATGGCAACCTGCTCCAGTATTCTTGCCTGGAAAAATCCCATGGACAGAGGAGCCTCTTGGCCTACAATCCATGGGGTCATGAAGAATCGTACATGACTAAACAACTAAGCATGCACACGTCTGTGAAGGACTCAAAAGCACCATGAGTATTGATTTCAGGGTTACAAATAAATTTCAGCAAGCAGGCTTATGCACAAATATGAGATGTGCACATTAGAATCAACTGTGTGCAATTCTCTGGACTTCAATTCTACTTCAAAAATCTGTGATGAGGAGTGTTGGTGCATGTTTAACTTAATGAATGAGGGAATTTGAGTAACTCTGCAGAACAAAGCCTTCAGTTATGCAGGTGTACAACAGCCAGTCTGAGGCTCTTGGGAAATATGTTGTCCTCTCTGCCAATTTCTTTTATACCATTCCTGGGACAAAACCGGGAACACAAGAAACTGGTTGTAGTACACACTGCCAGCTTTGTGACATTGACACTTTACTGTA
The DNA here is from genome assembly GCA_935064755.1 of Tragelaphus eurycerus. Lineage (NCBI taxonomy): Eukaryota > Metazoa > Chordata > Mammalia > Artiodactyla > Bovidae > Tragelaphus > Tragelaphus eurycerus. The sequence goes on from CAKXYN010000004.1 coordinate 12,508,890, forward strand.
GCCACATTCACCTTTCAGGAACAAAGCATATGGAAAAAATAGAGATGCTCTCATATGATTCTCCATCCAGACAGTTTCTACAGGTGTTCCCTAGTTCTGAAAAGAGGGAACCAGAGCGTTTTCTCCATAGATGTTTTTACAGGTCTACTCATTGCCAAGTCTCTAACTGTCACTGTGAACTGAAAGAAGTCTGCACATTTTTCTTCTGGTTTAAATGAGCACATTAGGGTGTCACTGGAAAGACTTTGGGATAGGGACTTTAGAGACTAGAGCTCAGCCAGTTCTGTCCTTGAGATTTCCCAGGCAAGAATACTGGAGTGGGTTGCCATTTCCTTCTCCAGGGAATATTCCCCAATCAGGGATTGATGGGGAAGAATTGAAGGATTGAACCCAGGTCTCCTACATTTATGATAGACTCTTTACCATCTGAGCCACCACACACCAACCAGTAACTTAAAAAAAAAAAATCTAGGGTCTCCAAACAAACAACCCATATTGTCATTATTTCTTGAATGTGTCACTGGCCTTTTACTGTTGCTAAGCTACTCATTTTAACATTCTTTCTCTACATTTCATTTTAAATTATTCATCACTTTTATTCATAGATCATATTTTTCTAAATATAAAATCATTTATCTGTGATTAGTTGTTTCAAACCAACAGTTGTTTCAGTTGCTTAGCTATTTTAATGTATTTAAAATACTTCAGCTTTTACTCCTAATGATTTTCAATTCAGAAAAAAATAACTATATACCTCACAAATAGGCAGGATATTGAATACACATTTTTATAACCTTGAATGTCTTAGCTTCTGTGCTATCCTTTTGACATTATTTTCTCTGTTTCTGCCTCTCTGAGCATGGGTATTTCAGCCTATCATTCTCCATTCCTATCATTCTCATTTTCTTCTCTGATTACTGTCATTCTGTGTCATTCTTTATCTTTGCAGGTCTTTTTCCTAAGCTGTCTTTCAGTTTTTGTCATTTCCTATAGTTGATTCTTTTCCTTCCATTTTCTATTTTTCATTCTGCTGTCATGGAGGACAGTATAGTGCAGAGCTTAAGACTTTGGTTTCTAGATACTTTCTGAGGTCTAGAAAGTACTGACTTTGCTACTTATTAGCTATAACAGGTCAGAGAAGATGATGGCACCCCACCCCAGTACTCTTGCCTGGAAAATCCCATGGACGGAGAAGCCTGGTAGGCTGCATTCCATGGAGTCGCAAAGAGTCGGACACGACTGAACGACTTCCCTTTCACTTTTCACTTTCATGCATTGGAGAAGGAAATGGCAACCCACTCCAGTGTTCTTGTCTGGAGAATCCCAGGGACGAGGGAGCCTACTGGGCTGCCATCTATGGGGTCACCCAGAGTTGGACACTACCGAAATGACTTAATAGCAGCAGCAGCAGCTATACAGGTAAACAATCTAAAGTTTCTGGGATTCAGTTTTCTCATCTGTGAAATGGAGATAATGATAGCAGCCTAACACAGTTTCTACTAGTTTTATTAGACCCTATTATCTTGGAAAATAATTTTTGAAAATACTATAGCACAGTAATCACTACCTCTATTTGGTAAATAAATTAAATAGTAAGTGTGATTTATTACCAAAAAAATTACCCTGACATGGAGACAGTGGTATTGAATTAAGCGGGAACAATGACACAAACAGGCTAAATGGGTGAGAGGTAGTGAAAAGGAAAGATTTGGGGCAGGGCAATGCCAGTGACTAGGGAAGAAAACATCTTTACATAGAACTGGGGACTTTATGATCTTTCTGTTATACTTTTACAAGAAACCAGGCAGCTTTTGAGAAGATTTAGAGGTGCATGATTGAGGGGATGTGAGAAAGCATGCTAGGGGTGAAAATAGGAAAAAGGGGCTTTAACAACTCAGATAATTAAGGATAAAGTTGTTAGGATAGGAAGAAAGGAAAGATGAAGTTAGCCGTGGTCCCATCAGGCTCAGCATGGGGCCCTATGGGATAATATTTTGAATAAGGCAGGGGCAGTGCCAAGCTCACTTTGACTATACCTCTGGGATCTTCTCACTGATATTAGTATTAGTGTCAGTGTTTAGTCTATTGACCTGAATGATAACTTCCATTACCACACACATTAACTGGGGGCTAGGATTTCAACATATCATTTTTGGGAGACACTATTCCACCCATGCATACTTGCATGCTAAGTAGCTTCATTGGTGTCCAACTCTTTGTGATGCTATGAACTATAGTCCCCCAGGCTCTCTGTCCCTGGGATTCTCCAGAAAAGAATACTGGCATGGACTGCCATGCCCACCTCCAGGGGATCTTTCCAACCCAGGAATCAAACCTGTGTCTCTTAGTTCTCCTGCATTGGCAGGCAGGTTCTTTACCATGGGTTTCACCTGGAGAGCCCATATGTGACTCTAAACATGATTCTTTTCCCACTATGTCATAACACCAGTCAAATGGTGATGAGGGACAGAGCATTACATGCAAAGAGAACAGCAAGACAAATCACTTCAACTTGGAAAGAAAACATGAAAACATGCTTTATGCGACTGGAGAAGAGATTGAAAACAGCAGTACCATGTGAGATTGTCCAGGGCAGAGACATAGGGCAGTGAGAGTCAGAGCAAGTTGTTTGCAATGGGAAGTCACCCACCTGGTTCAATAAGGAAAAAGAAATGATTTTATTTGTATTTTTAAAAGATCACTCCAAGTGTTAGGTCTTGAATGGGCTGCAAGAGTGGGGTATAAAAATTTATATAAAGAACAAACTTATAAAACAAAAGACACTATACATAATCAAAAGAAGACATGATAAACAAAAGTTAAGCAGAAGATTAGGAAAAATATTGACAGCATATATAATACACAAAGTTAGTATACTGTATGTATGAAAGCCATAAAATCAATATGAGCAAGATGAACAGTCTAATGGAAATAATCAAGGACTGAAAATGAACAATTCACAAATAAAATATACTTATTGTCAATTATGTATGAAAACAGGTTGAAGTTTACTAGAATTTGAGAAAACAGAAGCTGTGGGGAGCCAGGAGCTTCACCCATGGCAAAGGTCATGAGGAAGGAGGCTGGACATATGCAAAGGCAGGATCAAGCCTCAGGAGTCCCCCTGGAAATTCTCGAGCATCTACCCCCATAATCAGAGCCTGCCTACTTTACTACTTTGTGCTCTCACCTACACCTCTGACTTTATGGGGGGCTGTCCCCCACTACCTCCCTCTGAAAAAAGAGTTAACTTACAGCTCCAGTTAATAAAAATTCCTGGGCATGAAAGGAGTGTTTAAACCTACAAACTCCTCTGAAGGTTCTCTAGCCTACCTGACAGGCTTGTCCGGCCACATGTGATTGCTCACAGCCTCCCAACCGTGAGAGGCAAGAGATGCTTTAAACTTTCTAAAAACAGGTTCCTTAGAGAAGTTAGAAAACTATTAGTATAAGTATAGTGGGCTGATTAGAAATTGTATTGGTGAAGGGTTTTTCATTTGTTGAGCCAATGTTTGCTGCTAAGTCTCCACATCCCCTGCCCTTACACACATTAATGAATATACAGAAGAAATAAGTATTAACCTTTGATATTAATCATGTTAGACCTTAGGCTAAGTAAATTCTTTCCTTAATTAAAACCCACAATACCCTCACCCTATAGGAATGTAACTTTATTTGGGTGGCTTCTGTTTTAAGAATAATCACCCCTGGAGAAATAAGTGTTGACTGACCGCTGTCACAAGGAGAGGGTCATAAATTGTCAGCAGGCCCCCTGGCCAGAAGATGATGTAACATCCCTAAGACTTCTGTATACATTTATATGAAGCACCTGACTTTGATAAAAGTCAGGACTGCTGACCCCACATGACTTTTGTATAACATCTCAGTGTATAAAAGTAGACCCTGGAAAATAAAAAATTGGGATAAGTTCCTCGAAAGACTGGTCTCCCCATATTGCTCTCTGTCTCAAACTCTGGCTTAGTCTCCATCTGGAGCACAGAACCCACCAAGCTTACTAATTATGCCTGGGCTTCTAAGATCCTACCGGGGAGGCTTCAGTGTCTCCTCTCCTTCGGGAAAACGGAAGGATACCTGTGGCCTACGTAAGTGGTGCAAACTTCTTGTCTTGAAGTTTTATTGGTTTCCCGTGTAAACCAAGCTACTCAGCCTCTTTTCTCCACTGAATTTTCCTACTGAGCTATCCTCATTCTATTACTCTTTATATCTTAAATTAATACTTAATTAAGCAGTTGTTTCCTGATCTTCGCTGACGCCGTCCCCGCTTCGAATACCCTGGATCAGCCGGGGTTGGACCTTGGCAAGAAGCAATGAACTGAAAATTTTCATCAAACATTTTTTAAAGTTTTATAATTATATAATTATACATGCCTCTTTGGGAATATATTCTGTAGGGTAGGTATAGTACAAATGAATTTTCAATTTTGAAGTGCTTATATCTAGTCACATTCCCAATAGTAGTGCTTGGTAATATCTATTTCATTTCACCCTTATTAATACAAGTAAACATAAAGTAAGTAAACATATTGCATTAATAAGGGTGAAATGAAATAGATGTTACGAAGCACTACTATTGGGAATGTGACTAGATATAAGCACTTCAAAATTGAAAATTCATTTGCACTATCCCTACCCTACAGAATATATTCCCAAAGAGGCACATACATTGATGTTACTTATACTGTTATTATTTTGTATAGTATATATGTTACATACATTAAAACATATTCAAACAATAGTGAGTACTTTCTATGGGTACATAGACATAGAAATACATAGAAAAATATATGAAGATTTAAAAACTAAATTGATTATAAGACTTATCTCTAGTTGAGTGGCTGAACTTTTAAAATTGGTATATCAATGGAGAATTTAATCATATTTTATTGTTTCAATCTTTTTAGAACAAGAAAATGCATTCCTCATAGACACAGTACAATACGGTAGTTAGAAGGACAGACTCTGGAGCCAAACTGCTTGCTTTAAATTCCAACTCCACTATTTACATATGTGTTAACCTTTTTGCTCCTTTGCTTTTCATTTGTAAAATGGATATAAAGGTTGAGCCTAATTATACCTCATTTTGGATATATTTGATGATTGAGTTAAAATGTCATGTGTGTTTATATATATACATATGTGTGTATATATATATATATACATATGTGTGTGGTTATATGTGTATATATACATATGTATGTGTGTCTGTGTATAAAGAGCTCAGTACCAGCCCTAATACATATTAATGCAATTCCTATAACTTGTGTAATTTTAAATATTTTAAAAGTTCATATGAACCCAAGAAAAGATTACTGTCAATTGTGGGAAATACATGCAGAACAATAAGTACAAATCTACATTTTTTTCATGTATTTCAGAAGAGTTACCTTTTATTGTTTGAATGGTAAGAGAAACTTTAACATATGGGAGACTTTAAATCTCAGATTTAGATAAGTGTATGTGAGAAAACATGCATGAGTGAAGAAAATTTCTCTGGTTGGATTAAGGAGTTCACCTAAGGATGCTGTGAGGAAAGAGCGTGAAGCATGAAAGGCTTTGAGTTTGGTGCTCAGAGGTTTGAACTTTATCTCTGTAGCAAAGAAGAGTCCCTGATGCTTTCTGAGCAGGGGAATGATATGGTATGTTAGCAGTTTTAGGTTGACTTTTCTATTCTTAGTATATAGGATTGACCAAAGCAAGCATTGCCTGTCATGGCTATAGCAACAGTTTGTATGGTAATGGGGACATAAACTAAAATGATTAGAAAAGGAAAGAAAAGTAAGGCAGTAAGATTCTTAACAATACCTGAGAATCCCTTGCTTTCCAGCAATATGTCACCTTACACCTAATTAGAGTTGCCAGATTTATAAAATAAAAACATAGGAAACCCATTTAAATTTGAACTTCAGATAAATAGCAAATAATTATTTAATGTAAGTATCTCCTTAATTTTGCCTTTATTGTTCCCTGAAATTCAAATTTAACTGGATAGCCTTCACTTTTATCTAGCATTCCTAACCCCAATAAGCATATTTTATCTTTATAGTCATTGTAGACATTAGTTTGACTCCTTTGACTGTTCCTTCAATGACATGAAAAGACAAAAAGTGTTTACATGGCAATCACAACTTCTCTTTCATTGGGACTGTGGATATGTTTTCTAGTGGAAACCCTCCATGTTTAAGGCAGCAGAGACCGAAGTCATGGGAACTGAACACAAAAAGCATGTGAGTAGGTTATTAACAATAGGGGATGGCCTCATTCCCACACCACACCAGTCACTGGATCTGAGCATATGGTTCTTCTTTTCAAGTGTATCCCAACATTGCACTTCGTTATCACCCAGCTAGGACTGTTACTGGTGTCTTTAATAGGTTATTCTTCCCCATTAAATCAGTCATCCTTTACAGTGGCTGATTTGGTATATAATAAAAACAGATAAAACCAGTAAATCTTCTATGTTAAGCCATTTATCATTACTTTTGGGCTTCCTAGTGGCTCAGATGGTAAAGAGTCTGCCTGCAATGTGGGAGACCCAGGTTCAATCCCTGAGTTGGGAAGATACCCTGGAGAGGGAAATGACAATCCACTCCAGAATTCTTGCCTGGAAAATCCCATGGACAGAGGAGCCTGCCAGGCTACAGTACATGGAGTCACACAGAGTTGGACACAACTGAGTAGCTAATACTTTCACTACTTTCACTTTCATCATTACTTTGCTATAAAAATATTACTTAGCCACACACAGCAGTACACATAGCATTTGAAAAGTCTATAAATGGCAGTGCTAGTAGAAGCTAGCATAGGATAAGGCAAATCCATTTTCAGACTGTTATTCCAAAAAGGACAAATCATTGTCTCTTTCAAAATAGAAACGGTCAAAAGTAATCAACTTGACATCTGGAGACTGGCTGGTCTCCTCAGGAAATTATGGCATATCAGGAACTCAGCATTAGCTTCCACCATTGGCAAATTGGTCATTTATTAGTCATTATAGCAGACTTGATAAGTGGATGTATATTTTACTCACCTACAGCTCTCCCCACTTCCTATCATCATAGAACTTTTGTTAATGAACCCATTGAGCAAGCACAAGGATTGATAAGGAAAGATATTGTTTGATATTTGCTGAATGAGTCATCTTGTCTACCTGAATAATGTGAGCCTCCATTGAGTAGATGTCCTCTGGAGAGCATCTCTATGCAGTAGCACTATCTTTACACTATGAGAGTTTCATCCATGTATCTCTTCTCCATACTTGTTTTGGCAAAAATTCTCTGACCAGTCAGCCAAATTAATCTTTACCCCAAAACAAGTATAAATCCATACTTCAGGTCATTGTGCCTTCAACACAAACTGAACATACAGATAGATATTCAGTCCATAGGAGTATTTCCATTTTTCCTATACCCAAGTATTTCACGGCCATCTGAGAGGGATAATGACAGAGTTCTGATAATATGGATTATCATTCATTATAGGTTTCATTCAATCAACCAAAAAGACAGTAAGATTCACTACTAGTTCTTTCACCTAAAATCTTTCATCAAAGTCAGTGATACTCAAAACTGCCAAAAAAAATTCTATGAAGAGTGAATCTATATAATTAAGCTCAGTCCAATCCAATATTATGCTCTTTTCTCTTTGGTTACATAACTGTACAATCCTTTCTCTACATATACTCTTGGAATTCACTGATATAAACATGAAATTCTACAACTATTTAGGTTTGAAAATTATCTTCCCCTGTGTGTGCTCAGTCATGTCCAGCTCTTTGCCAAGCCCTGAAGGAGCCAGGATCCTCTGTCCATGGAATTTTCCAGGCAAGAATACTGGGATGGGTTGCCATTTCCTACTCCAAGGAATCTCCCTGACCCAATGCTTGCACCTGTGTCTCTTGTATCTCCTGCATTAGCAGGCAGATTCTTAACCACTGCCCCACCACGGAAGGCCTTATCTTCCCCTAGATCATTCATTAGGCTTCTGCTGCTGCTAAGTTGCTTCAGTAGTGTTCGACTCTGTGTGACCCCATAGATGGCAGCCCACCAGGCCCCCTGTCCCTGGGATTCTCCAGGCCAGAACACTGGAGTGGGTTGCCATTTCCTTCTCCAATGCATGAAAGTGGGAAGTGAAAGTGAAGTTGCTCAGTCATGTCCCACTCTTAGTGACCCCATGGACTGCAGCCTACCAGGCTCCTCCATCCATGGGATTTTCCAGGCAAGAGTACTGGAGTGGGGTGCCATTGCCTTCTCCATTCATTAGGCTAGTCTCCCATTAGGTGAGCTCAGACCTTTTTCAATAGATTTGGAAGCCAAGAGGATTGATGGAGTGTCTTAAAGAGACACTTGGAAGTTGCTTGCCTTAGGTAAAATTATTACAGGCTTTTTCTGGTGACAAGAGAGGTTCCATGAAATTTGAACAGTCAAGGATATTGGAATATATACATCATTTCTATCTTAATACTTAAGAGTTCCACCCTTTTTCAACCAATTCCCTAATATATGAGATTTGACTAGCCAGGTGAATTTAATTGTGTTGTGATTCTGTTTCTCACTGGGTAAATTTGAGTCAGATTATAAATGCCATTAGCCCTATCATTATAAAGGATAAGAAATTATTTTAGAATGATCATAAAGACTTTCTGGTTCTCTAACTGTGCCAAGAGTTGATAATCTAAAGTTTTAAATTTCCTTTTCCTTTTCTGTAGTTTCTCTGGTTCAGTAAACATCTGCTGTCCCTCCCCACTTCCTATAATGATTATGTATTTCTAAGTGTAACTCTGGTTGCTATAATAGAAATACTCTCATATTTTCAGTAACTTAAAATGATTAAAAAAAAAAGTGTGTGTATTTTCACATCTAACTTCTGTAAACGTTTATAGTTAGAGAGTATTCCATGTAGTCATTCAGTTGACTCGGGCCCTTCTCTTATATCCCTTGGAACTATCTAACAATTATAATAATGTACCCAATAGACTGAGAAAGAAAAGGCAAGGAGATTTATGAAAGAGATCACTATGGGATTTCTGCAGGAGATTTCTGTTCCAGGAAATAGTTTACACCCATTCCATGAATCAGAATTTCATCATATGGTCACAGCTAACTGCCAAGAAGATTGAAGAAATTAGTCTAGCTGTGTATCCAGGAGAAAGTTGTTCTGATGATACAAACTTGCTAATGCTCTCTATCCTCTTATTCTTAATAATATGTAAGCATCAGATAAATATTTCTTTATAAATAATACTCATTCACATACATAGAACTCATTCATCCTTTCCCAATATTTCATTCATTCATGAATTCAATTGAATGTCCAAAAACTGAAAAATTATGCACATGTTTTTGTCATCAGGTTCAGATGCATCTCTCCATGCTTCAGCAATCTAGAAACCACACTATCATGTGTGGAGTGGTGGAGCAGGAAAAGAAGATTCTAATAAAATCTCCTGTTTAGAATACAAGGAAATGGATAACAGGTAGTCACTGGCCCATAAAAAGTATGAAGTTCTGCTTGGTGGTCATTGTGAAGGCCCCTTTCTTGGGGATATGGAATAATATTCTTATTCATATTCTGCTTTATTGACTATGCCAAAGCCTTTGACTATGTGGATCACAATCAACTGTGGAAAATTCTGAAAGAGATGGGAATACCAGACCACCTGACCTGCCTCTTGAGAAATCTGTATGCAGGTCAGGAAGCAACAGTTAGAACTGGACATGGAACAACAGACTGGTTCCAAATAGGAAAAGGAGTATGTCAAGGCCGTATATTGTCACCCTGCTTATTTAACTTATATGCAGAGTACATCATGAGAAACGCTGGACTGGAAGAAGCACAAGCTGGAATCAAGTTTGCTGGGAGAAGTATCAGTAACCTCAGATATGCAGATGACATCACCCTTATGGCACAAAGTGAATAGGAACTAAAAACCCTCTTGATGAAAGTAAAAGAGGAGAGTGTGAAAAAGTTGGCTTAAAGCTCAACATTCAGAAAACAAAGATCATGGCATCCAGTCCCATCATTTCATGGAAAATAGTTGGGGAAACAGTGGAAACAGTGTCAGACTTTATTTTTTGGCTCCAAAATCACTGCAGATGGTGACTGCAGCCATGAAATTCAAAGACGCTTACTCCTTGGAAGGAAAGTTATGATCAATCTAGATAGCATATTCAAAGGCAGAGACATTACTTTGCCAACAAAGGTCCATCTAGTCAAGGCTATGGTTTTTCCTGTGGTCATGTACGGATGTGAGAGTTGGACTGTGAAGAAGGCTGAGCACCGAAGAACTGTTGCTTTTGAACTGTGATGTTGGAGAAGACTCTTTAGAGTCCCTTGGACTGCAAGGAGATCCAACCAGTCCATTCTGAAGGAGATCAGCCCTGGGATTTCTTTGGAAGGAATGATGCTAAAGCTGAAACTCCAGTACTTTGGCCACCTCACGCGAAGAGTTGACACATTGGAAAGGACTCTGATGCTGGGAGGGATTGGGAGCAAAAGGAGAAGGGGTCGACAGAGGATGAGATGGCTGGATGGCATCACTGACTCGATGGACGTGAGTCTCAGTGAACTCTGGGAGTTGGTGATGGACAGGGAGGCCTGGCTTGCTGCAATTCATGGGGTCGCAGAGTCAGACATGACTGAGCGACTGAACTGAACTGAACTGACTGAAATCTTTCTGGGGAAAATTATTCTCTGAGAGCTCTATTTTTACCCTCTTTCAAGTACTTCCTTGTTGAATATCCATCATTACCTAGCTAAATATGAGAAATATCTGCCTTCCTTGGGAGCTGGATAAATTTTACATTGACTTTTGGTTCCAGGACTTTTTGGTTTTGGTTTTTTAAATATTACCAAATATCAGATTGACCAATAAGTTCACTCGGGTTTTTCCATAAGATACAGTAGAAAAATCTAAATGAACATTTGGCCAACCCAATATTAACAAACTCTATTTGTTTCTAACTAGTTATTCTTTTTGTTTCTAGTTAGTTTCTTCTTCCCAGAAACTATGCACAAAGTTATTTCATAGACTATGTCTTAAAGTTTGCCTATTTCATTCCTTCTCAAAGTACTAGTGATATTATTGGGCCACCTGAAATAATAGAGTTTGTTAAAAAAATTTTTTTTTAATATGATAGCTACCAAACAAGAGAAATTCACATTCTTAATACACTCCATAGAGTGGGATAAAATATTTGCAAATAATATGACTGACAAGAGATTAGTCTCCAAAATTTACACACAGTTCATGATGCTTAACAGCATCAAAACAAACACCCCAGTTAACAAATGGGTTGCTGCTGCTACTGCTGCTAAGTCGCTTCAGTCGTGTCTGACTCTATGTGACCCCATAGATGGCAGCCCACCAGGCTCCGCCATCCCTGGGATTCTCCAGGCAAGAACAGTGGAGTGGGTTGCCATTTCCTTCTCCAATGCACAAAAGTGAAAAGTGAAAGTGAAGTCGCTCAGTTGTGCCCGACTCCCAGCGACGCCATGGACTGCAGCCTACCAGGCTCCTCAGTCCATGGGATTTTCCAGGCAAGAGTACTGGAGTGGGGTGCCATTGCCTTCTCCAACAAATGGGCTAGAGGACCTAAATAGACATTTCTCCAAAGAAGACATATAGATGGCCAACAAACACATGAAAAGAGGCTCAGCATGGCTCATTATTAGTAAAATGCAAAATCAAAACTACAATGAGATATCACCTGACACCAGCCCGAATGGCTGTCATCAAAAAATCCAGCAATAAATGCTGGAGAGGGTGTAGAAAGAAATAACCCCTCCTAAACTGTTGGTGGGAATGTAAAGTGGCACAGCCACTTTGGAGAACAGTATAGAGGTTTCTTAAAAAATTAAAAACAGAGCTACCACATGACCCTGCAATCCCACTCCTGGGCATATATCCAGAAAAAAACATGATCCGAAAGAACACATGCGCCCCAATGTTCACTGCAGCACTGTTTACCATAGTGAAGACATGGAAGCAACCTAAATGTCTATTGACAGAGGAATGAATAAAGATATGGCACATTAAAATGGAGTATTACTCAGTTATTAAAATAAAGAAATAATGCCATTTGCAGCAACATGGACCTAGAGATTGTCATACTGTAAAGCAAGTCAGAGAAGGAGAAATATGTGTGACATCTTTTATCCATGGAATGTAAAAAGAAATGATACAGATGAATGATTTCTGTTACAAAACAGAAAGAGACTCACAGATTTAGACAACAAACTTATGGTTGTCTGTGGGAGGGATGGGGGAAAAGTATGGTTAGGGAGTTTGGGATGAACATGTACATTTTGCTATATTTAAAATGGATTTGTGACTCCATGAGCTATACAGTCCAGGGAATTCTCCAGGTCTCGCTTGTGGGAGACCATGAGGTTGTGTAGTCCATGAGGTTGCAAAGAGTCGGACACGACCGAGAAACTTTCACTTTCACTTTTCACTTTCAACCAACAGGGACTACCGTATAGCACATGGAACTCTGTTCAATGTTATGTGGCAGCCTGAATGGGAGAGGGAATTGGGAGAAACTGGATACATGTATATTTATAGCTGAGTCCCTTCACTGTTCACCTAAAACTAACACAATTGTTAATTGGCTATGCTACTGCTAAGTCACTTCAGTCGTGTCCAACTCTGTGCGACTCCATAGATGGCAGCCCACCAGGATCCCCCATCCCTGAGATTCTCCAGGCAAGAACACTGGAGTGGGTTGCCATTTCCTTCTCCAATGCATGAAAGTGGAAAGAGAAAAGTGAAAGTGAAGTCGCTCTATAGTGTCCGACTCCTAGCGACCCCAATGACTGCAGCCTACCAGGCTCCTCCGTCCATGGGATTTGCCAGGCAAGAGTACTGGAGTAGGGTGCCATTGCCTTCTCCGTTAATTGGCTATAGTCCAATACAAAATAAAAAGCTTAAAAAATAGTCTTAACTATCTCTGTCTCTAGGTTACTATACTTTTTATAACTTTACAATTAAATACTTTTAGTATTTCATTTTGAGAAGCAGTTAACTTTTTCAATCTTACAAGGCATTCAAACTCTGAACTTTCCTTATTACCTTTGATCTCTTCTTTGATCTCTACCAGTTAATTCTTGCCTGAGTTAATCTGTTTCTTGTAACACCTGGCAAAATGTCACCAGTAGTAGCCAGCACACACTGTCACTCACTCTCAGACTCCCGCCTAAAAGGCTTTTGAGTTATGACAAGTGGCAATTTTATAAAATGTCTTGCCATAGCATGAGGACTCTACAGTCCTTAGGCTACTATAGATTTTTTCATTGCTGCTTATCACCGCTTTGCTAAATAAATTTCACTTATTTTAGTTCTATTGTTATGGCAGCACCCAAATTATGGCAGCAATTTCTGAATTTACTCAGGGTTTAGTCAGAAAAATTAATTACTTCACACATTTCAAGCAGGAAGGAAATTAGCAGAGATGTGACAGTTTAAAAAATGACCACAACTTCTTTGACATTCTTCCCACTGAGAGGGGGGTCCACTCTCCTTTCACATGAACCTGAAACAGCTTGTATCGCCTTCAACTACAGAGAACATAACACGTGGCCTCCATATAACCTCCAAGTCAAGATCATAATAATCTGTAAAGCTGATGCCCAGTTCACTTGGGTTAGTCCCTGTGAGGGAAGCCAGATGCCATGTAAGAAAACTAACTGTACCAAGAGTACTGTGTTGGACAGGCCAGTTGACAAGCCATCAAATCAACTGCAGGCCATCAAATCAGCCTTATCAGAATCTAATTTATTTGAATTTCCTCATCAAACTGCAACCATATGAGTCCCCAAGCAAAAACTTTCCAGACACATGGCCTCAAATATGTGATATACAAAACTATGAGAAAAGTAAAATGTTTTTTAAAAGCTTCCACGCTTAGGGATAATTTTTACTCAGAATTAGTAACCAGAAAAGTTAGAATTAGGCATTTATGAAATTTCTGGAAAGGATTTCTAATTCTACACCTGAAAAATTAACTCCCACAGAGATTTCTCTCCCGCCACTAGGTAACTACAAGACTTGATAACATACATGAAACTTTTGTGTTCAGGCATTGGAAAATAGGCAACAAAGGAATGTAATCCCTGTGAAAAGGGTAATTTATGAGGTGGGCTCTATGATTATCCAAGATTACCACATGGCAGCAGTTTTCAGGCTATAACTTGGCTTATGACTTTTTATGTCTCCCTGAAACTTGTAAAAGTTACACTTGTTCCTCAATATCACTTAAGCATAATATTGCCAATCTTTTCTCATTTTATTGTTGTGGTTATGCAGTGTTATCTCAGTGTAGCTTTAAATTTCTTTTTCCCAAAGACTATTTGAGCGTTTCAAAATATTCAATGAAATATTAAGCAACCATTAAAATATTGAAAACAATAATAATACCTCCCCTTTTCAACATTAAAGAGTCTGAATTCTAACTCAGGAAGGTGGTTCTTTGGAACAACTCTACCATCTTCTTGATCTGCTGGCTTTCCAAATAAAGTCACTATTCCTTGTCCCAACAAGTCATCTCTCAATATATTGGCCTGTCATGTGGCAAGCAATATGAGCTTGGACTCAGTAACACTTTGTCTAGAATGCAGATTCAAAACTCAGTTTTCTTCTCTGCACCATGTAATTTGCTCCTATGGATTGATGTTTTTCATAACATCTTCTGTATTTTTTTTCACTTTTTGTGATTTTGGCATAGACAAAAATTCTTACCTTCTATTCTTTCTCAGCTAGAGTAACATAGATGTATATTTCAATATAGTTTCTCATCTTTCAAAGTTACCCACACAAGCCTCAGAAATTCTTAAAAAATTTAAAACCTGTGTGTCTGTGCATGTTTAATAGCCATAGCTTCCAATCAAACCTCTTTAGGACTAAGTTTTTACTCATTGAGAGTAGAAGAGAAAAATTGCCTGAGGAATACAGTCCTATGAAGCATTCTATTACAATTTACTATTTTAATAGTGGCACATGCAGAAAATTGAGGATAATGCAAGCTAAATTATTCCCCACTTTTAAATATGAATTGAAAGTGTGACAAAGTTCAATGACAGCTTTCATGAAAAGAAATAATAAATTTCATCATATTACAGTAGAGACTCCTACCTTAGACATTTTACATTCAAGAGATGATAGATCTTGATACCTTCACAAATGTGGAAATGTGACTCCAGGCTGGCAGCTTTTGTTCAAACTATTTCCAAGCAAAATTATATTTATATATCTATATACCCATTTCAACTTAGCTATCATTTTAACCTATACAAAACTTGTTTTGAGCTACTTTTTCATGAAATGTAAAGTTCTTGGGACCTGAAGTCACTTATTTCAGGGGTGACAATGAGTTGAAGCCCAAAAATGACCCTAGACCCAGTTGACTAAGTACTTCCCTCATGATAGGCTCCACATATCAGTACATAGAGTTCAAGTGTGTTTTCTCCAAATAATAAGTTTTTACATTGCACAAACATTTATGGTTATGGGATAATTACTGAAATCTCACATGTTAAGTCCACAAATGGCAAAGGGCTATTTGAAAGAGTGATTCAAGCTTCTATAATTTATGTGATTTGTGCTATAATTATGTGATTATAAATAATCACAAAAAAAGACATCACAAATAAATAAATAATTGCTGAAACAATATTTAAGGACTAAGAAGTACGAGACAGCAAAAGAGACACTGATGTATAGAACAGTCTTTTGGACTCTATGGGAGAGGGAGAGGTGGGATGATTTGGGAGAATGGCATTGAAATAAACATAATATCATATATGAAACAAGTCTCCAGTCCAGGTTCCATGCCTGATACTGGATGCCTGGGGCTGGTGCACTGGGACGACCCAGAGGGATGGTATGGGGAGGGAGGAGGGAGGAGGGTTCAGGATGGGTAACACATATATACCTGTGGCAGATTCATTTTGATACATGGCAAAACCAATACAATATTGTAAAGTTAAATAAAATAAAAATAAAATTAAAAAAATAAAAGAACTAAGAAGTAAATTCCTTTTCCAATCAAAAAGAATTGGAAAATATTAGTGAAGATGAAAATCTATATTTTATCTTCTTTCTTGGTTCCCAAGGCCATCAAGAATTATGTCCTACTGTATAAAACTTGAAAAACTTTAAGGAACAAACCTGAATATTTTAAAATGCTTTAAGGAACAAACCTGAATATCTTCTCCCACTTCTGAACTAATCTATTGATTTGAGATTTTTAGGAAAGAGAATTGAGACATGAAATTTTCAGAAATTAACTCAATTTGAAACACAAAAATGAGCCATCAGATTTTGTGATTCTTGTTCAACAAAGAAGAAGCCAGCTATAAGATGCGATCTGCATGTAGCTTCATCCAGATTGACTCTAGTGGTAATGACACGCTCTCATGGTAAACACCATTCTAAGCTGCCTCGTCTGTCATTGTTAACACTTGTATCAGACACTTTGTCATAGAAAAAACACTTATTGAGCTTCTAGCTCAAATACTGTTGGAACCTAGAAAATGGTTTCACAGTTAAATATAGCATTTCAAAGGGAAAAAGGCATTCATAAGAAATAAAAACTTTTTTCTCATCCCACCTCCATCTCTTTGTGCATCAATTCTGTGAAGTTTGGCTAAGGTAGTTCTGGTATTCTTGCCTAATGGCTCTAAGTAAAGTTCTATACTTTCACCCAAAACTTGGCTTCTTAAATGAAGCATTATATAATACAGGAATAATGGAGGCTTTTGAAAGTAATTTGGGATTTAGGTTAAGAAAGAGTAAAATAAAGATTTGAAAATACATACTCCTCATATATATTTTTAGCTTCAATTTTCTGGTCATGAATCTTTATTTTGCTTTTAAAAGAAAAGCACATGTTTAGGAGATTATATATATATATATATATAATATGTATATATATGAGGAGAACTGAGTTTTATGTGGCCTCCTACTGCAGTTTGAAATATAGTCTTTAGTGCAGAATTCAATGCATAAAATAATTACACTCAAAAGACATTAATTTCATCCCCAAGATTACTGCTTATCCTTACATCTCATTTTATATAAATAAAGGATGAATGAAAATTCCTGACCACCATATTTCAGTTTGAAAAAGAATGGTGAGTGACTGCTGTATGAAATAATTCAACTCCCCAAGTTACAAATGTATCATTAAGTAGTGGTTTATATACGAAACAGTCAAACTTGCTATCCTGTTACTAAAAAGTTTGGCTATTCACAACCCCATGTGAAAATTCAAATCACTGGAAAAGTCCTCAAAATTGTAGATTTCATGGTTCAAACTCAAACATCTTATGAATATCCCAGAATGAGGTATTATCATTTGTGTTACCCTATAATGCTCCCCAAAGTGTTTCTGATGTTCAGAACCACTTGACTGAAAGTTATTAGACATCACTTTGAAGAACTAATAACTATGGGTTTTCCATAATAATAAGCATTAATTGTTGATATATTATTTTATGATTAACCATCTTACTATGAACAAATAATTCAATATGCTTAAATAAAAACCATTTGATTACTTATTTATGATTCATGCTTGCATCAAAATCTTATTAAAGTGAATTTTAAATAGATCTAATCTTATAAACTATAGTCTCTAAAATGGGAAATGGAAAGCACAGGCTCAATGTTTATAAGAACATATTCTATGAGTGATAAGAAATCAATTTAAAATTGAAAATATTACTCCAAGCTAGTGTCTTTTGGAGCACTAATTCTTATTTTAATCAAATGCATTAATGTTTATAGCTTTGCAGAAAGGGACATTCTGTGTTATATATGTGTATGTGTTTGTGTTTTTTAGCATTTCATAGAATCTAAATGACCTCAAAACAGGCATTACGCTATCATCTCCTTATAAATTTTCAGAATATTTTAAAAGAAAGAGGTGTTTCTTTTATAAATCTTAAGCTGCAGGACTGTATCTTTGCATTTTAGGCCCTGTGCAAGATAAACATGGTGTTATTCATCTGTGTATCTAGGAACATGTATAGAGCACAATCAAGAACTGTACTTTGTGCTAGAGATATGGTGATAAACAAGTCACAGCCAATCCCTGCCCTAACAGAGTTTACCATCTCATAAAGAAGACATTAAACAAGAAACAGTGAAATAAATTCCACCAAGTAAAAAAAGGCAAGTGTGAGCAGGGAAGCTATCTCCGCACGGTTGATGTAAGTGCAGAAAACTGAAAAGGTGAGCAAGAGTTAACTAGTTAACTGAGCAAAGAGAATTCAAGGCTGAAAAAGAAAAGAAGCACATGTGGTTAGAGAATTGTCTAGCCTGTTATTTTGTTGAATTGTTTTTAAACATTAGGTGATGACGTAAGTCTTCTCTTGTGTTGTTGTAAGAAGGTGTTTGTTATGACTAGTGCATTTTCTTGGCAAAACTCTATTAGTTTTGATCTGCCTCTTAAGAAATTTGTATGCAGGTCAGGAAGCAACAGTTAGAACTGGACATGGAACACCAGATTGGTTCCAAATAAGAAAAGGAGTACGTCAAGGCTGTATATTGTCACCCTGTTTATTTAACTTATATGCAGAGTACATCATGAGAAACACTGGACTGGAAGAAATACAAGTTGGAATCAAGATTGCTGGGAGAAACATCAATAACCTCAGATATGCAGATGACACCACCCTTATGGCAGAAAGTGAAGAGGAACTAAAAAGCCTCTTGATGAAAGTGAAAGTGGAGAGTGAAAAAGTTGGCTTAAAGCTCAACATTCAGAAAACGAAGATCATGGCATCCGGTCCCATCACTTCATGGGAAATAGATGGGGAAACAGTGGAAACAGTGTCAGACTTTATTTTTCTGAGCTCCAAAATCACTGCAGATGTTAACTGCAGCCATGAGATTAAAAGACGCTTATTCCTTGGAAGGAAAGTTATGACCAACCTAGATGGCATATTCAAAAGCAGAGACATTACTTTGCCAACAAAGGTTCGCCTAGTCAAGGCTATGGTTTTTCCTGTGGTCATGTATGGATATGAGAATTACACTGTGAACAAGGCTGAGCGCCGAAGAATTGATGCTTTTGAACTGTGGTGTTGGAGAAGACTCTTGAGAATCCCTTGGACTGCAAGGAGATCCAACCAGTCCATTCTGAAGGAGATCAGCCCTGGGATTTCTTTGGAAGGAATGATGCTAAAGCTGAAACTCCAGTACTTTGGCCACCTCATGCGAAGAGTTGACTCATTGGAGAAGACTCTGATGCTGGGAGGGACTGGGGGCAAGAGGAGAAGGGGATGACAGAAGATGAGATGGCTGGATGGCATCACTGACTCGATGGATGTGAGTCTCAGTGACCTCTGGGAGTTGGTGATGGACAGGGAGGCCTGGCATGCTGCGATTCATGGGGTCGCAAAGAGTCAGACACAACTGAGCGACTGATCTGATCTGATCTATATAGTTTGAAATCTCACTACTATCAAGCATGTAGTCAAAGACTCTGCCACCATATCTTTGAGCAGGTTAATTAGTCTCTAAAAATTTCCTCATGTATTAAAAGAAGTTTATAATAGAGTTGTAGTGAAGATGAAAGGACCAAATAACAGCTAAGTAATTGTAGAAAAAAATAATACTTGCTTAACATAGCAAGTATTAAATATAACCTTATCTGATTTAATATATAAATTCCTAACTAAAGAACCAGGTTCTAACTCCAGGGGTCTGTTACACAGCACAGCATTGTAAGGTCCTACAGATGGGCTCCTGCAGAAAAGCTTTATAAACACATTATTGCTATTCAGGATTTGGCACAGGAGAAAATTAGATGGGGAAACTGAATATATCAGAATATTTATTTCCATGTTCAAAAATCGTGGAGAGCATTTATTGGAAAAGGAAAAGCCTCCTGTGAATTTTAGATGTTGGAAAAGGAAAAGCTGCCTGTGTATTTCAGAAAGCAAAAGGTGGATTTAAATGTAGGAGATAGCCAGACAGGCAGCAGGACAGAAAATGAAATTAACTTGGATAAATGACTGAGAGAGTGCCAGCAAAAATTATCTTAACTGTTCTTATGCACAGTTTATCACTGGGCTACATATTGAAATTAGATTTGAAAGTGATTGAATTATTTTATAAGCTTCAAAGGTACTTGCAGGTAACTAGATCTAGCAATAATTTTTTAATCGAGCCTTATGATGCAGGAAGTAAACTGAAATTTAGAGGTCAGAATGATATTTATGGTCTTGAGAGATTTCTGTCTCTGAAACTGGCTAAATGGACACTGCCAGAGGTAGAACTCAAGTAGAAGGGAACCAATATCCAATACATTTCACAGTTCTTACATCTCTAGCTAATCATTAGGGGCAAATAGACAATCCTAATATAAGCTCTAGTTTCTTAAATTAATATTTTCAGGATAATCAGATATAGATTAATAGATAAGGCATAAGACACATAACACACACAACATTTTAAAAACTGATAAATAGGTTGTCATCTATTCTTCCACTACCCATAAATTTATTCAAAGATATGTATTTATTGGGTATCTACTCTGGGTCATACACTATATTAAACATTAGGATTTGTTACGGGTTGAATTGTGCCCCCATCCCAAACTTTGTATGTTGAAACCTTAATCCACAATATATCTCAGAATATGACTTTACTCGGAAGTAGAAACCATGGAAACAGTAGTTGACTTTATTTTGGGGGACTCCAAAATCACTGCAGATGGTGATTGCAGCCATTAAATTAAAAGATGCTTACTCCTTGGAAGCAAAGTTATGACCAACCTAGACAATATATTAAAAACCAGAGACATTACTTTCTCAACAAAGGTCCATCTAGTCAAGGCTATGGTTTATTCAATGGTCATGTGAGAGTTAGACTATAAAGAAAGCTGAGTGCCAAAGCATTGATGCTTTTGTATTGGACTCTTGAGAGTCCCTTGGACTACAAGGAGATCCAACCAGTCCATCCTAAAGGAGATCAGTCTTGAGTGTTCATTGGAAGGCCTGATGATAAAGCTGAAACTCCAATACTTTGGCCATCTGATGCGAAGAGCTGACTCATTTGAAAAGACCCTGATGCTGGGAAAGATTGAGGGCAGGAGGAGAAGGGGACAACAGAGGATGAGATGGTTGGATGGCATCACCAACTCAATGGACATGAGTTTGGGTGGACTCTGGGAGTTGGTGATGGACAGGGAGGCCTGGAGTGCTGCATTTCATGGGGTTAAAAAGAGTCAGACATGACTGAGCAACTGAACTGAACTGAGTTATTATGAAAGTGAAAGTGTTACTCGTTCAGTCATGTCCAGCTCATTGCGAACCCATGAACTGTAGCCCTCCAGGCTCCTCTGTCCATGGAGTTCTCCAGGTGAGAATAGTGTAGAAGGTTGCCATTTCCATCTCCAGGGAATCTTCCTGACCCAGAGATCAAATCCCAATCTTCTGTATTGCAGGCAGATTCTTTACCATCTGAACCACCAGGGAAGCCCAATAATTATTATAGATGTAGTTAATGATGATGGAGTCATTCTGGAGTAGGGTAGGCCCCTAATCTAATATAACTAGTATCCTTATAAAGAGGAGAAATTTAGACACAGGCACATAGACACACACAATCTGAGAACACTTTGTGAAAATGAAGGCAGAAGCTGGGGTGACACTACTTTATGCCAAGGAACACCAAAGAGTTCCAGTGAACTGCCACAGAAGAGGAGGAGCATGGAGTAGATTCTTCCTCACAGCCCTTGGAAAGTATTATCCCTGTTAGCACCTTGATCTTGGATTTGTGGTCTCCAGAACTGTGATAAACTCACTTCTGTTATTTAAGCCAGCCAGTCTGTAGTACTTGGTTACAGCAGCCCTAACAAACTAACACAGGATGGGAGCAGGGAATCTCCCACTCTCATGATGTACTGACTGACAGTAAATCAGAAAACTTTTCTGTGTCTCAACCTCAAAGGAAGTTGCATCAACACAATTATAGATTTGTGACTAAAAGAATAAAACAAAAAATATGCCAATCCAAAAGAATCTGTTTTTCAGTCAGAAACATAATTCATCTATGCTTGGTCCTGGGTTGTCTCCACTTTATCTTCTCCATGCCTTGGTTGCTGAACTTCAGACACTGCATCAGCAGGAGACTTTTCACCTTTTTCCTGGTGCATTCAAACCAGCGTGAGGCACCGGAGTGAGAGAAGGCATCAGGAAGGTGCCCATTAGCTTCTTATCATTGGCCTTCCGTGTTAACAATGGCCAAAATCCTCTCCACTTGGTCATCAGTCAGCCAAGTGTCTCCTCTCAGTGAGTTCCAAAAATACTGCTTCCTATTTTCCCTGTAAAACTAGGCTTGGTAACAGCTAGTCCTGGTGACTGTTGCATACTAATTGTTGATAATACCTAGAGATTTTATCCTTTCTTAATGTTACCTTTAACCTTGCCCTCACTTTGCAAATAACCCCATCTTTATACTCTCTTAATGATATCCTTCAATATGTCAGTGACTTTTTTTTGTCAGAACAATTTTCCCAGGAATATACCCAGGAAATACCCTCTAAAATTTGAATTTTAAGATCACTGTCTCACCTGTTTAATGAGCAGACAGATCATCTCTTTGCTAGGGGGCAACAAGACAATGGTACTTCATGGCTGCAGTGACTCCATGGTTATTCAAACAGTGACTCCATGGTTATTCAAATTGTCATTGTAAGATGGAGTGCAGTGCAAAGAGACTTTGGGAGATCAATTTTCAGGGGTATTTTGTTGCTATGTTGTTATTGTTGATGTAAGAATTTTAAATATGCTTGTTTCTTCTAACTGACACAAAAACACACACGAAAGTTAACTCAAAGCTTAGAATTACTTTTCTTTTTTTTTTTTTTTTTTTATTCCAGGAACATCTGGTGCCATAGCCTATGCTATAATTCCAGCCTTACCCCTTCTCATTCACAGACACCTGAGGTCCAGGGTAGGGCTCTGAAATTAGGTATATAGTCTATCTTCTCTTTTTTATTTTATTTACTTTACAATATTGTATTGTTTTTTTTCAACGTACAGAAAGCTGTTCTGAAGCTTTTCTCTCGTAGCTGAAGTACAGACATGACTGTGGATCGGATACAGTGATGCAATGCCAGCTAAATGCATAATCACTTCAGACCTCTCATGCTAACTTTAAAGACTCCAATTAGAAAGAAGTAAAACCTTGAAAACTGAGGTGGGGAATTTTGGTCAGTATGTCTGCTTGTCTACTTACTGTGGAGAATTAGAAGGTGAGATGGATGACCTGATGTAAAATCTACATTAATTCATAGTCAATAGATAAGAGGTTAATTGTTGAGCATGTATTGGGAAAAACAAGAAATAGGTGACAAGGGAATCTGGAAGAGAGGATTGTGAATAAGCATTTCAGAATGAGCACAGAGTGTGAAAATATTCATGGACCACATAAATTCTCTCAAGTGAAGCGAAGGCATTCACCAATCAAGTGAAAAAAAATTACCTGTTGTGTGGATATAAGTCAGCTTCTACCCTTGGTCACTAAATTGCTTGTTTAATGGGCCTATTTACAAAGTGGCCATAGCAGCAGAGCTGGAGGCTATGCATGGGCTCAATAACATGGACAACACAGACCTCCCTTCACGAGGACTGATCTGGTCACAATAGCTGCTGAGTATCTGTCATGTCAACAGCAGAAGTAAATGCTAGGTCCCTGCTCTGACCATTTCCTGGGGAGCTATCCATTCACCAGGTGAAAGATGATTACTTTGGAGCCTTTTTATCTCAAAGTCTGTTCTCATGGGAATATAGCCATATTCCAAAAACAGATTTTCTTTTGTGTCTGCAGAACTCCACCCAGTATTGCTATGCAGGGACTAACAGAATGCCTCATTCATCACCTTGTGTGCTAAGTATCTTTAAAAAAGATCAGTTTTGCTGAGGGGACACATTTTACAGTGAAAGAAATATAGCAAAGTGTTCCTCTCAATGTGTTCTCTGGTCTAAGTATATTCCCCAGAGAGCAGTTGGTTGATAAAGTGGTGGATAAACCACAGTGGTGGATTAGTGCACAAGAATGGCACTTGGTAAATAAAGATCACATGCAAATTTGTAGTGCTATTTATAGGATGCAGAATATGTTTCAAGCCAGTAGACAATAAATAGTGTTATCTCTTCTATAGATAGAATGCAGGGTGGAACAAGGAGTGGATCTATAACACCTAACTGTGCACTAGAAGTGAGCTCAGTGTGATTGGAAAGCTGATGCTTCCAAACACTAGGAGGGAACACAGTTCAAATTCCACTGAAACAGAAACCGAGACTGACCTCAGGCTATCTTGGGCTTCTCATTTTGATGAACCAACCAGCAAAGAATTGGGTCAGAGTACTGATTTGAATAATTAAATCAATTTCCAAGAAGAAATTTGATTGCTTCCAACTAGTGGGACAAAGAGAGTTTTGAAAACCAGGCAACTCACAATGGCACCTGTTAGCACAGTCATTCTTTCATTAATTGCCAATGGGAAATTGGGACACCACCAACTAGTCAGGGCCACTAGAGACTTGGGTTCTATAGGAGTGAAGATTTGGGTCACCCCATCAAGAAAAAGAGCCTCACTAATTGGTGTTGGCAGGGAATAAAGGGAACATGAAACTGGAAAACAAAGAATGAAGTTATAATTTCAACAAGCCTTGTAACCTAAACATTATAATCAGTTATAGAAGTGGCATTATGATCAGCTTTGTCTTATATTAATCATTATCCCCCTTTCCATCCATCCCTGATATTGGTATTTGCTTTCTATGAAGGACACTGATGCTTAATAACATTACAATTAAAATTCTTGATGAAATTCTACCTACAATAACATCTCCCCAATGTGATAATGTAGTTAGTAAGATTTCGTGTTTTTTCTATGTTTGAGGACTTTTTTTTATTCCTTGTGTTTCAGATTTGTATATCTAAATGAATAGGAATTAATGCTAATTGGAAAATCAGGGTGGGCTCTACTGAATATTCTGCATTTATTTTTACCTTTTCTGGATCTATTCTTCAGCTTGATCTTTTCCCCAGAACTATATCACTTTGTTTCTCTTGCCCTCTGTCATCTTATTGGTTTCAATCAATAGCAGGCTTTACCAAGAGAAAAGAAGAAGACAAAATTATCAGGTACAGCTTTCTGCCACACCTCAATTCCCTCCCTCCCAACCCATCATTTTGACAGTGACTGTTCCCCATGTGTGTCCACTACTATTGGGCAGGCCGTCTCCCAAGCCTCATCTATATCTAGCTATGGTGGGTAGTCTCTCTATCATTACCCCCAGTGGGTACTGGAGGAGTCATGGATTTCCATTGTGGTGGGTCCCTGAATGCTTAACCATCCCTTTTTGCTTTTCTTAATTCTGCCTACATGTTCATAATTAGTTCCCCTTCTTTTGATTCATATCAGTTAACACTTTACGTGTGCCTTGTCTTTTACTAGCACCCTGACTGACTAAATTTAAGACTAATAAATGTCTTTTGTGATTCTCTAGCACAGATTAAAACTTACTTGTCCAGGAATAGAAATTACTTTTAAAAAAAATCAAGATTCCATCAGACAGTACTGTGAAATACGCTTGCTTGACCAGTAGTGTTGATAGCAGAACTAAAAGGTTCTGAAGGTGTAGGCATTAATATATTCCCTGAAAACAGGTGCTTTAAGGATAGTGATATTCTCAGTAGTATGTTTTATAACTAAGATACTAAATATTTGGAAAACTGCTATATTCATATCAAACCAATTGCATTAAAATCTATCTTCAGTATGTTAAAGTAGGGTGACTTGGTCAATGTAACAATTACAAAGGAAACAAAATGCAGTATATTGAAATAAATAACAAGGAATCTTCCCATTTATAGCTTTAAAAACCTATTAGACTTTTTGAACCAAATAACAGCTGTCAGTTACTTGGCCAACTCATACATTTTTGTTGTTGCTGTTGTTTGTGGCTATGCTACTTTAGAAAAATGATAATGATCTATTTTATGGTGTCTAAACTATTCTGATGAATTTTGTTCTTTAAGAACCCACACGACTTATTCAAAAAATGAAGTGAAATCAGGCCTGGTTTTATTTCTTTTTTTGGACACAAGAATGTGAAAAAGAAAGCCTCGGAGTATATTATACAGAATCAATGACCACCACATATCAACTCTTATTGGCCATTGTTGCCTTTGCCACCTACCCAGTCTTTTTATTGATAAACAGAGTTTTATGATTCACATTTAACCTCCCAGTTTTGCTCTTTGGAGGCTAAACACAACACTGTTGAAACATACTCTTTGAATTTAATAAGAAAATTATCGATTTTAATACTATCTCAGGAGAAAGACGTATAGTGTTCGACATACTGCTACTGCTGCTAAGTCGCTTCAGTCACGTCTGACTCTGTGCAACCCCATAGACGGCAGCCCACCAGGCTCCCCCATCCCTGGGATTCTTCAGGCAAGAATTGGAGTGGGTTGCAATTTCCTTCTCCAACGCATTAAAGTGAAAAGTGAAAGTGAAATAGCTCAGTCCTGTCCAACTCTGAGCGACCCCATGGACTGCAGCCTACTGGGCTCCTCCATCCACGGGATTTTCCAGGCAAGAGTACTGGAATGGGGTGCCATGGCCTTCTCCAAATGTTCAACATACCCTATGGTAAAAAGTAGGAGGCAGGCTTTTGTAGCTATTCATTGCAATTGAGAAACCCTCCTATTTCTTCCCATATTCCAGACTAAGTCACTGTAGCAAACGTCTACTTTAGACAACTTGTGGTTTTACATTTCAGCAAAGATGGGCTTCAAAGAAATTTCCCTTTGAAATCTGTGATAAAAGACTGCTCAAAGAAAACTGAATCCATCATCAAATGACTTGTATTTTCTTTTTTTCAAAAAATGGGTAAAGAAAACAGAGCTCTTACTTGCAATACATTCTTAATAGTATTTTGAGTAGCTTCACTATTTTTTTTTTCCTATGGGAATACATCAGATTCAGACAGGCTCTAAAAGAAAATTCTATCTAAGTAATAGGTACGTACGTACGTAGGTGAAGTCGCTCAGTCGTGTCCGACTCTTTGCAACTCCATGACTGTAGCGTACCAGACTCCTCTGTCCATGGGATTTTCCAGGCAATAGTACTGGAGTGGATCGCCATTTCCTTCTCCAAGGGATCTTCCCAACCCAGGAATCAAACCCGGGTCTCCCGCATTGTAGACAGACGCTTTACCGTCTGAGCCACCAGGGAAGCCAACACAGGTAGTTACTATAATTGAATTTAACTGGAATAGCATGAGAGCATTAAAATCAGTGACAATTTTTCAAGGGATATTTCTTAGAAAAAATATTTTCAAGAATCAAAACTCCAAAGCTATTATTTTTAGCATTATTACATCAAGAATGACTCAAAATGAAAAATTTAGTTTCTATTGTGAACCTTAGATCCCAAATCTATTCCCCAGTCTTCACTCTAATCCATTCCCACCTTTATCTTTATGGTCCACACTTCTTAGGTCCAAATCAATAGCATGTGCAAATACAGGTCAGATGTCAATGTATAAATTGACACGTGAGTGACACTGACACTGGTGCTGAGAACAAAGCATCATGTCCTCAACAGTGAACACACGAATGGATAAACAGATAACCCACTGTGGACCAAACTTGACATTCAAACCCTAAAAGAAGAATATTGATAAATGAGTGCTTGAAACCAACATATAAAACACCCTTTTGATTCTGAATTCGCAATTAGTTATAGAAAATTAAGTAGAATTTGACAGCAAACAACTCATGTATTTCAGAAAGAGAATAATTTTACAATCCAGTGGTTCCAAAATTATAAATGTTTGTTTTATTTTATTGATGAATGCAAAATCACATATTTGACAATGGATGTCAAATATAAACAAAATTATAATAAAGTGTTCACAAAGAAACTCAGACT
Source organism: Tragelaphus eurycerus (assembly GCA_935064755.1). NCBI lineage: Eukaryota > Metazoa > Chordata > Mammalia > Artiodactyla > Bovidae > Tragelaphus > Tragelaphus eurycerus. The sequence continues at coordinate 12,536,870 of CAKXYN010000004.1, forward strand.
TAAAGGACAGTCTTTTCAATAAATCATGCTGGTCCACTAGGTACCTATAAAGGAAAAAAAAAAAAAAAACTGACCCTTACCTCAAAGAGTATATAAAAATAATTTGAGGTAGATCATAATCCTAAATGTGAAAAACAAAACAAAAAGCTTCTAGAAGAAAACATAAGGGGATATCTTTTTAACCTTAAATAGGCATTGTTTCTTAAATAGGACACAAAACCACTAACTATACAAGAAAAAATGTTGAATTAAAAAGTTCTGTCATCAAAACTCCAAGAGAATGAAAAGGCAAGCTACAGACTGAGAAAATATATTCCCTATATTTAGGTAGAGCAAAGGACTTGAACTCAGAATCCTACAATCTAACTTTTTAAGTGAACAAAACTTAAAAGGGAACATCATTAGAAATGAAAATGAAAAATAAGCATATTAAAAGATAGTCAGCGTCATTAGTCATCATAGAAATGTAAACTGAAATCACAATAAGATATTACATCCCCACACAAACGGTTAAAATTATATATCTGTTGTAGTTTAGTTACTAAGTCATGTCTGACTCTTTTGCAACCCCACGAATTGCAGCCCACCAGGCTCCTTTTTCCATGGGATTTCCCAGGTAAGAATACTGGAGTGGGTTACCATTTCCTTCTCCAGGGGATAGATATGTATTTTTTATTTTATGTACAATACCAGCACTGACAAATATCAAGTGTCAATGAGGATATGACACAATGAATGAAGCACTCATACATTTCTGATGGATTGCAAATTGCTACAAACACTTTGGAAAACAGTTTGACAGTGTCTGACAATCACACACACAAGCACACATTGTATAACCTCAAATTTAAATATATCTCAAGAAGAAATGGGTGCTTTAACAAGGAAAAGACATGTACAAGACTATAATGAATGTTCATAGCAGAGTTATTTACAAAAATCCAAAAGCTGGAAACAGCTTGGCATTTGTTTGGCATATCCAAATGCCAAACAACTGTAGAAGGAACAAATGAAAATCTTCAACAACAAAAAATGAACAAAAAAGAAAAAAACAAACAAAAAAAATGAACTATTGCAACAGACAAAAACATGAGTACATCTCACACTCATAAGTGAACCAAAGGCAGAAATCAGCATATGTACTATGTTTAATTAACATGAAATTCAAGGTAGGCAAAGCCAATCTATTATGATAGAGACTAAAATAGCAGCTATCTTTGAGTGTACACCAACTGAAGGGAAAAATAAGGGAATACACTTGGTGTTGGAAACATCTATTGTGATCTGAGTGGTGGTTTACTTGGTTGTACACATGTATAGAACTGCAAATATTCATGAGACAGCAGATTTAATTAGCAGGTAATAGAGCAGAATTGATATCTACTGAGGTCTGACTATGTATTATTATTTCATTTAATTTTTACAACCATTTTTGAAGGATACATTATTTCTCCTTTAGAGATGATAAATTGGGTATTGAAACAGGTTAAACAGTATAGCTTCACAGAAGAGAGTAGTGAGTTGTCATTCAAATTCAGATCTCTGAGATTCCAAGATCCCACATAACTTTTTTCTATTTTTTTGTTCTGTTTAATTTTTAATTGGAAGATAATTGCTTTACGATGTTGTGTTCATTTATACCATGCAACAATGTGAATTAGCAGTAAGTACACATATTACCTGGCTGCCCTGGTAGCTCAGCTAGTAAAGAATCTGCCTGCAATGCAGGAGACCCTGGTTCCATTGCTGGATCCAAAAGGTCCCCTGGAGGAGGGCATGGCAACCCACTCCAATATTCTTACCTGGAGAATCAGCATGGACAGAGGAGTCTGATGAGCTATAGTCCATGGGATCGCGGAGAGTCAGACACAACTCAAGGACTAAGCACAGCACATATATATTAACACTCCCCCTCTTGAAGCTCCCTCCCACCACCCACCCCATCCCACCCCTCTAATCTGTTACAGAGAATCTGGTTGAGCTCCGTAGGGTATACAGCAACTTCCCACTAGCTAGCTAGTTTACATATGGTAATGTATGTTTCACTGCTACTCTCTCAATTCTTCCCACCCTCTCCTTCCCCTGCTGTGCCACAAAGTCTGTTCTTTGTGTCCATAGAACTAAAAAATACCTCAAAGTGACAGGTCTATGAACAGCCTAATCTTCATAGTTCCAAGTATGCTTCAGAAGCCCGTAGGGACTCTGTGCTGTGCTTAGTCGCTCACTTGTGTCCAACTCTTTTCGATCCCATGAAATAAGACAAAACTCACTTCCTAAGACCCTGCATCTCTGCATTTCTTTTTAAATGCAATAGATTTTAAAATGATCACATCTTATCAATTGGTGCCTTCATTGAACTTGATATATTGAAAATATATTTTTCAGTATTATAATTCAAAAGCTTCCTTGCATAAACTAGGGTGAACTAAGGGTGAAAAACATAAAGATGGAGAAACTGTGACAAAAATCTAAAACTAAGACATTTTTTATCTATAAAGAATGTTATTTTCCCAGGTGGCTCAGTGGTAAAGAATCCACCTGCCAATGAAGGAAGCACAGGAGGCATAGGTTCAATCCCTGGGGCAGGAAGATCCCCAGAGGAGAAAACGGCAACCCACTCCAGTGTTCTTGCCTGGAGAATCCCATCGACAGAGGAGCCTGGTGGGCTACAGTCCATGGGGTCATAAAGAGTTGGACATGACTCAGCAACAAGCAGGCACCCATGCAATGTTATTTTAAAATGTGATAAGTACATTTCCCCTTTTCTATATCTAAAATGAATACTCTATTTATGAAAATTAATTAAAATAACTCAGATATAAATTTGAAATATAAGAAAATAATCCTGTAGTTTTATTATTATATTATGAATAAAACCTGCAAATTTGTGAAATATTTAGGCCTGATCTTTTAAGTTCTTCAGAAAATATTTAAAAAATAATAAAATGATAAATTAGAATAAAGAATCGGCAGGCAGATTCTTTACCACTGTGCCACCTGGGAAGCCCCTAATATTAATTCAATAATGTATGATAGGTGTACAAACCCTGGACTTTTTCCTATGGTTTTTACCAGACCTAAATTAGGTTAGGGCTTCAAACCTCCTTGTTGACTTTCATAATTCCAAGAAAGCTACCTCATAGTTTGTCCAAGACAGTACATTACACTTTTAATTCCTAGCCATGCTTCTTGTACTCCATCTAAACAAGGTTACTTGATGTTCCTGATTATTGCATGGTATTCTGATCAAATGATTTATGAAGTCATAATATCCAACTCAAGTCCTGTCTCATCCTCATTTTGTTCTATTGCTGTTACTGTTATTGTTTTTGTATTATTGTTACTGTTATTGTAGCTAAGTCATGTCTGACTCTTTTGTGACCCTATGGTCTGTAGCCCACCAGGCTCCTCTGTCCATGGTATTTCTCAGCAAGAATACTGGGAAGACTCTCCTGTTCTGTTACTTTGGTCAATTTAGAGCTACTCCAATTTTTTTTAATCAAAAATTGGGAATATCTCTTTCATATTTTAGTGTAGCACAATTACAAACTGACTTCATACAGCTCAGATTCACAGAGAAAATGCAACTTCTTTAGTTTGGGCTATCAAAAACATAGTCTTCCTCCTAAACTTGAATTCACTGTAATGTAGAAGATGAGTAATATTGACTATTTCCTTTGGATTAACTAGGATTCTTAAGAAAACGTGCTATGTCTCTCAAATGCCTCAGTCTTCCTTCTCCTTTCTCAGTTCCTTTTCATGGGAGCTTCTGGGTATATGGAAGGAGAGATTTGACTTAAACAACCTCACGTTAAAATATTAACTCAGGATTCTTAGGCTTCCCTGGTCTCTAAGACCACAGTTCTCATCCACCTGATGGCATCCAACACTGATATACCTCATAATCTGACTTTGAACTGGTAGAACTTGGCGCTACATCCTGGCTAATTAAGCCTCAACTAGACCCTTCTAGGGGCTTCAGTGGTGCAGTGGTAAAGAATCTGCCTGCCAATGCAAGAGATGCAAGAGACATAGGTTTGATCCCTGGGTTAGAAAGATCCTCTAAAGTAGAAAATGGCAACCTGCTCTGGTATTCCTGACTGGAAAATTCCATGGACAGAGGAGCCTGGCAGGCTATCGTCCCATGGGTCACAGAGTTGGACACTACTGAGTGTGCACAAACACACACACATAACACACCATTCTAGTACATTCAGCTCCTCTGGGATCTCCCTATGACTCTTATGAATACAGTTCTCAAGTGAGTAAAACTTCAAAAAGAGTCACTTTGCCCCTGCTATGATATTGCCTCTGGAAACACATCTTGTTTGGTCTATGTCATTTGAGAACCCAGGGCAGCTTCGCTGACTGTGCCGTAGGTTAGTATACAATGGTTTGCAAAGAATGCTCTTCCCTGAGATTTTAATGAGGACCTTTGGTGAAAGCACCACTGGCTCCCATTCAGCGCTATTTTACTTACTAAAATTCCTCTGCCTTCCCTTCCTCTTTCTTCTTCCAAATACCTGCTGAGTCAGCATGAAAATTTTTATTTTTCTTCCTCCATACCAAAAGTCCCTTCTTCAACAGAGGTAAGTCTCATAGTTTGGTTACTCTGAGAGAAAGAGCATCTTCACTATATTATGGAAGAAACTTGATGGTTTTAAGTCCTTTTTAGTTCTTGAGATGTTCGATGCATAATAAATGAATTTAGAAATTCCTTTTGTATTCAAACACTGTCTTTGCTGCAAAATCTTTTGTTGCACACTCAAACTTGAAACTTGCCTCAGTTCTCTACTTTATATTCCATGATAACAAGTGTCACTATCAATCCAGGCATCTGAAATCCCAGAAAGTCAGAACCAAGGTCATGTACTTAAAAAGGCCAAAGAAAAAAGAACATTCAGAATTTCCCAAATGTACCTTATTTCTATCTTCCATAAACTTATCATCAAGATTCTCTTAGTTAAGATAGATTACCCTCTATTTCTGCGTTTTTATATTCCAAACTTCTTTTGGAAGTTTAGCTCTTTCATGATCCCCATAAGCAGAGGTAACCTCTATCATATTTTTTGGTTTTGCTTTTATGGCATTTATCACTGTGTCTCTTAAATTATTGTAATGGTTATATCTGCATTTTCCTCCCTTGTTAGATCCTATGTTCCCTGTAGGCATAAGTTATATAGTCTGACGTAATTGAAAAACATGTTTCTTTCCTTATCAAGCTATCAATTATTTATAGACAATTACTTAAATTGTCTATACACAAGGTCATTTTACCCATAAAGTAATAATAATAATATTGTAAACTTGTACAATTGTTAAAAATACCAACACCGTATGTGAAAAGACCCTGCATAGTGTCAATTAACTGTTTGTACTCAATAAACAATAACAAAATCAACAATTTGAACACAGCATTCTTAGGAAGTCCAGTCCACAGGGTCCCGATTTTTGTTCTATTAATATCCAGAAATGATTCTAAACTATGAAACAAAGCTTCTAATATTGAGAATGGAGTAAAAGAAACTGTTATGAGTGATAAAATTATTATTTATATTAAAAACAATATAAAGAATCTTAAGAACAACACCTAAAATATATATACTTATATGGGACATCATAAAGTATGCAGCTTATTTTTTGTTTCAAAAGTCCAATTATTATTTCAAGAATCATGACAAAAATAAACCTTAGCCTGCGTACTACTTTCCACAGAGCTTTTTTTCATACAAATATCTTGCTTTTTGCTTTTTGCAATAGTTTTTAGGACAAGTGAAGTTGCTCAGTAGTGTCCGACTCTTTGTGACCCCATGGACTATAGCCTACCAGGCTCCTCAGTCTATGGGATTTTCCAAGCAAGAATACTGGAGTGGGTTGCCATTTATTTCTCCAGGAGATCTTCCCTGGAGATCCCTTCCAGGGATAGAGCCTGGGTGTCCAGCATTGTAGGCAGACGCTTTACTATCTGAGCTACCAGGGAAACATCAATCAAAAAATCTGAAATTCAAGAAATTGAGGCACTTGGTCAAGGTCAATTACTGACTAGCTAGTGATGTGAACACTTCCTACAATACAAGAGACCCAGGTTTGATGCCTGGGTTGGGAATATCCCCTGGAGAAGGAAATAGCAGCCCACTCCACTATTCTTGCCTGGAAAATCCCATGGACAGAGGAACCTGGCAGGCTACAGTCCTTGGGGTCGCAAGAGTCAGACAGGACTTAACAACTAAACCACCAGTGATTTGAACAAGAGTCAACTCCTCCCAGTTTCTTGCCTCAGTTCTTCCCCCATCAGTCAAGAATAGCAAAACTGCAAAGTTAACATTTCACTAGTGAGAATGTCATTCTGCTTTAGTTAGACTACTTGAAAGTATGTTTTTCTATTTCTGTCACATATTAGCAATAATGATAATAGCAACACTGCCTATTTACTATGCAGAACTTGCCAGAAGTAAATTTCCTGTTGTTCTGAAATCCTGGATATATGCCCACACCATAAATAACTGCTGATCCACCATTCCATTTGTTACCCTCACAAAAGAGATTAAGTTCTTATCATCTGAAAACAGATCTTGACATCACCATGCTTTATTCACTAAAGTCACTAAGGCCCACTCTTCACTGCCCCAGGCCCAGGCCAGTAATCTACTTCTCTTCTGCTGCCCAAATATTTACTTCTGCAACATTACACAAGGTTAAATGTTGCATCCTGTCTCCCCAAACCCTCAAACACTTGAAATACCATTCAGAGGTGAATAAATGTCTTGTTGTAGATGGTGTTTTCTGGTTCTCTTTTCTCCTTCTTCTTTCTCTGATTCCCTTCCTCCCTCCTTTCCTCCCTTCTTTCTTCTCCTCCTTTCTTCTTTCACTTCACAAAATGTGCAGCATTGTAAGCAAACACCAGACATTATATCAACAGTTAGAACAACCACAGGGCTTAATTATGAGATCTTTCAATTATTTTACATTTGAATTTTTTTTTCTAGCTTACAAAGATTCTTTTCTTTTCTCATCTCTTTTCCTTTCCTTTTCTTTCATTCTTTCTTTCCTTCCTTTTTTTCTTTTTCAAATTAAATGTGGGAAGCATAAAAGACTTGAAAAACAATACCCTAAACCCTAAACCTACAACTCCTTAAAACATAATAAGATCATGCCCACTTAGAGTTAAGGACTGCTTTCCAAACAAACTTGAACAAATAGAAACAGCTAGAATTCAACCCACCAAAAGTAAATCCTATCCCTTTATGTGCCATATGGGAATAGTCTCTCACAAAAGAGAGTTTGATATATTCTACTTAAATTGTAAAATTCTACCTGCTGTGACATAGTTTCCAGAAGAAAAATATCTTACTCTAAAATGCAATAGTAACAAAACAGAGATTTATGCATTAGTCAGAAGAGTGATTACAATAAACCAATCAATCTTTGATCCACTTTTCCCCCTGGCCATTTAAAATACAGCTTTGATGACATTGAGTGAATTTGCTGTAGGTCAGAACAGCTTCTCAAAGGGTTCTCTTTCTTTTCCAGAGAAAATCATTGACTCATGTTATGAAACAAAAGTAATCAGTCTAAACTCAATGCATTTCGCAAAAGAGAACTCAAACTTTTGAAATGTCTCTAGTTATCCAGAGTCAGGGTTTACATGACATTCTACCACCATAGACTCTTTAATAAAACTTTGAGACCTCTTTGCTAATATTCATTAGCATCTGAATATATCCATTCAGTGAATACAATTGACCCTTGAACAAAGTGTGGATTAGGGGCACCAACACCCTCACGCTGTAAAAAAATTGAAGTATAAATTTTAACCCACTGAAATCTTAACTACTAATAGCCTAGTGTTCACCAGAAGCCTCACCAATAACATAAACAGTCGATACACTATCATATGTAAAATAGCTTGCAAGTTAGCAGAAGTTGCTGTATAGCACAGAGAGCTCAGCTTCCTACTCTGTGATGACCTTGAGGGGTGGAATGGGAGAGTGGAAGGGAGGCTTAAGAGGAAAGGGATATATGTATATAAATATATATGGCTGATTCACGATGTTGTACAGCAGAAACGTTTAATAACACAACGTTGCAAAGCAATTATATTCCAATAAAAAAGAAATTAAATGGAAAAAAGATACTTCATATACATTATGTAGTATACCATTACAATAAAGCAAGCTAGAGAAAAGAAAATATCATTATGAAAATCATAAGGAAGAGAAAATTCATTTATAAAAGTGTACTGCACTTATCAATTTTATAAGTTTATATCCTCTTTTTAAGAGATCGACCATCTGTCAGTACCTTTATGAATACTGTCTTATATGATAAAAAACACTATAGATACTATATGTATTACTAACACTGCTGCTGCTGCTTAATCGCTTCAGTCGTGTCCGACTCTGTGTGACCCCATAGACAGCAGCCCACCAGGCTCCGCCATCCCTGGGATTCTCCAGGCAAGAACACTGGAGTGGGTTGCCATTTCCTTCTCCAAGGCATGAATGTGAAAAGTGAAATTAAAGACGCTCAGTCGTGTCCGACTCTTAGCGACCCCATGGACTGCAGCCTACCAGGCGCCTCCATCCATGGGATTTTCCAGGCAAGAGTACTGAAGAGGGGTGCCATTGCCTTCTCCATTACTAACACTAGTCATCAAAAAATAAAGGATAATGTGAAAAAGAAATGTATATTTATTTACAGGTACAATGAAATTAAAAGATGCTTACTCCTTGGAAGGAAAGTTATGACCAACCTAGACAGCATATTTAAAAGCAGAGACAATACTTTGCCAACAAAGGTCCATCTAGTCAAAGTTATGGTTTTTCCAGGTGTCATGTATGGATATGAGAGTTGGACTATAAAGAAAGCTGAGTGCCAAAGAATTGATGCTTTTGAACTGTGATGTTGGAGAAGACTATTGAGAGTTCCTTGGACTACAAGGAGATCCAACCAGTCCATCCTAAAGAAGATCAGTCCTGAGTGCTCATTGGAAGGACTAATGTTGAAGGTGAAACTCCAATACTTTGGCCACCTGATGTGAAGAGCTGAGTCATTTGAAAACACCCTGATGCTGGGAAAGATTGAGGACAGGAGGAGAAGGGGACAACAGAAGATGAAATGGTTGGATGGCGTCACCAACTCAGTGGCCATGAGTTTGAGTAAATTCCAGGAGTTGGTGATGGACAGGGAAGCCTGGCATGCTGCAGTCCATGGGATGGCAAAGAGCCAGACATGACTGAGCAACTGAACTATAGTGAACTGAAAAAGATTTATACACTGACAACAAACAAGCAGCAATGTGATTGCTCTATGGTAGCCTAGTGAAATCGATACAAAGGCTTTGTTGTAGCCTAACCTATACACTAATGAACAAATTGTTATAAAATTGTTATGACATATAGTGTCACAGTCATACTAATAATTCTATATTGGAAACATTGCTACATTCTTTAATAACCACTTACCTATGACAATGAAACAGTTAAAAAAACTAATGCATTATTAATTTTATAATAAATATCATTTCTGTTCAGTAGCTCAGTCATGTACCCCATGAACTGTGGCAGCCAGGCCTCCCTGTCCATCACCAACTCCCAGAGTTTACCCAAACTCATGTCCATTGAGTCAGTGATGTCATCCAACCATCTCATCCTCTGCCGTCCCCTTCTCCTCCCACCCTCAATCTTTCCCAGCATCATTTACCTTATGCCTATGTAAAGATAGACTAGATTCTAGATAAATATTTATGCATTCATGGCATACCTAACTTATTCTTAACTATTTTCGGTATTTCTAAGCTTAATGTTTCATCCGCAAGTTTTTTCAAATTGTCCCTAATCTCCAAAAACTTTCCAATATAATCATTGCAAATAATCAACATGCAAGTGATCCTTGTGGTTCAAAGACATTTTATTCAAGGGTCAACTGTAGTTGTAGTTGTATGCCAGTCATTCTACTGATTGCTTATCAAAATAGATAAGATCTCTATCTATTGCACACATAAATAAGTATGCACACACACCCCTCTGTGTGTGTGTGTGTGTGAAGTTGCCCTGTCGTGTCCAACTCTTTGCGACCCCATGGACTGTAGCCTACCAAGCTCCTCCGTCCATGAGATTTTCCAGGCAAGAGTACTGGAGTGGGTTGCCATTTCCTTCTCCAAAGAATCTTCCCCACCCAGGGATCAAACCCAGGTCTCCAGCATTGTAGGCAGACGCTTTACCATCTGAGCCACCAGGGAAGTCACTATACATACACAAAAACTCCTCTGAATCTAGTTTTATTATTTCTTGTTTAGGGGTTTCCCAGATGGTGCAGTGGTAACAAATCTGTCTGCCAATGCAGGAAACAGGTTTGATTCCTGGATCAGGAAGATACCCCGCAATAGGAAATGGCAGCCCACTCCAGTATTCTTTCCTGGAAAATTCCATGGACAGAGAAGTCTTGTGAGCTACAGTCCATGTGGTCCCAAAGAGTTGGACACCATTGAGCAACTGAGAACACACACACATAGCTTCTTTATATTATCTATGGGCACTATAATACTGTGTAACAAAATGAAGAAAACTCAGTGGTTCAAGATAGCAACTATTTTATTATTGCTCATGAATCTTGGGTTAACTTGGTAATTCTGAGAGCTTAAACAGGTTTATTCATTCATCTGCAGTCAAGTGGGTGCCAGTTGTTCTTGACTGAGTTAACTCATATACAGGGGTCAGCTGATTGAAGTCTAGCCTGGCACAGGGGGGATGATGAGTGGGGCAGGTCCATTCCATAGATCTCATCCTCCAGAATGATAGCTGAAGGATTTGATGGAGGTATCAAGTCTCAACATGCAAATACTTTTCATGCCTTTGTATGTCCAATTGTTTACAACAAAAGGCCATAATGATTTCACCTCTCCCTTTATATAGGCATTTTTGCAATGTGCCTGTTTATTCAACTCTTAAATCTAATCTTGTGACTTTCTTTGACTGGCAAAAGTGTTGACATTGTTCAACTTCTGAGCCTACACTTCAGGAGACTTTGTGTCTTCTGCTTTCAAGTTCTTGGAAAGTCATGTTACAATGTGAAAAAACTCTATACATGCTGGAGGATGACAATACCACATGAAGCAGAAACCAATCATAGCAAGTGAGAAATCATAGGCAAGCCAACCCCTTTATCAAGCCCCCAAATGAATACATCCAAACAAGTTATCCCAGAAAAGACAGCAGAAAACCAACGAGCTGAGCCAAGCCCATACTGTTGACACACGGAAATAAGATGAATTTTGCTTCAAGTCACTATGTTTGGGAATGATTTTATATATAACAACAGATAACTAAGACACTCTACATCGATCATGTTTCAGATCAGATCAGTCACTCAGTCGTGTCCCACTCTTTGCGACCCCATGAACCGCAGCACGCCAGGCCTCCCTGTCCATCACCAGCTCCCGGAGGTCACTCAGACTCGCATCCATCGAGTCAGTGATGCCATCCAGCCATCTCATCCTCTGTCGTCCCCTTCTCCTCCTGCCCCCAATCTCTCCCAGCATCAGAGTCTTCTCCAATGAGTCAACTCTTCGCATGAGGTGGCCAAAATACTGGAGTTTCAGCTTTAACATCATTCCTTCTAAAGAAATTCCAGGATTGATCTCCTTCAAAATGGACTGGTTGGATCTTCTTGCAGTCCAAGGGACTCTCAAGAGTCTTCTCCAACACCACAGTTCAAAAGCATCAATTCTTCGGCGCTCAGCCTTCTTCACAGTCCAGCTCTCACATCCATACATGACCACAGGAAAGACCATAGCCTTGACTAGGCGAACCTTTGTTGGTAAAGTAATGTCTCTGCTTTTGAATATGCTATCTAGGTTGGTCATAACTTTCCTTCCAAGGAGCAAGCGTCTTTTAATTTCATGGCTGCAGTCACCATCTGCAGTGATTTTGGAGCCCAGAAAAACAAAGTCTGACACTGTTTCCACTGTTTCCCCATCTATTTCCCATGCAGTGATGGGACCAGATGCCATGATCTTCGTTTTCTGAATGTTGAGCTTTAAGCCAACCTTTTCACTCTCCACTTTCACTTTCATCAAGAGGCTTTTTAGCCCCTCTTCACTTTCTGCCATAAGAGTGGTGTCATCTGCATATCTGAGGTTATTGATTATCATATAATAATATCCCATTGGTCAAATCAAATCACATGACTATTTCCAGAGTAATGAAGTAGGGCAGAATGTCTTCCCCAAAATAGGAAGAGTAAGAAATTAAGACCTTCAGTGCAATTGATAAACCCTATATATATTAAAATATATAAATAAGTATATATTATTTATATATAACTATAATTATAAAATATATTTAAATATAGAACAATAATGATGAGGAATTTAAACGATTCACTCATCATTTAATAACATAAAGAGTTAATCCTAGCTCATTCAGTTATAAAGTCTGTGCTCACTCTTTTCTACCACTGAAGCAGAAAAAGTACAGCTTCTTGAGGCTGAAACTGCCTTCTCTATGACCTTCTCTATGATGTAACTCGATTTTGTATTTTTCCTCTTTTCCATAACGTGAAGTCGCTGAGTTGTGTCCATGGGATTTTCCAGGCAATAGTACTGGAATGAATTGCCATTTCCTTCGCTAAGGGATCTTCCCAACCCAGGGATCGAACCCGGGTCTCCCACATCGTGGACAGACGCTTTACCATCTGAGCCACCAGGGAAGACTCCCTCTTTTCCATAGCTGAGAATAAATAGCTATTGGAAGGCGAAGAGCATTCAGATTCCAAAACCAAATATAAATTAAAGTGGATGCTCTCTAAGGATCTTCATACCAACAGCATTTTTAACTAAGCATCAAGTTGCCATTGTTATTAATGAGATAAAGCGTCTGCCTGCAATGCAGGAGACCTGGGTTCGATCCCTGGGTCAGGAAGATCCCCTGGAGAAGGAAATGGCAACCCACTCCAGTACACTTGCCTGGAAAATCCCATGAACAGAGAAGCCTGGTAGACTGCAGTCCATGGGATCGCAAAGAGTTGGACAGGACTGAGCGACATCACTTTCATTTTCCAACGAAGTGCTGCATTTCTGCTGACCTTATTCCAAATGTCTGATTTCTCACATCAGGTGCTTCAATTCTTCTAGAGTTCTCTTCTGAAATTCCACTTCTAGTAACTGGTCTATTTCTTCATTGTTCTCTTTGCTTTCTTCAGTCCCAGTAAGACACTGGACATATTTTCCTTGTTCAAATAACTAGCCCTATTGCCATTTGCAGAACTTTTGGAGCTGCCTGACTAGACTTCTAAGGATCACTCAAGCATCCACCATCTCATTCTTCTGAATAAGATACCCTGTTGCTCATTGCCTTTTGAATTTTTGCTAAATCCTAAAACAGAATATTTTATTCTTCATGTTTTCCTGTAATACTTTGCAGTATCTTCAATCTTGTCAGTGCTTTGTTAAGGTATGTTGAATAAATGATATAAGTAAATGTTTAAGTAAATACAACTTATTGTTTGGAGAAACAGCTACACATTGTTACTTATTAGAGGAATAACTTCTGCCATTATCTCCTCTCTGATACTATTTTTTCACTGATAGGTTAGAAAGGAAATTAACAACTGTGACTCTAACAGCATAGAAACAGCTTCAATTACCTCCCAATGTGTCCTGCAGTTATCTATGGACTGTCTGAAGTTACTGGGTACCATGGTGATCTGTATTTCTGTGGAGGCTAAGTGAAGAAATGGATATCTGATTCAATAGTGTCAGGAAAATGAAATTGGATAAAAAGTAGTAATACTACATTGTACACAGAACACTGATTTCTCTCTCAGTAACTTTCAAAACAAAATACAGTTCTTTTTGGCCTTTGGTGCACATAAAACCAGTAGAAAAATATCAGAAAGACAGATGTCTAGAGTCTTTTAATAAAAGGAAGTCACTGTAGTTTTGATTCTTTCTTATCTTTTTTTAATGCTATTCATATTTCATTTGCAGCAAAAAATACACTCAGTAACCACTGCAGAATAAATCTCATAGTTAATTTTATTTTACTTATTTTTTGGCCATGACTTGCAGCATGGAAGATCTTAGTTCCCTGGTTGAACCCACGTCCCCTGCAGTGGAAGTGTGAAACCTTAACTACTAGACCACCAGGGAAGTCCCTGTGGCAGTTAATTTTATGTGTCCACATCACTGATACATGTGGTGCCCAGGTATTTGTCTATACATTACTCTGGGTGTGTCTGTGAAGGTGTTTTTGGCTGAGATTAGCATGTGAAATTATAGGCAGATTGCCCTCATCAATTTAGATAGGTTTAATTCAATCCACTCAAGGTCTGAATAGAATAAAAGATTTAGTAAGAAAGAATTTTTTTTTCTCTCTGCCTCACTGTTTTCCAGTTGGAACACTAGCAGGAAAAATTTCTGCCTTCAAGTTGGACTTAAGCTGGAACTTACACTATCCTTGTTCTCAGGCTTTAACACTCAGATTGGAACTATAATATCAGTTCTCTGGGGCCTAGACTTCTCAATTTCCATAATCCTGTGAGTCAATTTTTTACAGTAAATATTGGTTCAATTTCTCTGAAAATCTCTGCCTAACATGAAGTTCTTCCTCCAAGGAATGTACACAGAGCCATAGAATAAGCTATGCACTCAGTGACAATTTCCAATCCCAGCATGATTAAAGATAATAATCCTTTATTATCATTATTTAACTCTCGATCATTCTGCAGCATCTGTCTTCTGAAAACTATTCAGTAAATGTATAGAAGAACAAGGTTGTTAGCACAGGAAAGGTGAAACCCACATTTTGTTATGTATGTTAGCAAGTTTTGAGCAAGTAATTAAAATGGATAACATGTATCCTTAAAGGTCTGATGGTTGCCATGGTACTAAGCAAAGACATAATTATCATTTTCCAGTGCTGATGCAGCATTAGTAAAAAAAAAAAAAAAAAAAAAGGGGGGATACCACAACTCCTGATGCTGTGCCAGAGCAAACTTTTGTTTTTATATTTACTATCAAAAGATGGAATTGGGACTAGAAAAGATGGAGAACTAGCTAGCTCCTCCTTCCTCTACCCTCCTTTTTCCACTCAAATTATGTGACAATCTTTCATGTAATTTTGTATGTGTATATACTTTCAGTTTTAAAAAATCATTAAAGAAATACATCAACAGGTGAAATCAAAGTTATACATATATATATGAATGTTCCAAAATCACACACCTGGATGATGGAAAAAATAAAAAAGTTCAATGGTAGGAAATTTTATGAGAACAGATTTTCATGGATAGATTTGAATTTTTTTTTTTTTTTACTACTGTGAGTTCAAGAAAGTGCTTCATGCAGTGACTGTCATGAGCATCACAGATCTAACAAACAAATGTCACATTATTGAGAAAACAGACTTGCTGAAAACTTAAAATAGGAAGAGTGCCAATATGGAAACACACTCTGATTTCAAAGGTAGTTAACAACCCACCTTACAATGCAAGGAATGCGGATTCCATCCCTGTTCAGGGGACTAAGATATCAAATGCCACTCAGCAACTAAGCCTGTGCTCTGCAACAACTGAGCATGCACTCTAAAGAGCAAGAGTCTCCAAGCCACAGGAAAAGATCCTGTACGATGCAGTGAAGATCCCGTGTGCCACAACTAAGTCACGATGCAGTCAAATAAACAAAAACATTTTTTTTTTTTTTAAAAAAAAGCATTTTTCAATTTCTGAGTCACTGGTCTAACACATTGTTATAAACAAAAAAATGAGCAAGGGAATAAAAATGTTTTTAAAAAACTTGTGAAGCAGCAATCGTATTAATTTCAGTAAACAGAACTTCGTAAATATAATTTTCCTTTTAAGATCTTATATTTTAACATCATTTAGTTTAGTATGAATCTATCATTTGGTAGTAATTTTTATTTTAAAAAAGAATAATTTACATAATTGCAGTCCCATCTACATAAAATAGATCCTAGAAAGTAGAAAGCATTTTATACACACAAATCAATACCATTTGTTTCTCTACATGGAATATTTTGTAAGATTTTTCTCATCAGTTTACAGTGACTTTTCAGTCATTATTATAAGTATTTTAGGAAATAAGTCTCAATTGAATACTAATATGTTTATAACAGTACATTCTTTAACTTTCCATTTTAAAATAATTATAGAAGCACCAAAAGTTGGTATAGAGAGATCCCATGTATCCTTAACCTAATTTTCTCCATGCTTTACATTTTATGTTAACTAAAGGATAATAATAAAACCAGGAAATTCACATTACTACAATGTGTGCTGAGTTCTACACCACTTTATTACATGTATATATTTCTGTAACTGACCACCTTATTCAAGAAATAGAATTGCCTAATCAACACAAAGCAAAGAACTAAAGAGCCTCTTGATGAAAGTGAAATAGGAGAGTGAAAAAGTTGGCTTAAAGCTCAACATTCAGAAAACTAAGATCATAGCATCTGGTCCCATCACTACATGGCAAATAGATGGGAAAACAATGGAAACAGTGACAGACTTTATTTTGAGGGGCTCCAAAATCACTGCAGATGGTAACTGCAGCCATGAAAATAAAGGACGCTTGCTCCTTGGAAGAAAAGCTATGACCAACCGAGACAGCATATTAAAAAGCAGAGACATTACTTTGCCGACAAAGGCCCATCTAGTCAATGCTATGGTTTTTCCAGTAGTCACATATGGATGTGAGAGCTGGACTATAAACAAAGCTGAGCGCCAAAGAATTGATGCTTTCAACTGAGGTATTTGAGAAGACTCTTGAGGTTCTCTTGGACCACAGGAAGATCCAATCAGTCAGTCCTAAAGGAAATCAGTCCTGAATATTCATTGGAAGGACTGATACTGAAGCTGAAACTCCAATACTTTGACCACCTAATGCAAAGAACTGACTCCTTGGAAAAGACTGATGCTGGGAAAGATTGAAGGCATGCGGAGAAGGGGACAACAGTGGATGAGATGATTGGATGACATCACCGACTTGATGGACATGAGTTTGAGCAAGCTCTGTAAGTTGGTGGTGGACAGGGAAGCCTGGTGTGCTGCAGTCCAGACATGACTGAGCCAGTGAACTGAACTGAACTGAATTGAATCACCACAAACATCTCCCTTATGCTGCCCCATTTATACCTATCCCCCTCTCATCCTTAATCCTTCACAATCACTAACTGACTGTGTACATGTATAAAGAAAATTATATAATAGAATATATATTCTGTGACCTTTGAGATTAGCTTTTACCATGTAGCATAAAACTTTTGAGATCCATTTTAGTTGTCCCTTTTTTATTGCTAAATAGTAAACTGTCCATGGTATATATGTATTATAGTTTATCTACTCACTTACTATAGGACAATTGGGTTGGTTCCAGTTTTTAGCAATTACAAATAAAGCTTATCTGAACATTCTTATATAGTTTTTGGTGCAAGTATGAGTTTTTAAATCTCTGAGATGAATGGCTAGGAATATGACTGTTGAGTTATATGATTACTATACATTTAGGTTTTTAAGAAATTGCCAACCTATTTCCCAGAGTGACATTATCACATTAAATTCCCAACAACAGTGTGAGAGGTCCTGTTTTTCTGTAAGCTCTCCAGCATTTGGCACTGTCGCTATTTTTTGACAGACTTTGTTTTTTAGAGCAGTTTTAGGTTTATAGAAAAATTGATCAGAAAGTACAAAACTCCCATATATCCCTTGACTCCATACACATAGAGCTTCCCCACACACTGAAGCCTCCCCCACTATCCACATCCCATATACCATAGGACATTTATTACAATCAATGAATCTACACTGATACATTCAAAGTCTATATCTTGCATTAGGATTTGCTCTTGTATTTGAACATTATGAATTTTGACAAATGCATAATGACATGTATCCACCATTATAGTATCAGAGAATAGTTTTACTACCCTAAAAATCTTCTGTGCTCCACCTATTAATTCCTTCCTGCCCACAACCCCTGGCAACTCCTCGTCTTTTTATTGTCTCCATAGCTTCTCCTCTTCCAGAATACTAAATTGTACAGTATATAGCCTTTTTACATTGTAAATTGTATTTATTAATATGTATTTAAGTTCCCTCCATGTCTTTTCATGTTTTGATGACTTGTTTCTTTTTAGGACTGAATAGTATTCCATTTGATAATGTGCCACAGTTTTATCTATTCATGTAATATTGTAAGTTAACTTGTGTCTTCCCCTGAATATTCATATGTTGAAATATTAACCCCTTATATCTCATAAGTTGACTGTACCAAGAGTAAAGCCTTTAAAGAGGTTATTAAGTTAAAAATTAAGTCTTTAGACTGAGCCCTACTCTGATATGATTGGGGTCCTTTCAAGAAAATATTAAGGTCCAAATATGCACAAAGTTGGGGTGGGGAGGCTTCCCAGGTGGCAATAGTGGTAAAGAACCTGCCTGCCAATTCAGGAGACATAAGAGAGGCAGGTTTGATTCCTGGGACAAGAAGATCCCCTGGAGAAGGAAATGGCAACCACCCTAGTATTTTTGCCTGAGAAGTCCCATGGACAGGGTAACCTGATTGGCTATGGTCCATAGGCTTGCGCAGAGATGGACATAACTGAGATGACTTAGCATGCACTCATGCACATACACAAAGGGAAGACAATGTACAATTACATAAAGAAGATGGTGATCTACAAGCAGAGAGCGTCCTTTAGAAGAAGCTAACCTTGCCAATAACTTGATCTTGGACTTTTAGGATCCAGAAAAAAAGAGGAAATAAATTTCTATTGTTTAAGTGACTTAGTTTGTGGTATTTTGTTATGGCAATCCAAGCAAACTAATACACTTATTGAAGGACATCTTTTATTTTCAAGTTTTGGCAATTATGGATAAAGCTGCTATGAACATCTGTGTCAAGGTTTTGTTTGTAAGGTTTCAACTCACTAAAATAAATATAAGGAATTTGTAAGATAATACGGTAAAAATATGTTGTAAGTTATCTTTGTAAGAAATTGTCAAACTATATTCTAGAGTGGGAGCACTGTTTTACATTCCTTTCAACACTGCATGAATGATTCAATTTTGCCACGTTTACACCAATACTTGTTACTGTCTATCTTTTTTTTTATCATAGTTATTCTAGTGGTTATGAAGTGGTATCTCATTGTGATTTTGATTTGCATTTCACAAATGACTAATAATATTGATGCCTTTCTCTGTGCCCATTTGTCATTTGTATATTCTCTTAGGTGAAATGGCATTTCATGTTTTTTACCTGTTTTCTAATTGGATTTTTTTATTGTTCAGTTCAAGAGTTCTTTACATATTTGAGATTAGAGTTTGAATCATATATATAATTTGTAAATTATACATTTATATATACTATATATTAATATATATATTATATACTATATATATTATTTATATATATCAGATCAGATCAGTCGCTCAGTCGTGTCCGACTCTTTGCGACCCCATGAACCGCAGCACGCCAGGCCTCCCTGTCCATCACCAGCTCCCGGAGGTCACTCAGACTCGCATCCATCGAGTCAGTGATGCCATCCAGCCATCTCATCCTCTGTCGTCCCCTTCTCCTCCTGCCCTCAATCCCTCCCAGCATCAGAGTCTTCTCCAATGAGTCAACTCTTCGCATGAGGTGGCCAAAATACTGGAGTTTCAGCTTTAGCATCATTCCTTCCAAAGAAATTCCAAAGAGTAAATTATATACTCTTTTAGTCTTTACATTGAGTTTTTTATTCTTTAACATGGATTTTTGAAGAGCAAAGGTTTTTAATTTCACTGAAATATAATTTGTTTTATTTTATGTATCATACCTTCAGTGTCACATCTAACTTTTCACCAAATGTTAGGTTCTGAAGATTTTCCTCCTACATCTACTTTTTTAAATGTTATAGTTTTATAATTATTATATAAGTCCATGTTCCACTTTGAGTTAATTTTTATATAAGATTTTAGATTTAAGTTTGTATTTTTATTTTGCCTAAGACTGTCCAATTGTTTTAGCATCATGTGTTGAAAACGCAGTCCTTCCTCCACTAGATTTTTTTTTTTTTTTTTTGCATCTTTATCAAATGTCAGTCATCTGCTCTTGTGTAGGGTGTCTCTTGCTTATCTACATTGTTCCACTGAGTTATGTGACATTCATTCCACCAATAACAGTCTTGATTACTGCAACTATGTAATAAAATTTGATATTGGGTAGAGTAATTTCTCCCAATTTATTATTCTTTGATGAAGTGTCTTAGTTATCTATTTGCTTTACATTCTCACATAAAAATTAAGTTTAATATCTATCCATTTCTCTCTACACACAAAAAGAGTATAGTAGTAAATGTTAGGACACTACATCAAATATTTCAGATTTCAAAATACTAAGAAGTTGTGTGTGTGTGTGTGATGGTGAGATTGTGGTAAGAGTGCAAATGTTTCTTTTTATAATATATATTGATTTTCTGTTTCTAATTAGTGTATATAAATTAGATTTCACTGCTTCTGTCACTGTAAAATGTCAACTGTAATTTATTTTCCCAGTTTATTGATTGGCACTTGGTAGGCATTTAATAAATGTGAATAAATGATCTCTCAATAAAAACATTATAATCAGATAGTAAGTAACATCTTGATTAACACAAGGATAGCATCAGCTTTACCATATATTAATAAGTTGACTGACTAGACTACATCATACGCATCTCATATGACCCACTGCTTAAATGATCTTAGTATTGGGTGCATGTGACAAATTTTATTTTCTTGGGCTCCAAAATCACAGCAGATGGTGACCACAGTCATGAAATTAAAAGATGCTTGCTCCTTAGGAGGAAAGCTATGACAAACCTAGACAGCATATTTAAAAGCAAACATATCACTTTGCCAACAAAAGTCTGTATAGTCAAAGCTGTGGTTATCTCAGTAGTCATGTATGGATCATACAGAAGACTGAGCATCGAAGAATTTATACTTCTGAATTGTGGTGCTAGAGAAGACTCTTGAGAGTCCCTTGGACTGCAAGGAGATCAAACCAGTCAATCCTAAAGTAAATCAACACTGAATGTTTCTTGGAAGGACTCGTACTGAAGCTGAAGCTCCAATACTTTGGCCATCTGATGAGAAGAGCTGACTCAGTGCAAAAGAAGGAGAAGGGGGCTAAAGAGGATGAGATAGTTAACATCACTGACTCAATGGACATGAGTTTGATCAAAGCGGGGAGAGAGTGGAGTGCAGAGCAGCCCTGCATGCTGCAGTCCATGGGTTTGCAAAGAGTTGGACACAACCGAGCAACTAAACAGCAAAAAACAATTTGGGCACTTGTATAACCATGGTTTTAGTGCAAATATTGTGACCTCCTGAGTATGTCTTTGTATCAGCAAGGAGGAAGGCTATTACTAACACAGATTTGAGTTTAGGATATAGGACAAAAGAGTTTTTCAGTTTTCCCCTGCAGTGGCAAATCAGTTCATAATAAGTCACTATGTGTTAATCATAAGGACTCTGTCCTCTTTTCCTTTTTCTTTTCTTCTCATCTTTATTTTCTACGTCTTTAACCTTACCTACATTCTGGAGTCCCATTTAGCCTCCTCTGGATCCCAGACCCAGATAAAAATCAATTCATTATGTTGAATTTTCCCTCCTTCATGGGAAATTAGAGACAAGATAAGGAATGGATGGGATTGGAGTCTTGCCTCAGTCAACTCTTGGGGTAACTAAACGTATTTATAAAAGAGAGAAACCTTTTTTCTAGTATTTTAAAAGTTTTTTTAGTAAAATTCTGAACCCTGCTAAAGGGTTTTTGGCACTTTACTAAGGGTAAACAAGTATTGTTTCTTAATCCTAGCTTAGTATGACCCATGACCTTTGAAAGGAAGGCAGGATATGTACGATGCCCTGCATCCCAACAGAACTATGGAGGGTGGTTTTTAAAATTCTGTTATGGTATTTTTCTTAGGAAATAAGATAAAAACTTTTTCTCTGTTTTCTATATATCATGTTTTTGCACTGTAGAAAGATTTATAGTACACAGAAGACATTCACATATTAATGATTATTATCCTCATGAACCATTGTTGGGGTAAAAAAAAAAAAAAAAGGCAGGTGGGGGGATATTGTTATTCAAATTTGAGAAATAAAAGACCTGAGGCTTAAATGATTCTGCAAGGTTAAAGATTCTCAATTTCTGGCTCCGAGGTAAAAGAAACTTTCCAACACATTCTTTTGTGTACTTGCATAATACCAAAAAATGCACCAATTAATAACCATTAGAAATAAAACTACACAATATAAAAATTTTGAAATAAAAACTATTTTGAACAATGAATATAGTTAAAATTCAGGCTTGAAATTATAGGTTTGTACATTAGGTTTTCAGATTGTTTAATACTCTAAAAGCTTAATCTCTCTTAATTTCTTTGGATGAATATCACATGAGACATTTCTCATACTTCAAAGTAAAATAGTTCTTGAAAATACAACAGAAGAAAAATAGGAGAGGGCAACAGAGAGAGAGAAAGAGGAAGAAAGAAGGAAAGAAAGAAAGAAAGCAGGAAAGACATTACATTGCCTAGTGTTAGTATAAATTTGTTTAAAGTATCAGAAGTTTTAATGATTAAGTTGTTTCATCCAGAGGAAAGCTATTGATTAAACTAAATGTTTATTGCTCCAGGATTGTTAAGAAGGGGACTGAGGTCAGACACAAAGGATTGTTTTATAACCACTGGGACTCCAGTCTGTGTCTTATCTCTTAGACTTAATGTACAGCCTGATACAAGCTCTCATAGGAATCAGACAACACAGACCCAGCAAGACTTACCATCTTGATATACAGTGTTAGACTAATATAAATTGATTATACACTAGCTCATTGCTTCAGAGAAAAATCTATAGCTACTAGTGGGTTTTGCTCTTAGGGTTGAAAGTCACAAAAATATTACATCCCCTGTCCTCACATATTAGTTAATTTTACTTTAGTGACTACTTTGGGAAATAAAGGACCACAGAAGGCTAAAAGGTTTCCATAAAATTCAACTGCAGTATGTTTAAAGAAAATTAAGTGAACTTTCATGTCAGGGGTGTGGTTTCTTCTATGACAGCTTCAGTAACAACTGCTGATTATCAGTCTGGTCATCTATAATTCCGCTAATGGTTCCCCATGACAAAATAATTTATTCTGAAAAAAAAATCCTGAAGGATAAAAGCATATACAATCATGCACTATGTAAATGGAAATATATTTAATCCTGTACATGGTGTGGAAAAATATAGTCTAAGTCTGCCCTCTGTAGGAGAATCTCATTTAAAAACTCAGTGTATGAAAAAATGAAATATATCTGCAAAACACATAGAGGACAAGTCCCCTTAAACTAAATAAATTTTGCTACTACTTATTATGATTTAATTGTAGAAATAAATGTTCTAACTGACAAATAGAACCAATCTGAAAACCATTAACTATTTCTCCCTGAGGGAAGGAAATTTAGTAAGTGTCTTAAACCCTCTACTGAGGTTTCCTCATCTGTTAACGCAGAAAATAAAAGATAATTTCCTGAAAAGGAAAATTTTGCTTTAATTAGTATTTTTAAATGCACAAAATGAGTTACAAGCACTGTGAAATCTGTAGTAAAATATTTACACAATTCTAATAAAGCATAAACTGACAATGTCCAATGCTTATTGCTCTTATATTTTTAAAAATTGGAAATTTCAAAAGATCTAGAATTGATAGGTTGCATTTGTTGTTCAGTTGCTAAGACACTTCTGATTCTTTGTGACCCCATGGACTACAGCATGCCAGGCTTTCCCATCCTTCACTATCTCCTGGAGTTTGCTCAAACTGAGAAGGAAATGGCAACCTACATCAGTGTTCTTGCCTGGAGAATCCCAGGGGCGGGGGAGACTGGTGGGCTGCCATCTATGTGGTCTCACAGAGTTGAATACGACTGAAGCGACTTAGCAGCAGCAGCAGCATATTCATTGAGTCAGTGATGCCATTCAACCATCTCATCCTCTGTTGCCCCTTCTCCTCCTGCCTTCAATCTTTCCCACCATCAGGGTCTTTTCTAATAAGTCAGCACTTTGCATCAAGTGGCCAAACTGGATCTTCACCGTCAGTCCCTCCAAGGAACACTCACTGTTGATTTCCTTTAGGATTGACTGGTTTGATCTGCTTGCTGTCCAAGGGACTCTCAAGAGTTTCCTCTAGCACCACAATTTGAAAGCAACAATTATCAATGCTTTGCCACTCAGCCCTTTTTTAAAATTAATTAATTTATTTTAATTGAAAGATAATTACAATATGATGGTTTTTGCTATACATTAGTATGAATTGACCATAGGTATACATAGTCCCCTGCATTCTGAACATCACCTCCCACCTCCCTCCCCACCCTGTCCCTCCAGATTGTCACCGAGCACCGGCTTTGAGCACCGTGTGCCATACACCAAACTCGGCCTTCTTTATGGCCCAACTCTCTCATCTGTATATGACTACTGGAAAAACCATGGCTTTAACTGTACAACCTTTTATCAGCAAAGTGATTTCTCTACTTTTTAATGCATTGACTAGGTTTGTCAAAGTTTTCCTTTCACGGAGCAAGTGTCCTTTAATTTCATGGTTGCAATCACCGTTTGCAGTGATTTAGGAGCTCAATAAAGTAAAATCTGCCATTGTTTCCACTCCTTCCCCATCTATTTGCCGTGAAGTGGTAAGACCAGATGCTATGATCTTAGCTTTTTAAATATTGAGTTTTAAGCCAGGTTTTTCATTGTCGACTTCAACCCTCATCAAGAGACTCTTGATTGCAGAGATGGCCCCAATTCTTTGCCACTTTATGTATCCACATTCCTTGCTATATAACTTTGTTCAGTTCAGTTCAGTTCAGTCGCTCAATCGTGTACGACTCTGTGATCCCATGAATCGCAGCACACCAGGCCTCCCTGTCCATCACCAAGGCCCAGAGTTCACTCAAACTCATGTCCATCAAGTCGGTGATGCCAATAAGCAATCTAATCCTCTATCTTCCCTTCTCCTCCTGCCCACAATCCCTCTCAGCATCAGAGTCTTTTCCAATGAGTTAACTCTTCACATGAGGTGGCCAAAGTACTGGAGTTTCAGCTTTACCATCATTCCTTCCAAAGAACACCCAGGGCTGATCTCCTTCAGAATGGACTGGTTGGATCTTCTTGCAGTCCAAGGGACTCTCAAGAGTCTTCTCCAACACCACAGTTCAAAAACATCAATTCTTTGGCACTCAGCTTTCTTCAGAGTCCAACTCTCACATCTATACATGACTACTGGAAAAACCATACCTTGACTAGATGGACCTTAGTTGGCAAAGTAATATCTCTGCTTTTCAATATGCTATCTAGGTTGGTCATAACTTTCCTTTCAAAAACTAAGTGTCTTTTAATTTCATGGCTGCAGTCACCATCTGCACTGATTTTGGAGCCCAGAAAAATAAAGTCTGACACCATTTCCACTGTTTCCCCACCTATTTCCCATGAAGTGATGGGACCAGATGCCATGATCTTTGTTTTCTGAATGTTGAGCTATAGCCAACTTTTCAGTCTCCTCTTTCACTTTCAAGAGGAAAGGTCCTCTTCACTTTCTGCCATAAGGGTAGTGCCATCTGCATATCTGAGGTTATTGATATTTCTCCCGGCAATCTTGATTCCAGTTTGTGCTTCTTCCAGCCCAGTGTTTCTCATGATGTACTCTGCATATAAGTTAAATAAGCAGGGTGACAATATATGGCCTTGACATACTCCTTTTCCTATTTGGAACCAGTCTGTTGTTCCATGACCAGTTCTAACTGTTGCTTCCTGACCTGCATACAGATTCCTCAAGAGGCAGGTCAGGTGATCTGGTATTCCTATCTCTTTCAGAATTTTCCACAGTTGATTGTGATCCACACAGTCAAAGGCTTTGGCATAGTCAATAAAGCAGAAATAGATGTTTTTCTGGAACGCTCTTGCTTTTTTTATGACCCAGTGAATGTTGGCAATTTGATCTCTGGTTCCTCTGCCTTTTCTAAAACCAGCTTGAACATCTGGAAGTTCACAGTTCACATATTGCTGAAGCCTGGCTTGGAGAATTTTGAGCATTACTTTACTAGCATGTGAGATGAGTGCAATTGTGTAGTAGTCTGAGCATTCTTTGGCATTGCCTTTCTTTGGGATTGGAATGAAAACTGACCTTTTCCAGTCCTGTGGCCACTGCTGAGTTTTCCAAATTTGCTGCCATATTGAGTGCAGCCCTTTCACAACATCATCTTTCAGGATTTGAAATACCTCAACTGGAATTCCATCACCTTCACTAGCTTTGTTTGTAGTGATGCTTTCTAAGGCCCATTTGACTTCACATCCCAGGATGTCTGGCTCTAGGTCAGTGATCACACCATCGTGATTATCTGGGTCATAAAGATCTTTTTTGTACAGTGTTTCTGTGTATTCTTGTCACCTCTTCTTAATATCTTCTGTTTCTGTTAGGTCCATACCATTTCTGTCCTTTATTGAGCCCATCTTTGCATGAAATGTTCCTTTGGAATCTCTAATTTTCTTGAAGCGATCCCTAGTCTTTCCCATTCTGCTGTTTTCCTCTATTTCTTTGCATTGATAGCTGTGGAAGACTTTCTTATCTCTTCTTGCTATTCTTTGGAACTCTGCATTCAGATGCTTCTATTTTGCTTTTTTTCCTTTGCTTTTCTCTTCTCTTTTCACAGCTATTTGTAAGGCCTCGCCAGACAGCCATTTTGCTTTTTTGCATTTCTTTTCCATGGGGATGGTCTTGATCCTTGTCTCCTGTACAATGTCACGAACCTCTGTCCATAGTTCATCAGGCACTCTATCTATCAGATCTAGTCCCTTTAATCTGTTTCCCACTTTCACTGTATAATCATAAGGGATTTGATTTAGGTCATACCTGAATGGTCGAGTGGTTTTCCCTACTTTCTTCAATTTAAGTCTGAATTTGGCAATAAGGAGTTCATGATCTGAGACACAGTCAGCTCCCGGTCTTGTTTAGTTGACTGTATAGGGCTTCTCCATCTTTGGCTGCAAAGAATATAATCAATCTGATTTTGGTGGTGACCATCTGGTGATGTCCATGTGTAGAGTCTTGTCTTGTGTTGTTGGAAGAGCTACTCCAAGTTCAAGGTCAGGAAGGATGGCAGTGAGAAGATACCCCTCATCCGAGGTAAGAAGCAGCGGCTGCACTTTGCTGGAATAGCCATGAAGTGATATCCCACGTTCAAGGTAAGAGAAACCCAAGTAAGACGGTAGGTGTTGAGAGTGGGGATTAGAGAGCAGACACACTGAAACCATAATCACCAAAACTAGCCAATCTAATCACATGGACCACAGCCTTGTCTAACTCAGTGAAACTAAGCCATGCCATGAGGGGCCGCCCAAGATGGATGGGTCATGGTGGAGAGGTCGTACAGAATGTGGTCCACTGGAGAAGGGAATGGCAAACCACTTCAGTATTCTTGCCTTGAGAAGCCCATGAACAGTATGAAAAGGCAAAATGATAGGACTGAAAGAGGAACTCCCCAGGTCGGTAGGTGCCCTGTATGCTACTGGAGATCAGTGGAGAAATAACTCCAAAAAGAATGGAGGAATGGAGACAAAGCAAAAACAATACCCAGTTGTGGATGTGACTGGTGATAGAAGCAAGGTCCGATGCTGTAAAGAGCAATATTGCATAGGAACCTGGAATGTTAGGTCCATGAATCAAGGCAAATTGGAAGTGGTCAAACAGGAGATGGCAAGTGTGAATGTCGACATTTTAGGAATCAGCGAACTCAAATGGACTGGAATGGGTGAATTTAACTCAGATGACCGTTATATCTACTACTGCAGGCAGGAATCCCTTAGAATAAATGGAGTAGCCATCATGATCAACAAAAAAGTCCGAAATGCAGTACTTAGTGCAATCTCAAAAACGATAGAATGATCTTTGTTCGTTTCCAAGGCAAACCATTCAATATCACAGTAATCCAAGTCTATGCCCCAACCAGTAACACTGAAGAAGCTGAAGTTGAATGGTTCTATGAAGACCTACAAGACCTTTTGGAACTGACATCCGAAAAAGATGTCCTTTTCTTTATAGGGGACTGGAATACAAAAGTAGGAAGTCAAGAAACACCTGGAGTAACAGGCAAATTTGGCCTTGGAATACGGAATGAAGCAGGGCAAAGGCTAATAGAGTTTTACCAAGAGAACACACTGGTCATAGCAAACACTCTCTTCCAACAACACAAGAGAAGACTCTACACATATAACTTTGTAATCTCCTCCAAATGACACAAGAGTAGACACAATTTGCACCCCTAGATTCGGCCATGTAGTGTTTTGGTTAATGATATATTAACAAATTAGATGCAAAGAAGATATTTAAATGGACTTGCACAATTGGGTTCATTTTTATACTTGCCTTCTATTACTGCCATGAAAGGACATACCTGGGCTAGCCTGATAAAGAATAGGATACATAAGGAGCAGAGCTAAGGTCCCCTAGTTATCCTAGATAAGACATTGCTAAAGATGATAAGACCATTATCATCTGATAATGAGGCAATACCCAGGCACAATCAGCAGAGCTGCTGTAAGCAGTATTCTATTTGTGCAATCAGAAATTGTAAAGGTTGTCACAATTTTGTGGTTGTGTTACACATCTTTATTAAGGCTAGAGATGTTGTTGCTTTCATTGCTTAGTTGATAAGTCATGTCCAACTCTTTTGCAACCTCATGGACTATAACCTGCCAGGCTCCTCTGTCCTTGGGACTTTCAAGCCAAGAATACTGGAGTGGGTTGCCATTTCTTTCTCCAGGGGATCTTCCTGACCCAGGGATCAAACCCTTGTCTCCTACATTGCAGACAGATTCTTTGCCACTGAACCACCTGGGAAATTAAGGGTATAGATAGCTAATAAGAAAATATACATATACTGAAAATGAAGTGTTGCTGCAACAAAAATATGATCCATTGACTTTGGGACCAGGAGTTAGGTAGTTAACATATAATTAGAGGAGGCTGGAAAGATTGGAAGACAACTGTGACATGAAAAGTAAAGTGACTATAGTGTTATGAAATTCTCTCACATTTAGTAGAACAGTCCCATGTAACCTGAAAGTTAAAAAAATATACCTAATGAGCTTTGGGGGTTGACTTAAGAGATTTCCAAGAAAATGGCTGAAAACATCTGGTTGCTTTTTGTTTTTCACGGTAAGGTTCTATTAGAAAAATGTAGACCAAAGAACTGTCCAGTTTCCAAGCAACATGCAGTGTGAATGTGGAGAGCTTATGAATTTTAGAAATTATTAGTTTGGAAATTAAAAGCATTCACATTCCCAGGCTCTCAAAGAAGTAAAAGATTCTGTTATCAACATTAAATATCTTGCTTCAGGAACAAGGATCCAGGAGATCTTTTGTTAAGTCCTCTTTTTTTTCAATTGAAGTATAGTTGATTTACAATATTGTGTCAGTTTCAGGTGTACATCAAAGTGATACAGTTATATATGTTTTCAGATTATTTTCCATTATAGGTAATTACAAGACATTGGATATATTTTCCCATGCAATATAGTAAATCCTTGTTGTTTATCTATTTTATGTATAGCAGTTTTTATCTGTTAATCTCATAAATCAAATTTATCCCTCCCCCATCCCTTTCCTCCTTGGAAATCACGAGTTTGTTTTCTATGTGTTAAGACCTCCTAAAGACTGATTTGTTATCCAGTAGATCTTCTCAGTTAGATAAATGGACTCCTGTAAATCTTAATGTTGCTGTCTAACAGCAACTTGACACATCAAAAATGCCAATAATTAAGTCCAGAGAGATGAGCACATCTCAAAAACAATTGGGATGCAGCTTGTAGAGCATGTGGTGAATTCAAATCTGATACATAGAAAACCCACAGTATTTTCAAGAAAGTTGTACCTGTAAAAGCACAACCAGCTTCTTTTAAAGGGCTTAGTTGTTCCAAGATTATAGAACCATGGCTTAATCAATGTACACACTCCATTCCAGGATATGGGAATTATAAGCAAAATGTTAGAAAAATTTCAGAGTTGATATGGACTGGTTAGTGCTATAATGTCTCCTTTTTATTCAAAAGAGAGGGTTTTCTTTTTGATTTTTTGTAATTTTTCTCTCCCTTAGTAGCACAGAACCAACCTGCATTATGTCAATGGATATTGTGGTTCAGAAATTCGGACAAGAAATAGTGAAGATAGCTTCTCTCTACTCAATAATTTCTAGAACCTCAGTTAGAAGGCTTTAAGGCCAGAAGCTATGATTATCTGAAGATTTGTTCACTAATACGTTAGGCAAAAATGCTGGACAGAACCTTAGCTGGATTTACCAAGTGTAATATCTTCTCATGGTCTTCCCAAACAGGGACTTGTCTGATATAAGTATTGCTACCCCAGCTTCCTGTTAACTTTCATTTGCATGTAATAACTTTTCCATACATTATCCTGCAGTATGTGTGTCTTTAGAACTGAAGTGAGTCTCTTGTAGGCAGCATAGGTACAGGTCTTGTTCTATATCCATCCAACCACTCTTTGTCTTTTAGTTAGGGCATTTAGTTCATTTACATTTAAAGTAATTATTGACTTGTGACTGCCGAGGTGGGGCAGAGGGAGAAGGATGGACTATGAAATTAGGGTTGGTAGATGCAAACTATTACATTTAGAGTGGATAAACAACAAGGTCCCAATGTATAGCACAAAAAATTATATTCAATATCCTGGGATATTCTATAATGGAAAAGAACATAAAAAAGAACCTCTATAGTGTAAAACTGAGTTAATTGCCATACAGCAAAGCCTGGCACAACATTAGCAGTCAACTATACTTCAATAAAAATATAAAATAAAATTAAAAAAAGCATTTTATCAATCCTGCATCTGTACTCTCCTTTCATCATGATTACAATTTTTGACATTCAATGAACATACTTTAAACGGACAGGGAAGCCTGGCATGCTACAGTCCATGGGGTCACAAAGAGTCGAACACAACTGAGCAACTCAACTGAACTGAACATATTTTAAGTGGCAACCTGAGAAACAATAATCTTCTATTTTGGCCACATGGCATATGGGTGTTAGTTCCCTAGCCAGGGATTGAACCCTGCAGTTGGAGCAAGGAGTCTTAACTACTGGACCATTGGGAAAATCTTGAGAAACAATAATCTATACGTTCTATTAGATATATTCTAAAGCAATATAGATGGTTTTCAGATGGTTTTCTTTAGTTTTTTCCCTTTGTAATTGATAAATTTAACATATGATTCTCTATAAGTTTAAGGTATACAGCATGTTACTTTAATATATTTATATACTATAATATACTTGTTGATGTGGTGATGTTTATCACATTACCTAATTATAGTACAACATCATTGCCTGTATTCATTATACTGTGCTCTAAATCACTATTGCTTACTTAGTAATTGTCACGAGTTTTTACCCTTAAACTCTGATACCTCTGTGGCCACATTTGCACACTAAATGCTGCTGACTACATATATTTTAAGCATGACATAGTCAGTTCAATACTATATTTAGATGCAATATTTCACAAATTGTTCATTTAGAGAGACCACATTCAAAATAAGTAGATGAATATTCTAAGTGTTGTCAAGTCACTTTGTGTGAAGGTTCAAGTCCTCCATACAGCAGTGACTAATGCCAGGCTCTATTATAAACCCAGGGTACTTTTTATGCCCACAGATAATAGAAATATCTTTTTATATCCTTTCATATGTTTTCTATCCAAAAGCTACCCAGACAGGTGTCAAGTGATACCCTTGTTCCCAAATCTATTACAAAACTTTCACTAAATATAATTTTATTCATATATATTTCTGACATTTCCATAGAGTTCTCTACATCTATTTTGTCTTCACCTGAAAGGGACTTTTATTTTTCTTCCTCCTCTCTTCAGTAAAAGCACATGGTTGATGTTATTTAAGACCTTACGTTCCACAGTGGAGTATTATATGAGGTCATAAATGGCACTAGCAGTTATCAAAAGCCTCGGCTTCAACCTCAGCATTTAATCATCTGTAAAAGCCAGTTATGGGCTCATATAGTTCCTCACTGTGAACATTATTTCTTTCATATGACAAGGTAAAAAATACTTGAAAAAATAGATTTAGCAAACCACATCATCCAAAAATTAATAATTAAGTATTGTTGCTCATCTCATAAGAATTTGGAAGTTCTATACTTTTGTTGACTTCTTTCAATGTGCATCAATTATTTAACATTTGTTCAGTATCTTGAAAATTTAATGCACTATATCAGTGCTAAGTATTATTAATGAAGTTACTATATGAGGGTAGTTTAAAGAGGAAGGATTAGATGAAGAATAGCACAAAGGAACGTACTATGGAGAAAAGAAATGGGATTTCCGATTAGATACTTTTTATCTCAGAGAAGATTTTGTTCTCTTCTGAGAAGGAGTCTATTTATACTTTCTGAACTTTGCTCAAAATGCCTCCTTTCTTATATTTGGGGGAAAAGTGCATTATATAGATGCTGGAAATCTGCACAAAGAGTGCTGTGTTTCATACACAGGAAGAAGAGATTACTTACTCACTACTGAGGAAAGAAAAACACTTTAAATCAATTTTAAAATAGGAATTATAGGTTTATACTCATGCAGAATTTTTCAACTACTTCTCATTTCAAACAAGGATCCCTATACATAGATCACACGTATGCATATGCACATATACACATACACACACACGCCTTAGAGTCTGTCCTGTAGTTGGTATGCCCTGGTGTAAAGCTTTCTGGACTCCATGTGGTTTGAAACTATATGTTTTGTCTATATTTTGTTTATATCATAGTTAATTAATTACTGGCTTCCCCAGTGGCTCAGTGGTAAAGAATTCACCTGCAATGGAGGAGATCCACCAGAGGAATGCCTGGCAATCCACTCCAGTATTCTTGCCAGGAGAACCCCATGGACAGAGGCGCCTGGCGTGTATAGTGCATAGAGTCACAAAGAGTCCGACATGACTGAAATAATTGAGCACACATAGTACAAGTCTCCCTTCAATGAGTAAAATAAAAATTGTTTAAATCTTATACTGTACTGCAAAAATGAATTCTACTTTTGTCAATATTGTGCAATTGAACTTTTCATCTAGTTTAACATAAATATAATAAATGTAATTTTCAAGTTCTAGAGCACTCTATAAGCACTGTTTAATTTCCACAATTTAGCATGAAGATAAACTATTTTATGGCTGTATTAAGGTAGTGAATCCCTGGACCAAAAATGGAGAGATACAATTTACAATGATTTTGATAAGAGATTCATTTGTGAAGCCAATTTTGTCAAGGTATTTTCTGTTTTTTAGATTCAAGTCAACAATGCACTTTCTCCCTTCCCTTCTAATTATACTCTATTGTTTTTCTTGGGGAGTGAACTATGAAGAGCACTTCTGTTTGTTGACAGAAATGGAACTGAAGAATATTTTCATGGAAGATTTATGATATGTAGCCAATTACATCTGGATTGCAGATAGCAAATTAGTTTTGGATTTGTCTCATTCAAAAATCATTGACAAGTGTGATTCATCATAATAATTTTGCAGAGGAATCATAGCAGATCATAGCCTGCACCATAAATGATGCAGCCATTACAATCTATCATGATTAAATAGTGGTCTAGAGTTATATGAATGAGAACTTGGAATATTATATAAGCATTGATAATTAGATGCCAATTTGAAGTAGGGGACATGGAGATATGTATGTACTGTTACCTTTAATCTGAGCACATTAAGAACTGTTTGTGTTTGCTACTTTTGAATTAAATTAGAATCCTCGTGAAAACTCAGCCTGAAACTTAAAAACAAAACTCGATTAGCCTCCTATTTAAATATTGTTAGAACACTGCCTATTGAAAGAATTTCATGGGATGCTATCCATTCTTAAGACAATTTTCTTTTATTTCAGAGGTTTAAAAAGTTTCAAACTTATGAAAATTTGCCCCTCAAATGATAATTCCTCCTCTAGTCCTGATTTATTTCCAATGATTTAGAAAAGCAATGCCAACACTCAGTTTACCATTTGCAAAAAGCTCTTCATATCCAAACTGCAAAAAAAATTTCATATTTTCCTCCCCAGAAACTTGTGTGATGATTCTGAAGTCTCCCTGGCTAGTATTGTATGTGCTCACGCAACAAATATTTAGTTACTAGTCTACCATGTGCTACGTACTGTTGTAAATATTGGAATAATAGTCTACCATGTGCTATGTACTGTCCTAAATTTTGGAAATACAGCATTAAGAAAACAGGCAACATTTCTGCCTCCTATGACCTTACACTAAAGTGGGAGGAATCAGAAATAAACAGAATGCCGTTATTGTTTAAAAGAAATCACAAAATATGTTTAAGAATGTGAAATGGAAAAAGAATTCAGAAATTTTGGAATGTGATACTATACTTACATGCAGATGCAACTGAAAAATTCTTGTCCTTTCTTCATTGCATGCTGTAAAGAGTAACTGAGTTAACCATGCACAAAGCCTTTAAGTGCTACCTGCCCACTGGACAGGCTAGCTGTCAGAAAGACAGCCCAGAAAGAACCATATTTTATTGAACTGCTGTTTATAATGTGGCAAGGATTATAATTAGAGAGATGGACTATCTAGATTATATCTAGACAGATAGACTGTCTTTAACTCTGGAAACAGTCTTAAAAATATTTAGTCCCATCCCCTCATTATATCTTTATTTTCTTGGGCTCAAAATCACTGCAGATGGTGACTGCAGCCATGAAATTAAAGATGTTTGCTCTTTGGAAGCAAAGCTATAACAAACATGGACAGCATATTAAAAAGCAGCAGAGATATCACTTTGCCACAAAGAGCCATACAGTTAAATCTATGATTTTTCCAGTAGTCATATATGGATGTGATAGTTGGGCCATAAAGAAGGCTGAGCGTTGAAAAATTGATGCTTTTGAACTGTGGTGTTGGAGCAGACTCTTGAGAGTCCCTTGGACAGCAAGCAGGGAGATCAAACCAGTCAATCTTAAAGTAAATCAACCCTGAATATTCAGTAGAAGGACTGAAGCTGTAGCTCCAATCCTTTGGCCACCTGATGTGAAGAGCCGACTCACTGGAAAAGATCCTGATGCTGGGAAAGATTGAAGGCAGAAGACGGGGAAACAGAGAATGAAATGGTTGGAATACATCACCAACTCAATGGGCATGAGTTTGAGCAAACACAGAGAGAAGAACTTTCTTGTTTATAATTCCATGACTAGTGAAGTCAGCACTAAGACCTGAAAATCGTTACAGCTCTAGATCCAAAATTCCCTGCTGTCATTCTGCCTATTATGCTGTCTCCCTCTGCTTAGTGGTCTGGATGTCTTATTGTAGCCCTCCATCACACAGCTGGTTAACACTGCCTTCTCATAAATATCCAGCCCACATAATTTAAAGATAAGGGTGCATTTCTTCAAAGGCATAAGCTTGTTTTCTTCACTGATACCATACAAAGTAAAATATAAACAAAATATTTTCTGTGATATTTTTCTTGGCTAGAAATAAGAAGCAGCTCATCAGGTCACAACTGAGCACTCTGCTTTCTAGAGTGTCTGGTGGGGGGAACTAGTGAACTTCTATGGAGCATCAGGACAAAACTGTTGTTAGTAAATTAAACCTTTAAACTACCTCTACTGGATCAGAATTCCAGTCTCAGCAACATAATTTTGAAGAACTCTGTGATCCTGCTCAATAAAATTAACCAAATGTCTCATCAGTAAAAATTAATCCTAATATACTTACTGCTTTTAGGATTATTGAGAGGAATAAATAAGGTAACACATGTGAGTGTGTTATCAGTAAATAGTTTAATGTAAGTTTGGACAATTCAAATTAGGATCTTCACACAGCCCCTGTTGTATATGGCTAACCATGTTTAGCAAGAGTTAAATTCACTGAGGTTTGATCAAGATTCTCTCCAGAGGCAGCAAGCACTGATGGATCAAAATAATTACTTTAATCATTCTCCTGCTAAAAGTCTTTCAAAGATCTCATCACCTGCAGGATAAAATCTGAACTGAAATATGGCATGAAACCGATTTGTTGTCTACCTTCTGGGAATTTTTCCAACATCATCTAAGTCTCTCTTCCATACACACACTATAGCCCATCCACACTCAGGGTATTTGCACATGCTATTCCTTCTTCTAGAATGCCCTCTGCTCTTTGTTCCTTAAGACTGCTGAAAGGTTACTAGCCTTGTGTCACTGTCTCTGTTACTGCAGGTACAGAGAGGATAGGATTCTGTGCTATTTGATCATTATTTTCCAAATATAAGACATTCATTTTCACGTGTACTGAG
Source organism: Tragelaphus eurycerus (assembly GCA_935064755.1). Lineage (NCBI taxonomy): Eukaryota > Metazoa > Chordata > Mammalia > Artiodactyla > Bovidae > Tragelaphus > Tragelaphus eurycerus. The sequence continues at coordinate 12,573,265 of CAKXYN010000004.1, forward strand.
GCTTTTAGGTTGGGTCTAATTTAACTGGTCCAAATGATTTTAAAATACAGTTGAATTAAGGCAGGGCAGAATCCTTTAAAACCTGTGACCTACAAAATTGACTGTATCCTAATAGCTCAAGATAATACTGTAATTGGTTGCCGCATTTGGACAGGTATTCCTTTTTGATTCTCTGGGAACTTTACAATGAATGGCATTGCATGATTCCTACAGTTCAGTATGGGAAGCTCATCATTACTTGGTGTTGAAGAAAACCCACTATGAATTGTACTTGGTCTTAAGTGCCATTAATGGTACCTACCAGATGAGATCTGTAAAAATCTACAGGAAATCTATTTTCAGTGCTCCCAGTTGCCTATAAAGGTACTGTCCTGATTTGGTGAACTTATTAATTGTTTTCTTTGTAGAGAGATATATGCCTGGGAAATAAACTTGGCTGACCAGCCTATGAACCCAAATCATCTATTTTTGTATTGATTTAGCACTGACTCGCTTAGCCTATTAAAGCACCTTATTTTGCCAGGCTATATAGCAGGGTAAAATTTCTCTTATATTTATTGCACCTCCCAATAGCCCTGTGAAGTAAGTGATCATAAATGACAGTTGCAGAACTTGTAGGCCAAACTTCTCTTTTGCAGTCATTATACAAACTTCTCTGTCACTAGTTAATCAAGCACTCTGGTTAATTAAGCATATACTGATAATTACATTAGTCTAGGCTTTGTTTTGTCATTGTTTTACATTTCGTCCATTATATTATGCACTGTATTTCAACAAAATGTTTTTGTGATGGTCCTAAAATTATATTTTATCATATATGTGCACCTCATATACAATGTTAGGATTATTTTTTATACATTCCAGTCTCAGGTCCACAACACAATTTGATCCTCCCTTCTCCTCTACAAATGCATTTCTAGAAATGATGCTAAGAAAAATGCACTTCCCTGAAAAAACACCATTAAGAAAGTTCATTCTATTTGTTTTGTGACCAACATTGCCCATTTAGCAGGCAATTTTGTTGAGCTATGTATTTATATGGATGTGTGCATCTTTTTTTTTTGGAAATTCATTGTATGGTGACTCTATATCAAAGCTTTTAATTATTTCTATTGGCAGCAAATCTTATGCCTGGACTTACGTAGATGTTTATAAAATTTATATCTGCTAGTGATTTAGAAAGTATTTATGAAATTTCCTACATTGAGAGCTTTCAACATAGCAATAAGTTGTCAAGACTCTCTAGCTTGACTTGAGCAACTTTCACAATCTAGGTCCTATGTCCACTCCTTCATGGATCTTACTCAAACTCATTCTTCCAAATTAAGACTACAGGCTGCCTCCTTCAAGATGGGTTTGATTGACAGGCTTATTTTGATGCCCCTTTCTCTGCTCTCTTATCACCCAGTGCACACTTCTATGATAGGAGTTACCATGCTATAGCTTACAGGTTGATTGCCATGCTCTCTTCCCAAGCATAAAGTAAAGAGCAGGTATTCTATCTGGGATTGTAGCCTGAGCAGTTCCTACAGTAGGCACCTAATAAGTGGTTAATGAATAAAAGCAAATGAATCTTCTTATTTTCTCCTCCTCCATTTTCAGAAAAGTTCATTATTCAAGGTATATAAACTTGTTTTAAAAAAATGTTTTGGACTCAAATGAAATCGTGCACAATATCTAAGCATGTATTAGGAATTCCATAGATACTTGTGGAAAAAAAAATGAGTGAATAAACAAATGAAATATAAGCCCCCTAAGTATTGTTTTTGCTCTTAAGCTCTATACAGTCTTAAGAGTAGGAGTAAGGGCATGGTCTAATTGCAAAATAAAATTGATGTATTCCTGATGATCTTTTTAAATAATAAAGAACAAGTGCAAAACCCAAAAGGGGAAAAAAAAAAACTAAAGGAATTTACTTTACAATTACACCTGTTCTAAGATCCCTGTAACTTTCAGCCAAATTATGTTCATTGTGCACAGAACCTACAAATGATTTCACAGCAGGCTTATATTTTACAACTTGGTTATTACGGAGAACATAGTCTGTAAAAGATTAACAAAGCATCTTTAAAAATATTTCTTTAAGAACCTCAGAGAGGTTGTGAACAATTGTTTTATCAAAATGAGATACCCACAGTTTCCAATTAGTATAGTGTTAATGAAAGCCAAGCATTAAGGATCTTAAGGGTGCTTCTTTATTACATCTGCCCACACATAATCCTTATTCTACCTTTCCATCTGGCTATGGAGATTAGTCTAGTAAAAACTTGCTGCAGTTGAATTGCTCATAGGATGACAGAAGGGAATGTCTCCAAGCACATCCTAACACTATTCTGCAATTGTTATTTTTCATGGGTGTCCACATCCTGGTAATATATCCCTAGATTTGACTGTAATCTTGCCACAGAGCTCGCCTACAGGTCTCATAAACTTGTTTTAGTGTAGCCCTAAGTCACACATTCTGTGAAACCAGACAGATAGTACTGCCCCATAACATCCATTAGAGAACACATCTGCACTTACATCTCCTACTAATAAATGTTTCCACAGGGGAACCATATCCTATTGCATGAACACATACAATATCACAAAGCCTCTGTAATTGGATTAGCCATCCTAACACACACTAGGTTTTGCATCCCATGCATTCATACATCATGGCCTGTTGAACTATAAAAACAAAAGCTGTCATATTTTGAATGATTTAGGATTGGGTACTAAATATTCGGTAATTGCTTTTGGACGGCTCTCTGGCTTAAAATCTAGAATATAAAATTTAACCAAGGTCTATATTCTGACTGTTCTCAAATGATACATGTTAAAGGCAGTGTAGTGGGTTGAATGGTAGCCCCTTAAAAGATAATGTCCATGTTTTAACTCATAACCCCATGAATAAAATCTTATCTGGAAAAAGAATCTTTGTAGGTGTGATTAAGTTAAGAACTTGGAGATAATATCGAGCGCCTCGCCTTCCCGCGACTGGCGCACTAAGAGCGAGCGCACTAAGAGAAGCGAAAAGCAAAGGAGAAAAGGAAAGATATAAACATCTGAATGCAGAGTTCCAAAGAATAGCAAGAAGAGATAAGAAAACCTTCTTCAACGATCAATGCAAAGAAATAGAGGAAAACAACAGAATGGGAAAGACTAGAGATCACTTCAAGAAAATCAGAGATACCAAAGGAACATTTCATGCAAAGATGGGCTCGATAAAGGACAGAAATGGTATGGACCTAACGGAAGCAGAAGATATTAAGAAGAGGTAGCAAGAATACACAGAAGAACTGTACAAAAAAGAGCTTCACGACCCAGATAATCATGATGGTGGGATCACTGACATAGAGCCAGACATCCTGGAATGTGAAGTCAAGTGGGTCTTAGAAAGCATCACTACGAACAAAGCTAGTGGAGGTGATGGAATTCCAGTGGAGCTATTCCAAGTCCTGAATGATGATGCTGTGAAAGCGCTGCACTCAATATGCCAGCAAATTTGGAAAACTCAGCAGTGGCCACAGGACTGGAAAAAGGTCAGTTTTCATTCCAATCCCAAAGAAAGGCAATGCCAAAGAATGCTCAAACTACCGCACAATTGCACTCATCTCACACGCTAGAAAGTAATGCTCAAAATTCTCCAAGCCAGGTTTCAGCAATATGTGAACCGTGAACTTCCTGATGTTCAAGCTGGTTTTAGAAAAGGCAGAGGAACCAGAGATCAAATTGCCAACATCCGCTGGATCATGGAAAAAGCAAGAGAGTTCCAGAAAAACATCTATTTCTGCTTTATTGACTATGTCAAAGCCTTTGACTGTGTAGATCACAATAAACTGTGGAAAATTCTGAAGGAGATGGGAATACCAGACCACCTGATCTGCCTCTTGAGAAATCTGTATGCAGGTCAGGAAGCAACAGTTAGAACTGGACATGGAACAACAGACTGGTTCCAAATAAGAAAAGGAGTACGTCAAGGCTATATATTGTCACCATGTTTATTTAACTTATATGCAGAGTACATCATGAGAAACGCTGGACTGGAAGAAACACAAGTTGGAATCAAGATTGCTGGGAGAAATATCAATAACCTCAGATATGCAGATGACACCACTCTTATGGCAGAAAGTGAAGAGGGGCTAAAAAGCCTCTTGATGAGAGTGAAAGTGGAGAGTGAAAAGGTTGGCTTAAAGCTCAACATTCAGAAAACGAAGATCATGGCATCTGGTCCCATCACTACATGGGAAATAGATGGAGAAACAGTGGAAACAGTATCAGACTTTATTTTTCTGGGCTCCAAAATCACTGCAGATGGTGACTGCAGCCATGAAATTAAAAGACGCTTACTCCTTGGAAGGAAAGTTATGACCAACCTAGATAGCATATTCAAAAGCAGAGACATAACTTTACCAACAAAAGTTCGCCTAGTCAAGGCTATGGTCTTTCCTGTGGTCATGTATGGGTGTGAGAGCTGGACTGTGAAGAAGGCTGAGTGCCGAAGAATTGATGCTTTTGAACTGTGATGTTGGAGAAGACTCTTGAGAGTCCCTTGGACTGCAAGAAGATCCAACCAGTCCATTCTGAAGGAGATCAGTCCTCGAATTTCTTTGGAAGGAATGATGCTAAAGCTGAAACTCCAGTATTTTGGCCACCTCATGCGAAGAGTTGACTCATTGGAGAAGACTCTGATGCTGGGAGGGATTGAGGGCAGGAGGAGAAGGGGACGACAGAGGATGAGATGGCTGGATGGCATCACTGACTCGATGGATGCAAGTCTGAGTGATCTCCGGGAGTTGGTGATGGACAGGGAGGCCTGGCGTGCTGCGGTTCATGGGGTCGCAAAGAGTCAGACACGACTGAGCGACTGATCTAATCTGAGATAATATCATCCTGGATTATCCAGATGGGCCCTAAATCCAACAAGTGTCCTTAGAAGTGACAGAAGAGAAGGACAGACACAGAAAGGAGGCCATGTGAAAACGGAAGCAGAGATTGGAGTTACGCAGACATAAGCCACGGAATACCTGGAGCCACCAGAAGCTGGAAGAGACCAGGGAAGATTCTCTCCTAGAGCCTTCCAGGGAGAGCAAGGCACTGCTAACATCTTGATTTCAGACTTTCAGCCTAAAAGAAGAGACAGTATAAATATCTACTGCTTTAAGCCACCAAGTTGGTGAGATTTGTTGCAACTGCCCACAGGCAGTTTGTATGAAGATGCAGCACCTGGAAGGCAAGCATCGTGCTCCATAGTAAGGGATTCAGAAGGGCAGACAAAAGAGGAACCCAAAGACATTTCCACTTCAGCACCCTCACTTACAGGAGCCCTTTCCAAGGGGACCGGTCATGTCTCAGTGTAATCAAATTGCTCTGTATAATTTCTGTATGTAAGATATTTTAATCACTATTGGTTAAGACTGCATTCCGTTTCCACCCCAACTTCTCTTCCACATTCATTTTCTCTTGTTTGATGGACTGAAGTTTCCGAGATAATTTAGGGATCCAACTAATGGGAGTTATAGACCAGAATACACCTTGTTTGGGTTTATGGGGTTATATTTATATGGTTCTTATTGATTTACACGTTGAAGTCATTGCTAAGTGTCGTGCTATAGGAATGGTTTCCAAGAACTCCCTCTATTGACAACTGTGCCAACTGACGAGTTAACCCCAAAATGCAGGACCCACACAGCAACAAGACAAGGCTATTTCCTGAGACCTCTGACTTCAGAAGTACATTGATAGAAGGGGGAAAAAAGGCTTGAAATGTACAAAACCAGAAACTAGTCTAAGAGTAAAATTGTAAACACTAATTCTCCTCGATGTCTAGTCAAAATGTAATTTTCTCTTCTGTCAAGAATATATACGGTAATGCAACAAATATGACTACAAATATACTCTACACTATTTTTAATAGAAAATTACAAGAACTAGAAGATATTAGCTCCCCTGTGTTGTAGGGGACTAAGCCATAGAAATTCTGTAAATAGCAAGAACTTCTTTGTATGAGGTCACATGTCTTCCACAACCCAACTCGCAGTAATAAAAGAGAAATTGCAATCGATAATGTTACAGAAAAGACTCTACACAGATGATGTTATGTTTGTATAAAGTAATAATATAAAATAATTGACATTAAAAAAGTGATCAAAAAGCACACAGCCAAAAAGTGTAGCTAATAAATATGATTAGAGAATTATGCCAGGTAATAAATTTTTGAACACACATACTTTTTAAATTTTATAATGTTCCTGGTATATTTTAGCTTTAGAAAAAAATTTTATTTCATTGTGATTTCTCATTCTAAATGAATATTTACTTTTGTGTTAAATCTTGTATTCTTTTCCTAAAAAATGCCCTTCAAATTGTATACGCTTCAATCCCTACAAAACGTGAATCGGCCCTTGCTATCAGGATATTAGGTTAGGTTTTAAAAATAAACTAGTAACTTGTAGGAAGAAATTCAGGGAAATGTGCCCTTGGATGTATACAAAAAGGAATTCTCTACATTGGCATATTTTCATTTATATTAAATGCTTTGCATGATGCTTTGAATTGTTTTATTTCTTAAGGTTCAGTGTCTTCACACGATCCAACTTTCTCTCCAAAGGTCTTAAGTCAACCAGCATAGGTATTAGTGCCAATTTTTAGGTGTGAATATAATGTGAGGGTTATCTAGCCTGTGCGAGTTCACATATTTTGAAGCAGAATCAGGATTTTAGTATTTTGCCTCTTAATAATCCAGTCCTGCATGTGATGGCTACACATCAGCTTCTTAGGAAAGAAATTCCAAAGGAAATGCTTCTCGGATTATACTTCTGAATGCATAAATTTATGTTAAAATAACTAATAAAGTGATAAGCAATTCTTCAGGCAATCATTTCAGTTTTGCATGCCTTCTGCTAGTTTAGAGAGGCTAACTGTACCTGATGGTATATAGGGACCTGTGTTTTTCATGCTGAGAGGAATATTCAAGAAGTTTCGTTGTTGCTGGTAGTAGTTTGCTTTGCTGGTTCTTCTACCAAAAATCACATTTGGCATATCTTGATAAGAGAGGTATGCTCTGATTCCTAAATCTAGCCTTGCGACCCCATGGGCTATAGCCCTCCAGGCTCCTCTGTGAGATTCTCCAGGCAAGAATACTGGAGTAGGTTGCCATGACCTCCTAGAGGATTGAAAGGGGATCTTCCCAACCCAGGGATTGAACCTGCATCTCTTATGTCTCCTGCATTGGCAGGTGGACTCTACCTGGGAAGCCCAAATCTAGCTTTACAGATCTGTCTATTCCAGCTGCCTTCCCTCCCACCAACTGTATCTCTAGTCTGCAGAGAACATCCTCATGAGCAGAGCAAATGTACTTCCAACAGGACTGGGTGAGAAGAAGCAAAATGCTATGGACATCATCTTTGTCACAAAGGCAGAACAGGAAAAAAGAGAAGAATGGTCACTAAAGGCCATACAAAAACTTTTATCCAAGAACATAGAGTAAGTAAAGTTATGGCTCTACTTAGGTGGAATTGTATACACAACACTGGAAAACTTAGATTGTATACACAACATAGAAAACTCAGATTCCAACCCAAACTCTGCAACTAGAGTCCATGTAACTCGAGCCACATCCCTTGCTCTCAGAGCCTTGTTCTTTCAACTGTAAAATGAAGCACCTGTATTACATGGTCTCTAATTTTCCTGCCACCTCTAAAAGGCCATGGTCCTATTTCACACACTGGATCACACATATGTCCAAAAGAAGTACAGTCTCAGAGAATGTTAGAAATCACTTATAGGGAGAAAGAAAGCAAGTGGGAGGCTGAAGGGGTGACTTTCTCATGCTAAGAAAGAGACATTGCTGTACACTCAGGTGAAGAGACTACCCTACAAAAAGACTCTGTGCATAGAATAGCAGTTTCCTGGGAGACAACTAAAGAATTCACAGCTTGCCAGTGCTGTGGCCAGAGAGCAAAGAAGGAAGAAGAGGCAGGAAATGCAAGAAAGGATTAAGCTCAACACTTGTTGCCTTGTCATTTATAGGAAAAAATACCCAAAGTATCTGTTGTATTAGCATCATACGCACTCTAAGACAAAAATTTTCTAAGACAAAAATCCTATTTGTGCAGAGTGAGCCAAGACTAGGGTTATTAAAAAAAAATGTGGATTTTCTGAAATAAGGGAAATTGGCAAGGTATTCTCATGTGTCAGGACTAATCTTGAGGCTCCTTACATTTCAGCAGTGGCCCGAATCTTGGCTGCCGAGTCAGGGGAGCACCTGTCACTGTGGAAGGAACTGAAGGCAGGCAGGAGAGAGGTTTCCTAGAATCTCTGCTTTCTTGTTGCCTGTGAAATGTGTCACTTCGTTCATTTTGAAGACTCAGGAATATGGCATTAAATTGGTAAGAATTGTGATATAGTAGAAAGTCATGCAGTGCGAAATGAATGCTAGTCCTTAATGTCTATTTAACCTCCGGAATACTAGTGAAGCGCTGAGAGGTGCTGCCACCACAGCACACCCGTCACACAGGTGGAAAATTGCTGTATTCTATGACTATGTTCTCAGGAGAAGAAACACACAGTACCTTCATTAACATAATAGCCTTCAAAAATATAATTTTACCAGATGTCATGTAAAAGCTATTTGTACCTAGATAAATATATACTCTAGACAAATATACACTCTCTCTCTCTCTCTCTCTCTCTCTATATATATATATATATACACTTTAGATAAATATATACTCTAGATAAACATATACTCTACATAATATATTTAGATAAATATATACTCTAGATAAATACATACTCCAAACTCTACATTAAATGAAATTCTTCAAGATTAAGAATCAAGTGATTGATTGAAGGTGAATAACTGATGTAATTAACTGAAAAAAATATTCCTATTATCTTTAGTAATAGTATTTCTAAAATTTTCTACTCAGCATCCTTCTCTTGTAAGTAGAATACATTGGATGAATTTCATCACTTTGATAACTGAAACCTTGAAATGTGTTAGATTCATCATTAGGAAGATTTTTTCTTTCTCTATCGTGTCACAAGGATGAAAAAACAAGCTAGATTTGAAATTATTTGTGGCTACAGACTTGTTAGCATTTTAAATCAGATAGGTGCTGATTGATTGTGTTAGTCCTCCTAAAATCTACTATTTTTTCCTTCACACATAAAAAAGGAGTCTAGTTAATTGCAGGGCTAAATAATTGGTCTCTAGATCATCAAATTTTATTCTACTGGCATATTCTTAGCTATATCTGGAGCTTTTATTCCCTTTCTATTCTCATTATGTTATCTTGATTATTTCCAAACTATCAAAACTATCAAACTATTCAACTATCAAAAATGTACCCTGATGTCCAAATCTGTATTTCCTGGCCAGATCTCACTTCTGAGTTTTAGACCCACACTTCTTCCTTGTGTGATGGCAATCTCCACTTAGATAAACTAAAAGTTTCTCTTACAATATATACAAAGCTAAGCTGGACATATCCCTCCCTAAACCTCTCTACCTATATTCTCTACATCTAATTGTAATACACACCAGGAATTTAAGAATGACCCTAGATTCTGCTTCTCACCATCTCTTTCTATGTTTAATCAGTCATTTAATTGGCTATTTAACCAGGTGTATTTCTTATGCAATAATAAAATCAAACCCTTCTTCTCATCTCCCTTGGTACATGACTAGATCAAGACTTATAATCTTTCTCTTGAACTTGCTTCCTTACAACCCATCTTCCACACTATGACTAGAGTGTTTTTTGCAAAATCAAATAAAATATATCACTCTACAGCTTAAAACTCTTCATGATATACAGAATAAAATTCAAGCTCATTAAACACATTGCATATGAGGTTTATCATAATCAGGCTTCCACCCAGATCTTCAGCCTTTCCCCCTTCCAGTTCTCAATATTCCATGCTCTCTCATATCCCCATATAATAGCAGACAGTAGAATTGTCTCCCTGAGAAATCCTTCCTTATTCAAAGTACAGATCAACTATCTCCCTCTGCTTGGAGGCTGTCCCTGACCCTCAGGCAAGTTTATCACTCCCCTTGGTGATGCCTCTATATTTGGTACAGATTTCTACTATTACACATGTAATCTGTGTTGTTATTTATCATTATTTGATCCTATCCCCTTCAACCCTCCAAATGCATTGCTCCAACAATTTTCTCCCTTTTCCTTGTCATCTATTGTTTTTCCCTCCTTAGTGAATTATCCCTTCAGCATCCACTTTGTAAAATCTCCTCTTAAATAAATGCCTCTTATAATCTCACACACTCCTGTAGTTACTGCCCTATTTTTCTACCCTCCTTTTCAGCCAAACTTCTTGAATTATGCATGCTCATTGTCTTGATTTCCCCTCTCATTCATCATAAAATTTTTCTAACTTCACTGAAACTGTTCTTGTCAATTTCACAGTGACCTCCACATTACTAAGCCAAAGAACAATTCTCAGCCCTTATTTTATTGGTTTTATCTGCAGCATTTGACAGTCAATTCCATTCTCCTTTTTCAAACACTTTTTCACCTGACTTCTGAGAAAATAGCAACTTCTACCACACTGGCTTCTATATCTAAGCTCCTGCGATGATTAATATTATATGTCAACTTGACTAGACTAATGAATGCCCAGATAGCTGGTTAAACATTATTTCTGGATATGTCTGTAAAGGTGTTTGTAGATAAGATTAGCATATGAATTGGTGGACTGAGTAAAGCTGATGGCCCTCCCAAGTATGGATGGGTATTACCTAATCTGTTGAGAATCTGAAGAGAATAAGAAGGAGAAGGAAGAGACTCCACTCCCTTCCTGACTCCTCCAAATGGAACAAGTATTTTATTTTGGCCTGCAGTGCTCAGGGCTCTCAGAACTTTAGAACTGAACTGAAATTGACACTGTCAGCTGTCTGGCCCTCACACCTTTGAATTACACTGCCCACTTTCCTGCTTGCAGACAGCAGATCATGGGATTTCTCATTCTGCAAATCACATCAGCATATAAACATTATACCTTATTGGTTTTATTCTCTGGAGGACCCTGACTAATGTAGCCACCTTTGCTAGCTCTTCTTCTCTGATCTTTTAATGTGGGAGTGTACCAGGACTGAGATGGGCCCTGCTCTATCTATGCCGGTTCCCTTGGCAAGTTCACCTAGCCTCATGCTTAATGTACTATCTTTACACTGAAAACTCCCAAACTTATATTCCCTCAGTCAAAAATCTCTTCCCTGGACTTTAGACTCATATCCACCAGGAACTATCTCTTGATTATCTCCAACTTTACATTTTCAAAACTGAAATTCTTACATCCACATCTTGCCAAGTTCCAAATCTCATTTGATGTTAACACTATCCATCCTATTGTTCAATATTTAAAGCCAGTCTTGCCTCTTCCCTTTTTCTCATACACTATTATCAAGTTATCAAATCCTACAAGTTATACCTTCAGGATATACTTCAAACCTGATGACTTTTTACCACGTTTACTCCCTGCTGCCCCCTCTAAGATACATAGGAATTACTGCAAAAGCCTTCCAATTTTTCACCCTACTTCTATGGTTTAGTATCAAAATAGCCAAACTGGTAACTGCTCAAACATAAGTCAGAATATGTCACTGCTACTTTCAATGGCTTCCCAACCCTCTCAGATTAAAAGGCAAAGTCACAGTAAAGCCTAAAAACCATTCTGCCCCCCATTACCTCTTGAATCTTATCTCTTATCATCATCTCCTCTTTCATTCACAGTAGCTTCTCTTGCTCCATGAATAAGTCAAGATAATCAGTGCCTTTTGCATTTGTTCTTCTATGTGCACACAGCACACTTCTCCTAGATGCAAGGAATGATTTCGTATGAAACAATTGTATCAAAAAACAATAATAAATCACTGATTTTCTGTAAACACAGTGTATAACCTAATAAAGTGGAGGCATATGGGAAAATGGAATAGAAAATGGCAACCTACTCCAGAATTCGTGCCTGGAAAAGTCCATGGGCAGAGGAACCTGGCAAGCTATAGTCCATGGGAGTGATAAATAGTAGGATACAACTGATTGACTGAACATATATGGGATAAACGGAAAAACAGACAAACAAACAAACATGTGTGGGATGGAGTGGAGAATATACTTTTAGTGCTCAGCAGGCTGGGTGGGAAAGCCTTAGTTATGTAATAATTGGAGGCAGAGTGATTTAGAGGGATGCATAATCCCCTGAAGTAACATGCAAAGTGATGAAAAAGGACATGAGGACAAAGAAGAGGAAAAACTATGAGAGCAAGTGATTAGAACAGCATGGCTAAGACATGGAACTAGTTAGTCTTAATTGGGTAATTAAGAACTATTTAATTGAAAATATTTGCAATTAATTAATTGGAAATATTATCAACTCCTTGTGAAAGATAGGTCAAAATGAAAAGCACACTAGTAAAATGCTTCTAAATATCTGTTACATTTAGCAGTTTTAAAAGACTTTAAATATGAAGTTGACCATAGTGTGCACATTAATTAAGAACGCTTCACTATAACCCTAAATTGGAAATGTCTAATGAAGATTTTTTTTTCCATATATTACATTCATCATAGTCCAGTGAAAGTCACTAGGAGGCACTTATTCATACAGTCATTTAGGGATCCAGGATCCCCCATCCAGTGATTTTCTGTAATCTGCTAGGTTCCTGGAGGTCCCCACTAGATCATTTATACCTAGCCAGAAGACAAAGAAAACAGAATATATGGAGTAGTGTATGGGCCAGTTAGAGGAAGGTAGATATGCCAACAATTAATTGCCCAGAACTCCATCACATGACCTCATAAAACCAAAAAACCAGGCTGTGAAATACAGTATAACAAAATGCCCAGAGAGGTCCAGCAAGCCACCTGTCAAAACTGTGAAGTGTCATACTAAAATTGTAAATCATTCTTCAGACGAATAAGTTAGTCCAATACAGTTTGATATGTATTGGTAAAGTAACACTAGCCAGAGTATTGGTTTCTTTGTTTTGTTTTTGCCATACCCCAGAGTTCAATCCCACAAAGTAATGGAGAAAGGTTCAGAAGATGCCTGCAATAGGTTGTCTTACAGGAGAGGAAGCATAAGCTTGAAGAGCATCAATTTTTTAGGGTGGGTAGGAATCATGTCTAATCTTCACTTTAGGGAGACATGCTATCCCTGTCTTCCATTGCTGAATGCTATACAAACATCTTTGAAAAGATGGTCCAGAGCAAATAGTAGTTAATGCATCACATGCAAGGTACACAGAAGCAAGGAGAATTATGAAGAATTTTGTCCCCAAACAGCCACATGTAAATAAATAGTTCTCAATTACTTAGGAAAATAGAGCAAGCCATTTCTAATAAGTTATTAACATCTTGAAATATCTAGAACTGTGTCCTAAAACTCTTAATAGTATATACTTACCCAGATTAATTCAGTTACAAAGGAACTATGTCCCCCCTGTCTCCATGAATGTGAAGAAAAGTAGAAGTAGTTGCAAAACTGAGGTATTCAGAAGTATTTACTTAGTAGAAAACAGATATTCAAAGGAGAAAAATCTGATTTTTTTGCTTTTTATATTACTATTCTATGTTGTATGGCTGAACATAATTATTCATAAATTAACTTTGCACTGAAAATTTCATATTGCTGCCCTAAAATGATAAAGCAAACAAATCCTTGAAGCAAGCTTAGGAGTAAAATGTAGCATCTAGGAAAAACAAACTGTTCTGCGATGGCATGCTAAAGTGACTAAAGGATATCTGGATATACTTACACAGATATATACATATACATATCTGGATATGCTAAATTTTTTAATGAAATCTCTTAGTTACCTTAGTCTACCAGGAAAAATACTGAGTTTAGAAGAAAAAAATTAAGCTTATTCCAGAGCTACCTATTGTTTTTCCTGTTTTTTTCAAATTTGCTCTATTCAATCATTTATAGAGCATAAAATTTACACAGCTGTTAGGCTAAGCACTGAATCTAAAACAGTAATCCACCATTACGGGCTTCAGAGATCCCAGTTGCAAAGACATAAATTATTACAATGTACTATAACAGTGACATGAGCTGAGTGATATAGTGGATGCTATAATAGAGATATAGACAGAGAACTGTTAAACATAATGGAAAGAAAAACTAACTCTTTATATGTGAATCTCTTCCCTAGCTCATGGGAGTCTTCACAGAAGTAACACTGGATTTAAGTCATTAAAGATAAATTGGATACGCCCCAAAGGACAGTGTGGGAAATAAATTACAAAGAGATTAAACTGTAACAATGAAGACAAGAAAACATGAAAGGACATGCTGTGAAAGGACAGAAATCAGTTCCTGATGATCGAAGCTCCTGAGGGTTGGGGAAAACATCTTATGAGATGGAACTATGATTGGGAGCAGATTTTGAGGAGCTTTGACTACAAAAGAAAAGGGTCTGGATTTATACTGATAGCAATAGGAAGCTGGACATATTTTGTTCCTGGTCCTGCAGAATGCAAGTACACGTTCACACCAAGTACATTCATCAGTTTGAAGATCAATTCGCTATTACCATTTGCACCACAATTTTCAATCTTTTGCTTATTTATATTTTATTTGTTGAAGCCTACTACATGCCAAATGCCATGCTAGGTGCTAAGGAATCCCCAGTGACTAAGATATGATTTCTTCTTTTAAGAAGTTTACAACCTAATAGAGGGAACATGCTGCTAAGTCGCTTCAGTCGTGTCCGACTCTGTGCGACCCCATAGACGGAAGCTCACCAGGCTCCCCCGTCCCTGGGATTCTCCAGGCAAGAACACTGGAGTGGGTTGCCATTTCCTTCTCCCATACATGAAAGTGAAAAGTGAAAGTGAAGTCGCTCAGTCGTGTCCGACTCTTAGCGACCCCATGGACTGGAGCCTACCAGGCTCCTCCGTCCATGGGATTTTTCAGGCAAAAGTACTGGGGTGGGGTGCCATTGCCTTCCCCGAGAGGGAACATAGTTCAACATAATAAAGGCTGTATATGACAAACACACAGGTAACATGATGCTCAATGGTAAAAAGGTGAAAGCATTTTCTCTAAGATCAGGAACAAGAAAAGGATGTCCATTCTTAACACTTATTCAACATAACATTGGAAGTCCTAGCCACACCAATCAGATGATAAAAAGAAGTAAAAGAAATCCAAATTGAAAAGGAAGAAGTAAACCTGTCATCTGTTTGCAGATGACATGATACTATAAATAGAAAACACTAAAGGCATTACCAGAAAACTTCTAGAGTTCATCAATAAATTCAGTGAAGTTGCAAGATACAAAATTAATATACAGAACCCTGTTGCATTTCTATACACTAACAATGAACTATCAGAAAACAAACATTTTTAAAAATCTCATTTACAATTATATCAAAAAGAATAAAATACCTAGGAATAAATCTAGCTAAGGAGGCAAAAGACCTGCACTCAGAAAACTGTAAGACGCTTATGAAAGAAATTAATGACAACACAAATAGCTGGAAAGATGTTATGCCCATGGATTAAAAGAATCAATATTGTTAAGATTATCATACTATCCAAAGCAATCTACAGATTCAATGCAATTCCCATCCAAATATCAATTGCTTTTTTTTCTAGAACTAAAACAATTTTAGATTTTGTATGGAAACACAAAGGATCCCAAATAACCAAAAATATCTTGAGAAAGAAGAGCAGAGCTGGAAGACTCATAGCCTCTGACTTTGGAATATACTGCAAAGCTAAAGTAATCAAAAAGTATTGTATTGGTACAAAAACAAATATATAGACCAATGGAACACGATAGAAAGGCCAGAAATAAATCCATGAGCTTATGGTCAATTAACCTATAACAAAGGATGCAAGAATATACAACAGATAAAAGTCTGTTTCTTCAATAAGTTATGTTGGGAAAATTAAACAACTGCATGTAAAAGAATGAGGTAAGAACATTTCCTCTCACCAAATACAAAAATAAACTCAAAATGGATTAAAGGTCTAAATAAAAAAGCTGAAACCATAAGACTCCTGGAAGAAAACATAGGTGGAACATTCTGACATAAATTGTACAAATTTTTTCTGAACCTGTCTTCTAAGGCAATGGAAATCAAAAGAAAAATTAACAAACAGGACCTAATTGCCCTTAAAAGTTTTTGCATAGCATAGGAAACCACAGGCAAAATGAAAGACAACTCATCAAATGGGAGAAAATGTTTGCAAATGATATGAGCAATAAGGGGTTAATATCTAAACTATGTAAACAGCTAATACAACTCAACGTCAGAAAAACAATCAACCCAGTTAAAATATGGGCAGAAGACCTCATAGACATTTTTTCCAAGGAGGACATGCAGATGGCCAAAAGGCACATGAAAAGATGCTCAACATCGCTAATAATCAGGGAAACACAAATCAAAATCACAAGGATATATCACCTCCTACTAGAATGGTTTTCTAGTAGGAAAACCTACTAGAATGTTTTCATCAAAAAGAAAACAAATATTGGCGAGTATGAGAAAAGGAAATCCTCCCACATAGTGGGAATGTAAATTGATGCAACCAATGTAGAAAACAATGTGGAGGTTCTTCAAAAAGCTAAAATTATAACTACCATATAACCCAGAAGTTCCATTCCTGGGTATATATCCAAAGAAAACAAAAAATTAATTTGAAAAGATATATGCATCCCAATGTTCATAAAAGCATTATTTATAATTGCCAAAATATGGAAGCAACCTAAAGTGCTAAATCAATAAATAAGATTACATATATATATATACACACACACATACATACATATATATACATGGCTTCCCTTGTAGCTCAGCTGGTAAAGAATTCACCTGCAAGGCAGAAGACCCAAGTCCAATTCCTTGGTCGGGAAGATCCCCTGGAGAAGGGAGCGGGTATCCAACTGGTATTCTTGGGCTTTCCTGGTGGCTCAGATGGTAAATAATCCACTTTCAATGCAGGAGACCTGTGTTCAATCCCTGAGCTGGGAAGATCCCTGGAGAAGGGCATGGCAATCCACTCCAGTATTCTTGCCTACAGAATTCCTTGGATAGAGCCTGGCAGCTACAGTCTATGAGGTCACAAAGAGTTAGACAGGACTGAGCAACTAAGCACAGCACAGCATATATATACATATATATATGCTGTGTGACATACACACATACATATATACATACACACACATGTGTGTCTTAGTTGCTCAATCATGTCCAACTCTTTGTAACCTCATGCACTGGACTGTAGTTGCCAGGCTCTGTCCATGGAATTCTCTGGGCAAGAATACTGAGATCTTCCCCAACCCAGGGATTGAACCCAGGTCTCCTGCATCCCGCTGCTGCTGCTAAGTCACTTCAGTCATGTCCCACTCTGTGCGACCCCAGAGACGGCAGCCCACCAGGCTCCCCCGTCCCTGGGATTCTCCAGACCAGAACTGGAGTGGGTTGCCATTTCCTTCTCCAATGCATGAAAGTGAAAAGAGAAAGTGAAGTCGCTCAGTCATGTCCGACTCTTAGCAACCCCATGGACTGCAGCCCACCAGGCTCCTCCATCCATGGAATTTTCCAGGCAAGAATACTGGAGTGGGGTGCCATTGCCTTCTCCACTCCTGCATCCTAGGTGGATTCTTTACCATCTGAGCCACCAGGGAGGCCCATATATACGTACATATATATACACACACACACACATTTATACACACACATACAATGGAATAACACACACAATGGAATACTACTCAGCATAAAAAAGAATAAAATTTTGCCATTTACAACAACATGGATGGAATTTAAGGGTACTATGCTAAGTGAAATAAGACAGAAAAAGACAAATATTGTATAATATCACTTATAGTTATGACCAACCTAGACAGCATATTAAAAAGCAGAGACATTACTTTGGCAACAAAGGTCCTTCTAGTCAAGGCTGTGGTTTTTCCAGTGGTCATGTATGGATGTGAGAGTTGCACTATAAAGAAAGCTGAGCGCCCAAGAATTGATGCTTTTGAGCTGTGGTGTTGGAAAAGACTCTTGAAAGTCCCTTGGACAGCAAGGAGATCCAACCTAAAGGAGATCCATCCTAAAGGAGATCAGTCTTGGATATTCATTGGAAGGACTGATGTTGAAGATGAAACTCCAATTCTTTGGCCACCTGATGCAAACAGCTGACTCATTGGAAAAGACCCTGATGCTGGGAAAGATTGAAGGCAGGAGAAGGTGACGATAGAGGATGAGGTGGATGGATAGCATCACCAACTCAATGGACATGAGTTTGATTGAACTCCAGGAGTTGGTGATGGACAGGGAAGCCTGGCATACTGCGCTTCATTGGGTCACAAAGAGTCAGACACGACTGAGTGACTGAACTGAACTGAACTTATATGCAAAATCTTAAAACTAAAACTACTGAATATTACAATAAAGATACAGACTCACACGTATAAAGAAACTAGTGTTGACCAGTGGAGAGAGGGGAAAAGGGAGGGGACATATGGGAGTAGGGAATTAAGAGGTACAAATTTACGAACTATTATGTATAAAATAAACTACTAGAATATATTATACAATACAAGGAACATAGCCAATATTTTATAAGTGGAGTATCACCTTTAAAAATTGTGAATCACTGTGCTACATACCTGAGACTTATATAATATTATAAATCAAATGTACTTCAATATGAGTTCATAACAGAATTTCTATAATAAATCAAAAATACATTAAAAAGAAAATAAAGGAAGGGATAAATAAATAACAAAGCAATTCAGCACTATGATGCAGTGAGATTGTATGTGCAAGGTATCATAAAATTGTATAATTGAGGGCCTTCAGGAATTAGCAACAGATTTCTGGGGGAAATAACCCAACATCAGAGACTGACAAGTGAATGCCATTTAGAGAGGAGAAAAGCATGTTCCAAGCAATGCAATGGCATATCCCTGGTGGAGGAGCAATAATGAGATCAAGAGGGCAGTAATGACAGACAAGTAAAACTGGAACTGCCTTGGTCAAACTCCTGGCCCATGCCTTCTGTTTGAACTCATCGCCTCCTGGTGTCTCCCTTACTCACTGTGCTCCATCCAGACCAACTTTATTCTGTTATTAGACACATTTCTCATTCCTGCCTTAGCTGCCTTAGTAAGTTAGCTTTGCACTTACGGTCTCTTATATTTACATGTTCTCTCCCTGATCTTTATAAGCAGGGCTTTGTTCCTGTGGATGACAATGCTGTCTCATCAGAGAGGCTTCTTCTGTCCAATTTATCTAATGAAGGCTATTTTACCATGGCAATTCTCTCTGTTATATTACCTCATTATAGTTTCTTTATGTAGCATTGATCAGTATCTGATAAAGCATATTTATTTACTTTGATGTGTATTTATTGTTTATAATCCCTCACAGAAAGATTCTGAGAATATGAAGCAATTCAAATGTTGTTCACAATTCTGTTTCCAGCACACAGAATAGTACCTAATAGATTTATGAATGAATGAACCAGAAAGTGAATGAAAGGTATGTCATAAACATATTTATAATTTGGAAAGGTACTCAAGTTGTAATGAATGAGGACTATTTTAAGAAAATCAATAATAAAGCAAAACAATTTGGGAAAGAAATGATGAGGTTCTGAAGATACTGTTGCTAGAAAGGCAAAGGAGAGGTTAGATATGAAAGAAGAAAGTTAACAGACAAGTGTGTTTAGATACTGAGACATAGATCCAAAGAGAAAGGTGAAAAGATGGGTCCAGTTTTGGACAAAGTACAGAAATATGAAGTGAGGATTTAGATAGCTCTAAAGTAAACTTCCTTGGACTCCATCTTGTGACTAGTCCAGTTGAGAATATACCAGCTGCATTAAATGCTGCTTGTACCCATAAAATGTGTTTATTAATCTCTACTTCTACACGGTCTCTACTTCTACCTGTGGAGGACTTTTCTTTATGGGGTTATTTGAACTCAATCTCTACTTCAGAAAATTGAAATCGTTATTATTATAGTTTTATTATTAGTACCTGTAGCTAGTACAAGTCCCTTGTAGAATAGATATAACTCACAAAAATGCAGCATAATGCAAAGTTCTCTCTATTTGCCCTTTCCCAGATAGGTGTCCAAAATATAAATATTATGGAGATGAATTCAACATTCTCAAACCATAATCAAGTTTCTTATTTAATCTCTTGGCAAAATATCCCTACTGGTACTCATTTCTTCTAATTCAGCTCATCTTCCCTACACAGAGAATTGTCTCCATGAGCAACAAAATATGTATTTGTAACTATTATTGTCAGTGGAATTATTTTATTTGGGTGCAAGTGCAAACAGATAAGCAGGGTCTACAGCAATTGATAGTCAATAGATCAAAGTTTACAAATTAGAAGCTCTTGAAAAGTTTGTGTTCATGTTTAAGACCTTAATTTAAATTTTAGTGTTCAAGGGATTTAATATATATCAAAGTGCTTTGATAATATGTAAAATGCTATTATCTATAATTCTGACATAACTGTGCCACCTCTAAAACTGTGAAAGCATAGCATAGTTAGGGAACATTTCCAAGGGTAAAGAAATAGTTATTAAAAATTTTTTTCTTCTCTTTGAAGATATGTTAATCTTAAGACAAAACAAGATGTAGACAAGAACTTTTTAATATAGTTACCAAAAATAAGGTGAATTTCTATCATTTTTTGCCTTAAGCTATGACTATAAAGTTGCTAATGAATATGTATTATTCACTACATATCTAAATAACTTCCAGAAAAGTAAAAATTGACTACCTGTTATCTGTTACTTTAATATAATAATGCAGCCCTAGAGAGTAAGTTCTATAGTGAGCTTTTAAGACTCAAGTACAGAGAGAAGAAAGGATGAATAATCTGCCTAATTCTTGCAATCTGTCTAAGGCCATATACCCGAATGCATGCGGTCTCATCTGATTCTTTGCATTCAAATAATTTGATAACCCTAAACTACACCTTTCAGTATCCTATCATTTTGCCTTTTCATACTGTTCATGGGGTTCTCAAGGCAAGAATACTGAAGTGGTTTACCATTCCCTTCTCCAGTGGACCACATCCTGTCAGATCTCTCCACCATGACCCGCCCATCCTGGGTTGCCCCACGGGCATGGCTTAGTTTCATTGAGTTAGACAAGGCTGTGGTCCTAGTGTGATTAGATTGACTAGTTTTCTGTGAGTATGGTTTCAGTATGTTTGCCCTCTGATGCACTCTTGCAAGATCTACCATCTTACTTGGGTTTCTCTTACCTTGGGCATGGAGTATCTCTTCACAGCTGCTCCAGCAAAGCACAGCCATCACTCCTTTCGTTGGACGAGGGGTCTCTCCTCATCGCAGCCCTTCCTGACCTTCAAAGTGGGATAGCTCCTCTAGGCCCTCCTGCGCCCTCCCAGCCTTGAGAACCCCATGAACAGTATGAAAAGGCAAAATGATAGGATACTGAAAGAGAAACTCCCCAGGTCAATAGGGGCCCAAAATGCTACTGGAGATCAGTGGAGAAGTAACTCCAGGAATAATGAAGGGATGGAGACAAAGCAAAAAGAATACCCAGCTGTGGATGTGACTGGTGAGAGAAGCAAGGCCCGATGCTGTAAAGAGCAATATTGCATAGGAACCTGGAATGTCAGGTCCATGAATCAAGGCAAATTGGAAGTGGTCAAACAAGAGATGGCAAGAGTGAATGTCGACATTCTAGAAATCAGCGAACTCAAATGGACTGGAATGGGTGAATTTAATTCATATGACCATTATATCTACTACTGCGAGCAGGAATCCCTCAGAAGAAATGGAGTGGCCATCATGGTCAACAAAAGAGTCTGAAATGCAGTACTTGGATGCAATCTCAAAAACGACAGAATGATCTCTGTTCGTTTCCAAGGCAAACCATTCAATGTCACAGTAATCCAAGTCTATGCCCCAACCAATAATGCTGAAGAAGCTGAAGTTGAACGGTTCTATGAAGAAGACCTACACGATCTTTTAGAACTAACACCCCCCAAAAATGACCTTTTCATTATAGGGGACTGGAACGCAAAAGTAGGAAGTCAAGAAACACCAGGAGTAACAGGCAAATTTGGCCTTCGAATATGGAATGAAGCAGGGCAAAGACTAATAGAGTTTTGCCAAGAAAATGCACTAGTCATAACAAACACCCTTTTCCAAAAACACAAGAGAAGACTCTACATATTGACATCACCAGATGGTCAACACCAAAATCTGATTGATTATATTCTTTGCAGCCAAAGATGGAGAAGCTCTATACAGTCAGCAACAACAAGACCAGGAGCTGACTGTGGCTCAGACCATGAACTCCTTATTGCCAAATTCAGACTGAAATTGAAGAAAGCAGGGACAACCACTAGACCATTGAGGTATAACCTAAATCGAATCCCTTATGATTATACAGTGGAGATTATACAGTGGAAGTGAGAAATAGATTTAAGGGCCTAGATCTGATAGATAGAGTGCCTGATGAGCTATGGAATAAGGTTCGTGACATTGTACAGGAGACAGGGATCAAGACCATCCCCATGGAAAAGAAATGCAAAAAAGCAAAATGGCTGTCTGGGGAGGACTTACAAATAGCTGTGAAAAGAAGAGAAGCAAAAAGCAAAGGAGAAAAGGAAAGATATAAACATCTGAATGCAGAGTTACAAAGAATAGCAAGGAGAGATAAGAAAGCCTTTTTCAGTGATCAATGCAAAGAAATAGAGGAAAACAACAGAATGGGAAAGACTAGGGATCTCTTCAAGAAAATCAGAGATACCAAACATTTCATGCAAATATGGGCTCGATAAAGGACAGAAATGGTATGGACTTAACAGAAGCAGAAGAAATTAAGAAGAGATGGCAAGAATACACAGAAGAACTGTACAAAAAAGATCTTTATGACCCAGATAATCACGATGGTGTGATCACTGACCTAGAGCCAGACATCCTGGAATGTGAAGTCAAGTGGGCCTTAGAAAGCATCACTACAAACAAAGCCAGTGGAGGTGATGGAATTCCAGTTGAGCTATTCCAAATCCTGAAAGATGATGCTGTGAAAGTACTGCACTCAATATGCCAGCAAATATGGAAAACTCAGCAGTGGCCACAGGACTGGAAAAGGTCAGTTTTCATTCCAATCCTAGAGAAAGGCAATGCCAAAGAATGCTCAAACTACTGCACAATTGCTCTCATCTCACATGCTAGTAAAGTAGTGCTCAAAATTCTCCAAGCCAGGCTTCAGCAATATGTGAACCGTGAACTTCTTGATGCTCAAGCTGGTTTTAGAAAAGGCAGAGGAACCAGAGATCAAATTGCCAACATCCACTGGATCATCGAAAAAGCAAGAGAGTTCCAGAAAAACATCTATTTCTGCTTTATTGACTATGCCAAAGCCTTTGGCTGTGTGGATCACAATAAACTGTGGCAAATTCCGAAAGAGATGGGAATACCAGACCACCTGATTTGCCTCTTGAGAAATTTGTATGCAGGTCAGGAAGCAACAGTTAGAACTGGACATAGAACAACAGACTGGTTCCAAATAGGAAAAAGAGTACGTCAAGGCTGTATATTGTCACCCTGTTTATTTAACTTATATGCAGAGTACATCATGAGAAACGCTGGGCTGGAAGAAACACAAATTGGAATCAAGATTGCCGAGAGAAATATCAATAACCTCAGATATGCAGATGACACCATCCTTATGGCAGAAAGTGAAGAGGAACTAAAAAGCCTCTTGATGAAAGTGAAAGTGGAGAGTGAAAAGGTTGGCTTAAAGCTCAACATTCAGAAAACAAAGATCATGGCATCTGGTCCCATCCCTTCATGGGAAATAGATGGGGAAACAGTGGAAACAGTGTCAGACTTTATTTTTCTGGGTTCCAAAATAACTACAGATGGTGACTGCAGCCATGACATTAAAAGACGCTTACTCCTTGGAAGGAAAGTTATGACCAACCTAGATCACGTATTCAAAAGCAGAGATATTACTTTGCCAACAAAGGTCTGTCTAGTCAAGGCTATGGTGTTTCCTGTGGTCATGTATGGATGTGAGAGCTGGACTGTGAAGAAGGCTGAGCACCGAAGAATTGATGTTTTTGAACTGTGGTGTTGGAGAAGACTCTTGAGAGTCCCTTGGACTGCAAGGAGATCCAACCAGTCCATTCTGAAGGAGATCAGCCCTGGGATTTCTTTGGAAGGACTGATGCTAAAGCTGAAACTCCAGTATTTTGGCCACTTCATGCGAAGAACTGACTCATTGGAGAAGACCCTGATGCTGGGAGGGATTGGGGGCAGGTGGAAAAGGGGACAACAGAGGATGAGATGGCTGGATGGCATCACTGACTCGAGGGAGGTGAGTCTGAGTGACCTCTGGGAGTTGGTGATGGACAGGGAGGCCTGGTGTGCTGTGATTCATGGGGTCGCAAAGAGTCGGACACGACTGAGCGACTTATCTGATCTGATCTGATCTGATCTGATACTGCACCTTAATACAATTTGTCTTCTGTATTTTTTCTTCTTTATTGCATTTCTTTTCATTTTCCTTTGTATTTTGTATTTTGGTCATTATATCCAAAGAGCATGACATCGCTTCACTGACAATAGGAATGTTGTCTGAAAAGACAGAAAAAAATAGTCTTATAAATGACTAAATGCTAACTCTACATAATTTAAAAAGAAGAAAGCTTTCATTCCAGTTAAACCAGTAAGTAAAAGGCCAAGGATTCCCTATAGAGTAGTCCAGTCTTTTCCTGGACAGTTCTGGAAGGCTTTCACAACAGAGTAGCCTGGGGCTCAGAGAAAGAAGCAGATTTGTTCTGTGTGCTAAGTAGTTTCAGTCATGTTCAACTCTGTGAGCCCAAGAACTGTAGCTTGTCAGGCTCCTCTGTCCATGGAATTCTCCAGGCCAGAGTACTGGAGTGGGTAGCCATTCCCTTCTCGGGGTCTTCCCTGACCCAGGGATCAAACCTGGGTCTCCCATATTGCAGGTGGATTCTTTACCTTCTCTGTCAGGTTATCCCTTATGCTTGTTCTGAAAACTCCTAAATGGCTTACAGACCTAGTGCAGAGCATCTAAACACCTATCCCTGGGAGGTCTTATTAATTCAATGAGAGATATTTGATCAGAGACTCACGGTGCTTAATAAACCTTCATTTATACTCTGGTTAAATTTTCAAGTGTTACCCACTTCGCTGAAGTGATTGAGCTTGTTAAAGGTGAAATTACTCATATAACCCTAGCCAGCTTGGGTTAAAAATGCAAAGGATTTGCTTGTTAATGGAAAAAGGGTCAGAGTGAAGGAATTAGAGGTGATCAGCCAAAGGCCTATATTATTTTATTATTTCTCTCAACTAAGAAGTTGTTTAGATTTCAGACCGTCTGAAAAACTGTCTTGTTTGCAATTCAAAAGGGAAAGGGTGGGGGATGGGCTGGCTACAAAGAGGAAACACCAAGGAATCCTGGAGTAATAGGACTGTTCTGATGTTTTATTATTCCACTACTCTATATACATTTGTTAATGCTAATGAACATCCTGAAAATGAGAAAGTTTAGTATACATAAACTAAAATGTATAAAGGGGAAGTGGAATGCCTAAAGAAATTTTTGTCTTGGGACAAAGTTCCAGCTATGCACTGTGGGATCTGAGGACTTCTCTGATTCATCAGTGGTTAGAGTTAGATGTAGAGTTAGTAGAGTTAGTAGTTAGATGTAGTTAGATGTAGAGTTAGTGTAGTGATGGGGCATACTATTGGCAAATTATATTCTTTAACTGGCCAGATTAGTGTTGCCAGTATAAAAGGAGTCTAACAGAACCCAAATTATGCTTATCCTGCCTTGCTTCTTCTTAATTTCAGAAATTTGGTTCCTTACAAATTGTTCGCCATTCCCCTCACTAAGACACATGCACACACATGCACGCACATGCACACACACACAAACCCCCCACATCTCAAGAGGACATCTTACAACAAGCCTCTATTTAGCATCTGCTGTGACAAACTGACTTCCATGATCATTGGCTATAAGGCCTCAACTCCACTCTCATTCCTTGACCAGGTATTTCCTCTGGTATATGCCAACACAATGCCAGATGGCTCTCAATGCCAAAAATTCTACATTGCTTTCAGCAATCACTGTACTGAACTCAGACTGTGTTGCATGCATAAAATTGAGAATAATGTCTCCTTTTTTTGTAGCAATCAGACCTAGACCAAGGCCAAACTGAGAACCAGATATTGAACCATTGGACTCTCTCACCAGATGTTGCACACACCTCCTTTCTCTTCTTTCATCCTTAAGTTAAACACGCAAAATCCATCAGACAGATCTACTCACACAACTCAATGTCTGTGGGTTTTCCTCTGATACCCAAGAGCCCTGGGGTTTTCCTGTTGACTCCACTACCCTACCTGACTCCTGTTGCATTCCTACATGGTTGAGAGTTAATCAACCAAAGCTTTTAAGAAGAAATGTTTTTGTGCTAAATCCCAAAAGACCAGAAAATAATGAACAGAGAAAGGGAAGAACCCAATTGCTCTAGACCTTAGGAACACATCCCATATAAGGCATTCTCCCCTGAAAGCTTTTGACAGATAAAAAGTACATTTAGCTCAACTGAATGGCTGATATTTGAACAAACTCTCTTGTATGAATTTCTAAAGTACTATATATTTTCTGCCAATTCAAAAGAATGTTCTTAAAAGGGTTTTAGAACAGGGTCACAGAAAGCAGTGGCCCATAGAAAGAAGTTCATATTTGCTCACATATATGGCTAAGGAAATGCATCACAGATCAATTGTGAATCTCATTATTAAGAAATTTTAGGCTGTCAAAACCTTAAAAGCTATATTTTCCCTATAACACACAGATGCATTTCCATTCACCTTTCCTTTAAAGGTCTCCATTAGAATAAAAATACGTTGAATGGCAATCCTAAAGAGAACTAGTCAACACTTCTCTTTTTCCATATGAGTTATCTTAAAGCTTCCATTATACATTCCATTTAAATTACTATGTAAGCTATAGCTACAGGCCAGATAAACATGTAAGCTAGCTTTCTTTGGAAAATTAACACTTCAAAGAGAAAAAAACTTCCCTTTTACTGCTTTTATTGTCAAAGTCTCCCAGGTAAATTGTATTTATCATAGTAGGTTGCTCTTTCTAAGCAACTGTGTTAGGAAGCTGGGCCCCCACCTAAAGTAGGAGTGCACTCTCTGTAGCAGCTGAAGTTACTTGAGCTGATTATATTAATATTATTATCACTGAAGATAATATTATTATCCCTATCCTTAACCATAGGGAAAAGCTTTAAATGGATTTTCAATCAATGTTCACTACACACAAGATATATGGCTAAGACTCAAAATATAAATGCCTACAGGATCAAGGATCTTGGCAGCACATATAGGAGGATGGAGATGGTAGGGTGTAAGAAACAAAGCAATATGGCAACTGTGGAGGAGTAAGGACATATCCCACCATAAGGAGACAGATTATCCTGACTTCAAGACATTTGTCTCTGCGAGGCAATGAGGACCTAGTAAAAGGTAGGTGTAATGATGTTTAAAAGAAGCTGGAAATGTGGATATGTTTTGTCTGTCTGTGGAATGTCCCAGTTTAAAATGTTGACCAAAACACTTTTGAAATCCTGAACTGAACACAGTCACACTTTCAGGACAAATTCAATCAGAGGGCTACCAGTGAGGTACACTTTTCCATATTGACTGGCCATATAATGAAGAGCAATGTTAACCCTATGTGTCAACTTGGGTAGATCACAGTACCCAGATGTGGTGAAACATCTGGATGTTGCTTCAGTTCAGTTCAGTTGCTCAGTCGTGTCTGACTCTTTGAGATCCCATGAATCGCAGTACGCCAGGCCTCCCTGTCCATCACCAACACCCAGAGTTTACTCAAGCTCATGTCCATCGAGTCAGTGATGCCACCCAGCCATCTCATCCTCTGTCGTCCCTTTCTCCTCTTGCCCCCAATCCCTCTCAGCATCAGAGTCTTCTCCAATGAGTCAACTCTTCGCATGAGGTGGCCAAAGTACTGGAGTTTCAGCTTTAGCATCAGTCCTTCCAAAGAACACCCAGGACTGATCTCCTTCAGAATGGACTGGTTGGATCTCCTTGCAGTCCAAGGGACTCTCAAGAGTCTTCTCCAACACCACAATTCAAAAGCATCAATTCTTCAGCGCTCAGCTTTCTTCACAGTCCAACTCTCACATCCATACATGACCACTGGAAAAACCATAGCCTTGACTAGACAGACCTTTGTTGGCAATGTCTCTGCTTTTGAATATGTGATCTAGGTTCGTCATAACTTTCCTTCCAAGGAGTAAGCGTCTTTTAATTTCATAGCTGCAGTCACCATCTGCAGTGATTTTGGAGCCCCCCAAAATAAAGTCTGACACTGTTTCCACTGTTTCCCCATCTATTTCCCATGAAGTGATGGGACTAGATGCTATGATCTTAGTTTTCTGAATGTTGAGCTTTAAGCCAACTTTTTCACTCTCCTCTTTCACTTTCATCAAGAGGCTTTTTAGTTCCTCTTCACTTTCTGCCATAAGGGTGGTGTCATCTGCATATCTGAGGTTATTAATATTTCTCCCAGCAATCTTGATTCCAGATTATGCTTCTTCCAGCCCAGCTTTTCTCATGATGTACTCTGCATATAAGTTAAATAAACAGGATGACAATATACAGCCTTGACGTACTCCTTTTCCTATTTGGAACCAATCTGTCGTTCCATGTCCAGTTCTAACTGTTGCTTCCTGACCTGCATATAGATTTCTCAAGAAGCAGGTCAGGTCTTATCTATCTCTTTCAGAATTTTCCACAGTTTATTGTGATCCACACAGTTAAAAGCTTTGCTTAGAAGGTATTTTTTTAGATGAAACTAACATTTGAATTTGCAGATTTTGAATAAATGAAATTACTCTCAATAATGTTGATACGCTTTATTCAATCAGTTGTAGGTGTTGATAGAGAAAGATTGTCCTCCTCCAAAGACAAGATTCTGCCTGCAGACTGCCTTTGAACTTGAACACTGATTCTTCATTGAGTTTCCAGTCTTTGTGGCTACTCTGCAGATTTTACATTTGCCAGCATCCACAACCATGTGAGCCAATTCCTTAAAATACATCTCTATCTCTCTATATGTATATGGACACATACAAATATATACTGTTAAGACGGAATACAAAACAGACTGAACTTGAAATTTTCCTGAGCAGACAAAACCATTTAGCCATATAAGCAATACTTAAATTAGCTTATTCAGCAAAACAAGTTAAACTTAATTGTAGTTACTTGTTGTAAATGCCTCTGATAATAATAAAAGAAACTTAAGTCATCTTCCTTAAAAGATGGTATAAGATTATCACGTTTAATCAATACACTACAATCTGAAAAACCCTATTATATTAACTAATTACTATGAACAAATCCCTCATTTTCACTTTACAAGCCATCCTGTAACACCATGCCCCTTAGCTGCATATCAGCTTTCGATTTGAAAGTTCTCAGTTCTCAAACTGCTCTTAAATGCACAATAAACTCTTACTAAACACTACTCAGTGATTTGGTGGCTTAATTTCACTATTTATAGATTTTTTTAAATATACACATATATGTGTATATTCAAATAAATATACATTATATTCAATATACAATATATTCAAATAAATATATATGTATAAATATACACATATATGTGTATATTCAAATAAGACATATTTTGAATGGCTAGTTTTGAGGGAAGAGACAGAAGATGAAAGAGATGATGGAATGAGGGTGTTATTTCTGAAGTTTCAGTGGCTCAGATGGTAAAGAATCTGCCTGTAATGCAGGATACCCAAGTTCGATCCCTGGGTCAGGAAGATCTGGAGAAGGAAATGACAACCCATTCCAGTATGTGTGTGTGTGTGTGTGTGTGTATGCATATATTTGTTTATATATATATATATAGTTGTATATAAATATGTATGCATATAGTTGTTTTTGTTTCTCTGGAGAATCCTAATTCACCAGTTTTGTTTGCTTGCTTGGGATAGTTTAATGCCTATTTTCCCAGGAAAATTAAGTAGTAAGATTTTTTTCCTCTCAAAGTTATCAGTTCGGATAATAAGTTATTTGGCCACCCTATTTATACAGCTTTAACTGTATAAGTTAAATGACCACATGCTGAATTCTACACAGCATAAAACCTGACGAGTCACTCTGATCTAGCCCATTTGACCCCTGGCACCTTCCTTCCTAACAGATTATGAAAGTGAAAGTGTTAGTCACTCAGTTGTACCAAACTCTTTGAGACCACATGGACTGTAGCCTGCCAAGCTCCTCTGTCCATGGAATTCTCCAGGCAAGAATACTGGAGTGGGTTGTCATTCCCATCTCCAGGAGATCTTCCTGACCCAGAAATCAAACCTGGGTCTCCTGCAAAGGAGGCAGATTCTTTACCATCTGAGCCACTGAAACTTTAGAAATAGCACCCTTATTCTATCATCTCTTTCATCCTCTGTCTCTTCCTTCAAAACTAAGCATTCAAAATATATCTTATTTGAATTATTTCCTTTGTTTTTCACTCCTAATTTATTCATGCTTTTTTTTTTTTTAAGTTGAAGTGTAGTTGACATAAAATATATTAGTTTCAGGTGTATAACACAATGATTCAATATTTTTCATAGATTATACTCCATAAAAGTTATTAAAAACTATGATTTGCTACTTCCCTATGCTATGTATCGAAGAAGGCAATGGCACCCCACTCCAGTACTCTTGCCTGGAAAATCCCATGGAAGGAGGAGCCTGGTAGGCTGCAGTCCATGGGGTCTCTAAGAGTTGGACATGACTGAGCGACTTCACTTTCACTTTCCACTTTTATGCATTGGAGAAGGAAATGGCAACCCATTCCAGTGTTCTTGCCTGGAGAATCCCGGGGACGGAGGAGCCTGGTGGGCTGCCGTCTATGGGGTTGCACAGAGTCAGACACGACTGAAGTGACTTAGCAGTATGCTATGTATTATATCCTTGTATCTTACTTATTTTACACCTAATAGTTTATAGCCCTTAAAACTCTTGCCATTTGAGACAACATAGATGGACTTAGAGAATTTTATACTGCATGATTTATATGTGTGTTTAAGTTCAAGCTACTTCAAATCATGCTTCTTTTATTCAGCTCTCAATCTCACATTACAGGACCCTTGGCTCTTACTTTATAAACTGCTCTTACTCATGATTTTCTCTTCTTTTCCCTCTCTTTACTTTACTTCTCATTTAAATCACTGTCTAAAAAGATTTATGGGAGTAATGGGAACTTTGTTCCACATAATCATTCAAGGACTCAACTACTTCCATCTACCTATTCCACAGGGTTTCCATGGAATCCTCTACATCTGGCTGGCAGATAAGGGGAGAGAAAGGGCTGGAAATCTGGACTAAGAATGATCACTTATGCCTGCTTTCTATTGGCCAGAACCCAGAAGACCCACATAACTGAAAGGAAGCCTGGGAAAAATAATCCTGCTGTGTTTCAGGTAGAAAAGGAAGTTCAGTTCAGTTCAGTCGCTCAGTCATGTCCGACTCTTTGCGACCCCATGAATCGCAGCATGCCAGGCCTCCCTGTCCATCATCAACTCCCGGAGTTTACTCAGACATGTCCATCGAGTCAGTGATGCCATCCAGCCATCTCATCCTCTGTCGTCCCCTTCTCCTCCTGCCCCCAATCCCTCCCAGCATCAGAGTCTTCGCCAATGATTCAACTCTTCTTAACATGAGGTGGCCAAAGTACTGGAGTTTCAGCTTTAGCATCATTCCTTCCAAAGAAATCCCAGGGCTGATCTCCTTCAGAATGGACTGGTTGGATCTCCTTGCAGTCCAAGGGACTCTCAAGAGTCTTCTCCAACACCACAGTTCAAAAGCATCAATTCTTCGGCATTCAGCCTTCTTCACAGTCCAACTCTCATATCCATATATGACCACAGGAAAAACCATATCCTTGACTAGAAAAGGAAGTAGAACCTGATAAACACACACACACTGGGCTATAGCTTGCCTTCAGTGCTTCCCTAAAGGCCAGTGGTACAATGATAAAATACAACTTGGTAAATACCACACTATGATGGGCTAAGATTACAAAGTACATGGATACATCTCCTTATCTGCCAGTTTGACAAGAATATTTAGGATCTCAAGACAAGTAGGTGAACTACATGTCCTTCACTAGATTTTCCACCAACAGAATCCAGATTTGAAATTTCCAGGAGAAAACAGGCATTATAGTTGAAGAATAAGTGCAAAATGAATAGGACTGCCATTTTGATGCAATAGAGAATTGACCTTTATAAAAATAGAGCATTTTGGAATTTCAGTACATTCCCAAAAAAGAACATACCTAAAGTATTAAGTAAAGCTGTATGCTATGATAAGAAACCACCAGTCAGAACAATGGGACAGTGAATACTGGTCTTAAGCTAATTCATTTTAAATAAATTTAGCTTCATTTTCTCTGATAAATTAGAAAAAGAAGAGTAACTGATTTTAGCCTAAAATGTACATAGCATCAATAAAGTCACAAGCAATTTCTTAGGGTTATTAACTGAAGAAAAAGAAGTTTTTCCAGTATTAGTAAGAAATCAAGATTTTCCCTATTT
This sequence comes from Tragelaphus eurycerus, assembly GCA_935064755.1. Lineage (NCBI taxonomy): Eukaryota > Metazoa > Chordata > Mammalia > Artiodactyla > Bovidae > Tragelaphus > Tragelaphus eurycerus. The sequence goes on from CAKXYN010000004.1 coordinate 12,605,921, forward strand.
TCTTAATGAAATCATGTCATTGGTAATTATCTCCTAAAATCTGTCCTAAAGGACAGATTAGTCCTAAAGGTCAAATCCTGATGTTCCTATGCTGCTGCTGCTAAGTCGCTTCAGTCGTGTCCAACTCTGTGCGACCCCATAGACGGAAGCTCACCAGGCTCCCCTGTCCTTGGGATTCTCCAGGCAAGAATACTGGAGTGGGTTGCCATTTCCTTCTCCAATGCATGAAAGTGAAAAGTGAAAGTGAAGTCGCTCAGTCGTGTCCGACTCTTAGCGACCCCATGGACTGGAGCCTACCAGGATCCTCCGTCCATGGGATTTTCCAGGCAAAAGTACTGGGGTGGGGTGCCATTGCCTTCCCCGATGTTCCTATAAGATGCTTCAATTCTGAGAAATTTGTTTTAAGAGTTAAATTCAGTAATTTTACCCAAGATAAAAATAAAACAAATTTTATGCTTCCTTATTCAATATAACTCAAAACTTAAACAAGATTTTTTTTAATTCACTTTTTGTTTTTCTGATTGTTTGATTAACTTTATTTGTATCAGTTCTTTTTTGTTATTCCTAGAGTCTCTGGACTGGCAAGACACAGATTCCATCTACCTTTTATGTGTTGATAGAAAAAAGGCAGTAACTATTTCTAGAAAGACAATCAAAAAGATTTTTAACAGAAGCTAAGCACTTTGTTCTCCAATTCATCTTTTCTGTTAAATTTGCTCATTCTGATTACAGAGCAAAAGGGAAGAGATAAGCAATGCTTCCAGTTCTCTTTGCTAACTCCCACCTCAAATTTGTTCACACAGAAGGGGAGAGATTTGAGACATGTGTCTTATTTGCTGATATTTTATTAGATCACAGCTGCAAGGGGCAGGGTGGGGGGATTTTGATGGCAGCAAGTGAAAGTCAGATTCTGTGTGACAGGCATTCTCCCTGGATGTTTTTCCTTCCACAGGGCTACAGAAAGAAGACTGAGTTTGGGGCCTGGTCATCAGTGACGAGTGTTCACAGTGTCCATCTTCATCTAATATTAATCAACTTCTTGAACTCCTCTGTTTGCTGGCTGTCACATCAAAATTTAATTTTTCATCACCATTAGTTAGAATGTTAGATCATAGGCTTAGGCATTATACTGGGGGTAGGGGAATAGAGTAAATCTTTCCCTCTGTCGGTTAAATTGAGCCCTTCCAGTTGTCTTGCCTAAGATTGAGTCTGAAGTTTAATAGTAATATAGTGTGTGATTTAGCCTATTTTTGTCCATCAAGAATCATGAACCTGATGAGTGACAGTCACAGAATAAAATCAGTTGTTTAGAATTCTGAGTTCTTGATATCATATAATATATTTATAAATATATCTGTTTTAACTTTAACAAAAACTTCAAGGATTACTTTTCCAAGCATTGTGCTAAAAGGAAGAAAATCTGTCCTAAGGATGATGGTAAGCAGAAAAATACTACAGTACAGCCTTATAACGTTAACCTCTAAAGCAGATATATGTGTAAATTTCGCAAAACTCCCTACTTACCCACAATTACATTTACAAATTAATTTGGCTATAATTTTTACCTCTAAATTTACAAAGTCCTTTCCAATATCAATCTATCACAGACTTAAGGTGTACTCTATACCACCAGTACCTGAAAGTCCCTGGGAGAGTAGCTGTCACATTGTTTCAAAATGAAATTGATGGGACAGAGGGGTATTTTTGCTCACCTTTGCCTCCTTCCCAATGACACATCAATTTCCAAGTGATGAATGTAAACTGATTTTAATCACTAGAGTCAAATGGGTACATACTTCAAGAAACTTCAAGGAACTTATTATCTGAAGCCATAAAATCAAAAAGCTAGAATCTTCCACAGACATCATTTGTCTACTCAGCTCTTCTACTGGAGACTGTATAAATTTTTAACCTTTAAAATTTGAGGCTGGATTTTTTTTTTACAATTTTTGCAGTTAAAAATATATTAAAAACTCCAGAAAATGAATAGTTTGGGTACTGAAAGAGACAGAGACCAAAATATAGGAAGTCTGAGAAATAATTGATACTAAATAATGATATATGATATCTACAACATTCTTTAAATTCCCTGGTGACTTAGAGGTTAAAGCATCTGCCTGCATTGCAAGAGACCTGGGTTTGATCCCTGGGTTGGGAAGATACCCTGGAGAAGGAAATGGCAACCCACTCCAATATTCTGGCCTGGAGAATCCCATGGACAGAGGAGCCTGGTGGGCTACAGTTCACGGGGTCGCAAAGAGTCGGACACGACTGAGTGACTTCACTTTCACTTTCACAACATTCTTTATGAGTTTGACCATGAAAAGAAAACTAGAGGCAATAGTAGGTAAAGATTGTGGGAAGCCTCATAAAAGGGTGAAGAAGATAATAGAGAAAAGTTATATATAATGTCTTAGGGTAAAAGCTGGTAGAACCTAGACATTTGAAGAAGAAATTTAACTATAGTTTTATACAAATGAAGAAAATTTTAACAAAAAGAAACACCAAAAATCTGTTACTTTGGATTTAAAGTGTTATATCTGCCAAATGGTTCTTGCTGGAAAATTCTTCTAATAATTTAAAATTATCAAATCTCCCATGCCCATTCAGAGTCTGAGACATGAGACAAAATTTTAGGCAAAATCCTCTCTCTACAATTTAAGATTCTGGAAGTGAAAATTCTTCTCTGCTATTTAGGCAGAGTGGAGAGAAAGCATTGTCCAAGCTTAAGCAAACAAATAAAAGTGTAATAATATTCTAATCCTTTGAAAGCTGAGACTGCCCCTACTACTGTTGGCATGGAGGAACACCAGATGAAAACGGAATCAACCTGTACTTTTCCTTCTTGTCATCTGAGCTGCATCACTGTGCCTCTGCACCAGCAATCACCGGCAGTCAGCAAAGGGCCTTTATGGTTTAATATTTATGCTCATCCGAGATGCTCTGAGTGAAAAAATGCAGCCCTTCAGATCCCTTGAAAAATAGTCATTCACCTTAACTAATATGATCATTATCCCTGAGAGCTGAGAGCCAGATCACTGAATATAACAAATTTAAAACTGAAGAGAAAAAGGGCATTGCAAAGCCAGCTTACCAGCACACCAATGTTTTTAAATTAATGCAAATGCCATATAATATTTTAGCACACTCCAAGGTAGATAGAGATAAGTGGAATGGACTTTCTAAATAGACTTGCTCCTAAGTATTGCTTACATTGACTTCATCATTTTAGTTCCACTTGCTACTGGTGTTTTGTTCTAATTTCTAACAGTCAAGAATGGTCTCAGCAAAAAAGTATATAAATCTTGTTCTTACTAGTTCAAACACAGCTCTTGAACTGAGTTAGTCTCACGTATGAATGTCACCCTGTGAGAGAAATGACTGCACCTTTGTGAGATGCAATTTTTAATGTCAAGTCTGGTAATTAGCTGTGATTCTAAAAAACTGTTGTAGTAAAAATAAATATGAATCACAAACTCAAAAAGACCTACAAACAACTCACAGGGAAACAAAATGAAAGAAAAAAGGCAAATTATAGGAAACTTTGATTTCACGGTACTACAGAGTTTAGGTTATTGACCAGATATTTAACACAATTTTACATATAAATGAAAACAAAGATGCATTAATACTCATCAACAATCCTCTGCATTTGTTTATTTTCTTGGCCCTGGATTTATAATCTTCAGTTCAGTTCAGTTCAGTCACTCAGTCCAACTCTGCGGAACTCATGAATTGCAGCAAACCAGGCCTCCCTGTCTATCACCAACTCCCGGAGTTCACTCAGACTCATCTCCATAGAGTCAGTGATGCCATCCAACCATCTCATCTTCTGTGTCCCCTTCTCCTCCTGCCCCCAATCCCTCCCAGCATCAGAGTCTTTTCCAATGAGTCAACTCTTTGCATGATCCTGGCACTTTCTCTCAAAGAGTTGCATAGTTAGGAGGCATCAGTTCAATTCAGTTCAGTCACTCAGTCATGTCCGACTCTTTGTGACCCCATGGACAACAGAATGTCAAGCCTCCTTGTCCATCAACAATTCCCAGATCTTACCCAAACCCATGACCATTGAATCAGTGATGCAATTAAATTTTCTCATCCTCTGTTGTCCCCTTCTCCTCCTGCCCTCAATCTTTCCCAGCATCAGGGTCTTTTCAAATGAGTCAGCTCTTCACATCAGGTGGCCAAAGTATTGGAGTTTCAGTTTCAGCATCAGTCCTTCCAATGTACACCCAGGACTGATCTCCTTTAGGATGGACTGATTGGATCTCCTTGCAGCCCAAGGGACTCTCAGGAGTCTTCTCCAACACAGTTCAAAAGCATCAATTCTTCGGTGCTCAGCTTTCTTTATAGTCTAATTCTCACATCCATACATGACCACAGGAAAAACCATAGCCTTGACTAGATGGATCTTTTTTGGCAAAGTAATGTCTCTGCTTTTTAATATGCTGTCTAGTTTGGTCATAACTTTCCTTCCAAGGAGTAAGTGTCTTTTAATTTCATGGCTGCAGTCACCATCTACAGTGATTTTGAAGACCCCCAAAAATAAAGTCAGCCACTGTTTCCACTGTTTCCCCATCTATTTCCCATGAAGTGATGGGACCAGATGCCATGATCTTAGTTTTCTGAATGTTGAGCTTTAAGCCAACTTTTTCACTCTCCTCTCACTTTCATCAAGAGGCTCTTTAGTTCTTAGCTTTCTGACATAAGGGTGGTATCATCTGCATATCTGAGTTTATTGATATTTTTCCCAGCAATCTTGATTCCAGCTTGTGCTTCATCCAGCCCAGCATTTCTCATGATGTACTCTGCATATAAGTTAAATAAAAAGGGTGACAGTATACAGCCTTGACGTATTCCTTTTCCTATTAGGAACCAGTCTGTTGTTCCATGTCCAGTTCTAACTATTGCTTCCTGACCTGCATATAGATTTTTCAAGAGGCAGGTCAGGTATTCCCATCTCTTTCAGAATTTTCCACAGTTTATTGTGATCCATGCAGTCAAAGGCTTTGGCATAGTCAATAAAGCAGAACTAGATGTTTTCTGGAACTTTCTTGCTTTTTCAATGATCCAGCAGATGTTGGCAATTTGATGTCTGTTCCTCTGCCTTTTCTAAAACCAGCTTGAACATGGAAGACATTTATTTAGAAATCCATGATCATAGGTGCATAACTGTATGAAATATTAGGTAAATGCAATTTAGTACTTTTCTAAACATTGTTTATTGTTGAAAGTTTAAGTGAAAATGTGAAATAGAAGATGAATTCAGGAAACTATTTTGCAAAGTAGATCACACTGAGTATTAATAATTACTTTTGGGGGGACAAGTTTGGGCATTCTGAGTCAGTCAAGAGATGTGAGACAGGATCTCTGCTCTACCACATTCTAGCAATGGCTCTGGATTATGTCCAAAGGAAATAAAAATAGAATGCTGAAGAGATATATGCATTCCATGTTTATCAAAGTTTTATTCACAATAACCAAGATAGAGAAACAACCTAAGTGCCCATTGATAGATAAATGGATAAAAAAGATGTGATAAATATAGTCTCTCTCCACATATATACATATATATATATCAGATCAGATCAGTCACTCAGTCGTGTCCGACTCTTTGCGACCCCATGAACTGCAGCATGCCAGGCCTGCCTGTCCATCACCAGCTCTCGGAGGTCACTCAGACTCACATTCATCGAGTCAGTGATGCCATCCAGCCATCTCATCCTCTGTCGTCCCCTCCTCCTCCTGCCCTCAATCCCTGCCAGCATCAGAGTCTTCTCCAATGAGTCAACTCTTCGCATGAGGTGGCCAAAATACTGGAGTTTCAGCCTCAGCATCATTCCTTCCAAAGAAATCCCAGGGCTGATCTCCTTCACAATGGACCGATTGGAAATCCTTGCAGTCCAAGGGACTCTCAAGAGTCTTCTCCAACACCACAGTTCAAAAGCATCAATTCTTCGGTGCTCAGCCTTCTTCACAGTCCAGCTCTCACATCCATACATGACCACAGGAAAGACCATAGCCTTGACTAGGCGAACCCTTGTTGGCAAAGTGATGTCTCTGCTTTTGAATATGCTATCTAGGTTGGTCATAACTTTCCTTCCAAGGAGTAAGCGTCTTTTAATTTCATGGCTGCAGTCACCATCTGCAGTGATTTTGGAGCCCAGAAAAATAAGGTCTGACACTGTTTCCACTGTTTCCCCATCTATTTCCCATGTAGTGATGGGACCAGATGCCATGATCTTCGTTTTCTGAATGTTGAGCTTTAAGCCAACCTTTTCACTCTCCACTATTATATATGCAGGAGACCCAGGTTTGATCCCTGGATCAGGAAAATCCCTCAAGAAAAGAATGGCTATCCTTTGTAGTATTCTTGCTTGGAGAATTCCAAGGACAGAGCAGCCTGTCAGGCTACTCTCATGAAAAAAAAAAAAAAAAAAACAGAAAATCTTGCCACTTGCAACATGGGTGGACCCTGAGAACATTATCCTAAGTGAAATAAGTCAGATAGAGAAAGACAGATACTATAGGACATAACTTACACATGGAATCCAAAAAAGCTAAACTCATAAAATTAGAGATTATAACAGTGGTTATCAGGGGCTTGGGTCAGGGTATGTAACTGGGGAGATATATAAAGGTAGAAACTTGTAACCAGTCGATAAGTCCTGGAGATCCAGTGTACACAATAGTGACTATTGACAATAGTACTGTATTATAAACTTCAAAGTTGCTAAGAGACTAGATCCCAATTTTTCCCACTACAAAAAGGAAGTGATGATAATGTGACTTGATACAGGTGTTAGCTGTAGTAATCACACTGCAATATATAAAAGTATCAAATCAACACATTATAAACCTTAAATGTACACAGACCTTTCTGTCAATCGTATCTCAATAAAAAATAATAAAATAAAAGGCTTATTCTGGCTGCTACATTGTAAATAGATTACTGAGGGCAAGGGTAAAAACAGAGATCAGTGAGGTGACCATGGTGATAATTCAGGTGAGAGATTGTGGGGTCAGGACCAAGGGAGTAGCAGAGAAGAGAGTGAGAATGCTTGGGTTCAGGTTATATTTCAGAGTTGAGTCAATGGGATTTCTTTATGGATCAAATGTAGGACAAAGCGGGAAAAAGAAAAAGTCAAAGATGCAGAAGCATCTGGCTCAAATACCTGCACTTGACAAAATGGCCTCTGGCAGCCAGTGGGAATACTTGCAATTATTCCCCTAACCTCCTGCTCTTTCAGACTCCACTGTCCCTTCCTCACTCCTCACTCAGGCTCTGACTGATGCACTGAGCACCCAAGTTGGCTCCCTGCGGTCAAAGCTGCTAGTCAGGGTCAGCTCCACCAAGCACTGGTACCTGTGGTAACATGGGGCAGAGAGAGAAGGGAAAAAGCCATTCTCTGCCTTTGCATCATCATACATGCATTTTTTAAAGAGCTTGAAAGTAGTTTAATTTGTGCTCCAAAATTCAGTTTTCCAAAACAGCCCGTCGGGTTTTACCTCTGTTTGCTCATTTCTCTACTGCTGCTGCTACTGCTAAGTCACTTCAGTCGTGTCCGACTCTGGGTGAGCCCATAGATGGCAGCCCACCAGGCTCCCCCGTCCCTGGGATTCTCCAGGCAAGAACACGGGAGTGGGTTGCCATTTCCTTCTCCAATGCATGAAAGTGAAAAGTGAAAGTGAAGTTGCTTAGTCGTGTCCGACTCTTAGCAACCCCATGGACTTCAGCCTATCAGGCTCCTCCGCCCATGGGATTTTCCAGGCAAGAGTTCTGGAGTGGGGTGCCATTGTCTTCTCCGACTCCTTCGTATAGGGTCATATAATCTCTGGAGACTGAATGAAAAACAGATTCAAGTTAGAGCTCCAAGCTATGGTCAAAATCATAAACATTAGGCCTCATTTTGGGTCAAATCCATGTGTTCCTTACACAGCTAAACAATATGTCATGCAAATAAATTTAATTTTACTAGACTTACTAATTATAAATCTCACTATATCCAGGTAAGGCTATAAGGATGGCCAATCACATTTTTTTCCTAGAAGCATATTTACCTCCTAAATTATGCAAATATACTTTCACTGGGCATGTACCACCACTTTTCCAGGTATAGGCAAATATGTTTAAATCTCATCAACTGCTTAATACAAGACTCACAATGTAATTTTCAATTTATTGTCTTAACTCTTTCATCCTCATTTTACAAATGAAACTATGTCAGATCTGAGATTTAAACCCAGGCCTTTTTGACTCTAATAACTCATGCATTTAATCACTAAACCAATTAGAAAAACAAAGATCAAGAAAGATTGGGAATGATGTGGGTAGAAATGGAAGGAAATGAAGTGTATTTGTTTTCTCATCTGATTAAAGCTTATAGTATTATCCTTGAATTAGACAATTAAAGCTTCAAGTGTGAATATTTGAAAAACATTACAAAAATCATAAATTGTAAATTAAGATAACATTTTCCACATTACTCAAGAAAAATAAGAAATATAGTGATTAGGGGCATGTGTTCATAGGCAGACACACCTGGGATAGAATTGCAAAGTCTCTTCTCAGTAAGAGTGTGACCTGGAGCACATCATTCATCTTGTTGAGCCACAAAAAGACAAAGTGTATCAGCTGACTTACAAAAACAGGACTTTATGTTGCTTATAAGAAACATACCTTTAAAACATAGAGTAAAATCTAAGCAAACACCAAGGAGGAACACTAACCCAACAGTCATCAGGGTTGGCAAGAAAAATAGAATGTGTTAATGTGTAAAATTAATGTGTAAAAATAGAACGTGTAAAGACTTTGTAAAAATAGAATGTGTAATGTGTAAAGACTCTGATGCTGGGAAAGAGTGAAGGCAGAAGGAGAAGGGGACAACAGAGGATGAGATGATTGGATGGCATCACTGACTGAAATGACAGGAGTTTGAGCAAGCTTCAGGAGATGATGAAAGACAGGGAAGCCTGGTGTGCTGCAGTTCATGGTGTCACAAAGAGCTGGACATGCCTGAGCCACCAAGCAACAACCAATGTGCAGCAAGACTTATCTGGATAACCCCAAAATGACAGGATCCAAAGATACAGCAAAAAAATAACACGGACACTACATTCTAAAAAGAGCAAGGTAAATAGCAGCAGCCAGACCGTTGTTTCCAGGGCTTATTATGAGAGAGAGGAAGTGAAGCGGATTTCCTGCCCTCAATTGTCATCTCATCCAACCTTCTTCTCAGCCCTGTCTATCTGTATCAACAAAAACCAGAGAAGAAGTAAGGGAAGGAGAATGAGGGAGAAAAAGAAAGAGATAGAGACAGACTGAGTGAGAAAGAGAGAAATATCCTCATTTCCTCAAATCAAGTAAGGGATCCTGAGAGATGACTCATAGGAAGTAGGAATGTGTAGCTGAACAGGCATCTCATTCTCCAGGCGGATACCTGCCTGTGCAGTGGATTGATTCAGCTATCAGAGCTCCACCTCTACCCCAAATCCCATTGGATTGAATACATTTGAAAAGTACAAAGTAGAAATGCAATAGAGTAGCCTGCAGGTCAACCTTGTGTCAGATGAGAAAAAATGCAAGTTTTCAGCAGGCCCAATGGACACCACAGGAAGTAGCACAGACTGGGCTGTCTTGAAGGTAACCCTGAAGAAGGCCACCTCTGGACCAAGGAGCTCAGAAACAAGGGACAATGGGATGTACTGACAGAACAGGAAGGAGGGAAATTGGGACTAGTTTGAACTAGAACTCCTTTCCCACATCCATAACCTTGCAATGTTTGGGATTTTAATATTACTGATCAGAAAGGATCTTTCTGGAACTGCTACAGGATTTGTCTGAGATAAAAATACCATTATGTGTCACCAGGAAAAGGGAAATTCAACACAGAATGGCTGAAGTCAATGGTTACAGAAAATGAATCTATTTTATTTGTGTTTCACAGAGTTTACAGATCAAAGTTTATTCTTTTAAATGTAAACTGGTTTCAAAGGTAATATAGAGAATAAGCCTAAATTGATAAAGATCTCATACATAATGAAGATGGGCAGAGCATGAACCTCTAGGTAAAGAATGAAATACTAGTAAAGTGTCATAAGCAAAAATTAATTCTGGGGCCAGAATGCCTGGGTTGGTATTTTGATGGGTAGCACTGAACAAGTTGGAGAGGCCAGGTGGTTGCACCCTCCTTTTTTATCATGGTCAGTATCTCTGCCTGTCATGTGGGAGACCTGGGTTGGATTCCCCAATGGGGAAGCAATGCACCCTTTTGGGCTTCCCTGGTGGCTCAGTTGGTAAAGAATCCGCCTGCAATGTGGGAAACTTGGGTTCAGTCCCTGGATTGGGAAGATCCCCTGGAGAAGGGAACGGCTACCCACTCTAGTATTCTGGCCTGGAGAATTCCATGGACTGTATAGTCCATGGGGTTGCAAAGAGTAAGACACATGACTGAGTGAATTTCACTTTCACTGAGAAAGTTATTTCAATTCTATGTGCCTCATTTCCTCATCTAAAAAGTGGACTTAATAATATGACCTTCCTCTTGGGTTTCATGAAGATCAAGTTATATAATATAACAAGCACTTCAAACAGTGCCAAATACACATATAAGCTAGCCATCAGCAGCAGCATTATTATTAATGCTAAGACAAATAGAAAAACATCTGTAGATGCAACTGAAAATGATATAGATGACAAATAAATAATAAACATTTGCATGATTCAAATAATATAATTACCAACCAAGGAAAAACTAGTAATAAAGAATAGAAAAGTAAAAACATGAGTGACAAAATTCTTGAGCCTTCCTACATAAAAAGCACAGTAGATGACAAAAAGAGTAAAGCATCAAAAGAAAATAAGAAAGAAAATAGTTAATAAAATGAGAAAATATACATATAGAATTGTCAATACAGATATAGTCAAGAATAAACAAAAATTTAATAAAAAGGGATTTTTAAAAATATAACAAATTATAAAAAATGAAAATTGTAATGACTGTTAGTTCAATCAAAGGGTAAGAGGCACCCTCATATAGTACTATACAAATTGGCACAAACTTCTGGAAAACAATTGGTAATATAAGCCAAAGAGACTTCAAAATGTTCTTGCCCTTGGAATTGAAAATTATATTCATACAAATTATACAAAGGAGGTAAGAAACTGTTTTGAAAAATAAAATATTAATGCAGCATTATTAAGAAGCAAAAAAAATATGTTTTAATGTCCATGAATAAGGAATATTTATGTATTGAAGTATATGAATCTATTAGAATATCAGGCAGTCATTTACAATAAGGTTTTCTCTTAAATGTGATTGGAAATTTCTCTGTTCAATTTAGTGAAAAGAGAAGAATATAAAATTAACTAAAAGTAATATCTCAATTATGCAAATAAAATTCCAGCCAAATTAAAAGAGTAATACAAGGTGAATGCACAAAAATGTTAACAGTGATTATTTTAAGTATGTGAATAATTTTTTCCTTAATTCTAATCTTGGTTGGAAATTTTAGTTTTCTATAATGGATATAAGTTACTTACAATCAGAAATCTTAATTTGTAATTAAGCTTTCAAATACCATCAGAGTTTGGAAAATAGAAGCAGCCTACAACCAATCCATCTCAATGCTGTGTATATGTGCCCATACATGCACAGATATGCATTATCATTCAATAGGCATTATGTTTGTATTGTGTGAAACATATTCCTTTAGTTAGGTTGGTTTCACTGTGCTTTATTCTTTTAACTATTTTATTGCACTTCTTTGTAAGATAAATATTAACCAGGAAGATTCATTGCTCTCCTAGGTGAGTCTGTTCCAGCATAGAGAAAATGTATTCTTGAAGGTCAGCGCCGACTTTCCATATTCGTTCCTCTTATTTGCTTGTGACATGTGGATTGAATGTTTTCATTAGTCTGAGACTTGGATCTTTTGCCTCCTAAACCTTTTTCTTTTTTGTGACTGCTTTGTCACAGTTTATTAAAAGCACATTTTGTTCTGTGGAATTAGATTCCCATCTCCTTAGCTTGATAGAGTTTTTGTCTATTCACCTGAGAATTGTAGATTACAGGATAATTCAGTAATACTTTAAATCAAGGAATTTAATAAAACTGCTATGTTGAATATAATTTAAAGGTACTCTAAAAGAGATTAGTTTAAAATATATGAACTGCCTTCCAGTTTCTATAACCTTTTACAGACACTGATCATTTATGTGTGGTAAAAATCCAGATTTAAAAGTTAAATTATATGCATATGTATGTATGTATCTTTTTTTTTTTTTTTTTTGCCTTTTACAAGCACACATAGATATCTGCAAAGAGAATTCAAATTCAGTGCCATAGAGAAGAAAGAACAGACAGCACAGATAAATAACAAAAGCCCTTAATCTATCCTCAATTTTATTTTTGTTCCCTGTTCTTCTCACCCACTCTCTCCTCTCATTCTAGCCTCCTCTTTCCTCTCCCCTCTACTACTCTCTCTCTATCCTCTCTTTCTCTCTCTCTCTCTCTCCCACTATCTGTTTGTGTCTCTGTGTTAAAGAATTTGGGGACTACAATTTTCTATCTTTATGTCAAGTCTAAAGTAAAATGGTCTAAAATTGTCAATTATACTTATTTGGTCATTGTGAGACATACAAAAAAGAAAAGTAATCCATTCAACATTCTTTTCACTTTTAAAAAATAAATGAAAAGACAGGAAAAACTGCGACTTTAAACATTTGCCACATACTGGTGATCCAAAGAAATACTGTGTCCAAAGGAAACAAACTGAAATAGTGTACCAGCTATTTTAAAGCTTCACCCAAAAAGTACTTGGAGTAAATTTTTAAGTCACCTTAACAAGCTACTTCATTTCTTTGAGCCTCAATTTCTTCCTTTATTTTGTAATAATAAAATTTTCCCCTAAAAATATAATAGCTTCTTCCCTGTGGCTCAGATGGTAAAGTGTCTGCCTACAATGCAGGAGGCCCAGGTTTGATCCCTAGGTTGGGAAGATCCCCTGGAAAAGGAAATTGCAACCCAGTACTCCAGTACTCTTGCCTGGAAAATCCCATGGACCCAGGATCCTGGTAGGCCACAGTCCAGGGGTCGCAAAGAGTCGGACATGACTATAAAAATTAGAAAAAAAAACACAAAGAAGGAGGGAGATTACATGGGCAGAGATCCTTTCTGGCGAATGAGTGGTTTGAGCTACATGTTGCACACACCAGTCCTGGGTCCCATACTAGGAAGACAAATCTCTTTGGCTGGTTAGAGGGCCAGTGGGTCTAACACAAGGGCTGAGAGAAGCCTGGACTCCACTCAGGAGGAGCACGCACACTCTTGCTTACTTCTGAGACAAGGCAGATTGAAGCTCCACAGGTCACTCACCAGTTTCCTGTCATCTCACCAGCCTGACCTGAGACACTGCTCTAGCCCTTCTTCCTTCATGACACAACTCCACATTAGAGAGAGGGGTGCCTTGAGCCAAGGCGAGAACTCAGCTGTGAGACACAAAAACAGCTCAGACCCAGTGAGGCGTCTGAGCAGGGTGGGGGCAGACCTCACTAGCCCTTACACAAGTGGCACATCAGAAGTAATCTGGGTCTCTGAATGCAGCAGCCCACTCCCCGACCCCCACCGAACACCTGCAACAGTGCCTCTTATCCCAGCAAGGGTGCCAGTGCTGGGAGTAGAGGAGAGCACACCCTTTAAGGGAACGGAGCCACCAAGACACGACCCTCAGAACTTCTGCTCCAACAATAGGGACACAACACTGCCCCTGATAGAACAGTGATGGCCACTGAAGAGATGAGTCCCAGCTCTGGCCCTAACTCATCAACGTCAAGTTCCACTCCTACCAAGGTGATGATAACTGACAGAACACCCTGGAGAAAGATGTGGCTTCTGTTCATATCAGATCCAGCTTATCCACCAAGGCCGCTGAGAACACATAGACTATATAAGGACGCTGCCACTCACACCCCGGTCAACACTGCAATAGGTAACTGCTTCACTTAATTTTATAGGTGAAGAAAAAGGTAAGCAAAATGAGAAGAGGAATTGGTTTCAATCAAAGAACAAGAGAAAACTCCTAAAAAAAAAAAAAAAAAAACTAAGAAATAAATAGTTTACCAGATTAAAAAGTTCGAAGCTTTAGCAGTAAGAATGCTAAACGAATTAGGGCAAACAATAGAAGAACACAGAATTTTAACAAGGAGATAGAAAAAGAACATTTTATACAAATGGAAACAAGAAAGCAGGGGTAGCAACGTTCATATCAGAGAAAACAGGCTTTGAAACAAAGTCTGGGAAAAAAAAGTCTATGACAAAGAAGGACATTATATAATGATAAAAGGATAAAAATTTTAAAAAGATATAAAATTTATTAAAATACATGCATCTAATAAAGAAGCATCTAAGTATATAAAGCAAACTATTGTACATCTAGTTAGCTTTTCATCTTCAGTTTTTATATGATCTGATATTTTATCCTTCAAGGGCTAGTTAAGTGCTTTTTCATAGAATTTCCTTCAGTTATTCCAGTCAGATGTAATTTTTCAATTTTTCTAATAATCCGAACTATTTTGGTTCTTATAACTTTCTACTTTGCACTCCCTCCTATTTTAGTGCAAGCATTTAAAAGCAAATAAAATACACTTTACAATCTTGTAAAATGTCTCATGGTATTATCTATATGCCTTTAGTATAGTAGTATCCAATAGGTGTCCAATAACTATTGATTAAATGTTCAAATTGGCATTTATTAGCTTTGTAATATACCCACTGAAACTAACTACAATATCACTGAATGTCTAAATGCTCTCTTAAATATTCTTTTCAAAAGCACACTCTATAACTGCTATTCTGGTACTTTCTATTATATTAACAAATTTCCTTAATTTACTGAAAACATTAGTAGGATTTTTTATAAAAAGATAGGGACCTTTACTAAATATGTATTTACACATATTTTGGAGAAAATATCTACTTGAATACAGAGCATCAAAATTGTTAAATGCTAATTTACCACCTATTATTTTTAATAACGAGCAGATATTCTAACAGTCAGTTCAAGTGTCGTTATGTTAAGTACTAACCTAAATTAAATGTCTATGTTAGATGCTCAACTTAAACAGGTTACTGATAAATCTTTAATTACTTTAGCTCTCATGCCTGGCCTTCCAGAAATTTCTAGGGAAAAATATACTTAGATGTCT
This sequence comes from Tragelaphus eurycerus, assembly GCA_935064755.1. Classification (NCBI taxonomy): domain Eukaryota; kingdom Metazoa; phylum Chordata; class Mammalia; order Artiodactyla; family Bovidae; genus Tragelaphus; species Tragelaphus eurycerus. The sequence continues at coordinate 12,621,126 of CAKXYN010000004.1, forward strand.
GCTTCAAATTTTGTGTTAATTTTATTTAAAATTTTAATTAAACTTTAACATTGGGATAACTGATGAATATAATTTAATGGGTTCTATAGAGAGTTGCTCTTGTGACTTGAAGATAACTTTGAATGTGAGCATTCAAAATCCTTATAAAGAGTAAAAGTTGCTAAAGAAACAGACATTCTGATACAGCGAAGTGTTGAACCTGGAGTTTGGTGTTTATGTTTTGCTAAAAAATCAAATTACCTCCAACATAGCTATGAATGTAGAATTTAGGAATGTAACTTGTCTTACATAAAGAACTCCTGATTATCACTTCTGGCTGGAGAAGAAATATGTAGACATGTCTAATTTTTATAACACTTCCCTAGAATACAAAATGTATCATGAATTAGATTGTTTATATTTTAGGACACTTATCTTTTTAAAATTTTTTTCTTAAATTTATCACAATATTTTTGTGTGTTCATAAAATATTTTAAGTTAATATTGAACAAAATGTACTTTCAAAGCTCAAAAAAAAAGGGTTCATCTACATTCCTAATTGGTTTGACCACTGCAAAAATATATCTTTCAAATCGTTTTGAATGGAGAGAGTTAATCTTGGTGGACCAAAATTGCAGACCCAATATTCCAATTTATCACTTACATTTATAGAGCTCCTTTATTTACAAAATAGAGTATTCCATTTCATTCTCAACACAACCCACCCAGTAAAGAGTTCAGGGCAGTTCTCATCTTCACTTTAACAGGAGGACACTGAAGGTTGTAAACGTAAAAATGAACTGCCCAAAATAATAACAACAACAAAAAAAATTCTATCCAAAGCTAAAAATCGATTCTTAAGACAGCACTTTTTCTATTGCCTCCCTCTGCCTACAAATAGAAGACTCAAGGAACAATCATTGCAGGTAGGGTTTCAATCAATTAAAGAGGTACTCAAAGTATTTCAATAATTCCTCATATATTTATTGAATTCTTGCAATGATCATGATACTGTTCATGATGACCTGAGAAATATATAAATCACATCTTCATGCACTTAGTTATCTATTATTTATTAAGTAAATATTTATTGAACATATACTGTCAAGAACTGAGAAAAAATACAGAAATGAATAAAATACATCATCTACCTTCATGGGGATTATATTAGGGTTGTGATGTCAAATATAAAAAGTAACCATAATGTATGTAATGAGTGTTCTAATAGTCATACTTTCAAAATCTTGCAAAATCATAGTTGGAATAAATACCTCTGCTTTAGAGTTCAGGAAATGCTTCAAAATAAAAAGTTATAGCTGCAATTTTAGAAAAATTCACTTAAATCCTTAATTATAAAAATTAAAGATTATAAAGAAAAAATTTAATAAGCCCTAATAATATATCTTTATTACCAATGAGAACTGTTTCCAATAATAAAATGCTATTAGAGAAAGTAAAGAATATGTGAGGTGTATAGAAAGTGACAAAAAAGGCAGAAGATGAAAGATCATGAAAATACAATGCAGGCCAAGTAAGTTGATTGCTTGCCTTAATAACTTTCTTGATTGTTCTCTGCGTATTCCCCAGCCTATGTGAGACCTACTACAAGCCCATGATATTAATAATGTGTGATGAGACATTCTCTGGCTATAAGTCTATTTGCCACGATACTTAAGCCCATAGATTACTGGTATGAAGCTTGCTGACGTAATCTGTTGAGAGTAGTTTGACTATCACTAACATTGAAATGTTAAGTGAGTAAATAACTTCTAATCTTATGTTTCAAAATAAATGATGAGCTTTATGAATGATTGAGGCTTCCCAGTCGGTGCTAGTGGTAAAGAACCTGCCTGCCAAAGCAGGAGGCCTTAAGGAATATGGGTTTGATCCCTGGATTGGGAAGATCCACCAGAGGAGGACATGACAACCCACTCCAGTATTCTCGCTAGAGAATCCCATGGACAGAGAAGCCTGACAGACTACAGTCCAAGGGGTTGCAAAGAGTTGGAAACAACTAAAGTGACTTAGCATAAGCATGAATATTTGGCCATTCTTGATCTGCTTTTGTATGTTCATGAGTTTGTTAATGCTGATCTAGCCCTATAAAACTTAGTGCCAGGGACATATTAAGGGAACAGATTATATATCTGTTATATCACATTTTGGGGACCATGAAAGAAGAGCTGAATCTACCATATTTGGAAAGGAAAAGACCAAATAGTCTGAGAACTCATGGCTATTGAACAATGATCTGTACCTATAGGAACTCCTCCTTTGCTGCTATTGCTAAGTCGTTTCAGTCATGTCTGACTCTGTGCGACTCCATAGATGGCAGCCCACCAGGCTCCCCCATCCCTAGGATTCTCCAGGCAAGAACACTGGAGTGGGTTGCCATTTCCTTTTCCAATGCATGAAAGTGAAAAGTGAAAGTGAAGTCGCTCAGCTACCCCATGGACTGAAGCCTTCCAGACTCCTCCATCCATGGGATTTTCCAGGCAAGAGTACTGAAGTGGGGCAAACTTGGAAAAGTGAGAATCCCTCAGTTTGCTTCTCTGACTCACTGATTTCTTCCCCACTGAGTCCTGAGAACTTTATGCAAGCAGACTGTAGTGTAGAACTGTATGCAAGCAAACTGTAATGTTTGCTTAAATATCATATAAATATTTTAATAATCATCATCCTAACCGATAAGATGATATTACACTGTGGTTTTGATTTGAATTTCCCTGATGTTTAGTGAAGTTGAGTTCATCTATGTGTTGGCCATTTGAATATCTGCTTTGGAGATATATGCATAGTGAAAATTTTAGCCCATTTTTTAGTCAGGTTACTTTTTTTAGTCAGTTTATTTTTTTTAATTTTGTTTTACTATAAAATTGTAGAAATGTCTTATATATTTTAGAGATTAAAACAAAAGACAATAAGTGTTGGCAAGGATGTAGAGAAATAGGAATACTTGTGCATTGTTGGTGGGTAATGCAAAAAGGTACAGCTGCTGTGGAAAACAGCATGGAGGTTCCTTACAAAATGAAAAATGGGACAACCGTATGACTCAGCAATTCCACTTCTATTTATCCAAAAGAATTTAAATCAGGATCTCAAAAAGATATGGACAATCCTATATTCATTGGAGCCCTAATCACAGTAGCCTAAATGTGGAAACTACCTTAATTTCTGTCAACAAAAGAATAGATAAAGAAAATATGATAGGTACATACAATGGAACAAATTTTGCAATATGTAACAAGATAAATGAACCTTGAGGATTTTATGCTAAGTGAAATAAGCCAGTCAGAGAAGAAGAAATCACATAATTTCACTAATATAAAATGATGAAAGTGTTAGTCGATCAGTATGTCCGACTCTGCGACCCCATGGACTGTAGCCTGCCAGGCTCCTCTGTGTATGGAATTCTCCAGGCAAGAATACTGGAGTGAGTAACTGTTCCCTTCTCCGGGGGCTCTTCCCACCCCAGGGATCGAACCCAGGTCTCCCTCATTGCAGGCGGATTATTTACCGTCTTGAGCAACCACGGAAACCAAAGAAACTTTCTACATTAGTCAAATTCATAGAATCAAAGAGTAGAATAGTGGTTGTCAGGATCTAGGGAACAATGGGAGAAAATGGGGGTTATTACTTAATGTCCATAAAATTCAGTAAGAAAGATGAACAGGCTCTAGAGATCTGCAGTACAACGTCACATTATAGTCAGTGATAATATACTGTACACTCAAAAAATTGTTGAAACAATATATCTCATTTTAAGTGTTCTTTTCACAGTAAAATAAAAATATCAAATATATTTTCCTCTATATAAGCAGGTGTCTTTGTGAATAGGTTCATTCAGTAACAGGTAAAAGAATATGCCCTTCTAAAGTCACTTCTAAAATAGAAAACTTACACCTTATTTAGATTAATACACTGAAAAAGAATTCTTGTTTTAAAATAACATCACTGCATTACTTCATTGATCTTAACATCCAGTCTGAACTCTTAACATTTATATCAGAATAATCTGAAATTCCTAACAATAATATTGTCTGCTAAGTTGCTTCAGTCTTGTCCAACTTTTTGCAACCTTGTGGACAGTAGCCCACCAGTTTCCCCTATCCATGAGATTCTCCAGGCAGGAATACTGGAGTGGGTTGCCATGCCCTCCTTCAGGGGATCTTCCTGATCCAGGGTTTGAACTCTTATCTCTTATGTCTCCTGCATTAGCAGGCAGGTTCTTGACCACTAGCGCCACCTGGGAAGCCCCAATAATACTGTAGCTCTTATTTTTTTCCACAGATGTAGCAAAAGATCATTTATTTATTGCCTTGCATGGCAATCACTGAGCTAAGCATTAGTTGGTAACTGAGACTCTGGAAAGGATGAAACTGTCCAGAGCGAATATAAAGAAAGCAGTGGTTAATAAGCATGTAGGGGGGATGCTTTTGAACTGTGGTGTTGGAGAAGACTCTTGAGAGTCCATTGGACTGTAAAGAGATTCAATGAGTCCATCCTAAAGGAGATCAGTCCTGAGTGCTCACTGAAAGGACTGATGTTGAAGCTGAAACTCCAATACTTTAGCCACCTGATGAGAAGAACTGACTCATTTGAAAAGACCCTCATGCTGGGAAAGATTGAGGACAGGAGGAGAAGGGGATGACAGAGGATGAGATGGTTGGATGGCATCACCGACTCAATGGACATGAGTTTGACTAAACCCTGGGAGCTGGTGATGGATAGGGAGGCCTGGTGTGCTGCGGTCCATGGGGTCTCAAAGAGTTGGACACGACTGAGCAACTGAACTGAAGTGAACTGAGGGAGGAGGTTATACTCTGTTTTGAGAAGCCAAAAGAAGTTTGGATTCTCTGTCCGTAAAAATACACTGTAAATATTTCCTAATTAATTTTAAGGAATTCTAAATCATAAAAAGAGAAGAAATGAGAATACTACTCAGGAAAAGGAATACACATACCCCAACATAATACATTATGACACACAGAATATGTATATGATAAATATATTTTAAGAAATCAACTTTATAAGTTTACAGCCTTGAAGTATAATTGCATAAATTTGGGCCTCAAAATATCAAGCAAAAATTAAAGCAAGCGTAGTAAGTAGATTCTTTTAAATTCTGGTTTCAAGCACAATGTAAATTGGGCATAAGCATAGAGCTTGAATTGTTTTTTAGTGGTAAGAGTAACTCAAGCAGTGAAATAAGCCTTTGGCCAGCTTAGGAAAGGAAGAATATGTACCTCTTTTTATTATGAAATTCCTTTCCCCAGATGGCTTGCCCAAGGTAACAAAGAATTAATAGCTAAGATGAGAAATAAGCATAATGTGCTACCTTTCTTATGAAGTTAATGCTCCTGACCATTGGTGAAGCACACACTTTTGAATAATTTCCCATGAGTGGCAAGAGACTTGTGTTGATCCATCCACAACCCCTGTGTGTGGCATCACTGTCTAGAAAAACTATCAGTCCACATCTCTCCTCTTCAGTTTGGAAATTCTCTGAGGCAACTTTGCAAAACTCATTCAAGGGAAAAAAATTAAAAAATAAGCTCAGGTTACCTGAATCCACTGTATACCGATCGCAACATAACCTGCAGAAGAAAGAAAATTAAATTCTCATGGAAACCTTCATCCCTTATGAAACTGAAACAACACAATGATTTGTCCTTCAGTTTCATCCAACTTGACTGTAATTAATACTTCAAAGTTGTATTTCAAAGAAATACAATGAAATAAATGAAAGAAATGAATAGGAACTCAAAACTTTCACCTTTTGTTTGCTTAGGGCATTAGCTGTGATTGAGTTTTTGTGCTACAGAGAATCTTCTGATCTCTAAAAAAAAATAACTCTATGGTTTTCTATTCCATAATAAGTAAATAAATATCTACAGAGAAAAGGAAAGGAAGAAGCCATTATCCTTCAGAGGAGATTTATTTTTTTTTCAAATTCCACCACAAATCGACAAAATCACTTTAGTGCTGTTCTTAATTTCTAAGACTTGATCAGCTTTCTATCTCTTACCTCCAAAAGCAAACAGCCCAACTAAAGGCTTTGTCGTTAGGACTTGAGTTCTTATTGGGCTCATCCATGTGACTAATCAGAGGAATTGCAGGACTTTAACTCCAGTCAGCATCTTACGCCTGATTTTATCTAACTAGAGTTCCCTTGGCCTTGGTGCCCCTGAAAAGAGCATTTTTTTTGTCCTTCACTTGAGTGGGCCAAATGTTTTAGATGTCTTCTTCCTGACACTTGGAGGCCTGAGCTAACAGCGTTTGATAAAAGATGTCATTGATTTTCATTCTACTAAGTAATTTATTTGGGCTACCTTTTTTCTTCCTACTGACTTCTACCAATTGGGGACTGAATATTAGTGGCCCCTCTTGCTCTCCATTTTGTGAAGCATGGCACACATAAATAATTCAACTGCATTTCACAGAGGAGGTCAGTATGCAATGGGAACCTTTGTAGAAACAGCTGCTGGACTTTCCAGAAAGAGCTCAAATATAATAAGAATGTCTAGGTATTAGGACAAATGGACTATGAGGAGAGAGAGAAAGAGAAACACAGCCTGTCAGGAGGAAAACATTTGGTTTATTTCTAGAAAAAGTTCATTGACTTAGGCAGCAACTCTGAATATCTTTTGGAATGCTTTAATTCTTAGAAATAAAAATGAAATAAAATGTTAAAATTTATTTCAATAATTAGGTAATATTCAGAATTTTTACCTATCTGTCCATAAGAGGCACTGATCAATCAGAACAGATATATAATAGCAGCTATATATAATAATATAGCATTCAAGATTCAATATTTATTGACTATCCAGTATTTACCCAATTATTCTAACTGCTCTCACATGCCTGAATACAACTAACTCTCAATGCACACTCCCTGAAAAGTATTACTTTATTTTGGTTTTAATAATAATATTACTCAAAGGGGTAAGATTACATAACCAGCTAAGTGAGAGAGAGATTTTCAAGACAAGGTTGTTAATGTTTAACTCTCACTTTTTTCTCATTCCCCCACCCTTCTCTCCCTACCTCTCTCCTTCCCTCTCTGTCTCTGTCTGTCTGTCTGTCTCTCATACAGACACATAGCAGGCAGGCACACATACATGTGTACACGCAGAGAAGCTTCAAAGTCCTTTTCATCTTAGCACCCGCTACTTCCTATGCTGATGCTATTAGTGTCATTTTCTAAAGTTTGTGATGAACTGCTCTGTCTACCAAACTTTTGATGTGGGTATTAAGACACTGTGTACGACAACTGCTGCTGCTAAGTCGCTTCAGTCGTGTCCAACTCTGTGCGACCCCATAGACAGCAGCCCACCAGGCTCCTCCATCCCTGGGATTCTCCAGGCAAGAACACTGGAGTGGGGTGCCATCGCCTTCTCCAGTGTATGACAACAGTGCCACACAAAGTCAAACAGAAGTTCCATTGTCCTGACTACTTGAGTTCCAGATAATTGTTCAGTAATTGTGATCATTATACTGCACTGCTTATACCTAACTATTTCTGCCACAGCCTAGCTTATTCAATCTTAGCTCCATTTTTTTTTTTTTTTTTTTTTTGGTGCTGACCCTAATGTGTACCTACCAATGTCATATTAAAGAAAACACTTACGCTCTCCCTGTAGATTATAGAATTTGGAATCTCCAAGCAATGCCTCTTCATTTCTTTTGAGAAGCAGAAAGTCTCTGCTATAAGCATCCTAAAAGCTTTTTAATATTACTCAGGTTCAGTCCCTAGATTGGGAAGATCCCCTGGTGGAAGGCATGGCAACCCACTCCAGTATTCTTGCCAGGAAAATCTCATGGACAGAGGAGCTTGCTGGGCTATAGTCCATGGGGTCACAAAGAGTCAGAAGTGACTGAAGCAACTGAGCACAGCACACAGCACAACACACATACAAAAAAAAAAAATTATAGAAGCGTCACCAATACTAATCCAACTACCATTTTGCACAAACTTTGTCGAATGGGCAGATTCCCTATGTTAATTTAATGAAAACATATAACTTAAAAATTTTGAGACCATGTTGGATAATTCTGGGTATTAAAATTGGGTGAAATTTTGCAGTTTACAACATAGAAATTTCCTGCCAAATCAGGTATACCCCACCTATTACCCAGCTGTAGATGTGTCTGGTGATAGAAGTAAAGTCCGATGCTGTAAAGAACAATATCGCATAGGAACCTGGAAAGTCAGGTCCATGAATCAAGGCAAATTGGAAGTGGTCAAACAAGAGATGGCAAGAGTAAATGTTGACATTCCAGGAATTAGCGAACTAAAATGGACTGGAATGGGTGAATTTAACTCAGAGGACCATTATATCTACTACTGTGGGCAGGAATCCCTCAGAAGAAACGGTGTGGCCATCATGGTCAACAAAAGAGTCCGAAATGCAGTACTTGGATGCAATCTCAAAAACGACAGAATGATCTCTGTTCGTTTCCAAGGCAAACCATTCAATGTCACAGTAATCCAAGTCTATGCCCCAACCAGTAACGCTGAAGAAACTGAAGTTGAACGGTTCTATGAAGACCTACAAGACCTTTTAGAACTAACACCCAAAAAAGATGTTCTTTTCATTATATGGGACTGGAATGCAAAAGTAGGAAGTCAAGAAACACCTGGAGTAACAGGCAAATTTGGCCTTGGAATACGGAATGAAGCAGGGCAAAGACTAACAGAGTTTTGCCAAGAAAATGCACTGGTCATAGCAAATACCCTTTTCCAACAACACAAGAGAAGATTCTATACATGGACATCACCAGATGGTCAACACCGAAATCAGATCGATTATATTCTTTGCAGCCAAAGATGGAGAAGCTCTATCCAATCAGCAAAAACAAGACCAGGAGCTGACTGTGGCTCAGACCATGAACTCCTTATTGCCAAATTCAGACTGAAATTGAAGAAAGTAGGGAAAACTACTAGACCATTCAGGTATGACCTAAATCAAATCCCTTATGATTATACAGTGGAAGTAAGAAATAGATTTAAGCGCCTAGATCTGATAGATAGAGTGCCTGATGAACTATGGAATGAGGTTCGTGACATTGTACAGGAGACAGGGATCAAGACCATCCCCATGGAAAAGAAATGCAAAAAAGCAAAATGGCTGTCTGGGGAAGCCTTGCAAATAGCTGCAAAAAGAAGAGAAGCGAAAAGCAAAGGAGAAAAGGAAAGATATAAACATCTGAATGCAGAGTTCCAAAGAATAGCAAGAAGAGATAAGAAAGCCTTCTTCAGTGATCAATGCAAAGAAATAGAGGAAAACAACAGAATGGGAAAGACTAAGGATCTATTCAAGAAAATCAGAGATACCAAAGGAACATTTCATGCAAAGATGGGCTCGATAAAGGACAGAAATGGTGTGGACCTAACGGAAGCAGAAGATATTAAGAAGAGGTGGCAGGAATACACAGAAGAACTGTACAAAAAAGAGCTTCACGACCCAGATAATCATGATGGTGTGATCACTGACCTAGAGCCAGACATCCTGGAATGTGAAGTCAAGTGGGCCTTAGAAAGCATCACTCGGAACAAAGCTAGTGGAGGTGACGGAATTCCAGTGGAGCTGTTCCAAATCCTGAAAGATGATGCTGTGAAAGTGCTGCACTCAATATGCCAGCAAATTTGGAAAACTCAGCAGTGGCCACAAGATTGGAAAAGGTCAGTTTTCATCCCAATCCCAAAGAAAGGCAATGCCAAAGAATGCTCAAACTACCGCACAATTGCACTCATCTCACACACTAGTAAAGTAATGCTCAAAATTCTCCAAGCCAGGCTTCAGCAATATGTGAACCGTGAACTTCCTGATCTTCAAGCTGGTTTTAGAAAAGGCAGAGGAACCAGAGATCAAATTGCCAACATCCGCTGGATCATCGAAAAAGCAAGAGAGTTCCAGAAAAACATCTATTTCTGCTTTATTGACTATGCCAAAGCCTTTGACTGTGTAGATCACAATAAACTGTGGAAAATTCTGAGAGAGATGGGAATACCAGACCACCTGATCTGCCTCTTGAGAAATCTGTATGCAGGTCAGGAAGCAACAGTTAGAACTGGTCATGGAACAACAGACTGGTTCCAAATAGGAAAAGGAGTACGTCAAGGCTGTATATTGTCACCATGTTTATTTAACTTATATGCAGAGTACATCATGAGAAATGCTGGACTGGAAGAAACACAAGCTGGAATCAAGATTGCCGGGAGAAATATCAATAACCTCAGATATGCAGATGATACCACCCTTATGGCAGAAAGTGAAGAGGAACTAAAAAGCCTCTTGATGAAAGTGAAAGTGGAGAGTGAAAAGGTTGGCTTAAAGCTCAACATTCAGAAAACGAAGATCATGGCCTCTGGTCCCATCACTACATGGGAAATAGATGGAGAAACAGTGGAAATAGTGTCAGACTTTATTTTTTGGGGCTCCAAAATCACTGCAGATGATGACTGCAGCCATGAAATTAAAAGACGCTTACTCCTTGGAAGGAAGGTTATGGCCAACCTAGATAGCATATTCAAAAGCAGAGACATCACTTTGCCAGCAAAGGTTCGCCTAGTCAAGGCTATGGTCTTTCCTGTGGTCATGTATGGATGTGAGAGCTGGACTGTGAAGAAGGCTGAGCGCCGAAGAATTGATGCTTTTGAACTGTGGTGTTGGAGAAGACTCTTGAGAGTCCCTTGGACTGCAAGGAGATCCAACCGGTCCATTCTGAAGGAGATCAGACCTGGGATTTCTTTGGAAGGAATGATGCTCAAGCTGAAACTCCAGTATTTTGGCCACCTCATGCGAAGAGTTGACTCATTGGAGAAGACTCTGATGCTGGGAGGGATTGAGGGCAGGAGGAGAAGGGGACGACAGAGGATGAGATGGCTGGATGGGATCACTGACTCGATGAATGTGAGTCTGGGTGACCTCCGAGAGCTGGTGATGGATAGGGAGGCCTGGCGTGCTGCGGTTCATGGGGTCCCAAAGAGTCGGACACGACTGAGTGACTGATCTGATCTGATCTGATAAAGAAAATTCAGTGCACTGGTCAATATAATATGTTCATTCTTCTGCTTTGACATTTTAGAAAGTTTTTTTAAAAAGTAGAGAATTTAGGTTTATCGATGAAATGTACAAAAAGTATCACCTCTTTTCTTAATAAAAAAGACTTAACATTTGGTCATCCCTCATGTTCATTCTGGCATCAAGTACTAGTGTCAAACATACTATTATTAACTCGATTTTTCTCTCTATACTGATAGACTTACTGATACTCACTACTACATGAATAAGTATAGGATATTTTCCTTCAAGATCATGTCAGTACATCTGAGAGATCCATTATTTGAACAACAGTGTTATACCATCAGTCAGAATCCTTGGAGCAAATTTAGAGACCACTTAACTTGGTTTTCTGACAAGGCCAGAGGCCAATGCTCTTCAAAAGGGCTTTATATAAAGATGTGATGGACTAGACAATCATCATTCTTTTAAACCACTTATCATCTCAGCATTCTTCCTGTGTGAGGCAATTCTACACTCTATAAGTCTTCATAGCAGGAGAAATAGATTTCCTTCCCAGAAGTGAGAAAATATAAGCATTCACTTTCCAGGTTCCCTTGAAGTTAGGGCATAAAGACGAACCTGAACTCTACCGATCACATGCATGAATATCAAACTTCAACTGAGAAGCTAGTCTCTCTACTTGGCGGCATTAGAAGTTGCTATAAGGTTGAAAAGTTGGCAAAGTGCAAACTGTTGGAGCTGGCACTCAATGAAGGCAGCAACAGTTTCATCATCAGGTCAGGGCGGAAGTGTGGCTCAGTGTAATTTGTACTTTTAAGCACTTAGTCTGGATCTCCAGTCTCCTAACTATACCAAGAGCTCCCTAATATTCCTCTGGTAAATTTTTATGCTTCTAAAATTAGGTGGAGTTTATTTTTTATTGCTTAGTGCTGAAAAACTATTGATAGAAAACCCTGTCTCTATTTTACAACAGGATCAATAGGAGGCTCTTTGCTAAGGGACAGTAATGGAAAACAATTGTTTTTTTGAATCAGAAGAGGACTATCAAACTGATCATTTATTGAATGTCTATACCATTTAAATAATGTTAATTCTTGAAATTATCATTATTAGTATAGCGCTGTGTGTGCTAAGTTGCTTCAGTCTCCTTCAACTCTTTTCAACCTAAGGACTGTAGCCCATCACGCTCCCCTGTCCATGGGGTTCTCCAGGCAAGCATACTGCAGTGGGTTGCCATGCCTTCCTCCAGGGGATGTTCCCAACCCAGGGACTGAACTCTGGTCTCTTATGCCTCCTGCATTGACAGGTGGGTTCTTTACCATTAGCACCACCTGGGAACCTCATTAGTACAGAAGTCAGAACCTTGAAGCTCTTTTGTCCAGGTCTAGCCCTGGGGCATTTCTCTTCCTTTTATCATGAGTTGGATTCAGCCCATCTGCTTCTCCCTTCTAATATTACTCTATTTGATGATAAATTGACTGGTATGAAAATGATTGATTCAATACGCCCCAACGCATCAATATGTTGCTTACCAGGGAATATGACTCCTAAGGATCTCAGGTGTTAAAGATCCAAGGAAATTGGTTAAGCTAATGTTCAGCCCTAAATCTTACACACTGGCACCTGAGGATCACCTACAATTCCCTTTCTGTATTTTAAAGGAGAATGTTTCTGAGTTCATGTTATTGGACTCAGACAAACTAACATCTAGCTAATTTTTTTCCTTATTATGTATATTAATGGTGTGTGTATTATTTAATAGCTATAGACAAACGTTCTCCTTCTAACCGCTGTCCAGGCCTGAGTCAGAATCATTCTTTGATTTTGATGTTAAGGGCGTTATGCACAGAAATCTGCTATTATCTTAAAAGGTCTACCCATATAAATTAGTAATCTTAACCTGAGCAAAATCAGACAAAAAGCTGATTTTTGACTAATAATTTTATAATTAGCAACTTATAGTTCCAACAGATATTAGGAACTATATAGTGATTATTTCCAGATAAACATCTACCTCTGCTTCATTGACTGTGTGGATCACAACAAACTGTGGAAAATTCTTAAAGAGATGGGAGTACCAGACCACCTTACCTGTCTCCTGAGAAACCTGTATGTAAGTCAAGAAGCAGACATGGAATAACGGACTGGTTCCAAATTGAGAAAGGAATGTGTCAAGGCTGTACATTGTTACCCTGCTTATTTAATTTATATGCACAGTACATCATGTGAAATGCCAGACTGGATGAAGCACAAACTGGAATCAAGATTGCCAGGAGAAATATCAACAACCTCAGATATGCAGATGATAACATTCTTATGGCAGAAAGCAAAGAACCAAAAATCTTCTTGATGAAAGTGAAAGAAGAGAGTGAAAGGCTGGCTTAAAACTCAACATTCAAAAAACTTAAGATCATGGCATCCAATCCCATCACTTCATGACAAATAGATGGGGAAACAATAAAAACAGTGAGAGACTTTTGGAGGGGGAGCGGAGGGCTTCAAAATCACTGCAGAAGGTGATTGCAGCTATGAAATTAAAAGACACTTGATCCTTGGAAGAAAAGCTATGACCAACATAGACAGCATATTAAATAGCAGAGAAATTACTTTGCCAACAAAGGTCCATCTAGTCAAAGCTACATTTTTTCCAGTAGTCATGTATGGATATAAGATTTGGATTTGGACCATAAAGAAAGCTGAGTGGTGAAGAACTGATGCTTCTGAACTGTGGTGTTGGAGAAGATTCTTGTGAGTCCCTTGCACTGCAAGGAAATCAAACCATTCAATCCTAAAGGAAATGAGTCCTGAATATTCACTGGAAGGACTCATGCTGAAGCTGATACTCCAGTACTTTGGCCACCTAATACAAAGAACTGACTCATTGGAAAAGACTTTGATGCTGGAAAAGATTGAAGGCAGGAGGAGAAGGGAACAACAGAAGATGAGATGGTTGGATGGCATCACCAACTTGATGGACATGAGTTTGAGCAAGCTTTGGGTGTTGGTGATGGACAGGGAAGTCTGGTGTGTTGCAGACCATGGGATCCCAGAGTCAAAAACAACTGAGCTACTGAGCTGAGTGATTGTTTCAATACTGAGTTACTATCTATGTGAAGGAAAATAAATAAATAGTCACATTTTTAATTTGGTAACAGTTGTATTTCTATTAATTCTTTTTTAATCTTCAGAAAAATGCTGTGTTTTTAAATTAGCTTTCATTGTTTTTAATCATCACAACAGTTTATTGTCAACACTACGTCAGGTCCTACCATTTTAGTTCAATTCTCAAATAATATTTCTGCCTGTAAATATTAACATATTAAATAAAGTTGCTTTAAATCATTTTGCCTTTTGAGTTTTGTACATCAGATCAGATCCGATCAGTCGCTCAGTCATGTCCGACTCTTCGCGACCCCATGAATCGCAGCATGCCAGGCCTCTCTGTCCATCACCAACTCCCAGAGTTCACTGGGACTCACATCCATCAAGTCAGTGATGACATCCAGCCATCTCATCCTCTGTCATCCCCTTCTCCTCTTGCCCTCAATCCCTCCCAGCATCAGAGTCTTCTCCAATGAGTCAGAGTCTTCTCCAATAAAGTTGCTTTAAATCATTTTGCCCTTTGAGTTTTGTACATAACTCTTAAATTTAAAGCTTTTCTATAAGCATCCTAGAGAAAGATTTTCTACAACTACCAAAATTAGTTTTTAAACTTTAATTTTAATATATCATTTAAAAGAAATTGGTGAAATGCAAGGGTAGTGTTTAAGATCAAAGACTGTGTCAAATTGTGTGGATTTAAATACACTCTTCACAACTTATTAGATCTTTGATCTTGGGCAGGTAATGCAGTTTCTATGCTCCAGTTTTCCTAAAATGAAAAGTGATACGTCTCACAGGTTGGTATGAGAATTAAAGGAGTTGGTATACACAAAGCATTTGAAATTGTGCTAGCACAAAGTAAATGTATAAGATGTTAGCTATTATTCCTATCAGCATTGCTCTAGATATAGACAGATACTAAAAAGAAGTAGTGAAATGCCAAGAATAGGTGCCTTCAAGTTGAAACTACATAGGTAATGATGACCCTATATGCAAGACCACAAAAGAGACACAGATGTAAAGAACAGACTTTTGGACTCTGGGAGACGACGAGGGTGGGATGATTGAGAGAATAGCATTGAAACACATATTATCATATGTGAAATAGATCTCCAGTCCAGGTTCGATGCATGAGACAGGGTGCTCAGGGCTAGTGCACTGGGATGACCCTGAGGGATGGGATGGGCAAGGAGGTGGGAAGGAGGGTCAAGATGGGGAACACATGTACACCCATGGCAGATTCATGTGAATGTATGGCAAAAACCACCACAATATTGTAAAGTAATTAGCCTCCAATTCAAATAAGCTAAAAAATAAATTTGAAAAACAAACAAAAAAAACTACATAGGTTCAAATACTGGAATTCTTAGGATATGTAAAATCTGTGTGCTTAAATTTGGATCTGAATAATAATATTTATATGCAAGAACTCCCTACTGCCAAAAGCCCACCTGTGCATGGCAGGTGTTGGCAAGTCTAGAAAAAAATACACATCTTCTGCTTTAAAAGAGATCTGTTCTTATCATAGTTATTTTAAGAGTTCTATTCCAACTATGCACACACAGCTCTTTTGTAAATGTCTACAATAGCACTTGCACATATTTGCTTTATATTTTTCTCTTAGAGTGACACCAGCTCCCTTTACCTACTCATATTTAAACCCTCATGCCAAAAGTTTCCATTTAAAAGTCATGCTCTTCTTTCAAAAAAGAAAAAAGGATTCCATCTTTCACTAAACAAACATCTTGTGAGATTGAGTTATTTTTCTTACTGTTTACTCTTTCTAAGACAAATGTGCTTTCTATAGCTGAAATCAAAATGAATCTCGTGACTTCTGTGCTCTGCCTAAGAACTGTACCGTAACAAAATCTTCTGACAGTTCTGCATACTTGGCTCTCTTAGATGTGGTTGTAGATGTAATTTTGTGTCTTGGTTGGGTCCCCTGATCCGAGACAAGCACTAAGCACAGTGAGGTTATTTGGGAGGTGCAGAAATGCAAGCAGAGGAGTAAAGACGTGATGTGAAGTTGTAGAGAGCAGCAGGGAGAGATGTATTAGTCAGGGTTCTCTACGGAAAGAGAAGATACATAGAGAAAGAGATTGAAGGATTTATTATAGGAATTGGCTCACAGAATTATAGAGATTGAAAAGTCTCACAGTCTGCCATCTGCAAACTGGAGAAGCAGGAAAGCCAGTTGTGGAATTCAGCCCAAGTTTGAAGGCCTGAGAACCAAGGGAGTGAGTGGTATGGGTCCCAGTTCAATTCTGAAGACCCCGTAACCTGAGAACCTGAAAACCAGGAACACTGATGTCATATAAGTAGCCAGTCACGATGTCATTGAGGAGCCAACTTTAAATTACAACCAGGCAATTTTATAGTCTTCATCTGTATCCAAAGGGAAAGCAAGGTAGAAAGTCATTGACATGAGGGCAGAAGACGGATGTCTCTGCTCAAACAGAAAGAATTAATTTGCCCTTCTTCCATCTTTTTGTTCTCTTTGAGCTCTTAACAGATTAGATGATGCCCACTTACACTGGGGAGGACAATCCATTTTACTCAGTCTACCAATTCAAATGTTAATCTCCCCTGGAAACACCCTCACAGGCACACCCAGAAATAAAATCTTAAGAGCTATCCCAGCCTCCCTTAGCCCACTCAAACTGACACATACAATTAACCATTACATGGGAGAAGTAACAAACTGTGGTGGAATGCTTCCACCATGGTGCCATGGTGACTTTGGGTGTTTCCAGCTAGGCCATACAGTCGAGGCTTAACTTCAGTTTGATCTAAGTCTTACTGGAACATCCTATGATCCACTCTGGTACATGATCCATGTCCCTATTTTCCTGGAGGGACTATACCTTGTAGAGGGCTATGAAGCAGTTTCTCATCTGTCTCTCTGGTTCTAGTGAAACATGGGACCAAAATCCCTACATCTTCCATAACTTCTTACAGAAAAAAACAAATGACCTTTTTTGGCCAAACCAATACTTTGCTCTTTCTTGGGGTACAACCATAGACTCTGTTTGGCTGTAACTTAGAGGTGGTTCCTCAGTGACCCTGCCACTCTGCTCATGTGGTCTGTTATCTGACCCCTGTAGTTCTAAATCATCCTGTGACACCCTAGCTTGTGGGGAACTGACATCATGTTGATCTTGCCTTTGTTGTCTGCATAATAAACTCTCTAAATTCATTTGGGTTTACTGTATTTTCTCCTTACCAGCCAAATCTATGGAAGCGTGGCAAGCCAGTGCAGCAGCTACCACCACACTGCTGCTTAGGGATAGCTTGACTGCTTGATGCAAGTTAAGAAGTACATTGTAGAGGAGGATGCCACAGTGGGAAACTGCAGCTTTACATCTGGGAAATGGTGTAAAATGCATGCCTCAGAACTATCTTGATCAAAGGACGAGAGAGATAGAGCATACCCCCTCAACCCATGTTATTGATTATGGGCTGCCTTGAAGTGACATTAATGGCCAGGTGCTTCTAGCCTCTAGTATGAGCCGACCAAAGGTATAGATGGTGGCCATTTTAAATGAAGTTGATCAGATCAGATCAGTCGCTCAGTCGTGTCCGACTCTGCGACCCCATGAATCGCAGCACGCCAGGCCTCCCTGTCCATCACCAACTCCCGGAGGTCACTCAAACTCACATCCATCGAGTCAGTGATGCCATCCAGCCATCTCATCCTCTGTCGTCCCCTCCTCCTCCTGCCCCCAATCCCTCCCAGCATCAGAGTCTTCTCCAATGAGTCAATTCTTCGCATGAGGTGGCCAAAATACTGGAGTTTCAGCCTCAGCATCATTCCTTCCAAAGAAATCCCAGGTCTGATCTCCTTCAGAATGGATTGGGTGGATCTCTTTGCAGTCCAAGGGACTCTCAAGAGTCTTCTCCAACACCACAGTTCAAAAGCATCAATTCTTCGGCGCTCAGCCTTCTTCACAGTCCAGCTCTCACATCCATACATGACCACAGGAAAGACCATAGCCTTGACTACGCAAACCTTTCTTGGCAAAGTAATGTCTCTACTTTTGAATATGCTATCTAGGCTGGTCAGAACTTTTCTTCCAAGGAGGAAGCGTCTTTTAATTTCATGGCTGCAGTCACCATCTGCAGTGATTTTGGAGCCCAGAAAAATAAAGTCTGACACTGTTTCCACTGTTTCTCCATCTATTTCCCATGTAGTGATGGGACCAGATGCCATGATCTTCATTTTCTGAATGTTGAGCTTTAAGCCAACCTTTTCACTCTCCACTTTCACCTTCATCAAGAGGCTTTTCAGTTCCTCTTCACTTTCTGCCATAAGGGTGGTGTCATCTGCATATCTGAGGTTATTGATATTTCTCCCAGCAATCTTGATTCCAACTTGTGTTTCTTCCAGTCTAGCGTTTCTCATGATGTACTCTGCATGTAAGTTAAATAAACAGGGTGACAATATACAGCCTTGACGTACTCCTTTTCCTATTTGGAACCAGTCTGTTGTTCCATGACCAGTTCTAACTGTTGCTTCCTGACCTGCATACAAATCTCTCAAGAGGCAGATCAGGTGGTCTGGTATTCCCATCTCTTTCAGAATTTTCCACAGTTGATTGTGATCTACACAGTCAAAGGCTTTGGCATAGTCAATAAAGCAGAAATAGATGTTTTTCTGGAACTCTCTTGCTTTTTCGATGATCCAGCAGATGTTGGCAATTCGATCTCTGGTTCCTCTGCCATTTCTAAAACCAGCTTGAACATCAGGAAGTTCACGGTTCACATATTGCTGAAGCCTGGCTTGGAGGATTTTGAGCATTACTTTACTAGCGTGTGAGATGAGTGCAATTGTGCAGTAGTTTGGGGATATTGGCAGAGCACTGGCCATGTGTACTACACTCTTGTTAGATCAATGGTCAAGCTGGATATTGTATTATAGATAGATTCCAGTGATGATTACCTAAGAATGTTAATATTAACCATCTTCTCAAAGAAGAGACAACCTTAGTGAAATTGTCCCACCTAACCCATCACTTACTGTCATTTTACTTTCTTTTTTTCCTGTAGTATGAGTTTACATGTCTGTTATCTTTCTCCTTCACATAGAAGGGCTTTATATAACTTCTTCACCTCTATATCTACAGGGCCTAGGAGACTGCCTATCAGATTGCGAGCAGAGACAACAATATATGAATGGATGAATGAATGTATTTTTCAATATGCTTCTGACCAAGGTGATCCACATCTTCTGTTAAGACTGTGTAATCAGAAAAGCCCTTTATAATTATTAAGTGATAATTTCCTCATCCTAAGCAACTTCTGGATAATAACTACATTATATTAATTTTATTATATCTTTAAGAGACAACAATAATAGAGTCTTGCACATAGTAGATTTTACATATTATTCAATTTATTAAACTGTTACTTATAAAAGAATATTATTCTCTTTCATTTGTATGACTATTGATGTTTTCAAGGACTTTTATATATGTTTCACATCAGCACTCTGAAATATATTGATAGGTGTTAAAATTCTATCTAGTTTTGCATATAAGGAAGAATATTATTTTCTAGAAATTTGAATGAGTTTTTCCAGTAATGCAAAAGGTAGGGGGTTAATCCATGTCAATCTCTTAACCATTTATTCAGCTCATGTATACTGAAATATCTACTCTAATCTCAATACTGTCCTAGGCTCAGGGATTAAAAATATAAAGAACAGTTCCTGAATAAAGAGTAAAGAGTTCATGGTCTAGAAGAGGAGGTACATGTCTACAAAACCATTTCCACTGGGTGACCACATAATACAGGGGTTAAGATCTCAGATTCCAGTTGCAAACCAGTTTGGTTCAAATCCTGATATCACTGTTTTCTAGCTCTGTTCTTCATGCTGAGCCAATGACTAACCCTAACTGGGCTGCAATTTTCTCAGTCCCTTAGCAGAAGACTACCCTGAACTTTATAAGTTAGTTATATGATCAAATGAGGCACATAGAACCATACCTGGCATGTAGTAAGTGCTTTAAAATATCAACTGCTACTATAAATGCTGAAAGAGAGATCTTCTAGGTGAAATGGATGAAGCAATTAACTATAGCTCAGGAAAATGAGAGTAGCATGGACTACCAGAGGAACCCACAGTTGGATAATCATACAAGAAGGAAGACAGAAGACACAAACTTAAGGCATGCCATAAAATTCCATGACTACATAGAGAAACCATAAATAGATGAATGTTTTTATAGCATAGGACAAATTAGGGTGGTGGGGAAAGAATAAAATGCAAAATAGCATTGAAATGGGCCAATAGAAGATGAACCTGCTATTTTAAGATAAATTTTGATTTGACCCTGTCAAATCCATGGTGAATTGACAATCATCGTAGTAGGAATCCATAATGAATTAAAGCAAGGTCAGTAATGTGATCAGATATGTAATATGGGCTTCTTTGGTAGCTCAAATGGTAAAGAATCTGCCTGCAATGCAGGAAACCTGAGTTCAATCTCTGGGTTGAGTAGCTCCCTTGAAGAAGGAAATGGCTACCCATTCCAGTATTCTGGCCTGGAGAATTCCAGGGACACAGGAGCCTGGTGGGCTATAGTTCATGGGGTAACAAAGAGTTGGACATGACTGAGCAAATTTCACTCACATGTAATTCAGAAATAAATTTTGGAGTTATAACAGTATTATGAACTTTCTTTTTGTTTTGCAACATGGAATCTAAGTTGGAGGTAAAGTCTGAAGATCAAGAAAGTAATCCATAGAAGAAGAGATGATGGGAAGACCTAAACTAAATAACAACACACACAGTTTAAAACAGATCTGGTGATGAACTTCACAAGTAAGAGAGAGAGAGAGAGAAATGAAAGATGATGAGATTTGGGTCTGGGTCAATAATCTAATGAGGAATGTTTGCAAGAATCATAAAAATTTAAGAAAAGGAAGAGGTTTGGAGAGAATGTAGGAGAAGATGAGAATGTGTGCAAAGTATAACTTCAGTTTTAGACTCTAGTACTCTCTTTATCAACTGACCCTCCAGGGAAGCCAGTGCAGAAGACCTGGGTTCAATCTCTGGCTTGGGAAGATCTTTTGGAGAAGAGAATGGCAACCCACTACAGTATTCTTGCCTGGAGAATTCCATAGACAGGGGAGCCTGGTGGGCTCAGCCCATGGGGTTGCAAAGAGTCAGACATGCCTGAGCAACCAACACTACACACTACTGGCCTTTCTGCTTCCCAGGTGGCACTAGTGGTAAAGAACCCACCTGTCAATGCAGGAGATATAAGAGACACAAATTTGACCCCTGGGTCAGGAAGATCTCCAGCTCTGCTACTGTAAAAGTATGATTTTACTGGGATTTTATTCTAAATTAAAGGAGACAATATAAATACAAAGCAGTAAAAGGATTTGTATATGGCAGAAGTTGAATTCAAAATGAAGTACAAGGATAATTATAAAGCAAAATGAAGAACAAGGATGCTAGAGTCTGAAGAATCCTTCAGTGTCATCAATCCAGTGCCAAAGCTCAAGTAAACTTTCACCAAATCTGACCACACAGACACACACAAATATTCACAAGTTATATATGAGTTCAGTGCTTTCGGTTTTTAACAACCAGTATTTAAAGTGCTCTGCACCTCTTAATTGCTCAATAAACATTTCATTTGATGTGATCTGATGGTCAGCTGCTCACATGACATTTAGTTCCTTTTTCAGAAGGCTCCAAACAGAATTTTATTGTCTTTACTGCAGAGGAATTCAAAACCAGAAGTTTTATTTTGTGCTGGTCACATTTAATGATAATAATCACCTTCAATCCATCATAGTAATTTCATATCTAAGCAAGAGACAGTTCTTGTCTAAAAATTCTAATAAATTTGTTGTGATACAATTGCATTGACTAAGCAATTAACAAGTAACAGGGCTCAGACTGCAACCCTGGCATAAACAACAAAGCAATTTAAAATGACAGAACTGTCAGGTGAGTGAATCTTATTTGACAGTCTTAGCCGGTTTTAATATCTTACTATTTGTGTTCTGGGAATAATGTAAATGAAGCATGAGAATAGGTTTGTTGAAGGCTTTCTTTCTGCATACTTATTCATGTCATAGCTAGTCATTATGCTGAGGAATTTTAAAACATTATAATGAAATGATATTTACCTTGGCTTGTACTTGTGAAAATGTATGTACATAACATGAAAGCTAAGATTCAGGTACAGAAAACATGCTCACCTCCTTCAAAACAAGCTCTTAGGCCGTAGATGAATGTCAGGATCTACGCATGATTTATTTAATACCACGGAGCCTATTTTTACAATAAAAAAAGGCTTCAGGTTTGACATTCATTTACTGGAAATATAGAAAACAATCTTAACCATTGTATGGGCTTCACATTGACATGTGTCATGAAACTCATGGGGAAAATGCTTCCTCTTGGGCTGCATTTTTGGAGAGTTTATTCTAACTACATTGTAGATCTATTTTGTTTTTTTTCACCTGCTAAGTATACATTCCAAGTTGCACACACACTCTCTCCTCAAGCAGTTGTGTTTCCAAACACAATTCTGGCCAAACTGAAAACAGCTTTAACTATTCTCCATCCTATTAAAAGTGAAGATAGGGACTTGTAAGTAAAATGACACCAGTATAAAAGTTTCTGCAGACAAGAAAGTGTAAGTGTGCTGGTTTTTCCTTCTGTTCCTATAAACATAAATGGATATCTCCCATTCAGTAATTCCCAAAGGGGAGGAGCATATCGACTGCACACATTGATCACACTGGTTGAACTCACACTGGCTCAACAGACAGGAGCCAATGATAGGCACATGCCCCAGATACAATTATGTTCAACCAAATACCTTCTCCTGAATTCTTGACTTTAAGAAGTAGTTAATAACATTTATTATGTACCTGGGAAGAAACTGGAAGAAAGTGTAAAAAGAGAGGAACAAAGCCAACAACATGAGCCTTCTTTTCTCTCTGCCTGGGAAGTTATTTGTCCCCTGAGTGTGTAAGGAAAATCCACTGAAGTTTGAAGTAACATAGCTGATAGAATTTCTTTTAGAAATCACAGTGATAGGAGTCGCACTCTAGGTGATAGAACTCTGTGAACCACTTCTGTTATCCATCATGAAGGATGCTTTCTTTTGTGTTTATATCTATTATTTGGTAAATATCTCGATTCATCAGATAACATTAAAATTACAATAGTCTTTACCTTGAAGAATTTTAAAAACTCTCCAAGGCAGAGATAGTTCATGTTTTCTAATACATATGTCACTTATCACATTTTCAAAATACTTGTCTTTTCTGCCAGGAAAAAAAAAATTATCCAACAAAAAGAAAATGGGGCTGTAAAAGTTCTTCTTTGTCTGGCTTTATCAGCAAAGTCTGTCTTCTCTGGGATAGCAAGAGTACAGGAAGATGGAACATGTAAGGTAAGTGAAGAATGTGTGTGTAGCAATCCACAACACAGTAGTCAGAATTTTGAACATTGTAATGTGTTACCCCTCCTTGGAAAGCTGTAGGATATGTTCTCCTTGCCAAAGCAAATTCTGAGACTCCCAAGATAAACATAACTATGATCCATCAGATTCATGTGGGTAATCCATAGCCTTGCTTTGAAATATAAATAATGAACAAAAACTGATAGACACTAATGGAAGTCCAGAAACAAGGAAGAAGTTATAAGTTTCCCTTTCTTCTCATGAAACAAATCCAGGTTGTCAAAGGAAACAGTTATTGTGGTTAATGAAGTTACTGGAGTTATGGACATTTTGAGCTCTAGATCATTCATTTAGAAAGTTCTCTCATACAAATAAAAGATTCCTAGAAATATGATAGCAAAGACTAATGTCCATATCTTCAAGAGGCCATCAGATCAGATCAGATCAGTCGCTTGGTCGTGTCCAACTCTTTGCGACCCCATGAACCGCAGCACGCCAGGCCTCCCTGTCCATCACCAACTCCCGGAGGTCACTCAGAGTCACATTCATCGAGTCAGTGATGCCATCCAGCCATCTCATCCTCTGTCGTCCCCTTCTCCTCCTGCCCCCAATCCCTCTCAGCATCAGAGTCTTCTCCAATGAGTCAACTCTTTGCATGAGGTGGCCAAAATACTGGAGTTTCAGCTTTAGCATCATTCCTTCCAAAGAAATCCCAGGGCTGATCTCCTTCAGAATGGACTGGTTGGATCTCCTTGCAGTCCAAGGGACTCTCAAGAGTCTTCTCCAACACCACAGTTCAAAAGCATCAATTCTTCGGTGCTCAGCCTTTCTCACAGTCCAGCTCTCACATCCATACATGACCACAGGAAAGACCATAGCCTTGACTAGGCGAACCTTTGTTGGCAAAGTGATGTCTCTGCTTTTGAATATGCTATCTAGGTTATCTAGGTTGGTCATAACTTTCCTTCCAAGGAGTAAGCGTCTTTTAATTTCATGGCTGCAGTCACCATCTGCAGTGATTTTGGAGCCCAGAAAAATAAAGTCTGACACTGTTTCCACTGTTTCTCCATCTATTTCCCATGTAGTGATGGGACCAGATGCCATGATCTTCGTTTTCTGAATGTTGAGCTTTAAGCCAACCTTTTCACTCTCCACTTTCACTTTCATCAAGAGGCTTTTTAGTTCCATAGATGTATAGATTACTCTGATTGTGAAATCTTTCTTAATACTATCATAATTCCCTTTTGTTTTGTCAAGGTCTGAGTAAGCGGACATAGAAAGGAAAATCCCATAATATTTAAATATGTGGGAAGGAAATGTACTCTCTTGCCCAGTAAGTAAATTTGACTTTTCTCTCCACAGTATCAATAGCGATGTAATAAGTGAATGCTGAATTGAACTGAATATACTATCCCAGGGATGGCTTCAAAGTAACCATCTACTATGGCAAATATCTCAATTTGTGTCATGTGAAATTTTTCTTGTGAGAAATATTCCTGTGTGCATGCATGCTAAATCACTTGAGTCATGTCTGACTCTTGGCGACCCTATGGACTGAAGCCTGCCAGGCTCCTCTGTCCATGGGATTCTCCAGACAAGAATACTGGAGTGAGTTGGCACGCCCTCCTCCAGGGGATCTTACCAACGCAGGGATCAAACCCTCACCTCTTAAGTCTCCTGCATTGGCAGGCAGATTCTTTACCATTAGCACCACCTGGGAAGCCCCATTGCCCTCTATAGTGTTTGGTAATTATATTGGTTAAGAGAAACACACCCTCTCTCATGTAGGTATGATTACTGTAACTCTGCTTAAAAGATAAGAATGACAATCTCTAAGTAGAAGACTCAAACTCATAATTTTAATCAGTCAACACTGTACAAAATTATCCATGATTTAGATTTCAGGGCATTATAAATGTATTTTAACAAATGTATTTTAATGAATAATAAGCTAAAATCAATTTAAGTGAGGACTTGAATAACAGATATCAAAGTCTGTTCCGAAGAAAGTATCTTAGCAGCTTATGCTCAAAGACTGTGGCTTGGCTGATAATTCTTGTGACAATTAAATCTGGAGGTTTTAGCACTAGCTTTTCAGAGATTGACAGTTGTGGAATTACAAGATGGAAAATGCAGTCTTCAAATTAACTACTATTTAAGTATTAAATGATGACCATGAGATTAGTAATTAGAGAAGAAAACAAGTTTCTATGTATCATGATATGAATATGGGGGTATTTAATATTTTCTTTGTGTCCCACAGACTGTGCATGTTTATTTAATAAACAAATCACACTGGTGAGACTGCTTGGAAACGTCAAGCAGCCTTGAAACTTTAAGCAGTCTTGAAACTTGAAACTTCAAGTGGCTGGGGAAATTTGCCTTCTTCACTTTCTCCTCTTTCCATTGTGGCATCTAAAACTTCCAAAGGTCCAAGGGCCCCCCCAAGTGTTGACATCTAATTGTGTAGGAGAAAATATCAAATGAATGATCTCACTCTTGTTAACAACAATGATTAAGGAAATCTTCTTGGGGTACTCAGGAAGATTTTTGTTTTGTTTTTTGTTTTGTTTTTTGTTTTGTTTTTGAAACTCTTCACGGAAAGGAAAACTGAGTAAAAGAATGAGTTGCAAATGGTGGAATTTTAGTCACCCTTCAGGAAGAAAGTTTGGTAAGTGACTAATCCAAGGGTTCACTGGATGGGAGAATAGTTTCTGCTGGCTTGTGTAGGATTCAAACTCAAATGCATGTTCCTCTTGGCTTGGAGTAGTATCTAACAGCCCTGCCCCTTGATTATTAATGTGTTAGACAAGAAAGAATTAATAACAATGTGGATAGCAGGAAACATTTAATTCATCGATTTTATTTACTCTTTCAGTAAATATCTGAGTGTCTGTTATATTTGATGTTCTAGCCCAGTGGTTCTCAACAGGAGTAATTTTGACCCCCAGGGGACAACATCTGGACATGCTTTGTGTTATCACAAATGATGGGGTGCTTATGGAATCTAGTGAGTAGAAGCCAGGCTGATATTCTACTGAACATCCTACAATATCAGAGAAACCTCCCACAACAAAAAATGGTCCAACTCCAAATGTCAATTGGAGAAGGAAATGGCAACCCATTTCAGTACTCTTGCCTGGAAAACCCCATAGACAGAGGAGCCTGGTAGGCTACAGTCCACAGGGTCACAAAGAGTCAGACACAACTGAGCGACTTCATTTCACTTTCTTTCAAATGTCAATAGTGCTGGTGTTCAGAAGCCCTGCTCTAGCAGATATAATAAACAGGACAAATAATTGTTCCTATACTTGTTGTCACCTATTATCACTATAATAGTTTAAAGACTGTCTAGCTGCCATTTTGTCCCTATGGAAATCCCAAATTGGGAGGCATATTAATACTTGACTCAGGTGACAGTTAAAGTAACTGACAGTTACTGACCACGTGTTTTAGCCAAATGCTATACAATGTTACACATTATGAGGCATAGTCATATCTCTTTCACTGTGGTACAATGCATTTCTTTCTAACTTGATCAGCACCTTTTGAGGCCATTATGACAGAGTCCTTAGGGCAGAAGTTACAATCCCAGCATCCTCTACCAGCAATAGCTTTTCCATTTTCTTCTAACTCCTGGGATTCACAGTATGATTCTATCATGTGTTCCAGACACCTTCTACACGATTGTTAGCCAAATTCTTCCAAAATGTAAAGAAGTTTATGATGTCCTTCATATCGTCAAAGGACTTCTACCAACCTTAATTGTCTGCAGAGCTTTACCTGGGGACTAGCCAGGTGGCACCAGTGAAAAAGAACCTGCCTACCAATGCAGGAGACCTAAAAAGATGCAGGTTTGATCACTGGGTCAGGAAGATCCCCTGAAGAAGAACATGGTAACCCTCTCCAGTATTCTTGCCTGGCGAGCTACAGTCCATAGGGTTACAAAGAGTTGGACACAACTGAAGCTACTTATACACACACAGGTTTTACCTTCTGTTTCCAAGATCATTGCCTAAAGGAAACCTGCATGCTGCATGCTAAGTCACTTCAATCGTGTCCTTCTCTGTTCAACCCCATAGATGGCAGCCCACCATGCTCCACTATCCACAGGATTCCCTAGACAAGAATACTGGAGTGGGTTGCCATTTCCGTCTCCCACAGTCAAGCAGGTTACCTTCCAGCTTCACACACACAAGCCCACATGTGCACACATGCACACACATGCTCACTCACCGCCCCGGCTTGGGGAGGGCGCCACAAGGAAACTTGAAGTCATAGAATTTGCCTTTTAATAACCATCTTAACACATGATCTTTGTTCCGTTTTAAGAGATCCAGAGTACCTTCTACCAGTCATCATGGGTCAAAATTCTTCATTAGAACGTGAAATAAAGATAGGGAGAGAAGCCACCGACAGCATGTATTTAACTTGAGATACAGTAAAATTCTAATCAGCTGACGGCTCTCAGAACCTGTGAATAAATATGGATGATACATCACTTCTAAAAAGATCAATGATTGATGGATAGATTACTTTAATGGATTTATTTTTTTGTATTTATGAAAGACATGAACATGTTAGGTACATTGAATGCATTGGATGGCACACCCAGGACACAAAAGAATCTTGATAGGCTGAAGAGATTGAAGTAGTGTCTTACAATATGAAATTTCACAAGGATAATAAAAAGTTTTGTACTCAATTGCAACAGGATTAAGAGCATCATAAGATAGTGTTTCAGAGCACAAACATTAGAGCAGGGAAATTGGGGTTCAAGTTCTGGTACCATCACTTGTAAGTAGCTGTGTAACTTTTGGCAAGTCATTTGACCTCACTGTGACTTGCTTTCACTATCCATAAAATGGAATTAATTATAGTTTCCATTTCATAAGGTTGTTTAAGAATTAAATAAGTTAATGCATTAGAAAAGTGCCTGACATAAAGTGAGTGCTATGTTAAGTGTAGTGATGGAGGGGGCATGATTTCCTGCAGCAAATGTGCAGGAAAACATAATTAGGGAAGAAGAGGTTAGTCAAACTCAATGTGAGTGTTAAAAATGAGATTCGTATTCAAAATTAAAGAAATAAAAAGCATCTGTGCATTTAGGCTGCATCATAGATGAATAGTAATTAGATCAAGAAAAGGCAATAGTCTTTTGCTCTTTCTTATTCAAACCACATCAGGATGATAGGTTAAAGACAAAGTAAAGGACGTATGAAGGAGAGAATGCAAGAAAGAGAAGAGATTCGAAGCCACATCCAGTGGGGAATGACTGATTCAAAGGCAATGTGGAAGTTCAGCCTAAGAAAAAAAAATCTCACCGGAGAAGTGGAGGACATGGGGGCTGTCGTCAATTATCCAAAGAATTGTGCCATACAGAGAGGTTAGATTAGATCCATATAACCACTATGCTATGCTATGCTAAGTCACTTCAGTCGTGTCCGACTCTGTGTGACCTCATAGACGGCAGGCCACCAGCCTCCCCCATCCCTGGGATTCTCCAGGCAAGAACACTGGAGTGGGTTGCCATTTCCTTCTCCAATACATCAAAGTGAAAAGAGAAAGTGAAGTCGCTCAGTCATGTCTGACCCTTAGCGACCCCATGGACTGCAGCCTACCAGGCTCCTCTGTCCGTGGGATTTTCCAAGCAAGAATACTGGAGTGGGGTGCCATTGCCTTCTCCGTTAATGGCTACAATTAGGAAGGGAAATGACAGGGAAATTAAATTCGGCTCATTATATTTTTTAAAGTTTCCTAAGACTATGTCAAGGCTTCCCAGGTGGTGCTAGTGGTAAAGAACCCACCTGCCCAATGCAGGGGACTTGAGAGACATGGGTTTGATCCCTGGATGGGGAAGATCCTCTGGAGGAGGAAATGACAACCTACTCCAGTATTCTGGCCTGGAGAATCCCATGGACAAAGGAGCCTGGCAGGCTATAGCCTGTGTGTCACAAAGAGTCGAACACAGCTGAAGAAGAGATTTTGCACAAAGAACATTTCAGAGATGAAAAGGCAACCTTCAAAATGTATAGCATTCCTTTACTGGAGCTGTTCAAGAACAGAGTTGGTGAAGCAGCAGATTATCTTACTCTTGATGATGGGTCAAAGAGATTATGGAGAGTGGGGAGTTGATAAGGGAGGCATGACCAGGAGTGATGAAGTTTCTGGATTATAGGTCTCTGGGCTCGAAGAACCTCTATCCAAAGCCACAAGCAAAACAGCAAAGTTGTGAGAAGGGAGTCACACAGCATCCAAATCCAAAGAAGAATGAGGCTGACAGTGAACTAACAATCCACACATTAGGTGGCCAAATCCAAAGGAAAATAATCTCAAAAATACAACTGGCCACTGAGGATTCGCTTCAGATGCTCCCTCCTCAGAGAAGGCATCTTCCGATCATAGTATTGTTCAGTCCCTCACAGACCTTCTCTTTAGCATTACTATGTCCTGTTTTTTTGTTTCTTTGTTTTGACTTATCTCCCTCTTAAATTGTTTCCCCTTCTATATAAGTTTTCTTTAGAGTAGGAACCTGTGTATGTTTTGCTTTCCACTACATGCCCAGCACCTAAAAGAGTGCCCAAAATATAGTATGTAGTCAGTAAGCATTTATTCAAAAAGTAAATAAATGAACATCCAGATGGATAGATAGCTAAAAATCAAAGGCAGCCAGAGGCAGTAGAGGTCATTGAAAACAAGCTGTTTCTCTTTCCAGAAATAACTCCAGAACTAATGAGTGACCACCTGGTTCCCATATTCAAGCCTAATGGTTTGGGGATAAGTAATGTGTCCTAGACAATTAAGGATACTTGAGGAAATTGAGAGTAAAAAAGTCTATGAAAGTTTCAGACACTAGAAATGGAAGGGAGACATGGTAGACCACATCATACCCCTATATCACAGGTTTTCAAGTCTCATCCCATGCCAGCAGCACCAGAATCACCCAGGAACTTGTTAGAATGCAAATACTTAACCTCCTAATTCAGACCTATTGAACCCAACTCCAGGAATGAAGCCAGCAATCCTTGTTTCTACAGATCTTCCATAGGTGGTTATCATGAATGCCACAGTTTGAAAACCACTGAGCTACAGTAGCTTCTGAGGCCCTTTCAATCCTCCATGATTTTGTAAGAAATAAAGAAGTCATGAATAAGCTCTGAGTGGGAAAAAAAAAAAAAAACCTCCTAAAGCATTCCTAATCAAAGTGAACATGGAACAATAGCAACTAGAAGAATTTCTCAGGGTATTAATGCTTGGCTTGTTCTGAGAAGAAAATCCTTCTTTAGGAAAATGCTAGATTTAACATTTGTTTTCTGCAAGAGTTCTTGGAGCCTTGATACTAATAGAAACTATGACTCTTTAAGAAAATGTAGCTATGATACATCTTATTTTCCCCATGTATCTGATCAGTAGTTCCCAATCCCCATTCTCACAGTGCATATTGTAGGAAAAGCATTTTGTAGATAGTACTAAATAATAATATTTTATAAAATATTTAGTATTTTCCTAAATACTATCTAGGAAACACAACTCAAGGATGATGCCTTTTAAAAAATTAAGGATGATACCTTGTTTGAGAGCCCAGTCCCCAAAAACAGAAGAGTCACTGGCACAATCCAAGGGTCAAGTTTTTGCCCATGACTAACCATGTCTATATGTTCAAATGCTGCTTTCTATCAGTGGGAAAATTTTGTTCCAATATCAGATGAGATTGATAGATATGTTTGTAGAGAAGTATATTCTCCACTAATGGTAATGTGAACAGGTGTGCCAATAAGTCTAGGGTTGTTTTCTAGATCATGAGTAGCTTGGACATTTCCATATTTTTGGTACTCATATAAGTGAACAATGGAAGAGAGTTTTGTTCTTTTCTTCACTAGTTTAAAGAAGCTAAAAGTGAACTCAGCTGTGATTCATTAAACAGTATTACCTGTGTCAAGCATTAGAAAATTGCATTTCAGCTAAGGACATGAAAATATTATATGGGTTACAGTGATGGTAAACAACTTTTCAATTAATTTATTTAAGCATTTACAATTTTCATTTCAAAGCAAAAGGAACAATATGGAATGTTGAATGAAAATAATTAATCTATATATATGACATTAATTAAAATACAAGAAAAATTCAATGCTGTGTCCCCAAAAGTACCTTCAAGCTGTGCTAGGGAAGACACCAGAAGCTTCCTGGGTTCTATAAAGTACACCAAGGGAACTTAATGGACACTAATTAATCAGAGTAATATTTAGTTGCATTTCCAATTAACTCCTGCAATGAATGTTTGTAAAAGAGAATGCTGCTGCTGCTAAGTCGCTTCAGTTGTGTCCCACTCTGTGCGACCCCATAGATGGCAGCCCACCAGGCTCCCCCATCCCTGGGATTCTCCAGGCAAGAACACTGGAGTGGGTTGCCATTTCCTCCTCCAATGCATGAAAGTGAAAAGTGAAAGGGAAGTCGCTCAGTCGTGTCCGACTCTTCATGACCCCATGGACTGCAGCCTACCAGGCTCCTCCGTCCATGGGATTTTCCAGGCAAGAGTACTGGAGTGGGGTGCCATTGCCTTCTCTGTAAAAGAGAATATGGATGCCTAAAGACAAGTCTATTATTTATTAGGTGTTATTTATTTATGCCTCCAACTTTATCGAAAAATAATTGATTCAAACCACAGTGCAAGTAATCAATGCAATAAAACTATTTTCAAAAGCACAGAAAAAAAAAATGAGTCAGGCAGTAATGGGGAAGAAAGAGGGAAAGGAAAGGAATCATAGAATAAAAATCAAGATAAAGGAACCCAGGCAAAAGGCTTACCTTTGAACTTTCTGAATAGCGTACACACATACATACATACATCACACACACACACACACACACACACACACACGTATATGATGATGAGTTGCAAATTTTTCATTAACTGCTGAAAAGAAGTTTATCATTGGGACTTGCCTGGTGGTCCAGTGGTTAAGACTTAGAATTTCCTCTGCAGGAGAGATAGATTCAATCCCTGGTTGGGGAACTAAGATCCCAAATGCTGCATGGTGCAGCCAACAAAAATATTTTTACAATTAAAAAAACAAACATATCAGTAGACAAAGTTAATTTTAACCCTAAATTCTGAAAAAAAAATTATGAGAACATAGATCCTCATATAAGAAATATGATAAATTTATATATGATATCCTTAATTGCTGTTTCATTAAAAAGTATGGAGATAACTACTACATGGGACCATTTCCTAGATGACTGCAGTAAAATCCAAGGATAGAGTTTTATAATGTTGTTCTACAGGATATAGGCCAGTATATACAGATCTATGCGAAGAGTTGACTCACTAGAAAAGACCCTGATGCTGGCAGGGATTGGGGGCAGGAGGAGAAGGGGACAACAGAGGATGAGATGGCTGGATGGCATCACCGACTCGATGGACATGGGTTTGTGTGGACTCCGGGAATTGGTGATGGACAGGGAGGCCTGGTGTGCTGCAATTCATGGGGTGGCAAAGAGTCAGACATGACTGAGTGACTGAACTGAACTTATACAGATCTAACCTGCTATAGGTGTAAGGCTTAGAATCAGGATTTATGGATGACAAAATTCTTAGAGCAACTCACTCGAATATTAAGGCTCTTAACTGCGTGCTGCAGTCCATCGGGTTGCAAAGAGTTGGACATGACTGAGTGACTGAACTGAACTGAACTTTTGGTGGGAGCCAAGACAGATCATTCAAATATGGGAATGCTATCAAGCATTTGAAGTTTGCACATTCTGTATTATCAATTGAGTTTTACACTGTTGGATACATATCCAATGACAGTATTCAGATGAGGTTAAATCTACTACAAAGAAGAAATGGTTACTTCTACTGGACAAATCAAGTTAAACATGTTGAATAGCCCTTACAAGTAAGGTAGATTATATCTGTTTACCAAGATGGTAGATCAGGCTTTGAGAGATTTTCTGATTCATTTATGGACCAACTTCTGGCATCATCAAAGCTAATGTGGCTTACTAAATTTATTTTGCCAGTTGACTAGATTGAATAAAGCTTTCACATTTGGACATGAAGGTATTCCCAATTAATTGTTGTTGCCATAGTCCTAGCAATGTATTCCATGTAGCAAATACAGTACCCAACAAATATCTTGGAATGAATAACTATTATTCAGGTGTTTTGGAAAACAGATTATGTTATGTTATATGATCTGCTATATAGCATAGTGCCTACAGCTAACAATAACATGGGCGTGTGTGTGTGTGTGTGTGTGTGTGTGTGTGTGTGTGTGTGTGCTCAGTCACTTCAGTCATGACCAGATGTGCAACCCTATGGATTGTAGCCCGCTAGTATCCTCTGTCCTTAGGATTCTCCAGGCAAGAATATTGGAGTGGGTTGTCATTCCCTCTTCCAGGGGATCTTCCAGGAATCAAACCTGCATCAGTGTCTCCTACATTGCAGATGGATTCTTTAACCACTGAGCAACCAGAGAAGCCCTAATATGTGCTTAAAAATTGTTAAAAGGTAGATCTTATGTTAAATATTCACATCATACACATGCCAAAAAGTAATGATGATGATTATGATGATAAGGAGGGCGGGAAAAACTTTGGGAGATTATGGATATCCACAGCCTTGATAGTGATGAGGGTTTCACTGGTATGTACATAGCCCCAGACTCACCAAATTGTATGCGTTAAATACATACAGCACATACATGTCAATCACACCTCAGCAAAGTAGTTCAAAGACAAAAATAAATAGTGCCTATGTAGAATGCTGATAGGAAAAAAAGAGGAGAAAGGATTTTAACTGACAGAGAAGCAAAAGCAAGGGGATGGCATGAGGAAACCTGGGCTACAGGCAGCTGTTAGTAGGCACAGATGAAGGATACGGGTAAGTTAATCAGGGAAAAAGGCAGGGCAGGTGTGTTACAGCCAGTTCAGGAAACTATTAGATGCCAGGCTACAAAGTCTGTTCTTCATTCAGTAGGTGACAGAAACCCACTGGAGACTTTTGATCAGGAGAGTGAAATGATAAAAAAGGAGCTTCAAGAACCTTAAACTCTGTAGGGTGAATTTGAGAAATGTGAGACCAAAGGTAGTCAGACCAGCTGGTAGTCCAGACAAAAGGTAATAAGGGCCTGAACTATGACAGCAGGAATGAAAATGAGAAATTAGTGAAGAATGCTGAGCTCCAAACCCATTAGGTACCACCTGCAGTAACTGATCTGATCCCAGCAGCAGTGACACCTCCATTAACTCTATTGCTTTGTGTCTCCAACAGCATAAGAACTGATTGGTCCTCAGAGCCACTTCTAAAGCAAATGCAAGCTTATTCTGCCACCATCTGCATGGATGTATTCAACTACACATGACCACCCATGCTATTTTTGACTTAATTTATTTATATATTTTTAAATTTAATTACTTCATTTTAATTGGAAGATAATTATTCTATGTTGTGATGGTTTCTGCCATTCATAAACATGAATCAGCCACAGATATACAGGTGGCCCCCATCCTGAACCCCCAAATCACATACTACATCCACATTGCAACATTTATCCCACTGGGCTCTTTTGCAAGTCCTCAACGTTATGAAAATTTGCTTAATTTTTTCCACTTCTGTCTCTGCTCTATTTAAAAAAGAACTTCACTTTCTTCTTATCAAACATAAACTTCTACTTCCTTACCTGACATCACCCCTTACCTCTCAAAACCTTAGTTACAAATATAAGTTACAGTGGCATATCAAGGAAGAAAGAAATTCCCTATTCAAACAGTAACTAGTAAATAAAAAGAAAGTGTCCAAGAAAGTTGGGGCATCTGTAGCCACAGAGGTGCCTCTATTTCCTAAAGAACAGACCTTCCAATAACATGCTTTGTTACTGGAAACTTTATTACTGATGGTAAAACCAACCACACAGAAGGCAAACAGCTACCGTGTAGAAACACAGGCTTGGATGTCAGACTACTTTTGTTCCCTGGCTCATTCATTTACAGCTGTGAGATGTGGGTAAAATAATCCAAGCCTTCTCCAGACCTCAATTGTCTTATCTAAAAATGGGAATGTTACACTAACTTTATTTTTTTTGAGGATTATACAAAATGATCTACATAAAGTGCTTTAGTACAGTAGCAAGCCACTCCAAAAGAGTGAATTATGATTACGAGTTTTTACTTTGTCTAATATTATCAATCATCACCATGTGGGAAGTCTTCTATTTTCTCTTCCCTCTATGGAAAAATGATTTGATATAATCTCAGTCTAGCTTAGGATATCCATATCTTTTTAAGATCATCTACAACACAGTGACTCAGAAGCCATGTAATTCAAAACATAGAATCCTAGAATACAACCGCTTCCCCAAAGTCATTCATCTTCCTGAGTCACTTAAGATTTTCTGAGAGCTAAGATATCCATGATTTCCACTTTCATCCTCCATGTTAAGTAAAAAATATACAAAAGAATTTTGTTTAAAGACAGTCTGTTAAAACATAAGCTCATAAACTAACAGAAAACTTTGGGCATAGATTTTGCTTTTATTTTAAATTTATAAATATTTTCCATTCCATTTATTTCACATGAGACTGCTTCACCTTGACAACATATTTTTTTTCTCATAACCTAAGAAAAATTTGACACTTTTTTATATATACCATGATTATGTCCTTGGATGTATAAACAGAAATGCAAACACCCTCTATAGCAGTTTTTGCCAAGACGTGTTCTATAGAATTGTCCCCTGAGGTGTCTTTTCTCAAAGCTAGTCAAACAAACGTGGAAACTGCTGTATTCCCCATGCACCCTCCCTTAGAAATTTAAAATAAATACCAACATTTTAAAGGCTCTTAGAAATCTCATCAAAATGAAACATATTAAACTATGTTTCACTCAGAGGGCTTTTTTTAAAGTAACAGATTTTTTCATATTACAAACAACAATAACTACACTGAAAAAATAATATTTTAGAAATTTTGAATTATCCAAATTTTAATTAAGGCATTGTGATTCCTTGGATTACTTTTCAGATTAAGTAAACTGAGAAACTATGCAAGAGATTGAAGGCAGTTATGTAGATCTTAAATATTGTTCACTACTGATCTTTTTAAGAGACTGCTATTTCAAAAAGTATTGAAATAAATTATCATAGTGATCAGAATTTAATTAAAAAGTAAATAGAGTGAATATTTCATGGTTTGCATGAATATTGCATATTGATATGCAAATTATGGGTAGAAATTATTTTTAATTGCTGTCTTAAAATCTCAGTAGGGCTACCAGAAAGAAACTTTCAATTTTTTTAGTTTTACTTTTGCTCTGATCCTTGGAAAAGACATTTTATACCTACTGTGTGCCTGAGCATTTGACATTTGAAAAGTCTCATAAAGAGATTCTGCTGCTGTTGCTGCTAAGTCACTTCTGTAGTGTCCGACTCTGTGTGACCCCATAGATGGCAGCCCACCAGGCTCCTCCGTCCCTGGGATTCTCCAGGCAAGAACACTGGAGTGGGTTGCCATTTCCTTCTCCAATGCATGAAAGTGAAAAGTGAAAGCGAAGTAGCTCAGTCGTGTCTGACAGTCGTGTCCGACTCTTCGCAACCCCATGGACTGCAGCCTGCCAGGCTCCTCTGTCCATGGGATTTTCCAGGCAAGAGTACTGGAGTGGGGTGCCATCGCCTTCTCCGTAAAGAGATTCTAAGAGCTTTCAATCATCACGTAACTGTTTTCTACTAAAAGTTGATATGAAAAGGGGCTTCGAAATGAATAAAAGACCTTCCTGAAGTACGTTAACTTTTGATCTTCACTTAATCCTGAGGGAGAGACAAACAAAGAACAGTTTCTCTTTTAGGTTCAGCTAAGCACAGTTTTTCAGATACATGTGCTAAGAGCACACAGTTAAATGTTTCTGTGAAAGGGATCCCAAATTCTCCAGGGTCAGCAACTTAAAAAAAGTACTGTATGTGTTGATTTAATAATATCTATCACGAAGCCCTGCAGCACAACAGTGGGTGAAAGGACTTTATGTTTTCATCAGGTTCTGAATGAATGAGGTCCTGCCTAAAACTGGAACACAAGTACTTAAAGAAAAAGTAAATAAAAAAGAGTAAGAGAACTAACTTGGAGCGAAAGGAAAAAACTTAGGATGTGGATGAAAACACTTTAAAACTTTCAAATCTGGTGCCTTTTTCAAAGTTTTTTTATTAATAAATGAAAGCCTTTGTAACATAGTATTGTATCTGGAAGTCTGATAAAGAATGTTTAATATTCATTCACGTTTTTTAAGTGGTACTCCCTCATGGTTTGACTGTACATGGTCAAACACTACAGGTTCAATAAAGAAACAACATAAAATGACATTCAGATGGATTTTCTTTTATTTTATTCACTTTTCTGCTCCAGTTATTCTCCATTTTCACCACTTTTGACTTCTCTTGTCAAAAAATAAAGATGGAGTAAAAAAATTTATATTGACAAATTAATCACCAATTTAAAGACAATGTCTAAATAAAATATAGTTTAAGCAACTTCACTGACAAATGCACACACAAAAAATATTGTTATAGGTTCAGATCACGGACCCTATTTCAGATAGACCAGTTTGTTCTGTTGTTGTTGTTGTTGTTGTTGTTGTTGTTGTTGTTGTTGTTGTTCAGTCGCTAAGTTGTGTCTGACTCTTTGCAATGCCATAGACAGAAACACACCAAGTTCCCCTGTCCTCCACTATCTTCAGAAGTTTGCTCAAATTCATGTCCATTGAGTCAGTGATGCTATCTAACCATTTCATCCTCTGTCGCCCCCTCTCCTTTGGTCTTCAATCTTTCCCAGCATCAGAATCTTTTCCAGTGAGTAGGCTCAAATTCACTTTTATTTTAAAACAATCTGGATTCAGCTTAATAATCAATGAAATGTAATTATTAATCATTTTACATTCTATTCATTGTTATAATTCAATAATACACTTTGTCAGATTTAGTTGGATATGCAGATACTTGACTTTGAATACATTATTTAACTCTTCAGGTTGTAGACCCTTATACGAAGAACCAGGCTTCCAGCCTCACCAGGCAACTTTTATAAGCCTTCTATTTTGTCTGACTTCCTCCATACCATCCTTACCACATGATGATCTTGGTTGCCATTTCTGTGTAGAAATAAAAACAATGGACACATTTCTTCTCCACACACTTAAAAGTAATATTCAGCATACACACTTGTCCCCTCATCTATCCCTCTAGGCTCAGGGGAATAATTGCTTCCCTCCTTCTCTAAATATAACTCCTGTATTTCACTCCTCCATATCGTTTCTCAGTTTCTGTAGGGCATTACAGGTTCCTGATTTTTATGACTTTCTTCTTTGACCCAGATCTTTAAACTTATGTCTGGTCTTTCCTTTCATTACCTCCAAGCAACTACAATGCTATATAATAGTAGTTGGCGGTTCAGAAAGCCTCAAAGTACAAAAAAAAAAAAAAGAAGAAAGAAAGAAAATCATTGCCCACTTTTACCAAGACATGAAAATAGACTAAGTGATATTAAGAACATTTTCAACATCTGAAATAAAATTAAATTCTAAAGAGAGTTGGGATCACAGGAGGAAATAGTTTACAAAAAGCCAGGAAATGTATAAATCTATTATCCTGCCCCTAGAGTAAGCTAATGAGATTAGTGGTAATAACACTGGAATAAAAGTCAGAAAATTGCCTTTCTGTTGCATTTCATCATATTTTTATCTGAAGTGATTCACCTTTAATGAACCTCAGTCTTCATTTCTATAAAATGAGAGAGTTGCTAGAGTGTTTTAAAACTGCTGGCCACAATCCATACAGAAGGGATGAGCAAAGGTGGTTTCACTTGTGTAAAACCTGTGCTGCCTCTCAGGGCTTCGTGCTCAGGGGTCCCCAAGCTTGGATTAATGATCTGCTAATGCAATCTTGAAATCTTTAAAATTTTAAATAAATCTTTAAATAGTAATTTGACCAAGGAGAACCATAGT
Source organism: Tragelaphus eurycerus (assembly GCA_935064755.1). Classification (NCBI taxonomy): domain Eukaryota; kingdom Metazoa; phylum Chordata; class Mammalia; order Artiodactyla; family Bovidae; genus Tragelaphus; species Tragelaphus eurycerus. The sequence goes on from CAKXYN010000004.1 coordinate 12,660,662, forward strand.
TGCTTTTGGATCTGCAAACTATACAGCTGGTCCTGGTGGTTAGATCAGTTTGATGGGTTGAGGTCAGCTTTCTTTTTCTTAATAAATTAGTTGAAAAGCTAAGGTATACCACATAAAGTATAAATATTCTTTCATAATACTCTTTTTTCAGTTTTGCTTACATGCATGCATACATCTGTGTAGAGCAGGCAGAGGAGTTTTGTCTGCAATACAAAAATACTTTTAATGTGAGTTGTGGTCAGAGATTACTAAGGTCTCTACCAGTTCTAACATTCTACGATTCTATGTCTCTCACTATTAATTGAGACTACATAATTAAAGAGAAGAAAAGCCTCTCACCCAGTGGGTAAACCAAATGATTCCTCACAAAAAGATTCAAATTCAATCCAACTAGAGCCACTTTCCATTTGAAACATTCCTATATACAAAATAAAATAATAATAGACATTATTGGAGAAGGAAATGGCAACCCACTCCAGTGTTCTTACCTGGAGAATCCCAGGGATGGGGAGCCTGGTGGGCTGCTGTCTATGGAGTCACACAGAGTCAGACGTGACTTAAGTGACTCAGCAGCAATAGACATTATTATGCAGCAATAGACATTATTATGGAACTATAAAGTAAACATACTTTTTAAATGAATCAAGATCAGTATCACACAGTATCTAACAACAACAACAACAAAAACAGGAAAGGTAGAATTATTCTTTATAAGATATCAAGCATGTATTCTCCAAAGATTATAACATGCTTAAGTATAAGGGTTCTCATTATGTTTTATCTTCCAACATCATCCTCATAAACGTTAATATAACTTTTGGAAACCTCAATTATTTAGAACTTATACTTGGTCTTTTAAAAAGTATATAACATTGAATATGATTGTACACAACATTCTGATATCTATTCATTGAACCTGCACATTGAACCAGGGATAAGACACTATATTCATGCAATAATAAGCACTCTCCTGAGATGGGTGTGTTGGTATAAAACTGAAAAATGTATCTAAGCCATATAATTTTTTTCATATTTAGAAAGCAATGGCATTTTTTTCTCTTAAAGAAGCTACTTTTACAACCCACATTTACAAAATGTGAGCTTTCTAGAGATTAAAAGCTTTTTCCAGCCAAGCAGAAATAGGATGGAGTTAAAACATTTTCTTGACATACTCTAGACACACCAGAGATCAACAGGGAAGCAGTAAGAAAACCCAGTCAGCGTTAATACTCTCCAGAGAGAAGGTTGAAAAGATAAAATTATGACCCCAAGGTGAAACCAAGAGCCAGGGAGACTTCTGCTTATAATTATAGTTCCAAAACCATGTCAATTTAAGTGCATTTCAGATTTTTATATGTGAATTATTTGTCAAATTGCTACCATTATACATGCCATACATATATTTTGGGTGCTCATCACAAGCACCTTGCAGCTAGAATACAGTTTAGGTATACAGAATCTGAGTCTGATACATAGCTATCATTTTTTTCCCTGTGGTTAAAAAAGTCTTATTCATACCCTACTTGATAACACAACACAAGCGGCATTTCTAATGTGTCCCAGCACTTAGACGAAAGATCAGAGAGGAACAGTCCGGCAGTAGTAAAACCAATCAGTGTTATGAGTGTCAAGAAATTAGCTATATGTTTATGTAAAAAGAAATCATGGATAAAGTTGACAGTTCATAAGAAGTTAAAAGACTTGTACTCATCTCTTATTTCAACTCCAGCCATGATTTTGTTTTATCTTGCACTTCAGAGACCTTATTAGCAAAGGGAGGCAGTGAATATGTTTCAAACTCATCTTCCAAACTTACTGTTAGAATGACTGAGAGACAATTTGATATAGAGAAAGATGCCAGTCTCTGAAGCTTGAGACTCATGTCTCAAGCTGCTGTATGAATGAGGGCCTTCACTCTCAGAGAAGGTCAACTTTTTTTCATATGTAAAATGAAACATCTTATAATACATAGTTTACAGAATTGAAATGCAAATCAAAAAACTTCTTGTATGGTTAAACTGATTTGCAAACAGTAAATCGCTACTATTAATGTTAGATTACTATCTTGAAGTTACATGAGACATACTTCAAAGATGATCTATTTACACATCCTGGGTCTAAATTCCTAGGAAAATAACTATTAAGGAAGACATAAAATTCCAATATTAGCAGAATACTGGAAGAATCTGCAAAGATACAATGCCATACACTACACAGTGAATAGTGTTAGGGCAAAAAAAAATACACAATTTGATGGTCTATCCATATTTATCCATCTGAAATGAAACAAACCTACAAGCTGAAAAAAGGTAGGAAAAAAGTAGGAAGGGCCTTACTTATTTAGAGCCATGGAACCATCTCACCAACCAGGTATTAGGGAGTTTTGGTTACCCTGTAAGAACTTCTCTTCCAGCTCATTCATTCCTATTCCACATCCTACACATATACATACTGTAGTAACAGCTACTACCACAAATTTCACCTGAAGAAAGGACCAGTTACGGTTAGATAGATAGGATGTTCTTACCAGTCTGGTCTGTTTAATGTGCTGGAACTTGAAGTGAACCTAACATAACTCAATCCCATGGACAAGAAATGAGCAAGTGGTGAGGATTTCAAAGTCAAATTAAAGTGCTCCTTCTAGGAGAAGAGTAAATAGATGCCACTTGATCTATAACTAGATAAAACAGCAAAGCATTATAATCACTGATTCTCTATCAGTACAAGATAAGACCATGCTTTTCACATATAGCACAGTTTTTCTGATCTGACCTCTGCCTTCCCCAGTGTCATTTTTGTCATTTTACATTGCACATTACATTCTGGCAATATCCAAATGCTTGTATTTCTTTATTAATTCAGTGTTATTTCTGTACTTCATAATTTGCCTTAAAATAAAGACAGCTTTGCCCTTATACACATGCTGCACAAAGCTACTGCCTTCACATCATCAAGCCTCAAGTGACAAGTCTTCCAGATATCTTTCTAACTGTGAGGCTTGACTTCTTGGTCTTCTCCTGTGTTCTCACAAAGTTGTATGCACAGACTTGTACTAAATTTGTCACATCAAAAAAAAATCTATATATTTCTACTCCCCTTACTGCAACAGGTAAACCAGTTTCCTGGGATGGACACTGTGTCCTGGGCTCCTTTGTGGTGTTAGCACCAGACACAGAGCTTTTTCTAGATGCAACAGTATTTCAGATGGTAACGTAAGTTCTAAGATTCCAGTTAGGGCACAGGTGGTCTGGGACAAAACCACAAGACCCAAAGGGGAGCATCACGCATAATCCAAAATTGGTCACTTGAGCTGACAGCCCAGCACTAATCCAGTAGAAAGTAAAATCCAAGAGTCCTTAGCTCAGGAGCAGATGAAAGCCACGCATGGTTAGGTAAAAAGAGAAGCAAATCAAGAGCATAGCAAGTAGATCATATCAGAGAACTGAAAGCAGAATCTAGAACTCTTCTCCTCACTAGGATCCGAGTTTCAGGAAAGCAGCTCTTGTTTCAGGACCAGGGGGTAGGAAGAAGGTTAAAGATATAAAGATGGTCAAAAAGCTGTAAAGGTAACTTCACATGTAATATCTTATTTGTGCTCATTACATCTTTACTAAACCTGAGACAAAATGTAACTTGATGTCACAAATATAAATTAAGTGTCCTTTTAAAAACTAAAACCTCAGTCTTTTGACTAAACCCATCTAATAGAAGACTGCAATCAACAGCTGCCTTAAAGTATGTTACATTGGCTCCTACATTATGAGACAGTAAACCATCAAACAAGTCCACAAAATTAGTAAGCATATTGGTTACAATGTTTTGGAAACTGTTTTCAAATGCATTACTATATGTAGTTTCAATGTATATTAATAAATGGCAGGATAACTCAGAAATGTGTTAAACAAAAGATTATACACATATGTAATATTTGCAGGAGGTAAAACTGCCTGATTTGTGTTTGCAATAAACATGTGAATCTATTAAAGGGCCAAGAAAAAAAGTTAACATTGAATATTCAGAACAAGGAATAGTTTTATCCAAGGGAATATTTCATTGGCAGATGGAAGTGAATATGCAAAACTGTTCCAGTTAAGCAAATGTTCCAGATAAATTTTCAAGATAAAGCATATTTGCAGTCCTATGCAATTTGCACTATTTTAATAGTCTGTTACTGGATGATTTTTTATATGACATTTTTATCATCCTCCTCCTTTGGAGCAACACTGAGTATTAAAAACTGAAATGCAAGAAACGCTGTGGCCAGGCACTGGATAAGAGTAGAAGTAGAATGATGATGTTTTAACGGAACTATGAAAGGATGACAGATGCACAAGGGAAAGTTCTTAAACATCTTGGAGATGAAGCCCATTAAGTCTCCAAACCTCATGATATCTGTCTCATCACTCAGTCTGGGATCCGTTATACAAATGGCTCAGCACTTCCAGGATGCATTAGACTCAGTGCCCCAGTGTTAGGGCCTCATTCCTGGAACCACAGTATTGAATTTATGGATGGAATTCAGAAAAAAAAAAATTGTGATTCCAAGATTAGAAAGAAATACATGCCACAGGGATTAAGAGACTCTTAAATCATAAACTCTGGATTTGCTTCCAGCTCCATTGAGTGTTAACATATGTCAGTCAGTCAGCTCAGTCACTCAGTCGTGTCTGACTCTGCGACCACGTTGACCAGCAATCCAGGCTTCCCCGTCCATCATCAACTTCCAGAGCTTACTCAAACGCATAGCCATTGAGTCCGTATGCCATTCAACCATCTCATCCTCTCACATCCCCTTCTCCCCCCACCTTAATCTTTCCCAGCATCAGGGTCTTCTCAAAAGAGTCAGTTTTTCACATCAGCTGGTCCAAGTATTGGAGTTTCAGCTTCAGCATCAGTCCTTCCAAGGAATATTCAGTATTGATCTCCTTTAGGATGGACTCGTTAGATCTTCTTGCAGTCCAAGCGACTCTCAAGAGTCTTCTCCAACACCACAGTTCAAAAGCATCAGTTCTTCAGCCCTCAGCTTTCTTTATAGTTCAACTCTCATATCCATACACAACCACTGGAAAAATCATAGCTTTGACTAGACGGACCTTTGTTGGCAAAGTAATGTCTCTGCTTTTTAATATGCTGTCTAGGTTGGTCACAGCTTTTCTTTCAAGGAGCAAGCATCTTTTAATTTCATGGCTGCAGTCACCATCTGCACTGATTTTGGAGACCCAAAAACTAAAGTCTGTCACTGTTTCCATTGTTTCCCCATCTATTTGCAATGTAGCGGTGGGACCAGATGCCATGATTTTAGTTTTCTGTATGTTGAGTTTTAAGCCAACTTTTTCACTCTCCTCTTTCACTTTCATCAAGAGGCTTTTAGTTCTTCTTTCTGCCATGAGGGTGGTGTCATCTGCATATCTGAAGTTATTGATATTTCTCCCAGCAGTCTTGAGTCCAGCTTGTGCTTTATCCAGTCCAGCATTTCTCATGATGAACTCTGCATATAAGTTAAACAAACAGCGTGACAATATACAGCCTTGACATACTCCGTTCCCAATTTGAAACCAGTTTTTCAATGTATAGTTCTAACTGTTGCTTTTTGACCTGCATACAGATTTCTCAAGTTAAGATATCTGACCTTGGGCAGCTTGGTAACTCTTAATATGCATCTGCTTCCTCACCTGTAAAATGCAAATAATAATGTCACCCACCTCATAGAGCTGCTGTAAGAAATAAATCATGCCATGACTATTAAATGCTGGCACACAATAAATTCATGGATGAGGACAGAAAGAAATGGATGAAATAATCAAATAGTGCAACACTCACATGAATGTCTTTCTGTTGCACTGATCTATAAACTCTAAGAGTTTTTGTCACCTGTATATGCCATTAGAAATATTACTTGACTAAACTCAAATTCAGCTTGAAAATAAAAGTAAGGGTTTCTGACTTTTAGTTGGAAAAATCTATGGGTTTCACACATAATAGTAACAACTTAAATGAACCACAGTCTCAAGGTAATTTAACATTAACTGGAAATAGCTGGCTTCTAAATCTTAATGAGAATAAAAAGAATATTTGAATATTTGTGTCACTTTACTTAAACAGACATAAGAAATGCACAACTTCTCTCCAAGTTGAATTACTAAGAAAACTATCTTTAAGTAGTCATCAAAAAATTTTAACATTCACCACATTTTTCTGAAAATAAATTTACTTTTAAGGTTTGAATAGGTTTTTGATATCAAATCCAAAGTACTCGCTTTACACAAGAGAAAACTGAGTCCCAAAGATGTGTGATTTGCTCAAGGTAATATAGAGTAGTGATCAGAGACTAAGTACCAGAATCAGGTCCCCAACTACAACAACATCATTCATTTTAAAACCTCACAACCAACAGTGAGATGCATTGATTAGTACATAATTACAAACTAGAGAGGGGCTGTATCCTTTGGTATTTTCTTCAGTTCAGTTCAGTTCAGTCACTCAGTCATGTCCAACTCTTTGTCACCCCATGAACTGTAGCACGCCAGGCCTCCCCGTCCATCACCAACTCCCGGAGTTTACTCAAATTCATGTCCATCGAGTCAGTGATGCCATCCACCCATCTCATCCTTTGTTGTCCCCTTCTCCTCCTGCCCCCAATCTCTCCCAGCATCAGGGTCTTTTCCAATGAGTCAATTCTTCACATTAGGTGACCAAAGTATTGGAGTTTCAGCTTTAGCATCAGTCTTTCTGATGAACACCCAGGACTAATCTCCTTTAGAATGAACTGGTTGAATCTTCTTGTAGTCCAAGGGACTCTCAAGAGTCCCAACACCACAGTTCAAAAGCATCAATTCTTCAGTGCTCAGCTTTCTTCACAGTCCAACTCTCACATCCATACATGACCACTAGAAAAACCATACCTTGACTAGATGGACCTTTGTTGGCAAAGTAATGTCTCTGCTTTTGAATATGCTATCTATGTCGGTTATAACTTTCCTTCCAAGGAGTAAGCATCTTTTAATTTCATGGTTGCAATCACCATCTGCAGTGATTTTGGAGACCCCAGAAATAAAGTCTGACATTGTTTCCACTGTTTCCCCATCTATTTCCCATGAAGTGATGGGACCGGATGCCATGATCTTAGTTTACTGAATATTGAGCTTTAAGCCAGCTTTTCCACTCTCCTCTTTCACTTTCATCAAGAGGTTTTTTAGTTCCTCTTCACTTTCTGCCATAAGGGTGGTATCATCTGCATATCTGAGGTTATTGATATTTCTCCCAGCAATCTTGATTCCAGCTTGTGCTTCTTCCAGCCCAGCATTTCTTATGAGGTACTCTGCATATAAGTTAAATAAGCAGGGTGACAATATACAGCCTTGACGTACTCTTTTCCCTATTTGGAACCAGTCTGTTTTTCCATGTCCAGTTCTAAGTGTTGCTTCCTGACCTACATATAGGTTTCTCAAGAGGCAGATCAGGTGGTCTGGTATTCCCATTTCTTTCAGGATTTTCCAGTTTATTGTGTATTTGCTTAACACTTACCAATTCCTATCGAGAGTCAAGTATCCTATGTAAGGTGCTGATTTAAAAGCTATTAAGATATTATCCATTTTCCAAAAATAGAAAAGAACTAATTTAAGTTGTGAAATAGGACTTAATCAAATATTCCTGGAAGGAAGGGTTGAAAGAGAAGATAAAAGATCATTTTCTTCATGACTTCAAGGTGTGAAAAGTCATTATCAAGAGGAAAGTGTTAGTTGCCTTCCAAATTCAGGGCAAAAAAAAAAAAAAAAACAGGCAAAATGCCAAGAGATGTAGACCAGTGTGGTAGATCATATTTCCAAAGATGGTCACAGAAAAATCTCCCATTCAACATCCTGCTTTACAATATGAATTTATATTCCCATCAGTAAGTGAAGTCAATTTCCTCTATCTTTGAAAATGGATGGTTCCTACGATCTGTTTTGAACTATAAAATGTTGTTAGAAGTGATATTGTATAACTTCTCTTGCAAGGTCTTAAAAGGTCCACACATGTTTCAGCTCTACTGTCTTATAACACTTCGTTTGAAAACCTAATCACCATGCTGTGCGGAAGTACAAGTAGGTGTGTGAAGAGGACCACATGGAAAACTGGGGCTCTTGGCTGACAGCCCACACACACTGGTTCCCAGCTGACAGTGAGCACCCGTTTCCAGCATGTAAATAAGGTCACTTAGACCTCATCTGATGCCACAAGAAACACTGCTGCTCAGAAGTGCTCTGTTCAGATTCCTGATGCTGAGAACATTGAGCAGATTAAATGCTATTGTTGGTAAGTCAACCAAACATCACCTCTACTTATTCTTCAGGCTAAATGACCTTTCTATGTCCTTCTGTAAACACTATTATTGCCCTACCAAAGCACTTATCATGCTTCATCTTAATTACATGTATCAGCATTGCCTCTGACTGAAGCTTTGTTAGTTTCTTCCAAATGCTAGTAGTGTTAGTACAATTTTGAAAGTTAACAGAGTTGGACATAAATATTCTTTATCTTATGTATAAATTTAATGAGTAATCCCTTTCCTTCCCTTAGATAATTCTCTCTCTGAATTTCCAGATGGATAACAAGGGATGACATATGTTAATCCAAAGCAAATGTACTTTCTTCCTCCCTCCTGTTCTGGCACTATTTTCCTTCTCTCTCTCAACACACACACACACACACAATACAAAACAACACAGGCAAAGAAAAATACCGTTAGTCAACAGATGCACTGCTAGAATAGAAGTCAAACTGAGAGCTCATAAAGCAAAGAAAAAAGAAAGAAAAAATGTTCCTGACAGTATATAAAAAAGAAGCTGGCTAATTGCCAATTCAAAAAAGAATTATTTAGGTAATAATTTTCAAATCATATGCCGTAATTTTATTACTAGAGCAAGGAAATGAATATGTAGAAGCTCAGAGCAAACCGAAGGCTTTCACACCATTTCTGGCTTGTCTAAAACTTCAGACTCCTCTCTCCTTCACACCTGAGCCAACTGAGCTTATGTATAAACACATACCAAGTGCCACGAAACAAAGGCCCCTTTTCCTTAAAGCAGTTGAATATGTTTTATTAGCTATATTAAAAATAAAGTGGAAACTTATTTGTTGCTTATAAATGTTCAGATTTTAATGAATATTTTGATGCAAACTATAAAATGCAAACTATGCAAACATAACAATCGGCTGAATTGTGTTTCCCTAAAATTCATAAGCTGAAGCTCCAATACTTTGGACACTTGATGAGAAGAGCTGGCTTATTAGAAAAGACCCTGATGCTGTAAGAGATTGAAGGCAGGAGGAGAAGGAGGTGACAGAGGATGAGATGGTTGGATGGCATCCCTGACTCGAGGGACGTGAGTTTGAGCAAGCTCTAGGACAGGGAGCTCAGCGTGCTGCAGTCCATGGGGTCGCAAACAGTAGGACACGATTGAGCAACTGAACAACAACAAAATTCATATGCTGAAGTCCCAATGCCTCACATCTGAGAATGTGGCTGTATTTGGAAACTGAGTCTTTAAAGAAGGAATTACGTTAGAGCGAGGTCATTAGAGCAAGCCCTAATCCAACATGACTGGTGTCCTTGTAAGAAGAGGAGTTTAGGACACACAGACACACCGAGGAAGGCCAGGTGAAGACACACGAAGAAGCTGGCCATACACAAGCCAGGATGGGGAGCCTCAGAAACCCACCCTGCTCATCCTGTGATCACTAACCTCTAGCCTCCAGGAGGTAAGAAAATAAAGTTCTGTTGTTTAAGCCACCCAGTCTGTGGTAATTTGTAATGCCAGCCAGAGCAGACCAATATAACTACTAACTTCCTAAATTCATGGCAATAAGCACTTCCTAAATACAATACTGGTATTACTCACAAAGATCACTTTTCCATAAATATCACCCACCACTAAAGAGAAATATAACTGAGAGAATTTCTTGTAAAATCAATGTAACACATTCTACAGCTGTATATTTATGTGTTTTCTTTCTAAGTCTGGCCAAGTATTTCCTAACAGCCTCAGGGGGACAGAAATTCAGGAACCCAGGCAGAGTGCTACAAGTCAAAAAAGTTCAGGACTGAGATGTGGAAATAAGAAAAATCTAGCTGCAGGGTTAGTTTCCTGGGGTGATGATAAACTTTCTATAATGGGAGAGAGTTTGCCTCAGATCAAAACAAGTTGTGCCAGGTGCAAGGCACCTTGATTCCTTGCCCCTATTCCATGGTCCCCTATAAAACCTCGGGCTGAAGGTTTCCTTCTGTTGTTCTACTCATTTGTTTATGTGTCTGCCTCAGTTCACTGGCCCAGAATTTCTGGTAGAGCAAAGACCATGTTTCTGGCACAACAAAGACACATGTGTCTGATAAATTGTTGAATGAGTAAATGGATAACTACAAAAAAAAAAAAAAAGAAAAGAAACCAAAGATTCAGGGCATCCAGCAAAATTCCAAACAACAGGCAATCAGCAATGCAGGTAGATTAATGTATTTAATAGTGGATATCAGTATAACGAAGTCATTGAACAATACATATTATCAGCCCCTTGAGGCATTATTCATCTCACTGTAATTCAGTCTCAAGAAGGTTGTACTCGTTACATTCAAATTCGGTTATATGTTTATAACAGATAAACAGCCAGACTCTGTCAGTGTTGAATCAATGAACTTCAGCCTTTCCTTCCAAGCAAAAGATTAATCCCAGAGTCCCTTGGGATGAGAAGACCTCTATTTGGAATGTGATTTAGGAACAGAACAGAGTTAAGCTCAATAGGGACAACTTATATAGCTATACTGAATCTCTGGCCTAATCTCTAACATATTAGGCTCTAAACTTTTTTTTATTAAATCAAACAATGTTCATTTACTTTCTAAATATATCCAACTTAGCTCAAATGTAAAGCACTTTGCAAATTAATAAAAGCTGTGCTGTAAAACACATTTCGATAATTAACTAATCCACTGATACCAAATATGAATGGGTGAAATGGGGGAAACCAGCCCTTCCAGCATTGTCCTTCTTTAAGTCACGTAGAGCCTTTCAGCCTCACGCAGCCCCACTCAGTATTTGATCTGCAGCCACTGAGAAAGCACATGGATCAAACTGCTTAATCAAGATGTGTTCTGTTGTATTCACCATGCCAGTTATTTTAATGTGAGCTGAGCATTCATCACTTTAATTACATATTCATAGTGCCTTAGACATCTATATGACAACTGAATTATTAACAGTGTTGACTATATGCCTTTCTGATCCAATGGAGAAAGCTGTAGGGAAGGAAGGGGTGAAAAGGAAGGTGGAGCTGATAAAAAGGGTGAAAGCAGAAATGACATTAATTAGACACATGCTATGTGTCAGCTGTGGTGATAGGCCTATTTATAACATCTCTCATATTATACAGTCCTCATATATCTGTTTGAGACAGATATAATCATCTCCATTCTACAGATAGGTTAAGTGAATCTCAGAGGTTTACTAAATCAATTTAGTTTAAGACAATAATCATTTGTATTTCATGATTCCATAAGTTGATTTTGGAGGCAGGGTTCAGCTGAGATGTTCTTTCATCTCTGCTGGCCTTTCTCAAGCATCTGTTGTTACTGTAGCTGAGCTTGGGAGACTTTGGTTCTGGAGGGTGGCCAGTCATTAGCTGGGGACCTCTCTCCTTCATGTAATCTCTCTACACGTGTCAAGAAGTCTGAGTGCCATTGGGCCACACAGCCACTCATTCTGTAGCCACTTCATTATGTTGGCCAAAGAAATTAAAAGACCAAATCATAGTCAAGGGCTGAGGAAATAGACATCACTGCTTACTGAGAGGAGACACAGAGTCACATGGACAGAGTGGAGAGTAAAGAATTAGAAATATTTTGCAATTAAACCAGCATAGCTTGCAAGTAGCTTTTCCAAAATCACCGCACTGTTAAGCACTGAGGTAGATTTTGAACTCAAGGTTTAAGTAAGTCTTAATCTTATTCTTTACTCTTTCTTCATGTTATTATTCTCCTTAAAACAAGCTGTAATTAAGTAAATGGGGTTGGGGAGAAATGCCAGTTTCTAATTAAACCAAGATAACTCTGTATCTCTCCATACCTTGGAAACCTAGTCCTCACCTACAAATCACTTTCAAGTAAACTAGCTTTCCATGTAGAGAAGGATTCTCCTAGGTTGAAATGCTTTTCAGGATTAGCATCAGGCAATGGCACCCCACTCCAGAACTCTTGCCTGGAAAATCCCATGGATGGGCTGCAGTCCATGGGGTCGCTAAGAGTCGGACACGACTGAGCGACTTCACTTTCACTTTTTCGCTTTCATGCATTGGAGAAGGAAATGGCAACCCACTCCAGTTTTCTTGCCTGGAGAATCCCAGGGGCAGGAAAGCCTGGTGGGCTGATGTCTATGGGGTCACGCGGAGTCGGACACGACTGAAGTGACTTAGCCGCAGCAGCAGCATGTTTCACATGCGTCAAATTGAGTAACTGCTTTTGAACCATTACATTGGAAAATCATTATACACAGAACTATACAAAAGTGCATACTAAAAAAAAAAAAAAATGAACTCAAACTGAGAAGCATAATTTTTCTTTTATAAAAACAGTAGACACATTCTGTGGAGCTAGTGTCATATAACACAACTCTGTTATCACTATCATTGTAATTTCCTGTAATAAGGCTGCCTCTGCATGTAAAAAAAGATATTAGGATTAGAAGAATCTTGCTATCAACCTTACCCCTATGCCCTATGGCCAATTTTTATCTTTCCAGATCTTGTTCAGAATTTTCCAGATCTTTTCATATTTCCTTTTTCAAGGACTCTCCTTCAAAATGTGTTATTCCAAGTTGAATTATACTCAGTTAAGAGTCCAGTTGGTTCATCTTTTGATACAATTATGAATAGCAGCTTTCTACCTAAGCAAAGAGGATTTGGCTCCCAAAATATAAATTGTAGATACAGCAAAAAAATTAATACTAAAATAATGAGCCAAGTTTTGCTGATTCATTAGTATCCTCACAGCCTAAAGAAGGAGTGAAGACAAGTAGAATCCTGCTTGCTCTGTATAACAAACAGAAATAATGCAAAACTAAAGCTCCACATACTGGCTTGCTGCCCATACATAATGTTCTCCATCTCCAACTATAGCTTTTTCTCCCATCACTGTAAGTTTTTGGAACAAATTCTATTTTATTCTAGAACAGTTCTCAGCAACTGCCACAATGCTACATAAATGGTGGATGTTCGTACTGCTTGAACAATGACAAATTCCATTAACTGTATTGTATATCTATTTAAGAGCTGTGTCCTGGGTGGGCTATTTTTGCTCTTCATCTGATAAACTGTCACAAGACCTGCAGCTTCTTGCTGCTTAGTCACTTCAGTTGTGTTCGACTCTGTGTGACCCCATGGACTGCAGCCCTCCAGGCCCCTCTGTCCATGGGACTCTCCTGGCAAGAATGCTGGAGTGGGTTCCCATTTCCCTCAGAGCTAGTTTACTTTAAAGTCTCCCCCAAAAAATTCTTTTAAAAAGAGTTAGTACATTATTTGTCATCCTTAATAGCCTTTATTTCCTGGAAAGAATCTATTAGAAATGCTACGTATCGACTGTTTTGTTGGTCTGTTCATTTTGTCTGATTATCTTTAAATGTTAGGTGAAAGGGAGAGATTCCTTAAAAAAAAAAAAAAAAGCCAGACTCTCAAATGCAGACTCAAATTGAACTAAACAAGTAACAAGAAGCCATACTGCAAATGACAAGTACACTGTGCTCCTCTAGTTTGAGAAAGATTCCAGCAAAGAAGTTTTTCAGAGACTGAGTATTCTCCAGAGGTCGTACCCCACAGAGGTTACAACCAAGACAAGGGCACCAGGCAGGGGCACCATCCAGGATTAGGAATGGCTTTCAGAGCAAATTAATTCAAGCAGCACAGTGCTATCAGCATCATCTTGGCCTAACTCCTCACCACAGGAGGATCTTACAAGCCCTTGAACTTGACTCTGAAAATGGCACCTCTAAAAAAGGCAGGAAATTTCAGCCACTGACCTAAGGATAACCCACACAGAGAAAGTGAGGATGGCCCTATTGGCAGGAAGCAAGAAGTCCCACCGTACTCAGGAAATAACAGCAAACAGCCAAGAAAGATAATTTTTTAAGTACTACAAGGTAAAACTGATTACACAAATAAGGATAGGAGTTGTGAATAGTAACAACTAATTTTGACCCCTAGCATGCAACATATACTACAGTAAATGTTGAATTATTATTTCATTGAATTTTCACATTGCTTCCAGAAGGTAGATTCTGTTTTATTCCTGCTGACAGGTAAGAAAACTGGCAAGAGGTTAAATAATAATGCTCTCCAGGTCACATAGCTAGTATATAACAAGGCTTGGTTTTGAAACCACAGTTCTCTGATCACAGAGCCCATACCTTCAACCTGTACACTATTGCCTCAAGTGAAGCCTGGAGTTCCATTTAAATGAGGAAAGGATGAGCAAAACCATATTCTCTTTACAAAAGGGGACATTTCATCGTTGTTATACAACTAAATATACCTAATCATAGATAGATGATTTTGCATAAAACAATTATTCAAAGTATGATGCTACACATAAGTATAAATTACCATTCTCAGACAGAAGAGGATTGAGGAGCCCTTTCTTTTGGTAAGAATAGAATATCAGCTCTCTCAGTTTACAAAATAAAGCATCAATCTTCCCATTATCACTCTCTGTCATTCAAAATACAAACATACTTAAGTCATCAGTTCAAAATTCCAAAGCATCAGGTCTGAACTTGAGGGTAAAACCTTGAATGAAGTCAAAATCAATTGTCAAAATTAATTCAAACTCTCACCAAAAGGATGAATATACTATAATTACAGTCACCATTTCTTGAATACTTATTATGTGTCCGATGCTTTACACGCATTAGCTTCAATTCTCATATAGCACGGCAATACATATTGATACATGTTGTTGGTCATTTGTTTTTGTTTGTTTTAATCCCTTTTACCCATAATTGTCCCCCTCCCATTCAAATGACAGTAATATTTATCTATACATACTGTTCTCAGCTTAGCATTTGATACAGAGAGAAAAATGAGTCAAATGCATGCCTTTCAAACATTTCTACAGATTTTTATAAATATTTTATGGAAACATTAATATTGAACTCTACAGTTTCAATTGTAGGAACTAGATGCTTGAGAAAAAGTTTCTCTCCCTCAATTTTCTCTGTTCCTTTCTCTACCTCCATCTCTCTCTTCCCAACCTTCCCTCCCTCCTTCTCTCTTTTTTAAAAGTTTAATCATTTGACTTTATTTATCAAGATCCAAATCCTACAGAACTCAACAATGAGAATTTATTCATTAACCACAGAGTGGTTAAAAGAAAAATAATGTATGATTATATAATAGCCTTATTTAATGAGAGTCATATGCCAAGGATTTAGATGAGGTGAGACTGAAATGAGGTGGGAAATCCAGCTACCTGCCCCCTTCACCATCACTCAGAATTAACATCTGGTGGGGAAAATAGTGAAATGGTAGAAACTGCAAAAGGTTATTAGATGTATTTTGAAAAATCACAGAGTATAAAAGATAATCACCTGAAAAGCTAAATATAGTACAAACATACAATGAAATATTGTTCAGGCTTAAGAAGGAAGAGAATTCTGACAGACGCTACAACATGAGTGAAGTTTGAGGATATTATGCTAAGTGAAATAATTTAGTCAAAAACAAAAAGACAAATGCTGTGTTATTCACTTATACAAGGTATTGAGAGTAGTCAAATACAGAGACAGAAGTAAAATATGATTTGCAAGGCATTTCCAGGAAGGAGAAATGGGGAGTTATTGTTTCATGAGTATAAAGTTTTAATTCAGCAAGATGAAAAGAATTCTGGAGATGGATGGTTGCACAGCAATGTGAAGGTACTTTTAACACTAGTGAACTGTACACTTAAAAATACTCATGATACTAATTCTATGCTATGTGTATTTTACCACAATAACAACTTCTTTATTTTAAATAAGTATCTGACTCTCCAGAGTATATACTCAGAAGATATAAGCCTTATAGAGAAGCACCATATCTAGCATAGCAGTAGAATAGCAGCAGCCCAGAAAGTTGTCTAAGAAGATAGCTTAGAAAGAAATGAAGAAACGAAGATAATAACTGCTGGTGAGGATGGAGAAAAAGGGAATCATTGGATGGTGGGAATGAAAATTAGTACAGCAACTATGGAAAACTATATTGAAGGTCCTCAAAATATTAAAAATTGAATATCATGTGATCCAACAATCCTATATCTGGGTGTTTATCCAGAAGAATTGAAATCAAGATCTCAAAGAGATACCTGCACTTCCATGATCATTGCAGTATTATTCAAAATAACCAAGACATGAAGGGAACCTAAGTCTCCATCAAAGGACGAACAGATAAAGGAAATGTGGTATAAATATGAATGGGCTATTACTCAGCCTTTAAAAAGAAGAAAATTCTGTACACCCTAAACTTCAGTTCAGTTTAGTCACTCAGTCACGTCCAACTCTTTATGACTCCACGGACTGCAGCACACCAAGCTTCCCTGTCCATCACCAACTCCCAGAGCTTACTCAAATTCATGTCCATAAAGTCGATGATGCCATCCAATCATCTCATCCTCTGTCGTCCTCTTCTCCTCCTGCCTTCAATCTTTCCCAGCAACAGGGTCTTTTCCAATGAGTCAGTTCTTCACATCAGGTGGCCAGAGTATTGAAATTTTAGCTTTAGCATTAGTCCTTCCAATGAATATTCAGGATTGATTTCCTTTAGGATTAACTGGTTTGATCTCCTTGCAGTCCAAAGAAACCTCAAGAGTTTTCTCCAACACCACAGTTCAAAAGCATCAATTCTTCGACATTCAGCTTTCTTTATAGTCCAACTGTCATATCCATACATGACTACTAGAAAAACCAAAGCTTTGACTAGATGGACCTTTGTTGGCAAAGTAATGTCTCTGCTTTTTAATATGCTATCTAGATTGGTCATAGCCTTTCTTCCAAGGAGCAAGCGTCTTTTAATTTCATGGCTGCAGTCACCATCTGCATTGATTGGGGCATTGATTTTTGAGCCCCAAAATATAGTCTCTCACTGTTTCCATTGTTCCCCCATCTATTAGCCATATAGTGATGGAACCAGATGCCATGATCTTAGTTTTCTGAATGTTGAGTTTTAAGCCATCTTTTTCACTTTCCTCTTTCACTTTCATCAAGAGGCTCTTTAGTTCCTCTTTACTTTTTGCCACAAGGGTGATATCATCTGCATATCTCAGGTTATTTGTATTTCTCCCAGCAATCTTGAGTCTAGCTTGTGATTCATCCAGCCTGGCATTTCGCATAATGTACTCTGCATATAAGTTAAATAAGCAGGGTGACAATATACAGCCTTGATGTACTCCTTTCCCAATTTGGAAGCAGTCTGTTTTTCCATGTCCATTTCTAACTGTTGCTTCTTGACCTGCAAACAGATTTCTCAGGAGGCAGGTCAGGTGGTCTGGTATTCCCATCCCTTTCAGAATTTTCCACAGTTTGTCGTGATCCACACAGTCAAAGGCTTTTGTCAGTTATATCCCCATAAAGGTGGAATTAATGAATGGATTAACGAATAAGTGAAAAAAAGAAAAAGAATATGGGGGAAGGGGAGAGGGAAGGAGAAAGGCTTTATAAAAACCTCATGGAAAAAAAAAACTCTGAAAGAAATGGAGGGCTCCTAAACCTCTTAGAGGGACACAAAAGTGAAAAGGAGCATTGGTATACCAGAAAGATATTTACATTCACAGTTAGCATAAGTGGTGAGTAGACTGCAGAACTAGAGGCAATTAATTGTCCAAAAATACTCAAGACAGACACATAGGCCCATAAGGCAGCACTTAACACATAATGGAGCAAGTTATACCTCAACATATGCCAGTAAACCCAGAAAACAGAGAGGTAACCAACCAGACTTTTCTCTTCTATCAACAGCATGCTGCTGCTGCTGCTAAGTCGCTTTAGTCGTGTCCGACTCTGTGCAACCCTATAGACAGCAGCCTACCAGGCTCCCCCGTCCCTGGGATTCTCCAGGCAAGAACACTGGAGTGGGTTGCCATTTCCTTCTCCAATGCATGAAAGTGAAAAGTGAAAGTGAAGTCGCTCAGTCGTGTCTGACTCGTAGGGACCCCTTGGACTGGAGCCTACCAGGCTCCTCCACCCATGGGATTTTCCAGGCAAGAGTACTGGAGTGGGTTGCCATTGCCTTCTCTGCATACTTTCATATTATATGTTTCTCTCAAACTAGGATCACATGGAGAAATAGGAAAAAGGGACAAGAGGAAGGGGATTTTTTGTTGACCTGAACGTTTACTCAAAACAGATGGTTTTAAACAAGTGGTTGACCAATCAGGAAAAGAGGAGGGGGGTGGGATGAATTGGGACACTGGGATTGACATATAAATAATATTGATACTATGTTTAAAATAGATATCTAATGAGAACGTACAGTATAGTGCACGAAACTACTCAATACTCTGCAGTGATTTAATAGAAAGGAAGTCCAAAAAAAGGGGATATACGTATATATATAGCTGATTCACTTTGCTGTACAGCAGAAACTAACACAGCACTGTAAAGCAACTATCAGATCAGATCAGATCAGTCGCTCAGTCGTGTCCGACTCTTTGCAACCCCATGAATCCCAGCACTCCAGGCCTCCCTGTCCGTCACCAACTCCCAGAAGTCACTCAGACTCATATCCATTGAGTCAGTGATGCCATCCAACCATCTCATCCTCTGTCGCCCCTTCTCCTCCTGCCCCCAATCCCTCCCAGCATCAGAGTCTTTTCCAATGAGTCAACTCTTCGCATGAGGTGGCCAAAATACTGGAGTTTCAGCTTTAGCATCATTCCTTCCAAAGAAATCCCAGGGCTGATCTCCTTCAGAATGGACTGGTTGGATCTCCTTGCAGTCCAAGGGACTCTCAAGAGTCTTCTCCACCACCACAGTTCAAAAGCATCAATTCTTTGGCGCTCAGCCTTCTTCACAGTCCAACTCTCATATCCATACATGACCACAGGAAAAGCCATAGCCAAAACCATAGACGGACCTTTGTTAGTAAAGTAATGTCTCTGCTTTTGAATATGCTATCTAGGTTGGTCATAACTTTCCTTCCAAGGAGTAAGCATCTTTTAATTTCATGGCTGCAATCACAATCTGCAGCGATTTTGAAGACCCCAGAAATAAAGTCTGACACTGTTTCCACTGTTTCCCCATCTATTTCCCATGAAGTGATGGGACCAGATGCCATGATCTTCGTTTTCTGAATGTTGAGCTTTAAGCCAACCTTTTCACTCTCCACTTTCACTTTCATCAAGAGGCTTTTTAGTTCCTCTTCACTTTCTGCCATAAGGATGGTGTCATCTGTATATCTGAGGTTATTGATATTTCTCCTGGCAATCTTGATTCCAACTTCTGTTTCTTCCAGCCCAGCGTTTCTCATGATGTACTCTGCATATAAGTTAAATAAACAGGGTGACAATATACAGCCTTGACGTACTCCTTTTCCTATTTGGAACCAGTCTGTTGTTTCATGTTCAGTTCTAACTGTTGCTTCCTGATCTGCATACAAATTTCTCAAGAGGCAGATCAGGTGGTCTGGTATTCCCATCTCTTTCAGAATTTTCCACAGTTGGTTGTGATCCACACAGTCAAAGGCTTTGGCATAGTCAATAAAGCAGAAATAGATGTTTTTCTGGAACTCTCTTGCTTTTTCCATGATCCAGCAATGTTGGCAATTTGATCTCTGGTTCCTCTGTCTTTTCTAAAACCAGCTTGAACATCAGGAAGTTCACAGTTCACATATTGCTGAAACCTGGCTTGGAGAATTTTGAGCATTACTTTACTAGTGTGTGAGATGAGTGCAATTGTGTGGTAGTTTGAGCATTCTTTGGCATTGCCTTTCTTTGGGATTGGAATGAAAACTGACCTTTTCCATACTTCAAGAAATTTAAAAATGAGTGGCTAAGCTATTGTGAGTTGATAACATTGATTATATTGTTCACTGATGAACAGAAATACACTCCAGTTATTTCAGTCACAAATAAATAAAGAATAAGATGTTTTTGCAGACTGTCTAATGTAATGGTGAAATATTTTATTTACTATATTTACAACTTCCCTCCAAGGAAAATAATATTATTCTGACTACAGATGACACTAAGTTTTCACATAATTAAATAACTTCCCCAGTTTGTATTTTCTGTGACTTGAGATTCACAGTGTTTCCCATTCTGAAGTTTATCTACTATGTTATGGTAACATTTTCAACATGTTCTCCGTCCCATCCTTGTACCAGGCTAGATTCAAAAAAAAAAAAAAAAAACCCATATTCCCATATAGACACCATGAACATACATGGCCAGTAGTTTTATTCTTCACTTTTTCCTCAATCTCTATTCATAACTTCTCTCCCCTCAGTCTGTCCTCCAGGTCTAGTCCCAAATCTGAAGCCCTGGACTTCCTACTTATGGCAGAGGGTGCTGCTGCTCTTCAATCTTGTTAATACAATTCCCTGGAATTAGGACTTGAACAATACCTAAGGTCTCCTCAAACAAATTTTTTTCATAACTTACAGTACTGGGCACATTCTTCCCTGACAACCATAGCCTGATCAACAAATTCTCACCACTCTGTGCTCTCCCAGTGGGAAACCCAGTCTTAATAATTTTAGCAACTGTGGCTTTTTGTGAAAAAAGCCCTGGCTTTTTGCCAGCCCTCCCTGGCAAATTAACCTCCAATGTTAATTTCTGCAGTTGCCCTAAAGTCTCAGTCCACCTTCATTTACGGTCTCTTTCTTCTCTCTCCTAGTACCATTCTCAGAGAAGGCAATGGCACCCCACTCCAGTACTCTTGCCTGGAAAATTCCATGGACAGAGGAGCCTGGTAGGCTGCAGTCCATGGGGTCGCAAAGAGTTGGACACGACTGAGTGACTTCACTTTCATTTTTTACTTTCATGCATTGGAGAAGGAAATGGCAACCCACTCTAGTGTTCTTGCCTGGAGAATCCCAGGGACAGAGGAGCCTGGTGTGCTGCCGTCCATGAGGTCGCACAGAGTTGGATACAACTGAAGCGACTTAGCAGCAGCAGCAGCAGCAGTACCATTCTGCCTCAAGAGACTGTCACATCTTATTATTACATTTCTGGTATCTGAAAATACAAATTTGGCAACAAAAATACATACATACACATATGCAATATATATACATATATGAATGGAGGAGCAGTTTGTTGTCTGTGTAAGTACAGTAAAATCCATATGTGTTATAAGAGCATACTGACTTATTTAGTACTAATATACATCCATAGAGAGTTATAATTTTCTGCATTTCTTGAAGTGAAGTGAAGTCGTTCAGTCAAGTCTGACTCTTTGTGACTCCATGGACTGTAGCCTACCAGGCTTCTCTGTCCATGGGATTTTCCAGGCAACAGTACAGGAGTGAATTGCTTTTTCCTTCTCCAGGGGATCTTCCCAACCCAGGGATCTGTGTTTCTTAAGTTTATGTAATCATTACGTACTTTTTAACAAGAAATATCTTATGAGACTAGGTTTCAGAGTGTATGTTTTAGAAAGTGTTATGTTGATGAAAAATTACATTAATAAATTCAGAGGTTTTGAGTTTTACCACTGGGTCTTCAATTATCTGTGCTGGAAGCAAATATGAATGAGTAAGACATGGTACCTTCTACAGATACTTCTTATTTTGCCTCTCAAACATCATTCCTCTACCTTCTTGAAATCACTTCTTGATTTTCCTTTTGAGAACTATCCTTATGGGTGGGTGCATGCTCAGTTACTTCAGTCATGTCCAACTCTCTGTGACCCTATAGACTGTAGCCTGTCAGGCTCTTCTGTCCATGGAATTCTCCAGTCAAGAATACTGAAGTGGGTTGCCATGCCCTCCTCCAAGGGACCTTCCCGACCCAGGGATTGAACCCACATCTCCTGTATCTCCTGCACTGTAGGTGAATTCTTTACCCAATGAGCTACCTGGGAAGCCCATCCTCACCCAGTTTGGATATGGTTGATGGATTCTATCCTTAGCTTCAAGGACAGTACCATGAACCAGCTCAGCCAATCAACATATTTAAGCCCACCAGACACAGAAATTGGTTCAGAGTGCTCACATGACTGAAGTCAGGCTGACTCTTAAATTATTTTTGTTGGAATTCTTGGGAAAGAAAAACTCGTTTAACTAAGGTTTCTCAAATTGTAGGATATAAGTCTGAAGCTGCTTGGGGGTACCATCTGGAGAAAGCCAGCCTAAAAATGAAGTCTATCCAAGACAGCTGAGCCAAAAGTTAGAGTGTCTGTGGACATAATAGTGTCATTGTGTCTAGCTGAGGGCAGACAGAAGCTAGATTTTTCAGTTACATCAGCTATTTTTTTTAATCCATTATTAGTAGGGTTTCAGTGACTTTTGACCCAAAGAATCCTGATTAATGCACTGCTCACTAAATAGTCAGCACTGTGCCCCCAGTAACAAATAGCACAGGTATAGTACTTAGTAAAAGTTAATTCATAGCACTTAAGAGAAGTTAATTCACTTTCATGAATCTAGCCTTACATCCTTCATCCTAATTCTGGAGCAAAAAAAAAAAAAGTCACAGAATTAATAAGAAAGAAATCTCTTTCTTCTGCAGTCAAACAAATGAACCCCAATTTCAGGTTTCTGCTTTTTTTCCTTAATTTATTGAGCCCTTACAACTCTCAAAATGCTTTGAATTAAGATCCATTTTGTGAGCCTTCTGAATTGTAATTAATCTTTGCAAAGCACCTGGAGATTCTTGGGTGAGAGACCAGATAAAAGACAAAGCAACATTATTAAATAATTTAACCATTATTATTTTTTCAAGGGAAAATACAAGAATGAAAATCTTCAGGGAACATAATAATCAGGGAGACAATAATGAAGAGATGATTAGAAAGAAGCTCCTTGTACCCGCATAAAAGAAAATCTTTCAAGAGCTTTTGGTGGATGCATGGCTTGGGTTTCATATCCCTTTATTCCCCACAGATCACTCCCTCCTCCTCTTTAGCCCAAACAAACACACACACAGACCCGAGAGGAAGGGCCTTTGTGCACATTTGAATTAACAGTTGTGAGGAGAACGTGTAATAGTTCCTACATAACAGTGGAAACGTAGTGTCATGAGACATTTCTCCAAAAAGCAGAGCTGCCTGGCAGAGATGAACATTTTAAAAACAAACAATCAAACAATAGAGAAATCTCATAAATATCAGTTCTGATCACTCATTAGAAACTAGGAGAAAAGGAAATCACTGATTCTAGACAAACTACTTATGGATATATGCAGATATAGAGCATGACTTGTAGTTTGGTAAGTAAATGAGTGTTTTCCTAAAAACAAATTTGGGTTAAAAAAAAGCTCCCAGCTTGGCAGGTACATCTTTTGCAGCCCCCACAACAGGATTAATTCCTACAGTGCCACATCACTTCATATAAAGGTCAGACTCAAGCGATAATGATGGAAGGACAGGTCATCTCCTAAGAATTAATGACTGGAGGGAAGGAATTGATGGTCTTTGGCTCTACCTTCAGCCATTAACCCCAGCTGGTCATTAATCCTCAGGAAATGCCCTGTGTCGAGGATGTTATTGCTGTTATAAACTCTAAATGAAGGAAACTGCACAGGCTCAAACATTGGCATAAGAAATTGAACTTAATGAATGATGCATTTTGAAAAGCATACTCTAGATCGTCAGAGAAGTAGTTGAGCTACATGTGATTTGGCCGGCTTACATCCATCGGCTCCTTTTAGTTAGGCTATAAGTAAGACTACAAATGATGCCAAAACTAGGTTCTGAATCTCACCAGTTTTACATGTGAGTGCTGTGATTGATATTCCATTATTGTCAGTGTTACTGATTAGTGCAATATAATTACAAGGTTTATTGCTTATGTCAGTGAAATTACACAGACAAGATTAGCAGCTAGCAGAGGGTTTTGCAGACATTTCCAAAGGTCTGTCCGCCCACTGACTAGTTGATGGAGTTGATATTTTGCTCCCCACCAAACTATTTGTAAAAAGGGAGCTGGACTATTCCACGTGCCTTTCTGACTGACATTTCCAGAACTATCATCCTTATGCCTGAGGTGATAATTTCCCAAATTGGGTTTGTGTGCTGAAAAGAATAAAAAAACCCACAGCTGATCCTTACAGGCTGCTTGAAATGCCATCTCTGCAGGGACTCATCTTGAAGCAGTACTTCCAGAATGACATGAAAGGATTAAGAGGTAAATAAAGGAATTGGGCAAGCTCCAAAGTCAATTCATTCAAACAGCCACTTGTAGGAAAAACAAAAAATAAAGTAATACCATGTTGGGATTAACAGTGAGAAGTAAAAGTAGTCAAGGCATTGTAAGAGCAGTATTAAACAACAGAAAGAAATATCCTGGACCAAAATGTAAGACATTAGCTGGAATTGGGAAACAACTCAAAAGTAATTTAGCTTCCCAACAGACACCATTAAGTGATCTCTGCTAAGTGCTAATCTCTGATATGATGCACTTTCAAATCAATAAATCAGACCCACTCTGCCCTTTCAGGAAAAAACAAACAAACAAACAAACAGTGATGAATCTGTACATGGAGGAAGTCTCAAATAGACAAAATTTAAATATCATATTTTATATAGTGCTTTCTAAATTGCTGTGATTTATAAACTTTAAAGTAAGATGCAAGGTAAACATTTTTGCTCCAACTTTAAAGATAAAGAAGATGTGAAACAGTTATGACTCAAGACTCCAGAGACAGAAAATGAAAATACCAAAATTTGAACTTAGGACTTTCTAACTCCAAAGTCCATGTCCTTCCCATTGCCTTTCTTTAGAAATGACATCTACACATGAGATTTCATCTTAGTCTAGCCTGTGACTCTTCATTACACCACTCTAAGCTACATCTGCAGTCTCATCTGCCAGAGTATCCTGAACATGCTCCAGCCACAGCGACTTTGTGCCATTCCCTGTCTGCACCCCTGAGCTTCCTCCCACACCCAGTGTCATTGCCTGTAGAGACCAGTGTCCACGTGCCTCCTCCTCCACAAAGCCTTTCCCAATATCCCGGCAAATGTTGTCTTTTCACCATCTGACCACTCATGTAGCATTAGGCACTGACCTTTGACAGATTATTTTATATCACACTTATTTGTATATGGAACATAATCACTATTAAATTATAAGCTTTTTTTAAATAGGAATTCATTATATTTCACCTTTGTTCCTCATCATTACCATATCTTACAAAATGAATAAATGATGAATGCGAGTAGCTTCTTTTGATTTTCTGATCATTTGGAAGCCCAAAGAAAGACTCAACCTATAAAGCAATCACATACAACCACTCCTAAATCGTTTTGGAAGAATTTTGATTAAAGCATTTGGCCTGAATCTTCCAAGATCAATCCTGGCACATTGAAAAGGCCCTGAGTTTCCTGAGACTTAATAACAATGTAATCACTGGTGTAGTCAGTGATATGTATAAAAATGGTACTACAAGAATGACAAGAGGTAAACTTCTGCCAAGAAAACCTTGGTAGGTGAACAACTGGATGAATCTATACACATCATAACCTAATAGAACTAAGATCAGATTTGAGTCTAACATTGTATTAATCTTTCTTCTTAAAATATTGTCAGAATTAATCTCAGTCTCTGAAAACTACACTATCATGCAGACACACACCATCACAATTAATTAGTCCAATTGCAGCTCACAGCATGCTGTATGTGGACATTCTCTAAATCATCCCTCTTGCACTGAGGTTTACCATGGTGACTAATGAAAGCTACTTAGAGAAGCACCTTGCAAACCTCTCCTGGATGATAGAAGGTTGAAGTGATAACATTTTCTTTGAGGAGAGAAGCAGTTGCCTTACAGCACTCCTTCAAAATACAATGGATTCAATAAGAGGCCCTATCTTTTGATTTTATAGTGTGAGGTCACAGGCCTTTGGGCCTTTGACACTATAAACATGTACCTCCAAAACCAACTCTTTCAGAAGTTATACAGGAGACAATCACAAGAAGCATCCATTTATCTCTCAAGGAGAAAGAAAAGGTTTGTGCAGACTTTGCGGTCACTTTTATGCTATCTTATATGCATGTAACTCAGATAATGCTTCCTTTAAAATGAATTGTCTTCTCTCTCTCTCATCTATAATGCTATGGAGGGGTTTTTTGTTTGCAAGAGTGCTATTTTCACAATAGTATCTACACAAGGAAGACAGATGGATTATAGAAGCACTTAGCTAAGAGCATAGTAGTTTTGTCATATGCATTTCTTTATCAACAAAAGCACAATTTCTAAGATATACAATGTTCCCACTGATCTAGACAATTTAAACCAAGCACCAAAAATTTAGGGAAAAAAGCAGAATCAGGAGAGAAGGAAGAGGGAGAAGTGGAGGACAGAAAAGGAAAGAGAAGTGGAGGAGAGAAGGGAGAGAAGCAGAAAGTAGGTGAGAGAGGAAGCAGAAGAGGAACAGAGAAGGAAAGAAGAGAAAGAAAAAGTAAGGCACTAGAAAGAGATCAGTTACTAGCAGCAAGATTGACTTAAACAGCATCAAAGAAAGCAACTCCAGTTCCAAGTTATGCAGCTCACCCTTGTTGGATCATAACAATTGAAACATCGAAAATACATGCAAAGATATTAAAATTACAAATTAATCAGGTAACACGGTTGATTATCTTGCATCTATGTATCAGAGGGGAAATGTTAATCGCCAGAGGAAGTAATTTGTCTTATGTGTAACAGGTTAGCAAACTTATTTAAAAACTCAAGTAGCTAACGTTAAACAAAGGAAGGATATGAACATTTCTATATATAATTTGAAAAATTATGAATCTCCGTGTTTTTATTAACAAAAAAACATGGGTTTTACAGTAAGGAGGCTAAAGGCAAATTCAAATATTTCTATGAGAGATTTACTAAAGCCAGGCTGGCTATCTGGCTGGGAAAGGAAAATATTTGCAGAAACATTTACATCTTCTGAGAAAGTATCTCATGTCATGTTTCCTGAGCTGCTGATCCACTACCCAGGAATTCTGTTAGAACTGGTTTTCTTTTGGTAAAAGAAAGGTATTTCTTCACAGTGCATCTCACCCCTCCCTCATATATTGAGTCTCCTCCATGAAACATCATAAGTCAGTCCACTTATTCACAGACTTTCCATGTGGCAGGCAGCATGCTAACCACCAATAATGATGTATGAATTGCAGCACTGATGTCTTTTGGGAGAATAGCAAAAAGAGCCTCATATTTCCACCATGAGAATTTCATCTTTCTGCACAAGGAAATCTCGTCTTTAAGTAACAGTGTGTGAGTCAGCATCACCCCGCCCCAGGATAGAGCTCCTGCATTACTTGAAGGCTGATCCCTGGAGAAACAAGCCTAGTTCCTTTTTCATCGTGCTTCATAGCAGGAAAGCACGGGGTTGCCTCTACTAAGGCTTTCTTAGCCCTCACCCCTTGCTGGAAACAGCATTTGTGGCATGGTTCGCTGCTTAACAAATACAAACACTGACATTCAGCTCCATTTTCCCATGACTCTGTGTAAATCAAAATTGGGTCATAAACACTGCCTCCTATAAAAAGCAATAGGTCAAGAAAACCATTTCATAACTTAATGTGAAGAAGTAGTCAGACCCATGTTACCATGGTATTTATGAGAAAGGGAGACAGAAAGAAAACAGCATAAAAAGTGTAAGGCAAGATTCTTTTTCAAACTAAAGAGATTCTTGTGCCAATATGTTTTTATAGGAAAATATCTGGTATTCAAATATATTTTTGCCTGACAGAAGGAAGCACTGTCTCTATGTGAATACTCCCCAGAGAGAGGATGTATCTACTGAAGGGTAATCGTAATTTGCAGGGGCAAAGTTCTTACCGTCCAAAAGTTTATCTGGCTGAAATCAGGTTGAAACAGATATCTGAGGGAGCCTTAAAGAGTAAAGTGTATAGGAAAATACCTTTATTTGTAGCTTGCTGAAGCAAAGGCGTACCATGTGATTTGACTAGGTCAAGCTTTGCAAATTGATTAAATGCTTCCAGGGGCCATAAATGAATAATGCAAAGTGGGAAGGGACTTGTGGAGACCCTGGCCTAAAAGGCAGAATGTGTGCCCAAACTCAACTTCGTGTACCTACATGGATGGTAGATGCTTCACCTGAGGCACTAGTTTAGAATTACTGGAGTACATGATTTTCTGCAGAGAAGGATAAATGGGTTTAAATTTGCAGTCTTTTCTGAACAAGCCGAAAAGTAACCTACTTTTTTTTACAGCACACCTTTCTGAGTGGATCTCCATAAGCTCTGGTACCTCTAAAATCTTGGCCTCCCATGAACTTTTTGCACCAATTTGCTTTCCACCACAGAGAGAAGGCTTTCTCCTGGCATTGCCCCTGCCATCCTACAAGTGTTACAAATACCCAGATCTTAAGTACCACTGGGTACCAATATTCCTCGGCTCAGTCTGTAAAGGCTGAGCTCACTGTGCTTACTGCAGTCTCATCTCAGGGGGCTGTTTAGATGCATTCTCTGCTGTAGGTAAGACTCCTGGGGCCCCAGCCAGCTGGCACATAAACAAGTGACTAGTCTCAGAAGGCACAGACAGGAAGGTATCTATGGATCTGAGTGAAGAGTTTTATTTCAGTCCTCATTCTAGACTTTAGGTTACATTTTGGTCCTTATTACAGCCTCCTTAAAACTCTGCTCTGTTGGGTTTCTTTTGTTTTCTAGATATCTTCTTATTTCTTGGTCCTTCTGTGAATCCAACATGAGATGTTTCTCCTTTAACTACCTCTTGCACCTTATGGTTCCCTAGGGTTCTGTCCTCAGGCCATCGCTATTGTAAAGACTCTCCCCACATGAGAGGAGGGAAGGAAATGATGAGTCTGTATAAGGGGAAAACATTAGTTTCCAGGAAGACAGAAGGAGGGCTAATGAGAATCAAAGCTTGTAATAGGAAATCTTCCAAATGGTATGAGAAGGAAAGGCATGAGCTTCCTAGAAGTAGCACAGCAACTAGGAACATGAAGGCTGTGCATTCCAGCATCATTATAAAGTTACAGTTATAACATCATGGATTGAGTTCCACTTTATATGCATTTACATGCATTATTACATCATGTAATTACCAGTTCAACTCTACCAGATATTATTCCTGCTTCAACCCAACAGAGAAACCTGAGACTCTTGAGAGGTTAAGAAATTTTACTAAGCCCCTTGGATGCAGAGGTTGAGAGGGATTCAGGTCATGGCCTGACTACATCCAAAGTTGGTTCTCCACATTATACTGTGACAATATACCTCTGATGGTATACTAATCTTTCTGCCTTGGCAGGTGAAATCTCTGGTGAGTGACATCTCTGATACTCTAGGGAACTTAATCACTTGGATTTGGGGAAACAACATTAATAGTTGTGAAGGGAGACAATTATTTCCTTCTCATACAAATTGCTAACATCCATTGTATCATTGAAAAAGTAAGAGAGTTCCAGAAAAACATCTACTTCTGCTTTATTGACTATGCCAAAACCTTTGACAGTGTAGAGCACAACAAACTGTGGAAAATTCTTCAAGAGATGGGAATACTAGATCACTTTACATGCCTCCTGAGAAATCTATATACAGTTCAAGAAGCAACAGTTAGAACTGGATGTAGAACAAAAACTGGTTCTAAACCAGGAAAGGAGTACGTCAAGGCTGTATATTGTCACCCTGCTTATTTAATTTATATGCACAGAACATCATGTGAAATAAATCCCAGGCTAGATGAAGCACAAGTTGGACTCAAGATTGCCAGGAGAGAAATATCAATAACCTCAGATATGCAGATGACACCACGCTCGTGGCAAAAGTGAAGAAGAACTTAAGAGCCTCTTGATGAAAGTGAAAGAGGAAAGTGAAAAAGTTGGCTTAAAATTCAACATTCAGAAAACTAAGATCATGGCATCCAGTCCCATCACTTCATGGCAAATAGATGAGGAAACAGTGGAAACAGTGTCAGACTGTTTCCTTTTCAGTCATCCTTTTTCAGTCACGCTGCGGATGTCTCTGCTTTTTAATATGCTGCCTAGGTTGGTCATAGCTTTTCTTCCAAGGAGCAAGTGTCTTTTAATTTCCTGGCTGTAGTCATCATCTGTAGTGATTTTGGAGCCCAAGAAAATAAAGTCTCTCACTGTTTCCATTGTATACTTGTGGCAGATCCATCTTGATGTATGGCAAAAGCAATACAATATTGTAAAGTTAAGCAAAATAAAATTTAATTTAAAAAAATAAAAATAAAAAGCAGAGACATTACTTTTCCGACAAAGGCCCATCTAGTCAAAGCTATGGTTTTTCCAGTAGTCATGTATGGATGTGAGAGTTGGACTATCAAGAAAGCTGAGTGCTGAAGAATTGATGCTTTTTGGTGTTGGAGAAGACTCTTGAGGGTCCCTTGGACTGCAAGGAGATCCAACCAGTCAGTCCTAAAGGAAATCAGTCCTGAATATTCATTGGAAGGACTGATGCTGAAGCTGAAACTCCAATACTTTGGCCACCTGATGCGAAGAACTAACTCATTGGAAAAGACCCTGATGATGGGAAAGATTAAAGGCAGGGGGAGACAGGGACAGCAGAGCATGGGATGGTTGGATGGCATCACCAACTCAATGGACATGAGTTTGAACAATCTCCAGGAGTTGGTGAAGGACAGGGAAGCCTTGTGTGCTACAGTCCATGGGGTCAGAAAGAGTCAGACATGACTGAGCGACTGAACTGAACTGATCCTCTTCTATCTATAGTAAAGCATGCCTACTCTATCCCAGTGAAGGGAGTTGATAATAGTGTTAGTCAAAATACAGAAATTTCACTGGACCAGGTTTTAGAAGTGATCTGGTTAACTCTGCTTTATAATTTGACAAATTCATAATACTTTTTTCTTTTGTACTCCTGTTCCCATGTGATAAATGTATCTAAGAATGGTCTACTATTAAGATTTGGGCAAAAGTTACAGAAACTTGAGCCTAAGCAAGCAACATCAGCTGGCCCAAGAGAGAACTTTGTCTAGACTTGGGTATTGTTTCTCATACATATAGATTTTTGGTGGGAAACCTCCAAGAGAGATGGGAGGTGATAAAAATTCCAAGGAATGCCTAAGAATCCTAATGCTGTGTTAACTTTTATTTTTAAATGGTGGCATGATTTTATATATATCAAAAGAAAGAAAGCTAGCCAAAGCTGACAGTGAAGAGCAATTCTGAGCTGTTTAATTATGGATTTTCATAATATAAACCTGATGCTTAGATCAGGAATAAGCAAGCTGTTTAAGAGCACCTCCTGACACTTCAGTGTAGCCACAGTCCTTCTCCTTTCCATGAGTACTTTCCCCTGTGGTGCCTCACTTCATAGGAAACCGCTCCTTGCTTCCCCTCTTAACAGGGAAGAAAGAAGGCTTGGCAGGTAGTGGTGGTTTTTACTGTCTTCCTCCAGCTGCCTCAGAGCCAGCAAGGGCCTGCTTAGTTTCCTACACAATCACCAATTAGTATTACCCAGCCCTGAGGCACACTGAGATGCAGAGGAACCTGCGGAAGGATGCACAGTGCTTCTGCTGCAGCAGCCAGGAGCTGTGTTTACCTGGGGGAGAGACTCACCGAAGGAACAAGTTTAGGGCAAGAGTGCATCCAGCCCGGGACAAGGACAGCACAGATTGCCATGCACAGCGGGCCGTCTACAGCCAGAGTTCCAGCACTGCACTGATAGGTCCAGACTGTCATCACAAAAGAACAGCTCTTTGAAAATTATAACATGTACAACACCAAGAAAAACGCTTCTTGAAAACAGAATTAAGTAAGAACTCTTGTTACCTGGCTTTAGCTGCTTTAGCACTATAGTTTTGATAGCTAGGTAGAAGTCATAATTTCCAGATATCTACAT
This sequence comes from Tragelaphus eurycerus, assembly GCA_935064755.1. Classification (NCBI taxonomy): domain Eukaryota; kingdom Metazoa; phylum Chordata; class Mammalia; order Artiodactyla; family Bovidae; genus Tragelaphus; species Tragelaphus eurycerus. The sequence goes on from CAKXYN010000004.1 coordinate 12,692,678, forward strand.
GTAACCCAGGGCTTCCCAGCTACCACAGGAGTAAAGAACCTGCCTGCCAATGCAGGAAACACAAGAGACATGGGTTCAATCCCCGGGTTGGGAAGATCCCCTGAAGTAGAAAATGGCAATCTACTCCAATATCCTTACCTGAAAAATCCCATGAACAGAGGAGCCTGGTGGGCTACAGCCCATGGGGTTGCAAAGAGTCAGACACGACTGAGCACAACACCATCACCACTACATGTAACCCAAGATGTTAAACTGGCAGTTTTAACCAACCAAGAAAAAACTAATAGAAAAACTCAATTTTCAGAGTTGATTAGAAATTCTAGCTCCTAAACCATGGCTGTGTTTTTCATCTTAAACTGATCACAGGATTTTATATTATCTAAGAATATTCAGAATAACACTAGAACTGCCTAAAATCTCATCTAGAAGCCCAGCAAGACTCCTCACTGAATACACTGTAGAGAAGCAGATGAAATTAACACAAACAACTGAGCTTTGTCTATCTTCTATAAGTTCTCTTTGGTCAAGGTATTAGCTGTCCTCATAAAACAACATCTGAAAGTGTTCCTTGATTCAGAACTTTATTTCAAATGATATTGATTCTCTATGTGTTGAAAATTACTTAGGAAAAGGAAATGAGAATTAGATTCAATTTGCTGAATCTCCAAACCAACATATAGATGAGCTGTATGGACTGAATAAAGGATATTCAATGAGATCTGACATCAATCTCCAATTCACCCTCATAGGGAAGACATGCCTTAATCCACTAGTTGAAAGACGTAAGTTGGCTTCATCCATGTCACAGATTGACACTATCTAGTAGAAGCACCAGTAATGATCTGTACTGGAAGCTCTGCTTCTTGGTTCTGGTTTCCTATGTCTGGCTTCCCTTATATACTTGACTGAGCAGATTTTAAAACAGTCTTTGTCAAACACTTGTGAAAAAAAAATGCATTTTTTTTTCCTGTCCAATACTCTGCAAAAGGCAAATTAGGGCTGCTGTTTCTATAGCCCTGGGCAACCTGTACTAAGAAGTGAGTTCATTTAGCTGTAGTCACCTTACCAGTGCACTCTGTGGGGTCAGTATGCTTCTCCACATTATGAGAAGGGAAAGCAAGCTTCAAATACATTTTTTCAGAAATAATCACTTCTTTGTTTCAAATGAAATATTAAAATACATCTCCCACTATGCTAAAATATGGATACCATGATCATTTCTACCCAATAAGTAAGCCCCTGGCAGAAGTTTAACTCAGAAGAATTTCAACAGAATGTTCATTCAATAGCTCTCTATACAGTATCATTATTTATATTTATTTAAATAACTGTGAAAACTCAAATGGCAAGCAGCTACATACAAAAAAAAATGTTATCGCTTCACAGAATATGTAATATCAAAGAGTTGCTGGAAGTTCAAAGTTAGGGAATATGGAAAATTTGAAATGTAAACACATGGGAAATTTTACTTCAGCAGGCCTTTTGAAAATACATTAAAAACTGTCTCTAAATATTAAAACACATGCTGCTGGTAAGATTGCATTTAATGACATTTGTTAGTCAGTGACATGCTGTACATTGCTATCCAGAAAGAATAGGAAAATTCAACTATTTCCCAACTGATTTACTATAACACAAAAAAGAATAATTTGGTCATTAATCAATAATTAATTTTAAAAATACCACCTGTGCAAATGGAGCCTGAATATCAGAACCTTGTGGTATTTTATATGTACTACTCTGATAAGACACTCTGTGTCTAAACAAAGTCAATGAGATCAATTAATAATGTCCCCTTTCTACTTCTAAGAATTATACTTGCTATCTTCTAAAGCTTTCCTCTGCATCAGGCACATGCTAAGTGCTTAAAAATGTTGCTTTATTTAATTTTCCCAAACACCTAAGAAAGTAAGGCTCTCAAATTCACACAAACAGACAAGGGCAAAAGTCCTAAAGATCTCTCCTTTTCCCCTAAATCCTGGTCAAGAGCAGCCCAGTTCATTCCTAAAATCTTCTAAACCATTACCTCTTGGGAAAAAAAGAGGCATTCATTTATTTTTAAAGAAAGCAATTATGTCTCCAAAGGAAAATTAATTACCCTCTAAGTACCACCATCTGTTTTAACATTTTCAAGCCTAAACTTTGAGGGGAGACACAGTAACATTAAAATGACCCTAATCAGATCAGATCAGTCGCTCAGTCATGTCCGACTCTGCGACCCCATGAACTGCAGCACGCCAGGCCTCCCTATCCATCACCAGCTCTCGGAGGTCACTCAGACCCAAATGACCTTTGTCATTAAGGAGGCAGAACAGAATCATCCAGCACCAAGAAATTTAATATGAAAATGATGTTGTATGAGGGGTCAGGAAGCTGCTTCCAGAGTCTTCCTCCCAATACACAGCATAGCTGCATTTGTATCTATGGGAGATCAAAATACTGCAGAGTTGAAAGGCCTACATATACCAAGATACTACAGAGATGTCCCAATCAGAAAGGAATAGTCATGATGACAAAGATTCCAGAAAAGTAATTTGTCAGAGGTCTTCATTTCATAGGAAAAAAGTTTTCTAACAAACTTTCATTATGTGTTTACTATATGTAGTTATGCTAGTTAGAGGGAGACAACGGTAAACAAGAAAGCAATCCTGGCCCTAAAAAGTGTGCTGAAATATACTAAGAAATAATGTATTTATAAAGGATAAGCACAGTAGAACTTTCGGAAGTGACAGAAATGGTCTGTATCTTGATAATGGGTATGTGCACCCATGCAAAGATTACTCCTCTAGTGGTCTGGCTGAGTAATTAAGAAACTACATTCTATGCATTCTGTGCTGTGCTAAGTCACTTCAGTCACGTCCAACTCTTTGCAACCCTATGGACTATAGCCCACCAGGCTTCTCTGTCCTTGGATTTCCCAGGTAAGAATACTGGAGTGGGTTGCCATGCCGTTCTCCAGGGAGTCTTCCTGACCCATGGATCGAACCTGTGTCTCTTAAGTCTCCTGCGTTGGCAGGTGGGTTCTTTATCACTAGTGCCACCTGGGAAGCCCTCTATGCATTGGCAGCTTGAACAAATGAGTAAATATATTAAAGAAAATGGGAGTTAGGTGTGTCATTGTTGGAGAAGGAAGTTATAAATAAAAGGAGGGAAAGAAGAAGAAAGTACCTATGAACGTTCCAAAGTTTAAACAATAAGGTCATGTATGGATGTGAGAGCTGGACTGTGAAGAAGGCTGAGCACCGAAGAACTGATGCTTTTGAACTGTGGTGTTGGAGAAGACTCTTGAGAGTCCCTTGGACTGCAAGGAGATCCAACCAGTCCATTCTGAAGGAGATCAGCCCTGGGATTTCTTTGGAAGGAATGATGCTAAAGCTGAAACTCCAGTACTTTGGCCACCTCATGCGAAGAGTTGACTCATTGGAGAAGACTCTGATGCTGGGAGGGATTGAGGGCAAGAGGAGAAGGGGATGACAGAGGATGAGATGGCTGGATGGCATCACTGACTCAATGGATGTGAGTCTGAGTGACCTCCGGGAGTTGGTGATGAACAGGGAGGCCTGGCGTGCTGCGATTCATGGGGTTGCAAAGAGTCGGACACGACTGAGTGACTGATCTGATATGATCTGATCTGATGTTCAAAAAGTCCTGACCCTCAGGTCAGATTCACCTTCCCTATGTGTTGCTTGAAGTTCACAGCATCAGTATCACAGCATATTTTGTTTGCTTGCTTGCTTTTATTAATTGGCAATGCATTTTAAAGTGGACATTTCATTTGAGCTGAGCAGCAGAGCCTGGGTTTCCATTTGCAAAGGAAAGCATGGTGCCCCCAGCCTGTGAGCTGCACTCAGCATTTGCTCAGCACGGATTCTGTTTGTAGACAGGCCAGGTGTTCTCTACTTGGATCTGTTCTCTACATAACTAAACTCCCTTTTAATTTGTGTTATTTTCCTGTCTTTAGTAAGTCGTTTGGTTGGTAACCCCTGCTGCTGCTGCTGCTAAGTCACTTCAGTCGTGTCTGACTCTGTGTGACCCCATAGATGGCAGCCTACCAGGCTCCCCCATCTCTGGGATTCTCCAGGCAAGAACACTGGAGTGGGTTGCCATTTCCTTCTCCAATGCATGAAAGTAAAAAATGAAAGTGAAGTCACTCAGTCATGTCTGATTCTTAGCGACGTCATGGACTGCAGCCTACCAGGCTTCTCCTTCCATGGGTAACCCCTAGGAAAAGCTTAAAAATTGCTACATAGTTAAAACTTAGTTACATGAGCAAATTTCTCTCAAAATGAGATGATGATGAGAGAATAGTTATCAACCAAGACAAGAAAGGGAGTAAACCAACAAAAAATATGTCTTTGGTGTTGCTGTTTAGTCGCTAAAACGAGTCTGACTCTTTTGCCACCTGATGAACTGTAGCCCGCCATGATCCTCTGTCCATGGGATTTCTCAGGCAAGAATACTGGAGTGAATTGCCATTTCTTCCTCCAGTGTATCTTGGCAACCCAGGGACTGAACCCAAGTCTCTAGTGTCTCCTGCATTGGCAGGCAGATTCTTTACCACTGAGTCACTAGGGAAGCCCATAATTTTTTTTTATGTGCTACCCATCCTTACAAAGAAGATTAATACCATAGGAAAAGAATTTTTGTCACTCAACTAATTCTAATTTCCTAAGTGAAAAAGATTTATAATATAGTCACATTGCTTCTTCTGCTCTTCAAGGATCGATAGGAATAGAGTCTGTGACATCTCACTTAAAATTCCCCAGAGAAAAGCCACTTGCTCACTGAGAGCTAACTTTTTTACAGTTCCTACTTCTCTGCCTACAAACCAGAAAGTCCCTTTCCATACTCACCTTGGAATAAATGTGCTATTAAGAGATAGAAAAAAGGATGATTTAAAACCACAAGGGTTCTAAGAAGGAAGAATCCTAATAAATAAAAAATAAAATGGCAGGACAGTCTTTGTGTTTCTAAATGAATCATGTCTTTTTCTTTTGCCTGAATAACTAGATGCATTTCAGATATGCAAAGGAGATTTGGGGAAGGGAGACTGAAGAGAGTTAAGTGTGCTATATAATTGACTGAGAATTCTGAATTCCCAGAGGCAATTCAGAAGAAGAATAATAGAAGTGGGCCCCTCATTAGGCAGTGTAGCCAGTGATAATGACTTGCAGTGAATTAAGAGCAAGGAGGACTGACTTCTGGGCTTCCCTGGTGGGTCAGATGGTAAAGAATCTGCCTGCAATGCAGGAGATACAAGCTTGATCCCTGGGTAGGGAAGATCCCCTGGAGAAGGGAGTGCCCACCCACTTCAGTATTCTTGCCTAGAGAATTCCATAGAGAGAGGAGCCTGGCCGGCTACAGTCCACGGGGTCGCAAAGAGTCAGACATGACTGAGCGACTAACAACGACTGACTAACTTCCAATAATATACTTTCAATAACTTTGTTCTACTGTGTACAAATCTCTGGTATCTTCCGGTGCCTCGATAAGGTACCAAGAAGCGGCTATATATCAGTTAGGGTTAGTGGCAACAGTGACAGATCAGAGATAAAGGAACAAGTATAAGACAAGAGCTAATGACAAGAAGGCAGTAGAGGCAGGACACTGCAGTCAGGTGACCATCAAAGCATAAGCCTTTTGGGAACTGACAGAAGTCTTTGGAAAAGCAAAAGACTCCATAAGAGGAAGAATGAGGAGATGAGCTAGTCTTGCCTAAATCCTTAGGGGCAAAGTGAAACTAGTTCACATCTTGGCTACAAATTTATTACTTACTCTGCAACTGGTAGAACAAATGACTTATGAGCCTTATCAAGACTTGAGATTTCCTTCAGTTCTAAGCATCTGCTTTCAAACATCTTTCTGTATCCTATTTTTAAGCCTGAGTAGTTTGAAATCAAGCACAATTGTAAATCTCTAATGACCTACCACATTTTATATTATCATCCAGCCCATCCAATCACTTCAATATGAACCCAGCACTAAGCCTCGAGAGGCTCATATTAATGCAATTAAGTAGTTAATTTTTCTAGGATGTGCACAGCTGTGGCCATTAATAATCTAATAGCCCTCATACTGCAGTGCTTGGGAAAAATCAAAGCAGCAATATCTAAAAAAATGTCAAGGAACTAAAAACTGAGAGCACAGAGAAAAATGCCACCAGCTGTAGACAGTAAAATCTATTCTACCTGACTAGCTACATGTCAAAGAATCAATGCCTGTCCTGAGAGATGAACATGAACTAGTGCGTGAAGAGCTGCATGCTCAAGATTATTAAGATTGCTAAGTGATAATTCACAAAACACTGAACCCAGAGTTACAGTCTTGCTTTCCTCCCAACATTCAGTTCAGGGAAAAGGACTTTGTCCTTGACTTCCAAGTTCAAATCTCTACTTCCTCCCTCTGTACTTGCATCCAGCAGCATTTCACTTTCCTAACGTGTACATCTGTTTGATAATTATTTACAGAATGTCTACCATAAAACAGGTACTATGTTAAGATACAATAGTAATCCAATCACAGAACATTATCCCTGGCTTCAAGGAGCTTACAGACTAGTGGTAAATAGTCAATTAATAGTTCAGAGTGCTCTGATAGTGACAAGAGAATAAAAGTCATTTCAGAAAGAGGGACTGATATAGAGCACCTATCTGCATTTTATTGTCATTCTTGTATACTGAACCGTATGACCCATATGAACAAAGGTGATATCAGGGGACAAAGCTAGAGAGGGAACCATGAACTTTATCACTGAGGGTTCTGAATATGAAGCCAAGAAGAGACTGCTTTAGAGTAAGAATTCACGGGAAGATGGCAGAGTATAGAAGGGATAAAACCAGTTACAAGGTGATCAAATAAAAGAATTACAAAGGGAACTAACGTAGTAGAATGGCAATGGAAACAAATGGACAGATAAATAGTAAGATTTGACTGACTGGATAGAAGGGCAAGACATTATAGGAAAAATAAAAGATAACAAGCAGCTTAGTTGTTTGAATAAGTAAAGATGCCATTTACTGAGCTATTGAAGGAGAAGCAGACTCAGAAGTAAGGATGCAGTGGGAGATGAGGAGAGAATTAGAGGTACATGGCATTGAACTAGAAATGTCCTATAAGCAGGAGTGCCGGGAGCCAGCGTGAGGAACTCCACCCGTGGTAAAGGTCATGAGGAAGGAGACTCGGCATAAGCAAAGGCAGGATCAAGCCTCAGGAGTCCCCCTGGAAATTCTCGAGCATCTACCCCCCCAAACCAGAGTCTGCCTACTTTACTGCTTTGTGCTCTCACCTACACCTCTGACTTTACGGGGGGCTGTCCTGGGCGTGACAAGAGTGTTTTAGTTCATAACCGTGAGAGGCATGAGATGTTCTAAACTGTCTGAATACAGATTCCTTTGAGCAGTTAAAAGATTGATTAGAAATTGTATTGGTGAAGGATTTTTCACTTGTTGGGCCAATGTTTGCTGCTAAGTTTCCTTATCCCTTACCTGCTGTGTCCCTGACAGTGTATTGATTAATATAATTGGTATAAGTAGTAGCTTTAATGTTTGTAACCTTGGACCCTTGAGTTAATTCTTTTTCTTGTTATAGCCCACCACACCTTTGCCCTATAGGAATGTAACTTTATCTAATGCTTTTGGAGGGTGGTGCCTGACTAATTATCACCTTTAGAGAAAAATAAGTTTTCTGAAGAAAGGGTCTTAAAATGTTAATAGGCCTCCAGGCCAGAAGATGATGCAAATCACCTGAACTTTTACATATGATAAGTTTGCAGGATGAAAGCCTGGCTTACTGCATGACTCTTCCCCTTCCTGCATTATCCTCTATGCATAACCTAAGGTATAAAAACTACTTTGGAAAATAAAGTGCGGGCCTTGTTCACCGAAGCTTGGTCTCCCCATGTCGTTCTTTCTCTCATCTTCTGGCTGAATTATTCAGCCTCTTTTCTCCACTAAATTTTCTCACTGAGCTATCCTTATTCTATTACTCTTTATATCTCCAATTAATATTTAATTAAGCAATTGTTTCCTGATCCTCGCCAACTCCGTCCCCGCTTCGAATTCCCTGGATCCACCGGGGCTGGACCCCGGCACAGCAGGATATCTTATTCACTAGGGCTATTTTCATAAAAAGTGGCAGATGTCGATCAAGTTAGCTTTAACCAAGAGCGAACTTCATTGTAAATGTACTGGGATGGGATGTAATTGTACTTCAGCAAATAGATGATTCAGAGACCTAATACCTCAGGACACTGGACATTTCTCTCATTTATTTTTTTAACTTTTAAAAAACTATTTAGTATAGAGATATAACTCATATAAGAATAAATTTCATAATATCTGACTTACAGACTGTCCATCTCTACATATACGGTCTATATGAGAGTATACACAGTTGCCTGCAAATCCCAAACTTTGAACCCTACAATTAGAGGATGTCTAAACTATTATAATAAGTTGGGCCAACCAATAATATAGGGCCCTTATGTGACACTAGATGCATTTGAGACAACCACCACCCTAACTTCAGCCCCAGATCTCAAAGAGAGGTGTCCTGACTCCCAGTCTCAAATCCAAACATCTCAGGACATAAATTTATGGTCCAAGCTTGAGTGAAACACTCATCCCTGGAAATACTGGCTGTGGAACCTGGAAAGGTCACACAGTAATACAACTTCAACATACAGTTAGAAAGGAGAGTCATTCCTGAAAACTGGATCCTCTGCAGAAAACCCCTTAGATGCTTACTGCTGCTGCTAAATCACTTCAGTCGTGTCCGACTCTGTGCGACCCCAGAGATGGCAGCCCACCAGGCTTCCCCGTCCCTGGGATTCTCCAGGCAAGAACAATGGAGTGGGTTGCCATTTCCTTCTCCAATGCATGAAAATGGAAAGTGAAAGTGAAGTTGCTCAGTCGTGTCCGATCCTCAGCGACCCCATGGACTGCAGCCCACCAGGCTTCTCCATCCATGGGATTTTCTAGGCAAGAGTATTGGAGTGGGTTGCCATTGCCTTTTCCATAGGTGCTTACTACAGACATCTAAGTCTGTGCTAAGGAGAAAGGTCTGCTTTTGGAGCCATCAGCATATGGATGGAAATGATACCATGAGAGAAGACAGAGATCATTCAAAGAAAATGTGTATAGAAGGACTAGAAGGCCAAAAGAGGTTTAATGGGTAGAGAAAAGGGTGACTTGATGGAAACTAAAAAAGAATGACTAAAGGGGTAGGAGGTAGACCAGAAGAATAAGAGCACTTTCATTAAAGAATATGTTGTTGAGAAGTGGACGAAAGGGATTCAAGATGGTGAAGCTCTGTGTAAAATGTTGCAGAGAAGTCAAACGTCTGGGAATGAACAAGAAGAGATCTTTGCAAGCTAAAACAAGAGCAGTTTCAATAGCATTGCAGGGACATGAGCAAGATTGTTGAGGGTGGAAGTGTGAGTGGAAAGTGAGAATGTGATGACAGCGTGTTACTGTCGTACCTCAGAGGCAACTGGAAGCTCCTAATGTACATAACAGCATTTTTGTGTATGTAGATATATGACTAGTGAAATTTGTCACAGCTCTGTGATTGCTTTTATTTACAGTCTTTGACACCTTGAATCATGAAGTCTGGTTCTATACCATGTTTTATGCAAATGAGAACTCTTGGGCTTATGTTCATCACGAATATAGATTTTTTTTTTCCCCACCAAAGCAATGTAAACTATGAAAAAGTACATAAGCACCATGTGTAGTAAAATTATAAAATGTCCATTAAATTAATCATACCTTATATTACTATGCTGCTAAGTCACTTCAGTCGTGTCCGACTCTGTGCGACCCCATAGACGGCAGCCCACCAGGCTCCCCCGTCCCTGGGATTCTCCAGGCAAGAACAATGGAGTAGGCTGCCATTTCCTTTTCCAATGCATAAAAGTGAAATGTGAAAATGAAGTCGCTCAGTCGTGTCCGACACTTTGCAACCCCATGGACTGCAGCCTACCAGTCTCCTCTGCCCATGGGATTTTTCCAGGCAAGGGTACTGGAGTGGGTTGCCATTGCCTTCTCCTTGCTAAGTTGCTTCAGTTGTGTGTGACTCTGTGCAATCCCATAGACGGCAGCCCACCAGGCTCCCCCGTCCCTGGGATTCTCCAGGCAAGAATACTGGAGTGGGTTGCCATTTCCTTATCGTATATTACAATTCTCTATGCATTTTTACTGTTATACTTCAATTTGTAAACTGTTTCTAAGTGATCAAGAACTCTTCCTTCTAAGCAACGTAAGTTAAACCAAATACCATGAAGCATTCCTCCAATAATCAGCCCACCGACAAGATAAGATGCCTAAACACACAACAGTTATTGAGGGTTAGAATTTGATACAAACCACTTATTCAAACAGAAGATGACATTTTCTCAGGTAACAAACTTCTGTTTCTATGCAACAAGTCAAACAGACCAAAATAATGCTCTGGGGTTTTTAAAATTCAGAATTTAACTCCTCAAAATTGTTTAAGGCCTGGTAATTTTAAACTTCATAACCCCTTTTCATTTTCTCAAGACTGCAGGATCAAATTTCCCCAACAATTTTCAGCTAAAATGATACACATATGGAATAAGCAGAGACCAAGTTGAAAAATTAAATACTCCCTAGAGCATCAAGCAAAGTCCAGTTTACCTAAATCCAGAATATCCAAAACTCCTAATGTAAGCCTGAAAACATTCTGAGACTGGTAGGTGAGAAGTTATGAATAACTAGAAAAATGTTTTCTGAAAAGTCACAGGAAATCCTATCAACTCATTGCAATTCATTTATCTATTTACTCCATGCCTAATTAGCAAATGCTCAGAGGCTCAATTCTCTACTGCTTCAAAGATGATGGTATCCACAGTAAGAGAAACTTCTGCTTAAAGGAAGTTCTTTCTGTAGCAACTAACTTTTCTGGACCACTAAGTTGTGTTGTTGTTAACCCTAATGTAATTGGTTAGAGACTTTTTGCATGCATGCCTGGTCAGTCATGTTCAACTCTTGCAACCCCATAGACTGTAGCCCACCAGGCTCTTCTATCCATGGAATTTTCTAGGCAAGAATATTGGAGTGGGTTGCCATTTCTTACTCCATTAGATCTTCCCAACCCAGGTATCAAACCTGCATCTTTTGTGTCTCCTGGATTGGCAATATTCTTTACCTCTGGGTCACTTAGTACTTGACAATAAAAATAGCATTGTCTTATATGTAGTCTCGTATTAAGTAATAGCTGATTTAAATCCAGATTATTAATTAGTCTGAGATCAATTTTGTTTGAGGTATTAGATCTTAAAGAGAATTACAGTCTCAACCAAGTCAAGTCCCTTGAAGTAGATGTGATTAAAAGTGCATCACTGTGTGTATGTGTGTGTGTGTGTGTGTGTGTGTGTGTGTTAGTTGCTCAGTCATGTCCAACTCATTGTGATCAGATGAACTGTAGGCTACCAGGTCCTCTGTCCCTGGAATTCTCCAAGCAAGCATACTGGAGTGGGTAGTCTCTCCCTTTTCCAGGAGATCTTCCCAACTCAGGGATCAAGCCCAGTTCTTCTGAATTGCAGGCAGATTCTTTACTGCTTAAGCCACCAGGGAAGCCCAGTGCATCACTGAGGTAACAGGAAAATATTTCTAATCATCAGGTGAAGAAGTTTAAGCATATACTCAACAGGTAGAATTAGGCCTTGCTACTGCTAAGTCGCTTCAGTCGTGTCCGACTCTATGCAACCCCATAGACGGCAGCCCACCAGGCTCCTCCGTCTGTGGGGTTTTCCAGGCAAGAGTACTGGCGTGGGGTGCCATTGCTTCAGGTTACATGTGCTTTAATTTGCTTCCTGGGGGTCCCAGAGGCTGCTCTCCAGGTGGAGGCGCTAGGCTGGGCTCTCCTGCAGCGGGCCCACCACGGCAGCCCTGCAGACCAAGTAAAACATTGCAGAATTAAATATTATTCCACTTTGAGGAACAACAGGAAAAAAAGATAGTGTAACACAAAGGCTGCTGAGCACTTGCAGCTTTGGAGTTAATCCAACTTTGAGTCAAGGCCACCTGATGTATTGAAGTAAACAGAATCATTTTTACTTTTTTCTGAATGGTATACATACTTTCAATCTCTGGAGATGTCCACTATTCCTCTGTTCTCCAGACTATGTCCCAGAGGCATAAACGATTCAGATAAATTAGTTCACTGATGTTCAAGATAACAACCACTGTAGATTTATCTTAGCAGAGATGATAATTACATCTCAATTTATGTTAAGGCTAGTGTCCCTGGGAACCTGTATGGTTTGCATCATAGGTTTTCCATCTTTGCAGTTCTTTGGCATTGCTAATATTGTGAATGCTTAACACTTGACACATATCCAAAAGGTTCTGAGCAGTGCCAAAAATATATAGTCAATCCTGAAGGGAAGAAATAGTGACATAAGTACAAGGTTAGTTGAGTTTTTCCTAGTGAACACACAGAGATTTATATGTAGGCATAAGCCCTAACTCCCTACATTAAGAAAAAAAAAAACCTGGGCTATGGTGTGACCTTGTAGCTGGGGCTAGAATGAGAGGGAAAGAGAGGAGGAAACAAATGAGGAAAAGTTCTTCCAAAGAGTGGCCTGGAGGAGCTCTGCAAATACATAAATGAGGAGTGTGCACTGGGAGAAGGCGATGGCACCCCATTCCAGTACTCTTGCCTGGAAAATCCCATGGATGGAGGAGCCTGGTGAGCTGCAGTCCATGGGGTGGTGAAGAGTCGGACATGACTGAAGTGACTTAGCAGCAGCAACAGGGCACTGAGTTAACTGTCAGGAGGATTCACAGAAGCCCTGCTTTTGCTCCAGCTGAACCAGGCAAGCAAAGACACGGAGGTAGGGAAACTTCAGAGAAGAGCAAGAACTCTACACGGGTTGCTGTGGAAGGTGATGAAGTATCTTCTTAGTGGATTATCAGCAAATCACTACCAGATTGCAAAAATCCTAGAATGACTGTGACTCATAAGCAATGGGGAGCCAATGAGTACTTTTAAGCAGAGGATCATAGCTTAGTTCTACCAAGGGAGTTGTGGATGGTAAAAGATCATGGAAGGAGCAGATTTGAAGGTCAAAAGAAGTTCACTTTAGGATATGCTAAATTACAGATGGATTTTAAGGCCGATTTGACACCCTTATGCCTTTATGAAAAATATTCTGAATTAAGAGCTTCTAAGACTTCCACCTGGGGAAAATGTAATCTCTGTTTCTGATCTACTTGAAGCTTAGTTTTTCAGTCTGCTCAAGCAAAAATAAACTCAACTGAAAGAGGAAAAATATGATAAAGCGGCTACTTGGCTGAACTGACCAATCAATTAATTCTAAACAGTCAACCAAGCAGTACCATTCAATCTAGAGACTATCTCTTCAAGACTGTAAAGGAAGAAGAGTCAAGACCTGGTCCTCCAAGGTTACTCTTCTAAAGGATGAAATAATGCTTTTATCAAACAATTAGATCTCTCAGCAAAATCAATTACTGATGGTATCCCAGATTCCTGGGAGAGCCACATCATAAAAGGCAGTTCTTTGTAAGTTGTCAAGGGCAAGGACAGAGCGGTTTAAAATCTTTTGACAACCATAGTGGTCATTAATGCATGCTTTACAAAATGAAATGCTTTGATCTTTATATTTTCTGAGGAAATGAAAATTCATAGCAAAGATATTATCTATTTTTGGGGATGAATGCATTCATTTAATGATTCATAAGAGATTCCAGTATTGTTCTTCAAAAGGTATGGTAGCGTGAGTGATTCTTCAGTCTTTTATTTCCTTTTTCATATAAGGAAAAAGGTTCTGAAAGAACACATTTCCAAATACAAAATTCTGATTGTCAGGTTGAGGAGACATGGTTTCCTGTGATTTTAGAAACACTGAGCACTTGTCCAAATTCCTTAATTGGAAGAAAATATTTCTTTCCTGTAAATATAAAGCCAGTTTCTGATACAACCTTATGATCTTCCTTATTTTTTGTACAAACCTTAACTTTTAGATATAAGAGATTATCTTCCATTTTCTTTTGTCTTGATAATTGAAAGGGGAAAGCATGCTTTAATTGAATAAGTGATTCCCAGTGGGAAGAAATGCCTTGTTCTGCTGAAACTTGCTGTGGATTTGGCATCAGATCCTACAGCTCCAAAAGAAATTGCTCCCCTAATTAATAATTTCCATCTCAAAACTAGAAAATATTGGTAGTTTTTTTAAGTCACATCTAAGCAAATTAAACTAACTTAAAGTTGTTTAAAAATTGATGCTTAAGAAAGAAAATGGAAAGAATTAGGTTTAACAATGTAAGAAGGGTTTCAAATCAAAGTGTTTCATTTTAGCCAACAGAAAACTTCTTTAAAAAAGGAATATTAATATCTTTAAGCAATTCTTAGACTCTATTGTTCACCAAGCCTTCCATATGCTCCAACAATACTTATTATGTTATATGCAGCCACTTCACATGTATTTTTATTTAATGCCTATTTCCAAAGGCATTTCTGCTTCTGAGGTGGCTCTCAATATTAAATGTTAGAGCCAATTTAATCCAAATGATCTACTCTCTAAAAATTTATTTCACAAGACTGATTATCTGAGTATTAAAAGAGAAGTAATACAAGAAAAGATTGAGCTGTCTTTTTAAGTTACATTATTCAGTTCAGTTCAGTTGAGTCGCTCAGTTGTGTCCAACTCTTTGCGAACTCATGAAATGCAGCACGTCAGGCCTCCCTGTCCATCACCAACTCCTGGAGTTCACTCAAACTCAGGTCCATCGAGTCAGTGATGCCATCCTGCCATCTCATCCTCTGTTGTCCCCTTCTCCTCCTGCCCCTAATCCCTCCCAGCATCAGAGTGTTTTCCAGTGAGTCAACACTTTGCATGAGGTGGCCAAAGTATTGGAGTTTCAGCTTTAACATCATTCCTTCCAAAGAACACTCAGGGCTGATCTCCTTTAGAATGGACTGATTGGATCTCCTTGCAGTCCAAGGGACTCTCAAGAGTCTTCTCCAACACCACAGTTCAAAAGCATCAATTCTTCAGTGCTCAGCTTTCTTCACCGTCCAACTCTCACATCCATACATGACTACTGGAAAAAACATAGTCTTGACTAGATGGACCTTTGTTGGCAAAGTAATGTCTCTGCTTTTGAATATGCTATCCAGGTTGGTCATAACTTTCCTTCCAAGGAGTAAGCGTCTTTTAATTTCATGGCTGCAGTCACTATGTGCAGTGATTTTGGAGCCCAGAAAAATAGTCTGACACTGTTTCCACTGTTTCCCCATCTATTCCCATGAAGTGATAGGACCAGATGCCATGATCTTAGTTTTCTGAATGTTGAGCTTTAAGCGAACTTACGAGCATTTTATTTTGTGTGTGTGTGTGTGTGTGTGGAGCCGAGAACATATATTTTTCTTCCTTTGCCTCTTCATTCCTAACAGTTGTTTTGTCAACCTCTAAAAATGTAGGCACAGTTGTCATTGCTTTTGTTTGTCAGCAAAAATAAGACCGGGAGCTGACTGTGGCTCAGATCATGAACTCCTTCTTGCCAAATTCAGACTTAAATTGAAGAAAGTAGGGAAAACCACTAGACCATTCAGGAATGACCTAAATCAAATCCTTTATGATTATACAGTGGAAGTGAGAAATAGATTTAAGAGCCTATATCTGATATACAGAGTGCCTGATGAACTATGGATGGAAGTTCATGACACTGTACAGGAGACAGGGATCAAGACCATCCCCATGGAAAAGAAACACAAAAAAAGCAACAGGGCTGTCTGGGGAGACCTTACAAATAGCTGTGAAAAGAAGAGAAGTGAAAAGCAAAGGAGAAAATGAAAAATATAAGCATCTTAATGCAGAGTTCCAAAGAATATCATGGAGAGAAAAGAAAGCCTTCTTCAGTGATCAATGCAAAGAAATAGAGGAAAACAACAGAATGGGAAAGACTAGAGATCTCTTCAAGAAAATTAGAGATACCAAGGGAACATTTCATGCAAAGATGGGCTCGATAAAGGACAGAAATGGTATGGACCTAACAGAAGCAGAAGATATTGAGAAGAGGGGTCAAGAATACTCAGAAGAACTGTACAAAAATGATCTTCATGACCAAGATAATCACGCAGGTGTGATCACTCACCTAGAGCCAGACATCCTGGAATGCGAAGTCAAGTTGGCCTTAGGAAGCACCACTACGAACAAAGCTAGTGGAGGTGATGGAATTTCAGTTGAGCCATTTCAAATCCTGAAAGATGATGCTGAGAAAGTGCTGCACTCAATATGCCAGCAAATCTGGAACACTCAGCAGTGGCCACAGAACTGGAAAAGGTCAGTTTTCATTCCAATCCCAAAGAAAGGAAATGCCAAGAATACTCAAACTACCACACAATTGCACTCATCTCATACGCTAGTAAAGTAATGCTCAAAATTCTCCAAGCCAGGCTTCAGCAATATGTGAACCGTGAATTTCCAGATGTTCAAGCTGGTTTTAGAAAAGGCAGAGGAACCAGAGATCAAATTGCCAACATCCGCTGGATCATTGAAAAAGCAAGGGAGTTCCAGAAAAACATCTATTTCTGCTTTATTAACTATGCCAAAGCCTTTGACTGTGTGGATCACAATAAACTGTGATCACAATAAAATTCTGAAAGAGATGGGAATACCAGACCACCTGACCTGCCTCTTGAGAAATCTGTATGCAGGTCAGGAAGCAACAGTTAGAACTGGACAGAGAACAACAGACTGGTTCCACATAGGAAAAGGAGTACATCAAGGCTGTATATTATCACCCTGCTTATTTAACTTATATGCAGAGTACATCATGAAAAACGCTGGACTGGAAGAAACAGAAGCTGGAATCAAAATTGCGGGGAGAAATATCAATAACCTCAGATATGCAGATGACACCACCCTTAATGGCAGAAAGTGAAGAGGAACTAAAAAGCCTCTTGATGAAAGTGCAAGTGGAGAGTAGAAAAGTTGGCTTAAAGCTCAACATTCAGAAAACGAAGATCATGGCATCCAGTCCCATAACTTCATGGGAAATAGACGGGGAAACAGTGGAAACAGTGTCAGACTTTATTTTGGGGGCTCCAAAATCACTGTAGATGGTGACTGCAGCCACGAAATTAAAAGACGCTTACACCTTGGAAGGAAAGTTTGACCAACCTAGATAGCATATTCAAAAGCAGAGACATTACTTTGCCAACAAAGTCCGTCTAGTCAAGGCTATGGTTTTTCCTGTGGTCATGTATGGATGTGAGAGTTGGAAGCTGAGCACTGAAGAATTTATGCTTTTGAACTTGGTGTTGGAGAAGACTCTTGAGAGTCCCTTGGACTGCAAGGAGATCCAATCAGTCCATTCTAAAGGAGATCAGCCCTGGGTGTTCTTTGGAAGGAATGATGCTAAAGCTGAAACTCTAATACTTTGGCCACCTCATGCAAAGAGTTGACTCATTGGAAAAGACCCTGATGCTGGGAAGTATTGGGGACAGGAGAAGAAGGGGACAACAAAGGATCAGATGGCTGGATGGCATCACTAACTCAATAGACATGAGTTTGAGTGAACTCAGGGAGTTGGTGATGGACAAGAGGCTTGGCATGCTGCATTTCATGGGGTCGCAAAGAGTTGGACACAACTGAGCGACTGAACTGAACTGAACTGAAATGTTAGCATATATTTCTTTAAGTCTATATTACTATGATGTCTAGCTTACAAATCCTTAGGACAGAGTTACATAAATCCTTTAAAAATTTAATCTAAAAATTATCAAAACATAGATTAGTGGAATGAATCTTGAATCATCTGAGTCAGGATAGAAAAGTTCCTTGAGAACAGGGTCACTTCTATAGCTTCAACATTGAATATTCCTTGCCTGCCCTAAAGTTTTATTCAGAGTGAGTATCCTTGTTATATGATGGAGTTTTGTCTCTTAATCATGAAATTGTCTTTGATTTATGAATAATTTCTGTGTATGCACCACAAATTGCAGAATTTCAAATCCCAGTGTTTAAGTTTTTAAGATAGTTTCATTTTGAAGGCACACAACAAAATTGTTTTGGGTGCAGTGAACTATTAGGAAATTATAACTTAATTTCCACCAATAAAACAATGTATGTTGCATTCCCTTCACAGAAGAGACCATCAAATAATTACCAATATTTTCCAAATCTGACATCGAAGAATTATGAAAATTATTCCACACTGTATATTAAAGAAATAAAAAACCTCTTGTCATCTTTAGCCACATACATATTCTTGCAAGAGTACTACTAGTATTGCATTTCTTGCTTACTTTATTTCTTAACTATTTATATTGAACAGAGCAAATAAAATATTTTACGTAAAAAATATATACTTCATTATTTATGCATATCAATAGAAAATTTCAGAGACAACCATGCACAGTGTCAAAAATTTAAAACCTATTTTTATATTTAGTAAAAAACACTTCAATTTCCATCAGTCACATTAACTGATTTCATGCCTTTCATATGATAAAGTATATGAATAAGTCTTACATTTAATATCTTAAAACTTATCACATATAGAAAATAGTCACAGTTACAAGGAAAGCCTGGAACAGACTTATCTATTCTATAAAATAAGAGTCTCCTTGGTTGATAAAGTATGTTTTATGAAAAATTACTTTATTGACACTGAAATAATTAAATTTCAAAAAGGTGAACACAATTGCAGCTAAAACATTTATCATGAAAAGCCACTAATTATTTATTTTCTTTGTTACAACATTTAAAGCAATGCTGGAATACACAGAGCAGTTGTGCTGTAGATGTACCCATTGTCTCTGTAACTGAAGTTCCAAGCAGAGCACTGTCACGAGCATATTTATGACATAATCACACTGGTCCACCAACAGAGAGTACAGTGAACCTATCGCATACCTTGTTGTTCTTTTTTGGCATTAACTTTGCTCTTATTTCTCAGTTGATGAAGGGGTTGATGGTTTCCTGGCTAGACATGGTAGATGTCTGAATCCTGTAAGACAACTGGAACCAATTTATCACTGGGCAGAAGCATCTTCCACTAATGGAAATGGCAGATGTCCAGCCTACCCTTCCAGGAATGTAAGTAGCTAACTTTTGTCAGTACAAGGTGTTGAGAATGATAGTAGTGTTTAGATGTGTTTGTTTTAACAGCAGCTCCTTCTCTATTGTGAGACTACACTGCAACAATTCTTCTGGAAAAAGGTAATTGTGAAAAGTTTCTGGTTAAAAAGAAAATAAGGATGAGTCTGTCATTGTGAGTAATGCAGTAGGGAAAAATACGTAAATGGAATCCAAATATAGAGAGGAATTTAGCAAATTTTCAAAATAAGAAGGAAGGATATATAAATACCTTCAGCAGATTAGAATGAAAAAAATAATGGGCTCTGCAGTCCAATTGACCAACATTTGAAATCCCTACCATTTTTTAATTGTATAAACCTGAGCAGGTTATTGAAACCCTCAGTCTTGGGGGAGAGGATTGTTTATTTTGACTTAACAATATAACTGTAAAAACAAAGCAGACTCTTCTGAGAATTAAATTAAGTAACATATAGCACAGTGCCTGACAAATAATTGATACTCAGTGAGCAAGGGAAGCCCCTGTAAGACTACTTCAAATAGACTTACTGTCTACCTCAACTTAGTGTATTATTCAGTGCTTCCTAGGTTTCATAGGGAGAGAGAGGAAACACTGATCCCACTTTCCATATAAGAATGGCATACAAATATGCAGCAGTAGGAAATTTCTTAGCCCACACAGATCAACTGGCTTAGCTAAGGTTTTGTCCACTGCTGAAAGTCAGATGTGTCTAGTCACGTCTAGTGGACCAGAGGGCGGCCCAACCAAGATAAGTTTATATGGGAGATGTTGCTCATTGCTGAGGCTATGATGAGTCTGGGGATGAACAAGCATTGATTTGGTAAAGGAGGTCTGTCAGGTCAACTTGTCTGGGCACTGGAGAGACTCATGGATGGTCATTTATTCCACGGAGACAAAGAGGAAGGCATTATGAACTGACCTAATGACAAAATCAGGAATGGGAATGTCAATTCACTGTACCTATCAGCCAAACCTACCTGTAGACTGGGCCCATGAATATGCCAGGGTTCTATCTGAGAGAGAGAAAAATTTGTAATTAAAAATTGAGAGGGTTTTCTGACATTGTCAAATGGCAATGAACAAGAGCAATATAGAAATCTGAAACAGTCTAACAAAGAGGAAAGAGATATTCCCTCCCAATTCATCAAGGACCCTGCACAATTGGATACTTCAAGGCCTGTAATGCATCAAGCACGGTACCTGACCCAACACTGACAATACCCTCTGAAACCCCAGGATCTGGAGGAAAAGCAGCAGACCTGGACAGAGGGACAGTAGTGCCAGGCTGAGGACCTGCCTCCCCCTGGAACTTCTATATTAAAGGTTGGAGCAAGAGATAAGAACATTCCGGCTATCATTTTATTATTATAGCTTCATCTCTAAATCCAGGTTGGTAAAGTCTAGGACAATGAGGATTTTATTTTCTAATGTGCTTCAAGTTTGATATATTATTATATAACATTATCCCTTTATTTATTCACTATAATTCTTCTCTCCTAGAAAAGGAACAGAAAAAAGCAAAATAGTTGAGGGTTTCCATTATAACTTGGGGAGATTTGTTTATATGGATACTTACATTGCTGGGCTTCTCAGGTGGTGCATTGGTAAAAAAATCTGCCTGCCAATGCAGAAGATGCAAAAGATGCAGGTTCTATCCCTAGGTCAGGAAGATCCCCTGGAGAAGGAAATGGAAACCCACTCTAGTATTCTTGCCTGGAAAATCCCATGGACAAAGGAGCGTGGTGGGCTATAGTCCATGGGGTCACACAAAGTTGGACAAGACTGAGTGACTGAAATTAAAGCCCTTTCAGTTCAGTTCAGTCACTCAGTCGTGTCCGACTCTTTGCAAACCCATGAATCGCAGCACGCCAGGCCTCCCTGTCCATCACCAGCTCTCGGAGGTCACTCAGACTCACGTCCATCGAGTCAGTGATGCCATCCAGCCATCTCATCCTCTGCCGTCCCCTTTTTCTCCTGCCCCCAATCCCTCCCAGCATCAGAGTCTTCTCCAATGAGTCAACTCTTCACATGAGGTGGCCTAAGTACTGGAGTTTCAGCTTTAGCATCATTCCTTCCAAGGAAATCCCAAGGCTGATCTCCTTTAGATGGACTGGTTGAATCTCCTTGCAGTCCAAGGGACTCTCAGGAGTCTTCTCCAACACCACAGTTCAAAAGCATCAATTCTTCGACGCTCAGCCTTCTTCACAGTCCAATTCTCACATCCATACATGACCACAGGAAAAACCATAGCCTTGACTAGACGGATCTTTGTTGGCAAAGTAATGTCTCTGCTTTTGAGTATGCTATCTAGGTTGGTCATAACTTTCCTTCCAAGGAGTAAGCATCTTTTAATTTCATGGCTGCAAAGTAAGTTAAATTGAAAGCCCTTTTAAAAAAGTTATTAAAGTATAGTTGATTTACAATGTTGTGCCAGTCTTTGCTGTACAGAAAAGTGGCTCAGTTATACATATGTAGACATTCTTTAAATATTCTTTTCCATTATGGTTTATTGCAGGATAGTGAATATATTTCCCTGTGCTATGAAGTAGAACCTTATTTGCCTAACCCTTCATTTAAAGTACCCCAAACACTGTTGTACAATTGTTACTTAACATCATAGAATTTTTCTAAAATTCTAGAATTTTTCTAAAATTCTAAAAATTTAGAATTTTTCTAAAATGCCAGTAAAAGTAAAATAGACTTTTACAGGGGATAAAGTAAAAGTTTATTTTATTCAGCAAAGAATCTGAATTCAAGAAATGCAAAGTGCTTTACTAGTGAGAAGAGCATAACCCACGCTTTTCTGATTGTCATCCAGCAAGCTGTCAACTAAACAGTACAGACTTTCAAAATGAATATTTTTAATCATGAGCTCAAAACTCAGCAATTAGCCCTTTCTGGTGGGATTTTGTTTGTTAATTTTGAGGGTGCAACCCTCAAAGTGAATTTATTAATTTTTACACCATATTTATGTTTACAGTGTCACTCATTCACTCTAACAAATCTTGCACGTGAAGGATACAAGTGCACACGTACTTTAGGCAGCCTTTGGATTCCTCCTGCCTTATGTTTTATTCAGTCAATCAACTTGGCTGCCATTCTGTATTCCTAAAATATGAAGATGTACAGAGATCCTGTAGACAGCTGAGATGGGTCCCCACCCCCTTAATCCCCAGGATGTATCAGGAAAGAATTGACTCAAACCAAGAAGGCTCATATCCTTTAAGCCCTTTAAAGTCATAGGGTGACATTTCTCATAGTGTCAGGAGCCTCTGGAACATGCTGAATTAGCAGTACAACTTAATGAGGATTAGGCTAATTTGACAGATGTAGAACACCTTTTCCATATCTCCTCACTGTAGTTTCAATCTGATATCCAGTGGCTAAAGGTGAAGGAAGGAGTGACCTTTACCAGCAGCTTTGAGTCTCCAAGTTGACAGGGCAGAATTGCTCCTCTTCAGATGTCAGAGTAACCACGATGCATGATGTTGATGGGGGTCAAATTGCCCAAGATATATATTTTCATTCACCTCCTTAGAGATTGAACCTGACAAAACTGTAATAGCTTATTGAGTTCCAAATGACAATGACATACTGGATATTTTCAAGCACTTTTATTTTTCTTATTTCCCGACTGGTTGGAAAAGAAAGCCATTATCCCACAAAATAATAATCTTGTGATGTTTCAAAATAATTTTTTCACAGCATGTAATTTTATAATACAGTAGTGAGCCTCTTGACGCATTGTATAGACATAGAATATTATATCCAACAAATGTATAAAATTTATGGTTGCTTTTCCACAAATTTAACTAGATCTCTCTGGAGCTTCTTCTATATAAAAAAGCATCATGAAACTAGACCAAGGGCCAGCAAACTTTTCTGTAAAGGACCAGAGAGCAGATAGTTTTAGCTTTGCAGACTCTAAGGTCTCCCTTGTAACTACTTAACTCTGCTCTTGTAGAGCAAAAGCAGCCATGTGTGTGCGTGCTAAGTCGTTTCAGTCGTGTCTGACTCTTTGCAACCCTTTGGACTGCAGCCCATCAGGTTCCTCTGTCCGTAGGATTCTTCAGGCAAGAATACTGGAGTGGGTTTCTATGCCCTCCTTCAGGGGATCTTCCCTACCCAGGGACTGAACCCAAGTCTTATGTCTCCTGCATTTGCAGGTGGGTTCTTTACCATTAGCACCACCTGGGAAAGCAGCCATAGACATTATATAAACAAATAAGTGTGACTTTGTTCCAATAAAACATTATGGACACTAAAATTTGATTTTATATAACATTTATATATCATGAAACATCCTTTTGTTTGTTTTTTTTTTCTGTGTTTGTTTTTTTTTTATTTTGCTTAACTTTACAATATTGTATTGCTTTTACTATACATCGAGATGGATCCGCCACCAGAATACACGTGTTCCCCATCCTGAACCCTCCTCCCTCCCCCCTTCCCACACCATCCCTCCAGGTCATCCCAGTGCTCCAGTCCCAGGCATCTGTTATAGGGCATCATACCTGGACTGACTCGTTTCAGATATGATATTATACATATTTCAATGCTATTCTCCCCAATCATCCCACCTTCTCCCGGTCCCAGAGTCCAAAAGTCTGTCCTTTTGATTTTTTTCAATCATTTAAAAATGTGAATACCATTCGTACCTCATAAGCCATGGCCCAGCCATGGCGTGGGCCTGGTTTGGTCCAAGGGTAATATCTAGATATTAAATTTTAAAAAGATATTCTGAACCTTACTCTGGTTTCAAATCCTCCAAGCTTTAGATAACATTTAATGATACTGACATTTATAAAATGTATCATACTGAGTATTTATAAAATTTGTTAACCTACTGACACCTAGGGCCTGGAAAAATACTAGGTATGTCTCAAATCTAATGTATATATGAATCACCTGGAGATCTTATTAAAATGCATATTTTGATCCAGTAAGTCTGAGGTGGAACAACTCAGATCCTACATTTCTAATAAATGATGCCCATGCTTTTGGTCTATGACACACTCTTTGAATGGCACTGCTTAGAAGATCTACAATTAAAATTCAACCAAATTGTTGAAGGTAAGGCAATTAAATCAAATGATAAGTATTTACTGAGGATCTACTACATATCTGCTTCTATACTTGATACCAAGAAAGATTCAGAAAAATACAGAGAATATAACCTTTTCCCACAGGGAGCTTCAATCAAGATAGTGTAGTGTAGTACATTAGTTGCTCAGTAGCATCTGACTCTTTGCGACCCCATGGACTATAGCCCGCCAGACTCCTCTGTCCATGGAATTCTCCAGGCAAGAATACCAGAGTGGGTTGCCATCCCCTTCTACAGCAGATCTTCCCAAATCAGGAATCAAACCTGGGTCTTCTGCACTACAGGCAGATTCTTTATCATCTGAGCCACCAGGGAAGCCCACAACCAAGATTAACATACATGAAACAAACATAAAGAAAAAGAGCTAAATTAAAGAGACTTTAAGTGACAAGGCAGTTCAGAAAAAAACAGAATGACATATGAAATCCAACAGAGCACAAGCAAATAGATGAGCCTTGACCCAAACCACAAAGAACAAACAGTGAAAAAGGAAGGGAAAGCTTAGGACACCACTACCAAAGTTATGAAAGCAGATATGCTGTGGTCTAGCATGTCTGACAAAATAGATGTGGGAAACCATCTGGTTGGAACAGGTGACATCTGAAGTTATTATTTAGGTTATACGTTTCTTTTGGGTGACTTGGGGAACTGTTAATGAAAATGAGGGGAGGTTTGCCAAACCAAAATATCTCTTGGTGTCACTCTATACCTTGTAGAAAATCTCCTAAAGGTTTGGCGTCTTTCAGAGAATTTTCCTTTAGGAACACAATTAGTTATCCTTTGAAGTTATGGCTTTAGCTGTTTACTATGGGAAATGACATACTTTGAGTTTTCAGTGCTAAGTATATTTATCAGGGCTGCCTTTCATAATAAGAAGGGATTTAAGTATTACTCTCTGTCACTTAAGCAAATTTTTGCCTGAAATCCCACTTTTAGAAGCTGTTTATATTTAGATTAAGACCGCATTTCTCAAACTTGGACTGCCCAGCAGTATGCAGACAGCATGAAAACTCATGGGGAAAAAATAGTGCATCTTATAGAGGGCCAAGTTCATTGATTTAGTGAAGATGAAAATTAAACAACTTAACCATAAACATAAAATATTATTTTCGTAGTAAGCTAACAATGGACATACTATGAAATAGACTGCAAAATCCATGATTTCTTTCTATATGATAAATCAAATTGTTTCAAAGAAATATGGAACTGGAGCCTAGAACTTTGGGCTCCACTTTAAGAGGCTATAGGGGTATAAGTTCACTTTCCTAAATCTTATGCAGTTCTTTGGTTAAAAAGAAAGAAAAAATTTTAAAGATTTGAACTGATGTCTACCTCTGAGTACTATACAGAAGTTAAAGATGAGGCACCAGATTTGGCTGAATCTTAAAGAATGTCCCATAAGTGAAAAGGCATGAAAACAAATGAGAACTAGTAGATAGTATACTATTTACATGAATTATTAATAAAATACTTGCAAATAAAACAAAAATACATATTTGACAAAAATATAAACAGAAAGATATGCATTAAATACATTAGAGTGGTTACTATTGGAGTGTGGGGAATGAAAATAGAAAGCAACTAAACAAATAAGTAATTTAGACCTTGCATGTATAATAAATTGAATGTTATAGTTAAATCAAACCTCTGCACTTAAGGCTCAGAACAATTAATGGGTTAAGGCATCATCAACCATAAAACATTTCTTTTTACATGAAGATGGCGTTGGATATCTGGTATTAAATCTTTAACATATAGACAAGAATTAATTATCAGAGCAAGATAATAACAAGGAAAAAATAGAGATAAGAGGAAAAGAGAGAGAAGAAAAAACAATAATTAAAATTTATTTCATACTTGATATTTCCCTAGCATTTGGGCCAAGCCTTTTACATGCATGGGCTGAGGTAAATACTATTATTATCCCCAGTAGACAGATGAGGAAATTGAGGCTTGGAAAGGTCTAGAAAGGTGCTTGGTGATATCACTCAGTTTGTAAGGGGCAGATAGATTTCAGACTTTGATCTATCTCACCTTTGATAGATGGAGTCAGCTCCTAACCATTACTACACACTGCTTAGCATGAAAAATCTAAGGGTAGCCTGAGGTCAGGATTCAGTTGGGTATAGATACTGACCCAGTATGGGGAAAGACTTGCTAAAGAAAGAGGGAAAAGAAGAAAGGTGGGGGATAAATGGCAATGCACTGAAGAAAATTACACCTTTCACAACCTAGTCCTTCAGTTCAGTTCAGTTCAGTTCAATCGCTCAGTCATGTCCGACTCTTTGTGACCCCATGAATCACAGCATACCAGGCCTCTCTGTCCATCACCAACTCATGGAGTTCAGCCAAACTCATGTCCATTGAGTCGGTGATGCCATCCAGCCATCTCATCCTCTGTCATTCCCTTCTTGTCCTGCCCCCAATCCCTCCCAGCTTCAGGGCCTTTTCCAATGAGCCAGCTCTTTGCATGAGGTGGTCAAAGCATTGGAGTTTCAGCTTTAGCATCAGTCCTTCCAATGAACACCCAAGACTGATCTCCTTCAGAATGGACTGGTTGGATCTCCTTTCAGTCCAAGGGACTCTCAAGAGTCTTCTCCAACACCACAGTTCAAAAGCATCAATTCTTTGGCGCTCAGACTTCTTCACAGTCCAGCTCTCACATCCATACATGACCACAGGAAAAACCATAGCCTTGACTAGACAGACCTTTGTTGGCAAAGTAACGTCTCTGCTTTTGAATATGCTATCTAGGTTGGTCATGACTTTCCTTCCAAGGAGTAAGCCTCTCTTTAAAGTCTACAATTGTTTTTCAGATTCACATACTATTTATCTGTAGCAATTTATCAACAGCTAAACATCATTATTTTCCCTTCTGCCATTTAGTTAAGAAAATAGGTTGTTATTTTGTTGTTCTTAAAGCAACGTTTTTAGAGATAGTTCTTGCACTGAACACTGGAAGTGCCACTTGCTTGACCTATAGTTTTCTTATTTGACCCCTCAAGAAGCCTTGAAAAATAGCTGAGCACCAAAGAGTTGATGCTTTTGAACTGTGGTGTTGCAGAAGACTCCTGAGAGTCCCTTGGACAACAAGGAGATCAAACTGCTTCTGCTGTTGCTAAGTCACTTTAGTCATGTCAGACTCTGTGAGACCCCATAGATGGTAGTCCACCAGGCCTCCTTATCCCTGGGATTCTCCAGGCAAGAACACTGGAGTGGTTTCCATTTCCTTCTCCAATGCATGAAAGTGAAAAGTGAAAGTGAAGTTGCTCAGTCGTATCCCACTCTTAGCAACTCCATGGACTGCAGCCTACCAGGCTCCTCCATCCATGGGATTTTCCAGGCAAGAGTACTGGAGTGGGGTGCCATTGCCTTCTCTGGGAGATCAAACTAGTCAATCCCAAAGGAAATCAGTCATGAATATTCATTGGAAGGACTGACGCTGAAGCTGAAACTCCAATACTTTAGCCACCTGATGTGAAGAACTGACTCATTTGAAAAGACCCTGATGCTAGGAAAGATTGAAGGCAGGAGGAGAAGGCGAGGATAAAGGATGAGATGGTTGGATGGCATCACTGACTCAAAGGACATGAGTTTGAGTAAGCTCTGGGAGTTGGTGATAGACAAGGAAGCCTGGCGTGCTTAGTCCATGGGGTTGCAAAGAGTCAGACATGACTGAGCGACTGAACTGAACTAAACTGATCCATACTTTAGTTCTTTACAATTTTTCAAAAAAGGAAAATTGTAATTATGTTAAGATATGGTAAGGACCAATAAGCTCGCATATGTGTGGTGCTTTGACAAAGAAGAGCTCTGTATAAGTTAGCAGTTCTTGCCAAGCACTCCCACAGCTTTTTCCTCTCTGCCTCTATGGCAAGCTCAACCAGAATTCCAGTTTCTTAATCATGATGACAACCATTTCCATAGATTCACCTGAAATACCACAAAAAGGTCTCTCTTCAGTTTTTTGAGAGGATTAATAGTGTTTTCAATGCTTTTATGTAGCTCTAGTCACAAGGCAAGGACATGCAATTCAGCAGAATACTTAACTGGTAAGTGAGGCATGGGTTCCATGAAAAAAAATTCAGTTTTGGGGTTTCTGCTTTGTTTATCTATGTTAATAATCATATAACTTGGCCCTTATAAAGAATCTTCTGTTGAAATCTCTCCAGCATGCTCATCACAGAATTTTGGTGTGTATGTCAGTTATTTTTTCCATTTTTGTGTTCGTTTGTTTGTTTGTTTGTTTACTTTTAACTAAAACTTTTCACTTTCATGCACTAGAGAAGGAAATGGCAACCCACTCCAGTATTCTTGCCTGGAGAATCCCAGGGACAGAGGAACCTGGTGGGCTGCCATCTATGGGATCACACAGAGTTGGACACGACTGAAGCGACTTAGCAGCAACACCATTTGATGTCCAAAATGCCAGGTTTTTTGTTTGGTTTTTTTTGTACTTCTTTTTAAAAAATATGTTGCCTAGAATAAATGGTACGGAACTACTTAAGATTCAAAAACTGCTAAAAACTTCTGTTTTAGAAAGCCTAACTTTCTAAACTTGGAGATGAATTATCCCCAGTAATCAACAACTAAAGAAGTGTAGAAAAAAATTTTTTTTCAAGTTGTTTAACACAAATTCTATAAAATTATATTTATTGTATTTCTATGCTAGAAAGGAATACAATAAATATTTAAATTCTTTAATTGATGATAATATTATAATCATGATGTATCTGTTATTTACTTAAGGAGAAATTTATGGATTTATTAAAGACATGGACATGAATTGAAGGCCTGCATATACTTGAAACAAAATAAATTCTATTTTTTAATAACACTTATGACCAAAAACAACACACTTTATGCATTGAATTGCATAGAATGTTAACACTCAGAATTTCAGAGGGAAATAAAAGGCAAGTAGATTTTTGAATTGACATTTCTGAAGCATGTGTTACTTCTGTCAAATGCTAAGTAAACAGGGCTAATCATAATTAAAGTTTCACATTTGGCTAATCTGAGAACATCATTCTGAAACAACAAATCACTTTAGCTTTCTGTCTCCTTATTCCCCAACATTTTGTACTTCTCGGTATCACAAATGTTACAAGTTAAGCAGAATAGTATGCTATTGACACTGACTGACATTTATGCATTAAACATCTACACACATAAAATAATTCTCCCATTATCTCTTTAGTGATTCAACCTTTCATGTCAATTTGCTTTCTTAATTGCTTTTTTGTTTAGTTTTCAGGATTTTTCAAAGCTATTCATAGTATGAAGCAATGTTTGAAGATGTTTGTCATCTTGAATAGCTCCTTTTTCACTTGTTTAACACTTAGAAGCAGAAATTTCAGCATATTAACTAAACATTGTAGTCTTAATAGATTTAATTTAAAAGGCTATTGCTTAGGAACTTAACCATTCAGTCATCCATTCATCCATCTATCCATTCAACAAAATTTTTTGAATACTTACTATGATATTATACTAAGATAATAAAACATGATTCCTACCCTTGAAAATTCTAAATCTAGTACAAAAATGTGTGAACAACAATTACAGTGAAATCTGAGACATGCTGAAAGAGGTTTGTAAAAATAGCATTTAAGAAATAGGAATGAAAACCCCACCAGTATTGAAAGGAATGTTTAATAGGTTTTTAGATGTAGTAACTCAGGTTGCATGTAGTTCCCCCCTCCTCAGAACATAAAGATTCTGTGTTTTTCATCCGGTCATTTAATATTCATCTCTGACTTGGAAAATGAGATTCTAGAAGAGAAGATTAAAAAGACAGCTGTAGCACTTCACATAGAACTTTCCCAAGGAGATTATTGAAATTGACCATTACATTACCTTTTTGACAGTCCAAAATTAATTTTAAGATAAAGAAAGTAGCCCCTGTCTTTACAAATGTCAAAGTTTAGCTGGACAGAGATTCTTATGCCAATCATAACATAATTATGAATACAAAAGAAATATAAAAGCACAAGGAAGAAACATGATATTTTTTCAGGATGAAAAGGCAAATGTGAGTAATCTGATAAAGCCAGGATATAGATCATGAGGAAAATATGAGATGAACCTGGAAAAGCAGAATGGACCCAGATACAGGATCTTGAATGCCAGGGCAGGAGATTTCCACTTTATTCTATAATCATCTAGGAGCAGTCAAATATTTTTAATTACTGGAGTGATGTCATGGTATGTTTTTAAAAGCTAAATTAGGTAAATAGGTAGGAGGTACATTGAGGAATTAAGATCTCAGTGTACAAAAGTACAATAAGGAAGCTCTTGTGATGAGGAACTGAACTAGATCAATGACAGTGAGAATGGAGGAGTGAAACGTTTGAAAAACATTCCTAAAGGATTGAGGGTGTCTGGTAGGGTATAAAGAGATTGATACATCTTTCAAAATCAGGAATGGAGTTAACTCATTCCATTGAATGAAGTCTCTGCAGAAGAGCATTCCCAGTTCCCTGTGAAGCAAGACTAATTCTGGGCAAAGCAGGAATGATGGAAATATGGTCTAAAGAAATGGCCAGCACTTGAAGGTTTCAAAGAAGCATAGGAAAAATGATAATATCATCACTTTCCCAAATGCTTAGAATGTCCTGGATACTATACTAACTGCCTCATGTACATATCTCATAAAATTCCTTGTAACAGCAAAGAAGAAGAAATGATTCTCCCTCATTTTACAGATAAGGAGAACAATGTGCAGACAAATTACATGACCTGCTAAAATTCCATGACTTGCACAGAGTAGAGCTAAACTGAAAACCAAGACCTGTCTGAATCTAACGCAGGGGTTGGCCCATGCCATGACCATTCTACATACTGTATGTATGCTTTCACAGTACCTCAGCAGAGTTGAATACTTGCAACAAAATCCATATGGCCCACAAAGAATATATTTACCACTAAACAAATATGTATTGAGTGTCTGCTAAGTTCCAGGCGCACGGGTCAGGGTGGAGCGGGTTTCAGGGACTATTCCCAGCCACTCAGGCAAGTTGTAAAAGTAACAACAATAGGATGGTTCTCTTTTTTTTATTTTATTAAATTTTATTTTGCTTAACTTTACAATATTGTATTGCTTTTGCCATACATCAAAATAAATCCACCACAAGTATATATGTGTTCCCCATCCTGAACCCTCCTCCCTCCCCATACCATCCCTCTGGGTCGTCCCAGTGCACCAGCCCCAGGCATCCATTATCAGGCATCGTAACTGGACTGGCGACTCATTTCAGATATGATATTATACATATTTCAATGCTATTCTCCCAAATCATCTGCCCATTTGACACATCAGTAAACTACCCATCTTGATACTCCTCATCTTTAATGGTACTGTAGGCAGACCAGGCTGTAAATAGAAGAGAGAACGATGGTTTCACTATCACTGTTTCCGTACTTGATGCAAGATATAAATAGCCTTTGAGATTTGCAAGAAATACCACCCAGGTCCTTCACAGATCCTCAAAATGTCAAATACAGCAAAGGCAAAAATTAAACTGCATCAAGTATAAATGAACACTTAAAATTATGCCCTCCTTGCCTCCTCTGGGCTTTCTATTCTGTTCCATTGATCTATATTTCTGTCTTTGTGCCAGTACCATAGTGTCTTGATGACTGTGGCTTTGTAGTAGAGCCTGAAGTCAGGCAGGTTGATTCCTCCAGTTCCATTCTTCTTTCTCAAGATAGCTTTGGCTATTCGAGGTTTTTTGTATTTCCATACAAATTGAGAAATTATTTGTTCTAGCTCTATGAAGAATACCGTTGGTAGCTTGATAGGGATTGCATTGAATCTATACATTGCTTTGGGTAGTATACTCATTTTCACTATATTGATTCTGCCAATCCATGAACATGGTATATTTCTCCATCTACTAGTGTCCTCTTTGATTTCTTTCACCAGTGTTTTATAGTTTTCTATCTATAGGTCTTTAGTTTCTTTAGGTAGATATATTCCTAAGTATTTTATTCTTTTCATTGCAAGTAAATGGAATTGTTTCCTTAATTTCTCTTTCTATTTTCTCGTTATTAGTGTACAGGAATGCAAGGGATTTCTGTGTGTTGATTTTATATTCTGCAACTTTACTATATTCATTGATTAGTTCTAGTAATTTTCTGGTGGAGTCTTTAGGGTTTTCTATGTAGAGGATCATGTCATCTGCAAACAGTGAGTTTTACTTCTTCTTTTCCAATTTGGATTCCTTTTATTTCCTTTTCTGCTCTGATTGCTGTGGCCAAAACTTCCAAAACTATGTTGAATAGTAATGGTGAAAGTGAGCACCCTAGTCTTGTAAGAATATACAATGGATTAAAGACAATCTCTTTAACAAGTAGTGCTGGGAAAACTGGTCAACCACTTGTAAAAGAATGAAACTAGAGCACTTTCTAACACCATACACAAAAATAAACTCAAAATGGATTAAAGATCTAAACGTAAATCTAAAGTTTCTGATTAAAGATCAGAAACTATAAAACTCCTAGAGGAGAATATAGGCAAAACACTCTCCGACATACATCACAGCAGGATCCTCTATGACCCACCTCCCAGAATATTGGAAATAAAAGCAAAAATAAACAAATGGGATCTAATTAAACTTAAAAGCTTCTTCACAACAAAAGAAACTATAAGCAAGGTGAAAAGACAGCCTTCAGAATGGGAGAAAATAATAGCAAATGAAGCAACTGACAAACAACTAATCTCAAAAATATACAAGCAACTCCTACAGCTCAATTCCAGAAAAATAAATGACCCAATCAAAAAAATGGGCCAAAGAACTAAATAGACATTTCTCCAAAGAAGACATACAGATGGCTAACAAACACATGAAAAGATGCTCAACATCACTCATTATCAGAGAAATGCAAATCAAAACCACTATGAGGTACCATTTCATGCCAGTCAGAATGGCTGCCATCCAAAAGTCTACAAGCAATAAATGCTGGAGAGGGTGTGGAGAAAAGGGAACCCTCTTACACTGTTGGTGGGAATGCAAACTAGTACAGCCACTATGGAGAACAATGTGGAGATTCCTTTAAAAACTGGGAATAGAACTGCCTTATGATCCAGCAATCCCACTGCTGGGCATACACACCAAGGAAACCAGAATTGAAAGAGACATGTGTACCCTACTGTTCATCGCAGCACTGTTTATAATAGCCAGGACATGGAAGCAACCTAGATGTTCATCAGCAGATGAATGGATAAGAAAGCTGTGTTACATATACACAATGGAGTATTACTCAGCCATTAAAAAGAATACCTTTGAATCAGTTCTAATGAGGTGGATGAAACTGGAGCCTATTATAAAAAGTGAAGTAAGCCAGAAAGAAAAACACCAATACAGTATACTAACGCATATATATGGAATTTAGAATGATGGTAACAATAACCCTGTTTACGAGACAGCAAAAGAGACACTGATGTATAGAACAGCCTTTTGGACTCTGGGAGAGGGAGAGGGTGGGATGATTTGGGAGGATGGCATTGAAATATGTATAATATCATATATGGAATGAGTCGCCAGTCCAGGTTCGATGCATGATACTGGATGCTTGGGGCTGGTGCACTGGGATGACCCAGAGGGAAGGTATGGGGAGGGAGGAGGGAGAAGGGTTCGGGATGGGGAACACATGTATACCTGTGGCAGATTCACTTTGATATATGGCAAAACCAATACAATATTGTAAAGTTAAATAAAATAAAATTTAAATATAAAAAATATAAAATAAAATAATGCATAAAAAATAAAAATAAAATTATGCCCTCCTATCAATAATCATCCTATAAATATAAGGTTACTAATGAATTCTGTAAGTAAAATAAAATTAACATATTATATTCTGTTTAATAGTATATTAAAATGGGACTTCAATTTCAATAGAAATACCAGTACTTAACAAAGCACATGTGAGTAGACTCTGTTAAGTGGAATTTATGAAGAAATAGTCAGAGCCTGTTTCCCAACTTGGGTGCCCTTTAATCAGGAGATCTTCATGCACTCCAAGAAAAGGAGCAAGAGAGGGCAGAGGAGGAAGTGAAGATGAGAGAAAATTCTTTGGAGATGATATGTTGTGAGCCCCATCCTCTTCTCTCATCACAGGAGTTGCCACTAGAAACTAGGATCTGTGAGGAGAGTCTAAAAATGACTTGAGGGAAAGAGTCCAATTTAAACATTAACCAACCCCAGAGACCACAAAAATAATAACTTAAGTAACAAGTTCAAGTTCAGTACAGAAAATCCCTGCCTTCTGTTCTACTGCTATGTAACAAGTTACCCTGAATTTAGTGACTTAACACAAGAGTATCTCTATTAAACTCAGAGATTCTGTCAGGAAGTCAAAGAGGGCACAGCAGGGGAGGCTTATTTCTGCTCCATGTTATCTGGACCTCAGCTGGGAAGATTCAAATGACTGGGGGTGTTTCAAACATCACTTCTGCTACACTCTCTTGACCAGGACAGTCACAGACCTACCAAGATCCTAAGGTATTACATACACACCCAATCTCAGAATGCGAAGATTAGCAAAGAATTGGTGGCCACATTTTAAAACCAACACGCTATTCTTTCCTCTTCTCTCTGTCCATGCACTTAAGTCAGCGGGGGTCTGAATCCTACTCAGCTGGGAAAACAGAGAGCAAGATGCCTTCTTTTCCTATTGTAAATGACCTGCTCATGTGGGTCTGGCTCAGGAGTAAAAAAGGTTTGATTTTAAACAAGTTCAAGGTTTTGATTATTATCAAGGGCAGATCAAATCAGATCAGATCAGTCACTCAGTCGTGTCCGACTCTTTGCGACCCCATGAACTGCAGCACGCCAGGCCTCCCTGTCCATCACCAACTCCCGGAGGTCACTCAGACTCATATCCATTGAGTCGGTGATGCCATTCAGCCATATCATCCTCTGTCATCCCCTTCTCCTCCTGCCCCCAATCCCTCCCAGCATCAGAGTCTTCTCCAATGAGTCAACTCTTCACATGAGGTGGCCAAAATACTGGAGTTTCAGCTTTAGCATCATTCCTTCTAAAGAAATTCCAGGATTGATCTCCTTCAGAATGGACTGGTTGGATCTTCTTGCAGTCCAAGGGACTCTCAAGAGTCTTCTCCAACACCACACTTCAAAAGCATCAATTCTTCGGCGCTCAGCCTTCTTCACAGTCCAGCTCTCACATCCATACATGACCACAGGAAAGACCATAGCCTTGACTAGGCGAACCTTTGTTGGTAAAGTAATGTCTCTGCTTTTGAATATGCTATCTAGGTTGGTCATAACTTTCCTTCCAAGGAGTAAGCGTCTTTTAATTTCATGGCTGCAGTCACCATCTGCAGTGATTTTGGAGCCCCCCAAAATAAAGTCTGACACTGTTTCCACTGTTTCCCCATCTATTTCCCATGCAGTGATGGGACCAGATGCCATGATCTTCGTTTTCTGAATGTTAAGTTGATAACAAATAAATTTTAGTCTTTGACAGACAACACAGAGGCAGAAAAGGAATTAGAAAGTTCTGCTTTCTCTCTGCCCTCTTTTGACATTACATTGTTTTCCTTGAGTTTGAATCTATCCTTTTCTTGTTTTTAGTTTGCTCCAAACATAGCTTTCGGGACTTTTGTAGCCATTAGCATTTCTCACAGTCTTTCTGGACTTTAGCCTTCCTGACCCTGCTCTTTAGAAATGTGCTGCTCTTTTGTGTTTGTCCTTGGCATGTGCCTCTTTTATATGTGATCGTTTTGTCTGAGCTCAAAGAGCTCTCTATACAGACACATTGATCTCTTTCAGTGTTTCCTCAACTTCCTTCCTGAGATCATCTGTGATTGTATAGTCAAAAAACCTTGTTTCAGAACCCTTCATTTCTATTTCTTATATCCTTCTATGGACATCTTCCAGTATTTTCTCCAAGTTTTTGGAAACTTTTTTCTTGAAGTTGTATTTTTTAGACTTGTTTATTCATTAATGAATTAAGTAAAATATTGTTAACTCTCCATTATATTTCTGTAAGAAGACAACAAAAGGACCTTTATTAATTGCAAATTTTTTTAGGTTTTTTTTATTGAAGTAGAGTTGATTTACAGTGCTTCAGGTCTGCAACAAAGTAATTCAGATATATATATATAGTTTTTCAGATTATTCTCCTTTATAGGTTATTATAAGATAGTGAATATAGTCCCTCTGCTATATAGTAAGTCCATGTTTATCTATTATATATATAGCAGTGTGTCTCTGTTCATTACAGATTCCTAATTTATTCCTCCCCTCTTCCCTTTGAACCAGAAGTTTGCTATGTCTGAGTCTATTTTGGTTTTTATACAAACGTTTCTTTTATTTTCTATTTTACTTTGTTATGGTTACTAATGGGAGATTGATTTTATCTGCTATAAAGGCCTAAAAATGGATTTTAGTGATAACTGTCAGATTTTATTTTTGCTACTAGTATTGACACAATACATACACATACACACACCCACATACACATACACACACCCACATACACACACATACACACACACACAGTTTAAAGAAAAGACCTTAGAGAAATAGGACAGATTTTTTTTCAAAAGAGAGCATTACTAATCAGGATAATATTTAAATGTCTATAATATTTATTCTCTTGGGTTTTATTTCTGTGTAACAAAGTTTGACATTTTTTTTTAATATAAGCCATACTGAAGTGAGTGTTCTGCCACTAACAGAGTATTAAAAAGGATGTCTGTGTCTTTAGATTTCAATCTCAACTAACATCAATTTTTACCAAACTGATTCAACACTCAATTTTTTAAGTTTTCTTATGATGAGTTTTCATACCCCAAAATTCCAGGAGATCCTGTGATCAGTATTAATGGTGAAGGGCTCCAAAATTACATTGTTACACTATATAGCTCTGTTTCCTTTACCTTCTACTTAAACTACTTAAAACAGCATCATTATTAGGTGATGTGTTGCCAGGTTTTATCATTTATATTTGTGGTTTTTCTCTTCTTTTTAGACTTTGGTTCTTTCCTATCCTCTGGAAGAGTCATATGTGTTAATACCCATCTTTTATTCACAAGAAAAGAATTTTCTAATTGATCCTATGAGTTCAAGAGCTTGAGATGTCAGATCAATAAAGCATCTGAGATATATTAACTTTTCATTTTCCCTTTTTTATTTTCTTGAAAATATAGAAAAGACAGTTATGTTTCTATATTTTCCTTAAGCAGAACTCCAAAAGAGAAGAAAGTCACCTCCAATCTGTCTAATTTTCAAAAGCACAGTTTGATATGCTTTATGTAGACATATATGTGTATACACATATATCTAGCTTATTGAAGCTTCATGTTTCTAACATCTAGTACTAACACATTTTGCCATATTTTCATTTTAAGATACAGTAAAAATAATTTGACAAAGAAACTAAATGCATTTAAAAAGAAAATAACCTTCTACTTTCATGGCTGCCTTGAAAATGGGCAGGTTACAGATAGGCAAAACTTAATAACCAATAACTCAAAATTCCTGTTCTCTTTCTGAAGCACAACTGTCATAAAAATATACTCTACACTTAAGATTACCATGATTAATCGATTATAAATGGCAAACAGGAAAATGAATATACTCCCTGGCCAAACATTTTCATCGTTATCAATAACAGAAATGTTGCTTCCAACAAGCCCTTGGGTACTGCTAGTACTCAGAACCCAAAAATAACTGCTTAAAGATGGGGCTCGCCTGGCAGAAAAGCCTCTAGGACTTTTTTTTTCTTAAATAATGATTACATAAAAAGAGTTCACATATTCTTCAGTGAATCATTTGTGAAATACCAGGTATATGCCCTGTTCAGAAGAAACTCCCTGAGACAGATAAGCAGCTGTTTAAAGGAAAAATAAATAAATAACAGTCTCCTGTAGAAGTTCATGGTGCAAACTCTTTGGGGTTAGGAATCACCCTAAAAAGACGGTACCTCAGACTTACTTAGGTAGCTACTAATTAGCAATCTAACTTCTATACAGAGTATTAAAATTGAATCCACTCATTATCTCTAATACAGGGGAGAGTTCAGGTGGAAGGAGAATCACACCCTCTAAAAGGTGAGTTTTCAGCAAGTCCTCTACCTAGAGATTTCATTTGCTAACCTGATCATGACACATTGGTGACCTGCACTTTTTCAAATTGAAATGTAGTACACTTATAATATTATATTAGTTTTGGGTATACAGCATAGTGATTTGATATTTTTATATAATCCATATAAGGTTATCATAAAATATTGGCTAAATTCCTTGTGCTGTGTATCACATACTTGTAACCTATTTATTTTGTACCTAGTAGTTTGTAATTCTTAATCTCCTTCACCTTTCTTGCTGCTCCCCTACCCCTTTCCCTTCTGGTAATCACTAGTTTGTTCTCTGTATGTGAGTTTGCCTTATTTGTTATATTCATTCTTTTATTTTCTAGATCCCCTATATAAATGAAAACATACAGTAATTGCCTTTCTCTATATGATTTATTCGGAGAAAGCAATGGCACCCAACTCCAGTACTCTTGCCTGGAAAATCCATGGATGGAAGAGCCTGGTGGGCTGCAGTCCATGGCGTCGCTAAGAGTCAGACATGACTGAGCGACTTCACTTTCTCTTTTCACTTTCATGCATTGGAGAAGGAAATGGCAACCCACTCCAGTGTTCTTGCCTGGAGAATCCCAGGGATGGGTAATACCCTCTAGGTGCATCCATGTTGTTACAAATGGCAAATAATTATCCTATTTATGGTTGAGTAATATACCACTGTACATAACTTTTAAAAATGCAAAATCAAAGGCAATAAGGGTGATGTTATTTCTCCTCTAAATGACATCACAAGTAAGATGAAGGTTTGGAATAGGAATGTTGCTCTTATCTACTATGATTCCTCCACTTCATCTTTTTGTTCAAGACCTCTTTTATACTCATAAACTATTGAGAACCCCAAAGAACTTTTGCTTATTGCGAGTTATATCTATGGATATCTACTGTGTTTAAAATTAAAATATATTATTTTAAATTATTTATTAATTTATTACAATATTTTGTAATTTCATAAATTACATATTTTATGAAAAGT
The DNA here is from genome assembly GCA_935064755.1 of Tragelaphus eurycerus. Classification (NCBI taxonomy): domain Eukaryota; kingdom Metazoa; phylum Chordata; class Mammalia; order Artiodactyla; family Bovidae; genus Tragelaphus; species Tragelaphus eurycerus. The sequence continues at coordinate 12,731,985 of CAKXYN010000004.1, forward strand.
TAATTATGTGTTGACAAAAACAATTTAATCAGAGAGTGCACTGGCTTCTATTTTTGTAGACATCTTCAACACCTGGCTTACAAAAAGACAGATCCTTACATCTGCTTCCATATTAATCAGTTGTTACATCCAACTGTATCATATATTCACAAGAGAATGAGAGTGAAAAGAAGTATATAAGATTTTAGTATTATTATAAAGACAGTTTTGACCTCACAAACCGCATAGGGATCTTTGGGAATCTTAAGTGTCACTGCAACACATTCTACTTTACACAAAGCCCGGTACCATGGAAGAAAGATTGAGAATTCAAATTGCTGTTGGAGAACAAGGATATCAGAGAAAAAGTATCTCTTTAGTTGGGTAAATAGGAGAAATAAAAAATGCCTACAGAAATAATACCTGACAAATAACATAACTTTCTTAAATGCACTCGTAAAGAACTGTAAGTTGAACTTCAGTTAATAGTGGAAACTTACTTCAAATTATCAAACACAAGGTTCCACAAGCTTATTGGGAAACCAGTGACTCAGGATGTAAAACATAGTAAAACTCAAGGTACCATGGCCCACAGAGGTCATCTTTCATCGTTTTGTTTGTTTGTTTGTTTTTAATTATAATAATCTGGGACTCAGTCAGACTAAAGACTTTAACAAGGCAACTGAATCCAGTTTTCTTAGATCCCAATTAATCACTCTTTATCCTTCACTATGCTACAGAACTGAAAAGTAACCTTTCAGTTATATCATCGGGGAAGGCAATGGCACCCCACCCCAGTACTTTTGCCTGGAAATTCCCATGGACAGAGGATCCTGGTAGGCTCCAGTCCATGGGGTCGCTAAGAGTCGGACACGACTGAGCGACTTCATTTTCACTTTTCACTTTCATGCATTGGAGAAGGAAATGGAAACCCACTCCAGTATTCTTGCCTGGAGAATCCCAGGGACGGGGGAGCCTGGTGAGCTTCCGTCTATGGGGTCGCACAGAGTCGGACACGACTGAAGCGACTTAGCAGCAGCAGCAGTTATATCATAAAATACATACAGCACTCACTAATCTAATTGTTAATAATATTGGGAAGAGGGATAGTTAGTGACTTACTTGAACATTTAATGAAATCTAAGAATCCATTCACCAGAAAAATATATACAAGCATATACACATATGTGCCTGAAGCCCAAGTATGAATCAACTTGGGCTCAGTGAAAGAACCTCTAGTTCAGTTTTAAAACACACACAAAATTCAAGGATATGTACATTTGAGAAGTGAAAAATTGGAAAGCAGAACAAAAGTTATAGGAGCTAACATGATTTATGTTATTTATTGAATAAATCAAATTTCATTAACTTTATACAGAGTAATATAGTATCAAATAATAAGAGTAAACCACTTCCAAAATAGTATTCATTCATTCTAAACACCAGACATCTTGCTATGTTCTGAGGATCAAAGGTGAATGTAACTGACATTCTGTGTCAGGACAGAGCTTTAAGTTTAGTGAAAGAGCTAGATATTAAATAAGCACACAGCACATATCAAGAGTAAAGGTATTAAGCCTTTCCCACCTGGAGTCTCAGTTTATCCCAAGTTACAGTCTCAGAAGCTCACATCATACCAGCATCACCTCAAATACCATCCACTCCCAAGGCCAGAATCTGATTAAAACACTATTTTAGCCACTATATGGTTGATGACACAAACAAAAACAGTGAAAATCCTTTTTTCTTTCAAATGGAATAATTTATTTTGTCATATAGTTTCTTTGGAATATTCCGCATTAAGATCGTCCTATGGATTTCTCCTCCTTCATGATAAAAACCCTTTCTAGAAGAAGTCTTTGAGTGGACAGCTTAAGCCTCATGTAAATGAAGTTCATTTCCCTGACTCTCAGACTGGTCTCTCTACACTTCATCTTGTTAGTAGTAGCAAGGTCTTAAAGACCATGATCAAGATGTCAACCAAAATAGGACTGCACAAGAGAACCTTCCATAATGATGGAAATGTCAAGTACAATAGCTACTAGACATAAGTGGCTAAAAAAGCATTGTAAATATGCTGAAAAATTGAATTTAAATGTAAATTTATTTAATTTTAAAATTTAAATTTTATTTAGTTTTATTTATTTATTTATTTTTAAGGACATGTTCTTTTTTTTTTTTTTTAATTAAATTTTATTTTGCTTAACTTTACAATATTGTATTTCTTTTGCCATACATCAAAATGGATCCACCACAAGTATACATGTGTTCCCCATCCTGAACCCTCCTCCCTCCTCCCTCCCCATACCATCCTTCTGGGTTGTCCCAGTGCACCAGCCCAAGGCATCCATTATCAGGCATTGTACCTGGACTGGCGACTCGTTTCAGATATGATATTATACATATTTCAATGCTATTCTCCCAAATCATCCCACCCTCTCCCGTTCCCAGAGTCCAAAAGTCTGTTCTATACATCAGTGTCTCTTTTGCTGTCTCGTAAACAGGGTTATTGTTACCATCTTTCTAAATTCCATATATATGCGTTAGTATACTGTATTTGTGTTTTTCTTTCTGGCTTACTTCACTCTGTATAATAGGCTCCAGTTCCATCCACCTCATTAGAACTGATTCAAATGTATTCTTTTTAATAGCTGTGTAATACTCCATTGTGTATATGTACCACTGCTTTCTTATCCATTCATCTGTGGATGGACATCTAGGTTGCTTCCAAGTCCTGGCTATTGTAAAGAGTGCTGCTATGAACATTGGGGTACATGTGTCTCTTTCAATTCTGGTTTTCTCAGTGTGTATGCCCAGCAGTGGGATTGCTGGATCATAAAGCAGTTCTATTACCAGTTATTTGAGGAATCTCCATACTGTTCTCCAAAGTGGCTGTACTAGTTTGCATTCCCACCAACAGTGTAAGAGGGTTCCCTTTTCTCCACACCCTCTCCAGCATTTATTGCTTATGGACTTTTGTATTGCAGCCATTCTGACTGGTGTGAAATAGTACCTCATAGTGGTTTTGATTTGCATTTCTCTGATAATGAGTGATGTTGAGCATCTTTTCATGTGTTTGTTAGCCATCTGTATGTCTTCTTTGGAGAAATGTCTATTTAGTTCTTTGGCCCATTTTTTTGATTGGGTCATTTATTTTTCTGGAATTGAGCTGTAGGAGTTGCTTGTATATTTTTGAGATTAGTTGTTTGTCTGTTGCTTCATTTGTTATTATTTTCTCAATTTGTATGGAAATACAAAAAACCTCGAATAGCCAAAGCTATCTTGAGAAAGAAGAACGGAACTGGAGGAATCAACCTGCCTGACTTCAGGCTCTACTACAAAGCCACAGTCATCAAGACAGTATGGTACCGGCACAAAGACAGAAATATAGATCAATGGAACAAAATAGAAAGCCCAGAGATAAATCCACGCACATATGGACACCTTATCTTTGACAAAGGAGGCAAGAATATACAATGGATTAAAGACAATCTCTTTAACAAGTGTTGCTGGGAAAGCTCGGGGAAGGCAATGGCACCCCACCCCAGTACTTTTGCCTGGAGAATCCCATGGATGGCGGAGCCTGTTGGGCTCCAGTCCATGGGGTCGCTGAGAGTCGGACACAACTGAGTGACTTCACTTTCACTTTTCACTTTCATGCATTGGAGAAGGAAATGGCAACCCACTCCAGTGTTCTTGCCTGGAGAATCCCAGGGACAGGGGAGCCTGGTGAGCTTCCGGCTATGGGGTCGCACAGAGTCGGACACAACTGAAGCGACTTAGCAGCAGTAGCAGCAGCTGGGAAAACTGGTCAAACACTTTTAAAAGAATGAAACTAGAACATTTTCTAACACCATACACAAAAATAAACTCAAAATGGATTAAAGATCTAAATGTAAGACCAGAAACCATAAAACTCCTATAGGAAAACATAGGCAAAACACTCTCTGACATACATCACAGCAGGATCCTCTATGACCCACCTCCCAGAATATTGGAAATAAAATAAAAAATAAATAAATGGGACCTGATTAAACTTAAAAGCTTCTGCACAACAAAGGAAACTATAAGCAAGGTGAAAAGTACACTTCTTAAATGAACAATTTTGTCTAACTGAAATGTTCCCTATAATGGCCATTGTAATTCTAGGTTGTCTTAATAATATTTCACCATATTTTTAGATATTACAGTTTCTGGGACCACAGATCTTAGACCCTAATTATGCAGAAGGTGGCACACAAAGTTCTTTGAAATCCTTTGAGGATTTTTGAGGATTCTTTTTTTTTTTTTTTTTTTTTTTAAGCTAAGCCTTGAGTTTCTTGGAATCAAATTAATTCCTAAAAGAGATGTGCTGTTAGATTTAGGATTTTGTGGTATTTTACAGAGTACTTCCTTACATGGAAATTTTCTTGAGGTTGGCAGGTGACCTAATGTCAATCGAACCCACTCCATGACCAACTTATCTTAACATAAGAGAATAGCACTCAAGTGTTTGATTCATGCCCACCAATTCTGCAGCTTTGACTTCCAAGATTCCCATTAACCATAGATCTTTTCCTCTTTCATGAGATGATTTCTTCGTAGTAGCATATGTTCTAATAACCTGACTTATGCTTTATGCCTACTTAGATTTTTATTTCAAGAGTCAAAAAAGTATGAATTTCTTGTCAGTTTATTTCCCTAAGTCCCCTAGTGGTTTATGCTATAAACTTACCTTGATGTTTGGTGAGTTCCCTAACAACTACTACCTGTTGTTGACCCCTAATAAAACTACTCTGGAAACTTTCTGGAAGCAGTAATACATAAAATAATAATAACATTTTAATACTTATTTTTTGGATTGGAGAGCTGCATGCAAGGGAGTGGAGCTCAAATCCAAGAGTGACTTACTCACGCCCTTGGTAATGCTGAGAGGCTCTGTGAACTGGAAGGGTTCAGTGGACACCTGGTCTGAGTGTCTCCTTGTCCCATAGGCCATTAGCAGTCAGCTTCAGATCTCATTCCTTGTTACCAAAACATGTTATAAATTTATTAAAGAAAACAATTTAGGTAATGAAACAAACCTTAATTAACACCATGAAAATATACAGTCTTCTTTCAGAGAACTGTAAAATCGAGCAGAAGACAGATTTTACAAGGTAAAGTATAAGGAACAAGGGAGAGAAAAATAGAAAATATTTGATTGACTGGAGCCACACAGTCAACCTTATTTGGGATGAGAAGGAATGATAAAGTAGGTATAGAGTCCAAAGTCGATTTTGGGGTGTTTGGGGATTGGCCAACTGGATACATTGCATTTCTGGTCAAGCAGAGCATTCACAGGGAAATGAAAATTATCTAAGCTGTGGTTCACTATATAAGATAAAGAAAGTGTATTAGTCTAGACAGATTATGGTTTTAGCTTCAGCAATTCCATCCATTCGGTATATTCTCTGTGTTTCAAAATAATTCAATTCAGTAGGTGCTTATAGAGTTTACATTGTGTGCAAGGCACGCACTCCAGTGAAAGAATTTCTTTTGAATCGCAATATTTAAGATGTCATTTAATTCAATCCTTCTTTTATAGAAGAGGAAATAGAAACAACTGATATTTTGCAGGAGGTCTGCCTAATTTACTAAAACTCGGTGGCAACACCATAAAGAAAACTAGGCCAAGTGTTCTCATCATTGCGCATGTCTGCCAATATCTTTTGCACTTTCTGGGAAATTTTCCCTGACTGTTCGAGAAATCTGATCATTTATCCTCTCTGCCACAATTGGGCCAAATATATAGATCTATCATTCAATTAATCATAGCTTTACAATTATTTACATCCATTCCCATTTGTCTGCTGCAGAGATTAAGAGAGTATGGACAGTGAAGCTCTAATCCCAACCACTAACAAGCTGTATGTTACCTGGGAGAAGTATCTTCACCCCTCCATGTTTTTAGGGAGAGAATATTGGTACCCAAATCCAGAAGGCTATCAATGATATTTAAATGAGAAAATCCATATAAAGGATTTAGCACAGTGCCTGTCACATAGTAAGTGCTAAAAAAAAAAAAATTAGTTGTTGTTATTTTATTGTTATTATTTTAAAAATTAGTTATTGAATGTCAATAATATTTCTAGTGCCAGAGATAATTTGGTTGTTCATTTTTTTAAAAATTGGGTACCTAATAAATTCGAAGTGCTATTTCCAAGCACTGAACTTACAGACATAAGTAAAATAAGAAAAATTAGTAATATACAGTAATCATTGTGATAATTACAACAAATTGATTGAAGTCATAATGGTAAACAGAAAAGAAAGAGTAGTTCATGCAGCCAGGGGCAGTGGAAGGTGAAGACAAGCTTCACAAGGAAGGAGAAACTTCCTGTAATACCTT